>CM073506.1:19862500-24662500 GCA_037074495.1 Acacia confusa
TAAATCAAAATTCAATTTCCTAAATCTTATTAAGGATCGTAAAATATCCGAAGAATATCATAATCTAGCATAATCTTAATTATACCATTTCAGCAATTAAAATCATCAAAGGATGATAAAATCAATTAGAGGAAGTTAGTAACAATTATTGGGCAAATGAAATTGTAATAATTGAGATACTTTAATAAGTTTTGGAATTAGTTCATAATTAATTTATAAAGGTCATAATTAAGGATCAGATGATATTTAGAAGCTAAGATTAACATACAAGGAGTTGTTAATCATCAAAATTAAATTAGAAACTTGTCAAATGGTAATCAAGTCTTATAAGCCCTAAAACACTATTATTCCTAAATTATCTCTAAGGGGGCGAAAATTCCTATTTAATGATGGAATAAATTACACAAATAAAATAGACCAATAAGATATTTTTCTAAGAGTTTGTGAGGATAATTAAAACATAAAATTGTAATTAAAAGATTAAAGGGGGCGGTTTTATCACTTGGGCAACAAGAAAGGGAATTGCTTGAAATAAACTTATAATTAAATTTCTAGAAGAGAAGACTTTTGAGGCTTAATGCAATGGAAAAGGAAGAGGAAGGTGGTGTGTGTGTATGTAGTGTGTGTGTGTGTTGTGGGACAAGGAGGGAAAAAAAAAATAACATAAGGCAATTAAGTAGTGTGTGGAAGAAGATTGGGACAAACTTAGGGAGCAAGTAGTCAAACTTGGAGAGCAAGTTATTATTTAATTAGCAAGATTAAATGAGAATCTATAGAAAATAAATCATATCTTGAAATATTGAAACTAAGTATTTAAGATAAATACATATTTGGAATCAGTGAATTAAGAACTTCAACTTGGCTATTCCCAAAGTTATTTTCGGTTACTTTTAAGATTCATACCTAAGTGTTTGGGAAATTAAAAATCACCATAAATCTAGTCATAAAATTAGGATTACAAAAGTGAAATTGGATTTTGAATTAAAACACCAACTTAGGCCTAACTAAATTGGTATTTGGGAGTAAATAGGAGATGAAGCAACAACTTAAGAGCTAAGGGGGGAGGGTGGACGTTTTTGGTGAGTTGTAGGGGCAAGATTTATGCCTCTTCATCAAGTAAAGACCAATGGACAAGATCAATTCAAGTTGCTTGGAGGCTACTCATGTTTTTGGCTATAAATAGAGGCTTAAGGCAACACAAACTCCTCACCAATTTCTCAAGCTACAACTGAAATCTTAGAGTGTGTGGGAGAGAGTGAAAGAGCTTCAAGAAGTAGGAAGCAAGGTTCTTCAAGAGGTAAGAGAGTTTTTGGTTCATAAGTTCAAGTTCTTAGTTATGAAGTAGAAATGCTAGAAATGTTGTTTTGATCTTCAATTTTCCAAATATAGTTTTATTTTCATCTTTTTAAGGGTTCCACTGTCTTTATTTCAAAAATTTGATGAAGAAGAAGTTATAGCAAAATTTTTGGAAGATTATGATCAAAATAGCAAAGCTCTGGCAAAATCTTCTCGATTAGCGATTCCTAGAGTCAGAGGTAAAAACGCCAATATTTTATGAAGAAGATGATGTTCAAAACTTCTGAGAAAATTCATGGTGAAATTAGACATCTAGGGCTTTCTAAATCTATAAAGAGTGTGTGATTTGAAGCTCTGTGCAAAAAGATAAAAATCTCAGAAGTTAGGTTATGTTTTCTGTGCGAAATTCTGGGCAGCAGTTTGAAAAGATTAAACTGGTAATGTTCCATGAGTTATGGGTAAGTTCCAGTATTTTTTCCTCGAAAGTATACTTCTCAAGGATTTCGGGAAATTTTACGGATCCTCGGTTCGATTTTTCTAGAATTAGTTATGATTTTTCGAAGTTAGGCGAAATTCTGCCCAGAAATGTTGGATCAGCGTTTTTTCCGAAAATTAGGGAATAAATTGGGAAATAAATCCACCAGGGGTAAAATGGTCTTATATAGCCAAGATATCTCTTGGAATAATGTTTATGAATTAATAGAAACAATATTATCCTTATAGGATATCCCTGAATACGTTCTGACCAACTGTCGCACTGTATTCTGCCAGAAATACCGTATAGCGTCAAACGAAGGTACGTTCGCGTACTGGTAACTTTAACTTTGATATTTACAGTGTGTGTATATGTGGTATGTGTGTTGTATGCATGTTGTGATGTGATGTTTGAATACATACTGTTGTTAAAGGATAACTGTACATCTGCATGCACTGAGAGTGATATATCTGTTTTCACTGGGAGTGGTATATTTCGCTGGGAGCGGTACATTTGCATTCACTGGGAGTGACATAGTTGGTGACATGTTGGGAGTGATTCATTTGTTGTGTTTATATACCGTATATGTAAATATGAGGTTAACCGTTACCTGGGGTCCGTATGCATGGGACCTCTGTAATACCCCGATTTTCATAATACATGTAAATCTTAAATTTTAATAAATAACACCTATTACAATAGGTGAATATGTGGTCTCAGAACAAGTGAAATAATTATCTTATTTTCTGAAGGTAATTTCTTTTGAAATTAGAGTAAATGAAGAGCTAAAATCCCTAAGTGAATTTATGGGTCATAAAATACCCTAAGAATGTTATGATAAATCCTAAGAGGCCACTAAATATTTATTAAAATAGAGAGTATGTTGTCTCTAAAGTTTTAATTGATTTATTATTATTTATAGGAATTACACCATTTTAACAACTTAAAATCATCAAAGGATGATAGAGTTAATTAGAGGAAAGTAGTAGCAATTATTGAGCAATTGAAATTGCAATAATTGAGGTACTTTATTAATTTTTGAAATTAGTTAATGATTAAGTTTTTAAGGTCATAAATTAAGGGCCAAATGATATTTAAAAGATAAGATTAGCATACAAGGAGTTGTAATTATCAAAATTGAATTAGAAACCTTGTCAATTTTGGTAGTTAAGCCTAGTAACCCCTAAAACATGATGTTAGAAATTAAAATTGGGATTTAAAATAAATATTCCTAATTTATTTCTATGGGACGAAAATTCTTGTTTAATGTTAAATAAATGGAAGAATTAAATTATATTAACCATGAATCCAAAATCTAAGTGAACCAATGAGGGATTTTCCTTCTTAAATATGTGAGAACATGAAAAATATAAATTGAATAATTACATATAGGGGAAGGGGGACGAATTTGCAAGTGGATCAAGAAGGAAGAATAATTTTAAAAAAACATAAATCAATTAAGTGGTGTATGGGAGAAGCTTGAACAACTTGGAGAGCAAGTTGTTTGACTTAGTGAGCAAGTTGTCTTGCTTAATGAGCAAGTTGTTGTTAATTAAATAAAATTAGATGAGAACCCATAGAAATTAAATCATAACTTGAAATCTTGAAACTAGATCTTCAAGACAAATACATATTTGGAATCAGGGAATTATGAGCTTCGATTTGACTATTCCCAAAGGTATTTTCGGTTACTTCTTAGATCCATACCTAAGTGTTTTGGGAATTAAAAATCACCATAAATCTAGTCATAAAATTAGGATTTCAAAAGTGAAATTAGATCTTGAATTAAAATTCCAACTTACACTTAACTAAATTAGCATTTGGGAATAATTAGAGATTAAATGGGTTGTCTTGGGGACAAAGCAAAAGACCTTCTTGAAGAAGGAAGAGGGGAGGACGAAAATGGGAAGATGTAGGGCTAGGATTTATGCTTCCTCACCAAGCAAAACTCAAGGGCCAAGATCAAATTGAATTTCTTGGTGGCTACTCCTTGATTTGGCTATAAATAGAGACCCTCTCTTCACAATTTTCTCACCACTTCCTCAAGCTAGGAACCAAAATATAGAGAGTAAGGGAGAGTGTGGAAGAGCTTCAAGAAACAAGAAGCAAGGTTCTTCAAGAGGTAAGAGAATTTTTAGTTTTAATTTAAGTTCATAGTTTATGAGATAGAAATGCTAGAAATGTTGTTTTGATCATCAATCTTCCAAATATAGTTTTATTTTCATGTTTTTATGGTTTCCATTGCATTTATTTCGAAAAATTGATGAAGAAGAAGTTATAGCAAAATTTTTGGAAGATTAGGATCAAAATAGCGAAGCTCTGGCGAAATCTCCTCAAACAGTGATTTCTGGAGTCAGGGGTAAAAACGTCAGTATTTTATGATGAAGATGATGTTCTAAAATTCTGAGAAAATTCATGATGAAAGTAGACGTCCAGGGCTTTCCAAATCTATAAAGAGTGTGTCATTTGAAGCTCTGTGCAAAAAGATAAAAATCTCAGAAATTAAGCTATGTTTTCTGGGCGAAAATCGGGACAGCAGTTTGAAATCTGGAAACTGGGAATTATCCTTGAATTCTGGGTAAGTTCCAGTATTTTTCCTCGAAAATAGACTTTTCAAGGATTCTGGTAAATTTTACGGATCCTCATTTTGATTTTTCTAGAATTAGTTATGATTTTTCAAAGTTACCGAAAAATCTGCCCAGAAAATGCTGCACCACGTTTTTGAAGAAATGTAAGGGCAAAATTGTAATAATAAAGCCATCAAAGGTAGAATGGTAAATAGAGGTGGAAATATCTCTTAGAATGTTATTCTAAGTGATATGGTGATATGTTAGGATATCCGGGAAGTCCAAAGCCGGAATCAAAGGTCGGATGTTTGACGACTATGCGGTAAAAGGTACGGACGCGTACTGTAACCTTAACTCTTATGCTTATGGTATGGTTATATATGGTAGTTGTTTCACATGATGATACTCTGTTTTGAAAGTTTGCTCATGATTGTTAAATTATATACGGGTTATAGTCTTGATAACACCGTTGAGTTTTCCTAGCGCTGAGGACACGATGGGCCGTCGTGGCACTGGTTATGTGCAGACTAGGGTAACATACATATTGCAATGGCTGTGTCATGTTATTGCCTTACTTGTGGATCTATGTTTTGAAACTATGATTATGTTGTATATCTGTGATAACTGTCATATACTGTTTACATAAGCATGAGGTTAACCGTTACCTGAGGTCCAATGGACATTGGACCTCAGTCTTAATGAATAGTACAGGAAAGAAACCAGGATAGAGAAGATGCTGGTGGGTAGAGCCGTGAAGAGGCAGCAGTCAAAGGCAAAGGTCGGTAGAAGTTATTAGGACTTAGTTTCTGACTCGAATTTAACAAAGTTACTTTGAACAGTTTGGTGTCTAAGGCTGGGTTAATCTATGTGGGAAGCCAATCAGTCGCCGTATAAGTCGGTGAGGCCCCCATGATAGACCCCTACCTGGCCAATCTGTTTAATTAACTGATGTTAGGTTCCAGGTCATGGGTTTAGTTTAAAACTTCCTTTATCAGAGGATTGTATTTAACCTCTGTAAATTGTATCACATGAATATTCCTTCGGGATATTTAATCTATCAGCTTATGTCGGGCATCATCATATGTCTGGGCATTTTTATATCAGATACTCGTTGTCCGGATCTTAGCGCACGCTATCAATTTCCGCAGTACTCTAAGCTGTAGCATCTCAAACTCTGTTGTTTTTCTTAAAACTAAGTGTCGACCGACACGAATTTCGAACCTGGAATTTGGGATGTTACAACCTCAGCTCTTAACATAGCGTCAGGCTCAGGAGAACCAAGAACGGAGGACAAGGGGAAGTACAAACAGGACACATAGAAGACCCGGCTGAAGACTTCCTTTTGATGTTCCAGCGGAAGCCTTCCTTTTATTGTTGAACATTACTTTTGAAATACTTGGTATGATGTACCGCTATTGTATCCAGCCAGACTTACGGCATTTTGAAATATAATTATCAGTTACTCTTCCGCTCAAATGATCTACTCTAATGATTTTAAATGATTTTTGATGAAAAAAATAATATTTCGCTTTTGAAAATTTGGGATGTTACAACTTTCATCTCTAACTTTCCTATAGATAATGGCTATCAGGAGCCAATATCTAATCATTATCCCTATATATGCTAATCAAATTAACAATTATTAACGATTTGTCTCGAGCATAAGTAAAGCTAAAGCTAAATATTCCTTTGCTTACAAGCAAAGCATTCTAGCCTATTACCAGAACCTACACTGTGATATCACTCAATTATAACACCCAGCTGTTATATAGTAATAGTGTGACACATTCCTTCAAACCAAATAAAGCCTCATGCTTTAATACCAAACAAGTGTGAAGCCTTACCTTAAGCTTTGATGCTAAATCAGTGTAAGGCCTCGCCTTTACACAATTTAGATGTGTTATTTAATAATGATTTTGAACCACTAAGCTAGGTTTGGTTCTAGAGAGTAAAAACTTTTCATGAAGAGTTAGAAAACATAACCCAAACATAGGATCTGATCCTATAAATCAAATGGGCTTTTCTAAAATAATTTAAAACTTTTGAAAATACTTTATTAATGGTTTAAACTTTTCATTAAAAATCTCATCATTCCTTAACCTAAGATTGATAGTATTAAAGTGGTTCAGTAATACTACATTTAATTTAGTGCTCTACTTTATGCTTAATCATTCATTTCTTTATTGGCTCGATTCATACATGTTTATCCTTGGAGCAATAAATAAGCATAATAATAATATGGTTTCTACAACTATGTGATTGTAGTCATAAATGTCCATATATACATTACATTAGCCACACAAAGCTAATTAAATAAAAAATCATATTCATATAGGAAAAGATTATACATAAGGTGGCAAGAAAAACTAAGCTATCCAACTTCTCTAACTTCTCAATTATCGGTGATAACCATGCCTTTGCCTTTCGAGCTTCTTTCATTTTCTATTTGTCATTTTAAAGAAGAAGTGAGATTCTTGAGAGTCCCAATAGTAATCACATACAATCATTTAGTATGCAAGTTCATGAAGTATGTAAAATAAGCCATCTAATAAGCAATCGACATATTTAACTGACAATCACTATATAGTACAATTATCATGAATCATAGGAACACATAGCCAACATTTACATAGATTACACACCCGATTTTACAACCTGAGGACACATAGTCCAATAATCATGCAATATGCACATCAGGTCTTAAAGCCTAATAATCAAATCACCCTTATATTCATGAAACAAACAAACTTGGAGAACAATTGCATAATATATGAGAGAAAGAGTTACTACCTGTTTACCTTTATGTAACTGTACTTTCACCAAAATCCTTTTTTGTTTGCTTTTATCTTGAGCTCAAGAAAATGTCAATTTCTATAATTTCGAAATTAATAAAGAGATGTGTTGTTGCTCATTATAATCTTAATAACATAATTAAAACTATGTTCTTCTTGAGCCACTCATAAAGCTTGTCCTTTTTATTTGAATAGTTGGTCATTATTGATAATCTTTTACCTTTATGTTATTATATACCTACTATGACATCTTTAAATCTGTACACATAGTGGAATAAAATTTTTTTATGAATCCCTTCGGAGGATCTATCAACGGCATTTAAATCAGGTTGTTTGTTAGAAACCATACCTTTCGAATGCTTATGTGTGTCTATTCGATTTGATCTCGTAGGCTACCAACTTGATCAACAGGAGCTGACTTTACATATCCGCTCTCTCAATCGGTATCCACACCGAATGGCTTTTTCAACACAGACGTCATCGTGCTAGCGCCTTCTTAATTTGCGTCTTACGCCTTTTCTCTAGGGTTTTTCTTTTGCGGCTATTCACTTATTTTAATATGGCTAGATCAATATCTCTTATATAGTTTATAAAACCCTAATTGGGCTGTATTAAAATATTCAAGATTAATCTCAATTAATCTTGAATTTGAATTTTAGATTTAAATAGCATTAATTAAATATATCCAAAAGATCTAATTTAATCTATTTATTTAATCCAAATTAAAATCCTACAGATTTAATTTATCTTTATAAATTAAATTTGAGATATGTTATTTTTTTATTTAATTAAATATGAGATACTATATCTCAATTTAATTAAATTTGAGATATTATATATTTATCCAAAACTTAAATCTTTGATTTATCTTCATAAATCAAATTTAAGATACAATATCTTAATTAGTTTTAGTTATTTAATGATTAACCCCTAGGGCATAATTTCTAACAAACTATCCTTTGTAACCATTCAACTACATGGTTTTTCTTATCATGTGCTCTTTTTTATATTCACCATTCAAAATTTATCCTATAACTATTTTTCCTTGAATTTCCCAAAAAATAGGCCCCAAATTTCAAAAAATGGCTTTAAAACTATTTAGGCCAAATTTTTTGTAATTAATCCCTAAAAAATATTTCTAGATCCTCAAAATAGTTTTTCATAATTATCTTAAGCTTTTCCTCAATATAAACTTAATACTTTTAACTCTTTTGGCATACTATACTACTTATCTCAGTTTCATTGCTAAACTTCTTCTAGTCCCAAAATTTTGGATGTTACAAACATGCTATAAAATAAAATCTTTAAGAAGCGTTAAAATCTCTTGCTATGTGATGCTGCTAAGATGGTAGTTGATTTGGGAACATAAGAAAAACTTTGCTAATGCAAGTGATTATAAAACATTGATGTTGAAGATGGAATATCACCTAGAGGGGGGGTGAATAGGTGATTTAAAAAAAAACTGCTTAAACAAAATTTTCACAAATTAATGAACTAACTGATCAAGAATTTAAAGGAGAAGGAACACGAGAGAATTTATCCTGGTTCGGTCTATCCTGACCTACGTCCAGTCCCCAAGAACACCTTGAGATTTTTCACTATCTTCAGAATACAAATACAGATACACAAATCGGAATGATCTCTCAGACTCACTCCCCTTTACTACTTGTAATTGTACACCCTTACTTAAGGTTCCACAACCTTAATATTTTACAAACGAATGAAAACTAAATGTTTAAGTAACTCTTCACGAGTTGAATAATAAATGATCACTGAAGTACAAGTTGAGAGTAATGAAACTGATAAGATAATAACTCAGAGTAAATGCACAGAGTTTCGGTAGTTGGCCGAATTGTATGCTTGGGTATTTATACTCTTTCGCCATTAATGCCGTTGGGAGGAACTTGAGAGTTACCGTTGTGACTTATTTAATTTTCCGTTAGACACAGCTTGCTCTCTCTCTTCCTTGTGCAGCCAAATGGACCGTTGAGACCTCATTAAATGAAATCTGTTCTTTCATTAAATGCGTTGATCGTTGAGAGTGCTTTTGCAGAAGAATGTCTTGATTAAGTAATCCTTGGAAGAATGTTTCTTCCTATTGCTCTGGGCTTCTTTCTATTTGCTTTCTATTTGTTGCTCTGTTCCTGCTTCAGCATTAAATGCTGTGACGTGAGCATCAGCTTTATGTTGATTCTGAATAATAACCCGTTGTAAGTTCCTGAAATCACTAGTAAACATATTAGAAATATTTTAAACATCATTCCGAGGGATTCTGGAGGTTACAAACCAAAAGCTCAAATTTTCGCAAGATCAGAGATCAGTGACAGCGACAAGAACTCGAGTTCTTTTGTTTTTCCATTTTAGTATCTCAGTGCTGTAAGGCAAGAACTCGAGTTAACAAACTAGAACTCGAGTTCTTATACAAGAACTCGAGTTCTTTTGGTTACTTTTCCCCTGTGTGATGAGAACTCGAGTTGATCCTGGAGAACTCGAGTTCTTCCTTTTTCCTTCAAAGTCATTTTCAAAGAACTTGAGTTCTCAGTTATGAACTCAAGTTTATGAACTCGAGTTCTATTTTAGGAACTCGAGTTCTTAAACTTGTTCATCAGGTCATAGAGTATCGTGCAGAGAGAACTAGAGTTCTTATTTATGAACTCGAGTTTGTCACTAATGAACTCAGACTTGAGAATTTTTTCATGACCCTGAGCTGCGAACTCGAGTTCTTAACCCAAGAACTCGAGTTCTTCATCTATGAACTCGAGTTGTATGACCAGGAACTCAAGTTCTTCATTTTGCTGAAATGAAAACTGGAGTTTTAAATCGATCTTATGTAAACCATTGATTCACAAGTGTTTAGTTATCATCAAAACTTGGTTGAGAACTAACAGATGTCCTGGACTTTCCTATATGTTATAGATTTAGTGATCCACAACAAGGTAGCTCTTAAGCATCTAATGTAAAACAAAGCATTAGGATTCACTGAATTTCTTTAGACAAACTGAATCAATAGAGATCCTTGATAACATATATAACATTCATGTAAGTTCCCACCCTACCTTTTTAAGTAGTGAAATATAATATTCCATTGATCCACCATAATACCTTTTCCAATAATAATGGCAACTTGTTTAAGTGACTTCCTTGTTGCACTATACACGAGACTAATTTGCCAACCCTACAATAGCATATAACTCCTTAACTTCCTAAATTATCATCTTAGGATGTGGTCATTTCCCATGATGAGGAGTTGCATTTCTATTCAACCACAAAGTATGTAATATCCTAAATTTTGGAATTTTAAAGTTTGAATAATATATGGAGATTTATTACAAATGTTGGCCAAGAATAATTCTACTTGGGAATTAAGGCTTATTCTTCTCTTGAATCATTTATTTTGGGATAAAGGAATTTATTCAATTGCTCAAATTAATTGATTTTATTGTAGCCCAAGTAAACCATCTGGCCCATAAGTCCATTCAAGCACCCAACTCATTAATCTCTAATATTCAAATAAAGCAATCACGAAATGCAACAGAGAGAGAAAGCTTAGAGAAAATCTCATTACCCATGCTTCACCAATGTGGATTACTCACTCTTTGAACACATAAGACTAGCAGTGCCATACTTCCCCAGACACTATTACAAAAAGTGGATACTACTTCCACAAAAGACTTCCTTATTTTAAAAAAGGCAGTAAAAAGTATAGGCAGAGACTTATGGCGCCCTAAATATAAGTTTAGGGCATCTAAAATTAATTTTTTGGCGCTTAGAGAATTTTTTGAAAAAAATTTGGCGCTGGGGCATTTTCCTGGTAAAATTAATTTTAGGCGCCCTAAATATAAGTTTAGGGCGCCTAAAAAATATATTAGGCGCCCTAAATAAGTTTAGGGTGCCTAAATTAGGCACCTAAATAAGTTTAGGTGCCTAATTTAGGCACCCTAAACTTATTTAGGGCGCCTAAAATTAATTTTTTGGCTTTTGGGCACCCTATATTTAAAATCAGGACGCCCAAAGTGTTTTTTTAAAAATTGTTGGGCGTCCTATATGTAAAATGAGGACGCCCAAAGTCATCCCTATTTATGAACGTACAGATCCTTATTTCTTAATTCTAATGGCTAGATAGTAAATAATGAGAAGTCTGCTTCCCTAGTTTGAAAAGCCCTATCGGCCCTTCTCCACACTCAACCAGCCGCTCCATTGATTCCCTTCGAACAACCTTCGTCCCTCTCTCTCTCTCTGCTCTTCAAATGCGACAGCGTCTACCCTATCAAGTCTAGATTTGTTTGGGATTCTAGGTTTTTCAGCTTTGCAGTAGTAGTTCATTTCTATTTGAGGGCTCTGCCTGGAATTAATTGGGAATTCTGTTTAGAATGTTGCTTCAATTTTTGTTTGGGAAGAGCTATGTTTTATGCTTATGGTGTTCTATTTTTTATATACATTATATCTTTATACATTTCATTATCTCAAAATTGCAGTTGGAGCTGTTGTTATTGTCGTTGGGCTGGCAGCATATCGCGTCTATTCTGCTAGGAAGAATGCATCTGATTGAAGACATTTTGTAGCGAGCCAATCTTCATCCTGAGGTTCCTGGCATGCTTAGCCAGCTTCCTATTTGGCTCTGTTTATGCTGTCTCTATTAGTTCTTGTTTGCTTGTTCTGATTATATAATTTTTTTTCCTTTAATTTTGATTCTTTAGGTTAAGGTTGCAGTTAGAAAAAGGAACAGCTTAATGCGAATTTTGCTAGTGACTCTACCCGCCTGCGACAAATCACCGGAAAGAGGTCTGTCTTCTGTTCCCTCGTTTTGTTCTTCGTTGCATTTTCGTTTACTTGGAAAAAAATGTTTGATGAAATATGGAGTAATTATTCATTGTACTGATGTTTTCCTCTTCTTTCTATTCAGGCCGAAGGGCTATGTCTAGCTAAAGGTTGGTGTGGTGCTCGAGAACTGGCGAAAGCATGGACTATTGTTGCATGGTTGACTTCATTGCGCGATTGATGCTGAAATAAGCTACTTCATCTGATATATTTCCAGATCTAGGGTTTTGCTTTTTCTTTTTTTTTTTTTTTTTTAAAAACAAAGCATTAAAGGTGTCCTATATTTTAAAATAGGACGCCTTAAGAAAGGCATCCTATATTTATCATAGGATGCCTTATTTAAGGCGTCCTATATTTTTTATAAAACGTCTTATGCCTAATTTTTTAACTTCCTCTCTTCAAATGTCCTTCTCAAAAAGGACGTTTATTGCCTCTAATTTAGGACGTTTTTTTATGTTTTTTTGTAGTAGTGAGAACTTTCACCAAACATCTTGAATTCAGCACTATTTACCTCATTCTTGGAACTTCCTTCATCTTGTTGCAACCAAAATGAGACAAGATAGAGAGGGAAAGAAAGAAAGAAAGAAAATATGTTGTGATAAATCCTCGTTCACCTTTCCCCTAAGATTTGCGATGAGGACAGGGGTGTGAAATTTCAGTGAAGATCACAACGTGCAAACTAGCAAACTAAAGGTAATCAATGGTTCTCTTCTTTCCAATTTTTATCAATTATTTTTTTCAATGGAACTTTGAGTAATAAACCGTAAAAACAAATACAGGAAGTTTATGATAAAAAGGAACAACAGAAACCAAGCCGTAAAACTTCTCTATTGCATAAACCATAAAATCTGGGGCTATGTTGAAGAGAGATAGGTTTGTGTTTCTGAAATGCATATATCAATGTTATATATGCATGTTAAGGGAAAGGAAGCTTGGGTAGTGTGTTTATTCGTATAGTGGAAAACCATGGGGAACAACTCCAACATCATCTCATAACCCGTCATCATCTCAGCCTATACAATATATTGCAATTCTAGTAGTCCTTTTAACGACCATCACCCACTCTCATATACACCACAACTCAACACGTCAACTCAAATACAAACTTAGTCTTGGCAACCACAACTCAACACATTGATCCAAACACACAAACTCGATCCCGACAACCACAACTCAACACATCAAACTAAACACACAAACTCAATCCTGGCAACCACAACTCAACATGTTAATTCAAACACACATACTTAATCCCGACAACCACAACTCAACACGTCAACCCAAACACACAAACTCAATCCCAGCAACCACAACTCAACACGTCACCCAAACATGTGAACTTGATACCAGTAATCATGACTCATCACCTCAATACACACACTTATCACAATCCCGGCACCCTCTGAGGATACGATAAACGTCTTTATGAAGGAATGAACAGACTTATGAAACAGGGTATTATTATCAAGTCACGTAGTTAGGTACTTTACAACGTCAGAAGTGACTAATGACAATGATAAACGTTTATAGGTATCCTGTGGCTTGATCTCGGTACTTTTGGACAAAATTTAAGGATTGAAAGTTAAGGTGGGTAACTGTTATCTTATTAGCCTATATGTATGTGTTTATGTATGATTAACCATGTTTGCTAGATAATTACATATGTGTATCTTATATATAGATTGAGGATGCGTGTCCTATAGGGTTGCGTGTCTTAAAACAAGGCTGCATGTCCTGAAGGGCTGCAGTCCTTGACCGATACGGTGCAACTTGTTTACTGTAAATTATTTTATGCTTAACATGTGTTATGTGGTCATTTATACTTCATACTTACATATAAGATTAACTGTTACCTTGGAGTTCATTCATTTAAACTCTAGACTGCATAAAAGAGACAGGTAGTGGTTCGGGACTAAGAGGCAAGATGCAACTGTAAGAGTTACAGCAGAACAGACTTTTGCGATAGTATATTCAGTTAGACTGCACTAATTCGTTTATCATTTGCCTACTTTCAGATTATTGTATTAAAATGCCCTTAAGGGATAGATATCGCTCGCAAAGATGTATCTCCGCATTTTCAAAGTAAGTTATTGTGTCAAAGTGTTATTCCGCAACTAAGTCGTCCAAATAATTTCGATGTCTATGCATAATAACTTTGATAAATAAGGGTCCCTCAAGGGAAGGCATGACAAAGTATAATTTACCTTAAAGTGGGGAGTTATGGGAGCCACAAAAAAAAAAAAAACTTGAGGGTTGAAAATTAAGATGGCTAAACATTTAGTAACATATTTGACAACATTAAAAATGTAAGACATTTAGTGTGTGTGTATTGTCAAATATGTGCCCATATATATATATACATATGTATATATATATATATGTAGAGAGAGAGAGAGAGAGAGACACACACACACACTCCCGATCCTTAATATAAGATCTATTTATAGAGCTGATTTTGATTCTTAATGTAAGACATATTTATCAATTTTTTCCTAATTTATCTTTATCATGTTCCATCAACAATTATCAAGAATATGATCATTGAGTGATTATTTTCATATACGATTGCTTAATTAATCAAACATGAACAAATAATAATAAAGAATATAAAAAACAAATAATAATAATAATAATTATTATTATTATTATTATTATTATTATTAGGAAATATCTAGAAACAATAATCTATGATGTTACCATTTCGAAATCAAATCAATTTTCTTAATTATAAGTTCTATAATATTGATTGGAGACATAATTTTTGCACCACGAATCATGCTTTGACGAAATTAAGAAATAAAAGAAATTTGAGAAATATTCAAATCTTTTATAAATATGACTACTTAGTCAATTAATTATAAAGAAATATAAATAGACAAAAATTGAAAATAATAAGACGAAAAATGTATTTATTGGGGATGAACCCGAGACAACCTTTTTTTTTTTTTGAACTAATTGATATACTAGTACCCCGTGCGTAGCATTATTAGCATATCCTTTTCATGCATTATTGGCATCATAAAAAAAAAAAAAAGAAACCCTTTTCTGAGCTAGTTGATCATGTTTCCCTTGCATCCAGGTATATATGTTTAATTCATAGCAAGTTGATCATATTTCCCTTACACCCACGTATTTATTTATTTATTTTAAACACCGACGCTTCACCCATTAGAGGAGCGCAATATGAAGGGTGCATCGCCGAGTAATAATGAAATAAATGGAAATATATATATATATATATATATATATATATATATATATATATATATATATATATATAAACCAAAAGTTAATACAATCTAGGAATAATGACGTAAAAAGAACTTTGAAATTATAAATCAGGTATTATCAAGTCTCTACATTCTCTTATTAATTATTGGTAACAAACCTAATTTAGAGTTTTAGAATTTTAAAGTTCTTTTTATGTCATTTTTTCTACAATCTATATTAAAATAATTAATATTATTGTTAGAACCGGATGTCACCTAAAAAGGGGGTGAATTGGGTGTAAGATAAAAACTTTGAAACTTTGAAAATCTTTTTACATCATTGTAAATGCAATACACATGAAAGAAATGAAGTATAAATTCATAATCAGTTATTCAAAACATATGTGCTTGAAACATAAGAGTTAAGGGAAGAGAACATGCAAATTGTTATTTATATTAGTTCGGTCCAATTCTTGTTTACCTACATCCAGCCCCTATGTTTCACTTGAGATTTTCAATTCACTATCTTTTTGTTTACTTAATCTGAGCACAAGAGAAGCCTCTACAATCCCACAAGTTTAGCCAGATACTTGTGGAGCCATTTACATATCTCTCACTGAGATATTCCCCTTACACGCTGTAAGGATACAACCTTTATGATGAAGGATTACAATCAATCTTCTCTCTTATAAGTGAATGAGATGAACACTAAAGTATATTATAAATAATCTCACTCTGTATGGTAAATTATATAATTCATTGAGATAACTGAGAGTAAGCGATATAAATAGAGTGTTGGCATTTTAATAGTGAAGGTGCAAGCTCATTTCTCATCATCTATCTTGAATGCTTGTCCTTTTATAGTTCATGAAGAGTATTCAACCATTGAACAATTCTCCCGGTTTAGAATATGACCGTTGTAAAGGTTCAAACTTTCCATTAGAGACATGCTGGCTGGAGTTGTGGGCAGAATTTGAGATCAGTCATTTTGCTCTACTGCCACATGAAATCCTTTTGGTCTACTCTAGGATTCCTTAGGTTGGATCCCTTTCACTTTCATCGGAATGGGTGTCTCAAAAGATAATCTTTTGACCTGCTCTGAAAATGTTTCCATGTTCTCTGTTTCTATCACTAAAATTAATGTTTTGACATAATTTTAGCTTTTTGTAGATTTGCACGTAATCCATCAATTAATTATCTGAAATTCACTAACAAATATGTTGAGAAGCATTGAGAATGATATGTTAGGAAAAAGTAATTAGTTAATTTGAATTTACGAAGACAAATAAGATGAAGTTTTGAAAGAACTGTAAGAATATTGGTCAAGTACACACTTGGTCTATTCCAGTAATGTAACACCCCAAATTTCGTGCTTGAAAATCGTGTCGGTTGACACTTAGTTTTAGGAAAAACCAACAGAGTTTGAGGTGCTATAGCTTAGAGTAATGCGGGAACGGATAGCGTGCGCTAATATTTGAACAATGAGTATCTGATATAAAATGCCCAGACATATGCTGATGCCCCGACATAAGCTAGTATATTAAAACTTTCCCGAAGGAAGATTTATGTGATACAATATACAGAGCTTTGTATAATTACATTTCTTATATGGTAACTATACAATCTTCAACCAAGCCGTAGCTAGACTAGGGGCAATGAACCTAACTCAGTTAATCAAACAATTTGGCCAGGTAGGTGTCTATCATGGAAGTCTCACCGAGTTCACGGCGACTTATTGACTGATCCACATAGACTAGTCTTGCCTTCGGCACCAATCTGTTTAAGATAACCTCGTTAAATCATGCCAGAATGAACACTCTGTGGACTCTCTTCCGGCTTTTGCTTTGATCGGTGACTCTTCCCAACTCTGTCCACCGGTGCCTCTCTCACGGCTCCATCTACCGGTACCTTCTCTATCCCGGTTTCTTTCCTGAACTATTCATTAAGACTGAGGTCCAATGCCCATTGGACCTCAGGTAACGGTTAACCTCATATTTACATATGCCATATATGGATTACGGATAATCACAATATAAACAGCACATGAGCACTCAGACAAATGTATCCCTGACACATAAGCCCCTTGGTAGATATGTCACACTTAGCATACGTTTCACACCTAACAAGTGTTTAACACCAAGCATTTCACACCCAGCAAGCGTATCCCAACACCCAACAAGAATAATCATAACAACAGTACATGAACATATCACAGAGCTATCGGCTACCTCATATAAGCATACCATACACATAGCACATATACGCATATAATAACCATGAGAGTTAGTGTTACTAGTATGCGAACGTACCTTTCACCGGGTAATCGTCAAACGTCCGACCTTTGAATCCGGCCCTGGACTTCCCGAATATCCTAACATATCACCATATTACTTAGAATAATATCCTAAGAGATATTTCCACCTCTATTTACCCATCTACCCTTGGTGGATTTGTTATTTACAACTTTGCCCGTACATTTATTTAAAAACGTAGTGCAGTATTTTCTGGGCAGATTTTTCACTAACTTTGAAAAATCATAACTAATTCTAGAAAATCGAAACGAGGATCCGTAAAATTCCTCGGAATCCTTAGGATGTTTATTTTCAAGTAGAAATACTTTCATATACCCATAACTTATGAACAATTCCCAGGTTTCATTTTCCTTAACGTTGCCCAGAATTTTACCCAGAAAATATAGCCTTAATTTAAGAATTTTTATCTCCTAGCACAAAACTCAGAATGACACCATCTGGGTATATTTGGAAATATCTATATGTCTACTTTAACCATGAATTTTCACAGAATTTTAGAACCCCATTTTCAACATAAAATACTGGCGTTTTTGCTACTGGCTCCAGAAATTTCTACCCGATGAATTTTCGCCAAAGCTTTGCTACTTTGATCATAATTTTCCAGAAATTTTGCTATACCAAGTAGCTCATCTAATTTTCGAAATATCACTATTTTTGACTAGAAAAACATGATATTAAAATTACTCTAGCATATTTAAGATCAAAGCTACTTCTAATTATGAATTTAAGAACTAGAACTTACCTTTTGAAGACTCTCCTTCTTGCTTCACTCTCCTCTTAAACTCTCCAATCTTTGGTATGAGTTTTGGTGTGAAGAATGAAGAAGCTCAAGGTCTCTATTTATAGAAAAAACTCAACGGCTCAAGTGGTAATTACTTAAGTAGTTCAAATTAACTTCTTTCCTCGCATCCTTTGGATCCAACTTGCACCATAAGGAGTTCATATCCACCATACACCATGGCTGCACATTTTTTTTTTTTTTAACTTCTTTGGCAAGTTGATGAGGTCATTTTGATGACACAATTGAGTGCTTAGGTGTCCCTAAGCTCCACATGACTATACCCAATTGGTTTGCCAATTAATCAAGAGTATTTTCATGTGTTTTATTATGAAATCTTATCCAAATCTTACTCCCATATGTGCTGGACGTTTTTATGACCTTTGGGGCAGATTTAAGAAGCTATAATCAACCCTCTAATCAAGTGTTTAAAGCTTCTTAAATATAATCATCATTGGTTGCTTTAATTAATTGTAGGCTTAAGCTTAATTAGATGAAAATATCTTGAAAACACTTGGCTCACAAAGCTCCACCATGTACTAGTTGCCATTGTTGACTTTTGGGGCACAATTAATTAACACTAATCATGTGATTAATCTTCTCTTTATTACAAATATCTTAGGCTTATTATATTTGCTAATTAACTCATGTCATTAGCTAACTCAATTACATGAAGATTTAGACTTAATTACTTGAGATATTATTTCATTCTCTTTGGCTTAATTATTTTCAAATATAATTAGCCCTCATTTGATACTTTTAATTTTTCTCTAATCATCTTGAAGAATTATGCAACTAATCTCAATTAGTGCAAACTTATTTTGTTAAGGATAATTGTTAATAAATAGCAATTAAACTAAATATTTCCCTAAAAATGATAATAAATCAATTAAAATTTAGAGACAACATACTCTCTTAAATCATGTCTCATATTTAACCCTTTGTTAATTAATTCCAAAGGAAAATTGCCTAAAATTAAATTAATAATTTACACAAATTTTGAGACCACATACTCACCTATTTTAATAGGTCTTATTTATCAAAATATAATATTTACATGTATTATGAAAATTAGGGTATTACAAGGAACTTTCAAATTCTTTCATAGAGAGAGTTCAATAAGTAAGCTTGCTCAAATAAACAAGGGTAAAGGTGCAAAAATGCCCTTGAGCTTTGCCTTCAGGAGCGCCTACCACCATGTGCTTTTTTTGGAGGCAAAAATACTAATGTGGTTAACTTTTAGGAGCAAATGTCACACAAAACCTTCAAATGTTGGACGTTGACCGTTAAGTAGCTATAGTTGACTGTTAATGCTGATGTGGATGATGAATTGGAGAGAGAAGAAGGGAAATGTGAAGAAAATTTGCTGATTAGGTGACTGTGAACAGTGCAAAAAATTGGGGGGGGGGAACCTAAGACTAAGAACAAATCAAAAAAAGCTCACGAGAAGCTTGGTGAATCTGGCCTTCTAAGTCCACAATCTTAACCCTAAGACTAAGAACGAAGCGTTCTGAAGACGCTTGATCCTTCTTAGTCCTCTATCTTAACCCCCAACGTCGATCTAGAATCTTCCTCCTTGGGTTTTAAGCCCACGATTTTGTTCTTCGAGAAGCTTGGTGAATCTGGCCTTCAGGTGCTAAGAGAGTTCAGAGATGTTGAATGTGCGTACAATCTCTCACCGAAAGAGCTCTGCTCTAAGATTGCATCCTTTGATGCTTTGATTGTACGGAGTGGTACAAAGGTGACGAGGCAGGTGTTTGAGGCGGCAAAAGGGAAATTGAAGGTTGTGGGTAGAGCTGGAGTGGGTATTGATAATGTGGATCTGCGAGTTGCGACAGAGTTTGGGTGTCTCATCGTTAATGCGCCGACGACGAATACTATTGCTGCGGCGGAGCATGGGATTGCTCTGCTCACTGCCATGGCAAGAAATGTTGTTCAGGCCGACGCGTCCATGAAAGCTGGTAAGAAATCGATTATGGGTCATACTCATCGTTGACTCTGTTAAAGAAATAAGCAAAGCCATTCTATTTTTGCCACTAAAGAAAAATAAAACAACCCAAAAACTTGTTCTAAATATCGATTGGATTTTGTTTTCCCTCCTTCGATACAATTGTAAACTCTGCTCTAGAGATGGTTGCGTTTTGAATTTTGTTTACCCAGATTGCGTTTTGGATTTCGATTGGGATTCCAGATTGCGTTCTATTTTGTTTACCCAGATTGTGTTCTTAATTTCAGATTCCAGATTTCGGTTGCGATTTTGTTTAACTAGATTGCGTTCTTAATTCCAGATTCCAGATTTTGGTTGCGTTCTTAAAATCGATTGGATTTTGTTTACCCAGATTGCGTTTTGGATTTCGATTGGGATTCCAGATTGCGTTCTTTATATTGGGTGCGATCTTAATATCGATTGCGTTTTGGATTTTGTTTACCCAGATTGCGTTCTTAATTCCAGATTCCAAATTTTGGTTGTGTTCTTAATATCGATTGCGTTTTGGATTTTGTTTACCCAGATTGCGTTCTTAATTCCAGATTCCAAATTTTGGTTGTGTTCTTAATATCGATTGCGTTTTGGATTTTGTTTACCCAGATTGCGTTCTTAATTCCAGATTCCAAATTTTGGTTGTGTTCTTAATATCGATTGGATTTTGTTTACCCAGATTGCGTTTTAGATTTCGATTGGGATTCCAGATTGTGTTCGCGTTTTGGGATTTTAGATTGCGATTTACCCAGTTTTTGCTCAGATTTGTTCTTAGCACAATTTTTCCCACGATTTGTTCTTAGCACAAATTTTCTTCCCATTTCCCTTCTTCTCTCTCTAATTCATCATCCACATCAGCATTAACGGTCAACCATAGTTACTTAACGGTCAATGTCCAGCATTTGAAGGTTATGTGTGACATTTGCTCCAAAAGTTAACCACATTGGTATTTTTGCCCCAAAAAAAAGCACATGGTGTTGGGCGTTCCTAAGGGCAAAGCTGAGGGGCATTTTTGCACCTTTACCCAATAAACAATTACTATTGCTCGAGTAATGCTTCAACTTGCTCAAGCAACTACTGTGAAAGCCAATGTGTTAGTTATCAAAATGCACATGCTTGAGTAACAAGTTTTCCTTACTCGAGTAACATACTCAAGTAACCAATACTTGTGCTCGAGTAACTACTAGGAAGGAGCAGAAGGATTAGTTAACAAAACATACATACTTAGGCACATATTTCCTTGCTCAAGTATTGTGCTCGAGCAGCAGTAAGATGTGCTCGAGTAAACAACCTGAAAAGCATAAGCGCTAGTTAACAAAGTACATATGGTCGAACATAATATTTCCTTGCTCGAGTAAAAAAGATCCTTGCTTGAGTAATGATAAAGAGAATGGTGATGAATATCCTTGCTCGAGTAACATACTCAAGTACTCGTACTACGTACTCAAGCATTACTTGTAGAACCAAAATAGTGCGTTGAGAGAAATCATCCATACTTGAGTACTGGCAGACGTAATTGTAACGACCATCGTTCCGTTTAATTAACTAAATTATCATATATAATGACCATAGTTATCACATAATAATCAGAGTTAACCTAATGTTAGAATTTATGCGGAATTTAAATTTTTCAAAACATGTTAGAGTATGCATCATGAGCCCTAATGTGTGGCAATATACAGTTATCCATACATCAAAACAACAAACATAAGCCCTACTTGATTAAAGTGTACTATGCTTCTGTCGGCTTCCCTGTAGGACCTGGACCGGACTGGTCACCTAGGGATAAATTTGTAACCATCAGTCCAGCTCATTACGCATATTGATATGTGCTAGTGAGGTGCCAAGAGGAACAAATCAATCCAGAATAAAACAATTCAATCCAAAATAAAACAATTCATCTACATACTTTCCATTTATTATCACATTATAATTAAGTATCATAATGGGTGTCACAAATCTGTTCCTCCTTTCAATTCAACCGAACCGCCTTACTTCTTCCGACTAGACCCATGGGCTAAGTTACACCCATGTTACTGGTTACTCCAAGAACTCATTGGTCAAGTGATGAGGACCGGCCAAAATCCTTAGAGCACCTGTCTCAAACCATAGGTCTTTTCGCCTCATTGAACAGTTGGGGTGTCGTAAGCCCTCTTGAACTGTTGGGCTAGTCCCTCATTGAATCGTTGGGACAATAAAAAGCCATTGTGCACCAATGGAGGGATCACCACGTGGTGGATATAACTTTATCATCTTCTCCCAATTCTTCCCATCCCAAATTATCATAATAATTTAATAGGGAATTTCCAGAATAATCATAATAACCATGTCATCAAATATTAGCTCTCAATTCATTTGAATGCTTATATTTCAACTTATAAAAATTCCACATGGCAATTTTATTTAAAACAATCATAATTAGTTCAACAAATACTCATAAGCAGCACATCAATAACATAATAAGTAGAAAGTGGTTACCTCTCGCCCAAGCTAATTACTATAACACTGCTCCTTAAAACGAGAGCTCAATACACTCCACAATTCAATCTATATATCAAATCAATTCAATAACCATTAATAACTATTTAAGACTCTCCATAATACAAATTTTGATAATAGTTCCATTGTTATTTATTACTTTGAATTCCCCAATAACAAACTCAATTCTAACACTTTAAATCAAACTTTAATTAATACCAACACCACCTGCACTATTCTTAAGTTAGAAGTTTAATAATCACTAATTATTATAGATTATTGTATTTACCCTAACTTTCCAAAATATAATGTTTCAACATAAATGAAATTTAAGACCTAGAGTTCAACAAATACCAACATACAAAATACTTTTAATAAGTATCTATTAAGATCATTATTCAATAAATAGTCTGGCTTCAATATATTATGATTTGTTTCCCTCAATTAAATAATAATATTATTCATTACTATCATTTATCTGATTTATTATTTATTCCTTCCTATACCAATAAATAATAATATTATTCATCAGTATTTATTTACCTCATTTATTATTTATTTCTTCTTATTAATGACAATTTGGTAAAAGTACTCCCTCTTTTCTATTTATTATTTTTTGGAACTTTCCTAAATTATTTATTCCATTTCTACTAATAGAAATTATTATTATTCATTTATTTCCTTTTCTTAATATTAAATCTTATCTTTTATTTATCTATTTTATTTTGCCAATGATATTATAAGTGAGATAATATTAGGGAGTTAGTTTAGATCCTATTATTTAGGAACATATTAGATCAATTCCCATCTTTCTTAGTATAATAATATAGTTATTATTATTTTACTACTATTATTATTCTAGGTCTAATTTAACTCTATAATTAAATTAATAAATATCATCACTTAACAATTTAACTCTAATACATGAATATTTATGATAATAACACCTTGGTTTTCCATCAACCTATCGTATATGTATATATACATATAACACCATAGAAATATATATTTAATTCTCCTTTGATTTACATCATGTGTGCACGCTATGCAACAGATGCATTGGATTACCTTTTCTTTTAAAATAAAGGAATGTTTTTACTAACCTTAGAGATATTAATAAACAATTAAAACCCCCTCAAGGTTCATCAAATAGAATATTTCCAAATCTGCTACTTTCATTAGTGAATGTGAGACCCACACCCACGCATTATGCAGAATAATCATGAAGGAGAATAACTCCATAATAGCTAGTCGTGGGAGGAATAGGAGTTCATTTATATTGCAAGTTTTTTTTTTTTTTTTTTTTTTTTCTTTTTGTATTGCAAGTTAAGATATAGAGAATATAGGCAAAATAAATCTCATACAGTCAGTAGCTCAAATACTTTTTCCTTCTTAGCTTCTGCGTTTTTCTCTTCTACTTATATCAGCACAACACGTCCAGATGATTATCATATATATATATATATATATCCAGACCAGACAGTCGCGAGGCATGCGGTAGCTAACGCAAAGACAGAACCATAAAATCATGCAAAAACGCAGTCAACTTCAACACTCTCCTATTCAACACTCCTTCTGCAAAAACTCCACTCTAGATTCAGCTGAAACTAAAGGGAAGAGATTCCACTTCTTACCTTCAACTTCTAAGGCTATCCAATGAGATCCCCTGTTTCCAACGCTGAGACAGAGCCCCTCTTCCTCGGACTCTCTCTCTCTCTTTTTCTTCTTCTTCTTCTTCGGTTTCACACTCGCCTTCTCACTGAACTCTCAACTCTCTCTCTCTCTCTCTACGTTTACGTTTTCTGCTTCTGCTCTTGATGAAACCGAAATAAAATACCAGAGAAATAAAGGCAGAAATGATATATATATATATATATATATATATATATATATATATATATATATATATATATATATATATTGGAGGAAGAAGGAAGTTGTTCGACGGACCAGATGACCTTCCGCTCTGGGCTCAAAAAGCATGGAGGTTCTGACAGCGTGTGTTATCATTTCGGTGCGTTTTCGGCGCCAAACTGCTACTTAATATCTTTCCTAATACCTTCACGATCTGCTGATGTATTTAGCTTCTGGTTTCCACGAGTGAGCTGAGGGAGGTTTGGGTTGAATAATAGTTTTGGACATTGGGTAATGCGTTTGGGCCGTCATTCTTCTTGTTTGTGGGCCGTGGTTTTGGGTTGGTGGATTCAGTCTGCTAATTCTTGCTGCTGCTGGCCGAAATAATAATAATAAAAAAAAAACATGAAAGGTTTATTGATTTCCAATATGAAAGTCTGCGCGTTGGGCGTAAATGTAATATGGTATTGGGCTTAACTTGCAGATTTGGACTTCGTTCTATTTGGGTATGGGCCGAGATATAAAATGGAGAAGGTAAAGGTAAAATATATGATTTGGGGCTAAAACCTTGTCTCGGGCTTGGTCTCGTTTTGGGCCCATATAGAGAAGGAAAAACTATATACTTGGTTATGAGAATATTTCTTTATATATATATATATATATATATATATATATATATATATATATAGTTTAGGCCAAAAATCATTATTAACTTATCTTATAATATTTAAATTTGAGTTTCCCAAATTTGGGATGTTACAGTACTCGAGTACTCTTGTGTATACTCAAGCACTCATCAGTTATTGAGACCATTGATAGCGAGTAATTGCTTCATTTTCATGAGTGATCTCTAGCACAAGGCTCAACTTCCAGAATCCAGTAACTTCCAAAACACAAGAACATTAGCAGCATGAAGGGTCAATTTCTAGTGAGCATATCATCTTCAATATAATTCCAAATTTTCTAAATGATCTATGTCCAGAAAGATCTTTAAATCTTTTTTCCAACACAAAAATAATTAGCTCCAAATTCATTGTGTGCTAGTGTTACAATCAAATTACTGACTTTTGATCTAGACCAACAATTTTGCACTATCCTGATCCAACTGTGAATCATATCTTTCTCATTTGATTTTTTTTTTTATGTGACCTTGATGTTTATGAATATGTATTTGAGTCTAGTTTCATATGTCACTAATATTAGTTTATTTGGATATGTAATTTATGAGATACACCTAGATTACCGAAGTTGTCTCTGTTGTGTGGTGTGATTGCATATGGGAACTTCTTAAATTCATAGATCTTTAATATGAACTCTTTTAGGATTGATTTTTGTGTCAAAATGACACATTGGAAGTCTAATTTCATATAAAATTGGTTTCACCTCAATCAGATTTTTGGTTTGAAAGATAAGATTGAATTACTTAACCTCGCTTATGTTGAACATATAACAGAGTCAAATAGAGTGGCTGAAAACATGCTGATGCTCACGTAAATTAGTGGATGCTTGAGTACAACAATTCTGTGCTTTATTATGATGGAAAATTGTAGCAAAATCACTGTAGCTAACTACTATTCATCATGAAACTTGAACTTGTTTATTTTAACTTCGAATTAAGTCATTTCTGCTTCTATTTGATCATAGAAACTTGACTTTTGATATTTTCATTATATTTGTTAAGTTCTTATTTCTTTAATATCCTCTCTTCATTATTCTTCATAATTATCTTTGGGCTAATCTACGTTTAACAAATATAACCTTTTTACTATTAATAATGACATCTATATAAGACATCATCAAATTTTTCATATCAAACATTAATAGATTATGTAATTTTTTGCATTTAATAATGACATCTACATAGGATATCATCAAAACTAGTTATATGAAACAATTATTAATTTCAAATTTTTAGTTTAATTTAAGATTTAAATTTTTTTGATAAAGGACAAAATGATATTACTTAAAAAGAAAATGTTTAGAGATTACCAAAACAAATGCCACAAATATAATGAAAAAAATAATGAAAATAGATAGTATGGAATAACATGAACATGCTACAAAATAAAATCTTTAAGAAGCATCAGAATCTCTTGCATGTGATGCTGCTAATATATAGATGCTGGCTGATTTAGGAGCATGAGGAAAGCTTTGTTGACACAAGTGATTCTAAAACATTGTTGTCATGGACTTCCCTGTATGTTATAGATTTTATGATCCATAATAAGACAGCTCTTAAGCGATCTAATACGTGGGGATAAGTGACTCATGTAACTTAATGAACTCACCGAATTTCGGTTGCATGCCTACAAGAATAATAAGATACATAAAGAGAGTGAAACGTTGGCATGACAACAAAATTCAGTAGAAAAACTTTGAATACGGGCAAAAAGTGTTACTGTATCAAATTTTTCTTTAGGATTTTAAAAGATATAACCATTAAAATATTTATATTAAAGAATTGAAATTAATCATGCTTTGTCATCATTTAATTGGTGAGTCATTGTTTTAAATTCAATGAGTTGGCATTTTCCTTTAGGAAAATTAACGGTGTTAAGTTCAAGGGATTTAAAACACACTTTTTAAATATAAGGACTAAACTCAAATTTCATATTAACATAAAGAATTAAATGTATAGTTTACCCTAACTAACGAATATATCATTTGAGTAAAAACCTAATGATAATAAATGTAAAACTAGCTGAAAGTGGTAAATACACTCTTTAAAAACTTTTTTTGACTATTTACTTCCTTGAATTTTAGTTTCTAATTTTGTCGTTGAAGTAACGTTGTTACTCTATCTAGAAAAGTAGAAATAATTAAATATTATTTTATTTCAATCTTTAACTCGATATTACTTGATGGCGAAAAAAAAAACCTCAATATTACTTTTTTAACTCATGGTAGATTAAAATTTACTTAAACATCTAATAGGGTTTTTTCTTGCCACATTCATTATGCAAGTTTTTTATGCCTGGTTCCTAAACTGTCGACTGGTTTATGCATGTATTGAGTGTTTTATATTTTGTGAAGTTCATAATTATCCTGTTCAACCTAAAATTATACCGTTAGCCCTTTGCGCCTATAATTACAAATATAAATATGTTCATTTAAGTAATTTTGAATATTTGCCACATACATTTTTTCCCCTAATTATTTGCAATATAACATGTAGTCGATTATTTTACAACACAATAATAATGCAATGGAAGCGGAAAGTGGAATAATTAACGAAAAGATCTGAAAGAAAACATGAAAAGAAGGGAGAAAAGTTTACAATAAGATTAAAGTATTATGTATTCATATAAATAGGGCTTGTCTTGAATGGCTTTACTTTTTGTAAACATAGCTAGCACTAGTAAATTCAAAAGGCTTAAAGTTTCAGGCTGATCCTTTTTTGTACACACCAACAACTATGACATGAAATGCAGGGAATGCTATGTTTCTCCCAATTTTGTCGTCTTACTTTCTTTCTCTCTTTTTTTTTTTGTTTTTTTGTTTTTTGTTTTTTTGGCTGTGGCTCTGGACACAATCTTCTACCTAGTTGCCCTTTAACTTTAGTATTGCTTCGATTATTATAATGCTTCAAATTGAAAATGTTCAATTCATCAGTTCTTGTCCTTTGTCTATATCTGCTCTGCTTTTTCGCAGTTAAGCCTCATTTTCTTCGGGTATAGAGCCCCCTAATGTGTTAGAGAGACAGAGTTAACATGGTTCTTCTAATCCTTAATATAAGATCTCGTTGATTTTTTTTTTCTGAAAATATCAAGAAAAATAAATAAATAATTTAATCATAACATATATTGTATGTTATTGGATTATATATTAATTTATAAGTTAAGAAAAAAAAAAGGTATTGTAATACCCAAAAAATCCTATTTAGCATAACCACTATATGTTGATAGAAAATACCTATTAAAAATAGGTGAATATGTGGTCTCAAAATTCAGTAGCTTATTTAATTTAGGGAATTTTCTCCTAGAATTAAATAAACCAAAGACCCAAATTTTCTAATTTCATTTAGAGATCATAAAATACCCTAAAATTATCATATAACAACATAGTTTTTATTTAATTATAGAAGTCATAAATTGTTATGAAAATATCTAAATCAATTAAAAGAAATTACCAATAAATGAATGACAATTAAATTTATGTTAATTAAAATAATTTTATAAATCTTCATAATAAATCTAGTGGCAATTAAAAGTCATCAATTAGGGATATTTTAATGTAATGAAGAATTAAGGGCCAATTTTGAAATTATATTTAAGGATCATAAAATATGATATAAATACCATACTAAACCATAGTTCTCATATGATCAAATGAGCAAGAAAATATTATGAAAACACTTAAGCTAATGGGAATTAGCAACAATAAATGAACAATTTAGCTTGTACTAATTGGGATTAGTTACAAAATAATCAAGAGGCAAAATAAAAAGTATAAAATGAGGGTGGAATAATACTTACCTAATTAAGCACTAATTTTCATGATTAGTTAACAAATCAATTAATTAATATCAAAGGCAATCAAGGGAGAAGATTTAATCTAAACAAACACAATGAAATCCAATGGTTGTGATTAAACCAATAATTAATCTTAATCCATGTGAAATTAAATCCACCAATGAAGAGTTTTCTTCTTGATCTCATAAGTCAAATGAAACACACATAAAAGTTAGAAAAGGGTGAGTGAATTGTTTAATATAAAACAACCCACACATGCAAGAATGAATCGTAATCAAGCATTAAGACATGGAGACTTTAGAGGCAATTGGAAGAGGATAAATGTACTATGTAATTAAAACTCTCAATTACATGGGAGGATAAGATGATGAGAGATAAGATAGAGGGGCTGCGGCTATGGTGTGTGTGAGTGTGTGTGTGTGTGTGTGTGTGGTGAAAAAGTAAGAAAGAAGAGTCAAAATCAAAGAGTAAACATTAATAAAACTCAAGGTAACCGAAGATGGAATATCACCTAGAGGGGGGGTGAATAGGTGATTTAAAAAAAAACTGCTTAAACAAAATTTTCACAAATTAATGAACTAACTGATCAAGAATCTAAAGGAGAAGGAACACGAGAGAATTTATCCTGGTTCGGTCTATCCTGACCTACGTCCAGTCCCCAAGAACACCTTGAGATTTTTCACTATCTTCAGAATACAAATACAAATACACAACTCGGAATGATCTCTCAGACTCACTCCCCCTTACTACTTGTAATTATACACCCTTACTTAAGGTTCCACAACCTTAAAATTTTACAAACGAATGAAAATTAAATGTTTAAGTAACTCCTCACGAGTTGAATAATAAATGATAACTGAAGTACAAGTTGAGAGTAATGAAACTGATAAGATAATAACTCAGAGTAAATGGGCAGAGTTTCGGTGGTTGGCCGAATTATATGCTTGGGTATTTATACTCTTTCGCCATTAATGCCGTTAGAAGGAACTTGAGAGTTACCATTGTGACTTATTTAATTTTCCGTTAGACACAGCTTGCTCTCTCTCTTCCTTGTGCAGCCAAATGGACCGTTGAGGCCTCATTAAATGAAATCTGTTCTTTCATTAAATGCGTTGATTGTTGAGAGTGCTTTTGCAGGAGAATGTCTTGATTAAGTAATCCTTGGAAGAATGTTTCTTCCTGCTGCTCTGGGCTTCTTTCTATTTGCTTTCTATTTGCTGCTCTGTTCTGCCTCAGCATTAAATGCTATGACGTGAGCATCAGTTTTATGTTGATTTTGAATAATAACCCGTTGTAAGTTCCTGAAATCACTAGTAAAAATATTAGAAATATTTTAAACATCATTCCAAGGGATTCTGGAGGTTACAAACCAAAAGCTCAAATTTTCGTAAGATCAGATATCAATGACAGCGACAAGAACTCGAGTTTTCAAAGTAGAACTCGAGTTCTTTTGTTTTTCCATTTTAGTATCTCAGTGCTGTAAGGCAAGAACTTGAGTTAACAAACTAGAACTCGAGTTCTAGAACTTGAGTTCTTATACAAGAACTCGAGTTCTTTTGGTTACTTTCCCCCCTGTGTGATGAGAACTCGAGTTGATCCTGGAGAACTCGAGTTCTTCCTTTTTCCTTCAAAGTCATTTACAAAGAACTTGAGTTCTCAGTTATGAACTCAAGTTTATGAACTCGAGTTCTATTTTAGGAACTCGAGTTCTTAAACTTGTTCATCAGGTCATAAAGTATCGTGCAGAGAGAATTCGAGTTCTTAATTATGAACTCAAGTTGATGAACTCGAGTTTGTCACTAATGAACTCAGACTTGAGAATTTTTCCATGACCTGAGCCGCGAACTCGAGTTCTTAACCCAAGAACTCGAGTTCTTCATCTATGAACTCGAGTTGAATAACCAGGAACTCAAGTTCTTCATTTTGCTGAGATGAGAACTGGAGTTTTAAATCGATCTTATGTAAACCATTGATTCACAAGTGTTTAGTTATCATCAAAACTTGGTTGAGAACTAACAGTAACAAATATAATGCAAACCTAAGCAAATAAATTGATACAAGGAGGGATTTTAATCATAGAGTAGATATAAGGACTAATCTTGAACACACAAAAATTACTCTTGAGATTAAGTATCATTAAGGTTTTTTTGCCCAACTTGCATAATTAATATTAAAGATGATTAGGGGTAATTAGAGACTCCTAATTGAACCATGAGTTTTCTCTTGTGATTCAAGTGTTAAAGAAGAGACTAGAATAAAGTTAAAGTTAAACCTCTAAAAACATTTTTTTGCTTGGTTTAAGCAACCAACTATGAATTTCATCTAAGAACTAAGGCACCTAAAGTAACTAATTCTTGAAGCATATAGTTGAAGAAACAAGGGAGAGATGGCACGATTTGGAGGCTTGAATAAGGGGCCAAGAATTGTTTACCAATACATCTATTAACACATGCTAAATTAACATTAATTAAGGGAACAAATTTGAGAGATACGGTGTACTTTGGATAAGGGAAATTAAATGAAAATGGAATAGGAGAGAAAAGAGAGAGAGGGAGGACGGTTTACATGGGTTTAAGGGTGAGGATTGGAGCTTCATAATTAACCTAGATCCAATGGTCAAAATGCAAGATGAGTTAGGTTTGAAAGAACTACCAAAATGCCATCACATTTTGCTATAAATAGGGGGCTTTGGCCTTCACAAAACTCACACAAAAAAAAGTAAGAAGCATATGAAAATAGAGTAAAAGTGAGAGTTAGTGGGAAGCAAGAAGGAGTAGCAAGGTTTTCCAAGGGTAAGTTCTCTAGTTCTTAAGCTTTAGCTTTTAGTTTATAGCTTAAATGTTGCTTTGATCTTTAATCTTCCAATATATTTTTGTTATCATGTTTTTATGGTTAAAACTGGTTTTAATTCGAAAAATTGATGAATATGGTGTTATAGCAAAATTTTTGGAAGATTATGATCAAAATAGCGAAGCTTTGGCGAAATCTTATCGGTTAACGATTCCTGAAACTAGTGATAGAAATGCCAAAATTTTATGTTGAGAATGAAGTTATAAAATTCTGGGAAAATTCATGGTGAAAGTAGACATATAGTGTTTTTCAAAAATGCCTAGAATGTATTATTTTGAGCTCTATACAGTGAGATAAATATTCTCAAAGTTGGGCTACGAAATGTTGGAAAAAATTCTGGGCAGAGGTTCAAAACTTTAAATCTGGGAATGATTCAATGAATCTGAGTGAGTATTTTTATTTAAAAATAGATAGCCTAAGGATTCCGAAGAATTTTACGGATCCTCATTTCAATTTTTTTAGAATTAGTTATGAATTTTTAAAGTTAGCGAAAATTCTACAGGGTACAAAAAAAGCTTTTAAGACCGGACTTGCGACCGGTCTTGTTCCAACTGGTATTAAAAGCATATCTTTAAGAGCGGACTTCAACCGGTCTTAAATAAACTCTTTTAAGATCGGACATTTAAAAACATCAGGTCTTAAAAGTTATACTAAATCCAACTGAAATATTTTTTTGTCGGTCCTAAAACTCAATTTTTAAGACCAAACAAAAATTTAACTGCTCTTAAAAGGTCTAACTTTTAAGACCGGACAAAAATAAATGCGCTCTAAAAAGTAGCGGCTTGTTAGACCGACGAATAATTATACACGGTCTTAAAAGACTCACTTTCAAGATTGGATGATTAATACGTCCGGTCTTAAAGATTAACTTTTTAGACCAGGTATATTGAACCATCGGTCTTGAAAGACCAACTTTTAATACCGCACTAATATCAAATATGTTCACCTGACCTTTAAGACCGCACATATAAGTACATCCGAATACATCCGGTCTTAAAAGTTGAACCTTTAAGACTGACTATTTTGTTTTGTCGGTCTAAATTTCCTGAATTGTTTCCCTGTTCTATTCTTCCTGATCATATATACACAAATCCATACCAGCCAATCCAGCACATAAAAGGCTATACTTTAAGCTACAAGCTATGAACAATTATGAATAAATTGAATGATCATTTATACACAAATCCATATACCAGTCAATCCAGCACATAAAAGGCTACACTTTAAGCTACAAGCTATGAACAATTATGAATAAATTGAATTGGGGAAAAAGCAGATCGTAGAATACAAATATTATTGACCATGAGTTACAAATACAAATACAATAAGTTGTTACAATAAGATATACCACACTTAAATCAACATACATGCCAATATTCACCATGCCTTCATCTGATTCCCATCCAACAATGTAACACATCCTCTTTTATAATATGCATGCCCCTTTGGAACGGATCCTGGCACCAAAATAAAACAAGAACAAACGTCATAGAGTTAGTGACATTGTTTAAAAACACGGATGGAATATAATAGTGTTCAAACCTTAAAGTTTTCAAAGATTTGTGTAGTTACTTTACGAATTGACTCTTTTATAAAGGGATATCCTCCCATATCCCTTCTTGATGATCATTCCTTATGCCGAGTTCATTATTTGCTTCATCTTCTTCGTTTATGTCCGGTAGACCCCTTGAAAAAGGAGTACTGTCAGGAAGACCATAATTTGCATGACTTTCCTCATCAATATCGATGACCCTTTTTCCTTGGAGAGCTACAGACCACATTTTATTTGTTTGATCTGTGATATAAAAAACTTGTTTTGCCTGGTCTGCCATAATAAAAGGTTCATCTCCAATACTTGTACTATTGAGATCGACTAACGTAAATCCGAGCCGATCGATCTGAACACCATTGTTGACATTAACCCACTTGCATTTGAAAATAGGAAATCTAATGAAGACATAGTCCACCTCCCAAATCTCTTCAATAACCCCATAATATGACATGACTGCCAATTTAGGCCGCTTGTCTTTCGAACTGGAGAAGTACATAGATTCAACCTCTAACATTGCACCACTGTTTTGGACGGTGCTCCTATCATCTAGGGACTTCATGTAAAATGTGTAACCGTTGATCACATACGAATTCCAACTTATGACATCAACCTCAAGACCACGTGCTAACCATTTCATTGCCTCAGAAACAGATTCCTCTCCTTGGACCTTTTGTTTGAACTAGTTTGCAAATGTTTTGTTATGCTCCCTAATCAACCTTTGTTCAGTCATTCGGGGATTTTCTTTCCTCACAATTTCTTTATGTGCAGCTATACTAGCTTGAACTTCATCAACATTATTCAAGATGTATAAGTGGACTTGTGACAATTCATCAGGATCCACTCTCTTTACTGAGGCCCCCGTCAACACCCTTCAGCATGCTGACATTTTAGAAGTCCGATATGTCTTACTTTGGCTAAATAATTTTAACAAAATTCCATGGCCTCTTCAAATACATACTTCTGAACAATTGATGCTTCTGGCCGATATGCGTTCTTCACGTACCCTTTTAAGAATTTCATTGATCTTTCAATTGGGTACATCTACCGTAAATGGACATGGTCAGACAACTTGGTCTCCCTCATTAGATGAACAATTAGATGAACCATGATGTCAAAAAATGAAGGAACAAAAAGCTTCTTAAGGTGGCACAAGATAAGATATCCTTCATTCTCCAATTCATCCAATTGTTCAATCTCGAATACTTTATTGCAAATAGCATTGAAGAACAAACAAAGCCTTGTCAAAATGTGTCGAAGATCATACTCGGCTATGCCTTGAATAGCTACTAGGAGTAGCTGTTGCATCAAGACATGACAATCATGAGACTTTTGACCCACCAATTTCAAGTCCTTCATTGATACAAGCCTCTTAAAATTTGAAGAATACCCCGAAGGAACTTTTGTGCCATGCAAACACTTACAAAAACTACGTTTCTCATCCTTAGACAAAGTATGAGAAGCCGGGGGACAATAAGTTCTGTTACCATATGGCCTTGGATGTAAGTCTTCGCGTATTCCCATTTCTTGCAAATCCAATTTTGCCTTCACACCATCCTTTGGCTACCTTGTATGTTGAGAAGTGTGCCAACAATACAATCACATACGTTCTTCTCCTTATGCATGACATCAATACAATGTCTCACATCAAGGTTGCGCCAATTGGGAGATTGAAGAATACTGATCTTTTTTTCCATATATTTGTTTCTTTTCTACCCTTTGCAGTCTTACTGAAGACGACACTTATATTTTTCACCTTTTTATACACTTGCTCCCTAGTCAATGCCACTGGAGCATCTTCATGCTCTTGGCCACCAAGAAAGGCTTTCTTTAATCGACGATATGAGTGGCCCCGTCTAAGAAATCTTCTATGTCCAAGATAAACTGTCTTTCTTCCATGTTGAAGTTGATGGTAGCGTGTGCCTTCTTCACAAACCGGACTTGCCTTATGGCCTTTTATACTATACCCTAACAAGTTCCCATACGCTGAGAAGTTGTTTATAGTACAAAATATCATGGCTCTCATTTTAAAGACCTCCTTCTTGAAAGAGTCAAAAACATCGACACCTTCTTCCCACAACTCCTTCAAGTCTTCGATCAAGGGCTGAAGGTAAACATCAATGTCGTTTCTGGGTTGTTTTGGTCCCGAAATCAATATGGACAGCATGATGTACTTTCGTTTCATGCATAACATAGGAGATAAGTTGTAAATAATCAGGAGTATAGGCCAGAAACTTTGTATGCTGCTAAGGCTTCCATATGGATTCATGCCATCCGTGCTAAGGGCAAGCTTAAGGTTCCTAGGTTCTTCGTCGAAGGTCAGAAATAATTGATCGATTTTCCTCCATTGAGAAGAATCGGCAGGATGTCGAATCTTTCCATCAGAAATCCTCCCATCTGCATGCCACCTCAAATTTTTTGCATCATTTTCATTAGCAAACAACCGCTTGAACCTTGGTATGATTGGAAGATAACATAACACTTTTGCAGGCCCCTTATTTGACTTGTACCTTGGGGTTTCACTTATCAGACAATTCAGCTTCTCTTCTAACTCATTCCTATACAACACGCAATCATTCGGGCATGCGTGGATCTTTTTGTACTCCATCCCTAGTGGACAAAGTATTTTCTTAGCATCATAGTATCGGTGAGGGAACACATTATCATCCGGAAGCGTGTCCTTAAAAGCCTCAAGCATTTCAAAAACACTCTTGTCGCTCCACCCATGACGTGTCTTCAAGCTGACCAATTTCAATATAGCGTTCAACAGTTGGTATTTCTTACACTTAAGGTATAGTGGGGTATCTACATCGCTGCACATATTACCATATGCATGTGATTGATGAAAAGCCTTTTCTCCTACATCACGAATAATGTCCTTTATGCGATCATCCATATCCGCGTCATTATCATCAGAGGCCACTTCTCCGTGTTGAGACCTACTTGGCCTTTTTGCACCATGCCATACCCATACTGTATAGGTCTTACAATATCTTTGACAAGCTAAATGTGTGTGTATAACTTCAGGACTTAGTCACTTCTCATTCAAAACATTATACACAAGGGCAATAAAACTTCCCACTATCATCATGGGCGTTTTGCTTAGTAAATTCTATAAATTCCTTAACCCTATTCTGATATTCAACACTTGTCCGTAAAACATTTATCCAACTACGATCCATAGAAAAATTCCTATAGACGAAAAGATTTAACATATATAATACGTAAAAACTGAAACTTGCATATAAAATAAGCTAACTACAAACGCGTATATAAGCTAAATGTCAGTTATGTCTTATGGTCATAAATGTATGACAGTGAATTAAGAGCATGATGAGGAAATTAAACGCCTCGCAAGTATGTCTTGTGCACTCACCTGTAGCATATAAGGTCAAATGCGTTTGCTGAGTCTCTCTTCTCCTGCCACAAATGTTAATGTTGCAGACAGTAAGAGTAACCTGAAAACACTTGTTGGTAGTTGGGTAGGTCCCAAAAGAAGATTTCATCAATTTTGGTCAACCTATGGAAAACCCAGAACGATAAGTAGGAAAATCATACAGTTACATAGCCGAAACAATGTTAGTTCTCAATGTGTTTTGATGATAACTAGCAATTGTAAACTTGATATGAAGTTTGTTTTTAGCAATATGAAAATCTCACTGTCAAAGGCAAACTCGAGTTTAGGTATATAAACTCGAGTTTGAGACTTGAAAGAAAGATATTCAATTTTACATAAAAGCCAAACTCGAGTCTACATAGACAAACTCGAGTCTGTACAGACACAGAAATGAATCTAAAATTTTCACATTAAGCTAAACTCCAGTTTGCAAATCAAACCTGAAGTCTGGAAGATACAGAGAGCACTCAGAATCCCAAGCAAGCTAAACTCGAGTCTAGATTCCCTAACTCGAGTTTAGACCAAACAGAAAGGAACCCAGAAAACTCAATAGACTCCCAAACTCTAGTCTGGCCTTCCAAACTCCAGTTTGCACTTGACCCAGATAAACCTCAAATATTTCAGTAGTAACTGAAACTCGAGTTTGCTTCCCAAACTCGAATCTGAACCATACAGAAAGATCATTCACTTGGCTACACTACAAACTCCAGTCTATGACCCTAAACTCCAGTCTGGAAAATCACTAACTTAGGCTTGTTCTTCAAACATAGACCCAAACTCGAGTTGGTCACTAATTGACTCGAGTTTAGCTTCCTGCCCAAAGTTCCATCCCAAGTCCAGAACCCGACAATTCCCTCTGTAAAAACCAAACTCGAGTTAGCTTTTACAGACTGCAAGGTTAGACCACTAATCAACAGACATGCTTTCTGGATGAACCCCAAACTCGAGTCTGGAAGAACAAACTCGAGTTTGCATCGGGGATTTTGAAAAATCAAATGATGTTGATCTGCGAAATCTTAATGGGTCTTCCTGAAATTATTTCCTCATATGATATTATTGTTTCTAATGTCCTTGATGAAGTTTTGAGTGTTTTTCAGATAAGGTTTAGCCAAGATCAAGGTGAGATCAAGATCCAGGATAAATGCATTAAATGACGAACCTAGAACAGGGCTGATCCTTATCCCTTATCCCAGATGTTCAGCTCAGACCGTTGTAACTCATAAGAATCATCTCAAACAGTCAAATTGAGTTAAAGGAATGACTAAAAATCTGGAAGACCTTCTGCAACAACTAAATTCCAAGATTCCAGCTAAGAATTCAAAGAACAGAGCAAAATATGCTACGGCCAGTTTTCCAGAATTGCAGCTGAACATTAGAGAAAGAATTGCAACGGCTAGCTCATCCATTCAGTCTATAAAAGGCTGTGAAAACTCAAAGCAAAACACACAACGAAGCTATCTTGATTATACTTTGAAATTTGAGTCTGTATTGTTATTTTCAACCTGTTCTTCAGTGTTTATCCTTATCCACTCTTTTGAGAGTTTGTAAATTTTTGAAAGCATTTGTTTGTGAGAACTCAAGGTTGTGGAACCTGTAAGTTAGGTTGTTCAATTACAAAGTGTAAGGGGGAGCAAGTCCTAGGTGATTAGGATTGTGTCTGGTCTACATTGTTGTAGTTGAAAATCTGTTGAACTAGTGGAAAAACCCAGAAGATATCTGGGGACTGGACGTAGGTCAAGGTTAAGACCGAACCAGTATAAATTCCGTGTGTCAAGCTTTTCTTCTCTTACCTTCTTAACATTTACTTTCAAAAGGCTTTGAAAAAGAATTCAAAAGTTTTTTTTAAAATCCCCAATTCACCCCCTCTTGGTGATTTCTTCCATTTTCAAACAACTCGTACAACTTGGTCTTTAGACGTTGAGCTAAGGAACTAGAAACTTGTTGTCGAGAGAGCAACGCAAAACAGTGACGAAGCAACACACAAACACTGGAGACAGTGTTGGTTATGATTAGTTTTCATGATGTCTTATATAGATGTTATTAGCAAGAGCAAAAAGTTTATATCATAAAGTTTATATCATATACATTGACTAATTGCTACAATTAATGTAGATTTGTTCATGTGGAGAAAGAACAAGAAAAGAGAAGAAAGAAAGAGTTGATTCATGGAGAATAATCAAGAAGAGAGAAGAAAGAAAGAAGAACTTGTTGAATAAACTGAGAAAATCATTATACAAGTTCTTAGTTTAATTCTAGAAGTATCCATGATTAAATGAAAGTTGGAATAGCTCAATTCAGAGTTATAACAAGCAAATATCATGTTCTGGATGAGCAAACTCGAGCCAGATGCTCAAAAGTCAAGTTTACTACATTACAGGAAGTGATCTGCCTCTGGATTACGAGAAAACTCGAGTTTAGAACATAAAACTCGAGTTTGGAACTCAAAACTCGAGTTAGTCACTTAATGACTCGAGTTTGTAGTGTCTTTAGCACCTTTGGCGTCTCTGGATCAACAAAACTCGAGTTAGCCAATGAAAACTCGAGTTTGGAACTCAAAACTTGAGTTAGTCACTTAATGACTCGAGTTTTGCAAGCTTTTAGCAACTTTGTCCAACTTTGTTTCACGTTCAGCACGGGCGACCTTTGGTAATTCGATAATATCTTCCAAATGAGAGATCGGATTAATGTGAAATCAATTTTGTATGAAACTAGACATCCAATGCGTCATCTTGACAAAGTTTCATGCCTAAAGAAGCTCATATGAGAGAGCTATGAATTTCAGAAGTTGGAACAGGAATTCACGCCACACAGCAGACCAAGCTTCAATGATTTGAGTGTATCTCACAAACTACAGATTGGAATGAGCTGAAATCGATGGCATATGAAAATAGACTCACATACCTTTCCAGAAACATAAAGAGCATGGAAAACAAAGATCAAATGAGTGAAGTATGAATCTTTAAAGTTGACAGTCAATTCAGGATGTTGGAAAAACGCTAGCCAAAGAACAATCCTCATTCATCAGATCATAACTGTCAGATTACAATGAGTTTGGAGCTGATTCTTCTTGCATTAGAAAGAAGACTTAAAGAGTCTTATGGAGATAGGTACTGGATTCCAAGAATTGATCTTTATCAAGTCAGAAAGCAAAGAACTTGTGAGAAGGATATTTGACTGAGCCATGGAGAAGAAAACTCGAGTTTGTGTTAGCAAACTCCAGTTTTGCACTTGACAGAGAGCAAGATGTTTTCATCTCTTAAGGAAACTCAATTTTGAGTTAGTAAACTCTAGTTTGTGGCAGACAGAGAGCTCCTTAATATTTTAAACTTTGAAAGCTCCAGTTTGCATTTGAAAACTCTAGTTTTGAGTTTTATGGACTTAAGCTTATTTTCTCTTCAAAAGTCAAAAACTCAAGTTAGTCACTTAATGACTCGAGTTTTGCCTTAAGTTCAAGTGTGCTCCAAAACTCAAATCACGACATTCTTCTCTGGAAGACCAAAACTCCAGTTTTGATTTTGAAACTCCAGTTTTGCCTGCTGAAACTCCAGTTTAGTTTTACAAACTCTAGTTTCAGTTGCTGAAGTTTAAGAACCAGTTTGCGTCAATTTGTGAAAACTTCATATAATCTATTGCTATTATTTCTAATCATGATTAATCCGTTTTCTAGGAAGTTTTAGATGATTAAAAGTTTGAGATAACATCAAACTTGACAGAAATCAAAATCTGTCATAAGCATGAAGATGAAGGTTGCTGCAGATTTTCAGAAATGGCAAAGAAGGCAAAACCAAACGAGAAACTTGGAGAAATGAAGTTGAATGCTCAACTGTAATGGATTCAAATGTTCTACAATCTTGATATGCTTAAGGTTCAGATTTTAGAAGATACATATTTGCTTTAAAATCAAATAAAGCAACTCCATGAACCACTTGTATTATTTTAATATATCTTCTCAACCAAAGCAAATGGATAACAACCTAGAAAGAAGCCCAACCATTCTTTAATGCAGACAACAAGGATCCTACAAACAGAAGTGGTCACAACAGCTAGATCCACGGAGAAACACTCACAATAGCTATATTTTCAAATGGGTTCAAGCCTCAACGGATCTACAACGTTCATATACTTCAAATCAGTATAAATACCTCAAGACTTGAAGACTCAAGATAAGAGAAAAACGAAGAGACACAAGCTTACACCTTCAACATGCTAATACTCTGATTTCCATATCATTTACTCTCTGTTCTCAATGCCTACATAGCTTATCATTGAGAGTGAAATGATTTGTATTGTGCTTCAGTGTTTATTCATTCACTTTTGAGAGAGAAGATTCATTGTGAATCAGTTTATTTTAGAAATACTTAAGATTGGGTGATCTTGAGTGGGAAACACATTGTGTTGATTACAGCTTGTAAGGGGAGTGAATCCTAGTGAGAGGATTACTTCGAGTACAGAGTGTGTAATCAAGCAAGTGTATTGATTACAGTTTGTAAGGGGAAGTGAATCTTAGTGAGAGTATTACTTCGAGTACAGAACGTGTAATCAAGCGCAAAGCAGATAGTGGATTGAAAATCTCAAGTGAAGCTTGGGGACTGGACGTAGGTCAAGGATTGGACTGAACCAGGATAAATCACATTTTGCATACTCTCTTCCCTTATCTTTTACATTTCCAGTACATGCTTATCTTTGAATATCTAACTGTCAATTTCTAAGTTGCAAAAAGTTTTTTAAAGTTCCTAAAGTTTTATCAAACACCCAATTCACCCCCTCTTGGAGATCGCACCAGCTGATCACTAAGGCAAGGCCAGACCTAAAGCCTTTGGTCTCTATGTATCCTGCCAAAAGTTTTGAGGACACTTGCACCAAATTGAGAATGGTTGCGCGCATGAAGCGTGAAATTGACAACGCCAGACCCCATGACAACCGGGGTAGATCTCCCACCTCTAGCAAACCTACAAGTTGTAACATCCCACTTTAAAAACAGTAAAAATGATGGGAAATTTTTTTTAAAAAAAACACGGTGATCAGAGTAAAGCATTTTTAATAAGCAGAGTAACTGAATTCAAAATACATAACCATAGTGTAATCTCATTATACAGTCATCCCAAAAGAAGATAGTTTCTAACAGTATATACAAATATAAACTGATAAACTTCTTCAGCCCTTCCATACCGTCCACCAGCCTCTACCGTCACTCTCTCGGTACTCCCGACCCTGAAGCTACAGCTGAGATTCAATTACCAATTGGATCTCAGGTAACGGTTAACCTTATGCTCAAATAAAACAGTATATTGATAACAACGTTAACATAATCACATACAGCAGAATATCACTACATAAGCACACAGCAGATGTATGATCAAATAATGGCAGAACATAAGCACAAAGCAATATGTAAAGCCCCACATAATGGTTGCACATATCCAGTGCCACGAAGGCCTATCGTGTCCTCAGCGCTAGGCAAACCCAAACGGCATTATCATGACTATAATCCGTAGTAAGCTGTAAGATAACTGACAACCCTAAACAGAGTTTCAGTATCTAGCATGTCTATCACATATATGTATATAAGCAGCATAAGTGTTAAGGTTACAATACGCGTCCGTACCTCCGTTGACGACTTTTAACACTTCCGTCAAATTCACGGTACGTTTGACAGCGGCTCGACAGGGGTGACAGCGGAAACAGCAGTTCGTGATTCTGGGTATCCTATAAGGATAACATCACCAGTATGAATATCTAAGACCATAACAGGCATTTTTAGGTACAAATTACCATTTTGCCCTTAGTTAGCCTTTTTAGCGGTATTTCGCCAGAGCTTCGCTGTTCCGACTTTTTACTTCCAAAATTTTTGCTATAATCTTTTCTATAATATTTTTCTAAGATAATTATCATATTTATTCTAAAAACATGATATCTAAATTATCTTAAAAAATTAAGACTATCCTAACACTTTTACTATAATTATTGAAAGAACTACTGAACTAAAGACTAGGGACCGAAGACTTACTCAGAGCTTCGCTGGGATTTTTCTCCGGACTCCTCCTTCTTCCTTTCTCTCCAAATTTTTTAAAATGGCAAGAGGATTTGGTGTGGAGAGAAATGAGAGAAATGAGAGCTATTTATAGAAAAAGGGAGTGGCATTTTCGTAATTTCGCTGAACTTTGTCTGGTCGAATTCTGACCGTTGGATCGCACTTTTGCTAGGTGGATTAATCTTGGCCCTACACCTCAAAACCGTCCTCTCCCTCTTGCTAGAAGACAAATTTGATGATCTCATCCTAGCTGCATCATCCTCTTGCTTTATCTGATAAATTCCCGGTTCGATGTCCGGTTCGCGTAATTCCGTAAAATCTCAAAATTCCGAGAATGACATGCTGAAGCTTTTTACTTCCTCTTTCAAATGTCATATTTTAACTGGATTTCTGATCCTGGTAGGGACATTCCGTTATCAGCTGAAAATCCTCGGTTTTCGTGTCCGATTCCAGAAACAATTTTGGCCGGTATTAGCTTCTGGATAAAAATCCACTGACCAATAATATGCTCTGGTTTTTCCCTACTTATGCCCGTATTGCCACAACGGTCTGACTTTCTAAGAGCTCCTATTTTGATTATCTGCTTAATTTCTTCAAAATATCCTCCTATCCGGATCTCCAAATTGCTCTATCGGTTACAGAAATGAATTCGGAGACCGGCTATCTCGGGATAAAATTTCACTCGTCCGTAATATGCTCTGACTCCAATAACCTAGTTCACTGTTTTCTATGTAGGATTTTATTTCTATCCGTTCTCGTTTTCCTGTCCATTTCTTCTCCTGATTATTATATGATTTTCTTTTTAACACATGTTAAATCTTATATTATTATTATATCTAAAAATCTTCTCATCCTTATCCCTCAAAATTATTTTTTCCGGCCAGCCCTCTTTTTTTTTTTATTTTTATTTTCCAACATATATTATATTTATCTTATATTTATCTTTTCACAAAATTCCCTTATTGGTCCAAAATGAATTTAGGCTTATAAAATTCCCAAAAATCACTTAATAAATCCCTTAATATTTTCTAATAATTTTCTTAATTAAAACTTATCATTTTCTCATAAATATTTTATTGACATCAATAATCTAAGTTTTATGCAATTTATTATCAATTTCAGAGCCTATTATGATTTCTAGAACACTTTTAAAATTTTCCTTCTAAATTTTCATAAGTATTCTATCTCTTTTTGAATTTTCCATAATTTTCTTGGAATATTTTATGGCTTTAAATGTTATTTTTGACAATAAATTTCCTTTAATTTTTCATAATTCATTTCTTTGAACAAAATTAATACTATAACATGTTGAGACATAAATTTCCATAAATAGACATTTTTATTACTATAATACAATTTTTCAGATAATGACTATCCGGGTATTACACAAGTGGACCAGCCAAACCATTAGGGTTCGACTCTAGAAGCACTAGAACCTTCAAGAAGAGTCAAGGTTGTTAGTTCTCTATGTGTTTTGATGATAACTGACAATTGTAAACTCAATATGAAGTTTGTTTTTGGTAAGTTGTAAAACTTACTATCTAAGGCAAATTCGAGTTTTGGTAGCAAAACTCATGTTTTGACTTGACAGAGAGTAGCTCAATTTTTACAAAGCAAGCCAAACTCCAGTTTGTGTGGCAAACTCGAGTTTGTAAGACACAGAGAGCACTCAAAGATTTTACAACAAGACAAACTTGAGTTTCAGTCATAAAACTCGAGCTTAGATCAGACAGAAGCTTCAGTGTTTTTTCAAGACAAGAAAACTCCAGTCTCATCTTTACAAACTCCAGTTTTCCCTATGCAAAGAATTTTCAAAGCTTTAATTTTCACTAAAACTCGAGTCTGAATTTTGGAGACTCGAGTTTAGCTCAAATAGAGACACTCGAGTTACTACATACTTTCAAAACTCCATTCTTATATTTACAAACTCAGTTTTATCAAATACAAATGATTTCAAAATTTCAGTTTTCACTGAAAACTCGAGTCTGGATTTAGAAGACTCGAGTTTGGCATAAACAGAGACACTTGAGTTGTTACTTGTTATGTAAACTCCAATTTCGTTTTTAAATACTTCATTTTTCACTTGATAAAAAGATTTCAAAGTTTCAGCTTTCATTGAGACTTGAGTCTGGATTTTGGAGACTCAAGTTTAGGACAAACAAAAAGCACTCGAGTTACTACCTGATTTGTAAACTCCAGTCTTGTCAATGGAAACTCCAGTTTACATTTACAAAGATATTTCAAAGTTTCAGCTTTCACTGAAACTCGAGTCTAGATTTTGAAGACTCCAGTTTAGCTTAAACAGAGATCACTCAAGTTACTGCCTGATTTGAAAACTCCAGTTTTGACAATAGAAACTCCATTTTACACTTAATGAAGAAATTACAAAGTTTCAGTTATTACTGAAACTCGAGTTTACATATTTGAAACTCAAGTTTGTACCATATAGAAAGCTATGCAATATTTCAGATCTTGGAAACTCCAATTTCAATTTTGAAAACTATAGTCTTGAAGTATTGGACTTAACTATATCTTGTTATCAAAATCCTAAACTCGAGTTAGTCACTAAATGACTCGAGTTTACCCATATGTCCAAAATCTCATTCAAGACCAGCTCACGACTCCCCTCTCTATAAGAACCAAAACTCGAGTCAGTCACATATCAACTCGAGTTTAGGAAGTTTTCAAAAATGTGTTGCTCTCTGGATGAACTCCAAACTTGAGTCTGGCAATGTAAACTCGAGTTTGTGACAAGCAGATTTGTAAAATCAGATAGCGCCAAATTGCGAAAACTTCATTTTTCATATTAATACTTCACATCTTTCATTGCTACTGTTTCTAATGTTATTTAACCAGTTTGTTGGCAAGTTTCAGATGATTCAATGAAGGAAATCATGAAGATTCAGATTATGAGCTATAAAGCAAGAGAGAGAGAATATGATGTCTCTTAAAGTGCTCCAACTTGGATTAAACAATTAAAACTTTACATACAACCCATTCTACCAAAGGACAATCAACATTATCTTCAAATTAACAAAGCTCCATATAACAAGGATGTCTACAATAGATTAGACGATAGCAGAATCCTCCCATCAAGAATATTTTTAGTGGATTCACAACAGCTAAATTTCTGAAGTGCTCCTTCAACTGCCAAATTCGAAGTGCTCTTCCAACAGTCATGTTCTTCATTCAAAATGATTTTCTTCAGCTATAAATGAAGTCTAGAATTGAAGAACCAAAATAGACAAAACAATATTGAACAGAAGCATATACTTACAAGCTTACAATTTTTCTTTCTTCTGTAAAATATCTTGTGAGAATTAAGCTTTAGTGTTTATCATTATCTACTCTTAGATAGAGTGTTTCTGATTTGTTAAAATCACTTGTTTGTAAGAATCTCAAGTCAGGGGACTTGGAGATTGGGAATATCTGTGTACAACTTGTAAGGGGGAGTGTATCCTAGTGAGAGGATAACTTTCAAGTATAGAGTGTGTAACTGATTGTGAGTGATAGTGGAAATCCCAGAGAGTCTGGAGACTGGACGCAGGTCAAAGAGTTAGACCGGACCAGTATAAATCTTGCCGTGTCTTGCCTCTCATTTCTCATCTCTGTTTAGTTCTATTTCAGCACTTACATTACAGAGCACAGTAAGAAAATTTTAAAATCCCCAATTCACCCCCCTCTTAGTGATTTGATTTGCCTTTCAAAGGTCAAAGTAGTAGATCAGGGCAAAGTCATTTCCAGAATAGACAAGGCTAAAGGAGTCACACTGGAGGAAGCCAACAATCTCGTCGTGAGCCGGTGGTGTCTGCCCTAAGTGTTAATGGTCCTTGCCCAAAGTGTGGGAGGTCTCATGGTAGCCAATATTGGTAGTGTTATAAATGTCACAAGTATGGTCACATCTCGCGCTATTGTCCAGAACTGCAGTAGCAAGAGAATGACCAAGGTAATCGTTCCACTATTCCAGGTAGAGTATATGCCTTGACTCAGGAGGAGGCTGGAGCATCTCCCAATGTTATCAGAGGTATCATTTCTCTTCAAGGACATAACATTATTGCATTATTTGACTCAGGTGCAACACATTCCTTTATATCTTTAGATTGTGCTAAAAAGTATGATTTCACCATCTCTATTCTGCCATATGATATGAGAATTTCCACCCCTACTGGGGTTATTGTGATGACGGCACAGGCTTATGTGGGTATTACCCTTCGATTTGAAAATCAAGATTCTACCATCGATTTAGTATGCTTGCCTTTAAAAGGCATTGATGTTATTATTGGTATGAATTGGCTAGTGGATAATGATGTTGTACTCCACTGTAAGGAGAAAATGGCAACTTATGCCATGAATGCTGCATCCGCATCCGAAGGAACCCCTATTGTTCCTATGTTACTGTCAACTACTCAAGTAGATAAGTGTATTCGAAAAGGCTATCAAGCCTATGTAGTTTTATTCTCTGTTAGTGTAGATACAGAAGCTAGTATCGATCACATTGATGTAGTAAGAGAATATCCCAAAGTGTTTCCTGAAGAGCTACCCGGATTACCTCTAGAGAGAGAGGTAGAATTCTCTATTTTGCTCGTACCTGGCACAACACCAATTTCAAAGGCTTCGTATAGAATGGTTCCGGTAGAGTTGGCCGAGCTCAAGAAGCAAATAGAAGAATTGCTTGAGATGGGATTCATTCGACCCAGTGTATCCCTATGGGGGTCTCCAGTGCTATTTTTGAAGAAGAAAGATGGCGGTATGAGGTTATGTATTGATTATCGGCAATTGAACAAGGTAACTATAAAGAACAAGTATCCATTACCCAGGATCGATGATTTATTAGATCAGCTAGTTGGATCATCAGTTTTCTCCAAGATTGATTTGCGTTCGGGGTATCATCAGTTGAGGTCCGAGCAAAGGACATCTCTAAGACGACATTTCGAACAAGATATGGACACTACAAGTTTCTAGTAATGCCTTTCGGATTGACTAATGCCCCAGCTTTCTTTATGGATTACATGAATAGGATTTTTCGGTCATATTTAGATAAGTTTATTGTGGTGTTTATTGATGACATCTTGATCTACTCCAAAAATGAAGCAGAGCATAGAGAACACCTTCATATTGCACTACGAGTATTGAGGGATCATCAATTATATGCTAAGCTGTCTAAATGTGAATTTTGGCTCAAAGAGGTGAAGTTCTTAAGTCATGTGGTATCCGTAATGGGAGTAGCTGTTGATCCGAGTAAAGTAGAGATAGTGTTGCAGTGGGAACCCCCAAAGTCTGTAACTGAAGTGAGAAGTTTTTTCGGATTAACAGGTTATTATAGGAGATTCATTAAAGGATTCTCTTAGATCGCGATGACATTGATTAAGTTAACTAGGAAGAATCGACCGTTCCTTTGGACTGACTAGTGTGAGACAGCTTTTCAGGAGTTAAAGATTAGATTGACTACCGCTCCAGTACTCATATTACTTGACCTTACCCTTCCGTATGTTCTGTACACCGACGCTTCTTTAAAGGGTTTAGGGTGTGTTTTGATGCAAGACAACAAAGTGATAGCCTATGCTTCGAGACAGCTATGACCTCACGAGGGAAATTATCCTACTCACGACCTAGAGCTAGCAGCTGTGGTATTTGCCTTAAGATTTGGAGGCACTACCTATATGGAGCTCAATTTGAAGTATTCAGTGACCATAAGAGTTTGAAGTACTTAGTAGATTAAAAGGAGTTAAATCTCAGACAGTGACGGTGGATGGAATTTCTAAAGGACTATGACTTTGAGTTGAAGTATCATCCTGGCAAGGCTAATGTAATTGCAGAAGCTTTGAGTAGAAAGTTGGTACACCTATTTTGCATGAGCCTGGAAGAACAAAGTTGGTTAGATGGATTAAGGGATATCCACGTAGTTCCAAATCATGAAAGGGCTACTTTGTATGCAGTCTTTGGTGAATATGGATTTTATCAGGACCTGAGAGATGCTCAGATGAAGGACGATCAGTTAAGCTTAATTCGTGAAACTATGGAGCATGAGGAAGTTCAAGACTATGATATTGGGGATGCAGATATCTTGAGATATAGGAAGAGGATTTGTGTTCCTCAAAATGACGAAATCAAGAAAACCATTCTAGAAGAGGCTCATCAGAGCAAGTATGCCATACATCCGGGAATCACCAAGATGTATAATGATCTAAACCAAGAGTACTGGTGGCCAAAGATGAAGAGAGACATGACTGACTTTGTCTTGAAGTGTTTAACGTGCCAGAAGGTCAAGATCGAACATCAGAAGCCGACAGGATTACTTCAAAGCCTGAATATTCCGAAATGGAAATGGGATAGTATTTCTATGGATTTTATAACGGATTTACCACCTATCTGAGCTAGTTATGATGCTATTTGGGTGATCGTAGACCAATTGACCAAGTCAGCGCATTTCCTGCCAATCCGAGCGGACTATTCTTTAGAGAAATTGGCAAAGTTGTATGTTAAGGAGATCGTTTGTATGCACGGAGTGCCAGAGAACATAATATCGGATAGGGATCCAAGGTTCACTTTAGACTTTTGGAAGTCTCTACAAAAAGCCATGGGTACAAAGCTGAATTATAGTACATCTTACCATCCTCAAACCGACGATCAAACTGAGAGGACTATTCAAACACTTGAGGACATGTTGAGAGCTTGCGCTATTGAGTTCTCTGGTAGTTGGGATGAGCATTTTCCGTTTGCAGAATTTGCATACAATAACAGTTATCATACCAGTATTCAAATGGCACCATTTGAGGCTTTGTATGGCCGGAAGTGTAGATCGTCGTTGTGTTGGATGAAATTGAGTGAGCGAACTATTATTGGACCAGAACTGGTAGATCAAACATCACAAAAGATTGAAATGATATGACAAAAACTGTTGACAGCATAAAGTCGACAGAAGAGTTATGCAGATCGACGGAGGAGATCGTTAGAGTTCAGTGTGGGAGATCATGTATTTCTGAAGGTTTCACCCATGACGAGTATAGGGAGGTCTATTAAGGCAAAGAAGATGACTTGCGGTTCATAGGGCCATATAAAGTTTTAAAGCGAATTGGAAATGTAGCATATCAGATCGCCTTACCTCCACATCTATCTAAAGTTCACGATGGGTTTCATGTGTCATAGTTGAAGAAGTATCATCCAGACCCATCTCATATCATTAAACCTGAGGAAGTCGAGTTGAGAGAGAACTTGACCTATGTAACAGAACCGGAGAGAATCTTAGATACCCGAGATAAGCAATTGAGGAGGAAGACTATTCGACTTTGAAGGTCTTTTGGAAGAGTATGACACCCGGAGATGCAACTTGGAAAACTGAGGAAAGGATGCATCGAGACTTTCCGAATTTGTTTGCTTAATAATGTAGTTGTTTGTCTTGATTGCATTGGTGATCTTTTGCGTTCGTGGTGTCTTATGCCAAATTATTTTGGCAGTGTTGTTTTAACTTTGTTAATGCATGTTGGAAGTTTGTGACATAGAATAATCGCTTGTTAGGAGTTTTGGGGGAAAGATTCTATTTAGATAAGGAACTGCTTGAATTAGAGGTTTCAAATTCAGATTGATAATATATATATATATATATAATAATAATAATAATAATAATAATAATAATAATAAATAAATAAATAATTTTATTATTTCAAATATTAAGAGCAGCAGCTGGTACAACTCCACCACAAAGCTCAACTATCTCATCTTTTAGTTTCCTAATGTCCTTTTGAATGGTTGCTCCTGAGATGGGATCTTTCTGAGACATTTTCTCCCTTAGTTCAATGATTTGTTTCATAAGACTCTGAAGCTTTCGATAAGGCCATTTTTGTACCCCTACCCTGCGACATACCTCTTTTAGGGTAGTTTTGCTCATATGAAGATGTTTAATTGCTTCTGTTTTGGGTAGGTGGAAGAAGTGACTAACATTTCTCAGTTGCTGCAATGCTACCTTATTGTTATGTGCGACTCTTGCTTGAAGTATTTTATTTCGTTGGAGGATTATAGAGTCACTATTTAAATTATTTTCGACTATGGGTTCCTTTCTTATATTTGATGTATCTTCTACATTAGTTAGCAATAAACTACCACAAGCTTCATTTAGAGTTCTAGTCCATCCTAGACCAATGCAGGTGACTTTATAATAAGCTAATAAGGAGTCTTCCACCAAAACATATCCTAATGTAGTTTGTGTTGAACAATACTGTACTAGGAAATATTTGATTTCATCTATATTCTTTTTACTAAAATCGAACATGTCGAAGCAATTAGTATTGGAAGCATTTTGTATGTCTCGGTGTAAGACAGTATGGTAGAGTACACCTACCTTTCCGTGAAGTTCAAGTTTGTGGTGTTGAAGTCCTTTGGTATGGATTATCTCCCGTACGACTTGGCAGCAAATATATGAAATTTTGTTGGTGTATGTAGCCGGAATAGGAGCAGAGACCCTTGGTTGTGAAGGCTGAGTAGACCCCATGAGTTGAGCTATATTACTACATCTTCTTACAGGCCTCCTTGATGGACCTGCTACAAATGCTTCTCAATTGATAAGGGTCAAATCATGTACCCTTGGAGGTGGAAGGGGAATATTAACCTCTAGAAGAGACCTTTTCGTGAAGTTCAAGTTTGTGGTGTTGAAGTCCTTTGGTATGGATTATCTCCCGTACGACTTGGCAGCAAATACATGAAATTGTGTTGGTGTATGTAGCCGGAATAGGAGCAGAGACCCTTAGTTGTGAAGGCTGAGTAGACCCCATGAGTTGAGCTATATTACTACATCTTCTTACAGGCCTCCTTAATGGACCTGCTACAAATGCTTCTCAATTGATAAGGGTCAAATCATGTACCCTTGGAGGTGGAAGGGGAATATTAACCTCTAGAAGAGAAGTAAGAGTACAAGTCGTTGAAGGGGAAGGAGGAACATTTACCTTTAAAGGATCTTGTGAAAGCGAAGAAGTAAAGCAAAAGGGTATATTGCTAGGTGAATTAGCCAACATGTTAGGCTCAGTCAACATGTTAGACTCATTTAATAAAGCTTCAAGGAAGGCAGAACTGAAGGAATTAGAAACGGGAATGTAATTGCTTGGACCTGCCATGTTTAATGATAATTTGAATGAGAAGATGAAAGGAAACTGGAATGCGTGTATCTTTGGGAGTTTGAGAATGTTTGAGAATTTCTCTTTAGTTTTTTAGGTTATGGCCGAAAGTAGTGTTATCTTGATTTAGAAATCGTGTAGCACCGAAAGTGTAGACAAAAGAAAAAAGAAGAAGAGAAAAGTGGGAATCACAGAGTCACTATGCACTGAGTCAGCTTTGTCGAAAGAATAGACAAGCGGGAATCGCGGAGTCACTACGCACTGAGTTAGCTTTGCCAAAAGCGTATACAAAAAAGCAGAAATCACGGACACGCAAATAATTCTCCTTTTCTCGTGACTCCAGTTGTGCCTCATGATCACACAATAATACAATTTCATTATATTCGTCTAGCCAAAGTTTCAAACCTAAACCCAAACTGAAAGAGAAAGCAGAAGAGAAATTACTCGAGGACGAGAAACGCTGAGAGATGAGGCAGGGATTTGGAAGAGTTGTAGAATATTTTCCATTTCTAGAAATCTTCTATTTTTGAGAATTGACCAAGGAAGATGGATGATCGACATGGGAGATCCCACTATAGATAGAGAAGAGTCAGGAATCTGAGTCAGGGAAGGAATCGAGTTGTCGCTCCCGTACCTGTTATCGAGTATGACCTATATCCCAATGAGGTTTTTAGGTGATGCGATAACAGCAAAGTTTAACATAGCTCGTATCAAGAGGGTGCACTCAAGTAGAAGAGTACAGTACTATCGATTCCTATGGAGGGTACGATTCTTATATAATGAAACTCACGAAAATCATTTGAATTATCCTTTCGAATACTGGATTCGAACTGTAATGCACTTCTTTCCTATGACACTACCTTGGGTTCAAAGAATAAATTCGGCTTGTAGAACCAATTTTCAGTCTAGATTTCCACGTTTTCTGTGGTTTATGATGTTATCCATGGAAACTCTGATGTAAAGAATGTTGAGAATCAAATTATTATTAGTTATTGATTGATGTGTAGAAAATTATTGTATAAGTATTCGATTGGTACCAGGTGTTGATTGTGATGCCTATAGTAGGAGGTGATTTCCTAAGCAGTAAGGCTAGGATATCCAGCGCCATGGTAAGAGAATGAGCTGAAGGGAAAATGTAATAAGTCAAAAGGCAAATTATTACGGTCATTGAAATTGTGTAACAAATCGCTAGGAAAAAGGATTGGTGGTCTTATATGGATGAATAAACATTTGAGTATCAGATGAATGAGAATGTAGTATGATAAAATATATGCTTAGTAAGCATGCATAGGAAAGAGGAGAAATAGTATGCCTAGAATTATTTTTCCAGTCGATGAACGTTCAAATTTCAAGGACGAAATTTATTGAACGAGGGGAGATTTGTAACATCCCAAAATTTGGGAATTTAAAACTTGAATGCTATAAGAAAATTTAATAATAATTTTAATATATTTTGGTCTTCAAAATTTCAAACTTAAGCTATTTGGAATAAAGACTATCTTCCTTAAATTATGTTGGGAAGAATAATAATTTAAGGAAATTCATATTCATTTTTCCTTTAATTTAAATAATTATTAATATATAATAATAATAATAATAATAATAATAATAATTAAATTAATTAAATAAAACAAGAGCCAAATTGAACCAAAATCATAGCCCAATATATATACTTGCACCAAAAACCATTTATGTTTGGACCAAGCAAATAACCTCCATTTTATCTTCACTCTCCCTCGGCCCAAAACACAATTGAGCTATGCCTTGATTCAAATTTATGCAGCCCATCCCATAAGTGAACACCATCTGAAGCCCATGAAACACGTGGAGCCCATTTAACTCAACACCTCCAATTTTAAAGCAGCTGCACGTGAAGGCAAAAGCAGAACAGCATCGGTCTCCATTGATTCCATTTTTCACTGTCTCTACTTTCTCAACGGTTCATGCACTACACTATCATCATTCAGCCTTGCCATCTGTTCCTTTCGGCCAGACACATGGGTCCAGGGAAAGAATGATTTAGAGAAAAACCAGTTTGGCTTAAAAACCTCTGTCATATCTATACCCAACTATCTCTGCTTTACCAACGGTTCAAGCGCACATATAATAATTAAGCCAGTCCAGCCTCATGCTCTATTGTTCTTTCAAGCACCATTATCCTCCATTTCTGGCATTTTTCTTTCAGCCGAAACGGGAGAGAGGGAGCTAAGCGTTTCAGGGAGAGGCCGAGAGAAGGGGAGAGAGAGAGACCGAGAAAGAGAACATTATGCCATCCCTGTTCCTTACCATCAAAACAGAGGAAGATACAATGCCATTGTGAGAGCTCAAATCCAGGTTCTTCAGGGAAGGCAACTGAAGCTTAAACTACTCTGCTAAAAGTAGTGTTTCTATCTATTTTAGTTTTGTTGGATGACTGTATAATGCCACAAAAGGACATATTAAGCATGTTTTGATATCCTGTGGGATGTTTATTTTAATATTGCAGTTTATTAAATTAATTACCTAACTAAAATATGGTTAATTTATTAAGTATAAGGTAGGACGTTTCACTTACTTACACCACATTTTAACAACTGCTGATGTAAGCTCCTGTCCAGGAAGCAGCAGGGACTTCATATCAATGGTATCAAAGAAAAAACGGTTGAGGGTCATGAGGAACCCCTACCAATTCATTGATATCCCAAGATTGGTTTTGAAATTGTCCATTGGATACCATTTGAGATATTTTATCCTTGGCCCCCAGCTCAGTAGTAGGGGATGCAGCTTTAGGAGGAGGGGATGAAGATTGAGGAGGGGATGGAGATTGAAGAGGAGATTGAACTAGAGGAGGGGATGAAGCATCAGGAGGAGTATAGACATTTACAAGCTTCACTGGCCAAGAGATGAAGGTTTCCTTGACATCACCCCCATGCTTCAACTGATCGGTTGGGAGAGGGAGAGGTGCATCAATGATCACCTCTTCAACTGACACTCTGACTTCATCATCAGCCATTTGTTTATGGTGTGCAGTTGATCCCAAGTTGTGGACAGTTCCTTTAGCAACTAATTGTCTAGTTGGTTCTGCCACGTACAGGTTATAAAGTTGCTCTGACTGTCCAACAATGCAGCTCCCTCTGGTGCTCTGCTGCATAGGTGCAAGTGTATGTGTGAAGGGAACACTGGTCTCTGGCTGAGAGCTAATAAGCTTCTTCATCTCCATCATTTCCTCCTTCATTTGCCTCATCTGGGCTTCAAACATTTCTTTCAATGCACGTTCTTTGGTCGTTGCCTCCTCATTTAATTGTCTAACCGTTTAGTCCATCTCCTCCCGGGTAACCATACTTTGCCTAAGTCGTTTGGTTTTACCAAAGTATTCTTTTAGGCCTACCCGTCCTCCGATCCCCCTTAGCCGCCCCGAGTGATCTGGTTTTCCGGTCGCAATGATCAGAACATCATTCCTCCCGCCCGACACAAAAGATCCCTCTGCTTCTTTCTTTTTAAGATCTTCATGTAGGATACAGATAACAAGAAGCTTAGTAATGAAACATGTTTAGTAACTAAAAAATAACAATAAACGATTTACAATTCTCTCAGCAACTATACAAGTTTGTTTCCTCATGTAGGCACCTTTTTTTGGTCGTCGAATATACAACTATAAATCCTCGCGATGTATTGGGGAAGCCTGCTGATCAACTATAGCAGAAGGATTGGATTCAGTTTCTTCTCCCAATCTCTTCCGCTTGGCCTCCATCATTTCTTCTTCGGCCTTTGCATATTCCCAGCGAGAAGCCCTTGCGGGCAATCATTCTTTCTCCATATCTCATGTGCTTGTTCCCTTCTTCTCTATGAATTAGAATTGAAAACAACTATTAGTTATGAATTCAAGCCATCTCACTAAAATAAATTATAGAACTTCTCTTCATATGAACCTCAAACACTAGTCAAATTCACTTCATCAAGTTTCAACATTTTATTTAAGGAAGATGTGGAATTGTATAGAACTAACATACTAAATTACTAATAGCAATGTCTAACCACTACCTACCATAACAGAACTAGCTAACAATATAATAACAGTTAACATATAAGACATGCATACTCACACATTAAACCATCATACTCAAATTCACTTCTGACTTACTTGATTATTCCTCTAATGTAGGACAAAGGATGGAAATATATACTTCTACTCACACATTAAACCATCTAACTAACAGGATTAGATAAACACAATAATATTCACATATTCGCACAGGTTAATAAGCAAACAAAAAGGGCAAACAAAACTAAATATGAACTCACCACAACAATAGGAGTGGTCTGAAGCTGAACAAATTGATCCCAAATTTGTTGATCAATGAATGTGTACTTGTCCCATGGATTATGATCAGGTTGAACCCTAGCAAAAATATAGGTGTTGTCTAGAAAAGTCTTAAATTTCCTCCACCAATCAGCACAATAAGACAATGTCTTGGCTTTCAACTTCTCAGAGTCAGGGACAGTGTATGAAAGCCGGATAGTGTCCCAAATAGGATCCTTCACTGTGCATTGGTCAACATTTTTCCACTCATCTATCAAGATACTGACCTTGTTGCGTGCCATATAGCCAACATAACTATTATATTCGTGTTTATTCGGACCGAAAGGTTCCAACCTGTCATTAAACTAAATCTCGATCTTTGACCTAGTATTCCGTTTTATGGATACGTTGCTCATTCATGTGCCTTTTCTACCACGGTGTGCAAGGTGGTCATGAGGCTCATTTTGAGAAGAAGAGGGTTGGTTTTGGCTCACACCAGTAACATCAGTAACTGGCTTGACTGAACAGGGAGAGAATGGCTTTCTCCGTTCATTTTCGAGAAAGTAAGAGGTGGTGGTGCGAAGGAGTAACGCTTGAGAAAGTGAGAGAGTAACGGAGGATGGTGGTGGTTGGTGAGGAATGGACGTAATGCAATAGGAAATGGGGTTTCGCAAAGAGAACAGGGGTTTCAGAGTTCAGACGGTAAGACGTAAGTCGTAAGTAAGGTTTCGTGCGAAGAAGTATATGTTTCCATTTTTAAGACCGGAGTAACTAAAACGATGGTCTTGAATGTTAATATTTAAGACCGTCCGTTATTAATGTCCACTCTTAAAAGTAATAAACTATTATTTTAAATTTTTTTCATTATTTAGACCTGTACAAGTTACATCCGCTCTTAAAAGTATTACCTTTAAGATCGTCATTTATATATGTCAGGTCTTAAAAGTTTTATACAATTATATTTAAATATTTCCTTATTATTCTTGACCGTAGAAAATATAAGTCAGTGATGTACGAGTTTTTTCTATAATGTAATCCATATTTTAATTTCTTTTAACATTTTTAAGAGCGGTTGGTTATTTTAAGCGGTTTGAATATTATATTTAAGAATTTATATGTTAAAATAAGTTCTTTATATTTACAAAATTGCCATAGGTCATATCTTTAAGACCGGTGCCTCGAAACTCTACTATAAATGAGGCGATCTTAAAAATTAATGCGGGTGAAGAAGTTCTTTATATTTACAAAATTGTCACCGGTCATTTCTTTAAAACTGGGGCGTTGATAATCCGTTGTAAATGAGGCGGTCTTAAAAAACTTTTTTGCACTAGTGAGATCAACGTTTTTGAGAAATAAAAGGGATATAATTGGAATAATAAATCCACCAGGGGTAAAAACGTCGGAAATGGCTAGAATATCTCATACGATATTATTTACAAGGTAATAATGTGATAATACTATTATAGGATATCCGGGAAAATTGGGAGACGTACCGACCAGGCAAGCGTACCGCTATCCGAAAGGAATAAGGTACGGACGCGTACTGTAACACTAACTCTGATATTTATTGTATGCTTATGTGTGATAGATACTTTCGTAAAGACATGGACAGGACTTTGTCTTGTTAGTTCTCAACCAAGTTTTGATGATAACTAAACACTTGTGAATCAATGGTTTACATAAGAACTCGATTTAAAACTCCAGTTCTCATCTTAGCAAAATGAAGAACTCGAGTTCTTGGTCATACAACTCGAGTTCATAGATGAAGAACTCGAGTTCTTGGGTTAAGAACTCGAGTTCACAGCTCAGGTCATGGAAAAATTCTCAAGTCTGAAAGACCTCGAGTTCATTAGTGACAAACTCGAGTTCATCAACTCGAGTTCATAATTAAGAACTCGAGTTCTCTCTGCACGACACTCTATCACCTGTTTAAGAACTCGAGTTCCTATAATAGAACTCGAGTTCATGAACTTGAGTTCATATCTGAGAACTCAAGTTCTTTGAAAATGAATTTGAAGGAAAAGGAAGAACTCGAGTTCTCCAAGATCAACTCGAGTTCTCATCACGCAGACCACGAAGTAACCAAAAGAACTCGAGTTCTTGTATAAGAACTCAAGTTCTAGAACTCGAGTTCTAGTTTTTCAACTCGAGTTCTTGCCTTATAGCACTGAGATACTAAATGGAAAAACAAAAGAACTCGAGTTCTTGTTGCTGTCACTGATATCTGATTTTGCGAAAAATTGAGCTTTTGGTTTGTAACCTCCAGAATCACTCGGAATGATGCTTAAAGTATTTCTAATATGTTTACTAGTGATTTCAGAAACTTACAACGGGCTATTATTCAAAATCAACATAAAGCTGATGCTCACGTCACAGCATTTAATGCTGAAGCAGGAAATAGAGCAGCAAATAGAAAGAAGCCCAGAGCAGCAGGAAGAAACATTCCAGGATTACTTAATCAAGACATTCTTCTGCAAAAGCACTCTCAACGATCAACGCATTTAATGAAAGAACAGATTTCATTTAATGAGGCCTCAACTGTCCATTTGGCTGCACAAGGAGCAGAAAGCAAGCTGTGTCTAACGGAAAATTAAATAAGTCACAACGGTAACTCTCAAGTTCCTCCCAACGGCATTAATGGCGAAAGAGTATAAATACCCAAGCATACAATTCGGCCACCTACCGAAAACTTTGCGCATTTACTCTGAGTTATTATCTTATCAGTTTCATTACTCTCAATTTGTACTTCAGTGATCATTTATTATTCAACTCGTGAGGAGTTACTTAAACATTCAATTTTCATTCGTTTGTAAAATCTTAAGGTTGTGGAACCTTAAGTAAGGGTGTACAATTACAAATAGTAAGGGGGAGTGAGTCTGAGGGATCATTCCGAGTTGTGTAATTGTATTCTGAAGATAGTGAAAAATCTCAAGGTGTTTTTGGGGACTGGACGTAGATCAGGATAGACTGAAACCAGGATAAATTCTCTCGTGTTCCTTCTCCTTTAAACTTTTGATCAGTTAGTTCATTAATTTGTGAAAATTTTGATCAAGCAGTTAGATTTTTAAATCACTTATTCACCCCCCTCTAGGTGATATTCCATCTTCATGTCTCAGGTCATGCACCGTGACTAAGTTTATGGGGCTTTGATCACCACTTATACATTCAGCTATATACATGGGTTATGGTTTTGATAATACTGTTACAATTTTTCCTAGCGCTGAGGACATGATAGGCCACCGTGGCACGGGTGGTGCAGACTAGAGATAACAGACATATGCAGTGGCTGTGTACCGTTATCCAGACAATTCTGTTATGGGCTTTTATATTGGTTATTGTTGTAATGTCATACATATCTTGTTTACATAAGCATGAGGTTAACCATTACCTGGGGTCCAATGAGTATTAGACCTCAGCTCTCACCATAGCTTCAGGTTTGGGGTACCAAGGACTGAAGATATGAGTAAGCAGAGTAAACAACATGCGTAAAGACCCGACTGAAGATCCTATTTTTAGACTTGTACCATTATAACATTACTCAGATAAATGTACTATACATTATGAACAGAAGGATACGCCACAGTTAATGATATGTCAGTTACTCACTCTTTTGTTTGCTCTGATACTCTACTCTGATAAAAAAAAAAAATTATTCCGGTTTTGAAAATTGGGGTGTTATAGGTATAATAGAAGTACTTCAAAAGTATTTTATTCAGTTTCATTAATTTCTCCCAAAAAAAAAGTTAATTGGATCTTATATTAAGAACTAAAGGTAGTATTCTTTTTGTAAGTGGAAAGAGTCACACTCAGATTCAGAACCATGTGTGAGTGAGGGACAAAGGAAAGTGAAGCCAAAAAAGAAAACAAAAAGCATCAGTTATCACCCATCCATGTTGTTTATTCAGCCACACTACTACAAAAATATGCTTTTAGACTATCATATTTAGACCGGATGAATTATAGAGGATCAAGCCGTAAGAAAATTAATGATCTTGATCTGATAAGTTTCATTATTCTTCAGGCTCTTTTGGTACAGTAGTGACTTGATAATTAATGTTGGAGTAGTGCTATTGCGCGCATGTTAAAAATATAACTTTAGTACCAAAAGGTGTTGCGATCAATTGACTAGAATTGTAGCTAGGTCAACGTGTTAATATGTTAAAGTGATTTTGGTGTGGAACAACGTGTAGCAGATCATTTTAAAACAAAAATGAAAAAGAAAGTAGAGTAGTTAAATGCTTTAAAAGTTTGAACAGATTATAAAAAGCATGTTGATTATAAATGACATGTTGATTTTGAATGTTTATAATTTACTAAAGTAGCTAGTTACATTACTTAATTATTTCATATATATATATTTTTTTTTCTGAATCCTTATATATAGTTGTTGCTATTCAGGTTTAATTACTAGATTAAGATAAATTTTAAGTCCAAAATGTATCGTTCAAACACATTTGAGACTATTTTAATTATTTTCTTGAGCTATGAATATTTTCCTACAACATTGTTATTTATTTATTTATTTATTCAGGAGACCTAATTGGATTAGCTATTCTTAGATAATTATGACGGGGTTTTTTTGAGGAATCATTTAATAAGAATGGTAGATTTTTTTTTTTTTCTCAACTTGAGTTTATATATGTTTCTGCTATAAAAACTTATTTCATTTCACAACAGTTCAGTGATAGGGCAAAATTTCAAAGCCTATAACTCTGCAAGTGTACGGGCCATATCAAGTAATAAAGATGAGTAAAGTATCGTTCCCACGAGAACTTAGTACCCACTACTTCAGTTAACAATTAATCTTGCACTTTTCGTTTAAGTCGAGCAATCAAATTTAATTTAACTAAGAAAATAAAATCAAAATCAAACAAATAATCTACGCAATAATCAAACGCGTAACCTAGAGGTACTAATCCCTTATTAATTTCATAAACATTTATCTCACCAATTTAATTACTCTTAATATTAATTTTGTTAATCTCGAGTATTAATAGTTATAAGTGCCTTCCGGTCCACTTACAACTCTCTCTTAAGTAAAAGCTGTTATGCCTAACAAATTTATTCTAGAAACAATTTAATCCGGACACACTCTTCTACAACTATATGGGGCTATTAGGTATATTCCTATCCTAATCGCAAATTAAATTATAATTTAATCCCATATTACTTAATCTAGAGCTTAATTAAAATTCCCTTTACCAAGGTAAATCCTAATTCTTAAAATCCTATTTAAAGATGGTCAGTCAATAAATAGTAAAACTAACCAAGATTTAAGCAACCAAAATCAATATTAATCATAATTAAACGATGAGAAATAAATCCTAATCCATTAATAAGTTCATAGGTCTCTAAGTTGCAAAATAAAATTAGCCAGACATGGCTTCAACCCAGATCAAAGCAAAATCAAAACTCAGATTCAGATTCATGGAGAATGATAAGAAATTAGAACTAGTAAAACCAAGAACAAGAAAAGAAACCAGCAACAACTCTGTGTCTCCTTGCTCTGCGTCTTGATTAATTGCCGTCAATTCCTTCTTTGATGCTTGCATGACGCCTCTGTTCCACGTGATCTCTGCATTTTTCTTCCTTTTTTCTGCCGTCAGCGTCCCCTTTCTTTAATTGCGCCTGTGCGTTCTGTTTCTCCTATTTATTGCTGCCTCCCCTCCTTCTTTTAGGTCACCATCTGCATCTTTAATTCATTCCCATTCAATTGGTGGGCCCAATTCCCATTCAATTGTCAAATGGTCCCAAGCATTCAACCCGTAAAAGACAATAATGCTTCCTGATCCAATTTCATTCATCAATTGGTAGGCCCCATTTTTAATCCAATCCAAACCGTGGCTATGGCATATGCTGGAGATATTCAAAAGGGAATTATATAATAATAAAATAATAATAATAATAATAAATTTTTGATTTCTTTTTTAAATTTTGTTTGGAAAACTTCTCATTACTATTATTTATTTCCTAAACTCAAAAACTTTTATTTTAAATTGAAAGCCACAAATGATGTATCCAATTTGATTTCTTTTAAAATCTTAAGAAAATCTCTTTAATTTAATATTAATGACTTCCTAAATATATCAAAATATACCTCAAATATATTAAAATTAGGAAGTCATCATTCAGTATACACGTTATCAGATACTAATAAAAAAGCCCTATCTTGTGAATTTAACCAAAGTACCTGGTAATCTGATCCAGGCAACATCTTCATATAAATTAAAAAATAAATTTTTCTCGAAAAAATAATTTTAGTTAGTGCCCGTTTGAGTTAGCATTTTAAAAATACGTTCATGTAAATTAAGATAAAACTCATTTCACATCCTTACACTTACACGGTAAAGTTAGTTATTTCAAACAAGAAGTTAACCATGCCTTTCGTATGCATTATTTGGAAAACCTGATAACAATGATGTAAAAAACTCTCTCCAAGTCTAATACACTAATTAATTAAAACAAAACAAACTCCTTTCTGATTATACACATACACATACATACATAGTGCAGCAACTTAATGATGGAAACGCATGACTGAATTCTCATTCCATTTGATTAAAGAAAACGTACAGACAGTGCAATATTTGACTTACTGAAATTAACACCTACAGCACCAGTTGTAAAATCTTTTGCCGTAGATTACAAACTTGATCTACCAGCAGTTGTCATTTTTTTAAAAGCAGCTGCTGTAAAAAATCCCACCGCAGGGGTGACAGCATCCATAAACTCATGGTCTTTTGCCATGGCCTCCAATGTCTTGTAAGGAAGGTTAACTTCCGCATAAATGTCACCTTCCTCTGGTCCTGCAAACACAATGACTGTCCCATGCGATTTGTCCCCGGGGCCGCTCCGGACCACCACCGGCTTTCCCCATCCGAAGTCAATCCCATACACATTAAACGTCGGCGAACCACCCATATCCACTACATCCGCAAACATCTCACTGACTGTAAGTAGCTTAGGGTCTTCCAACCAAGACTTCATGTGGCTCACTATCTTCTCATGTGTATATGAAGCAACCGCCTTGTTCATCTCCAAAGCAGCCTTACCAAGCCCCTCTTGGTTTAGCAGTTCCCCGGCATTCATAATCACCCTCCCATCTTCCAGTGCGTTTCCAAAATAATTACGAGGCAACGGCGGATTCATCCTCGGCCTGAAATCTATCACCATCACGAACTTGACCTCTTCTTTGAGGTCTATATCTGTTGAAATTTGAAAGATTATACTGATATGGAGCGAAAGCAAGATCTATTCAAATATTATTGTTATAATTATTAATCCTTAGATAAAAGAGGGTAAAAGTATGCCTTTTATCAAAACCAATCTAAAACTAACCCTAAAATAGAGCATAATCTAATTCAGTGGCGGAACTAGAAATTTTTTTTAGCCCGGGCCAAAAAACAAACACATTGAACTACTTTTTTTGGTTTTTATTATAAGATAGAAACTAACAAATGTATTTGGTTCTTTTCATAAGGTATTTGTTTGTTTCCAAAAAGTATTAAATATTTGTTTTATGTATACCCATAATTAAAAAGGGTAGTGAGTGAGAGTAACAAATAATATGATATTAGAGTTTAGTGTAATTAGTATTAAAAATTACTTAAATTTTAGGATAGATTTAATGACTTTAACTATTTTATTAGCTTGTAAGAATTGTTAGATGGTGCCTTATAATAAGGATTAGAGGAAGTATCTACTAAATAGTATCACATAATATTAAAAATAAAAATAAATAATAAGCGACAATTATAAATAAAAACAAGATATAAAATAATACTAATCTTTTTGGTACTTATCTTAAACAAAAATTTTACTTTCCTCCCATAGCCCAATGAATAATGAACCAAACATTATCCTTATAGAGAAGATAAAAAATTAGTTGGGGCCAAATTATTGGCCAAATAAAATATCATATAATAATTACATAGATATATTAACAAATTTTAGAAGATCAACTCAGGCCAACTGGGGCCAAGGCCCCAGCTGGCCAACAAGTAAATCCGCCATTGATCTAATTAAATCAAAATATCTAAGATATAATACATATTAAATAATAAAATAATAATTAATTATATATGTTGAAGAATTACTCAAAAATACCTTGGTTCCGAATTATAGACCTCCAAAGATGTGCCATTAGTGCTTGCAGAGAAGATATTTTATAATTCGAAAATACCATTGCGTTAGCTTTAGCTTTCAGTTCCGCTATTTTTTCCTTTGAGAAATGAAACACCCTCTCTTGCAGAAGCAGCTGTGAATTATTGACCTTCTCCTTCGGAAAACGAATGCGTATAGGGCGATCAGTACCATCGAGAAACCAACGTTTGAGCGTGGGAGGCTTGGACAACATACCCACACCGCGTGAGATTTCAGACCAGGAAGTGATGAAATGAAGCATCGACTTGCCGTCCGCAACGGTATGGTTGACGGAGCACCCAATGAAGATGCCATCTACCAGCTCAGTGACTTGAACGGCTAGCAGTGGCTTGTGCGTGCCTTGGTAGCTTTTAGCTTCGGTAAGCGGAAAAAAGGACCTGGCAATGGGAGGAAGGTATACGGGTAGAAGGATGTCTGAGATCGTCAAGCCTTCAGCTACGGCATGGATGAATAGTGCTCCGGAGTTGTTGCAGTGAATGAAAACGGAGGAGGTGTCGTCGTCGTGTTCAAGGACGGTGAGACGGCCTGCGAGTTGTGGGAAGAAATCTAGAGTGGAAGAAAGAGAGGCTTTCAGGTGTTGGATCACTGTGTCTTTCTTTTCTTTGGGGTTGTGGTAAAGCATGCCTACTTGGAGGAGATCCAATTGGAGGGCTTCAAGATCCCATGGACTTAACTCTATCTTTTGAGCTGAATCGCATTTTTGGGCCACTGATTGTATACTACTCGTAGAGATGACTCGGATCAAGCTTGCCATGGCAACAATGTAATGCCAAGAGATTGCAATCCACCAAATATAATAAAGAGAATGAGCGATGGTATTCGCTCAACCGTACTTTCCTTTATATACAAAAACAATTGTAGATAGTATAAAAAAAAAAAAACAATTGTAGAGAGAGTGGAATTCTAGAGCATAGTACATATCCTGCATGGTGCAAGAGACACATGTCATATGAGGGGACCACGTACAGCTAATCATACACTAATCTTGTTTATAGTATATCGCAGTGAATGAAAACGGAGGAGGTGTCGTCGTCGTGTTCAAGGACGGTGAGACGGCCTGCGAGTTGTGGGAAGAAATCTAGAGTGGAAGAAAGAGAGGCTTTCAGGTGTTGGATCACTGTGTCTTTCTTTTCTTTGGGGTTGTGGTAAAGCATGCCTACTTGGAGGAGATCCAATTGGAGGGCTTCAAGATCCCATGGACTTAACTCTATCTTTTGAGCTGAATCGCATTTTTGGGCCACTGATTGTATACTACTCGTAGAGATGACTCGGATCAAGCTTGCCATGGCAACAATGTAATGCCAAGAGATTGCAATCCACCAAATATAATAAAGAGAATGAGCGATGGTATTCGCTCAACCGTACTTTCCTTTATATACAAAAACAATTGTAGATAGTATAAAAAAAAAAAAACAATTGTAGAGAGAGTGGAATTCTAGAGCATAGTACATATCCTGCATGGTGCAAGAGACACATGTCATATGAGGGGACCACGTACAGCTAATCATACACTAATCTTGTTTATAGTATATCGCCGCAAAAATTGAAGTTCATTCTTTTAATTTTGCCCAACCATCACACAATTTACGAAGGCATTCAACGCAATTTAAAACAAGAGAAAATTTCATATAAGGACCACCGTAGCATTTTAATTTCCTCAAGGCCCAAAGAAATATGAAATTTCACTGAAGTCTGGTGGGCCAGTAGTGAAATTAATTTGTAAAGTAAAAGGCAAAATAACCCTTTCAAAAATTAAAGTAAATCACTTATAATAACAGTTTTATCAAAAACCAATATTGTATGTATCAGACTTACAACGATTGCTTTTCATTGTAAGTAGTCACTTACAACAACGGTTTTTTAGAATGTTTTTAAAACAGTCGTTATAAGCCTTTTACAATGAGTATTTTATATAAAACAGATGTTGAAAGTCCATTTTTTTTAAACATGCACTACTACAAAATATAGCTTTTACTTTCCCAATTGGCGTCCTATTATTAAAAAAAGAAAGTAAAAAATAAAGATGCTGGCATTTTTGTAATTATATGTGAAAAAAGTTGATTTTTGGCGTTTAACTTTTGAACTTCAACGCCAAAAGTGATATTTTTGGCGTCTAAGTTAAATATTTAGATGCCGAAAGTGGACTCTAGTGCGAAAAATGAGCACCGAAAATTGGCCTGGCGCCAAAAACAAAGACTTTTGGCGTCTAGACGTCAAAAGTTATTGTTTTTGGCGTCTAAGTTAAATATTTAAACGTCAAAAGTGAACCCTAGCTAGTGCTAATTTTCGGCGCCAAAAGTGATTGCTTTTGGCATCCAAATTAAATATTTAGACACCAAAAATAGACCTTAGAGTGAAAAATTAGAGCCAAAAATTGGTCTGACGCCAAAAGCACTTCAAATTTCCTGTACTTTTTTTTGTTTTTTTTCCTAGGCCCTCTAAACCCAAACCCATGACTTCATTCCTGGCACGCAATGTTTCCTCTTCTCTCTTGCCTCTACCTTCGCACTCACCCATTGCAACCACCGCCCCACAACCTTCTTCTCCACACATAGCAAAGTCGTGGCGACCTTCTTCCACTTCGTCTTCTTCCTCTTTCCCCCAACCTTCATGGCTGACCTTCATTTTCTCCATAAGATGACGGCAAAATCGACGTCGTCCCTTCATTTTCAACCTTCTCCACAAGATCAACGGCACAATCGACGTCGTCCCTTCATTTTCAACCTTGTTTTTGCTTTGAATTTTCCAGATCTACAACTTCCTACTGTAGATAAGCTTCGACTTTTTCGGATCTGTTTGATTTTTCCAGAACTGTTAGAGCTGTGATTCATATGTGTTCGACTTGCTCCAGATCTGTTCGACTTCTCCTTCTCACATCTGGATTTTTTTAAAAAAAAAAATTTGAGTTGATCTTGTTGGATCTAATTTGTTGTTGTAATGTAGATCTACACTTGTAGAAATTTTTTGATTTGAGTTGATTTCGTTATCAAGGAAATGCCATTTGATTTTTGATTTTGGAACCGATTGAATCTGGATGTAGATCTAGAATTATTATTTGATAGCTCCCAACGTGGTTTGGGGCTTTTTTTTTTAAAAAAAAAAGAAAAAACATATGGCATCTAAAAAAAATTAGACACCTTAAGCTTCCACTTTTTATGCCTCCCAAATAGGTGTACATAAAATAGGACGTAAAAAGAGGGAAAAATAGGACGCAAAAAGGCTTTTTTGTAGTAGTGATGTGATTCATATTTTCTACCCATAATCTTTAAAAAAACACAACAATTTCCAAAAGAAAAAGAAAACAACAACTAATCCCCAAATAATATGCATGCATATACCCATACATAACACTACTAAGGAGGTATATATACATCCAAAATTCATAAATATAATCAAGTATGTGCTCTAAAACTAAATATGGATCAACTTAAACAAATATAATCAAGTGTCCACAAGTTCTCCAAATCACTACAGTATGTAAAAGAAACACTTTATCTTTACACATCATCTATCTATTTGTAGAAGATGTACTGCCAAAAGAACTTAGATCAAATTAATGTCTTGGATTATATAGGCATCCTCATTACCAAAATTGTGCATGCAAATTGAAGAATAAGTTAATATAAATCTATTAATTGAATGAAATAACTAACAATTCAATTACAAGAATAAAAATAAAAATCATTTGAGAATCAAGAAATGATTACCTATTTAAAATTTATAGTAAGTTCACTAACAATGATGTTTTACACATATAGTAAATCATAGTACTCGCACTCAGTTTTCCTTAGTTGCCGAGTGCACTATATATAACAAAAATGGTAAAAATGAATAAAGGCATATATAAAGTTATTGTCAATTAAAGAACTTGAATTTAAACAACTTAATTTCGGCTGGAACTGTTGGACCTGACTATCACCGAAGAAGGGGGGTGAATTGGGTGTTTGATAAGCTTTAGGAACTTTTAAAAAAAACTTTTCGCAATTTATAAATTGACAATTAGATATTCAAAGATGATCATATACTGGAAATGTAAAAGATAAGGAAAGAGAGTATGAAAACTGTGATTTATCCTGGTTCAGTCCAATCTTTGATCTACGTCCAGTCCCCAAGCTTCACTTGAGATTTTCAATCCACTATTTGCTTTGAACTTGATTACACGTTCTGTACTTGAAGTAATCCTCTCACTAGGATTCACTCCCCTTACAAACCATAATCAATTCACTTGCTTGATTACACACTCTGTACTCGAAGTAATCCCACACTCGGATTCACTCCCCTTACAAGCTGTAATCACAATAAAGTGTTTCCCACTCAAGATCACCCAATTTTGAGTAACTCTCAGAATAATAGGATGTTTACAATGAATCTTCTCTCTCAGAAGTAAGTGAATAAACACTGAAGCACAATACATATAATCTCACTCTCTAAGCTAGATATATGATCATTGAGATATTTAGAGAGTAGATGAAGCGGACGTTAGAATATTGGCATTTTCACTGTGTAAGCTCACATCACTGTTCTTGTTCTCCCTCTTGTATCTGTGTCACTTGTTCTTCGTTTTTGGGCTTCTTATATAGATGAAGAAGAGGAACTAGCCGTTACATTTTCTTCTCTTTGATTCTTCAAAGTTCAGCTGTAAATGTGGAATATGACAGTTGCATATTTTCCTATGTTTCTTCAATTCTTGGCTGGAATCTTGGATTTAGTTGTTGTAGATGGTCTTCCAGAATTCTTGTCATTCCATAAACTTAATTTGACCGTTTGAGATTATTCTTATGAGTTACAACGGTTTGAGCTGAACATCTGGGATAAGGGAGAAGGATCAGGCCTGTTCTAGGTTTGTCATTTAATGCATTTATCCTGGATCTTGATCTCACCTTGATCTTGGCTAAACCTTATCTGAAAAACACTCAAAACTTCATCAAGGACATTAGATACAATAATATCATATGAGGAAATAATTTCAGGAAGACCCATTAAGATTTCGCAGATCAACATCATTTGATTTTTCAAAATCCCCGATGCAAACTCGAGTTTGTTCTTCCAGACTCGAGTTTGGGGTTCATCCAGAAAGCATGTCTGTTGATTAGTGGTCTAAACTTGCAGTCTGTAAAAGCTAACTCGAGTTTGGTTTTTACAGAGGGAACTATCGGGCTCTGGACTTGGGATGGAATTTTGGTCCTACTCCTAGACTCGAGTCAACTAGTGACTGACTCGAGTTTGGGGATAAGCAAAGAAGACTTAGCCTTATTCCCAGAGTCTTCAGACTGGAGTTTAGGGTCAGAGACTTAAGTTTGTAGTGTAGCCAAAATGGATGATCTTTCTATATGATCCAGACTCGAGTTTGGGAAGCAAACTCGAGTTTCAATGACTACTGAAATATTTGAGGTTTATCTGGGTCAAGTGCAAACTGGAGTTTGGAAGGCCAGACTAGAGTTTGAGAGTCTATTGAGTTTTTTGGGTTCCTTTCTGTTTGGTCTAAACTCGAGTTAGGGAATCTAGATTCGAGTTTGGCTTGCTTAGGATTCTGAGTGCTCTCTGTATCTTCCAGACTTCAGGTTTGATTTGCAAACTGGAGTTTAGCTCAATGTGAAAATTTTGGATTCATTTTTGTGTCTGTACAGACTCGAGTTTGTCTATGCAGACTCGAGTTTGGCTTTTATGTAAAATTGAATATCTTTCTGTCAAGTCTCAAAACTGGAGTTTGCTAACACAAACTCGAGTTTTCTTTTCCATGGCTCAGTCAAATATCCTTCTCACAAGTTCTTTGCTTTCTGACCTGATAAAGATCAATCCCTGGAATCCAGTACCTATCTCCATAAAGCTCTTTAAGTCTTCTTTCCATTGTAAGAAGAATCAGCTCCAAACTCACTGTATTCTAATAGTTATGATCTGATGAATGAAGGTTGTTCTTTGCCAGTGTTTTTGCAGCATCTTGAATTTATAGTCAACTTTCGAAGATCATATCTCACTCATTTGATCTTTGTTTTCCATGATCTTTATGTTTTTCGAAAGGTATGTGAGTCTACTTTCATATGCCACCGATTTCAGCTCATTCTGATGTGTAGATTGTGAGATACACTCAAATCATTGAAGCTTGGTCTGCTGTGTGGCGTGAATTCCTGTTCCAACTTCTGAAATTCATAGCTCTCTCATCTCAGCTTCTTTGGGCATAAAACTTTGTCAAGATGACATATTGGATGTCTAGTTTCATACAAAATTGATTTCACCTTAAACCGATCTCTGGTTTGGGAGATATCATCGAATTACCAGCCAGAGGTCGCCAGTTTTGATCGTGAAACAGAGTTTGACAGAGTTGCTAAAAGCTTGCTAAACTCGAGTCATTAAGTGACTAACTCGAGTTTTGAGTCCCAAACTCGAGTTTACATTGGGTAACTCGAGTTTTGATGATCCAGAGACGCCAGATTTGCTGAAGACTTTACAAACTTGAGTCATTAAATGACTAACTCGAGTTTTGAGTTCCAGACTCGAGTTTTGTGTCCTAAACTCGAGTTTTCTCATAATCCAGAGGCAGATCACTTCCAGTAATGCAGTAAACTTGACTTTTAAGTATCTGGCTCGATTTTGCTCATCCAGGACCTGATATATGCTTGTTTTAACTCAGAATTGAGTTGTTCTAACTTTCATTTGATCATGGAGACTTCTAGAATCAAACTAAGAACTTGTATAATGATTTTCTTAATTTATTCAGCAAGTTCTTCTTTCTTTCTTCTCTCTTCTTGATTATTCTCCATGAATCAACTCTTTCTTTCTTCTCTTGTTCTTTCTCCACATGAACAAATCTACATTAAATGTAGCAATTAGTCAATGTATATGGTATAAACTTTATGATATAAACTTTTTGCTCTTGATAATGGCATATATATAAGACATCATCAAAACTAATCATAACCAACAGGAACCACTTTGTCAAACCACTTTTACCTTCGCTCTTCCCACTCATTAAATAATAAGTCTTGAGTGCATAATCATTAAAATGAAAATCAGAAGACATGAAAACAATTTATTTAAGTAAAATAAACCAATGATTTAAAAACTAATTAATTAACTAATGTGTTGAAATTTGTTTTCATCTCTTTATCTCGCTTGCGACTCAAGGAATCAAACCAAAAGATGACATTGATAAAGGAGCAAGCAACACACACAGACTCCAATGATAACTATACTAACATATATAGATTGAAATGAGATTAGATAATATGATACTTCTTGGCAAACTAAATATGTATAAACAGATAAAATTAAGTTACTTGCCTTTCAACAATTGGTACTAGATAACACCGGAATTGATCTCTTTAATTGTATAGCCCACATAGCTCATAATATTTTCTAACTTATTATTACACCTTGCCAAATTCACAAGACATATATAAGAATCCATACAAAGTGTTTTTCTCTATTTTGACACATATTTCACGGAAGCATCTACCATAGAATTAAAATGAGAAATGACTTGGTGAATATAGAATGCTAAAGCTTAGTGCATTAATTAAAAGTATTTTTTAGCCCACATACTAGTGGAACCAAGGAAGAAATCAGGTAGATCTTTTTCTTCCATGCTTAAGTTAATGGAAGTGTGTGCATGCTTCACATATCAGACATACTTTATGCCCCTTTAATTTACACTATATCCTGACAAGTTTTTGTATGCAAAAAGTCGTTTATCATGGTGATAATCATTGCACGAAGCTTATAAGACTCCTACTTATATGCATAAAACGCATCTACACTATTTTCCTACAACTTCTTTAAGTTCTATATCAAAGGTGCCAAGTAGACATCAATATTGTTCTCAGGTTGTTTTGGTCCCAAAGTCATTATAGAAAACATCAAATACTTGTATTTTGTACACAATCAGGGAGATAAGTTGTAAATCATTAGGAGAATCAGCCATGTACTATGTCCACTACCATAAAGATTGATTCCACATGTGCAAAGTCCAAGTCGAAAGTTTTGTGGCTTACTTTCCCAGAAACATTTGATCTATTTTATTACCATTATCAACAAATAAGATATCCTTTTCTAGAGCTACGTTTTTGGCCGCTAACTGTATATTACTCATAGAGATGACTCGGATCAAGCTTGCCATGGCAACAATGTTATGCGAAGAGATTGCAATCCACCAAATATGGTAAAGAGAATGATCGATGATGATTGCTCATCCGTACTTTCCTTTATATGCAAAAACAATTGTAGACAGAGTGGGATTCTAGGGCATAGTACATATCCTGCATGGTGCAAGAGACACAGTCATATGAGGAGATCACGTACAGCTAATCATACACTAATTATGTTTAGAGTATATTGCCGCAAAAGTCGAAGTTCATTTTTTTAATTTTGCCCAACCATCACGCAATTTACGAAGGCATTCCCCGCAATTTAAAACGAGAGAAAATTTCATATAAGGACCACCGTAGCAAATTTATTTCCTTAAGGCCCAAAGAAATATGAAGTTTCATTGAAGTCTGATGGACCTGTACGTAGTGAAATTAATTTTTAAAGTAAAAGATAAAATAACCCTTTCAAAAATTAAACCCAACATTGTATGTATCAGACTTACAACGACTATTTTTTGTTGTAAGTCACTTACAACGACAGTTTTTCAAAATGTTTTTAAAACAATAGTTGTAAGCCTTTTACAACGACTGTTTTATAGAACACAAATGTTGAAACTCAATTTTTTTAACATGTGATTCGTATTTTCCACTTAGAACCTTTAAAAAACAACCAATTCCAAAAAAAAAAAAAAACAACAACAATAACAATCAATATAATCCGCAAATAATATGCCAGCATATACCCAAAACATAACCCTACTAAAGAGATATATATACATCCAGCAATTCATAAATATATTCAAGTGCATGCTTCAAAACTAAACATGGATCAACTTAAACAAATATAATCAAGTGTCCACAAGTTCTCAAAACTTCTACACTATGTAAAAAAAACACTTTATCTTTACACATCATCTATCTATTTTAGAAGATGTCAAGTCAAAAGGTCTTTGAGCAAAAAAAAAAAAAAAAAAAAGTCAAAAGGTCTTGGATAGAATTAATATCTTCGATTATATAGGCATCCTCTTTACCAAAATTATGCTGCAAATTGAAGAATAAATTAACATATAAATAAATCAACTAAATGAAATACTAACAATTCAATTATAAGAACAAAAATGAAAATCATTTGAGAATCAAAAAATGATCACCTATTTAAAATTTGTAGTAAGTTCACTAACAATGATGTTATATATATAAAGTAAAACATAATACCCACACTCAGTTTTTCTTAGTTGCCGAGTACACTATATATCAAAAGCAAATGTTACAAACAAATAAAGGCATATATAAAGTTATTGTCAATTAAAGAACTTAAATTTAAACAACTTACTTTCGGTTGGAACCATTTGGTCGAACCACTTTTACCTTTGCGCTTCCCACTCATTAAATAATAAGTGTTGCGTATACTATCATTAAAATGAAAATCAAAAGACCTTAAAACAATTATTCAAGTCAAAAACCAATGATTTACAAACAAATTAACTAACGTGTTGAAAATTGTTTTTATCTCTTTATCCAGCTTGCGACTCAAAGAATCAAACCAAAGAGATAATGTCGAAAAATGGGTAAGCAACACGCACACAACTCCAAGGATAACTATAGTAACATACATAGATTAAAATGGGATTAGATAATATGATACTTCTTAGCAAACTAATATGTATAAACAAATAAAATTAAGTTACTTACATTTTAACAAATAGTATTAGATAGCACAGCAACTGAGTCACTTTGATTGTATAGCCCACATAGCTCATCATATTTTCCAACTTATTATTACACCTTGCAATATTTGCAAGACATAAGAATCCATACAAAGTGTTTTTCTCTATTTCGATACATATTTTGCGGAATCATCTACCATAGAATTAAAATGAGAAACGACTTAGTGAATATAGAATGCTAAAGCTCAATGCATTAATTAAAAGTTTTCTTTAGCCCATGTAGGTTTGGAACCAAGGAACAAATCGTCTATGACTAAGGTAAATCATTTTTCTTCCATGCTTAAGTTGATGGAAGTGTGTGCATATATGCTTCACTTATCAAAGATACTTTATGCCCCTTTATACTATACCCTGACAAGTTTTTATACGCAAGAAAGTTGTTCATCATGGTGATAATCATTGCACGTAGCTTAAAAGGCTCCTACTTATATGCATCAAACACATCTACACCATTTTCCCACAACTTCTTTAATTAAGTCCTCCATCAAAGGTGTCAAGACGTAGACATCAATGTCATTCCTTGGTTGTTTTGGTTTCGAAATCACCATAGAAAGCATCAAACACTTGTGTTTCTTACACAATCAGGAAGATAAGTTGTCAATTACCAAGAGAATCAGTCATGCACTATGTGTACTACTAAGAATACCGTAAAGATAGATTCCATTTGTGCAAAGCCCAAGCCACCATGGCTCGCTTTCCTGGAAAGATTTGATCTATTTTATTAGCATTATCAACAAATAAGATATCCTTTTTTTGAGCTACGTTTGTTGCAAATTGGTGATGTTTCAATTGTATCCACAATTATCTCGTTCAAAATTTTTCCAAAATTTTTATTTCATTAAAAAAAATTATTTTACCAAAGAAATGAAATGTAATATTTTTCCTAGTGTATCCGGTTCAACTTTTATTAAAAAAAAAAATTATTTCAATAATAATTAATTTTCTATTTATCGAAGAAAAATACAATATTTTATACGTATCACCATTCAAATTGTCTCAAAAATTTGTATTCCAATAAAAATTAAATTTTTGTTTCATTGCAGAAACACATAATAATTTATCCACGTGCATCTGATTCAAATTATTTCAAAAATGTATATTCCAATAAAAATTAATTTTTCTTTTATAAGAAAATAATAATATTTTGTCCATGCGCATCCTTTTCAATTTATTTTTACTTCATCCAAGAGAAACATAATATTTTATCCACGTTTATCCAAAAGTATCCAGTTCAAATCATTTCAGAAATATTTATTTGAATAATGCGGGTTGTGGTCACTGCGCACATCATATTTTATGGGGAAAATTTTATTCGGCTTATATGAAGGGATTTAATTTCAGTCAACCCCAAATATTCTAAAACTTCACTAGATCTTCTTGGGCCAAAATGAAATTAAATTTTGTAGGTGAAAAAACACTGATGCCCTTGCTATATTTTTTCAAAAGAACATTTACATAACAAATAAGGGAATTCACATGAAAAATAAAGGGATTTATAAACAAATAAAATGGTTTGAAAGACAAATGAGGGAATTCACAAGAATAATAAGGGCATTCACAAGATAAATAAAAGATTTATAAGACAAATGGAGGGATGCAAAAGAATAGAGGGAGTTAAAATATTTTAGTCATTCACAAGACAAATAATTAAGGGGTTTCAAAAAATAAAGCAAGGGCATCATTGTCTTTTCACTCAGAAAATTTTATTTTGACCTACAAAACTTAATTTTATTTTGACCTAAGGGGTGTAGTGAGGTTTCACACTCTTTTAGGTTTTTTAAATTAATTCTCTTCCATGAAGCTGAATGGAAAATTTCCCGCAAAAAAATATGAAATCTCACTGAAGTGTGGTCTTGCAGTAAAATTAACTTTTGAAGTAAAATACAAAAATAATCCTTTCAAAAATTAAAGGAGAAACAACCCAATTGACAAGTGGTGAATATATGCATTATGAACAAGTGGAGTAGTACATGTACTAGCGGAATGAATTTCTTAACGAAAACACATTTGAACACAATCAAGTCAAGTTCCATTTATAAATAGCGAACACATCATCGACAAGTGGAATATTCCTATGAGTAAATAGAAGAGTCCTATAACCAATTTTAGGATAGTACTTGGTGAAAAAAGAGGACTTCCACTAGTTCATAGGGCTATTTCATTATATTTGTATGTGATTTATTCACTACTTGTAAATGGAATTTGACTTGATCATATTTCAACGTGTTCTTGTCAAAAAATTAATTTCACTTCTCCATAAGACTATTTCACTTGTTTATAGTGCATTTGCCCACTTGTAAATCGGATTGTTTCTTCTTTGACATTGAAATGATTATTTTTACCTTTTAACTTCACAAATTAATTTTACAGCAGCCCCATGGAATTACAATGAAATTTCATCTCTCTTTGGGATCTAATAAAAATTAATTTGCTACAATGATCCCTATCTAAAGCCAACAATTAATTTACTACCGAGGTCCATATCCTTCTTAATTTACTGCACATGTCATATTTTATAGGGAAAATTTTGTTCGGTTTCTAGGTTTCTATAAAAGGGATTTAAATTTTGTAGGCCATAATGAAATTAAATTTTGTAGGCGAAAAGATATTGATGCCCTGACTATATTTTTCATAAGAACATTTAAACTACAAATAAGAGCTATCACAAGAAAAATAAAGGGATTTATAAAATAAATAAAAGGGTTTAAAAGACAATGAGGGAATTTAAAAGAACAATAAGGACATTCACAAGATAAATAAAAACATTTACAAGACAAATAAAGGGATTCAAAAGAACTATTGTAGTTAAAAATATTTTAGTAATTCACAAAATAAATAAGAGAATTCACAAGATGAATAATTAAGGGGATTCCAAAAAAATAAAACAATGGCATCGTTATCTTTTCACTCAAAAAATATGATTTCATTTTCTCCTACAAAACTTAATTTTATTTTGACCTAAAGGGGTGTAGCCAGACTCTTTTATGGTTTTGAAATTCACTCTCTTCCATGGGGTTGAATGGAATTTTTCCCAACGAAATATGAAATTTCACTAAAGCTCGGTGGCCTTGCAGTGAATATGTTATAAACAAGTGGAGTAGTACATGTACAAGCGGAATTAAATTCTTAACAAGAACACATTTGACTATGATCAAGTCAAGTTCTATTTGCAAGTAACGAACACATTATAGACAAGTGAAATATTTCTTTAAATAAATAGAAAAGTCCAATGACCAATTTTAGGATAGTACTTAATGAAAAGTGAGGAATTCCACTGGTTCGTAGGGATATTTCATTTGTATATGATGTGTTCACTACTTACAAATAGAGTTTGACTTGATCATATTTCAATGTGTTCTTGTCAAAAAATTAATTTCACTTCTTCATAAGACTATTTCACTTGTTTATGGTGTGTTCGCCACTAGTAAATCAGATATATAGTTTCTTCTTTGACATTGAAAGGATTATTTTTATCTTTTTACTTCACATTAATTTCACAGCAACCTCATGGCACTGCAATGAAATTTCATATCTCTTTGAGATCTAATAAAAATTAATTTGCTACAAGGATCCCTATCAGAAGCCAACAATTAATTTACTACCAACGTAACGTCCATATCCTTCTCAAGCATTATTAACGTTATCAAACATTAAGATATCCATTTTTGAGCTATGTTTGTTGCAAGTTGATGATGTTTCACTTGTATCCACGTGCATATCCTGTTCAAATTGTTTCAAAAATGTATATTCCAATGAAAATTAAGATTTTATGTCATCGAAGGAAAAAAATAATAATATTTTGTCCATATGCATCCACGTGCATATGGAATCGTGTCGGTCGACACTTAGTTTTAAGAAAAACAACAGAGTTTGAGATGCTACAGCTTAGAGTACTGCGGAAATTGATAGCGTGCGCTAAGATCTGGACAACGAGTATCTGATATAAAAATTCCCAAACATATGATGATGCCCGACATAAGCTGATATATTAAATATCCCGAAGGAATATTCATGTGATACAATTTACAGAGGTTAAATACAATCCTCTGATAAAGAAAGTTTTAAACTAAACCCATGACTTGAAATCTAACATCAATTAATTAAATAGATTGGCCAGATAGGGGTCTATCATGGGGGCCTCACCGACTTATACGGCGACTGATTGGCTTCCCACATAGATTAACCCAGCCTTAGACACCAAACTGTTCAGAGTAACTTTGTTAAATTCGAGCTAGAAGCTATGTCCTAATAACTTCTACCGACCTTTGACTTTGACTGCTGCCTCTTCACGGCTCTACCCACCGGCATCTTCTCTATCCCGGTTTCTTTCCTGTACTATTCATTAAGACTGAGGTCCAATGCCCATTGGACCTCAGGTAACGGTTAACCTCATGCTTATGTAAACAGTATATGACAGATATCACAATGATAAATTCACATTTATAACTTTCAAAACCATATCAGCAAGTAACATAACACAGCCACTGCAATATCTATGTTACCCAAGTCTGCACATAACCAATGCCACGATGGCCTATCGTGTCCTCAGCGCTAGGAAAACTCAACGGTGTTATCAAGACTATAACCCGTATTCAATTCAATATATCATGAGCAACTTTCAAAACAGAGTTTCAACATGTGAAAACAACTATCATATATAACCATACCATAAGCATAAGCGTTAATGTTACAATACGCGTCCGTACCTTTTACCGCATAGTCGTCAAACATCCGACCTTTGATTCCGGCTTTGGACTTCCCGGATATCCGAACATATCACCATATCACTTAGAATAACATCCTAAGAGATATTTCCACCTCTATTTACCATTCTACCCTTGATGGTCTTATTATTACAATTTTGCCCTTACATTTCTTCAAAAACGTGGTGCAGCATTTTCTGGGCAGATTTTTCGGTAACTTTGAAAAATCATAACTAATTCTAGAAAAATCGAAATTAGGATCCGTAAAATGTTCCGGAATCCTTGAGAAGTCTATTTTCAAGGAAAAATACTGAAACTTACTCAGAATTCATGAATAATTCCCAGCTTTAACATTTCAAACTGCTGCCCAGATTTTCGCCCAGAAAACATCGCTTAACTTCTAAGATTTTTATCTTTTCGCGCAGAGCTTCAAATGACACAAACTCTATATATTTGGAAAGCCCTAGATGTCTACTTTCACCATGAATTTTCTCAGAATTTTAGAACATCATCTTCATCATAAGATACTGACGTTTTTACCCCTGACTCCAGAAAATACTAATCAATGAAATTTTGCCAGAGCTTCGTTATTTTGATCATAATCTTCCAAAATTTTTGCTATAGCTTCTTCATCATCAAATTTTCAAAACAAAGCCATTGGAAACCATAAAAACATGAAAATAAAACTATATTTGGAAGATTGAAGATCAAAATAACATTTCTACAATTTCTACTTCATAAACTAAGAACTTGAACTATGAACTAAAAACTCCCTTACCTCTTGAAGACCACTAGCCTCCTATTTTTCTGCAGCTCTTCCACACCCTCCCTTTCTCTCTAAATTTTCGAATTGAAGCTTGATGAATTGGTGAGAATTTGTGAAGTGGGAGGCCTCTTATTTATAGTTGAAGAGGGTGGCATATTTGTAAATTCTTCCCTTTGCATACAACCATAGGATTTTTCTTGGAGAAGAGGAAATGATCTCCACCCTCCACCTCCCCCTTCTACTTCAAGTTTCTTTGCTTTGTCCCCAAGGCATCCTCCTTCTTCGCTAAGTTATCTTAATTAATCCCAAATTCTAATTTAGTTTGGTGTAAGTTGGTGTTTAAATTCAAAATCCAATTTCACTTTTGGAATCCTAATTTTATGATTAGATTTATGGTGATTTTTAATTCCCAAAACACTTAGGTATGAACTCTAAAAGTTTTCGAAAATAACTTTGGGAATAGCCAAGTTGAAGCTCTTAATTTACTGATTCCAAATATGTATTTATATTTAATACTTAGTTACAATATTTCAAGATATGATTTAATTTCTATAGATTCTTATCTAATTTTAACTAACTAGATAACAACTTGCTCCCCAAGTTAAAGATTAACTTGCTCCTTAAGTTTTCTTTCTTTTTCCACAAGCATCAATGACCCATGTGTTGCTTCTTAATAATATATTAAATAACTTCTTCCTCCTTTCCAAGAGAAAAAAAAACGTCCCCCTCTCCCTAAATTCAATTATCAATTTGTATTTTATTTTCTCTTACATCATAAGAAGAAAAATCTTTCATTGATCCAAGTAATTGCACAAGGATTTAAGATTCCAAGAGTTTTCAATTTAATTGATATTTTCTTAATTATGACCTTTATAAATTAATTCTCAACTAATTCCAAAAATTACTAGAGTATCTCTTCAACTGCCTAATAATTGTTCCTAATTTTCTCTAATTGATTTCATCATTCTCTGATGATTTTAATTGCTTAAAATGGTATAATTCCTATAAATTATAACAATTCAATTAAAAATTTAGAGACAACATACTCTTCTATTTTAATAAATATTTAGTTGCCTCTTAGGATTTATCATAACATTCTCAGGGTATTTTATGACCCACAAATTCACTTCCGGATTTTTAGCTTTTTATTTACTCTAATTTCATGAGAAATCACCTTAAAAGATAAGGTAATTATTTTACTAGTTTTGAGACCACAAATTCACCTATTGTAATAGGTGTCATTTATCAAAATTTAATATTTATATGTATTATGAAAATTGGGGTATTACAGAATCGTTTCAAAAGTATTTATTTCAATTAAAAAGTGTATTTCATCGAGGAGAAAAATAATATTCTATCCACGTGCATCCACAAGTATCCATTTCAAACTTCAAATTGTTACAAAAACATTTATTTCAATAAAAAAATAATTTCTTACTTTATCAAAGAAAAAAATAATACCACATGTTTCCTGCACAAATTGCTTCAAAACATTTTATTTAGGGAGAATTACACTAAGGTCCCAAGGACCAGAAATATTTATAAAGAGGTCTCGCACCAGATTCCAATTACACTAAGGTCCCAAAAACGTCCCTAGGACTTAAGTGTAATTAAATCAAAGAGTGAAATGACTATTATGCCCACAGTGAGAAATGCCCTAGCACATCTAACAGTTGCATTAAAGTTTCTGAAATTGGCGAGGTTACCTGAGCAGAGCGAGATCGACGCGAGAGAGAGAGAACGACAAGAAGTTGGAGGAGAGGGGAAAACAACACAAACGAACATCAGAAGAGACAGAGTAAACCGTGAGACTAGACGAGTAGAGAACGGCGTAGGAGGCATTGCAATCGGGCATTTGCGTCAGAAAAGGTGAGTCGAACACATCGAATTTGCATATGGTCATTCTTCAATTGGTTAGGCCTCATTGTATCTCCAAATCACATCCTCATCTTGGTAGGTGCATTTGGTGGGACAGACATGCATAGATTTTCAATTATGTTAGTTTACTCGAGTATGATTGAAACTGTAGTCGAGTATGTTTGAAATTGAGAGTAATAACGTGGCACCCAGTGTCTAGTACTTCTGTTGGTGTCATAAACTTGTCCAACGTGGAATGTTTGCGAATTTGCAGCATTAGTTGTTTTGGCTATGTTATTACTGATGTGATAACATTTTCTGTTGTTGCTCTATTTCTCATCCATTCAATAATTAAACCTGGTTTTCTACGCTGGAGTTGGAGTTTGATTGTTTTGGGTTTTCAAATCAACCTAGAAGATCCTGCAGTTTCTAGTGGATGAAATATGAGTGATTATGTGACTGATCCCTTTGCTTATGTTGCTACCCGTTTTTTGTTTATGTAACTGATATATGAGAAAATGTCAAACTTGGTTTGATTTGCTGGCTAGTGCTTTTGCTTTGTATTCTAGACATGCGAATATGTATTTTAAAGTTATTTCTCCACTATCTAGTATGGTGAGAACGTGCTCTGCAACTTCTCAATAAACAAGTTTCAATCTTATCCCTTCATGTTGGAGCATTTATTATCTGCTTCAATTAACCCCATATCTTCCCACAAAATCTAGATTATTATTCTCATATTTTGCAGGTTTTCCTTTTGAATAATATGAATATGAAGGGTCTTGCAATAATCTGTTAGCCAGTTGCTAGGTGACATGCTAGGCTGATAGAGAATTCACATGTAAATGTGATATCACGTAATAAGCATTTCCATTGAACTATTGAAAGTAACAGAGATAGACATAATTATTTAGTTGTTAAATGAAATTGGGGATGTTTATTTTCAGGGAACAAGAAAATGGCAAAGAAGAGGAAAATGAAAGACAAGGATCGAGATAGGAAGGCAAAGATGAATGTGTCCAGGTACAAACTATTCACACAATGGTATTTCAAGGAAAAGAAGAAGAAGAATGAAGGCAAGAAGCAGTTGATAAATGAGAGTGGGTCTATTAAAGAGGCATGGAATGCATTAAAAGATGAGGAGAAGGAAGAATACAGGAAGAGAGCCTTGAAATTAAGTACACGAAAAGGGAGACATCAGGTTGTACCTTTCCTCACACGTTGTGCCCCAAATCAATTTATGAATGTCTGTGAACAAATTAAAAACAAAGCAGACAGGATGGAGAGGCTGGAAAAGATAGGTTTCCATAAGTTGGTTAATATATCTTGTGCACAAATTCCTCAGAACTTATGTGATCGCTTAATTGTTGCTTTTGACCTTCCTACAAACATTGTCTCCATTCGAGGCAAGGCACTTCATATAGGCCTTGAAGATGTGAAACAAATTATGGGGTTACCATGTAATGGGAGGGAAATTGAAAGAAATGGAAAGAAGGACGATAAATCATTTGAGAAACTGAAGGGACTATATGGGTCAGTCCCATATAAGATGATAGCCAACCAACTGATTGAAAGCAAGGATGATGCAGAGTTTGAAATGCTCTTTGTTATTTATGCATTAGGAACACTTTTGTGTCCTGGTGCAAGCATTAAAGTTAGCAACTCAATTTTAAAGGTGATTGTGGCAACAGAAGAAGATTTCAATGAGTTTGATTGGTGCACCTTTTGTATTAAATGAACTGTCAGACTCTATTGGAGAGTACAAAAAGAAATTAAGGAAGGGGAAAGTGTCCGAGCGAATAAATATAGGAGGCTATATCTATTTTCTTATGGTAAGTGGTGGAGTTTTTTTTAATAACTTTCATGTTACCTATGTGGTAATTGTATTAGGTGGTGTATTAACTTGTGTTCCACCTGTTATGCAAAATTATTGCTTGCAACATCTTCCATCGGGCCCTCTACAAGCCCGTACCTCTGATGATGCAATTGCATATTGGGATGACATTAAGGTGAAAAGGAGGGTGGAGACTAAGAAGGAAAGCAATCATGGTATGCTACATGGTGTTAGTGATGGCATGGGCCAATCATCTACACAAGTCAATCCACAAACAACCTTGACTCACCCAGTAAGTGTGCACTTTCCATTTGACCTCCATGTGACAATTTGTAGAGTGAAATAATTTGTTAACTTATTTTATTCATCACACTATACAAGAAATAAAGAGAACGTATGATCGGATTATGTCTAGGGTCATGTCCATAGTGCAAGAAGAACTTATTGAAAGTGGAGGAAATCACCAAGAGGGGGGTGAATTGGGGATTTTAAAAAAAATATACTAACAATGTTATGCAATGTTGATGCTAAAACAGAGCTGAACAGAGAAAAGAAATGAGAATCAAGACACGGCAAGATTTATACTGGTTCGGTCTCAATTCTTGACCTACGTCCAGTCCCCAGACTCTCTGGGATTTTCACTATCACTCACAATCAGTTACACACTCTGTACTCGAAAGTTATCCTCTCACTAGGATACACTTCCCTTTACAAGTTGTACACTGATATTCCCAATCTCCAAGTCCCCTGACTTGATATTCTTACAAATAAGTGATTTTAAAAAAACAAACTCTCTCTAAGAGTAGATATTGATAATCACTGAAGCTCAAATGTATCACAAGATACTTTATAGATATGAAATAGAAGAATGCAGTAACTTGAGTGTTGTTCTTTTGAATTGTGTTCTCTACTTCTTCTGATTTTCGTTCTGGCCTTCATATAGGCAAGGAAGAACAGACTGAGTGCAGAAACTAGCTATTAGAAGAGCATTTCGAATTTTGACTGTTGGAAGAGCACTTTGGGTGTAGCTGTTGGAAATCCACTTCAGAATTTAGTTATTGAGAATCCACTGAAAATATTCTTGATTTCTACTCTTGGTTTCAATAATGGCTGGCATTCTTTTATTCTGGAGGATTTTGAGGAAAAACGTGGATCTTTCCTGTATGATCATATTTGTTTAATCATAGACATCTTCCAGCAAACATGGCATAGTGCATTTTCCACTTTACAGCTCAGCATTTGACTCTTCATGAAATTCTTCATTTGATCATCTGAAACTTACTAGAAAATTGTTTAAATAATGTTAGGAATAATAGTAAGTGATGATATGAAGTAATGAAATCATAATCAATGATTTCCATTTTACGAGCACGGTGATTTTCAAAGCTTCCTTGAATTCTATCTTCGCATTACTGGAGTAGCAACTTAGTTACTGGAGTAACTAAGGATCATTTCGTCTCTGTGTCAAATTTGACTGAAGTAGCCTAGCGATGACTGGAGTAGCTCTATTGAAAATGTTTTGATATGATTGGAGTAACTCTTCTGTTACTGGAGTATCTTTCTTGATGACTTGAATCAGCTACTTTTAGTTTCGTCTTGACTATAGTAGCATTTTGCGTGACTGGAGCTAAATGAGAATCAGTTGCTCTTTGTCTCCATCTTACTGGAGTAATGTGGGTATTACTGGAGTCGCAAGGTGACATTTTGTCATTGTCTTCGAATGACTGCAGTGCTTGTTCATTACTGGAGTCATTTAAGTGTCAGTTGCTCTCTGTCTTCGATCTTATTGGAGTAATGGCTTGGTTACTGGAGTAACTCAACTTCATTTTGTTTCTGTCCTCGACATTACTGGAGTCATCATTTAACTACTGGAGTAATATAAGTCTTGCCCACTTTTTGTCTGGAAGTTACTGGAGTAATAGATCACCTACTGGAGTAATTCTAGTGTAAATACTATATTATGACTGGAGTAATGTCGGGTTTTGGTTCTGGAAGGGTCTAAAAGTAATGAGCTACTGGAGTACTTAAATGATTACTGGAGTAAGCTTACTGGAGTAACAAAATTGTTACTGGAGTAACATGTTTTACAATCGACAAGCTATCAGGTTTACTCTTGGACATGACTGAAAAGGTGACTTACTGGAGTGAGTAAGTGACTACTGGAGTCACGCTTACTGGAGTAAGAAACCATTACTGGAGTAATGACTTCACAAAAGTGATATTCAGAGCACAATATTACTGGAGTAGCAAGACCATTACTGGAGTTTATCAAAGCATCCCTTATTTGAGGATCAGTTCCAGAATTCTGAACAGACACTGAATTTCCAAAAATCATATCTCTCTCACTTGATCTTTTTTTTCTGTGATCTTAATGTTTTTGGAAAGGTGTGTGAGTCTAGTTTCATATGTCACTGATTTCAGCTCATTTCGATATGTAGTTTGTGAAATATCCTCAAATTATTGAATCTTGGCCAGCTGCATGACAGTAACAGGTGGGTCAAATTCAAAAATTCATAGCTCTCTCACATGATCTACTTTGGACCTGAATTTTTGATAGAATGACGCCTTGGATGTCTAGTTTCATCCAAAATTGGTTTCACCTCATTTAAATCTTTGGTTTGAAAGATATTATCAAATTACTGAACGTCGCCGGGTGAAACGCTGACAGAATTGCTAGAATACCTGTATTACTGGAGTAACTCGAGGATTACTGCAGTAATTTCGCACCAGAAGCTTTCTTTCTGACCCGTTACTGCAGTACGTTAATGATTACTGCAGTAGCCATTTGACAGAAGTGAATTTAGCAGCTGAAACACGCGTATTACTACAGTAACTAAGTGACGACTGGAGTAATGAGCACAATAACACATATGACGGGAGTAATATGTGTGTGACTGGAGTAAGTCATTAGACAATCGCGAATAGAGCTTCTAAAACACATATTTTACTGGAGTAATACATGGATAACTAGAGTAACTCACTCATTAATCATCCGGAAGCTTCAACTTGCTCATTTTAACTCCGAATTGACCCATTCCAACTACCACTTGATCGTAGAAACTTCAAGAATCAATCTATGAACTTGTGTAATGATTTTCTCAATCTATTCAACAAGTTCTTCTTTCTTTCTTCTATCTTCTTGATTATCCTTCATGAATCAACTCATTATTTCTTCTCTTCTCTTATCCTTCATGAACAAATCCTTTTTGCTCTTTGCTTTTGCTAATGGCATCTACATAAGACATCATCAAAACTAATCATAACCAACACTTATTTACCTTCAATTAAGGCTATTCAATCCGGAAAATGATGAAGGGAATGACAGTGGTAAGGTCGAAAGTGAAGATGTAGAAGCTCGCTCATAAGGTGAAGAGGACGACCGAGACAGAGAAAAAGAAGCTAAGGATGTTCAGTCAAGTGATGAAGAAGAAGGGTCTCATGAAGTTGAAATCAATGTGAAGGGGGGACAAGACAAAAGTGAGGACAAATATCACTCGGATGGAGATGGAATGAATGTGGATCAACATGAAGATGAAATTCTTCAGAAGCATTACTCAAATGAAGATGTAATTATTGTGGAGTCACAAGGCCAACAAAGTGCGGAGAACAGCGACTCAAATGAAGATGACATTAATGTGGAGGAAGAACTTTATGTGAGGAAATCTACAAGGGTCAAGAAACTAGCAATCGGTTCTCTGTGGGTGTTGATAGCTATGGGTAAGAAGAGACCAAAAGGTGATGAATAGAAGGAAGCTTTATATCAGCTATGCATCACACAATGTAGTGGAGAGGAGTAGCAGGAGTAAGTCAGCAAACTTGTGCAATTAACATTAATTTTCACCATGTCAACTAATGTGCTACTCTTGTTTGTGTATCAGGGAGTCTGTAGACATGTATGGTGATTTCCTCAACCATGGTGAACTATATTGACTACGTGAAAGAGGATGGATAAATAACCGGTTAGTATCAAACTCCCTATTTTCAATTCCTTTTTTTCATTATATCTGTTGTTTATTAACATTTTCATATGTCCATTACAGCTCATGTCAATGGTTGCGAATACCTTGGTAGGGGATGAGTTACAGAGGTCTGGCCACGTGAGAAGGCACATTTTCTCGATAGAGTTAATGCTAATGATGTCTAACAATCCCCAGATGTGTTCGTGGGAAAAGCATTCAAGAGAGATCCTCCCAAAACATATTGGGTATAACATCAGTGATTGCGACTTCATTTTTGGCCCCACTTTGCACATGGACCACTGGTTTTGATACGTTTTCGAGACGAAGACAATGTCTTTCTATGCGCAGGGCTCACTGGTTGACCACATGACATATTACTGGTTACAAAATAAGAAGGACAATGCAGCTGGAGGGTCTCAACAAACAGCTAAACCGAAGAGATTGACTAAAAGGCAAAAAGAAGACTTTGAAACGAAGGATTGGTTGGCACGTCGATGTGTAATGACAACGCCTTAACTTCTTTGTCATGTTATTTGGCAATTTCCCTGTTGTCATTCATTGTTGTTTACTTGTTCATTCATTTATCTGACATGGAAAATGTGATTTCATTATTTGCAGAGAGATTGCTTCCATCAAATTCTTTGACGTGTTAAGCCAGAACTATTTGCTCAAGGGACACACATTCCTCAACAAGTCAACTGGGCAAAAGTCCATCTACAATGTGACACGTTAGTAATTGTTCCCAGCATGTCATACAAATTTGGGGTTTCTTCCCAACTAATTTTTTGACATATTCATTTTAGGGATTCTTGTGGTGTCCATGTTCTTACATGGTTACATGGATGGGATTACTCTGCTAAAGACCAAGAAGGGTATACCATGACCGAGTTTTCAAGCCAGCAATTGTGCCAGATCATGGTGGAATGCTTGTGGTGGCTTGTATCGCATCATAAAAACAAATGTGCACAGAAGGTGCTGTCCCGGCTGCCCCGCAACCAACCACCAAAGAAGAAGAATTAGACTTAGCGTAGAATTAGGCTTATAGTTTTGTGTTGTCACATTGTAGTTGTTGCCTTTCATGTTTTTGTATTTCACACAACGTTCGTTGATTTATGTATTACGTTGTTCTGACATTAACCACATTAGCTGTTATTTTGTGACCAGCCTTTTTTGCCTATCGGAATGTCTTTTCAAATACATACCACATGATCACTGTAAAACATGTTAATCCACTCATTAAAAGAGTGATTGTGTGCTTCCTCTCTTTCAACATCCGTGCATTGAAAGACTCCGCTACATTAGTGGTGATGTTATCCCACCTCTTGAAGGGAAACTTGCTATGAGCCCATCGGTTTACATCCCCATCTGTCTCTAACCATTGTGCCAATTATGCATTGAACATTCTTAAATTTCCCATCGCATTAGTGAAGTCATCATGGAGCCTTGCATAGGCAATGACATCAAGGAGCTTAAGTACAGTCTCCTTGCTATTGGTAGATGTTCGTCTGACCCTTCTACTAATTTTCAGGAACTCTGAACTATAATTTTCCTTCAAATGCCGGTAGCAAAAAGCATGTCTGTCGCTGCCAAATACGTCATTTATCGCACCAATGATGGCATTATTTCGATCTGAGACAAATGTTATCTGCATTGACCTTATTATTTCTCTAACAGTCCATAGAAACCAAGCTTATTCTTCATATGTCTCACCGCTAACAATGACATATGCGAAGGGAAACATTTCATTATCGGCGTTATGTGCACAAAATAACAACATTGTTCCCCTGTAAGGGCCATTGAGATGACATCCATCTATATACAATACGTGTCGGCAACCATCTATGAAGCCTTTAATGGAGCAACCGTAAGCAATAAATAGCCTCTCAAATCTATTGTTAGGTAAGGCTTCCCAATTTGCAACTGTGTTCGTATCACTTTCCATAAGTCTTTCACATAACCAAGGAATTTCCCTGTAAGACGGTTGAACTCGGCCATGTATTTCCCTCAATGCTCTTTGTTTGACCCTATATGATTGTATGTAGGTCGTTTAGACCCCATATTCTCTATACAAGTCTGACCCAATTTCTATAATTGTCTTGTCGATATTTGCCGTTATACCATCCATTACAATTGAGGAAGTCAAGCTGGATCAAGGTCGATGGGAAACATTTAGGGTGTCTTGTGCTTGGTACATGTATGCACTTCGGAATGTTCTGATTGTTAAAAACTCTGTATCTTGATGTTCTCTTGAGGAATATGCACCCATGTACCATCGATAACTGTCAACCTTACACTCCACAATAACCTTTTGTTTATTGTTCTTCACAAAATGGTATGAAAAGTTGTGTGCAATGCTGTATTTATATAATGTTTGACGAAGGGTCGAAGCATTGGGAAAAATATGTCATTCTCCAATAATCAAATCCCTCCATTTTGTATGATTCAGCTCCAGTCGTCGTGTTGGAACAAGTTCAGTACAATATGTCAAAGATGGCAACTCTTCAATTTCACTTAACAACTGAGGGCGAAACATAGACAATCCGCTTGCAAATCCGAATAATTCCTCATCCCTACAATACAAGACAAGTTAGAGTATTAGTCATGATGATGTATGTCCCCTCAGTCAACACTTATACATCACATATTAGGTTTGTTATGACAAATAAACTTATACTTTCTCTTGATGTTCCATTTCAGCATTCATTTGTGCTTATATATTCTCATTATTCCCTTTCTCTTCAATGTACACATGAGCATATTCTTCATTGAACCTTATTAAATGATCCACCCCTTCATCGTCTAGAAGATCAACAAATGTATATGTATCAAATCGAACTCTAAATTTCACAGAAATGTCATTAGTTTCGTTTCCAATTAGAGATGATATCATTCTTCGCAACTCGTTATACATTGTACCTTCCTTTACAAATTTTGTTATTAACCTACCTCCAACATATTCACATTTATCACCCCCACCTTCTAACAACTTCCCCCTACATGAAATTAACAGAATAGAGTTTTCCCTGAAGTGCATGCCATATTTCAAGACAATCTGCAACAACACCATTGCATTAACAACTAAAAAAGTCACGTTAACAACAAACAATGCATGTATTAACAACAACATTTTTAGTTCATATCAGAGTTTTATACAAAAAAAAAAAAACCATCACCACCTCAACCTTTCTCAATAAAAAACAGAGCAATCACCTGTTTGCTTCCCACAAAACAAATCACAATGCAACCAATGTAATAAACCCAACCAAAAACGAAGATGAGAGGACAATACTTGATCAAGATCATATCTTTACCAATGTCTTAGAATTACTTACCTAGTTACCAGCATATAGTCCACTCACGAGCTCAAGCTAGAACCTTTCACCAACCCTTGGCTCTCTCAACGCAGCCAACATGCAGGAAGAAATTATCGACCCACGGTAGAGCAGACGACCCATGACAGCTTCAGAATCTCAACTTTGCCGACCACATGGAAATGTGACTTACTTGACTTCAACTTCAACATTGTGCATTCCATCCACCACCGTGCTTACCGTCGTCTTTATGTTTTTTGCTTTCTCATGCAAGAAAACATCTGCCCGGGCAATTCCACGTCTTCATTCTTGCCTTTTTTGTTTAGTGAGGGCATAATAGTCATTTTACACTTTGATTTAAATACACTTAAGTCCTAGGGATGTTTTTGGGACCTTAGTGTAAAGGGAATCTAGTGCGAGACCTCTTTGTAAATATTTCTGGTCCTTGGGACCTTAGTGTAATTCTCCCTTTTATTTATAATGCGGGTTGTGATCACTGCACACGTCATATTTTGTAGGGAAAATCTTATTAGTGGCTTCTATAGAAGGGATTTAATTTCAGTCAATCCCAAAATATTCTAAAACTTCCTACATCTTCTTGAGCCAAAATGAAATTAAATTTTGTAGGTGAAAAGACATTGATGCCCTCGCTATATTTTTTTCATAAGAACATTTAAAGGACAAATAAGGGCTATCACAAGAAAAATAAAGGGATTTATAGGACAAATAAAAGGGTTTAAAAGACAAATGAGGGAATTCAATAGAACAATAAGTATGTACATTGACTAGGCAAATAAAATCATTTACAAGACAAAAAACGAATTCAAAAGAACCGAGGGAGTTAAAAATATTTAAGTCATTCATAAGACAAATAATTAAGGGGATTCAAAAAATAAAGCAAGTGCATCTTTGTCTTTTCACCCAAAAAACATAATTTTATTTTGACCTAAGGGTGTGGTGAAGTTTCCAAATCTTTAAGGGATGATTGAAATTGAGTCTCTTCCACGGGTCTGAATGGAATGTTTCCCAAAGAAATATGAAATTTCAATGAATTCCGGTGCCCCTGCAGTGAAATTAACCTTTGAAGTAAAAGAGAAAGATAACCTTTTCAAAGATTAAAGGAGAAATAATCCGATTTGCAAGCGGTGAATATATTATGAACAAGTAGAGTAGTACTTGAACAAGCCAAATTAATTTCGTAACAACAACACATTTGAGTATGATCAAGTCAAGTTCAATTCACCAGTGGCGAACACATCATGAACAAGTGGAATATTACTCTGAATAAAAAAAAAAAAAAGTCTTATGACCAATTTCAAGATAGTACTTGGTGAAAAAAGAGGAATTACATTAGTTCATAAAGCTATTTCATTTGTATATGAGGTATCCGCTGCACACAAATGGAATTTGACTTGAGCATATTGCAATGTGTTCTTGTTGAAAAATTAATTTCACTTTTTCATAAGACTATTCCACTCTTTCATGATGTGTTGGTCACTTGCAAATCAGATTATTTCTTGAAAGGATTATTTTTGTCATTTTACTTCACAAATTAATTTCACAGCAACCCTATGAGATTGCAGTGAAATTTCCTATTTCTTTGGGAGCTAATGAAAATTAATTTGCTACAATGATCCTTGTCTAAACCCAACAATTGATTTACTACCGTGGTCCGTATCCCTTCTCACTCATTAGTAGCACTACAACCAATTAAGATATCCTTTTTTGAGCTATGTTTGTTGCAAGTTGGTGATGTTTCACTTGTATCCACGTGCATATCCTGTTCAAATTGTTTCAAAAATTTATATTCCAATAAAAAAAAAATTGTCTAAATAATATTGTGCCCGGCCATGTGCATCCTGTTGAATTGTTTCAAAGATATTTATTTTAATAAAAAATTATTATTATTTCATCGAGGAGAAAAATAATATTTTATCCACGTGCATCGACATGTATAGAGTTCAAATTGTTTCAGAAATATTTATTTCAATAAAAATAAATATTTTTTATCAAAGAAAAAGTAATATTTTATTCACATGTTTCGAGTTCAAATTGCTTCAAAAAAATTTATGGGAAAATCCATATAGGGCCCTTTTAACAAAAAAAAAAAAAAAACTCAAAAAAGGCCTAAGATTCTGAAAATCCCAGAAAAATCCCAAGGCATTTTCTGGTATAAATTTATTAAAACTTTAGTTGTTAACGAGGCTGATATAATTGTTAACGGGGTTGATATAGTAGTTAACATTTTAATGAATTTATACCAGAAAAGGCCCTGGGGCATTTTCTAGGATTTTCAGAATCTTTGATCCTTTTTTAGGTTTTTTTTTTCCTGTTAAAAGAGCTTCCATATGGATTTTCCCAAAATTTATTTATAATGAGTGTTGTGGTCACCGCACACTTCATATTTTACAGGCAAAAATTTATTCGTCTTCTATGGAAAAGAGTTAATTTCGGTCAACCCCAAAATATTCTAAAACTTCACTACATCTTCTTCGGACAAAATTAAATTAATTTTTTTGGTGAAAAGACAACAATGCCCTTGCTATAATTTTTCATAAAAACATTTATAGGACAAATAAGGTCATTCACAAGAAAAATAAATGAATTTACAGGACAAATATAGGGGTTCAAAAGAGAAATGACGAAATTCACAAGAAAAAATAAGGACATTCATAAGATAAATAAAGGCATTTAAAAGACAAATAAAGAGATTCAAAAGAACCAAGGGAGTCAAAAATATTTTAGTCATTCACGAGACAAATAATTAAGGGGATTCAAAAAATAAAGCAAGGGCATCGTTGTCTTTTCACTCTGGAAACTTTAATTTTATTTTGACCTAAAACTTAATTTTATTTTGAGTTAAGGGGTGCAATGAAGTTTCAAAACCTTTTGAGGTTGATTGAAATTGAGTATCTTCTATGGCACTGAATGGAATTTTTCCAAAAGCAATATGAAATTTCACTGAAGTCATGTGGCCCTGTAGTGAAATTAATTTTTGAAGTAGACAACTTTTTCAAAACTTAAAGGAGATATAAACCTGATTTGCAAGTGGTAAATATATTATGAATAGTGGAGTAGTACATGAACAAGCGGAATCAATTTCTTAACAAGAATATATTAGAACATGATCAAGTCAACTTTAGTTTGTCAGTACCGAAAACATCATTAACAAGTGGAATATTACTATGAATTAATAAAATAATCTTATGACCAATTTCAGAATGGTACTGGGTGAAAAAAGAGGAACTCATCTAGTTCATAGGGCTATTTCATTTGTATAAGATGTATCCGCTACTTATAAATGAAATTTGATTTGATCATACTCCAATGTGTTCTTATTAGAAAATTAATTTCTCTTGTTCATTAGACTATTCTCCTCTTCTATAGTTTGTTCATCAATTCCAAATCAGATTGTTTCTTCTTTGTTATCGAAAGGATTATTTTTGTCCTTTTATTAGTTTTTGTCCTTTTACTTCACAAATTAATTTCACTCCAGCCCCATGAGATTGCAGGGAAATTTATATTTCTTTGGGAGCTAATGAAAATTAATTTGCTGCAATGATCCTTATATAAAGCCATCAATTGATTTCCTACCGTGGTCCATATCCTTCTCGCCCATTATTAGCATTATCAACAGTTAAGATATCCTTTTTTGAGCTATGTTTGTCGCAAATTGGTGATGTTTCACTTGTATCCACGTGCATATCCTGTTCAAATTGTTTCAAAGATTTATATTCCAATCAAAATTAATTTTTTGTTTTATCGAAGGGAAAAAAAATAATAGGGAAAATTCTACTCAGGGCCCAATTAATCTAAATATTGTCAAAAAAAAAAACTCAAAGAAAAGTCATATGTCAAAAAAAGCACTAGGGTCAATGGTAGTCAAAATCGGCGATCCAGATCGTAAAATCGCCGATTTTACGTTTTTTCCGGCCAAAAATGATCCAGCTCGCATGCATGATTGGTCCCCTTCAAGATCGTGCTTGAGCTTGTCGGATCGACGCTGGAACGCTCAGGATCATAAGATCGCAGGGGATCGCCGATCTTGATGACCCATTACTAAATAACCCGACTGTCACCCATCTGGAAACCTAAAATGCGATCGATGCCTCATTCTAGACCTTTTGGAAACCTTCAGCGCGCGACAAAGTGAGAGCAAAATCGCTGAAATGTTCATCTCTGAACTTTTGGAACTCCTTCTCCTTCGTTCATCTCTAAGCTTCTGCCCTTCCTCTGTTCGTCATTCATCATCGGTCTGTTCATCGCTGAAAAGTTTTCCTCTGTTCTTCGTTTCTCGTTCTGTCTGACAGGTATGCAGTGCTCGAAAGTCTCTTAGTCTTGTAATATTTCTCGTTTCTCATTCTCGTTCCCATCCTCTGTTCTTATTTCAATATTTCCTATATTCGTCAAAGTCAAATTGATGCTATATATTTCGACTCATCTTTGTTTACTATTATTTTATATGTTTTAAATTAAAATAATGAACAGAAATGTTGATTATTCGTCCTTGACTGTAGAGATATTTTTTGTAATGGTCATATTCAAATGTTGATGTCAATTGTCATGCTAAATTAAAGGTGTTCCGAAATATTAACCAACACTTTAAATTAATTCAACATGAATACAATTGAGAAGATGCGAACCTAATTTTTTAATTGCTTGAATTATTTCTTTTATGAGTCAAAATTGTGATGTGAATGCTTTGATAGATTAGATTTGAAGTATTTTGTTTTGGGCTTGGTGATTTGGTATTTTGTATTTATGGAATTGTGGCTTAAGTTGATGCTTTGAATTGTCTATTAAGACTTGTTAAATGTTATTTTGAATGCTATATATTTTTATTTGGAGATTGAATTGTCTTTTAGGATTAAGCTATGAGTTAAATGTTATTTTAAATGAGTATATTTTTTATTATTATTAAAATTAAAAAAGTAAGATCTTTACAATCTGTGACGTTCCCACAAGTTACGATTTTGCTACCCCCTTCCGATCTTAAGTAAAATCGTGATCTTGACTACCTTGTTAGGGCATTTTCTGGTATTATTTCAAGAAGCATTAACAATTATATCAGCACATGTTAACAACTATATTAGTCCTCGATAACAACTAAATCAACCACATTAACAACTATATATTAACAACTAAATCAGCCACATTAACAACTATATTAGTAGCCGTTAATAACTATATTCATACAAAATTTTTTTTGAAATAATATCAGAAAAGACCCTAAGGCCTTTTTTGACATATAACTTGTTAGGGCATTTTTTGACAATATTTTGATAATTTGGGCCTTGAGTGAAATTTTCCCAAAATAATATTGTGCCCATGTGCATGCTGTGGGATTGTTTCAAAGATATTTATTTCCATAAAAAATTATTTTTGTTATGAAACTGAAGAAAATCTAGAGAGAAGTCAGAGAGAAATTCTAGAGAGATGGAATGGATTCTCATTCAAGTGTGTAATGAATGTTTACATAAGACGTCTATTTATAGACTTTCAAGGGTTACTATGCAATGGACATCCACACAATAAATATATTCATAACACTCCCCCTTGGATGTCCATTATGAATGTGCCTAGTTAAAAACTTTAACTAGAAAAAAAAAAACCCAGTGGGATAAAAACCTAGCCAAAGAAAAGAATATATCATTCATTGATACACTTTCTAATGCTGCCTCATTAAAAACCTTTTTAGGAAAACCCAGTGGGACAAAACCTAGATAAGGGAAAAAGAGTACAGCGTGTATCGTCTCCCCCTCTTAAGTACATCAGTATTACTCCCCTGATGACAACATTGCTTCAATGTCTTTCTGAGTATATTTCTATTTTGTCATCAAATATTTGTTCGCCCAGTCTGTCTGTTCATTGTATACCTGCAAGATCTAAATCTTTTGAGTAAAATCATAATAAAATACATCTATATCTTTTCATAAATATATATGTGCATGTAAAACTTTTAATAAATGTTCTTTCAGATAATGATGTCACATGCACTATAAATGCTTCATGCCATATATGAACTTATTTAATTGATTATTTTCGAGAATTTGATGCTTCTAGTATCTTGAGTCATTCAAGGACTTGTGCTTCTGGCACCTGCTAATAAATTGTGACTCATAATCCTCATTATCATTAATTACAACATATGCTATCATATAAACATAGATATTGTCAACGTTGACTTCATTTTCAGTCCCATCGGATTTCATTCATAATTTATTGAGGTCTCATTATATTCACATATTTCAGGTACCTGGGTCTCTTCTAGGACCACAATATTCTCTTCTGTCTCTTCTAGGACCACAATATTCTCTTCTGAATATATCTCTTCTGGATATAACATCTCTTCAGGAGATGGCTCTTTTGAAGCTTTTCTTAATTATCCTCGACTTGATCATCTATATTCTTAGCTCCTTTTCTCTTTCGAGGATTTTATCTTTAGAACCGATGGACCTGCCACGATTTTAGCATGCTTTATAATAGCTTGTCCTTCAGGAACATGTGCTTTTAGCACTTTTGGATCCATTTAAAGATTCTAATCCAATCTTCATAATTTAGTAAGCCATAACATAGGCTATAACAATATCTTACAGACGCATAATTTTTCTTTCATGAACTGCCAGATATACAAAATTATTGTCTCCACCACAAAATCATATATCTCATCATAATCACATTAAACTTTATGAAAATCTTTATTTTCACATAATCATTCATATATCACAAATTTTGGACTTCTAGTCCATAACAATCATAATATAATTATATTTGCATCATTTTCAATTTTACTTTATCATCTTGTCCAATCATATTCATGTCATCTTCTTATGACATATAATATCCTCATTTAATCACGTGATATCATTCTCAAAATTATTGTCGACAATTTCATCTATTTGGTTCTATTTTTCCAATTCGACATAACTTATCAATATTATTCAGGTACCTGAACCTCTTTTGAGGTTTTTTTTTTTAATTAGTTATGTCGCCTCCTTAATATGATCATCTTTATAATATGCTCCATAATATAACTATTTGGAACCGAATAGCTTTTCATGCTTCAGGCACGTCTAATTTGTATTGGAGCATTTTTAGCTGGAATATGAGAATAAATCTCATTTGGGTCAGTAATTCTATCTGGCAAATATTTCATGAATGCATAACCTGTTGAACTTCTGGTTCATACTTCTTTATTTGAGGATATATATTTCATGGTTATAATGCATTTCATGTATTCTCTTTTCCAGCTATTCAATTTCTCCCCCTCATGTTGATAAAACAATATCTCAACTTTCTTTCTATGTGCATCTATGTGCATTGTGGTGAATTGATAAACATTGCACATTCAAACCTTTAAGATGGAATTAATCTGACTCCTGACCAAAAACCAATTTTATTAGGAGAATTTTGTTGGCTTATAATTGCTGCAAATATACCAACATATAAACATTGTTCTCATATCAATTTATGGAGGCTTTAATACATGATTTTTAGATCATTCAATCTAGAAATTGCGCGCAGAATATATTCAAACATTGTTGCAAACTTCAGGTTGCAAACATCACTGCAAACTTCAGGTTGCAGGCAAATAATCTCACATGTAACCTTTTAATAGATGCATCTTTCAATTGTAAGGTTCACATGTTATTTCAATGGGCCCATATAAATGTGTTTGATATATTTCCAGAAATCTATCACCAATCATAATTTCATAATCATTTCTATTTGAGAACAAACAACATATTTATGAAGAATCTTTTGGTTCTTCAATGGATGTCAATATAATTTGCATTATATATATGACTCGGATGATTAATCAAGTCATGCCAACAATTAGTAAACTTCTGGTTTACTCAATCATAATTTGACATCCATTTTGGGAGAATTATCTTACATTTACTCACACTTGTATTATATATATCAATCTCCCCCTCAAGTGAGTCTGTTAAAAATACTTGACATATATGAATGAATTTCATATATTTAATAATCGAAATACAAAATCACGAAAATTATCAAAATAATCTATTCCATATAAATTACTGTGATTTAATAATCTCCTTCTTGCATAATATTTATATTTTAAAGACAAATCAATATATAGTAAGCCAATAACTTTGTTTCACTTTAATGATCAAGTACTATATATTTCACAAAATAAATGCTTGAAATAGCTCACACTTATATTCTAACTCAAGAAAAAAAAGAAGGTGACATTAAATATCTTCAAAATGAGATGATTGAGCTTTGTAATGGAGTTAAACCACTTGCTATTGATCTTTATTGAAATAATATTGTCTTTTGTTTAATTATTTTGTTTATGAATATCCCTCTCTTGTATTCACAAAAATTGTTATAAATATAGAAAACCAATCATAATAGTAAAACAAACATATTTCCATAATAACAAATTTATTTATTACTTCATTCACTTCTGGGAATGAAGTTGGATAAAATTCATGATCCATAACTCAATGATCTATTTGATCATGACAAGAAATTAATCCACAATATTTCTTGACTTTATCTCAATATTGCTACTGCAATAGCAAATTGGATATATTTATTTATAATAACAATCATGATCATACAATCCCTTGTCTTATAATTTGAGGGAGTATTTAATGTCAAATATACAATTTTGAGGCCTTTATACAACTGATGGCATACAAAATTATGAATCAAGACTTGTTTCATAATTTGTCAACTGGCTTCGGGCTAACTTGCCTCTTGGCTTTAATCTAATTTATCTCATGGTCTTAAGCCAATTTAAGCCTCCTCATAGTCTTAGGCCAATTTATGCCTCATATCTCTCAGGCCAATTTATGTCTCATATCAACATGGCATTTTGATCTCATGATACATTTGGCCTTTAACAATTTATCTTGATAAACATAATAAAATCTTAAATAAAAACAATAAATTATATATTTAATAAACATATAATAAACTCATTATAAAGAGATTAGAAAAACATACCTTCGTAAAATATCAAGTTTCTTTTTTTGCTTTCCTCCGTTTGACAAAAGAGGAAAATAACAATGATAGTAATAAATTATATAATATGATTAAAAAGCATGACATACCTAACAATACGTAACTTTAAAGTATGTAATCTTATCTATGTGCTCAGCTGTAATTTCTGTAAATTCCTTATAAATTTACACATAATTTATATATGCTTATAATTATTATATGAAATTAGGAATTATTCAAGGATTTCTGTGGGGGTTTTGGCATCTCTTTCAGCATATAGGCTTTAGCATCTTCTTTTTAGCATATAGAACCACTTTGAAAAATAATTATATGAACTATACAATTTTCAATAGGTAAAAATGTGTTCCTACCTTGTCGGCCATAAACTTATTAAAACAAGGAACACATAAATTGAAATTAAAACTATTAACTTTATTTGTGTGTATATAGTATATGTGGGGTATCTACGAGCATATGGACGAAATAATATAAGTGTTTTTTTTTTTTATCGTATACAAAATTTTCTTCATATGATCACACATTTGAGCATATATGCATAAATAATTAAGAATGGACCCAATTTTGTCATTTTGTGTCGATAGTGTCTTTGTGAAGATCATATGCAAAAACATACCAATTCAATCATGCATAAATAATTAAGAATGGACCCAATGATGTATATTTTTCAATTACTCCACCATACGTGGCCATTTTTTTTTATAGAGAATTATTACCCTCAAATGCGGAACCAGCAACCACTATACCTTCACTATTATTGGAGAGATGGATTGGGTAGTGGTTGATAATAATTGATTATATTATATACTTAACTGTAGTATCTCGAATACACTATCAACAAGAAATACAAGACAAAATATAATGATACCAACACATACAAACAAAATGCAAAAGTTAGTGGGAGACAAGATAACATGCAAAAGATTTTTTTTTTTTTACTGTTCTTACCGACAGATTTTTTTAATATATATAAATAATAATATATATTAGTGCAAAAATATAATTAACATTATACCATGGTAGCACCTACCTTCATGCATATATATATATATATATAGTAGAAAACAATAATAATAACAATTAAATATGAGACCAATCATGCAATTAATCATATATAAATTTATATAAATCATATAACATAAACATATGGGTCATATATATAATTATTTCAACCCCACCTTTTTCATTCTTCCCGTGACTGCACACCCACCATTCTAAAATATTGTTATAGTAAAATATTCTCCCCTTGTCATATGCTGCTTATTTTTATTGAAAGAGTGGAGGACAATTATATGAGTGAATAACATGTAGTAGCAGTGGAAACGTAGGCCCACCAAAATTAATCTTTCTTCATATTGCATGTGGGCTTTATTATTTAAGAATATTTAATTCAGATTTTGGTGCTGTCTCTTTATTATTTTGACCGCTGAAAGTAAATGAAGATTTGGAATAATACAGAAAAGAAAAATATAGAACCTGGATGGTGATATATGAACATGAGAGGCTGGTGCTGAGTCGTCTCCAGAGATATATGGGGAGTTGAACAACATTTCTTGAATCCACAACCAAGACCCCTCTCTGGTTCCGATGTCCATACCAATCCAAAGAAATCAGTCAGCGTCTGCTTCGTTCTTCTTCACTTTTCTCCTCCGCTGAGCAGCATCGACTCAGTCTCGTCTTTTATCTGTGTTTTTCCTTCAAGATTCTCCAATTTTCCGGATGTGAAAACGCGACTTCTGGCGACAGTGTGGTAGAAAATCCGATCTGAACTCCCAGCGGTGCTATGATGCTAATTCTAATATGTGTGTGTAATGAATGTTTAGATAAGACGTCTATTTATAGACTTTCAAGGGTTACTATGCAATGGACATCCACACAATAAATATATTCATAACAATTTTTTATTTCATCGAGGAGAAATATAATATAATATTTTATCCTCGTGCATCAACAAGTATACAGTTCAAATTGTTTCAGAAATATTTATTTCAATAATATTTAATTTTTTATTTTATTAAAAAAATAATATTTTATCCAGATGTTTTCAGTTCAAATTGCTTCAAAAAATTTATTTATAATGCGGGTTGTGGTCACTGCAGACTTATTATTTTAGAGGCAAAAATGTATTCGGCTTCTTTGGAAAAGAGTTAATTTCAGTCAACCCAAAATATTCTAAAACTCCCTACATCTTCTTGGGCCAAACTCAAATTAAATTTTGTTAGCAAAAAGACAACAATGCCCTTGCTATAATTTTTCATAAGAAAATTTATGAATAAATTAGGTCATTCACAAGAAAAATAAAGGAATTTATGTAATACCCTAAAATTTGATCTAGGGTAAATATCATAAATTGGTAGAATATACCTATTGAAAATAGGTGAATTTGTGGTCTCAAAACTAGTGTCATAATTACCTTATTTCCAAAGGTGATTTCTCATGTAATTAGGAAAGATAAAGAGCTAAAAATCCTTAGAGACAATTAAATATTTATTAAAAAATTAGAGAGTATGTTGTCTCTAATTTAGATAATTTATGGGATTATTTTCCTTGGAAAATAATAAGGCAAAATTAAATATCATTTTGGGGAACATAAATTGGAAAATAATAAGGCAAAATTAAATATCATTTTGGGGAACATAAATTGCCCCATGATTTTTAATATTTTGCATAATGCATAAATTATTAATATCAATAAAATAGTTGTGAGATAATAATTATTACTAATTAAGAAAATTGTCAAAAATTAGTAAATGATTAATTAGATAATTAATGGCTAATTGTTTAGACATAAATAAAGAGAGAGAGAAGGTGGAGATATTTGTGAGTTGTGAGTATGTGTGAGTTGTGAGTGTGTGTGTGCCTAAGTGTTGTGCATGTGTGTGTGTGTAGTAAAAAAAAAAAGAAGAGAAAAAAATATATAATAAAATAAAATAAGAGATAAGATCTTATAATATAATAATAATATAATTAAAACATGTGTTAGTTAGATAATAATATAATAATCAGAGGAAAAATGAACAGGATAAATGACCACGAATAGAAAGTAATTCCGTTGTGAGATTCTGGGAATGAGTTAGGAAAAATCAGAATATATTATTGGTCAGTGGATTTTTATCCAGAAGTTAGTACCGACCGAAGTTATTTCTGTAACCGGTCGCAAATACCGAGGATTTTCGGTAGATAACGGAATGTCCTTAATGAGAGAATAAGGTTAGGAAAACCCAGTATTCTTGAAGAGGAAGCAAAGACCTTCAAGGTACTGCTTCCGGAATTTTAAGGTGCTACGGAATCTCGTGATCGGGGCACCGAACCGGGATTTCATCAGATAAAGCAAGATGACATAAGACTTGATGATGCAGCAGGGATGACATCATCCTTGAGAGGTGTAAGGCCAAGATCTTGCCACCTCCAAGAAGTGCGATCTAACGGCCAGAAACTGATCAGACAAAGTTCAAAGGAATTACGAAAATGCCATTGGGCTTTTCTATAAATAGGCCATCATTCCTCTTCATTCTTCACCAATTCACACAATCCTAGAGAGAAGTTAGAGAGAGGAGCTCTGGAGGAGAAGTCCGGGGAAAATTCATAGCAAAGCTCTGAGTAAGTCTTCGGTCCCTAGTCTTTAGTTTTAGTGTCTCTTTCGGTAGTTGTAGTAGAACTGCTAGATTGATCTTTAATCTTCCAAGTATGTTTAGAAATCATGTTCTAGGGGTAATTAAGGTATTAATTTCGAAAACCATCATAGAGTTAGAGATATGTGGAAATTCTGGAAGATTAGGATCAAGATAGCGAAGTACTGGCGAAATTCCGCCGATTAGGGGATCAGGGGCAAAATGGTAATTTGTACCTAAAATGCCTGTTATGATATCAAATATTGATAAATGTGATATTATCATTATAGGATATCAGTAATCTTGTTCCGCGGTCATTTCGCTGTCATTCCGCTGTTTTCCGTCAAAAGTATAGTTTATCGTCAACGTACTAAACGCTCGTCAACGAAGGTACGTTCGCGTACTGTAATACTAACTCTGATATTTACAGTATGTGTATATGTGGTATGTGTGTTGTATGCATGTTGTGGTGTGTTGTTGAATACCTGTTGTTGTTTATTGTACACCTGCATGCACTGGGAGTGATATATCTGTATTCACTGGGAGTGGTACTTTTCGCTGGGAGCGGTACATTTGCATTCACTGGGAGTGACATAGTTGGTGACATGTCTGGAAGTGTTTCATTTACTGTGATTTTGTACCATATATGTAAATATGAGGTTAACCGTTACCTGGGGTCCGTATGCATGAGACCTCAGCTCTTTACATAGCATCAGGGTCGGGAGAACCGGTGTCGGAGGAAAAGGGAAAGCAGCATGCTTAGAGACCCGGCGGAAGACTTCCTGCAGTTGTTCTGGCAGAAGCCATCCTTTTGTTGTTGTACAGTCCTTTTGAGATACTCGATTTTCTTATACCGCTATTGTTTCCAGCCAGACTTACGGCATTTTAAATATATATCAGTTACTCTTCCGCTCAAATACTTTACTCTGATGATTTGAAATGATTTTAAATGAAAAGTTAATTTATTCCGCTTTTGAAAATTGGGATGTTACAATTTACAAGGCAAATATAGGGGTTTAAAAGAAAAATGAGGGAATTCACTAGAATAATATGGACATTCACAAGATAAGTAAAGGCATTTACAAGATAAATAAAGGGACTTAAAAAAACTGATAAAGTTAAAAATATTTTACTCATTCACCGGATAAATAAAAGAATTCACAAGACAAATAATTAAGGAGATTCAAAAAACAAAGAAAAAAAAAAAAGCAAGGGCATTGTTGTTTTTCACCCAAAAAGCTTAATTTTATTTTTACCAGCAAAACTTAATTTTATTTTGACCTAAGGAGATACAGTGAAGTTTCAAAATTTTTTAGAGTTTTGAAATTCAATCTCTTCCATAGGGTTGAATGGAACTCTTCCCAAAGAAATATGAAATTTTGTTGAAGTGTGGTGGCCCTTCAATGAGATTAACTTTTGAAGTAAAAGACAAAAATAACCTTTTCAAAAATTAAAGGAGGAACAACCCAATTTTCAAGTGGTGAATACCTTATAAACAAGTGGAGTAGTGCATGTATTGGCGGAATGAATTTCTTAACAAGAACATATTTGAGCATGATCAAGTCAAATTCCATTTGCAAGTAGCGTACACATCATAGACAAGTGGAATATTCCTATGAATAAATAAAATAGTCATATGACCAATTTTAGGATAGTACTTAGTGAAAAAAGAGGAATTCCACTAGTTCAAAGGGCTATTTCATTTGTATATGATTTATTCACTACTTGCAATTGTAATTTGACTTGATCATGTTCTAATATGTTCTTGTCAAGAAATTAATTTCACTTTTTTATAGAACTATTTCACTTATTCATGGTGTGTTTGCCATCAGATTGTTTCTTCTTTATTTGATATTGAAAGGAATTTTTTTGTTTGGGTAAAAAAAAAAAAGAGAAAGGATTATTTTTTGTCCTTTTCTCTGGCATTATTAGCATTATCAACAATTTAGATATCCTTTTTTGAGCTATGTTTGTTGCAAGGTGGGAGAGTATTGTAGTTGGAAGTTGAGGGTTTCATGAAGCAATCAATTTTTCTTTGAAATGAGAGTTCCAAAAATTATTTATCTCATTATCGGTTCTTCCCATAGGTGCCTCGCTATTATAGACCACTTCACTACTATAAAGTAGGGATTTAAGTATTTAATGTCCCCCAATTAACGTCCGATCCATTTTTAAAAAAATAGACGTTAAAAAGTAGGTAGTAACATTATTATAATTTTCTCCTTATTTTTAGCATCCGTTTTTTTAGAAACTGACGCTAAAAGTGTACATTTAACATATGTTTTATAAAACAGACATTAAATGTTGTGATACAACGACTGTTTTGATAAAAACAGTCGTTGTATCTCAGACACCATTTAATTTTTTATTTTATTTTGATAAACAATTATTGTTCTATTAGAAACACAATCCATTTAATATATATAGCTATTTCCTAATATGTAGCCTGTAATACCCCAAAAATCCTATTTAGCATAGCCACTATATTTTGATAGAAAACACCTATTAAAATAGATGAATATGTGGTCTCAAACCTAGTAGAATAATTACCTTATTTCCTAAGGTGATTTCTCATGAAATTAGGAGAAATAAAGAGCTAAAAATTCCTAAGTGAAGTTATGGGTTACAAAATACTCTAAGAATGTTATGATAAATCCTACGAGGCAACTAAATATTAGAGAGTATGTTGTCTCTAAATTAGATAATTAGTGAATATTAAAAACAATTATGGGGCAAGTGAATTGTTAGTAATTAAGTTAATTTAGAATTAGTCATAATTAGTCTTGGGACTATCTAAGATCAACAAATTGGAGGATTTTAACTTGATTAAGTATTAAAGAGGGATCAATATAAGTATCAAATGAATTTCTAAATATTGTAATTGGTTTGATAATCAATTATAATATTGGTAATTAAGTCTAATAACCCCTAAAATACTATACTAGCAATAGTAACCAAGAATTAATTAATTCTCCCTTTAACTAATAAAAGTGGCAAAAATTACTAATTAAAGAGTGAAGAAATTATATTAATCCTTAATCTTAAACTCTTGAGAAATTAAATTGGAACAATAAGAGATTTTTCTTCTAGAATATGTGAGAACATTAAAACATAACATTGGTAATTAAAAAGGGTGAAGGGGGACTTTTTTTTGAAGAGCTTGGGCAACAAGAAATTATTTATAAACTTATGGGATAAGTAGCTTAGTGTATGAAAGAAGCCAAGGCAAGAGTGTGTGTGTTATGTGTGTGTCGAAATGTGTGTGTGATGTGAAGGTGTGTGTGTGGTCAAAGGTTGTGTGAGTGTGTGAGTGTAGTAAAAGGGAAGACTTAGGGAGCAAGTCTCTTAAACTTGGGAAGCAAGTTGTGATTTAATTAGCTAAATTAGATAAGAATATATAGAAAATAAATCATACCTTGAAATATTGGAACTAAGTATTAAATGTAAATACATATTTGGAATCAGTGAATTAAGAGCTTCAACTTGGCTATTCCCAAAGTTATTTTTGTATACTTTGAGGATTCATACCTAAGTGTTTGGGAAGTTAAAAATCAACATAAATCTAATCATAAAATTAGGATTTCAAAAGTGAAATTTGATCTTGAAGAACAACATTAGTTTACACTTAACTAAATTAGCATTTGGGTAAAGTAAGTGATTAAAACAATAACTTGTGAGGGAAGGAGGAGGGAGGACAGTTTAGTGAGGTGGAGGGACAAGATTTTTGCCTCCTCTCCAAGTAAAAACCAATGGCTAGGATCAGATTGAAGTTGCTTGGAGGCTACCCAAGGTTTTTGCTATAAATAGAGGCCATAAGCTTCACAAATTCCTCACCAATTCACTAAGGCTTAGGCCGAAATTTTAGAGAGGTTAGGAGTGTGTGGAAGAGCTCCAAGAGCAGTAGCAAGGTTCTACAAGAGGTAAGGAAACTTTTAGTTTTATTTCAAGTTCCTAGCTTATGAAGTTTTGTAGTAGAAATGTTAGGAAATGTTGTTTTTATCTTCAATCTTCCAAATATAGTTTTATTTTCATGTTTTTATGGGTTCCATTGTCTTTATTTCTAAAATTTGATGAAGAAGAAGTTATAGCAAAGTTTTTGGAAGATTAGGATCAAAATAGCGAAGCTCTGGCGAAATTTCATCGATTAGCGATTTCTGGAGCCAGTAGCAAAAACGTTGGTATTTTATGAAGACGATGATGTTCTGAAATTATGAGAAAATTCATGGTGAAAGTAGACATATAGGGATTTCTAAATATATAAAAAGTGTGTCATTTGAAGTTCTGTGCAAAGAGATAAAAATTCCAGAAGTTAAGCTACGTTTTCTGGGTGAAATTCTGGGCAACCTTGAGAAAATTCAAAACTAGGAATTATCCATGAATTCTGGGTAAGTTCCAGTATTTTTCCTCAAAAATAGACGTCTCAAGGATTCCGGGAAATTTTACGGATCCTCGTTTTGATTTTTCTAGAATTAGTTATGATTTTTCGAAGTTAGGCGAAAATCTTCCTAGAAAATACTACCCTGCGTTTTTGAATAAATGTAAGAGCAAAATTGTAAATAATAAATCCACCAGGGGTAAATGGTCATTTATGACTAAAATGACTGTTATGATGTTATTAATTGATTACATGCGACATTATCCTTATAGGATATCCTTGAATACGTTTTGACCAATTGTCGCACCGTATTCCGCCAGAAATACCGTAAAACGTCAACGAAGGTACGTCCGCATACTGGTAACTTTAACTCAGATGTTTACTGTATGCATATATGTGCTATGTGTATGGTATACTTAAGTGAATTAACTGATAGCTCTGTTGTACGTCCGCGTACTGGAAACTTTAACTCTGATGTTTACTGTATGCATATATGTGCTATGTGTATGGTATACTTAAGTGAATTAACTGATAGCTCTGTGGTACGTTCGCGTACTGTAACACTAACTCTGATGTTTATGTTATGCATATATGTGGTATGTGTGTTGTTTTATACTGTAAGGTGTATATTAAGGTTAGAGGGTATCTATAATGCTGGGAGCGATATGTCTGTATACTGGGAGCGATGTATTTGTTGATGGGAGCGATATGTCTGTATGCTGGGAGCGATACGACTGTAGGCTGGGTGCGATATGTCCATAAGTTGGGAGCGATATGGTTACATGCATTGGTTGTGATAATTCGTTTGTTTTTGCTATTAATGTTTTGGTATATGTCGTCCGTATATTGTGTATATAAACATGAGGTTAACCGTTACCTGGGGTCCGTATGCATGGGACCTCAGCTCTTAACATAGCTTCAGGATCGGGAGGTTCAAGAATCGAGGAGAGGCACGACCAAGCCACCTAGAAGACCCGGTTGAAGATTTCCTTTGACATTCTGGCGGAAGTCTTCCTTTTGTTGTTGTACATCCCTTTTGAACCACGCGGTTACTACACCGCTATTGTATTCAGCCAGACTTACGGCATTTTGAAATATAAGTATCAGTTACTCTTCCGCTCAAATGCACTACTCTGATGATTTTAAATGATTTTAAATGAAAAATAAATTATTTTGCTTTTGAAAATTGGGATGTTACATAGCCTAGCTAACATTTCGATGGTTAAGAGAAGAAATCTAACTGTATTTTTATTTAGTCAATTCCTAATTAAATTTAATAAATGAAGCAATATATCTCTTTTATATATGCTTGTGTATATTTTCATTTAGTTAGTTCCTTATATATATATATATATATATATATATATATATATATATATATATATATATATAATCCCATATTTATTATAGCTATTTCTAATATGTAACCTAGAATTTCGATAGTTAAAATAAGAAATCTAGCCTATTTTCATTTAGTTAGTTCCTAATTAAATTTAATAAATTAAACAATATATCTCTTTATACACACCCACCATATGTATTTTATTTTTATTTTTATTTATTTTGAGTTACAACGATTGGTTTTTCGAAACCAATAGTTGAAACTCAAATTTTTCTCTTTATACACACACCCACCATACATATTTTATTTATTTTTTTATTTTGAGTTAAAATGACTAGTTTTGAAAAACCAGTCATTGAAACTCAAATTTTTCAATTTCAATCTTGCACCTTTGGCATTTTGTTGTTCCCTCTCTTCCATAAACACATAAAGTTTTCTCTTTAAAACTCAAAAGCACATAACTTCTTTCTCAAATCCATCCTAAACATAGCCTTTCAAAAAGAGTCTCGAGACCCATCTGTCTTCGTTGCTACACCCAACGGCCCCACCCTTGCCACCAAGGAGATTTGCAATCACATGTGAGCAATTTTGACTTCGACTCATCCTCTGTTGTGAACTACGAGCGTGCTCCATAGCCTCCAAATCTGTCGTTCGTCGCCGGTTGCAGATCTACGTCTCTTTTTCTCTCTTAACTAAGCAATATGTCGAGCAACGATCCCAAGCACCGTTAAGAGGAGGAAGCCCCCCCGCAGGTCATGATGAGGATGCTAAAGCTCTACTTCCTGGTACTTTCTTTTGTTTTTGAATGGATAGTTCCATTATAGTGTTTTTCTTCTCTATTTCTCGATCCTTTCTTTCGTTCATAAAATGAATGCATTTGATGTTAGTTCTCTATGTGTTTTGATGATAACTAACAATTGTAAACTCAATATGAAGTTTGCCTTTGGTAAGTTGTAAAACTTACTGTTAAAGGCAAACTCGAGTTTAGATATGAAAACTTGAGTTTGAGACTTGACAGAGAGTTGCTCAATTTTGCAAGAAAGCCAAACTCCAGTTTGCTTAGGCAAACTCGAGTTTGCAGAGACACAGAGAGCAATCAAATTTTTTCACAACAAGCCAAACTCCAGTTTGCTCAGGCAAACTCGAGTCTAGAAGATATAGAGAGCACTCAAGGTTTTGACAACAAGACAAACTCGAGTTTAGACTAAACAGAAAGAAGTCAAAAACTTCAGTGTTTTTCGCAAGTTTTGTAAACTCCAGTCTTTGTTTGCAAACTCTAGTTTTGTCTCAAAACAGAAGAGATTTCAAAGTTTTAGTTCTTGCTTAAACTTAGTTAACAGTTGTAAACTCGAGTCTGAGTCACATAGAGAGCTCAACAATATGTCTGATTTGAAAACTCCAGTTTGTATTTCTAAACTCCAGTCTGGAAGTTATTGAACTTAGGCTTATCCTCGTAACAAAGCCCCAAACTCGAGTTAGTCATTAATTGACTCGAGTTTAGCCATATGTCCAAAATCTCATCCAAAGATTAGAGCCCGACAGTCTTCTCTGTAAGAACCAAACTCGAGTCAGCCATATCTAAACTCCAGTTTAGGCTTTTGCTTAACATTCATACTGTCTGGATGAACCCAAAACTCGAGTCTGGAATTACAAACTCGAGTTTGTATCGGTAATTTTGAAAATCCAGATTGTGTCAATCTGAGAAATCTTTATGGGTCAATTTGAAAATGCCATATCATGTCCTACTATTATTTCTAACGACACTAATGAAGTTTTGAGTAAGTTTCAGATAAGTTCAGCAAAGATCAAGATGAAATCAAAGTGCTGATAAATGAAGAACCAAAAACAGGGCTGATTCTTCTCCTCTATCCCAGTGCAATATAATATTTTCAATTTGAGTCTGTATTGTGTTTTTGATTTGATATTCAGTGTTTATCAATATTTGCTCTTTTGAGAGTCTTGATTATTTGAAATCATTTTTCAAATAGTTGTTTGTATAAACTCAAGGTTGTGCAAACCTGTGAGTTGGGTAGTTTAATTACAAAGTGTAAGGGGGAGCAAGTCCTAGGTGATTAGGATTGCATGTGGTTTACATTATTGTAATTAAAGCATGTTGAACTATTGGAAATACCCAGAAGATATATGGGGACTGGACGTAGGTCAAGTTTAAGACCGAACTAGTATAAATCTTTGTGTCCAGCTTTTCTTCTCTTAACTCTTTCACTATCTGTTTTCCAAGTTTTGAAAAAGAGTTCAGACATCTTTGAAAAAGAATTTTTTTTAAATCCCCAATTCACCCCCCTCTTGGTGATTTCTTCCATTTTCATTTGAGAGGTTAATTTTTTATTATTTTTTCCCTTGATTTTATTAAGTTGGCCTTTGGGTAATGTGTGTTGGATTTTGAGGCGCATAGTTCTTTTATTTGTCTTCTATTTCATTCAGTTAAGACCAATTAAGAGGTTTTGGTTTTCTTCTTCTTTCTGTGCTTCATTGGATATGAAACGCTCTATTTCTTATGTCAAATCTTGAATGGTGCTGCTTATCGTTCATTTTCAATCCATTCTTTTTCTCATGAGGCTTTAGCTTGTTCAAATCGCGCCTTATATTGTGTTTTAGATCTACGAACAGCCTAGCTTGCGTGTGTACTGTAGATTTATAGATATACAATGACTATTATTTAAAAAACAATTTTCAAGGTTATAAACTTTTAACGACACTTTTTTACACGACCCCTGAAAATAGTTATCTAAAGGTCTTAAAAACATATGTTAAAAGTGTTTTTTGTAGTAGTGCTTGTAAAAATAAAATAGCCACACATGAGAACAAGATAAACCAATTTATCATGAGTTATAATTAGGTAAAGCGGGACATTGAGGAATAATATCCGAAAAATTTTGGGGGAATAGGGAGTGAAAATCCCTATCTTTTTCTCAAATGGGAATAATATCCACCTATGTTTGCCACCGACCTCGACTTCATCAGCGTTGAGAAACAGAAGTGGAAGAGGCGGACCTTGCAGTGGTAGAGACAATGTCAACGATGGTGATCGACTAGATGGTGGGGGATGAAGAGACGGTAGGTGAAGATGAAGAACTCGGTAAACCCAAGAGGGGGTGAATTGGGTTAAGATTGAAAACTTGGAATTTTGATAATCTTGTTGCTTCTTCTAAATCATCAGTTAGATATTCAAATAAGCATATACTGAAAATATAAGAGATAAGGGAAGAGAATATGCAAACTATGATTTATACTAGTTCGGCCCAATCCTTGACCTATCCCCAAGCTTCACTTGAGATTTTCAATCCACTTATGCTTTCAATTTGATTACACGTTCTGTACTCGAAGTAATTCCCTTACTAGGATTCACTCCCCCCTTACAAATTGTAATTAATACAAAGTGTTTCCCACTCAAGATCACCCAATCTTGAGTAACTCTTAGATAGGATGTTTACAAATAAATACTCTCTCTCTTAGAAGTGAATAAATAAACACTGAAGTACATAATCATTCATCTCACTCTCTACTATAAACTATGTAAACATTGAGAGACAGATTGTATGAGTTATTGAATTATCGATGGTGAAGAAGTAAAATCATTTCGTTGGCTTCATTGAATCACTCATCAATCATCGTCCTTCCTTCCGATTTGAAGACAATTTATATGTATTTGTGTTTCAACCATTGCGAACATTCAATCGTTGAAAACGCATTAGTGTCTATTGGAGCGTCTACACTTCGCTGGATAAAGTGCTAAGTTGTAATTCCATATCATGTGTACTTTGTTCGTCTAATAGTGTGTTCTCATATGGTTTTGCCTCGTAGGAATGATTTTGTTTGCTGCAAAAGCTAATTCCAATTGTTGCTCTGTTTTTCTGTGAAGATTTAATGCTTCTGCCATATCGGATTGCTTTTCGCTCAATCTTAGATTAAACAGGATTAATCAACTACAAACCACCTAGAAAGATGATTAAATATAATATGAACATGTTTGAGTATGATTAAATAAGAATAAGTAATGACCTATAGAGTTTTAGGCACTTAATGATGCGTAGAGTATAATATAGATCCAAGAAACTCATTCTCAAGAATTGTTTATGTATACTCAAGAATCATTGTTCATGAGCTTTCTAAAATGTATGTGCCTCGATGATACTCTAGAATTGTCATGTGCATACTCGAGAATTGTAATGTATGGAAGTGTGTAATCATTTAATCATTCTCAAGAATTCTATTGCACATGCTCGAGAATTAGTAATTATGACCAGAGGCATACAAAAAGATTAAGCTTCTGATGGAGTTGGATTCTCGAGAATCATTGGGTAGTACTCGAGAATAGTAAATATGGCTAGAGAAATGTGAAGAAATTAAGCTTAAGCATATTCTTGCCAGTACTCGAGAATTATCTATTAGTAATCTAGAATTGCATGGAAGTTGGATTCTGAAAATTCTCGATAGTACCCGAGAATCAATTTCTCAATACTCGAGAATTGCTTTGCGATAGCAAATTGTCAAACCACCCATGCCAAGAAATTGTTAGTTCTCTATATGTTTTGATGATAACTTGACAATTGGAAATTAAAAAGATTGTGATCTTATGTTTTTGGAAAAATGTTACTCCAATAATATTTACATTACTCTAATAATAACGCTTGATTATAACTTAAGTTACTCTAGTAAGGGTTATGTTACTCCAGTAACATTTCTTGTTCCAAATGCATTATGTTAAAATCTCACTCCAGTAACGTTTTTGTTACTCCAGTAATGAGTGCACTCAAATAATCTTCAAGTCTAAATCACTACAGTAGGGTTCACGCCACTCCGGTCACATTGCTTTCAGAATGTTTTCTATGTCTTTTGTAAAAAACGTTACTCCAATAACACATTATCTACTCCAGTAAATAGTGACTCCAGTTGTCACTTACTTACTCCAGTAAGTCTCTATTTTTAGACACCTCCAGAAGCAAACCCAACAGTCTGTCACATTACTCCAGTAATCAAGTAGTTACTCCAGTCATAGTGCAAAGTTTACACTAGAGTTACTCTAGTCATAAAAATGCTACTCCAGTCACAATTAACACAGAAACGACATAAACCTTAATTACTCCAATAACAAAGTTGTTACTCCAGTAACGTCGAGACAAAAGCTTTGCAAAGTAATTATCTTTCATGTTACTCCAGTAACTTATGGGTTACTCCAGTCAAACTGGACACAGCGACGAAATAATCCTTAGGTACTCCAGTTACTTAGTGATTACTCCAGTAAACATGTGTCAGAAACCTTGTGATTGCTCCAGTCATCAGTAGCTACTCTAGTTGAATAAACACAGAAGCGCGACTCTGTTCCAGGAAGCTTACAAATTGATCTCATTAACTTTATATGCTTCATATTTTCAATCTACAATTATTATCTGTTATACTTGACCAATTTTCTCATGAGTTTCAGATAAACATAACAAAGATCAGGGAGAAAATCAACTGGGTAAAGTGAAATTAATGAAGAACAAAAAATAAGCCTGAAACTTCTCCTCTATCCCAAAAGTTCAATTCAAGCCATTCAAGGACGAGTAAATTCCTCTCCAGCGGTCTAAATAGATTATGGAAATGATAAGGACATTGGAAGATCATCTGCAAATGTCCATATCCAAGATTTTAGTCAAGAATTGAAGAAATGGAGAAAACCTTGGAACGGCCATTTTCCAGATATTCAGTTGAACGTTGAAGAATCAGGGAGAAGAAAATGCAACGGCTAGTTCTTCTAGTTAACCTATAAATACCCATGAAGACTCAAAGCAAAGACACTGAACTACAACTGATCACATTTACAATTTGAGTCTATATTGTGCTTTTGATTTGATCTTCAGTGTTTATCAATATTTGCTCTTTTGAGAGTCTTGTTTCTTTGAAATCATTTTCAAATACTTGTTTGTATAAACTCAAGGTTGTGGAACCTGTGAGTTGAGCCTTTGATTACAAAGTGTAAGGGGGAGCAAGTCCTAGGGGATTAGGATTGCATGTGATTTGCATTGTTGTAATTAAAGCTTGTTGAGATACTAGAAATACCCAGAATGTATCTTGGGATTGTAACATCCCACTTTAAAAACAGTAAAAATGATGGGAAAATTTTTTTTTTTAAAACACGGTGACCAGAGTAAAGCATTTTTCATAAGCAGAGTAACTAAATTCAAAATACATAACCATAGTGTAATCTCATTATACAGTCATCCCAAAAGAAGATAGTTTCTAACAGTATATACAAATATAAATTGATAAACTTCTTCAGCCCTTCCATACCGTCCACCAGCCTCTACCTTCACTCTCTCGGTACTCCTGACCCTGAAGCTACAGCTGAGATCCAATTACCAATTGGATCTCAGGTAACGGTTAACCTTATGCTCAAATAAAACAGTATATTGATAACAGCATTAACATAATCACATACAGCAAAATATCACTACATAAGCACACAGCAGATGTATGATCAAATAATGGCAGAACATAAGCACAAAGCAATATGTAAAGCCCCACATAACGGTTGCACATATCCAGTGCCACGAAGGCCTATCGTGTCCTCAGCGCTAGGCAAACCCAAACGGCATTATCATGATTATAATATGTAGTAAGCTGTAAGATAACTGACAACCCTAAACAGAGTTTCAGTATCTAGCATGTCTATCACATATATGTATATAAGCAGCATAAGTGTTAAGGTTACAATACGCGTCCGTACCTCCGTTGACGACTTTTAACACTTCTGTCAAATTCAAGGTACGTTTGACAGCGGCTCGACAGGGGTGACAGCGGAAACAACGGTTCGTGATTCTGGGTATCCTATAAGGATAACATCACCAGTATGAATATCTAAGACCATAACAGGCATTTTTAGGTACAAATTACCATTTTGCCCTTAGTTAGCCTTTTTGGCGGAATTTCGCCAGAGCTTCGCTGTTTCGACTTTTTACTTCCAAATGTTTTGCTATAATCTTTTCTATAATATTTTTCTAAGATAATTATCATATTTATTCTAAAAACATGATATCTAAATTATCTTGAAAAATTAAGACTATCCTAACACTTTTACTATAACTACCGAAAGAACTACTGAACTAAAGACTAGGGACCGAAGACTTACTCAGAGCTTTGCTGCGAAATTCCCCGGACTCCTCCTTCTTCCTTCTCTCTCAAATTTTCGGCCTTCTCAAGAGGAAATGGTGTGAAGAATGGTGAAATGTGAAGGGGTATTTATAGGTGAACTCGATGGCATTTTCGTAATTTCGTTGAACTTTGTCTGGTCGAATTCTGACCGTTGGATCGCACTTTTCTGAGGTGGCTTCATCTTGGCCTTACACCTCTCTTTGCTGACATCATCCTGAGTCATCAAAATGATGTCATGCTTGCTTCATCTCTTGCTTTATCTAATAAGTCTCTGATTCGGTGTCCTGTTCGCGTAATTCCGTAAAATCTTAAAATTCCGAGAATGACATGCTGAAGCTTTTTACTTCCTCTTTCAAATGTCATATTTTAACTGGATTTCTGATCCTGTTAGGGATATTCCGTTATCAGCTGAAAATCCTCGGTTTTCGTGTCCGATTCCAGAAACAATTTTGGCCTGTATTAGCTTCTGGATGAAAATCCACTGACCAATAATATGCTCTGGTTTTTTCCTACTTATGCCCGTATTGCCACAATGGTCTGCTTTTCTAAAAGCTCCTATTTTGATTATCTGCTTAATTTCTTCAAAATATCTTCCTATTCGGATCTCCAAATTGCTCTATCGGTTACAGAAATGAATTCGGAGACCGGCTATCTCGGGATAAAATTTCACTCGTCCGTAATATGCTCTGACTCTAATAACCTAGTTCACTGTTTTCTATATAGGATTTTATTTCTATCCGTTCTCGTTTTTCCTGTCCATTTCTCTTTATTATTTTAATATTATCTTATTTTACACATGTCTTATATAATATTATTATTATATCAAAAAAAATCTACTCCATCCTTATCCCTCCCCAAAATTTTTGGCCAGCCCCTTATTATTATTTTTTTTATTTTCCAACCAAAAATATATTACATTTATCTTATATTCATTTCTCACAAAATTTCCCTATTGGTCCATAATGAATTTAGGCTTATTAAATTCCCTAAAATTACTTAATAAATCCCTTAATACTTTCTAATAATTTTCTTAATTAAAACTCATCATTTCCTCATAAATATTTTATTGACATCAATAATCTAAGTTTTATGCAATTTATTAATAGTTTTAGATTCTATTTTGATTTCTAGAATACCTTTTAAATTTTCCTTCTTTTATTTTCATAGGAAATATTTTATTAAATTGTCTAAATTATGGATAATATGTTTTCTAAATTTTTCATAATTATTCCATGTCTTTTTGAATTTTCCATAATTTCCTTGGAATATTTTATGGCTTTAAATGTTATTTTTGACAATAAATTTCCTTTAATTTTTCATAATTCATTTCTTTGAACAAAATTAATACTATAACATGTTGAGACATAAATTTCCATAAATAGACATTTTTTTTATTATTATAACATATTTTCCAGATAATAATTATCCGGGTATTACAGGGATTGGACGTAGGTCAAGATTATGATCGAACCAATATAAATCCTTTGTGTCTCACTTTTCTTCCCTCGCTTTTTCATTCTTTGTTTTTCAAGTTTTTTTTTTTTTGAAAACTTAGACATCTTTGAAAAGAATTTTAAAATCCCCAATTCACCCCTCTCTTGGTGATTTCTTCCATCTTCATTTGGTATCAAAGTCTGGTCTTCTCTTAAAGGATTAACATCCCGAGAAGGATCTCAATGAAAGGAATTCTACCTAAAGGAGCTTCCATAAACAGACCTCCAAGTTTCGATGGAGAACATTATTCATTCTGGAAATCAAAATTTAGAGTCTACGTGATGGCCACTGAATTTGGGTTATGGAATGTATTTGAGAAAGGGGATTATACTCCATCTACAATGGAGGATGGAGTCAGAATTCCTAAGCTAGAAGAGGAATACACCGAGAATGACAGAAGACTTGTTACTCTCAACAGCAAAGCCATTCATGTTCTCCAAAGTGCTTTAAGCTAGAGAGAGTATTTTCGAATCTGTACTCTACCCTCTACAAAAGACATGTGGAATGCTTTAGAGATTGCTCATGAAGGAATTGCTGGAATCAAAGAGAATCGAATCAATACTCTTATGACTAAATATGATTTACTTCATATGAAGTTAGGAGAATCCATTGGTGAATTTCAGCTCAAGTTCACTCATCTAACTAATCAACTCGCTGCTTTAGGCAAAGAATATGATCAACGAGTTCAGGTAAGGAAAATTCTGAATGTTCTTACCAAGGAATGGGAAGCTAAGGTCACAGCCATCGAAGAAGCATGTGGTGAATCTATGACATCAGTTGTAGCTCTCTTCGGCAGTTTGTCTGAATATGAGGGAAAAATTAAGTTCAGAAAAAGACTTGACGAAAGTGATAGTAAGAAGAAGGGAATTGCTCTCAAAACTACCAATGATTCTAAAGAATCAGATGATGGGGATGTAGAAGAAGAACTTGGCATGATAATCCAAAGTTCAAGAAATTTTACAAAAAGAACCAAGGATTCAGAAAGTCTCATAAAGGTGGGACAAGCTCAGAATCAAAGAAACCTATCATATGCTATGAATGTGATAAGCCTGGTCACATTAAGTCTGAATGCCCTCAGCTGAAGAACAAAGAAAAGGAAAAGAAAAGATTTAGCTCATTCAGAAAGAAAGCCTATGTATCTGCCATCTGGGGAGATAGTTCATCTAAAGAAGATGAAGAGGATGAAGAGCAAACAACAAACATTTGTTTGGTTGCCCAGGAAGAATCTGACAATGAAGAGGTAAGTGATTCTGAACCAACTTTTGATGAATTACTTTTTGAATACAATAGTCTTCATTCTAAATTTAAAAGGGCTACAAAGGAACTGATAATTTCAAAAAGAAGGATAAAAGTCCTAGAAAAACAAGTTCAGAATATTTCACCTCCTATTTCAAAAAAGACTTGTGAAAATTGTTGTTCTCTACAGAAGAAAAATGATCATCTTTCTAAAACTCTTGAAAAATTCACCCAAGGTAGTGAAATACTTAATATCATTTTAAAACAGCAAAATTTTACAAATGATAAGTCTGTGATTGGCTATAAACCTGACCTTGATAAAAGGAAAGGTAGGAAGAGAAATGGAGAAAAGAACTACTTAAATTACTTTCAAAAATCAGTTCACTCTTCTAATCCTTTTGCCCACTGCAATTACTGTAATAGAAAGGGCCATACTACCTCTTCTTGCTTTCATAGGAAAGAAAGCAAGGGTAAACCTACAGGTAATTATCAATGGGTGCATAAAGGATCTTATAAGGCTCCCAATACACTTACTAACCCAAAAGGACCCAAGATAAAATGGGTACCTAAAACTTAATCTCACAAAATTTGTAGGTATGTCTAAGAGCATCAAAATCCAGTAAATGGTATATTGATAGTGGATGCTCTAGACACATAACGGGAGATCAATCCAAATTCACAACAATCAAACACAAGGATGATGGTAATGTTACATTTGGTGGGAATCAATATGGAAGAATAGCTGGTATTGGTGAAGTTTGGCAACAATGATAGACCAAAAATAAAAGATGTCTACCTAATGGAAGGCCTACAACATAATCTCCTTAGTGTGAGCCAAAGTGCAGACAAAGGTAATCTACTTATCTTCAACTCAAAAGAATGCTTGATTATTAACAAGGATGATCTCTTCTTAGACAATATTAAATCAAAAGCCTTATTTAGGGCTCCAAGAGAAGGTAATTGTTACACTCTTAATATCTCTAATGATTTATCCTCTGAAAATTGTTTCATTAGTAATTTAGATGAAAGTTGGTTGTGGCACAAATGGTTATCTCATGTCAATATGTCTCAACTTGATAAGTTAATGAAAAAGGATTTGGTTATTGGATTACCAAAAATTGATTTCAAAAAGGATATGATCTGTGATGCCTGTTAAAAGGGAAAACAAATCAAATCATCTTTTAAATAAAAAATTGAGATTTCAACTAATAGACCACTTCAATTATTGCATATGGACCTAGTTGGTCCAGCTAGAGTAAAAAGCTTTAGTGTACACTCTAATTATAGTTGATGATTTCTCAAGATATACATGGACTCTATTCTTATCTTCCAAAAATGAAGCATTTGATCAATTCAATGTGTTTGCCAAGAAGGTCCAGAACGAGAGGGGTTTATCTATTGCAGGAATCCGAATTGATCATGGAGGAGAATTTGAAAATCATTCCTTTAAGAGATTCTGTAAGGAGATGGGGGTAGATCACAATTTCTCTGCTCCAAGAACTCCCCAACAAAATGGAGTAGTAGAAAGAAAGAACAGAGTTCTCACAAAAATGGCAAGAGCAATGCTAAATGAAAATCAGACATCCCCAGCATTTTGGGCAGATGCAATGAACACAGCTTGCTATATTTCCAACCGAGCATACCTCAGGAAGAAGCTGAACAAAACTCCATATGAGCTTTACAAAGGAAGAAAGCCCAACATCACTCATCTGCACATTTTTGAGTGTAAATGCTTTATTCACAAGAATGGTAAGGAAAACTTAGGTGAATTTGATTCTAAAGTTGATGAAGGTATATTCTTTGGATATTCATCTAGGAGTAAGGCATATAGAGTATATAATCATTCTACTCGAACTATAGAAAAATCAATTCATGTTGTTTTCTATGAAACCAATCCTAACAAATCCATGGTTGATAATGATGATGAAGTTCAAGATCAATTTTCTTCAAAAACTTTTTCTGTTTTGACAAACTCTGAAAATAATTTGCAAAAAGAATCAGAGGCTGAATCTGAACATGCCTCTAAAAAGTCTGGTCAAACTCAACCTAGAGCTTGGAAATACAGTAGGAGTCATCCACTGGACCAAGTTATAGGTGATAAAAATCAAGAAGTAAGAACTAGACGTAGTATTTTGAATGAAGTTACTTATTCAGCCTTTATTTCAGAAATTGGACCCTCTAAGATTGAAGAAGCCCTTTTAGACAATGATTGGGTGATAGCAATGCAAAAGGAGTAAATCAATTTGAAAGAAATCAAGTTTGGGATTTAGTACCCAGACCTAATGACCATCTAGTCATTGGTACCAAATGGGTATTCAAAAACAAACGTGATGAATCTACAATCATAGTTAGAAACAAGGCTAGATTGGTTGTCAAAGGCTATAATCAGGAAAAAGGTATTGATTATGAGGAAACATATGCTCCAGTGGTTAGAATGGAAGCCATACGAGTACTCTTAGCCTTTGCAAGTATCAAAGGATTCAAACTCTATCAAATGGACGTTAAGAGTGCATTTCTTAATGGTTTTATTTAGGAAGAGGTTTATGTAGAACAACCCCCCGGTTTTGAAGATGAATTTTATCCATATCACGTTTTCAAATTGAAAAAGGCTTTATATGGTCTGAAACAAGCTCCTAGAGCTTGGTATGAAAGACTAAGCAAATTTCTTCTTGATCATGGATTTGTAAGAGGAAAAGCAGATACTACACTTTTTATCAAGAGTAACAAACTTAATGAAATCTTAATTGTACAAATCTATGTGGATGATATAATTTTTGGTGCTACTAATGATATTTTGTGCAAGGAATTTTTTGAGACCATGCAGGGTGAATTCGAAATGTCAATGATGGGAGAACTTAATTATTTTCTTGGCCTACAAATCAAGCAACGAAAAAATGGTATATTCATTTCTCATACCAAATACTTAAGAGACTTACTCAAGAAATATGGTCTTCAAGATTGCAATGGAGCAGACACACTAATGAGCTCAACTGCTGCCTTAGATGTTGATGAGAAGGGAAAAGACTTTAACATCATAAGATATAGAGGAATGATTAGATCATTACTCTATCTAACAGCATGCAGACCTGATATCCAATTCAGTGTGGGTATGTGTGCAAGATTCCAATCAACTCCAAAAGAATCCCAAGCTAAACACGTGAAAAGAATCTTCAGGTATCTGTGTGATACAGAAGAATTGGGTTTATGGTTCAGCAAAGATCAACCTGAACATCTAGTGGCATATTCAGACTCAGATCATGTTGGATATAAGACAGATAGAAAGAGTACAAGTGGCCAATGTCAATTTCTTGGTGGTTCACTCGTCTCTTGGTTCAGCAAGAAACAAACTACTGTCTCAGTATTGTCAACTGAAGCTGAATACATTGCTGCCTCAAGTTGTTGTTCTCAAGTTCTATGGCTAAAATAACAACTTTTGGATTTGGGTATGCATTTTAAGGAAATGCTAATTATGTGTGATAACACAAGTACAATAAGTTTGGCAAAGAATCCTGTCCACCATACAAGGACCAAGCATAATGATGTTAGACATCATTTCATAAGAGACCATGTACAAAGAAAGGATGTCAAAATGATATTCATACCCTCTCATCAACAGCTAGCAGATATTTTCACCAAGCCACTAGCCAAGGAACAATTCATTTTCATAAGGAGAGAATTAGGAATGGTAAATCCCAATGAGTTGTAAGTAACTTCTTACTCAATGTTAGATTTATGTTTTTGATGATAACAATTCACTAACTTAAGCATCAGAGCTTCTAGTCTGTGTTTTTGCAGGTTTTAGTCAATCAAGATCAAAGGATACTGCAGTCATTTCAGTGTTACTGCAGTAATATCCAAGCGGTGCCACTTAACCCACTGCAGTAAAGAAAACTGTTACTGCAGTCACGTTAAGAAAGAAAAGAAATAGGCACTTCATTATTGCAGTCATTCATGACCTATTGTAGTAATTGGTTGTCTAAAAGCAGCTAAGTTCAAGCCTACTCGAGTCATGTCCAGTGTTATCGCGGTCACAGGAAAATTGATCATCAGCTTACTGCAATCATTCCAAGCCTACTGCAGTAAACAGGAGACAGAGAGCAAAAGTTCCACTTAATTACTGCAATAAATCCGAGACTACTGCAATAACCCACAAGACAGAGAAATTGAAATTTTCTTACTTGAGTAACATTCTATGCTACTGCAGTAATTTTTTTTTTCCAGAGAGCATCTAAGTTAAGAACAACTCCAGTAATACCAACATATTGTAGTAATACGGAGACATGACATTTCTTTACTTGAGTCACAGCAATCTTACTTGAGCCCTAGGTAAGTCTTTCCCTCATTCCTGTTAATGAGTTACTGGAGTAGCTCATTTACTTACTCCAGTAACACCTAGGTATATATAAATATGCATTGCGACTGCTGCTACTCACTTCCTCATTTCCGCAACCCTAACTCTAGTAGCTCCCACTTCTCTCGCACCCTTTCTCGATATCTCATCTCCAAATCTCCAAGAATGTCTTCGAAAACTCACACCAAATCCAAGGAATCAACCTCTGACTACTCGCCTACCACATCCGCTTCTCCTCCTCCATCAACGTGCCCTAAAAGACTTGCAAAACCTATCTAGAAAATCAGAGAATCCATTACCACACCCTCTAAGCCCAAGAAACTGAGAATTCAAGAACCTCCTGAGGTTCCAACCAAAAAGAAGATGTCTCCTAAAGCTACTAAAAGACAAGACAGAGAGCAGATTGTGGTGCCACCAAAACGCCAGAAGAAGGCTGTCTCTGGATCTGAATTTCTTGGCTTACCTGGACAAGGTGCTTTTGGGGTAAAATCTAGACCTCCAAAAACTTTTACCATTCCTTATTTCTTAAAACCTCCTCACAAGTCTAATCATATCTGTAACCCAACCCCATTCTCTGAATGTGAGCTTAAACACTTTAAGGAAGAATTTGAACATCGTAGCTTTTGTTCCACAGTGTATGTGGATTTAGATAAACTTAAAAGGGACTGCAATCTTGATTTATCTCCATGGTTGGATCAGTTCAGAAATCTCTTAGCCATTAACACTCCATATAGTCCAAACATAGTAAGGCAATTCTATTTTAACATGTCCAAAGCAAGTCTCATAGACAGGCATGGGAAAATCATAAAAGATAGATGCCTTAGCTCTGTTAGAGGTAAACAGATACTCATTTCTGCTGAAATTCTAAATTCCTTATTCCTGATTGAAAAACCTCCTCTTGTGCCAACAATGAGATATACATCTGCAGAATGCTTTAAAATCCTTAGACCTGGTGAACCTGTCCAAGCTTTGAAATTCTCTCCTGTTAAGATGCCACCATTGTACAGGTCTATTTGGAACATTTATTGCAGAAATCTTGTACAAAAAGGCAAAAGTTACACTCATTTTAATCAGGTTGATTATGAGCTATTTGCCTCTTTGATAGACAAAGTGCCTTTCAACATAGGTTATTGGGTCTATCAGGAAATGAAAAGATTTCGTTTTGAATCTCCCTCCTCCTCTCCAATTCCTTTTCCAAATCTGGTCTCTCTTTTCTTATATGCAAATAACATTTGGTACCTGGTCCTTTATGAAAAACCAGTTAAACCTGAAAGTGCAAGAAATCACCAAGGGGGGGTAAATTGGGGATTTTAAAATTTCTTTTCAACTCTTAAAAAAATAAAGCTTAAGAAATGAATAATGAAAGAGTAGAGAAAGAAAAGCTCAGACACACAGGACTTATACTGGTTCGGTCTTAACCTTGACCTACGTCCAGTCCCCAGATACCTTCTGGGTGTTTCCACTAGTTCAACAGGTTTTTAACTACAACAATGAAGACAAGACACAATCCTAATCACCTAGGACTTGCTCCCCCTTACACCTTGTAATTAAACAGCCCAACTCACAGGTTCCACAACCTTGAGTTTACACAATCAAATACTTTAAAGAATTTCAATCTCTCAAAAGAGTGAATATTGATAATCACTAAAGAACAGATAAAAGAATCACAATACATACTCAAAATGCAAATGTGTTCAAGTGTAGCTTCGTTCTGTTTCTTGCTCTGAGTCTTCATAGCCTTTTATAGCCTAACTAGATGAACTAGCTCTTGCAATATCTTCTCCAACGTTCAATTGCAGATCTAGAAAATGACAGTTGCAAATTTTGCTCTGTTCTTTCAATTCTTTGCAGAAATCCTGGAATATGTTGTTGCAGAACGTCTTCCAGATTCTTTGTCATTCCATGATCTTAATTTGACCGTTTGAAGTGATCTTAATGTGTTGCAATAGTCTGAACTGAACATCTGGAATAAGGGAGAAGAATCAGCCCTGTTCTTGGTTCTTTATTAAATGCACTTATTCTGGATCTTTGATTCTCTCTGATCTTGTGATGAACCTGGTTGAAATTTATCAAAAACTTGATCAATAATGTTAGGAATAATAATGCAACAAGATATGATAATTTCATATTAACCCATAATGATTTCGCAGATTGATTTGATCTGGTTTTCAAAAGTTACCGATGCAAACTCGAGTTTGGTGTTCTAGACTCGAGTTTGAGGTTCATCTAGAGAGCAAGGTATGTTTGAAAGTTTCCTAAACTCGAGTTGACAAGTAACTGACTCGAGTTTGGTTCTTACAGAGAGGAAAGTCGCGAGTTGGTCTTGAAAGGAGAATATCGCCTAGAGGGGGGTGAATAGGTGATTTCGAATTTTCTTCTGTTTCTGTTTCTGAATAATTTGAGGAAGTAAAACAAAAGGGAATAAAAGACACAATAGAAATTATACTGGTTCGGTCAAATCAAACAACCTACTTCCAGTTCCCACAACAGTATGGGTATTTCACTAATCCTCAAGATTACAATTACACACTCAGTAACTCCTGCGACAGTCCAATCACTCAAGACTCCGCTCCCCCTAACTGGTTGTAATTGTACACCCTTTGCTTAAGATTCCACAACCTTAAGCAACACTAATAAACAAACAATGTAATTGATTTTCACTCCTCACTGAGTAGATAAAAGCTAAGCACTGAAGTACAGAGAGAAATAATAGATGAAAGCTAATGGAACAGTGAACTTAATTAATTTCAAAATGAATGCTTCGTGTTCCAGTAGGTGGCACATTGAATGTTCTGGGTTTTTATAAGATCACCTTGCTTCACCGTCTTGAATTTAATATAGCCGTTGTCTCAGTTTGAATTTCCGTTAGACCCATTCGTTCTTGCTCAGGCCCAATCGACCGTTGCTTCATTAAATGCAGGGATGCCTTGTATTAAATGCGTTTACCGTTGTTTGAACTTGTGTCAGAGAAATAGCCGAAATAAGCATCACTCAAAAGAATATTTGCTTTTGGCTCAGGTTATTATTCCAAATGTTGCTCTGTTTCTCTGTCATCATTAAATGCTCATTCCACCACGTCGGAATCCTCTTTCTTGAACTTAGCTTTAGACATGCCTAAAGAATCTGCAACACACTTGGATGATGTTTAATGATAAAATAATTAAGTTCAGGAATAACCCAATAATAAAGATTAGTTAAAGGAGTTTGGCAAAATTACATGAGTTCATGGAACTATATAATTGCAAAATATTTCTTTGTTTTATCATGTTGAATTCTCAAGAGTTATAAGCACATTCTTGAGAATCAGTGAATTCATGTTGATCCATGTTTCTTATTTCATGACTATGGTTCTCGAGTATTGCCTATCAATTCTTGAGAATTGGCTTAGGTCATGTGTGATCCATTTTGCTTTGGTGCCATTGCTCCATTATTATTCTCAAGAGTTGAATTCCAATTCTTGAGAATCAACGAGCTTAACATATAAGTTATGATGTTCACATAGTCGGCTAAGGGAGGGAATGTTGCTTTCCTCTTGGATTCTCGAGAGTCAAGTTCCAATTCTTGAGAATCAACGAGCTTAATAGAATTTGATGTTCACATGGTTTTCCAAATGAAATACATTCTCAAGAATTCTCCTTCTCATTCTCGAGAATCATCGGTTTAGAGGAGATGCTGTTTGGTGAAATCATGATTTGTTTGCTTTGGCATTCTCAAGAATTGTCTATATCATTCTTGAGAATTAGAGAATTATAAGTTGAAAGATATGTGCATTTCATATATCTATTATATCTCATTCTCAAGAATGTATCTTACATTCTTGAGAATCAACGAATGCAAATGGAAAAAGGAATATGTATGTGTTGTAACTCTCTTGTACATGAACTAAAGGTTCTCGAGAATTACCTACCCATTCTCAAGAACCAACGAGCAAGAAATGGAATTGGACAATTGTTGCTTTGCACTTGGATTCTCAAGAATCACTCTTTGATTCTTGAGAATTGTCGATAGAATCAAATTCTGATTCTTGAGATTCAGAGAGGAAGTATAAAACACATTCTTGAGAATCAAATTTTGATTCTTGAGAATCAGAGAGGAAGTATAAAACACATTCTTGAGAATCAAATTTTGATTCTTGAGAATAAGAGAAGAAGCATTTGTCATATGCTTTGCTTTTTGGTATTCTCAAAGAGTTAATTAATGTGGTTCAATTATCAATCTTTATTAAATCAAAACTCTCATGTTTGTTATCATCAAAACAACATTAATAGTCAACAATCTCCCCCTTTTTTATGATGACAATATTAGCAGGTTTTGATTTAACAAAATTTATTTGAACTTACTAATTTTAAGAGCTGGATTACAAGAGTAATAGAGAGTTCAAGTCACCTCGTCTTCATAAAACTCATACAACTAAGATCATTAGCCTAGACTAATCCTAAGTAGAAACATTGAGCCTAAATATCAATAGTTTAAGGTCTGATGATCTTGACCTTCTTCTTCGTCTTCTCCCCCTTTGTCATCAGTCAAAGAAGGGGGATGAGAGGGGCCAACGTGATCAAGAGGAGGATGAGATGAAGAAGGTTGATGAGGTAACCGAAGAGTAATGTTATCCAAGGATTGATTAAAGTTAGAAACGGTTCGGTGAAGCTGATCAAGCCCTGTCTTCAATTCTGCCTGAGTTTTGAAGCAAGTTTGAAAGCTTGCTTGGAAGGCCTTAGATAGTGCTCCAACCTTATCTCCGGTGGTAGTAATTAATTCTCTGGTTAATTTCTGAAGATTTCTGATAGCTTCAGCCATTGCATTGCCTTGATCATAGACAGGTTTCATGAGATCACATACGGATCTTGAAACAGCGATGGCAACTGCGTTAGTCACACATTTCTTGATTGATTCTTGAACAGCCGGCGAAAGTTGAACTGTAGTTTCGGTAGGAAGAGGAGCAGAAGTGGAGGTAGCAGGACGGTCATGATGAGAAGGTTGAGCAGCAGATGAGGAATGCATGTGTGATTTACCCTTGCTCTTCTTTTGTTTTGTTGTAGGAATGGCCTCAGTGAAAGAGATCTGCATGTTCAGGAGTTGAGTTTGACCAAAAATCTTGGGGTAGACAATCTCATCAGTCTCAAGAAGGTACCAAATATTATGGAAGGCCAGAATCTGAGAAACCAGATGAGGATAAGGGATGGTGTTCTGTCTAGCAACCCTATAAGTGGAAAGAAATGTGGAGATTTCTGATATTACTAGCTTCCCTAAATTTCTTGGTTCTTTGGAAATAATAGAAGCCAGTAACTGAAAGTCCTTAAGCACAAAGTGAGTAAAACTGCGCCCTTTGTTAATTAAATTTCGACTATACAGATAATAGATCACTCTGAACACATCAGACATCTGCGCAGGTTTAAGTTTGAGGGGATCACCCTCATAGACTTCTCCTGGTAGTAAAATGTTGAGGCAAGCCTCATTAGGCATGGTAGGAGGATCTTCAGGAGCCTCGGAGATACCAAAGTAGGAATTAAGAATGTCTGCACTAATTATAACTTCTTTTCCTTGAACATTTGTGATCAACAAAATGTCATCATCATCGTCCTCTACCATTGTTTGGTACATATTGTGGTAGAAAACCTTGACCATGGTTGGAGAGTAGGGAAAAGTGATTTCGAGAAGAGGCATATAAGGTTGTAACCAGGGTGACAAATCCAAGTTACATTCCGTCTGGAAGTATGCTAAATTGAACCACTGGGACAGAAAGGACGACTTCCAAAATCTATTGCAAAATTGGCAGTAGCAGGAATCACCAATGGAGAGTTGCAAAAATGAGGAGGACACTTTGGGAGTTTATGGCGGCCCATTTTAGATGCAAAGGGAGGTAGAGTCCCAGAGGCCGATAGTGGTGTCCCACTAGCGAAAGGTTGGAGATGATGATGAGGCTTTTGAGGTCTGTCTTGGAAGATCTTGGACCTCTTTTCATTAAAACTATGTGTTGATTCTTCATGGGACGTCGTTGAAGAATTGCTGTATCTTGAGGGAACATTATCTTCATCAGAAGAGGAAAGGGAAGCTGATGAAGCAAGATATGTCGTGCTCTTGCCTTTGTCCGAGGGAAGCGAGTGAGTTTGAAATCTCGTGACTGGTCGGCTGGATTCAGTAGGTTCATTGATTGTAATACCTTTAGACCGCCGATAGAATGCTCTGGGCTTCTTTTGGAGTGGTTGCCCAGATGATTCCGAAGATGATTTGCCCATGAGTAAAGTGTGGGTATGAAATATGGAAGGTCCGGAGGGGTTGGCAGAATCTGTGGAGAATGAAAATGGAGAAGGGAAATGGAGGGAGCCTAACGGTGGGGAATTCTCGAGAGCTAGAGAGAATGAGTGAGAGAATATAAGATGTGTATTGAAAAAAAAAACTCGTAGCCATAGAAGATATAGTGATTCGTTTTTTTTTTATTTGTTTTAAGTGTGTGAGAAAAAAAAAAAAGAATGTTGTATCTGTATCTCTCATGTTCCGTAGATTTCATGATGGTGGTCAACCAAACTCAAGATTCGTGAGATTCTTCAGAAATGAAAAAGACATAAGATAGACATGTGAAAATGAGGAGTATGGATATAATGATTGTAGAGTGGAAATAAGCAGTATCTTGGGCAAGAATTTGACAGACCATGAGGAGTACAAAGGAAAAATAAAAAATAGGTGATTGTGTGTGTGTGACCCTGACGATGGAAACAAAGCAATAGAGTAGTGTGAGCATGTGCCGTGAGATTCTTCCTGTATAACATTAGGCCTCATTCACGAGAATGAGAAGGGATTGAGAGCCGAATATCCTGACCAACTAGACAGAGCCATGAGGAGAAAAAAAAGAATACAAAAGAGGCTGGGGCAGCAGGTTATGGGATATATTTGGAAATTAAAGATTCTTGAAGGATCTTATGTCATGGCAGATTTCAGAAACACGTGAAACAAGAGAGTGTAGATCATTGTGGAGTTGAAATAGGTATTATTATTACAGTAAGTCACGGGCATAAGATAGGAGAGAAAATATTGAAGATAGTGCCATGTGCATGTGGGTCCCAAGATAGGTCTGCAATCATTGGATTATTGCTGGGAAGCATGAATGGTAAGAAGGAGACATATACACAGCATGCATTTTCGAGAATTTAGTTTAGGAATTCTCGAGATTTGCTAAGGATGTATCGCCTGATTAGGTTTTACGAATGGAGCAAGAGATGATCATAACCAATTTCCCATTCTCAAGAATTATAGGTTGATTCTCAAGTATGCTTGAGATTTTTGGATCCGGCCAGAAGCTTTAAGGTATTCTAGGATATATTCTTCAGAGTTCATTCTCAAGAATCAAAAGAGAATTCTCGAGAATGACCAAACATGACTGAAGAATGACTGAGGAATGGCCAACAAAGCAGGAAGCAAATGATCTGAGAACATCTATCAATTATCGAGAATTATTTGGTTAATTCTCGAGAATGATCGGATTCCTGGGATACCGAGAATGCATTGTGAATACTTTAGGTGAGACATCTTGTAGAAAACTACCAGCAATTCTCGAGAATCATGTCTTGTGATTCTTGAGAATGATCCTTTTTAAATGGCACCCAAATTCCAACAATGCTTGAGAATGCTAAACAAATATCCTTAGTAAAAAAAAACGATAATTCTCGAGAGTGGGATGCTCATGTGCAAAGATTTTTATGATTTGATAAGAGAAGCTTCATTAACTCTCGAGAGTGAGAACTGATACTCAAGAATTATCAGTAAGTATCTATCTGACATAATCCATAATCATCCAATAGACAACCTGTAGATTAAGATCAAGAAACTCCGATGGCCAAGTTAGTATCAATTTATCATCAAAACACAGTACTTAATGAATGAAGAATCAAATTGCTTACAATTCATTTGGGTTTACCATTCCCAATTCCCTTCGAATAAATAAAAATTGTTCTTTACCCAGCGGTTTTGTGAAGATGTCAGCTAGCTGAAGTCGTGTGGGAATGAACATCACTTTAACATCTTTCCTCTCTGTACTTAGTTATGTTAAAATCTTTTCCCTTTTCGTCAGCATCTAATGATGCAGTTGAGCTCATTGGTGTGTCTGCTCCATTACAATGCTCAAGACCATACTTTTTCAGTAAATCATTTAGGTACTTGGTCTGAGAAATGAAAATACCATCTTTTCGTTGCTTTATCTGAAGACCAAGAAAGTAATTGAGCTCTCCCATCATAGACATCTCAAATTCACCCTGCATAGTCTTAGAAAAGTCTTTGCACAAAGATTCATTAGTTGATCCGAAAATAATATCATCTACATAAATTTGAACTATTAAAATATTACTTAGCTTATTAGTTTTTATAAAGAGTGTTGTGTCTGCCTTTCCTCTTACAAATCCTTGATCAAGAAGAAACTTACTCAATCTTTCATACCAAGCTCTAGGAGCTTGCTTTAAACCATATAAAGCCTTTTTCAATTTAAACACATAATCAGGATGATGAATATCTTCAAATCCAAGAGGTTGTTCCACATATACTTCTTCTTGAATAAAACCATTCAAGAAGGCACTTTTGACATCCATTTGATATAATTTAATACCTTTAATACATGCAAAGGCTAAGAGTACTCGTATAGCTTCCAATCTAGCTACTGGAGCATATGTTTCCTCATAATCTATTCCTTCTTCTTGATTGTAGCCTTTGGCAACAAGTCTAGCTTTATTTCTAATTATGATTGCAGATTCATCTCGTTTGTTTTTGAATACCCATTTAGTGCCAATGACCGGATGATCTTTTGGCCTAGGTACCAAATTCCAAACTTGATTCCTCTCAAATTGATGTAATTCCTCTTGCATTGCGATGACCCAATCATTGTCTGAGAGGGCCTCATCAATTTTAGAGGGTTCAATGTGGGAGATGAACGTAGAAAAGGTAACTTCATTTAATGTTCCTTGTCTGGTTCTTACTCCTTCATTGACATTTCCTATAACTTGGTCTAGAGGATGACTTCTGATATATTTCCAAGCTCTAGGTTGATCAGATTGATCAGAATTTTCAAAAACGTTTTGAGGATCAGTTTCAAAAACATTCTCTGGATTGATTTTATCAGAAGAAGAAATTTTTGAAAAGAATTGATTCCTATGAGAGAGTTCATCATCATCTAAGGATTTATCAAGAGGTGATTCACAAAACACAACATGAATGGATTCCTCAACACAACGTGTACGTTTGTTGAAAATCCTATATGCTTTGCTTCGATTAGAGTATCCAAGGAAAATACCTTCATCAGATTTAGGATCAAACTTACCCAAATTTTCCTTACCATTATTGTGCACAAAACATTTGCAACCAAAGATATGTAGATGACTCAGATTAGGCTTTCAGTTCTTGTAAAGCTCATAAGGGGTCTTATTGAGCTTCTTTCGAATGTAGGCTCGATTTGAAACATAACATGCTGTGCTCATTGCATCTGCCCAGAATACTTGGGAAGTTGAATTCTCATTTAGCAAGGCTCTAGCCATCTCAGTAAGTACTCGGTTCTTCCTTTCAACTACCCCATTTTGTTGTGGAGTTCTAGGTGCAGAAAAGTTGTGATCAATACCATGTTCATCGCAATACTTGCTAAATGCATGATTCTCAAATTCACCTCCATGATCTGTTCTTATACCTGAAATGAAAACACCTTTCTCGCTTTGCACCTTCTTGGCAAACACGACAAATAGATCAAATGTTTCATCCTTTGATGACATGAATATTGTCCAGGTGAATCTAGAAAAGTCATCTACAATAACTAATGTATATAAATTTCCACCCAGACTCTTAATTCTAGCAGGACCTACCAAATCCATATGAAGTAGTTGAAGTGGTCGATTGGTTGAAATTTCACTTTTAGATTTAAAGGAAGATTTGGTCTGTTTACCCTTTTGACATGCATCACAAGTCATGTTGTTTTTGAAGGAAACTTTGGGTAACCCAAAGACTAAATCTTTCTTAATTAATTTATCTAGTTGGATCATGTTGACATGTGCTAGTCTTTTATGCCATAACCAACTCTCTTCCACATTACTTATGAAACACTTATCAGATTTAATGGAAGGCAAGTTTAAAGTATAGCAATTACCTTCTCTGGAAGCTTTGAATAAGATTTTCAATTTGTTTTTGTCAATCGGAAGATCTTTCTTGTTGACAATGAGACATTCTTCAGCATCAAATATAATCCAGTTATTTTTATCTGCACTTTGACTAACACTCAGGAGATTGTGGCAAAGGCCTTCAACATAATAAACATCCTTAATCAGAGGTCCTTGCTTATCTCCAATTTCTCCAACTCCAAAAATCCTTCCGGATTGGTTTCCACCAAAAGTAACCTTGCCTCCTTCCTTTGATCTCATTGCAACGAATTTAGATTGATCTCCGGTCATGTGTCTGGAACAACCACTATCAATGTACCATTTGCTGGATTTAGATGCTTTCAAACATACCTGCATCATAAAGATGATCAAGCCTTAGGTACCCATGTTTTCTTGGGTCCTTTGAGATTAGTTCGAACCTTAGAGAATACATAAGTTCCCTTAGGTATCCATTGATAATTGCCAACTGGTTTAGTTCTCCCTTCCTTTTTATGAAAGCATGATGATGTGCTATGACCTTTACGATTACAATAATTACAATGAGCAAATGGATTTGAAAAATGAACTGATTTTCGAAAATAGTTCAGATAGGATTTTTCTCCAGTTTTCTTCTTTCCTTTATTTTTGTCATAAATAGGATTATAAACAATGCCTGATCTATCATTTGTAAACCTTTGAGCCTTTAATATTACATTAAGCATCTCACTACCCTTGGTGAATTTTTCTAGAGTTTTCGTAAGATATGAAATCTTTTTCTCTGAGTCAATGCACTCTTCACAATCAGTGTTTGAAGTAAGATATTCAAGCTTTTGTTCAAGAGTTTCATTTCTCATTTTCAAAGAGGTGTACTTATGACTAACTTCTTCAAAATCTGATTGTAAATCACTGTACTCAGCAAATAATTCAGTATAAGAAGGTTTAATTTGAGAATCAGAACAGTCTTCGCAAACTATGCTTCTTCTAGTATGTGGCATATTTTTATTTTGCTGCTCAAGCAATTTAATTCTCTTTTTGGAAGCAATAAGTTCTTTGGCAATTTTTGTAAACTCAGAATGCAATTCATTATATTCAGAAAGTAGCTCATCATAAGTAGGTTCAATGTCATATACCTCATCATCATTTGTAGGTGACTCTTCTTGCGCAACAAGGCACACATTTGCAAACTCCTCTTCATCACTTTCGTCTTCATCAGAGGAGCTATCACCCCAGATGGCAGACACATATGCCTTCTTTTTGAAAGATTGGAACTTCTTCTTCTCTTGATCTTTTCCTTTTAATTGAGGACATTCAGATTTGATGTGCCCCGGCTTCTCGCATTCATAGCAAATTATTTGATCCTTTTCTCTTCTGTTGCTTGAACTTCCTTTTTGAAAGCGATTCCTGAACCCTTGATTTCTTCTGTAGAATTTCTTGAACCGTCTAACGAACATTCCTATCTCCTCATCATCATCTTCATCTTCATCCTTTGAACCTTTTTCTTTATCAACTTTCAATGCCACCCCTTTGTTTCTTTCCCCATTTACTTCTTCCAGACTCTTTTTGAATTTTAGTTTGCTCTCATACTCAGATAAGCTCCCAAATAGTGCAGCTACTGAAGTCATTGATTCACCTCTAGCTTCTTCCATTGCTGTTACTTTGGCTTCCCAATCCTTTGTCAAGACATGCAGGATTTTCCTGACTTGAGATCTTTGATCATAAGTTTTTCCCAATGCTGCCAATTGATTGGTTAGATGAGTGAATCGAAGTTGAAACTCCTCTATGCTTTCTCCAGCTTTCATGCGAAAGAGATCGTATTCTGTTGTCAAGGTATTGATCCTGTTTTCTTTAATGCCTGTGGTTCCTTCTTAGGCAATTTCCAAAGCTTCCCACATTTCCTTTGCACTTGCTAGATTGCATACTCGAAAGTGTTCTTTCTGGGTGAGAGCACTTTGAAGCATTAAAATGGCCTTGCTATTCATGGTCACCTGGCGCATATCAGTTTCATCAAATTCAGATGGATTTTTCGGGACTTCTCGTTCTCCTACTTTCTTTTTGGGGACATAGTCCCCTTTTTCAAACACATTCCAGAGACCATATTCTGTTGCCATGACGAAGACTCTGAACTTTGTCTTCCAGAAGGAATAATGTTCACCGTTGAAGCCAGGTGGACGAGTGATTGAGGCACCTTCAGGCAATATTCCATCCATGATCTATCTCGGGAAGTTATTCCCAATTGAGAAACCAGGCTTTGATACCAAAATGAAAGGAGAATATCGCCTAGAGGGGGGTGAATAGGTGATTTCGAATTTTCTTCTGTTTCTGTTTCTGAATAATTTGAGGAAGTAAAACAAAAGGGAATAAAAGACACAATAGAAATTATACTGGTTCGGTCAAATCAAACAACCTACTTCCAGTTCCCACAACAGTATGGGTATTTCACTAATCCTCAAGATTACAATTACACACTCAGTAACTCCTGCGACAGTCCAATCACTCAAGACTCCGCTCCCCCTAACTGGTTGTAATTGTACACCCTTTGCTTAAGATTCCACAACCTTAAGCAACACTAATAAACAAACAATGTAATTGATTTTCACTCCTCACTGAGTAGATAAAAGCTAAGCACTGAAGTACAGAGAGAAATAATAGATGAAAGCTAATGGAACAGTGAACTTAATTAATTTCAAAATGAATGCTTCGTGTTCCAGTAGGTGGCACATTGAATGTTCTGGGTTTTTATAAGATCACCTTGCTTCACCGTCTTGAATTTAATATAGCCGTTGTCTCAGTTTGAATTTCCGTTAGACCCATTCGTTCTTGCTCAGGCCCAATCGACCGTTGCTTCATTAAATGCAGGGATGCCTTGTATTAAATGCGTTTACCGTTGTTTGAACTTGTGTCAGAGAAATAGCCGAAATAAGCATCACTCAAAAGAATATTTGCTTTTGGCTCAGGTTATTATTCCAAATGTTGCTCTGTTTCTCTGTCATCATTAAATGCTCATTCCACCACGTCGGAATCCTCTTTCTTGAACTTAGCTTTAGACATGCCTAAAGAATCTGCAACACACTTGGATGATGTTTAATGATAAAATAATTAAGTTCAGGAATAACCCAATAATAAAGATTAGTTAAAGGAGTTTGGCAAAATTACATGAGTTCATGGAACTATATAATTGCAAAATATTTCTTTGTTTTATCATGTTGAATTCTCAAGAGTTATAAGCACATTCTTGAGAATCAGTGAATTCATGTTGATCCATGTTTCTTATTTCATGACTATGGTTCTCGAGTATTGCCTATCAATTCTTGAGAATTGGCTTAGGTCATGTGTGATCCATTTTGCTTCGGTGCCATTGCTCCATTATTATTCTCAAGAGTTGAATTCCAATTCTTGAGAATCAACGAGCTTAACATATAAGTTATGATGTTCACATAGTCGGCTAAGGGAGGGAATGTTGCTTTCCTCTTGGATTCTCGAGAGTCAAGTTCCAATTCTTGAGAATCAACGAGCTTAATAGAATTTGATGTTCACATGGTTTTCCAAATGAAATACATTCTCAAGAATTCTCCTTCTCATTCTCGAGAATCATCGGTTTAGAGGAGATGCTGTTTGGTGAAATCATGATTTGTTTGCTTTGGCATTCTCAAGAATTGTCTATATCATTCTTGAGAATTAGAGAATTATAAGTTGAAAGATATGTGCATTTCATATATCTATTATATCTCATTCTCAAGAATGTATCTTACATTCTTGAGAATCAACGAATGCAAATGGAAAAAGGAATATGTATGTGTTGTAACTCTCTTGTACATGAACTAAAGGTTCTCGAGAATTACCTACCCATTCTCAAGAACCAACGAGCAAGAAATGGAATTGGACAATTGTTGCTTTGCACTTGGATTCTCAAGAATCACTCTTTGATTCTTGAGAATTGTCGATAGAATCAAATTCTGATTCTTGAGATTCAGAGAGGAAGTATAAAACACATTCTTGAGAATCAAATTTTGATTCTTGAGAATCAGAGAGGAAGTATAAAACACATTCTTGAGAATCAAATTTTGATTCTTGAGAATAAGAGAAGAAGCATTTGTCATATGCTTTGCTTTTTGGTATTCTCAAAGAGTTAATTAATGTGGTTCAATTATCAATCTTTATTAAATCAAAACTCTCATGTTTGTTATCATCAAAACAACATTAATAGTCAACAGGTCTTGAATGAGATTTTGAACACTTGGCTAAACTCGAGTCAGTAACTCGAGTCATTAAGTGACTGACTCGAGTTTGAAGCTTTTATGAAAAACTTAAGTTTAAGTCACAGCTTCAAAACTGGAGTTTAGAAATGCAGACTGGAGTTTAGAAATCATGTAATAGCTCGAGTATTTTCAAATAGTCCTAAACTCGAGTCTCCAGAAATCTGACTCGAGTTTCAGTGTACATTGAAACTTTGAAAACTTTTCATTTAAGTACAAACTGGAGTCACTGAAATTTAAACTGGAGTTTAGAAAACAAGTATGAACTCGAGTATCTCTGTTTATGCCAAACTCGAGTCTACATAATCCAGACTCGAGTTTCCAGTGAAAACTGAAAACATGAAGGCTATTGCATTTTGCAAACTGGAGTTTGTAAAGCTGAAACTGGAGTTTGAAAAACTTGATAAAACGTTGAAGCTTCTGTTTGATCTCAAACTCGAGTTTCCAAATCATAGACTCAAGTTTACAAGTCTTAAAACTTTTAGCACATAAACTTTCTTGTAAACTGGAGTTTCTCATAATCAAAGGTAGAGTTTGGAAACAAGTTGAAATTCGAGTGTCACTGCCTTTGATCTAGACTCGAGTTTATAAGTCTTAAAACTTTTAGCACATAAACTTTCTTGTAAACTGGAGTTTCTCAGAATCAAAGGTAGAGTTTGGAAACAAGCTGAAATTCGAGTGTCACTGCCTTTGATCTAGACTCGAGTTTATAAACATAGACTCGAGTTTACAACTCTTGTAAACTTTGATAGCTCTCTATAACTCTGCAAACTCGAGTTTGCCTATGCAAACTGGAGTTTGGCCAACATTGTAAAATCTGAGCTTCTGTCTGTCAAGTCCAGACTCGAGTTTCTATACCAAAACTCAAGTTTACCTTAAACAGAAAGTTTTACAACTTTCAAAGACAAACTTAAGTTTACAATTGTCAGTTATCATCAAAACACATAGAGAACTAACAAAACCTCCTCTGTTTGGTCAAGCCCAATTGAATTACATGAAAATCTCCTTCCAAGAAGGTTCAGGTCAGTCTAGAGCTCCCTCCAGTCCAAGGCATCTATGTCCAGACCTGCTGAGGCTCAATCATCCCCTGGTCCATCTCCGTCCCAACATCTATCCTCAAGCCTTCAAGCTTTCATCAAAAGCATGGTCTAAAAAGCTATGACTGACACATTCAAGTCTCTACAAACCACCTTGATTGCCCAACACCGTGAACTAATCACAGCCATTGAGACTCAGATTGGAAGAATGGTTGACAAGGCCACTACAAGCCATGACACATTAGTTGTAGTTCAAGATGCTCAAGGCGAACAATTAAAAGCCTTGAATGAGAAAGTGGAGCAACTCTCTAAACTTCTACAAGCACAGAGAACACCTAGACCTATTCCTCAACCCTCAGCCCACACCTCTCCTTCCTCTCCCTCCACTGAAAGTCTTCCATCTCAACATTCCCCTCATAGATCATCTCCCCTTATCTCCGCTCCTCCTCTTAATCCTCCATCTTCTTCAACTGCTCAAACCTCCCCTATCCTTGACATCATCCCCTACTCAACACCTACTCTTCTACTCCTAGCTGCTTCCTCATCTCAAGAACCTCCTCCTCCTCCTCCCCTTATCCCACTCCTCAAGACCCCATTACCTGTTACTCCTATTTCCTTCATCTATGCTTCTGCTCCACCCTTGTTAGGCACCCTAAAATTTATTTAGGGCGCCTAAAATATATTTTTTGGCACTAATTTCTTGGCGTCTAGATAATTGTTCAAAAAAAAAAAATTGGCGTCTAAGTCTTAAAATTAATTACTTTAGGTGCCCTAAATAAAATTTAGGGCGCCTAATGTATATTTTAGGCGCCCTAAAATATATTTTTTGGTCCTAATTTCTTGGCGCCTAGATAATTTTTTTAAAAAAATTTGGCACCTAAGTCTTAAAATTAATTACTTTAGGCGCCCTAAGTTTTATTTAGGCGCCCTAAACTGATATTGAGGACGCCTAAGTCTTTGCCTATACTTTTTACTCCATTTTTTAAAATAAGGACGCTTTTTGGCCTATACTTTTTACTCCATTTTTTAAAATAAGGACGCTTTTTGGGGAAGTAATATCTACTTTTTGTAGTAGTGATTACTACTTATTTATCACTAATTTATTTATTTCCTCTTATTTACCAATCAAAATCAATAAATGCCCACCATCATACAAGAAGATAATTAAATTGATTAATTTAACGTTTCTCATGGTTTCCTTTAAAAACCTTAATAAACACTAATACAACTTAATTTATGCTTCACAAAAATTTTGAGTTAAGCATATGTATAAAAATGCATTTTTTTTGCAAGTAAATTCCCAAACGTCATAAATTTTGCAAATACTATTTTAGATAAAACAAAACTTAAAAATATACTTTAGTATTTATAAACATATTAGCACAAGCTCACAGCAACTTTGGGTTCCACATTATAACATTAAGATGTTGGTTTCAATAATTGGCTATTTGCCTATTTATGAAGCACTGCTCAAAGAAATTACTCAACCGAGAAGGACTTTTCAAACAAACAGTTTCATGCTCAATAAATATTAGACAAAATGAAAGAAATCAAGAAACACATGCATGATGGCCACAAGCTTCCTGTTGCTTTATATATATACACGTCATTGACTTAAGTTTGTTTATATATATAGTTAACTTACAGTAAGTTTTATTCCATTCCCATGCAACCATGTATATTAACACACATACTCTACGTCTCCCTTCCTCTTTAACATTCATATTCATTGTAACACACCTATACTCCTAATCATTAAAAGGATTCTTGCGTGAAAACATGCTCATATATTTGTATAACTTTAGTTTGTTATACTTGACAGTAAAATAATTCCTTTGACAGCAAAATGGATATATATATCTATTTCAGACACACACCAGTCCAGTATTCTCTTCCTTGGCAAGACCGAACCCATGCACAGAAAAACAAAACAATGACAGCAAGCGTTTGACAGCAAAATAATATAGTTCAGAGTTTTTGTTTTCAGTTTTCATTCAAAGTGAAACTCTATGACAGCAAAAGTACTTACTAACATAATATTTTTTCAGTTTAAACAGCCCCGCCCCCAACCACCCCCCCCCCCCCCCCCGGGGTTCAGTATCAGTTTTGGATTCAAACTCAACTCCTAATATCCTTAGACTACCGGTAATCATACTGAAGGCTTTGAGAAGATAGGTTTCATCATTTACCTTGGTTTTTAGGTTTGAATCGATGGAAGTGGCTGGCTGAAATGTTCCTCTGTTTCAGCGATCCAGAACAGAGGATAAGAAGCTTCGGTTTCTCTCTCACTCTACTCTCAGTCTCTCTCTTCACTCTCTCTCGGTTTGCTCCCTAGCCCTCTCAGCCTCACTTCAGCATCTGAGACAAATGAAAGAGGCAGCTGCACTTATATAATAAATCGACCTGGAGAGGAGCTTACGGTCCGAGCAAAGAAACCAATGGGTTTTCGGGGTGGAGCTCGAGAAGCATGGCTCCTTCTGATCCTTCTGTGCTTGCTTGCCTAATACGTGATCTGCTTGCTTATCCGAAAAGAATGCTGAATCCTGATTATATTTGGATTTTGTGCTGCTTAATACTAGGCCTTTTCTGCTTCTGTGTTTCTCACTCACGACGGACTGGAGACTGAATATGGCTGAAGCATATTGGTTTACAATGCTACGGGTTGGGCTTAATGAGTTGGGCCAAGAGTGTTTCCTAATTGTGTTTGATGTAGGTCTCTTAAATAAACCCATACCTTATTCCATTTGCTGCATCTTCACGAGGCCAATTATTAATTGATGTTGAATATAGTTTTGGGCTTTAGAAATGGTCACACATTGGGCCATGCAAATTGGGTTAAATTAGAAACCCATGATCTTTCTCTCATTTGCAATTAGATTGCAATTATTGAATAATTTCAGAATTAAAAATCCTTAATAATTAACAGTTAAACCAAATTTTATAATTTAAATTTCTCATAATATTTCAATATTCAAATCCCAGAAATTTGGGATGTTACACTAGGTCATTATCCCAAAGAGCAATTTGTGGATTTTTCTTTAGGTTAAATTCAGGTGATGAAAAAATACAATAGATTGAACCTAAACTAAAATGCAAGACAATCCTACCCAAATGAAATTAAACTAACTAAATGCAAGATGAAAATGACTCTAAAACCTATATGAGAATTAATCTAGATGCAAATGCAATTTTGAGGGGTTTTTATGAAGAGAGAATTAAAATCCTAAGTAAAGAATTTAACCAACTATTAAGAAAATCAAATAAGAAAATGTAAAGAAGGTTTACGTTAGATATGGTGAAGGAACAACTCAGGATTTACATGGAGTTAATTTTCTTAGCCCAAATTAATTATTTAGACCAAAGAGAGATTGATGAAAGGTTGGAATTAATGAATTTTATTACCTAATTGAAACATGAGAAACCCTCAAACTCAGTAAGACATATTCCATTAAAAAACTCATAATGAAATAAACAATAGCTAATTAAACTCATTAAAAAATAATGACATTTAATTCCAAAATAATCTTGGAAATCTTGTTTACAATTATCCAATTGAACAACTAGACAATTTACAAAGCCAATTAAACAATTAATTGTAAATAGAAGAAATCACCAAGAGGAGGGTGAATTGGGGATTTTTTTTTAAAAAAAAAAAAAATCTTTTCGAAACACCCAATTTTTTTACCGAAAATAGAGTATAACAAGGCAAGGGAAGAAAAGCTTGACACAGTAAGATTTATACTGGTTCAGTCCTAACCTTGACCTACGTCCAGTCCCCAGATACCTTTTGGGATTTTCAACCATCTCAATAACTTTTAATTACAACAATGTAACTCTCAAACAATCATAATCACCTAGGACTTGCTCCCCTTACACTTTGCAATTAAATAACCCAACTCACAGGCTCCACAACCTTGAGTTCTTTTAAACGAGTAATCGAATGATTTTAAAAACAAACTCTCTTAAAGAGTATATATGAATAAACACCGAAGTTCAAATAATAGTATGCAGAAAAAAGAATCAAACAAGAATGTAATCAGTTGTAATTGTGTGTTGTTGTTTTTTTTCTTGTTCTTCGTGTCTTCCTGGGTATGTTTAATCAACCAAAGAAACTGACCATTGCATTTTCTTCTTTATGATCCTTCAATGTTCAGCTTGATATTTGGTATATGGTAGTTGCATAATTTTCTCTGTTTCTTCAATTCTTAGCTGGAATCCTGGATTTAGTTGTTTCAGATGGCCTTCAAGTATTCTTGTCATTCTATAAACTTTATTTGACCGTTGGAGAGTGATATAGACGAACTGTAACGGTTTGAGCTGAACCATTGGGATAGAGGAGAAAGTTCAGACTTATTCTTGGTTCTTCATTAATTATATTTAACTCATCTTTGACTTCACCTTGATTCTTGCTAAATTCATCTGTAACTCATGAACAAATTGATCAAGTATACCAGGGATTAATATAAAGTGAAATCATGAAGTATATAGATTAAACATGATCAAATCACAATTTTCCATAAATCAGAGTTTCAAACTGTGCGACGAAAACTCGAGTTTATTAAAACAAACTGGAGTTTTGTTCATTCTAGGAATAACCATCGTATTATCAGATTTTTGAAACAGTACAAAACTCGACTCATTAAGTATTAAACTCGAGTTTGGTTCATTCTAGGAATGTCCATCGCAAATTGAAGTTTGAAATTCGTTTTGAGGATATGAGCAAACTCGAGTCATTTAGCGACTAACTCGAGTTTCTAACTTTTTATGAGAAATTAAGTTTAGATCCACAAAGTTCAAAACTGGAGATTCCAAAGCTTAACTAGAGTTTTTAAGTTTAAGAAATAGAGCATAACTCTTTGTTTGACATAAACTCGAGTTTCCAAAACTCAACTCGAGTTCCCCTTATAAACGAAGAACTTTGAAATCTCTCTGCCTGAGACAAACTCAAGTTTACATTATTAAACTCATGTTTTCTAAGTTTATAGAAAACGTTGATAACTCTTTGTAAATGACAAACTGGAGTTTACAAATGTAAGCCGTAGTTTGTTTTGAACAAGAAATCTTTAAAAACTCTCAGCATGACTCAAACTCGAGTTTGTAAACTTAAACTCGAATTTTCTCAAAACATAGAAAACTTTATATAGTCGTTAGCTGGGTGTAAAATTGAAGTTTAGAGTATCAAATTGTAGTTTGCTTAATTTCAAAATATTAAAGTGTTTCTATCTCACATAAATTCGAGTTTACTAATACAAACTCAAGTTTGTTTTAATTTGAAAAAACTTAGAGTGCTATCTTTTTGGCATAAATTGCAGTTTGTAAATGCAAACCGCAGTTTGCTTTTAAGTTCATAAAACTGAGCCACTCTATCAAGTCCAAACTCGAGTTTTGGAACTCCAAACTCGAGTTTGTCCTTGATGGTAAGTTCTTCAACTTACCAAAGACAAACTTCACTTTGTGTTTACAATTATCAATCATCATTGAAACTCATAGAGCTAACATTAAGATGATAAACCAAATTGACAATTAAATTAATAATGAAAACTTGATTAATAATTTAATTGACAACCCCAAGGTTGCAAACAAAAATTCAACAATTGTCTCTAGCATAAAATCTTCAAATTATCAATCCAATCCAAAAGAAATATGTCTACAATCTAAAACTAAATTGTTCTCAATTAACACAACTTGAAATCTTTTAAAACTAACTTATCTCAAGTCTTGAATTAAAAAGATAAAAAGAACAACACTTCCTTATGATCTTCCTTATGATCTTTAAATGTAAGTTCTAGGCTCTGGCTTTCTCCATGCTCCTCCCAAGTTATCTCCCAAAAGAACTTAAGCTTCCATGAAATTTTTCCTCCCTCTAAACTCCTTGCTAAAAGCCACGGTCATGATGGAATTTGAATGGGAAATAGTGTATGTGGGAATCGTGATGCGTGTGCAAGGAGATGATGAGAGGATCAATATTAGAGGCTGCCTTAAGACTCCTCAATCCGTGAGATTCAGCATGTTTGTATGAGAGAGGGAGATCTTTGGCTCAAAGCCTCCTTCATAATGTGCGGCTAGGTTAATTAAAAGAAAGGAGGGAAGGATTTTAGGTACCAGCTTAAAGCCATTAAAATTTAAGAAACCCAATAAAATTCCACAATTAGATTTCCTTAAAAAATTTTGCACCATAGGATCTTCTAATACGTTTTTCCTTGTCCGACAAGAATTAAATAAAATCATGATCTATCATATATTTAAAAATATTATTCAATCACGAGATAATAATCAGAATATTATTAATTTAAGCCCAATAATCAATATTAAGATTAATTCAGATTTATATTATTTTCTAAAATTGACTAACAATTCAAATATTTTCTAATAATTCCAAATTAGCCTAAAATAGTTTCCAAAATAAATGAATAAGGAGAAATAAAATATATAAAAATTGGGATTTATCACTCATCCCATATAAACAAACCTACCCAATCTCCTAGATCAAATCTTGATCAAATTCAAAAAACAAAAAATATCAAACTTCGATTATGAAGAAAAGTCCGTGAAACAAAATCTTCATAACCAAAGGCTAAACCAAAGACAAGATCAACACCAAATTCAAACAAGAGAATCACTACTGTGGTATAAGAGGGAAGAAGCATCATAAATGAAGAAATTGAGAGAGAAAAATATTCATTCCAAAAACATATGAAGAAGGGGCAACGATATCAGATCAAGAACCAAAAATCATTACTGCCAATAATGTTCATTCATTTTGTCGTTCATCCTCACCGTTAGAGAAGAGCATTGCTAGAGTTAGGGGTATTTTGGTAAAATTGTATATAGTGGTTAAGAGAATTGTTTAGAATATATCTATATAAATATATGGTTACATGTTGTGATGACCAGACTATATGTGAATATTCCTTTTGGTTAATGTGATCACACATTTTCTTCCTATTGCTTATGTATGGTTTGAGTTACACAATTTAACATGGCATCAGAGCCATGGGCTGGGTCTGGCATTTCAAGATTTCTGCTCCAATAATATCATGTATTTCATTTTTTTTTAAAGATAAGCCCAAGATATGTTTCTTTTTATCTCGGTTTTTCAAGATTCAACAGTCAACCCAAAATGACAAAGTTCAAAACCATATCCTTAATTCGTAAATTTGTTACTCTTTCACGGCTCTTGGTTGATCTTCGCTTCTCTTATCATTCACAATAACTTGCGCCACACTTTCTTTGCCTTTTCAGTTAACGATTCTATCACGATTCCTCATGTCACTTTTGATCGATCGCGTTCCTTTTTGGTCACCCAATCTTGTAACTAGTAACTTATGGCCACTGAAAAGCTCACAATCAAGTCTTTGTCATTTAATCATCATCTCTTTTTGCATTCCTTAGAAACGCAGGGATTTACCATTGTCCATCACGTGCTTAACGACATTGACAACTACACGATGTAAGTCGTGCTATGAAGATTGCTCTCCAGGGTAAGCATAAACTTAGTTATATTGATGGGACATGTCGAAAGGAGTCTTACAAACCTAGGTTGCAAGAATAATGGGAGAGGTGTAATGTCGTGGTCTTCTCTTAGATCATCAACTCAATTTCAAAACAATTAGCACATGCAGTGATTTTCTTTTACAATGCTCATCATGTCTAGAACGATCTCAAGGAAGGGTACACATGAAGATAGGTTTGCGTGTTTTTGCTCTTTACTAAGAAATTTCTTCCCATTGTTAGGGCTCACCTTTTGTTACCACTAATTTTTCTAAGCTCAAGGAGCTTTAGGAAGAGCATTTTGCTCTAATCACCATTCCCACATATGGTTGTGACTCTTCTAAAGATCATGCTGAATCTTCCGAGTAGTAGAAGCTATTTCAATTTTTTATGGGCTTGACTAAGTCATATGCTCAGGCACAAAGTCAAATTATATTCATTATAGTTTCACCTACTTTTCCACAAGAGCAATATCAACAACTCCTGAAATCACTCAAGAAGGATATAGAACCTATTGTCCATGCACTCACCAGTACAAGTTTAGTTGTTCCTAATTCTTGTTCTAATATTTTTCCCACTATATTTTAGATTCTGGAGCTACTCACATGGCTGGAAATTTAGAGTTACTTAGTAATTGTTGTAGATATGATGGTCTTGTTAAATCAATTGGGATTCTAAATGGACAAAGTATCCAATCACATATTTGGGCAGTATTAAATTGATTAAGGACATAACCATTACAAATGTTCTTTATGACCATATGTTGCAATTTAACTGTCTTTTTGTGGCTAGATTGACCAAAAGGCATCGTTGTCTAGCATCTTTTTTTCCTTACTGCAGGACCTTCAATGTCACACCCCAAAAATTGAAGTGTGATCAGTCCAAAATATGAGAAAACCCACATCCCTTTTAGTCTTGATATTTTATAAAATTCTTCATTCATATCTACGGACATACTTACAATATAAAATATAAAGAGTTAATGATTTATATATATCAACAAGAGTCATCGGCTATCTATAGAAATAACAGTAGAACTTCCCATACAATTGGGACCTCCAAAAACGTTCTATAATAGTTCCTTTGGCAACGATCCCATAAAAGGTTTTATGCTCTATACGAATTAATATACAACATGTATGACGAAAGGCAATAATCCTAACCATAGTGTACATGGAGCTCCTAGAAAAAAATTTACATAATGTAATACATAAATTTAAATTTTACGTTGAAGCTAGGGAGGATTGTTCAGGATTGCGCTTCAACTCCAATTCAACACAAAAGCCCCTTAATGATGAGAAGGAGTACAAATTCAGTTATTCTATTTGAGACCAAAATATTTTTTGGTGAATAACGTCCTATTAATGAAAATAACCAAAATATGGAAAGAAATAACTTGATATGATGAAAAACATAATAAATAGGTGATGGTTAATTTCAACTTCCAAGTATGAAATCATAACCATAAACAGATTTACATAAGAGATTATTACTAAGCATAACTAAAGCGGTATAGAATATCTTTGAATGAACAAATACCAAATAGGTAACAAAACAATTTGTTTTCAAAACCAGCTTAAAAACAATAACTCTTTATTTTCATTCTTCTATAGGAATTCAACAAAACAGATAACAAGCATGGACACGCAGTCCACGAGGGAAATAACCAAGCGTGGCTAAAACCACGAAAACAAGCATGACACATAGCCCATGGGGGTAAGTTATCAAGAGTGGCTAAAAGCCACAAAAACAAGCCAAGTATGAAACCCACAAATACCAAGTGTGAGAATAAATTCCATGAATATCAAGTGTGAGTACGGTGCTCATTAATGTTAAGTGAGCTCGAGATTAACCATGATGCACCAAGCCCTAATAGTACTACTGTTAATAACCAGAGTTATGTATTCAGTTCCTCAAAAAAAATTTCAAGCATGCATGAGATTAGTTTAACTTTATAATTGAAAAGAACTTTGAATAATGAAATCTCATGAGGAGCAATTCATAATCAAGGATCCCAGCATGAAGGTTTATGAATAATATCTCAAATGCTACTTTCAAGCATGCACAAAATTTATAACATAAATATAATTTCTTTTTAACACAATTTAACATATTGTTTATTTGAAAAATTCTTTCTCCATCTCCATACATGACTCAAAGTGTTCAAATACTTCGTAAAGTCATATATTCAAATATTCTATTTAACCTTAATAGACAAGGTTGATCAATTGTGGAATAAATTTAACTTCCTTTCAAACTTCATAAACAAATGTTCATCGAAACACACACACACACACACACAAAAGACAAGTAATGTTAAATATAAATCCTTCTTATTTACTCAATTCAATATCCACGAGAAGATGAAATAATTCAAATAAATTTTCCTTGGAGAAATCATGATCAGCAAATGTTGTAATAAATTAAAATATAACAAGTAGTAAAATATCATTTATAAGAATTATAATAGGACATTATTCACTCACCTGTTGTGCTCCAAAATATATAACATACTTCTACCTAGCCGCTTTCAAAGATGTTCACTCTTTCATCCCCTAATACCCAAAGTAATGTTACTGTTTTTTAATTTTACTTAAACTCAAAAACTTACCAAAACCCATTTAATACAAATCATTTACTACTTGTAACTAGTTCATCGCTTCTTCTTTTTTCAGTCTCCCTCATACCCTTCTGGATCATTCTTCATTGATGCTTTGGGGTTGCGAGTTCGAGACTGGTATTTGTATACTCCCTTCACTAAACCAAACTGTAACTAGCTCATATCTAAAGCCAACTCCAAGATAAAATTATAATAATATTTTTTATTATCTTTTTAAGGTAAAATTATAATAATAAGGTAAAATTATAATAATATTTTTATAATATGTTAAATCTGGACCGTTGAGATCTTGATCTAATGGTGAAAAAGGGAAAAGGAGGGAAAAGGAGAGTAAGGAGAAAAGGAGAAAAGCCAACTCCGGAGGGACTGTGTCTCTGCTTGCAAAAGAAATGTTCTGAAACCGCAATTTGAGTATTATCCGGACAACTGCTACTTCTTTTAATCCCAAAGGGCAACCGCGCTCTTAGGTGCCAATCACTACCAATCTATAACAAAATATAGGAGACTTCGTACCAGTCAAAGTTTTATGTTAAAATATAAATATTTTAATCATTTGCATTCAATGGGAATCATCCAGCAAGCATTTTTTGCATCTTGCACCTCAAGTATCATTCTTTTTTATCACTTGCCAATATCATATTCATTGGTTTGGTCATTTGTTCTTCTTATTCCTTGGGCGCCACGATTACCCACCTCCAAGCCGTCTTACTTTTTTGTTAAGTCTCTTTCTCACTCTGCATTTTCAAGCTCAAATTTTTAATCATTCACAAACTCTTTGAACCTTGACAAAACCTCAACCATTGAAACTCAAGCACACCCATTTCACGAAAAACTCCATTTTCTTAGAAAAGTTTCCTATTTGACGATCAAGTTATTCAATGTCGTTTGCTTTGGTGGTTCTTTTCCAAAAACCCACTTTTTCGCACTTGGTTTCTGCTTCTCTTCATTTAGTTTTATTACTAGCTATTTTTGTCTCATGGGCGTGGAAAAAAATTGCATCGGATGCGAGAGATGATTACAAAGAGAAATTTAAAAGCACTCAATATAACAGGACTCTGTTTTGTTCTTTGGGTGCTTCTGCATTTAATCTTGTCATGTTTCTATTGTGTTACTTCTGTTGGTATAGAAATGGTTGGTCTGATGAAAAGCTCGTCACCCTTCTGGATTCAGCACTCAAAACAGTTGCTTGGGGAATCGTTTGTGCTTCATTACGCGTAGGACTCTTCAATTCAAGTGAAAGGAGATTCCTACTATTCTTCAGAGTTTGGTGCATTTTCTACCTTCTCATCTCCTGTTATTGCTTTGTTCTGGACATTATTATTCTCCATCTAAAACACATTTCGTCGCCAAGTCAACACTTAATTTCTGATGGAATCTCCTTCTTTCTGAGTTTATTCTTGTGCTATATGGTGTTCTCTGTGAAACATGAGGGTGAAGATAGAGTTCTTTAAGAGCCTCTTTTGAATGATGATACTGATGTCAATAATGCATTAGAGTTAAACAAGATGAAGGGGGAGTCACATTCTGGAATTTTCTGAGTTTACTCCTTACTCAAATGCTGGAATTTTCAGCATTCTTACCTCCTCTTGGGTGGGTCCTCTAATTGATACTGGCAAAAGGAAAACTTTAAACCTTGAGGATGTCCCACAACTATCTAGTTGTGATAGAGTAGTAGGAGCTTTTCCACATTTTAGGAATAAACTTAAGGATGACTGTGGTACATTAAAGAGAGTGACTAAACTCAAGCTGGTAGAGTCATTAATACTCTCATCTTGGAAAGAGATATTAACAACAGCTATAGTTGCACTTTTAAACACACTAACTTCTTACGTTGGACCATTTCTCATTGACACATTTGTTCAATACCTCAATGGCAAGCAAACATTCAAGAATGAGGGATTTGTTCTGGTGGGTGCTTTTTTAGTAGCAAAGCTTATAGAGTGTTTGTCACATAGGCAATGGTTCTTTAAATTAAAGCAAGTTTGAATAAAGAATCGTGCACTGCTCGTGACAATGGTTTATAGTAAAGGGTTGACCCTTTCATGTCAGTCCAAGCAAGGCCACACAACTGGTGAAATAATCAATTTTATGACAATTGATGCTGAAAGAGTTGGAGACTTTGCTTGGAACATGCATAACCCTTGGATAGTAGTTCTGCAAGTTGCATTGGCCATGCTTATTTTGTATAGAAATCTTGGAGTGGCTTCAATTTCAGCTTTTATTGCAACCGTTGTTGTGATGTTCATGAATGTTCCCTTCGTGTCATTGCAAGAAACTTATCAAGACAAGTTGATGGAGTCAAAAGATAGAAGAATGAAGGCCACGTCCGAGATTTTAAGGAATATGAGAATTCTGAAACTACAGGGATGGGAAATGAAGTTTCTGTCTAAGGCTATTGAACAGAGGAACACAGAAGAAAGATGGTTAAAGAAATATGTTTATACTACAGCCATAACCACTTTTGTGTTATGGGGTGCCCCCGCATTTGTATCAGTGGTTACTTTTTGGACTTTTATACTTATAGGGATCCCACTTGAATCAGGGAAGATCTTATCTGCCCTTGCAACATTCCAAATGCTTTAAGAGCATGTTTATAGGCTTCCAGAGACAATTTCAATGATAACACAAACTAAGGTATCTCTGGATAGGATTGCACCATTCCTTCGTCTTGATGACATGCAATCTGATGTTATAGAAAAGATTCCAATGGGTAGTTCTAACTTAGCAATTGAAGTAGTCGATGGTAATTTTGCTTGGGATTTTGCGTCCCCTAATACAACATTAAAAGGCTTAAATCTCACAATCCTGCAAGGCATGAGAGTTGTTGTTTGTGGTAGTGTTGGGTCAGGCAAGTCTAGTCTAATATCTTGTTTTTTGGGAGAAATGACAAAGATATCCGGAATCTTGAGGGTGTGTGGAACTAAGGCCTTTGTTGCTCAGTCGCCATGGATTCAAAGTGGCAAGATCGAAGAGAATATATTATTTGGTAAGCCGATGGATAGGGAAAGGTATGAGAAGGTCCTTGAGGCATGCTCCCTAAAGAAGGACCTAGAAATTTTGCCATTCGGTGATCAGACATTTATTGGAGAGCGAGGAATTAATTTGAGTGGTGGACAGAAACAAAGAATACAAGTTGCACAAGCTCGATACCAAGATGCTGATATATATCTCTTTGATGATCCTTTTAGTGCAGTGGATGCTCATACAGGATCTCACCTCTTTAAGGTAAATTACTCATTATGCTCATTTTGTTTGTCATATAGGATCACATTTTAATGTTACTATTGTGATAACTTTGTTTACCATATGCAATACAGATTTGAATATTTTAACTTGTATATCATATAGAATTGTATGCTTATTATTAGTACTTTTGGGTAACACAGTCTTTTAATTGGATCCACGATTGCTGAAATATTTTAGTTAATTAGCTATTCCTTTTTTTATGGCAGGAATGTTTACTAGGCCTTTTAAGCTCAAAGACAGTTATTTACATCACCCATAAAGTAGAGTTTTTGCCTGCAGCTGACCTTGGTGAGTGATTCTCCAATTTTAGTCCTCATAAATTCAGCGAGAAATTGCGTTATCTTGTATCCCCTAATCTTTTTCATATTTTACCTTGTGTTTAGGTCATGAAAGATGGGGAAATTACTAAAAGTGGAAAGTATAATGATTTGCTTAACTTAGGGACTGACTTTATGGGACTTGTTGGTGCACATAGAGAAGCTTTGTCTGCCTCGATTCATTTGATGGAGGGGAAGTACTCGATGGATTGAGTACAACAACTAAAGAAGTAAATATGCCTGGTGCAAAAGTTACAAAAGAAAATGAGACAAACAAAGATAGGCTAGTTGGTAAAATAGATAATGTAGTTGAACCAAAAGGCCAACTCTTTCAAGAAGAAAGGGAGAAAGGTAGAGTTGGGTTTTCAGTCTATTGGAAATTTATTACCACGTCATTTGGAGGAGCTCTTGTACCATTTATTTGCTGGCTCAGATTTTGTTTCAAGTTCTTCAAATTGGAAGCAATTATTGGATGGCCTGGGCAACTCCCATTTCACCAGATGTAAAAGCACCTGTTGCAGTCTCTATGCTTATAACTGTCTATGTTTCTCTATCCATTGGAGGTTCTTTCTGCATCCTTGCCAGAGAAATACTTCTCTCTATTGCTGGTTTTAAGACTGCGACTTTACTCTTCTCCAAAATGCACAAGTGCATTTTTCGTGCGCCTATGACATTTTTTGATGCCACTCCAAGTGGAAGAATCATTAGTAGAGTAAGTAGAAGTGTGGACATGCCACAATTTCATGTTTTCTTCTTCATATCAGCTCTTAATAGTACTAATATGTCGCACTCTATGAATTTTGAAGTTTTATTCCACTTAAATGAACATTCCCTTTCATCTTGTAGGCATCAACATACCAAAGTGTATTGGATACAAGCATTCCTTATAAATGTGGATGGTTTGCATTCTCTTCAATGCAGCTCTTGGGAGTTATAGTGATAATGTCTCAAGTTGCATGGCAGGTTTACATCATATTCATACCTGTAATATCTATGAGCATTTGGTATAAGGTATCTAACTTAAACAATATAAGTTTCCACACATTTTTGCTTATTCCACTTCTATTGCTCTGCATAGATTCTGCACTTATTTGCTAACTTTGCTTTATCATGTCAAAGATTGACTACTTATGTCTTACTAACTTGTGATCATGCAGCAATACTATTTACCGGCATCACAAGAACTATCACGGATAGTTGGAATTCGTAAAGCTCCAGTTATCCAACACTTTGCTGAAACAATTTCAAGAATAACAACCATCAGAAGCTTTGATCAGGAGTCAAGATTCCTGGAGACAAATATGAAATTGGTGGATGAGTATTCTTGTCCGAATTTCAATATTGCTGGAGCTATGGAATGGCTATGCTTCCGCTTGGATATGTTGTCTTCTATCACATTTGCCTTATTCTTGATATTTATGTCTAAGGGAGTTATAGATCCAGGTAAGCAATTCAGTTTTACCATATTAACCAATTAAGAGCCTCTCTGCTTAAGTGAGAGAGGTATTTATAGAGATGTAATTGTTCCTTATTTTGTTTCATTCATCTTAAGGCATTGTTGTATTGGCTGTTACATATGGACTTAACCTGAACTTGTTACAAGTTTGGGAGATGGTGGATCTTAGCAAAATGGAAAATAAAATTACATTAGTTGAGAGAGTACTGCAATATAGCTGCATTCCAAGTAAGCCTCCTCTTATAATAGAAGAAAATTGACCTTATCCTTCCTAGCCTTCACGTGGAGAAGTGGATATTCGTGATTTACAGGTACTGTGTGCTAGTTATAAATTTGAGCTCATATGCAAATGTCAAATAATATCTTGGGAATTTTTGTTGTCCTTCAAATTTCATTAAAAATAACTTTTCACCTCAATATGTTTTTATAAAAGGTTGAGATTGCTTTTCTTCATGGGTTGAGCATGATGTTTGTACTGATGTTAAAAGATATTCATGCATATGATGAAGGTTCGTTATGCGCCTCATTTTCTACTTGTGTTACATGGCATAACATGCAAATTCCTTGGAGGAATGAAAATTGGCATAGTAGGAAGAACTGGCAGTGGTAAAATGACTCTCATACAGACACTGTTTAGGATCATCGAGCCAAGTGCCGGGCAAATTGTGATTGATGGAATCAACATCTCATCAATTGGACTTCATGATTTGAGGTCCAGACTTAGTATTATTCCTCAAGATCCAACCATGTTTGAAGGGACGATGAGAAGTAATCTAGACCCTTTGGAAGAGCACACAGATGAATAGATTTGGGAGGCAAGTTTTGTTATATTTGATAGACACATTCATCATACACACAAACATCATTTTCTATCCCAAAATTAAACTTGTTTTTGTTTCTCAATATGGTTTTGCCTTTATTGGTTGACATGCTTTTAGGCACTAGATAAGTGCCAACTTGGAGATGAAGTTCGAAGGAAAGAAGGAAAGCTAGACTCTGCAGGTTTGTCTCATCCGCTCTCTCCTTATTGAACATAAAGTGATACTCGATCGTCACGGGAGTCCACATTATGTGCCCATGCTCTATTAGAGGGATGAGCATATATATATATATATATATATATATATATATATATATATATATATATATATTATTGTATTTATTTATATTTAAATTATATGTTACTTTTTGAAACATTTTTTACACCCAGTATCTCATATTAATTAATTTCCATGATGCTGGTGTTATAGATAAATATTACTGAATACAGAACTATAAATTAATTAATTTGAAATACTGGGAGCAAAAAACATTTCAGAATGTAGCATATAATTTAAATATAAATAAATACAATATAAAAAAATTTAAAAAAGTTCATCCCTCTAATAGAGGGATGGGCACATACTGTGGACTCTCCCTACGGTCCTTAATATGCTAAGTAACTAATTTGCGGGTGTTAAATAAATTAGTTAATTTAGTTATTTATAAAAAAATGCGTGTTGATTTCCCAAAATATCCTATTAAATCATGTGCATTATTGATGAAAACCTCTTTAATATGTATAATCAACAAGGATACTTTGAAAAAAAATTATAAATTTGGAAAGTGTAGTAGATTGAGATCTTATATTTTAGATCAAAATAAACATCTTATTTAGCTATTATATTTAAGACAGGGGCAATAGTATTTATATATATACACACACACACACACTAAAGTTTTGGAGGGGTTCGACATCAATCCCTCACCAAGGCCAAGGCACGGCCCCGGGCTCTTTGAGCACTTAATAGGGACTTACGAAATCACCTACCGAAGGAGTCCCAATGACGGCATCGGGGATCGAACACACATCCCTTTGAGACTTGACTAAATCTCTTACCATCTATACCAACTTCCTTTAGTGAGGCAGTAGTATATATACTAGTGCATGTTTGGAAACTCTCAAAACCTAAGTTTGTGCAAGCCCAGACAAAACTCCTCTCACATACTTATATGTAAATTCTAAAAACTATTTTTAAAAACTAATCCAAACGGACACCTACTCTTGAGTCTTGATCATGGAAATGAAAACTGATTTTCTTTTTCTGAAAATGGTTATAGTTAGTGAAAATGGTGAGAAGAGGCAATTGGTGTGCCTCGGTAGGGTACTACTTAAAAGAAGTAAAGTGTTGGTGCTTGACGAAGCTATTGCATCAGTTGATACCGCGACGGATAACTTGATCCAGCAAACTCTTCGAAAACACTTCTCTGACTATATACTGTGATTACCATTGCACATAGAATAACTTCTGTTCTTGACAGCGATATGGTTCTGCATCTCAACCAAGGTCAATCAAGATTGCTAGAGGATAAGACATCGTCATTTGCTCAGCTTGTTGCAGAATATACCATGAGATCTAAGTCCAGTTTAGAGTGATGGGATTATCATTGAATAAGAAAAATCAGTCTCTAGATGATGACGACAATTCGGGGAAATCAACCAATTTTACTACTAGAATTACGAATTGGTTAATGAGTTTTGTGATAACTCAATTAAATAAAATTTTTAATTAAATGATTGTTTCTAGAGCATTATATGTATGTAAAACTAACGCTTAAACAGTTATACCTATAATTTAAATACAGTTGCATCCGTCCAGTCACTTTGTTTTTTAAGGTTATTAAACTTTTTTTTCCTTTAAATAATTCAGTTAAGACTATTGAAATGACACAAGTTGTCTATTGGTTTTTTTGCGAAAATGACACTTAAATGTCATCTGAATTTTCTAAACTCAGAGAAGCCCATTGAATTTGTGAAATGACAGAGAAGGGATAAGGGGCAATCAAGGATATGGAAATTTTGGATAAAAGTCAAAATTGCTCTTCACACTTTTGCGCTTCCTGTAATTCTTCCTCATCCTCTCTACCCCTCATTTGATCTTTTTGTAATTCCCTAGCCATTGTGTCACCATGGAGATGAAGCTTACCCCACTGTTGTCACCGTGCACCTCCCTTTTTGACACCATGGTGACACAGCGGCTTTAGAATTACAAGAAGATCACATGAGGATGAGGAAGATTACAGGAAGTACACAAGTATGAAGGATAGTTTAGATTTTTCTCCAAAATTTTCATATCTCTGGTTGACTCTTATTTAGAGCTGGGAATTAGGGCTGGCCCTTGAAGAGCTAGGGCCTAACAGAGTCGGCCCTCCAGGGCCCGGAAGAAGAAAAACACATGTTTTTTAAAGCCTGGCCCAAGAGCACTAGGGCCACCTCCAGGGTCCGAAAATTACTATTCTATATTTTAACTATTTTTTGTCCGTTTTTTCCCAAAGAAATATGATTAATAAAATATAACAATTAACGTTCTAATTTATCAAATAAATATTATCAACATTAATATCCAAGTAACACAAATTATCCAACAAATGAACACATTCATTAGTTCATAATTAAAAGCAAACTACTGTCCACAAATAAAACATATAAAATATAAGAAGCTTACCACTAACAGTAGATGACCACACATCTTCTTTATCACTATCATCAATGTCAAAGATATTTGATTGTGTTTCACTAACCATAACCGCAGTAGACTCTACTTCATGAGTAAAAATATCATGTATTTGAAGCGTCCAAACCCAACTTCAACTTCAATTAAAAAAAAAATTTATGCAGAGCCTAACGGGATGGCCCGCGGCCTTTCAGGGCTGGCCCCCTAAGGCTAATTTCGTTTATCTCTTCAAATTTTTAGGCCCAGCCCTTGAAGGGCTAGGGCCTAAACAGACCTGTCTGACAGGTTCGGCCCGATTTCCTGGCTCTACTCTTATTCCTTCCCTGTCCTTTCACAACTTCAATGGTTTTTTTGCTGTTAGGAAATTCAGATGGTATTTAAGTGTCATTTTCTCTTAATTTTTGGTGACTAAAAATATTGGTAATTAAAAATAAGACTGTTGATAAGACAAAAATTGCCTAATGAATTTGTGTGAATCCAATATTGAACATGCTTGTTTGGTTTGCATTTTGCAAAATGTACTTTTGTCAAATTGAACGGACATTAATCCTACGTTTATAAAAAAAAAAGGGGGAAAATTATATTTGGGTCCCAAGGGTAAGAATAAATTACAAAAAAGTCCCACCCCTGAATCTCATTACAAAAAGTCCTTTGGGATTTTTTTGTAATTAATTGCCAAGATGACAAAAGCCTTTAACAACTGAAAATGTTATATTAACAACAAAAATGATCACAACTTGAAAAGCCTTATTAATAACTTAAAATACCATATTAACAATTGAGAATTTTTGTTCTTAATATAGCATTTTCAATTGTTAATATAACATTTCTAGTTGTTAAAGGATTCTTTCATCTTAGATAATTAATTACAAAAAAGTCCCAGAGACTTTTTTGGGACTCTTTTGTAATGAGATTCTGGTGTGGGACTTTTTGTAATTAATTCTAGTCCTTGGAACCCAAGTGTAATTTTCCCTAAAAATTGGCTTTTCATGGGCACATGTAGTCATACATCAATAGAGTTGGGAATCAGGGCCGAGCCAGCCCTACAGGGCCTGGAATAAGAAAAATACTTGTTTTTCAAAGTCCGGCCCAAGAGCGCCAAGGCCAAGGTTGTCCCTATAGGGCCCGAAAATTGCTATTTCAAATTTTAACTATTTTTTCTTTGGTTTTTTTAAAGAAATAATTACTAAATTACAATAATTAAATTTTAATTTATCAAATAAATATTGTCAATATTAATATTTAAATAACACGAATCATTTAACAAGTAATTTCATTCACTAATTCGTAATCAAAAGCAAACTATTGTCCATAAATAATTCACATAAAACATAAGAAGCATATCACTAAGCAACATTAGTATGATGACTATTATTGACATCTTCTTCGCCACTATCATCAATTTCAAATGCATTTAATTGCACTTCAGTTTGAGTAGTAGGCTTTATTTTATGAGTAAGAATATCATAAATTTATTCTCTTGTATCATGAATACATCCATTAAAAGGGCCTGCAGGGCCGGCTCAAAGCCATACAGGGCTGGCCCTTTTAAGCCCGAGGCCTATAGGGCCAGACATACAAGGTTTATTTCATTTAGTTCCTCTAATTTTCAAGCCCATCCCTTAAAGAGTTAGGGCCTAAAAGAGCCGGCCCAACGAGCCCAACCCAATTTCCCAGCTCTATACATCAATCAAGGCATTTTGTGGTAGCATATTTGTAGGGAATATGTTTACTGTCTATCCATTTAGATAGATATCATACTCGCTTAGCTTATTTGGGTTATTTAGATTTAATATTTTTTAAATGATGTTTTAAAATAAAAAAAATCATTTTTATAAAAAAAAATGTTAGTTAAGAGATCATTTTTATTTTTTATTTTTTACCTATTAAAATAATTTTTTCAAGAAAAATTAATAAAAAGTGAAAAAAAATAAATTTGGGAGGTGTGAATCAAATGAACTCATGGTGCCTATCCAATTGAATTCACTTTTGTACACACGCATATTAACTGGCTTTGTCTGCAACTTTAGTTTATAGGAGTTCTTTGTAATATAAATTAGTTTTGCAAATGTTAATCCAAACAAGCTCTTTTTTTAGCATCTAAAAGTAAAATCCAAAGACCCACCAATTTTTTAATAAATTGATAACTAAAAATAAAAATTTACAAATTTTCAAGTGAAGTTAATATAAATTATTAATAAGCACTAACCTCACTTGAAAATTCAACTAATATAAATATAAATTTTCAAGTGAAGTTAATATTTTCAGCAGGGGTGTTACGTAATTGCAAACTTTATACCTACTACCACCACCACAAACATTTTCGATTGTTTTATTTTCAGCTACCGACAGTTTAGTTCAAATTTAAAATAGGTAAATTTTCAAGTTAATTAGGTTCATAATTTTTAATAGTACGGTCACACAAATTCAACATGCATCTTGTGCAGTGTTCTTATGTTTAATTAACAACAATTTTATCTAATTTGGTGAGATTCGAAGTGATGATTAGTACTCTATTCATTCTAATATAAGACATAGTTAATTTCTTAAAAGATTAAAGAAATTATATAAATTATTTAATCATATCATATATTATGTATTATTAGATTATATATTAATTTATAAGTTAGACAAAATAGTTTGAATAAAAAACAATAAATATAAATATTTTAAAGTAATTTAATTAACTTCCTTACTATATTTAAAAGTCAAGTGGATCTTATATTTACGAAGGGAGTGATATTTTTCTAACAATATAGATATGCAAATTGAATAGAAAATTTATTTATTTCAGAAGATGTAACTAAATTATTTTTAGAAAAAAAAATTAATAACTTAAAAAGAATTGCAAAAGACAAAACATTAACTAAGGATATACTTTTGTCTCGCTCTTTAAGTTGGCCTTTAGGTAATTGATTTAACATAAACTTTCATGCATGTTTTGAATTGCAAGTTGATGTTTTTAAACTCCATATTCTTAGACCAAAACGAATATATGACTCCATCGTCAACATTTTATATTAAAATGTAAATTCTGTGCCTAACATTTCTAAAATACTTCATCTCCCATTCTTTCCAATACCCAATCACCAGCATGTACATTGAGGTTTGTGTTAATTTCAACGAAGCTCCCTGTTTCATAATCTCATCCCTTCCCACAAAATTAGCCTCACTTGCTCTCATGCTTCTTCCTTGGGCATCACGTTAATATTCCGCCAAGACATCTAGTCTAAACTTTGACGCTCTTTCTCACGGTCTCACCCACTCTTTTTCTTAAGCTCGAAATTTCCATTTCTCGCTCTTGTAGAACCAGAGATTGAACCTACCACTGAAAAGCATTTCAGAAAGCTCCTTATTTGGAGTTTAGTTTAATCCTACTCATCAAGTAAGCTATGTCTTTCGCTTTGGCGGATCATCTCCTAAAACCCATTTTCCTACACTTGTTATCTGCTTCTCTCCATTTGCTATTTCTACTTGCGTTTTTCGGTTTATGGATGTGGAATAAAATTGCAGAAGGTGCTAGAGATGGTTCCAAAAAGAAATTTAGAAGCACTCTGCTTATGAGAACTCTGTTTATTACTTTAGGTGCTTCAATATTTAATATTGCCATTTGTCAAATGTATGACTTCTACTGGTATAGAAATTGTTGGAGGGATGAAATTTTCGTGACCCTTTTGGATTTGGTGCCTAAAATAGTTGCTTGGAGTGTTATTTGTGCTTGCTTGCGCACAACATCCTTCAGTTTAGGTTGCTTGAAATTTCAATTCTTCTCAAGAATTTGGTGCGCTTTCTCCCTCCTTATTTCCTCTTACTGTTTTCTGCTGGACATTATTTTATATAGAAAAGACGTTCAGTTAACAATCCAATACTTGATTTCTGATTCTGTCTCCTTTATTGTGAGCGTATTTATTTGTTACTTGGTTTTTTCTGAGAAAAAAGTGGGTGGAAATAGTATTCTTCAAGAACCTCTTTTGAAGGATAATAATACTGATCTTAATTATGCGTCGGAGTCAAATATACCCAAGGGGGCAGAAACTATTACCCCATATTCAAATGCTGGAATTTTCAGCATTCTTACCTTCTCTTGGGTGGGTCCCTTGATTGATGCTGGAAAAAAGAAGACTTTAGACCTTGAGGATGTTCCACAACTAGCAAGTTGTGACAACGTAGTTGGAGCTTTTCCTGCTTTCAAAAATAAACTTGAGGCTAACTGTGGTACACTAAAGAGAGTGACCACACCTAAGCTGGTGAAGTCATTAATTCACTCAGCTTGGAAAGAGATTATTGTAACAGCTATTCTAGCACTTTTAAACACACTGGCTTCTTATGTCGGTCCATATCTCATTGGCTCCTTTGTTCAATACCTCAATGGCAAAGAAACTCTTAAAAATGAAGGTTGTCTTTTGGTGGTGGCATTCTTTCTTGCAAAACTTATAGAGTGCATTTCACAAAGGCAAAGGATCTTTAGGTTACAGCAAGTTGGAATCAGGATCCGAGCACTTCTTGTCACTACTAGAAAACATGAAATTTGCGACGGAATTTGCGATGGAATTGTATTTCGTTGCAAAATTGCGACAGAAAAGTTCAACCGTCGCAAGATAGCAATTTTTGCGGCGGAATTGGATATTCCGCCACAATTTGCGGCGGAACCTATTCGGCCGCCGCAAAATACGGCGGAAACTTCATAACCGCCACAAACTACGGCGGAGCCGCAATTTTTTGCAACGGAAAACCTGTTTCCGCCGCAAAATTGTGGCGGAAAAGTAGGTTCCGCCGCAAATTTGCGGCAGAAAAGTAGGTTCCGCCGCAAACTTGCGGCGGACCCACAAGGTCCGCCGCAAATTTTTGCAGCGGAACCCACAGGTTCCACCGCACTTTGCGGCGGAACCTCACGTTCCGCCGTAAACTTGTGGCAGACCACTCCGGGTCCGCCGTAAGTCGTCTGCCCACCGACAATTTGCGACGGACCTTGTAATTTTTGCGGTGGAACCCACAGGTTCCGCCGCAAAAATTTGTTAAAAGCAACCTCCCCCCCATTTTCATTTCACTGATCTCTTACTCCGTCTTGCTCTTCCTTCTTCCTCTCGGCGTTTCCATCGTGCGTCGTTCAGTCTAACCTCCAGTTCAAGCACCCCGGTGAGCCATCCTTGCTCTTCTTTCTCCACTTTAAGATACCCTTCAAGAGGTATGCATTCTTTCTCTTCTCCTCCTTGACAAACTGCTCTTATTTCTTGAATTTTTTGAAGCCGACAGAACATATGCGTTTTTTTGTCTGTGTGGATCTGGATGATATAGCTTTATGGACTACTTTATATGCTGATTCCTTGTTTTAATATTGAAAATATATTCTTTTATTGTTAAATGAAAAATGCGAATATGTGTTAAAATTTGGTATATAAAATTTAAATTGTTATAGTGATATGGGGAATATTTAAGGTAATTGTTGATTTAAGTGGACTTTGTTTGTGGGTTATTCTTTTTTTTATTGTTATATGTGTAACCATTGTGAGTGAAGCTAATAGAGGCACTCAATAAGATTGATAGAAATATGTAATTTAGCCTATATTATGACTCAATACTAGTTTTGTGATTAACATTATTTTAATATAAATTATAAATACTAAATATTGTAAATACAACTATGTAAAATTAAATATAAATTAATGAGTAATATTAGATGTAATATAAGAAATTCATATATTTATAATTTTTTGAAAAATAAATAAATAACTTATACAATAAATTTATTTTATGTCGTATATATAAGTTAATTTAGATAATATAAACTAAATATACGTTAGAATATATTTAAGAAATTTAAGAATTATGTTAGAATAAATAATATATATATATATATATATATATATATATATATATATATAATATATTTAAGAATTACATTTTGTGTTAATTGTTACCAGATATTATTAAAAGATATATACATAAAATATATACATAATATATATTTACATTAAATTAATTGTTACTAGATATATAATTATAACAACAATAAAAAAATTATTGGAGTTTGTTTATATTTACATGTTGTGTCTTTAATTTACTAATGAAAATAATTTTACCATAAAATATATTTAACAATATTTACATATTAGTAAAATTATTCCATTAGTAAACAAAAAGTTGTAAAGTTACAAAGTCCCAAGTCACAACTTTACGTCTTTTATATCTTTATCTATTGCCTCTAAAAAGATAATTATAAGATTGCGTACATATTAAGAATGGGCCTGCAGTCAACAAGTAGTTTTAAAGTATAAAAAAATAAATATGTTATCTATCACTTAGTTTTAATATGCAGGTATTCAGTGTCAAATTTTCAACTTAGTTTTAATATATAAAAAAATAATTCATTTAGTTCATAAAAATTTAATGCTTATGTTATCTATTACTTTATATTATAATTATTTTTAGATATAATTTGTAAGTTTAACACAAATAAGAGTAAGAAAATTATGGAGAGAATTAGTTAAGTGGCCAGTTGTATTTGTCACTTAGGTTAGTAGTTGAATTAATTAGTTAGTATTATTGTAAAGTATCCGTGCAGGGTTGGGTTGGGGAAGTATGGAAGGTAATCGTGATAGGAGTTGGATGTACAATCGTCTAACTCAGAAAAAACGACTTACTCAAGTATTCTTAGACGATTTGGAAGAGTTCATCCAATTTGCTTTGGCGCACACAACTAATTCAAGTACCTCGATCAGTTGTCTGTGTGTGAGATGTAGGTGTTTGGAATTTCATGACGCAGGAACGGTCAGAATCTATTTGTGTAGAAAAGGATTCATGAGGGATTATGAATGTTGGGTGCATCACGGGGAAGTCCAACAGACACCAAGCGGTTATTACGGAGACAGTACTCATCGAGTCAACCTTAATCAATATCAGCAGTTGGTGATGGATGCGGCGGGACCGTCGATCGGCCAATATTTTGATCCCGTGACTCATGCTGGACCTTCATGCATGGAAGAGGAGACCGTATGCATAATCAACCATCACACATGGGAGAGGATCCTAATCCGGAGGCCCGTAGGTTCTATCAAATGCTTCAAGATGCCCAACGTCCTTTATGGGAAGGTTGCGAACACATTGAAAATAGTGAATATTCTTCGCTGTCAGCTACCCAGCAACATTAAGCTTGAAGACTGATCACCATATGAGTGAGAAGAATTACAATGAAATGACGCAGATCATGAGTAAGGTTGCTCCCAATCACAATAATTTGCCGAAAGATTTTTACCAAGCAAAGAAAAAGGTGAAAGAGCTCGAGCTTAGTTGTGAAAAAATCCATTGCTGCCCCAACGGATGTATGCTCTATTACAAGGATGATGCTGAGCGGAGTACTTGTAAATTCTGTTCACATGATAGGTACAAGAAGATTAAAGGGAAAACAACCACTCAACCATTAAGCAAGATGTGGTACTTCCCCCTTGTGCCCAGACTTCAGAGATTGTATTCGTCAGAACAAACAGCTGCTCACATGAGATGGCACCGAGAGCATCATAGGGATGAAAAATTTGTCACGCATCCATCTGATGCCAAAGCTTGGCTGAAATTTGACGAGGCGAATCCATCATTTGCAGCCGATCCCCGTAATGTCTGTCTTGGTTTATGCTCAGATGGGTTTGCTCCTTTCAACCAAACCGGCAGGGTTTATTCCAATTAGCCTGTGATTGTGACTCCGTACAACCTCCCACCATCCATGTGTATGAGAAGAGAGTTATTTTCCCTCAACGCATTAATCCCTGGGCCATCCAACCCAAAAAAGAAAATAGATGTGTACCTCAGGCCTTTGATAGACAAGTTGAAGATGTTGTGGAGTGAGGGGGTTCTTACGTACGATGTATCATTGAGTCATAATTTCATCCTGCGTGCTGCCTTAATGTGGACAATAAATGATTTCCCTGCATATGGGATGTTGAGCGAATGGCAAACGTCGGGGAAGCTTGCATGTCCGATATGTCTTGAACAGAACATGGGGTTTAGCCTGCCATACAGTCGCAAGGTATCTTGGTTTGACAGGCACCGGCGATTCCTACCCCTCGATCATCCGTTTAGAAGAAACAAAAAAGACTTCAGCAGGAATGTGGTTGAACGATCAACCAAACCTCGTCGTTTAAGTGGGCAAGAAATATGGGAGAGGGTGAAGCACATTCAAAGTGTTGAAGAAGGAGCTGCTTACAGTGAGCCTGAGGGATATGGCGTTCAACATCATTGGAACAAACGCAACATCTTTTGGGAGCTACCATATTGGAAAGATCAATTGTTAAGACACAACCTCGATGCCATGCATATTGAGAGGAATGTGTTTTGTAATATTCTGTACACCGTCATGGACACCAAGGGTAAGACAAAGGATACAGTCAATGCAAGACTTGACATACAATAGATTTGCAGAAGGCCTTCTTTGCATTTGGTAGAGACTGCCACGGGTCAGATTTCCAAACCTAGGGCGCCGTACACCTTGAACAAAGAGCAGAATTTAGAATTGTTGCAATGGGTTAATAGTGTTCAACTACCGGACAGTTATGCATCAAACTTCTCAAAATGTGTGGACTTGAACGAGGCGAAGTTACGCGATATGAAGAGTCATGTTTATCACGTTTTCTTTCAGAGATTATTGCCGTGGGCCTTCAAGGCACTACAGAAGCATGTATTAGATACTCTAACAGAGTTTTCCTTCTTCTTTACAACAATTTGTGCTTCTGAACTTAATGTCGACAAGTTACGACAATTGGAGGAGAGTGTGCCAAAAATGCTATGCAAGTTAGAGATGGTGTTTCCTCCTAGCTTCTTTGACTCAATGGAACATTTGCCCGTTCACCTGGCGTACAAAGCAAGGGTAGGAGGTCCACAACAATATAGGTGGATGTATCCGTTTGAAAGGTAATATATATTTGTTTTCACTGTGATTAATTCAAACACACTGTGACATAGGTTATAAATACTCTCTAATTATCCGTTGTAGGTTTTTACGCACACTGAAATATAAGATCAAAAATACAAGATACGTTGAAGGATCTATTGCAAAAGCGTATCTGGTCGAAGAGGCCACCAAATTTGCCTCATACTATTATCCCCCTGAAGTTATATCAAGATGGAGGGGGTACCTTGCAACGATGATGGCGGTGAAACGAGTGGTCAAATATCAATATTTAATTATCCTGTCCGGGTCATTCGAACAAATTGTAGGTCAACTCTGGAAGGAAGCGATAAGAAAGTAGCGGAGTGGTACATTCTAAACAATTGTGAAGAGGCCGCCCCGTACTTAAAGTAAGATTTCATCTTTTCAGTAACTGCTACGGTTTAAAGTATTAATTTCTTTCTTTTTGTTACAGATACTTCTCACAATGGGTCCGATCAATAAATCCTTTGATCTCGGATTCCGACCTCGATGAATTCATGAAGGATAAATTTCCTCATTGGTTACGAGACAACTTCGCGCAAAAAACATGGAGTTCAGCTTATGCGTCAGCTCCCCATGATGTTGTATGGAGTTTAGCTTATGGGTCTGCAACAGCTGTTACCAGGATCAAAAAATATGTAATCAATGGGTATCGGTTTGTAACTGTTGATGCTAACGGAAATACGGAAACTTGCAATTACGGTGTATGTTGTCGAGGTGGCCAAGTTGACGGGGTGGAGTGCGACTACTACGACAAGTTAATTGATATAATTCAGCTGGATTACAAGTGGGACAAGTCAGTGATTCTATTTGAATGTGAGTTGTTTGATAACAGTCCGCGTGGTACAAAGGTGGACAAATATGGAAATGTTGAGATCGAGTGGTCACGGAGATATGTAGTTAGTTATGACCCATTCATTCTTGCTCAACAGGCGGAACAAGTGTATTTTACATCATACCCTACATCCCGTCAAGAGTGGGTGGGAGTTATCAAAACCAAAGCACGAAATATTATACCTACTTCAAAAGAGTCAGAAACAAATGACGACATGACTAAACCCTTCCAAGCGGATGTGGAACATGTACTTGCCGTAAGTAATGTCGAGGATGATGTACCTTGCAATGTCTTTGATTCCACTGGAGACTTAGAGCTGATTCCTATCCAAATTGAGAATGCGGAATCAGTCGATGAGGAACAAGTGGGTTACTCTACTACTGAATCTGAATTCGACGATTATAAGACGTCAGAGAAAGAACAGGAATCGTCCGATTGATTTAAGTTAGTTATTTATGACGATCTATTATATTTGATACTCCGTTGCTTAGTCATTATTGTGTTAAGTAAATTTCTTATAATTATATATATATTGACATCATGTTTATAAGTGTTCAGAAATGGAGCATCCAGGAGGCCATTCAGGTAGTGGATATAGTAGAGGTAGCGGCTGAACCCGTCCTATCAGAGGGGGTAGGCCGACATCATCTACCCCCCATGTAGTCAGAGGGCTTAGCTCTTCCCCGGCCTACTACCGACTCTGTTATGGGCGATATAGGTGAACCTTTCACTTATACATATCCACCACACCATCAGGCAGAGCAGGTTCAGTTTATGATTTCTGACTGATTTACATATATTTTGTTAAAACATCTATTTTCTACATTTTCAATATACTTATTCTTTCAGTACACTGCATCGCCTTATAGCCAGGATGGGCAAGCTAGTTCCTCCAACGACCCAGTAAGTCATGTAATGTTATGATTTTTTACCTTTAGTTTGTATGCTACTATTTGCAACATTCTCTTTTTTTTCAGGTTTGATCCTTATAAGCCGGTGGCGGATTTCATGGCCGAGCAAATATTTTGTAATTTTGATCAACCTTAGGCCACATGGAAAGCGATTCCTCAAAGCCAGCGAGATGTTTGGTTCACTGAGTTATTGGTAAGTTATGTGATTTATGGTTATTAATTTTTTATTCTCATCAAAATGCAAACTGATTAACTACTTGTATAATTTAGAGCACTAATTGTTTAGTATTGTTTTTCAGGGAAAGTTTAGCTGCTTGCCCGAGCATCTCCCAAATTTAAAGAAGGCTTATAACTTCAAGGGAGGCAAGTGGTTGTCTGATAAATTATATAAATTGAGACATGAAAAGGGAAAAAAACTTGGATTCAGTCTGAGGTCGCAGGCCAGTTATTTGACAAGTGGGCCACCGACGAAAGATTTTTGAAGCAAAGTGAGCAAAATAAATTAAATAGGTCCCACATGGATGGACCGTCATATGATGGCGGTAGCATTCCAGTTAGTGAGCATCGACGAAAGATTGTAAGTATACGCTATTTTCTACTTCAGCTTTCAATATTTTGTACTTAATCAATAATTAATAAATGATTATCATTTGTGTTTGCAGGCAGCGTTTGGGGAAGTTCTTGTAGATTTGATTCATTGGACCACCTTTGAGCGGACCCATACCCAGCCGGTTGAGGGTCAAGGCAAGCGTTGGATTAACGCCAAGTCCCAGCAATTCGCGGTGAGATATTAATTACATTTATTATTTATTTCAAACAGTAACATCTTTCTTTCATTTTATATGCATTATTTGTGTTGTATGTTTGTGCTTGTAGGAGACCTATCAGCAGCTGACGCAGGAGAGAGACTCACAGATTCAGAGCGACCCATCGTCCTCTTATTTCGATAACGAGAGTATCTTCCTTCAGGCTGCAGGCGGAAAGGACAAGAAGGGGAGAGTCTTCGGGATGGGTGCTTCTGCTAGCCAACTGAAGTCGACTTCAAGGCGCTCAACCGGTAGTAGTAGAGGTGGTCCTGAAGGTAAACTTATACTTTTGCTATCAATCGCAAACCATTACTCCCTCATTCATTTAAATGAAGTAGGACAAATAAATTGACTTCATAATGTTGGTTTTACAGAAAGTAATAGGGTAAAGGCATTAGAACAGACGGTGAGGGAGCAAGGGCAGATGATTAGTGAGATGCGAGCACTTCTCCAGTCCCTATTGAAGGACAAAGGCATGGGGCAGCCTCCTGGTGGTGACGACGATACTGGTGGTGACGATGACCAGACTGCTGCTGTTTAGAGTTTTTTTAAAATTTATTTTGGAACATTATATTTATAATATTTTGTTTTTGTAATGTAAACTCGTATGATGATTGTACAATTTATTTTTATGATATACAATTTATTTTTTTTTATAATTTTTTATATTTTTTGGGATTTTTTTATTTTTTTAAAATAATTTTTAATTTTGCGAGGGAAAAATTTTCCCTCGCAAAATCCTTCGTTTTGCGAGGGAAAAGTTTTTTCCCTCGCAAAATATGATATTTTGCGAAGGAAATTTTGCCGCCGCAATTTTTGAATTTTGCGAGGGAAAACACATTTCCACCGCAAATTGCGATGGAAAAATTTTTCCGCTGCAAAATTAGAATTTGCGATGGAAATTTTTTCCGCTGCAAAATTGGAATTTTCGAGGGAAATTTTTTCCGCCGCAAAATTTCAATTTGCGAGGGAAATGAAATTTTTCCGTCGCAAAACTGATTTGTGAGGGCTTTTTTTGCGACGGACACTTTTCCGCCGCAAACTATTTTTGCGATGGAAAATGCTTGTTTTGCGACGGAAAAATTCCGCCGCAAAAAATCAATTTTCTAGTAGTGTATGTGACAATGATTTATAATAAAGGTTTAAGTCTTTCATGCCAGTCCAAGCAGGGACACACTACTGGGGAAATGATCAATCTCATGGCGGTTGATGCTGAAAGAGTCGGTGACTTCTGTCGGTACATACATCATTTGTGGCAGGTAGTTCTGGAAGTTGTGTTGGCCTTATTTATTTTGCATAAAAACCTTGGGGTGGCTTCCATTTCAGCTTGTGTTGCAACATTTATTGTGATGCTGGCAAATGTTCCTTTGGGATCATTGCAAAAAAGATTTCAAGGCAAGTTGATGGAGTCAAAAGATAGAAGAATGAAGGCCACATCTGAGATTTTAAGGAACATGAGGATTCTGAAACTACTAGGTTGGGAAATGAAGTTTCTGTCTAAGATCATTGAATTGCGGAAAAAAGAGGAAAGCTGGTTAGGGAAATTTGTTTCTACAACAGCCGTTACCACTTTTGTCTTTTGGGTTGCACCCACATTTGTATCCATGGTTGCATTTGGTACTTGTGTACTTAGAGGGATCTCACTTGATTCTGGGAAGATCTTATCTGCGCTCGCAACATTCAGAATACTTCAGCAATCTATTCATAGTCTTTCGGACACAATGTCAATGATAGCGCAAACTAAGGTATCTATAGATCGGATTGCATCATTCCTTTCTCTCAACGACTTGCAGTCAGATGCGGTAGAGAAGCTTCCAAAGGGTAGTTTTGACATAGCAATTGAAGTAATTAATGGAAATTTCTGTTAGGAATTATCTTCACCTAATATGACATTGAAAAATATAGACCTCAGAATCTTTAAAGGCACTAGAGTTGCCATTTGTGGTACTGTTGGTTCAGGCAAGTCTAGTCTACTTTCTTCTTTTTTGGGTGAAGTGCTAAAGACATCAGGAATATTGAGAATTTGTGGAACTAAGGCCTTTGTTGCTCAATCTCCATGGATTCAAAGTGGCAAGATTGAAGAGAATATACTATTTGGCAAGGAGATGGATAGGGAAAGGTATGAGAAGGTCCTTGAAGCATGCTGTCTGAAGAAGGACTTGGAGATTTTGCCATTTGGAGATCAAACAACTATTGGAGAGAGAGGAATCAATTTAAGTGGTGGGCAAAAACAGAGGATACAAATTGCAAGAGCTCTATACCAAGATTCTGATATATATCTATTTGATGATCCATTTAGTGCTGTGGATGCTCATACAGGATCACACCTCTTTAAGGTGACTCATTGTAGCAATTTTGTTTACTATTTGCTGTGTAGATTTGGCTATTCTAACTTATATAGTATTAATTACATGCTTATTCGTTTATTTTTTGAAAGATGATCCTTACATGGCCTCACACTTGTTAAAATATTATAGTTGATTAACTCTTGTATTACTTTTGTACCTGGCAGGAATGCTTACTAGGCCTTTTAAGTTCAAAGACAATCATTTATGTTACTCATCAAGTAGAGTTCTTACCTGCTGCTGACCTTATCTTGGTGAGTAATTCTCAAAATTTAATCCTCAAAAAATCAAAAAGAAATTACCATGTCTTTTATCCTCTGATCTTTTTGCATCATATCTAATGTTTAGGTCATGAAAGATGGTAAAATTACTCAATGTGGAAAGTACAATGATTTACTTCACTCAGGGACTGACTTTCTAGAACTTGTTGGCGCACATAGAAAAGCTTTGTCTGCACTTGATTCATCAAATGGAGGGGAAGTATTTGATAAATCAAGTACAGCAAAAGAGGTAAATATCTCTGGTGCAAAAGTTACAGAAGAAAACGAGGTAACTAAAGATACACGAAGCGGGAAAACAGACGATGCAGTTGAACCAGAAGGTCAGCTTGTTCATGAGGAAGAAAGGGAGAAAGGTAAAGTTGGGCTCAAAGTCTATTGGAAATTTATTACGACAGCATATGGAGGAGCTCTTGTACCATGTCTATTGTTGGCACAAACTCTATTTCAACTTTTTCAAATTGGCAGCAACTATTGGATGGCCTGGGCAACTCCTACTTCATATGATACAGAACCACCAATCTCAACCTATACTCTTATAACTATCCATGTTTCAATATCCATAGGAAGTTCTCTTTTTATCCTTGCCAGAGCAATACTTCTTTCTGTTGCTGGTTATAAGACTGCGACTTTACTCTTCAGTAAAATGCACTTGAGCATTTTTCGTGCTCCTATGTCATTTTTTGATGCCACTCCAAGTAGAAGAATCATCAATAGAGTAAGTAGATGCACGATTTTCCTTTTTGTCTTATTTCTTGTTTTTGTACCTAGGCTAAATGGTTAAAAAAAAATATTATGATTTATGTATTTTAAATAATTGTTTCCTTCAAAGTAATTGTCACTCTCATCTTGCTTGGTTTTTTGTTAACTACTCCTCTAGTCGTACTTAAAAGGAAGAAAGAAAACTTTTTTTGTCCTATATTTTCAAATGAATGTACCATTTTATTTTCCCATTTAATATTGTTTAGACATTGTTCTCAGGTGATATATTTTATATTAAATAGGAGTAAATCTTAAAAGTTGTTAAATTTTAAAGAATAGTTGATGAGGTTTAAGGATTTGATTCTGATCAAACATGTTGAAAGTAACTTATAACTAAGATTAGAGGAGTGTAAATTTTAAGAATAATCCATTGAGTCTAAGAATTCTTGCCTTTTCATCTTTGTTCTCTGGTAGGCTTCTACAGACCAAAGTGCAGTGGATTTAAGCATTCCCTATCAGGTTGGGCCATTTTCCTACATTGTAATTGAGCTCCTGGCAAATATAGCAGTAATGTCTCAGGCTGCAAGGCAGGTTTTCATTATCTTCATACCTATGATATCAACCAGCATTTGGTATCAGGTATTTTGCTTTAAGCATGCAATCTTACATGATTCTACCTTCGGTACCCATTATAAGACATTGTTGATTAATTTGAAGAGATTAAGAAAGCTAAATAAATTACTTCAAAGTAAATAATTATAATTTTTATCTAAACTAATTTGCTTGAATTGTAAACTGATATGTAATGTAATACATAAGTATTTCAGAAATCATGTAGCATGTATTATGACTAAGTAATTTATTTTGCTTCATTAATCTTCCTAAATTAGTTAATTAGATCTTATATTAAGGACTATATGCTAACTATATGTTACATATAAAAATATTTTATCATGTTGTATGTTTAACAAACCTTGATCTCGTGGTTCTGCAGCAATATTATATAACAGCTGCTCGAGAATTATCAAGGTTAGTTGGAGTATGTAAAGCTCCAATCATGCAACACTTTGCTGAAACAATCTCAGGATCAATCACCATCAGGAGCTTTGACCAAGAATCAAGATTTTCAGAAACAAACATGGAATTAATGGATAAGTATTCTCGACCAATGTTCAACAATGTTGGTGCTATGGAATGGTTGTGCTTTCGCTTGGATATGTTGTCTTCTATCACTTTCGCTTGCTCCTTGATATGTTTGGTATTTATGCCAAGGGGTACCATAGATCCAGGTACCTAAATCATTTTATTAGTTTAACAAATTCACATATGCTTAACTTACATAAAAGAGGTAATGGAGGGTAATTATTTGCTTCTAATTTGTTTTTTATTGCTAAAGGTATTGCTGGTTTAGTTGTTACATATGGACTTAATCTGAACTTGTTACAAGCTTCATTGATAACCACTTTATGCAAGATGGAGAATAAAATTATATCAGTAGAAAGAATACTACAGCACAGTTGCATTCCCAGTGAACCACCTCTTGAAATGGAAGATAATAGACCAGATTCTTCTTGGCCATCGCATGGAGAAGTTCATATTTGTGATCTACAGGTAGTGTGATCTTGTGATGGGTTTAACTCCAAGTGCTATCTCAATCATATTTGCATGTTGGGATCTTGTTTGCATGAAATCTATTGGCACATTGTTCATAATACTATTTTCAATTCTTAGCATAAGACCCAGTTAACTACTTTGAGAAGATTAAGGAAGATAAATAAATTACTTAATCATAGCATATGTTACATAATCCCTCTGAAATACTTTATATATATATATATATATATATATATATATATAATTCAGATAAATATAAATACTTTAAAGTAATTTATTTAACTTTCTTAATCTCTTCAAATTAAACAACTAAGTCTTATATTAAGAAGATAAATAGTACTTAGGGTTTCCATCTATTGAGGTTTCGAATATATCTTTGAAGAAAAGAATGGTTATGCCCGATAAAAAGGATATGTTTTGTCTTTTCATTTATCATTACATGCTGTTAGGAAAAAGATCAAATATAATGGACCCAACAAAGAGAGACAATAAACCCTCTTAAGGGCAGCCAAATCCTACACACTTCGGAAGGAGATCTTCTCCTTATCCCCTTTCTCATTTTCTCTCATTGGCTAAATTTGGACTGTTGATTAAGAAAGTGAGAGAAAAGTAAAAGTAATATTGTATTGATTGAATGGATATGATTTAAAGATTATGAGGGATAATGAGAAAATGATGATGAGAGAAACCCAACTCACACACTTCAACCATGTTCTAAGACTTTAGGGTTGTCTACTATAAGGTGATTGATACTCATAACTAACTAAACACCTTGACTAATCTAACCTTCCAACGTATGCTAATATTAGAAGTATTCATGCATGTCATGAAGGTTCGTTATGCCCCGCATCTGCCACTTGTGTTGCATGGTGTGACATGTAAACTCCTTGGAGGACAAAAAAGGGGCATTGTAGGGAGAACAGGAAGTGGTAAAACTACTCTCATACAAACACTTTTCCGAATCATTGAACCGACCGCTGGGAAAATTATGATTGATGGAATCAACATCTCCTCACTTGGACTTCATGATTTGAGGTCTAGACTTAGTATTATTCCTCAAGATCCAACCATGTTTGAAGGGACAGTGAGAAGTAACCTGGACCCTTTGGAAGAGTACAATGATGAACAAATTTGGGAGGTAAGATGCTTTTTATTTGATAAACATTGGTTATTTTGTTTCTTAATATGGCTTGTTATATTGCCTTCTATGGATTGACATGCTTTTAGGCTCTGGATAAGTGTCAACTTGGAGATGAAGTTCGAGACAAAGAAGGCATGCTAGACTCTGCTGGTTGGTCTTTTATTTCTATTTTTTATTCATGAAAAAAATAACATATATACTCCTTCCAGTCCTATATATATGATATAGTAGTTTTGAAGAATCTTATATATATAAAATACACTTAAATAAATTTTGAAATTTTAACCAACTTCTTACATTTGTGCCCCCACTAATTACATGTTATATCACTACATTAATTTTTTTTCACACACCTCTTTTTCCTACTCATTTATTCTCTATCTCTTCATAAATAAGGGCGGCGGCTGCGGCAGCAACAACATCAAATTTATTTTGTTGTCGTTTTTAAGGGCAGTTTTTGAAAATAAGATATATTTTTTTACACATTTATTACCTTTAACCAATTTTTTTTAATCTATGTAGTTTAGTTATTTGTATCTTATATATAAGACCGATGGGAGCAGTACTGCACCAGATCAATTAAATAACTGAAACTTCATTGCTTTTGGTGAAAATGGGTGTGTAGTTAGTGAAAATGGTGAGAATTGGAGCATGGGTCAGAGGCAATTGGTATGTCTTGGTAGGGTATTGCTTAAGAGAAGTAAAGTGTTGGTGCTTGATGAAGCTACTGCCTCAGTTGATATTGCCACAGATAATTTGATTCAGCAAACTCTTAAGCAACACTTCTCTGATTGTACTGTCATTACCATTGCACATAGAATAACTTCTATTCTTGACAATGATATGGTTCTTCTCCTCAATCAAGGTAAGCTAACACGGCTGTATATTCTTCTTTGAACTTTAAATTACATCTGGGCCTTAAGATGAAATACTTAACAAATGTTACGATAGTTGTTTGTAACAAATGTGAGTTACTTTTCCTAAAGTTTACTTTTTAATCATAACTACCTATTGGATAGAAACTCCTTTAATTCATGTAATCAACCTGGATACTTTGGAGAAAGAATTATAAATCTAAAAGAAAAAATGGATTAAAATCTTATATTAAGGACCAAAGGTAATAAGTAGTTTTTATGCTTTGATTGTACCTTTTCAATTTATATACAATTAATTTCAATGGATATTGATGCAGGAGTTATTGACGAGTGTGACTCGTCCACAAGACTTCTAGAGAACAAATCATCTTCTTTTGCCCAACTTGTAGCAGAGTATACCATGAGATCCAAGTCCAGTTTAAAGTAATGAGCTTTTCACTTATTATATAGTGAAATTAGAGATAAGAAAACTCAAAAATTCAAGCTAAGTCTTATATTAATCTTGGCTTACTTATCTTTCAGAATTTTCTGTTAATTTCAAGAATTCCTGGCTTATTCTAGGAAGCTCGAATTGAGCTCATTCTTGTCTCCTTTGAAAGTTTAATGAAACCTCTCTATTGGAAAATTTTGAAATATATACTCAACACAAGCTAATTAATACAACTTATTAATAGAATAAAATTGTCTTCTTTTTCCAGTATGAATTTCCATATTGCTTGACTTCATTTTGATAATATACAACATAATGTTTATCTTCAAAATCAGTAATTTTTTTTCTTCCAATCTATAAAAAATTGCCATATTGGCTGATGCGCCTCAGCGAGACTTGGCTCGAACCGGCCAGGTTGACCCGGAAACCGGCGAACTGGTCACCCAACTGGTCCAAGCCACTAATTGGATCGGAAATGCGTCAAAACCGGTCTAAAACTAGTCCGACCGTCGAGTTTGGAGAAAATCGATGAACCGGCTGGGTCTGTGAAACCCGGCCGGTTGGTGCATTTTTTTTTTAAATTTTTTTTTGAAGATATTATTGGTCATCCATATTATTTTGATGATGACAGAGAGCCTTTCATTAATGCACCATCTTTAGATTCTTGGCCATAATTTTATTGTGTTTGGAGGTTATTTTGTAAACCCATCTTCTTTAATTGTGCTCCTAGTTAATTGGGTTATTTATGTTTTAAACTTGTAAAAATGTTTTAGGTATTTTTATTTTGTAAACTCATTATATATATATATATATATATATATATATATATATATATATATATATATATAAGTATGGTTGTATAATTTATAAATATAGTATGGTTTTCGAAACTGAGTCATAGTTATGTGGTTCAACCAGTGACCCATTGACCCAGTACCCCGACTAGGTCGATGACCGGTCCGAGTTTGATAACATTGCCTCAAATTAATTCCAGGTTAAACTAATATAAATGTGATCCCTTCATTAATTAAGTGTGAAGACACAAACAAAGAAAAGAAGAAAAGAATGATTTTTATATTTTGTAAAAGATATAAGAAATGGGAATATTACAAAATAATAATATAAAGAAATAAGAGTAGTTATTAGGAAATAATTAGCAATGGGGGGCATACATACTATTTTAGTTTTGCTATTTACCGGTTACTACTCTTGTTTCACTATTTACTACTTTGGTTTTGCTAGTAGCCAGAGCTTTGTTCGTTAGTAGCTAGTGAGGTCACCAGTAGTGAAGCTTCGAGACACTGGCGTAGTAGTTAATAATAAAAAAAGGATTAAGTAGCAATTTTGCCCCAGAAGTACACCGCCAGGAGCAATTTTCCCCTGAAAGTTTTTTGACTCAATTTTGTCTCGGAAGTATAAAATCGTAGCAATGTTACCCTCCACTAACGACCAACCCTCACGAAGTTACCACACTCGAGTGTGTACGGATTTTTTTTTAAATGAAGTGCACACTCAAATTAGTATGCACTTTAAAGGACACACTCGGGTGTGCATTGGGCACACTCGAGTGTTCACTCGAGTGTGCCCAATGCACACTCGAGTGTGTGCACTTGGTGCACACTCAAGTGCACGCATTTGAGTGTTCACCAAGTGCACACAAGTTGCATAGGGCACACTCGAGTGAACGCTCGAGTGTGCCCTTTAAAGCACACTCATTAATGAGTGTGCACTTCGTTTAAAAAAAAAAATCTGTACACACTCGAGTGTGTGATAACGTTATTAGTCTCACCGTTAGTTGGGGCACAATTGTTATGTTTTTATATTTCTGGGGCAAAATTGAGCCCAAAAAAACTTTTAGGGCAAAATTGGCGTACTTTTGAAGCAAAATTGCTACTTAACTCATAAAAAAAAAAAAAAAAAAAAAAAAAAGAGTAGTTAGTATCAAAACAATAATAATTATTAGGAAATAGCTTGTAATATGGAGGTATAAGTACTACTTTAGTTATGCTATTAGTCACTTTGGTTTCATCATTTACTACTCTTGTTTCATTATTTACTTTACTTTTCACAAGCTGCCAGAGATATGGTGACTAACTGCCAACATCAAGGCTCCGATGATTAATCGCTAACGGGTTCGACTGCGTAGGCTGACAAGGGGTTTTGAGGGGCTTCTTTGGAGGAAAAAACTAAAAGCAGTGACGTCATTTCACAACATCTACAAATTTCTAAGAAATCCAAATGAATTGATTTAGTGTTTGATAAATTTAACAGCCGAATTTATTCTTTTGATACTTTAGTCCCATTTTCAATATCTACGTGGAATGATTCCGACTAGCGCAAGGATAACATGCCCCGTTGAACGGAAAATTTGTTAGAATGAATCTTTTTTATCAATTGTTTTTCAAAAGAAAAAAAAATGTTTCTATTTATTTGTCATCTGAAAAAAATTTAAGACAATATTAATTTCTTTTCTTTTCAATAATATCTTTATCTTTGAACATACAATTCTCAACCAAAGAAATATGCAAAGTCCAATAAGGATATACTGCAAAAGTTAACCAAAGAAATAGATAATTTTAACATGAAATTATATATCTTAACCTGAATGGAGACACCTTAAACTGAGAACAATTGGAGTCTTATGAATTTGATTGGTGAGTTGTATTTTTTTTTTTATAATCCTTTGGGCCGTGACTCTTTCTAGAGGAATAATTAAAATCAAAGCTTTGCAGGCATAATGCCTCTACCCAGGAATCTATTTCTAGATGGGATTCAAACATGGTTCATCCACTTTATAATCTAGTTGGTCCATTGCTAAACCAACTCCGCTAAGGTGATTGGAAACTTGTATTTTGTGAAAATCTGAATCAAAGATTATACATTAGTGACTTGTAGACTCTTCGGCTTAGCTAGCCCAAAGGGCAGTAAATATGCCAATGTCACCCGATTCTGATGATATGGGAATGAGTGGGATAAAATGTCTAATTTAGGTGACAATCACGCTAAGGAATGATAGAAAATCATTCTTATCAACTTACTTAGAATGATGATTAAAGCATTCATAACCAACTTTTCAATCATAATTTACAGTTTATAAGATAAATATATTAAAAATTATTTTGTCTCAACTTATAAGAACGTACACTATGGATAATACCAAGGTTTGACATCAAAATAACACTGGTACTTTTAGAATTGTTTCTCTGACATAATATTCATGAGACTAACAGAAATAAAATTAACAAGAACTTTAAAACAATTAACAACTCGTTTTGTTGGGAAATCATCTATTTAGAATTTTGAAATTCAAATGGTATTTTCTTGAGATTTTCCCTAATAATTAATAAATAACAATGAATACAACAGTACAATGTAATACACAATAGAACTGTTGCCTTCTTTGTTTTTTCCCCTCTTTAATTTTCCTTGTTCATTCATTGACAAACTAAACATGCTCCTAAAATTCAACAATTTGAATGGGAAATAATCCGCACTACCCACCCGCCGCTGAAAAAATAGAAGGGAAGAAAATCTTTGCATGATTATTATATCAATAGTTCAAAAGCAAAAAATCCACAATGGAGATCAAGATTATACAGAGATATCCAAGGTCACAACTGGGAACTGCAGGGAAGAAGAAGGCTACAGGACAATTATATCAGATGATCAACCAACAAAAATGGTTCAATTCAGAAAATTTTACCTTGCGTCCAACTTCTCGTGAATCAACAGGTAAACTGACCTTCAGGATAATATTTGGTCAGTTCACTACCTAATTCTGCATATGAAATTGGAGATATCATGCATATTGCGACCATCAAGATCCAAAAGTTCTGTCATTTACTGAATATCCACTCGTACAATCCCTTGAATTTGCTCGACCAAGTTTGACAATGTAAAAGCAAGTTTTTCAAGTTCATAGCCATGAACGAAGCAAAGGATTTTTTTTTTTAGAACATCATAACTTATATATGATGAGAAGTACAAGAGCTCAAGTCAAGAGTTTTGAAGATTTAAAAAACTTGCCCAAGTCTTTTTTTGTCAAATGCCATAAGTTAAGTTGTCAACAATCAAACTGGATCTAGAATCAACAGAGATTGAATAATGTTTAAGATGCACAAAGGCCGACGTCAACTTTCAAATCCAGCCCAATCAAAATCCAAACAAGAGCTCCCATACATTTCACTAAACCCTTGAACAAATCATTCAGCCAAATCAGAAATATGTCTGGAAAACTCGAGATTAAAATCTCAGCAGGCAACTCAGACTGAGTTATTACTGAAAACTAGCAGTTAACAAAATCATTGATGTTCCATTTGAAACTGCTCCTCCAAAAATGGTAGGCAAACTCATCTAAGGCATGTTTCAATTTGCTTTTTTTGTTTCCCTTTCAATTTCAACTTTCCAGAATGGCTACCAACCAAACTGTTCCTTAAATAAAACACATTTTTGACAAGATATATATAAGCTTTCAGAAATTATTGCGTTTATACTGGAGAATATTAAAACTTATTCATCTATTTAAAAATAATCAAAATAGAAACATTGATATGCTAACTCTCAGGGATAAAGGTCTCACTTAGCAGTAAGCCCCTCAAATCTCATTTTAAATAGTTTACAAACATAACCCCTCTTGCACCTCTAGCAACAAATTTCTTTATCATACTGCTTCAAAACCTAAAGAACAAGTCCCCAAGTATCTTATATCACCATGGCAATTCAATATAAAAAACAGTTGTGTTAATTTAAAACAGTAATATCACAATATTTTCCATTGCAAAACTCAAGAAGCAACTAATTTGTAGTTATAATAGACTGTCCGGCGACTTACATTAATATTAAAAAAAGGCCTGTTAGAATATGTTACAGTATACTCTGTCCCCATCCTGCTAAAATATGTTGATGGACAAACCGTAACAGCTACCCCTATTAGAAACCAGGGTATTTTGACCTGACTTGATCATGTCATTAATGACTCTTAGTGACTTGAAGTCAAAAGGCCCCTTTACTGATTGTGACAGATAGTGAGTTACCCGTCATTCTTTTCTATTTCCATCCCTATGTAATATATTTCCTTCCCTTTTGATATACTTTAGCTGTAATTTTCTTTCCTTCTTGGCGGCAGCCCAACAGTCAATTCTTACCGGCTGCTTCAGTAATTTATTCTTTCCTTTTTGCTGTAATTATTTGTGAATAAGTCTCAGCTTATTTTCTTCGCCTAAGAATATTTAGGCTAGTTGTATTTATCAAAATCAAATAATAGAGTACTCAATATTATTTTTGCCTCTTCTGCCCTAAGACAATGAAACACATACCAATACAAGCTCTATGCAAAACAACCAGACTACCCATGCATAGCATTATTTTCTCACTCTTACTCTAGGGGGAAGGAGGTCCATAAATAATGTGTCACATAATGATGACGGGCTGGGTTTCTCTCATCATCCTTTTCTCATCATTCCTCATAATCTTTAAATCACATCCATTCAATCAATACAATACTACTTCAACTTTTCTTTTATTTTTCTAATCAATGGCCCAGATGAGGCCAATGAGAGAAAAGGAGAAGAAGATAAGGAGAGAATCTCCTTCCTAATGATGACAGGGAAAATCAATGCATGATGAAATTTTATGTAAATGATGATTGATGATAGCAAACTCTCTCCACTTTCCATTGTTTCAAAATACCCAAAAAATTGGTAAATCTTGCCGCTTTGTTCACAAATCTTGTTCACTAATAACGAAGATAATTACACAACTACATCAATCAGGAATTTAACAAATAGCTGAAAAAATTAGCAACTTCTTTCTCAAAACAAATTGCGTACATAATAAACAAATTTAATGCTTGGGACCCCAAAGGAAAAATAATTGAAGATGCGTAATCAACCGTCACCTTTTCTAAGATAAAACTAAAACAACTCTGAAAGTGATTAAAGAACATAAACAGAAAAAAGAAAACTAGAGGTTGGGGCAAATTAAGAAACTCAAGAAATTCGATAATTTAAAGTCAAAGACACCTCCAAACTTCCGAGAAGACTAGCTATATGAGGAAAAGAATGAACTACAGTATTTGACCATTTTAGCCTGCAACCTTTATTGCTCCCAATTCATTGATTTTTGAGCTCTTGTGCTGCAATAAAAATTTCAAGAAAATGAAAAGAAAGATTCATATATAGACAAGGAGAAGCTACAAGAAAATAGTATTGATGTACAAAGAAGGAAAAGCACAAAATATACAGATGGTAACTCATCCTAAGACAAGGGTTCTCACTTCATTACCTTACTTTTTTTGTGTTTGTGTACATAAATAAGATCTTCATCTCCATCGTGCTTCCTTTTCTGTGATCATATGGATGGAAAAAATGTAAAGAACAAAGTTTTCACATCATTAAAAAACAGAATGAAACAAATCATCTTATTTCCTTTTCAAATGTTGACATCAAACCAAACACATGTCCTAAATTAGATCTTAATTCACAAGCGACTGAGGGTTGACAATGCCAACAAAACTTTCTTAAAATTCCTATATAACCAAAAGGCACAAATTTCATAAGATATTCAGTGAATCAACCAATTCATTCAATGAAATTGCAAAATGACAACTTTAAGATCTAATACTCAGAATTATGAACGAGAAAATAGTATCAGCAGATAAAAATTCCTCAACCTTTTCATGGTGTTTCTTGCCATGATCAGCACTGGAATCATGATGCCCACTCTTATCCTTCCTTTTTTCCTTGTCTTTATCTTTGCTTCGGTCTTTATGACGATGCTTGTGCTTCTTATGCTCCTTGTCTTTCTCTTTGTCTCTGTCCTTGTGCTTTTTATGCTTCTTCTCCTTATCTTTAGACTCATCTTTTAATTTTCTAACAATGGCAGGAGCCCCCTTCTCAGCCTATTAATAAGATGACAAGACCAACAATTTCTCAAGTATATATAACAATAATGTAATTGTGAAATGAGGTTCAAAGCAAAAGTTTCTTACTGGAGGCAAATCAACAGAACCTATTTCCCTCAATTGAAAGGCTTCTTTTAAAGTATCTAGGTCAAAAGGCCGTATATGAGCAGTTGTATCTCTTGAGAAGGATGGGTTTTGAATAAGCTGATCCAACTGCAAATTATCTCCTTTTCTAATTTCAGTGTCTCCTACGACATTGTAAAGATAATGTGTGTCCAAAACTGATTCAGGAAGTGACCTCTTGCAGAAAAACTCATAGTGGGGTAGTAATTTGAAATTACGTATAAGATCCGCAGCCCCTGTCAATTCCCTTGGTCCTAATGGTTGAAATAACATTGTATGAATGCAATGAGAAAAATATTAGCAGGTGATTTCACCCATAAATTGTTGAAAGAGTCAGATCAAGAATGCTAAAAGAGTCAAACTGAAATTGGAAAGCAAAAAAATTTTAAATGAAACAATAGATTTTATGCAAAATGGAGAGCATTCATTAGACAAAGATAGGATTAAGCTTTGGCTAAAATTCCTGAAACAGATTCTTATAGCGTTCTATATTTACAATTTTCTAGAGTCTTCACACAAAAATATTTTAAAAAATACAAAACAATAATGATAAAATATTATTTGAGTCAGAGATGAAGAATAATCTCTCTTGTTGATATTATCCATATGAGAACATTGCTACATATAGGCCCCAAGAAGGGCAATCATCCTTGAGGGAATAAAGAGAGGATTACAACCAATCAAAAAGAAAATCAGAATCTTGCCTAAACTAGCTAAGCTATAATCATGGGATATAATGAAATGCCATAATAAAGGGATTTAGTAATTAATGACTGATTTCCAACACTCCCCCTAAAGCTAGAGAGTATATGTCAATCATTCCCAACTTGCCTCGAAATCCTTCAAACTTGATTCTGCCCAATGGTTTTGTCATAACATCAACAATCTAGTCTGCAGATTCTATGTGGGACAGATTCATTATGCCTACTTCAATCTTTCCTCTAATGAAGTGTCTTTCTATCTCAACATGTTTTGTTCTATCATGATGTGCTGGGTTTTTGAACATTTTAATGTTGGCTTTATTGTCACACCAAAGTTGCGCTAGCCCGTACGTGGAATTTCCAACTCCTTCAATAATCGGATAACCCAAATTTCTTCACATACTCCATTGTTAGCAGCTCACAGCTCTGCTTCCACACCACTTTTTGACACCACAATCTATTTCTTGCTTCTCCACATAACAAGATTCCCCCACACAAATGCGCAATACCCTAAGGTTGACCTCCTAGTCTCTATCCTTACATAGCTTGTATTGGTGTATATTTCACTGTTTTTGGTAGTACCTTTTTTAAAGAAGATTCCTCTTCCAAGATTAAATTTAGATACCTCAAAATTCTATATACAGCCTCCATGTGTTTTTTCATGCAACAAATGCATAAACTGACTTACTATTCCAACTGCATAGCTCATATCAAGACATGTGTGGCTTAAGAATATCAATTTTCCCACAAATCTTCTATATCTTTCTAAGTCAACCGGAACACCTTGTGCCTTGATCTCTAAGCGACATCCCTCTTCTATTGGTGTACCCTTTGGTTGGGCACCCAACATTCCAATCTCATGTAAAGGGTCTAGGGTAAACTTTCAATGAGATATGTTGATGCCCTTTTTGGTTATTGCCTCTTCCATCCCAGGAAAAACCTCATTTGTCCAAAGTCTTTCACTTGAAATTTAGTTGACAAGTCCTATTTTAGTTAAGCAATGGATTCTTCATCTTTTCCTATAATGACTATGTCATCAACACAAATGATCAAGATGGTGACTTTGTCATTAACACATTTTATGACCAACGTGTCATCTACTTATCCCGGAGTATACCCAAGTCCTTTCACTGCTTTGGTGAATCTACCTCACCAAGCTCTAGGAGATTGCTCAAGTCTTTACAATGACATACTGACGTTACACACAAAGTTGTTAGGAGCTAAAACTCCATCTGGAATCTCCATGTATACTTCTTCCTCTAAGTTTCCATTTAGAAATGCATTCTTCATGTCCAATTGGTGTAATGACCAATCCAAGTTGATTGCAATTGAAAACAACACTTGGATGGTATTAAACTTGGCTACTGGAGCAAATGTCTATTGGTAATCAATCCCATATATCTAGGTATATCCTTTTGCAACAAGTCTCCCCTTGTATTTATTTATACTACCATCTGGATTGAATTTTGGGGTTAAGATCCACTTGCATCCTACTAGTTTCTTCCTTCAGGAAGAGTTGAAATCTCCCATGTTTAATTTTCCTTAAGTGCCCTCAACTCTTCTTCTACAACTTGTTTTCAATTTGGATCAGCCATAGTGTGTTGAAATGTGTCTCGAATTTTTATTTGTACATTGTTTTTAACAAAGATTTACATTATTGCAGACAAGTTACCATATAAGACAAACTGTTGAATTAGATGCTAAGTACACGATCTTACCCCTTTTTCTAAATGCAATAAGCCAACCCAGTTCTTCAAGATTTAATCCCAGATTGGAGTCATGGTCGTTCCTTTGAAAGAGAGAGATAGTTCTAACATTGTTTGGTTCATCTAGAACTTGTAATCTGGACTCTAACTCTTGTCATGGTTTGGCGTCCATCCATGAATTGATCTTGACATTTGTTTCTAGTTCATTAGGTGTGGGTTTAGGTTGAGGTGGAATATGCTCATATTCATGATCAAGTTAGGTAGGACTTGATTGGTTTGTGGGAGCAAATGAGACAAGGGTAGCTATAAGGTTAGGTTGTGGTGGTGGTTGTGTCCAATGAACCTTTGGAGTTATATGCTTCCAGGATTAGCCATTCAATTGTAGTATACTTCCCCTGAATGAGTAATTTGGGATGATATGCTTCTTCCGAGAAGACTGTATCCCAGGAGATAATAAGCTTCTTGGAAGTATAACAGTTGCATTTGTATCCTTTTCTAGCAGAAAAGTAACTAAGGAATACACATTTGTCAACTCAAGCAACAAAATTGTTGCCACCTTGTGAACAAAGACAACATAGCCAAACAACTTTGGAGATAATGAACTAATTGGAGGGAAATTTGGAAAACGTTCAAGGAGTTTTTAGATAGGAGTGTCGTAATTGAGAACTTTGGATGGCATGCGGTTAATGAGAGAAGATGCTGTGAGTATGGCATCACCCAAGAAGAAGGTACTAACATTTCATTCCATTAGCAAGGTTTGGGTTACTTCCACTAGGAGACGATTCTTTTGCTTGGCCACTTCATTTTATTGAGAGGTGTAAAGACAAAAAATTTGGTGATGAATTCCTTGTTGATCAAGAAATTCATGAAAGGCTTTGCTCATGTATTCTGTTAGTTCTCTATGGGTTTTGATAATAACAAACAATTGTAAAATCAAGAATGAAGTTTTGTCTCAAGAAAGTGAAAACTTGCTATCTGAGGCAAAACTCGAGTTTCAGGATCAAAACTCGAGTTTTGGCCATACAGGGAAAAGCTTAATTTGAATGGGCAAAGGCAAAACCGCAGTTTGCATTTGGAAACTCGAGTTTTGACCTTACAAAGAGTATTGCAAGTTTTACATAAGAACAAACTTAAGTATTGGTTTCAAAACTCGAGTTTAGGCCAAAGAGACTCTTCAAAGGAAATGCAAACTCCAGGTTTCCAGATTTTATAAGTTTTCCAAGTTTTTGAGAAAACTCGAGTTTCAATTTACAAACTCGAGTATTGGGAATCAAAAATGTTTTTAACTGAAAACTTAAGTTTATGAAAAGACAACTCTAGTTTTCTTCTTGACTCCAAATTTAAATGTTTTCATTTTTCAAATGAAAACTTGAGTATGACATTGAAAACTCGAGTTTCAAATCAAGCACAGATAATAAATACTTCAATGCATTTATAAACTCCAATTTGGAAAAATCTAGTTTCGGAAACTCTAGTTTCGAATCTCTGAGTTTCAAATTAAAAACGAAAACTCGAGTATGGGTTGGGAAACTCGAGTTTCGAGTCATACAGAGAGCATCGATGATTTTCAAAGATTTCGATACTTCAGTTTTAAATGAAAACTCTAGTTTTGATGTTTTGGACATATTTTCACTAAGAGTCCAAAACTCGAGTTTGGCTTAAAAACTCGAGTATTGGTACTAAGCTAAATTAAAGCTTCAAAGCTCAAATCGTGACTTTCCTCTCTAGAAGGAGGAAACTCAAGTATCAACATGGAAACTCGAGTTTAGACTTAAGTGCATAGTGACAAACTCGAGTATTGATGCACAAACTTGAGTTTGTGACGCAGCTAGTGAGAATTCAAATTTACAAAATCTATCAAAAGCTTGTTGATTGATCTGAATGCTTTCTAATATTAATTATTAACCTCATTAGATATGTTTAACGAGTTTGCTAGTTTTTCAACTATTTAAGAAGATTATAAGGGCTGTTTTCACTAAAAGCAAAAAGACTTGTCAGAACATTAAATGCAAAGCCACCTAACTTGCCATAATTTAATCTACCAAGCTCTGCACGATACAAAAAGGATAAAGGGACATTTACCTAATCAAGACATTGACATTCCAACGGATAAAAACACAAAGAAGTCAACCTTTATCCTACAATACAAAGAATAAGCAAGAGTAGAGAGAGAGAAGAGACCAAAGTGCCTCCAACAGATAGAAAACTTCACCAACGGTCATATTGATGCTTGCAACAATTATTAATCACACTCTAAATATAAATAGAGCAGCATTCAATTCTTCTCAACAACTATTGAGCCAGAAAACGAAAAAACATTCAATTTGTTCATCTACTCTTAAGTTTTTTTGTATAAAGTATCTTTTGATACTATTGAGCTTCAGTGTTCATCTTTATCCGCTCTTTAAGAGAGTTTATTGTTTGTACATCATTTATTGTAAACAATCTTAAGTCAGGGGACTTAGAGATTGGGGTAATTAATTACAACTTGTAAGGGGGAGCAAGTTCTAGTGAGAGAATTGCTCGAGTTATAGAGTGTGTAATCAAGTGATATAGTGAAATACTCAGGGTGCCTGAGGACTAGATGTAGGTCATAGAGTTGGACCGAACCAATATAAACCTTTATGTCTTATTCTTCTTCCTTGCAATCTGTTTTGACCCTGTTCCATCGCCTCTAAAACAGAACTTGTGAAAGAATTTTAAAAATCCCCAATTCACCCCCTCTTTGTAATTTAGCTCTGCTTTCATTCTTTAGCATTATCGCTTCATAGTACCATGATGGAAGTGTTGAATTGGATTTGCACAAAGGTATAGAAGCTTTGAAATACTTTGGCTACTTCAGATTTTTCTTTCATTAAATAAACCCATGTGGTTTTTATGTGATCATCTATGAAAGTAACAAACCATCTAGTATTGGTGAGGGTTTTAATTCGTGCAAGGCCCCAAATATCACTATGGATTAGTGTAAACGTTGAGAAAGGTGTATAGGGCTATTTGGGATATGAAGATCTAGTTTGTTTTGCAAGTTGACAAGTTTCATAATGGAAAAAAATGAAATTTTTATTTAATAAACTTGGAAACACATACTTCATATTATCAAAACTAGGGTGGCCTAAGTGACAATGCCACAACAGTACATAATTATTTTGAGAATTGGAGCTAACCAACACCCTTCTTGCCTTTCATACATCTTTATTCTTCAAGTTCTATTCTTCAAAGTAGAACAGTTTATCCCATTCTATAGAAGTTCCAATCGTCCTCCTCAATTTTCAATCTTGAAAAACACAAAGATCATCACCAAAAATCACTCGGCATATTCAACCTCTAGTTAACTTGCTCATAGATATTAGATTACAAATAAGTACAGGCACAAATAGAACATTGAGTATTTCCAAGTGATTAAAAGTGACTGTACCAATTTCCTCAACCCTTGTGAATACATCATTAGCTACTTTTAATTTGAGGTGTTAATGACAATTCAAGGTTGTGGAATAAAATTTTGTTACCAGTCATGTGATATGTAGCTCCTAAATCAACAATTCAAGTATGTTAAGTAGACATCATAACATTGAGAGCTACAATGGAATAACCTTATTGTACCAGATTCACACTAGGAACAAAGTTTGACTTATTCTGCTTGTCAAGTTTCCTGCGAAGCACTTGTAATTCTTCTTGGAAGTGATAATCATTCTAAACCGTTGGTTCAGCTGTGGTAAGGTGACTTTGGAAATTCAATTTTCCAATAGAAAGCCCATGGAGCTTCCAGCATTCTTCTTTAATATGGCCCCCCTTCTTGCAATAGTTCATTTGTTATTCTTTTGTTCCCCTTATGTTCCCCTCACTATGAGTACTGAGCTTTCAATTTGACTTGAGCTACTTTGGTTTAGGAGTTTTCTACTTTCTTCGAACGTTCAAAGATGACAACATCAAAGAGTTGTGGTAGAAGCCTCAAACCTATGATTCTGCCCCTTATCTCTTCGAAAGTCATTCAAGCCTAGGAGAAAATTATGTATCCATCCTTCTTCCACAGTCCCCTTATACAACTGAGCATCCTTAATGATAGAGTACCGGATTAGCGTGAGATAATGGAAATTACGGAAAGTATAGAGATTTTAGGAATTAATATTTAACTGAGTCTGTTTTTATTGTTATTTTATTATTATCTTTAGGAATTAGGAAATAAGAGGAATATTTTATTGAATATTATCTTTTATTATTATCTTTAAGAAACAGGAAATAAGATGAATATCTTATTAGTTAAGATTTCGTTGTTAGGATTTATGGTTGTTAGTTATCTAAATCTTAGATTTAAATATATTTCGTATTTATATTTTGAATAGAGTTTACCCTCTGTAAATCATTATAAATAGGCCTAGTACCTCATCAATAAAATGTCAAATATTTAGAGAGAAATAAGTACGGGAGATTTTCTTTGGACTTTAATAGTCTTATGAGTTACAGATTCTGGTTCATCTATTATGAAGGATATGGGCTGATTTAGAGAAGAGGTGAAATTCTTGCCTACTCTCTATCTCAGAGAGACTATTCTTAAAGAGTTCCTAGATCCTTGCTTCTCTTTAAAAAGATAATAATCTATTTTCCTTTTATTTCCCAAGTTCTCTTTACATTCCCATTCCCATTTAACCTTCCCATAATTCGTACCCTACCACTTAATGTTTTTCTATGAATAAACCTCAAACAAGTCTTGTTGTTGCCACAATTTTTGCAAAACATTATAATATTCAATCACCGACATGTTACCTTGTCTCAAATCACAGAGTTGTCTCTTCAAATGGATCAAGGCAGTGGTGTTCTCAAGTGATGAGTAGGCTCTCCTAGCTGCATCCCACAATTCCTTTTCCCTATGGGCAAGCAAATAGCCCTCACTAATATCCAAAGTCATCCAGCTACCCAACCAACTCATTACTTGGTTATTTTCAGTGAATTAAGGGTTGAAATTGGGATCATTGGGGCTCGTTGAGGAGCTTCACCGTTAATATGGTTCTCCTTTCTCTTACCAAGTAAATATCTCAGCACACTATGGGACCACTGGGGCCAAGGCAGTTCTTCCCATTTAGTTTATGATTAATGATCATCCCTTGATTTTTTGTAAAGGATGAAAATTCTGAAGCCATCTCTATAGTTTAGTGTGCACAATAGTAGTAGATGAAGGAAGTATAGAGGATGAAGAGGAAGAGGCAGTGTTGCCTTGTGTTGAAGTAGTAGTACCCAACATGGGTGCCATAGGAAGGACCCCAATAGTCGCTAGAATTTGAGAAACAAACTCGAAAAGAAGAGGGAAATCACGAGGGTTCATTTTCCAGCAAGAAACTTCAATCAGTGTGTGAGACTAGCGACAACACGTGGATTCACACATAGGGACTAAGGCAGTGCATGTGGCTCACGTGCAGCTCCGTTCACCTCCAAACTTCAAGAACTGGCCAATTAGAGGGTTCTGATCACAGCTATCTAGGCAATGTGAGCTCACTCATCCCCTTGTAAGAAAAAACAAGGTCCCCATGCCTCCCTCCCTCCCTCCCTCCCTCCCTCCCTCTCAATCCAAATCGGACTCAAGCTTTAATACCAAGTTCGAGTTTGAGATGAAGAATAATCTCTCTCTCTCTCTCTCTCTCTCTCTCTCTCTCTCTCTCAGTCCAAATCGGACTCAAGCTTTAATACCAAGTTCGAGTCTGAGATGAAGAATAATCTCTCTAGTTAATATTATTCATATGAGAACATTGCTACAATATATATAGGCCTCAAGAAGGGCAATCATCCTTGAGGCAATAAAGAGAGGATTACAATCAATCAAAAAGAAAATCAAAATCTTGCCTAAACTAGCTAAGCTATAACCAAGGGATTTAGTAATTAATGACTGATTTCCAACAAATATATTTCAAGACCAAAAAAATGTTGAGAAATTTCATATATTATAAACACGAGTAACAACAAAATGCCTTCAAGTCTACTTATACTGTCAATTCACAGCAAACTTGATAAGAATTAGATTTTCATCACACATAAAATCTTCACACATTGGTATGAAATTTTATGCTTAAAGGGAGAGAATTATGATGTTGATCAATGTCCCTCATATGACACCAAAAATAAAATAACATTAAATTTAAATAAAATGAAATGAAACCTAATTGTATCTTCCAACAATTAACAAATTCATCATCTTTGCAAACATCAACAACCTGACTGAGGTGGCAAATTCAGATAAAGAAAGAACTAGAGCTCAAAATAGAGATGAGAAAAGGTTTACAGAGACGAAGAAGGAAACACCAAATACATTAGATATTTCTGAGTTGAATAATGGATAGCAAGGATTTGCAATTCCCAGGTCTTTATGCGTCAGCTTTTTAGATAGATGCCAAATTTCAATGAGAATAACAACTCAGGTAACAGTTCAACTATGATGAGAGCTTATTTCAAGTGAGAAAGATGATCTAACAAGCTCCCCTGACTTTGGCATGAAAAATCACACACCTGTAAAGCTTGAATCATGATTTCAATAACCTTGAGTCAAGATTTGATATTCTGAAAAAAGATGCAGCTGGCTACAATACCATACAGCTACACATTAAAGTTTTCCAAAATTTGAAGAAGATACTTCTCCTATTTCATCCATCATCTTCCCCTCCCAACATTTCCATCTCATTTCTACAACAACTTCATGTTTTCCAGCTAAATTATTGGTCTACCGCCCAACCTGATGTTATGTATTATGAAATTGATTTCATTTTCAATAGAAGGAAATTTAATTTTTACTTTATTCACATTTCATACAAACAGGAAAATTTGTAATCATATTCTATGAAGCACAAAACTTTGTTGGCCCATAACACTTTAGAATGATGTTACATTCTTATGTTTAAATACTTTTTGAAGAACATAAGGAACTGAACGTAGCTTCATTGCAGCAACATATTGCAAGTCATTAACCAGTGAAGTTTGAATAATTATACAGATAAATGCAGACAGAAACTTGCCTAAAATTCAAAACAAGATGAATTTAATTACATACACAAAGCAAAGCACAACATGAAAAACAATTACCTCCTCCAAACTTCTTGCCTTCTGGATCCATGTGTCATTCTTTCATGGCATGCACCATTATCAACTGCACTTTGTTATGAAAAATTGTTCTTCATCCATTAATTTTTGGATTGCAAAATAACAATAGTCATAATCAATTTCAGGACGTTTAAATAGAAAATCATTTACAAATTCTATGCACCAGGTGAAAAAACAACAGTAAATCTGTGGATTTGAAAGTAAATACTAGCCTTGAAAACTACTGATTTTTTCGTCTGAGATTAATAGTCAGTTTTGCTAATGACCAAAAGGCCGGTGAATATTCTGCTTTTAAAAACAATATTCTTATTGGTAGCTTGTCTGTGATGGACCTCTCAATTTCAAATTTGAAACACTTCTTTTATATTATTTACTTTTTGATGTGTCAGTTTGTTGAATATAATGTACGTACAATACATCCATATTCTGATGGATAGTGGTGAAGAGAAAGAGAGGATCCACTGAATAGTAATCAAAGTATAACCATCTAATTACAATCCATCCTACGTACCTAATAATTACCTCAAAACATAACATAACTACCTTCAACATATTAACTACAATTCATACATCATATTCCCACCTACGTATATACACAGGTACATACAAACATATACCTCTCATAGCCATAACCTAACATTTTAGCAATTGAAGATCAATATTTGTACTCACAATGGTATGTCCTTGTTCTTCTATATGCATAATAAGGTTTGTGGAAAGGAAGAGTGGAAGTTACATACTTGAAGAAGAAACATATTCAAGATTAGAAATTTGTAGCAAACGAAGTGCGTTTAGGATAAACTCACAACAAATATCCTAAATTATCATATAAAATTTAGAGTCAAAATATCCCTTCACTGTTTAAAAAACAATTCGTGTTTTACCCTCATATTTGAGCAACAAGCCTTAGCATTAGGAGAATGAAAGGGCATAAAGAATTCCCAGCCTTCTTTTAGAAAATCCCCCCGTACATCCCTTCCATTCAATATATAGTGAAGATCTTTCAGAGAATATAAGTGATATGAAAAGAAATGAAGACAAATGATTAATCTGTTTTACCCTTTTGTAGGGAGCTTATAATGAATATCTTTATTTTAAAACGGGTTTCCTTGTTTAAAATGGTTTACCTATCCACATGTGACTAATTAATAACTTGTTATGAATACAGGTATCCGACATCCCATGATTTTGTATCACATTGCATATCATACTCCGTATAAATGTTTCCTAATTCTGAATGCATAAATAAGGTTTGTGCAAAGAAATGGAGTATATAATTACCTACTTGAAGAATAAAGGCAGTCGATATTGCAAAAACAAAAGAAAGAAAGAAATTGTGATAAACTGATAAAGGATCCCAAAGTAGATTACAATATTCAATTTACTTATACACACAGTGATTGCCAATGGCCAAAAATTTAGAAAACACACAAAGGAAGAGCACAGACCTCCCAGAACGAGACCAAACGATTAGGCTAGCTAAATCTACGTTTCGCTTGTCCAACAAACAAAAAAACACTAAAAACTAAGTTTCATAACCGAACAACTAGAAAATAATAATGGATATAAATCCGAAATTGATTTCACCCGACTCAACATATGGAAGAAGAATATGAAAGAACAAGAATAAAAAAAAGAACCGACATGGAAAATAATCCAAATTGGGTAGCAAAATAAATAAATAAAATACCAGGGGAAGTTTGAAGAGGAGGAGAACGAAAGTGGCGCGGCAATAGAATGCGTGCGAGCAACGGCTGCTGGTGCCTAGGGCCCGAAGTCACAGAAGGGTTAACATGGAACAATCGCTGAATCGATCGAAATAATCAAATATTTTCTCCCCTTGGAGCTGCGCCGTGAACTAACTAAGCATACTAAAAAAGGAAGGAAAACGTAGGTTAATAAACTATTATCTCATGCGGGCGCCAGTATAAATAGGTTAATAAACTATTATCTCATGCGGGCGCCAGTATAAATAATTTTTAAGTGAATCAAAAATATTAAAAAAAGCTTTTAAAAACATGCAATCAGCACTAAGTCGTTAGAAAAAGATAACTTTCATTATCTGAAAAAGATAACTTCCATTATCTAAGTTGCCGATTGGCCAATTAACTTTTACTCGAGGAGCATCCAACACGAAATTGTTTAACTTCAGGAGCACTCAGCACAAAAAAGTCCATATACAATCCACACAAAATTTGACTGTTGTAAATCATTGCCTAGACCCCAACCATGTGCATTAGGGTTAGAAAGAGTGAATGCAACAAAAAAATTACAAATTATATTAATTATTATTATTAGTTATCTTATACAATTATTGACTATATATTTACTCTTTGAATTAAATTTTTTTTGTTGTAATTCTTTTTAATCTTGTAGAAATATCACATATTTTTGTGCATATAATATGCGTAAAAATTGAATATAATTTATAGGTCACCTTTATTTATTTTGGTATGTCCTTCTCTTGTCTCTGTTCATAAAGGGATTGAATTCATTTATATTTAGGTGTATAAATATAATATTTTTTTCGGATGAAAATTGATGTACGGCTATGAGATTAACATACTATGGATTCAAATCTTATTGTCGGTTAAGTAGGTACTCTAGGAGCATTACTTTTAAAAATGAGACAAAGGCTTCTTGTTTTTTTTTTTTTTTTTGGCAACCGAAAGACCCCATCACATTAACTATTCTAAATTGATAATAAATAAAACTAAAAAAATTACTCATATTATATGCACTTATATCAATAACTAAAAAAATCTTATTAGCCGTATATCAATTTTTACGCATATTTATACGCACGTAAATATGTGATATTTTTAAAACATTGAATAGAATTACAACAACAAAAATTAAATTTAAAGAGTAAATAATACAATATTATAGTCAATAATTGCATAAGATAACTGAAAATAATAGTTAATATAGGATAATTAATATAATTTGTGATTTTTTTATGTGCATTTACTCTTTCTAACCCCAATACACATGGTTGGGGATTCATGCAAGGATTTATAATAGTCGGATTTTAGGTGAATTGCACATGGACTTTTTTGTATTGAGCGCTCCTAGAGTAAAACTTTTTTATGCTGAGTGCTCCTGAAGTAAAAGTTCATTGGCCAATATGCACCTTAGATAATGGACGTTATCTTTTTCTTATGGCATTGTGTTGACTGCATGTTTTTAAAAGGTTTTTGGTATTTTTGATCTACTTGAAAGTTATTTATGCTAGGCGTTCTTGAGGTAATAGTTTATTAGCCTAATTGCTCCTTAAGCCAACATATAAATACTAGGAAATCATGAAAATGATAAATAGGTTTTGAAGGGACTAATTTGAGGTTTTAAAATGTTATGTTTTTATCAAAATATCCCTCAATTATTTATTTATTATTTTTTAAAAAACAAGAAAGAACCCTCCCAGTACTGAAGCTCTACGGGCCTTTGATGGCTAGCCGTTGGAGTTTTGGCTACTAGAACTCTAATGGCAACTTCAAGAATGAGATTGACTAATTAAATATGGGAATTGACTACTTGAACTGCCTAAATCCGATCAAACATCGTCAACAAATTGAATAAAAGCAATAACAACTTGAGTATTGGTAAAAATACAATATTTCAAAATCTTATATTAGTCCCTTGACATCTATTTGCCCTTTCCATGTGTTAGCATACTTCTTGGGTTTTTCTACGTTTAAATCATATTTATTTAGAGTTTCCCTTATAAAAATAATGAAGATGACATTAAAATACCATTCAACTTATAAAAACTCCAAATTTGGGAAAAGACATATAAATACTATTTGAATTCCCAAAACCTCAAAAAGTTTGATAACATGTTGAAATGATAGAGGGGGATTGGGGGGAATTTGAGTTTTTAATATTTGTGACAAATGACTAAAATACCCCTCAAATTAAAATTTAATCTTCTTCCCTCTCTCCTTCCTCAGCTCCTCTTTCTCACTCTTCTTGTCATCTCTTGTCTCTCACTTCCTCTTCTCATTCAAATCTCACCACCTCTTCCCTATCTCCGTCTCCCTGTCTTCTCCCTCTCCCCCTGCTTCAAATCTTGCCACTTCCCCTACTCCAACCTCTACAAACCACTTTCTTGTCTTGTCAATGGAGCCCCTAGCTCTCACCTATGATCTCACTCTCACAGTCAAGAACCAAAGACCTATACTTGGGAGGTTGATTTTTGAATGGAAAAAGGAGAAGAGGACAAAGCTACCATCAACCTTACCAACCTCCTTCTCTCAGTGAGGTTTGGCGACTTTGGTGCTAGCGCCAATATAGGCGACTCGGATTCTATGACGACAACACTTGACCAAGTCTATGTGGTTCAAGTTGACGTTGGTAGTGAGGACGAGGGCATCAAAGGAAGAAGTCAAAGGGCCTCGCTAGAGACAGGAGATGTGGTGTAGCAAAGAACAACCAAATGGATGAACAGTCATAGTTGTGGCAGTGTAAAATTGGTGGAATGGGAGAGAAGAGGTTTTGGTATTAAGGAAATTGGTGGACAGGGATGAGTGGGAAGTTAGTCAGAGGATCAAGAACAAGAACTTGTGGGAGATCAAGGACCTTCACCTGGGAGGTCAATTTCAGTTATGGCTAGAATTGCTATTATGAAATTGTCATTGCTTATACTCAAGTTGTCAATAGGTGTCGTTGACAAATTGAGTATAAGCAATGACAATTTGAATACAACAATTTGTGGCTTGGTTTTTCTTTGTGTTTTGGGTTTATGTCTGTGTTTTGCTAATTGCTATTATGAATTTGTCATTGTATATACTCAAGTTGTCAACACCCCTATTAAAAGTTTAATAATTTGATGAGTATAGACAATAAAACTTGATTATTGCAATTAACAACTACCCCATTTTGGTGTCATTGACAAGTTAAGTATATGCAATGACAATTTCATAATAACCTATCAACTTGGGTATACATTTTGACAACTTGAGAGCTCAAATTGGTAATCTCTATACCAATATAGTTAATTGTATTACTTAAGTTGTCACCAGAGCTATGATCTATAACGCTAGAGCTCTAACTATAAGCAACCCCAAGGTGGGGCATGTTCTTGCTTTTTTTAAAAAAAAATAAAAAAAAAATCAATTGAGGGGCAATTTGGTCATTTGCCATGAATATTAAAAACCTAGATTTCTTCCAATCCCCTTTTTGTCATTTCAATGTTTTATCAGACTTTTTTGGTTTTTGGGAATTCCAACAATATTTATGTCTTTTTCCCTCCAAATTTTCTACTAAATTAGCAAAAAGATAATTGGTGATCTGGTAAAAATATAAGATTTTGAAGTTTGGATATTAACAATTTGAGTGTAGGAATTAACAATTTGGATATGAAGATTGATAGCTTGAGCTCTCCAAGTTGTTACTATGTATACTCAAGTTGATAATTGTTATTCTAAAATTGTTATTGTTTAAACTCAAGTTATCAATATCAAACTTTAAAGGGTTAAGGGGCAATTTTGCCCCAAAAGTTTAATTGATGGGCAATTTTGACCTGCTTATTATCCCAATTAATTTTGATTATTAGTTGACCAAATATATTGAATCAGATGGCAGTCCACATGTTGTCCACGTTATTTTTGTTAAGGTGTCAGTTTGTACTAGAAATCCAAGTGTCATTGACTTCATTTTTTTCAAAGTTAGATTTAAAACTTCTGGGCAAATTTGCATCTTTAAAATAACTTGGATGACATGTGGGCTAATAGCTCAATATATTTGGTCAACTAATGATTAAAATTAATTGGAATAACAATAGTAGGGCAAAATTGCTCCATTTTATATACTTCTGAAGAAAATTGCCTCCTAAAAAACTTTTGGGCAAAATTGACGCTCGGTAAAAACTTCTAAGACAAAAATGTCTCTCAACCCAACTTTAAAATATCATGTTTCTACTAGATCACTTATTTATCCTTTTACTAATTTGTAGACATTTTGGGGTTTTTATCATTCGAATGGTATTTTGTTGTCATTTTCTAATAAAAATATTACTCAGTTAACTTTTTTTTAATAAATTGAGAAAACTAAATATATTACTAGTTAAGATATAGAATTCGTTTTATGTCAGTTCATCCAACCTCTTGGAAAAATAATAACCAAGTATAAAGGGATGATTGGATCTCTATTATACTTGACTGCTAGTCGTCCAGACATTCAATTCAGTGTGAGAATGTGTGCAAGATTTCAGTCAGGCCCAAAAGAATCTCATGCTAAAAATGTTAAGAGAATTTTCAGATATCTTGCCGATACAATGGCATTGGGTTTATGGTATCCCAAAGGTCAAGCTGAATATCTAGTGGCATACACAAATTCAAATCATGCTGGATACAAGCAAGATAGAAAGAGTACAAGTAGTCAATGCGAATTCTTTGGTGGTTCACTTGTTTCTTGGTTCAGCAAGAAACAAACTTCTATAGCTGTATCCTCAACTGAAGCTGAGTATGTTGCTGCATCTAGTTGTTGCGCTCAAGTCTTGTGGTTAAAACAACAACTATCCGACTTGGGAGTTCATTTGAAAGAAGTACTAATTCTGTGTGACAATACTAGCACAATCAGCTTGGCTAAGAATCTTGTCCAACATACAAGGACCAAGCACATTGATGTTAGGCATTACTTCATAAGAGATCATGTTCAGAAGAAGGATGTAAAGATGATGTTCATCCCCACAAATCTCCAACTTGCAAATATCTTTACAAAACCATGGGCAAAGGAGCAATTTGTTTTCATTAGAAGAGAATTGTGAATGGTAAATTCCAATGAGGTGTAAGTTATCTTTACTTAATGTTAGTTTTTATGCTTTTGATGATAACAATTCACTAACTTAAGCTTCGGAGTATCTAATATTTGTGATTGCAGGATGATTATACGTTTAATCTGATATACTCGAGTATATCATATTAATACCTGAGCATTACCATATTTTCTTTTGCCTCTGTATCACATTTCAGGAAAATCTACTCGAGTATCCCACTAATATACTCGAGTAATATCGGGCTCCACACATCAGAAAAACAATGGATCATGTTCATACTTAAGTATTAGTATCTTATACTTGAGCAATGACAGTACAACTATTACTGGATCATTAATCTCTTTCATATTCAAACTGGGATATTTTCTATTCATTCTCAAACTCATTCAACTTTTCTTTTATTATATCTAATCTGTGTGCTAAGTGTTTTCAGATACTCAAAATAAAATATTATTTGAGTGGCATTATTATTTGTTGTCAACTGTGAAAATAAATTCTGAATCATCACACCAAAGCCAACTAAGACACGAATTTGCTGAAAAGCTACGTGAAAAAAAAAAAAGAAAAGGATGAAGATGATCTCCACAATAAGAAAGCAAGAAAATGGACTTCATCGATTATTCATCAATTTGCAGAATCTACATGAGCATTTCTAATCTTTCTCTTTTTATATTCAGTATAAATTTTGCACATGTTTGATATCATTCTGTTTTAATCATGAAAGTTTAAGTTTCTTGAAAAACCTCTCCAAAGTGTTTTTAGACATATTTTCATGAACCATATTTTCTACTTGCATCATGTTAATCAAATTCTCTCAACAAGGGGGAGAGGACATTGTTTTCTTTTTGTTGATGACAAAGGCAGAGAGAATTAGCTGAATTTTTCTTTCGATTTTAGATGAAGCTTTGAAATTGACTATATGTTGTCTGCTAAAAATTATTTTTGCTATCAAGTTATTTGTGCTCATCTTAAAAAATCTTCAGAAACATATTTTGAAATTTTCAAAACATTATAAGTGTTGTCATCATCAAAAAGGGGGAGAATGTTAGTTCTCATGTTCTTGATATTTTGATGATAACAATTATAATGTAATTAATCATTGATATACTATGAAAATTTGAAGTCTCAAATTTACCTAAAGTAAATTACTCATATGCTTCTCTTTGATATGCCTCTAGTCAATTATGAAGTTTAAACAATGAAGAATGATCAAGAGAAGTTGAAATGACGGAGTTCAAATGGATTACAGTCTTACAGATGCATTCCTGAAGTAATACTCAAGTATCATACTGCAAATCTCAAGTATGGTACTGATCCTAAAGCTATACTTGAGTATCTTATATCAATACTCGAGTATGGTACATTAAACAGCTCTTATTTAGGCCAAAATCCCGTCATTACTTGAGTATTACACATCAATACTCGAGTATGGTACCAATACTCAAGTATTACATGTGGTTCAGCAACTCTGTTCAGCGTTTCACCTGGGCGATGTTCAGTAAATCAATGATATCTCCCAAACCAGAGATCGAAATGAGGTGAAACCAATTTTGGATGAAACTAGACACATAATGCGTATTCCTCTCAAAAATTCAAGTCAAAAAAAGATCAGATGAGAGAGCTATAAATTTTTGAAATTGACTCATCTGTTAACATCATGCAGCTGACCAAGGTTCAGTAATTTGAGAATATCTCTCAAATTACATATCAGAATGAGGTGAAATCACTGGCATATGAAACTAGACTCGTATACCTTTCCAAAAACATCAAGATTACTTAAAACAAAGATCAAATGAGAGGGATATGATTTTTGGAAATTCAGTGTTTGTTCAGAATTCTGGAACTGGCCCTCAAACAAGTGAAGAGTGATGATTACTCCAGCAACATCTCATTACTCCAGTAATGTGTATTGATTCAAAAGGTTTTTAAGTCTCATTACTCTAGTAATGATCATACTACTCCAGTATCATGTTTTGGTACAGATTGCTTTGCAATACATTACTCCAGTAAGTTGTTTCTTACTCTAGTAGCTCAAACATTTCCAGATTGAACCCGACAGTTTGTGCACTAGACTTACTCTAGTAATGGTATCTTACTCCAGTAATGTTACTCCAGTTGTCATTTAGCTACTCCAGTAACCTATTACTTTCAGCCATCACTATTCCAAAACCTGATAGCCTATGTACTGTGTAAAGAGCTTACTCCAGTAAACAAAATGTTACTCCAGTCATGTTTAAGCCTTTACACTATACCTACTCCAGTCACCAAAAAGCTACTCCAGTCAAAATGAACACAGAACTGAAATGAGCCTTAATTACTCCAGTAGGTGATCTGTTACTCCAGTAACCTCGAGACAGAAACTTTGCAAAACTTACGTTACTCCAGTAACTAAGTCTTTACTCCAGTAACCTCGAGGACAAAAGCAAAATTAACCTTAGTTACTCCAGTAACTAAGCTGTTACTCCAGTAATCTCGGAGACAGAAGCAAAATTAACCTTAGTTACTCCAGTAACTAAGTGATTACTCCAGTAAGATCGAAGACAGAGAGCAACTGAAACTCAAATGACTCCAGTAACCAAGAAATTACTCCAGTCATCTTGCTGGAAATTAATCAGACTTCGTTTTGGTCATTGGTAAACATTTTATACATTATATTCACATACTCTATTATACTCAGTTGCTTTTAACCAAGTTTGCTAAGTCACAGATGATCAAATGGAGCTATGATTCAAAAACATTTAGATTCAAATGCTAAGCTGTAAAGTGAAATATGCACTGCGGCGTGTTTGTCGGAAATGGTCTGCACTTAAACAAATAGGATCATACAGGAAAGATCCACATTATCCTCAAAATCCTCCAGATTATAAGACTGCCCGCCATTATTGAAACCAAGAGCAGAAATCAAGGATGTTCAAATTGCTATATTCTCAGTGGGCTTTCAACGACAACTTTCTCAGTGAGCTTTCAACGACAATCTTCTCAGTGGACTTCCGACAGCCATATTCTGGATAGAACATTCAAATGGACTTCTTCATGTATAAAAGCTACAAAAACGAAGAGAAGAGATACAAGAAACAGATAGCAAAAACTAACGTTCAAATCTCTATTCATTACTCTTTTGTAAAGTATCTTTGATACATCTATGCTTCAGTGTTTATCAATTTGCTCTTCTAGAGAGTTCATTACTGAATCATTTTCTTTGTGATAATCTCAAGGTAGTGGGACTTTGAGAATGGGATATTGATTACAACTTGTAAGGGGAAGTGAATCCTAGTGAGAGGATTACTTTCGAGTACAGAGTGTGTAATCGATTGAAGTGATAGTGAAAATCCCAGAGAGTCTGGGTACTGGACGTAGGTCAAGAGTTGAAATCGAACCAGTATAAATCTTTTGTGTCAAGCTTCTTCTCCTTCTCTCTATCATACTTGGGTCTGTGATCATTTTTCAGAAGCAAATGAAAAAGTTTTTAAAATCCCCAATTCACCCCCTCTTGGTGATTTCCTCTGCTTTCATAAAAAGGGTTTTCTTTAAACAAATGAGATGAACTTGTGAGATATAAAATTTCATGTGAACGTGAAGCTCCCCTTTAATGAATGCATGATTAAAAAGATATGAATTTCCTTTTCAAAACCCCTTAATAATACCAAATAATAATGTGATACCAAAGTTATGAGATGTGGAGTTATCCTTGCTCACAACATAGTATCTCAGAATTAAGAATTTTCAAGTTCACTTTAGTGAACTTGAAATTGGTATGAAGAAATCACTTATGGTTTCTATAATAATCAAAGAGATTTTAAAGCATAAGGATTATTTTAAAGAAGAGTTTGCTGGTGCTAAATACTCTATGAGATAAAATTTGAACAAATAAAGTGACTAGAGTCACATGACTTTGACTGGAGTCATTCATGAATAGCATTTGAAATGTAAAGATTTTGAGACTTGATGACTAGAGTCAATTATTGATGAATGAAGTAATCCATGTTCACAGAATAACTTAAAAGCTTTCTGTAACGTGATGACTGGAGTCATCCTAAAGTGACTGGAGTCATCTTAATTCTCATTGTGTCTCTGTGTCATGGTGACTGGAGTAACCATAGACTTACTGGAGTCAAGTAATTTCAAAAATATTTTACACTTAGAGTCATGACTCGAGTAATCTACATGACTAGAGTTACTTTATCATTGATAGGTTTCATTTGAAAACATGATAACTGGAGTAGCTCAACCATGACTGGAGTCATAAAAGCTTAAAAACGTTTTGACAGAGAAGATATTACTGGAGTTATTAAAATATCACTAGAGTCATTGTTACTTTAGTCTTGACTGGTTTATTAAAAAAACAGTGACTGGAGTAATAATTCAATGACTAGAGTCATATAGTTGTAGGTGGAAGATTTTTATGATTAAATAAGTCAATGTGGAATATGACGATGAGGCTCATAAAGATGATGATGTCAATGAGCTACATGACAATGTTATGTCACATTTGGAGGTGGAAGGTTTTTATGATTAAATAAGTTTTGAAGAAATTGTAATCATTTTCTTGTTTCACTTTATTTCAACTTGTTGTTAATTATTTATATTAAATATGTTTTAATGTATTTCTTTTCTTTTAATGAAGCTCATGGATATTTCAAATATTGAACACAAGAATGAAGATATGTGTCTCATTGATAGTGCAACGACACATACAATTCTTAAAGATAAGAAATATTTTTCACATCTAACAAATTGTAGTACAAGCATCAAACCATAGTGGGTAATACAAGATTGATTGAAGGCTCTGGAAGAGCAATTATAATATTACCCAATGGTATAAAATTTGTTATTGATGATGCTTTGTATTCTTCCAAGTCTCATAGAAATTTATTGAGTTTTAAAGATATCCGCCAAAATGGATATCATATTGAGACTATAAATGAGAAGAATAAGGAATATCTACAAATTGTTATTGTTAGATACAGTGAAAAATATTTTTTGGAGAAATTACCAATGTTATATTTTAGTTTGTACTATTCATGTATTAGTACAATTGAAATAAATGTTATGGAAAGCCAGAAGTGTGCAAATAAAGGCATATTTAATGTTTGGCATGACCAGTTAGGCCATCCCGAGTTAATTATGATGCGACATATAATAGAGAATTCATGTGGACATACCCTGAAGCGGAAACAAATACCACAATCCCATCATTTCTCATGTGCTACATGTTCCAAGGGAAAGTTAATTATTTGGCCCTCACCAAGCAAAGTAGAAAGCGAGTCTCTCACATTTCTAGAACGGATATAGTGAGATATTTTAGGGGAAATACACCCACCATGCAAACCATTTAGGTATTATATGGTTTTAATTTATACATCAACTAAATGGTCACATATGTACTTGTTATCTTCTCGCAACCAGGTGTTTGCGAGATTACTTTCTCAATTTATAAGATTAAGAGCATATTACCCTGATTATTCTATCAAGAAAATACATCTTGATAATGCTGGTGAATTTACTTCATAAACTTTTAATGAATATTGTATGTCCCTTGGAATTGATGTTGAACATCTTGTAGCTTATGTTCATATGCAAAATGGACTTACATAATCATTGGTAAAACGATTGCAACTTATTGCAAGACTTTTACTTATGAGATCTAATTTACCAATTTCTACTTAGGGCCATGCCATTTTGCATGTAGCAATGTTAATTCGCATCAGGCTAACTAGTTATCTAAATGTTTCCCCCCTACAAATGGTTTTTGGTAAAGAACCTAATATTTCCCATAAACAAATCTTTGGGTGTGCAGTATATGTGCCAATAGCACCTCCACAATGCACTAAAATGGGTCCTCAAAGAAGGATGAGAATATATGTTGGGTATGAATCTCCTTCAATCATAAAATATTTAGAACCATCTGCAGGAGATTTATTTACTGTACAGTTTGATGATTGTCACTTTGATGAATCAGTCTTTCGACCATTAAGGGGAGAAAATAAGCAGCTGGGTGAAGAGATTAACTGAAATAAATTATCGTTGGCTCATTTTGATCCTGTACAAAATGTGAACTGGAAGTTCAAAACAAAATTCATTTGCAGAATTTAGCTACTCGAATGCCAGAAGCATTCATTGATCCAAAGAAAGTGACAAAGTCACATGTCTCAGCTGCTAATGTTCCTATTCGAATTGATGTCCTTATTGGATAACCTATTAAGAAGAAATCTAAAACACGCCTGAAGTATGGTAGGCCTATCAGTTCGAAAGATAAAAATCCTCGAAAAAGAATGGGAGCTAATATTATAGATGGCCAAGTCGAGGATAATGAAAGAAATGTCGAACCACCTCATGAAGAGGTATTATCTCCAGAGGATAATATTGTGGTCCTAGAAGAGATCCAGGTACCTGAAAAGTTTGATAATAATGAGATCTCAATAAATTATGTTATTAATAGTATCTGATGGGATCGAAATAAAGTCAACATTGACAACATCTTTGCTTATCATATAGCATATGATGTAATGAATGGTAAAGATGATCTTGAGCCAAAATCCATTAGCGAGTGCCAACAGCGAATGGATTGGCCCCTATGGAAAGATGCCATAAATGCAGAATTAAAATCACTGGGAAAACAAAATGTATTTGAACCTGTAGTACATACACCTGAAGGTGTAAAGCCAGTTGGATACAAATGGGTCTTTGTACGAAAAAGAAATGAAAAGGGTAAAATTACAAGATATAAAGCATGTCTTATAGCCCAAGGTTTTACACAAAGACGTGGTATTGATTTTGAAGAAACGTATTCACCTGTAGTGGATGCGACTACTTTTTGTTATTTGATTACCCTAGCAGTTAATTAAGGGCTTAATTTACATCTGATGGATGTCGTGACTTCATATTTATATGGCTCACTTGATAATGATATTTATATGAAAGTCCCTGAAGGACTCAAGATGCCATAAGCATTTAATTCAAATTCTCAAGAATAATACTTGATCAAATTAAATAAGTCCCTATATGGCTTAAAGCAATCAGGGCGCATGTGGTATAATTGTCTTAAAGAATATTTGTTGAAAGAAGGGTACAAAAATGACCCGATATGCCCATGTATTTTTATGAAAGGATCAAGAAACGAATTTGTTATAATTGTTGTTTGTGTTGATGATACCAACATTATTGGAACTCCTAAAGAGCTTTCAAAAGCAATTAATTGTTTGAAGAAAGAATTTGAAATGAAAGACTTGGGCAGGACAAAATTTTGTCTTGGACTACAGATCGAGTACCTGAGGGATGAGATCTTTGTATATCAAGAAAATTATACAAAGAAGATCTTAGAACGATTTTATATGGATAACTCACATGTACTCCAATGGTAGTAAGGTCTTTGTAAGAGAATAAAGATCCATTCTGACCTCGAATAATTAATGACAAAGGTGAAGAAGATTTACTTGGTCCAGAAGTACCATCTCTTAGTGCTATTGGAGCATTAATGTATCTTGCTATTCACACACGACCTGATATATCGTTTGTTGTTAATTTATTGGCAAGATATAGTTCTGCACCAATACGGAGGCATGGGAATGATGTAAAGCACATTCTTCGTTATCTCAAAGGTACTATGGATATGGGATTATACTACTCAAATGCATCGAAGCATGAACTGATTGGTTATGCAGATGCTAGATTTTTGTCTAATCCTTATGATGGTAAATCACAAACAGGATATCTGTTTACATTTAGAGGTACGACTATTTCATGGAGATCTATGAAATAGACTATATTAGCCACTTCAGCTAATCATGCAGAAATTCTAGCAATACATGAAGCAAGTCGGGAATGTGTGTGGTTGAGGTCAGTAATTCATCATATACGAACTACTTGTCATTTATCTTCTGATAAAATGGTTCCAACAATTCTATATGAGGATAATACTGCATGCATTGCCCAACTTAAGGAAGGTTACATTAAGGGCGATAGAACAAAGCATATTTTACCAAAATTCTTCTTTACTTGTGATCTTCAACAGAATGGTGAAATAGATATCCAGCAGATCAGTTCAAGTAAAAATCTAGTAGATTAATTCACCAAGTCACTGCCAAGAGCAATCTTTGATAAGCTTGTCCATGGTTCTAATAATAACACTAATTTCTATTTATTTATTATGTTAGTATTATTTTTTTTATCAATAATTATCTCTCTATAATTAATAGAAACTCTTATTAATTATTTTTTTTATAAAGAAGACATATATATAAGCATAACTATGGCAGCAAAGACATTCCTTTCTCTTTATATTCATGCTTTATATATAAATATGCAGAGAAACAACTCACATCCATGCATCACGTCATATGTATATATATAGGTATGAGCAAAATAGCTCCTCTTTCCTTTATTATGACAGCAACCATGTCTCACACACACACACACACACATATATATATTATCACTTTAACCTATGCATTTTTCTTTCCTTTTCTTTTGCATATGACAGCAACCACGTGTATATATTATATATTCTCCCATATCTTCTTTCCCTTCCACGGCATGCACACACACAGATCCACAGATTGCAACATCTCTCCATCTTCCTACCTTCTTGAACCTGTGACACATGATCCTTACATGTGAATCTACGGCTAACATAATATAACATGCAAGAAACACATGACTGCAAGTTGTAACACCCGCCTTAAATACACCTTTTAGGTACGAAAATACGTACATGGAACGTATTTCAAAACAATTACTATTTACATATACGGTACTATTCACTATTCACATATACAGTACAGTGTATGAAAATACTTTATATTTTTTACATACACTTAAAAAAAACACTTAAAACTCTTTTGCCCTTTAATCCATTAAACTGCCCCTCTGCTGAGCAGTCCTCTAGCAATGTTCCTTCCTTGAGTTTGCCTAGTGGTGGGTGAGATCCTAAGGAATCCCATATAGGAATAAAGGACCATCGTCTACAGAGCTCTGCTCCAAACGCCTGCGTAGGTGCCGACCAAATAAGGAAAAATAAAAATACATGCCCTTATAAGGCAAAATTTCTCAAAAATTAATCCCCTCAAAAGAATTTCAACAATGGCAAATGATTCAAATCGTTCTAAAACATCTAACAAGATTCAGTAAACTGTGTAAGTCTACTACAGTTTCTGACCTCTTCCATTTTTTTTTACTGCTTTACCACCCCACAATTCAAAACTCAATTTCAAATCTTTTGAGACAACATCATTTCAACATAAATTTTTGTTGAAATCATTTCATTTGAATTTTTTTTTCGAAAATTTTTCAACTCAACAGGTGCATTGGTAAATTTAACCCAAAACATCAGAGAATACTAACCAAATGGCAGAAACCTTTTCTCTGATACCATAAATGTAACACCTGCCTTAAATATACCCTTTAGGTATGAAAATACGTACATAGAACGTATTTAAAAAAATTTATATTCACATGTATGGTACTATTCACTATTCACGTATACGGTACTATTCACGTATACAGTCCAGTATATGAAAATACTTTATACTTTTTACATACACTTTTTTAAAAAAAACACTTAAAACTCTTTTGCCCTTTAATCCATTAAACTGCCCTTTTGTTGAGCAATCTTCTAGCAATACTCCTTCCTTGAGCTTACCTGTCTATTAGTAGTGGTGGGTGAGATCCTAAGGAATCTTAGTAGCAAACAATACCAATACAGTGCATGCAAGATAAATGCTAAAGTATGACATACTTGCCTTGCATAAGCTCATGATAACATAATGGCATTTTTGCATACTCAATGCTTCATGCATCATACTCATGGCCATAACATATTCAGTAACAGAGCTTCAATCATTCACATATGTTAAACATATCTAGCAAGCATAGTAATCAAATACAATAAGCAATTATATCAAATACATGCAAATAAGGTAAACTTACTACATTCGTCCGCCCCTTATCTTTCTTTTTCAGCTTTCCTTCTCTCTTTTCTTTTTCTCTTTCTCTTTCTCTCTCGTTCCCTTTTCTCTTTTTCTTTTTCTCTTCTTCTCTTTCCCTTCCTCACTCGTCTGAATGAGAAATGAAACCGTAGGTGTGATTTTATAATAATGAAAAATGGGTCCTTAAATGTAATTTTTCTCTCCTTAAGTCTTTAGGTGTAATTTTCTCCTGATCAATTTTCAACTCTCCGGGGAACTGTTGAAATAATTGTCTGTGGGTCCCATCACTTTATATATTATATTATACTTTATTATATAATAATATAATATATAATATAATATAATATATACACACACTCCTCTCCCGTGACTCTCGTGTGCGAACGGAAAAAAATTAAACAGGTCCCAAACCTTTTTCTATTATATTATATTTAATATATTATAATATAATATATTATAATATATTAAATATAATATAATATTATTATTATATTAAACTCACACACAACATACACTACACATATATAATATATTATATATTATATTATATAATATAACATATAATATAATATAATATTTCGATATCCAAATAATTTTCTCAATTAAGACCTTGGACTCACAGACCCATAGGGTCTAGTAGTCCTCTTATTTTATCTATTTTGAAACTCCATATCTCAAAATTTGGATATCACACAAGTAGCGTTTTTTCTTTCTTATTTGAGTCACACACAGCCACATATACCTATATTGTTTCACTCATCAAAGGTAACCGATGACAACAAGGAAAGACTTCAGCGTGTTTTCTTTCTTTCTCTTTATCATAGAACTAGTTTTCATTTTATTTAGATTCATACAGAGACACAAACAAGCCAACAGCCCAAGCAAACCGATGCTAAAAAACGCAGCTCACAGCCCCCTGTTTTGGTTTCGTTTCCAATTCATTTTTCGGCAAACTTATATTTAATCTCCTTTAACTTCATGCTAAGCAAGACAGTGATGGAAAAACGAAGGGAAAGAAGATATAATCATCACCTTCGATGCTTCCGTCAAACAATGATGAATGACACTGCTTTGCTTCCTCTGTTTTTGACTTCTGAAACAGAGATGAATAAATCCCAGAATTGTTGCCTCTCTCCTTCCTCCTCTCCCTCTCTCGGTTTTTCACCACTCTCTCGGTTTGGCTCAAGGAGAATGAGAATAGTAGCTGAAAGGAGAATGGCTGAACATATGGCTTTATAGAGTCTTACGGGTTCAGTTTAGGATGCAAGATCCAGACAATGCACAATGATCTAAAAGCAATAACCATCGGTGTAACATCCCAATTTTTATAAGTAGTAATTTAGTACTTTTAGAGTGTGATTTATTTGGAATTTTGAGATTTTGAGGAGATTTAGAGATATAAAATTTAGAGTTTCATCTATATTATAAGGTAAATGATAGGGGACCCACACCTTATATTTCTTTCACATGGTTGCTGCGTCTACTATGGTTTTATTGATATATAAATATATATAGTTTTATTGGAATGTTACTTAATTTTATTTGATATTTTTGTTTTCGTTGTGAAAGAGAGACTTACGACAATATCATCATTTTTTTTTTGGTCGAATAATATCATCGAAATCATTGTTGAAGGATGCTTAAAATGTCTGATAGTTGATATATTATAAATAGGCACTCTCAGGTAAACTATAATGAATACACTCACTAATAATACGTAAGTATGTGAGTGCATTATTACTCTTTTGACTTTAGTGGTTGATATGTGTTCACGGGAAACAAAGTAAAAATATTATATTACTTTTATAATTGTTTATTTGTTTTGATGTCTGTTTAAATTTCGCATACTTCCTCCTCGTGATATATTTAAATATCGTTTAATACTTTTCATGCTCAAACGCAAGCCATGTATGGTTCACGGGTCAGGTGTAACACCCTCGAACGAGCTGCACGCATTACACACACACACACACACACATATATATATATGAGGTTATATTATATAATAATGTCGGGTGGGCGGGTGGTACATGCTTTTGAATTATATAATCAATAATCAAGCAATTGGGGGAGGCAATATGTTTTGGTGATATTCTTTCAAAAGGATGTTAATAAAGAGTTATTCGTCGGTCTGGAAAACTGTCTTTGTTTTTTTAACTCTGCCTAAATTGCCGTACAAGAAACCAAAGCTTAGGGAGCCTTAATATTCCGGGGACCCCACAGTGAAACCGTAGAGAACTTCCGTTATTTGCTCGGCGATGATTACTACTTCCGAAAATTACATGAAATCCTGATCTTGAAGCAGAGACAAGTGTGACTGTGGCACTATCTTTCCTTTCATCAAAGCTAAAGGAGGCTTTTACCGGTGAAGGAAGTGCCATTGTTCAACATCAGGGAAGAAGAAAATACAAACAAACAAAAAAATGTTCAGTTTACTGTTGATCAAATCGAACAACATAAACTTGGAAAGAAAAATGAGAAGGTCACCGGAGGAAGAAAGAAGAGGTTTAGAACTTCACATAATCTTTTATTTGGGTATAGGGATATTTTCGCCATTGGACGACTGTCAAGTATTAACATTAATCTTCATATGTCCTGTTTATTTTGTATGTTTGACTATTCCATGATTATGGATTTGTGTCTCGTGGGAGACATGTGTTAAATAAGGGTGGTTAGGGTTTGGCACCCGACCACTGTGATTTTCTTAGCAATGTGGATTAAGAGTTTGCTATTTTAGTAGTCCTGCGTGTTTTAAAATTTGGTTTTTCTGCAGTAAATATTACATATGTGTGTGGTATGCTTTTATTATACTACGCGTGATTACTGAATGCTTTATGTTTAATTACTTTTCTGTATATAGTAATATACATGTGTTGTATATACTTTTCATATGAGATTAACGGTTACTCTGAAATTCAATTATGAATTCCAAACTATTGTAAAGTTTCAGGAAGTACTGCTAGTGCAGTGTCAGGTGATCATGGTAAGGATGCGGTGTAGGACTGAAGCATGTGGTGATGACAGTTGGTGTCTATTTATGTTATTTTCTTGGATGACTGTATCTAAACCTTCCAGGGGAAAATTTACTATGCAGTATTTTACTTACCAGTGTAATTGTCCAAACCGATAAGTGCTTTACTGCTAAAACTTTGATGTATGACATAATTAACTTGGGAAAATATTTGAATTAAATTAGACTAAGCTTAAAAATCACACTACCCCGCCACCTGAAAAGGCGAGTCAGTAGGTGTGTTACAATCGGATATCAGTCACAGGGCTCGAGAGGAATGGGCTCGAGAGGAATGGGCAAGATCTAATCCTTCTGCATTTATTCTCTAAAATGCGATCTGCTTCTGCTTTCCGTAATCCATGCTGAATCCTAATTACGGTATGATCTTCTGCTGCTTAAGACGTGATCCGCTTCTTTGGTTTGTTGCTGGATATCAGATAATGAGTATTTTGACTGGGCTGAAAAAAAACTCGGACTTTTGCGTTTTCGGATGGAGATCAAATGGGCTGGGAAAAAAAATGGACTCTTGCATGAAGGGGCTGATGCTCTCTTGTTTCTCACGTGGCCAGTGTATTTCTTATGAGGGCCAAAATGGCTTAATATTTGGGAGTGATATGGGTTTGTTTGTATTGGGCTGAATAAAAACAAAAATCAACTGATGTCACATGGGTGTGGGCCGAATGTGTTGGGCTAATTAGAAGCCCATGAAATTTCATTTGCAATTAGATTTAATTGTAATTGTTGAATAATTTCAGAAATAAAATCCTTAATTAATATAGGGATAAGGGATTTTTCCTCCCCCAAATTATTTTTCCTAGGCCATAAAATATTAATCCTAAAATATTTAGGCTCAAAATTATCATTTACAATTATTCCTTGAATTTATTCTTTTCCCAAAATAAATTAAGGAGAAATAGGCCTTAATTTCCAATAATTATTTTCATAATTATTTTAGCCCAAATTTCATAATTTAAATTTCCCATACAATATTCTAATATTCAAATCACAAAAATTTGGGATGTTACATTAAACTTGAGAGGTTAGGTAGCGTCATTATGTTGTCTTTGACTTGTATAATTTGAGTGCTAAAGTTATTTTAGTTAACATTTTAAAAAAGGGTTAAAGGGCTGGAAGTCGTAGCAATTTTGTCTTGAAAATTATCTTTGTTAAGTTTGACCAAATACTGTTGAGTTAATAATCCATGTGTCATCCAATCATTTTAAAGGTGTAAATTTGCCTCAAAATTTTTTACTTAAGATCAATATCGCTATGGAAGTTCTTACATCGTAGCAATGTCACCCTAATAGTTATTTAATTTAAATTTAACTATTAGTTGACCGAACATGTTGAGCCAGCGTGAACAATATTAAAAAAAAAAAAGAAGTTACATATATTTTTTTTTATATGGAAAAGTTTTGGAGGGGTTCGACACCAGTCTCCCATCAAGGCCAGGGCACGGCCCCGGGCTCTATGAGCACTTACTGGAGACTTACGAGATCTACTACTAAAGGAGTCCTAGCAATGGCAGAAGGGATCGAACCCACGTCCCAAGGGACTAATCTTGGATCCCTTACCATCTGTGTTAACTCTCATTGGCAAAAGAAGTTACATATTAAGTAGGAGCACATTTTTAAAAGAATAATAAAGAACTATTCAATCACTAGATGCAAAACACATTAAGGAAGATTCTCTGCCGTAATATGCCAATGACATCAAGATAGGCAAGTGCCTGTTTGATTTTCTCTTCATTGGATAATTTTTTTTTCTCCTCTTTAATTGAAGGATGCATTTTTTTGAAAAAAAAAAATTATGAAGTGGATGACATATAATTTCTAAAATAAGTATATTTAGTCAACTAATAGGTCAATTTAATATGAATAACAGTGAAGGTAAAATTGCTGACTTAGAAACTTCTTAGATCTTTTTAAGTGAAAACTTCTAGACTAGATTTGAACCTTAAAAATGATGTGCACTGCCAGCTTAACAGCAAGGATAACGACCATGCTTCAGGTTTGAAATTCCGAGACAAAATTTCCCCACAAAAACATTTTAAGAAAAATTTGGAAATTTGGCCTTTACCCAAAAAGAAAAACTAAATTTGTTTGCCAATTTCACATCAAGTACAACAACACCCTTTTCTTCTTTAATACACGTGCAAACGCGCGAGTAGTACTATGCATAAAGTATAAACAATTTTAATATCCATTTAATATTTAAAATAAAAATAAAAAAAGTACTAACTACACTAAATAATAAAAAACTCCATTTTTAAATTGGGAAAATCACATAAGAGAAATAATCACCAAAAAGTCTAATACAATCTTCAAATAATTAAGAAATCTCAAGGAGATGAGGATGAGAGATTTCAAATATATCATTACCATTTTGCTTTTGGTTGTTTTGAAACAAAAACTGGAAGATAGTACTCGCGCTTAGTTGTGTGAGTTCCGGTGTTAGCGGAACTTGAGGCTTCGCCTTACTGTGAGCTATTAATACTGGCCCGAGTAAATGCAAAGCTTGAACATTTGTCTTTTTAATCATTATTGGAGTCTCATTGAACATGACACGTTGTCTTGTCAATGGTAATACATTAAATTGTTAATGGGCAAATTAAATGTTGTCATTACTGTGATAGTTAATATATATATATATATATATATATATATATATATATATATATATATATATGTATGTATGTAGGTATGTGTGTGTGTGTGTGTGTGTGTGTGTGTGTGTGTGTGTGTATTGGCCAAACTGTGATAGTTAATATTGACACACTACGATATGGCTATCTAAAACTATCTCTTCGTTTTATGGTTGCCTTCAACTAGGGACAACACTTTTTGATTATGTAGGTTTGCTTCGACAAGTAACAAGCCACCACAAACATCCAACCATCAACAGGTGGAGTTCTTGTAATATCTTATCAATCTATCCTAGACATCATCTAATTTGACGAGGACATTATTCCTTACTTCAAAGTCGTAAAACATAAATTACGACTCTAATGAAAACAAGAATGTTAAATATATAAATGCCGTAAATCTCTTATATGCCTAACTGGTTAAAATGGCATCATACGTACAAATAAACATTTCCATTAAACAGAAGGCAAGTTAGGCTAAGTTGAAGACTTAAGATATAGGATTTACCTAATTAGGCCTTTTATATATGGCCACAATCTTCCCAGAGCCAGCTCAATCTTTTTGACAGGCTAAATAAGGATAACTTACTGAGCTTGACCCATTTACTGAACTCTACAAATTGACAACAACTCAGATTGATTCCTTATGACATGTGTGAACAGAATTCAATGCCTTTAGCTTCTCTAGCTGTTGTCCCAATGAAGTTACTTTCTCATTTTATGGTGTTAAATATTTTTATTTTGATATAAAAATTTTGGGACAGGGGTTGAGCTCACCCATGATGGTGTTAAATATTGTGACATGTAATCATGCATCATCTGGTTTAGGGGGAAGCCCAATCCCATCCCGTGTTCACACTGTTCTGGGGTTCCCAAGGCTCGTGTTGAAGCATCACCTCGCCTATCAATAACCATTTCATGAGACCCCTCTTGAGATTGCTTTTCAACAATCGTGCCCTACAATTTAAAACAGAAATGAGGACTCTAATGAAAACAAGAATGTTAAATATATAAATGCCGTAAATCTCTTATATGCCTTACCGGTTAAAACGGCATCATACGAACAAATAAATATTTCCATTAAACAGAAGGCAAGATAGGCAAAGTTGAAGACTTAAGAAATAGGATTTACCTAATTAGGCCTTTTATATATGGCCACAATCTTCCCAGCCCAGCTCACTCTTTTTGACAGGCTAAATAAGGATAACTTACTGAGCTTGACCCATTTACTGAACTCTACAAATTGACAACAACTCAGATTGATTCCTTATGACGTGTGAACAGAATTCAATGCCTTTAGCTTCTCTAGCTGTTGTCCTAATGAAGTTACTTTCTCATTTTATGGTGTTAAATATTTTTATTTTGATACAAGAATTTTAGGATAGGGGTTGAGCTCACCCATGATGGTGTTAAATATTGTGACATATAATCATGCATCATCTGGGTTAGGGGGGGCCCCAATCCCAACCAACGTTCACACTGTTCTGGGGTTCCGAAGGCTCGTGTTGAACCATCAACTCGCCTATCAATAACCATTTCATAAGACCCTTCTTGAGATTGCTGTTCATCAATCGTGCCCTACAATTTGTTAAGAAAAATGACATTCATCATCAAATAATATTACCTTCATTATTTAGTACAAGACCTAGTTGATTAATTTGAAGATATTGAGAAAGCTAAATAAATTAATTATATCATACATTATAATTTAGTTTATAAGTCAAACATGTTAGTTTGAAAAAAATTAATAAACATAAATATTTTAGGTCTGTTCGGCAGGAAGGATATGGAGGGTGTTAGGAAATATATTATAATCAATTAGTATTGCATATAATTAGAGATTGATTGATTAGGGAATCAATCAATCATAATGAATCATTAACTCTCTTGTCTCCTCTCTTGTGTATTTTTATACCCCAATTGTGTTTATGAATTGACACACATTTGAGAACATATATCTTCTCCTATCTCTCTCCGGCTTTAAAGAGGGAAGGGAAGGGAAGGGAAAATTTTTGAGTTGAATTTTAAAGAATTCAATATTAGAGGTCATATAATTTTAATAAAGATAAAATGTAAAATAAAAGAGTAGAAAAATTAATTAAAAACTTTCAACCTCACTTCTTTAATTTTTTAAATCCAAGTCCTAAAAATTTTCTCTCCCCTCCAAAACCCTCATACCAAACTAAATTTTATAATTTATTTAGCTTCCTTAATCTTCCCAAATTAGTCAACTAAGACTTGTATTAAGGACTAGAAGAGGTAGTGCAATGAAAGCATTATGAAATAGCTTAATTCTAAATAATTACAACTTACAATTTTTGTTTGAACAGTTGGTGAGGCAATCTCATTACCATTGATCTGTGTTTGATGTTGTGCATCCTATAGAATATAAAACTGATCATAAATATTTCAACATCCATAGATATATTGTTTAGTGTAAATTGATAGAAAGAAAAGTACTAACCATCTTCCCCTTCTTGCTTGCCTGGTTCTTTAATTCACTAGTGTTGTGGATTGTTTGCTTCCCTCGGTTCCTCTTACTAATTTTAGCAACCTCATAAAGAATTAAACATACAAATAATTATGTTAAAAATAAGAACAGCATGGAAATTAAAAATAACAACATACTACAATAAATTGTACTACCTGCCCCTCAGGCATATTGCACCAAAACGACTTTCCAGACGACTCTGTAAAATAATTATAATTACTCACAAATTAACATATCTATTGTCAATATTACAATAAAATTTTAACTTTAAAACTTACCATGCACCTCATCATGTGAACCTTGACGCCAGCTGCGTGTGTTATACTTTCGCTGCGTACTTTTGTCGTCATGCCCATCCTCTGTTTCTAGTTTCACATTCTTTGCATCATCTGGAGTCAAAAAATTTCTGATCATTTCTTCAAAGCTAGGAAGATTATTCAGATCAAGGTAGTACTCAAGGAGTTTATGGGAAAACTGAATGTCCCACCACTAGAGCATTCTCAGGAAAAGTGTCATATTGATCTTTGTGAGAAAAATTAAAATGTTCAACAACTTTGGGTGATATAAGCAATTTGAGTACAAGGCATTACGAAGTTGAACTGAAAATGAAGCACCGCTTCTTGTAATAAGACATTTTTCAAAGTTTTTATAGTACTATAATTCAGGGCATGAAACAAAAGGATGTATCTAACATCATATTTGATCTCTGTGAATTCAAAGATGCTCAAGAGGATCTATGCGTAAAATATGAAGAAGCTAAATTAAAGTTACTAGTTCTAAAGAGAAAGGATGAATAAATAGAAGCTTAGGGTCATAATGAAAAATCATCGCAATGAAGGGGGGCAAATCAGATGACCAGTTTCTGAAATGTGAAATTGCCCTCCAGGATAAGGTCTAAGTTCACATCATTAATTACCAAAAAAAAGGTTAACGGGGTGTTGGAAGTAGTAAGCATCAATACTAAACTCTCATTATTTTGTGTCCCTTAATGATGTATTTATATTTTTCGGCCAAAATATTGTAATTATAAATTAGTAAGAATTTAACATTGCATGTCATCCATGATTAGATTCATGTAAAAGTGTGCAATACATGTATGCGTCAATCATGAAGATGATATTTAATATGAGCAGATTAAGGGCCTTTAGACTATAATATAAATAGGTTTGAATGTTATGTGAAATAGTAAACAGTCGACTATATTGTAAAGAGTTACTTTGAATATGTTTGCTACTTTGCTTCTATATATCCTTCTTTCAAATAATAATATTTTAGTAAGTTCTTTCATTTTTATTCTAAGAGCAGCTCATTTTATAGACTAAACCCGGCCACAATTGTTTAAAAGTACCACTCATGGTTGCAGCTTCTAAGAAATACACATCTACAACACAACCAATGAAGACCTTTTGCATGCTCCAACAATACATGGTTGTGGCAAAAACCTTCTACAAAGCTGCAGCCAATTGAGGACCATTTTTCATTCCTAGTGGCAAGTGCTTGTGGTTTTCAAAACTCCACCATTTACAAAAGATTGAACAAAAATTGTAGGCACTGTTCCATTCCTTAAGGCTTAGCATTTTAAGAAACCGCTATGGTACGGCAGCAACATTGAAAAACCTCAGGCACCCAACTGTATATTGTTGCAGCTTTTTGAAGCCATCATTATTAAATTATGGTAGTTTTTCAAAATTGCCATTAAATTATAGCAGTTGTGAAGAATAAATGCCATAGTGCGCATCTGCCTACAGATTTCTGAACAACAGTATGCAAAATGCACCTCTTTTGCACTGAATATGATGGATTATGTGTGTGAGTAGTGCCGTTTATGTCATTATACCTGTAAGATGGCCATAACTGTTGGAGACGCAATGTCTATAAAAGAGCATAATGCATGTAGCTGACAATGGACTAGCGCAATAATAGTACAGAATTCCTCCTCTCTCTCTCTCTCTCTCTCTGCCTTTCTTCTTGTTTGTCTCTGTCCTATCTCTCTCTACTACCTTTGTCTTACTATTTCCTATTTATTCTTATCTAGCAGTAACATGAGAGAGGTCCTTCCTCAGACCAACATGACTGAGGCAAAGGGCCCCAAGCTTCTCTTTTTGAACTAGAAGATCATATGCATTCAATGTGGAACAGGAGACGGAGCAGCATTTCACAAATAACCAAGAAACAGTGTCAGGCCTACCAGCACAGTTTGTGAGGGTCATGAAAGGTTTTGAGGAATTGATGAATGGCCATATATGAATAGGGGATGGACTTGTACAGAGTAGAGGGACAGCCAAACACTAAAAATGTTTACTAAGAAGAAAATCACAAGAACCCAAGGGAATGGAATTGTTGGTTGGCTTTTGAAAAGATGGTGGGGAAACTGCTGTCATGAAGGGTTATACAAGAGGAAACTTAATTTTTGAAACAACAATTTTTAGATCCTATTTATAAACTTCATGGTGCACTGATAGAAGTAAGTATGGTGATCCTATCTTTATAAGCAATTTGTGCAGGGAGTTTTTGTGAATATTGAGTGCCAAGAAAAGCTTGCTTCCACCTATCATCCACAAACAGATGGACAATTGAAAGTGCTCAACCGTTGTTTGGAAATATACTTGAGGTGCATATGTTGGAGGAATGAAGCAGGTGGCTGCATCTTGCATGAAGGTTTTAAAACACACAAATAATGAATATTCACCACCCAATCATGTCCTAGATCAACAAGCTAAAACTCTTCATACATCCTAAACCCGACTAAAAATAATATGAACATCATAAAAGCTCGCAGATGAAAGATAATTATCACTATCAAATCTAAGAAAAGAAACAAATAATGTCCCAGAATATTCAAAAAATAAATAAAAAAATAAATCGAAACCAAAGAACTATGCAAGGGCAATTAGCCGCCGGGGGGAATCTTGGTGCAAATATGAAGTTCTTAGGTAGAGAGTATGTGTCAAATGTAAATATCTAATCCTTCCAAAAGATTTAGAAGTGAGCGTATCTTATCCATAAAGCTAAAAGAGATAAGTGCTAAATTTCCATACCTGATGCTAAATTTACGAACTCCATCTTTCTTTGTGAAGGAGAGGAATCTGCAGGGGTATTTCCACTATCAACGGCACAGTTAACAACTTCATTCAATTTCATTTCGTCTAAGGCTTCAGTGGGAACAACTCGATCAGTGTTTCTTGGAGCCCCAGATATATCCTCAGCGTTTGCCCTAATTTCAACGTATCCATTCATGGACGACTTGGCACCTTTCTCCACCGTCAAAAGCCGCTCGTTCAACTCTTCACACTTCCTCTTCCACGACTCCGTCTCAGATTCAGCCCTTCGTTTCTCATCCTCCAATTTACGGTTCTTATTTCTCAGCTCAGTAACAGTGTTTCCATCACTCAAGTCACTATTCTTTACTGCTTGCAACAGCTTCTCATATCTCTCTTCAGCTTTTTTTCCCTTCTCAAATTGCTCCTTATATTTCTTCAATTGCTCTTCGACATGCATTCTCTCTAACCTCTCCATTTCTAATTTCTCGCTGAGCATCCCAATGTCGGACTTAAGTTTGGATTCTTTGTCAACCAAGACCTCCTCCACGCGATCAAAAACCACCGTAAGATATGCAGTTCGTAAAATTGAAATTAACTCCGTCACACTCAGCGCCATCAAACAATTTTTATCTTCATCGCCATCGGAATTGGGTGTGAGAGCAGACACAGGTTCCATTCTAATCCCGGAAGGATCAAAAAGTGAAAGAACAGAAAAGGTAACTCAAGATTCGCTGTTGACTGAATTGCAGAATTGGAGAAAAATGAAGAGGAAGCCACGCAAACGAGGAGGTGTATCGAATTTTTATCCTTACCGTTTCTGAATTCCATGTCTTCACTTCGATAGAGAGGTTGGGTAATGACGGCTTCTTTGCTTTGGGAAAAAAGTTTATTGACGGTTCTCATTATTTTTTTTTTTAATCATTCTTATAATCTTTAAATTATATTTATTTAATTAATATAATTTTATTTTTATTTTTTTCTCCTCTTTCCAATCAACGATCCAGATAAGATGGTGAAAGATGAGGAGAAAGAAAGCTTATGAGAGGATCTTCTTCCCTTTTTGAGAATAGGATGAATAGTTATAAAACTGATAAAAATAAATTAGAATAAAAGAAAAAAATATAGAGGGGAAGTCGGGGTTCAACAAAAGAAAATAGATCTTTAGTGTAATTTTTATCTAGCGTCATAAGAGGTAATTTTTACCTTTATAATATATATATATATATATATATATATATATATATATAAAACACCCGTGTCATGCGAGGGAGGTTTTGTATAAATGTGTGGTACCACGTAATGCTATATAAATAGTAAATTACTATATATTATATTATATAAATAGTAAATTACTATAGGTGGACCACATATTATCTTGTAATAATATTTGGAAATCATGAGTTAATGGACATCCACATAATTAGTATTATTTATAATACTTCACGTTGGATGTCCATTATAAATGTACCTCGTTAAAAAACTTTAACTAGGAAAAACCAAGTGGGATAAAAGTCTAACCAAAGAAAAGAGTACATCATTCATTAATATACTGTCCAGTTGCCTCATTAAAAACCTTTTTAGGAAAACTCATTGGGACAAAACCTAGATAAGGGTAAAAGAGTACAGCGTGTATCGATTCCTCCTTTTGACAAAATCAGAATTATTCCCCCTGATGACAATATTGCTTCCAATGTCTTTGTGTTGGTGAAGAAGTATATCTTGCTAATAAACATGATATATTGGTGCTTCAATAGTACTAAAACATGATACTTCTGGATCAAGTAGTATATTTCTTAAGGTCGGAATTAATCATTATCCTTCTTTGTATAACCTTATTGATATACAAATATTCTACTGTTAACTATGGAACAATTATAGAAACGTCCAGTTTAATTATTCATTGAGTACCTGTAAGAACTAAAAATTTCCAGTAAAATCATAATAATATAAGATACTTCTAGATCTTTTCATAAAGATGCATGGGCATATAGAATCATTTTTGTTCTAAATGTTCACTAAAATAATTATACCATATGCTCTCTGATTGCTTCAGGCAATATATGAACTTATTTAATTTAATTGATTATTATTCTTGAAAATTTGTATTTGATAGGTCTATCACACTTCAGATGTGCTTTATGTAACATCCCAATTTTATATTTTGGGAATTTAAGATTAAAAAAATAAATAAAAAATAAAAATATTATTATGGATATAAGTTACAATATTTGGTCAAAAAGTCATAATATTTATTATTGGAAATTTTGGAACTTTATTTCCTTTTAATACTTAGAAATAAAGGATTTAATTATATAGGTTGAACTAAATGGATCTCAAAATGTAGCCTATTTATCTTATTTATTTCACCACCTATTAACCATTATTTTCCACAACCTCACGAAAATGTAACCCCATGTAACACCAACAAAGACAAGTATATACTTCCTACTATTATTATTCTTTCTTAAGCCCAAACACCGTCCCTCCTTCTAGTGCACATATCAGCGGATCCACTTTTCCTGACGAGCAGGGAGCGTTCGTTGCTCTTAGAACGAGCATTTGGAGATTTGGGTGGTCTAGATCTCCCCATAAGATCTAGACCGTCCATTTTTTTTTAATTTTTTTAAGATTTTTGTAAAAAAATTTTATCAGGATTTTTTTTCAATACCAGTAAGTATCTTGAAATAACTTTTTAGTAGCAGCCAGTAGTCTAAAATATTTTTTCAAGATCTTCAAATAATTTTTTAAGATTATAAAGTATTTTTCAGCAATAGTCAGTACCCTAAATTTTTTTTGAATGGTACCAGTCAGTATCCTGAAGTTTCTTTTTAGTCTCAATTAATCCCTTGAAAAACTTTATCTATGTAATGAGTTCCATATCGGGGAATTAAGCTCCTAAAGTAAGGTTTATAAGTCTATTGGGTTCTCCCTCTTCATAGGCTAGCTTTTGGGGATTGGGCTCTCCATTTGGGCTTGTACTCATCACATTGGTGTTTTTCATTGAGAGTCGATGTTTCAGAGAGGGCTACCCATGGAGGGTTCTGACCGGCAAGGCCGAGTGAAGTACCATGGAGTGTAGCCGTTGAGGACGTCGGCTCTTGAGGGGGTGACTATATAATTAAGCTCTTGGGGTGAGGTTTATAAGTCCATTGGGTTCTCCCTCCTCATAAGCTAGTTTTTGAGGATTGGGCTCTCCCTTTGGGCTTGTGCTCATCACATTCTCTTGATAAAAATTTTCAGAGGATTGACTGAGACTAAAAAGATACTTCACGGTACTGATTGGTACTGTTAAAAAAAAATTCAGAGTACAGACTGAGACTAAAAACATATTTCAGGGTAATGACTGGTACTGTTAAAAAAAATTTCAGAGTACTGACTGAGACTAAAAACATACTTCAGGATACTAACTGGTACTGAAAAATATTTTATATTCTTGAAAATAATTTTTAGAATCTTAAAAAATTATTTTAGAATACTAACTGGTACTTAAAAAATTTTTTTAGGATACTGACTGGTACTTAAAAAATATTTTTTTTCCAAAAATCTTATAAAAATAAAAAAAAATGGACGGTCCAGATCTCATGGTGAGATCTGGACCGCCTAGATCTCTCTTGGGACAAGCGCTCCTTGCTCGTCCAATAATGGATCTTGAAAAATCAATCCCCCAAGTATAGGTCCTTGGTTCTTCACCCTGAGAGCAAGAGTAAGGTTATGTTTGGTTTGAGGGAAAGTTAGGGGAGGGAGTGGGAGGGAAAAAATATTTTAAGAGTACATTGACCAAATTGCCATTAATGAAAAGAATATTCTTTTTTGTTTACAATATATTTTAGTAATATTACAAATTTTTTATGGGCAATTTTGTAAAGATGAGAGAAAAAATTTCTTTCTCCACTTTCCCTACCACTCCCTTCCCTACCTCTCCTCCCTCAAACCAAACATGCTGTAAAGGTGAGGGCTAGGGGCGCTGCTGATAGGACAAGAGGGAGGTTTGTAGAGGCTGAAGAAGGGGAAGTGGCATGATTTGAAGCAAGGGGAAGGAGACGACAGGGAGAGGGAGAGAGAGAGAGGAAGAGGTGGCGAGATCTTATTGGGAAGAGGAAGAGAGAGACAGGAAACAACAAGAAGAATGAGAAAGAGGAGTTGAGGAAAGAGAGAGGGAGGAAAGTTAAATTTAAATTGAGGGGCATTATAGTCATTTGTCACAAACATTGTACACCCAAATTCCCCCTCAATCCTATCTCTATCATTATAATATATTATCAAACTTTTTGCGGTTTTGGGAATTCAAATGGTTTTATATGTTTTTTGCCAAATCTGGAGTTTTTGTTAGTGGAATAATATTTTTATGTCATTTTTGTTATTTTTATAAGGGAAAATTTTAAATAAATATCATTTAAACTTAGAAAATGCCAAAAAGTATACTAACATATGGAAAGGACAAGTAGATCTCAAAGACTAATATGATATTTTGAAATATTGTGTTTTTACCAATATTTAAATTGTCATTGTTTTTATTCAATTTGTTAACGGCGTTTGATAAGATTTAGGGAGTTCAAATCGTCAACCCCATATTCAATTAGTCTATCTCATTTCTCAAGTTGTCATTAGAATTCCGGCAATCAGAATTCTAGTAGCCTCCAAAGGCCCACTAGATCTCCGGCGCCAATGAGAGTTTTTTCTTTTTAAAAAAAAGATTGAGAAAAATTTAAGTAAAAACATAACGTTTAAAATCTTAAATTAGCCCTTTTAAAACCTATTTAACATTTTCATGATTGACTTTTTGGGTTTTTTTCCTAGTATTTGTATGCCTTTCTCCCTCTTTTATTATGCTTAGTTAGTTCACGACGCAGCTCCCGGAGAGAAAATACTGATTATTGAATATTGAATGATCATTTCGATTTCGACAAAAAAAAATGATCATTTCAATCGATTCAGCGATTGTTCCAAGTTAACCCTTCTCTGACTTCGGACCCTGCTGCTGTTTGCATGCATTCTATTGTCGCGCCACTTTCATTCTCCTCTTCAAACTTCCCCTGGTATTTTTTTATATATTTATTTTGCTATACATTTTGGATTCTTTTCCATGTCGGTTCTTTTTTATTCTTGTTCTCTCATATTCTTCTTCCATATGTTGAGTCGGGTGAAATAAATTTCGGATTTATATCCATTATTATTTTCTAGTTGTTCGGTTATTGGACAAGCGAAACATAGATTTAGCTAGCTTAATCGTTTGGTCTCGTTCTGGGAGGTCTGGGCTCTTCCTTTGTGTGTTTTCTAAATTCTTGGCCATTGGCCATCATTGTGTGTATAAGTGAATTGAATATTGTAATCTAATTTGGGATCCTTTATCAGTTTATCACAATTTCTTTCTTTCTTTCTTTTTTTTCCTCCAACATTGAGTGCCTTTATTTTTCAATTAGGTAATTATATACTCCATTTCTTTGCACAAACCTGATTTATGTATTTAGAATTAGGAAGCATTTATACGAAGTATGATATGCAATGTGATACAAAATCATGGGATGTCGGATATCTGTATTCATAACAAGTTATTAATTAGTAATATATGGATAGGTAAACCATTTTAAACAAGCAAACCCATTTTAAAATAAAGATATTCATTATAAGCACCCAAAGGATAAAACAAACTAATCCTTTGTCTTCATTTCTTTTCTTGTCTCTTATATTCTCTAAAAGATCTTCACTATATATTGAATGGAAGGGATGTATATTATATTCAACAAACTGATACATCAAAAAGTAAATAATAACGGATCTAAATTATGGGCCTATTATGAGGATGACCCAACAAACAACTGCTTATGGATAATCACAATAATCTATCCAAATCAAGAAAATTAGAATTAATCTATCAATATCTTTATCAGTATTACAACTACCCACAAATCAAGGATCTGATTACTAAAAGATATTTTATATCTTAAAGTGATAAGATAAGAAAAACCCATTAATTTAGGGTCAAGATAAACCTATAAATAGGGTAGAAACCCTAATAAGGTACACACATGCTCTGACTCTATCTTTTATGATTCAGTACACACAGAGTACACACCCTTACTCTCTCTCTGACTATAAGTCTATTCTTAACAAGTGAACTACATGGACTTTGATTCTTCTCAAGGGTACGTAGGCCCCTGGGATTTAATCCTAGGACTTTAATCCTTCTCAAAGGTACGTAGGCCTCTGGGATTTAATCCTTCTCAAGGGTACGTAGGCCCCTGGGATTTAATCTAGGACTTTGATCCTTCTCAAGGGTACGTAGGCCCCTGGGATTTAATCCTAGGTCAAGTCCGAAATATTTTATTCCACAACAAAACATTGGTGTTGGGAAAAAATAAATTTCAATTCTTGTGACCAACGATGGTTAATTCCAAAAGCCTTAAACAGGCGGGTGAATAAACCGCAAAAAAAATCAAGAATTGCAACTTTAATGTTCCCATATGAATCTTTGAGAATTTGAGTATCTTCCTTGTCCCAGGAGAGCTCTAATTGGATCATCGGCCACAACAAAATTGACGTTTACTTGGTGGATATTTTGGAAAGGTGAAGCTAGGGTTTGAACCTGTTTTGACTCTTCCTTTATTTTCAACTCCAATATGAGTCCTATTTAGAATATACTATTAAAAATAAGATTAAAGTCATAACAAGGAAAAGTACATGGAAGCCTGTAGAAACAGAAGGAATACGTCTCTGGGCTATCATTGAGACTGAGATCGCGTTTATTAGTTCACGATCAAATTCTTTTGCATGCAAAATTTATCCCACGTCAAGTATTCCATGAATCATCATCTGATTTTCGGTCGTTGACTTTCAAATGAAATTAAAGAAGAACAAATTCCCAAAGATAGTAGCACACAAGTCTCATCCCAGTCATGGACGAAGCGGATAATGACGAGGTGTTCTTCCTCGCCGAAAATAGCTTGATCGATTTGCCATCCAGAGTGAAGGTGCGACAACAGTCTATCTCTTTTGAGAATCTATGGGAAAGTGAGAGAGAGGAGAGGGGCGACGCTCGGGACGGAGGTTGTTGCCTGTCGATGATCTTTTCTGGTCTGAGCTAATGCAGCTGGTTCAGCTTATCATTCCCATGGAGGCCGCTCATCCTGCCATCTCTTACCTCAGTGATCTAGGTCTTCTTCAGTTTAAAGATCTCGATGTTGAAAAGGGCCCTTTTTAACGGGCTTATGAAAGTAAAGAAGATGCAGATGTTCAAACCTTGAAGGATGTGCTTATCTAAATACAGGCTAAAAGAGAAGTCAGTCTTGTTCAGTACCAGCAGTGCTTGGAGAAAATTTCTAATCTGAAGAGAAAAATTTCTTAATCTCTAAAAGATGCAGGAGATTTTGATTGGGGGAGAGACTAATGCAAGCAGAGGAGAAAGCAAAGAGGATTAATGAGTAAGCTAACAAAGCCTAAAATGCTGATATAATTTCCAGCTTGGAGCATAATAATACCTTGAATGTTCACATTCTTGCAAAGCTTCAACTGCATTCCCTGCCTTAGAAAGTACCCTTGCCAAATTGATTGATACATCCCTGATCTGCGAGTTTGAAACATTACATGAGCTAGAGTTCATTGCATGTCGTGCCAATCTATAAGAAGTAGCGGCAGAGTGATAATCTTTCCGAGCCTCAAATGCCAACCCATTTAAATTATGGGATTCAGGATATTGAGGTGAACGCAGCACAGCCTGTTGAATAGCTCTAAATAGTTGTGAAGATAAAAGAGACCAGCATGTAAGGCAAGCTTATTAAGGCCTAATAACTGTATTGGAGTTGTTGAACTTAGAAGGTCAAAATGGCGACATCAAAGGAGAATTGTACATTGTTCTCAGTATTCATATTAACAATAATGGCCCTTCCCATTGTGCCATATACAATTACAAAGTTATGTCATGCTGTTATTAAGAAATAAAAAAGCATCCACTGTCAGTGTTCTGAGTGCTCACGGTTTGGAAAATACTGAAAATCAATATTCATATTTAAGCATTGCTTACTCTCACAAAACTGCATCAGCTTCATTGATGTAGAAGGTACTATTCTAGTATGCTACATGATTGACTTGGACCAGCGACTAGGAAATCACCATCCAAGAAAGAGATTACATAAATGAGAGTAGATCAAAATTTCTTATGGTTTGTTTTGATTTTTCGATCAAAGGGAAATGTGAAAGGGGTTCAGATTGCAACTTTAAGCACAACTTGCAGGAAGAAGGGGAGAATAATGCTAATAGGAGACCAAGATCTCAAAATTTTACCTCTAACAGATCAAAAGTGTGCTAGGGTTGCTTGTCAAGTCCCAATGTGGAGTCACATTTGATAGCTAGCATTGGAGAATATTACTATTGTGCATTGGCTAAAATCCCATTTGTTGAAGATCATGTGCTGCTAATACCAGTTGAGCAAGTACGTTATCATTGTCAATGGAATATGAAGTTCAGCTTAGTAAATTCCCGAACAGTCTAAGGATGTACCACAAAAATCAAGGAAAGCAAGTAATCTTCTTTGAGTGGCTCTCCAAACGTACTAGTCATGCCAATCTTCAGGAAGAGCAATATTGTTGCATCAGGTTGAAGATAATGAGAAATTTCCTGCCCAATTTGGCGGTGAGGTTGTATCAGGCTTGCCTAATATGGCGGATAAGGCAGATTGGAGGAATTGCAAATATAACAAGGAGGAAGAAGCAAAATGACTCAAGACTTTAAGAGTCGATTTCAAGAATTTGATCCAAATTGTTGATCATCCATTCAATGAATATAGCTACTACACCATCATGATCGTTGGTGTTCCAAAGTCTTAGTTACTTGATGATCACATTGGACTGCTTACTTTCTATTATTAGTCCTATGGTGATCTTCACTCTCTATAATGCATCATATCGGAACCATCACAATAATTGCCTAATCCATCATAATATATTATTTGTCGGCAATATATTATTAGCAGAATCACAATAATATATATGCCAACTAGTTCTTTGGGCATCACAATTAATTGTTAGCAATATATTATTTCTTGACAAAGAAGGCATCATATCGAGTCATTATGTTATAAGATTGAAGCTTGATCCACTCAACTATGCCAATTATGAGACCATAATGCGATCTCTTGAGGGTTTATTGAAGGAGGAGCTTGAACTTAAGTTCAGAAAAAAGGATGGCGGTCAAGCTGCTTGTTACACATACAGCTGCAACAAATCAAATGGATCATCTACTTGATTCTTGCAGATAATAAATTTTTTTATTCAACTTGGGAAATTTTGTGGTGCCTCGAAGACTACAACAATCATTGCCAAGTCAATTGCTCTCACTAGTTTTGTGGCGTAATAAGAACGGTTAGTTTCAAGAAATTAAATTTTGTTTACTAACCTATGTTATTATAAATGTTATTTACTTGTTATAGTATATCCAATTTATCAAATTTTCCCATCTAATGCTATGGGAAAAGAGAGGGAGAAGGGTGTGCCTCCAAAAGAAAAAGAAAATGGACCCCGATTAAACCAAATCTGGTTAAAATTTGGGCTTCCTGTAAATTTTTGAAGACAGACCCCGGTTACGTTAAACCGAATCTAGTTGAAATCCGGATTCCGTGTAAAGTTTTGAAGTCCTCTATTGGATTATTTGTGATGGTAATGCCACCAAGCCTATTTGAATGACTGAATTCTGGGTAAATAAACCCATTTTCAAAAATTATAAACCCAATTATACAGTTAAATCCGCGTTTCCATGATCAATTTGGAACTCGGTAAAACTGAGTTTGAAAAATAGTTAAATCCGTGCTTCTTAAATGGACCCCGGATAAACTAAAAATTATTAGTATCCGTGCTCCTTAAATGGACCCCAGATACATTAAAAATTATACAATTGAATCCGCACTTCTATGATCAATTTGGAACCCGATAAAGCTGAGTTTGAGTTAAATCCGTGCTCCTTAAATGGACCTCGGATAAACTAAAAATTATGCAGTTAAATCCGTGCTCCTTAAATGGACCCTGGATAAACTAAAAATTATATAGTTAAATCTGCGATCTATAAATGGACCTCGGATAAACTAGTAAAGCTTAAAAAGTCAGGGCGACATGAACCCGGCTCTTATAAGATTTGTGAACTAGTCTTATAACCGTTTCGATGCATCAGAACGACAGTCTGGGATGATTTGACATTGTCATCACTGATCCTGATCAGGTCAAAATGTTTAGGTTTTTACTTGAATAAGTTAAAACCCAAACATGTGACAATTAGCTATCACCACAAATTATCACTTTGATTATAAATCGAAAGTGTTAAGATGATTAATTTAAATCGTCTATATATTGAAAATCTTGATTATTAATAAGCGTGCTAGTTTATTAAGATCGGTGGAATATCTAGCGGATTTTGCGCAATATATCTTAACTCTGGCCTAGTCATTGAATAGAACTCTGAACATATGTTTGAGTTTGTATAATCAACTTATTGTTTAAATCAAGATACAACTCAGACATGAAGATCCAGGTTAAAAAAAATCAATGCACCCCGACAGCCTGGAAAATTGGACTACCAGGCTGGGGGCAGAATGTGGACAGCTGTAAAGTTGCCATGATAATATGAGAAGAGGAAATGAAAGCCCTTGTGGTGTACATAAATTCTCAAATGCTATCTTGGTTTTTTGAATAGTGTTAGTCAAAAAACATGTTACCAATAACCGAGATCAAGGCAAATAATGCTATTTTGGTTTTTTGGATGTTGTTATTGAAAAAACATGTTATCAATAACCGAGATCAAGGCAAGTAAAAACGAGGAAAAAATAAAAGACAAGCAAAATCGAAAATCCGGATATTTGATGCAAAAGACTGTAAAGCGAATGGACCTGGACTTCACATCTGGGGGCAATTCAATTAAAACTCAAGTGAATATGAAGTTCATTAAAACTCGGACAGAAGCTGAACAACTCAAACATGAGATTCAAATTCAATAATTTACGCAACCTATAATATCGGGCTTAGAGTATATTAACCCGGAATCTCGGGTTTGAAGAATATAAACCCGAAATCTTAGATGTGAAGAATATTAGCCCAGAATCTCAAGCTTGAAGAATACAAACTCGAAATCTCAGGTTCGAAAAATATTAACACGGAATCTCGATGTTAGAGTATATGAACCTGGAATCTCGGGTAATCATGCCAGGAATCTCAACAATCAGGAATGCCTGGTCCGGATTGGAAAATCATTACATCCAGGTAGCCCATAGACCTGAACTACCAGGCTGGGGGGAACACAGTGTGGACAATAAGGAACTAATGAAAAAAGCATGATTATCAATAACTGGAATTAATGCAAGAAAAGAAATCAAGCTCGAACAAACATCCAAGTTCGACAAGAAAGAAGCAAACTGAATTATTTGCGCAAAATAGAACATAGACTCAATAATTATCCCAGGAAAAATTGCTACAAAAGCAAGCAAGATAATCAACATATCCCGACAGCTCAGAGACCTAAACTACCGGGCTGGGGGGCAACTGTTATGGATCTAAATGATGGGCCCATTATGAGGATGGCCCAATAAGCAACAACTTATGGATAATCACAATAATCTATCTAAATCAAGAAGATTAGAACTAGTCTATCAGTATCCTTATCAGCATCACAACTACCCTCAAATCAAAGATCTGATCACTAAAAGATATTTTATATCTTAAAGTGATAAGATAAGTAAAAACCTACTAATTTAGGGCCTAGGTAAACCTATAAATAGGGTAGAAACCCTAATAAGGTACACACATTCTAACTCTATCTTTTATGATTAATTACACACAGAGCACACACCCCCACTCCCCTCTGACTATAAGCCTATTCTTAACAAGCGAACTACGTGGACTTTGATCCCTCTTAAGGGTACGTAGGCCCTTGGGATTTAACCCTAGGTCAAGTCCGAAATATTTTGTTCCACAACAGAACAGTTTCAAATTTAAAATTGAGAAGTCCATAACAGATAAGCTACCAATAAGAATATTGTTTTTAAAAGCAGAATATTCACTACCCTTTTGGTCATTAGCAAAACTGACTATTAATCTCAGCCGAAAGAATCAGTAGTTTTCGAGGCTGGTATTTACTTTCAAATCCACAGATTTACTATTGTTTTTCACCTAGTGCATAGAATTTGTAAATGATTTTCTATTTAAACGTCCTGAAATTGATTATATCTATTGTTATTATTTTTGCAATCCAAAAATTGATGGACGAAGAAGTGAAGAACAATTTTTCATAACAAAGTGCAGTTGAAAATGGTGCATGCCATGAAAGAATGACACATGGATCCAGAAGGCAAGAAGTTTGGAGGAGGTAATTGTTTTTCATGTTGTGCTTTGCTTTGTGTATGTAATTAAATTCATCTTATTTTGATTTTTATGCAAGTTTCTGTCTGGATTTATCTGTATAATTCAAACTTCACTGGTCAATGATTTACAATATGTTGCTGTAATGAAACTACGTTCAGTTCCTTATGTTCTTTAAAAAGTATTTAAACATAAGGTCATTCTAATGTCTAATGGGCCAACAAAGTGTTGTGCTTCATAGAATATGATTACAAATTTTCCTGTTTGTATGAAATGTGAATAAAGTAAACATTCAATTTCCTTCTATTGAAAATGAAATCAATTTTATAATACATAACATCAGGTTGGACGGTAGACCAATAATTTAGCTGGAAATCATGAAATTGTTGTAGAAATGAGATGGAAAACAGTGGGAGGGGAAGATGATGGATGAAATAGGAGAAGTCTCTTTAAATTTTGGAAAACTTTTATGTGTGGCTCTATATGGAAATTGTAGCCAGTTGCATCTTTTTTTAGAAAATGAAATCATGACTCAAGGTTATTGAAATCATGATTCAAGCTTTACAGGTCTGTGATTTTTCATGCCAAGGTCAGGGGAGCTTGTTAGATCATCTTTCTCACTTGAAATAAGCTCTCATCATAGTTGAGCTGTTACCTGAGTTGTTATTCTCATTGAAATTTGGCATCTATCTAAAAAGTTGATGTAGAAAGACATGAGAATAGCAAATCCTTGCCATCCATTATTAATTCAGAAATATCTGCTGTATTTAGTGTTTCCTTCGTCTCCGTAAACCTTTTCTTATTCTCTATTTTGAGCTCTAGTTCTTTCTTTATCTAAATTTGCCACCCCAATCAGGTTGTTGATGTTTGCAAAGATGATGAATTTGTTAATTGTTGGAAGATACAATTAGGTTTCATTTCATTTTATTTAAATTTAATGTTATTTTATTTTTAGTGTCATATGAGGGACATTGATCTACATTCTCTCCCTTTAAGCATAAATTTTCATACTGATGTGTGCAGATTGTGTGATGAAAATCTGATTCTTATCAAGTTTGTTGTGTAATTGATAGTATGAGTAGACTTGAAGGCATTTTGTTGTTACTCGTGTTTATAATATATGAAATTTCTCAACGTTTTTTTTGTCTTGAAATATATTTGTTGGAAATCAGTCATTAATTACTAAATCCCTGGATTATGGCATTTCATCATATCCCTTGATTATAGCTTAGCTAGTTTAGGCAAGATTCTGATTTTCTTTTTGATTGATTGTAATCTTCTATTTATTGCCTCAAGGATGATTGCCCTTCTTGGGGCCTATATATATTGTAGCAATGATCTCATTTGAATAATATCAACAAGAGAGATTATTCTTCATCTCAGACTCAAACTTGGTATTAGAGCCTGTGTGTCCGATTTGGATTGAGAAAGAGAGAGAGAGAAGAACATGGTGAGAGAGAGGGGGGGAGAGAGAGATAGAGGTAGGAACGGGGACCTTATTTTTTCTTACAATGGGGGTGAGTGAGCTACATCGCCTATATAGTCGTGATTAGAACCCTCTAATCAGCCGGTTCTTGAAGTTTGGAGGTGAAGGAGCTGCGCGTGAGCCACATGCACTGCCTCAGTCCTTGTGTTTGAATCCACATGCCATTAGTCTCATGCACTGACGAAGTTTCTCATCGGAAAATGAACCCTTGTAATTTCACTCTTCTTTTCGGGTTTGTTTCTCTAATTCCAGCGACTATTGGGGTCCTTCCTATGGCATTCATGTCGGGTATTACTACTTCAACACAAGGTAGCACGACCTCTTCCTCTTCATCCTCTATACTTCCTTTATCTACTACTGTTGTGCACACTAAAGCCATAGAGATGGCTTCAAAACTTTCATCCTTTACAGAAAATCAATAGATGATCATTAATCATAAACTTAATGGGAAGAACTACCTCCAGTGGTCCCACAGTGTGTTGAGATAATTATGTGGCAAGAGAAAGGAGAAACCATATTAATGTTGAAGCTCCTCAACCAGCCCCAATGATCGCAATTTCAACACCTAACTCACTGAAAATAACCAAGTAATGAGTTGGTTGTGTAATTGGATGACTTTGGATATCAATGAGGGCTATTTGCTTGCCTATAGGACAAATGAAATGTGGGATGCAGCTAGGAGAGCCTACTCTTTACTTGAGAACACCACTGCCTTGATCCATTTGAAGAGACAACTTCGTAATTTAGGACAAGGTAATGATAAGCAGTAAATCTACCATGTTTTTAAGGCACAAATTGAGCTAAACTTGATCTAACATAATTAAAAAGCTTAGGAATAATGAGAAAAAACATGGATTTGATGTCAGACATACCCTCACAAGTATTCTCGTGTGTTTCGCAGGTTTTTACTCACAAGAGAAGCCAATTTGAAGAGCTAAAGGAAGTCGAAAACAAAGCCATGAAGGAAGGAAAGTTAGCGCCTAAAGCACCAACTATTTTGACTACTTTTGGACGGACGCCAACTAGTGCAAATTTGGCGCCCAGGGCACCAACTCTCGGCCTTGAGTTTTAAAGTTGGCGCCCAGGGAGCCAACTAGTGCAAAGTTGGCGCCTAGGGCGCCAACTCTCTGTCTTGCAAGAAAGGGTTTGGCGCCCAGGGCGCCAGAATTGCGAAAATTTGATTTTTCTTATTTTAGGGCCCGAAAAAGGAAAGAAAATTTATATTCTTTAATGGTTTTGAAGTCCAAGGGGCCCTAGAATATAAAAGGAAGAAATCCTAGCAAAAGGGGACACCCTCTTGACTTCTTGAACTCCTGGAGCACAAGAAACAACCCTAGGGCATTGGAGAAAGAAGATCAAAGCTTTTCCGTGGAGATCAACCTTCCCCAATCATTGAAGACCTATTCTCTCTTCATCTTTTCTTCTTTATTTTGTTGATTTAGCCATGCTTGGCTAATTTCCTTTTTGTAGTTAGGGCTAGGATGAACCCTATGCAACTTTGAGTATTTGATTAATTTCTTGATTGGATCTTGGTTTCTTTGATTGAATGAATTTTCTGCACTTAAAGTTTTCTTGAAGGATTGATCACCCTTTTTGATTAACCATAGGTTGATGTATGACAATAGAGATGTTGGTGCATCTAACTATAACTTGTTAATTCATCATAAAATTGCATGACCTAGACATAAGCTTACGAATTTATGCGATCATAGGATTCTGGTTCAAGATCTGATCTTTCTAGGCAATACTAAGACATTAGGTTGTTTTTAAAGATAAAATAGACTAAGGTAGCATCAAGAAATTGGGACTTAGTCTAACCTTAGAGAATCGATCGTCAATTTGAGAATCATAATCAATTAGGGTTTCAATTCAAATACTTAAATGAGCATAGGGGGATTCTGAGCCCTAGCTGCGCTTTTCTTGATTAATTGTCTTTTCTAAACATCTTCTTGAGATTCTTGATCTTGAGTTCTTAAGCTTTCTTCAATTCTTGAAATTCTTGATTAGTTACAACTCATCTTTATTACTCAAATTGCTCAACTAAGGCAACAATAGCGAACTAGTGATTGAATAACTATTCCTCGTGGGACGATACTTTCTCACTATTTTATTACTTGTAACGATCGGTGTACTTGCCGAAGTCGCCCCCTATCAGGTAACATGTCAGTGACCAAATATTATAATGCTTTGCTAAAATTGTGGCAGAAACAGGACTTGTTTGAGGTTCATCCACGGAAAAACATTGAAGATGCTCAATTGTATTAGGAGATATTAGAAGAAGGATGGATACATAATTTTCTCCTAGGCTTGAGTGACTCTTTCGAAGAGATAAGGGGTAGAATCATGGGTTTGTGGCCTTTGCCACAACTCTTTGATGTTGTTGTCTTTGAACAATTCGAAAAAAGTAGAAAGCTCCTAAACCAAAGTGGCCCAAGTCAAATTGAAAGCTCAACATTCATAGTGAGGGGACCATAAGAAGAACGAAAGAATAACAAATGGTGCAACTATTGCAAGAAGGGGGGCCATATTAAAGAAGAATGCTGGAAGCTCCATGGAAAGCCTTCTAATGGAAAGTTGAACTTCCAAAGTCACCTTACCACAACTGAACCAAAGGTTTAGAATGACAATCACTTAAGCCAAGAAGAATTACATGTGCTTCGCAAGAAACTTGACAAGCAGAATAAGTCAAACTTTATTCCTAGTGTGAATCCGGTACAATAAGGTTATTCCATTGTAGCTCTCAACGTTGTGATGTCTAGTTAAGATACTTGGATTCTTGATTTAGGAGCTACATATCACATGACTGGTAACAAAACTTTATTCCACAACCTTAAATTTTGTCATTAACACCTCAAATTAAAAGTAGCTAATGGTGTATTCACAAAGGTTGAGGAAATTGGCACAGCCACTTTATGATCACTTGGAAATACTCAATGTTCTATTTGTGCCTGTACTTATTTGTAATCTAATATTTGTAAGCAAGTTAACTAGAGGTCAAATATGCCAAGTGATTTTTTACGATGATCTTTGTGTTTTCTAGGATTTAAAGCAAGGAGGATGATGGGGACTTCTAGAGAATGGGATGGACTATTTTACTATGAAGAGTCAAACTTGAAGAATAAAGATGTATGAAAGGCAAGAAGGGCACTAATAAGCTTCAATTCTCAAAATAATTATGTACTGTTGTGGCATTGTCACTTAGGGCACCCTAGTTTTGATGATATGAAGCATGTATTTCCAAGTTTTTTTAATAAAAATTTCATTCCTTTTCATCATGAAACTTGCCAACTAGCCAAACGAACTAGATCTTCATATCCCAAACAGCCCTATACACAATTCTCAACATTCACATTAATCCATGTTTGCATTTGGGGCCTTGCACGAATGAACACCCTTTCCAATACTAGATGGTTTGTTATTTTTATAGATGATCATTGCTCAACTAAAATAGGACTTGTCAACTGAATTTCAGGTGAAAGATCTTAGACAAATGAGGTATTTCATGGGCATGGAAGTGGCAATAACCAAAAAGGGCATCAACGTGTCTTAGTGAAAGTTTTCCCTAGACTTGTTACATGAGATAGGGATGTCGCTTAGAGTTCAAGCCACAAGGTGTTCTGAATGACTTAGAAAGATATAGAAGATTTGTGTGAAAATTGATATACTTAACCCACACATGTCCTGATATTAGCTATGCAGTTAAAATAGTAAGTCAGTTTATGCATCAGCCACATGAAAAGCACATGCAGCCTTCATACAGAATTTTGAGCTATCTAAATTTAATCATAGAAGAGGATTTTTCTTCAAGAAAGGTACTACTAGAAACAGTGAAATCTACACTAATGCAGGCTATGGAAGGATAAAGAGACTAGGTGGTCAACCTTAGGGTATTGCACATATGTGGGGGGAATCTGGTTACATGGAGAAGCAAGAAACAAATTGTGCTGTTAAAAAGTAGTGCAGATGCAGAGCTAAGAGTTGCTAACAATGGAATATGTGAAGGAATCAGGGTTATCCAATTACCGAAGGAGTTGGGAATTCCACGTGAGGGGCCAATGCAACTCTGGTGCAACAACAAAGCCAGCATTGAAATGGTCAAAAACATAGTACATCGTGATAGAACAAAACATGTTGAGATAGAAAGACACTTCATCAAAGAAAAGATTGAAGTAGACATTATGAATGTGTCCCATATACAATATGTAAACCACATTGCAGATATTATGAAAAAATCGCTGGGTAGAGCTAAGTTTGAAGGATTTTGAGGCACATTGGGAATGATTGACATATACTCTCTAGTTTTAGGGGGAGTGTTGGAAATCAATCATTAATTACTAAATCCCTTTATTATGGCATTTCATTATATCCCATGATTATAGCTTAGCTAGTTTAGGCAAGATTCTGATTTTCTTTTTGATTGATTATAATCCACTTATTATTCCCTCAAGGATGATTGCTCTTCTTGGGGCCTATATATATTATAGCAATGTTCTCATGTGGATAATATCAACAAGAGAGATTATTCTTCATCTCTGACTCAAACAATATTTTATCATTATTGTTTTGTATCTTTTATAATATTTTTGTGTGAAGACTCTAGAAAATTGTAAATATAGAACGCCAGAAGAATCTGTTTCAGGAATTTTAGCCAAAGCTTAATCCTATCTTTGTCTAATGAATGCTCTCCATTTTGCATATAATCTATTGTTTCATTTAACTTATTTTGGCTTTCCAATTTCAGTTTGACTCTTTTAACATTCTTGATCTGACTCTTTCAACAATTTATGGGTGAAATCACCTGCTAATATTTTTCTCATTGCATTCCTACAATGTTATTTCAACCATTAGGACCAAGGGAATTGACAAGGGCTGCGGATCTTATACGTAATTTCAAATTACTACCCCACTATGAGTTTTTCTGCAAGAGGTCACTTCCTGAGTCGTTTTTGGACACACATTATCTTTACAATGTCGTAGGAGACACTGAAATTAGAAAAGGAGATAATTTGCAATTGGATGAGCTTATTCATAACCCATCCTTCTTAAGAGATACAACTGCTCATATACGGCCTTTTGACCTAGATACTTTAAAAGAAGCCTTTCAGTTAAGGGAAATAGGTTCTATTGATTTGCCTCCAGTAAGAAACTTTTGCTTTGAACCTCATTTCGCAATTACATTATTGTTATATATACTTGATAAATTATCGGTCTTGTCATCTTATTAATAGGCTGAGAAGGGGGCTGCTGCCATTATTAGAAAATCCAAAAAATAAGTCTAAAGACAAGGAGAAGAAGCATAAAAAGCATAAGGACAGAGACAAAGAGAAAGACAGGGAGCATAAGAAGCACAAGCATCATCATAAAGACCGAAGCAAAGATGAAGACAAGGAAAAAAGGAAAGAAAAGAGTGGGCATCATGATTCCAGTGTTGATCATGGCAAGAAACACCATGAAAAGGTTGAGGAATTTTTCCCTGCAGATACTTTTTTCTCATTCATAATTCTGAGTATTAGATCTTACAGTTGTCATTTTGCAATTTCATTGAATGAATTAGTTGATTCACTAAGTATCTTATGAAATTTGTGCCTTTTGGTTATATAGGAATTTTAAGAAAGTTTTGTTGATATTGTCAACCCTCAGTTGCTTGTGAATTAAGATCTAATTTAGGACGTGTTTGGTTTGATGTCAACATTTGAAAAGGAATAAGATGATTTTTTTTATTCTGTTTATTAATGATGTGAAAACTTTGTTCTTTTACATTTTTTTCCATCCATATGATCACAGAAAAGAAAGCATGATGGAGATGAAGATCTTATTCATGTACACAAACACAGAAAAAGTAAGGTAATGAAGTGAGAACCCTTGTCTTAGGATGAGTTACCTTCTGTCTCTTTTGTGCTTTTCCTTCTTTGTACATGAATACTATTTTCTTGTAGCTTCTCCTTGTCTATATATGAATCTTTCTTTTCATTTTCTTGAAATTTTTATTGCAGCACAAGATCTCAAAAATAAATGAATTGGGAGCAATAAAGTTAGCAGGCTAAAATGGTCAAATACTGTAGTTCACTTCTGTTCCTCATATGGTTAGTCTTCTCTAAAGTTTGGAGGTGTCTTTGACTTAAAACGATCTAATTTCTTCAGGTCCTTAATTTGCCCCCAACCTCAAGATTTCTTTTTGCTGTTTATGTGCTTTAATCACTTTTAGAGTTGTTTTAATTTTATTTTAGAAAAGGTGACGGTTGATTATGCATCTTCAATTATTGTTCCATTGGGGTCCCAAGCATTAAATTTGTTTATTATGTACGCAATTTGTTTTGAGTAAGAAGTTGCTAATTTTTTCAGCTGTTTTTTTGAATTCCTGATTGAAGTAGTTGTATAATTATCTTCGTTATGTAGTGAACAAGATTTATGAACAAAGTCTACCAATTTTTTGGCTATTTTGAAACAATGGAAAGAGAGAGTTTGCTATCATGAAACATGATTTACATAAAATTTCAGCATGCATTGGTTTTCCCTGTCATCATTATGTGACACATGATTTATTGACCTCCTTCCCCCTAGAGTAAGAGTGAGAAAATAATGCTATGCATGGGTAGTCTGGCTGTTTTGCATAGAGCTTGTATTGGTATGTGTTTCAATGTCTTAGGGCAGAAGAGGCAAAAATAATATTGAGTACTCTATTATTTGATTTTGATAAAGAATACAACTAGCCTAAATATTCTTAGGCGAAGAAAATAAGCTGAGACTCCTTCGCAAATAATTACAGCAAAAAGGAAAGAAAATAAATTACTGAAGCAGCTGGTAAGAATTAACTGTTTGACTGCCGCAAAAAAGGAAAGAAAATTTCAGCTAAAGTATAGCAAATGGGAAAGAAATATATTGCATAAGGATAGAAATAGAAAAGAATGACGGGAAACTATCACTATCTGTCACAATCAGTAAAGGGGCCTTTTAACTTCAAGTCATAAGAGTCATTAATGACATGATCAAGTCAGGTCAAAATACCCAGGTTTCTAACGGGGGTAGCTGTTATGGTTTGTCCATCAACAGATTTTAGCAGGGATGAGGACAGAGCATTTTGTAACATATTGTATCAGGCCTTTATTTAATATTTATGTGAGTCGCCAGACAGTCTATTATAACTACAAATTAGTTGCTTCCTGAATTTTGCAATGGGGAATATTGTGATATTACTTTTTTAAATTAACACTACTGTTTTTTATATTGAATAGCCATGGTGATATAAGATACTTGGAGACTTGTTCTTTAGGTTTTGAAGCAGTATGATAAAGAAACTTGTTGCAAGAGGTGCAAGAGGAGTTATGTATGGTAATAAACTATTTAAAATAAGATTTGAGGGGCTTATTACTAAGTGAGACCTTTATTCTTGATAGTTAGCATATCAATGTTTCTTGTTGCATATACAGCTAGTACATCCACCAGACCTCCACCAACAATACCACTAGCCTATGTCTCCACCAACAATACCACTAGCCTATGTCTCTACCAACAACTCCACTAGCCTATGTCTTCTTATCTCCACCTAATCTTTTTATACTTTATAGCTTTTAGCTTGTATATATAGATGTGTAATCTGCCATTGTAAGTAAGTGAAATAGAAGTATTTCTCTTCACATGGTATCAGAGTGTCAGTGTCAGATTTGATTCCTAGAAATTTTTCAGTTTGTTTTGGTCTCTCTGTTTCTATCCAGTGAGAGGGAGAGTGAGTGAGAAAGAGGGAGAGTGAGGGTTTTCAGGTCACCACTGTTTCCGCCACCACACGCCGCTCCACCATGCTCAAGAGGTCCCGATTGGCGGAACCTAACTGGTCACCGTCCATTGCACCAGCGTGTGGAGCTTCACGCGCTCGCCGAAGCTTCGTCGTTAGAGCCACGCGCCGGATCGTGCCACCATTTTCCGGCAAGTTGATCGTCATCGTTTGCTTTTCTGGGATCGACTTTCTTCCGCTGTCGTGACCCAAGTGGTTCCATCCTTATATTGTGTGGTTTTGCTTCTCGGGTGTGTTCGGATCTACATCATTTTGGCCTCTGTTTCTAGACTTTGCACTGTTGTTTTGGCTAAGCATCGTGGTTGCTTTGTTTTGTTGCTCCTTGTCTGATAATTTGTTGCTGCCTTACTCATTTTTTGGTTGTGTAGCTACTGGTTATTTGCTTCTTGCTGGTTAATTCGCTTTTTTGTTTACTATTTGATCATATTTAGCTACCTATGGCTCATTCTAAACCCAATGTCACGACTGGAATGGCTCCTGTTTCAAACAAAATTACTGAGCACAAGTTGAACTGGACAAATTATTCAGACTGGATCAAAACCATTCTAATGTACTTACTTAGTATTGAAAAAGAGGGCCATTTAACTCAAGCTCCTCCTAAGGATGATTTGACCATAACTTGGGCTCGAGCTGATGCCAGGCTATTCTTGCAAATTCAAAATTCCATCGAGAGCGATATTCTTCCTTCGGTGAGTCATTGTAATACTGTTAAAGAACTTATTGACTATTTGGAGTTTTTGTATTCTGGAAAAGGTAACATTACTCGAATTCATGAGGTTTGTAAGGGTTTCTATCTGGTTGAGCAGCAGGGCCACCCCTTGAAAAATTTCTTCATAGAATTTAAGAAGATGTATGAGGAAATGTGGAGGTTAATGCCACCATCGACTAATCTTCAAACCCAAGTGGATAATATGGAACAATAAGCCATTATGAGCTTTCTTACTGCTCTTGACCCAACCTATGAGACTGTTCGATCTCAGATATTATCTAGCTCTAAGCTTTCTTCGCTTTAGGATGTGTATTCTCGTGTGCTTCGAGCAGATAGTTTGGCTCATCCCACTTCCAATCCTAATGCTATTGCTTTAGCTAGTCGGGGTCTGACTGATGACCGGAACCAGGGGTTCTCTCACCAGGGACATAGCACATCAAATCCTGTATTTGCTACTCCAAAGAACCCAAATCTCTCAAGGCCTGACAGCAACCCTCTGAATCCTAGTACTATTGGGATTATCTGCTATGTGTGGGGTCCATGTCCTGTCGAATCCAAATCTGGTTTTAGGTACTTTGTTACTTTTGTTGATGATTTGTCTCGTACCACCTGGCTCTATTTAATGAAAACTCGTTCACAGTTATTCTCTCACTTTTGCAATTTCTATACTGAAATCAAAACTCAGTTTGGTGTATTTGTTAAATATTACGGAGTGACAATGCTAAAGAATATTTTTTAGCCCAATTTCAAACCTATATGCTCCAGCATGGCATACTTCATCAATCCTCTTGTCCGGATACACCAGCTCAAAATGGTGCTGCCGAACGTAAGAACCGACACTTACTAGAAGTCGCTCGAGCTCTCATGTTTCAAATGAATGTTCCCAAGCCTTTTTGGGCTGATGCTGTGTCTACTGCATGCTTTCTTATTAATCGTATGGCATCTCTTATCCTTAATGGTGCCACTCACTACACCACCTTGTTTCCTTCCAAACCCTTGTTTCCCATTAACCCTAAAATTTTTAGTTGTGTCTGTTTTGTTCGCGATGTCCGTCCCACTATTACCAAACTAAATCCTAAGTCTCTTAAGTGTGTCTTCCTTGGATATTCTAGGGTTCAGAAGGGTTATCGGTGCTATTCTCCTACTCTTCGACGATATCTTGTGTCTATAGATGTCACATTCTATGAGTTCACCTCGTTCTTTCCTGTCTCTACTCAATCTCCATGTCCTATCGTTACAGATGACACTTCTGAAAGTCTTGATAATTTCTTGGTTTATATGGTTCAAGTACCACCAATGTAAGCACCTGCCCCAACACCTGCTCAACCTCCTATCGATTATGTTTTTTAGAAACGCCCCGAGGCAAGTACTGTACTTAATTAGGTTCATGATCCCCCAGTGTCCACTTCAGTGTCTAATCTGAGTATAGTTCCTCCTGCTCCTTCTTCTGAACCAGCACCAATACATGATATTTCTGTTCCTTTAGACACTACCATTCCTACCTCTAAAGCAGACACAGTGTCAAATACATCTGATGACTTGCCCATTGCGCTTTGCAAAAGTAAACGTACTTGCACATATCCTATTTCTTCCTTTATTTCCTATAACCATTTGTCTCCTACATCATGTTCCTTCATAGCCTCCTTAGACCCTCTCACTGTTCCCACTACTCCCCAACAAGCCTTGGCACATCCGGGTTGGCGTGCTGTAATGGAGGAAGAAATAATGGCTCTTGATAAGGCTGGTACCTGGAATCTTGTTAATTTACCTCCTGGCAAGAAGACTATCGGGTGTAAGTGGGTATTCACAATAAAAACAAAAGCTGATGGCACCTTGGAACGTTTGAAAGCTTATTTGGTTGCTAAAGGATATGCTCAAACCTACGGTATTGATTATTCAAAAACTTTTTCTCCTGTGGCAAAATTGTCTTTCGTTCGTCTTTTCATTTCCATGGCAGCTACTTATGATTGGGATCTTCATCAGTTGGATGTTAAGAATGCTTTCCTGAATGGTGATCTTTTGGATGAGGTTTACATGGAGCAACCACCTGGTTTTGTTGCTTAGGGGGAGTGTGGGAAGGTATGTTATCTCCGGAAATTACTATATGGTTTGAAACAGAGTCCTCGTGCTTGGTTCGACAGGTTTAGCATGGTGGTTAAGAAGTTTGGCCTGAATCAGAGTAAGTGTGACCATTCAGTGTTTTATTAGCAAACTGATGCTGACATGATCCTCCTAGTGGTATATGTTGATGACATTGTTATTACGGGTAGCAAGACTTCTGGAATGTCATCACTTAAAGCCTTTCTTAGCTCTCAGTTTCAAACAAAGGATTTGGGACCATTAAAATATTTTCTTGGGATAGAAGTTATGAGAAGTAAAAAAGGCATCCTTTTGACACAGAGAAAATATGTTATTGATCTACTAAAAGAAACGGGGAAACTTGGAGTAGCACCAAGTAGCTTTCCCATGATTCCTAATCCTTTTTTGGATATTGACGATAGCATACCATTTGATGAGCTACCTGAGGATGTGAGAAAGAAAGTTGACCTGGAGAAGATCAAGCCGTTTGCTTATCCTGATTGATATCGTAGATTAGTTGGAAAATTGAACTATCTTACTGTTACTCGCCCTGATGTGACCTTTCCAGTTAGTGTGCTTAGCCAACTCATGACTACACCAACTATTATTCAATGGGACGTTTTGGAGCATGTCTTACATTACTTGAAGGGCTCACCTGGTCGTGGTATACTCTATACGAATCATGGTCACAACAAGATTGAATGTTTTTGTGATGCAGATCACGCAGGGTTAAAGACTACCAGAAGATCCAGCATAGGATATTGTGTGTTTGTGAGTGGAAATTTAGTATCATGGAGGAGTAAGAAGCAAGATGTGGTTTCCAAGTCAAGTGCAGAAGCTGAGTATAGAGCTATGTCTCAATCAGTATAGGAAATTGTGTGGATTCATCAATTAATGAAGGAGGTTGGTCTTGCCACGTCATTACTTGCGAAGTTATGGTGTGATAATAAAGCTGCGCTACAGATGGCCTCCAATTCTGTATTTCATGAACACACAAAGCACATTGAGATAGACTGCCATTTTGTGCGTGACAAAATCAAAGAAAATATCATTTTTACAGGACATGTGAGGTCTAACAACCAATTGGGTAATCTATTAACTAAAACCTTAAATGGAAATTGGGTGAATTATCTTTATAACAAGTTGGGCATAATTAATATTTATGCTCCAACTTGAAAGGGAGTGTTGCATATACAGCTAATACATCCACCAGACCCCCACCAACAACACCACTAGCCTATGTCTTTACCAACAACTCCACTAGCCTATGTCTTCTTATCTCCACCTAATCTCTTTATACTTTATAGCTTTTAGCTTGTATATATAGATGTGTAATCTGCCATTGTAAGTAAGTGAAATAGAAGTATTTCTCTTCACATTTCTATTTTGATTATTTTTAAATAGATGAATAAGTTTTAATATTCTCCAGTATAAACGCATTAATGTCACAAATAGCTTATATATATCTTGTCGAAAAATGTATTTTTATGTAAGGAACAGTTTGTTTGGTAGCCATTCTGGAAAATTTGAAATTGAAGGGGAAACAAAAAAAAGCAAATTGAAATATGGCTTAGATGAGTTTGCCTACCATTTTTGGAGGAGCAGTTTCAAAAAAAAAAAAAAAAGCTTTGCTTCTTTCATTGAAAAACGTGCTTTTACATTGTCAAACCTGGTCGAGCAAATTCAAGAGATTGACGAATGGATATTCAAACAACTAGTGCTCACATTGTTTTTTTATTGTCAGTAAAGACTGACTCTGTTCATAGTTCCGTTTATGATAGAATTTTTGGATATCGATGGTCGCAATATGCATGATATCTCCAATTTTATATGCAGAATTAGGTAGTGAACTGACCAAATATTATTCGTAAGGTAAGTTTACCTGTTGATTCACGAAAAGTTGGATGCAAGGTAAAATTTTGCTGGAATTGAAAATTTTTGTTGATTGATCATCTGATATAATTGTCCTGTATCTTTCTTCTTCACTGTAGTTCCCAGTTGTGACCTTGGATATCTCTGTATAATCTTGATCTCCACTCTGGATTTTTTGCTTTTGAACTATTGATATAATAATCATGCACAGTTTTATTCCCTTCTATTTTTTCAGGGGTGTCGGTGGGTGGGTGGGTAGTGCGGATGATTTCTCATTCAAATTGTTGAATTTTAGGAGCATGTTTAGTTTGTCAATGAAAAAGGAAAATTAAAGAGGGAAAAGTATTACATTGTACTTTTGTATTACATTGTTATTTATTAATTATTAGGGAAAATCCCAATAAAATACCATTTAAATTTCAAAATTCTAAATAGATGATTTCTCAACAAAACAAGTTGTCAATTGTTTTAATGTTTTTGTTAATCCTATTTCTGTTTTTGTCAACAAGATTTTAAAATTTAAATGGTATTTTTCTATCATTTTTCCTAATTATTATATGGTATTTAAAACTTGAGTTATATATTATTGTCTAGTGAATATTATTCAAAGTGTACGTTTAAATAAGTTGAGACAAAAACCTTTTAAGATTTTATCTTATAGACTATAAATTATGATTAAAAAGTTGGTTATGAATGCTTTAGTCGTCATTCTAAACATTCTAAATAAGTCCATAAGAATGATTTTCCATGATTCCTTGGTATGATTGCCATCTAAATTAGACATTTTATCCCTCTCGCCCCCAAATCACCAGAGTCCGGGGGCGTTGGCATATTGACTGCTCTAAGGGTAGCTAGGCTGAAGAGTCTACAAGTCACCAGTGTATAAACTTTGATTCAGATTTCCACAAAATACAAGTTTCCAATCACCTCAGTGTATTTGGTTTAGCAATGGATCAACTAGATTACAAACTGGATGAACCGTATTTGAATCTCATCTTAAAACAGATTCTTGGGGAGGGGCATTATGCTTGCAAATCTTTTTTTTTTTTGATGAATAAAAGACTACTGAAAAGAAATTACAACGGTGGGGAAATTAATCCCAACAAGTCACGTGAAAACACCTCCTGCAAGAACACAGGATGCTTGAAAATCTTTGATTTGGATTATTCCTTTAGAAAGAGTCACGGCCCAATAGATTATGAAAGAAGTACAACTCCCCAATCAAATTCATAAGACTCTTCATTTACCAAAAAAAAAAAAAATTCATAAGACTCCAATTGTTCTCAGTTTAAGGTGTCTCCATTTAGGTTAAGATATATAATTTCATGTTAAAATTATCTATTTCTTTGGTTAACTTTTGCAGTATATCTTTATTGGACTTTGCGCATTTCTTTGGTTGAGAATTGTATGATCAAAGATAAAGATATTATTGGAAAGAAAAGCAATTAATACTGTCTTAATATATTTTTTTAAATGACAAATAAATAGAAACAATCCGGATCAAAGCTTAACAACCATAATGCCTCCCCACTTTCTAATTTATAAAAGGCACCAATAGGGATAAGTGGTAAGCGATTTGTGTCGTTTAAATAAGGTCTTGAGTTCGAATCTTGTGAATGAAAAAAGTCTCGTTGGAAGACTCGTCTATCATAGTCAAGTGCACGACAAAGGTTAAATTTGGATTAGTCAGGGCAAAGTTTTGGATACTGGAGCAACTAAAAAAAAAAAATTATAAAAGGGTACTTTCTAACAAATTTTCAAGTCAAGGGACACCTCCGTCATCAATTGAGAGGGGCATGTTATGGGTGGAATTATTCTACATAGATATAGAGAATGGGACTAAAATATCTTGAAAATATCAAAACAAGAAATTAGTTTGTTAAATTTATCAAATACTAAATTGTTTGTAATTGTTGTGAAAAAACAGCACTGCCTTTAGTGTTTTTTTCCCCAAATAAGCCCCTCAACACCCCTTGTCATCCCACGCTGGCAACCCCCCTAGCGATTAATTATCGGAGCCCCGATGCCAGGCAGTCAGTCACCATATTTCCGGCAGCTTGTGAAACTTAAGTAAATAATGAAAAAAAAGAGTAGTAAATGATGAAACCAAACTCATAAACAAAATAACTAAAGTAGTACGCATGCCTCCATATTACTAGCTATTTCCTAACAACTATTAGTATTATTTGTTTTGATACTGACCACTCTCTTTTTTATTATTAACTACTAAGCTAGTGTCAAAGCTTCCGTACGGGTGACCCCACTAGCTACTACAGAAACCAAATTAGTAAAGAGCCGAACAAGAGTAGTAACTAGTAAATAGCAAAATTAAAATAGTAAACATGCCCCTATTGTTAACTATTTTCTAATAACTACTCTGTATATTATTTTTTTTTAAAAAAAAACTCTCATTTCTTATATCTTTTACAAAATATAAAAATCATTCTTTTCTTGGTTTCTTTATTTGTGTCTTCACACTTAATTAATTAATTAAGGGATCACATTTATATTACAGTTTAACCCAGAATTAATTTGAGGCCCTTAGCGACCAGACGCATCAGCCAACATGACAGTTTTTTATATTATCAAAATGAAGATAAGCAATCTGGAAATTCATATGGGAAAAACAAGGCAGTTTTATTCTATTAATAAGCTGTATTTATTAATTAATTAGCTTGTGTTGAGTTTATATTTCAAAATTTTCCAATAGAGAGGTTTCATTTAGCTTTCAAAGGACACAAGAATGAGCTCAATTCGAGCTTCCTAGAATAAGCCAGGAATTCTTCAAATTGACAGCAAATTCTGAAAGATAGCTAAATTAATATAAGACTGAGCTTGAATTTTTGAGTTTTCTTATCTCTAATTATTTCACTATATAATCAGTGAAAAGCTCTTTACTTTAAACTTGACTTGGATCTCATGGTGTACTCTGCTACAAGTTGGGAAAAAGAAGATGATTTGTTCTCTAGAAGTCTTGTGGGTGAGTCAGACTCCTCAATAACTCCTGCATCAATATCCATTGAAATTAATTGTATATAAATTGAAAAGGTACAATCAAAGCACAAAAACTACTTACAACCTCTCTCTGATCCTTAATATAAAAACTAATTGGGAGGTGAAATTTGATCTTAAATATAAGATTTCAATCCACTTTGTCTTTCAAATTAATAATTTTTTCTCTAAAATATCCTAGTCGATTACACAAATTAAGGAGTTTCTATCCAATAAGTAGTTATAATTAAAAGCATAATTTAGGGAAACTAACTCACATTTGTTACAAACAACTATCTTAACTCATTTTTTAAATCTATCCAAATTAGTTAAATATCTTTTATATTAAGGCCCATATGTAATATAAAGTTCAAAGAAGAATATATAACCGTTTTAGCTTACCTTGATTGAAGAGGAGAACCATATCACTGTCAAGAACAGAAGTTATTCTATGTGCAACGGTAATGACAGTACAATCAGAGAAGTGTTGCTTAAGAGTTTGCTGAATCAAATTATCTGTGGCAATATCAACTGAGGCATAGCTTCATCAAGCACCAACACTTTACTTCTCTTAAGCAATACCCTACCCAGACATACCAATTGCCTCTGACCCATGCTCCAATTCTCACCATTTTCACTAACTACACACCCATTTTCACCAAAAGCAATAGACGTAATACCCGGATAACTAATATCTGGAATATTATGTCACAATAATGAAAATGCCCATTTATGAAGATTGTGGTCTCAACATGTTATGTGATTAGTATATGTTCAAAGGAAAACATTAAGAAAATTAAAGGAAATTTAATATCGGAAATGTGAAAAATGTGTCTTAAGGCCATAAAACATCCTGAGAAGAATTAAGAAAAATTTTAAAAGGTATGGAATAATTATTAAAAATTTAGAAAGCATATTGTTCTTAATTTAGACAATTTAATAAATTATTTCCTATGAAAATAAAAAGAAGGGAAATTAAAAAGTATTCTAAGACTAAGATTGATTCAATGATTTTTGATAAATTGCATGGAACTTGAATTATTAATGTTAACAAAATTGTTGTGAGAAAATGATTAGTTTTAATTAAGAAAATTATTAGAAAGTATTAAGGGATTAATTAAGTAATTTTCAGGAATTTTATAAGATTATAGAAATTTAGGAAACATGAAAAATAAAATAAATATGCATAAGTGTTATTAAGGACCGAAATTTTTGGCCTAATTAAATAATTAATAGGGGATAGGATGTAATTTTGGGAAACAAAGATCAAAGGCTTAGGATTATTCAAGAAATTATAAGGGCCTAAATCCATGTAATTATTTATGGACCAATAGGAAAATTTGGGAAAAATAAATGTAAGATAAATAGGATATTATGGTAAATGGAATATATATATATATATATATATATATATATATATATATATATATATATATATATATCTGTGTGTGTGTGTGTGTGTGTGGGCCGAAAATTTGGAGGGATAAGGATGAAATAAGATATTTGTAGAATAATAATATTATAAGATTAAGACATGTGGTAAATAAATAATATTATATTAATAAAGAGTGAATAGGATAAATGACCACGGATAGAAATAAAATCCTATCTAGAAAACTTTGAACTAAGTTTTTAGGGTCAGAGTATATTATGAACAAACGAATTTTTATCTCGGAGTAGGCTGTCTCCGAAGTCATTTCTGAAACCGGTAGCGAATACCGAGGATTTTCGGCAGGTAACAGAATGTCCTTAATGGGATCAAAAATTTAGTTAAATTAAATAATTTAGAAAAGGAAGAAAAGACCTTCAGGGCATAGTTCCCGGAATTTTAAGACTCTCCAAAATTTCGCAATTAGGACACCGAACCAGGGATTTTATCTGATAAAGCAAGATGACATAAGCATGATGATGTCATCAATTTTGGCTTCTTATGGGGGTGGGGGGGGGGGGGAAGGTCGGCCTATATATGTATGGCCAAGATCAGGCCACTTCAAAAAAATGCGATCCAACGGTCAGAATTTAACCAAACAAAGTTTAGCGGAATTACGAAACTGCCACTCGGTTTTCCTATAAATAGCCCTTCATTCCTCTTCATTCTTCACCAATTCACTCACAATCCTAGAGAGAAGTTAGAGAGAGAAGCTCTGGAAGAGGAGTAAGAAGTTCATAGCAAAGCTTTGAGTAAGTTTCTCAGTCCTTAGTTTTTAGTTTCAGTAGTTCTTTCGGTAGTTATAGTAGAATTGCTAGAGTAGTCTCTAATTTTTCAAGTTAGCTTAGATATCATGTTTAGGAGTAAATATGATATTTATCTCAGAAATAGGTTAGAGGAAAAGTTATAGCAAAATTTTGAGAGTTTAAAGTCAAAATAGCGAAGCTCTGGCAAAATTCCACCAAGTAATCAAACTAGGGGCAAAAATGGTAATTTGTACCTAAAATGCCTGTTATGATCTTAAATATTCATATCGGTGATATTATCCTTATAGGATACCCGAAATCACAAACCGCTGTTTCCGCTGTCACCGCTATCATACTACTGTCAAACGTACCATAATTCGACGAAAGTGCCAGATATCATCAACGGAGGTACGGACGCATATTGTAACATTAACTCTTATGCTGCTCATATACGTATATGTGATCATGTTTATCTTCAAAACTACTATCTCTTATAAGGACTGGAAGGAGTATACTGTATACATGTTTTTGTTCATGAAAAAAAATATAGAAATAAAAGACTAACCAGCAGAGTCTAGCATGCCTTCTTTGTTTCGAACTTCATCTCCAAGTTGACACTTATCCAGAGCCTTAAAGCATGTCAATCCATAGAAGGCAAAATAATAAGCCATATTAAGAAACAAACATAACCAATGTTTATCAAATAAAAAGCATCTTACCGCCCAAATTTGTTCATCATTGTACTCTTCCAAAGGATCCAGGTTACTTCTCACTGTCCCTTCAAACATGGTTGGATCTTGAGGAATAATACTAAGTCTAGACCTCAAATCATGAAGTCCAAGTGAGGAGATGTTGATTCCATCAATCATAATTTTCCCAGCGGTCGGTTCAATGATTCGGAAAAGTGTTTGTATGAGAGTAGTTTTACCACTTCCTGTTCTCCCTACAATGCCCCTTTTTTGTCCTCCAAGGAGTTTACATGTCACACCACGCAACACAAGTGGCAGATGCGGGGCATAACGAACCTTCATGACATGCATGAATACTTCTAATATTAGCATACGTTGGAAGGTTAGATTAGTCAAGGTGTTTAGTTAGTTATGAGTATCAATCACCTTATTAGTTGACAACCTTAAAGTCTTAGAATATGGTTGAAGTGTGTAGGTAGGTCTAATCCTCAACTAGAGAGGGAGGTTAACAGAGATCCTCTCCTTGAGTCCGTGTGAGTTTCGGGGTTTGTTTATATCTTACAAGGAAGGATTTGGCTGCCATTAAGAGGGTTTATTGTCTCTTTTTGTCGACTATTGAAGGTCCCATTATCTTTGATCTTTTTCCTAACAACATGTAATGATAAATGAAAAGAAAAAATATATCCTTTTACCAGGCATAACCATTCTTTTCTCAAAGATATATTCTAAACCTCAATAGATGGAAACCTTAAGTACTATTTATGTTCTTAATATAAGACTCAGTTGATTAATTTAAAAAGAGTAAGAAACATAAATAAATTACTTTAAATTATTTTTATTTACCTGACTTATAAAAATACACATACGTATACATATATATACATATTTCACACACACACAGAGGCGGATCTTCATAGAGACAATCAGCCCCCCCCCCAAAAAAAAAAAATCTGTCTCAAATATTTATTATAAATAGATTTTTTTTAATACATTTAGTCCAAAAATATATATTTTTGTCCCAAAAATTTATACATTTGTCCCCCTCAAATAATTTTTTTTCTTAATTAGTTAATGAGTAAACATTTGGCCTCCTCAAATATTTATCTCAAGATCCACCATTGCACACACACACAAGCATTTAAGAGAAATTATACAATATATGCTATGATTAAATAATTTATTTATTTTCTTTAATCTCTCTAAAGTAGTTAACTGGTCTTATGCTAAGAATTGAAGATAGTATTATAAACTATTTGCCAATAAATTACGTGAAAACAAGTGCCCAACATGCAAATATATTGAGATAGCACTTGGAGTTAAACTCATCACTAGATCACACTACCTGCAGATCACAAATATGAACTTCTCCATGCGATAGCCAAGAAGAATCTGGTCTATTATCTTCCACTTCAAGAGGTGGTTCACTGGGAAGGCAACTGTACTGAAGTATTCTTTCTACTGATATAATTTTATTCTCCATCTTGCATAAAGTGGTTATCAATGAAGCTTGTAACAAGTTCAGATTAAGTCCACATGTAACAACTAAACCAGCGATACCTTTAGCAATAAAAAAACAAATTAGAAGCAAATAATTACCCTCCTTTACCTCTTTTATGTAAGTTAAGCATATGTGAATTTGTTAAACTAACAAAAATGATTTAGGTACCTGGATCTATGGCACCCCTTGGCATAAATACCAAACATATCAAGGAGCAGGCAAAAGTGATAGAAGACAACATATCCAAGCGAAAGCACAACCATACCATACCACCAACATTGTTGAACATTGGCCGAGAATACTTATCCATTAATTCCATGTTTGTTTCTGAAAATCTTGACTCTTGGTCAAAGCTCCTGATGGTGGTTGATCCTGAGATTGTTTCAGCAAAGTGTTGCATGATTGGAGCTTTACATACTCCAACTAACCTTGATAATTCTCGAGCAGCTGTTATATAATATTGCTGAAGAACCACAAGATTGTAAGTCATGGTTTGTTAAACATACAACATGATAAAGTATTTATATATGTAACATGTAGTTAGCATATAACACCTTTAGTCCTTAATATAAGATCTAGTTGACTAATTTAGGAAGATTAATGAAGCAAAATAAATTACTTAAGTCATAATACATGCTACATGATTTCTGAAATACTTATGTATATCATTACATTACATTACATATCACTTTACAATTCAAGCAAATTAGTTTAGATAAAAATTATAATTATCTCTTCAAATTAATCAACAGTGTCTTATAATGGGTACCGAAGGTAGTATCATGTAAGATTGCATGCTTAAAGCAAAATACCTGATACCAAATGCTGGTTGATATCATAGGTATGAAGATAATGAAAACCTGCCTTGCAGCCTGAGACATTACTGCTATATTTGCCAGGAGCTCAATTATAATGTAGGCAAATGGCCCAACTTGATAGGTAATGCTTAAATCCACTGCACTTTGGTCTGTAGAAGCCTACCAGAGAACAAAGATGAAGAGGCAAGAATTCTTAGACTAAATGGATTATCCTTAAAATTTACACTCCTCTAATCTTAGTTACAAGTTACTTTCAACATGTTTGATCAGAATCAAATCCTTAAACCTCATCAACTATTCTTTAAAATTGAACAACTTTTAAGATTTACTCCTATTTAATATACAATATATCACATGAGAACAATGTCTAAACAATAATAAATGGGAAGATAAAATGGTACATTCATTTGAAAATATAGGACCAAAAAAGTCTTCTCTCTCTTCCTTTTAAGTACGACTAGAGGAGTAGTTAACAAAAAACCAAGCAAGATGAGAGTGACGATTACTTTTGAAGGAAACAATTATTTAAAATACATAAACCATAATATTTTGTTTTTACCATTTAGCCTAAGTAAAAAAACAAGAAATGGGACAAAAAGGAAAATCGTGACATCTACTTACTCTATTGATGATTCTTCTACTTGGAGTGGCATCAAAAAATGACATAGGAGCACGAAAAATGCTCAAGTGCATTTTACTGAAGAGTAAAGTCGCAGTCTTATAACCAGCAACAGAAAGAAGTATTGCTCTGGCAAGGATAAAAAGAGAACTTCCTATGGATATTGCAACATAGATAGTTATAAGAGTATAGGTTGAGATTGGTGGTTCTGTATCCGATGAAGTAGGAGTTGCCCAGGCCATCCAATAGTTGCTGCCAATTTGAAAAAGTTGAAATAGAATTTGTGCCAACAATAGACATGGTACAAGAGCTCCTCCATATGCTGTCGTAATAAATTTCCAATAGACTTTGAGCCCAACTTTACCTTTCTCCCTTTCTTCATGAACAAGCTGACCTTTTGGTTCAACTGCATCGTCTGTTTTCCCGCTTCATGTATCTTTGTTTACCTCTTTTTCTTCTGTAACTTTTGCACCAGAGATATTTACCTCTTTTGCTGTACTTGATTTATCAAATAATTCCCCTCCATTTGATGAATCAAGTGCAGACAAAGCTTTTCTATGTGCGCCAACAAGTTCTAGAAAGTCAGTCCCTGAGTGAAGTAAATCATTGTACTTTCCACACTGAGTAATTTTACCGTCTTTCATGACCTAAAAATTAGATATGATGCAAAAAGATCAGAGGATAAAAGACATGGTAATTTCTTTTTGATTTTTTGAGGATTAAATTTTGAAAATTACTCACCAAGATAAGGTCAGCAGCAGGTAAGAACTCTACTTGATGAGTAACATAAATGATTGTCTTTGAACTTAAAAGGCCTAGTAAGCATTCCTGCCAGGTAAAAAAGTAATAGAAGAGCTAATCAACTATAATATTTTAACAAGTGTGAGGCCATGTAAGGATCATCTTTCAAAAAACAAACGAATAAGCATATAATTAATACTATATAAGTTAGAATAGCCAAATCTACACAGCAAATAGTAAACAAAATTGCTACAATGAGTCACCTTAAAGAGGTGTGATCCTGTATGAGCATCCACAGCACTAAATGGATCATCAAATAGATATATATCAGAATCTTGGTATAAAGCTCTTGCAATTTGTATCCTCTGTTTTTGCCCACCACTTAAATTGATTCCTCCCTCTCCAATAGTTGTCTGATCTCCAAATGGCAAAATCTCCAAGTCCTTCTTCAGATAGCATGCTTCAAGGACCTTCTCATACCTTTCCCTATCCATCTCCTTGCCAAATAGTATATTCTCTTCAATCTTGCCACTTTGAATCCATGGAGATTGAGCAACAAAGGCCTTAGTTCCACAAACTCTCAATATTTCTGATGTCTTTGGCACTTCACCCAAAAAAGAAGAAAGTAGACTTCACTTGCCTGTACCAACAGTACCACAAATGGCAACTATAGTGCCTTCAAAGATTCTGAGGTCTATATTTTTCAATGTCATATTAGGTGAAGATAATTCCCAACAGAAATTTCCATTAATTACTTCAATTGCAATGTTAGAACTACCCTTTGGAAGCTTCTCTACCGCATCTGACTGCAAGTCGTTGAGAGAAAGGAATGATTCAATCCGATCTACAGATACCTTAATTTGCGCTATCATTGACATTGTGTCTGGAAGACTATGAATAGATTGCTGAAGTATTCTGAATGTTGCGAGCGCAGATAAGATCTTCCCAGAATCAAGTGAGATCCCTCTAAGTACACAAGTACCAAATGCAACCATGGATACAAATGTGGGTGCAGCCCAAAAGACAAAAGTGGTAACGGCTGTTGTAGAAACAAATTTCCCTAACTAGCTTTCCTCTTTTCTCCGCAATTCAATGATCTTAGACAAAAACTTCATTTCCCAACCTAGTAGTTTCAGAATCCTCATGTTCCTTAAAATCTCAGATGTGGCCTTCATTCTTCTATCCTTTGACTCCATCAACTTGCCTTGTGTCACGGATATCTCATAAATGGGCCCAGCCCAATAACCAAAGAGCCTAGTCAAAATGGCTTCAGTTATACTCATAACCGCTTCCTTGAAAATAGGAGTGGTTTTATCAAGAATATCTATCATGATGGTAACCGCCTACGAAAGAAGGAGATTATTCAAAAAAGCATATCTTAATATCCCTAAAATAAAGGATAAATCCAACTGATTAAGATAGGGCCCAGGTACGCTTATAAATAGGGTAAACCCCTTACAAGGTACACACTTCTGAAACCCTAGCTTTTCTATTCACACAGAGCACATATACCACCCCCTCTGGCTATCATTAGCCTGCCGTATACTCTTGAACTACGTGGACTTTGATCCACACTGTGGTACGTAGGACCCCGGGATTTCACCCCAGGCCAAGTCCAACCCAACTTGTGATCCACACCGGATCATTGGCGCCGTCTGTGGGGACTGTAAAGTCCTATTTCCGTGACCCGTGATGGCTAATACTAGAAGCAAAAGCCACCCGCATGCACACGAGCAAGGTCAGGAACAAAATTTTAGCGAGACCCAACAGCAGCACGTTCAAGGCGTTAATCAGGAACAAATGGAGGAGCCCCTGGACTCGAACCTGGATGGATGAGCAGGCCAAACGCTGGAAAATACTAACCACGCTAATCCCTCAACAAAGTTTCAGATTGGCAGCCCGGACATACGGCTCCTACATAACATTGCTGAATCAATGTTGAAACGAATCGAGAATGTGGAAGAACGCGACAATCTTCAGAACCAAAAGATTGACCATATGACCAAGGTGATGAACCAAATCCTTAAACACTTACAAGACCCTCTTCAGGAGGAACGCCGGGATGATCAGCAGAATGAGGACGAAGAAACCAATCACCAAACTGTTGATCCCCTACAGGAGGACCATCCCGGGCAAGGCCGAATAGTTTCAACAAAAAATTCTCAACAAAGTAATCACCGGGATGCGAGTCAGGAGGATCAAGCCCGGGCGCTTAGGAAAGACAGCCGTACCTCGGACAATCAGGGAATTCCACCAGATTCCGGAAGGTACAAGATGTGGTATGGGGACAGAGGACAAAACAATAGCCCGTTCTCAGATGAAATTACGGAAGCTGAGTACCCAAGGAAATTTAGTACATCCGACCTCCCTAAGTACGACGGAAGTCAGGATCCCCATACACACTTGAATACTTTCGACACTGAGATGTTGGTCCGAGGATTCAAGGGGCCAATCATTTCTAGGCTGTTCACCTCAACGTTACGAGGAGCCGCTCAAATTTGGTTCCGGACTCTATCTCCTAAGTCCATTACCGACTTCAACGACCTGAGTGAGAAGTTCCTGCTGAATTTCGCGACAAGCAAAAAGCAACCCAGGTCGGTCTACACGCTGGATAGAATCAAGCAGCAACCCGGTGAAACCCTTCAGAAGTATTTGGATCGTTTTAAGGCTGCCGCATTGCAAATCCAGGGATTAACGGAAAGCGTCCACGTACACTTGCTCATCTCGGGCTTAGATAGCGAATCCAGAATGGGGAGATCGGTCATATCTGGTGAGATCAAGACGCTGGAAGAATTCCATAGACGAGCCAAAAAGTATCTGGACATCGAGCAGATGCAGATAGCCAACGCGTCGGGAAAAGAGAGACAGAAAAGCCCACCCCCGAAAGGGAAGGACCAGGTAGCAAGAGACCGACCCAGGAACTCGGACCAGAAAACACGAGGGCAAAGACATGAGGGGAAGTATGAGAGATATACTCCACTAAATGTCCCTCGTTCGCAACTATGGAGAGGGGTAGCCTTGACCGAGATGAGGAAGGTGGAGCGACCATGACCACACGATTTTGCGTATTCCACAATGGACCTGGGCACACAACGGATGAGTGCTGGGACCTTAGAGATGCGGTTGAAAAGTTTATCCGAGATGGAAAATTACGTCAGTACGTTATCAAAACACAAGGGCAAAAAGCCAAGCGCAAGCAGACGGATCGGAGTACAAGCCCGGTCTCCCAAAGGAGAAAGCCGGACGAAGGCCGGAGAAAGCACGACAATGAGGACAAGTTCCCGGAAGCAGAGTTTGACTGCAATGTCATTAGTGGAGGTTACGGAGGTGGCGGCGATACCGCCAATCAGCGGAAGAAATACCTTCGGGAAGTCTTAACCATCAGGGGACGACCGATCTTCAAGTCGGAACCATCGCAAACAGAAGAGCCTCCTAAGCTGTTCTTTACTCAGGAAGATCTGAGGGACGTAATCCCGGGTCATCAAGACGGACTGGTCATAACCGGCCTCCTGGGAAAATGCCGTGTAAAGAAGATATTCATCGATCCTGGTAGTGCGGTGGATATCATCCTGTGGGACGCCTTTAAGCGCATGGACCTCGACCCAGAAAATCTAAAGCCATGCAGGACAACCTTAATCGGGTTCAACGGAGAGGATACAAGTCCCAAAGGGTGTATAGAGCTAAAAATGACCTTGGGCTCTAAAGAAGCCTTTAAGACTGAGCGAGTCAAGTTTATTGTAGCGGATTTCCCTTCGTCCTACAATATAATCTTAGGCAGACCAACTATTCATAGTTGGGACATGCTCATATCAACTAAGCATCAGAAGCTGAAAATGGTAAGTCGGAAGAATGAAGTCGTCACCATCAAAGGTGATCAGAAGGAATCTCGGCAATGCTACTTCTCGACGGTTAAAAACAATGAACCCGGAACATCCAGCTCGCAGCAGAAAGGAATTCAAAATTCAGCGTCAATTGTGCCGAGCTCGGTCAATGTGGTAGAGCTGGATGTAAGAGAAGAAGCAAAGTTGATGAAAACAGAGCCTGATGGAGAGCTCAGAGACTACCAACTAGGAGAGGAGCCCGGACAAGTAACCAAGATCGGGAGTTCGCTTGCCGAGCAAGAAAAAATCGAGCTCAAAAAACTGTTATGGATGAACAAGGACGTGTTCGCATGGAAACCTTCGGAGTTACCAGGTGTCGACCCGGCGTTCTGTTGTCACAAATTGACCATAAATCCACGATATACGCTGGTCTCGCAGAAGAAAAGAAAAATTGCACCGGACTGACAGAAAGCCCTAGCCGAGCATGTAAGAGAACTGCTGGATGCGGGATTCATCAGGGAAATCCAGTATACCACATGGTTATCAAATGTGGTAATGGTCAAGAAACCCAATGGCAAATGGAGGGTGTGCACCGACTACACCGATCTCAACAAAGCATGCCCCAAGGATGCTTACCCCATGCCAAATATTGACCAACTGGTGGACAATTCTTCGGGATTCCAGCTGCTTTCATTCATGGATGCGTATTCCGGCTATAACCAAATAGCTATGCATCCTGAAGACCAGGAAAAAACAGCTTTTATCACGGAAAAAGCTAATTATTGCTATAATGTCATGCCTTTCGGGCTGAAGAACGCAGGAGCTACTTACCAGAGGATGATGAATCAAGTGTTTGAGGCACAGCTCAACAGGAACGTCGAAGTTTACATCGACGATATGATCGTTAAGTCAGTTAAGCGATCCGACCACATCCAGGATTTGCAAGAAACATTTGATAAGCTCCGGGATCACAGAATCCGGCTTAACCAGCTAAATGTGCATTCAGGGTACCAACGGGTAAATTCCTCGGATTCCTGTTGACAAATAGGGGGATTGAGGCCAATCCGAATAAATGTCAGGCCGTCCTCAATATGGCTGCCCCAAAAAACAAGAAAGAGGTACAACAGTTGACTGGCCGCGCTGACAAGGTTCTTACCGAAATCGGCAGAAAATGCTCTTCCTTTGTTCAAGTTATTGAAGAAGGAAGCACAACATGGAGAATGGAACTCAGAGTGTGAAGCCGCGTTTGACAAGATCAAAAAATGCCTGTCATCACCACCCGTGCTGTCGAAACCCGATCCCGAGGAGGATTTTATATTATATCTATCCGTGGCCCTAGAAGCAGTAAGTTCCGCCCTGGTAAGAGAAGAATCGATAGAACAGAAACCGATTTACTTTACAGGCCGGGCTTTGCAAGGTTCTGAGGATATCAAAGGTTGGAAAAGGTGGCCTTTGCGCTCCTCACTGCTACAAGGAGATTACGTCCCTACTTCCAGGGGCATAGAATAATTGTGTGAACCCGTCAGCCGATACGCCAAATACTCCATAAGCCTGACTTGGCAGGAAGAATGACCAGTTGGGCTATCGAACTGTCCGAATTCAACATAGTATATAAAGCTCGGATGCTATTAAATCCCAGGCTTTAGCCGACTTCATTGCAGAACTGGTACCAACAGAGGTAGTCCCGAAAGCCAACCTTAACATTTGGAAAGTATTTGTAGACGGCTCGTTAAACGCCAAAGGAAGTGGAGCCGGGATCATAATCGAAAGCCCGGAAGGAGTCGCCATGGAACACTCCCTGCAATTGCACTTCAGAACGTCCAATAATCAGGCCGAGTATGAGGCTGTATTGGCCGGGCTATCACAGGCAAAAGATAATGGGGCCAGGCGGGTTCATCTCTCCACCGACTCTCAACTAGTTGTGGCCCAAATCAACGGTTCATACACGGCTAAGGGACCCTTGCTAATCAAGTATCTGGGGAAAGTCAGAGAGGCAATGGCCGACTTCGATGAGGTCGTAGTCACCCACATCCCCAGGGGAGAAAATGCGAGGGCTGATATCCTCTCCAAATTAGCAAGCACCAGGAACCCGGGAAATAATCAGACTGTAATATAACAAAGTCTGAAGGAGCCCACGTGTATCATGGTCATTGCAGTAGCAGAAGACTGGCGAAAGCCCATCTTAAATTACCTGGAAAAGGGAGTTAGCCCAGACGATCTCGAGGAAGCAAGGCAGGTAGCACGAACCGCGTTAATGTACACGGTGGTCGATGACCAACTCTACCGAAAAGGCCTCCAATCCCCAATGATGAGATGTTTAAACCAGGCAGAGGCCGAGTACGTGCTATCAGAGATACACGAAGGGATAAACGGACAACACATGGGGGCAAAGGCGTTAGCCCAGAAAGCCCTAAGGGCTGGATATTACTGGCCGACAATGGTCACAGATTCCAGAGAGCATGTACGGACATGCGAAAGCTGCCAAAAACATGCTCGGATCCTCTGGCCACCTCCGACCGAGTTGAAGACCATCACGGCTCCGTGGCCATTCTTTAAATGGGGTATGGACCTCCTTGGACCGTTCAAACCGGCCGCAGGGCAACTCAAATGACTTGTGGTGGCGGTGGATTATTTCACTAAGTGGATCGAGGCCGAACCACTGTCAACCATCTCGGCCGCTCGAATACAAAAATTCTTCGAAAGAAATATTGTTGCAAGGTTCGGGATTCCTGCCGAGATCGTAACTGACAACGGTACTCAATTCGTTGACCAAGGCTTCCAGAGGTTGATGTCCGAGCTAGAAATCAAGCACCATTTCGCCTTGGTAGAGCATCTGCAATCTAATGGGCAAGCCGAGGCAGCCAACAAAATCATTGTTGACGGGCTCAAAAAAAGGATGACTAATGCAGAAAGTAACTGGGTCGAGGAACTATACCCGGTACTCTGGGGATACCGAACTAGTGTCCAAACCTCGACCCAGGAAACACCCTTCCGAATGACATATGGATGCGAGGCCATGATCCCGGTTGAAATTGGGCAAACATCATGAAGGAAAGCCAAAGTCATGGAGGAGGGAGAACATGCTAACAGCAAGCAGTTAGCAGTCGAGCTAGACCACATCGATGAAGTCAGAACGACGGCACACTGCCGAGATCTGGCAACAAAGTAGTTGATGGCGGCTAAGTATAACCGCAAAGTTAGACCATGAGCATTCGATAAAGGTGACTTGGTATTACGTAGAGCGGATATCAGAAATAAGAATGCCCGGGACGGAAAACTTGCAACAAACTAGGAGGGTCCTTACCGTATTTCAGACAAAATGGGGCCCGGGACCTATGTCCTTGAGAAATTAGATGGCACGCCCATTAAACGAACATGGAACGCGGACAAACTAAGGACTTACTACAGCTAAAGACCAGGATACACTCGGAATAAGCGCACAGCGGATGTCGGTGGTGACTGAGAACCGCTTTTCAGTTTCAACGGATGTCGGTGGTGACCGAGAACCGTTTTTTATTACGCATTGTTTTGCTTTTGGCAGTATTTTCCGTTGATTTTAAATTCTGTGTAATCCCGATTGTTTCAATCAATAAAAAGGTGGTTCAATTCATGGGCCAACCAAGTTATTACTTGTGAAATCAATGCAAAGATAGGCCGTGACAAAGGCAAGATAATTAAACAAAGACTTGGGTTTCGCGATCCCGGTCATGATAAGATTTGTCAACAAGTCTTATAAACGTTACGATGCATCGGAACTGTCCCCTGGGGTGGTGTGAGATTGCCATAAAAGATCCTGATCAGGTCGAAATGTTTAGGCTCCTATTCAAAAAGGATATTAGGGCCCGAACATGTGGCAGTTGGCTACCATCTCAGTAAGGTACTTTACAAGATAAAGTGCTTAGATGATTTTTGAAAATCATCTGTTGTTTAGAATGCCCGACCATTAATAAGCGTGGCCCGTTTGTTAAAACGTCGGTTGAATATCCAGCAGATTCTGCGCAATATATCTTGACTTTGGCCAAGTCATAAAATAAAGAACTGAGCTTCGTGCACGGATTATGTTCCCCTTTACTCATCAACGGGTGAATTAAAACACGAGTTTGGTTTAAAGGATAAAAATAAAAAATGACAAGATAGACGAGCTGAAAATGCTAAGAAATGTCTGGGAACACCGGCTTGTCATGGTATTAATTTTGAGGGCCGAAGCCCCAGATTACAGAAAAACAAAAATGAAAGTGAAAATACTACACAACAAAGGAAAAAATAAAAAGGTCCTAGAAGAACAACATCAAAATTGGGCTTGGCCGGGCACAGGAGAGCCAGGGGCGTCGGTCGTCGGAGCATCTTCCTCAGCTAATTGACCACGGTCATTCTCCGCAAGATGCTCGGACTCTTCGACCAGAGAAAGCGGCACTGGTATAAATTGCCCGTCCTCTACCGAAGCTCTGAAATCCACAGCGTCCAAATTCATCATAATATCGGGATTCAGAGCTCAGACTTGGGCCAGGCATAGGTTGAAAGCTTCAGTAGCCGTCTCCACGACCAAGACTTCCAGCTTATCCACCTCGGCAGTAGACGCCACTAGCTCGGCCTTGGAAGCGTCGAGGTTGGAGTGGGCGAGATTGAGGTCCTTCACCACCCCTGCATACTAACCCTGCAGGGTGTGCAGTGAGGCATTGAGGGTGTCTTCTCGGGCCTGACTGGCGTCAAGCTCGGCGGAAAACCGATCCCTTTCAGTAAGGACCTTTGATAGCTCCTCCACCGCCTTTATCTGCGCCTCTTCCGCTTTCAGGCGCGCCTCCTCAGCCTCCCTCTGCCTAATCTCGGCCTCTTTCTTTTCAACCCGAGCCCTGGCAATCTCGGCTGCAGCTTTGGCGTATTTATGCTTAACGGCAGCATAAGCGTCCAACATGCCGGCCGTCTCTATTAGATGGTCCTGCAGCACCTGCAGGTGATCGAGGTCGGAGTCGGCAAAGGCCTCACCGCTGAAATACTTGCTGGGGGGCTTCACCGTGTATTTGAGCTCCTCCGAGACCCCATCAGTCCATACCTCACCCCGCGAGTGAAGGCGAGACTTGCCAGGAAGTGGGGGAGGAGGGACGCTTGTGGCAGCACCGGCGTCCGGGACAAAGGCCGGACTCTCTTCTGCGACCGAGATCGATGACGCTGCCACTGACTTCGATCGCTTGCGCGGAATGAGGTCCGTAGGGGCCGGAGAGGGCGCAGCCCTCTTCTCAGCAGTAGTTTTGGCAGGCGGAGGAGCAACCACAGCCTTCTTCTGGGAAGAGGACTCCTCTTTCTTTTTGGCCTTAGCCCGGAGCTTCTCGGCCAGTTCTTGGAAAGAAGCCTTCCCCATGTCGGGCACTACAGAAAACATAACGAACATCAGAAAGGACAAGAGACACACATATATAAAAAAAATCCAAAGAACAAACAACTAACAGAAATCATACTCGGTGGGTACAATTCCTCCACTGACTATCGGATAAAAATCTGGGAATCAATAACATCCCTCTCGGCCACATGATCAACCAGAGCTATCACAGTCTCAACCTCGGCTGGCTCTAGGCTATCATCGGAGGATGCAAAAATGTTCTGGTCTTGGTCATAGTGAGTTTTAGACCAATAAAGAGGAAACAGCAGCTCCACCGAGCTGGAATCGACACCCTGAAGAAACCACGGTTTATGACCGGGTTCAGCACTAATTTTGAAAAAAGAAACCTTGAAGCCTTTCCAGGTGTCGGTTGCCATATGGAAAAGCTTCTTGTCCGGTTTCCCCTGGAAAGAAACCCAACCCCTCTTTTCTTCGGGCTCCCCGGGTTGACGAGCCCTTTAGATATTAAAAAACTAAAAGAATGTTCCGGTGGTGGGAGTACGATTTAAAAATCGGCAAACCCGCTCGAATGCAATAATGAAACCCCAGGAGTTAGGATGAAGCTGAGTAGGGGCCAGCTGAAGAATGTTTAAGAGATCTACTTGAAACCTAGAAAATGGAAAACGAAGGCCGAGTTTTTTAACGAAATCTAGGTAGAAGAAGAAAAAAGAACACTCATTCCCTTCCCGGGCAATGCACACCGGTTCAGAAGGGCCGGGAAGAGATAAAGAACAATGATCCCGGTCCCCTAATGGGAGCTCGGCAATCTGATTGGCCGTGGCTTTTGAGAGCCTGGATAGCACCCCGGTCGCAACCTAGTCATACTTTTCAGCAAGATGACGAGGAATACTGGCGGCCGCTGACTCCACGGATCCGGAATCCTCGACAGGACGGGGAGAAGTTGACATACTACCTAGAAAAGGCAAAACAAAAATAAATTAGAAACGAGGAAGATGATACCTGAAGGTAGTAAAGCGGGACGGGTAGAAATGGCTTCAACAACCCGCGGTTGGATATGCCGACATCGCGAAGCTATTTCCTCAGCCTCCTATGACCGGCCAACCATCGTGGCCTCAGATATCAGCCAGGAACATTCCTCGCACGGGCCGATAGGCCGGGTAAGGGAGATGAGGGGCTCCGCACGTTGGGGAAAGGAAGAAACGGGTAGAGGAGGATTTTCCCTCCTACTCTTTCCTAAGGGCGGCTCTAAAGAAAAAACCCTAGTGGCAGCAGTCCCCCGGCCTAGACTTTCGGGCTCTATAGACTCAGACCGACCTCGAGCCCTTCCCCTAACCCGACCAGATCGTCCTGGTTGACTACCACCTTCTCCGCCATAACCACGGAGAACGTTTTCCCTCTTTTGTTCTTCGGTCAGAGGTTTCCCGTACAGCCACCAAGCTGTCCGGGGAGGCATGCGCTGAATAAGCTCGGCCTCTTCCGGGGAAAAAGCATTTGGATTAAAAGGCGGAGGAGAACCTTGATGGCTCATCCCGAGAAGATAGAATTCAAACAGGAAACCGGAACCCAGAGACAGAGAAAAAGGATTGAATCGACCAGAAGTTCAGAGAAGTTCAAGAACAAAGCAGAAGCCAGAACCCAAAGGGGAAGAAACTTGAAAGAACTCACAATAACCTACCCAGAAAAAAGAAAGACCAAGAAATAGAGAAAGAGAAAAACACAGCCAAATAACCAGATAAGGAAACAAGGAAAATACCTGGTTTGAGATAAGTTAAGGGAAGAGGAAATGCGCGAGCCACGAAGACCAGAAATGGGAATCTGAGAAAGATGAACTGGTGACTGGTTGCAAGTTTCTCTCAAAAAGAAAACTCAAGGTTTGGCAGTTTTCAAAATAGAAGAAGCGGAAAGTCGAAGGCTCTTATAAGCAAAGCAAGCAGGCGGATGAGAGTCAGGAAACTCAACCGCCAAAGGCCCAAAGGGCCCATACACGAATGGTAACGTGGACGTTAAAAGGCGTGCGCATTTAATGCTGATGTTAAGCAAACACGAAAACCAAGATAGTGGGGCAGTTGCTCCACTCAGAGGCCGGCTAGTAAACATCAAATCAGCAGGAGGCAATGATGACACTTGTGGCCTCGAGATAAGATGAGCGTTGGATCAACAGATGAGGTAGACAATGATCCCGGATTGAAATGCTCACATGGCCGACCACATGAATACACCCCGGTCGTCCGACCTAACTCCCCATGCAATCTCAAACTTGGGGGCAACAAGTCCCGATCCATGAAAAACTGGACAAAGTACCTGTAAACGGGGAGTAAGACCAGATAGAAATATCAATACTACCCGACACGAATAAAGAAGGAAAGTTCAAGAAGGCATGGGAGGAGTTCGGCCTAGAATCAAGATTATAGAACATTAAGACTGAACATTAATGTTCTGTCGGGATAGCAAACGAATGCAACCCGCGTTAACCGGGCTGGGGGGGCACCCGTGTCCCACCCAAATAAACCGGAATGCAAATTGATGATAGATGGGGTAGCCCGGGGACCAAAAATGTCCGACCTCGGAAAAAGAACTAGAAATCAAAAACTTCAGGACCGCGAAATGAACTAGAACACAGGACGTAACCTGACAAATACATCCCGGCTACTCGGACCCCTGAACAACCGGGCTAGGGGGCAACTGTTACGAATATCTCATAAATGGGCCCAGCCCAATAACCAAAGAGCCTAGTCAAAATGGCTTCAGTTATACTCATAACCACTTCCTTGAAAATAGGAGTGGTTTTATCAAGAATATCTATCATGATGGTAACCGCCTACAAAAGAAGGAGATTATTCAAAAAAGCATATCTTAATATCCCTAAAATAAAGGATAAATCCAACTGATTAAGATAGGGCCCAAGTACGCTTATAAATAGGGTAAACCCCTTACGAGGTACACACTTCTGAAACCCTAGCTTTTCTATTCACACAGAGCACATATACCACCCCCTCTGGCTATCATTAGCCTGCCGTATACTCTTGAACTACGTGGACTTTGATCCACACTGTGGTACGTAGGACCCTGGGATTTCACCCCAGGCCAAGTCCAACCCAACTTGTGATCCACACCGGATCACCTTGAAATCGTTTTTTGCAATGATCCCAAAGGAACATTTGCCAGCATCACAATAAATGTTGCAACAAAAGCTGAAATGGAAGCTACCCCAAGGTTTTTATACAAAATAAACAAGGCCAACACAACTTCCAGAACTACCTGCCAGAAATGATGTATGTACCGACAGAAGTCACCGACTCTTTCAGCATCAACCGCCATGAGATTGATCATTTCCCCAGTAGTGTGTCCCTATTTGGACTGGCATGAAAGACTTAAACCTTTATTATAAATCATTGTCACAAGAAGTGCTCGGATCCTGATTCCAACTTGTTGTAACCTAAAGATCATGCCACCACCAAAAGACAACCCTCATTTTTAACAGTTTCTTTGCCATTGAGGTATTGAACAAAGGAGCCAATGAGATATGGACCGACATAAGAAGCCAATATGTTTAAAGGTGCTAGAATAGCTATTACAATAATCTCTTTCCAAGCTGAGTTAATTAATGACTTCACCAGCTTAGATGTGGCCACTCTCTTTAATGTACTGCAGTTAGCCTCAAGTTTATTTTTGAAAGCAGGAAAAGCTCCAACTACATTGTCACAACTTGCTAGTTGTGGAACATCCTCAAGGTCTAAAGTCTTCTTTTTTCCAGCATCAATCAAGGGACCCACCCAAGAGAAGGTAAGAATGCTGAAAATTCTAGCATTTGAATATGGGGTAATAGTTTCTGCCTCCTTGGGTTTATTTGACTCCGACGCATAATTAAGATCAGTATTATTATCCTTCAAATAAATACGCTCACAATAAAGGAGACAGAATTAGAAATCAAGTATTGGATTGTTAACTGAACGTCTTTTCTATATAAAATAATGTCCAGTAGAAAACAGTAAGAGGAAATAAGGAGGGAGAAAGCGCACCAAATTCTTGAGAAGAATTGAAATTTCAAGCAACCTAAACTGAAGGATGTTGTGCGCAAGCAAGCACATATAACACTCCAAGCAACTATTTTATACTGTGACTTAGTCGACTAAATTGTGACAGAGGGGTTTTTTTTTAACATTTCAATTCGTGATATTTGAATTGAGAGAAAATTGAGGGGAAAAAATAGAAGTGACCAAATATATCTTAACTAATCCTAAAATCTATGTAAATAAATCTAATCAAATATTAAATCTAACAATATCAAATATCCAATGTCAACATATGATATATAATATCTTAACATGAAAATAGATCAAATATTAACATAAGATATAATAATATCTTCACACCTCATTCTAAAAAGAGTCAAATCTTTTTATTAACTGATTAGGATTATTTTATAAAAGAAAATTGTTAATTATTCTTAAGAATTCATAAATCGTCTTATAAACCGAAACATGAAATATATGCTTAACTAACTTGGGGGAACAAAGGAATTAAAGAAAATGACTTTGAAATTTTATAAAATATATGTTATATTAACTAACTTTCTAATCAAATTAGATAAATGTATTTTATATTCAGAACATCGGAAAAAATAAAAGAATTTATTCAGATACTCCCTATAAAGCATTTATAATTATAAAGTGACCATTATTATTATGCTTTCAAACTCTTATTGTCACATTATAAAATATATTACATTGCCCAACAGATTAGCATTCTAAAATGATATATTCTATGCTCTACTCCCTTTATATATATATAACATATATTGATATATTCAGGCCCATGACAGATTAGCATGCCTGTTTCCAAATAATTTCCCAATGTGCCCCTGTTTTACTTGTTGAAAATATGAAACGAAAAAAAGTCTGTGTATAAAATATTTGGGATCAATATCTTACAAATTAAATTTGTGGTATGTATAATTATAGATTCCCTTATGTGTGTGTGTATATATTCTACTGTTACATAGGAAATAGAAATATAAAATTTGATAAATACTCATATACTCTAAGAATATCATTGAACTTTGTCCAAGAAAATTACAACAACACATAATTTTTTTTAGTAAAACACAAAAGTCAGCCAATTAGGTTAAAGAGGCTTATTTTTCTTTAAAATATAATAAATATGAATTGTAAGATGATTTATGAATTCTTAAGAATAATTAACAATTTTTTTATAAAATATTCCTAATAAGTTAATAAAAAGATTTGACTCATTTTAGAATGAGGTGTGAAGATATTATTGTATCTTATGTTAATATTTGATATATTCTCATGTTAAGATATTATATATCATATGTTGACATTGGACATTTGATATTGTTAGATTTAATATTTGATTAGATTTATTTAGATAGATTTTAGGATTAGTTAAGATATATTTGGTCACTTCTATTTTTCCCCCCTCAATTTTCTCTCAATTCGAATATTGCAAATTGAAATGTTAAAAGAACCCCTTTATTGCGATTTAGTCGATTAAGTCACAGTGTTTAGTCGACTAAATCTCGGGGGTAGTCAAAAAAATTCAACTCCTCGAGTTTTAGCTGACTAAACCTTGGTTTAGTCGACTAAACAGGGGCACAATGGGAAATAGTTTGGAAACAGAGGCATTTTAGTTAATAGTTTCTTAAAAAGAGACGTTTTTGGGAAAAAAGCCATGATGTCTATCTAAACAGATAGGTAATAAAATAGAATCCCTACAAAAATGCTGCCATAAATTGCCTTGATTGATGTATCGCAATAGGTGCAGCTACCCTCCTTTATAAGGAGGGTCTGCTACACCCTTTTCAGTGCAAAAGCTTACATCCAAATAAAAAAAAGTAACATAGCAAAAAAAGAAGAAAAAAATCCTGAGTGCAAAAGGGGTGCAGGGGACCCTCCTTGTTAAGGAGGGTAGCCGCACCCGTATCGCAGCACCTGCCCATGAAAAGCCAATTTTTATAAACGTACGAGTACGATAAATGTCAGTTCGATTTGACAAAAGTACGTTTTGCAAAATGCAAACCAAACAAGCATGTTCGATATTGAATTCACACAAATTCAATAGGCAATTTTTGTCTTATCAATAGTCTTATTTTTAGTTACGAATAATTTAGTGCTAGTTTGCAATACTAAAGTCTACAAATGAGATTAATTATTTTCAGTAGCAGACTTAAGAAAAATTAAGGAAAAATGACACTTAAATACCATATGAATTTTTTAAACCTAGAAAAACCCATTAAAGTTATGAAAGGACAGAGAAGGAATAAGAGACAATCAGGGATATGGAAATTTTGGAGAAAAATATAAATTGTCCTTCACACTTTTGGGCTTCTTGGAATTCTTCCTCATTGTCTCTCTCCCTCATTTTGATCTTCTTGTAATTCCAAGGCCGTTGTGTCACCATGGAGATGAAACCTACCTCATTGTTGCCTCCTTTGTTGCCATTGTCCAAAGTTAGCTTGACCTTTGCAAAAGATTCTGAACAAGCTTGGCATTCTGATGTGACAAAACCAAGAAAGGTTCAGATTCAACAAAATCAAGTTCTTCAGCTTGAAGGTGGCAACCACATTGAGATTGAGGCAAATACAAAGCCAACGGAGGTGGGGCTTTGCTTTGATTTTGAGTTGTGCTTATGAGTTTCACAAAAATCCCAAAGAAATTTGTTTTTGGTTTGATTTTTTGAAATTTTAATTGTTTGGGATGTTGCTGTTGTTGGGGCTAAACTCTATTGTTGGAAAGGGAAGGAAGGAGAGATAAAGAAGAAGGAGAACAATAAAAGGAGCTAAGGATGCTGAAAAATCCAGTAACGACGAACAGTACATCAGTTTGAGGAAGAAGAATATGAACAATAAATGTGGACTTTTAACAAAATTCATAATAGAAATAACAAGTTTATGAATGAGTTTAACAAGTCTTGTAATAGGTTTAACAAGTTCATTCGTCAAGTGTTAACAAATGTAGACAAGTTCATGTGGACTATTGCTAGTTACTTTTAGCAAAATTCGTAATGACAATAACAAGTTCATGAATGGGATTAATAAGTTCATTCGTCAGGTGTTAACAAATGTAGACAAGTTAATATGGACTTCTGTTATTTACTTTTAACTAAATTCATAATGAGAATAATAAGTTCATGAATTGGTTTAACAAGTTTATTCGTCAAGTGTTGTTAAACATGTTTTTCACTTAACGAATGAACTTGTTAAACCTATTTATAAACTTGTTATTTCTATTATGAATTTTGTTAAAAGTTTACATTTAGTGTTCACCTTCTTCTTCCTCAAACTCATTTATTGTTCATCACTGAATTTATCAGCCTCCTAAGTTCGTTTTATTGTTCTCCTTCTTCTTCATCTCTCCATTCCCCTTATAACAATGGAGTCCATCCCTAACAACCACCATATCCCAAACAATTGAAATTGTAGAAAATCAAACCAGAAACAAACTTCTTGGGATATTTATGAAACCTAGAAGCACAACCCAAAATCAAAGAAAGCCCCACATCTATTGGCTCTATGGGGTAGGCTTCATCTCCATAGTGACATAGCGGAAGGGAATTACAAGAAGATTGAACGAGGGAAGGAGAGGATGAGGAAGAATTACAAGAAGCACAAAAGTGTGAAGGGAAATTTTGACTTTTCTCCATTATTTCTGTATCCCTGATTGCCCCTTATTCCTTCTCTGTCATTTCACAAATTCAATGGGTTTCTCTAAGTTTAGAAAATTCATATGGTATTTAAATATCATTTTCTCAAAAATCAATAGACAACTTGTGTCATTTCAACACTCTTAACTGAATTATTTAAAGGGAAAAAAGTTTAATAACCTTAAAAAACAAAGAAAAATGACCGGACGGATGCAACTGTATTTAAATTATAGGTATAATTGTTTAAGCGTTAGTTTTACATATATATAATGCTCTAGAAACAATCATTTAATTACAAATATTATTTAATTGAGTCATCACAAAACTCATATTAACCAATTCATAATACTAGTAGTAAAATTGGCTGATTTCTCCAAATTGTCGTCATCATCTAGAAATTGATTTTTCTTATTCAATGATAATCCCATCACTCTAAATAGGACTTGGATCTCATGGTATATTCTGCAACAAGCTGAGCAAATGAGGATGTCTTGTCCTCTAGCAATCTTGAAGGTGAATCATGATCTTCAATTTGCCCTGCGTCATCAATATCCTCAGGAATCATATGAAAGTACACATTAAAGCATATCAAAGCACAAAAACAATTTAAGTTCAAAGAGAAAGTAAAAAAACATCTTAATTGACCTTGATTGAGAAGCAGAACCATATCGCTGTCAAGAACAGAAGTTATTCTATGTGCAATGGTAATCACAGTACAGTCAGAGAAGTGTTTTCGAAGAGTTTGCTGGATCAAATTATCTGTCGTGGTATCAACTGATGCAGTAGCTTCGTCAAGAACCAACACTTTACTTCTTTAAAGTAATAGTCTACTGAGGCACACCAATTGCCTCTGACCCATGCTCCAATTCTCACCATTTTCACTAATTATAACCATTTTCACAGAAAGAAATCAGTTTTCATTTCCTACTGCCCCTATTCTAAAAATAAGAGTTTTCAAACAGGAGTTAGTATATATCCTACTGCCCCTATTCTAAAAATAAGAGCTAAATAAGATGTTTATTTTGATCTAAAATATAAGACCTCAATCTACTATACTTCCCAAATTTATAATATTTTTCAAAGTATCGTTGTTGATTATACATACTAAAGAGGTCTCCATCAATGAGTAGTTATAATGCACATGATTTAACAACATATTTTGGGAAATCAACACACTTTTTTTTTTATAAATAACTAAGTAATTTATTTAAGACCCGCAAATTAATTACTTAGCATATTAAGGACCGTAGGGATCGAATATCACTTTATGTACAATAAGGAGAGAGCGGATGAGACAAACCTACAGAGTCTAGCTTCCCTTCTTTCTTTCGAACTTCATCTCCAAGTTGGCACTTATCTAGAGCCTAAAAGCATGCCAACCAATAAAGGGAAAACCACATTGAGAAACAGAAACAAGTTTAATTTTGGGATAGAAAATGATGTTTGTGTGTATGATGAATGTGTCTATCATGTTAGTTCTCAATGTGTTTTGATGATAACTAGCAATTGTAAACTTGATATGAAGTTTGTTTTTGGCAATATGAAAATCTCACTGTCAAAGGCAAACTCGAGTTTGGGTATGTAAACTCGAGTTTGAGGGTTGACAGAAAGCTGTTTACTTCTGCGAAGAAAGCCAAACTCGAGTATGCTTGGACTAACTCGAGTCTGAGGAGTTACAGAAAGCAATCAGAAATTTTCACAACAAGCCAAACTCCAGTTTGCAAAACCAAACCTGAAGTCTGGAAGATACAGAGAGCACTCAGAATTCCAAGCAAGCCAAACTCAGTCTGGATTCCTAAACTCCAGTCTAGACCAAACAGAAAGATTTGAATAGTTTCAGCTCAAACATAAACTCGAGTCTGTCATTGTAAACTCGAGTTTAGGACAAATAGAGAAACACTCGAATTTCTACCATCTTTCCAAAACTCCAGTCTGTCTCCTAAACTCCAGTCTGGAAAATCACGAACTTAGGCTTGTTCTTCAAACATAGACCCAAACTCGAGTCAGTCACTAATTGACTCGAGTCTAGGAGCAGGACCAAAATTCCATGCCAAGTCCAAAGCTTGATAGTTCTCTCTGTAAAAGCCAAACTCGAGTTAGCTTTTACAGACTACAAGTTTAGACCTCTAATCAATGGACATGCTTTCTGGATGAACCCCAAACTCGAGTTTGGAAGAACAAACTTGAGTTTGCATCGGGCATTTTGAAAAATCAAATGATGTTGATTTGGGAAAACTTAATGGGTCTTCCTGAAATTATTTCATGATATGATATTATTGTTTCTAATGTCCTTGATAAAGTTTTGAGTGTTTTTCAGATAAGGTTTAGCCAAGATCAAGGTGAGATCAAGATCCAGAATAAGTGCATTAAATGAAGAACCAAGAACAGGGCTGATTCTTCTCCCTTATCCCAAATGTTCAGTTCAGACCGTTGCAACACATTAAGATCACTTCAAACGGTCGAATTAAGATCATGGAATGGCTAAAAATCTGGAAGACGTTCTGCAATAACTAAATTCCAAGATTCCAGCTAAGAATTCAAAGAACAGAGCAAAATATCCTACTGCCATTTTTCCAAAATTGCAGCTGAACATTAGAGAAAGAATTGCAATGGCTAGCTTATCCATTCAGTCTATAAGAGGCTGTGAAAACTCAAAGCAACATACACACAACGAAGCTATCTTGATTATACTTTGAAATTTGAGTCTGTATTGTTATTTTCAACCTGTTCTTCAGTGTTTATCCTTATCTACTCTTTTGAGAGTTTGTAAATTTTTGAAAGCATTTGTTTGTGAGAACTCAAGGTTGTGGAACCTGTGAGTTGGGTTGTTCAATCACAAAGTGTAAGGGGGAGCAAGTCCTAGGTGATTAGGATTGTGTCTGGTCTTCATTGTTGTAATTGAAAATCTGTTGAATTAGTGGAAACACTCAGAAGGTATCTGGGGACTGGACGTAGGTCAAGGTTGAGACCGAACCAGTATAAATTCTGTGTGTCTAAGCTTTTCTTTTTCTACTCTTTTATTATCCATTTCTTAAGCTTCATTTTTAAGAGTTGAAAAGAATTTTTAAAATCCCCAATTCACCCCCCTCTTGGTGATTTCTTCCACTTTCATATCAAATATAAAAAAATTTGCCTCCCAAATCTATTCATCTGTGTGCTCTTCCAAAGGGTCTAGATTACTTCTCACTGTCCCTTCAAACATGGTTGGATCTTGAGGAATAATACTAAGTCTGGACCTCAAATCATGAAGTCCAATTAATGAGATGTTGATTCCATCAATCACAATTTGCCCGAAACTTGGCTCAATGATCCTAAACAATATCTGTATGAGAGTCATTTTACCACTACCAGTTCTTCCTACTATGCCAGTTTTCATTCCTCCAAGGAATTTGCATGTTATGCCATGTAACACAAGTGGTAAATGTGGCGCATAACGAACCTTCATCATATGCATGAATATATTTTAACATCAGTACAAACATCATGCTCAATCCATGAACAAAAGCAATCTCAACCTATATAAAAACATATTGAGGAGAAAAGTTATTTTCAATGAAATTTGAAGGACAACAAAAATTCCCAAGATATGATTGAGATTTCACATGAGCTCAAATTTATAACTAGCACACAGTACCTGTAAATCACGAATATCGACTTCTCCACGTGAAGGCCAGGAAGGATATGAAAAACCAGAACAAATCACCAAGAGGGGGTGAATTGGGGATTTGATAAATTCTTTTGCTCAATTATGGAAATTAATCGCAGGAATGGGATAGTGCAGAGAATGTGAGAGAAGAACAAGACATAGCAAGATTTATACTGGTTTGGTCTAACTCCTTGACCTATGTCCAGTCCCCAGACTCTCTGGGATTTCCACTATCACTCACAATCAGTTACACACTCTGTACTCGAAAGTTATCCTCTCACTAGGATACACTCCCCCTTACAAGTTGTACATTGATATTCCCAATCTCCAAGTTCCCCTACTTGAGATTCTTACAAACAAGTGATTTAACAGAAACAAACTCTCTCTAAGAGCAGATATTGATAAACACTGAAGCTCAAATCTCTCAAGATGTTTTACAAAAGAAAGAATACAAAAATTTGAATGTTGTTCACTGTAAATGTCTTGTCCATCTTTCTTCTTCGAATCTGGATTGTATTTATAGCAAATGAAGTTCATTTTGAATGAAGAATATAGCTGTTGGAAGAGCACTTCGAATTTTGACTGTTGAAGCTCCACTTTCATAAACTAGCTGTTGAGAATCCACTGAAAATATTCTTGATGGAGCTCTTCTGCTTTTGTCTAATCTGTTGTGGACATCCTTGTTATCTGGAACTTAATTAATCCGAAGATAATGTTAATTGTCCTTGGTAGATTGGGTTGTGCTTAAAGTTGCATTTGTTTAATCCAAGTTGGAGACATTTGTTGAAGTACAGCCTGGACAACATGTGCTATCTTCAACTTTACAGCTCATCATTTCTTTCTTGATGAAAAACCTTCATTTAAACATCTGAAACTTGCTAGCAAACTTGTTAAACAACATTAGGTACAGTAGTAATTAAAGATATGAAGTATTAATATCAAACATAAGGTTTTCGTAATTTGGCGCCATCTGGTTTTACAAATTTGTGTGTTACAAACTCGAGTTTACGAACCCAGACTTGAGTTTGGAGTTCATCAGAGAGTATCTTGTTTTGGAAAACTTCCTAAACTCGAATTGATAAGTGACTGACTCGAGTTTGGTTCTTACAAAGAGGAAAGTTGCAAGTTGGTCTTGAATGAAGTTTTGAACATATGCCTAAACTCGAGTCATTTAGTGACTGACTCAAGTTTGAAGTTTTTTTATGTAAAACTTAAGTTCAAGTTCATAGCTTCAAAACTGGAGTTTAGAAACGCAGACTGGAGTTTACAAATCCTGAAATATTGCATAGCTTTCTGTATGGTCCAGACTCGAGTTGTGATATCCAAAACTCGAGTTTCAGTGAAAATTGAAACTTTTGAAATATCTTTATAAGTGTAAACTGGAATTTTTATTTTTCAAACTAGAGTTTTCAAAATAAACATTTACTCGAGTACCTTCTGTTTAAGCTAAACTCGAGTCTCCAAAACCTAGACTAGAGTTTCAGTGAATACTGAAACCTTGAAATATCTTTGAAGGCTCAAACTGGAGTTTCTATTTTCAAAACTGGACTTTAGAAATCATGTAAGAACTCGAGTGTTTTCAGATAGTCCTAAACTCGAGTCTCCAGAAACCTGACTCGAGTTTTAGTGTATTTTGAAACTTTGAAAACTTTTTGACAAGTGAAAACTGGAGTCACTGAAAAACAAAACTGGAGTTTAGAAAATAAGAAACAACTCAAGTGCCTCTGTTTATCCCAAACTCGAGTCTATATAACCTAGACTCGAGTTTACAAGACTTTAAAACGTTTTAGCTCTTAAACTTTTCTGTAAACTGGAGTTTGTCAAGATTAAAGGTAGAGTTTGAAAACACGTTGAAATTCGAGTGACACATCCTTTGATCTAAACTCGAGTTTACAAAACTTAGACTCGAGTTTACAACTCTTGTAAACTTTGATTGCTCTTTGTAACTCAGCAAACTCGAGTTTGCCTAAGCAAACTGGAGTTTGGCATTCTTTGTAAAAACTGAGCCATTGTCTTATCAAGTCCAAACTCGAGTTTTGCTACCAAAACTCGAGTTTGCCTTAAACAGAAAGTTTTACAACTTTCCAAAGACAAACTTCAAATTAAGTTTACAATTGTCAGTTATCATCAAAACACATAGAGAACTAACAGGATAAGGTCGATTTTCTTCTATTACAAGCGGAGGCTCACTTGGAATGCAGCTGTACTGCAGTATTCTCTCAACTGATGTAATTTTATTTTCCATTTTGCTAAGATCCACCATCACCCAAGTTTGTAACATGTTCAGGCTAAGTCCATATGTAACAGCCAATCTAACAATGCCTTAAGAAGAATGAAACAAAATAAGCGAACAATTACATCTCTATAAATGCCTCTCTCACTTAAGTAGAGAAGATGTCAATTGGTTAATATGGTAAAACTGAATCACTTACCTAGATCTATAACTCCCTTAGATATAAATATCAAGAATATCAAGAAAAATGCAAATGTGATAAAAGACAACATATCCAAGCGGAAGCATAGCCATTCCATAGCTCCAACAATATTAAAATTTGGACAAGAATACTCATCCACCAATTTCATATTTGTCTCCAGGAATCTTAACTCCTGATCAAAGCTTCTGATGGTTGTTGTTCCTGAAATTGTTTCAGCAAAGTGTTGGATAATTAGAGCTTTGCGAATTCCAACTATCTGTGATAGTTCATGTGATGCTGGTAAATAGTATTGCTGCATGATCACAAGTTAGTAAGACGTAAGTAGTCAATCTATGACTTGATAAAGTAGAGTTAGCAAATAAGTGCAGAATCTATGTAGGGCAATAGAAGAGGAATAAGGAAAACAATGTGTGGCAGCTTATATTGTGTAAGTTAGATACCTGATACCAAATGCTCATAGATATTACAGGTATAAATATGATGTAAACCTGCCATGCAACTTGAGACATCATCACTATAACTCCCAAGAGATGGATTGAAGAGAATGCAAACCATCCACATTTATAAGGAATGCTTGTATCCAATACACTTTGGTCTGTTGATGCCTATAAGATGAAAGGGACTGTTCATTTAAGTTGAATAAAATTTCAAAATTCATAGAGTGCGACATATTAGTATTACTAAGAGCTGATATGAAGAAGAAAACAAAATATTGTGGCATGTCCGCACTTCTACTTACTCTACTAATAATTCTTCCATTTGGAGTGGCATCAAAAAATGTCATAGGTACTCGAAAAATGCACTTGTGCATTTTGGAAAAGAGTAGAGTCACAGTCTTAAAACCGGCAGTAGAGAGAAGTATTTCTCTGGCAAGGATGCAGAAAGATCCTCTTATGGACAGAGTAACATAGACAATTATAAGCACAAAGGCTACAGCAAGTGCTTTTACATCTGGTGAAACGGGAGTTGCCCAGGCCATCCAATAATTGCTTCCAATTTGAAGAACTTGAAACAAAATCTGAGCCAACAACATAAATGGTACAAGAGCTCTTCCAAATGATGTGGTAATAAATTTCCAATAGACTGAAAACCCAAATCTACCCTTCTCCCTTTCTTCTTCTTGAAAGAGCTGGCCTTTTGGTTCAACTACATTATCTGTTTTACCAATTGGCGTATCTTTGTCTGTCTCATTTTCTTTTGTAATTTCTGCACTAAGCATATTTACTTCTTTAGCTGTTGCACTCAATCCATCGAGTACTTCCCTTCCATCAAATGAAACGAGCACAGACAAAGCTTCTTTATGTGCACCAACAAGTTTCATAAAGTCAGTCCCTAAGTTAAGCAGATCATTATACATTCCACTTTGAGTAATTTACCCATCTTTCATGACCTAAGCACAAGGTAAAATATGAAAAAGATTAGGGGATACAAGACAACGCATTTTCTCACTAAATTTATGAGGACTAAATCTGGAGAATCACTCACCAAGATAAGATCAGCAGCAGGTAAAAACTCTACTTGATGGGTGACGTAAATAATTGCCTTTGAGCTTAAAAGGCCTAGTAAACATTCCTGCCATAAAAAAATTATTGTGTTACCAAAAAGTATCAATAATAAGCATACAATTCTATATGATATACAACTTAAAATATTCAAATATGTATTGCATATGGTAAACAAATTATCACAATAGTAACATTAAATTGTGATCTCATATGACAAACAAAATGATCATAATGAGTAATTTACCTTAAAGAGGTGAGATCCTGTATGAGCATCCACTGCACTAAAAGGATCATCAAAGAAATATATATATCAGCATCTTGGTATAGAGCTCGTGCAATTTGTATTCTTTGTTTCTGCCCACCACTCAAATTGATTCATCTCTCTCCAATAAATGTCTGATCACCGAATGGCAAAATTTCTAGGTCCTTCTTCAGGGAGCATGCTTCAAAGACCTTCTCATACCTTTCCCTATCCATCAGCTTACCAAATAATATATTCTCTTCAATCTTGCCACTTTGAGTCCATGGCGGCTGAGCAACAAAGGCCTTAGTTCTACACACCCTCAAGATTCCGGATATCTTTGTCATTTCTCCCAAAAAACAAGATATTACACTAGACTTGCCTGACCCGACAGTACCACAAATAGCAACTCTCATGCCTTGAAGGATTGTGAGATTTAAGCCTTTTAATGTTGTATTAGGGGATGCAAAATCCCAAGAAAAATTACCATCGGCTACTTCAATTGCTAAGTTAGAAGTACCCCTTGGAATCTTTTCTATAACATCAGATTGCATGTCATGAAGACGAAGGAATGATGCAATCCTATCTAGAGATACCTTAGTTTGTGCTATCATTGAAATTGTCTCTGGAAGCCTATAAACAGGCTCTTGAAGCATTCAGAATGTCACAAGGGCAGATAAGATCTTCCCTGATTTAAGTGGGATCCCTATAAGTATACAAGTGCAAAAAGTAACCACTGATACAAATGCGGGGGCACCCCATAACACAAAAGTGGTTATGGATGTAGTATAAACATATTTCCTTAACCACCTTTCCTTTTTGTTCTTCATTTAAGTAACCTTAGACAAAAACTTCATTTCCCATCCTTGTAGTTTCAGAATTCTCATATTCCTTAAAATCTTAGATGTGGCCTTCATTCTTCTATCTTCTGATTCCATCAACTTGTCTTGATAAGTTTCTTGCAATGACGCAAAGGGAACATTCGTGAACATCACAGCAATGGTTGCAATAAAAGCTGAAATCGAAGCCATTCCAAGATTTCTATACAAAATAAGCATGGCAATGCAACTTGGACAACTACTATCCAAGGGTCATGCATGTTCCAAGCAAAGTCTCCAACTCTTTCAGCATCAACTGTCATGAAATTGATTATTTCACCAGTTGTGTGGCCTTGCTTGGATTAACATGAAAGGGTCAACCCTTTACTATAAACCATTGTCACAAGCAGTGCTCGAGTCTTTATTCCAACTTGCTTTAACCTAAAGAACCATTGCCTGTGTGACAAACACTCTATAAGCTTTGCCACTAAAAAAGCACCCACCAGAACATATCCCTCATTCTTGAATGTTTGCTTGCCATTGAGGTATTGAATAAATGTGTCAATGAGAAATGGTCCAACGTAAGAAGTCAGTGAGTTTAAAAGCGCAACTATAGCCGTTGCTAATATCTCTTTCCAAGATGAGAGTATCAATGACTCTACCAGCTTAAGTTTAGTCACTCTCTTTAATGTACCACTGTCATCTTCAAGTTTATTCCTAAAAGCTGGAAAAGCTCCAACTACTCTATCACAACTAGCTAGTTGTGGGACATCCTCAAGGTTTAAAGTTTTCTTTTTGCCAATATCAATTAGAGGATCCACCCAAGAGAAGGTAAGAATGCTAAAAATTCCAGCATTTGAGTAAGGAGTAACATGTTTCTCCCCCTTGGTCTTATTTAACTCTAATGCATTACTAACATCAGTATCATCATTCAAAAGAGGCTCTTGAAGAACTCTATCTTCACCCTCATGTGTCATAGAGAACACCATATAGCACAAGAATAAACTCATAAAGAAGGAGATTCCATCAGAAATTAAGTGCTGACTTGGCAACGAAACGTGTTTTAGATGGAGAATAATAATGTCCAGAACAAAGCAATAACAGGAGATGAGAAGGTAGAAAACACACCAAGCTCTGAAGAATAGTGGGAATCTCCTTTCACTTGAGTTGAAGTGTCCTACGCCTAATGAAGCACAAACGATTCCCCAAGCAACTGTTTTGAGTGCCAAATCCAAAAGGGTGATGAACTTTTCATCAGACCAACCATTTCTATACCAAAAGAAGTAACACAGTAGAAACATGACAAGATTAAATGCAGAAGCACCCAAAGAAATAAACAGAGTCCTGTTATATTAAGTGCTTTTAAATTTCTCTTTGTAACCATCTCTCTCATCCGATGCAATTTTTTTCCACATCCATGAGACCAAAATAGCTAGTAATAAAACTAAATGAAGAGAAGCAGAAACCAGGTGCGAAAAAGTGGGTTTTTGGAAAAGAACCACCAAAGCAAACGACATTGAATAAATTGATCGTCAAATAGGAAACTTTTCTAAGAAAATGGAGTTTTTCGTGAAATGGGTGTGCTTGAGTTTCATGAGTTCTGGTTCTGTCAAGGTTCTAAGAGTTTTTGAACGATTAAAAATTTAAGCTTGAAAATGCAGAGTGAGAAAGAGAGTCAACAAAAAAGTGAGACGGCTTGGAGGTGGGTAATCGTGGCGCCCAAGGAAGAAGAAGAACAAATGACCAAAACAATGAATATATATTGGCAACTGGATCATAAAGAATGATACTTGAGGTGCAAGATGCAAAAAATACTTGCTGGATGATTCCCCCTTAATGCAAATGAATAAAATATTTATATTTTAACATAAAACTTTGACTGGTACGAAGTTTCCTATATTAGTGATTAGCGCCATGGAGCACAATTGTCCTTTGGGGTTCAAAGGAGTAGGTGTGTGTGCATGTCTGGATGATACTCAAATTGCGGTTTCAGGACATTTCTTTTGCAAGTGGAGACAATTTTTTGGGGAAAATTACATTTAGGTCTCAAAGACCAGAATTAATTACAAAAAAATCTCACACCAGAATCCCATTACAGAAAAGTCCCTCGGGATTTTTTTGTAATTAATTGAAAAATTCTCAATCCATATTTACAACTGGAAATGTTATATTAACAACTTAAAATGCTATATTAACAACTTAAAATACCATATTAAGAATTGATAATTTTTGTTGTTAATATAGCATTTTCAGTTGTTAATATAGTATTTACAGTTGTAAAATTGAGAATTTTTGTTGTTAATATAACATTTTCAGTTGTTAATATAGTATTTCCAATTGTAAATATGGATTGATAATTTTTTTAAATTAATTACAAAATAGTCCCAAGGACTTTTTTAGGATTTTTTGTAATGGAATTATGGCATGGGACCTTTTTGTAATTAATTTCGGTCCTTGGGATTAGAATGTAATTTTCTCTTCTTTTTTTTTTTTGTTTTTTTCACATTCTTACCTCACAGGTAATGAGAACTATTATCTAAAAATTAATCCAAACATATTAGACTTGGTAAATGATTAATAAAATGACTAAAATATATTTTTTGTTATTTAAATTTACATAAGATATACTTTTAGTCATTTAATTCTATAAAGTATACTTTTGATTTTATAATTTTAACACGGTTAATGTTGTTAATAGAAAATACTGACACAACGAGCTTAAGTGATGACTATGTAAGCATAATTGATGAATGTGTAATTAAGTATTATTAATCTTAAATTTAAAATATGTGTAAATTGAAAGATATATAAAAGCATAAAAACCTCAATTTTATTAAAACAATTATAGTTTAATAGTCTAAATAGAAAAATTTTGATTTCATTTATTGAGATTTGTCGGTTTATTTTAATTTAATAATATAAATATATTATATTAGAAAAATTTAAAATTTAAAATATTTTATCAATTACACAACGATGATTTAAATTTGTTGTATTAACATTTTTCGTTAGCAATATTAACAATGTTAAAAATATAGGACTGACCGTATATTTTATAAAATTAAACAAAAAATATATATATTAGCTTAATAAAATAAGTGTCCGGATTATAGATCAATGCGATGCACAGACAAAATTAGCTCAAAGGCTACGTATTGTTTGTAAAGTTTATGATAAATAATCTTTGGAGTACAAGGGATCATTAAATGCAAATCTTTTGTTGTTATGTAATAAGAATATAGATGTCTAGCCTTAAAGGACTGGTGGATGGTTTATATCGGATCAAGTCAAGTGTAATCTCTAAGATGCCTATAATAGTTAAGCACCAAGAAGATTACTCGGTGATATCTATGAAAGAGATACCACAGAGCGTCTGGAGATCATTGGGCTACACAAGAATGACGATAGCCAGATGAGTGGAGTGTGTGCACAGTGGGATAGTATATAAAATAGATTAATCAAAAACTATGTACCTTGTGGGCAATCTTCTATTTATAGGGATTATCTAAGATTTCTACCCACTGCTATGTCTATTGATAGTGCCCCTCCACGTTCTGATCATGCCTATTCTACTACCTTACCATGCATGATTATAGGAGAATTAGTGTTTTACCTGATTAGAGGGGATTCTGTCATAAATCCTGCTTATTGGGCCTCCATACTTAAACCCATTATGCGAGTCCATAACATTTACTTTATTAAAAACTTTTAATTAATAATTGTTCCTTTTTTATTAAATTAAACATATTTGTTCATACATGATGATATGAAGTCTTAAAAATAATTTTATTATTCTTGATTTATAAATATGGAGATTTTTTTTTTATTTTATATTACTTTTAAAAAATATTTTTCTTTCTTTTTGAGATCTATTATTTTTCTTACTACATTAGTACATAAAAATTAAAATGTATTACCCCTCTAATTCTTAATATAAGATTTAAATAATTAATTTAAGTAAATTAATGATATAAGTTAAGTCAGTTAATATGATATATATTTGGGTTAATATAAATTTAATTCTTATAGTTTACTTTTATTTTGGTTTTAGCCCTTTAAGCTTGAAATTTTTAGTTTTGACCTCTCAAGTTTACTCTGTGTAGCATTGTTAATCCCTATAATTTTTTTTAAAAAAAAACTTGGAGACAAGTTAACAATGTTAAATTTGCCAACATGTTATCCTGCTGTTTGTTTGTGTTGACTAGGTGAGGTGAGGTGTATCTCTAAAATGATGTTTTCTTTAATCTTTATTATAAGACACCAACTAATAGGTGTATTTGATCATTTTTATAAGGTACTTTTTCGTTTCCATGATGCATTAATTGCTTTTTTTTTCATGTATGTCTATAATTAATAGGGGTAGTGAGTGAAAATAATAATAATATAATATTACATTTTAATACAATTAATAGAAGTAATATTGAAAATTATTTAAATTTTAGGACAATTTTATTAATTTTAACTGTTTTTTATTGGTTTATGAAAATTGACAGTTAATATTAGAAGAAATAGAAGAAAAGGGAGAGGGTTAGGTCAACGGCGGACCCTCTCGGAAGCCGCCGGAGATGAGTTGGCAGTCACCAGGCCGGTCGCACTTGCCAGCATTCGTCTGCAAAGGTGAAAGGAGGAATTATGGTATGATTTTGATGGGCATTTGAATAAATTACCGAGTGCGAATACCTCCAATGTTTTCCAATAAAACTGTCGTTGTCGGCCGTTTAAGGCCACATCTGAAGCATAAAGTAAGTTACTTTGAGTAGATTATTTTGTTTGAATACCTCCAATGTTTTCTCCTTTTTCGATCTTTGTTCAAAGCACGAGCAGAGTGACGACTGATTAAAGCTGGTTGATTTATCATCCGTGGTCTTCCTCTTCACACCCTCCAGCATTTTGAGATTTTATTTCCTTTATTTTCTTGGATTTTTCATTGATTCTTGCTTGATTTGTTTGATAACTCATCCAAATTTCTTCTGGTTTACTATTAGGTTGTAGGACATGTTCTATGGTCATGTATTTCTATGATGGTGTTGGTCCTCTTTTACGTTTCCCTTTTTCTGTTTCCAGGGGCGAACCCAGAAAATAATTGAAGGGGGGGCATCATGGTTTTTTTTTTAAGCAAAGTTTTAAATGCATTAAAAAACAAAAGAATATAAAGGGAAAAATAATGCTAAGTGCTGTTAGAAATAGTAAGGCTGAGCACTAAATAAGTTCAACTACATATATTGTAATAACAAAAGTATATTACAATGTCATCTTTCTAGGATTTATTTTTTGGAATTCTATCATAATTGCCTTATTATCAATACTATCAAATACTTCTTTTTCAATATAAGGTACAAGCCAACTAGACTTGGAGGTTTTGTCTTCTCAGTTAGGGAGACTACATTTAAGAATCATTTTCGAAGCCTAATGTCATATATGGATCACAATATAACAAGTCCGTATTGTGAGAAATAGTTTACAGAACCAGATTTTAAGTACTATTATCAAATCTAAAACTAAAATCAGCATGTTATAACAATCACCAAAAATTAGCATAAGCTAATGATGAAAAAATTACAAGGTAAGAGAGTAATATAGAAGGCGAGAAACTCACCCAAGAAATCTGAACAAAACACAAAATTCTTTCCATATTATCCACTTAAGTTGAACACTTAGAAACAAATTCATTTTAAAGTTAGTTTAATTTCGCAACATTATTTTAACTTCAAATTAGAACCATGACCGTGCAATAAAAAATAAAAAAAAATAAATCCAAAATCAAAGCAAGTTTCATCATAAAGCATGAAACTTTGAAGTATTACCTATAAGTCTATATAACATTAAATACTATCAAAAATCACGTGCCCCCCTTTTCATGTACCTTAGTCTGCCTCTGTCTGTTTCAGTTCTCGTTAAATTTTTCCTGGAGGATTATACATACAAGTTTCCCTTTATTCTTAAGATGAATCAATCAAGTTCTTGATCAAGCTCTACTTAGCTTGTCACCTCTGATTTAACAAATCTGCCTCTTCACATTATAAGGAAGAATCGAACCAAGGTGGAGAGGAAAAGATGAAAGAGCTAAAAAGCATTAAGAAGCTAAAGCATAGAAGGAACTCATTTTGCGTGATGCGAGCGTTTTGACTTTTATTTTTCTTCCATTTTTTTCTTTTTGCACTCGTTCACGTCAGTATGGGCCCACACATTATTTTGCCACCTCAACTCACCTAGTCAGCACAAACTAACAGTGTTAGTGACACATATAATTTTGGGAAAATTCACCTGGAGACCCAATGTACAAAGATAAATGCAAAAAAGGCCCTACTAACTTTCCCATACCAGAAAAGGGGCCTTTTCTGGTATTAAGTTCCAAGGCAAATTACCAAAAATGCCCCTCTTGTTAAAAAAGAAAGATCAGAGTCTGTTTTGGCGCGAGAGAGAAAAAGACCATGAGTTTCTTTCGAAATAAACTTTGCTTCAATGATCCTTTATCTATCTCTTTCGTCTTGCTTTTTTGATCTTTCTCTTTCATTTTTTTTCCTCTGCTGGACTGAAACAACTCATCCTGGTTGTATATTGCTGACTGAACGTGGTGGTTATTGCTGTTCATGAACGTTTTTTTTTTCAGTCGAAAGTTTGGGTTAATGAAAGGTAGGAGTTTGAGCTCATTTATGTTATTATCTAGTAGAATATAGGCAAGAAATGCTAAGTTTTTCATCAAGATAGCTTAATCACCATCCTTCCTCATTTTTAATCTCTGTAGGGTAGGGTCAATAAAATGTTGCTCTATTTTTGTCACAGAAACAGAGGAAAATTTATGTATTTGAGTGGGAATGGGTGAAAGTGATCAAGGAATGAAGGGTGAAAAATGTTGAATTTTGATAGTTGTTAATACCTACAGTGGAAGTTGTTAATACCATCTGTTTTTGTTGTTAATATGGCTATTTAACTTGTTAAAATAAGGTGAATTTGAAAACGTAGTAGGGGAGGAAGGTTGCTATGTTTTTTGGGCATTGAAATAGAGGGAGGTCTGTTAGTGGGAATGTTTGAATGTGAAAAGACTTATATGGGATAGTTGTTAATACATACAGTTTAAGTTGTTAATGCATTCAGTTTTAGTTGTTAATTCGACTGTTAAAGTTGTTAATACTAACTTTATTTCATATTGTAATTATAGATGGCTAGTAGTTCAAGGAAGAATATATTATGTTTCTTTCATGTGGGGGAGTTTCTACAAGGTAGAGGGGATGAAAGTGACTATGTTGGAGGAATGGTAATGCATCAAGGAAGGAATCACATATGGGAGTTGCAAGGAATAATATCATCTTTAATTGGAAAAGAAAGTAATCAAATTTGCGTGAAATTCAAAGTTAGTATGGATACATCGACATTTATTGATCTTGTCGATAATGAAGGGGTGGATCATCTAATACGGTATAATGATGAATATGGTCATGTGTATATTGAAGAAATTGGGAATAATGACAATAGACTTGCAGGGGTGGAAGAGGAAGAAGTGTAAGTATTGTTGTGTTAAGAAATGCAAATTTTTCATATATAAGTTGTGAATAAAGTCTAAAACATTGTCATTACAAGCACTAATACTTGTTGTTTGTCACAGGAGTTATGAAGTTTATGGAGGTGCAGCTGGGTTGTCCATATCGCCCACTGAGATATTCAATGAAACACAAGAGTTGCCCTCGTTGCTGTGTTGTTCTCAAACCATGCCATGAACAAGGCCTAAAATGAATCATGGTAAATGGAAGGATTTGATCATAGGAGCAGGATAGATTATTGCAAATGTTGTGACCCTCCGTGAAATGTTGTACAAATATAGCATTGCACATAACTTTGCGTACAAATTTGTGAAGAACAAGCCACAAAAGATAATAGTGAAGTGCAAGGTTGATGGTTGTCCTTGGTACCTTAGTGCATATTCAGCTGGAGGAGAACATCAAGAGACCGAGTTTCTAATCATTAGGACATATAGAGGTGAACACATACACCATGCACAAGATATCCTTATTGTATCTCATCCACCTAAGTGTACACTGACATAATCGATTGTAATGGATGGTTTGAGATGTAATATTGAGAAGACAACCAATGAAATCCGAACTGACTTATATAGAGAGTATGGGGTCCAGCTGAACTATCGTCAAGCTTATAGGGAAAAAGAAAGAGCAGTGATGCAATTGTATGGACGAGTAGAAGACTCTTACCGGGTTATTTCTTGGATGTGTCGTAGACTGGTAGAGAGTGATCCAGACACTGTAGCAAAATGGGAAGGGTCATCTGACAATAGATTCGAGCAGCTATTTATTGCATATGGTTGCTCAATTAAAGGTTTTATTGACGGTTGTCAGCCAATACTCTACAAAGATGGATGCCATCTTAGTGGCCCTTATAAGGGAACATTATTGTCAGCTTGTGCGTATGATACAGACAATGACAAGTTTCCTTAGCGTATGCCATTGTGAGTGGTGAAACATATGATGATTGGGCTTGGTTTCTAAATCAAGTAAAAGACATTACAAGACCACTGGTGATAACAATTGTTTCTGATCGGAATAATTCCATTATTGGTGTTGTAACCGATGTATTTGGCACCGAGCGACATGTTTTTTGTTATAGGCATTTGAAGGAAAATTATAGTATGACATTCCTTAAAATAAATAGAGGGGTCACACGTACATCTGGGAATTCTAAGGATACCACCTTGCACATCCTGGATGGAATTGCGTATGCAAGGCTACATGAAGACTTCATTGTCGCAATAGGAAAATTACAAATGTTCAACCCACATTTGGCATAATGGCTTCAAACTCATGGCGACATTGATCGATGGGCGCTTAGCAAATTTCCTTTCCAAAGGTTGGATAACATAACCACCAATATTGCTGAGTCCTTTAATGCATGGATGTTGAAGGAGAGAAGGCACACCGGTCAGTTTTAATACATGAGCATAGAGAGAAGTTGGATTCGAAGTTGCTAGTAAGCAAGATGGCTTTGTTGGATTGGAAAAATGGTGTTGGACCTAATGTTGAAAAAAAACTGATGCTGCAAGTTGCCCTTGCTAAAAATATGCATGCTGCATATTATGGAGACTGCCAGTTTTCGGTTGAAACTCGATGTGGCGATGCCATAATCCATGTTCATGTCGATCTTGGTGAAAACAAATGCTCGTGTTTGGCATGGCAAATGAGTGGATTACCTTGTCCACATGCATGTGTGGCAATCAAGGTACTTAATGGTAATGTATACACATTTGTAGATGATTGCTTTAAAGTTTCAGCATAAGAAAAAATTTATGCACGTAGCATGAGGCCTGTTGCAACACATGATTGTCCACAGGCTGATGCTCCAACGGTCACAGAAATGCTCACAGAGACCTTCTTGGATCCTCCAATCACGACAGGGCCTCCAGGTAGACCTAAAAGAAAAAGACGTGAATCTCAATTCCAAAACAAGAAGGTTTATCATTGTGGTAGATGCCATGAGCCAAGACACTCCGTCAGGACTTGCAAGAATCCAAACCCAAGTTGATGATTGTTGTTGCCTTTGTTGTTATTTTTTTGGGCATTGCGTGACACGCTCTTTTGTTGTAAATGGCCATAGATAGGAATCCCCACCATGTTATTTTTTGAAGGTGGTGTGTCAAGTTGTAATCTCCAATTTATATGCATATTTTTTTGATGTAAATGAAAGTTGGATATAACACACAATTGACACAATTGTATCCAGGTTTCATTTATGTAGACATATTAATATTGTTACAAATGGTGTTGAATTATTGTTATTGTTTGCTGATGTTGCTGTCAAAATGGTCTGATTTAGGTGTTATTTTTCAATGATACTAATGTTAAAAGGGCTGATGTACTTGTTAATGGGGAGCTGATTGTGTTGCTAATTGTGCTGATTGTTTTGCTAATCTGACTGATGGTGTTGTTAAAGGTTGCTAATTGTGTTGTTAAAAGGACTAATGTTGCTGTCATATTTTTCTGATTTTGTCTTTTGATGCTGATATTTTTTTTCTGATATTGTTGTCAAAGTGGCTTATGTACTTGTTATTTAAGCTGATTGTGTTGCTAAAGGGGGCTGATGGTGTTGCTAAGGGGTCTGATGGTGTTGCTAAATGGGGCTGATGGTGTTGCTAACTTGACTGATTGTGTTGCTAAAGGGGTCTGATGGAGTTGTTAACCTGACTGATTGTGTTGCAAAAGGGTCTGATGGTGTTGCTAAAGGGTATGATGGTGTTACTAACGGGGGTTGATGGTGTTGCTAATGGAGGCTGATGGTATTGCTAAGGGGTTTGATGGTGTTACTAAAGGGGGTTGATGGTGTCGCTAAGGGGTTTAATGGTGTTGCTAAAGGGTATGATGGTGTTGCTAAAGGGGGCCGATGGTATTGCTAAAGGAAGCTGGTGGTGTTGTTAAAGGGGGCTGGTGGTGTTGCTAACCTGATTGATTATGTTGCTAAAAGGGGGCTGATGGTGTTGCTTAGGGGTCTAATGGTGTTGCTAAAGGGGGCTGATGGTGTTGCTAAGGGGTTTGATGGTGTTGCTAAAGGGTATGATGGTGTTGCTAAAGGGGGCTGATAGTGTTGCTAACGGGGGCTGATGGTGTTGCTAAAGGGGGCTGATGGTATTACTAACCTAACTAATTGTGTTGCTAAAGGGGACTGATGGTGTTGCTAAGGGGTCTGATGGTGTTGCTAAAGGGGGCTGATGGTGTTGCTAACCTGACTGATTGTGTTGCTAAAGGAGGTTGATGGTGTTGCTAAGGGGTCTGATGGTGTTGCTAAAGGGGTTTAATAGTGTTGCTAAAGGGGCTAATGGTGTTGCTAACCTGACTGATTGTGTTGCTAAATGGTCTAATGGTGTTGCTAAAGGGGCTGATGGTGTTGACAAACGGGTATCTGATCGTATTCCTTTTTACTGCTCATACATACACAACCAACAGATAAATAGTTGTTGGAACTAATTGTGGTTGTCATTCATATTAAAATGTCACGTCAACTATATCAGTAAATTTACAAAACTCAATGAACTTAAGTGTTTTGTACAAGTTGTGTAATCTAAGCTAACAGCTTGCCAACAAATTTCAGAAATTCAGATACAAATTTAACCAATGCAGACATAAACTAGCGTCTCATCTTCCGCGCTTGGGAGTCCTGGATCAAAGACAACACCTTCGCTCGATGTATGTTTTTTGGATGATTGACTAACCACCACAACATGCCAATCTTAAGTTCTTGCAGATCATCAAACTCATATGAAGGCATTGTGTAGCCATCCTCATGCTCTGTGCCGTCCCATGATTGGAGCCAAGAAAGGACATGAACACCACACGAATCCCTGAAAACAATAAATATACAAAGGTCTTAACAACATGCTTCATGTAACTTTAACATAATACTTACGAATTTTAAACAACTTAATACACACTTACACATCGCTTTGGACATGTACTTTAGCCCATGTCACCCCCTTAGGAATTCTATCCTCATGTTCGAACAATTGAGACTTCACCCTTCGTAAAGTGTCCATGAAGCATTTTCACGAAAATTAAAGTTCACACAATTAGAGATTAAGTATGGTAAGCATTTTCTAACATAGACACACATTTAAATTTGGTTCAGATTACCACTTTAGTTGCCATCTTTCCCTTGGCATCAAATGATCCTGGTTTGTTTGCCTTTTTTTTGACTTGGTTGCCACTTTCTTTCCTTCTTTCAATTCCCTCTGAATGCACATATATGTGAGTGTTTCGACCAACGAATCTAGAGCGAAGAAAGTCATTGTTGTCGTATCTAGGACATAACAGAACTAGTGGTCCATCCAAAGTGACGGGCCAAATTTGAAGCGGCATTCCCCTATGTTATACCCAATACGCTTCAGCAAGATCTCAGCTGCATTATCTTCCACCGACCATGTATTTGGAAAGTGGATGATCTTGTGCATGATATGAGCACGAATATATGGCGAGTGACAACCCCTCCATCATGCAGCTGATCAACAACCAATGTCCTTGCAACCATACTCATTAACTAAAATGCACAAATAGTCAATAATTATATAGCTTACTTAATTTACTTAACAGGAAATTACCCATTTTCAGGTATACGGCTGATGCACATTGATTAAAACCCTATGGCTTTATTACAAAGACAACTAAAATCCAGGCACGTATCATTAATCCCTATAGGTCCAGAAAAATAGAATTGAACAGGGCATACCATATCATTAATCCAGGCACGTGGTTTCAGACAAGCTAGCTCTCTCCTTTTCAAGTAAAATCTGTTCATGTCAATGAAATCCCTAAATGCAAACAAATAACATTGTTAATCATGGTATTATTTTTTTCAAAATAATTGTAAATCAATGTGCACAATATTAGCCATACTTACTCATTAAGCTCCTATGTCGTTACTGTACTGGTACTGGTACACAACTCATAGAGCTGGTCCTTCTCATCATAGTGTCTCTTGCCCTTGGACTTGCGGGTAGGATCCATCCAAGGAGATTTTAACACATTACTACGTGTAATCACCCTCTTGGATCTTCTTATTTGTACCTCACGAACATCTCCATCTTGGGTTTCAGGATCAGCCACTTGTAATTCCACAAGATCAATCAAAATTGGATCAATGTCAAGAGGTGCTTCAACAATAGCACTACCGTGTTGGTTGTCGTCGTCGTCATCAATGTCCTGAATATCTTCAGCGTCCGAAGCATCAGCTTTCTCTATGTCATCGTCTTTATCAGACTCATCTTTCTCTTTATCATCGTCTTGCTCAGACTCCCTGGACATTGTAGGATTCTTGTTTGGCAATTCCTTGTCTTTGTCACCTCCTTGGAATCCTTGTTGTGGCCCTTCATTTTTATTACTGTTCAATGTTAGTCTCCCTTAAAATGCCAACATCGCTTGCCCCACCATAGAGCCCAACATAGAGACAAGCCTATAATAGGTCCTGCGAACTTCCTGGAAGGCGAAAAATGCGTTGTTAAAGGATGAATCACAACAACATCAGTTGTCCTCAAATAGCAGTCCTCACATATTCCTCAATCACAACAACATCAGCATTCATATTAAAATGACATAATGCTAAAATTTTGAAATTGAAAGGAGTAATTCAGCAATGAGAATTGTGTTGCAGTATTTACAGAACATGTGTGTACTTGTTAATTAAAATAGTGCAAAACAGAATAACATAATAGTTCACTTTAGTATTATATCATCAAACACATCAACAAAAGATATACTTACACAAAGAACATTATGTTAAGAATATGTAATTGTCATTAATAATTGTAGTCACACATTACTGGGTGAGTGAGCATCGTTTCAGGGTCAAACGATACTGACGCGGTGACCGATGGCTGAGAGGCGGTGCCTGGTCGCTGAGAATGAGAGTCACCAACCAACAGGCCTTTTTGACTTCTTTTCTCGAGCAACAGTTGCTCTTAACCTTTTCATCCGTCCAATAAGCCATGGCCGACCCGTGTACCGTCACCCAGAGGAAAATTTTCCAGACAAAACAGCTGCAAAAGAAAAAACAATTTTAAATCATTAATAACAACACCCAGCAATGTATAATGTTTAAATACAAAGTTAGTTAAACACAACTTACCATGAGGAAGTATACACATCCTCCAACAATTTTGCTCTTTTTACCTTTGGACTTGTGGGAGTCTTTCTTGAACTCAGTGATCTCTTGGATGAGTTCATCAAGAATGAAGGAGGACCCATCAAAATTGTCAACTGCATCCTTAGTGACCGTCATCAGCTTCAACATACGATCACTGACATAGATGGACGCACTTGGTACCAATAGGGTACCAAGGGAAAATAATACAAAATTAAACTCAAAGTTATCATCTATAGGTCCTAACAATCACTCACCAATTGTTTTATAATGCAATTCTTATATACAGCCCTATAGTCAACAAAAACAGGATTTTTGTCACTAACTTTAATTTTGATGTCCCGGCCCCCAAAAGGTAGACCCATAAGAAGATGCACGTGTTCAGCCCTTAACACTCGGGTCTCCCCTCTAATGCATACTTCCTTTATAGGGGGTCAAAACAAACCACATACTATGCACATAAGGATCGGTTTATCTTTCGACAACTTATTTCAACTAACCTATCAAACCCTATCTTTTTAAGCCTTGCCATTGCATCATATTTGTCCTTTAACTGTTGGCACACTTAGTGTGCATCTTATTAGGAATAGCACATTGTATTTGTCCATTTTCGCTTTGGCCGGGCTTCTTAGTAGTTGGGCCCTCCTTTTGCAGTCGGCCTTCTCAGATGCACTGAACCCCTTCCATACTTCCCTCATTTCTGCACTTAAGTCTTCATATGTTTTGTTTTTTACTATTTTGACTTTTCTTTCCCTTGCCTTTCATCTTTTGTTTTTCATCAAAGCTCTTAAAGAACTCTTCAGTGAACAAATTATAGCCAGAGAACCTTGCTGACCTCTTTGAAGTCTTTGAAGTACTCATTCTTATCAAATCTCCAATATGAAAACTATAATCAATTAAGCTTACAACTTGCAACCAAAAGACTCAGAATAATAATACAACAATGATAAAAGGTCAGAAAATGCAATAACTCAAAACACATTTGCGTAAGATGTCCACAGATTTATGGTTTTCATATAAAACTAATGTTTGTCATTGTTGATTGAATCCAGAGCAATCACATGTCACATGCACAAAAAGAAGAAAGCTAGGCAGTCATGAAGGGCCTATTTTCATGGAAGGCACTGAGAATACGTTTCAACGATTAGAGGAGTAAAAATTTCCATACAATTTTAAAAACGAGGTCTCTTACATGTTACATTACTCTCAACTATTAGTACCCAAAAATATAAATAAAAATAAATAAGATGAACTTCTTTTCGAAAAGTGAGATGAATATTCTTGTACAAAACAATATAATCAAAAGTCATAATACAGAGATATCTTTTCAACAGGTAAAATATCAATTCAAAGGTACCACAGTTGAAAATTTCTCCAATACATCTTTTTTTTCACACCTTACTCATCTCCTACCTTTCTCGGACAGAATGTAATAACTGCTAAATGTAAAACAAATTTAAAAGCTCTAGAGCTAATTACTTGCTCCTATCAAAGAGAAAGAAACTATAGCTACTGCACAGATACATGAATGCAGAAACTCAAGGAAAGTGCATGTATTAAGCAGTCAACAAATCTAATGTTTCTCATGTTGAGGGAAATAGATAACATGCATTTATTTACAACAAAGGGGACAAGTTCAACTGCTCAAGAGAGAAGTGTCATATTGAGTCCATGTTCTACTGGGAGAATTGTCTTCTTCATTAAGGAAAAGAACATATCCCATACAAATCATTTTTTATAAATCTTAAAGGTGAACTTTTTTTTTTTGGCCAAATGTCAATTTTATGGATAACAATCAAAAGCTAAACTAGTATTATGTCCACTCTGAAAAAACTTAAGCTACAAACTAACTCTAAGCTTACCAAAATAAATTCTAAGAAAAAACCATTAAAATCTAAACTAGTATTAATTCAATCTATTCAAAAGATAAAGCAATTCTAAAGCTAATTCAGTAACAGCTGCGTACCAATATATCAAGCCAACATTTAACCAATACCATCCCTATCAGTCTATCACCTGATTCACAATCAAAAGATAATTCACCTGATTCACAATCAAAATCTAAACTAGTATTAATTCAATCTATTCAAAAGATAAAGCAATTCTAAAGCTAATTCAGCAACAACTGCGTACCAATATATCAAGCCAACATCTAACTAATACCATCCCTATCAGTCTATCACCTGATTCACAGTGACTGTCATTGGGAGTCTTAACCAGCTTAGCATCAACATATACTTGAATTAAAGGAATATAATAAAGCAAAATTGAAAGAATACTAATGGATTAGCAAGTTTTTTCCATCTTCAAATGTTCCAGGAAAATAAATTTATTCTTTTTAAGCCACATTGATACACTCAATAATTCTTGTAGCGTATTGCAAACTAGAAGAACTTCATTATATGAAAAACTAATTTTCATTATATTAAGGAAATTGGCTCAAACAGTAAGATAAAAACGAAGGGGGGAGAAATCTTAACTTTCAAATTGGCTCAAACAGTAAGAGAAATTGGCTCAAAAATCTTAACTTTTTTAAACAAGTTTCGTTAATCAAGGGGGGAAATGCAGCGGGGGGCAAATGCAAAACGACGAAGGCATAAGAAAGTAAAACATTTACCTAGAAAACGAAGGCAAGAACTGAGGGAGACAACCTCAACCGACGGTGGTTGCTTGGAACCTTAGATCTACAATGCGAGGTCGAAGGTTGCGAGAAAGGAAGGAAGAGCAACGTTGGCGCACTGGGGCTCTTTGTCGGAGGTTGAGGAAGATGAATGCGGTCTTCTGGTATGGGCAGTGACGAGAGAGGTAGATCGAGCAAACCGAAGGAAGGAAGTAGGTGGTTCAGATTTTAGAGAATCCGAAAATGGCTCAGGGTGAAGGAAGTGGGTCTCGATGGTTTAGAGTGTGGGTGAGTGGGTGAAGGAAGTGGGTCTCGATGGAATATATGGAATCAAAGAATGGTTCAGATAGCTAGGGTGTCGGTTTTTTGGTAATTTGCCTTGGAACTTAATACCAGAAAAGGCCCTAGGGCCTTTTCTGGTATGTGAAAGTTAGTAGGGCCTTTTTTGCATTTATCTTTGTACATTGGGCCTTAGGGCCTTTTCTGGTATGTGAAAGTTAGTAAGACCTTTTTTGCATTTATCTTTGTACATTGGGCCTCAAGGTGAATTTTCCCTATAATTTTGGCACCGTTAGGTCGTCTTCAAGTCCTTTTATATAATAGGGACTAAGGGTGTTTAACAGAGTAAACTTGAGAGTATGAGGGACTTAAATTAAAATGAAGGCAAAATATAAGGACTAAAAATTGCATTAACCGTATTTTTTTTCTCTAAAACTCTCTTATTATATTCCTTAGTTCCTTTATTTTCTATCATATTTAGTTATTGTTAATGGAATATTAATAGGATTACTTTGGGAAAAAATGGATAAAAATGTGAAATGGATTTTACATTTAGAACCAACACTAACTCTTTAATTTGGTTATACATGAAAGAGTGAAAGGAGTGTGAAGTCTCATATTGGTTGGGAGAGGTGAGAACTATTTGTCTTCTAAGCCTTAAGTAAGAATGAAAATATGTTATCACTTATTGGGAGAGGTGAGAACCATTTGTCTTCTAAATTTTAAGTAAAAATAAAAATATGTTAGGCCCCTAATAGAGGCCTACGGTCTAGCCTAAATATGTCAGACTCAAGTTTAGACCTATTATCAAGCCTATTTAAATAAATAAATCATGGATATTTTTATAAGACCTAACTCACAAGCCTACAATTTTGGTCTATTTAACTTTTTTTAATTATACCATTATATAAGTATATGTAATATTATTTAAATAATTTAATAAATTATATATGAATTTACAAACTTGACCTTATTCCTATGTCATCCAACTACGCTCAAACCTTGCCTTCACATCAATGATTCATCAATACCTCTCTGTTAGTTCTCTATGTGTTTTGATGATAACTGACAATTGTAAACTCAGTATGAAGTTTGTCTTTGGTAAGTTGTGAAACTTGATGTCAAGAGCAAACTCAAGTTTAGGAACCCAAACTCGAGTTTGAACTAGACAGAGAGTAGCTCAGATTTTACAAAAGAAGCCAAACTCTGGTTTGCTCAAGCAAACTCGAGTCTGGAAGATACAGAGAGCACTCAGAGTTTCTACCACAAAGACAAACTCGAGTCTAGGTATGTAAACTCGAGTTTAGACCAAACAGAAAGAACTCAAAAGCTTCAGTATTCTCACAAGACTTGTAAACTCCAGTCTTTGTTTACAAACTCCAGTTTTATCTCAAAACAGAAGAGATTTCAAAGTTTCAGTTCTTGCTTAAACTCGAGTTAACAGTTGTAAACTCGAGTCTGAGTTATACAGAGAGCTCAACAATGTGTCTGATCTGAAAACTCCAGTTTATGTTTCTAAACTCTAGTCTGGAAGTTTTGGACTTAGGCTTATCTTCGTGACAAAGCCCAAAACTCGAGTTAGTCATTAATTGACTCGAGTTTAGCCATATGATCAAACTCTCATTCAAAGACCAGAGCCCGACAGTCTTCTTTGGAAGAACCAAACTCGAGTTAGCTATTTCTAAACTCGAGTTTAGACTTCTGCTTAACATTCATGCTTTCTGGATGAACCTAAAACTCTAGTTTGGGATCACAAACTTGAGTTTGTATCGGTGATTTTGAAATTCCAGATTGTGTCAATCTGTGAAATCTTTATGGGTCAATCTGAAAATGTCATATCATATATTACTACTATTTCTAACGACATTGATGAAGTTTTGAGTAATTTTCAAATAAGTTCAACAAAGATCAAGATGAAATCAGATCTGGAACAAGTGCAATAAATGAAGAACCAAGAACAGGGCTGATCTTTCTCCTCTATCCAAATGGTTCAGCACAGATCGTTATGGATCAATTAAATCACTCTCCAACAGTCTAATAAGGGTTATGGAATGACTAAATACCTGGAAGACCATCTGCATCAAAAAATTCCAGGATTCCAGCTGAGAATTGAAAGAAGAGATGAAAATATGCAACTGTCATTTTCCAGATTTGCAGCTGAACGTTAGAGAAGAAAATGCAACGGCTAGTTCTTCTAGTTAGCCTATAAAAAGCTATGAAGACTCAGAGCAAGATACACACAACCAAGCTACAACTGATTATATTTGCAATTTGAGTTTGTATTGTGTTTTTTATTTGATCTTCAGTGTTTATCAATATTTGCTCTTTTGAGAGTCTTGATTCTTTGAAATCATTTTTCAAATATTTGTTTGTATAAACTCAAGGTTGTGGAAACCTGTGAGTTGGGTAGTTTAATTACAAAGTGTAAGGGGGAGCAAGTCCTAGGTGAATACGATTGCATGTGGTTTACATTGTTGTAATTAAGTCCTATTGAACTACTGGAAATACCCAGAAGATATCTGGGGACTAGACGTAGGTCAAAATTAAGCCTGAACCAGTATAAATCCTTTGTGTTCAGCTTTTCTTCTCTCACTCTTTCGTTATCTGTTTTTCAAAGTTTTTTTAAAAAAAATAGGAATTTAGACATCTTTTAAAAGAATTTTTGAAATCCCCAATTCACCCCCTCTTAGTAATTTCTTCCATCTTCACTCTCTTCTCTTTGATTGTTCAAGTTGGCAATGCTAACTCCCTCTACCTTAATTTGCGTCATCAAATAAAGCATAAGAATTACTGAGTTGATTTTAGTGTCAAATGAAATATTATAACCTTAAAAGTAAGAGTTTGTCCCCATTTAGGTGAAAAACGTGGCAGGTAAAATCCAATTTTACTCATCTCTTGCGATTTCAAAAAAATATTTCTCATTCGTCAACAAATGATTACTCTTTATTATTCTTACTTGCTCGGATAATTATTGTTTCTAGGCATTCTTTTATTTTCCTTGTTAAGCTCTAATATTACGACAAGAATGGATATTACACTTTTAAGATATAATGTATGATTGTATATAACTTTTAAGGATTATATATAAATTTGGAGACATAGGCGTTAAAGGCTATTCAAAGCCTCACATTGTCTTGTATTTTGAAAGTCTAGTCGCAAGCCTAAGAAAAACCTACATACAGGCTCATGTTTTAAATCTTTGTTGCAAGTTCGTACCTATTTAAATAAGGACTAGCCTAACCTATTTTCATCCCCAACCTTGAGAGGAACCTTTAATCTAATAATCAAATATTAATGGCCACCTTTTGACTAATGGGTAATAACCATAAAGGATCAATATTAAAATATTAAATTTTAATAAAAAATAATAGGATTATAAAAAAGGAAAAATCCCTAATTAAATCCATTCGAAATAAGAAAATTTTAATTCAGACCTATATTTTCAACAAATTATTAACTACGCCTATAGGTCTTATTAGATATTTATCAATATTTTTAAAAGACTATAGTGCCTCTCTATAGTTAAAAATAATTCTATGATTTCAGAGAAATAATTTTAGATAAAACTTACAATTAAATTATTAACTGAAATTACAATGTAACTTATATGCACGTCTACGATAATGTAAGTACATTTAATTATTGAATTATTTTCGGATTCTATCATTAAGCAATTTAAAAAATAGTTTTATAATGAATAACAAAGAAAATGATATTTAAGCACTCTCTAATGAAATTAATTACAGTTAAAAATCTTAAAATTTTGAAATTACGCATAAAAGGATTATGTTTTTAAGTTCTGGTTAAGGTTTGTCCGATTTAATTTTTTCATTAATTGTTTTTCATATCTTCAATACTCATTTTCTATATTTTAATTATACATATTCTTCACATTTTAAATATACAAATTTTTAATTTTTCAATTGTCATCTTAAATATTTTCAATATACAATGTTCCGTATCTTGAATACTTATCTTTGATTAATTGATTCTGAAAATATTTAAGATAACTACGGGAAAAAAAATTAGAAACTTGAGTATTGAAAATGTTAAAAATGGACACTGAAAATATAGCAGATGAGTTTTGAAAGCATTCACTCAAGAAAATCATTATGTCAGCCAAAGGTTCTTTTATGAAATTTTAAAATTTCAAAACTCTTAACTGCAATTTAAATTATTAGAAGCTCTTAAATATAATTTTTCATTGATAATACTCATAATAGTGGTTCATTTATTTAAATTAAGCACTCAGATCATGAAAACTATTTAATTTTGAAAAATAATAAACAGGGGGAAAACCAGAAATACAAGTAAATATGTATAATGTTATTTGAATAATTTTTTTCGTTTTTAATATTTATTATTAAGATATTTTAAAAATAATTCTATGATTTCAGAGAAATAGTTTTAGACAAAAATAATTTACAGTAACATAAAACAACGAGTGTCACGTGACTTCCATTTACTTATGTTAGGTTCATTTCACAAATCAAGTATTTCTATTTATGGTTTTTATTATTAATGATAGTAAAATAATATTTTAATAAAATATTACTATATTTTAGAAAAAAAATTTTGACAGGGACGAAGTATACTAATTATCTTAAAGATTGATGATGTCCTTGGACCTTGAGCACACATGTCTTTTGGGATTCCAAGAAGTCAGACACAATATTAGACTTGGCAAGTGAATAAAATAAGTGTCCAGACTCCAGATTGTGGACCCAAACAATGCAGAGACAAAATTACATGAAAGCCTACGCACGGTTTGTAAAATTTATGATTAATAATCTTTGGAGTACAAGGGAATGAAGGATTATTAAATGTAAATCTTTTGTTTTTAAAAATGAATTTTAGTTAATAATTTTGAATAATTAATTTTACATTTCTACCTTATAGACTGTGTTTATTTTTATTGAAATATAATTAATTTCTTTAGCGACTGCTTCGATATCATTTTATTTGTTGTTAATTGTAAGGGCATCTTTTCAGTTGCTAACGTGGACAAAAATATATACTTAATAATTAAATCTATTTGCATTATCTTTTCAGCAGACTTGCATAAAATGCGTTGTAATTTCAGTCAATAAGTAAATTATAAAAAAAGTTGTTGCCGAAAAAAATTTTGAATGGGTAACGACAAGTTCAAGTCTCCGCACTGTTTAAAAAAAAAAAAAACGGAAAGGATACTTGTTTTAAATATTTATCTTAATAGTTGGCAACAAATATTTATCTTAGTAAATAAAAGCAAGTAGACTTTTTAAAACACTATGATTATTTAAATTTAATATTTTTATATTGAATCTTTATTCTTATTCGCCACTAGGTAGCCATCACTTTTTCTTTTCCTCGGCCGACACACAAATAATACGCAGAACCATTAAGTGGAGGTAGCTATCTTTATCAATTAAGTAACTATATAGTATTCTTGTTTTTTTTTTTAATAAATAAACACGTTTGAAATAGAAAAAGTCTATATAAGATAAGTAAACTTAACAAATCTGAAATTAAGTCAATGATCTAATATAAAATATTTAAATGTTAATTATTTTTTAATATTACCCCTAATCCATAGTTTAAAGAAAAAAGAAAAGGAGAAGTCAGAAAATATTGCACTCATCGTCGCTCTCTCTCATGTGCAGACAAGGAAAAGCAAGAAAATGATTCAAGGGTTAAGGAGTTAAGGTGTAAAAATACACATGAGTTTTTTTTCCTACGAGTAAAAATACACATATGTTTTTTTGAAGAGCAAAAATACACACGTGGTTACTATTTTGGTGTAAAAGTCACATTCCACCATTAAGTCATTATTCACCGTGATGAGAAAAAAATATATTAGATGAACACCAACATAACGACAGTGAACAGTGACTTAACGGTGGGATGTGACTTTTGTACTAAAATGGTAACTACATATGTATTTTTACTCTTGAAGAAAAAACTTATGTATAATTCAGAACATGACCAGAGACGTCTCACTCTCCAACGATATTGCTCGCCTCCCATTCTTCACTAATCTCTCTGTAGCTGACAATCAGCTCTCAAGACCAGTCCTGTCGGGGATTTCTGTCGTCACTGCCTCCAATTCCCCCAACCTTTCAAACAATGTGTTTAACGAAACTTTCCTTGCTCAGCTCTTTGAGCTCAAGAATCTTCAGGTCCTTGACCTTTATAACAACAAAATGACTAGAGACCTCTCGCTCTGTGACTTCGATGCTGAATCTCCGGCATTTGTATCTTGAAGGGGTTTTCTTTGCGGGTTGAACATAATTAATAATTAAGAGATATCGAGGTAAATTAGCCTAAATTCTAAATCTTTAATTGTGTCACATAATATAATTAATAATTTGTTAAGTTTAGAAACCTAAATTATAATTTGGGTAATTCAACCATCTTTATATAAGATTTTTCTTATCTTTTAATAAGAGTATATTCATTATTACATATGAGTGGATTTATACATAAAATCATCAAAAGATACTACTACTATATAATTCGATACACTTTAAGTCTTCTGTGACAAGAAAAATAATAGGAAAAATCCTAATTAAATCTTTTTAAAAGACTAAAATATGAATTCATACATACACTTTCAACAAATTCATAACCTCATGAGGCCTCATTAAGGATTTTAAATATTGTTAAATAATAAAAATACTCTTTGGTTTAGGACTCAATAATGAGGCCTACTTATAGTACGGTCCAACAAGGGTAATCCATATCAAAATCCACATTAGATCTTAATCAACCCAAAATCAAAAAGATCCTAACTAATCAAGTTATAATCAAGGATCTTGATCATGAGTGGCGACACCAAGGTTGTTAAAATGTAATTTTTACGTAAAAACGGAAGCGGAATGAAAAATCGTAAAACGTAAAATCGTAATACAAAACGTAGTGTTTACCTGTATATATAAATAAAAAAATTTAAGAAAAGTAAGGCACCTGCCATCATCTATACACATACTGATCAATGCAATATCAATCAAAATATCCAATATTGTCATCAAATATCATTCAAATAAAGGCACTTGTCATCATCCATAGTTCCATACATATACTAAACAATGCAAAATCAATCAAAATATCCAACATTGTCACCAAATACCATTCAAATAAAGGCAAATAACATCAATACAATTCAAAATTCAAGTTTAATTTAAATTCAGTACCACACTACCACTCATTATCCAATTGAAACATAAATAATTGTCACACTCTAAGCTAACAAATCATTCAAGTCATTATCATCAAAGTCATTATGCTCCACATGATGTTCAACTACATCATGATGCATGACAACTTCTCTTTCTCTTCTATCAACCTCATTGTCAAACTCAAAATTAAGTACCTAAGAAACAGAATTAAGTAAGAGACAGAAATAGAAATAGAAACAAAAACAAAAACAGAATTAAGCACCTAAGCAATTCCAAATACAGAATTAAGCACCTAAGAGACAGAGAAGCACCTAAGCAATTCCAAATACAGAAACAGAAACAGAGACAGAGACAGAAACAGAATCAGAGACAGAAAATTTTCTCACCCACTAAATTTTGTTTAGACTAACATACCTGAAAGCTTGACTTCAATTTCTAATGAGAACAATCATATTAATTATGGCCAAATATAGATTAAAAAAACTTCTCCAACATTTTTCATTCCACACAGATTCATGATAATCAATATTACATTTCATTATATTCTATCATCATCCTTTTGGTAGACCCAAAAACTTATATGCATTTATCTAGCAAACTATAACGTGTACCTCAATCATTCTGTGTATAAGATTTTCCCAAGAAAGGAGATCATATTATCCAAAATAGAAAACCTCAAATAGTAACTTATCACATTTTTCTCCCAGTACAACAATCAACAGAGATTAATTCAGATCATACATGAATTATCCAGTCTATTATTCAAATCACAACTTATAAACAGCTAATTACAGCTCACACAAACCGAAAACACAGCTTCATCACTACCCAATTCCTCCACTGTCCCAAGTCCCGACCCCATGCATGGAAACAAGGAAGAAAAAGCAATAAACTAAGGCAATAAAATCCAGGAAGAAAAATCAATCAATTAGGTCTGAGTGTTGGCAATAGAACCTAGGGCAAGTGGGAACCTAAATCAGCTTAGAAAAATCGATGAGAGAAAACTTACAGGAGGAGTGAGGACTGAGGAATCGAGACTCGAGATCTGAGCAAAAGTATCAAGATCGATTTAGTTGACTGCAAAGGAATCAACTAAATCGATGAGAGTATGGAGGAAGATGACGAGACGGGGTGGTGAGAGTGAGATCTGAGACAGCCGCGAGCGACAGTGCGAGTGAAGTGAGGATAAGAGAATGTGAGAGAGACTTGAGAGTTGAGAGTCTGAGATTGGTTGGCGTCGTGATCTCGTGCCCTGCGAGTTGAGACTCAGTGAGAGCGTTCTTTTTTTCGCTCAAGGAGAATGTGAGAGTTGGGCTTGGGCGGTTGGAATAGGTGACTTGGGCTGAGTTACGTTTTTTTTTAAAAAAACGTCTGATTTTACTCTTTTGTGTGTTTTAACTGCGTTTTTTGTGTTTTTACTTTATATGCGTTTTTTCCCAAACGAAACCCGTTTTGCTAAAGATAAAACGTAAAATCGACGTTTTTGCGTTTTAAAACACATTTTTGGCTACCATGGGGGGCACCAAGCTTGGAACATAAGGCATATAGGGCCCGTGGATCCAAGTCTCTAGATAACTCTATAAATAAGAGATAAACCCTATAGGTACACACTCTCTCAGTTATTATTCTACCGTCATTTGCATACACATCACCTCTTAGGCGAAAGCTATCTTGTTTGCATGCATAGTAAGCCACAACACTCATTGATATTTGACCCATATAAGTATCAGAGAGCTTAGTGATCCAATATCAACCTACCAGCCTATTGATATGAGAGTAAGATCAACCTACCAGCTTATCGATATGGGAGAACTTACTGATCCAATATCAACCTACCAGCCTATTGACAAAACATCTCTGCTTTTACACAAAACACTCTTATTAGTTAAAATTATGAATGAGCCTCCACATCACACTGTTCTCGTTCTCGGCCGACTAAATCATCATGCTTGATGGTACCTGTTACTAAACATGCAGTTGGTGTTCTCAGGTTAAACTGACACTCACGGAAGGAAATGGAACTTCCAAGGGAACGAAGAGCTGAATGCTTCAGCAGTATCAGCGAGAGAAGATCAGAGACCATTGTTGTGTCTTTGTCGTGCTGACCCAATCGATTTCTCTTGCTTTCGAATCACCCCTGTGGCTCTTCATTGATCACATATCAAAATATTTAATTAAAAGGACTTAATTAGAATTCTCCCAAAATAATATATCTCAAAAAAGAAAGAAAAATATTTCTCAACAGATTAATATACATAATAAAATCATAATATTGATAAATCATGAATAACGGAATTCAATTTTAAAACTTTATATAATGAATGGTAAAAATATATTTAATTTAATTAAAACATGCAAAATTATTAATTAAAATTCATTTTTAAAAACAAAAGATTTACATTTAATAATCCCTCATTCCCTTGTACTCCAAAGATTATTAATCATAAATTTTACAAACCGTGCGTAGGCTTTGATGTAATTTTGTCTCTTCATTGTTTGGATCGATAATCTGGAGTCTGGACACTTATTTTATTCACTTGCCAAGTCTAATATTGTATCTTTGGACCCAAAAAAAAAAAAGAGTCTAATATTGTGTCTGACTTCTTGGAATCCCAAAAGACATGTGTGCTCAAGGTCCAAGGACATCATCAATCTTCAAGATAATTAGTATACTTCGTCCCTGTCAAAATTTTGTTCTAAAATATAGTAATATTTTATTAAAATATTATTTTACTATCATTAGTAATATTTTATTTGTGTGGCGGCCGAGGAAAAGAAAAATTGATGGCTACCTAGTGGCGAATAAGAATAAAGATTCAATATAAAAGTATTAAATTTAAATAATCATAGTGTTTTAAAAAATCTACTTGCTTTTATTTATTAAGATAAATATTTGTTGCCAACTATTAAGATAAATATTTAAAGTTATATGAAACTAATGAAAATAGAGAATAATAACAAGAGAATCTAGAGATAGAAAGAGAGAGAGTAGAGAGAGATTCTATTTCAGTGTATTTTGAATGTTTACAGAAGCCCTCTATTTATAGAAGGAAAATGGGTCTTTAGTGTAATTTCCACCTCTGGGTCATTTGGTCTAGTTTTTCCCAAAATACAAAACTATTCAATCTGTGAACTCTTCCGTAAAGCATTCTCGTGAGTGTATAATTGCAAGTGGGTCCCACCAAATAGTAAATCACTATGCATGGTACTATGCATGGGTCCCATGTCATCTTGTAATATTTGGAGACCGTGAGTCAATGGACATCCACATAATAAGTATATTCATAACACTCCCCCTTGGATGTCCATTATGTGCATGGTACTATGCATGGGTCCCATGTCATCTTGTAATATTTGGAGACCGTGAGTCAATGGACATCCACATAATAAGTATATTCATAACACTCCCCCTTGGATGTCCATTTATGAATGTGCCTCGTTAAAAACTTTAACTAGGAAAAACCCAGTGGGATAAAAACCTAGCCAAAGAAAAGAGTACATCATTCATTGATATACTGTTGAGTGCTGCCTCATTAAAAATCTTTCTAGGAAAACCCAGTGGGACAAAACCTAGATAAGGGAAAAAGAGTACAACGTGTATCGACTCCCCCTATTGACAATATCAGTTGAGATCTCTGAATCTTCGCAGACCAATACCACGGACAAGCTTTTCAAAGGTTGTACATGGAAGAGATTTAGTAAATAAATCTGCTAGATTTTCACTTGAACTGATTTTCTGGATATCTATTTCACCATTTTGTTGAAGATCACAAGTATAGAAGAATTTTGGTGAAATATGCTTTGTTCTATCACCCTTGATATAACCCTCCTTGAGTTGGGCAATACATGCAGCATTATCCTCATATAGAACTGTTGGAACCATTTTATTAGAAGATAAATGACAAGTAGTTCGTATATGATGAATTACTGACCTCAACCACACACATTCCCGACTTGCTTTATACATTACTAGAATTTCTGCATGATTAGCTGAAGTGGCTGTTATAGTCTGTTTCATAAATCTCCATGAAATAGCTGCACCTCCACATGTAAATAGATAGCCTGTTTGTGATTTTCCATCATGTGGATCAGACATAAATCCAGCATCAGCATAACCAATCAGTTCATGCTTCGATACATTTGAGTAGTACAATCCCATATCCATTGTACCTCTAAGATAACGAAGAATTTGTTTTACACCATTCCAATGCCTCTGTGTTGGTGCAGAACTATATCTTACTAATAAATTAACAGCAAACGATATATCAGGTCGTGTATGATTAGCAAGATACATTAGTGCCCCAATAGCACTTAGGTATGGTACTTCTGGACCAAGTAGTTCTTCTATACCTTCGTCATTAATTATTTGAGGTCGAAATGGATCTTGATCCTTATCCAAAGACCTTACTACCATTGGAATACATAACGGATGTGATTTATCCATATAAAATCGTTCTAGGATCTTCTTTGTATAAGTTTCTTGATATATAAATATCCCATTCTTTAGGTACTCGATTTGTAGTCCAAGGCAAAATTCTGTCCTGCCCAAATCTTTCATTTCAAATTCTTTTTTCAAACAATTAATTGCTTTTGAAAGCTCTTCAGGAGTTCTAATAATATTGATATCATCAACATAAACAACAATTATAACAAATTTGTTTTTCGATCCTTCCATAAAAATGCATGGGCATATTGGGTCATTTTTATACCCTTCTTTCAACAATATTCCTTAAGACAATTATACCACATGCGCCCTGATTGTTTTAAACCATATAGGGACTTATTTAATTTGATCGAGTATTGTTCTCGAGAATTTGAATTAGATGCTTCTGGCACCTTTAGTCCTTCAGGAACTTTCATATAAATATCACTATCAAGTGATCTATATAAATATGCAGTCACTACATCCATTAGATGTAAATTAAGCCTTTCATTTACTGCTAGGCTAATCAAATAATGAAAAGTAGTCGAATCCACTACTGGTGAATAGGTTTCTTCATAATCAATACCGGGTCTTTGTGTAAATCCTTGGGCTACAAGACGTGCCTTATATCTTGCAATTTCACCATTTTCATTTCTTTTTCTTACAAAAACCCATTTGTATCCGACTGGCTTTACACCTTCAGGTGTTTGGACTACAAGTCCAAATACTTTTCGTTTTTCCAGTGATTTCAATTCTACATTAACAGCATCTTTCCATAAGGGCCAATCTTTTCGTTGTTGACATTCTCTAATAGATTTAGGCTCATGATCCTCTTCATTATTTATTACATCATATGCTATATGATTAGCAAAGATGTCGTCAACGTTGATTTCATTTCGATCCCATCGGATACCATTCATAACATAATTAATTGAGATCTCATTATTTTCATACATTCTAGGTACCTGAGTCTCTTCTGGGACTACAACATTCTCTTCTGGAGATAACTCTTCAAGAGATGGCTCTGCTGGAGCTACTAACTTTTCTTGATTATCCTCAACTTGACCATCTATATTTTTAGCTCCTTTTCTCTTTCGAGGATTTTTATCTTTAGAACCGATGGGTCTACCACGCTTCAGGCGTGCTTTAGATTCATTCACAATAGGTTGTCCTTCAGGGATATCAATTCGAATAGGAGCATTTGCAGCTGGAACATGTGACTTTGACACTCTCTTTGGGTCAGTGAATGCTTCTGGCATTCGATTAGCTAAATCCTGCAAATGAATTATCTTTTAAACTTCTAGTTCACATTGCTTTGTACGATGATCAAAATGAGCCAATGATAATTCATTCCAGCTAATCTCTTTACCCAGCTGCTTATTCTATCCCCCTAATGTTGGGAAGACTGATTCATCAAAGTGACAATCAGTAAATCGTGCAATAAATAAATCTCCTGTAGATGGTTCTAAATATTTTATGATTGAAGGAGATTTATACCCAACATATATTCCCATCCTCCTTTGAGGACCCATTTTAGTGCGTTGTGGTAGTGCTACTGGCACATATACTGCACATCCAAAAATTCTTATATGGGAAATATTAGGTTCTTGACCAAAAACCATTTGTAAGGGGGAAACCTTTAGGTAACTAGTAGGCCTGATGCGAATTAGCATTGCAGCATGCAAAATGGCATGGCCCCAAGCAGAAATCGGTAGATTACATCTCATAAGTAAATGTCTTGCAATAAGTTGCAATCGTTTAATCAAAGATTCTGCAAGTCCATTTTGCGTATGAACATGAGCTACAGGATGTTCAACATCAATTCCAAGGAACATACAATATTCATTAAAAGCTTGTGAAGTAAATTCACCAGCATTATCAAGACGTATTTTCTTGATAGGATAATCAGGGTAATGTGCTCTTAATCGAATCAATTGAGCAAGTAATCTCGCAAACGCCAGGTTAAGAGAAGATAATAAGCAGACATGTGACCATTTGGTTAATGCGTCAATTAAGACCATAAAATATCTAAATGGTCCACATGGTGGATGTATTGATCCACAGATGTCTCCCTGTATCCGTTCTAGAAAAGTAAGAGATTCACCTCCTACTTTGCTTGGTGAGGGCCGAATAATCAACTTTCCCTTGGAACATGCATCACATAAGAAATCATGGGACTGTGGTATTTGCTTACACTTCAGGGTATGTCCACATGAATTTTCAATTATTTGTCGCATCATAGTTGACCCAGGATGGCCTAACCGATCATGCCAAACATTAAATTCATGAGTAAACTTCTGGTTTCATTGGCAAATTGCTGGTTTGCATCGACAAACTTATGGTTTGTATTAAACTTCTGGTTTACAATAGTATGTATTTCAATTGTACTTATAAATGTATAATACAAACCAGAAGAAAAAGCAGGAAAATTTTCTAATATGAATTTCCTACCAGAAATTATGCTCGTGATAGCAAGACATTCCTGATTATTTTTAGTTGTTGTTTCTATATGATATCCATTTCTGCGGATATCTTTGAAACTCAACAAGTTCCTTTTTGACTTGGTAGAATAAAATGCATTTTCAATGCATAATTTTGTTCCTTCAGGTAACAAAATATTAGCTCTTCCGGAGCCTTCAATCAAATTTATACTACCAGATATAGTCTGAACATTGGCTTCTCGCATTACCAATGAAGAAAAATATTTGTCATTTTTTAGTATGGTGTGTGTTGTTGCACTATCAACGAGACACAAATCTTCAGGATTGTTTCCAACAAGATTCATTCTTCATTAAAGATACATGAAAATAAAAATAAAACATAGTTAAAAGAAATACATATAACAGAAGAAAGTTTCAACATATTAAAACATAATCATTAATCATGAAAAATGATTTATACTAAGTAATCAGCAATATCAAAATGAGTCATCTCAACGTCTTCATGCCCAGAATTTTCAGCCTTATCCACATGATTTGCTTCAATCTTTGGCCCTTTACCATTATTTTTCAATGATTCTTGGTAAAGGTCAACCAAATGTCTTGGCGTACGACAGGTACGTGACCAATGACCTTTGACACCACAACGATAACATGCATTTTCCGCATGTTTGTTATGTCCACTTGTTTCCCTTCTGGGGTTCTTGTCAAACTTTCCCGATTTAGGGCGGGAATTTGATCCACCATGATTTGGACCACAACCTTGGCCACGACCACGCCCACGCCCACGATTGTAGCCACCTTTACGTCCACGTCCTCGGCCACTTGAAAATTCATTAGTTACTACATTCACTTCTGGGAATGGAGTTGAACCTGTTGGACGTGATTCATGATTTTTTAATAAAAGCTCATTATTCTGTTCGGCTACTAAGAGACAAGATATTAAATCTGCATATCTTTTAAAACCCTTCTCGCGGTATTGCTGCTGCAAGAGCAAGTTAGATGCATGAAATGTGGAGAATGTTTTTTCTAGCATGTCTTCATCAGTAATGTTCTTTCCACATAATTTCAGTTGAGAAGTAATCCTGAACATAGCTGAGTTGTATTCACTTACAAATTTAAAATCTTGTAAACGCAAATGAATCCAGTTATATCGAGCTTTTGGTAGAATGACCATCTTCTGGTGGTCATATCTTTCCTTCAAATTGTTCCAAAGAACAAGTGGGTCTTTTACAGTCAAATATTCAACTTTTAGATCATCATGCAAATGGTGGCGTAACAAAATCATGGCTTTGGCCTTTTTCTGATTGGATTCCTCATTCCCTTCTTTAATTGTGTTTTCTAACTCATGGGCATTCAGATGGATTTCCGCATCCAGCATCCAGGATAAATAGTTCTTTCCGGTGATGTCAAGAACCGCAAACTCAATTTTTGAAAGGTTTGACATGATTCAAACTAATTAAAGAAAATAAACATGAATTAAAAATAAGAAGAATAATAACAATAAAATATTAAAGACAATAATTATAATTAAAGCGTTACGGCTTCAGGCCATTTATATCTCATAATGAGAAAATTAAATTTATATGGCTTCTAGCCATAAAAACAACATGACTTCTGGTCATATAATTTCATAATAAGAAAATATAAGTATATGGCTTCTGGCCATAATAACATAACATTAAATGTTAATAACAATAAAAGTAAATGTTATGTTAGCAACAGTAAAAATAACAATATTTGCAAACAGAGAATATCAAATCTAGATATCTATGTAGGAGGTAAAACCTTCCATGTTGATGTTAAATGAACAAAATATAAAATTACCGTGAATAGTAGAAATTACTATTCACAGTAAATAGTAAATAAAGTAAAATTACTGAAAGATTAAATCTAGACTTCCAAGTAGGAGTCAGATGAATAAAATGTAAAATTACTGAAAAAGGGTAAATTTACTATGAATAGTAAATTACTATTTACCGTAGTAAAATAGTAAATAATCTCAAATCTTAACCATGGAACCCGATATTTTAAAATAATCGGTAAAAGTATATCTTTAATTCCATATTATGGTTAAGATTATCCCAGATAGATAAAATAAACAAATAGTAAAGAAGATGGTGATAAAATCTTACCTTGGTAGAGTCTTCGTGCTGATAACGTTATATGAAACTAATGAAAATAGAGAATAATAACAAGAGAATCTAGAGATAGAAAGAGAGAGAGTAGAGAGAGATTCTATTTCAGTGTATTTTGAATGTTTACAGAAGCCCTCTATTTATAGAAGGAAAATGGGTCTTTAGTGTAATTTCCACCTCTGGGTCATTTGGTGTAGTTTTCCCCAAAATACAAAACTATTCAATCCGTGAACTCTCCCGTGAAGCATTCTCGTGAGTGTATAATTGCATGTGAGTCCCACCAAATAGTAAATCACTATGCATGGGTCCCATATCATCTTGTAATATTTGGAGACCGTGAGTCAATGGACATCCACATAATAAGTATATTCATAACATAAAGCAAGTATCCTTTCCGTTTTTTTTTAAACAGTGCGGAGACTTGAACTTGTCGTCACCCATTCAAAACTTTCTTTGGCAACAAGTTTTTTTATAATTTAATCATTGACTGAAATTACAACGCATTGTATGCAAGTCTACTGAAAAGATAATGCAAATAGATTTAATTATTAAGTATATATTTTTGTCCATGTTAGCAGCTGATTACAATGAATAACAATTAAAATGATATCCAAGCACTCTCTAAAGAAATTAATTATATTTAAATTAAAAAAAACACAGTTTATAAGGTAGAAATGTAAAATTAGTAAATTTGGAAACTCAATTCATAAGTTTGACAGAAATGGATTTACATATATGGATCAAAACTTATATTTTGAATGATTTTTTTATAAGCTACATTTTGATTGATTTACTTAAGACTTGATAACAAAAATATTTATACTACAGAAATTGCTTGGAATAAAAAAAATTAAACAAGTTTTTCTTAAATTTTGTTGAAATTAAATAAAAATTCCATAAAAAAACATATGCCTCCATGGAAAGAAAAGGGAAAATATGTGCAATTTCGGCAAAATAAAAGTAGTTAAAGTACAGAAATGCCCTTAAAGTATTATGGGATGAGTGGTTCGCATCATAAAGTTTAGTGTGGTCCTTCAAGTTTAGTGTGCGTGGTCCTTCGACTCTCAAACGCAATTCAGAAATCCCCAGACCTTAACGTCGCCTGACATCCATTAATTATTATGTTACGCCTGCATGTCGTGCCGCGTGTGTGTGAGAGTTACGGGCGACAATTCCCACAAAGTATTATCGATTATAATTATAAAATATAGTTAATTTTTTTTAGGGATTAAAGAAATTAAAGAAATTATTTAATTATTTCATGTATTGTATATCCTTAGGTTATATATTAGTTTATTGGTCAAATTAATTAGTTTGAAAAAAAATGAAAATAAAAATAAATTAAAGTAATTTTATTAGCTTCCTTAATCTCTCTAAAAAAAATTAGATTTTATAATTAGGAACAGAACGGGTAATACGTTTTGATGCAATTTTGCCCAAGAGCAATTCTTAAAAAATTCCAAAAGTTCTCAATGGGAAATTTATCAAAATAAGAACTTTTCACAAAAATTTTCCTGGAATAAGGCCTTGTTCTAAAATATAATAATATTTTATTAAAATATTATTTTACTATCTGTTACGGACCAGCAAAATGGGCTTTATAAAGAAAGGACTAAAGAAAGGCCCAACGAGAGTCCAACAGCAGAAATGACCCAAGTGACCCAATAGTGGAGCTTGTACAAGTCAGATACACTCCTATAAACACACACACCACAATGCATAAGGCAGATACTGTAGGAGACATGACCCAAAGGAACAGGCGCACCACTGATCTCCAGGTAGAGTAGACCACAACCTCAGGTAATCCCTACATAAAGAGGAGATTGCCCACTAGGTACACACATTTTGTTCGTCTATTCTAGATTCAGTTCCACTGTGTACACACCCCACACCCTTATTGGTATCGGTGTGACGCAGTGATCTACATACATTCAATGAAATTACTCTCATAAGCATTGTTGAATCCCTGTATTGATCCGACGTTGTCTAATCCTTTGAGATTGGACATCTGCGTTCTTATACCAGAACATTGGCGTCATTTGTGGGGACGATAAATTACGATTCCCAAAATCAAAGTGCTAAGAATGGCAAACACCAGAAGTCAAAGTCAAGTGTCCTGTCAGGATCAACTAAGACCAACGAAGAATCTTGAACTTGTGCAATATGAAGATTCTGTGTCACCCGACTATAACCGGGTTTTGGTTGAGACTGAGGATGAACTTGCCGACACTGGGGCCTCTCCTGTGCCTAGTAACCGAGTTGTGTAGTAGATACAACCGCTGTTACAATCTCATAATCCTTCACAGGAGTCCCAAGTCAAAAATCCCGACATTCGTCGTCTATAAAACGTGATGGAAACACTGTTTAGGCGAATGAGATCACTAGGCTACTTGTCCACACTGGATTGGGTAGGATTATTGTTAGGATCATGACTAATCTCACACTCATCAAGTATGAGATTGACCTTCTTGTTCATACTGGAGAGGTATCCAGAAAGCCTCCTCACGGCATGGTCAGTCTCTTGTGCATGCCACAATATTGCCTCAAGTTGAGGAAGTATAGGATGTGAAGGCAAAGAAAGATGTAGTAGAGGCAGAGGCAGAGGCAGAGGTGGAAGAGGAGGTGGTGAGACAAAGGCGGGGTAGTGGGGGTGGTGGTGGTAGAGGCGGCAATGCAAGAGGCGGAGGTAGATGTTGGGGAGGAGAAGCAGGAGGTAGAGGTTGAGGAGGAGGAGAAGGAGGCAGTGGAGGATGACGCCCAGAGTTTTCTGGCATGTTTTCTACACGACGTTTCATGTTGGCGATTGAGCTAGAGAATAAAATGTAGAAAGATGAAGAAAACGTAAGAAAGCAAATAAAGATGTAGAGTTTAAATATTGTAATAGATATATAGAAGGGACATGAAAAAACCATTATTGCACATGTTGGAAGTTGAACAAAGCATAATGAGAGGGTGTATGTGTTATCTTAACGATCATCAGATAACAAGGAGACACCTATAGTTAGCAAAAGTGGAAAGGTTTCAAAAGCTTTAATTAACGTTTATTAAGTTATAACCTCTAAATGTGTTTGCAAGAATAATTTACCGTTCTTAATTAACAATTGTGAATTATTAAGTTGACTTTATTATTAACTCAACACTTATTAAGTTAGAACCATTAAATATGTTTGCAAGAATACTTTATACTTAAACATCATTGTGATAAAGTATGTGGTTTAACTTCATGTTCAGCTTGTTTGCATACACTATGAGACTCCTTGTGTGGCAATCAAAACTTGCCATCATTTGCATTAGAACCTCATTTCAAGATGAGGTTGATAAAGATGGTAGTGTAAGAGGGGTTAGTAGAAGAGAATGTGGTGCCGGCTGCAATAGAGGAGCTCCCTGAGAATTTAACATGATGAAGGAAAAGGCTGATAAAGAAAAGTAGTAGGAATCACAAGGAATATGTAAGTTTAAATAGAGGTCTAACAAATTATGAATGGTTATGAGTTATGACTTATGAAGATATAATGTGTTAGAACTAGACTTTCACCCAAGAAAGGGGTGAATTTGGTGATAGTAAAATCTTAAGAATTTGGTGCAAACTGTAAAGAAAATAGGATAGAGTTGAAGAGATATCACAACACAAGATTTATACTGGTTCGATCCAAACCTCTTGACCTACGTCTTGTTTTCAGAATCCTTTTGAAATTTCCACTCCCCAAAGATTCACGGGCTCTTGATGCCTCAATACAAATATGTTCTTTCTTAAGAATAGTCACTCCTTGTTACACTTTGTAGTTTAATGCCCTTTCAAGATCTCACGATCTTGAGTTTCAGATAATTAATTATTGAATAAATATCTCTCACAAGAGTAGATATAATGTACAAAATGTTTGTTGTTTGCTTCATTAATACTCCATCTTGAATGCTTCTAAATTTATAGGTGTAACATCCCGTTTTCATAAACGTTTCCATACAGAGCTAAGAGAGTTGGAAATATTTTTCATAGACAGAGAGTAACTGAATAACATTGTATGTAATGTATCTAACTGAACATTTACTAATACAGTCATCCATGTCTAATACTTCTAACATAAGTATCCCAAAAAGATAATGCCTCCACAGGGTCCTCACACCGACTTCTTACCCTTGTCCTCGTTTCTGACTCCCTGGGATCCTGAAGCTATGGCAGGGGCTGAGGTTCAATTCCCATTGAACCTCAGGTAATGGTTAACCTCATGCTTATGTAAACAGTATATAATAGTTATCACAGATATACAACATAATCACAGTTTCAAAACAAATATCCACATGTAAGGCAATAACATAACACAACCACTGCAATATGTATGTTATCCCAAGTCTGCATATAACCAGTGCCACGATGGCCTATCGTGTCCTCAGCGCTAGGAAAACTCAACGGTGTTATCAAAACTATAACCTGTATACAACTCAAATCCATGAGCAATTTCAAAATAGAGTATCAACATGTGAAAACAATTATCATATATAATCATACCATAAGCATAAGCATTAATGTTACAATACGCGTCCGTACCTGAGTTTAACGGGTCGTTGGGTACGTTCGTTGACAGTACGTGTGCACAGTCTATCCTAAAAGGGTGATATTGTCTCAATTACTTCTCAAACAATATTTCAAGAGACACCTTGGTCATACTTGACATTTTTACCCTTGAAGGATTTATTTTCATTTATTTCCACATAATTTTCGGAAAAAACGCTGGTGCAGAATTTCTGGGCAGAATTTCGCCTAACTTTGAAAAATCATAACTAATTCCAGAAAAATCTAAAAGAGGATTCGTAAAATTTCCCGGAATCCTTGAGATGTCTAATTTCAAGTAAAAATACTGGAACTTACCCAGAACTCATGGATAATTCCCAGTTTCCAGAATTCAAACCGCTGCCCAGAATTTTGCTCAGAAAATGTAGCTTAACTTCTGGGATTTTTATCTTTTTGCACAGAACTTCAATTGACACACTCTTTATATATTTGGAAAGCCCTAAATGTCTACTTTCATCATGAATTTTCCCAGAATTTTAGAACATCATCTTCATCATAAAATACTAGCATTTTTACTACTGACTCCAGAAGTTCCTATTTGCTGAAATTTCGCCAGAGCTTCGCTATTTTGATCATAATCTTCCAAAAATTTTGCTATAACTTCTTCTTCATCAAATTTTCAAAATAAAGCTATTGAAAACCATCAAAACATGAAAATAAAACTGGAATTGGAAGTTTGATGATTAAAATAACATTTCTATCATTTATACTTTATAACCTAAGAACTTAAACTCAAAAGCTAAAAACTCCCTTACCTCTTGAAGACTACTCGCCTCCTATTTCTGCAGCTTCTCACTCTCTTCCTTCCTCTCTATATTTCAGTCAAGGCTAGAGGATTTTGTGAAGAGAATGAGTTGCTAAGCCTCCTATTTATAGCCAAAGGTCATGGCATTTCTTGTAATTTCTTCTCTTGCAATTAGCCATTGATCTTTGCTTAGAGAGGAGGAAATGATCCAAGCCTTTCACTTCCTCCTCCTTGGCTGTCCCCCCCCCCCCCTTTCCTTCTAGAAATAATTTGCTTTGTCCCCAAGAAAAACTCCTTTTCCATTAAGTTAACCCAATTAATCCCAAATCCTAATTTAGTTAGGAGTAAGTTGGTGTTTAAATTCAAAATCTAATTTCACTTTTGGAATCCTAATTTTATGATTAGATTTATGGTGATTTTTAATTCCCAAAACATTTAAGTATGAATCTTAAAAGTAACCGAAAATAACTTTGGGAATAGCCAAGGTGAAGCTCATATTTTACTGAGTTCAAATATGCACTTATCTTTAAGATCTAATTTCAAAATTTCAAGTTATGATTTATTTCCTATAGGTTCTCATCTAATTTCTTCTAATTAAGCAATCAACTTGCTCCTTAAGACAATCAACTTGCTCCCCAAGTTGTTTTAATCTTCTCCTACACACTTCTTTAATTAACTTATTATTTCTCTTTCATTTCCCCTTGAAAAATTTCGTCCCCCCTCCCTTAATTCTAATTATGCAATTATGTCTTTATTGTTCTCACATGCTCAAGAAGACAATTCCCTCATTGGTCCATTTAGACTTTAGGATTTAGGGTTAATATAATTGTATAATTCATTTACTCTTAATTGGAGAAATTTCTGTTTTGTTAAATTAGGAATAATGAGTTAAATTATAATTTAATCCCTAAAATATTGTTTTATATATCAACAAGCTAAATTAATTTTTATCTCCTAAATTCTAAGGAAAATTCCCTATAAACAAAAATAAATACAATACAAAAATTTGAGATCCCATATTCACCTATTTGAAATAGGTATTATTTATGGAAATATAATATTTAAGATAAATATTTTTATTTTTTTTTATTTTTTTTCCGGGTATTACAATAGGTGGATTGTCGTCAATGACCCTTGTGAGCATTCAAATATATCCATTAGAGAGTAACTGTAGTCGTTGATAAAATTGAATGTTTTTGTTGGCTTTCTCTCTACTATACATTTAATTCTTCTAATATATTTTTACTTTGGTTGAGTTTTAATTTTATCCAAAGTTTAATCACCTGAAACTCATACATTAATGAGATTAGTCACATTTAGGTGTAGTATAATTGATTATAGTATTAATCAAGATCTTGTTGCAAGGTGTCAAATTTATTGAGACGCTGACTTTTGAAGACGATGAACATATACTTGAGTGTAACTTAGGATCACTTGAGTGATACCTTTTCACTCGAGTTATTGCACTGACATTCGAGTACCCAAATGATCTTCGTGTGACAATCACTAGTAATGAAGTGTTGTAAAAAAGATTATCACTCGAGTGCATGAACTATCACTTGAGTGATATTCTATTGTTTCAAAAAAGGTTTAACACAACCGGGTGACTCAAGTGCTTTTATGGATAACTTGTAGGGGTTTGCAAGTGATCGCAGACCACTGAGTAATTCTCCCCATCACTCAAGTGATCTTCTGATAAGATCACATCACTTTTGTTTCACCTGTGAGTGCCTCACTGAGATTCATAAGTGAATGCTATCACTTGAGTGATCACCATATCACTCAAGTGATCTTAAGCATATCACTCGAGTGCCCCAAATTATCACTTGAGTGATATGCTCTAACATTCAAAACTTCTGCAAGTCACTTGCAAGTACATACAAGTGATGTTTAATCACTTGAGTGTTTACCTCATCACTCAAGTGATATTGAATAACTTCATATTTTTATTGAGTGACTAGCAGAAATCATGGAAGTGAAGTTACATCACTCAAGTATATCTACTACCACTTGAGTAATCCTCTTTCATCACTTGAAGTGAAAAATAGTCACTCGAGTGACTTAAATCTTCAAGCAAATTTCTGTCATGCCTTTTTTATTTCAAAATATAGTTATATATCAAGATTTGTTATCATCAAAACAAGACAATATGAGAGCTAACATAACATATTACAAAAGGTTGAGTTATGACTTATGGAGGTTTGACGATGTTACGAAGGGTTGTGAAAGTGTTAGGTGACAGTTGGTTATTAAGATAATTATGTTTTGTCTTCACTCATATAAGAAGTTGAAATATGAATCATTTGTAAGTATTGCATAATGATTATTTTGTAAGAACTAATATATTTCTCACTAAATAATTAATGATTATTAACTACAACTATTATTTTTGTGTTTTTTCACAGATTCTATCTCAATACATGATGATGCGCATATTTAACTATTAGGTTTTAGCATTGTAAATCCTTGTGTGACCTTCACCTCGACATACATAACGTTTATTCACTGTAACTATTATTTATTGAGTGTTATATGCCCAAATCTATAGTAGTGTAAACAAAATACACTAACGACATTAATATAAACACAACTATTTTCTTAAGAAATAGTTACTTACGGAATGGTTTTTAACGCCATTAGTACAAGTATTATAAAAGAGAAGGTAGATATTGTTTTTAATATTTATTATTAATATATTCTAAAAATAATTCTATGATTTTAGAGAAATAATTTTAGATAAAACATACAATTAAATCATTGACTGAAATTACATTGTAACTTATATGCATGTCTACGGATAATGCAAGTAGATTTAATTATTAAATCATTTTCGGATTCTATCATTAAGGAATTTAAAAAATAGGTTTATAATGAATAACAAAGAAAATGATATTTAAGCACTCTCTAATGAAATTAATTACAATTAAAAATCTAATAGTTTGAAATTACGCATAAAAGAGTTATGTTTTTTGAAGAGAGAATATCGTTTAGAGAGGGGTGAATAGGCGATTTTGAAATTTTTCGTTTAATTGAATGAACTAAGAGTATAAAGAATAACTGAAAGATAAAGAACACGGAGGAAATTATACTGGTTCGGTCAAATCAAGCGACCTACGTCCAGTCCCTAAAACACTTTGGGTATTTCACTAATTCTCAACAAGAATACAATTACACAATCAGTTTCTTGAGACATATTGAATGTAAGCTAATGGAACAGTGAACTAAATTAACTTCGAATTGAATGCTTCGTGTTCTGGTAGGTGGCACATTGAATGTTCTGGGCTTTTGTATGATCGCCTTAACAAGCTTCATCATCTTGAATTTAATATAGCCGTTGTCTCAGTTTGAATTCCTGTTAGACCCATTCGTTGTTGCTCAAGCCCAATCGACCGTTGCTTCATTAAATGTAGTGACGCTTCTCATTAAATGAGTTTCCCGTTGTTTGTACTTATGTCAGAGAAATAGCCGGAATAAGTATCATTAAAAGGAATAACAGCTGCTGTCTCAGGTTTTAATTCCAAATGTCGCTTGGTTTCTCTGTCATCATTAAATGCTTGTTCCACCTTGAAATGCTTTTTCTTCAAACTTGAATCTGTAAATCACTTGGACAAGACAAAGATTAAGTATAGTTACGTTCAGGGATAATAAAATGGAGATCAATTAGTACAAACACTGGGCTTCATGTTCTTGGGATTATTGGAGGACTACATGGTTGCAGGATATTCCTCCTTTACCTTTTCATCTTGAATTCTCTAGAATCATATCCTTATTCTCGAGAATTAGCAAGCTTAATGCATAAGACACGATGTTCACATAGTTTTCCAAATGAAACAGATTCTTGAGAATCTGACATCCATTCTTGAGAATTGACTAGTGTTATACCTAATTCATTTTAGTTCCAAGTGAAATCATTCTCAAGAATTAAACTCCCATTCTCAAGAACTAACGAGCAAGAATTGAGATTGGACAAAGAGAGGATTATTGCTTTGCTCTTGGATTCTCGAGAATCACCCCATGATTCTCGAGAATTGTTGATGATCACATAAGAAGAGGAAGTATACATTTCATGTCTCAAGAAGCACATTCTTGAGAATCAAATTTTGATTCTCGAGAATCAAACAAGAAGAGCATTTGTTATATGCTTTGCTTTAGTATTAGTATTCTTGAGAGTTAATCTTCAATACTCAAGAATCAAGTGGAATCTATATTCATGGTGGTTTGATTAAGTCATTCTCGAGAATGATGTAGCTTTTCATATAGTCCTTGATTCAACATACTCCAGAATCATTATTCCTTTTTTTTTTTAAAAAAAAAAACTTCTTGTAAACCATTCTCAAGAGTTACTCATCTATTATATGGATCAATTATCAATCTTTGTTAAATCAAAACTTTTATATTTGTTATCATCAAAACAACATTCAGAGTCTACATTTTTTAGTTCGGGTTAAGGTTTGTTTGATTTAATAATTTCATTAATTATTTTTCATATCTTCAATACTCATTTTCTATATTTTAATTATACATATTCTTAGCATTTTCAATATACAATTTTTTAATTTTTCAATTGTCATCTTAAATATTTTCAATAGACAATGTTCCGTATCTTGAACACTTATGTTTGATAAATTGATTCTGAAAATGTATAAGATAACTCCGGAAAAAAAACAAAAAATTAAAAACTTGAGTATTGAAAATGTTAAAAATGGGCACTGATAATATAGGAGATAAGTATTGAAAGCATTCACTCAAGAAAATTATTATATCAGCCAAAGGTTCTTTTATGCAATTTTAAAATTTTAAAACCCTTAACTGAAATTTAAATTATTAGAAACTCTTAAATATAATTTTTCATTGATAATAGTGGTTCATTTATTTTAATTAAGCACTCAGATATTAGAAGTATTGAATAAACAGGGGAAAAACCAGAAATACTACTAAATATATATATATAATTTTATTTGAATAATTTTTTTTTCGTTTTTAATATTCATTATTAAGATATTTTAAAAATAATTCTTTGATTTAAGAGAAATAGTTGTAGACATAAATAATTTACAGTGATATAAAAAAAAAAAAGTCACGTGACTTCCATTTACTTATATTAGGTTCATTTCACAAATCAAGTATTTCCATTTATGGTTTTTATTATTAATGATAGTAACATAATATTTTAAAATTCTTACTTGAATTTTATTATTAATTTGAGCACGAAAATGCAGAGAATGAGAAAAAGAGTTTTTCTTCTTTTTTTTTTATAAAAAAAAAGTGGATTGGCTTGGAGGTGGGTTATCGCTGTGCCCAAGGAAGAAGACTGAAACAATATACTCCCTCTAATTTTTATTATAAGGCATCAACTATTAAGTGTTTTTGGTCCTTATTATAAGGCACTTACAAGTTTTTAAAGTTTAATTAATTTATTTTTCCATGTCTGTTTATATTTAATAAGGGTAGTGTGAGAGAATATTATATATTATTTGAGTTTAGTATAGTTAGTAGAGGTAATATTGAAAGTCACTTGAATTTTATGACAACTTTAATGTTCTTAACTTTATTGGTTTATGAAAATTAGTAGTTGGTGCCTTATAAAAAGGACCAAAGTGAATATATTACGGAAATCATAAATAATGATACTTGAGATGCAAAAAATGGTTGCGGGATGCTTCTCATTGAATGTGAATTAATAAAATATTAATATATTTTAAAATAAAATTTTGACTGGTACGAAGTGTACCAATTTTATTAAAGATTGATGATGTCCTTGAGCACACATGTCTTTCGGGATTCAAAGAAGTCGGACGCAATATTAGGCTTGGCAAGTGAATAAAATAAGTGTCCACATTATATTATAGATCCATGCAATGCAGAGACAAAATTACATCAAAGCCTATACGCACTGTTTGTAAAATTTATCATTAATAATCTTTAGAGTACAAGGGAATATTGAGGGATTATATATTATATGTAACTAACATTGACCGATGTAGATGGGTTGTATGTGGAATGGTTGAAATTCACAAACACAGTATTTTAACTATCAACTATTAAGAGAACAATGTGACGTGGAGGCTCATTCATAATTTTAACTATTAAGAGTATTTTTATTATTTAACAAAATTAAAAAATCCTTAATGATGCCTCATGGCCTGATTATGAATTTTGTTGAAAGTGTTTGTCTGAATCTAAATTTTACTATTTAAAAAAGATTTAATGGATTTTTCCCTATTATTTTTCTTATCACTATATTGTACAGAAAACTTGAAGTGTATTATATTATATATTAGCATCTTTTGAGGATTTTATGTATAAATCCAGTCATATCTAGTAATGAATACACTCTTATTAAAAAATATACTTTATAGTTACTTAAGTGATAAATATAACCTGTACTTAATGGTTCTGCTTGCCGAGGAAAAGAGAAAGTGATGGCTAGCTAGTGGCGAATAAGAATAAATATATTCAGAGCAAAAAAAATAAGAATAAATATTCAATAACAATATTAAATTTAAATAATCATAATGTTATAAAAAATCTACTTGCTTTTATTTATTAAGATAAATATTTGTTGCCAGCTATTAAGATAAATATTTAGAACAAGTATCCTTGGCAAAAGTACGGAAAAAACCTTAATTAATTAATTAATTACCAAAATGCCACTGAGGCAAAAGTATTAACCAATCTGCCTCCGTGTAATCGATTACATGCCTTGTGTAATCAATTACAGGGGGTCGGATCTCTTTTTTTTCCCCATTTTTTGCACTATGTAATCGATTACATCACTGTTTAGTAATCGATTACATAAAATTGGCACTATGTAATCGATTACGATGAGTGGCGTAATTGATTACATAGTGTAATTCTTATGTAATCGATTACACAGTATGTAATCGATTACGCTACAGTGCGTAATCAATTACATTTCGATAGATGTGTTTTTTAAAAGCCAAGTTGAGCTCATTCTTGGTCATTTCTCTGTTTCTGCCCTAAAGCTTCTGGTTGCTCATGTTTTGGACGGTTTTTGTGCGACCCATCAAAGTGTAAGGCTATTCTCCTCTTTGAATGTGGTATTGTTGTGTGGTCTTTGTAGTTTAACTTCATCCACCTTTGTTTTTGTGTTGAATCTGAAACCCACTCCTTTGTAGCTCCCAATTTCTATTGCGAAGGATGAGTTCAAGTTCTAACGACTACGTTGCCGTAATCTACCATAGTGGGAGGCATTTTGGAAGACCCGATGGTGTTCAATTTGAAGGAAAAACCAAAATGATGAAAATCAATCTGGCCACAACGTATAACCAGCTCAAAGAAAGGATTTGCTGAAAATTGGGGCTACATGGCAGCTACTTAATTCATCGGTTGATTGCCAAAGTGGAGACTGTTGTCGGTTTTGATAGTGTATACTACATTAGTAATGATGTGTGTGATGATGAAGACGTAGAGTGCATTATAGATGCATTTGACAATCGGAAATCACAAAATTTCATTGAGATTTATGTTGAGGTTGAATCCGGTGAAGCATCATCTGTTCCCATGCATACAAGATCTCCACAATATTATGGTCAAGAAGACAGAGCCGTCAGTTTATCTGCACCGTTACAAGTATTAAGTCAGCTGAGATTGACGGAGGAGGAGGAGGATCACGAAGATGAGTGTGATGAAGACGATGATATTAACAGCGAGAAGGGAGAACCTGATAGTGTGGTTCCACTATATGACACGTCAGACACTGATGTCGATGGTGATTCACCATCACTGCTTCGTGTGGACCCAGTTAGTAGTGGTAAGTTAGTAAATTTGTACAGCTGTAGGGACTTATATTGAGCCATTCTGGAATGAAAGCTCGCACTATTCCAGCATTAATTGGGCGCAATGTGATGATGAGACGGGGATGTTGTATGGTGATGATGACATGCAAGGTGGTTGACATTTAGGTGATCCATGCTATTTGTATCAACAGTTTCCTTCGAAGTCTAAAATGCAACATGCTGTGAAATTATATTGCGTGAAGTCTTGTCGCACAGGCATAGTTGAGAAAAGTGATGACCATAGGTTTGTCATGAGGTGTCAAAACCATGCCGACAGTTGTCCTTGGTACATGAGGGCAATGGTCCCCAAGAATGGAAACTATTGGGTGATTCGTAAGTGGGGTCAAGATCACACCTGCCATAACCATGCTCTTGTCCGGGACCATAGACAGTTGGATTCAGACATTATATGTGCAGCCATCATCGATATGTTTTCTCTTTTGTTGCAGTGTTATTCGTCATGTTTATTGATAGCACATTAATGGACTATACAGTGTTTTCATTAGGTATGTTAAGAGAAGATCCAGCTGTTAAACCAGCGCTAATACAAGAGAGGATACAACGTATGTATGGATATAACGTAACATATAGGAAGGCCTGGAGGGCTAAAATGAAGACAATTGTGAAGTTGTTTGGTGATTGGGAGGAATCATACGCATTCCTGCCGAATTGGTTAATGTACATGACGCAGTGTAATGTGGGTTCGGTGTTCAGGCTTGATACCTTTGAAGCTTTCAATGGACAGCGTGTCCACACCGGCATGCGCATATTCCATAGGGTATTTTGGACATTTCACTAGACCGTTGAGGCCTTTAAATACTGTAAGCCAGTACTGCAAATTGATGGAACCCACCTGTATGGTAAATATAGAGGCACTTTGTTGATTGCGACTTCACAGGATGAGAATGGGAAGCTATTGCCCATTGCCTTTACGGTTGTTCCTCCTGGTGAGAAGTACGATGATTGGTTGTGGTTCCTTGATCTCCTGCGTGTTCATGTGACCCAGAGGCAGGGTATTTGTCTGATATCTGACCATCACACCAGTATCAAAAAGGCGGTTAAAGATCACCATGGATGGCAGCCTCTAAATGCCTATCATGTGTATTGCCTGCGTCATTTTGGGAGCAACTTTCACACCAGGTTTAAGGATATTGAATTGAAGAAAACAGTTACGACACTAGGTATGAAATTTCACCTTCTATTTACTTGTTGTAATCATTGGTTATGTTTCCATTGTGATAAGTTTGCATTTGCATTTCATGCAGGGTACATGAGTTCAAACTTCAAAGATTCAGTTTGACATAAAGTTTCGAGAGTTCATTGAGGCAAACCCACATGTTTCGTCCTAGTTTGATCGGGCTCCAAAGGAGAAATGGTGCATGTCGTACGATGAAGACGGAAGGAGGTTTGGTCACATGACGACTAACCTATCAGAGTGTGTCAACAAGGTCCTCAGGGGGGCACGTAATCTACTGATCACCGCATTGGTCAAGATCACATGTAGTAGACTTGTCGAATATTTCGTCACGAGGCGTGTTGAGATTACTTAACACATCAAAGAAGGTAGGATAGTGTCTAAGAAGGTTGAAAACCGCATACAAAAGATGGACGAACAGATAGTCGTGTGTCGGGTGGTACTATATGACAAAGAATTATGGTTATTTGAGGTCGAGGACGCACATGCCGGGGACACAATGCACGTTGACTTGATCAACCGCAAATGTCAATGTGGGAGGTTTACAGCAAGACGGTATCCATGCGTCCATGTGTTAGCAATGTGTAGGGCCGAAAATTTGAACCATTACGATTATGTTGACCCGGTGTTCACCTTGCAATACATTAGTCAGGTATATGGTGCATATTGGTACCCGATAGGCAATGAACGATTGATTCAACAAGTAGATGGCCCGATCGTTATCCTGGATGCAAGTTTGTCCTGCAGAAAGGGAAGACCAAAGTCTACAAGGATACAAAATGAGATGGATTGGGTGGAGTCTCAACCGTCAAGCAGTCAGTCCCGATGTAGGCATTGCAAGCAAGTTGGTCATAATATACATACGTGTCCGTTGAGGAATAAGCAAGGTTAAAGTGGACAAGTTATATAATTGTATTGCATTTTTGATAACACTAGTGAACTTATGTGTATTAGTATTTGTTAATGTATTTTTTGACATGGTGAATTTGTACTGACTATGACATTTACTTTAGTTATGAATGTTTATGCTTTCAGTTCATATGATTTAAGGCGATGAATTTTGTAAATGATATGTCGTAGTTCCAGAAACGGATATAGGGACATCGATGGACTAAGTATAGGGTAGACGGTTAATTGTTGCCAAAAAGACCTTCCCCAAGTTGCATTTGTATGTAAAAAGAAGTTGGAAATCAGTTTGGACATGTATCAATTCGAAATCTCTTCTTCAATGTGCTTCTGCAGCTGGTGTAATCGATTACATCATACTGGTGTAATCGATTACACCATATTAGTGTAATCAATTACATAGTGCCAATTTTATGTAATCGATTACTAAACAATGACGTAATCGATTACATAGTGCAAAAAATGAAAAAAAAGAGATCTGACCCCCTGTAATCGATTACACAAGGCATGTAATCGATTACAGGGGGCAGATGGGTTAATACTTTTGCCTCAGTGGCATTTTGGTAATTAATTAATTAATTAAGGTTTTTTCTGTACTTTTGCCAGTATCCTTTCTGGCTTTTTTTTCCTTAAACAGTGTGGAGACTTGAACTTGTCGTCAACCCTTCAATTCTTTTTTTTGTTCGGTAACAAGTTTTTTATAATTTAATCATTGACTGAAATTACAACGCATTTTATGCAAGTCTACTGAAAAGAAAATGCAAATAGATTTAATTATTAAGTATATATTTTCGTCCATGTTAGCAACTGAAAAGATGCCCTTACAATGAATAACAAATTAAATGATATCGAAGCACTCTCGAAAAAAATTAATTATATTTCAATAAAAATAAACACAATTTTATAAGGTAGAAATGTAAAATTAATAAACTCAAAAACTCAACTCGTAAGTTTAACAAGAATGGATTTACATATATGGATCAAAATTTATATTTTGAATGATTTTTTTTATAAGCTACATTTTGAATTATTTACTTAAGCCGTGATAACAAAAATATTGATATAGAGATTGCTTGGAATAAAACAAATTAAACAAGTTTTTCTTAAATTTTGTTGAGATTACATAAAATATCCATAAAAAAACATATGCCTTCATCCAAAAAAAAGGGACAATATGTGAAATTTCGGCAAAATAAAAGTAGTTACAGTACATAAATGCCTTTAAAGTATTATGGGATGTGCTGTGGGTATCTTAAAGTTTAGTGTGGTCCATCAACTCTCAAACGCAATTCAGAAATCCCCAAACGTTATCAGACATCGCACATCCATTAATTATTATGCCATGCCTGCATGTTGTGCGCCGTGTGTGTGAGAGTTAGGGGCAAAAATTCCCACAAAGTACTACCTGTTATAATTATAAAACATAGTGAACCTTTTTTTATAGAGATTAAAAACGTTAAATAAGTTATTTAATCATTTTATGTGTTGTGTATTTTTAGATTATATGTTAATTTATTGGTTAAACTAATTAATTTAAAGAAAAAATAAAAATAAAAATACTCTAAAATAATTTAATTAATTTTCTTAATCTTTCTAAAAAAACACTAACTAGATCTTAGAAACAGAACGAAGAATGTTATGATGCAATTTTAGCCAAGAGCAACTCTTAAAAAAGTCCAAAAATTCTCAATCGTAATAGAAACACACATGAATCAGCATTGACTGTGTATATCAGAAATATTGATATTTTATTCGACCTGAAGTACAAACGTGAAAATACACGTGTTTAAATTTGGACGGTTTGCGATAAACCTTGATCATAATATTTTACTGTCACACTTTCAAGATGATGGCCACATAAAACACATCCAGGATAGAGAGCTTTTAACTCTCATGCATAGATTCAACGGTTGGACGGTTGGACGTACTTGATAAAAAAAGTGAGTTTGATCCCTTAGACCATGACGGTAACCAGGTTGGGTTTCTCTCCCCATCATTTTCTCATTATCTCTCATAATCTCTAAATCACATCCGTCCAATTAATACAATATTACTTTTACTTTTCTTTCACTTTCTCAATCAGCGGCCTAGATTTGGTCAATGAAAAAAAAAAAAGAGAAATGAGATAAGGAGAAGATCTCCTTCCGACGGTAACCTCATACTTGGGTAAAGCACAAAATATTTTTATTTTAGTTTTGTCAATTTATTTTTAAGAAAATTAAAAGTTAACAAAATAAAATCTGGCGTGCGGTGGGGATAGGCAATGAAACATATTCCCATGTTATCCCAGTGGATCAGTAAAAAACCTCTCCCCCTCTCTCTAGTCGCTGAGATCACCCTCTCCTCTCAACTTTCTTCTCCCTCCTTATTATTAATTTGTCAACAAATTTTAGGCAAAAGAAAGCAAGTGCATAGCGCCTGCTTCACGTACAGCTCAATCACCTGCCAATCACACACTACCCATTTGGTAATCTAGGTGTGCACAAGACATTGGCTATGGTGGAATATTAATCAAATAGGAATTAGCTCCAAATTTGCAAATAGGAATTATCTCCACTCCTAACTAATATATTTTTACTCAAAAATCAGCAGTTAAAAATATATATATATATATATATATATATATATATATATATATATATATATATATATGGACCATCCAGATGCGATATAGACAGTTCAAATGTGATAGATTCACAGATAGACACCGAAAAGCGTTCTAGATAACATGGAGAAAAGAAAATAGGAAATCAAGATAGCTTCTAGATTAGTTCTGAATCTAAGCGAGCTGGTAACCTCGTGCATTGCATGAGTTACACTTACTCCATACATTTCAACATTCAGCGCTGACAAAGGGCACGGTAAAGGAATAGCGCCGAAAAATCAAATAAAACCAATGAACGTTTGGCTTGTTATGATCAACAATACGGCAACGCAAATGGCGCAAACCATGCATAACCATCAAAACACATACCATGTCTGAGGGATGTATTCACATGTCACAACAAACATATCACATCAACACATTAAGGAAACAGCATAAACAAAGAAGCCTGATCAACAAATCGACGGAGTTTTTTTGCCGTTTTGTGACGGAAAATTTATTCCATCGCAAATTCTTCTTTTTTTGCGACGGAAATTTTATTCTGTCGCAAAAAATCCCAAATTTGCGACGGAATACTATTTCTGTCGCAAAAACCTCAATATTGCGACGGAAAATTTTTCGTCGCAAATTACCATTTTTCTAGTAGTTAACATTCCTATTTTGGGTACTGTAAAAAACAGATGCATTGTCTGCTAATACACTCATGTCATTGTTGTTTTTGAATCTTCTGTACCTATGTTATTCCTGTCTCTCAAATAGACCAACAAATTCAATATATGAAAAGGGAAAAATCAAATAGAAAACTCAACTTCAGGTATACACTTTATGAAATCAACTTACACTTTCTGTGCTAACTAACATAAGAAAATTTAGCCAACCCGTTGAGAACAAAATAGCTGGTAAGTGTTAGTTCTTTTGATGTTTTGATGATAACAATTATAATGTAATTAATCGTTGATATCCTATGAAAATTTGAAGTTTCATATCCTGCTTCTCTTTGATATGCCTCTAGTCAAGATATGAAGTTTAAACAAATGAAGAATAATCAAGAGAAGAAATTGAAGAAAGGAGAATATCTGTAATCAAAGAAATGAAGGAGTTCAAATTGGTTACAGATGCATTCCTGAAGTAATACTCGAGTAGCATAATGCAATCGTTGAGTATGGTACTGATTCTGAAGCAATACTTGAGTACCTTACATCAATACTCGAGTATGGTTCATCAAAAAGCTCTGATTCAGGCCAAAATCCTGTCATTACTCGAGTATTACACTTATATACTTGAGTATGGTACCAATACTCAAGTAACAGTGTGTTTTTCAGCTACTCTGCTTGGGCGACGTTCAGTAATTCGATGATATCTTCCAAACCAGAGATCGGAATGAAGTGAAATCAATTTTGTATGAAACTAAACTTCCAATGTGTCATCTTGACAAGATTTCATGTCCAAAAAAGATCAGATGAGAGAGCTATGAATTTCGGAAGTTACTTCATCTGTTAACGTCATACTGCTGGACGACCTTCGCTAATTTGAGTGTATCTCTCAAAATACATATCGGAATGAGGTGAAATCAGTGCCATATGAAACTAGACTCATATACCTTTCCAAAATCATCAAGACCACTTAAAACAAAGATCAAATGAGAGAGATATGATTTTTGGAAGTTCAGTGTCTGTTCAGGATTCTGGAACTGGCCCTTAATCAAGTGAAGAATGATGATTACTCCAGCAATATCTCATTACTCTAGTAATGTGTATTGATTCAAAAGTTTTTTAGGTCTCATTACTCCAGTAAGTCATTTCTTACTCCAACAGCTCAGACATTTCCAAACTGAACCCGACAGTTTGTGCACTAGACCTACTCCAGTAATGGTCTCTTACTCCAGTAATGTTACTCCAATAGTCACTTAGCTACTCCAGTAACCTATTACTTTCAGCCATCACCAGTCCAAAACCCGATAACCTATGTACTGTGTAAAGAGCTTACTTTAATAAACAGAATGTTACTCCAGTCATGTTTGAGCCTTTACACTAGACCTACTCCAGTTACCAAAAAGCTACTCCAGTCAAAATGAACACAGAACCAAAATGAGCCTTAACTACTCCAGTAGGTGATCTGTTACTCCAGTAACCTCGAGACAGAAACTTTGCAAAACTTACGTTACTCCAGTAACTAAGTCTTGACTCCAGTAACCTCGAGGACAGAAGCAAAATTAACCTTAGTTACTCCAGTAACTAAGTTGTTACTCCAGTAAGATCGAAGACAAAGAGCAACTAACACTCAAATGACTCCAGTAACCGTGAAATTACTCCAGTCATCTTTCTGGAAATTAATCAGACTTCATTTTGGTCATTGATAAACATTTTATACATTATATTCACATACTCTATTATACTCAGTTACTTTTAACCAAATTTGCTAAGTCACAGATGATCAAATGGAGCTATGACTCAAAAACATTCAAATTCATATGCTTAGCTGTAAAGTCGAATATACACTACGGCGTGTTTGTCGGAAATGGTCTGTGATTAAACAAATAGGATCATAAAGGAAAGATCCACATAATACTCAAAATCCTCTATGTTATAAGATTGCCCGCCATTATTGAAACCAAGAGCATAAATCAAGGATGTTCAAATTGCTATATTCTCAGTGGGCTTTCAACGATAACTTTCTCAATGAGCTTTCAATGACAATCTTCTCAGTGGACTTCCAACAGCCATATTCTGGATAGAACATTCAAATGGATTTCTTCAAGTATAAAAAGCTAAGAAAATGAAGAGAAGAGATACAGAAACAGATAGCAGAAACCAATGTTCAAATCTCTATTCATTACTCTTCTGTAAAGTATCTTTGATACATATATACTTCAGTGTTTATCAATCTGCTCTTCTAGAGAGTTTGTTACTGATTCATTTGCTTTTGTTTTGTAATAATCTCAAGGTAGTGGGACTTTGAGATTGGGTTATTGATTACAACTTGTAAGGGGGAGTGAATCCTAGTGAAAGGATTACTTTGAGTACAGAGTGTGTAATCGGTTAAAGAAGTGATAGTGAAAATCCCAGAGAGTCTGGGGACTAGACGTAGGTCAAGAGTTGAGACCGAACCAGTATAAACCTTCTGTGTCAAGCTTCTTCTCCTTCTCTCTATCATACCTGAGTTTGTGTTCGTTTTCCAAAAGCAATCAAAAAGTTTTTAAAATCCTCAATTCACCCCTTCTTGGTGATTTCTTCCGCCTTCATTTGGTATCAGAGGAAGGTCTTCTCTTAAAGGATTAACGTCCCGAGAAGGATCTCTATGGAGGGAATACTACCTGAAGGAGCTTCTATCAACAGACCCCCAGGTTTTGATGGAGAACACTATTCCTTCTGGAAATCAAAATTCAAAGTCTATGTTATGGCTACTGAATACGATTTATGGAATGTGTTTGAGAAAGGAGATTATGTTCCATCTTCAATGGAGGACAGAGTCAGAAATCCTAAGCTTGAAGAGGAATACAATAAGAATGATAGAAGGCTTGTGATTCTCAGCAGCAGGGCTATTCACATTCTTCAAAGTGCTCTAAGTTAAAAAGAGCATTTTCGAATCTGCACTCTCCCTTCTGAAAAAGATATGTGGAAAGCTCTGGAGACTTGTATCAGCCTACAAGTTGCAAGCAACCTCTAACAAGACATTGTGACTACCCAATTCACATGAGGATCGATTATTCGATACAACCTATCATAGAACCATGTCACATCCCTTTTGTCACGCGATAATTTGGTCAAGGATGAAGCATAGATAGTGTCATTCTCCTGTTCTTGACCATTACTTTTTCGATTCTTGAGTAGTCTAATAATTGAAATAGAAACTCTTTTCAATCATAGTATGACCATACATTTCTTAGACCCACTCATCGAGGGGCCCAATATTATCTCTCTACAAATGTGAGGGACAAATTCCATCTTGACCATTCACATTCCTCTACATGAAAACCACTAATCTTGATCGAAGTCTTTATCATCACCCAATCAAATGTGACTTTTGACTAGGTCAAAGATCAATGACTCTCATGTAGGAATCCATGATGATATCAGGTCAAAGGGTATTGTGACGTTGTTATACGTGAGAAAAGCTTATGACTTAATCCATACAGCTTTCTCATAGTGGGTCGGTCCAGCACCTTATACTCTTACAAGTGCCTAAGACTTTGATTCGTATCTCTATACCTTATCGAAGTCATACTGGTCTTATCTCATCTTCGCTCCCGCGTAGATGACCGACCAGGGACATTTAGGATAATCTATAAGATATATCAAGGGATACAATTATCAAAGATAAACATACAAATCAAATGATAACTAAAAGAGAATACTTTAAATAACATAAATGTCTAAAGTATAATCACTTTCACTTGCACTAGGTGTAATAATTAATTACTCTAATTCCCATTGTCCTAACATAACACTCATGTTTTTCTTGTGTAAGCGGCTGAGTGAGAGGATCAGCAACATTGTCTTCTCTTGGTACTTTGCATATGTTTGTATCACCTCTTTCATTGATTTCTTTGATAAGATGAAATCGCCTGAGTATGTGCTTGGTCCTTTGATGTGACCTTGGCTCCTTGGTCTATGCAATAACACCGCTATTGTCACAAAACAAGTCTATTGGATCTAAGATGGTAGGAACCACACCCAGTTCAGTGATGAACTTTTTGATCTAAATGGCTTCCTTAACTACATCCAATGTTGTTATATACTCAACTTTTGTTGCATAATTAGCTACAATGCTCTGCTTAGAGCTCTTCTAGCTTACCATACCACCATTCAAAAGGAATACATATCTTGATTGCAATCGAGTGATCTTGGTTAGTTTGGAAACTCGTATCTGTGTAACCAGTCACACAAAGCTCATCCTTGAAGCCACCATATACCAAGAATAAGTCCTTAGTCATTCTTAAGTATTTAATGATATTCTTGACAGCAGTCCAGTGACCTTCACCGAGATCTTGTTGATATTTGCTGGTCATACTCAAGGCAAATGAGACATCCGTGTTAGTTCTCAATGTGTTTTGATGATAACTAGCAATTGTAAACTTGATATGAAGTTTGTTTTTGGCAATATGAAAATCTCACTGTCAAAGGCAAACTCGAGTTTGGGTATGTAAACTCGAGTTTGAGGGTTGACAGAAAGCTGCTTACTTCTGCGAAGAAAGCCAAACTCGAGTCTACTTGGACTAACTCGAGTCTGAGGAGTTACAGAAAGCAATCAGAAATTTTCACAACAAGCCAAACTCCAGTTTGCAAAACCAAACCTGAAGTCTGGAAGATACAGAGAGCACTCAGAATCCCAAGCAAGCCAAACTCGAGTCTGGATTCCTAAACTCCAGTCTAGACCAAACAGAAAGACACTCGAATTCCAGGCCAAGTTATAAACTCCAGTCTAGAGTTACAAACTCCAGTCTAGACTAAACAGAAAGATTTGAATAGTTTCAGCTCAAACATAAACTCGAGTCTATCATTGTAAACTCGAGTTTAGGACAAATAGAGAAACACTCGGATTTCTACCATCTTTCCAAAACTCCAGTCTGTCTCCTAAACTCCAGTCTGGAAAATCACGAACTTAGGCTTGTTCTTCGAACATAGACCAAAACTCAAGTCAGTCACTAATTGACTCGAGTCTAGGAGCAGGACCAAAATTCCATGCCAAGTCCAAAGCCCGATAGTTCTCTCTGTAAAAGTCAAACTCGAGTTAGATTTTACAGACTGCAAGTTTAGACCTCTAATCAACGGACATGCTTTCTGGATGAACCTCAAACTCGAGTCTGGAAGAACAAACTTGAGTTTGCATCGGGGATTTTGAAAAATCAAACGATGTTGATCTGTGAAATCTTAATGGGTCTTCCTGAAATTATTTCATGATATGATATTATTGTTTCTAATGTCCTTGATGAAGTTTTGAGTGTTTTTCAGATAAGGTTTAGCCAAGATCAAGGTGAGATCAAGATCCAGAATAAGTGCATTAAATGAAGAACCAAGAACAGGGCTGATTCTTCTCCCTTATCCTAGATGTTCAGTTCAGACCGTTGCAACACATTAAGATCACTTCAAACGGTCGAATTAAGATCATGGAATGGCTAAAAATCTGGAAGACGTTCTGCAACAACTAAATTCCAAGATTCCAGCTAAGAATTCAAAGAACAGAGCAAAATATGCTACAACCATTTTTCCAGAATTGCAGCTGAACATTAGAGAAAGAATTGCAACGGCTAGCTTATCCATTCAGTCTATAAGAGGTTGTGAAAACTCAAAGCAACACACATAAAACGAAGCTATCTTGATTATACTTTGAAATTTGAGTCTGTATTGTTATTTTTTCAACCTGTTTTTCAGTGTTTATCCTTATCTACTCTTTTGAGAGTCTGTAAATTTTTGAAAGCATTTGTTAGTGAGAACTCAAGGTTGTGGAACTTGTGAGTTGGGTTGTTCAATCACAAAGTGTAAGGGGGAGCAAGTCCTAGGTGATTAGGATTGTGTCTGGTCTTCATTGTTGTAATTAAAAATCTGTTGAATTAGTGGAAACACTCAGAAGGTATCTGGGGACTGGACGTAGGTCAAGGTTGAGACCGAACCAGTATAAATTCTGTGTGTCTAAGCTTTTCTTTTTCTACTCTTTTATTATCCATTTCTTAAGCTTCATTTTTAAGAGTTGAAAAGAATTTTTAAAATCCCCAATCCACCCCCCTCTTGGTGATTTCTTCTACTTTCAATCCGGTCGAGTACATAACATGACATACATGACAGATCCAATGGCAGAGGCATAGAGAATCTTACTTATGCGATCTTTTTGATCTTGTGTACTAGGACACTGATCCTTATTAAGATGGATGCCATGAGACATAGGCATGTTACCCCTTTTAGAATCCTGCATACTGAATCTATGCAGTATCTTGTCTATGTATGTGCTCTGACTTAGGCCTATCAGCCTCTTAGATCTATCTCTATAGATCTTAATCCCAAGGATGTAAGTGGCTTCGCTTAAATCTTTCATTGAGAATGACTTTCCTAACCAAGACTTGCACTATGCAAGGTAGGAATGTTATTCCCAATAAGTAGGATGTCATCTACATAAAGCACTAGAAATACAACTGTGCTCCCACTAACCTTCTTGTAAACACAAGGTTTATCAACGTTTTGAATGAATCCAAACTCTTTGACTACTTCATCAAAATGATGATTCTAGCTCCGAGATGCTTGCTTCAATCCATTAATGGATCTTTGAAGCTTGCAAACTTTACCAGATTCCTCTGGACGCACAAAGCCTTCAGGTTATGTCATGTACACATCCTCAAGTAGCTTTCCATTAAGGAAGACTGTTTTGACGTCCATCTGCTATATTTCATAGTCATAACATGCTGCTATGGAAAGAAGGATTCTTATTGATTTGGCCATTGCAACTGGGGAAAAGGTTTCATCATAATCTACACTATATGTTTGAGTGAATCCTTTTGCAACCAGTTGTGCTTTGAAGACACTTACTTTACCATCTATATCAGTTTTCTCCTTAAAAACCCACTTACACCCAATGGATTTTACACCTTCAGGTGGATTGACTAAGGTCCATACCTTATTGTCATACATGGATTACATTTCAAACTTCATGGCATTTAGTCATCTTTCGAAGTTTGGTCCCAGTATGGCTTCTCGATTGGAAGTTGGCTCATTCTACTCAATGAGCAAAGATACCACGACTTCTAGTAGTCAGAAGTACATATCTCTGAGGCTTTTGTCGTGTCCTATCAAACCTTCGTGGGACTTGTGTTACTAGAGCAGACTCATCAACTTATTGTGAGTCTTCTCCGTTTTCCATTTGTGGTTCTACATTGTCTTGTGGCTGTTGAACTTCTTCAAGGTACACCTTACTCCCACTAGTTCTTTTAGAGATGAACTCGTTTTTCCAAAAAAAGATATTATTCCATATAACAAACACTTTGTAATCAATAGGATTGTAGACAAAGTATCCTTTAGTTTCCTTAGGATAAACCACAAAAAGGTATTTTGAGGATTTGGATAATAATTTATCAGAGGCTTGTTGTTTAACGTAAACCTCACATCCCCAAATTCTAAGAAATGACAAACTGAGTTTCTTCTCAGTCCATATCTCATATGGTGTCTTTTCAACTGTCTTTGATGGAACACAATTTAGTGTGAATACAACTGTTTCTAGGGCATAGCCCCAAAAGGACAGTGGAAGATTTGTTTGACTCATCTTGGATCGAACTATATTTAATAGAGTTTGATTCCTTCACTCAAAAACACCATTCCATTAAGGTGTTCCTGGAGGAGTAAGTTGTGAGATGATCCCACAACTCCTAAGATGGTCAATGAACTCTTGGCTCAAATATTCACCACCCCGATCATATTGAAATGCCTTAATTGTTTTGCCAAGTTGGTTTTGCACTTCATTTTTGAAATATTTTGAACATTTCAAAAGACTTAGACTTATGTTTCATTAGTTAGATATACTCATACCTACTAAAATTGTTTATAAATGTAATGATGTACAAATGACCTTCTTTGGAAAGTATATTCATTGATCCACACATATCAGTATGTATGAGGCCCAATAAATTAATGTCTCTCTCACTATGCCCAGTGAAAGTTGTCTTTGTCATCTTTCCCAATAAATAAGACTCACATGTATCAAATGATTCAAAATCAAATGAGTTAAGAAATCCATCTTGATGGAGTTTCGAAAAGCGTTTCTCATTTATATGGTCTAGACAACAGTGCCATAGGTAGGTCAGATTCAAATCATTTGACTTGATCCTTTTGGTAGTTTATGTCATAGATATGTCCATTCTATTTTCTACTGTCCTTGAGATCCTTCAAATTTATACAAATGCGAGAACCACATGCAGTATCTAATACCCATGTTGAGGAAGTAGATGAGTGAATATCTATGACATAGATACTTGAAGCGATAGCCTCGCTAACCTTCTTGTTCTTTTGCGATAGCCTCGCTATCCTTCTCATTCTTTTCAGATCTTCGATGTAAAGTTTGCAATTCCTCTTCCAATGAGCCAAGTTCATTGCAGAAGAAGCAGACCCCATCCTTTGGAGGTTTTTGCCTTATTGGTTACAGGCTTAGGTTCAGGCATGTTTGACTCAATGGTCTTACAAGTTGAGCTTTTACTATTTTGTTTAGCCCTTGCCTTTCTTTTCATACCTTTTCCTTTTTGAACCATCAAAACAGTGTTAGGCCTCTTCTTAAGGCTTTGCTTAGCTGTTTTGAGCATTATGTGCAATTCAGAAATTGGTTTCTCCATATTGTTTATGTCGTCGTTCATGACAAACATGTCATAACTTTCCGGAAGTGAGTTCAAGATCATATCTGTAGCTAACTCCTGGCTTATGGGAAATCCAAGCCTTTCAAGGTAATCAATATAGTTTTTCATTTTCAACATATGAGGATTAACTGATGCACCTTCAGCCATCTTGCAGGAATGTAAGACCTTTGTGGTCTCATACCTCTCTTTCCTTGCCTGTTGCAGGGACATTTCCTTAAGATAAACAATCATCTCAAAGGCCTCCATATGTTCCAGATCTCCATCGAGGTCTAGAACCATAGTGGCAGGCATCAGACATCCTATATTCATAAAGTCATTCAGATGCTACGTGTAACATCTTTCTGAGCTCTTGGAGCATTAGCTACTAGCTCGTCAGGAATAGGTTGATTGAGGAGATACTCATTTCTTTCGTGTTTGGGGTCAATGCTTAAGTTCCCAAACAAGTCAAGAAAAAGTTTGTCTCATCGAGTTTGTCCTTCATAAGGACATATTGTTGGTTATGATTAGTTTTGATGATGTCTTATATAGATGCCATTATCCAGAGCAAAAATTTTACATACTACATTTATCTTCTACTTTGATTAATTCTTATATATTAATGTAGATATGAAGTATAAACAATGAAGAATGATCAAGATGGCAGAACTTGATGAATGGAATAAGAATATCATTATACAAGCTCTAAGATTGATTCTATAAGTCTCCATGATGAAGTGCAAGTTGAAATGGCTCAATTCAGAGTTAAAATAAGCAAATTCAAGCTTCCTGATGAATAAGAGTTGCTACATATCAATTGCTATAGTCCTGTGAATGAATAGCTGCTTCCTGCACATAAATCTCACTCATTCTTGAGAATGATGTTGCAATTCTCGAGAATGACATAGTGATTCTCAAGAATGCTATTGTCTTTCTCGAGAACGATCGGAATTCAGCAATTGCTCAAGTTTGTTCATGTTTCACCTGGGCGACGTTCAGTAAATCGATGATATCTCCCAAACCAAAGATCGGATTGAGGTGAAACAAATTTTGTATGAAAATAGACCCATAATGAGTCATCTTGTCAAAAATTCAAGTCCAAAGTAGATCAGATGAGAAAGCTATGAATTTTTGAAGTTGCTCCATCTGTTACCGTCATACAACAAAACAAGGTTTAGTAATTTAAGTGTATCTCACAAACCACACATCGGAATGAGCTAAAATCGATGCCATATGAACTAAACTCAAATAAATTTCCAAAAACATCAAGTTCACAGAAAAAAAATATCAAATGAGAGAGATATGATTTTTGGAATTTCAGAGTTTGTTTTAGAATGGTGCAAAAACGTTCGTCCAGAACAACTTCTATTAATCTGATCATAATGCTCAACATACAATGAGTTTGGAGCTGATTCTTGTTGCATTGGAAAGATGACTTGAAGACCTTTTTGGGTGTAGGTGGTTTGCCACAATTGAAGCTATATAGAAGACATTAAGCTTACCAAAAGTTAACTGCTGCAAGTACTTCAAAGAGAATGACTCTCGAGAATTTCAAATATCAAGCTTCAGACATGACTTTTGAACACATAAGCAATTCTCGAGAATTGAATCCTAATTCTCGAGAATGCCTTGGTCCAAGCATCTGATCAAACTTTGGTTCTCATAGCAATTCAAGTATGTTTGAATGCCTGTGTCCATTGATCCTACTTCTTTCTCGTTAATTCTCGAGAATGAGAAATAAGCTCTCGAGAATGTAATCTTTCAAGGCATGATCAATTGGATAGTCTAGACATCTATTCTTGAGAATGAGCACCAGACTCTCAAGAATGCTTCCTCATAAAGAAGATGATGTGCTTGACTTGAATCTATTGAAACTATCTAATCAGTTATCGAGAATGGCTCTATGGATCACATTGGAATATTTTGCTGAAGTAATTCTCGAGAATCAGAAACAAAATTCTCAAGAATGAACGAAAGCTTATTCAGTTTAACGTTAACTTGGGATATTCGTCTGAAGTGATTCTTGAGGATCAGAAACCAATTCTCGAGAATGGTTCTCGAGAATGAGAAATGAATTCTTGAGTAATTAATAAGAGCAATCTAAACTTAGTGTATATTCTCACAAATGTTTATATGTTTCTAGGTTATCATTCTCAAGTATCATCAGGTATAATGTCTGGTAAGCTTATAGCTCTCAAGAATGTTGGGTATTTCTCCAGAATGCATTTCCTGCATGTACATCATATTTGACGCATCAATTGCCTTTGAAATTCTATGAGCCATTACCTAACCTTGGTTAATCATCTTTAAACTCATCTATTCATATTTAGTCATGTCTTTGATCGAGTTTCAGTTAATTAGCATTGCTTAGTTTGAAATTGAGTGAAGAGCAATCCTGCGTGGCAATACACTTGAATATGTCTCAGAAAACAGGGCAACAACTTTTGCTTAGTTGGAAAGTCGCAATTGCAGTATGGTGTGCCAACGTGTATGTCAGAGATTGTTTGCAACTTGGATTAATCAAATAGAATTGTCCAGTTGCTGCCCATCCTAATAAAGAGACATCACTAGGAGACAAATAGTAATGGGAATGGCATGGGAGAATGTTTCATGGTTCATCGATTTTGTCTGCCACTCACAACGGATACACTATGTAATTGACGCATCAAAAAGGACAGTTCGGATGAACAGTGTTTCAAGCCTAGAGCTAAACATAAGCCGAATTATTGAAAATGACTTAACCAAACAGGCTTTATTTTTTTATTTTATTTTATTTAATTCGGTAAAAAAACTTTAGGAAAGGAATTGGATTCACCCACGATCCAATAGCAGAGCGAAATCTCCCTTCCTCCTAGGTGATACCAATGTTGGGCAGGGTGAACCGTCTATTACCCTCAGGTATTTACCTAGGCATCTGGGAGTTAGGATGCCTCCCTCAACGCCTTGACCAACTCCCAAATTTTGACAGAGATTTGTCATGATCTCCCAAAATAACCAGGATCAATATAATTTTGCAATATAATGGGGAACCTGGATTGTTTTCCTAACGAATTCGCAGTGGGTTTACATCAGCAACAGTAAAACAGAAACAATAAAATTGGGGGGTTTTGGGTTCAAACAAATTAAAAATGAAATAAATAGAAACAAAACGAAGTAAAGCAGATAGAAAACAAAATGAATAAAGACAGATTAAAATCAATCAACCCAACATTTCAAATTCCAGAAACTTCCATCATTGAGGAGAAATAAGAACCAACTCGTGTTTGGTTCTGGACGAATCGAAATCTCCGCATCCATCCAGAAATTCCCTCAACTAGACGATCGCCTAGAATCTGCCCCAACAATGGCGTCTCACTGTGCTATCACACAGTAACACTCAAACCTAGTCCGAACTCAGTCCTTGGGATGAACCAAACCGAATATTAAATCTAATATTTGAACTATTTCCAGAAATCGAATCCGATAAGATGAAAACAGAAACGAGAAACGTTACTGATTAAGCAAGAGCTCTCTGGACGAATCATGGAATCATGAATGTTGGGTTAATCAGAGAAATTTAGCCGAACATGACTGGGAAAAACGAAAAACAGACGAAGAACACGAAGAACATTGCAGAGAAACTGAAACTTGTGTCTTCAATCCAAAATAATTCCAAAAGGTAATGACATATCTGTTTTTGGCTGCTCCTAACTTAAACTTAACCTAAAATGGAAATGGGCTAGGGCTGCACAATGGCCCAAAACGAAATAAATAGTAAATGGGTTTTTAAATACAATATTCGGGCCTAAAAATCCAGAAAAACAACTCTAACTTTGGCTCCAAGTTCGACCATCCTCTTGACCGAATTTGCCTTCGGAGTCTCCATAACATTTGTAGCCCTTTGGATCATCTGAAATATGAGACAAAAATGAGGCAAATCCGATGTCTAGTTCAAAATTTATGGTTAAAACAGTGAAACATATTAAATCTGGAATTTTTATAATGAAAATGAATTAAATCCAAATAAAAGCCCAAAGCCCAAATATGCATTAAAGCCCATTATTTATTAGCTAACAATCCTAAATTTATTACCCAAAAGATACAAAATAAGTGTGTAAAATATTCAATTATCAAATTCCCCCACACTTATCCTTTTGCACTCTTGGGCAAAATCAAAAAGAAAAGAAAATTGGAAGAAAGAAAATTCTCATTTCTAGTAATTGCCAACAATATAAAAATTTTAACAAGGAACACAAGGTTTCAAAAGACCAAGCAATCAAGATCGAAATCCCTTCATCTCAAATTACAAATCATGGCAACCTCAATCAATGATGCTAATCACACAATGTGATCCCTCAAAGGATGCCCTCAATCAATCTCTCAAGTGTATAAGGAGAGAAGTGTATCACTCAAATTTTACTTAAGAAAATTGTTTTACCATAGGCTTGCTCAATTTCTACTTCTCCACTACTCATACCACATGCATGCATAAATCAATAAAGCTTATTATTTATGGTTGTAATGGGGTTGGGGTGAATGTATGTAGAAGTATGGAAAAGAGAGGCAAAGCACCAAGGAAATCTAAAAGAGCACTAGCTAAAGAAAATGACCAAATTTTTTCTTTGCTTTTGCTCATCTTTCTTTGTTTTTGCTTTCTTTTTTTTTTTTACTCTCTTTTTTTTCTTGCTCTTTTCTTTTCTTTGTTTCTTTTCTTATCCTTTTTTTTTTTAATATATATTGACCAAATCAAATATCTCTAATTCCCCCACACTTAAATTGTTGCACTCCTGAGCAACCTCCACACTTAAACACAAACAAAAGTGAAACCAATGCTCAATGTAATTCCAAGGTGCAGTAAAAACTGTTTTTACACTTAGGCTAGTAATGTGGTTTGTAAAATAATGAGTCACAAAGGCACAAAGGGGTTAGCAAAGGGAATATGATGCAGGGGAAAGCTATTTGGCCAAAGTATGGAAATGAAAGAAAGAAAACAAGCCTCCATCATATTTACACATGTCAGTGAAAAGGCAATTTCAAAAAGAAAGGGAGCAAGTTCTAGAAACATGAATCATGAGTAGATGCACACATAAAAGAAAGAATGGTAAAGGATGAGTTCCATTCAAGTAGGCCCAAAATCTCACATGGGTAAATATCAAATCATGCAATCAGCACCACAAAATCAACTACCAAGACATATAATCCAAGAGTCCAGAATTGCAGTCCAACAGAATAATCTATCAAAACCCAAATGTCCAAGTTTGAAATATGTGGCAATCATAGAAAGAGAAACTATATTATTCACACACTAATTTTATTTGGAAAAAGAACATAAAAGAAAATAGAGGTATAGAAAGAAAGAAAGAAGAATGCTCCCCAAGTGGTTTATGGAAGATAAGTGACATCAATGAGGAGGATCTCTTCTTCCTCAGGTTGCTTCATGTCTCCCTCATGAAATTGCTTGAGGCGGTGTCCATTGACTTTGAAGGTCCATCCAGTGGGTGGATCACACAACTTAACAACACCAAAAGGGAAAACATTAGCAACCACAAAAGAGCCATCCCACCTAGACCGAAGCTTACCTGGCATAAACTTTAAGCGGAAATTGAATAGAAGAACTTTTTGACCCACAGAAAACTCTTTCCTCAAGATGTGCTTATCATGGAATGCCTTTGTCTTCTCCTTGTACAACCGTGAACTCTCATAGGCATCCAATCTAAGCTCATCCAACTCTTGCAGCTATAGCTTTCGTTCCATTCCAGACTTAGCCAAATCCATGTTACACTGCTTAATGGCCCAATAGGCTTGATGCTCCAACTCAACCGGAAAATTACATGCCTTACCAAAGACAAGCCGATAGGGAGACATCCCAATAGGAGTCTTATAGGCGGTGCAATAGGCCCACAAGGCATCATCCAATCGCTTACTCCAATCTTTCTGGGTAGAGTTAACAATCTTCTGAAGGATTTGCTTAATCTCTCTATTGGAAGCTTCAGCTTGACCATTAGTCTGGGGGTGGTATGCTATGGAGATCTTGTGAAGCACTCCATACTTACATAACAAAGCACCCATGCTTCGATTGCAAAAATGAGAACCTTGGTCACTGATGATGGCTCTAGGAATGCCAAACCTGTAGAAAATGTTAGACCTAATAAAATCTACCACCACAGAAGAATCATTAGTCCGGGTGGCTTTCGCCTCAACCCATTTTGAAACATAATCCACAGCCAAGAGTATGTAAGTATGACCATAAGAAACAGGAAATGGACCCATAAAATCAATACCCCAAACATCAAAAACTTCACAAAACAATATAGGATTTTGGGGCATCTCATGCCTATGGGAAATATTTCCAGTTCTCTAACAGTTATTACATGACTTACAAAACATATCGGTATCATGAAATAGGATAGGCCAAAATAAACCACAGTCTAACACTTTCCTAACAGTTCTTTGTGGTCCAAAGTGACCACCACAAGCAGAAGCATGACAAAAATGCAAGATAGAATCAAACTCATGATCAGGCACACATCTCCTAATTACTTGGTCACTACAGAACCTCCACAAATAAGGGTCATCCCAAACATAATATTTAGAATCACTTTGCAATTTCAGAGTCTGGGTCGTAGTGGAATCAGCAGGTAAAACTCTAGCAACCAAATAATTAACCAGATCAGCATACCATGGAATCTTACCCTACAGCTGAAGAAGCTGCTCATCAAGAAAATCATCCTGAATAGGAGAGGCGTGAGAGGGAGAATGAGAAATGCGACTCAAGTGATTAGCCACCTAATTTTGTGATCCATTTCTATCTTTAATCTCAACATCAAACTCTTGGAGCAACAACATCCATCGAATAAGTCGAGGCTTAGCATCTACCTTTTTCAAAAGAAACTTCAATGTAGCATGGTCAGAGTAAACAATAACTCTACTAGCTAACAGATATGATCTAAACTTATAAAAGGCGAACACTATAGCTAACAACTCCTTCTCTGTGGTGGTGTAATTAGACTGGGCAGAATCCAAGGTCTTGGATAGATATGCAATGACATGAGAGGCTTTATCAACCTGCTGAGCCAAGATAGCACCAATAGCATAGTTGAAGGCGTCACTCATAATCTCGAATGGAAGCAGCCAATTCAGTGGTTGGATCACAGGGGTTGTAGTCAAGCACCGCTTTAAATGGTCAAAGGCCAACTTGCACTCATCATCAAATACAAAGTTGATGTCCTTGTGTAACAGGTTGGACAAAGGGCGAGCTATCTTGCTGAAATCCTGGATAAATCTCAGGTAGAAACCTGCATGACCAAGAAAAGAACGAACTTCCCGTACAAATGTGGGGTAAGGTAAAGCAATGATAACATCAATCTTAGCAGGATCTACCTTAATACCCTTACTAGACACAATATGCCCTAAAACAATCCCTGACTCAACCATAAAGTGACACTTCTCAAAATTTAGCACAAGATTAGATTCTATGCATCTATGCAAAACTCTAGACAAGTTAGCTAAGCATGCATCAAAACCAGACCCATATACAGTGAAATCATCCATAAACACCTCCATGCAATCCTCTAGAAACTCAGAGAAAATACTTACCATATAATGTTGAAAGGTGCCTTGTGCATTGCAAAGGCCAAAGGGCATTCTTCGGTAGGCATATGTTCCAAAGGGGCATATAAAGGTCGTCTTCTCCTGATCCTCAAGAGCAATATGGATCTCGAAGTAGCTGGAGTATCTATCAAGGAAGCAATAGTGAGACTTACCGGCCAACTGCTCTAACATCTAATCAATGGATGGTAAAGAATAATGATCCTTGCGGGTGGCTTGGTTGAGTCTCCTATAACCAATGCAAACCCTCCAACTGTTCTGGACTCTGGTAGGAATGAGCTCATTCTTCTGATTGGCCACCACAGTCACTCCAGACTTATTGGGAACCACCTGAACTGGGCTAACCCACTGGCTATCAGAGATGGGATATATAATACTAGCTTGCAGAAGCTTGGTGACCTCCTTCTTCACCACATCAAGAATAAGGGGATTAAGGCATTTCTAGGGTTGCCTCACTGGTTTAGCCTCATCTTCCAACAAAATCCAATGCATACACATGGAGGGGCTAATACCAACAATGTCAGCTAGTGTCCACCCAATCACCTTCTTGTTTGCCCTCAATAAGCTTAGCAGCTTCTTTTCTTGCTTCGGTAAAAGGGTGTTTTCTACAATGACTGGCAACTGTTCACCCACCTCCAAGTAAGCATACTTCAAATGATCCGGGAGGGATTTCAACTCCAACTTGGGTGGTTGCTCAATGGAGGGACGAAGCTTGGGTTGTTGTTCCGCAAGTTCTGTAGTGTGCACACCTGAAATCTTGGAAACCATACACAAAGAAGCAGGACTATGTCTAGGCAACTCACTGTTAGAATCAGAATCCAACACATCATGCAAAGAAGAAGTCTCACAATCAACATCACAAAGAGCATCACAATCAATATCAGAATGCAAAGCGACACTCTCACAATCAAAATCAATGTCATCACACAATGCATCATCAATCTCAGTGCATATAGGACACCATGTATCATCAGAGCAATCACAAATAGCACAATCACTCTTAGATGCAATATCAGGAAAATCAGCATACCAATTAGCAAGAACATCATCCACAGCATCATCAATCACATCAATGCAGAAAATAGAGTGCTCCTTCCTAGGATGTTACGTGGCATCAAAAATATTGAAATTCAAAGAAATATCACCAAACTCCATAGAAAGGGTACCAGAATGCACATCTATTTTGGTTCTAGCTGTTTTCATGAAAGGTCTACCTAGTATGATTGGTGACCTACTATTAGGAGACTCATCCTCTATATCTAAGATGTAAAAATCAACAGGAAATATCAACTCATTAACTTTCACTAATACATCTTCAAGCAAACCAGAGGGATGGGCATTACTCCTATTAGCTAACTGAACAATAACACTAGTAGGGCGTAAGGGACCAAGACCAAGAGATGCATAGACAGATGTAGGCATAACATTAATTGAAGCACCTAAGTCTAGCATGCAATCATCAAATCTATAGTTACCAATGATACAAGGGATAGAAAACATTCCTGGATCCTTGCACTTTCGAGGCATGGTAGGCTGGATGAGTGCCGATACATTCTGGTTCATGCCCACTTGTTCATTTCCCTTCAATCTCCTCTTGTTGGTGCACAATTCCTTGAGAAACTTGGCATACTTAGAAATATGCTTGATTGCATCCAAGAGAGGAATGTTGATCTCAACCTTTCTGAATGTCTCTAAAATATCCTTCTCTTATGCTAGTGCCTTTTCTGCCACTTTCTTGGATTGAATGGATCTCTGAGGGAAAGGAAGAGGGATAGGGATGTCCTCTTAAATTTGCTTCACTGCCTCCTTATCTTTAGAGTCACTCTTCTCATTTCCTGACTCTCTATCTGATGTAATCACATATGCAGCTGGCCTAGGCTCTTCCAATTGCTTGCTAGACCATAGGGAGATAACACTCACATTCCCCTTAGGGTTGGGAATGGTCTGAGAAGGAAGAGTGTTGTTGAAACCTTGAGGTTGGAGTTGGTTCAATGATGTTGCCAATTAGCCAATCTGGGTTTGCAAACTATGAATGAAAGTTTCAGTTAATTGCTAGAATTGCAAGGTATTCTTGGCAAATTGCTTCATCATATCCTCAAGTGAGGAACCAGAAGAACTACTACTACTGCTACTAGGCTGCTGTGTCACTAGAGGGGGTGCACATATGGCTGGTGGGGGAGGAGGAACTGGAAGAGGAGGTGGTGCAGAATGTGAGAACCCAGGTGGTCTAAACTGCCTCTGTTAGTAACCACCATAATTATGATTCTGCTGAAACTGGTTGCCTTGATTCTGGTAGCTCTGATTACCCTGATTCTGGTTCCAGCGGAAATTAGGGTGGTTTCTCCAGCCAGGGTTGTAAGTATTAGACAAGGCATTGTTCTGTTGTTGGTATTGAGGCTTTCTTGGAAACACACCAACTGCAGCTACTGAATGGTCTTGATAATTGGAATCTTGGAAGGTAGGGCAGGACTCAGTAGGATGGTAAGGATCAGCACAATATCCACATGAATATCCCATCTGAGGAGGAGAAGCATGTACTGTCTGTGTAACTGCCAACTGTCTAACCAGAGAAGTCAAGTCATCAAGTCTATTCTCAAGTCTTTGTTGATCTGCAACCTGAGGAGTGTGAATCTGGTATACAGGGGTACTATTTGCTCTAGTACCAAATTGCTGTGAGTTGGTAGCCATGATAGATATCAAATTTCTTGCTTCCTCAGGTGTCTTATTCTGCAAAGCCTCACCACTAGATGCATCAACCAGATTTCTGTCATTAGGCAACATACCCTCATAGAAGTATGTAATAAGAAGTTACTATGTGATTTGATGGTGTGGACAGCTTGCACACGACCTCTTGAACCTCTCCCAATGCTCATGTAGGTTCTTCCCATTCACTTGTTTAATGCCACTGATTTCTTTCCGGATGGATGTGGCTCTTGAGGATGGAAAGAGTTTCTCTAGAAACAACTTGGCCATATCATTCCAGCAGGCAATAGATTGAGGTTGAAGGTAGAACAACCAGTCTTTAGCTCCACCTTCAAGTGAGAAAGGAAAAGCTCTCAGTTTGATATGCTCCTTATCAATTGCTTGTGGCTTCATTGTGCTACAAACCACATGAAATTCCTTCAAATCCTTATGGGGACATTCACCTGCAAGACCATGAAACTTGGAAAGCAAATGGATAAGACCAGATTTAAGTACAAAGTTAGCACCAAGTTTAGGATATTGAATGCACAAAGGTTGATTGACTACTGTAGGGGCAGCTAATTCTTTCAAAGTTGGACAATTTTCTTGTTCTGCCATATTTTCAGAGTTAGCAAAAGTACTACTAGAATCAGTAAATTCACAAGACTCAAGAGACACAGAATCAAATTTAGAATCTGAAATAGGATCCGTAGTTACCAATTGACTTAACCTCACGATCCGTCTAGCAGCTAGGATAGTTCTCTCTATTTCAGGATCTCTTTCTAACAGATCTTCTGGAGTAGTAGTAGTCTTGGTACTCATACAACAGCATATGGCAGAATGGAAAACTCAGAAAAACAGCAAAAACAGACTTACAAAACCACAAAAATAGTCACAAAACAGCAAAACACTAAAATCACACTAGAAGACTCAAAATGCAAAAACTGACCACACTAGAAAATAACCAAAATAAATGCAGAAACACTATCAAATGATTTTTAAAATTTATGGGATCTGTACAGAAACACTCCTAGACCATTGGGGGACCTAAAAATGCAATAAAAAAACTTTAAAAAAAATTCAAAGAGTGGTCAAAACGATGGAATTTGGCTTAAAAATGAAGACCACATGGCAAAACAATGTGTCTTGATATTTAGGCCAAAATCTATCAACCTGCCAAATTTCATCTTAATCAGAGAAAATCGCAAAGTCTAGTAGAAATCCTAGGAACAATTTCAAAAATACCGGCTAAGTCTCGCCGGGAACAAAAAAACAGCAAAAACAGGGCCTAAATGATGGAATTTGGTGATTTTAAGTAGGACCTCACTCCGCTAAGGGGGTGACTATTGTGTAAAATGCCAATTTCCATGTGGGAAAGCCCTAGTTCAAGTGATCTGGGTGAAAAAATTTCCTGGTTAGTCACTCGAACTGATTAAACTAATCCTACTCTACTGTTACTAATCAAACCGATGCGAATTCCCCGGCAACGGCGCCAAATTTTGACAGAGATTTGTCGTGATCTCCCAAAATAACCAGGATCAATATAATTTTGCAATATAATGGGGAACCTGGATCATTTTCCTAACGAATTTGCAGTGGGTTTACATCAGCAACAATAAAACAGAAACAGTAAAATTGGGGGGTTTTCAGTTCAAACAAATTAAAAACGAAATAAACAGAAACAAAACAAAGTAAAGCAAATTGAAAACAAAATGAATAGAGACAGATTAAAATCAATCAACCCAACATTTCAAATTCCAGAAACTTCCATCATTGAGCAGAAATAAGAACGAACTCACGTTTGGTTCTAGACAAACCGAAATCTCCGCATCCGTCCAGAAATTCCCTCAACTAGACGATTGCTTAGAATCTGCCCAAACAATGGCATCTCATTGTGCTATCGCACAGTAACACTCAAACCTAGTCTGAACTCAGTCCTTGGGATGAACCAAACTGAATATTAAATCTAATATTTGAACTATTTCCAGAAATCGAATCCGATAAGATGAAAACAGAAACGAGAAACGTTACCGATTAAGCACAAGCTCTTTGGATGAATCATGGAATCATGAACGTTAGGTTAATTGGAGAAATTTAGCCGAACATGACTGGGAAAAACGAAAAACAGACGAAGAACGCGAAGAACACGAAGAACATTGCAGAGAAATTGAAACTTGTGTCTTCAATCCAAAATAATTCCAAAAGGTAATGACATATCTGTTTTTGGCTGCTCCTAATTTAAACTTAACCTAAAATGGAAATGGGCTAGGGCTTCACAATGGCCCAAAATGAAATAAATAGTAAATGGGTTTTTAAATACAATATTCGGGCCTAAAAGTCCAGAAAAATGTCTCTAACTTCAGCTCCAAGTTTGACCATCCTCTTGACCGAATTTGCCTTCGGAGTCACCATAACATTTGTAGCCCTTTGAATCATCTGAAATATGAGACAAAAATGAGGCAAATCCGATGTCTGGTTCAAAAGTTATGGTTAAAACAGTGAAACATATTAAATCTAGAATTTTTATAATGAAAATAAATTAAATCCAAATAAAAGCCCAAAGCCCAAATATGCATTAAAGCCCATTATTTATTAGCTAACAATCCTAAATTTATTACCCAAAAGATACAAAATAAGTGTGTAAAATATTCAATTATCACCAACTCCAGGATTGAACACCCTCCATTTGGTGAGAAAATCCGACCCCCTTTGCCAGTTGAGTCCAAGGACGAGGGTATCAAATAGGCTTTATTGATGTGCTTATCCAGCTTTAATATGTGACAAAATAAAACATTAATTGTATTCAAGGTTTGTGACAGCCAATTAAGACCAATTTGAGCCCACATATTTTTTTGCCAACATCAATATTTCTAATATGCACAATAAATATTTCATGATAGAATTTTTTAATACTTTTTTACTTTAACCAAAATCAAAATAAATCATATTTAGGTGTAGATTAGGTTTGTGAGCCCTCATTTATTACGAAAATAAAGTAAAAAAGGTTAAAATATACATTTAATTCTCTAAATTTACTTCAAGTTTCAATTTGATTCCTCAAGTTCATAAAGTGTATTTTTTATTCCCAAATTTTAAAATCATTAATCTCATTAATAGAAAATGCTCCCCCAACGAATTTACGTGCGGACTCTACAATTGAGCTCTGGAAACAAACTCTTTCCACTTCTCATTATCTTTTTCTCTTTATTTCATAACTTCCATCCACTTCATATGTTCTCAGTGGTCTTCAGCTGTGTCTCCTTCTTTAGGTTCATAGTTTTCCTTGGTTTACAATACATGTTAATTTTCTAGTGGGTAGCAAAGGAAAATATGATCATCTCATGGTTGCTAAGGAAAATATAGCATTTTACCATAGGTCTTATCAGAGACGAACCACTATGGTTACTTGGAATCAGTCTGCTAATGATGTTTTTTATTTAGTTAGAGTAGAACAGGGTGTAAACAGAGGGGCTGCGCGTTATTGCCATTCTACTAGATACCATCCTTCATCTTCTTCATTGAGTGCTTCTTCAACTTCAGGTTCTACCGTTCTGGGGCTGTAGGATCGATTAATATCATAGGCTCTTGTTTTGCGGTGCCTCTTGAGAATAATAAACACATGGATGTTAGCATGCATGTCAGTGAGGTAGTTGGAAATGCTTCTCTACCTGTAAGACTACCGGACCTTCAAAGTTTTGGTCACTATTTTGATCAAGTGAACGTCCAGAGACACGTGGCAACATGACAGGCCCTTATTTGGCTGATTTAATATGGGTAAATTTGCTTCCTAATCTGATTAGTGACATGCATCAATTAAGTGACGTGGTAGAAAAGAAACAACATGATGCCTCATTAAGATATAATTCTGATAATCCTAATTTCAATATTGAGGCAGCATTTAGACCCGTTTTGGATTCAAGAAAATGTAGGAATGGAACGGAAAATATTTTGCCACAATATGTTTAGTTTGCATTAGAAAAGAAAATGGGTTGATAAGAAATCTTTGTTTGATTGGAAGAAAATAAGATATGAAAATAAGGCAAAATACTATTTTACTCTTAAAAATAAAATATTATTTTAAATCACACAAAACCAAGCAGTGCACACTCGAAATGTTCACTCGAGTGTGGCATATGCACACTCAAGTATGCAACTTTGTGAGTGCAAAAATGTGACTTCTTTCTCCTATTTTCACAGTGCACTCAAGTGTGACATTTAGATACTCGAGTGCTGCAATTATTTTTAGTGCTTAGATGTCCTCTGTTTACTAGTCACATTGACACCACACACTCATGAACCGCACTTCCCTTTCCCTACAAATAGATGTTGACAGCCTTCGTCGCCAAAAGACCCCACCCTCCACCATCATCCTTCTGCTCTTCACATCAACCTTCACTACACGGTTGAGCTTGTTGGTGCTTATGATGATGCCATCGAGTACCGGCTCACCCTAGATCACCATCTTTTGGAAGCTTGCGAAGATTGTTGGGAATCTCTTAAATGGATTTCTTCCCATTCAATCCCTACCAATGCCGGTGAACTGTGGCTTATCAACCATGACAATTTCAACAAAATTTACCTTAGTGGCGAAGCACCAGATGAAACCATCATACATGACATCACTATGCGAAGTAGGATAGAAGATTTACCTAGCTGTGCGAAGTTAGCAAGTGGCTTTCTTTCATGTCCATACTTTTGGGGATCGAAGCCCATCAGATCTGAAACAGAGGAAGGACATGAACAAAGTCTACCGCTTTCGCCAAGCAGGGTTGATAACTCGATGATCAATCCGGTGGTGGACGGGCTCCTAGCTTGGACGGCATTGGATGCTCGAAGCTGCTTGTTTATGTTTGTAGGAAAAATCAACTTAGAGACAAGGGAATTTCGTACTACGAAGTAGTGAAGAAGAGTGATTGGGAAGTTAAAATGGATTTGTTTGAAGTGGAAGGAGAAGATCATTGCTTCCACATCTTCACTCTTAAAACTAGAACTAACATGAGGGGTTATTTGAAATTTATCACCGTTGGAAGATGGTTCCCACTAATAATGTAATAAAAATATATTCACATATAGATGAAAGAAAATTGTTGGCCACCAGAAAATATTTTCTTAAGAAAGGGTGAACCAAACGGCCGTCACCGGATGGAAAATCCAATTCTCTTTTTTCCTTCCATGATTTGCAGTGAACCAAACAAGCATTTAATTCCCTTCATGATAGCTCTTTTCGCCGTATTGCCCCTGAGTTTGAACTTCCAGACTATTCCTCTGCTCTGGTTCAGTTTGTTCAGAACGGGATTGGGACAAATGAAACTCTTCACTTAGTTCAAACTTTATTCTCACTGAATGCCGAGAGTTTTTTGAGGTGGACCCCATCATGTGGTGGAATATCATTTCCTAGTGGATCTTAGATAATACTGACATGCTTGCTTATTGTGTGGGCTTCTTGACTGTTGCAAGCCCACTAGACGCTCATATTTATTGGTCACAATACATTATCGTTGAAGGTGTATGGATTGAAGTTAATCCCCATGGATTTTGAGGGTAAATTGAATTGGTTAAATAGGTTGTTTCTGGCCTTATCATTTTTGGGCTTCAATCCTCCAAATACATGACATGCTAGACTCTCTTCTCCAGATGAAGCGTTATGGATGCATTGGACCCTCTTGTTTGCGTTTCATACCCTACGGACTTGTGTAACATCCTAAATTTGGGATATAGGAATTTGGAATAATATGTGGAATTAAATTGTGGAAATTGGCCAAAATAAATTATTGGAGATTAAGATTTCATATTTAGGTGTAAATGAGAAGCCCAAAAATCTTATATTCAACAAATTAAATGGTGTTTAATATAATAAAGGAAGTTCCATGGGCTCCTAATTAAGCCCAACACGTAGCCACATTAGAAGCCCATTATTCCCTCTGTTTTCCTTATGTATTTCTGCCTAATATATTTGTCCAATGCCACGTGATCAGCAACAAGGGGAAGGTATATAAACATACTTAATTGATCCCTTAGCCTTTGTAATATTGCCCAAACCGTGATAGCAATAAGGAAGCAACAGGAAATAGATATATGCCGACAAAACCATTTATTTTTCCCACCTCACCGAAAGTCACAGCAGACACCCAGAGAGCAGCAGATCTCGACACAATTCCTTGCTTCTCTACCTCTGCTTTCTCGTGTACAGCAACCCCCATGCTCCATTGTCTCTTTGGGAATACAGAAGGTTAACGCCATACTCCACTATTCTTCTCGGCATTCAACAAGTTTCGCTCGACTCTCCCATGTTCTCTGCGCAAGCCAGACCCCATTGTTTTCTGTTTCTTCATTAAACCATACTCCACTGCTTCTTCGAGTTTCGTTACAGCATAACAGAAAGACATATCTCTCTAACTCGTTTGTAGTGCAATGCTCCACGGTCTCATTCAAAATTGAAGAGCCATATACTTTTCCATTTGCATTCGTCTTCCTTTGGTTTTTCTGCAGAAATGAGAGTGAGAGACTGAAGAGTTGAACCGAAAGCATTGTGAGACAGGAGAGAGGAAGTAGAGAGCTGAGGATTTGCAGAAAATGAGAAGAGTTAGAGAGAGTGTGAATGTTGGAGTTCGAGAGTGAGAGAAGGTGAGGAGCAATCTGTATCACCATGCTCCTTTGCATTTGACTGTCAAAACAAGAAAAAAAAGAAAACGGAGGCTGAGAATGTGAGAGGAAGCTCGAGATCGAGAAGGGAAGAAGAAGGTCTCAACGTGCATGAAAGCATGAGTTTGAACAAGGTGAATCTTTGAGCTTCTTCTTTCTAGCTTCTGCATGTTGTTTCCTGCATGTGGGTATAGCAGAAACTGAACTAAGAAACATTGCCGCTGCATCTGAACCTGAAACTTAGGAACGTAATAAGAAGAATTTGCTTTGAAAGATATAGGAAGCTTTGTAGTTGCTGCACGTTGGGTCTGTTTAGGCTAAAGGAATAATAGGAACGGTTTTGGCGTGTGTTCCTCTGTTTTTCGTTGTTGAAACAGATTTCACACCGTCTGCTACAGTAATTTCGTAAGTGAACAGTGCACAGTACTGTAGCAACGTTACTGATCACGTGCTAGTTTTCCAGCTGAGCACCGATTTTTAGAAAGGCCAAAAAAAATAGTAAACGACCTTATTTGACCTTGAAATTTTATGAACATATAGTAGACATGCTAAAGTTTAAAAGGAGCTTTGGTTCACCCTAAACCGAGGTCTGTAGCTCAAGATATGATTTTTGGAAAATAGGTCAAAATCCTGTAACGTTTCTGTAACGTTTTCTGAACAGACCTGATGGTTTTGTGAACTGGAAATTATTGGAATAAGATAAAATTATGGAATTTTCCAGAAAGAAAATAGAGATGCGTAGCTTTCTTTTGGTGGGTATTTTGTAATTTTCTAAGCTCCTGAGTAAAGAGTTATGATTTTTACAAATGACTCCAAGTTTTGGAAGCTAAAACTGAACAGTCTGTATGTTTTCGAAATATGGGAAATAATTATGTGTGATTAAATGTTGGAACCAATTTTTCCAAAAACTAGACTTAATGAGGAGTTCATAGGTTTTTGATCCACCTGAATCCGATACCTATAGCTCCATATATGAATTTTTAAAGTTAAGCTATGAATTTTGAAAGCTTAACAGGACAGTCCAGGAAAATGTAAAATCTGGGAATTATTTGACAAGTTCTGACCTTAGAAAATATTTTTATATGAAAGGGGACTTGTCAATGAACACGTGAGAGTTGATGGCACATTAATATGATTTTTGTGCAATTAATTAGAAATAATTGAACTTGCTGGATTTTTAAGGACAGCGAAAGACAAAGGTTGAAAGTAACAAGTTTAAGTTACTTAGTTGAACCCTAATAAAATAAGGGTTAAAAAGGAAATAAACATTCATTTTCCCTGATTCTAAAAATATGATTATGTCCTTAGGGCTAAAAGGAAAAGGATGAAATTCAAGCAACCCAGACGATTGGCGAAAGAGGAACCCGAGTAAGGACAGTAGTTCTTAAAAAGTAGTGGGCTTACCTTACTTGCATATATTTGATATTATTGCTTATGTTTATATGTATGATTACTATGCTTGCTTGTTATATATAACATATTTGTATGATTGAAGCTTTGTTTATGAATATGCTATGGTCATCAGTATTATGCATAGAGCATTGAGCATGCAAAATTTCATTATGTTAACATGAGCTTGTGTAAGGTGAGTATATCATACATTAACATTTATCTTGCATACATTGTTTGGTATTGCCTACTACTGGGATTCCTCAGAATCTCACCCTCCCCTACCAACCAATAGACAGGTGAGCACTTGAGAAGAGTGTTGCACAAGATTCAAGGAGGGAGCATTGCTTGAAGTCGGCCCAGCAGAAGGACATCAGAAGAACCGAAGGATGACAGTGATGTAAAGTGTATTTAATTCTCACTGTCTATAACGAATGTAAATGTTAGAAAAAATGGTATTAGCTTTGGGATTACCTCTGTCCTGTTATTAATTTAATTTCCGCTGTATCAGTATAATTATTATTTCTGGTTCTTGTCACACCTATTGTGTAAGATTAAGCTAAGAATTTAGGCACCCGGGGATGGTGTTACAACTTGGGAGATCTACTTTGTGTTCTATAACGATCTTACACAATCGTACGTTCAACTCATTCCACTTCTAGACTAAGGAACGCTTGGTGGGGACTCAAGTTCGGAATACCACAGTGATAGTAATGATTTTATCTTTCATGTTTATGTGGTTTTAACATCTTCTCAGCGTCAAGGTAGAAAAATAGCTCAGTCAACCAATCCTGATAATTCTCTCATCGTCCTAAGCTAGGTGTGGCGGATCCTGCAGCTAGTGTTTCTTGTGACACTTACTCTTCTTATTTGGGTTTTAGCAGAGTTTGTTCCAAAAAAAACTCCGCATGTGGGCATGAAGTATCATTTCGACAGTTCATGGACGAATGCGCTTTAATTGATATAACTGTGCAGGGAGACCTATATTCTTGGACTAATAATTGAAAAGGTCCTGATCATGTTTTGGAAAAATTAGATCGAGCACTTTGCAACACGTACGATTTGGTCTCGTCAGTTTTCTGCATCCATTGTCCAGGCTTTACCGATTATGCCATCTGATCTTTCACCCATCCTTCAACAAACTCATGCCATATCTAATGGCTAACAAGTCCAAGTGGCTCCTGGGCTTACAAAAATTGTTAGATTAAAGAGCATTAGGAGGGCTCTCGTCAATGGGATAAGCTTTTAGTTGGCTGCACTTCTTCAAATATTAATGACTTAGAGAATGAGCTTCAGTTTTGGCATAATAAAGGAACCTTAGCAAGCTCAAAAGAGCAGCATGTTAACTCATTAAAATCTTCCTTAGAATTTTGGTATGATTGTGAGGAAACTCTTTGGTTGCAAACAGGGGCGGATCCAAGATTTTTATCAAGGAGGGGCACCATTGGGGGGATTCTGGGTTCGAGGTTTGGGGGTAGCACCCCAAATTTTTTTTTTGATAAAAAAAAGTATATTACAATATCATCGTTCTATGCCTTATTTTTTTAGAATTCTATCATAATTGTTTTATTATCAATGTTATCAAATACATCTTTTTCAATATAATACACTAAACAATCGTTCCATCATTCATCTCTCATCCGATTATGAAATGCAGTCTTGATGTATTTTATAGCTGAAATACTTTTTCCACCAATGCAATTGCTACAGTCAAAATTAATGCTAACTTTATAAGTAAATAAACTAAAGGATATATAAAATGTTGTTTTGTTTCAACCATCCACTTGTCAAGATCAGCTATTCCTTGCAAATCCAAAAAATCAAGATCATTTTGCACATCAACAATATACGTTGAACAATGGTTTACGAGTAGGCTAAATGTTAGAAAAAAAAAAAACATTGAAATTCAAGGGGGCATTGCCTTCCAATTATAAACATGGGTCTGGCTATGGTTGCAAATCAAGACAAAACTGATTGTTGCAGGGTGATAGGAATACCAAATACTTTCATAGTTTTGCAAGTGCTCGGCGTATGAAAAAAATTGATTATACCAAATACCACTTTGGAACCTATACAGTTAGAGATGGATACAAAATGCCACGTTTAACAACAGGGCAATCCTCTGACTTGGTATATATGGCATGTGAAATGATTTGCAAGGCTCATCTTCCACCAAGAATGAAACTTTTACTTTGGAAGTTGGTAGCAAACAGTTCCAACCTCTCATTTATTAAAGGATAGGCATCTATCATCTTTTGAGGTAGGTCAGTTCTATGATTCTAATTTTGTTTTCAAATTTCATTGGATTTATATGTGCTAAAACTGATTATAATTGGCATTCCCCCTCGCCCTTTTTGCAAGAGAATATTAGGGGGTTCCTTGATCCTATTGTTAAGGAACATCGTCTCATCAGAAATATTTATAACATAATTTTTTTAACCTCATCACTGCAGGTATTTATAAGAAGAATCAACAAAGTATTTAGGGAGAATCATAATTAAATCCAGTTGAAATACCAAAATCTAAATTTAGGCCTACACTTTGAACAAATTTCTATTTAGGCTAAGAGGCCTAATTAGGGATTCCTTAATGTTGTTAAAAGATCATAATGTCCTTATATAATTATGAAGGTAATGTGAAGGAGGGACATGCTTGATTTTGGGTTTAATTATTTCATCTAGATTTGGTTAAGGTGCAAAAATATTCATTAACATTTATCAAAAGTGCATCCACTACCATATATTTTTTGAAGATGCAAAAATATCTATGAACATTCAAAATGAGAGCAAAAATATCAGTATCATTAAATATAAGCTAACACTGTTACACCTACATATGCAAAAAGACTATGGGCCCCACTACAAAAAGTAATAGTGTTAGGTTAAATTTAACAGTACAAAATTTTTCGCTCTCATTTTAAATGTTTATGGTTATTTATATGGTGGTAGACACAGTTTAGGTAAAAGTTCTTGGGTATTTTTACACCTTAAAATCTTTTAATTTGATTATTGGGAAAATTCTTGAAAAAGAACTTTAAAAATGTATTATAGGATAAAAAAGTTTTCCGAATATTCATAATACCATAGAGATGTGTGGCCATGATTTGTCTTTTTTAAAATTAAATGGAAATGACAAAAATGTCCCACTGAGTTTAAAAGATGAGCTCCTATTTTAATATGGGTTTAACAAGTCCAGAAAAAGGCTTTAACAAGTTCTAATAAGATTTTTACAAATTTCAATTCATAAATCACCACTTGCTACAAAGCCAAGGTATTGATTCTCAGTTCTGGTAAAAGTTTTATAAGTTCATATAAGGTTTTGACAAGTTTTGTAAGATTTTCATGAAGTTCAATTCAAAAGTCACTACTTACTATAATGGTTAGGTATTGATTCCCACTTTTGATAAGGGTTTTAAGAGTTCGGATAAGGTTTTAACAAGTTATGATAAAAGTTTCACAAATTCTAATTCAAAACTCACCACTTGCTACAAGGCAAGTGGTGAAGGAAAAAATAATATATTTTTTGTAACAATGAAAGACCCAAGCTTGATTGTGAAAAAACGCAAAGATCCACAGTAGTAGAACAATCTAACTCCTTCTGAAGTCTCACATTTCTAGCTCTTGATAATGAATTGAGTCTTACAACCTACCAATGGAGAATCAAATGTCGCCGATCTATCTCTTTACAAGTTTATTTTGACCAAAACTTTTGGTCCTTATTAGAAGTCTATTTTCAGAATAAGTAAAACCAAAGCCAATGCCATATTCAATTGTTCTTTTTAATTACACAGGGACATTTTGGTCTTTTAACAACATTTAAAAATCCCTAATTAGTCCTCTTGACCTTGATTTGGAATTTGTTAAAAGTATAGACCTGAATTTGGATTTTGGTATTTCAAGTGGATTTAATTGGGATTTTTTGATGTGTTAGGAAATGTATATTAGTATTCATGTAAATAGCAATAATCATGGGATTGTAAATAAGTATAATTAGGGATTAAGATTAGGGTAATTATCATTATGAGCCATTAATGCATAGTCTCCTATCTCGTATAATATCCCTACCTTTTTTTTAGTGCCAAAGTTTTACTCAAGAGGGGGTGAATTAGGTGATATTAAAATTTCAAGCCGATTATAAACAATCAAATTGAAGAAAAAGAGTTAGAATAATATCACCAAAGTGTGTACAATAATTTATACTGATTTGACCTTGATTTCTTGACCTACGTCCAGTCCCCAGAGTGTCTTTGAGATTTTTACTATCGTTCCAAGATTCCACGAGTTCTTAGCACCATAGTATAACAATAATCCTCATCAGGACTCACTTCCCTTTACTAGTTATAATCTAACAACCACACTCAAAGTCTCACTACTTTGAGATTTTGTAGAAATCAATCATTTGTAAAACTCTCTCACAAAATAGATAAATAAACACTGATGAACAATTAATATTAGAATATATTTCACAAAGAGTTAGTGAGCAGTAATTAATTGTGTGCTTGGTTGATTTCTCCATATTTAGGTATTTATAGTTGAACATCATTAATGACCAATGTGAAGGTTCACACTTTCCAATGTGGTTCGATTGCTTTCGCTCTATACAACAGATCTTCATACAACATCTCTTTGGTTTGCTTTGGGATTGCTTAAGGTTAGGTCACTTTCGTCTTTCACTGCAACAGGCATTTCAGACGATATTCATTTGTCTCTGGTAGAAAACTATTGAAAAATAGGATACTCTAGTGTTTTGAGAACACACACTTGACTACTAGTTAAAATAGTTTCAACTTCTACTAGACACTTGAGTGTCACATTCAGTCACTAGAGTGCTCCTTATAGAAGAGACAGTACTCTTGATTCACCAACAAATGTCTTGCACTCAACTTACAAGTGTTTACCTTGCACTTAAGTGTTGTAGTTCACACTTGAGTGGCCATGTTAATACATCTAAGGTTGAAGTGAGTGTCATGCAAAATTCCTGCTAGTGTTAGCTAGCACTCGAGTGTTAAATATAATACGTTTATAAATCAAGCGAGTATCAAGAAAAAACTCTACGAGTGTTTTAGAAGCGCTCGAGTGTTTACTTAAGCAATTGAATGTCCACCACAACACTTCTAGAAAATGAAGTGAGTGTCAAACCACTTTATAACATCTTCCATATTCAAGTTTTAGTTCAAATAATGGTTGGTTACTCAAGTGTCTTAAAACATGTACTCGAATAACTTGAATCATCAAGTTCTCTTTCTTTTCAAAGTTTGTTATCGTCAAAATATAAATCGAGACCTAACATTCTCCCCCTTTTTGATGATGAAAACACTTTGGCAATTTTGAAAATATGTTTAACAAACTTCGGAGATCACAAAGAAAGAATATGTGAAACATATAACATTATCATTGAGTAACATAAGTTACACATATAGAAACATGTTTCAAAGATGAAAACATGAAAATACATTAAATAACAAAGCAATATCTGATATTAGACAATCAGTCATAGTTACTCTCCTCCTTTGTCATCAGGCAATTTAGATCACCAGAGATATCAGTGGAGGGATGAGTAGGAGTAGTAGAGGATGGTTGAATAGAGGAAGGGAGAAAATCAGTAAGGATAGGAGTGGTAATGGTGTCGAGGATGGTGATGGTCTCAGGTAGTTCAGAAACTGGAGAGGGATAAGGCTTAGGAGCTGAAGTAAAGGGCTTAGAAAGAGAAAACCCTAAGGTGTGCAAAAAGTCCTCAATCTTCTTTATCTTTGTGGTATGCACATCTTGAAGATCAAATAGTCTCTTGAAGTTTTCATTCATCTACTCAACCAATATCTTCATCTTGGCCTTCATGGTGCAAATCAAAGATTCATTAGAGATTTGCCTAGAGATATTGGATGCCTTCAAAGATTCATTGGATTGCAACATAGTATCCACGACAAAATGGATGGCTTCCTTTACATAATTTTGAAGAGTGGTCTCAAAGAAGGAAAGAGATAGAACAAAGGCAATAGGAGAGCCTGTTTGGGAGGATTGGGCCTCATCTACTTTGTGTAAGGACGTCATATTCTTTTCTAGCTTGTCCTTTGATTTCCCCGAAGCCTCAGTAAAAGAAATTTTCATTCTTTTTAAATGATCTTTCCTAAACCTCAAAGCCTTCACTAGTTTCTCTTCCAGGTTAAGATACCACATGTTGTTTAAGTACAGAATATAGGAAACCAGATTGGGAAATTGAATAGTGGATGTGATATTAGAGTTGAATCTAAAATGACAAATCTTATCTATAACCCATTCACCAACATTTTGGGGCTCCTTATATATAATAGAGGCAAATAGGAGATTGTCTCATGATGTGAAATAGGAAAAATTCTTATCTTTCTACACCATGTTCCTTGTGTAGATATACCAGATAACCCAAAAAGTATCACACATAGAGGTCGGGTTGAAATTCAAAGGCCCTATGGGTTCTCTTGGCTTTAGTAAATTGAAAATCTCTTGATCAAATAGGTGCTTCTCAAACTTAGTAGGATCATCTGTAATCCCTAAATGGGTGTTGATTAACTCAATAGTGAGTTTGATTGTCTTTCTTTTAGCTTTAATCTCAAGTATCTTTTCTATAATATTATCCTTGATAAGTGAGATTAGCTATTCTCATGTTGAAATAAAAGAGTTTGACCATTGTAGGACAATATGCAATCCTAATACCCAACAAATATACATAATGTTTTAGCCACGTTGACAAGTTCACATTACACTCATATTTGAGCTCATTACAGTGATAATACCTGAGGGAGGAAGCAAGGGCTATAACTCTTCTAGTAATTGAGATGGAGTGGGGCTTACAAACCTAGAAGTAGTTGGAGAAGCTTGACTACTAGTAGCCTCATCAAATGGAGTCTCAAATCTAGATTTTCTGGGAAACTTGAGTGTAATTGCAAAAAATCATAGCAATAAAGGTATCTTACTTTGAGTGTGTGCTGTGAACACTTGAACTCAGTTGAAAATGCTTTTGATATCACTTGAGTGTCAGCTACTCTACTTGAGCATAAGTCCTTGCTTGATGGTCTGACTTGTTCCTCTTTCTATGTAAGACTATTCAGCTTCTCCAACATTTCAACACTCGAGTGCCAAATTCCCTTATTCGAGTGCCACACTTGAGTGTGCTTGTTTTGCACTTTGAGTGTATACTTTGTTTTGTGAAGTTACTTCAATATTTTCTTTAGTACCTCAAATGTCAAGTTCCTATACTTAAGTGTCACACTCGAGTGTGATTGTTTTGCACTCAAGTGCTTTTAGGCTATACCTAAGTGTTGTATTTATGCACTTTAAGTACTTGCAATGTTTGAGATTTGAAACCACATAAATATCTCGATGCTTGAGTTACCTGTGAATCCACTTGAGTGCCACACTTGAGTATGCTTTTTCTTTACTTGAGTGTGTGCAAAATATGATGTGAGTATGCTTCAACTGCTCATCATTCGAGTGCATGAAGCCTACACTCGAGTGCTTGATAATGCACTTTTAGTGTTCCTTGATTTGAAGATTTTGAAGACATTTTTAATAACACTTAAGTTCTGGAAGTATGTTTCACTCAAGTGAAAGCCTTTAACTTTCATTATCACTCTAGTGTCATTGCAAGTGACCCCTTCTCTTTTTGGCTCTATTTTTCAGTTAATGAGTAGGGGATCCTAGAAAACAAAATACTAGGAACTTTAATGAAGGATTTTACTTAGAGGATTTCACTCATAATTCATTATCATCTACCATGCCCAATTCTTGTCTTATATAAGGAAATTGTTCTTTTGCTAAAACCTTTGTGGAGATATCAACTACTTAGAGATGAGTAGAAATAAACCTCAGTTTAACATTTCTCTTTTGAACATGATCTCTACATCTCTCCTTTGAACATGATCTCTAATAAAGTGATACCTCACGTCAATATGCATGGTTCTTGAATTTTGAATAGGATTTTTGGCCAAGTTTATTATACTCATGTTGTCACATAGAATTGGAATTTTCTTCCGATGGATACTCAAATCTTGAAGTTGTTGTTTTAGTAATAGCACTTCAGCACTACAACTTGAGGAAGGTAATACTCAGCTTTTGTTGAGGATAATGACACGGTGTTCTGATTTTTATTGAACCATGGTACGATAGATCCACCAAGAAACTGATATTGTCTACTAGTACTCTTTCTATCGGTTTTGTATTCAGCCTGATCTGAATCTGAGTAAGCAATTAGATACTTATTGGCTCCTTTTGGATACAAAATTTCAATTTCTACTGTGTTGGCAATATATTTTAAAATCCTTATTATTATTTCAGCATTGATTCCTTTAGAGTGGATTGATATCTTGTATACATCCTACACTAAATTGGATGTCTGGCTTGCTAGTGGTTAGATAAAGCAACAAGGTGATCATTCGTCTATACTTGGTTGTGTTAAAATCTAGCCCTTTTACATATGCATTTAGTAGTGTCATTGAGCTCATTGGTGCATAGAGCCAGGAAACCAGGCCGAGCCTATTGGGCTGGCTCATTTAGGCCCTAGCCTTTCAAAGGCTGGGCCTAAAAATTTGAAGAGGTAAGCGAAATTGGCCCTGTATGGCCTTGGGCTCTAGAGGGCTGGCCTTGAAGAGCTATGGGCAAACGCATTAGGCCCTGCATAATTGTTTTTTAAATTGAAGTTGAAGTTGGGCTTGGATGCTTCAAATACATGATATTTTTACTCATAAAGTAGAGTTTACTGTGGATTGAAGCATAATCAAATATCTTTGATATTGATGATAGTGATAAAGAAGATGTGTAGTCATCTGTTGTAAGTGGTACGCTTCTTATATTTTATGTGTTTTATTTGTGGACAGAAGTTTGTTTTTGATTACGAACTGATGAATGTGTTCATTTGTTGGATAATTTGTATTGCTTGGATATTAATGTTGATAATATTTATTTGATAAATTAGAACTTTAGTTGTTGTAATTTACTAATCATATTTCTTTAAAAAACGGACAAAAAATAATTAAAATTTGGAATAGTAATTTTCGGGTCCTGGAGGGCCGACCCTGGGCCTGGTGCTCTTGGGCCAGGCTTCAAAAAACAGGTGTTTCTTCTTCCAGACCCTAGAGGGTCGGCCCTGTTAGGCCCTAGCGCTTTAAGGGCCGGCCCCAATTCCCAGCTCTATTGGCGCATAAGCTTCATTGTAATGATCTATTCCATACTTTTTGAGAAGCTCTCTAAGATATTTGGTTTGAGAAATAAATATCACATTCTTCTTCTACTTTATTTGAAGCTCGATGAAGAAATCCAATTCTCCCATCATAGATATTTCAAATTCGCCTTGCATAATATTTCGTTTGTTCTTAAATACCCATTTGGTGCTAATGACAGGATGGCCTTTAGGCATGGATACCATATGCTAAACTTGATTTCTCTCAAATTGATTCAGTTCCTCTTGTATATTGCTATCACCCAATTTTCAAAATAGTTTGATTTTACTCTTAATGAATCATCTCAGGTTCATCATCCAAAGGTTTTACAAGAGGTTCATTTTCAAAAAACATAACATGAACAAACCCTTCAACAACACAAGTATGTTTGTTATAAATTCTATATGCTTTACTTCTATTTGAATAGCCCATATATATACCTTTGTCTGATTTACGATCAAACTTTCCTAAATTTTCCTTACCGTTGTTGTGCATGAAGCATTTGCAAGCAAATATATGTAAATGAGCAAGATTTGGTTTTCTTCCTTTTTATAGCTCGTAGGGAGTATTATCAAGCTTCTTTCTGATATAGGCTCTATTTGAGATGTAGCAGGCTGTGCTCATTGTGTCTGCTCAAAATACTCGCAAGATATTCTTTTCATTTAGCATTGCTCTTGCCATCTTGTGAGAACTCTATTCTTGCTTGCTACAAATCCATTTTGTTAAGGAGTTCTCAAAGCTAAGAAGGTTTGGTCAATACCATTTGCATTGCAATATTCTCTAAAAGCTTGATTTTCAAATTCTCCTCTATGATTTGTTTTTACTCTTGAAATACATATACCTTTCTCATTTTGCAATATCTTGGCAAAAACCATAAATTGTTCAAAGGTTTCATATTTTGAAGAAAGGAAGATTGTCTAAGAAAATGTAGAGAAATCATCGACAATGACCAGAGTATAAAGATTGCCCCAAGACTTTTAACTCTTGCAAATCCAATTAAATCCATATGGAGAAGCTAGAGTGGTCATTCTATCTTGATTTCATTTTTATTTAAAAGATGACTTAATTTGTTTACCCTATTGACAAGCATCACAAATCAAATCATTTTTTAATTGAAGATTGAGTAAACCGAGTACTACTTTGTTATTGAGCAATTTGCCTAGTTAGTGCATATTGATAGATGCCAATCTTTTATGCCATAACCAACTTTCATCAGTGTTACTATGAAAACAATTTTCAAAATTAGTATTATTGCTAGGCATATTGATAGTATAGCAGTTAGCTTCTCTTGAAGCTTTAATTAGAACCTCTCTTTGTTTATGTGTAGATCATTTTTGTTCACAATAAGGCATTCTTCTTAATTAAAGATAATCCAATTGTCTTTGTCTGCACTTTGGCTGACACTAAGGAGATTATGACAGAGATCTTCTACATAGTAGACATCTTTGATTTGAACTCCATCTTTCTCGCCAATTTCACCAATGCCAACTATTTTGTCAGAATGGTTTCCTTCAAAGGTAACTTTACCACCATCTTTTGATCTTATTATAACAAATTTAGACTGATATTTAGTCAAGTGTCTAGAGCATCCATTAAATGTACTACTTACTAGTCTGTAATGATCGTAGACATACCTACAAGTAATAATAGTTAAGACTTAGGTACCCATATTTTCTTAGGTCTTTTTTGTTAGTTTGGATTATAAAAAGAACATATGATCCCTTAGGCACCATTTATAAATACCTACTAGCTTTTCTTTTCTTTCATTTATATGAAAACAAAAAGATGTGTTATGCCCTTTTCTGTTGTAGTAGTTGTAGTGAGCAAAGGGATTTGATGTATGCACATACTTTTGAAAGTAGTTCAAATGTGATTTTCATCCCTGTTAGTTCTCTATGGGTTTTGATGATAACAATCAATTGTGGAATCAAGAATAAAGAGTTGTCTCAAGAAGTTGAAAACTTGCAGATTGAGGCAATACTCGAGTTTCAGTAGGAAAACTCGAGTATTGAAATTTCAAAGAAAAGCTCAATCACTTGACTAAGGACAAAACTGCAGTATTCAGATGAATACTCGAGTATTGGAGCATACAGAGAGTATCGCAAGTTTTCCATTAAGGAAACTCAAGTATTGACATGAAAACTCGAGTTTGAGCCTATATGATTCTTCAAACAATTTTAATTGAAATATAAAACCTTGGTTTGGAAAACCATAGATTCGAAAACTAAGGTTTGGAAATTGAAAAGACAATTTTTCAACTTGGCTCCAAAACTCAAATATTTTCTTTTTTAAGTGAAAACTCGAGTATCATTAGAATACTCAAGTATTGGGCCAAGCTAAGGTCTTCTTAAATTAAATCACTTATAAATCTTAGTATTGAAAACCTCAGTTTTGGAAACCATAGTTCATCATGATACACAACTAATTTCAACGTTTCAAAACTAAGGAGAAAACTCGAGTATGGAGACTGAAACTCGAGTATTGAGCCATACAAAGAGCTATCGAGATTTTTAAGCCTTCAATATTCCGGTATAGGATGAAAACTCTAGTTTTGATGTTTTGGACAATTATCCATTAAGAGTCCAAAACTCGAGTATTGGTTGAATACTCGAGTATTGACTTAAGTTCATTAGGAACACCAAAGCTCAAATCGCGAGTCACGTCTCTGGAAGGAGAAGACTCGAGTATAGACTCAGAAACTGGAGTTTAGGCTTAAGTGCATAGTGACAAACTCAAGTATTAGTGCACAAACTCGAGTATTGGTCGCGCCTTTTGATAATTCAAATGTGTGAAAACTGCGTAATGTTTGTGGAATGATTCAAATGATTTATATTCTTAATTATCATCATTACTAGATATGTTTAATGTGTTTGCTAGTGTTTTTCAGCCCAATTACAGATTATACAAGCGGATTAAAAGAGCTGTTAACACAAAAGACAAAGACTTGTCAAAAGCATTAAATACAGACCACCAAACTTGCTGAAATCTCAACTACCAAGCTTTACACGGTGGAAAAAGGATAAAGAGACATTAATTTAATTAAGGACTGAAAAACGAAAGAGTATTAAATTTGTTCATTTATTGGTGTGTTTCTTGTACAGAGTGTCGGTTGACACCATAGAGCTTAAGTGATTATCATATTTGCTCTGTAAGAGAGTTTCATTAATTGTAATTGTTTGATTGTGAGGTATCTCAGGTCAGGGGACTTGGAGATTTGGGAAGTCATTGATTACAACTTGTAAGGGGGAGCAAGTTCTAGAGAGAGAATTACTTCAGAGTTATAGAGTGTGTAATCAAGTGATTTAGTGAAAAGCTCAGAGTGCCTGAGGAATGGACGTAGGCCAAGGAGTTGGGCCGAACCAGTATAAACCGTTGTGCATTGCTTTTCTTCCCTACTCTCTGATTTCATTCCATCAATCACCATAAGAGGCTAAATCATGAAAATTTTTAAGAATCTCCAATTCACCCCCTCTTAGTGATTCAGCTCCTTTTACATTTGGTATCAGAGCAATGTCTTCTCAGAAGAGCTTAACATATCGAGAAGGATCCTCATTGATGGTATTCTACCCGATGGAGCTTCAATCAACAGGCCACCGGCTTTAGCAGTGAACATTATTCTTTCTGGAAGGCTAAATTCAAAGTCTTCATAATGGCTTCTGAATACGGACTCTGGAGAGTATTTGAGAGAGAAAATTATGCTCCTGAATCTGAAGAAGACAGAGTTCAAATCCCAAAGCTAGACGAAGAATACGATGACAATGACAAGAGGCTGGTTACTCTCAACAACAAGGCCATCTTTATGCTTCAGAGTGCATTAAGTCAAAGTGAATATTTTCGAATAAGCACTTTAGCAATAGCAAAAGAAATGTGGGATGCCTTGGAAACCGCTCACTAAGGGATAGCTGGAATCAAAGAAAATAGAGTTAATACTCTTATGACTGAGTATGATCTCCTTCGTATAAAGCAAGGCGAATCTATTAGAGACTTCCAGTTGAGATACACTCATCTAATTAATCAGCTTGCTGCCTTAGGAAAATTTTATGAGCAACCAGTCCAAGTGAGAAAGATTCTGAATATTCTCACTAGAGAATGGGATGCAAAAGTCACTGCCATTGAAGAAGCATGTGGTGAATCAATGAGATCAGTGACAACATTATTCGGTAGTTTATCAGAATATGAAGGAAAGATCAAATTCAAAAAAGAGCTTGATGAAGTTAATCATAAAGGCAAAGGAGTTGCTCTTAAAGCAATCAAAGAATCCATTAGATCAGATGATGAGGATGAGGAAGACGAAGATGAAGAGATTAGTATGATGGTTCGGAGATTCAAGAAGTTCTATAAGAAGGACCAAGGTTTCAAGAAAGCGTATAAAGGAAGCTCTAGCTTCGAATCAAAGAAACCATTCATTTGCTATGAATGTGAAAAGCTTGGTCATATCAGGTCAGAATGTCCCCAGCTGATGGATAAAGATAAAGAAAAGAAGAGATATGGCAACTCCAAAAAGAAAGCCTATGTCTAAGCTATTTGGGGTGATAGCTCATCAGATGAGGATGAAGCAGAAGAAGAAGGAAAAGCTAATATTTGTCTAGTTGCTGAAGAAGAAGAAGAGCAACACGATAAAAACAATGAGGTACATGATTCTCAGCCAACCTATGATGAATTATTTGATGAATATAATCTCATTCAATCTGAATTTGAAAAATTGGATGATAAGTATCTTGATTTGAAAAAGAGAAATATATCTCTTGAAATGCAAGTCAAAAACCTTTCTTCTACTGAAAATTTAACATGTGATGACTGCATTGATTTAGAAAAGAAAAATTTGGATCTCATGAAGGCACTTGAGAAATTCACTAGAGGGAGTGAAATGCTCAATGTCATCTTGAAACAACAAAGGTTTATTAATGATCGATCTGTAATTGGATATAAACCTATTTTTGATAAACAAAAAGGCAGGAAAAAGTTTGGAGAAAAACTCTATATGAGTTATTTCAAAAAAAGCATTCATTCTTCAAACCCCTTTGCTTATTGCAATTATTGTAACAGAAAAGGTCACTCAATGTCATCATGCTTTCATAGAAAAGAAAAGAAAAATAAACCTGCTGGAAACTATCAATGGGTGCCTAAGGGATCCTATAGGATTCCTAAGACACATACTAATAAAAAACGACCCAAGAAAAGAAGGGTACCTGAGATTTGAATTGCAAGTATGACTAAGAACCTCAAGGTGCAACAATTGATACATTGATAATGGATGTTCCAGTCACCTGACGGAGGTTCACTTAAAGTTTGTCACAATCAAACTCAAGATTGGCGTCAGAGTTATCCTTTGTGCAAATCAATCTGAGAAATCACCAGAAGATGAGAAATAGACAATATTAAAGGGAAATTAATCAAGATGCTCATCTGAAGGAAGAACTGTGCCAAAATCATCATCGTGTAAGCCAAAGCACTGTCAAGAAGAGAATCTAAAAGGCGTATGATTGAAAATCTTGGCTACTTTCTAGATAAAAAAAAGGGGGCAACAACTTTAATATATCAAGGAATAGAGAAATGATAATGCCATTACTTTATTAGAATGCAAGTCGCCCAGAAATCTTAGTATAAGAAGTGTACAACATTTCCAATATGCTTCAAACGAGTTTTATGTTGAAGGAGTGAAAGGAGTTTTCAGATATCCTGATGAACCAAAGATTCTGGTTCATGATTTTCCAAAAGGACAATTAGAATGTTTTGGTGGCACACTAAAATTCTGACTATGCTACAAAATAGATGCAAAAAGCACATGTGGTCAAAGAGCAATCCTATAAGGGATCACATGTATCATCCTATAACAAGTGCTGCTGTCTATCCAACTGAAGATGAATATGTAACTGCCAGGATGCAAACAGTAGCGAGATCATATGGAGCAGAGACAAGTCCAAGTTCACTCTCACTCATCTTCAATTGGCTGACATTTTCGCTAAGAAAAAGAATAGTTTAATTTTAATTAAAATTGGGAATGGTAAATCCTAATAAGTTGTGAATTTTAATTTACACAAAATCTTACATCTCAATATTAGTTAGGTATGGTTTTGATGACTATCTGATTCCTAACTTGAGCATTGGAGTTTATAGTTTAATTTTTGCAGGATGCTCACAAAACCTAAGTTTTGTTGTTCAAAGTTGTATACTCGAGTATCGAAAGTAAAACTCGAGTATCCTGGTAGACAGAAAGGAATTCATATCGACAAAGGATGAATACTCGAGTATGAGGAAAAATACTCGAGTATTGATCCGAGAAGTTCAAAAGTTCTCGGTACGCTTTTTTGAAGTCCAGGTTAGTCATGTATTAACTATACTCGAGTATAGAATAGAAAACTGCGGTTTTATCAAGCCTATTTAAGTGAGTAGTTATTCAAGTTCTTTGAAACTTCGTTAAATACTCAAGTTTTCCCTAGCAGTCATTTCTCCACTATTCTTCTTCATCTTCTGTTCAAATCTCAAAATGACTTCAAAATCCTCTGCTCAACCTTCGTCTAACTCTAATCCAGACTCAGAAACTTCTGGTTCTTTGTCCTCTCTTCCTCCCTCTCCTCATCAACAACCGATTGGGACTAAGTTTATATCCGTTCATAGACCTCGCCAAGAAAAAGCAATACCCATGAGATTTGCGACTGGGATTGACCATCGTATTCCTGGGATTCTAGCTCCTTCTCCGCCTGTGGAAGCCAAGGGAATCACCATTCAAGAACCTTTGTTTGAAGGTCGAACCAAGAGAAAGCATGAGGTAGATCAGGTCAAAGGCAAAGGAAAAGAAAAGGCAGATGAGAATCTTCAACGTTCAAAGAAAAAGAAATCTAAGAAGGCTGTTTCAATCTCTGAAAAGGAGCAAGTTCCCTCACAATCTAAGGAGACTCAGTTTGAAGTTAATGCGCTCAGAGAAATCTATAATCATGAGTCACCTCCTAAAGGTTTTGTAAACTCTACTTCGATGATTCCCACTGCCTTAACTGAGAAATTTAAGAAAACCTTCATAAAAAAGGAATTTTGCCCAGTAATGTCTGTGAACCTGGAAAAATTAAAGGACGAGTGTAATCTAGATTTGTCACCTTAGCTGAGTGATTACTCTTCCTTTATCTCTACCTCAGCCTTGTATACTCCTAACATTGTTAGACTCTTCTATTTCAACATGATATATGATAATCACTTTGATTCTAATGGAATGTTTGATCAAGGAAAGAGTTTATACATCTGTAAAAGGAGTATCGTTTTACCTCTCACCCACCATTATCAATTTGATTCTCAAAATTGACAATCCTCCTACCCCATCCTCTCCAAATTATACCAATAGACAGATTTTTGAAATCCTGGTGCCCAATGTGCCTTTTCCTAAATCTATGGCACATTGCCTTTCATTTACACCAAGTGCAATGCCTCTCACTCATAGGGCTTTGTGGTATATATATTCTAGGAACTTTGTTTAGAAAGGGGGCAGCTATACTCATTTTTCACAAAAAGATTATCCCATTTTCGCTGCTTTTATTGACAAAGTTCCTATCAATCTTGGCCACTGGATTTTTCAAGAAATGGTCAAATGCAAATATTCCTCTCGTCGACTTTCTCATATCCCATTTGCTCCTCTCATTTCAGTCATCCTGTTCTACCACAAAATCTGGTATAAGGGTCCTCCTGATTCAATGAAAATTACTCATCCCTTTAGCAAATCTCAACTTCATTATATGAAGATCTCTTTTGAGAACGAAGAGTCAGAACACTCAGGAGCACCTTCTCAATCTCATGCCAGAACCTTCCATGCTCAAGAAGTTCAATCATCTCTTCAAGCCTCTAGCCATCAGATCTCGACTCCAGAATCAAGGCTATAGTCGATGCTGCTCTGAACGATTTAGCCGCAAAAATGGAACTACAAGTTACCAAGCTTGTAACTGAGATGACCAATTACATCAACGATGTGGTAAGAGATTAGGATGCTCTGAAAATACAGTTAAAAACATTTCAGAAAGCTTGAATAATCAGTAAAAAAGTGTAACTGATCAAGCTGTGCAACTTTCAACGATTATGATTACCACTGGAGCAATCAGTGAGAAATTGGACAAGTTTATCACCTCTCATCAACTTAGACCCAGCCTCTCCAATCCTACTGGTGAACCTTCTACCTCTTCACCTTTTGCCTTCACTACTCATCATATTTCCACATCTTCCCCCGTTTCTCCTACCACAAAGAAACTTCCTACCACATTTACCACTCCACCTTCAGAAATTCCTCATCGTTCCCCTCCTACTACACCTATCATTTATCCTCTTTCTGATTCTCTTATCTTAGCCCCACCTGTTTTTGAAGATGACAAAGGGGGAGAGAAGTCTGCTGGCAAACCAGAATCAGAACCTGAAAAAGAAACTGAGGGCTAGCAAATAGTGACAAGTGAATTAGAGTTTCTTTTTCCATCTCCTGACTAAGTTTTCTTGTTGTGCTTATTTCCTAATTTATGTTTTGTTTAGCAAGTATAAACCTCTGTACCTTGAGCTGTACTGATTTTATGATATGAATGAAATGCTTATGTTAATAACTGTGTTGAATATTATCACATTGAATTTATGCTTTGCATAAACTAAACTGGATATGATTATATTGAATTTATGCTTTGCATCTAATCAGTAAACAAATTCATTAAAGCATAAATACTGGAGTATCCAAAATTTCAATGGTTTTGATAAACATCATGACAAAACTGACATTTACAAAACCAAGACATTGAACTTTTTCATAAGATTCAAAATTTTTCATAAAGTTCAAATGTTTTCAAGAAATTGAAGAGTTTATGGTTTCCAAATGTTGTCATCATCAAAAAAGGGGAGAATGTTAGTTCTCTATGGGTTTTGATGATAACAATCAATTGTGGAATCAAGAATGAAGAGTTGCCTCAAGAAGTTGAAAACTTGCAGATTGAGGCAATAGTCGAGTTTCAGTAGGAAAACTCGAATATTGAAATTTCAAAGAAAAGCTCAATGCACTTAACTAAGGACAATACCGCAGTATTCAGATGAATACTCAAGTATTGGAGCATATAGAAAGCATCGCAAGTTTTCCATTAAGAAAACTCAAGTATTGACATGAAAACTCAAGTTTGAGCCTATATGATTCTTCAAACAATTTTAACTGAAATATAAAACCTTGGTTTGAAAAACCATAGTTTCGAAAACTAAGGTTTGAAATTTGAAAAGACAACTTTCCAACTTGGCTCCAGAACTCAAATATTTTCTTTTTCAAGTGAAAACTTGAGTATCATTAGAATACTCAAGTATTGGGTCAAACTAAGGTCTTCTTAAATTAAATCACTTATAAACCTTAGTATTGAAAACCTCAGTTTTGGAAGTCACAGTTCATCATGATACACAACTAATTTCAAAGTTTCAAAACTAAGGAGAAAACTCGAGTATGGAGACTGAAACTCGAGTATTGAGCCATACAAAGAGCTATCGAGATTTTTAAGCCTTCAATATTCCGGTATAGGATGAAAACTCTAGTTTTGATGTTTTGGACAATTATCCATTAAGAGTCCAAAACTCGAGTATTGGTTGAATACTCGAGTATTGACTTAAGTTCATCAGGAACACCAAAGCTCAAATCGCGAGTCACGTCTCTGGAAGGAGAAGACTCGAGTATAGACTCAGAAACTGGAGTTTAGGCTTAAGTGCATAGTGACAAACTCAAGTATTAGTGCACAAACTCGAGTATTGGTCGCGCCTTTTGATAATTCAAATGTGTGAAAACTGCGTAATGTTTGTGGAATGATTCAAATGATTTATATTCTTAATTATCATCATTACTAGATATGTTTAATGTGTTTGCTAGTGTTTTTCAGCCCAATTACAGATGATACAAGCGGATTAAAAGAGTTGTTAACACAAAAGGCAAAGTCTTGTCAAAAGCATTAAATACAGACCACCAAACTTGCTAAAATCTCAACTACCAAGCTTTACATGGTGGAAAAAGGATAAAGAGACATTTATTTAATTAAGGACTGACAATCCCAATGGATATAAACGACTAGGAGTCACTCTCTATCCTACAACTCAAGGAAGAAGCACAAATGTAGAAAGAGAAAGGACCAAACTACTTCCAACATATAGGAGACTTCTCCAACGGTCAGATGAATGTCAGCAACAACTATTAATGTCTCTCTAAGTATAAAAAGAGTTGCATTCAAGTCTCTACTAGGAACATAGAACTGAAAAACGAAAGAGTATTAAATTTGTTCATTTATTGGTGTGCTTCTTGTATAGAGTGTTGGTTGACACCATAGAGCTTCAGTGATTATCATATCTTCTCTGTAAGAGAGTTTCATTGATTGTAATTGTTTGATTGTGAGGTATCTCAAGTCGGGGGACTTGGAGATTTGGGAAGTCATTTATTACAACTTGTAAGGGGAAGCAAGTTCAAGAGAGAGAATTGCTTCAAAGTTACAGAGTGTGTAATCAAGTGATTTAGTGAAAAGCTCAAGGTGCCTGAGGATTGGACGCAGGCCAAGGAGTTGGGCCGAACCAGTATAAATCGTTGTGCATTTTCTTTCTTCCCTGCTCTACGATTTCATTCGATCAATCACCATAAGAGGCCAAATCGCGAAAATTTTTAAGAATCCCCAATTCACCCCCTCTTAGTGATTCAGCTCCTCTTACAATCCCTTCTTCTTTTTACCTTTCTTCTTGTCTGGTTTTAGATTGTAACCAATTCCAAAGATGTCATTTGTGAACCTTTGAGCTTTTAAAATAACCTTAAGCATTTCACTTCCTCTAGTGAATTTTTTAAGGGTTTTATTGAGATTAGAATTTCTTTTCTCAACACATTTTTCACAGATGATTAGAGGAGCATTTTGAATTTATTGATCAAGAACTTTACTTCTTTTCTTTGAATGTAAAAGTTTCTTAGCTACAATGTAATGCATTATACTCAAATAATAGTTCATTGTAAGTAGCTTCAAAATCATGTACCTCCTCACTTTCAGATTCTTTATGAGCTACCAGACAAATGTTCACCATTTCTTCTTCCTCGTTTTCCTCATCAGAAAAGCTATTTCCCTAAATAACATATACATAAGCTTTCTTTTTGAAGTTGTTGGTCTTCTTCTTTTCCTTTTTCTTCAAAAATATGTTAGTTCTCTATGTGTTTTGATGATAACTGACAATTGTAAACTAAATTTGAAGTTTGTCTTTGGTAAGTTGTAAAACTTATTGTTCAAGGCAAACTCGAGTCTAGAGAACGAAACTCGAGTTTGGACTTGACAGACAGAAGCTCAGTTTTTACAAAGCTGGCCAAACTCCAGTTTGTGTAAGACAAACTCGAGTTTGCATTACACAGAGAGCAATCAAAATTCTTAAGAACTGTAAACTCGAGTCTATGTTTTGGAAACTCGAGTTTGGGATCAAACAGAAGCTTCAATGCTTTATCAAAATTTCAAAACTCCAGTTTCATATCCACAAACTCCAGTTTACCAAATACAAAAGTCTTCAAGTTTAAAGTTTTCAACTGAAACTCGAGTCTGGACGTAGAAGACTCGAGTCTAGGTTATAACAGAGACACTCGAGCTCTTGTTTATTTTGTAAACTCCAGTTTTGATTTCAGAGACTCCAGTTTAAGATTAACAGGATGTTTTCAAAGTTTCAGCTACCACTGAAACCCGAGTCTGGATTCTGGAGACTCGAGTTTAGGACAAACTGAAAATACTCGAGTTATTACATGATTTCTAAACTCCAGTTTTGAAAACGAAAACTCCAATTTGAGCCTTCAAAGATGTTTCAAATGTTTCAGTTCACACTGAAACTCGAGTCAAGATTTTGGTGACTCGAGTTTAGCTCAAACAGAAAAAATAAACTCAAGTAAATGACTGATTTGAAAACTCCAGTTTGAAAAATGGAAACTCCAGTTTACACATAAAAAGATTTTTCAAAGGTTTCAGTTTTCACTGAAACTCGAGTTTTGAATATCAAAACTCGAGTCTGGATCATACAGAGAGCTATGCAATATTTTAGGTCTTGTAAACTCCAGTCTGCATTTCTAAACTCTAGTTTTGAAGCTGTGAACTTAAACTTAAGATTTTCATAAAAGCTTCAAACTCGAATCAGTCACTAAATGACTCGAGTTTAGCCATGTGTTCAAAATCTCATTCAGGACCAACTCGCGACTTTCCTCTCTGTAAGAACCAAACTTGAGTCAATTACTTGTCAACTCGAGTTTAGGAAACTTTCAAACATACCTTGCTCTCTGGATGAACCTCAAACTCGAGTCTAGAACAACCAACTCGAGTTTGCATCAGTAACTTTTGAAAACCATATCAAATCAATCTGCGAAATCATTACGGGTTAATATGAAATTATCATATCTTGTTGCATTATTATTCCTAACACTATTGATCAAGTTTTTGATAAGTATCAGACAGGTTCATCACAAGATCAGAGAGAATCAAAGATCCAGAATAAGTGCATTTAATAAAGAACCAAGAACAGGGCTGATTCTTCTCCCTTATCCCAGATGTTTAGTTCAGACCGTTGGAACACATTAAGATCACCTCAAATGATCAAATTAAGATCATGGAATGACAAAGAATCTGGAAGACGTTCTGCAACAACATATTCCAGGATTTCAACAAAGAATTGAAAGAACAGAGCAAAATTTGCAACTGTCATTTTCCAGATGTGCAACTGAACGTTGGAGAAGATATTGCAACGGCTAGCTCATCTAGTTAGGCTATAAAAGACTATGAAGACTCAAAGCAAGACACACAATGAAGCTACACTTGAACACATTTACATTTTTTGAGTCTGTATTGTGCTTCTTTTATCTGTTCTTCAGTGATTATCAATATTCACTCTTTTGAGAGATTGAAATTCTTTTAAAGCATTTGGTTGTGTAAACTCAAGGTTGTGGAACCTGTGAGTTAGGTTGTTTAATTACAAAGTGTAAGGGGGAGCAAGTCCTAGGTGATTAGGATTGTGTCTTGTCTTCATTGTTGTAGTTAAAAACCTGTTGAACTAGTGGAAACACCTAGAAGGTATCTGGGGACTGGACGTAGGTCAAGGTTGAGACCGAACCAGTATAAATTCTGTGTGTCTAAGCTTTTCTTTCTCTACTCTTTTATTATTCATTTCTTAAGCTTTATTTTTAAGAGTTGAAAAGAATTTTTAAAATCCCCAATTCACCCCCTCTTGGTGATTTCTTCCACTTTCAAAATAAACATTCAGATTTGATATGTCTAGGTTTTCTGCATTTATAGAAAACGATTTAATCCTTTGATTCCTATTTTCTACTTAAACCACCTTTATAAAATTTCTGGAAATCTCGATCTTTTCTATAAAACTTTTTGAACCTTGGCACGATCATTTCTATCTCATCCTCTTCTTAAGGTTATTATTTCTCCTTGAGTTCTTTATCTTTAATGGCAATGAATGCCACTCCTTTATTCTTGTCATTGATTTCGTGTAGGCCTTTCTTGAATTTCATCTTTCCTTTATTCTCATAAATATAAGTGCCAACATTTCACCCAAAAGAGGGGTAAATTGGGTGATTTAAAATTTTAAAGCAGAAAGATTAAACTATTAAATCAAGCATAAGGAGTTAGAGAGATATCATTGAAGTAAGCATAAACATTTATATTGGTTCGGCCTTGAATCCTTGACTTATGTCCAGTCCCCAAAGTGTCTCTGAGATTTTCACTAGTGTTCTAAGATTAACTAGGTTCTTACCATTGTATTACTGAGTAATTCTCACCATGACTCACTTCCCCTTACTAGTTGTAATCTAACAACTACTCAAGGTCCCACTACCTTGAGATTTTAAAGAAACCAAATAGATTGAATGATTCTCTTACAAAGTAAATGTATAATCACTGGTGAACAATAAATATCAATAGATATTTCAAAGAGAATTTATGAGCAATGAATAAGTAGTAATTGATCATGTGCTTTAGTGGTTGCTCTGTATTGACTACTCAGCTAGTTATAGTTGAACTCCATTAATGATCGTTGTGAAGCTTCAAGCTTCCCATTGTGAGTTCAATAAACAGATGAAGCTTTCTGTTAGATACAGATTTAAGTCGTTTGGCAAAAATCAAGATTTAGTCGTTTTCGCTTTGTTGCAATATGAAATCCTTTTGGTTTGCTTTAGGATTTCTTAGGTTGGGTCCCTTTTCCTTTCATTGGAATGGGTGTCTAAGAAAGATGATCATTTGACTTGCTATGAATTAGCTTCTGTGTATGATATGTAGTGGTAATTAATATTCTGTCACAAAACTTGCTTTTTGATATTTTGGATGAAATCCCTCAATTAAACATTTGAAACTCATTAGTAAATATGTTTCGAATCATTGAGAAGTATACTGAGCATTAATCATAAGAAATTATATGCTAAACAATAAATTTGAATTCTCAAAGATGAAGGTTCAGAGTAGAAACAAATGACACTTGAGTGTCATTCTAGTCACACTCGAGTGCTCAAAATCCATACTCAGGTGTTGTTGTATTGTGTGTTTGGAAGAAGACTATTAAAAATAGAGTTAAGTTGAAAATATGATGTTTCTTCTAGATACTTGAGTGCCAATGTGGTCATACTTGAGTGTGTATTTCATCACACTCTAGTACTGATGATTTTTGTGTCTGGTTGATGACTATTCAAAAATAAAGTTCAAGGAAAATATGTGAATCTTTAGCAGACACTTGAGTGTGACTGTGTTACACTTGAGTGTTACAAAATGACACTTTAAGTGTGCCTCTCAGAGAGGTGGCATACTTGATTTATCAGTGAGTGTCATGCATTGACCTTTGCAAGTGTTTACTTTGTCACTTGACTATTTTACCTTGATACATCTAGTGTAACTTCAAGTGTTAGGCATAAATATTGCAAGTATTCGATCAACACTTGAGTGTTCATTAATACACTTGAATGTCCAATACATACTTCCTAAAATGAAGTGAGTGTTAGGCAATCTTCTTGTGAGTGTCAAGCCAACACTCGAGTGTTTAAAGTAACACTCGAATATGTTCATACCAAAACACTTTATAGCTTCTTTATGATTCAATAGTTTAAATAATGGTTGTACACTCGAGTGTCTTGAAACATATACTCGAGTGACTTGAATCATCAAGTTTTCTTTCTTTTCCAAGTTTGTTATTATCAAAACTTATAAACCAACAATTAACAGGAAAGACTTCCAAATAAAAAAGCACTGACCTCATTGATTCTCCTTTAACTTCTTTAATGGCTATAACTTTTGCCTCTCATTCCTTTGTGAGAATATTTAGATTTTTTCTCTCTAGGGAATTTTGGTCGTATATTTTTCCCAAAGCTGGTAATTAGTTTATCAGATGAGTGAACCTGAGTTCAAGCTCAGCTTTGGATTCTCTAGACTTTATACAAAGTAAATCATATTTAGTCATCAGTGTGTTGAATATGTTCGCATTTATGCTGGAAGTTCCTTCGTGGGAAATTTCCTGTGCTTCTTACATTTCCTTACCAAGTTCGAGGTCACATACACGAAGAATAGCTTTGCATTTTAGAGTTACCAGCCTCTTATTTATGAAAACATATTTTGAAGGAGGTTTTGGGATTGTTCGTTCATTTACAATCTTCATGGGGACATAATCTCCTTCGTCGATGACTTGTCGTAACCTATATTCTATGGCCATCATGAACACTCTGAATTTTGCTTTCCAGAATGAAAAGTGTTCTTCGTCGAAGCCAAGAGGTTTGGAGATAGATCCATCCACTGGTAAGATTCCTTCCATGGATCCTTCTTTGGATGTTAATCCTGCACTAAGAAGACTAGGCTCGAATACCAAATGTTAGTGCCAATGTTTTACCTAAGAGGGGGTGAATTGGGTGATATTAAGATTTTAAACTGAAGTTAATAAACAATTAAATCAAAGAAAAAGAGTTACAAGAATATTACTGAAGTATGCACAACGGTTTATACTGGTTTAGCCTTAATGTCCTGAGCTACGCTCAGTCCCCAAAGCATCTCTGAGATTTTTACTATTGTTTTGAGATTCCATGGGTTCTTGGCACCATAGTATAGAAGTAATCCTTAATAGGACTCACTCTCCCTTACTAGTTATAATATGAAAACCACACTCAAGGTCCCACTACCTTTAGCTTTTACATAAATCAATCATTTTTAAAACTCTCTCACATAGTAGATAAATAAACACTTATGAACAGTGAATATTAGAAGATATTTCACAAAGAGTTAATGAGCAGTAATTGATCATGTGCTTGGTTGGTTTCTTCATATTGAATGCTAAGGTATCTATAGCTAAAATCCATTAATGACTGTTGTAAAGGTTCAAGCTTTCCATTGTAAGTGTTCAAACTTTCTGTTAGATACATATTCAAGTCGTTTGAAGAATTTAAGGTTTGGTCGCTTTTGCTCGCTACAATAGATCTTCATAGGACATTCCTTTGGTTTGCTCTGTCATTGCTTAAGGTTGGGCCGCTTTCATCTTTCACTGCAATAAGTGCTTTAGACAATATTCATTTGACCTTCTCTGAGATCGCTTATGTGTGATCTATTTATGTCATCATATTTAATGTTCTGACACAAAAACTTACTTTTGATATTTTGGACGTAATCCATTATTCAAATCATCTAAAACTTATAGACAGATATGTTGATTGGTATTGAGAAGTAGTATGAGTATTAATCAAGTGTAAACAAATGTTAACTAGTAAATTTGAATTCTCAGAGATGTTGGTTCAGTGTAGCAAGAAATGACACTCAAGTGTAAGTTCATACTCACTCGAATGCTACACTCATGTGCAATTATTGTCACACTCAAGTGTTGATGAATTTTGTCTATGGTAGAAAATGTTAGTTCTCTATGGGTTTTGATGATAACAATCAATTGTAAAACCAAGATTGAAGTATTATCTCAAGAAAGTAAAAACTTGCTAGTTGAGGCAATACTCGAGTATCAGTGAAAATACTCGAGAATTGGCCCTTTCAAAGAAAAGCTCAATGCTAATGACTAAAGGCAATACTGCAGTATTCCAGTGGATACTCGAGTATTGGACCTTACAGAGAGCATCACAAGTTTTTCATCAGTGCATACTCGAGTATTGGTTTTAATACTTGAGTATAGGCCAAAGAGACTCTTCATTATTTTTCAAAAGAGATAAAAACTCCAGTTTCAAAAACTCAAGTTTAGGAATTCAAATGTTTTCATTTTCAAATGAAAACTCGAGTATTGGGCCAAGCAAAGATGATTAAAGATTTATTACACTTACAAACTTCAGTTTCAGAAACTCCAGTTTCGCACTAGCTTATGTTCTCTTTGGATTTCAAAATACAAGTACATACTCGAGTATGGTGTTGAATACTCAAGTATGGTGTTGAATACTAGAGTATCGAGTCATACAGAGAGCAACTATGATTTTCAAAGTTTTCAATACTCCAGTTTTAATTGAATACTCCAGTATTGATGTTGTGGACATAATTTTATTAAGAGTCCAAAACTCGAGTATTGACTGAATACTCGAGTATTGACTTAAGTTGAACTGAAGCTCCAAAGCTCAGATCGTGAGTTTCGTCTCTGGAAGGAGAATACTCGAGTATAGATGTAGAAACTTGAGTATGGGTTTAAGTGCATAGTGACATACTCGAGTATTGATGCACAAACTCGAGTATGGGTCGCATCAGTTGAAAATTTAAATTTACGAAATCTACATAATGGTTGTTGATTGATCTAAATACTTTCTAATATTCATATCAACTTAATTAGATCTATTTAATGTGTTTGTTAGTGAATTTCAGCTACTTTAGAGATAATCCAAGCAAATTTTAAGAGCTGACCTCACTAAAGTAAAAGTCATGTCCGAGCATTAAATGTAAGGCTACCCAACTTGTCATAATTTGAACTACCAAGCTCTGCACGATGCAAAAAGGTTGAAGAGACATTCACCTACTTAAGGGACTGACTTTCCAACGGCTAGAAACACAAGGAAGTCAACATTTATCCTTCCAACACAAAGAATGAACAAAGTGTAGAGAGAGAAGAGACCAAGGTGCTTCTAACAGTCAGAAAAGTTCTCCAACGGTCTTATAAATGCTTGCAACGGTTATAAAACATACTCTAAGTATAAATAGAGCTACATTCAATTCTCTTCAACGATTATTGAGCTGAAAATCGAAAAAGCATTAAATTTGTTCATTTATTCTTGTGCTTTATGTACAGAGAATCGGTTGATACCAACTGAGCTTCAGTGATCATCTTATCTACTCTTTTAATAGATTTTATTATCTGTATTTCATTTATTGTAAGTAATCTCAAGTCAGGAGACTTGGAGATTTGGGAGTCTTTGATTACAACTTGTAAGGGGGAGCAAGTTCTAGTGAGAGAATTGCTTCAGAGTTACAGAGTGTGTAATCAAAAGACATAGTGAAATACTCAGGGTGCCTGAGGACTGGATGTAGGCCAAAGAGTTGGGCCGAACCAATATAATCCTCTATGTCCATATTCTTTTCCCTACTTCCTGTTTTGCTATGCCTTATCACCTTAAAACAGAACCAGTCAAAAATTTTAAGAATCCTCAATTCACCCTCCTCTTGGTGATTCAGCTCCACTTTCAGAAAATTGTTGAAGAATAGGATACTTGAGTGTTTTGATAACACACGCTTGACTACTAGTTAAAATAGTTTCAACTTGTACCAAACACACGAGTATCATAAAGCCACACTCAAGTGTCACATTTGAGTCACTCAAAAGCTCAACATAAAAGGGACAACACTCTTAATTCATTAGTGAATGTCTTGCATTGAACTTGCAATTCTTTACTTTGTACTGAAGTGTTGGAGTTTACACTCAAGTGTCTATGTCAATACTTCTAGGGTTGAAGCAAGTGTCATGCAAAATTCATGTGAGTGTTAGCCAGTACTCAGGTATTCACTTATGCACTTGAGTGTTAAACATAATACTTTCATAAATCAAACGAGTGTCAGGAAAAAAACTCTGCGAGTTTTGACAAACACTCAAGTGTTTACTTAGGCATTTAAGTGTCCACCACAACCCTTCCAGGAAATGTAGTGAGTGTCAGGAAAAATCTCTGTGAGTATTTAACTAGCATTCGAGTGTTTACTTAAGCACTCAAGTGTTCATCTTAGAACACTTTATAACAACTTTTAGATTCAAGTTTAAGTTTAAATACTTGTTGTTCACTTGAGTATCTTGAAACATACACTCGAGTGATTTGAATAATCAAGTCCTCTTTCTTTTCAAAGGCTTTTATCATCAAAACATAAACTAAGAACTAACACTTTTATTATGAATATGCAACTTTCTAATTATTTGATTACATGGCATAAGAGCTTATGCTCTGAGAATATTTTTTTGGGTTCATTTGGGCACTATGCCGTCAAGAGAGAGGAGATTTTTAGTGTTTCAATTTACCTTGTCCAATGCTCACATGTCCACCCTAGGAGAGTCACAGAGTTTCAATCGCCTAAACCCTAGAAACTCGTCATCATCTACATCGTGCTTGATCACCACTCGTCACATCCATCTGAGTCAGTTTTACACCATATTTGATTAAATAGTAGGGGTTGATTCAATGACTATTCTTTTTATGGTTATGATGCAAAAACTAACAAAAACAATGAATCCTTAATATTCAACCCAATAAAGAAGATAATGGGATAAGCTAGGCAAGAAAGGGAACCTTGAGTTGGTATTTAATAACATCAAAACCTTGAGATATTAGATCCTGTTAATTCCTAAGTTGCACCAAATTCATAGACTTTGAAACCATTAAAGTCAAAAAAAGAATCTTGAGAGATGAAAAAGAAGTATTTGAATGGATGGATGGAAAGATAGGATGGAGAAATGAAGAGAATAAGATCCTAATATAATATGAGAGAGGGTTAAATATTACCTTTAGGAAGAGAAACAAATCAATCTTAAACTCCCCACCTTGCTTTAAGGCTTCCTCAACTCAACCTCCTCACCATAGCCATCCTTATTGTCACTTTTCCGTCAGATTCGTTGCCAGATCTACCATCCCTCCAATCTAGGGTAAACTTGAAGCAGGAAGAGAGAGAGAGAGAGAGAGAGAGAGAGAGAGAACAAAGGTAGGGATGTTGCAAGAGATGGCTTGAATGGAGCCCTGAGTTAAGAATTTTAAAATGAAAAAGTGACGCCATTGGCTTGTGACTAGTGTTTTGTTAGGGGAGCTAGTGATAAGCCCTCTAAGATTTTGGCTTGAGATATGAGATATTATATATATTGATTGTTGAAATGCTCATTTGAGTTTACTCTATGGATACCACACTTTTATGAATTTACCTTTCCTTTACTCATGACAATGAATTCTTGAACTTGTGCCTTTTTATTCTCGTATTGTGTGATTTTTACCGGCTCTTTCTTAGTTGTGTATATCCTCTGCAGGTCATCTAATGTATCAGTAATAAATGTGGAAGAGAGCGATGCAATGGTTGTGATGGTGGAAGGAAAGCAAAGGAGGAGAGGAGAGTGATGAATTGGCATTAGAATCTTCTATTGAGGTCAGAATTGGCTTTTGCCAGTAGTGGCTTTTGCCAGTAGTGGTAGGGAGGCAATGACAACGAGGGTGGGCTTCATCTCCATTGTGATCATCGAAGAAGACAACGGCAAGGGAAGGAAGTCAGGAACCTTATTTTTCCTTTTGAAAGACGAAGGAGGGAGAGAGAAATGGGGAGCAGAGGATGAGGCGTGACGATAGAAAAATCATGATACATGTGTTTGTGGTGTAAGCTATTATAGTTAAAATTAACGGTCAAAATAAACCGTAATTAAGAGAGTGGTGACATTGTGATGTTCTGAAACTTCCCAGGCAACGTTGAGATTTTTTTTTAAAAAAAAAAAAACTTACAGGATAACATTACTTTTCTGGAAATACTTTCAGAGTGGATTTACACCTTAACCCTTAATTATATCATGGTTTATATTATAAAAAAACATGTAACTAATTGACTATATTTTAAAAACATTGATATCTATTAGGGTAAGCATTTGAAAGAAACACATGGTTTGAGGCATATTGAGCGGTCTTCATTTAAAATTTATGTTTAATTCCTTTGACCACACATACAAGTTGGGATTTGGCTTCCATCCTCTTCCCTTTCCATTCTCTTCTCATCTTTTTCTTCATCTCAACCATTAGATTGAAATTTGAATGATTCTGATTTCCTCTTTTATAAAAATATTATTTTTAAATATTTTTTAATAATTTAATATTTTATAAAAGATAAAATCTAAATCATTCATATTTTAATCCAATGACTGAAATAAAGAAGGGAATGGAAGAGAATGGAAAGGGAAAAGGATGGGAGATGGATCCTACAAGTTGAACCATTTAAATTGATTTTTATCTTTTTCTTAATTTGCATTTATTCAAATTCACATAACCAACTCACAAATTTTTTATCACAATTTAACCACATTCACATAATATCTCTAGTTATTGGAAAGATTCCACACTAATTCAGCCAAATTACATGATGTTATAAGTACTCCAAACCGATCAGTGTGACAGAAATAACCATCTTTTTAAAAGTTATACAATCTCGTCTCTTTCGTCTCTTTCATTATCAAGCACAACTTTTAACTTTCCACACATAATTTGTTCTCAACAAGATTCTAATTCACATATAAAAACACATCATACTCACAACTAACATCTAGAACTCAAAACTGCAAAAGGGCTTAACGTTATTGGAGTAGGTTATCCATATTAATATTTCATACTAATTCATTCATATGATTGTCATTGACAGATTTCCCCCACTTTCATTATCATCTAGAAACTGTGTTATCTTTATTTCAGTAGGCAAAATCAGTTATGTTCTCATTTACTAGTAGGTGGACTTGGATCTCATGGTATACTCTGCAACAAGCTCGGCAAAAGAAGATGATTTGTCCTCAAGCAATCTTGTTGGAGAGTCAAATTCCTCAATCAGTCCTACAACGAGATCCATGGAGATCATGCAAAAAGACAAAATAAAGCAGATCAAAGTACACAGAAACTAAACATATTCAAAGAAGAATAACAAGCAACTTAACTTACCTTGATTGAGAAGCAAAACCATATCACTGTCAAGAACAGAAGTTATTCTATGAGCAATGGTAATGACAGTACAATCAGAGAAGTGTTGCCGAAGAGTTTGCTGAATCAAATTATCTGTGGAAGTATCAACCGACGCAGTAGCCTCATCAAGCACCAAGATCTTACTTCTCTTAAGCAATACCCTACCAAGGCATACCAACTGCCTCTGACCCATGCTCCAATTTTCACCATTTTCATTAACTTCACCCATTTTCACAAACGACAATCAGTTCTCGTTTCTGAGATCATAAACAGTTTAATGCCTTTTTGTCATCAAGAAAAATAAGACAAACCTGTAGAATCTAGCTTTCCTTCCTTTTTTCGAACTTCGTCTCCAAGTTGACACTTATCCAGAGCCTAAAATCATGTCATTGAATGAAGGCAAAGCTATATTAAGAAACAGACATAAGTTTTATCTTGGGACAGACCTTATGTTGAGCGTATATGCATGTGTTTATTTGCAACGAACTTACCTTCCAAATTTGTTCATCCGTGTACTCCTCCAATGGGTCTAGGTTACTTCTCACAGTGCCTTCAAACATGGTTGGGTCTTGAGGAATAATGCTAAGTCTGGTCCTCAAATCATGAAGTCCAATAGATGAAATGTTGATGCCGTCAATCACAATTTCTCCAGCAGCTGGCTCAATGCTTCGAAAAATTGTATGTATGAGAGTTGTTTTGCCACTTCCTGTTCTCCCGACAATGCCGGTTTTCAGTCCGCCAGAGAATTTGCATGTTATGCCCCGCAACACAAGTGGTAGGTTTGGAGCATAACGAACCTTCATCATATGCATGAATATTTTTTATGGTAGTACAAACTAATGTTAAATCCAAGAAGTGAACACAATCATATTACAAGCAGTAACATTTTTGTTTGAAGACGCTTGAGAAATGATTGACAGCTCAAGTTTTACAAATTAATTGACTGAAGATTGAAAGAAATTATAATGCTGAAATGCTCCATATGAATGAGACATGCAATTGGAGTCAAATTTATGACTAGCTCAAAGTACCTGCAGATCACAAATGTTAACTTCTCCATGTGCCGGCCAAGAAGGACTGGGTTGATTTTCTTCAATTACAAGAGGAGGCTCACTTGGAATTCTACTATACTGAAGTATTCTCTCTACTGATATAATTTTGTTCTCCAAGTTGCAGAAAATCCATATCACCGAGGCTTGTAACATATTCAGATTAAGTCCATATGTAACCACCAAACCAGCAATACCTTCATAATCATAAATAAAATAAAAGTAATCCATAAGCCTCCTTCACCTCCATAATATAACCAAAGTAATAGTCAACTGGTTAAGATGCCAAATCTTCCTTTACTTGGCCAAACAATGCCGAAACTTACCTGGATCTATGACCCCCTGTGGCATAAATATCAAGAATATCAAGGAAAAGACAAATGTGATAGAAGACAAAATATCCAAGCGGAAGCCAAGCCATGACATAGCAGCGGCATTGTTAAATTTTGGCCGAGAATACCCATCCATTAGTTTCATATTTGTTTCCTTAAATCTTGACTCATGATCAAAGCTCCTAATGGTTATTGTTCCCAAAATAGTTTCAGTAAAGTGTTGAATGACTGGAGCTTTGCATACTCCAACCAACCGTGATAGTTCTCGAGCTGAAGGTAGATAATATTGCTGCAAAATAACAAGTTTAATATAAAACTGATGAAAAGTAAATACAAGAACAAGAGATTTTAGAGAGAGAGAGAGTAGAGAGAAGTTCTCATTTCAGTGTAATTTGAATGTTTACAGAAGGCCTCTATTTATAGAAGGAAAATGGGACTTTAGTGTAATTTCCACTTTAGGTCATTTGATGCAATATTCCCATAATTACATAACTGTATACTCACGGGAATGCATTCCCGTGAGTTGTATAATTTTGTGCGTGGGTCCCACCAAATAGTAAACTACTATGCAATGGTACTATGCGTGGGTCCCATGTCATCTTGTAATATTTGGAGACCGGGAGTCAATGGACATCCACATAATCAGTATATTCATAACACTCCCCCTTGGATGTCCATTTATGAATGTGCCTCATTAAAAACTTTAACTAGGAAAAACCCAGTGGGATAAAAACCTAGCCAAAGAAAAGAGTACATCACTCATTGATACACTATCCAGTGCTGCCTCATTAAAAACCTTTCTAGGAAAAACCCAGTGGGACAAAACCTAGATAAGGGAAAAAGAGTACAGCGTGTATCGACTCCCCCTATTGACAACATCAGTTGAGATCTTTGAGTCTTCGAAGACCAATACCATAGACAAGCTTCTCAAAGATTGCTTCTGGAAGTGACTTGGTAAATAAATCTGCCAAATTTTCACTTGAACTGATTTGCTGGATATCTATTTCACCATTCTGTTGAAGATCACGAGTAAAGAAAAATTTTGGTGAAATATGCTTCGTTCTATCGCCCTTGATGTATCCTTCTTTAAGTTGGGCAATACATGCAGTATTATCCTCATATAGAACTGTTGGAACCATTTTACCAGAAGATAAATGACAAGTAGTTCGTATATGATGAATTACTGACCTCAACCACACACATTCTCGACTTGTTTCATGCATTGCTAGGATTTCTGCATTATTAGATGAAGTGGCTGATATAGTTTGTTTCATAGATCGCCATGAAATTGCTGTACCTCCACATGTAAATACATAACCTGTTTGTGATTTTCCATCATGTGGATCAGACATAAATCCAGCATCTGAATAACCAATCAGTTCATGTTTAGATACATTTGAATAATATAACCCCATATCCATAGTACCTCTGAGATAACGAAAAATACGCTTTACACCATTCCAATGCCTCAGTGTTGGTGCAGAACTATATCTTGCTAATAAATTAACAGCAAATGTTATATCAGGTCTTGTGTGATTAGCAAGATACATTAGTGCCCCAATAGCATTAAGATATGGCACTTCTGGACCAAGTAATTGTTCTACACCTTTTTTGTTAATTACTTGGGGTTGGAATGGATCTTTTTCTTTTATCAAAGATCTTACAACCATTGGAGTACAGAATGGATGTGACTTATCCATATAAAATCGTTTTAAGACCTTCTTTGTATAAGTTTCTTGATGTACAAAGATCCCGTCCTTCAGGTACTCAATTTGTAATCCAAGACAAAATTTTGTCCTACCTAAATCTTTCATTTCAAATTCTTTCTTTAAACAATGAATTGCTTTTGTAATCTCTTCAGAAGTTCCAATAATGTTGATATCATCAACATAAACAACAATTATAGCAAATTCATTTCTCGATCTTTTTATAAAACTGCATGGGCATATCGGGTCATTTTTATACCCTTCTTTCAACAAATATTCTTTAAGGCAATTATACCACATGCGCCCTGATTGTTTCAAGCCATACAGGGACTTATTTAATTTGATCGAGTATTGTTCTCGTGAATTTGAATTAAATGCTTCAGGCATCTTGAGTCCTTCAGGAACTTTCATATAGATATCACTATCAAGTGAGCCATATAAATAGGCAGTCACAACATCCATTAGATGTAAATCAAGCCTTTCATTTGCTGCTAGGCTAATTAAATAACGAAAAGTAGTTGCATCCACTACTGGTGAATATGTTTCTTCAAAATCTATGCCAGGTCTTTGTGTAAAGCCTTGGGCTACAAGGCGTGCTTTATACCTTGTAATTTCACCCTTTTCATTTCTTTTCCGTACAAAAACCCATTTATATCCAACTGGCTTTACATCTTTAGGTGTATGGACTATAGGTCCAAATACTTTTCGTATTGCTAATGATTTTAATTCTGCATTAATGGCATCTTTCCATAGGAGCCAATCTTTTCGTTGTTGGCACTCTCTAATGGATTTTGGCTCATGATCCTCTTCTTCATTCATTACATCATATGCCATATGATTAGCAAAAATGTCGTCAATGTTGACTTCATTACGGTTCCATTTGATATTATTTGTGACATAATTTATTGAGATCTCATTATTTTCATACATTTCAGATACCTGGATCTCTTCTGGGGCCTCAATATTCTCCTCTGGAGATAATTTCACTTTATGAAGTGGCTCATCCAGAGCTACGCTTTTTTCTTGATTATCCTCGACTTGGCCATCTATAATTTTAGCTTCTTTTCTTTTTCGAGGATTTTTATCTTTGGAACCGATAGGCCTACCACGCTTAAGGCGTGCTTTTGATTCATTTGTAATCGGTTGTCCTACAGGGACATCAATTCGAATTGGAGCATTAGCAGCTGGAATATGTGACTTTGTCACTTTCTTTGGGTCAGTGAATGCTTCTGGCATTCGATTAGCTGAATTCTGTAAATGAATTATCTTTTGAACTTCTAGTTCACATTGTTTTGTACGAGGATCAAAATGAGCCAATGATAATTCATTCCAGCTAATCTCTTTATTCAACTGCTTATTTTCTCCCCCTAATGTTGGGTAAACTGATTCATTAAAATGACAATCTTCAAATCGTGCAGTAAATAAATCTCCTGTAGATGGTTCTAAATATTTTATAATTGAAGGAGATTTATACCCAACATAAATTCCCATTCTTCTTTGAGGACCCATTTTAGTACGTTGTGGAGGTGCTATAGGCACATATACTGCACATCCAAAGGTCCGTATATGAGAAATATTAGGTTCTTCACCAAAAACCATTTGTAAGGGGGAAAATTTTAAATAACTAGTTGGCCTGATGCGAATTAACATTGCTGCATGCAAAATGGCATGGCCCCAAGCAGAAATTGGTAAATTAGATTTCAAAAGTAAAGGTCTTGCAATAAGTTGCAATCGTTTTACCAATGATTCTGCAAGTCCATTTTGCGTATGAACATGTGCTACAGGATGTTCAACATCAATTCCAAGGGACATACAATATTCATTAAAAGTCTGTGAAGTAAATTCACCAGCATTATCAAGACGTATTTTCTTGATAGGATAATCCGGGTAATGTGCTCTTAATCTTGTCAATTGAGCAAGTAATCTCGCAAACGCCAGGTTTCGAGAAGATAATAAGCACACATGCGACCATTTAGTTGATGCATCAATTAAAACCATATAATACCTAAATGGTCCGCATGGTGGGTGTATTGGCCCACAAATATCTCCCTGTATCCGTTCTAGAAATGTGAGAGACTCACTTTCTACTTTGGTTGGTGATGGCCGAATAATTAATTTTCCCTTGGAACATGCATCACATGAGAAATCATGGGATTTTGGTATTTGTTTCTGTTTCAAGTTATGTCCACATGAATTCTCTATTATTCGTCGCATCATAATTGACCCGGGATGGCCTAACCGGTCATGCCAAACAATAAATATGTCTTTATCAACATGCTTCTGGTTTTCCATAACATTTATTTCAATTGTACTAATACTTGAATAGTACAAACCAGAAGATAACATAGATAATTTCTCCAGAACATATTTTTCACCATATCTAACAGTAACAATTTGTAGATATTCTTTATTGTCCTCATTTATAGTCTCAATATGATATCCATTTCGACGGATATCTTTAAAACTCAACAAATTTCTATGAGACTTAGAGGAATACAAAGCATCATTAATAACAAATTTCGTACCATTGGATAATATTATTATTGCTCTTCCAGAGCCTTCAATCAATCTTGTATTACCCACTATGGTATTGATGCTTGTACTACAATTTGTTAGATGTGAAAAATATTTCTTATCTTTAAGAATTGTATGTGTCGTTGCACTATCAATGAGACATATATCTTCATTCTTGTGTGCAATATTTGAAATGTCCATGAGCTTCATTAAAAGAAAAGAAATGCATCAAAACATATTCAATATAGAAGATGCATTAAAAACATATTTATTATACATAACTGGCAACAAGTCAGAACGAAACAAAATAATTATTACAATTTTTGCAAAACTTATTTAATCATAAAAATCTTCCACCTCCAAACTTATTTAATCATAAAAATCTTCCACCTCCAAGAGAGACATAACATCATCATTTGGCTCATTGACATCATTATCTTTATGAGCCTTATCATCACATTCCACATTATTAACACTCTTTTTTATAGAGGCTTGGTAAAGTTTCGCTAAATGTTCTGGTGTACGACAATTACGTACCCAGTGTCCCTTCATACCACACCGATAACATTTATGTTCAACAACTTTTGAAGGACCTTCTTTATCATTCTTTTGTCCTTCATTGTTCATCTTTTTCTGGTGGGTATAAGGACTATAATAACCTCTTCCACCATGATAAGGACCATGATTATTTCTACCTCCACGATTTCCACGTCCTCGTCCACGACCACGGCCACGACCACGACCGCGACCATGGCCACGACCATGATCATTCCGTACACTCACATTCGCTTCAGGAAATGGAGAAGATCCAGTGGGACGATTTTCATGATTTTTCAATAATAACTCGTTATTTTGCTCGGCTACTAGTAAACATGAGATTAACTCAGAATATTTTTTAAAACCTTTCTCACGATATTGCTGTTGTAAAAGCAAATTCGAAGCATGAAAGGTAGAAAAAGTTTTCTCTAATAAGTCCTCATCAGTTATTTTTTCACCACATAATTTTAACTGAGAACTTATTTTGAAAACAGCTGAGTTATACTCACTTACAGTTTTAAAATCTTGTAACCTGAGATGAATCCATTCATAACGAGCTCTAGGCAAAATCACCGTTTTCTGATGATCATACCTATCTTTCAAACTAGTCCACAATTCAAATGGATCTTTCACCGTTAAATATTCAGTTTTCAAACTTTCATGAATGTGGTGTCGGAGAAAAATCATAGCTTTAGCCTTTACTTGAGGGGACGCATCATTTCCTGGCAATATAGCCTTTCCAAAGTCCTTTGCTTGAAGATGGATTTCAGCATCTAAAACCCATGATAGATAATTCTTCCCGGTGATGTCAAGAGCATTAAATTCAAGATTTGAAAGGTTGGAAGACATGATTCAAACTAAAAATAATAAAAATAATTAGAATCTTATTATAAAAACTTATTATAAATTAAAACATAATTTAAAGAACGGTAAATAAACATGCTAAGAAAATAAAAATAAGATGAGATAGGAATGGGAGTAAACTCACAGCGAGACCTATCTCATCCGAAGGTAAGAAAGATGATGCATATATTATATAATATATAGACAACAGTAAAGAATTAATATAAACAAATGGAGCCCTATTAGTGCCACCACCATAAAAGGTAAATAAATGCATAAATAAATGGAGCCCACTAATATTAGTGTTTCCACCATAAAAGGTAAATAAATGCATAAATAAATGTTAGTAACATAAATTTAAATGTTAGTGGCATAATGTAAATATTAATAAAGTCAGTATGGAGCTTAATATCGCCACCATGAAATAAATAAAGCAGTAAGTAAAGAATTTAAATTAAACAAATGGAGCTTAGTATCGCCACCATGAATTAAATAAATAAAACAGTAAAATTAAATTACAAATGGAGCTTAATGTTGCCACCATGAATTAATAAATAGGGAGTGGGAAGAATATATAAACATAAATAAATTACTGTAAATAGTAAAATATAAATTTACCGTGAATAGTAAAGTTACTATTCACAATGAATAGTGAATAAAATAAAATTACTGAAATATTAAATCTAGACTTCCATAAAGGAGTTAAAATGAATAGAAATATAAAATTACTGAAAAAGGTAAAATTAACATGAATAGTAAAAATTACTATTTACTGTGAATAGTAAATAGTAAATAATCTCAAATCTTAACCATGGAACCCGATGTTCAAAATAATCGGTAAAAGTAGAACTTTAATTCCATATCATGGTTAAGATTATCCCAGATAGAAAAAATAAACAAATAGTAAAGGAGATGGTAATAAAATCTTACCTTGGTAGAGTCTTCGTGCTGATAACGTAATATAAAACTGATGAAAAGTAAATACAAGAACAAGAGATTTTAGAGAGAGAGAGAGTAGAGAGAAGTTCTCATTTCAGTGTAATTTGAATGTTTACAGAAGGCCTCTATTTATAGAAGGAAAATGGGACTTTAGTGTAATTTCCACTTTAGGTCATTTGATGCAATATTCCCATAATTACATAACTGTATACTCACGGGAATGCATTCCCGTGAGTTGTATAATTTTGTGCGTGGGTCCCACCAAATAGTAAACTACTATGCAATGGTACTATGCGTGGGTCCCATGTCATCTTGTAATATTTGGAGACCGGGAGTCAATGGACATCCACATAATCAGTATATTCATAACAAAGTTTGTATTTTGTAAGACTTAAGTTGTCAACTTATAGCATGATAAATTACAGAGGGGATAAAGAGTTCATGAATAAGTGCATAATCAATGCAACCATAGATTGAAAGGCAAGAAAGATAGAAAATACAATATGTAGGGACCTCATATCATTTAAAATAACATGGTTTAAGCAAAATACCTGATACCAAATGGTGATTGATATCACAGGTATAAAGATGATGAAAACTTGCCATGTAACTAGAGACATCACTGCTATTGTTCCCAAAAGTTGGATCATATATAAGAGAAATAGCCCAATTTGTAAGGGAATGGCTAAATCCACTGCAGTTTGATCTGTAGAAGCCTAGAAGAGAACAAAGAGGAGAAAGAAAAGGATTGTAAATGACACAGTGAATTATTCTATAAATTTAAATGATAGATATTAAAATGCTTAAGCTAAAGTATGTTGTTGGTCATTAGATTAGAGAAGAAAAATAGAATATAAACAATGGAATATATCCACTTCTTACTCTGTTAATAATCCTTCCACCTGGAGTGGCATAAAAAAATGACATAGGTGCACGGAAGATGCATGAATGCATTTTATTGAAGAGTAGAGTTGCAGTCTTGTAACCAGCTGTGGATAGAAAAATATCTTCAGCAAGGGTACAAAAAGCACTTCCCATGGCCATAGCAGCATAGACAGTTATAAGCATAAAGACTCCAACAGGTCGTTTCTCATCTGAAGAAATAGGAGTCGCCGAAACCATCCAATATCTGCTTCCAATTTGAAGAAGTTCACACAGAATTTGAGCCAACAAAATAAATGGTACAAGAGCTCCTCCATATGCCATTGTAATATATTCCCAGTAGACTGAAAACCCAACCGCGCCTTTCTCTCTTTCTTCCTCTTGAATAAGCTGGCCTTTCGGTTGTACATCTCTTTTATCATTTTGCCTATCATCATTTGCCTCCATTACTTCTGTAACTTGTAGACTAGAGACGGTTACTTCATGATCAGCTATACTAAATTTATCAGACAATTTCCCCCCATTCAGTGAACCTAGTGCAGATAACGCTTTTCTATGTGCATCTACAAGCTCAATAAAATCAATCCCAGAGTTGAGCAAATCATCATACTTTCCACATTGAGTGATTTCCCCATCTTTCATAACCTAATAAATAACATATAACATAAAATATACGAGGACACTAAACATAGTTAATTGAAATGGTAAAGATTAAATTTTGAGAATGGCTCACCAAAATAAGGTTGGCAGCAGGTAAGAACTCTACTTGATGAGTGACATAAATAACTGTCTTTGAACTTAAACAACCTAGTAAACATTCCTGCAGTGTACATAAATAATGAAAGAGCCAACAAATTAAGTCAACTACAATATTTAAATAGGTGTAAAACTTAATAAAGATCGTTCTTCAAAAAAGTATGAAAAAAAATCTTTTGTAGAATACTAATACTATACAGCATTTAAGTGATAATGCCAGACACATACAGGATATAATAAACAAAATCATCATAATGGATTACCTTAAAAAGGTGAGATCCTGTATGAGCATCCACAGCACTAAAAGGATCATCAAATAGATATATATCAGCATCTTGGTAAAGGGCTCGTGCAATCTGAATTCTCTGTTTTTGTCCACCACTCAAAGTGATTCCCCTCTCTCCAATAATTGTCTGATCACCAAATGGCAGAATCTCCAGGTCCTTCTTTAGGGAACATGCATCAAGGACTTTCCCATACCTTTCCTTATTCATCTCCTTACCAAATAATATATTCTCTTCGATCTTCCCACTTTGAATCCATGCAGACTGAGCAACAAAGGCCTTCGTTCCACACACCGTTATTCTTCCTGATATCTTTGGCACTTCTCCCAAAATACATGATAGTAAACTAGACTTGCCTGACCCAACAGTACCACAGACAGCGACCCTCATGCCTTGTGTGACAGTGAGATTTATACCTTTCAATGTTGTATTGGAGGAAGATAAATCCCAAGAGAAATTACCGTTAACTACTTCAATTGCTGTATTAGAACTACCCCTTGGAAGCTTCTCTATAACATCAGACTGCAATTCGTCAAGTCGAAGGAATGATGCAATCCTATCCAAAGATACTTTAGTTTGTGCTATCATTGAAATTGTATCTGGGAGATTATAAATGGCCCCCTGAAGAATTTGGAATGTTGCAAGTGCAGATAAGATCTTCCCTGACTCGAGTGGGATCCCTATTAGCGTACAAGTACCAAATGTAGCCACAGACACAATTGCGGGTGCGCTCAAAAACACAAAGAGGGTAATGGCAAATGTATAAACGTAATTTCTTAACCAGTCTTCCTCTGTCTTCCTCAGTTCAATAACCTTTGATAGGAACTTCATTTCCCATCCCTGTAGTTTGAGAATTCTCATATTCCTTAAAATTTCAGATGAGGCCTTCATTCGTTTATCTTTTGACTCCATTAACTTTTCTTGAAACTTTTCTTGCATTTTCCCCAAGGGAACATTTGCCAACATTACAATAACGGTAGCAACAAAAGCGGCAATAGAAGCCAACCCAAGACTTTTATACAGAATATATAAGGCCAGTACAATTTTCAAAAATACCAACCACAGACTATGAATGTACCAACTGAAATCACCAACTCTTTCAGCATCAACTGTCATAAAATTGATTATTTCTCCACTAGTGTGGCTCCGCCTGGCTTGACAAGAAAGGGTCAAAGTTTTACTATAAATCATTGCCACAAGCTGTGCTCGGATTCTTACTCCAATTTGCTGCAATTTAAAGAACCAGTGCCGCTGTGATAGGCATTCTACAAGCTTCGCAACAAAAAATGCAGCCACCAGAATATATCCTTCATTCTTAAATGTTTGTTTGCCATTGAGGTATTGGACAAAAGTGTCAACGAGATATGGACCAACATAAGAAGCCAAAGTGTTTAAAAGTGCAAGAATACCTGTGGCAAAAATCTCTTTCCAAGCTGAGAGTGTCAATGACTTCACCAACTTAAGTGTGGTCACTCTGTTTATTGAACCACAGTCCGCCTCAAGCTTATTTCTGAAAGGTGGAAAAGCTCCAGCAACACTGTCACAACTAGCCAGTTGAGGGATATCCTCAAGGTCTAACGTCTTCTTCTTTCCAGCGGCAATCAGAGGACCCACCCAAGAGAACGTAAGAATGCTGAAATTTCCAGCATACGAGTAAGGAGTAATAGTTTCTTCCCCTCGGGTCTTATTTGACCCTAATACATCACTAACATCAGTATAATCATTAAGAAGAGGCTCTTGAAGAATGCTATCTTCACTCTCATTTTTCATGAAAAATACCACGTAACAAAAGAATATAGCCACACAGGAGGAGACACCATCAGAAATCAAGTATTGAAGTGGTAACAAAACGTGCTTAAGATGGAGAATAACACCCAGAATAAAGCAATAACCAGAAATAAGTAGGTAGAAAGCGCACCAAGCTCTGAAGAATAACGGAAATTTCCTTTCACCTGAATTGAAGAACCCCGTACGCAAGTAAGCAGAAATGACAGCCCAAGCAACTGTTTTAAGTGCCAAATCCAAAAGGGTCACAAACTCTTCTTCAGACCAACCATTTCTATACCAATAGAAGTAATATAGTAAACACATGACAAGATTAAACGCGGAAGCACCCAAAGAACAAAACAGAGCCCCCAGGGACAAAGTATCCCTGAATTTCTCATTGGAACCATCTCTAGCACCCACAGTAATTTGATTCCATACCCATGAAACGGGGAACGCTACTAACAAAACTAGGTGGAGAGAAGCAGACAACAAATGCAAGAAAATGGGTTTGAAGAGAAGACTCGCAGTAGAGTACATTATCGAGTTGTGTGAGAAAACAATCCACACAGATTTAAGAAAGAAGGAAATGAAGAAGTAGCGTCAAATATGGAAATTTTCTGAAATGGCTGCGCTTGAGCATTCAGGTCATGGGTTCTGGTGCAGAGTCACGTTCGTGCAAGATTGAAAATTGAAAAATAAATAAATAGAAACGAGCTCAATGGCGTTGACGTGGTGCCCAAGGCAGGAGAGAAGGGGTAAGCTGTTGGTAATGGGGGGACAGGCCTACGGCACATCTTATCTATGTGGCCTATGAAAAGTTTTAAATGGACAGAATTTAGCTCGAGTTACTTAGATTATGTCATTGCCGTCTGTCGTTGTTAGTTTTGGTCAAGGTCTTGGCGTTGCTCTTCGTCTTCTCCGCACAAGCTAAGTCAAAGCACTTGCAACAATATAATAGTACAAGATTATTGAAAGAATCGACCAAATTCGCATATGCATAGCATGATAGAAAAAGCAGGGTCTTGCATTTGAGTACTCAATTCTCAATCTTTATACTCCCAACTATCCTTAATATATATTTAGAAAATTAATATTAATTTTAAATATAAGATAATACTTTTATATTTATTAATATTTATTTTAATATAGAATGCTCCATCTACAATAATCTCATCAAAAATCGAAGAATAATGCCGATACAACTGTTAAAAGTGACAAAGAATGTGAATTTGGGGAAAGAGTCCAAAAATTGGTTTATGGGTGTGAGGGATTTTTAACTTAATTGTAATGGACAATAATAATCAACTGAGGAAACGAGAAATTGGTGCAGGCGGTGAAGACACGCAAGGGTCTCCATGGTCGGGCTGTGTCTTTGTCTGCGCTTGTGGGAAGAACCGTAGAAGACGAAGAGAGACTCAAAGACCTTGTATTTCAAGTTTGATCAAGTATGAGTCATCACATTGTGAGCCGGCCATGCTCAAATTGGGGGTGAAGGCAGGGCAGATTCAGGAATTTATAGAAGGGGCACCATTGGTGAGGGAGGCGGGGGTTCAGGGACAGTGCCCCCGATTTTTTTTTACAGTAAAACGTTTAATGCATTAAAAAATAAAAGAATATAAAGGGAAAAGCAAGAGAATAAGTACTATTAAAAGAAGCAAGGCTGGACATCATATATTTTAATAATAAAAATATATTACAATAAAAACAATTACAACGTCATCCTTCTAGGTTTTATTTTTTAAAATTCCATCATAATTGCCTTATTATCAATAATATCAAATACATCTTTTTTAAAATAAGATACTAAGCAATCATTCAATTATTCATCCCCCATCCGATTGCGAAGTGCAGTCTTAATGTATTTCATAGCTGAAAATGTTCTTTCCACAGAAGCAGTTGCTACAGGCAAAGTCAATACTAACTTTACAAGTAAATAAACCAAAGGATACACAATATGTTTTTTCTTTTCAACCATCCTCTTGGCAAAATCAGCTATTCCTTGCAAATTCAAAAAATCAGGATCACATTGCACATCAACAATATACGTGTCGAGCTGATATTGAAGCATGACAAAATCATTCACATCAAAATTTGAAGGATAATAACCAGCAAATTCACACAACTTATGCTTGTCAAAATCTGAACAATTTGGTCTCACGAATCGATTTCTGCCCTGATTCATTCGATTTGCAAAAGCCCTAAATTAAAAATTAAAAATTAAAAAAAACAATAATTTAAAAAAATGTACGATGTCGTTTAAGGGTGGGCACATGCCCCCATAGTCATACACTTGGGTCCGCCTATGGGTGAAGGAACCAATTTTTTTATATTTTTATTTATTTGGATTAAAAAATATGTTTCCCTCTTAAATACTTTTGACATTAAATATTTTAAATTAATGAATTGTTATTATAATCAGCATTTAGAAATTCTTCTTGTATTACCCAATATCATAAAATATGTTTTCAGTAGCTAAAAAAAAAATACTCTAAGCTATTGAATACAACTTAAATCAAACAAATAAAAAATATCAGTGAATTTCTTTTTCTTTTTCTTTTTTGAAAAAAAAAACCCTTACTTTGGCAATGAGCATTCCATACTCATCTTTTGAATGAGCATGGAATGTCCGAACTGGATGCAATAGATATGAATTAAAAACAACTAAACTCTTCATGGTTTTTCGTTTCACTCAAAATAATATTGGGAAAAAATAGAAAAATAATTTTAAATTTACAAAATTTTAAATCAAGTATTTCTCAAAAAAATGAGTCATGAATTGCTTATTAAATTTTGTCATTCTCTTATCAACTTTTAGTAACAAATATGAATTGAGATTTTACAATTTTAAAGTTTTTTTTTTTTTTTTGTCTTTTACCCAATAATATACCCCGTATAATTGCTTAATTCAATAAATTGAGGGCTGTGAGTTGTAATAATTTAAAATCAAGGGATTAAATTAATAATTAATATAAAATTCAAATACTAAAATTATGGTGGGGTGGGGGGGGTTTCTTTTGGGTTTTGAAAATAATTTTCTTATTACTAACTTAAAGTTAGTCTAGTAATGGAAGGCCCACCTAGATTTATTTAAGTCTCAAGTTTGTATCCCAAAAGAAACCATTGTATTAGAAGGGGTAGCATCAAACTCCATTAGGTTATGTTAAATAATTATAGAAAACTCCCAATAAACCAACCGGTTCATGTCATAGGTTATATAGCTTTAAGCGTAGAATTCCAAAAGGTATCTCTTAGAAGGTTATATACATCTACACTTATATTATAATATTTATATCACTCTCACTTGGATGTTTATAAACAAATATTATGCCACATTAAAATCTTACTTGAAAAAACTCAATGAGACAAAAACCTAGTGAAGGAAAAAAGGTACGCAATACATTGAAGATGCCTAGTTAAAAATCTTACTAGGAAAACCATGTAGGACAAAACATTAGTTAATAAAAAGAATACAACATGGTCTTTACTCTCCATGATGATAATGCCATATTTACACCCTTGATGGCGACATTAATTTTACTCTCCCTAAATACAATATCACTTCCAGTATCTTTTTGAGCATATCTTCCTTTTAACTATCATGCTATGAATGAATCATTATAACCAAAATTTCTATTGTAATGTATCCCTCTAGCATATCTTCTGAATATCTTAAAATATCGATATATTATGTCTCTATCTTATTCACTATGTAAATAATAAAGGAAAATTATTCTAAAATTACCAAAATATATCTTGCATTTACATATTCAACTTGTCCTAAATAAAATGATAACATATAATATGTTCATAAAACTATCACACAAATCTCATTTTAGCTATCTATTGTGTACCTACAAGAAGTAAATTTTACTAATAAAATCATACTATATACAATGTTAGCATGGTACATATAAATATTCTCATAAAATATAAGGTACATCTAGACCATTAAATTCAATATATTTTTGCAAGTAAAATCATTATAGCGAAAACATGTGATTTTGAAATCATTAAAGCATTTAATAACTCAATCTACAAGTCAAATAAGATATAAAATTACTCATTTTCCAATGAATTATATAGGCTCGAATTATTCTCAGACTCGCATAACATTTTATATATAGAATAATTTTCTTATATATGCTCCTAACAATTTAGATCCTTTAAAGATTTTCGTATAAATTTTACTATTTAATAAGACATATGTATAAGCTTATATAACAAATCTAACATATGCATAATTTTATTTTCATATGCTGCCATATTAGTAATAGATGCAAAACTATTGTATACAAACAACATAATATGCCTCATCATAGTCTTCATTAGCTTCTGTGAAATTTTTTATTTTGGCTTAAATGCCTATATATTTCATATTTCAGATGTTAGGATTGCAGATCCATAAATTTCATATATCAAAATACTGTGATTCTATTTTCATTGTATCTTTTCCTTTTTACTTTTCCTTTTGGCCAATCACCATTCTATCTATCTTGCAAGAAAGATTTATGCATAAGATCACCACTTGATCAAGTGAAATAATTATTAAGGCCGTTGTTGACAACTTAATCTTTTTTATTCCATTTTTCCTATAATTCTTTGGGATCTCTTTATTGCTTTCAAGTACTTGAACATCTTTTGATGTTTTTGTAATTAGTTATGTCTTGCCTTGTTCAAGAGTACCTGTCTCCTAAGTATGATCATCTTAATTATTTGCTCCTTTATTTTTTTTTTTTTGGAACAAATTATTCTCTCATGCTTCGAGCATGTATTAATTTCATTTATGCTTATTGGAGCATTTTCATCTAGAATATGTGATATAACAATTCTCATTATAATCAATAATTGCATCTAACAGATATTGTGTAATAATTCATGAATGCAAAGCCTGATGAATTTTTGGTTCATACTATTATATTCGAAGATATATATTTAATAATAATAATGCATTTCATGTGTTCTCTTATCCATCTATTCAATTTCTCTCCCTCATGTTAGTAAAACTTTGTCAAATGAAAATTCACTAATCATGTTGTATAAGTCTCATAAATCCATTTGTTTCCGATAGAAACATCCTTTTGTTTCATTTAGAGACAAACAAGAAGAAGGAGGCCATTACCCAACAACTTATCCTAAGTTTCTTTTGATATTCATCTATCCACATTGTGGTAGATTAATTGGCATGTTCATTCAAGCCTTTTAAGATGGAATATATGTATGTTAGACTCTTGACCAAAAGCTAGTTTTATTAGGAGAATTTTGTTGGCTTGTATACGTGTTACAATATGTAAGATCAAATATGTCAACACTGAAATAAAAATTTTGTTCTCATAAGCAAAGATTAAGCTATTTATGATGGCCTAATAAATGATTGTTGGATAATATAATCTACAAATTGCATGCTTAACATAATGTTTATACGAACATTCTTGCAACTTCAGGTTGCAAACTAATAATAATCTCATATGTAACTATCTTATAGAGAGGGGCATATTTACAGAGGGCTAGGGGTGGCACAACTCCCCTAAAATTACATAAAAGAACCCAAGGATTTAGGAAATTACCTTTCAACCTATATAAATTTGATGATTTTCACTTTAGTCCCTCCATGTAAAGTTACATGAAGGGACCAAGCTGAAAATATTGAAATATTTTTATGGGGCTAAAATATAGTTTTATGAATATTTGGGTTTATTATGTAATTTTCGCCCCTAATTGCAATTTCTGGCTCCTTCCCTACTTATAAATGCATCTATCAAAATTATTGAATATTTATATGGTTACATACTATTTGAATGGACCCATATTTTTTAGTTATATATATTTTTAGACAAGGTTGGGGACAATCTTACCTAGAAAGTTTTTTGGGGGCAATTTTGCCAAGGAAGTGTCAAAATGGGAGCATTTTTCCTTGGACGATACCCCAATTAATTTTAACTGTTAGTTGACCAAATATGTTGAACTGATAGTTCACATATCATCTACATCATTTTTGCTAAAGTGTAAATTTGAGCTGGAAGTTCATGCGCCATTGACCTCATATTTTTTCAAAGTTATATTTAAAACTTTTAGAGAAAATTTTCCTCATAACAAAAATAACATGGATGACATGTGGACTATCAACCCAACATGTTTAGTCAACTAATAGTCAAAATTAATCAAGATAATGGCTAAGGTAAAATTGCTCTATTTTTCACACTTCCAATACAAAATTGCCCCTGAAAAACTTTTAGAGCAAAAATGCCCCTTAACCCAATCTAAAATGTGGAGATCCATTTCAAATCATAATCAATGATACTCGTAATGAATTTTCTATAAGAATAAGCAGCACATGATAATTCTTGAATTATATAATATGTTGGTTATTCATAAAGAATCTTCTGGCTCTTTAATGGATGTCAATATCGTATCATAAATATGACTTGGATAATCAAACAAGTCATGCTAACAATAAATTTATTTGGATATATAATTTCTAGTTTACTGTATCATGTTTCCTTACCAATAGTAAAATGTAAAACTTTCATAACATATTGATATAAAATCTTAATTTTACATCTTTTCATTGGAGATAAATTAGGATTTGTGATGAAGTATATGACTAGAGCTTTTCAGTATAAACATACACTAGTATTCTAACAATATCTCCCTCCAATGTGAGTCATATAAATATACTTTAGTATATAGTAGGCCAATAACCTATTTTTTTACAAGGGAGCTCAAGTACTCGATACTCCACACAATCATGAATTTCAATCCAATTGGGCTATCACTTTTTTTACCCTTTAATGAATCAAAGCTTTGATAAAGATTTGTGGATCATAAATTTAGTTCTTCAGGAACTATATCAAAATTTCTACATATAACTTCTTAAGGAACTAACATATATGATTTTATTTCTATATAACTTCATTAATCATTACTCATTAATAATAATAATATACTTCAATTTATCTCTTTTTATACATATTCAAAATATGAAATGTTTTGAATTTTCCATCACATAAAAAAAATGAAGAGATCTATAATCAAAATACATAAAGATCTTATTAATTACAATGATTTGTGATGTTCAGGGGCTCAGTGAATTTGATAGGAATGTAAATACAAATGCATTGTAATACAAAATAATGAATAATTGTGATATTCATAGTCTTCTTTCAAATTTTCCTGATTATTTGATCATCCATAAATTTATTAGCTCTATAAATATAGTTCATGCACATTAAAAAAATAATTTTGTCTTACAAATCAAAAGCTATTTATAATGAATTTTTCCCCATAAAATTAAACTCTCATTCTCTTAATTCAAATATGATATATGACTTAGGCCAAAAAAAATGATATATGATTTTTTTTCCCAACAAATGTCACATAAAACTAGTTTGATTCCAGTATATATCATATATTATATCTGGATCAATGTATGAAATTTACACGTGATATGACAATAGTGAGGAGTAGAAGCAACAACAAGACAAGAAATTGGGAGAGAACACAATGGATTATCAATACCAAAATAAAATACAAATTGCATAGTATTTGTAGGGCTTTCAATAATACAATGTTTGGGAACTAAGAAAGAACTGCAAATACATGTAAGGCAACATAATAGTGCTTAAGAGGAAAAAAGAGATGGAAGACAAAACTAAATGAAAAACAAGGCTAATAATGAAATAATGTACCTTAATGCTGGGGTATGAGTTAAGCGTTTGATAAGAATCTATGGAGCAACAGAGAAGTACAAATCCCAAGTAGAAAATAGATGTAAGTTTGATATTGTAAACTCCATTGATGTATAAATAATAGTCACATGCGTACACTTAAATTTACAAATAAATTTTACAATTATACATAAAGAAAAGTATTAAACAATGTAATTGTACAATTGAAGGTTATGGGAATAAATACTAACAACCCTTCAAATTGGGAGTTATAGGATATGATAACATTATACCCTTTCTGTTTGAGAGGGTTCCGAATTGAAACCTTGTTAGGCAATATAGCATCCCTTTTATTTGCACGTAAATGGCATAATAAAAGTGACCACGTTTCTTGGCCGTTTGATTTCATAATTACTCTTGGCAATTTCTCATGGCCATTTATGGTTCCATAACCATTTGTTTTTCACTTTTAATAAATTTATGGCCATCCATCTGTATGGCTTTCAAGCCAGATTAAGACAACCTTTTTTCATAAAGTATTTTTAAAACCGCTACAAAACTGATGACCAATACAGATTTCGACACATTAACCACTATAAATATCAACCACTACAAACAAACGACCACTACAAGTTTGATATAGATATCCCAATAAAATATGATCACCACACCTTATTTTACAGCTCTTTCATTTCTTCCTCCCCAACTTCTCTCTCGTTAATTTTTCCTGTCAATGTTTTCTAGAGAGGTTAAATGCTTATCAAACTTATCAAATACGGTAAATATTTTTTTCCATATCTTTCATTTTTAATTTCTTATTTTTTATTATTCTTGGATACTAACTATTTTTTATTTCTAGAATGACATTCGGTCAACAATCCTCCTATAATCATCAACATTCATTTTATAATTAAATATCATTTAGTGGACAACATAATAAGTTTATATTATCTACACTTTCTCAATATTATATCTATATAATATCCATAATTAAATATCATGTAAAAGTATTATTTTTAATACTTAAAATTTTTCATTCAAATTATCAAATGATAACACTAAATGACAAAGTAATAAAAAAAAAGCAGTACAATTACTTAATTTTTTGAAAAACTTAATTTTCTTTGTAGCGGTACGCGCAATTTTTTAATTTTAAAAAATTGGTGGCCAACATTTGTGGTGTTTTAATTCAAATTGTTTGACCTCATTGTTACATTTCATCCATTATTGTAGCGGTTTTGAAACCACAACAAATTTTTGCTATCACTAAGAAATTTCTTGCCTATTTTTAAAAATTCGTGGATGTAGTAAGTTGTAGTTAGTAGACTGCTACAAATAATTTTAGTTTCATGTTATAGTAGTTTATAAAATACTACAAACAATTTTCATTTCATCTTGTAGTGGTCTATTTAATTAATTATTATATTACAAATTTAATTAATTTTATTATTATAAATTTTTATTTTTCAATACATTTAAATTTTTAATCTCATTTTCTTATTAAAAATTGCTATGATATAATTCTTTCAAATACATTTTTGGCTCTAAATTTAGTAAAATTATTAAATTTATCATCAATAAATATTTTAATTAAAAAATATATTAGGGATTTGGTATAGCTAATGAGAAGTAATTTAATAAACAAACTTATTCAAATATGGGTTTTAATTAAAAAAAAAATCCTCCAAGAATCATTTTAGAATGGAGGGAATGTCTGTATAATTAAAGTAAAACAAAAGGGTTGTCAGAATACTTTACTCTATAATTTATTTAGGAAAAAATGTCCCAAATTGATTAGTTGGACATTGAGGTGAATGTATACAAAAGTTGAGGTATATATGACCTATCAATTAGTTTAAGCGAATTTAATAGAAAGGCACCCTTGACCTCGACCTACACCATATTGTAAAAATACAATATTGTGGATCTGAGGCATCTAAGCTAAAAGTAGAGGTATATAAAAGTTGAGGTGTGTCCTACCATTTAAGTCATTTTGATGCCCATGCAATCTATATCATAGGTTGTTGATTCCCTTCATACCGGTCAATGATCTATTACTGCATCTTTCTTCTGCTGGTGTCTAGTTAGATGGAATGCTCCTTTAGTTAGAAAACTTTACTCAAATGATGACACTGCAAATGCTATTTTAAATTATATTCCAATTCCCTTCTCCAGCATTCAGAATCAATTAATTTGGAGTTTAAATCATTCTGGTGAATGTTTGGTAAGCAAGGGTTTCAGCTCCTAAATGCACAAGAAGCTTCAAATACTACTGATGCTTTCTAGAAATTCTTATGGTCATTATCTCTGCCAATGAAGGATTTGTTACTACCTTGGAAAGTGCTAAATGAAGCCTTAACTGTTATGGATGTTTTGAACAGGCATCATTTAAATGTTTCTGGTAGTTGTGCCTTTGGTTGTCCGGACTTTAGAAACTATGGATCACCTTTTTGTTACATGTCCATTTGTTAAAGCCGTGTGGTTTGGAGGCTTATCGTTATCTCTGCCTGTTACCTCCTTTGATGCATTCAAACGCTGGATTAAAACAACGTAACAACGAAGCAATTGTCTAGAGATGGTCATGAATTATTGATCATGAAGATTGTTAAACTCCTCTCGGTAATTTGGATATTTGCGGTCAATAAAGAAATTGAACATTCTACCTCTTTATGGCCTTTTCCTCTCTTCAACTTCAGTTGCATAAAACAATATGAGAATTCCAGTCATGGATGCTATTCAGTATTTTCTTGGAAAATTATAAAAGTGGTGCTTCTTCATTTTGCCAATCTTGGATCTGCTTTCAGAATCAATCTATTCAATCTTTTTTGTGGAAGAAAACTCATGAGCAATATATCTTTCCTGGTTCTAACCTGTCTAAGAAACAGTTGTTGCCAAATGGAGGAGTGAAGCATTCCTCTTCCAACATTCTCCATGCAGATATAAGAAATTTCTTAGCATCTTTAAGTACGTAGGATTTGTTTTATAATTCATTGTAATGTTTTTAAATCTCCACAATCAGGCCCAATCATGGTGGCAGAAATTTGATTTGTAATCATTTTATTTAGTTTGATGGATTTGATCATTTTCCAAAAAAAAAAAAAAGACTTAAGTCATTTTGACAGAAATAATTCTTTGAATGAGACCCCTTTCCATTAAAAAAAAAAACAAAAAACAAAAAAGAGTCATTGTGAAAGAAAAACAACCTTAACCGGTCGACACATATATCTAAAAATTCAACAGAGGTTGATTGGTTTTTTTTTTTTTGGATACAGAAAGAGGTTGATTAAGCAAGCTGATTTTAATATTCCATTCGAAATCCAAGACAAACCCACACCACTTCTGAATAATTCATTATCAGTTCCCATCAAGAAATTTTGGACCCATAGTTTAAGAAAAGTATCGCCCCTTTGATGGATCAATCTCCATAGATTTTTTTTAGTCTTGTTGCCAACAACACATCAGTAATTAATTGGAAATTGATTTGATCTGTGTAGAATGTCCCCAGAAAAAAGTTACTGCCACTGATTGAATTAAAATGTTAACCTTTTTGCTTGAGATAATAATTGAGAAGTTCAACGTTGAATTCTCAATTGCACCCTTTCAGCCATGCATGCCCTAAATTTCACGTCTTCTTGACTCCATCATCAATAGATATAAGCTTTTTTTTTTTAATTTTTTTTTTTATGGCTACCCTCCAGCATGTGTCAATTCTTTTTTTTTTTTTTTTTTAATGTACGGTGGGTTGGTTCTTTTTGCAAATGAACGATGAAAAATAATAAATAAATAAGGGTCTGTTTAATACAAAAATTTTATGAGTAGAATTTTAAAAAAATTGGAGGTTATAAGATTTTAATAAAGAAAAGATGAGATTAAAAAAAAGTAAGAAAAATTAATCAAAAACATTTAACTCCATTTTTCTAATTTATTTTTAAATCCAACTAAAAAAAATTTCCCATTCCCTCCTAGACATATATGGCATTTCATATTTAAAAAGCTACTTCTTAATTTAATTTTCTTTTTCGACCAGAGAAGATTCATTTTCTTTGAATTCCGTTTGATTCTGCAAATCAAACGAATCCTAAAACAGATAATAATTTTTTTTTAAAAAAACAAAACCGCACAAAATGAGTAGCTAACAGAATACCATTAAAATCCCATAGAAAATACATGGTTGTAAAATGGTAAAAACATACTCAACAAATTTATTTTTGAATTCCAAATGGCAACTAATTCCTAAAACTCAGCAATTAATCAACCTCAGCCAATTAGCTCAAAAATATTCACGTTAATAATCACGAATCTTTCGAAAGATAAAGTTAGGAAAAATCTCATATAAAACTTCTTAAAATAAGAAAATTCCAAAGCATAATTGACAAATTCAACAATCCTTAATTGTGTCATTAATTCAATTTAGGATTTCAAAATGTGAGTAAAATAACTTAAATGTCTTCTCCTACCTATTTTTTAAAGAATTTGATTACTTTGTAACATATTTTTTCAATATACACAAACACATACACATTAATATTTAATAAAACAAAATAAGATTCTTCTATAGTTTAAATATATTAACTATAACCTTTAGGCCAGAAAAAATGTACATTAACTATCATCATAAGAACAAAAACGTAAACTACTTTCTTAAAAGAAAAACGAGTTCATTTTTTAACATGAACATGTTTTTTTTTTTTTTTAAAAAAAAGGTATAATATATGCCATTTTAAGAAAATAATTTTTAATAAATATATTAAGTATAAAATTTACAATTTCTTTCTGTTATATAATTTTTTTTGAAAGTTCTATATTTCAATACGGACAGCATTTTTTTTTTTTTTTGTCAAATTTAACTAAAGTGTATTCGATATCTTTTCAACTAAAATATCCTTAAGAGGTATATCAAATTTATACACCTCTTATTACAAAAAATATTTTATATTAATATTTTATATTAAATAATGAAAATTTAAATGATTGAAATCTTAACAAAATGTTTTTTTTACAAAAAAAAACTCACATTTATGTGTTGAGGAAAATTATTCAGAGCTTGCTTAGGGGGGGAAAACCATTTGTGAAAGTGACTTTTATTATAAATAAAAATGAATTTTATTAAAGTTAATTAAATATAACCTCATTCACTTGAACAGAATCCACACTAATTCAGCCAAATCACTTAGGACGCGGCTTCAGCCACGTCCAATCACTTAACGCTCATCAGTACACCAAACAAACCATTCTGACAGTAAAATGCTGCAAAGGAAAAAAACTCAAGAAGAATTTAAGGTCGGTTCTGCGCATTCAAACATATTCATGAATAATCATGAACTTTTTGACAGCTATAATTTCATTAACTTCTTACATAATTATTAGGTATTAGACATATTATACTATTAAACCAAATTCACTTACTGTCCAGTTCAGTTGAAGGCCGCGCTCCTAGTGCAATCTTTCTATCCAGAAAACTTGAACCAGCAACAAGCTCATGACTTAAGGACATATCTAGTCAAATTTATTAAATTTAACCTCATTAACATGAACTGATTCCACACTATATCAGTCAAATTCCATAATCTTATCAGTACACCAACAAACCAATGCGACAGTAAACAAATCAGTCTCTTTCATTCATTTGATCAGGCTTTTAACTCTCCATACAAATTTTGTTCCCAAGATCATAACTAACATATAAAAACACTTCATACAACTACTGACATCTGCTAGTCAAAACAAGAGATGTTAACCTTATTCAGCTGAATCATCAAAATTTCATGCTAACCCAATAACAATTTTTTCATTGACAGATTTACCCCAATTTCGTCATCACCTAGAATCTTTGTCATAATTTTTTCAGTAACCATGATCAGTGATAAGCTAATTTATTGGTAAGTGGACTTGGATCTCGTGGTGTACTCGGCAACAAGCTCAGCAAAAGATGATGACTTGTCTGCTAGCAATCTTGTTGGAGAGTTAAACTCCTCAATCAGTCCTGCATCAGTATCCAATTAAATCAAATGAAAAAAAAAAAGTTCAGAAGAATAACAAGCATCTTAACTGACCTCGATTGAGAAGCAGAACCATATCACTGTCAAGAACAGAAGTTATTCTGTGTGCAATGGAGACATACCAGCCGAATCTAGCTTTCCTTCTTTCTTTCGAACTTCATCTCCAAGTTGACACTTATACAGAGCCTAAAAGCATGTCATTGAATGAAGGCAAAGCCATGTTAAGCAAAACAGGCAAGTTTAATTTTGGGATAGAACCAAATGTTGAGTATACTGATGGAAATTATACCCTATGGGTTAATCATTAAATAACTTCCTAATTTGATTTATGAAGATAAATCAATGATTTCATTTATGAAGATAGATATCATATCTCAGATTTGATTTATGAAGATAAATCAAATAAGCTGGCTTTTAATTTGCATTAAATAAATAGATTGAATTGAATCGGTTAGACATATTTAATTTTCAATTCAATTTCAAAAATTAATAAGATTGATTTTGAATATTTAATGCGGCCCATTAGGGTTATAAATACCCTTAGGTTGTGAATAATTGTTTTTTCACACACAGGAGAATTGAAGAGTCATAAAAAGAACCCTAGAAGAGAGACGTGAGACAAAAGTTTGAAGGCGCTAACACACTGTCGTTCGTGTTGGAGTGCTGTTCGGTGTGGATACAGGTAGAGGGAGTGGATTTATAGAGTCGGCTCCTAGAGATTGATAGATCAAGAAGGTGTTAGCCCACGAGTTTACAAAGCACGCATACGAGTTCTAATAGGTACAGTTCTTAATTACTAACCCGATTTAAACGTTGTTAATAGATTCTCTTCTTGAGATTCGTAATTTAAGAGCCACAAAAAGAACCCTAGAAGAGAGACGTGAGACAAAAGTTTGAAGGCGCTAGCACACTGCTGTTCGTGTTGGAGTGCTATTCGGTGTGGCACAGGAGAATTGAAGAGCCACAAGAAGAACCCTAGAAGAGAGACGTGAAACAAAAGTTTGAGGGCGCTAGCACACTGCCATTCGTGTTAGAGTGTTGTTCGGTGTGGATACCGGTAGAGGGAGTGGATTTGTAGAGTCAGCTCCTAGATATTGATAGATCAAGAAGGTGTTAGCCCACTAGTTCGCAAAGCACGCACACGAGTTCTAATAGATACGGTTCTTAATTACTAACCTGATTTAAACGCTGTTGATAGATCCTCTTCTTGGGATTCATAATTTATTGGATAAATTTCATTCCGCTGCGTGTATGAATCCCAACAGTGACATCATAGTCAAATCAATTGTACGTTTAAATTGAGTTTATGCTCTTAATGTAATTATATATGGGATATATATGCTTAACCGTATTAATTAAGAACATAAAATACGTATCGTATATATATATATATATATATATATATATATATATATATATAAATTTTATTTGATGTGTGATTTAGTAGAAATCATACGTAATAGATTATTAACGCAATATATATTAACGTGAATGGGTTTACGTTGTTGGATGCGAGATTTAATGGAAATCATATGTAATAGATTATTAATGTAATAACAATATAACATAATATATTATTATTATTATTAGGTATCAAGTTAATGATTACAAAAGAAAGGCATAATATATTAACATAATATATTATAACGTAATAATTTATTATGTTATAGATTATAAATTTCATCACGTTATAATTATTATAATTATTAATTGATGGAAAAATCATGACATTTTCTTTCATATTGTATGAATTATTATCTGTTGTGATTTATTTTCAAATTGTTTGGGTATGGTGAACAACATGGCTTTAGTCTTTACAATGGTTGTAATATTTAAATATGACCTATGTGCCATGCCTCGCTCTAAATATTCTTGATGTACATTCTCTTCTCATCTCACTCCCCTCATGTAATTTTCTTTTATTATTTAGAGGAGTCCCCTCATTGGCTTAAGAGGATTATAGGTTAGATGAGCCATGTTGTGTCACAGTTTTAATCATGTTTTGATTTGATTACTGCATGATTAATTTAGAGATATTATATGAGATACAATAATGATTGCATTCATAAAAAGTAAAGTTAATAGGATTAATTAGATTATATAAAATAATACCTTCTAATCGAAATCTTAAGTTGTAATGGTATCAATTAATGAATACTTTTCAAAGCCTAGATCACTTATTTGTATGTTCCACCAAAGTGGATGCACTTGAGTTATTTTGGTGATACATGAGTGAGTAATAGTGATACTCAACATTCATGATTGTCTTGACTTAATTGAGATTTTCAAAACGGTTTTGGATCTCAAGGCATTAGATGGGATTAAACGTGCCGATTATATGATGATCGAATCCCATAAAGATCTAAGAGTTACATGTGATGTAATTGGCAAAGGGGTTGCCTACCTAAATAACTTGATTTTAAGCGTCCTGCCAAAGCGGACTTAAATTTAAGCCAAATATGGATCTTAGCCCACTAATTATAATGAGGGTTGTTAATTCAGTGGGAGATTATTAATTAACTTTGCATATCTTTCAATTGTAGAATCATGTCGACTAGTAATACCGCTACATTATCACTGTGATCAGTCCTTGAGAAGGACAAACTAAATGGGACCAACTTTCTTGACTGGTTTAGAAACTTGAGAATTGTTCTCAAGCACGAAAGAAAGGGTATGAAAAAGAAAGGCAAGGCAAAAAAAGGGGTAAAGGCTCAACTAGTAAGACCAATGAGTCAAATAGGCCTGAATCTAAGCCTGCAGCCAAGAAGGTAAAGCCTTCGAAGGACAGAGTCTGCTTTTTCTGCAATGAACCTGGTTATTGGAAGAGGAACTGCAAACTCTATCTTGAAGATCTGAAAAGGAACAAAAAGGATGGCAGGGTTATCGCTTCAGGTATCTATGTCATAGATATTCATGTTTCCACTTCCTCTACATGGGTATTAGATACTGCATGTGGATCTCACATTTGTACAAATGTGCAAGGTCTCAAGGATAATAGAAAATTGAAGAAGGGCAAAGTTAACCTACGGTATGGGTATATCTATCTAATGAAACATAAGTATGAATCTTTTGAAATGTTCAAAATATTCTAAAATGAAGTACAAAACCAACTTGGCAAAACAATTAAAGCACTTCAATCTGATCAGGGTGGAGAATATTTGAGGCAAGACTTCATTGACCATCTTAGGAGTTGTGGGATCATCTCACAACTTACTATTCCAAGAACACCTCAAAGGAATGGTGTTTCTGAAAGGAGAAATCAAACTTTATTAGATATGGTTTGATCTATGATGAGTCAAATAGATCTTCCGTCGTCCTTTTGGGGCTATGCTCTAGAAATAGCCGTGTTCACACTAAATCGTGTTCCATCAAAGGCAGTTGAAAAGACACCATATGAGATATGGACTGGAAAAAAAACTCAGTTTGTCATTTCTTAAGATTTGGGGATGTGAGGTCTATGTTAAACAACAAGCCTCTGATAAATTATCCTCCAGATCCTCAAAATGCCTTTTTGTGGGGTATCTTAAAGAAACTAAGGGATACTATGTCTACAATCCCACGAATCACAAAGTGTTTGTTATCCGCAATGGTATCTTTTTGGAAAAGGAGTTTATCTCTAAAAGAACTCGTGGGAGTAAGGTGAACATCGAAGAAGTTTGAGAGCCACAAGACAACGTAGAACCATAGATGGAAAATGGAGAAGACTCACATCAAGTTGCTGAGCCTACTCAAGTAACACAAGGCCCACGAAGGTTCGATAGAACACGACAACGGCCTCAAAGATATGAATTTCTGATTACTTGAAGTCATGATATTTTTCTTATTGAGCAGAATGAGCCAACTACCTATCAAGAAGCCATAGTGGGACCCAACTCTGAAAAATGGCTTAGTACCATGAAGTTTGAAACACAATCCATGTACGACAATAAGGTATAGACCTTAGTCGATCCACCTGAAGGTGTAAAAACCATTAGGTGCAAGTGGGTTTTCAAAGAGAAAACTGACATGGATGCTAAAGTAAATGTCTTCAAGGCACGACTGGACTGCAAAAGGATTCACTCAAACTCATGGTGTGGACTATGATGAAACCTTTTCCCCAGTTGCAATGACCAAATCAATTAGAATCCGTCTTGCCATTGCATCATATTATGACTATGAGATATGGCATATGGACGTCAAAACAACCTTCCTTAATGGAAAGCTGCTTGAGGATGTGTACATGATACAACCTGAGGGTTTTGTGCGTCCAACGGACTCTGGTAAAGTTTATAAGCTTCAAAGATCCATTTATGGATTGAAGTAATCATCTCAGAGCTAGAATAATCGTTTTGATGAAGTAGTCAAAGAGTTTGGATTCATTCAAAACATAGACGAACCTTGTGTTTACAAGAAGGTTAGTGGGATAACAGTTGTATTTCTGGTGCTTTATGTAGATGACATCCTACTCATTGGGAATGACATCCCTACCTTGTAGAGTGTCAAGTCTTGGTTAAGAAAGTCTTTTTCAATGAAAGATTTAGGCAAAGCCACTTACATCCTAGGGATTAGGATCTATAGAGATAGATCTAAGAGGCTAATAGGCCTAAGTCAAAGCACATACATAAACAAGATACTGGATAGATTCAATATGCAGGATTCAAAAAGGGGTTATATGCCCATGTCTCATGGCATCCATCTCAGTAAAGATCTATGTCCTAGTACACCTGATCAAAGAGATCATATGAGTAAGATTCTATATGCCTCTGCCATTGGATCTATCATGTATGCCATGTTATGTACTCGACCGGATGTCTCATTTGCCTTAAGTATGACTAGTAGATATCAACAAGATCCCGGTGAGGGTCATTTGACTACTGTCAAGAATATCCTAAAGTACTTAAGAAGGACAAAGGACTTATTCTTGGTATATGGTGGATTGGGTGATGAGCTCTGTGTGACTAGTTACACAGATGCGAGTTTCCAAACTGACCAAGATGATCTAATATCGCAATATGGATATGTATTCCTTTTGAATGGTGGTGTGGTAAGCTGAAAGAGCTCAAAGATATTGGAAAGGCCAAGTCATTGTACTTTAGACGTTTTTATTATTTAAAGTATTCTCTTTTAGTTATCATTTTATTTACATGTTTATATTGATAACTGTATCTCTGGATATATCTTATAGATTGTCCTAAATGTGCCTGGTCGGTCATCTATGTGGGAGCAAAGATGAAATAAGACCAGTATGAGTTCGATAAGGTATAGAGATACAAATCAAAGTCATAAGCACTTGTAAGAGTACAAGGTACTAGATTGACCCACTATGAAAATTTGCATGGATTAAGTTATAAGCTTTTCTCGTGTATAACCACGTCACAATGCCCTTTGACCTGAGATCATCATGGATTCCTACATGAGAGTCGTTGATGTCTGACCTAGTTAAAAATCACCTTTAACCAGGTGATGATAAAGGTTTCGATCGGGATTAGTGGTTTTCATGTAGAGGAATGTGAATGGTGAAGATGGAATTTGTCCTTCACATTTGTAGGGAGATAATACCTAGCCCCTCGATGAGTGAGTCTAAGAAATGTATGACCATACTATGATGGAAAAGAGGTTTCATTTCAATTATTAGACTACTCAAGAATTGAGAAAGTAATGGGCAAGAAAAGGAAGTTGACATTATCCATGCCTCATCCTTGACCAAATTATCGTGTAACAAAAGGGACGTGACATGATTGTATGATAGGTTGTATCGAAAATCGATCCTCATATGAATTGGGTAGTCGCAATGTCTTGCTAAATGCCGCTTGCAACTTGCGAGTTAGTACAGTATTGGCCCGCTACCAATCTCATGTGAGCCTACAAGGTTGCACACAAGAATAGCTTAACACGAGCTATAATGTCCAGATTTATTGAATCTAAGATATGTCTAAGATTCAATTAATACAACGTTTTATCTAGGGAGGATATATATCTAATGATTGCACTTAGTGCAAGTGGGAGTTTGTTGGATATTATGCCCTAGGGGCTAATCATTAAATAACTTCCTGATTTAATCTATGAAGATAAATCAATTATTTAATTTATGAAGATAGATATCATATCTCAAATTTGATTTATGAAGATAAATCAAATCAGCTGGTTTCTAATTTGCATTAAATAAACAGATTGGATTGAATCGGTTAGATAGATTTAATTTCCAATTCAATTTCAAAATTAATAAGATTGATTTTGAATATTTAATGCGGTCCATTAGGGTTATAAATACCCTTAGATTGTGAGTAATTGTTTTTACACACACAAGAGAATTGAAGATTCACAAAAATAACTCTAGAAGAGAAATGTGAGACAAAAGTTTGAAAGCGCTAGCACGCTGCCGTTCGTGTCGGAGTGCTGTTCAGTGTGGATACTGGTAGAGGGAGTGGATTTGTAGAGTCGGCTCTTAGAGATTGATAGATCAAGAAGGTGTTAGCAGTTCGCAAAGGACACACACGAGTTCTCATAGGTACGGTTCTTAATTACTAACCCGATTTAAACGTTGTTGATAGATCATCTTCTTGGGATTTGTAATTTATTGGATAAATTTCATTCTGCTGCGTTTACGAATCCCAACATATACATGCATGTGTTACACCCCTACCGGCCCCACCCTTTCGGGTGGCGGGTTAGAGGGATTCCTTTTAACAGTTACCTTTCCTTTGTTATTAGGTCTATTTAACATACATCAAAGTGTGCGCAACAGAGCATTTTAACCAGTTTGGACAATCTACTATACTAGTAAAAGTAAAAACAATAGAAGGTAAAAGTCCCCGAAGGGTTAAGGGTACAGTCATCCAAAATAAAATATGAAAATGAAATACAGTCCTTCCCAAAAATAACTACAAAATGTAATAAGGCATTCCCTATTCTTCGTCTGCATTGTAATGCCCTACCTTTCAAAAAAAGGTTCTCCCAGCTCAGGCACGATCTCCTGTATCTACAGATCAGTTTAGAGTTCAAAAAATGAACCCCAGAGTAACTGTTAAACTCACATAATATATGTGTATAGTGTATGCATGCAACCATGACATATATCAAAACACATGTAATATGCCAAATATACCATATATGCAAACAAAAAACATATACAACATACTCGTCTTCACACTGTTGAGCCGCCTTACCAAGGCAGACCCCAGATTGCGGAATCACAAGCTAGTCCGTTAAGCCGCCACACTCACATGGCTGACCCCGGCAGGCACACGCCAGTCCGTTAAGCCGCTAGATTCACATGTGTGACCCCGACAGGCATCCTCAGCGCTAGGAAGACAATCACAAATATGTTCTGTATGCATATTTGGCCAAATACAAAAAGAAAAAAAACATATGACAAGCAAAACATAATCAAAACACATAAGAGTACTTGAGTAAATAGTTACTACTACTTGGTAGTAAAATACCGTTTTATATTTTCAAGGGTCTCACAAGTCTCCCAACAGTTTGCTTGACCCTAAATATCATAAAAATAATTTATTTGAGTATTTCCAATAATACCCTTACATTAAAACCGAGCTAAAAACAGATTTTCCAGAAATTCATTGTTTATGTCCTGACTTCACCGATTTTACATAAATTCCAAAAAACTTATTTTTGGGTGAAACAAGCGCCATCTGAACCATTAACTTGTATAATTTTCAGGAAAAATATTCCCAGGTGTCAAAAGCACAAGTATCTTGGCCTGATACCCCTTTTCTGTCCCCTGGTCCATATTCGCATCCCTGGTCCCATCTCTGTTTTCAATCAATTATTTCAACAAGCAAACCTTAACCAAATCTAATATATTATGTATGTAAACTCATGCCCCAGATGTCTAGTTTTCGCCTGTAAAATACCAGCTTAAAAGAAGTTCGTTTACCCTGTAAAAAACGCTAAAGAAGGTTCACTGCCCAGAGTTTTCCAATACTGGCAGCACCCTTCTTTTTGGGGTTTTTAGGTATTTTGATTTTAGAAACTGAAACCAAACTCATACCCTACACAAAATCAGGTTCTAGAGCAATTGGAGACCTTAAAAATTCAAAAATCCAACCCTAAAACCATGCTCCTACTATTTGCACGAAAATAATTTAATGAAACTTCAAGAATCCAAGTTTTTCGATGTTACCTTAAATCGGATAGTTGGTGGATGAGTTTGGGATCTTGAGCTTGAAGCTTGGAGTATGGTGGCTGTTGGAAAATTTTGCCCTTTAGGGTGAAAAAGAAGAGGTAAATCACCTTTTTAATAAAGGTGAATTTGATCTAGTGAAATTATAATTAACTGTCGTAATTTTCAGTCTAATATTTATCTAGCTTTTTGACTTATCCTCCAAGAAAATCCAGAGGTTTCCAGGGGCTTCTAGGGTCTTCCAAGTGTCGCAGCCCCCTCCAAAAATATCCTGAATATTTTCCAATTTTTAGGAAAATTACCTATTTCGGCCCGAAACTTTCAAAAATTATAATTTCAACCCGGAACTTTTGGATAATTACCAACCTTGGCCTGAGACTTTTCACCTGCCCTAAAGCACATATGAGAGGCCATATGGGACCCTCAAATCTGCTCCAATTGACTTTTACCCATTTATTCCCATTTTACCCTTTTTCTCTGATCGAGAGACCCGCAGTTGACTTTTACTTTGACTTTTCTTTTCTTGGCCACCACACAATGTTTTTAATTAATGAGAGAGAGTTATGTGGCGCCTAATGGGGCCCACACCTCTGACCCTCTTTAATTAATTCATTTCCTCCAGTTTATCAGTCCAGTTTTTGACCAACCGGTCCCCGCCTGGCCCCACCGGGTACAATAGTGCTCCTTTTTGTACTTTTCTACAACTTTTCCAGATATTCTCCCCTGAATGGACACCCACATGTAGCACCCTTCCATCTTCCCAAAGTGACCCCACACTTGTCCCATTTAGTCTACAGAGAACCCTAACTGGTCTCTACCAATCCTTTTTCTAACGGTTAATCGTCTGTGGGACCCGCATTTTGTATTTGGGCCTAATTATGGATAAGATCATTTGATTTCTCTTTCACTCTCCTGGTTGGACGAATTTAATGACTTAAAGGGTAAGGATTTGACTTTCTTGCCTTTACTTTTCCTCTTTTACCCTTGAAGTGGCACGTGTCCCACTGCAATCATTACTCTGACTCTTGCTTTTTGACATATGACTTTTTAGTGGCTCTTTCTCTTTCTATTTCCTAAAAAATGCAGAGGATCTTTATTTGTCTAGGAAATGTCACACTCCTTGAACTGAGCTTAGTAGTCTGCCTAATTTAGGCCTATTCTCAAGTCTCTATGCTCGAATTTCAGGATGTTATAGCATGTGTTTATTTGCAAATATAACTAACTTACTTCCCAAATTTGTTCATCCATGTACTCTCCTCCAATGAGTCTAGGTTACTTCTCATTGTCAAATCGTTATGAGAGTTGTTTTACCACTGTAATACCTCAATTTTCATAATACATGTAAATATTATATTTTGATAAATAACACCTACTACAATAGGTGAATATGTGGTCTCAAAACTAGTAAAACAATTACCTTATCTTTTAAGGTGATTTCTCATGAAATTAGAGTAAATAAAGAGTTAAAAATCCCTAAGTGAATTTATGGGTCATAAAATACCCTGAGAATGTTATGATAAATCCTAAGAGGCAACAAAATATTTATTAAAATTGGAGAATATGTTGTCTCCAACTTTTTAGTTGATTTATTACCATTTTTAGGAATTATACCATTTTCTAAGCAATTAAAAACATCGGAGGATGATAAAATCAATTAGAGAAAATTAGTAACAATTATTGGGCAATTGAAATTGCAATAATTGAGATGCTCTAGTAATTTTTGAAATTAGCTAGTAACTAATTTATAAAGATCATAATACCAAGACCAAATGGTAAATAGAAGCTAAAATTGGCACACAAGGAGTTGTTAATTATCAAAATTAAATTAGAAACCTTGTTAAATTTTGGTAATTAAGCCTAGTAACCCTTAAAACACTATATTGGAGATTAAAATTAGGATTCAACTAATTATTCCTAATTTACTTTTATGGGACGAAAAATCCCTATGTAGTGGGAATGAATAAATTGCACCAATAAATGGAAGAATCCTAAAATCTAAGGGGACCAATGAGAGTTTTTCCTTCTTAAACATGTGAGGATATTAATAACATAAATTAATTAAAGGTAATAAGAGGGAGGGGGACGGTTTTTGCTTAAAGAAACAAGGAGGAAAAAATGATTTTAAATGCAAACACATTAGTCAATCAAGGTAGTGTAAGTGAGAAGCTTGGTATAACTTGGAGGGCAAGAAGTTAAACTTAGTGAGCAAGTTCTTCTTTAATTAAATAAAATTAGATGAGAATCTATGGGAATTAAATCATATCTTGAAATATTGGAACTAAGTATTAAAGATGAATACATATATGAGATCAGTGAATTATAAGCTTCAACTTGGTTATTTCCAAAGCTATTTTCGTATACTTTGAGAATTCATACCTAAGTGTTTCAGGAATTAAAAATAACCATAAATCTAGTCACAAAATTAGGATTTCAAAAGTGAAATTAGATTTTGAATCAGAACACCTGATTACACCCAACTAAATTAGCATTTGGGGATAATTAAGGGAAGGAGCAAAACTTAAGAGAGTAGGGGGAGGAAGGACGGTTTGCATGTGTTGTAGGGCTGAGATTAAGACTTTTTCTCCAAGCAAATATCAAGGGCTAAGATCATTGGAGGTTTGCTTGGGGACTACTCATTTGTTGCCTATATATAGAAGGCTTCCCAACACATTCTCCTCACCAATTCACAAGCCTAGGGCCGAAAATTTAGAGAGGAAGGGAGAGTGTGGAAGAGCTTCAAGAAGTAGGAAGCTAGTGTTCTTCAAGATGTAAGAGAGTTTTTAGTTTCATAGTTCAAGTTCTTAGGTTATGAAATAGCTAGAAATGTTGTTTTGATCATCAATCTTCCAATTCCAGTTTTATTTTCATGTTTTTATGGTTTCCAATGGCTTTATTTCGGAAAAATGATGAAGAAAGAGTATAGTAAAACTTTCCGGAAGATTATGATCAAAATAGCGAAACTCTGGCAAAATTTCATCGATTAGTGTTTTCTGGAGTCAGGGGTAAAAACGTCAGTATCTTATGAAGAAGATGATGTTCAAAATTTCTGAGAAAATTCATGGTGAAAGTAGACATCTAGGGCTTTTCAAATATATAAAGAGTGTGTCATTTGAAGCTCTGTACGAAAAGATAAAAATCTCAGAAGTTAAGCTATGTTTTCTGGGCGAAAATCTGGGCAGCGGTTTGAAATCTGGGAACTGGGAATTATCCATGAATTCTGGGTAAGTTCCAGTAATTTTCCTCGAAAGTAGACATCTCAAGGATTCCATGAAATTTTACAAATCCTCGGTTCGATTTTTCTAGAATTAGTTATGATTTTTCGAAGTTAGGCGAAATTCTGCTCAGAAATGCTGGATCAGCGTTTTTTCCGAAATTTAGGGAATAAATTGGAAAATAAATCCACCAGGGGTAAAATGGTCTTATATAGCCAAGATATCTCTTGGAATAATGTTTATGAATTAATAGAAACAATATTATCCTTATAGGATATCCCTGAATACGTTTTGACCAACTGTCGCACCGTATTCTGCCAGAAATACCGTATAGCGTCAAACGAAGGTACGTTCGTATACTGTAACACTAACTCTTATATTTACAGTATGTATATATGTGGTATGTGTGTCGTATGCATGTTGTGATGGGTTATTTGAATACATGCTGTTAAAGGATAACTGTACATATGCATGCACTGGGAGTGATATATCTGTTTTCACTGGGAGTGGTATATTTCGCTGGGAGCGGTACAGTTGCATTCACTGGGAGTGACATAGTTGGTGACATGTTTGGAAGTGAATCAATTACTGTGTTTATATGCCATATATGTAAATATGAGGTTAACCGTTACCTGAGGTCCAATGGACATTGGACCTCAGTCTTAATGAATAGTACAGGAAAGAAATCGGGATAGATAAGGTGCCGATGGATAGAGCTATATAGAGGCAGCAGTCAAAGACGAAGGTCAGTAGAGGCATGACGAACAGGGTAGTCTGGCACGACTTTAACAAAGTTATATCGGTCTATTTGGTGCTTAAACTAAGGAAGGGTTCATCGGTGGGTTGTCACAAGTCGCCGTAGAGTCGATGAGACTCCCATTAGATTGAACACCGACCTGGCCAAATGGACTAATTAGCTGATGTTAGGTTCCAAGCCATAAGTCTAGTGTAAGACTCGTTCTTTATCAGAGGATTGTTTTTAACCTCTGTAAATTGTATCACATGAATATTCCTTCGGGATGTTTAATATATCAGCTTATGTCGGGCATCATCATATGTCTAGACATTTTTATATCAGATACTCGTTGTCCGGATCTTAGCGCTATCAATTTCCGCAGTACTCTAAGCTGTAGCATCTCAAACTCTGTTGTTTTTCTTAAAACTAAGTGTCGACTGATACGATTTTCGAACCTGGAAATTTGGGATGTTACAACCACTTCCCGTTCTCCCAACATTGACAATTTTCAGTCCTCCAAGGAATTTACAAGTTATGCCGTGCAGCACAAGTGGTATCTGTGGAGCATAACGAACCTTCATCATATGTATGAATATCTTTTATAGTAGTACAAGCATAATGTTAAATCCATGAAATGAACAACATCATTTTACAAGCAGTCACATTTCTTTTTGAAGATAAATTCTAACACTTTGAATCAAATTTATGACTAGCCCAGTACCTGCAAATCACAAATGTCAACTTCTACCAGAGATGGCCAAGAAGGATTGGGCCGATTTTCTTCTATTATAAGAGGAGGCTTACTTGGAATGCTACTATACTGAAGTATCCTCTCTACTGATATAATCTTGGTCTCCAAGCCGCAGAGATTCCATACCAGCCAGGCTTGTAATTGGTTCAGATTAAGTCCACATATAACGGCCAAACCAGCAATACCTTCAGAATCATAAATAAAATAAAAGTAAAAGTAAGCCGCCATTACCTCCATAATATAAGCAAAGCAATAGTCAATTAGTTAAGATGCCAAAACTTCCTTTTCCTGACGAACATATGCTAAACTTACCTAGATTTATGACTCCCCTTGGCATAAGTATCATGAATATCAAGGAAAAGACAAATGTGACAGAAGACAAAATATCCAAGCGGAAGCCAAGCCATTGTATAGCAGCCATCATGTTAAATTTTAGCCAAGAGTACCCATCCATCAGCTTCATATTCGTTTCCTTAAATCTTGACTCCTGATCAAAGCTCCTAATGGTTGTTGTTCCTGAAATAGTTTCAACAAAGTGTTGAATGACTGAAGCTTTGCTTACTAAGGAAACTGACCCAAATTGATATGGAATGGCTAAATCCACCACACTTTGATCTATACAATCCTAGAAGAGAATAAAGAGGAAAAGAAAAGGATTGTCAATGATGAATGAATTATTCTTGATATAGTTGACAAAGAAAATCAACAAACTGAATGTGACTTTAAATTTAAAAGATAAATAGACTAAAATTCATAAGCCAAAGTATGTTATTGCTCATTAGATTAGTTAAGAAAAACAAAGAAATATCTCCACTTCTTACTCTATTAATAATCCTTCCACTTAGAGTGGCATCAAAGAATGACATAGGTGCAAGGAAGATGCATGAGTGCATTTTATTAAAGAGTAGAGTTGCAGTCTTGTAACCAGTGGTGGATAGGAAAATATCTTCGGCAAAGCCAGAGAAAGCACTTCCCGTAGCCATAGAAACATATACAATTATAAGCATAAAGACTCCAACTAGTGGTTTCTCATCTGAAGAAATAGGAGTCGTCCATGCCATCCCATATCTGACTACAATTTGAAGAACTTAAGACATAATTTAAGCCAACAACATAAATGGTACAAGAGATTCTCCATATGCCATTGTAATATATTCCCAATAGAATGAAAGCCCAACCTTACCTTTCTCCCTTTCTTCCTCTTGAATACGCTGGCCTTTTGGTTCAATTGCATCATATGTTTTATCATTTTCCCTATCCTTGTTTGCCTCTTTTACCTCTACAACTTGTACACTAGAGATATTTACTTTTTGATCAGCTATACTAAATTTATCAAACACTTCCTCCCAATTCAGTGAATCAAGGGTAGACAACGCTTTTTTATGTGCACTAAACAAGCTCAATAAAATCAGTCCCTGAGTTTAGCAAATCATCATACTTTTCCACATTGAATGATTTCCCCATCTTTCATGACCTAATGAATAAGATAAAACATAAACACACACAAAATATATTCTTTGTGAAATAATACAGATTAAATTATGACGATAGCTCACCAAAATAAGGTTGGCAACAGATAAGAACTCCACTTGATGAGTGATATAAATAATTGTCTTCTAACTTAAACAACCTAGTAAACATTCCTGCCATGTGCAAAAATAATGAAAGCGTGAATAAAGTCAAATAAAATATTCAAATAAGTTCGACACTAAATAAAGATCATTCTTCAAAAAAGTATGAAAAAGAATCTTGTGTAGAATACTAAAGACCTGTTTGGATTTAGCTTTTAAAAAATAACTTTTGAGATTTATCAGGTAAAATAGTTTTTGGAGAATAGTTTTTTGCATAATAGATTATTGAAAAAGGTTATTTTGATAACATTATAGTGGTTGGATATTGTTATTAGAATAGCTTTTTCAAAGTCAAATTTACCAAAAAGGACATTAGCTTTTAGTATAATTCCATATAAAGGATAAGGTTGTATTTTAAATATTATAAACATTATATTTGATAATAAATACCAAAAGTTACATAAAATTATTAGAAAAACTAAATTTATACCACTAATAAATTGTGTAACATGATAAAAATTAGATCAAACATATATGTATTAATAAATTGTATAGGCAAAAATCCTTTATCTAAAACAATATCTTTGATATTAATATATATCTTATTTATTCAATAATTCAATTTTTTTAACATCCCATATTTGGGATTTCAAAGTTTGACTAATAAATGGAAATTAATTATGAAATTTGGCCTAAAAATAATTATGAAGTTAATTATTGGAAAATTAGGAATTTATTTTCCTTGCAAAATATGAAAAAAAAAATTATGGAAAATAATTGTAAGAGAAAGTTTTGAGAATTTAAAATTTGTAAAAGACATTATTGCAAAACAAATTCTTCAATGAACAATACAAAGCCCATCTAATATAAACTCAACCCATTATATGTAATATTTTGGATTTTTGAGATCCTAAAGCCTGCATGATATGTGAAGATTTATTATGAACTTTGGGCCTTATTATAATTTAGTTGCTCCAAGCCTAATTAAGTTAACTTGGCCCATGGTCAGATAATTCACATTTTAATAAGAATGGAAGGTCAATCATGCATGGTGACGGAAAAGGGAAAGATCTGACGAAAATTCTTACTCCCATATTGCGTCGGTGCATTTCCCTCTATCTCTCAACACGTAAGAGCAGCAGCAGTTGAACAAGTTTAATATAAAAGTAGTGCCTAGAAGTTCAATTATCGTGCTGCAAATAAGAACTGAGATTGAGACACTGAGAGAGAGAGAGAGAGAGAGAGAGAGAGGAAGCATTCGCTGTGATTCAGCTTCGTATACTCCTTTTGTGCTTGCTTCGAGGGCTAAAGCAGTACGATTTCAACAAGGATTCCAATGAACTGAAGATAACTATCGATTCTCCCTTCTTTCCAGTTTTTATATGTATTTTGAGGGAGCTCTAAGAGAGTTAAGAGTAGAAAAAAACCCAAAAAGTTTATGCTAAGAAGAACTATAAGAACTGAACCATGAGGTCTCTATGTTGCATAAATTGTAAATCTGGGGGCTGGATAGAAGAAGAGACAGAAGTGTGTTCCTGAGATGTATGATAAAAGAAAGGAAACTCGGGTAGTGTGACTATTGATGCGTAGGAAACCATGAAAAAACAATTCTAACACCATCACCTTAGACTAGCCATGTCATTCCTCAACAAACCATGCGCGTACAACTGCACTACACCCGAGCTCTATCTCAGCAACCACTACACATGAACCCCACCCTGACAACTGCAAGCTCACACCACCTAGAACCTATAAATACAACTTGGCAACGACAACTCAAACAAAACTACAATTTCAAACCTGGCAACTATACTACACTACAACATACTACTACAACTACAAACTCAACAACTACACAACAACTACAACTACAAACTTGGCAACTACGCAACAACTACAACTAAGAACCCGACAATTGCACAACACTAAAACATACAACTACAACTATAAACCCGGAACTACACAACACTATAACATACAACTAAAACTACAAACTCGGCAACTACACAACAACTACAAACCTGACAACTACACAACAACTACAACTACTAACCCGGAAACTACACAACAACAACATGCAACTACAACTACAAACCCGACAACTACGACATATAAACTTTACCTTTGCACTCTACAACCTGTCACTTCAACGCGCATACTAGCACAACTAGATACCCTTTAAGGAATCTGGTCAAAGAGAGAGAGAGAGATGTTAAGGGTTTCTAGTATCCCAAGAGACTAATGGTAATGATATCGTTTATAGGCATTCCGAGATACTTCTACTGATCCCGGAACCTCTGGAGAGACTTAAGGACACAAGATCGAGGTAGGTAACTGTTATCTCATTAGTCTGTATGGTTGTACTCTTGTATGATCAGCTATGTCTGCTAGATAATTTCTTGTATGTATCCTAGCTATGGATTAGGGCTGTGTGTCCCGTAAAGCTGCGTGTTCTACGAACAGGGCTGCGTGTCTTGCTATGAATTGGGGCTGCATGTCCCATAGAGCAAGGTGTTCTATAAACAAGGTTGCATGTCTTAAAGGGCTGCGGTCTTTTGCCGTTAACTGTGGTTATAGTGTTATTTATTATATTACATATTTATCTATGCTTATCATGTGCTATATGGTCATTAATGCTTCATATTTGTGTATAAGATTAACTGTTATCCCTGGGGTCTCTTCATTGGAACTGCAGATTGTATGAAAGAGAGAGGCAGTGGATTGAGATCGCGAGGTAAAATGTGGTTGTGAAGAGAAGCAGCTTTGTGTTTGTTATGTTTAGATCGGATTGTAATTTATCTTGTTTGACATTTTCCTTATCTCAGATTTGTGCTATTATCCCCTATCCTAGACTTACCATGTTAAATTTCTGGAAAGAATGGATTAATGCAATTTCATAGTTATTTTTGAGTTATAATGACTAAGTCGTCGATTCCCGAAAACTTATATTCCGCATTAAGTTGTCCAAATCATTTCGATGCTATGTGCGATAACTTTGGTACATAAGAGACCCTAAAGGTCAACCGTTACATTTTTTGTATCACAACATCGATTTGGACAAGTTTTCAAAAGGGAAAGCTAGTGAGACTTAGTTAGATCGGAAATCGGATAGAGGCCTAGGTTAGGTACCATATGTTAGATGTAAACTAAGTGGATAAGGAAGTTCGACATATACTAGATAGTATGGTAGGCATATATTAACTATCCTCGAATCCCTTAGGAGGTTATGACAAGGAATCGTTTTTGTAAGGGCAATTACTTTATTCCTATTAAAATCATAGATTGTTAATGACAAGTATGGCGAATGTTCTAAGTGTATATTATTATTTGGGATGAATGTATTGCCGTTATTAAATGTCAGTTTTCTTGATATATAGTAATGGGGTTGAAAGATGGCCAAGCAAAGGGCTAGTTGGAGATGAATTCTCAAACAAGCACCCCAGCAGGAAGCAAACCCGCCTGCTCAAGGAAGGGGCAAAGGCCAAGGTCGAGGAAGGACTAATTAGCAAGAAGCTCGAGTTCAAGATCCTATGCAACAAGTACTTGGGATTTTGGATGAACACTGAGATTCACTAATGTAATTAAGAGAAGAGGTGTTTATACTGAGAGCATAACGAGATGAAGAGAGGCAGTGTGCTAAAGTTGTGGAAGCACAATTAGCTTAAGATGCCGAGGTGGAAGAAGAGAACCTAGAAGACGACCCTCCGTGGGCCGAGATGCCACCTTCATCTCAACAACAAAGACAACGAACAGTTAAGGAATCTCAACTTTGGACCATCCAATTCTGTAAACACAACCCGCTGTCCTATACGAGTGAAATGGACGTACAAGCCGCTAAAAATTGGTTCCTTTGACTAGAAAAGATCTCTGCTGTAATAGAGTTTCCAGAAAGACGAAAGGCTCAACTAGCAATCTACAAGCTAGAGGGTGATGTAGACCATTGGTAGAAGAGTATAGCCAAAGCTCTACGTACTCAATACATCCCAATTACTTGGGAATTGTTCTAAGAAAAATTTAATGAGAAGTATTTCCCTCAAACAGCCCAGGTAGAGATGGAGGCAAAATTTCTATCTATCAAGCAGAGACCAGAGGAATATTTTGACCGGTATCTGTCTAGATTCATTTGAAAGTGGAAGAAATCACCAAGAAGGGGGTGAATTGGGGATTTTAAAAATTCTTTTCAACTCTTAAAAATAAAGCTTAAGAAATGGATAATAAAAGAATAGAGAAAGAAAAGCTTAGACACACAGAATTTATACTGGTTCGGTCTCAACCTTGACCTACGTCCAGTCCTCAGATACCTTCTGGGTGTTTCTACTAGTTCAACAGGTTTTTAACTAAAACAATGAAGACAAGACACAATCCTAATCACCTAGGACTTGCTCCCCCTTGCACTTTGTAATTAAACAACCTAACTCACAGGTTCCATAACCTTGAGTTTACACAACCAAATGCTTTAAAAGAATTTCAATCTCTCAAAAGAGTGAATATTGATAATCACTGAAGAACAGATAAAAGAATCACAATACAGACTCAAAAATGCAAATGTGTTCAAGTGTAGCTTCGTTGTGTGTCTTGCTTTGAGTCTTCATAGTCTTTTATAGCCTAACTAGATGAACTAGCCGTTGCAATATCTTCTCTAACGTTCAGTTGCAGATCTGGAAAATGACAGTTGCAAATTTTGCTCTGTTCTTTCAATTCTTTGCTAAGATCCTGGAATATGTTGTTGCAGAACGTCTTCTAGATTCTTTGTCATTCCATAATCTTAATTTGACCATTTGAGGTGATCTTAATGTGTTCCAACGGTCTGAGCTAAACATCTGGGATAAGGGAGAAGAATCAACCCTGTTCTTGGTTCTTCATTAAATGCACTTATTTTGGATCTTTGATTCTCTCTGATCTTGTGATGAACTTGTCTGATACTTATCAAAAACTTGATCAATAGCATTAGGAATAATAATGCAACAAGATATGATAATTTCAGATTAACCCATAATGATTTCGCAGATTGATTTGATCTAGTTTTCAAAAGTTACCGATGCAAACTCAAGTTGGTTGTTCTAGACTTGAGTTTGAGGTTCATCTAGAAAGCAAGATATGTCTGAAAGTTTCCTAAACTCGAGTTGACAAGTAACTGACTCGAGTTTGGTTCTTACAGAGAGGAAAGTCGCGAGTTGGTCCTGAATGAGATTTTGAACACATGGCTAAACTCGAGTCATTTAGTGACTGACTCGAGTTTTGAAGCTTTTATGGAAATCTTAAGTTTAAGTTCATAGCTTCAAAACTAGAGTTTAGAAATGCAGAATGGAGTTTACAAGACCTGAAATATTGCATAGCTCTCTGTATGATCCAGACTCGAGTTTTGATATTCAAAACTCGAGTTTCAGTGAAAACTGAGACCTTTGAAAAAATCTTTTTATGTGTAAACTGGAGTTTCCATTTTTCAAACTGGAGTTTAGAAAACAAGTATCAACTCAAGTATCTCTGTATGTGCAAAACTCGAGTCTACATAATCCAGACTCGAGTTTCCAGTGAAAACTGAAAACATGAAGGCTATTGCATTTTGCAAACTGGAGTTTGTAAAACTGAAACTGGAGTTTGGAAAACTTGATAAAACGTTGAAGCTTCTGTTTGATCTCAAACTCGAGTTTCCAAATCATAGACTCGAGTTTACAAGTCTTTAAACTTTTAGCACATAAACTTTCTTGTAAATTGGAGTTCCTCAGAATCAAAGGTAGAGTTTGGAAATAAGTTGAAATTCGAGTGTAGTCCTTTGATCTAGACTTGAGTTTATAAACATAGACTCGAGTTTACAACTCTTGTAAACTTTGATAGCTCTCTGTAACTCTGTAAACTCAAGTTTGCCTATACAAACTGGAGTTTGGCCAACATTGTGAAATCTGAGCTTCTGTCTGTCAAGTCCAAACTTGAGTTTAGCAACCCAAACTCGAGTTTGCCTTAAACAGAAAGTTTTACAACTTTCCAAGGACAAACTTCAAATTGAGTTTACAATTGTCGATTATCATCAAAACACACAGAGAACTAACATCATTAACCTGTTTTGCTACTCTTCCTACTTAAAGAAAAATGAGGATGACAGATGGAAAGCGAATAAGCTCATCCAAGGGCTTAAGTTTGATATGAGAGATAGATTGATCTTTTGGCGATTTCTTGCATTCCACCAAATTGAGGAAGAATGTAGGATAATCGAGCACAACCTGAAGGAGTTGCATGCAAGTAAAAGGGAAATAACTCACAGTTGGACTAGTCATGGGAATCCCACGGGTAATTAGAAACAAAAAGGGAATTGGTCTGGTTATAAGGGCGGAAACAAGAAGCCTAATTACTTTGGACAAGATGATTCAAGATCACCAGTGCCCCGAACTTGTAAGAAGTGTAGGAAGAGTCACCTGGGAGCGAGATGTGATGGGAAGCTAATCTCCTTCAGATGTAATTGGCCGAGACATTTCAATTTTAATTGCCCACAGAAGGACGAAGAAAGCAGGCCGCAAAATCAAGGAAGGGTCTTCGCATTGACCCGAGAAGAGGCCAGAAAATCTTCTGACATGATCTAAGGTATGATCTCACTAAATGGTAATTCTTTGCAAGCATTATTTGATTCAGGTGCTAGACATTCTTTCATTACTTTTAATTGTGTTAAACGGCTAGGGATGAGCACCCATAGATTACCATACAACTTAATTGTAAGCACACCCCTTAGTGTTAAGTCCAAAGTATCAGATGCATGTCTGAACTATGTATTATCGATAAATGGACATGAGGTTATGATAGATTTGATTTTCCTGCCACTGGGTGATATAGACGTCATATTGAGACTGAATTAGATGACGACTAATGACACTTTGATTAATTGTGGTAATAAGCGGATGTTGTACCCAGAGTCAAGAGCGAATAACATGGTAGGGAGTTTGAATATGCTCACCGTCCAATAAACGAAGAAATTCCTAAGCTAAGGTTGCCAATGGTACATGATGTTTTTCTTCGTGCAGGTCGAGGTTAGACCACTAATGTCAGATATACCAGTGGTAAGGGAATTCCTAAAAGTATTTTTGGAAGAGGTGAGTGGATTGCCACCAGTAAGGGAAGTAGAGTTTACCATTAAGCTGATGCTTGGTACAAGACCCATATCTGAGCACCCTACAAGATGACACCAAGTGAAATGGCGGAATTGAAGAAACAAATTGAGGAATTACTGGAGAAAGGATTTATCTGACTTAGTGTGTCACCCTAGAGAGCTTCTGTCTTGTTTGTGAGAAAGAAGGACAAGAGTCTTCGACTTTGTATTGATTACCAGGAGTTGAACAAAGTGATGGTTAAAAATAAATACCCACTCCCTAGAATTGATGATTTGTTAGATCAATTAGCTACTTCCTGCATATTTTCGAAGATTGATCTACACTTATGATACCTCCAGTTGTGTGTAAGAGTTGTGGATATTCCAAAGACGGCTTTTAGGACCAGATATGAGCACTATGAGTTCATGGTGATTCCTTTTGAGTTAACGAATGCCCTTGTTGTGTTCATGGATTATATGAATTGAATTTTTCATGAGTATCTAGATGGATTCGTGGTAGTATTCATTGATGATATTATGATCTATTCTAAGGATCAGGAGGAACATGAACACCATCTGCAACAAGTTCTTAATGTAGTGAAAGAGAAGAAACTCTACGATAAGTTGAGCAAGTGTGACTTTTGGCTTTCAGAAGTTAGATTTTTGGGCCATGTGATATCAAGAGATAGGGTCACTGTCGATGCTAATAAAGTGGAAGCAATACTAGACTGGAAGAGACCAAAACGGTGACTGAAATACAGAGTTTCTTGGGTCTGGAAGGGTATTATCACAGATTCATAAAGGATTTTTCCAAACTTACCTTGCCATTAACAAAGCTGACACAAAAGAACCAATCATTTGTTTGGGATAAGCACCGTGAGGGTAGTTTCAGAGAATTGAGAGAGAGGTTAACTATAGCACCAATATTGATTATCCCAGATCCGAGTGAGACATATGTTGTCTATAATGATGCTAGTAAGTATGGATTGGGATGTGTCCTAATGCAGCAAGGCAGAGTGGTGGCTTATACCTCTTGATAGATGAAACCTCATAAGTCTAACTATCTGACTCATGATTTGGAGCTCGCGTCTATTGTTTTTGCATTAAAGATTTGGCAGCATTACCTTATGGAACAACCGTAGAATTGTATTGTAACCATAAGAGTCTCAAATATCTCTATGACCAAAAAGAGCTGAATATGAGATAGCGTAGGTGGTTAGAGTTGCTGAAAGATTATGACCTGGAGATTAGATATCATCCGGGGAAGGCTAACGTCGTTGTAGACACTCTGAGCAAGAAAGTGGTGCAGATAGCATTCATGATGATCGCTGAAATGAAATATTGGAAGGTTTTCAGGATTTGAATTTGTCAAACCAAGTGGCTGTAAAGCCAAAAGAGCCTCATAAGGCGTATCTTGCAGGTCTCCAAATTAGCCAAGGAGAATATGATTTGTATGATGAAATTAAGGAAGCTTAGAGGCTAGATGAACATGCAAAGGTTATCCGAGATATGATATCTTAGAATGAGACACAAGACCATGACTTATCACCTGACGAGTTAGTGAGGTATAAGAGGAGGGATTATATGCCGCCAAAGGCCAAGTTAAGAGAGAAGATACTGGATGAGGCCCATAAAAGCAAGTATACTTTACATCCAGGAATGGTAAGGATATACCACAATCTGTGGTTCGAGGTCTTGTGGCCGGGTTGAAGAAAGATGTAACCTGGTATATGGCTAAGTATTTAACTTGCTAGAGGATAAAGATTGGACACCAATATCTTGCAAAACCACTGCAAAGGCTTGAAATCCCGGAATGGAAATGGGAACACGTTACCATGGATCTAGTGGTGGGATTGCCCAAGATCAGGCATATGGATGCAATCTAGGCAGTTGTAAACCGGTTGACGAAGTCAGCACACTTTATTCCTATAAATGCTGGTTATTCTCCTGAAAAGTTGTCCGAGATTTATATCTAGGAGATAGTGAGACTCCATGGTATAGCTAAGAGTATAATCTTAGATACCGAGATCTATATCTAAGAGATAGTAAGACTTCATGGTATACCTAAGAGTATAGTCACGGATAGCGATCCGTGATTTACGTCTCAATTTTGGCAAGCCTTGCATGAAGCTTTGGGTTCGAGGTTGAAGTTCAGCACGTCCTATCACCCTCAAACGACGGTCAATCAGAGCGTACCATACAGACGCTAGAGGACATGTTGAGGGCATGTGTATTGGATTTTAAAGGAAATTAGGATCGATATCTTTCATTGGCTAAGTTTGCCTACAACAATAGTTATCATTTGAGTATTTAGATGGCTCCATTTGAGGCATTGTACAGTTGAAAGTGTCAATCGGAAAGAAGACTAATTGGACCCGACTTAGTTGATTAAACTTCCAAACATATTGATCTCATCAAGAAGAGGCTCCTTATCGTGCAGAGCAGACATAAAAGCTATACAGATAGAAGGAGAAGACTTCTGGAGTTTGAGTTAGGGGATCACGTCTTCTTGAAGGTATCCCTTGTTACCGGGGTTGGTAGAACATTAAAAAGGAAAAAGTTGAGTCCTCATTATGTCGGTCCATTTGAAGTATTGGCAAAATGTGGACCAGTGGCCTACCAACTCGCTTTACCCCCAAACATGGGTAAACTTCACGACGTATTCCACATTTCCCAATTGAAGAAGTACCAATTGGACCCTGGTCATGTTATAGAATAAGAAGACATGGAACTCCGACATGACAATACCTTCATGGTTGAGCCAAAATGGATCATTGACCACCAGGAAAAGCAGCTTAGGCACAAAAGTATTCCGTTCATGAAGGTGGTTTGGAACGGATGGTCTCCAGGAGAAGTGACTTGGGAAATAGAGTAATGTATGAAAAGGAAGTACCTGGAATTTATGGCTTTAAGTCGGGTAAAGGTATAGTAAATTTTGAGAATGAAATTTTATTTAACGGGGGAAAAAATGTAATATATCGGATTTTTGAGATCCTAAAGCCTGCATGATATGTAAAGATTTATTATGAACTTTGGGCCTTAATATAATTCAGTTGCTCTAAGCCCAATTAAGTTAACTCGACCCATGGTCAGATAATTCACATTTTAATAAGAATGGAAGGTCAATCATGCATGCGACGGAAAAGGGAAAGATCTCACGGAAAATCTTACTCCCATGCTGCGTCGACGCATTTCCCTCTCTCTCTCAACACGCAAGAACAACATCAGTTGAACAAGTTTAATATAAGAGTAGTGCCTGGAAGTCCAGTCATTGTGCTGCAAATAAGAACTGAGATTGAGACAGAGAGAGAGAGAAAGAGAGAGAGTAAGGAAGCGTTCGCTATGATTCAACTTCGTATACTCCTTCAGTGCTTGCTTTAAGGGCTAAAGGAGTACGATTTCAAAAAGGATTCCAACAAACTGAAAGTAACTATCAATTCTCTCTTATTTCCAGTTTCTATCTATATTTTGAGGGAGCTCTAAGAGAGTTAACTGTTGAAGAAAACCCAGAAAGTTTATGCTAAGAAGAACTATAATAACTGAACGATGGGGTCTCTTTGTTGCATAAATTGTAAATCTTGGGGCTGAATAAAAGAAGAGACAGAAGTGTGTTCCTGAGATGTATGATAAGAGAAAGGAAACTCGGGTAGTGTTCATGAAAAAATGATTCCAACACCATCGCCTTAGCTTGGCCATGTCATTCTTTGACAAACCATGTTCACACAACTGCACCATACCAGAGCTCTATCTCAGCAACCATTACACACGAACCCTACCCTAACAACTGCAAGCTCACACCACCTAAAACCTATAACTACAACAATGCAAACAAAACTACAATTGCAAGCTCGGCAACTATACAACACTACAACATACAACCACAACTACAAACCCGACAACTACAACTACAACTACAAACTCGACAACTACACAACAACTACAACTACAAACCCGGCAACTGTACAACACTACAACATACAACTACAACTATAAACCCAGCAACTACACAACACTACAACATACAACTACAACTACAAACTCGGCAACTACACAACAACTACAATATACAACTACAACTACAAATCTGGAAACTACGCAACAACTACAACTACAAACCTGGCAACTACACAACACTACAACATATAACTACAACTACAAACTCGACAACTACACAATACTGCAACATACAACTACAACTACAACTACAAATCTGGCAACTACACAACAACTACAACATATAACTACTACAAACCTGGCAACTACACAACAACTACAACATACAACTACAACTTTAAACTCGACAACTACACAACAACATGCAACTACAACTATAAACCTGACAACTACGACATACAAAATTTACCTCCGTACTCTATAACCCGTCACTTCAATGTGCACACCAGCACAGCCAGATACCCTTTAAGAAATCTGGGAGAGAGCAAGAGAGAGATGTTAGGGGTTTCCGATGTCCCAAGAGACTAATGGGAATGATACCGTTTATAGGAATTCTAAGATACTTCTGCTGATCCCAAAACCTCTAAGAAAGACTTAAGAACGCAAGACTGAGGTGGGTAACTATTATCTTAGTAGCCTGTATGGTTGTGTTCTTGTATGATTAGCCATGTCTGTTAGATAATTGCAAGTATGTATCTTTGCTATGGATTGGGGTTGTGTCTAGAAGAGCTGCGTATTCTACGAACAGGGCTGTGTGTCCTACTATGAATTGGGGCTACGTGTCCCATAGAGCTGCATGTTCTACAAACAGGGCTGCGTGTCCTAAAGGTTTGCGGTCCTTGACCGTTAACTGTGGTTACGGTGTTATTTATTGTATTGCATATTTATCTATGATTTTCATGTGCTATGTGGTCATTAATGATTCATATTTGTGTATAAGATTAACTGTTACCTTTGGGGTCCCTTCATTGGAACTCCATAGTGTATGAAAGAGACATGTAGTGAATCGGGATCGTGAGGTAGAACATGGCTTTAAAGAGAAGTAGCTTTACGTTTGTTATGTTTAGATCGGATTGTAATTTATCTTGTTTGTCATTTTCCTTATCTCGAATTTGCACTATCATCCCCTATCTTGGACTTACCATGTTAAACTTCTAGAAAGAATGAATTAATGCAATTTCATAGTTATTTCTGAGTTATAATGACTAAGTTGATTCCCAAAAACTTATATTCCGCATTAAGTCATTCAAAGCATTTCGATGTTGTGCGCGATAACTCTGGTAAATAAGATACCTTAAAGGTCAGGCGTTACATTATATTCATTCTCTAATCTCTTAATCCATCACGTGAGCAAAACACCAAGAACATATATGTACCAGCAAATAGAACACACACACACACACCAGGAATATATATGTACCAGCAAACAGAATACACACACCCACACACACATACACACCTAGATGTTATTCCTTTAGTCCAATATATAATACTACCTCCCATTTGCAGTCCAACCTATCTAACCACTCACAACCCATCCTCTCATTCACTTAAACACAACCTTGCCAAGACACAAGAGTAGAATATCAATGAACACAGAAGCAATAATTAGAAAAACCGAATTACACAAGAAAGTCATCGTAATGTTATTCATGTAATAGAGCAGAGACAACAACCACACAAGATCATAGCACCATACTCTTCCAGTGGGTCATATGTTCACATACTGACTCAACCTTCCCTCTATTTTTGGGGTTTGTTACTTGACGCTAAACCAGTAAGGTTGCAAAGAGGATAAGATATAATTTTTAAATCTTTCCTATCTCCTATTTTTGGCCAGCATTTATTAAGTATGGAGGAAATGAATTTTGATAAATATAATTATTCCTATAGGCTCAAAGGATTCTGTATGCTATGGAACTATTAGGAAAAAAAAAGATGACTTATGTGTATATAAGTCTTGGCCAAGGTTGTTTGGTGTGGCTAAGAATGTATTTTGTTTAATTTGACGATTCTAATAGTTTCCAAATGAAAATAAAGGTTGCTATTTAGTGTTTACTACCTTTACATGGCTAGCAAATATCTTAATGGTCAAAGTTATTGTTGAGGTTTAGATTTAGGAACTGAAATGGGGAAGGAAAACTGTGTATGAATTGTTGTCAATATTAAGTTGATGCTAAATGAAAAATATTAGATGATTTAGGTGTGATTGAAGGATGTTCTGGTACTTAAGGATTTTTAAAAAAATCAGTAGGTAAATTTCATTAGAGGTTGATGTAGTTATTGATTTCCTAACCTGTTGTTGTTGCCAAAAGGAATTTTACTAGTTTCCTTTCATGAAAATCACATACAAACATTCAAATGTGGAAGTAGATAGGATACTTGATTGTCATTTGGTGGTATCATATTGGTTGCATATTAGAGCTAGAATTTAGAAGAGAAGACTGAATGTGATCCACTATTTGATGGTTCTCGTTGTTGAATAAGTAATTTAGATTATTGAAGCATGTTTAAAGCCTCCAATATGATGATTATGACAATTCTAAGATGATTATTGAACTGGAAACTTATTTAAGTTATTGTTTGAGGCCTCCTTAGTTTAAATAACTATTTAGCTATTTGAACAATGCTTTAAGGTATTAAAATGATGATTGGTGTTTATAAACTCCTAATTTAAAGTGTTAGGATAGTCTCTGAGTTTAAATTAATTATCGAATAATAATAATAATAATAATAATAATAATAATAGAATAAATAAATAATAATAAACAATTATTATTATTATTATTATTATTATTAGGAAAATGGAGTAAATAATAAAGGAATTATTAATAAATAAATAAAAGGGTATTATTATTAAGGGAATTTTTAGGGTTTAATCCACTTTTAATCTCCTAAAAATAATCCACGTAGTTAGGCACTTTGCTACGCCAGAAGTGGCTAACGACAATTATAAATGTTTATAGGTATACCTTGACACCTCTATTGATCCCAACACCTTCAGATGAATTAAGGATCCAAGCTCGAGGTGGGTAACTATTATCTTATTGACTTGTATGTTTGTATTCTTGTATGACTAACCATGTTTGCTAGATAATTTGTATATATGTATCTAGCTATGGATTGGGGCTACGTGTCCTAAAGGGCTACGGTCCTTAGCCAATAACTGCGGTTACAGTGCGACTTGTTTATTGTGAATTATTATATGTTTAACATGTGATATGTTGTCATTTATATTTCATACTTGCATATAAGATTAATTATTACCCTGGGGTTCATTCATTTGAACTCCAGACTACATGAAAAAGACAGGTGGTGGATCGGGATCAAGAGAGAAGATGCGGCTGTAAAGGTTACAGCAGAATTAAAGGAACTTTTTGGAAAAAATGTGTAGTTGAATTATATGATATCCTTTATCATTTGTTTATTTTTGAATTATTGTATTAACATCCGACTATGGGATAGATTATAATTGCGAAAAATTTATCCTCACTTTTTCAAACTAAGTTATTTTAAGCAAGTTTTATTCCGCAATTAAGTCATCTAAATCATTTCGATGTCTATGTACTACAACTTTGATAAATAAAGGCCCCATAAGATAGCGCGTGACATTTTGAAGGCTAAAAAAAAAATGAAAACTTAAACAAATAAGAGTGATGTTTCATAAAAACTTTAAGGCTAAAGTATACTTTTAGTCCTTTAAGTTTCATGTGAGGTATACATTTGGTCCCTTCATTAATTATACTTTTGTCCAATATTTCTAACACCGTTAATGTTATTAACTGAAAATGATAATGCAACAAACTTAACTAATGATTGTACAACTGAAAGAGCATATTTAAGTTTTAATTTTTCTTAATATAATATATTTAGATTATTAAATTAATATATTTAGATTATTAAAATAAAATTTTTATATTTAGATCATTAAACTAAATTTTTTTTAATATAATCGGGGTTTTGATAATGACTGTTTCATTAGGGATTTAGATATTTTTCAATTTATCCATATTTAAATTTAAAATTAATGTATTTTAATTTAACAGTCAACACTTAAGCTTACATAGTCACCGGTTAAGTTTGATGTGTCAATGTTTTCGTTAGTAACATTAACGGTGTTAAAATTTTAGGACAAAAAGTATACTTTATAAAGCTAAGGGACCAAAAATATACCTCATGTAAACTTAAAGGATTAAAAATGTACTTAGCCTAAATTTAATTAAGGCCTTTAGAAACATAATGTTTTTTTCATAAAAAAAGCGCGCGCACACATACACACACACATGCACGTGTGTGTGTGTGTGTTGTAGTCTACAACAAATGACCCAACACATTTGTTCATGGTAAGGATACATTTACATTTCACATAATTTAAATAATATAATACTTCAAATTAGGGAAATAGTACATGACTATTGGTCTTGTGTATAATAAATGATCTGATCTCTAATGGAATCACAAAGAGAAGCCATGTCAGATGAAGATGCTAATGATGAAGGTATTGAAGTTTCTTCCATATCAATGTCATTGTCAGAACACAACATAATATTAATTATCAACATTACCAGATATGTGTGTATTTCACATAATTTGTGTAATGCTTGTTGAATGATCTGAATGCTTTCTAATATTAATTATCAACATTACCAGATATGTTTAACGTGTTTGCTAGTGTCTTTCAGCCAATTTACAGATGATTCAAAGCAGATTAAAAGGGTTGTTTTCACAAAAGCAAAAGTCTTGTCAAAGCATTAAATGTAAGGCCACCTAACTTGCCATAATCTGAATTACCAAGCTTTGCACGATGTAAAAAGGATAAAAGAACATTCACCTACTCAAGACTCTATCATTCTAATGGCTAGAAACATTGAGAAGTCAACATTTATCCTTCCAACACAAGAATGAACAAAAGAGTAGAGAGAGAAGAGACCAAAGTGCTTCCAACAGTTAGGAAACTTCACCAATGGTCATATGAATGCTTGCAACGGTTATTAAACATACTCTAAGTATAAAAGGAGCAGCATTCAATTCTTCTTAATGACTATTGAGCTAGAAATCGAAAAAGCATTAAATTTGTTCATCTACTCTTAGAGCTTTTTGTACAGAGTGTCATAGATACTATTGAGCTTCAGTGTTCATCATTATTTGCTCTTTAAGAGAGTTTGTTATTTGTATCTTCATTTATTGTAAACAATCTCAAGTCAGGGGACTTAGAGATTTGAGGTCATTGATTACAACTTGTAAGGGGGAACAAGTTCTAGTGAGAGAATTGCTTCAGAGTTACAGAGGGTGTAATCAAGTGACATAGTGAAATATTCAGGGTGCCTGAGGATTGGATGTAAGCCATAGAGTTGAGCCGAACCAGTATAAATCTTTGTGTCTTTCTTGTCTTCCTTGCACTCTGATTTGCTTTGTTTGTTCTCTATTAAGACAGAACTTACCGAAAATTTTTAAAATCCTCAATTCACCCCCTCTTGGTGATTTAGCTCCGCCTTCAAAACTATGTCATTGCAATTCCTAGCAAAGTTTTTGAAACACAAGAAGTTCCATTCTAGACATTTCATAACAATGAATGAAATTTCCCCATAAAATATCATTTACCCATGTAGCACCCATATAATCACTAGTGTGCCACGGTTCTTTACATAAATACAGATGAGCATATACACTAACATATGTCACAATTTTTTGAACCCTATTTGATTGTTGTTTATTATTCTTTGCAGTTATTTCACATTCATTGTCCATATTGGCAAACACTTGTACACATATACATTAAATTTAGTAATTGTAATGTCTAGTATTAAATAATCAAAATATGCACACAAACCATGTCAATGGTAAAGCTATAATATAAAACTAGTCATTCATAGTAGTTGTTCAATGCATATATAGTAGTAACTCCCTACATAATAACATAATTCTACAATACTTGTCCATTAATAGTTACATAAGGAGGATGCACATTGCGTTGATAACATTCTTGCTTTTGAAACAATTCATTGATCTCAAGCACATGTCTGCCTCAGAATAAGAACTAGCTGCTTCATCATTCCCTTAATTGAATTATACATTTCCCTTAAAGATGGGTTATTCATAAGGAGGAGTACATATTGTGCATAACATTCTTTATCAAACACAACTTCTTCAAGTTGATTAAGGTGATTCATTACTCCCGTTATTGATATATCGTAAGCATGTGATGTTATCTTATTTGAACATTATTCTTCATTATCAGTTGTATCAACTATCCTATTTAGAGAATCTGCTATTTTCGCTAAGGTAGACATTTTCTTTTCTTGCCATCACCCTTTTTCCTCACCCCCAATGAGCTAGTTGTTCCATAACCATAGCTTGTTTTGTCTTGGCTATTGCTTACCTTCCCTTTCCCTTTCTCAGTGTTGCCTATACTACCTCTAAAATTACTATTTAAATTGAATGCATTAATGTCCCCACTTAGGCTAGTTGTTGCCTCTAACGCTTCATGATTATCTCTAGAACCTTCTTCTAGATCATATTCAGGCCTAACAACAGTTGGGAGTGTCGTAGATGATGGGGTCTAATGATCTATTCCAATGGCTACAACAGATGAAAACAACTAGGTCAATTCTTCTTGGAATTGTAGTCCCAGAACTCTGAATTTCTCATATCTACTAACTTCCTGTACATTTATAACCAAATATATTACATAATATATAGAACCATGATCATGCAAAATAACTACATAACATCTCAAAAAGTTAATTACTTACTGCAATCTTCTTCTCTGACCAATCATCATTGGCCAAAATAGTTTTCTTTTCATAATCCCATCCAATGCCTATTTCTTTTAGCATCCTATGGCACAACTGCCACTAGGTTCATAGGGAATCATACTTGTTTTTCAATTGGGTTTTGTCATACCTTTTCCCAACGTTTATCATGAAGCTTTCACTGATTTCTTGTTAGTTCTCTATGAGTTTTGATGATAACAATCAATTGTAAAACCAAGATTGAAGAGTTGTCTCAAGAAAGCAAAGACTTGTTGATTGAGGCAATACTCAAGTATCAGTAGCAATACTTGAGTATTGGCCTTTGAAAGAAAAGCTCAGTGTGAATGACTAAAGGAAATACTGCAGTATCCTAAGGGATACTCGAGTATTAAACCTTACAGAGAGCATCACAAGTTTTATATCTGTACAAAACTCAAGTATTGATTTTACAACTTATGTATAGGCCAAAAAGAGACACTTTAGTGTTTTTGAAAAGATATGGAAAACTCTAGTTTCAAAAACTCGAGTTTTTGGAATATGAAAAGTCCTGTTTTCCATCTTGGCTCCAAAATTCAAATGTTTTCATTTTCAAATGAAAACTCGAGTATGACATTAACATACTCGAGTATTGGGCCAAGCAGAGATGATTAAAAATCTTGTTACATTTATAAATTCCAGTTTGGAAAACTCCAGTTTTGGAAACTCTAGTTTAGTACTGGCCAAAATGCTCTTTGAGTTTCAAAATGAAACACCCGTCCAAAATCACCTTTTTATTCATCACTACGCATACGGAAACATCTCTTAAAACAAAAACTTGCTACTGAAGCTACTATTCCTATACAGTAGAATTTATACTTCAGTAAAATAAATCTTAAAGCTAAAATCTTCTTCCTTTTTGGTCTCTACCTCCAGCTCTTCCTTCTTAGCTCTCGGGCTACTTGCTCTAGCTGCAAAATAAAGCTATTTCGAAAATACTCACATACAATGTATACACGATACATGCAAGTACAATCATTACTTATACATACCAATCACACCACACATTCAACATTCATGCATTTATATAAATACATACAATGATAAATACAAGCATATAAAGATATACATGATATGTGAGAGAAAGGTTACTACCTTGATTTCTCCTTCTTTTTGCAACCACGAATCACACTCATATATATTATCTTCTTCCATAATCCTCGGCATAATGCATACAAGTAGTACATTATTCATCTTTGCATATATACATGGTTTCTTGTATTTCAGCCCACTCACGGTTTCTCATTCAATACTACCCTTTCGGATTGCTCTCTCCTTCATTCTTGGATCTCTCTTAATTTCCGTAAAAAAAAATGGAGGAGTTTAGGTGCGTATATATATTGTTTGTAATGTTCATACGTGGCTAATGGAAGTGAAATGATAGACACATGGGTAGTTAGGTGTCAACATGTTTAATCACTCTTTCCCTTTCTTCAGCAACTTAGGTGTCAATTGTTTAATCACTCTTTTCTTTGCTTTGTCCGTAGGTATTTAAAAAAAATGGGAATGAAAGGTGGGAATTTCGGATGATATAATAGAGATTTAAGGAAGAGGTGAGGTGTTTAAATTGAGGGATAATGATAACCTAGGTGGCGTCATTTGATGATAGAAGAATTATTATCCTCACACGTCACAATTAATTAAGCAAACATCTAACACCTATAAGCTACACACTTACACATATATTCACAACGCACACATAAAACACGTACACACATAACACTTGTCACACACTTATAAATTTTCACATCTTTAATATCCTATCACATAATCTTTCCTCAACTTTGAAATAATTTAGCTAATCATCTAAAGCTCTTCCTCATACTAAGCTTTAGACTTTGAATCCTTTCTAAATAGGGCCCAGTAGTCTCCCCAAAATAAGCTAATCCTCAAGGTTTTAGACCCAAAATTCGGGGTGTTACACAAAATGGAAAGGAGTACTCAAGTATGGGTTTGGAAACTCGAGTATTGAGTCATATAGAGAGCAACTGAGGTTTCTAAAGATTTCAATACTCATATTTTAATTGAATACTTTGGTATTGATTTTTTGGACAAATTTTTAATGAAGGTCCAAAACTCGAGTATAGAAAGAATACTCGAGTATTGGCTTAAGTAGAACTGAAGCTCCAAAGCTCAGATCGCAAGTTTTGTCTCTGGAAGGAGAATACTCGAGTATAGACATGGAAACTCGAGTATAGACTTAAGTGCATAGTAACATACTCGAGTATTGATGCACAGACTTGAGTATTGGTCGCGCTTACTGATAATTCAAATCTGTAAAATCTGTGTAATGCTTGTTGAATGATCTAAATGATTTCTATTATTAATTATCAACATTACCAAATATGTTTAATGTATTTGCTAGTGTATTTCATCCAATTTACAGATGATTCAAGCGGATCAAAAGTGATGTCTTCACTAAAAGCAAAAGAGCTATCAGAGCATTAAATGCAAGGTCAACTAACTTGCTATATTTTGATCTACTAAACTCTGCACGATGCAAAAAGGATAAAGAGACATTCACCTAATCAAGGACTGACATTCCAATGGATATAAACGTCTAGAAGTCTACCTTTATCCTACAACTCAAAGAATAAGCAAAAGAGTAGAGAGAGAAGAGACTAAAGTGCTTCCAACTGATGAACAACTTCACCAATAGTCATATAGATGCTGTTAGTTCTCAATGTGTTTTGATGATAACTAGCAATTGTAAACTTGATATGAAGTTTGTTTTTAGCAATATGAAAATCTCACTGTCAAAGGCAAACTCGAGTTTAGGTATATAAACTCGAGTTTGAGACTTGACAAAAAGATATTCAATTTTACATAAAAGTTAAACTCGAGTCTACATAGACAAACTCGAGTCTGTACAGACACAGAAATGAATCCAAAATTTTCACATTAAGCTAAACTCCAGTTTGCAAATCAAACCTGAAGTCTGGAAGATACAGAGAGCACTCAGAATCCCAAGCAAGCCAAACTCGAGTCTAGATTCCCTAACTCGAGTTTAGACCAAACAGAAAGGAACCCAGAAAACTCAATAGACTCCCAAACTCTAGTCTGGCCTTCCAAACTCCAGTTTGTACTTGACCCAGATAAACCTCAAATATTTCAGTAGTCACTGAAACTCGAGTTTGCTTCCCAAACTCGAGTCTGAACCATACAGAAAGATCATTCACTTTGCTACACTACAAACTCCAGTCTATGACCCTAAACTCCAGTCTGGAAAATCACGAACTTAGGCTTGTTCTTCAAACATAGACCCAAACTCGAGTTGGTTACTAATTGACTCGAGTTTAGCTTCCTGCCTAAAGTTCCATCCCAAGTCCAGAACCCGACAGTTCCCTCTGTAAAAACCAAACTCGAGTTAGCGTTTACATATTGCAAGTTTAGACCACTAATCAACAGACATGCTTTCTGGATGAACCCCAAACTCGAGTCTGGAAGAACAAACTTGAGTTTGCATCGGGGATTTTGAAAAATCACATGATGTTGATCTGCGAAATCTTAATGGGTCTTCCTGAAATTATTTCCTCATATGATATTATCGTTTCTAATGTCCTTGATGAAGTTTTGAGTGTTTTTCAGATAAGGTTTAGCCAAGATCAAGGTGAGATCAAGATCCAGGATAAATGCATTAAATGACAAACCTAGAATAGGGATGATCCTTCTCCCTTATCCCAGATGTTCAGCTCAGACCGTTGTAACTCATAAGAATCATCTCAAACGGTCAAATTGAGTTAAAGGAATGACTAAAAATATGGAAGACCTTCTGCAACAACTAAATTCCAAGATTCCAGCTAAGAATTCAAAGAACAGAGCAAAATATGCTACTGCCAGTTTTCCAGAATTGCAGCTGAACATTAGAGAAAGAATTGCAACGGTTAGATCATCCATTCAGTCCATAAAAAGGTTGTGAAAACTCAAAGCAAAACACACACAACGAAGCTATCTTGATTATACTTTGAAATTTGAGTCTGTATTGTTATTTTCAACCTGTTCTTCAGTGTTTATCCTTATCCACTCTTTTGAGAGTTTGTAAATTTTTTAAAGCATTTGTTTGTGAGAACTCAAGGTTGTGGAACCTGTGAGTTGGGTTGTTCAATTACAAAGTGTAAGGGGGAGCAAGTCCTAGGTGTTAGGATTGTGTCTGGTCTACATTGTTGTAGTTGAAAATCTGTTGAATTAGTGGAAACACCAGAAGATATCTGGGGACTGGACGTAGGTCAAGGTTAAGACCGAACCAGTATAAATTCTGTGTGTCAAGCTTTTCTTCTCTTACCTTCTTAACATTTACTTTCAAAAGGCTTTGAAAAAGAATTCAAAAGTTTTTTAAAAAATCCCCAATTCACCCCCCTCTTGGTGATTTCTTCCATTTTCAGATGCTTGCAATGGTTATTTATCGTACACTATGTATAAATAGAGCATCATTCAATTCTCTTCAACAACTATTAAGCTAGAAATCGAAAAAGCATTAAATTTGTTCATCTACTCTTAGAGCTTTCTGTACAGAATATTTTTTGATACTATAGAACTTCAGTGATCATTATTATTTGCTCTTTAAGATAGTTTATCATTTGTATCATCATTTGTTGTTAGTAATATCAAGTCAGGGGACTTGGAGATCTGGGGTTCATTGATTACAATTTGTAAGGGGGAGCAAGTTCTAGTAAGAGAATTGCTTCAGAGTTACAAAGTGTGTAATCAAGTGAATTAGTGAAATACTCAAGGTGCCTGAGGGCTGGACATAGGCCATAGAGTTGGGCCAAACCAGTATAATCCCTTGTGTCCATTTTCCCTTCCCTACACTCTGTTTTTGCTCTGCGTTATTACCTTAAAACAGAACCAATGAAAGAATTTTGAAAATCCCTAATTCACCCCCTCTTGGTGATTTAGCTCCACTTTCATTTCTTTCCATCCATCCTTGGTGAAGATTATGGTTTTCCTTGTTCCTTTATGTACTTGTTAGTAAATAGGTGTCATAGAGACAATATGTTTTGACAGTGGAACGCCTTTTTCTATTTAGTATTTCATGACTTATATATTTGAGCATACTTTATCTTTATCATATTAATGTCTCACCTATATTTTTGGTTAATATGCGATTAAAGATAAAGGCCTGAGGAATAGAACAGGTGTTTACTCGAGGATCTATGATAGAGATCATGATCATGAGGACTCGAGGACACTATATGTCTATTACCTAAAACCTGTTCCTAGTCTTGAATCATCAAGAACAGGCATTAGTGATCTCAATAAGACTAGTACGACGTCATCTACTTGTATGGAGATGCAAGGTAAGGACCTTATGGAATGCAGGCATGGTGATACCTTAGCTGATGTCATGGGTGGATCTGTTAGAGAACATATAGCACTAAACTAACCCACTAAGAGACTCCACAAGGGTTCATTGTAGAGAGTATAATTGGATTTGTAACGTCTCCCATCGTTTGGTAGTCCGAATCGTCTTGGACTTGAGGATGTCATCGAATACTATGTCCTAGGGTTATGCTTTGATTGTACAACTCTATCCGCCTGAAAAATGGGGAGAACAATGTACTCTTGAGTATGACTAGAATGCATGAGTATAAATAGACATGCCAAAGGACTCAAAGTCCCTACAAGGGATTAGTTGTTCACAAGATCGGTAGGGCTTGGATGACTTTTAGTTGACTCAGGAATCTATGCATAGTAAGCAATCATGAAGAGCCATGGTCCATCTTGGAGTCAATAAACGAAGATTCCTATTTCTGTGAAAAAGCTACATTTAGTCAACCAAGAGAGATGATACTCTTTCTTTGCTCTCGACTAAATGTGAACAATGATGTGAGGGATGATGTCTGAAGGCGGAGCTTAATCACCAAGAGGGGGTGAATTGGGGATTTTAAAAATTCTTTTCTAAAGCTTTGTTTTAAAACTAGTAAAACAGGGTATAATAGAGAATAAGGAAGAAAAACAAGACACAAGGATTTATACTGGTTCGTTCAATTCCTTGACCTACGTCCAGTCCTCAGACTCTCTGAGTTTTTCACTATCACAATTGATTACACCCTCTGTAACTCAAGAGTAATTCTCTTACTAGAACTTACTCCCCCTTACAAGTTGCAATCAATAACCCTAATCTCCAAGTCCCTTGACTTGAGATTGTTTACAATAAATGATTTATAATAAATGAACTCTCTTTAAGAGTAGAAAGAAATAATCACTGAAGAGCAATTGTATAAAAAGATACTTTACACAAGAAAACTCAAAGAGTAGTTTGAAACTTTGAATGCTTTTCGTTTTCTACTCAAATAAGTGGTTGAGAGGAATTGAACGCAGCTCTATTTATACCAAGAGAGCATTAAATGACCGTTATAATTCTCAATATAATTGTTGCCATCATTAGACAAGGATTAGGTTAAGCTTTTGGTCTTCTTCTCTCTCTACTCTTTAGTTAATCTAGTTGTGCTGATGTCCATGTTTGACTTTGTTAGACCTAGCTGTCACTCAAGAGGGGGGTGAATTGGGTGTCTGATAAAATTTTAAGAACTTTGAAATTTTCGCAACTTACAGAAGGCAATTCATATAACAGTAATGAGTTGTAAGCCAACAATCATTCTTTCAAACATATATGTTGGAAATATAAGAGTTTAGGGAAGAGAATATGCAAACTATGATTTATCTTAGTTTGGCCCAATCCTTGACCTACATCCAGTCCCTAAGCTCTACTTGAGATTTTCAATCACTATCTCCTTGTTTAATCTAGGCACAAGAGAAAAGCCTTTACAACCTCACAAGTTTAGTCGGGCACTTGTGTAGCCTTTACAATCTCCATTGATATAATAACACACTCTGTTAAGATGATCCTTTCATACAAGGATTCACTCCCCCTAACAAGTTGTAACTATACACCCATTCTCAAAGGTTCCACAACCTTGAGATTCAATCACTAAACAGATAATGAATTAAGTGTTTGGACTCTCTCATAGAGTAGATGAATAATAATCATTGAAGTACATAATCGATCTCACTTTCTAATGTAAAATATATAAACATTGAGAAACAAAGTGTATGAGCTATCGACGGTGAAGTAGTAAAATCATTTCGTTGGCTTCGTCGGTTCTTTCATCAATCGTTGTCACTTCTTCTGGTTTGAAGACTTTCCTATTTATAGGTAATGAAGATCGATTCATCTTTTGAGTAATTCTTCCTGTTGGAATATGATCGTTGTAACTTGCTGAAAGTTACCGTTGTGAGCTCTGTCTGACGTAATCATTCACTTTTGATAATCTGATGTTAATTCACTTTTGTCTAACGTAAGCATGGTTAGGAATAATAATGAAGGAAGATATAACCCAAATAAATCATATTCAAAGTCTGTCACGATTAAAACGAAGATTTTTCAAAATTGATACATTTTGGCTCAAGTCAAGTTCTTAGCCTCGAGTCAATCTTTTCTATCTGAAACACCATAGACTTTAGTCTGGTGCCCTAGCTTGAGTTTTGCCCAAAACTTGAGTCATTCTTTTTAGGCTTGAGGCATAAGAGTTATTTTCAAAGGTAACGGTCAAAATTCATCAGGTAACAAATTTAGAATATAGCTTTTGGCTTGAGTCATATTTTCCTGGCTCGAGTCTTGGTATAAACTCGAGTCACTATTTGTAGGCTCGAGTTAGGATATGGAATTTCAAAAATAACGGCCAAAGATGGATGTTCAGAGTATTGGTGAAAACTCGAGGCAATCTTTTCTGACTCAAGTTTTGGATAAAACTCGAGGCATACTTCCTTGGCTCGAATCAGCATAGTTGATTTGTTAAACTTTCTCAAGCGCTTAGACTCAAGTCACATTTTCAGGCTCGAGTTTAGGCTTGAACTTGAGTCATAATCCCTTGACTCGAGTCAATTTGATAGCAAGTACTCAAGATTTTCACTTTGTTGGCTAAGTTCCAGTTACCATAACATCTTTGTTCGTTAAGCATCTTGGTAAATCACATATATTCCTAGAATACTCTTTAAGTATTATTTCCAATGCAAGAAGAATCAGCTCCAAACTCATTGTATGTTGAGCACTATGATCAGATTAGTAAAAGTTATTCTTGAACCAATGTTTTTGCACAATCCTGAACAAACTCTGAACTTCCAAAAATCATATCTCTCTTATTTGATCTTTATTTTCTGTGATCTTTATATTTTTGGAAAGTTATATGAGTTTAGTTTCATATGCCATCGATTTCAGCTCATCCGATTTGTGAGATATCCTCAAATTAGCGAACCTTGGTCTGCTATATGACGGTAACAGATGGGGCAACTTCCAAAATTCATAGCTCTCTCATCTGATCTTCTTATGACTTGAAATTTTGTCAAGATGATGCATTGGATATGTAGTTTCATTCAAAATTGGTTTCACCTTAATCCGATCTTTGGTTTAGGAGATATCATTGATTTACCAGACCTCGCTCGAATTGAACGTGAAACAAAGTAGATCAAAGTTGCTGAAGAACACATCCGACTCGAGTCAACTGAATTTGACTCGAGTTTCACCTTTAACTAGAGTCAAATCATCCCAAAGCATGATTTTGCTTATTTTAACTCTGATTTGAGCCATTTCAACTTTCATTTGATCATAGAGACTTTTAGAATCAATCTATGAGCTTGTATAATGACTTTCTCATTCCATTTAACAATTTTTTTTTCTTTCTTCTCTTCTCTTGATGATTCTCCATAATTTAACTCTTTCTTTCTTCTCTTCTCTTGTTCTTCATCATTTGACTTCACATCTTCTTTGATTCCATTTCTTTCTTTAATCCAATACTTCTTTATTTATCTTCTTTTTTATCATTCTTCATAAATGAATTTCACATTTTGCTTCTACATTAAATTTAGGAATTGGTCAGTGTGGGAGATAAATATAGCATGTAAACTTTTTGCTTTAATGGCATCTATATAAGACATCACTAAAACTAATCATATCTAACAGACTTCTCTACTTTTAATCCATTGGAAGAGCAGCTACTGGATGTGGAAAGGAGACATTAATCCCTTTACTTTAGGTGTAGAATGATTGTCCAAAAGGATGAAACTTTTCTGGACTTTGCATTTAATGTGCTGACCTTACTTTGCTTTTTCTTTTCACCTTCATTTAATATCCTTTAAACTATCTGAAAACTTACTAACAAAGTGGTTTAACATAGCTAGGAATATTAATGAATGATGATGGAAAGTATTAGGATCAAACAAGAAGGTTTCACAAATTCATCAGATTTGAATTTTAAAAATAGAGACGTAAACTCGACTTTACGTATCAAAACTAGAGTTTGTCACTATGCAGTTAAGCACAAACTTAAGTTTCCATAACAAGACTCGAGTTTCCTTCTTATAGAGAGGAATGTTGTGATTTGAGTCTTGGAGCACATTTTTTACTGAAGACAAAACTCGAGTTTCCAACTGTAAGCTCGAGTTTTTGACATTTAATGTGATCAAGTCCAAAACCTCAAAACTAGAGTTTTCAACCAAAACTGGAGTTTTGAAAGCATTGAAAAACAGTGATGCTCTCTATTTGACCAAAACTTGAGTTTCCATTCAAAAGTTAAAACTTAGAGAGATCTATGTTAATTCAAAACTAGAGTTTTGAAACTATTGAAAAAATAGCGACCTTCTCTGCTTGGCCAAAACTCGAGCTTCCAAAGCCAAACTCGAGTTTTCTTTTAAATATGAAAACTTTGAGAAATCTATGCCAAGTCAAATTTGGAGTTTTCCAAAAAAATTGGAGTTTTTAAAAACTGAGTAAAACTTGAAAACTCTCTATCAAGTGCAAACTCAAGTTTCCAAACCAAAACTCGAGTTTTCTCAAAATTTTGAAAAAACTTAGAAAACTAAAAACTAGAGTTTCCCTTCAAAACTAGAGTTTTCACAAGTCAGAAACTTGGATGACTCTCTGTATGATCAAAACTCAAGTTTCCAAATGAAAACTGGAGTTTTGTATTTCTTCAGAAAATATTGAAGAGTCTCTGTATAGTCTAAACTCGAGTTTCCAAACTAAAAATCGAGTTTGTCTTGATGAAAAACTTGGAGTACTCTCTGTAAGGCCAAAACTCAAGTTTCCTCATGGAAATTGCAGTTTTGCCTTTACTCATTAAAACTAAGTTAATCTTTGTTAAGTCAGAACTAGAGTTTTCCTTTGACAGTAAGTTTTTCAACTTACCAAAGACAAGCTTCAACTTGTGTTTACAATTGTTAGTTATAATCAAAGCAAATAGAGAACTAATAATGTCGGCATAGTATCCAAATTAGAAAGGTAGATCACTTGATCAACTTGATTAGTTCTAGGGCCGTAGAGCATTGTTAGTGTTTTATGTGGCCATTAGATAAATTGGGCCCGTTAAAGTAGTTTAATTGGTTAAAGTTTATTTATGTCAGTGACTAATTGAGCCTAATGGGTCACACACTAAGGTTGTTCTTGATTGCTATATTTAGTAACTTTGGGCCAATAATTGTTATTAGGTTGTGTCAAGACCATAGGTATCATTAGGTTGGAGTAGGACTCCAAGCCCAATCATATATAAATGGTGCCATATTTGGATAATTGGTAAGAAATTAGTTTTTCTACTAATAGGTCCAAATATGTTAGAAGGCCCAATGGGGTCTTGGGCCAATTTGAATTTGGAATTTAAATATTGAATTTAAAAGAGTAATTTAAATTCAAATTTTAAATTCAAGAGGTTAGATGACAAAGGATAATTGTGAATTATCCAAAATAATATCCAATAAAGATTAGATAAAAGGTCCAATAAATATTGGAAAGATATCTAATAAAGATTAGATAAAAGATCCAATAAATATTGAAAATATATCTAATAAAGATGCAAAAAATATTGGAAAGATATCTAATAAAGATCAGATAAAGATCCAATAAATGTTGAAAAAATATTTAATAAAGATTAGATAAAAGATCCAATCAATATTGGAAAGATATCTAATAAAGGTTCGATAAAGATCCAATAAAGATTGGGTATATATCTAATAAATACTAGATAAAGATCCAATAAATATTGGATATACGTCTAATAAAGGTTGGATAAAGATTAATAAAGATTGGATAAGATCCAATAAAGATTGGAAAAAGATTGGGCCTCTCTAATTGAATTAGGCCTTTCTTTTAAGCACTAGAATTAGGGTTAAACCTTAATTTAAGTGGCTGATTTTTTAAGTGCCTATTTTTGGACTTTTTCAAGAATGAAAAACGGGCACACGGTTGTTCAAGAAAAAAAGGCTGTGTATTCTTGTTCAAAGAAAGAGGTGCCATCTCCAATCTTTCAATCTTACACCTCACCTAATCTCAAGGCATCATCATCGTCTTAAGAAAAGAAGATTTAAAGAATTGAAGCCTTCGCCTTGCAATTGCCTAGCAAGCATCCAAGGAGAAGGAGGAGTCAAGGAGAAGGTGTTCTCATTGCAATCAAGAGGCAGCTGTGTGGATCAACAATAGAGGACCTCACATACTTTGAGGTCTTCGAGTGATCAAAAGGTAATCCTAAAACTCCAATAGTTGTTTTAATGAGTGCATACTTTATATAGCTCATGAGGACTGTAAGGAGTTACAAGTTCCACAGTGATAAACATAGATTCCTAATTTTTCATACCCTAACGTTCTTTAACATTTAGTTATGAGTTCTCATGAGCATCGTAAAGAGTTACGGGTTCTCATGAGTACCGTAAAGAGTTACATGTTTTAATTTATGAGTCTCGTAAAAGAGTTACGGGTTTATCAATGGTAAAGAAAGCGAATTTGGGATAATTTATAAGTACCGTAAAGAGTTACGGTATTTCATGAGTACCGTAAAAGGTTGCGGATTATAACTCATGAGCGACAGAAAAATTTCAACATTTTTGTTATTTAACCTTATGAACAATTGCTTTAACGTCAGGCAACACCCCAAAATTTAACCAACACTTGTACTATACACAAGTCAATTAAGACTTTTGTGCTATATTTTTCCCAAGAGGCTTTCTTACTCATTGAACAGAAACTTAATGCAAATCTTTTTTTCTCAGAAGGCTTACATTAAACTCAATATCAAGAATGCATTTGCATGAGTGAATTTAAACATTGATAAGAGCATAGAGTATCATTAACGTTCCAATCAAAAGCAGCAAATTAATGCACATGCAGGAAAGACATATATAGATAATCTCAACAACCATTAAATTTTTATTTAGCCATGGAAACTGCTTGGTGCTACCAAATAAACATCTATATAGACACTCAAGACTTGTTTATCACATAAATGGTAGCCTCAAAGAAGAAATAATTTGCTTTCAAAAAAATTTTGTCCAAGACTCTCATGTACCAAATTTAATAAAACATCCTCTATGTATAAAATGAATCATCATTACCTCCCCCCTCCCCAACAAAATAACCCACTTAAAAGGATAAAACATCATATATCAGGGCTTGGTCCTTCACAAAATTTCCAATTCCATACGCTACTCACTAAAATACTTGTTACTCTTTGGTATCCCGCCTATGGCCTCTAACCTAGTATCCCCTGCAGCTTTGATCACTACTACTCTTTCCTCTACTCTTTACAATTAAGAATCTTGAAGGATCAAGTATGATGATTTTAATAGGCCTCACAACAACCCAACACATTTTTTGACAAGCTAATATACAATTTGTTCTCCAAACCATTTAACCTACACAACCCATACTCCCTACACTCACGACCCACAAACTCTCCATTGAACAATAAAACAAACACGTATAGCCCATGTATTACCACAACTCATTATTCTCCATTGGTCTTACACGGGAAAACACAAGAAAAACCAATCCTTCACTGTCACAAGCCCATTTAATCAACTAATAGGCAACCTATTTGTTATTCTCTAGACCTTGTTGGAAATGCAGTAGGAAAAAGTATAGATATCAGCTAAAAGATATCAGCAAAGCAGTTTTTTGGCCATAATCCTACAACATACGACCTTATTATACACACAAGAGTAGCAACACCATACTCTTCTAGCAGCTCTTTCACTCATATACTTTCAAGATAACAGACTTCCATGCCTTTCGAGTTCAACACCATGTACTCCCTATGTCCGTTCCTCTCTTAATGAAGACCCTTAGGTCCTTATATATTGATTTTCCTTTGTTCTCGTTCATTCATTAATGTAGAAATTGATAGAAACTGAGAATCGAAGAAAGGAGAGAAAGAGCTTAAAATGAAAACACTTGCTCTGCATTTAGCTTTCGAAAATAGGGGAAGTGAAACATCCATCAACTTTCGTTGTTCAAGCTTGGAGACGAAGGTAAGTCATTGGACCTCTTCTCCATTTGATTTCCATCGTTTCTCGACGCCAATGATGAGTATTAAACTATAGGAATCATGTCATAAATTGCTGCAAGATTGAAACCGAAAACAGGGATGGGTTGCCTCTAAAAATTTTTGTGCCTTTGAACTTGTTAGTAGTTTGCATATTTTCTATATATTATTTTGTTGATAAGTATATATTAACGAAGCATATGTGTGTGTGTGTGTGTACATACATACATGCATACATACAATCATACATGTGTGTGTGTGTGTGTGTGTGTGTGTGTGTGTGTGTGTGTGTGTGTGAATAAAGCATGCCTAGGTGTGTGTGTGATGCTGCATATATGTAAACATAGTATGGTTTATGATTCAAGCAAAAACATTCTTAACTTGATCAATCTTGAACCCAAACATGTCACATTATATTTACTGTCAAAGTCACTTGAGTTTGGGTTGTCAAACTCAAGCAAGCCTTGTATGACTTGAGTTTCAATCATTTCTTGACTCAAGCCACACTTTGGTGACTCGAGTTTTAATGATAACTTAAGCCAATGCTTCATGACTTCAGTTAAGCCTTGCAAACTTAAAGTCTTTCCAAAATACACAGGTATGTGACTCGAGTTTAAGGATCTGTGACTCGAGCTAATGACTTTAGTCAATTCTCGTTAAGTTGAGCCATCACTTAGTGACTTGAATTAATAGTATTCTTCAAACTTTTTTTTTCGAAGACCCTCTTGTTAACATTTTGTGTAAATGGTTCTTAACTTGAGTAAGCAATTATGTGACTTGAGTTTCACCTTAAACTCGAGCTAAGCCTAAGTGACTTGAGTCAGAATTTCACTAAGATACCTTTTTCTCTTCGAAGCTATTCTTCAAAAGGAAATGAACTCGAGTTTTGATGTGAACTCAAGTTGAGCCTCAATGACTCAAGTCTATGCCTTATAGAGACTTCATCTGTGGCGCCCGGCCTTTGGGGCCTTTATTTAACCAGAGTTAGTGCGGAATACAAGAATCGAGGTGATTTGGACGACTTGATTTTGTAAATCGAAGTTTTTGAAATTACATTAATATGAAAATACGGACTAGTTTTTCACGATTCGTTACCTATCCCATGGAGGGATGTTATTACATAATTCCAACATAGTCGAATGATAAACACTATTTACAGACTAATTAATCCTAATTTTCCATAGAGCTTCAACTGCTGTAACCCTTACAGCTAATTTTCCATAGTCGAATGATAAACACTATTTACAGACTAATTAATACTAGTTCATGTATTCTTTCACATGGTCTGGAGTCCAAGTGAATGGACCCCAGGGTAACAGTTAATCTCATGCACATGTATGAAAATAAATATGACATAATAGCACATGTTTTAAAGCATGGAAGAAATTACACATAACCGTAACCGCAGTTAACGGCCAAGAACCGCAGCTTTTGCCTAGGACCGCAGCCCCATGAGACCTCAGCCTCAATTTCCATGGCCAAACAGGAAAATATAAACAAATAATTCAACCAGCATACATGATCAGTTAATAAATGCATAACATTAACATACATGATTATAAGATTAAAGTTACCTACCTCGACCTTGTATCCTTTTATTTCACGGAAGATGTCGGGATCAGATGAATATCACGATCTGCTTAAAAATATGTTTATCATCGCTGTTAGTCCCTTATTCGAATCGCAAATAAACTAATTATGTAAATTAGTTTAAGGATTAATAATAAATATTAATCCCTTAATTTTTCTCTAACAATAATAATATTTTATTATTATTATTATTATTATTATTATTTCGAATAATAATAATGTTCCCCATAAATTATTGGTCACTATCATTAAATAATAATATTGTTTGTTATTATTATCCTCCAACAAGTAACACCATTTAATTAAATACCTATCTTCAGTTAATTAATTTTTAACCTTTCTCATGGTTTCCCCATTATTCTAATTTTTATTATTAATATTTCTTACCAACCATTTATTTATCAAGACCACTAAATGTTCCTTATCAAACAATATAATTTATTATGTTTATTTAATCCATTAGTAGGAAACTCCCTTAATATTACTGTTTCTTAATTTCACTAGTTATTACTAACTTTCCTTAATTTAAAATCAAATTTATGTATTTTAATATTGCTCATAACAGGAAATAACCATGCATACATATACCTATGACATCACTTATACACACACTTATGTATCCAACCTTGACCTTTCATTCATCATCCGTTTTTCATAATCAGGAAACACACAACAAACTTATATATTCCTTTATTCTTCTTTCCTTTTCTTTTAATGCAGATGCGAAACACACATATATATAGAAAAAGAACAAAAACTTCTTATCAGAAAACAAACGTACACACATATGTATTTTAACTTTGACTTTTTCATGTTTTCTTTTCCTTCATGCAAAACATGACACACACATACAGGAACATATGATCAGCAAGCAGAAAAAGAGCACACACATGAAATATAACCATTCCATTTCTCTTTTCTTTATGCAGCCCGACACACACACCTGAATATATATATATATAGACCAAAAACACTTCCTCTTTTTCTCCTGACAACCCGAAGCATACATACACAGCATATTTATACATATATATCTATTCTCTCTTCTTCCCTTCACAGCATATACATTCGACATGCATGTACATATTTCACTCTTTCCTTTTTATTCAATGACAGACCCGAAAAGGACACGCACATTTATATGCTTTTGTCTCTCAAAACAGATCCTCATAACAGCAGAAATGACACTCCTAACATACACACATATATAAGCTTCTTTTTCTTCGGTTCATACACAAACTGAATCTAAGTACATGACAGAACACCTTATATCTCTTTTCTTGGCAAAAACCGAATGCATGCATGACAGCAAAATAACACTTCAACAGCCACACCCTTTTGACCGAAAAGATTTCCAACGACAGTAACACACATATATATCAGTATTTTCATTTTTCATTCAGTGATTTAGGGAAACTGATAGCAGAAAAAAAAAGGAGATCATTTCATGCAGTATACCAAACCTGAAATGCAACAAACTAATTATCTAAAACAACCTAAATAACCCCCTATTTCTTGATTCATTTTCAGCTTGGTTTCAGTTGCCTATATTTCAGTTTCTTCTTAGTTATATTCAAGCTCAACCAAAGCAGAAACAAAGAAAGAACTAAGACTTGATCTCTTACCTTCAGAACACGCTGAATGATAAAGAGCAGCACTAATTCGTTTTCTCTGTTTCTTGATGATACAAACAGAGGAAGTTTCGGTTCAGGTTTCTCCTCCCTTTACTCTTCCCACTCTCGGCTTCACCCTCTCCTCAACTCTCTCTCTCTCTATGCTCTCAATTCGAACACTGAAACGAAGGAAAGGAGGCGAATGGCTTTATAGCCCTCTGATGATAGTTTATGCATGTGATCATTCGGACAGCTATCTACTACGTGGAGGTTAAACAATGCTTTATGTTTTTAATGGCTGTTATGACAATATTCACTTGAGTTTAATGAATTTGATGTTGGATCGGGTTTGGGCTTATGGTCTTGTGCTCTAGATCCAGCTGATATGCTTCTGGTTTTTCCTTCACTTTGTTTCCTGGAAGTTGAGTGTCGATCAGAAGTATTAGGCCTGGATGAAATATTGTGGGTTTTTGGTCTGATTGCATCTACATTTATATGGGTCGAATGCTTGTGTTCTTGATGGCCCATGCTAACTCAACTTGCTTCTGCTTCTTTCACGCCTTTGCAGAACCAAATTAGAGGTTTTATTTAATCATTTGTTTACTTCATTCACATGGCCCAATATACATATACACAGTTTTTTTTATATAGTTAAATAAAATTTATTTTCAATTAATTATTACATCCTATAATTAGGTTTATTGCATAATCATAGTGATAAACCCAATTCATTTGCAATTATCCGTATTTACAAATTATGGAAATAAATCCAATAATATTTAGGCCTACAATTATCATTCACCAATTATTCTTTGACTTTTATGACACTCAAAGTCCTTCTATCTTGAGATTTTACAATAATCAATTGAATGATAAAGACTCTCTTACTAAGTATATGTATGAACACTGAAGTATTAATGACTTATGATTGAATGAGCAATAAGTTTTATCGTCATTGGTTGGTAGCTCTCTATTGAATGCTTTGGCTTTTATAGATGAACTCTATTAATGATCGTTGAAAAAACTTCAAACTATCCGCTTATGAGATTTCAAACTTTCCATTAGATTCAAAAACTTTTCATTAGATACAACCTAGAGTCGTTGAAAGATTTAAGGATATGTCATTCATACGACATCCATTTGGTCTTTGTAATTGACTAAGGATGAGTCACTTTCGCTTTTGTTGGAATGGGTGTCTCAAAATATGATCATTTGACCTGCTCTGAATTGCATTCCGTGTGTGCTTTATTTTTCTGCTATGACATTTAATGTTCTAACATAAATCTTACTTTTTAAGGATTTGCATGTAATCCTTTAACTAATCATCTGAAACTCATTAACAAACATATTTAGAAGTATTGAGAACAATAATGAGTAATAATTATGACAGGTGCACTACCACTCACGTATTATTTAGTGTACTTGAGTACTAAAGGTGGAATATCACCTAGAGGGGGGTGAATAGGTGATCTATAAAAATTTTCACTCTAACACTTAAATAATAGAGGTAAATAATGAAAGAATAAACACATAGGATTATACTGGTTCGGTCTAATTTCACGACCTACATCCAATCCCCCAAGTACCTTGGGATTTTTCACAATCTCAAATAACTTGATACAATTACACACTTCTGCTTGGATGATCCTTTCACAGGATTCACTCTTCCTTACAAGTTGTAAATGTACACCCCACTTAAGGTTCCACAACCTTAAGATTTGACAATGATTTGAGATGAATACGGGCATTGAAGTACAATGAAGAATATCCAAAGATATTAGCTTAATGAAATAGTAGAAAGTAATTGAGTATTTAATTGCACAGCATTTCAGTAGTTGTTACAATTTAATGCTTCAGTATTTATAGATGATTCGCATTTATTATTGTTGAAGCTTGAAATAAATTCGTTGTGACTGTCAAGTAGACTGTTGGAGATGAAGCGCGAAAAGACTCTATATGTATTAGCCTTCATAAATGCTTTCTTAGTTCTCTTGATGTAGCTATTTTATGACCGTTAGACAACAAAGAGAATAAAAAGTTTCTTTCCAAGGTAACTTTCGAATGATTAGAGACAATGTCTGCTAGTTTAGGTAAGCGCATTAAATGTGTGACACATTGAACTGCTTTATTTGAACCCAGTGTTAATTTATATGTTAAGCATATGAAACTCATCAACAAACTAGTTAAATATATTAGGAAATAATAACAACTGATAAATAATTAAACACAAATCATGATTAGAGAGTTTGATGCATCAAGATTCAGATTAAAAGAAGTAGAGCACATTCACTCAAGTCAGGACATCACTAGCTTGAGTCAGTCCTTCGTTGAATGAGACATTAACAACATTACATGACACCGATTCGAGTCAAGGAATTTCATGGCTTGGGTTTTGGCTTAGGCTCGAGTTAAAGACAATTGATCATTCAATCATATAGAAGAAATTTGACTTGACTCATTAAGTGATGACTCGAGTCAATGATCATTTTTTAATTCAACGGTAAAAAACTTTGGCTTGAGTTAATTTTCATAGGCTCGAGTCAGGGAGATCAAACGTTTTTTGAAATCTATAATTTTAGAACAAGTTGACTCGAGGCATGGAATATGTTGGCTTAAGTTTAGTCCCAAACTCAAGTCAAGTATTTAGTGGCTTGAGTTGTTAGACCTGACTATCACCTAAGAGGGGATAAATTAGGTGAATGATAAAAACTTATTAATTTTGAAAATCTTTTCACAACTTAGTGAAAGTAGTTTGTATGATAGTAATGATTTATAAAGTGATAGACGTTCATTCAAACATATATGCTGGAAATATAGGAGATTAAGGAAGAAAATATGCAAACTGAGATTTATACTGGTTTGGCCCAATCCATGACCTACGTCCAGTCCCCAAACTCCTCTTGAGATTTTCAACCCACTATCCTATTGTTTAATCTATGCACAAGAGAAGCCTTTACAATCCCACAAGTTCACACAGGCACTTGTGAAGCCAAATGTCTCACTGAGATACTCCCCTTTACACACCGTAAGTTTACAGTTTGTTTCCTACTCAAGATCACCTAATCTTGAGTAACTCTCAAACGATAAGATGATTACAACGAATCTTCTCTCTCTCAGAAGTGAATGAATAAACACTGAAGTACAATACAAATGATTTTACTCTATATGATGAGCTATATAAGCATTGAGACCGAAGAGCATATGAGATAAATGTTGGATTCAGAATATCAGCATTTCAACAATGCAAGCTCTCATCCCCTTTTTTTCTCTATGTTGAATGTGTCTCTACTTATAGACAGATGATATTAGTCTGTTGAAGCATTGGTTCATTATAGAATATTACCGTTGTAATGTTTTAGTCTGTTGGAGAAATAGCCATTGACCAATTTAAATGCTTTGCCGTTGAAGTACTTGGTGCAAATGTTGACTTAAAATGATAGCCGGAATAAGTACATCTCGATGAAATATTTTTGTCTGCTCAAAATTTTAAATAGACACAATACACAACCATTTTTTAGGTGCATGTCGGCCTTAGAACTTACTTTTGCTCTAAGCTAGGCTTCTCTGGGATCCTTAGTCGACATGGGTATGTTGGGATCCTTAGCCAGGTTGCCGATATCAACATCAAGTGAAGATTTGCAAATGCTTATCTTGGCAAGTATGTACTGAACAATACCGATCGTCACATTTGAAGTATAATCCGAGTTCTTGTCGAAGTTCCATCTCAAATGGCCGGTGAAGTTTGTTGTGTTGACGAGACATCTTGGTATTTTCTTGTCAACGTTATATCTCGGCGTTTTGCTTTGCCGTTGATCTATCTTGGCATTTTCTTTTTTTGACGTCATATTTCGGCATTTGCTTTGCTTGAGATATCTCAGCATTTGCTTTGTTGACGTGATATCTCAGCATTTTGCTAATATGGGTCAACCTTAACTGGGTTTATTGTGTCATCTCTTTTTCGACATTACTCGAGTATGTATCACATTATACTCGAGTATCATCTTTGAATTTTGGTAGAAATTTATCGTGATCTCTCCCAAAATAACCAAGTTAACAAAAGATTTGCAATATGATGTAACATGGATCATTTCCCAATGAATTGCAGTAGGTTTCAATAGTAACAGAAGTAATGATAGTAAATGATTGGGGGGAGTTTTTCAAATTGCAATAAAACGAAATTAAAAAGAAACAGTAGTGAAAACGAGATCAACCAGACTAAAACGAATAACCCAAAACTAGGAATTCCAGAACCTTCATCAGACGAAATTAATTAAAACACCGAACTCGTGATCGATTTCTGGACAAACCGAAATCTCTGTGTTTGCCTAGAATTTCCCTCAACTGAATAATCGTCCAGAATGTTTTCAAACAGTAGCGTGACACCGAACAATCGTACAATAATCACTTAAACCCAATTCGAAATATGTCCTTAGGATTAATTGATCTAGATTTTTTTATCAAAAACCCAATCCGAATCCAGGATCGAATTCAATAAAAGAAGACAGAAACGAGTTTAGATGTTACAAATTAAGCGCGAGTCCTCTGGAATATGGAATCCCTAATCCGTGGGTTAATCAAAGAGGTTTAGCCAAGCATGGACGAGAAGAACAATGAAGAACAGATGAAGAACATTTCAGAGAATTTTAAAAGTCTATGTTTGATCTTCAAAAATCTCAAAAACAAAAATACAATCTGTTTTTAGCCACCATCTGACCTAACTTAAAATAGCAAAACGAAATGGGGCTCTAAGTCATAAAATATCCAGCCCAAAAAGAAATAGACTAAAATAGAAAAAGGGCCTTCACAAAATTTGGGCCCAAATAAAAATCAAGAAAAAAGTCTCTGACTTCGGCTTCAAGTTTGACCATCCTCTTGATCGAATTTTCCTTCCAAGTCTTCATAACATTTGTAGCTCTTTCAATCATCTAAAATATGAGACAAAAATGAGGCTAATCCGATGTCTGGTTCAAAAGTTACGGTTAAAATAGTGAAGCATATTAAATCTAGAATTTTTATCATGAAAATTAATTAAATCCAAATAAAAGCTCAAAGCCCAAATAAGCCTTAAAGCCCATTATTTATTAGCTAACAATCCTAAATTTATTATCCAAAAGATAGAAAATAAGTGTGTAAAATATTTAATTATCAAATGTCAAACTGTTGGCTGCCATATATTATGTTGTTATGCAAATATTAGATTTTTAGGAAGCAATCACATTATGGGCAAAAAAAAAAGAAGCAATCACATTGTGGGCAAACAAAAGAAAAAGAAGCAATCACATTGGTAGTACAAGAGGCAATTTCCAATGAGCGTAACGTCTTCAATATAGCTCTAAATTTGTCAAACTACCGATGCTCAGAAAGCTCTTTAAGTCTTCTTTCCAGTGTACCAAGAATCTATTAGTTCTCTATGGGTTTTGATTATACTAATCAATTGTAAAACCAAGATTGAAGAATTGTCTCAAGAAAACAAAAACTTGCTAATTGAGGCAATACTCGAGTATCAGTAGCAATACTCGAGTATTGGCCTTTCAAAGAAAAGCTCAATGTTAATGACTAAAGGCAATACTGCAATATCCCAAGAGATACTCGAGTATTGAACCTTACAGAGAGCATTGCAAGTTTTATATCTGGACAAAACTCGAGTATTGATTTCAAAACTTGAATATAGGCCAAAAGAGACTCTTCAGTGTTTTTCAAAAGATATGGAAAACTCCAGTATCGAAAACTCAAGTTTTGGAAAATGAAAAGTCCAATTTTCCAACTTGGCTCCAAAATTCAAATGTTTTCATTTTCAAATGAAAAATCGAGTATGACATTAACATACTCAAGTATTGGGTCAAACAGAGATGATTAAAAATTTTGTTACATTTATAAACTCCAGTGTGGAAAACTCCAGTTTCGGAAACTCCGGTTTTGTATTGGTTAATGTTCTCTCTAAATTTCAAATGCATACTCAAGTATGGTTTTGGAAACTCGAGTATCGAGTCATACAGAAAGCATTTGTGATTTTCAAAGTTTTCAATACTCCGGTTTTTAATGAATACTCCGGTATTGATGTTTCGGGCTCATTTTCAGCAAGAGTCCAAAACTCGAGTATTGACTGAATACTCGAGTATTGGCTTAAGTAAAACTGAAGCTCCAAAGCTTATATCACGAGTTTTATCTCTGTAAGGAGAATACTTAAGTATAGACACAGATACTCGAGCATAGACTTAAGTACTCAATGACATACTCGAGTATTGATGCACAAAGTGAAGATGGAAGAAATCACCAAGAAGGGGGGTGAATTGGGGATTTAAAATTTCATTTGGACTCCTTTTTTTAAAAAAACGTGAGAAGTAAATGGTGAGAGAGTAAAAGTAGAAAAGCTGGACACAGAGAATTTATACTGGTTCGGTCTCAACCTTGACCTACATCCAGTCCCCAGATATCTACTGGGTATTTTCACTAGTTCAACAAGCTTAAACTACAACAATGTAAACTACAAGCAATCCTATCCACCAAGGACTTGCTCCCCCTTACACTATGTAATTAAGCTTCCCAACTCACAGGTTTCCACAACCTTGAGCTTTCACAAATACAAATGATTTCAAAGAATCAAAACTCTCAAAAAGAGTAGATAAATATAAACACTGAAGAACAAGTTGAAAATAATAATACAGACTCAAATTTCAAAGTATAATCAAGATAGCTTCGTTGTGTGTCTTTTGCTTTGAGTCTTCACAGCCTTTTATAGACTAAATGGATGAGCTAGCCATTGCAATTCTTTCTCTAACGTTCAGCTGCAATTCTGGAAAAATGGCAATTGCATATTTTGCTCTGTTCTTTGAATTCTTAGCTGGAATTTTGGAATTTAGTTGTTGCAGAAGGTCTTCCAGATTTTCAGTCATTCTATGATCGTAATTTGACCGTTTAGAGTGATCCTGAATTGTTGCAACGGACTGAACTGGGCATCTAGGATAAGGGAGAAAGATCAACCCTATTCTTGGTTCTTCATTTAATGCACTTTTCCTGGATCTTGATCTCACCTTGATCTTAGCTAAACTTATCTGAAAAATACTCAAAACTTCATCAAAGACATTAGAAACAATAATATCATATGATAAAATAATTTTAGATTGACCCTTTAAGATTTCCCAGATCAACATCATTTGATTTTTCAAAATCCCCGATGCAAACTCGAGTTTGTTCTTCCAGACTCGAGTTTGGAGTTCATCCAGAAAGTATGTCGGTTGGTCAGTGGTCTAAACTTGCAGTCTGTAAAAGCTAACTTGAGTTTGGCTTTTACAGAGAGAACTGTCGGGCTCTGGACTTGGGATGAAACTTTGGGCATGAAGCTAAACTCGAGTCAATTAGTGACTAACTCGAGTTTGGGTCTATGTTTGAAGAACAGGCCTAAGTTCGTAATCTTCCAGACTGGAGTTTTTAGGTCATAGACTCAAGTTTGTAGTGTAGCCAAATGGATGATCTTTCTGTATGATCCAGACTCGAGTTTGGGGAGCAAACTCGAGTCTCCCCAAACTCGAGTTTCAGTGACTACCGAAACATTTGAGGTTTATCTGGGTCAAGTGGAAACTGGAGTTTGGAAGGCCAGACTGGAGTTTAGGAGTCTATTGAGTTTTCTGGGTTCCTTTCTGTTTGGTCTAAACTCGAGTTTGATAATCTAGACTCAAGTTTGGCTTGCTTGGGATTCTGTATCTTCCAGACTTCAGGTTTGATTTGCAAACTGGAGTTTAGCTTGATGTGAAAATTTTGGATTCCTTTCTGTGTCTACCCAGACTCAAGTTTGTCTATGTAGACTCGAGTTTGACTTTTATGCAGAATTGAACATCTTTCTGTCAAGTCTCAAACTCGAGTTTATACACCAACTCGAGTTTGCCTTTGACAGTGAGATTTTCATATTGCCAAAAACAAACTTCATATCAAGTTTACAATTGCTAGTTATCATCAAAACACATTGAGAACTAACATAAACTACAGTATTGGTCGCGCCTATTGATAATTCAAATCTATGAAATCTGTGTAATACTTGTTGAATGATCTAAATGATTTCTATTATTAATTATCAACATTACTAGATATGTTTAATGTGTTTACTAGTGTATTTTAGCCAATTTACAGATGATTCAAGCAAATCAAAAGTGTTGTCTTCACTAAAAGCAAAAGAGCTGTCGGAGCATTAAATGCAAGGCCACCTAACTTGCTATATTTTGATCTACTAAGCTCTGCATGATGCAAAAAGGTAAAGAGACATTCACCTAATCAAGGACTAACATTCCAACGGATATAAACGTCTAGAAGTCAACCCTTATCTTGCAACTCAAAGAATAAGCAAAAGAGTAGAGAGAGAACAAACCAAAGTGCTTCCAACTGATGGACAACTTCACCAACGGCAATATGCATGCTTGCAACGGTTATTTATCATACTCTAAGTATAAAAAGAGCAACATGCAATTCTTTTCAACAACTATTAAGCTGGAAATTGAAAAAGCATTAAATTTGTTCATCTACTCTTAGAGCTTTCTGTACAGAGTATCTTTTGATACTATAGAGCTTCAGTGATCATTATTATCTGCTCTTTAAGTGAGTTTATCATTTGTATCATCATTTGTTGTTAGTAATCTCAAGTCAGGGAACTTGGAGATTTGGGGTTCATTGATTACAACTTGTAAGGGGGAGCAAGTTCTAGTGAGAGAATTGCTTCAGAGTTACAAAGTGTGTAATCAAGTGAATTAGTGAAATACTCAGGGTGCCTAAGGACTTGATGTAGGCAATAGAGTTGGGTCAAACCAGTATAATCCCTTGTGTCCATTTTCTCTTCCATGTGCTCTGTTTTTGCTCTACATTATTACCTTAAAACAGAACCAGCAAAAGAATTTCGAAAATCCCTAATTCACCCCCCTCTTGGTGATTTATCTCCACTTTCAAAATTAACTCCAAACTTATTGTATTTCATCCATTAACATCAAATGAATGGAGGTTGTTATTGACCAGCATTTTTTGCAACATTCTAAATAGACTATCAACTTCAAAACATCATATCTCCTTCACTTTATTGTTCATTTCTGTGTTCTTGATGTTTTTGAAAAAACATGTTAGTCTAGTTTCATATGCCATCAATTTCAGCTCATTTGGATTTCTCGTTTGTGAGATACACTCAAAATACCGAAGCTTGGTTGCTTGTGATGTTGATTGATGTGTCAACTTGTGAAATTCATAGCTCTCTTATATGAACTTATTTGGGCTTAAAACTTTGTCACAATGACGCATTGGGAGTCTAGTTTCCATCAAAATTGGTTTCACCTCAATCCGTCTTCTATGTGGGAGATATTATCACATTACTAGATCTTGCCTGTGCTGAATGTGAAACAGAGGTGAACAAAGTAGCTAAAACACGATGATTCTCAAGAATGGCTCAAGAATGACTGAAATTTTCACATAAATAGTACCATACTCGAGAATTACGTTGTTGTACTAGATAATTACTTTAGGAATCCAACTGTAGCTTATTTTAACTCTGTCATTTCACTTCCATTTGATCATAGAAACTTTCATATTGATATTCTCCTTTCTTCAATCTCCTCTCTTGATCATTCTTCATTGTTTAAACTTCATATCTACTTATCAAAGTAGAAGATAAATGTAGTATGCAAGCTTTTTGCTCTGGATAATGACATCTATTGTAAGACATCATCAAAACTAATCAAAACCAACACGAGTCACTGTGATTTCTAAGTAAAGCACAGAGGTCAATTGACTCGAGTCTATGATCACTGGCTCGAGTCAATTTGATAGAAAAAAAAAATAATTTAACTTATAAACATCAGGTTTGTGACTCTTAGCATAGGTGATTAACTTCCTTATTGTTTTTAACAGTTAATCATCATCAAAACACATATGGAGAACTAACAAGTACCATACTTAAATACTTTAAAACATACTCAAGTATTCTTCAAGATCTCAATTCTAGCAATGTTTTTTTTGTGCTACAACAATACTCAAGTAGTCACTTGTGAAGATGGAATATCACCTAGAGGGGGTGAATAGGTGATTTTAAAAAAATATTGGATTTTCGAAAATTAAGAAACTAACTGACCAAGAATTTGAGGGAGAATGGACACAGAGAGAACTTATCCTGGTTCGGTCTATCCTGACCTACATCCAATCCCCAAGAACACCTTGGGATTTTTCACTATCTTCCAGAATACAATTACACAACTTGGGATGACTTCTCAGACTCACTCCCCCTTACTGCTTGTAATTGTACACCCACACTTAAGGTTCCACAACCTTAAAATTTTTTACAACTGAATGAATGAAAATTGAATGTTTAAGTAACTCCTCATGAGTTGAATAATAAATGATCACTAAAGTACAGTTGAGAGTAATGAAAATTGATAAGATAATAACTCAGAGTAAATGCGCAGAGTTTTCGGTAGGTGGCCGAATTGAATGCTTGGGTATTTATACTCTTTCGCCATTAATGCCTATGGGAGGAACTTGAGAGTTACCATTGTGACTTATTTAATTTTCCGTTAGACACAGCTTGCTCTGTTCCTTGTGCAGCCAAATGGACCGTTGAGGCCTCATTAAATGAAATCCGTTCTTTCATTAAATGCATTGATCGTTGAGAGTGCTTTTGCAGAAGTATGTCTTGATTAAGTAATGCTTGGAAGAATGTTTCTTCCTGCTGCTCTGGGCTTCTTTCTATTTGCTGCTCTGTTTCCTGCTTCAGCATTAAATGTTATGACGTGAGCATCAGCTTTATGTTGATTTTGAATAATAACCCATTGTAATCCCTGAAACCACTAGCAAACGTGATAAAAACATTTCATATATTATATTAAGTGATTTGTAAAGTTATCAACCAAAGATCAGCTCTTTCACAAAATCAGAAATCACAGATAGCGCCAAGAACTTGAGTTGTCAAAGTAGAACTCGAGTTCTAGAACTTGAGTTCTTATCAAGAACTCGAGTTCTTTTGACTTTTCTTCACACACCTCTGATCTACAAAATGAGAACTCGAGTTGATCACAAAGAACTCGAGTTCTTCATTTTTCTTCAATTTCATTTCTCAAAGAACTTGAGTTCTCAGACAGGAACTCAAGTTCATGAACTCGAGTTCTAAACTAAGAACTCGAGTTCTTAAACTTGATCAAAGGAACTCGAGTACTTTACTGAGAACTCAAGTTCATGAACTCGAGTTCTTTGCCAAGAACTTGAGTTCTGTCTTGTCCGAGTTTGCAACAAAGAGAACTCGAGTTCTTAATCATGAATTCGAGTTGATCAACTCGAGTTTGCTACTAATGAACCCGAGTTCTTTTAGACTCAGAGCATTTTCCACAAACCAAGCTTGCGAACTCGAGTTCTTAAACCATGAACTCGAGTTCTTAGCCCATGAACTCGAGTTCTTCATTTTGCTGTGATGAGAACTGGAGCTTGAAATCAAGTTCTTATTTAGACATTTAAACCACTGATTTACAAGTGTTTAGTTATCATCAAAAACTTGGTTGAGAACTAACAACTTGGATACTCGAGTACTCTTCAAATATTTCCCAAAAATCTTTATGAGTGTTACTTAAAATTTCTGCTAGCAAACAAGCATACTTGAGTACTAGATTCCCATACTCAAGTATCATACTCAAGTACTCTTACTGAATACTCAAGCATTACTCAAAAAGCAAATCAATGTGCCATGAACAATAATTATACTCAAGTAATGGTTGTCATACTCTAGTAGTCATCAGTCATTGAGGCCAGAAACAGCGAGTAATAGCTTCAATTCTTGCGAGTACAAACACAATACTCAAGTGCACAATTAGATACTCGAGTACTTATCAAAATATGTTTATATCAACAATGTGAGGTGGGTATTGGGTTAAGGCTTTTGACATACTTTAGTATTCACTTGAAGACTTGAGTGTCTGAGCTATCATACTTGAGTATTTCTTCCAATACTCAGGTATGCTTACCTCAGATCTCATTGAATTAAATCTTTTTTCTATTCTAAGTTTGTTATCTTCAAAAGATAAATCCAAGAACCTACGTGTGTGTGTGTGTGTGTGTGTGTGTGTGTGTGTGTGTTATACACACACAGAGAGACATGATCCAAATTAGGAAGTCCTATTCTTGATCCTGATCTTAATCTTGAAAATTTTTCCTTAGTATAAATTTTCCCGTTCCAAAAATTTTTCAGGATGGGTTTTCCCGTTCCAATTGCTTGAGATCAAGATGGGAAAATTTTGAATACTCTTAGTCTGAGTAGTACTGAGGGTAATTAATGACTCCCTATTTTTAGATAAATTAAAGGTATACCAACATAGAGTTGGTTTAACAAGGTAAAGCCCTGAAGTCTCAAGTATTAGAGGAGACACTTGTGTTGGGAGGGACAGTCACAAACTCCAAAACAAATATGAGAATAATAATATAAAAAATGATAAATTTAGGTTATAATTTAATATATTTGGGAGTCATCTATTCTAAATTAAAGGGATTTGAATGAGATTTTGATAAGATGTCAATTTGGAACATGATTAATGGATTTCATTATAAATATCAAAGTTTAGGATAAAATAATGATTTTGATATTAAGGGTAAAAACAATGATATTAATAATAAAAATGAACAATTTGAAATTAAAAAAAAGAAAAGAAAAGATATTTCAGTTTAGTATCATCATCATCAACATCATCATTTATTATTATCATGATCTATTTTTTTATGTTTTTTATTTTCTTATCTTTTGTTTGATTTTATTTTGCTAGAGGAATATCACACTTTATGGAATGAGGATTTAGGAACCTAACCTATATATAGGGGTTCTGCTTCTTCTAGGGAGGAGGCGAGCAAGGAGAAAGGCAATCGGGTTCTGTGTTCATCTTCACGGGAGGACAAGAGGACTGTGGAGGCAACTAATTTGAAGCCCAGAAGCATCATTGTGAACTAAACTAGAGGACGTTGGGGAGAATTGAAAGCCGTTGAAACTTAGAGGAGATATAAGGCTTAATCTTTTGGTTTTTTTGATTTATTCTTTTTCGTTTTAGTTAACTCTTATTCTACTATGGATTATTATTGAGTTGAGATGGATTTTATTATGAACATGAGTAGCTAAATTGTTTGCTCTTTATTTGAACCTTATGTGGATTAAGTACTTATTTCCCTTTTCTTCTATTTATGATTAAAGTCTTTTATGTTGATTTTACTCTATTCTTAATGCTTCTTGTTGATTGCCCACCAATAAGATTGATTAGTTTATTCGATTGATGCTTGAGAGTGCCAAATTGAGTATGTAACTTCTTCTTTTTCTTTTTTGCCAAATTGAGTATAGAACTTGAGTTTAATCGTGTGAGAACTTGAAATTTGGAAGATGAAAGTATAGTTTTGTTGTCAAGATAGAGATATCCTTGTCAACCTCACATATCTAAATGAAGGGATTTGATTTAGAAATTAGGATTTCATTAGTTTATGAAGAAAATAATATATTAATTTAATTAAACACCTATTTGGAGATTTGAGAAAACACTCAAGGTATAATAGTGTCCTTGGTTAGCATAAATGATTTTAGGGTTTAGATACGAAAAGAAATTCTAATTAAGTATAATTGAAATTTTTTTGGGGGGGGGGGCATAATCCTAGGTTCCTCTGATCATTAAAAAAAAATCTTAACTTCAAAATTCACAAATTTACTTTTCCTTAAATAATTTAAATCTTAAAACATTCTCACTCAACCTAATTGAGAACTTGATTCAGATAATTAATTTATTTTTGTCTTAGTCCTTGTAGGAATGATATTATTATACTACTTGTGACGATATGTGCGCTTGCATTTAAGCTAGACGGCTAACAATGATCCCCGAGCCCCCCATATGTGTGCAACAGAATGTGTCCCTTGATACCTTAAGTCTACAGTGGAACAAGGTATCTTCTTACCCAAGTACATACTCTCTTGACTTGAAAGCATATTGTGATGCAGATTAGGGACATTGTCAGAAGAATTGGCGTTCTTGCATTGGTTATTTTATTAGCTTAGGTGGGTCTCCCATCTCATAGCATTGAAGAAGGCAATGTGTGGCTTGCCTTTCTTTAGCAAAAGCTAAATATCGAGCAATAACTAGTACAGTTAAAGAAGTAGTATAGTGTGATGACTCCTTTATGTCGTTTAGGCAATTCAATAGTGTTCAACTCCATTATATTGTGATAATCAAGATGTTTCATATTGCCAAGTTAGGGTAGGATGGGTTGGGCTCGGCTGGGCGAGACCCCTACTCAATGCCCAGTCTAAAGGATGAACGAGCTGCATTTTGCAGCTTGATGTCTAGCCTTGCCCGGTAAAAGCTCTAACTATTTTGGGCTAGACAAGGTTGGGCTTCCCTGCCCAAGTGATAATGTCTTGCCTTGTCCACATGTGAAAAAAATAATTCCATTTATATTCATAAACATTCTTGTAGTTACCATATATCTTAACTTTGCTCTAAGTAATATAAACTTCAAATACATTCAATGATTCCACACCTTGGGATATTTTAAAATAAGTCTACAACTTGAGTCTTGAAATTTAAAAACTACCATATTTCTTAACAAATATCCAAATTTCAAAAGTAAAACAACATCCATAATCCATTTTAAATAAGGCAACAAATTGTTAAATTTGATATGAATAATTCAATATGACAATGAGAGAAAGGGAAGGGCCGAAAAGCATATCATTGGATTTATAAGAAATATTTATATAAGATATATTAATATATATACTTACAGGGCATGTCAGCATACCCTGCCTTACCTGCAAAAATTTCCAACCCGATTGTACCAACCTTTTTTTTTTGTTGCTTTCTTTTTAGGCTAGGCAAAATGATTTTTCTCTGGGCTCAGGCGGGCGCACCTAGCTCTTGGATTTCATGACCACCCCTATTGCCAAGAACATGATTTTTCATGAGAGGACCAAGCATGTTGAAATGGATTGCTATTTTGTTTGAGAATGAGTCCAATCTTAGGATATCTCTCCATTAAAGATATGGACGAAGCATCAAGTCGTTGATATCTTCACAAAGGCACTCGATGCTGACAGATTTCTAGAGCTTTCCAACAAGTTGGGTACTCATAATTTCTATGCGCCAACTTGATGGGGAGTGAATGGAATATATCTAAGAGAATATCACATAATTTCATATTATAATATTGTGATAGTATTAAACTAATATTGTAAATATTAGTATGGAAATATAGTTGCTATATATTCTCTATTAAGGTATGCACGTACTAGCATAATATATATATATATATATATATATATATATATATATATATATATAAACCTTGAAATGTAAAAAAAATACCATTAAAGTTATTGTGGCTACGGTGGCGCCAACAGGGACTGGGTTCCAATAAAAGGGGAAGCTGCTTTTGGAAGTACATAGGAAGAGAGGTTCACATCTGACGTATGAAAATAATTTTTGAATCCCTAAAGAAAATTAGGATACTTAAAGTATATATTAAAACAAAATAGAATTCTTCATCTTTTAAAAATAATTGGAGTAATAGAGTGGCAAAGGTTTAAAAAAATATTTTTATGCTAATGAATAATTTATTTTTAAAAATAAAAAGTAAAGTAGCATTTTACACCATAATATTATTTTGTTTTTGCATCCTGCATTTAAATATTACATGTTGATTAATTTTACTCATAAAGTATTTTGTAGGGGCAAATTTCTTTATAAAGTATTTTTTCTGGTGCAATTTTACCATCACTATAAACTTCCAAAAAAACAGTTAAGGTTATCTAGCAATTTAAAGTATTTCTCAATAGAATTAAGCACTTTAAAGTAATTTTTGTGAAATGTTGACTTTAAAACATATTTTGAGTTAATTCTTTCATAACTCTTTTTCATATTTTTAATACTCATCTTTGAAAATGGAGTAAATCAGCAAGAGGGGGGTGAATTGAGGATTTTAAAAATTCCTTTTAGGATAGCTTTGTTTTTTGGTAGTGAACAGAACTATTAAGAGCATTGAGAAGGAAAGCAAGACATACATAAATTATAATAGTTCGATCTAATCTTTGACCTACGTCCAGTCCCCAGCCTCACTGAGTTTTTCACTAATCCAATCGATTACACACTCTATAACTCAAAAGTAATTCTCACACTAGAATCTACTCCCTCTTACAAGTTGTAATCAATACCTCTATCTCTAAGTCCCCTGACTTGAGATTCTTGACAATGAATGATTTCTCAAACAGATAAAACTCTCACTAAGAGTGGATAGATAAACACTAAAGCACAAAGTATCAAAAGATACTTTACAAGTGAAAACTAAAAGAGTAGTTGTAAAACTTGAATGTAATTCATTTTCAGCAGTCTTGGTTGTTGAGAAGAATTGAATGCAGCTCTATTTATACATACAGAGTGTTAAATGACCGTTGTAGTTTGCATTCTAACAATTGGTTGATTAATCTAGCTATTGGAGGCACTTTGATTTCTTCTCTCTCTACTCTTCAGTCAATTCTTTGTGTTCAAAGGACAAATATTGACTTTACTTGAGTTTTTTCTGTTAGAATGTCAGAGACTAGTTTAGGTAAGGAGCATTTATCCATTTGCATTGTGTAGATGTTGTTTGGTCATAATAATGCTAGTTCTCTGTACTTTTCTTTAAATGCTCTGAGATGTTTTTCACTTGTGTTGAACTTTCACTTTAATTCTCATGAATCATCTCTAAATCAACTGAAATTCACTAACAAATAAGTTAACCATATATAGAGATGTTGATGAATGATAATACACATCATATAGATCAAACATGAAGCTTTTCATAGATTCAGAGAATTCAAAATTTGAATTCTATCATATAGACTTAAGTTAGTTCATCAAGACTCAAGTTTGTAGTTCACATTTAAAAGCATAAACTCAAGTTATATATGTTTGACTCGAGTTTTCTTCATACAAAGAAGAAGGTCGCGATTTGAACTCTCAAACATGTTCCGAGCTAAGTCCAAACTTGAGTCATTAAGTGACTAGATTTCCTGCTTTATTTGGAAAAACTCAGATTTCCTGCTTTTTCAAACTAGAGTTTGTTAAAACTAAACCCTGGTTTTCTTTTCATTTGAAAATATAGGAGCTCTATGTGTCATCCACAAACTCAAGTTTTCAAATCCTGACTCGAGTTTGTCTTAGTTCATAAAACTTGAGTTGCTCTCTGTTTAGTCCAAACTCGAGTTCTAACCAAAACTCGAGTTTGTCTTTGTTAGTAAGCTTTTTATTCTTTTCAAAGACAATCTTCAATCTAGGTTTACAATTACCAATTATCATCAAAACCTATAGAGAACTAACAATCTTCCATGTATTTAATAATCATCTTTAAAAATTTTAATCATTTTCTACCCTAATGTTTAATTATTTTCAATACTGAAAATATTTAAGATAACTAGTGAAAAGTTGAAAATGTGAATAGAGACTTGAGAATTTGTATTGAAAATATAGAAGATCAATGCCAAGCAAAGTAACTTGGGAATGTTTTAATGGGATAATATTTATGAAAAAAAAATTATATATTTTCATTACATATTTTTCCTAAATGTTTTCTGTTAGTTCTCTAAGTGTTTTGATGATAACTGACAATTGTAAACTCAGTTGAAGTTTGTCCTTGGTAAGTTATAAAACTTGCTGTCAAAGGCAAACTCGAGTCTTAGTAGCAAAACTCAAGTTTGGACTAGACAGAGAGTAGCTCAGATTTTACAAAGGAAGCCAAACTTCAATTTGCTCAGGCAAACTCGAGTTTGTGAGATACAGAGAGCACTCAAAGTTTTTCACAACAAGACAAACTCAAGTTTAAATCTGAAAACTCAAGTCTCATCCTTACAAGCTCCAGTTTTGCCTATGCAAAGAATCTTTAAAGTTTCAATTTTCACTGAAACTCGAGTTTTGGTCTCGAAGACTCGAGTTTAGCTCAACAGAAAACACTCGAGTTATTACTTGATTTGAAAACTCCAGTATTGACTCTGTAAACTCCAGTCTTCACTTAACAGAGAGATTTCAAAGTTTCAATTTTCCCTGAAACTCGAGTTTTTTAATTGAAAACTCGAGTTGGTTTCACACAGAGAGCTCTGCAATATTTCAGACTTTGGAAACTCCAGTCTTAATCTTGAAAACTCCAGTCTTCACTTAACAGAGAGATTTCAAAGTTTCAATTTTCATTGAAACTCGAGTCTTGGAATTGAAAACTCGAGTTGGTTTCACACAGAGAGCTCTGCAATATTTCAGACTTTGGAAACTCCAGTCTTAATCTTGAAAACTCCAGTCTTAAAGTTTTGGACTTAATTATATTTTCGTATCAAAATACTAAACTCGAGTTAGTCATTTAATGACTCGAGTTTAGGCTTGTGTTCAACATACAGTTCAAAACTTAGAGAACCAAAACTCGAGTCAACCACTTATCAACTCGAGTTTAGAAAGCTTTCCAAAACCTGTTCAAAACTCATGTTGCGACCTTGCTCTCTGGATGAGGCAAAACTTGAGTCTTGAAATATAAACTCGAGTTTGTGTCGGCAGCTTTTGAAAAACCAGATTGCGCCAATCTGTGAAATCTTCATGTGTTAATCTTAAAACGTCATATCATATATTACTATTGATTCTAACATTATTTGATGAGTTTTCTAGTAAGTTTTAGATGATTAAATAAAGATTTTCATTGAGGATGAGATGCTGAGCTGGAAAATGAAGATACAGTATGAAGTGACCATCGAATGTGTCGGAGAAATATTTGCAACATGGATTAAGCAATTGAGAACATTTAGCTGTTGCCCATTCTGATAAAAGGATGATCAACATTATCTTTAAATTAAATACTCTACAAATTAAGAAAATAGCAAACATCACTAGAGTCAAGAGCAGAAATCAAGAATGCTGAAATTAAGCCAGATTTTCACCAGATTTCCAACGTCCAAATTTTCAACAGATTTCCAACGTCAAAATTCTCAGTAGATCTTCAACGGTCATATTATGAATATGAAGATTCAAATGAACTTCTTCAAGCATAAAAGGAATACCAGAAACGAACACAGCACGATCCAACGCATACATACAAGCTTATAATTGTTGTTTAAGTCTTTCTTCTGTGAATTATCTTGAGAGACACTTGTACTTTAGTGATCATCAATATCTACACTTAGAGAGAGTGTTTTTGCCTTGTTAAAATCATTTGTTTGTAAGAATCTCAAGTTTGGGGACTTGAAGATTGGGAATATCAGTGTACAACTTGTAAGGGGGAGTGTATCCTAGTGAGAGGATAGCTTCAAATACAAAGTGTGTAACTGATTGTAAGTGATAGTGAAAATCCCAGAGTCTGGGGACTGGAGTTAGACCGAACCAATATAAATCTTATTTTGTCCTACTTTCCTCTTCTCTCCTCTGTTCAGCCTTGTTTTAGCACTTGCATCGCAGAGCACTACTAGATTAATTTTTAAAATCCCTAATTCACCCCCTCTTGGTGATTTACTTCGTTTTTCATTTTCAATACTTTATCTTTCAAGTTTTCAGTACTTTAAGAACATGGAAGATAAGCCTATACAATATCTAAATCTAACTATTAACAAAAATTAAAAAGCTAATTATTGAAAATGTTAGAGATGAGTATTAAAAATATGAATAAAGAGTTATGAAAATTTGTATAAAAAATTACTTTGTGTTTCCAAATGTTTCCCCTCGCCATTACAAAAAAAACACAAATGGTTCATTCACCCACTTAAATTATATCCTATTATATGTACTAACAAAAGAAACAAGACAAAGTGATCCTACAATAGCAAAACATCAACACTTAATCTCAGCAAAAGCCCCCAACATCACTAAATCCTAACAAATACAACACTTAATCACAGCAAAGACCATATCATTAATCTGTTCTTTTTCTTGCTTCATTCTCTCCTTCTTGGACCATTGACCGATTGATTATTTTTGGCCTCCAATATTGATTGTTTGTTTGACTAGTCGACAACTGACAAAAATAACTTACAATGGAATATTTATATCTAGAGTAATTTACATAACTTACAAAGGAATATATAAACTATTATAATAACGAAGATTTTAAGGAGATTACGTCATATTGTTTTAATAAAGTAATTTATCTCACTTTCTTAATCTACATAAATTAGTTAAATAGTTCTAATATTAAGGATCAAAAGAGTACATATAAATCAATATTTTATATTTAATAGTCATCTTGTATTTTTTTAAACAGGTTCATAAAATTTTTATTTGATGATGATTTATAAAGATTCCTCATTCCTCCATATTTATGCGTTAAATTACGTTATTTACTAAGTTATTATGTCTCTTTATTACTCACAAGTTCTCCAAATAAATATTATTGTTACTATTGCTTATTTAATTTACAAGTGATCTTACACAGTATATAGATGTTAACATATAATATTAACAAATAAAATAACCAAGTCATCTGATTCTGGTTTTATTTCTTGCTTTAGTTTATAAATTTTGCATATTCTTTCAATTTTCTCTACCGTTTTTTCAATTATTTTAACAAATATTTTCCGTAATAAAAATTTGAAATCACCAATATTGCATGTAATATAAATGATTCTGCAAAATATTATATCATAAAATTAAAATTCAATATTTTTATGCACAAGTCATAACGTGCATAAGAAAAAAGGCATTTGGTGAATTATAAATGGCTCAATTCCACTCATCGATGTTGGAGTAATATTCGCAAATAATAGAGCTTAACTTAAAATAAATATAAGAGATTGTCTTACAAATAGGCGGAAGTATATTTTTTATACTTTACATTAAGTTTCAATTTGATCTATTAATTTTATAGCCAAAAAAAAAAAAGTGCCTTTTTAGTCCTTAAGCATTCAAATTGCAATAAAAATTTCTCTAGCTCTAATGCTAATAATTCAATTAACTAAAATTGTTGATAAAGTAATTTGAAATAGCCAACAAAGCTTTCTCATATCTGCAAATCAAACGAATCCTTATAAAGGATCAGTGTATGACTCTACAAAGATTCTTAGTTCGTAGTTTTTGTTTTGTTTTGTTTTTGTCCCTTTTTTTTTTTTTTTTTTTTGCCTATACATTCTTTTAGTTCTTACTCAAGCATCGTAACAAGTTAAGTTTTAATCAATTACAGGGACATTATCAGAATGCTAAAAGGAAGTACAGAAAAATAAAGGAATGTATAATCAGTTTTGTCCATTTAAGGGTGTTCTTTTTTTTTTTTTTGGTCAAAACATAACATGTATTCCATCACAGAGAAACAACTATTACAAGACTAATCAAGAGTACTCAAATTACAAATAGCAAGGAAACTAACTAGATAGAAAAATTGCAAAACATAACCAAAACAAAGACTGACAAAAAGAAATTAGCCACCAGTTATCATATGACTAGAAATAGAAACATTGTCCAAAACAATATTAGCCTCCTGCACATCCAGGTTAGAAAGGACAAAAAAGAAGGTGATGTTTTTGTTTGTTTTTTTTATCAATAGAAGGTGATGGTTGACTAACCCACCCAATAGGGTACACCTCCTTAAAAGCATATGCTGCAAGAAGATCAGTAACTCAATTACTCATTCTTGGAGTAAAGGATACAGAAAACCCAACCTTGGTAGACATGCGACGAATTATATCATGAATAATGCTCCTACTCTTCCATTTGAACAAATTATGTGATTTGGCTTCAACACAAGAAAAGAGGGGAAGACCATCCGTTTCAAAGACTACTTTATCATGGCCTAAACCCATGGCTAATAGCAACACTCATTTAAGGGACAAGGCTTCCATCATGAAAGCAAAAATAGACTTTACTTTATCAATAAAGCCTTACCTAAATTGCCCAAAACAGTCCCTACTAACCATAACAATCACCCTAACATTGTTATCAGAGCAAAAGGTTGCATCAACATTAATTTTCAAATATCCTATCTCTGGCGGTGACCAATGAACAAAAGAGGAAGGAAGATCACACACCCCTCTAGAAGGAGGATGTGCATTCCCCCAATTAACCCAAAACTCGAAATTGCTAGTGTTTGCCCTCTCAATAACCAAAAAAGGGTTAGGTTCTAAATGATTGAAAACCTTTTCATTCCGTTGTTTCCAGATAAACCATAATATCCAACAAGCTAAAGAAATATCCTAGGACCTCAGGGAAGACACACTTGTCAGTTGTAGCCACCAGACATTGAAGTTGGAGACACTAGTAAAATTGATTCTGGCTCCCAACATACTTCTAAACCACACACATTTGGTCCATGGACAATGGAAGAAGAGATGTTCAATATTTTCCTCTACCTCATCACATATAGGACAAAGACTTGACCGAGCCCTCTTCCTGCGACTAGAGCCACATTGGTTGCTATATAGTTATTGAGAAGCCACCACAAAAATTGTTGTACCCGTGGGACTATCTTTATCTTCCATACCTTGTTCTAGCAAGAAGCGGGAACAATGACTGAGGTCCCTACCTTGGTGCTGTTAACACTAGTTTTGATTTGCCATTATGATAGCCCAATTTAACTATATATTCACCATTTCGAGTACCCGTCCACACCAACTTCTCTTCCAATCCATTGTTAGGAATAGGAATATCATGGATGGCGTTCTTGACATCCTCTGGTAAGTATTGTGAGATGGAGTAAGATCCCATTCACCATCAACAATGAGGTCACACACTCTACCTTGAGAGGCATAGGATTCATCTCTATTTTGTGGTCTCTCAAGAAAAGTCATGCCAGGAACCCAACTATCGTCCCAGATTCTAATCGCATTTCCATTGCCAACATCCCACCAGAGGTCTTTCATAAGGAAATTCCTACCATCAATGATGCTAGACCAGCACCAAGAAGCTTTGGAACCTCTATCCACATCTACAAACTCAGCTTTATGAAAGTATACTCTCTTCAACATTGAGCCCAAAGATCATTAGGTCTTACCATAAGTCTCCAAGCCGTCTTGGCAAGTAAGGCATCATTCATTATCACCAAATCACAAAATCCCATACCAACAAAAGATTTTCCCAAAGTAAGAGATTCCTAAGCTTTCCAGTTAGTCCAACCCCCAAATGCATTGCCATCCAACCAAAAATTAGTAAAAAGACTCTAAATCTTTTTACAAGTTTTGAGAGGGAATTTAAAACAATTCATAGAATAGATGGGAATTGCTTGGATGACTGCCTTAATCTTGACTTTCCTACCAGAAAATGAGAGAAAAGAATGTCCCCACCCTTGAATTTTACGAGTAACCCGTTCTCTTATATAAGCTAGAGCTTGATATTGGGTTTTACTCTAAATGCTAGGGATACCTAGATATCACCCCAAATCTTCTACGGCTGCAATTCCCAGAATATTACCAACCACCACTTTAACCTCCCTAGGAGTGTTAGAAGAGAAACAAATGCTAGACTTGTCCAAGCCAGGGCGATGTAGTTACTCTCACTAGCATTCATATACAAAAGGGCGTCATCTGCAAAATAACTATGAGTAAGCTCTGGGCAACTAAGACTCAGCTTAACTCCCTTAATCAGCTTGGCCTCTTGACTCTTTCTAATCATTAGCAAAAGAACCTCCACTACCAGAATAAACATATATGGCGAGAGGGGATCCCTTTGTCATAAGCCTCTATTATGAATGAAAGAGCTTACATTTTCTCCAGAGACACAGATACTCAACCTAACAAACTTCACATACTTCATGATAAGCAAGACCTATGCCACACAAAAGTAAAATCTTAACAAAACCATTTCCAAGAAAACCCATTCAACTCGGTCATAAGCCTTACCTATATCAATTTTCAAAGAGAATTCATGCTTACCCCCATACTTCTTTCTCTAGAGATAAGGATATACTTCATGAGTAATAATAATATTGTCATGTATACAGCGACTTGGAACAAAAGCACTCTGATTTTGAGAAATACAATCGTCAAGAAAAGGCCTCATCATGGTAGACATAACCTTAGAAATAATCTTGTAAGAAAAATTACACAATCTAATGTGACGAAAAAGAGAGATATCCACTTTGGGTATCAAAGTAACATTGGTTTCATTAATTGCATCCAACTCCAAATTACTTGCAAAAAATTCCTGTACCAAAAAACAAACAAAGTCACCAACTTTAGGCCAAGCATTATGATAAAAGGTGTCAAAGAAACCATCAGGACCAGAGCCTAGAGCTCCCTAGGCTAAAAGCTGCCTTTTTAATCTCTTCTTTAGACACAAATAACATAAGATTTAAGTTCATATCAGCTAAAATTTTTATATCAATAAAATCAAAAACAGAATCTAAATCAGAAAAACCAGAAGAGGTAAAAAGCTTTAGGAAAAAATTCGCAATATTAAGAAGAATTGCATTCTTATCCATAAGCCAATTACCGACATCATCCTTGATACAAACTATACTATTCTTCTGCCTTCTTTTGATTGTTGATTGATGGAAAAACTGGGAATTCTTGTCACCCACTATAAGCCAATTCGCTCTAGATCTCTGGCATTAAAACTGTTCTTCTAGCTCAAACGGCTACTCCAAACTTTGTTTCACATTTGATATCTCACCTATAGTCTCCAAGTTTAACTCCCCTTGTGATTGCCAACTGTGCTTTTAAATTCTCAATTAGCCTAACATTATTTGGAAATTCCTTTCTATTCCATCTAACAAGATCATTCTTGCATTTTTCCAGTTTACTAACATACTCTTCAGAAGCAGGTATAATGCCATCAGTTGTAGTCTTCCAACTCTTTCTAACTATCTACAGGAAATATTTATGACCAACCCAACAAGCTTTGAACGAAAAACTCAATTTCTTCAATTACACTTAGGATTACATTGAATAAACAGGAGATAGTGGTCAGAACCCAGCAACGTTAACATTCAAAACTTGCAAGTTTGGGAAGAGATCCTTAAGATGGCAATTACCCAAGGCTCAATCAATACGCTCCCTAATTGTTTCAAGCTCTTCCATATTATTACACCAAGTAAAACAACTACCATTAAAACCTAAATCATCCAATTCACAATCAGTTTACAAACATTGAAAATTCATAATCTTTCTCCAAGCTTTAGGCCTCCCACCCCTCTTTTTCAGATTGATGTAAGATATCATTAAAATCACCCAGACATAACCAAGGCTCCCTAACATTTCTACTAATCCTTCGGACTTCCTGCCAACATAAGAGTCTCTCATCTTCATCACTAGGACTATAGATACTGGTTACATAAGAGGGTGCATCCAACGCATCAGAGGTAACACGTACATGCAATATATTAGATGATGAAAATAAAATATCTACCTCACTTGATCAGCCCACTAGAGGCCCAAGCCACCACTTCTACCAACTGTTTCTATAAGCCAGCCTTCACTAAATCCACACCATCTCCACAAATTTCACATATAACTAGCCTTTTACTTGGTTTCCATTAAGAACACAATGTGGGGCTTTCTTCGGAGGCATTCCTCCTTCAAATTCCTGGCTGCTAAGGCAGCCCCCAGACCTTAACAGTTCCAGGCTAGGCGTTTTGAAGAGAAGAAGGAGATATATCTTCATTAATAGCTTCAATTCTAGTCACCCAACTTACCGGAAAGTCGATTTTGCCTAAGGCTAAGCTACCTCCCAACAAGTTCAAATTCTTTCCCTCGTTATTGCTTCGAATTAATGATTTCAACGTTCTATAGCTATGACAATGTCCTCTCTATTTTTGAGCACCTTCAGAACGACTAGTAAGGGTAGACTCCCTATCTTCAAATGTTAACCTCCTCTGTCTTTTAATTTTTTTTTAGCCTAGCTCCTCTTGGTGAGGCCTTTTTAGGTGGATGACTTAAGAGACAATGACATGGTTGATATGGGTGAGACCCCATTGTACAAAGTGAGCTTCGTAGGATTGGGCTCTATCTCTCAAGGAAATTCAACTCGATAGCCTTGATCCTCCTCCTGCATTTTAGGCTGTTTAGAATAGCCAAAATTAAGCCACTTGACTAGGCTTGGGGCGAAAAGGGACCAGCATGGACAAAGCCTGGCCCAATTCTCTTACTGCAGGACCAAGTTAGTGGACTATTTGGAAGGACCCGTGAGTTGCAAAGGTCAACTCCAATAAATGCATTCTGATTATCAAAGTAGGTCTGCGCCGCTTTCACCAAAACCGCCTCTCTGTCCTCCTATCCTTTTATACTCCTTTCTTGACAAATAATCTCCTTCCAAGAATGCGCTTTCACCTGCGTTCAAAATACCTTTAGTAGACCAAGACTAGTGTAGTGCAGTGATATGACGCTGGGTTATCCAGTCTTTGTATCAGGGTTCGAACCCTGTCCGGACCATTGGTCCCATTTAAAAAAAAAATACCTTTAGTAGGTTTCATCATTTCCGGCGATTGGCTCCAGCGAGGTTCAAGCCTCTGATCTTTCTTTTCAATAAACTTAGTTTCAACCCAGTCTGACCTACAAACTTCCAGCGCGTCCTCAATCATGCAAACCGAAGCTGTGCTGAGCCAACTACCAAACTCGTAAGACTTCTCTTCCTCCTTTCGATTATCCTTTGAAAAACTACAGCTCTTACAGTCATGGCCTAGCCTTCCACATAGATAACAAAAATTTTGTAATCTCTTATACTTAACAAAGACTCAGACAGGATCCTTCTCTTCCTGAGGAACCCAGAAGCCGGAGATCAGAGGTTCATCCAAACTAACTAAGGACCTAACTCAAATGAAAGCCCTACCTAATTTATCACCCATCATAGGTTTCTCATACATAACAGTATCCCCTACTGCATCACCCAACATTTTCACATTCGAATTGTCAAAAGCTTCCAGTGGAACACCATGAAATTGTACCCATAAGGGTGATTCCCCAAAATTAACTTCTTTTAGAATCATACAATCTTTCCATACCTGGAGATTAAGAAGAAAACCTTGGATGGACCATGGTGTGCCTTTAAGGATCTGAGCATACCCTTTAAGGTCATGGAAACGAAATAGAAAAACCAGTTGACTTCTATCAAGATCATGTACTTCTACATCCTCATCCAATTGCCATCCTTTTTTTATCATGGAAATAACAATGGAATGTTCAGATTCTTGCTAGTCATAATTTTCCCTACAAGGGTTCTTCCCTGCTTCTCAGCCCTTCTATCCATCTTCAGTACAACCTCCTTCATATTCCTAGAACTACTGCTTTTCCCTACCTCCATTCCACCAAAAACAACAATCGGAAAGAAGAAGAAAAAAATCACATAAACTCAAGAGAAATGAAATAGTAACACTTAGTAAGAAAAGATAAGAATAGTACTAACTTAGATCGTCATTCAAATAACGCCGATCAATAGGGTTAACCAGGAGACCCAAGAAACTCTCAGAGAGAGAAAAAGGCACCCACGGAGAGAGAGAATCTCACTATTTTATTCAAGGGTGTTCATGGAAAGAACCATGAACTTTTTTGGCAGCTCTAAGCCTATAACTTCATTAATTTTTTATATAATTACTGGATATTTGATATCTTGTAACACTAAATCAAATCTGAATAATTTAAGGGAAAATTTCAATTAAATACCTCCCCAATTTCCAAAACCTCCAAACGTCATGTGAATTTGAAAAAAGACTGAAAAGCTATATAGACTTTTCTGGGTTTTGCAAATTTGGGTGATTTTACCATTTTAGAAAAATAAAGGAATTTATAATTAGTTTTGTCCAAGGGTATTCATGGAAATAATCATGAACTTTTTTGACAGCTACAAGCCCATAACTTCATTAATTTTTTATATAACTACTGGATATTTGATATCTTGTACTACTAAATCAAATCCGAATGGTTTAATGAAGGCCATGCTCTTGATGCAATTTTTCCACGCCTCAAACTTAAACCAGCAACCTTAAAAAGAATAAGAAACATGATTTTCTTGATACTCAAGAATAAAGGACATACCCGATCAAATTTATTAAATTTAACATAATTCAAATGAACATATTCCACAACATTTCAGCCAAATTACATAATCTTATCAGTACACCAAATAAACCAGTATAACAGTAAACAAAACCAGGCTCTTTCATTCATTTGACAGACTTTAGCTCTCCATACATATTTTGCTCCCAATATCCTAACTAACATAAAAACACATCATACAACTACTAACATCAGCTACTCAAAAAAAGAGGTGTTAACCTTATTCGATTGAATTATCACGATTTCATACTAACCCACTAATAAGATTTTCATTGATAGATTTCCTACAACTTCGTTATCCACTAAAATTGTGTTATCTTTGTTTCAGTAAGAAGAATCAGTGATAAGCTAACTTATTGGTAAGTGGACTTGGATCTCATGGTATACTCAGCAACAAGCTCAGAAAAAGATGACGACTTGTCCTCTAGCAATCTAGTTGGAGAGTCAAACTCCTCAATTAGTCCTGCATCAGTATCCAATTAAATTAAATAATAATGAAAAAAATGGCAACCCAAGGAACAAAGAAAAAAAGTTCAGAAGAATAAGAGGCATCTTTATTGACCTTGATTGAGAAGCAGAACCATATCACAGTCAAGAACAGAAGTTATTCTGTGTGCAATTGTAATGACTGTACAGTCAGAGAAGTGTTGCCGAAGAGTTTGCTGAATCAAATTATCTGTGGCAGTATCAACCGATGCAGTAGCTTCATCAAGCACCAACACCTTACTTCTCTTCAGTAGCACCCTACCAAGGCACACCAATTGCCTCTGACCCATGCTCCAATTCTCACCATTTTCACTAACTATACCCATTTTTACAAAAGCAAGCAGTTTTCACTTCTGAGATCAGACAGTATGATGATTTTCTATCATCAAGAAAAATAAGACAAACCTGAAGAGTCTAGCTTTCCGTCTTTCTTTCGAACTTCATCTCCAAGTTGACACTTATCCAGAGCCTAAAAGCATGTCATTGAATGAAGGCAAAGCCATATTAAGAAACAGAAACGAGTTTAATTTTAGGACAAAACCTAATATTGAGCATATATGCATGTGCTTATCGGCCAATATAACAAATTTACCTCCCAAATTTGTTCATCAGTGTACTCCTCCAAAGGGTCTAGGTTACTTCTCACAGTTCCTTCAAACATGGTTGGGTCTTGAGGAATAATGCTAAGTCTGGACCTCAGATCATGAAGTCCAATAGATGAAATGTCGATGCTGTCAATCACAATTCGCCCAGCAATTGGCTCAACGATTTGAAAAAGTATCTGTATGAGAGTTGTTTTACCACTTCCTGTTCTCCCAACAATGCCGGTTTTCAATCCCCCAGAGAATTTGCATGTTATGCCACGCAACACAAGAGGTAGGTGTGGAGCATAACGAACCTTCATCATCCACATGAATATTTTTATACAAGTACAAGCATAATATTAAATCCATGAACCAAAACACAGTTTACAAGCAGTAACATTTCTTTGAAGAAGAATTCTAACAATTGATAAAAAGCTCACACCTCAAATTTTACATATTAATTGACCAAAGATTGAAATAAATTATAATCTTAACATGCTCCACGTGCTTGAGACATGCAGTTGGACTCAAATTTATGAGAAACTCAGTACCTGCAGATCAGAAATGTCAACTTCTCGGTGCAATGGCCAAGATGGATTAGGTCGATTTTCTTCTATTACAAGAGGAGGCTCGCTTGGAATACTACTATACTGAAGTATTCTCTCTACTGATATAATTTTGTTCTTCAAATTGCAGAGATTCCACATCACCCGGGCTTGTAACATGTTCAGATTAAGTCCATAGGTAACCGCCAAACCAGCAATACCTTCAGAATAAAACCAAAAAAAAAATCAATAAAGCAATCAATAAGCCTCCATTACCTTCATAACATAAGCAAAGTAATTGTCAGCTGGTTAAGGTGCCAAAACTGAATCACTTACCCAGATTGATGTCTCCCCGTGGCATAAATATCAAGAATATCAAGGAAAAGACAAATGTGATGGAAGACAACATATCCAAGCAGAAGCAAAGCCATTCCATAGCAGCTGCACTGTTAAATTTTGGCCGAGAATACCCATCCATCAGTTTCATATTTGTTTCCTTAAATCTTGACTCTTGATCAAAGCTCCTGATGGTTGTTGTTCCCGAAATAGTTTCAGCAAAGTGTTGAATGACTGGAGCTTTGCATACTCCAATCAACCGTGATAGTTCTCGAGCTGAAGGTAGATAATATTGCTGCCGAATAATAAGTTTGTAAAACATAACTTGTCAACATATTAAACACGATAAAGTACACAAAAGCAATAAAAAATTCAGGAAGAAGTGCAAGATCAATGCAAGAATAGATTGGATAACAAGAAAGGAAGAACATACATGAAACACCTAGAACCTTATACCTAGTAAGATTACATGGTTTAAGCAAAATACCTGATACCAAATGCTGATTGATATCACAGGTATAAAGATGATGAAAACCTGCCATGCAGCCTGAGACATCACCGCTATTATTCCAAGAAGTTGGATCATAGAGAAGGCAAATGACCCAATTTGATAGGGAATGTTTAAATCCACTGCACTTTGATCTGTAGAGGCCTACAAGAGAGCAAAGAGAAAAAGAAAAACATTGTTAATGACTCAATGCATTATTCTTGACATATAGTAATCAAAGGAATCTCGGACTATAAACTTAAGAAGATAAAGACATTGAAAATCCATAAACTAAAATATGTTATGGCTGATTAGATTAGACAAGAAAAACAATAAAAACAATGGAATATTTCAATTTCTTGCTCTGTTAATAATCCTTCCACTTGGAGTGGCATCAAAAAAAGACATAGATGCACGGAAGATGCACAGATGCATTTTATCGAAGAGTATAGTTGCCGTCTTGTAGCCAGCTGTGGAAAGAAAAATCGCTCTGGCAAGGATACAGAAAGCACTTCCTTTAGCCATGGCAACATAGACAATTATAAGCATAAAGGTTCCCACAGGTGGTTTCACATCCGAAGAAATAGGAGTTGCCCAGGCCATCCAATAGTTGCTTCCAATTTGAAGAAGTTGAAACAGAATTTGAGCTAACAATATAAATGGTACAAGAGCTCCTCCATACGCCGTTGTAATATATTTCCAATAGACAGAAAGCCCAACTCTACCTTTCTCCCTTTCTTCCTCTTGAATAAGCTGGCCTTTTGGTTCTGCTACATTTTCTGTATTATCACTTTGCCTATCTTTGTTTACCTCTTTCTCCTCTGTAACTTGTACACTAGAGATATTTACCTCTTGATCAGCTATGCCTAATTTATCAGGCGCTTCCCCACCATCGAGCGAATCAAGTGCAGATAATGCTTTTTTATGTGCCCAACAAGCTCCATAAAGTCAGTCCCTGAGTTGAGCAAATCATTATACTTTCCACACTGAGTAATTTCCCCATCTCTCATGACCTAATACATAGGATATAAGTTATGACATAAAAATGTTAGGTGAAACTAAATATAGTAAATTCTCTTTCAAATGATAAAGATTAAATCATGAGAACAGAGCTCACAAAAATAAGGTTGGCAACAGGTAAGAACTATATTTGATGAGTGATATAAATAACTGTCTTTGAACTTAAAAATCCTAGTAAACATTCCTGCCATATACACAAATAATGAAAGAGCCAATTAACCAAAATATTAAAACAAGAGAGACACTAAATAAGGATCATGTTTCAAAACAGTGTAGAAAAGAATAATTTTAAGGATACTAAATTACATAGCATCTAACTTCTACAACCAAATTCAGAGCATACAGCAAACAAAATATCATAATGGGTCACCTTAAAAAGGTGGGATCCTGTATGCGCATCTACAGCACTAAAAGGATCATCAAATAGATATATATCAGCATCTTGATAGAGAAAATGGAAGAAATCACCAAGAGGGGGGTGAATTGGGGATTTTTAAAAAAAACTTTTGAATTCTTTTTCAAAGCCTTTTGAAAGTAAATGTTAAGAAGGTAAGAGAAGAAAAGCTTGACACACGGTCTTAACCTTGACCTACGTCCAATCGCCAGATATTTTCTGGGTGTTTCCACTAGTTCAACAGATTTTCAACTACAACAATGCAAACCAGACACAATCCTAATCACCTAGGACTTGCTCCCCCTTACACTTTGTAATTGAACAACCCAACTCACAGGTTCCACAACCTTGAGTTCTCACAAACAAATGCTTTCAAAAATTTACAAACTCTCAAAGAGTGGATAAGGATAAACACTGAAGAACAGGTTGAAAATAACAATACAAACTCAAATTTCAAAGTATAATCAAGATAGCTTCGTTGCGTGTGTTTTGCTTTGAGTTTTCACAGCCTTTTATAGACTGAATGGATGAGCTAGCCGTTGCAATTCTTTCTCTAATGTTCAGCTGCAATTCTGGAAAACTGGCAATAGCATATTTTGCTCTGTTCTTTAAATTCTTAGCTGGAATCTTGGAATTTAGTTGTTGCAGAAGGTCTTCCAGATTTTTAGTCATTCCTTTAACTTAATTTGACCGTTTGAGATGATTCTTATGAGTTACAATGGTCTGAGCTGAACATCTGGGATAAGGGAGAAGGATCAGCCCTGTTCTAGGTTCGTCATTTAATGCATTTATCCTGAATCTTGATCTCACCTTGATCTTGGCTAAACCTTATCTGAAAAACACTCAAAACTTCATCAAGGACATTAGAAACAATAATATCATATGAGGAAATAATTTCAGAAAGACCTATTAAGATTTCGCAGATTAACATCATTTTGATTTTTTCAAAATCCCCGATGCAAACTCGAGTTTGTTCTTCCAGACTCAAGTTTGGGGTTCATCCAGAAAGCATGTCTGTTGATTAGTGGTCTAAACTTGCAGTCTGTAAACGCTAACTCGAGTTTGGTTTTTACAGAGGGAACTGTCGGGTTCTGGACTTGGGATGGAACTTTGGGCAGGAAGCTAAACTCGAGTCAATTAGTGACCAACTCGAGTTTGGGTCTATGTTTGAAGAACAAGCCTAAGTTCGTGATTTTCCAAACTGGAGTTTAGGGTCATAGACTGGAGTTTGTAGTGTAGCCAAGTGAATGATCTTTCTGTATGGTTCAGACTCGAGTTTGGGAAGCAAACTCGAGTTTCAGTGACTACTGAAATATTTGAGGTTTATCTGGGTCAAATGCAAACTGGAGTTTGGAAGGCCAGACTAGAGTTTGGAAGTTTATTGAGTTTTATGGGTTCCTTTTTGTTTGGTCTAAACTCGAGTTAGGGAATCTAGACTCGAGTTTGGCTTGCTTGGGATTCTGAGTGCTCTCTGTATCTTCCAAACTTCAGGTTTGATTTGCAAACTGGAGTTTAGCTTAATGTGAAAATTTTGGATTCATTTCTGTGTCTGTACAGACTCGAGTTTCTCTATGTAGACTCGAGTTTGGCTTTTATGTAAAATTGAATATCTTTCTGTCAAGTCTAAAACTCAAGTTTATATACCTAAACTCGAGTTTTCCTTTGACAGTGAGATTTTCATATTGCCAAAAACAAACTTCATATCAAGTTTACAATTGCTAGTTATCATCAAAACACATTGAGAACTAACAGATAGAGTGCCCGTGCAATCTGAATTCTCTGTTTTTGTCCACCACTCAAATTGATTCCCCTCTCCAATAATTGTTTGATCACCAAATGGCAGAATCTCCAGGTCCTTCTTCTGGGAACATGCTTCAAGGACCTTCTCATACCTTTCCCTATCTATCTCCTTACCAAATAATATATTGTCTTCAATCCTCCCACTTTGAATCGATGGAGACTGAGCAACAAAGGCCTTAGATCCACACACCCTTATTGTTCCTGATATCTTTGGCACTTCTCCTAGAATACATGACAGAAGACTGGACTTGCTTGAGCCAACAGTACCACAGACAGCAACCCTCATGCCTTGTGTGACAATAAGATTTATGTTAATTCTCTATGTGTTTTGATGATAATTAACAATTGTAAACTTAAGTTTGTCTTTGAAAGTTGTAAAACTTTCTGTTTAAGACAAGCTCGAGTTTTGGTATAGAAACTCGAGTTTGGACTTGACAGACAGAAGCTCAGATTTTACAATGTTGGCCGAACTCGAGTTTGCAGAGTTACAGAGAGCTATAAAAGTTTAAAGACTTGTAAACTCGAGTCTATGATTTGGAAACTCGAGTTTGAGATTAAACAGAAGCTTCAACGTTTTTATCAAGTTCTCCAAACTCCAGTTTCAGTTTTACAAACTCCAGTTTGCAAAATGCAATAGCCTTCATGTTTTCAGTTTTCACTGGAAACTCGAGTCTGGATTATGTAGACTCGAGTTTGGCATAAACAGAGATACTAGAGTTGATACTTGTTTTCTAAACTCCAGTTTAAAATTTAGTGACTCTAGTTTGTACTTAAATGAAAAGTTTTCGAAGTATCAATGTACACTGAAACTCGAGTCAGATTTATGGAGACTCGAGTTTACGACTATCTGAAAACACTCAAGTTATTGCATGATTTCTAAACTCCAGTCTTGAAAATAGAAACTCCAGTTTGAGCCTTCAAAGATATTTCAAATGTTTCAGTTCACATTGAAACTCGAGTCATGGTTTCGGTGACTCGAGTTTAGCTCAAACAGAAAACACTCGAGTAAATGACTGATTTAAAAACTCCAATTTGAAAAAAGGAAACTCCAGTTTACACATAAAAAGATTTTTTCAAAGGTCTCAGTTTTCACTGAAACTCGAGTTTTGAATATCAAAAATCGAGTCTGGATCATACAGAGAGCTATGCAATATTTCAGGTCTTGTAAACTCCAGTCTGCATTTCTAAACTCCAGGTTTGAAGCTGTGAACTTAAACTTAAGATTTTCATAAAAGCTTCAAACTCGAGTCAGTCACTAAATGACTCGAGTTTAATCTTGTGTTCAAAATCTCATTCAGGACCAACTCGAGACCTTCCTCTCTGTAAGAGCCAAACTCGAGTCAGTTACTTGTCCACTCGAGTTTAGGAAACTTTCAAACATATCTTGCTCTCTGGATGAACCTCAAACTCGAATCTAGAACAACCAACTCGAGTTTGCATCGGTAACTTTTGAAAACCAAGATCAAATCAATCTGCGAAATCATTATGGGTTAATCTGAAATTATCATATCTTGTTGCAATATTATTCCTAATGCTATTGATCAAGTTTTTGATAAGTATCGGACAGGTTCATCACAAGATCAGAGAGAATCAAAGATCCAGAATAAGTGCATTTAATGAAGAACCAAGAACAGAGCTGATTCTTCTCCCTTATCCCAGATGTTTAGCTCAGAATGTTGGAACACATTAAGATCACCTCAAACGGTCAAATTAAGATTATGGAATGACAAAGAATCTGGAAGACGTTCTGCAACAACGTATTCTAGGATCTCAGCAAAGAATTGAAAGAACAAAGCAAAATTCGCGACTGTCATTTTCTAGATCTGCAACTGAACGTTGGAGAAGATATTGCAACGGCTAGTTCATCTAGTTAGGCTATAAAAGGCTATGAAGACTCAAAGCAAGACAAACAACGAAGCTACACTTGAACACATTTGCATTTTTGAGTCTATATTGTGATTCTTTTATCTGTTCTTCAGTGATTATCAAAATTCACTCTTTTGAGAGATTGAAATTCTTTTAAAGTATTTAGTTGTGTAAACTCAAGGTTGTGGAACCTGTGAGTTGGGTTGGTTAATTACAAGGTGTAAGGGGGAGCAAGTCCTAGGTGATTAGGATTGTGTCTTGTCTTCATTGTTATAGTTAAAACCTGTTGAACTAGTGGAAACACCCAGAAGGTATCTGGGGACTGGACATAGGTCAAGGTTAAGACCGAACCAGTATAAATCCTGTGTGTCTAAGCTTTTCTTTCTCTACTCTTTCATTATTCATTTCTTAAGCTTTATTTTTAAGAGTTGAAAAGAAATTTTGAAATCTCCAATTCACCCCCCTTTTGGTGATTTCTTCCACTTTCAATTTATACCTTTCAATGTTGTATTAAAGGAAGATGAGTCCCAAGAGAAATTACCATTAACTACTTCAATTGTTGTATTAGAACTTCCCCTTCGAAGCTTATCTATAACATTAGACTGCAAGTCACCAAGTCAAAGGAATGATGCAATCCTATCCAAAGATACTTTAGTTTGTGCTATCATTGAAATTGTATCTGGAAGATTATATATGGGCTCTTGAAGTATTCGGAATGTTGCAAGTGCCGATAAGATCTTCCTTGATTCAAGTGGGATCCCCATAAGTGCACAGGTACTAAAGGTAGCCACAGACACAAATGTGGGTGCACCCCAGAACACAAAGGTGGTGATGGCTGATGTGTAAAAATATTTCTTTAACCAGCCTTCTTCTGTCTTCCTCAATTCAATAACCTTACTAAGAAACTTCATTTCCCATCCTTGAAGCTTGAGAATTCTCATGTTCCTTAAAATTTCAGATGTGGCCTTCATTCGTCTATCTTTTGACTCCATTAACTTGTCTTGAAACTTTTCCTGCAGTGACCCCAAGGGAACATTTGCCAACATAACAATAATAGTAGCAACTAATGCAGCAATCGAAGCCATTCCAAGATTTTTGTACAAAATAAACAAGGCCAATGCTACTTGCAAAAATACCATCCACGGATCATGAATGTACCAACTGAAATCACCAATTCTTTCAGCGTCAATAGTCATAAAGTTGATTATTTCTCTACTAGTGTGACTCTGCTTGGCTTGACAGAAAAGGGTCAAGCTTTTACCATAAATCATTGTCACAAGCTGTGCTCGGATCCTAATTCCAATTTGTTGCAATATAAAGAACCAGTGCCTCCGTGACACACATTCTATAATCTTGGCAACAAAAAATGCGGCCACCAGAACATATCCCTCATTCTTGAAAGTTTCTTTGCCATTGAGGTATTGAACAAAAGTGTCAATGAGATATGGACCAACGTAAGAAGCGAAAGTATTTAAAAGTGTAAGAATGGTTGTTGCAAAAATCTCTTTCCAAGCTGAGAGTATTAATAACTTCACCAACTTAAATGTGGTCACTCTGTTTATTATTCCACACTCAGCCTCAAGTTTATTTCAAAAAGGTGGGAAAACTCCAGCTACACTGTCACAACTAGCTAGTTGAGGGACATCCTCAAGGTTCAGAGTTTTCTGCTTGCCCGCAGCAATCAGAGAACCCACCCAAGTGAACGTAAGAATGCTGAAAATTCCAGCATTTGAGTAGGGAGTAACAGTTTCCTCCCCCTTGGTCTTATTTGACTCTAACGCATGACTAACATCAGTATTATTATTCAAAAGGGGATCCTGAAGAGTATTATCTTCACTCTCATTTTTCACAAAAAACACCACCTAACAAAAGAATATGCTCGCGAAGGAGGAGACACCATCAGAAATTAAGTATTGAAGTGGTAACAAAACTTGCTTGAGATGGAGAATAACGTCCAATATAAAGCAATAACAAGAAATAAGGAGGTAGAAAGCGCACCAAGCTCTGAAGAAGAATGGAAATTTCCTTTCACCTGAATTGAAGAATCTGGCGCACAAGTAAGCACAAATGACACCCCAAGCAACTATTTTAAGCGCCAAATCCAAAAGGGTCACGAACTTTACATCAGACCAACCATTTCTATACCAATAGAAGTAACACAGTAGAAACATGACAAGATTAAAGGCAGAGGTACCCAAAGAACAAAACAGAGTCCTTGGATACAGAGTGCCCCTGAATCTTTCCTTGGAACCATCTCTAGCACCCACAACAATTTTATTCCACACCCATGAAACGAATAACGCAACTAACAAAGCTAGGTGGAGAGAAGCAGACAACAAATGCAGGAAAATGGGTTTTAGCAGAAGACTTACGGCAGAGTCCATTAGCGATTTGTGTGAGAAAACAAACGACATAGCTTTTAAGTCAGAACAAAATCAAAAATCTGTGTCAAATGCAGAAATTTCTGAAATGGGGATTTATGAAATAGGCGGTGCTAGAGGGTTCAGCTGAGGGGTTCTAGTTCAGATTCAGGATCGTGCAAGACTGACAATGAGAATGTGGGAAAATAACGAAGCCTTTTAGAAGGTAGCGAATGAGAATGCGAGAGTCCTTTGACCAAAAAGAAAAAAGAATGCGAGAGTCAAAAGATTGGATTCCTTGCGGGATAAGGCTTAAAGGATCTCCTCCTTACATTTTTTTTTAAAAAAAGTTCTCTCATCAACCTATCTAGGTTTTTGATTGAGAAGAGGAGGGAGAGGATAAAGTATTTTCATATTGATTGGACGGATATAATTTATAAATTATAAAGAATAATAAAAAAAAGATTGTTCTATTATACTTATAAGAACACAAATGTCCAGCCACTGACTGGTATATATCTATCTTGGATCTATTCAATCTCCAAGGAGTTTATATGGGATGGAGTTTATATGGGATGAATCACCAAGGAGAAAGAGATTACTCAATGATATCTATGGAGAAGATATCATGGAGCTTCTAAGGATCACTGCGCTACATAAGAATGGTGGTGGCCAAATGAGTGAGATGTGTGCACAGTGAAACAAAATGTAGAATAGATGAAAAAAACCTCTGTACCTTGAGGGCAATCTCCTATTTATAGAGATTATCTAGGGTTTTGGGGCACTGCAGTGTCTGTTAGTAGTGTGTCTCCACGTTTAGATCATGTCTGCTCCACTACCTGTACTATGCACGATAATAGGCATGATTGTAGGGGAATTGATATTTTACCTGATTAGGGGGATTCTGTTATAAAGCCTCTTCGTTGGGCCTTGCTTTTCGAAACCCATTTCGCCAGTCCATAACAATTTCCCCAAGCTCGATATTTCAGGCTTCTGAGATGCCAAGATTAACTGCTTCTTCATATCAGCTTTGACTCAACTAAGTTGCTTTATGACCTCGGATTTCTTATTTCGGGTCTCTTTCTTACCTCATATTTTACACAACCGAGTTTATGTCCCTGTACTCAGACGCCGCTAGTCGATGTCCGAGATAATTTTCTGCTTGCCCCCTGATACATCTGCCAACTTTTTATCAATGCTTCAGTTTTTATGGGGTCCAGGATTGCTTTTTGGATCTTTAACATGGCCCTTGTTGAAACCTTTAACTCGTCCTGCCAAGTTACCACCTCTTGCTTTGTATGCCTCCTGCACCCCCAATCCGGGGTACCATGAGAGTGCAAGCACATGAATAGTTGCGACTCTTCAATAGACTTGACAGCTACCTGCATCATAGCGTATAATTGTCACTCTTCCTTGCATACCACGCTAGCCGCCTTTGGTTTTCGAGCACATTTAGTGCCCACGTCTCTTCACGCCAGTTATCATTGCAGTTTTTAGGGTTTTTGAACCCTGTTGCTTTATGCCTGCTAACATTGATGACGTCACCGACCCTAGATCTTCAAATTCACAACTATTGGCACTATTAACACTGCCTCTTCACATTCATAATGCCTATATATTCTTAAATGTCGCGTTGTTTCAGTTTTTTACTCTCAAAAGCTCTCGTCTCTTTCAAGCAACCACATTCTCGTGCCACCAGTTGTGACCAAAATCTTCCTTCTTCTTCACGCTTTTCAGAACCAGGTAAAATGTTCGTCACTTATCTGCATCTTTTTTATACATTCTATTGTTCCTCTTCTTTTATTTTTCTTCCTTCAAGATGTGTTCTTGGTGTCGGGGTGGTGTTCTTCATTTTTTGGGTTAGACAATCTATTTTAACCTTCTTACTTTAGCCTACCCTAGGAACCGATGGATCAAAACCCTCAAATTCCTGTTGATATGTATGGTAGGCCAATTCCTAAAGAAGATAGGGAGATAATCAAACAGGTTTCTGAAAAAGTGGCCTACTGGCTTTGGGCTATTCCTCATTCTGAGGAGTCTGTTAGGGCAGAGTTACTCAAATCCACTGGTAGTGGTAATAGGAGTGTTGCTCGTAGATCCTCTCTTTCCCCTCCTACTTCAATAGCCATTATTTCCACATCTAAACCCTCTTTTCCGACCTTGAACCCAAGATCAACTCCACCGACTTCTTCCTCTTCTCAACATTATCCTTGCAACGGGTGTTGTTTTAAGTATATCACCCTTGCCTAACTCGGCCTCCAGAGTGGAGCTGAGGCTACTCTGGCAAACTGCGAACATGGGTCCGAAGAGCCTTTATCACATAACTCCCTTGGACCGACCTCCCCAATCCGAGGTCCAACGCCTTGTGATGCTTGCTATCGCAAGAGGAATGAACTCGCCAGAGTTGACCGAGATCTTAAGGCTGACATAATGTTGGCCACCTGTCAACATAATCCTACTTTTCCAACCACCTCAGATGCTCCTACCCCTAGTTAGCTCGGTATGGTGCCTTTACCTTCACATAGAGGTAGACTTCTTCTGAATCATGATATTTTTGTCTTATAGGTATAGATGGCATTGCGCTTGCGTCTTAGTGAACAGTCGTCCGTGGAAGAGTTAGGGCCTACTGATGTTGTGCACAGTCCGGGGTCCTATGTAATAAGTAATGCCATGATGGAAATCCGGAGCAATATGACCTTTGGAGAATTTAGGGGTCCACATTTTGCAGACGGGGAAGGGTATACGATGCGCTTACCCCTAGATAGTGAATCTGTAGCCTCTTAGAGAGTTAGGGATTCCAACCCTCACTTCTTTTTTCTTTATCGAGACTTGCTTACTTGTCTTAATGTAAGATTTCCTTTTTCCGACTTTCAAATCCACCTTCTTAGCCATTTCCGCCTTGCTCCTACCCAACTTCACCCCAACGGCTGGGCATACACCTTAGCCTTTGAAGTCTTGTGTAAAGATCAGAAAATAAATTGTATAGTGAAAATGGAAGAAATCACCAAGAGGGGGGTGAATTGGGGATTTCAAAAATTCTTTTCGTACTCTTTTTCAAAACCTTTGAAGAATAAATATTAAGAGAGTAAGGGAAGAAGAGCTTAACACACAGAGTTTATACTGGTTCGGTCTTAACCTTGACCTACGTCCAGTCCCCAGATATCTTCTGGGTATTTCCACTAGTTCAACAAGCTTTCACTACAACAATGTAAACACTAAGCAATCCTATTCACCTTGGACTTGCTCCCCCTTACACTTTGTAATTAAGCTACCCCACTCACAGGTTTCCATGACCTTGAGTTTACACCAACAACTTTTGATTTCAAAAAAATCAAGACTCTCAAAAAGAGTAGATAATGATAAACACTGAAGAGCAAGTTATAAATCACGATACAGACTCAAATTGCAAAATATAATCAAAGTAGCTTGGTTGTATGTGTCTTGCTCTGAGTCTTCATAGCCTTCTATAGCCTAGCTAGATGAACTAGCCGTTGTAATTTCTTCTCTAACGTTCAGCTGCAAATATGGGAAATGGCAGTTGCATATTTTGCTATGTTCTTTCAATTCTCAGCTGGAATCTTGGAATATGTTGATGCAGAAGGTCTTCTAGGTATTTAGTCATTCCATAACCTTCATTTGACCGTTAGAGAGAGTTTTAATTCATCCATAACGGTCTGTGCTGAACCATGGGGATAGAGGAGAAGGATCAGCCCTATTCTTGGTTCTTTATTTAATGCACTTTATTCTAGATCTGATTCCATCTTGATCTTAGCTGAACTTATTTGAAAAACACCCAAAACTTCATCAAAGACGTTAGAAACAATAGTATCATATGATAAAACGATTTCAGATTGACCCATAAAGATTTCGCAGATCAACATCATTTGGTTTTTCAAAATCACTTATGCAAACTCAAGTTTGTATTTCTAGACTCGAGTTTGGGGTTCATCCAGAAAGTATGACTGTTGATCAGTGGTCTAAACTGGCAGTTTACAAATGCTAACTCGAGTTTGGTTCTTACAGAGAAGACTATCAGGTTCTGGATCTGGAATGGAACTTTGGACATGAAGCTAAACTCGAGTCAATTAGTGACTAACTCGAGTTTGGGTTTATGTTAGGAGAATAATCCTAAGTTCAGGAACTTTCAGACTGGAGTTTAGGATCATAAACTGAAGTTTGCAATGTGGACATATTGATGTTCTTTCTGTATGATTCAGACTCGAGTTTGGGGAAGCAAACTCGAGTTTCAGTAAGAATTGAAACTTTGAGATTTATCTTGGTCAAGTGTAAACTAGAGTTTGGAAACACAGACTGGAGTTTACAAGGCTTATGAAGATACTGAGTTTTCTGGATTCTTTCTGTTTAGTCTAAACTCGAGTTTCATGTTCCAGACTAGAGTTTGTCTAGTGCAAAATTCTGATTGCTCTCTGTATCTCCCAGACTTCAAGTTTGTTTTTGCAAATTGGAGTTTGGCTTGATGTGAAAAACTTTGATTGCTTTCTGTGACTCCTCAGACTCGAGTTTGTCTAAGCATACTCGAGTTTGGCTTTTATTGCAGAATTGAGTAGCTTTTTGTCAAGTCTCAAACTCGAGTTTACATACCTAAACTCAAGTTTGCCTTTGACAGTAAGTTTTTTTTTATGTTACCAAAAACAAACTTCATACCAAGTTTACAATTGTCAGTTATCATCAAAACACACAGAGAACTAACATATAGTGCCCCCTTTCTTTTATTTCTTTTCGCCTATGGAGTCTTACAAAACCAAAGAGAAACTTATAGAATTTGTATGGACCACCCTTAAAGGCGTCCGAGATAGGAAACTTTTTAATCCCTATATCGAGTCGTTCAAGTCGTTCAAAGACGGCTTCTTCAAGGTTGAAGCTATTCCTGGGCAACAACCCTGGTTTCTTGAAAAAAACCAATTTCAGGGAAATTGAGGAGAGATTCCCCCTATATTGGACGAGTGAGCATTTCGACTTGTCTACCAAATCCTTTAACCCCAAGTTGAATAGTTTTACTTCTGATGAGCAGAAAGTGATAACCTTCTTACTGGACCTTAGTAAGACTATGGGGCGCTTTGACGCCGCCGTCTATATAGATAAACCCTTGCTTAGGAAAAAGAAGTCGGGTGCAAGTATGAATGTTGTTGGAGTTGGAGTTGGATTGTTGCATTATCTCTTTCATCTTTAATACCGAATACTTACTGAAGTCTTATGTTTGTTTGTAGGATCAAAGATGGGAAGAAAACCGCCATATTTGAACAGGTGTGAAAGCCTGGCCGCTACACAAGACATCGGTTCTGGCCAAGAAAGGGGAGTAGCCGACGCCGAACAAAGCCGTGAGCAAGCTCCCCGCAAGAAGTCTAAAACCACTCAGGCTGCCCCAACTCAGTAACCTTCAAGCAATTTGACACTGACCTCGGTCGCTCCCACTTCTGCGCCAGTTGCACAGCCGTCCTCTCCTCGACCTAAACAAAGAGCTAGACTTCAGCGCCTATTTTAGTCCTAGCTATTTTCATGAAAGGTCTACCTAATATGATTGGTGACTTACTGTTAGGAGACTCATCCTCCATATCTAAGATGTAAAAATCAGCAGGAAATATCAACTCATTAACTTTGACCAATACATCTTCAAGCAAACTAGAGGGATGAGCATTACTCCTATTAGCTAACTGAACAATAACAACAGTATGACGCAAAGGACCAAGACCAAGAGATGCATAGACAGATGCATGCATAACATTAATTAAAGTACTTAAATCTAGCATGCAATCATCAAATATATAATTACCAATAATACAAGGGATAGAAAACATTCCTGGATCCTTGTACTTTCGAGGCATGGTAGGCTGGATGAGTGCTAATACATTCTGGTTCATGCTCGCTCATTCATTTCCCTTCAATCTCCTCTTGTTGGTGCACAACTCCTTCAAAAACTTAGCATATTTAGGAATCTGCTTGATTGCATCCAAGAGAGGAATGTTGATCTCAACCTTTCTGAATGTCTCTAGAATATCCTTCTCTTGTGCTAGTGACTATTCTGCCACTTTCTTGGATTGAATGGATCTATGAAGGAAAGGAAGAGGAATAGGAGTGTCCTCTTCAATTTATTTCACCACCTCCTTATCTTTAGAGTCACTCTTCACATTTCCTGACTCTCTATCTGATGTAATCACATCTGCAGCTAGCCTAGGCTCTTCCAATTACTTGCCGGACCGTAGGGAGATAGCACTCATGTTCCCTTTAGGGTTAGGAATGGTCTGTGAAGGAAGAGTATTGTTGGAACCTTAGGGTTAGAGTTGGTTCAATGATGTTTCCAATTGGCCAATCTAGGTTTGTAAACTCTGAATAGAGGTTTCAGTTTGCTAGTGGAATTGCAATGTAATCTTAGCAAATTGCTTCATCATATCCTCAAGTGAGGAACCAGAGGAACCACTACTACTGCTAGTAGGTTGCTGTGTCACTGGAGGGGGTGCACATATGGCTGGTAGTAGAGGAGGAGCTGGAAGAGGAGGTGATGCATAATGTTGGAAACCCGATGGTCTAAACTGTCTCTATTAGTAACTACCAGAATTATGATTATGTTGAAACTGGTTGCTTTGATTCTGGTAGTTCTAGTTGCCTAGATTCTGGTTCCAGCGGAAGTGAGGTTGGTTTCTCCAGCCAGGGTTATAGGTATTAGAGAATGCATTGTTCTATTGCTGGAATTGAGGCTTCCCTAGAAACACACCAACTGCAACTACTGAATTGTCCTAATAATTGGGATCTTAGAAGGTAGGACAAGATTCAGTAGGATGGTAAGGATCAACACAATATCCACATGAATATCCAATCTGAGGAAGGGAAGCATGTACTGTTTGTGTAGCTGCCAACTGTCTAACCAGAGAGGTCAAGTCATCAAATCTATTCTCAAGTCTTTATTGATCTGCAACTTGAGGTGTGTGAATCTGGTAGACAGGGGTACTATTTGCTCTAGTACCAAATTGCTGTCAGCCATAATGGATATCAAATCTCTAGCCTCCTTTAATGTCTTATTCTGCAAAGCCCCACCACTAGAGTCATCAACCAGATTTCTGTTGTTAAGCAGCAAACCCTCATAGAAGTATGTAATTAGCAGGTGCTACGTGATATGATGGTGTGGATAGCTAGCACATAACCTCTTGAACCTCTCCCAATACTCATGTAGGTTCTTCCCATTTACTTGCTTAATGCCACTGATTTCTTTCCAGATGGATGTGACTCTTGAGGAGGGAAAGAATTTCTCCAAAAACAGATTTGCCATATCATTCCAACATACAATGGATTGAGGTTGAAGGTATAACAACCAGTCCTTAGCTCCCCTTCAAGTGAGAAAGGAAAAGTTCTCAGTTTGATATGCTCTTCATTAATAGCTTGTGGCTTTATTGTGCTACAAACCACATGAAACTCCTTCAAGTGCTTATGGGGACATTCACTGCAAGACTATGAAACTTGGGAAGCAAATGAATAAGACCATATTTAAGTTCAAAGTTAGCACCAAGTTCAGGATATTGAATGCATAAAGGTTGATTGACCACTGCAGATGCAGCCAATTCTTTCAAAGTTGGACGATTTTCTTGTTCTGCCATATTTTCAGAGTTTGCAAAAGTACTACTGGAATCAGTAAATTCAAAAATTCAGAATCTGAAATAGGATCCGTAGTGACTAATTACTTAACCTCACAGTCCGTCTAGGAGCTAGGATAGTTCTCTCTATTTCAGGATCTCTTTCTAACAGATCATCTGGATTAGTAGTACTCCTGGCACTCATACAACAACATATAGTAGAATGGAAAACTCACAAAACAGCAAACAAACAGACTTACAGAACCACAAAAACAGTGACAAAACAACAAAAACACTAATATGACACTAGAAGACTCAAAAGACAAAAACAGAAAACCAAACTAGAAATTAACTAAAACAAATGCAGAAACACTACCAAATGATTTTTAAAATTTATGGGATTTGTATGGAAACACTCCTAGACCATTGGGGGACCCAAAAAGGCAATACAAAAACTTAAAAAATTGAAAAAGTGATCAAAACGATGGAATTTGGCTTAAAAATGAAGACCACATGACTAAGCGATGTTTCTTGATATTTAGGCCGAAATCTATCAACTGGAAAAATTTCAGCCCAATCAGAGATAAAAGCAAGTTCTAGTAGAAATCCTAGAACAATTTCAAAAATACTGGCTACGTCCCACCGAGACCAAAAAAACAGCAAAAACAAGGCCTAAACGGTGGAATTTGACAACTTTAAGTAGGACCACACATCCCTAAAGAGGATGATTATTGTTTAGAATGTCAAATTCCTTGTGAAAAAGCCCTGGTTCAAGTGATCTAGGTGAGAAAATTTTCTGCCTAGTCACCCGAACCGATTAAACTACTCCTAATCTACTTATTGTTACTAATCAAACCGATGCGAATTCCTCGGCAATAGTGCCAAATTTTGACAAGAGATTTGTCATGATCTCCCAAAATAACCAGGATCGATATGATTTTGCAATATAATGGGAACCTGGATCGTTTTCCCAACGAATTCGTAATAGGTTTAAATCGGTAACAATGAAACAAAACAGTAACAATTTAGGGGGAAGTTTTTCAATGCATTGAACATTAAAATATAACTAAACAGAAATAGATAAAGAGAAGATTAAACAAGTAAAATGAGATTACACAGATAAACAGATGATTAACCTAGGAATTCGAATTCCATCACTTTCCTTCCTCGGACGTAAACAGATTTCGAAACAAACTCATTATTGATTTTGGACGAACTGAAATTTCTAGTTCATCCAAAAAACCCCTCAACTAGAAGATCGTCTAGCGTTTATCTAAACAGTATTGTGTCACTATACAATCGTACAGCAAGCACTTGAACTTAGTTTGAACTGAATCCTTGGGATTTCTCAATTTGGGTGTTAAATCTAACACCCAATCCGAAAGTAAATCGAATCCGAAATTACAAGACATAAACGAATTTGTTACCATTAAGAATGAATCCTCTGGACAGTGGAATCCTTAATCCGTAGGCTAATCTCAGACGTTTAGCTAATCCTAGCTAAAAAAATTGATAAAGAACATGAAGAACACTGCAAAGAAAATGAAACTTCTATGTTTGATCTGAAAATATCTCAAAACGTAATAACATATTCTGTTATGGCTACTCCTAACTTAAACTTGTTAATTCTCTATGGGTTTTGATGATAACAATCAATTGTAAAACCAAAATTGAAGAATTGTCTCAAGGAAGCAAAAACTTGTTGATTGAGGCAATACTCGAGTATCAGTAGCAATACTCGAGTATTGGCCCTTTAAAGAAAAGCTCAATGTTAATGTGTAAAGACAATACTGCAGTATCCCAGTGGATGCTCGAGTATTGGGCTTTACAGAGAGCATCGTAAGTTTTATGTCTGGACAAAACTCGAGTATTGGTTTGAATACTCAAGTACAAGCCTAAAAGACTCTTCAGTATTTTTGAAGAAAAATGAAAACTCCAGTTTCAGAAACTCTATCTTTAGAATGTGAATAGTCCAGTTTTCCACTTGGCTCCAAATTCAAATATTTTCACTTTTAAATGAAAACTTGAGTATGACATTAAGACACTCGAGTATTGGACCAAGTAGAGATTATAAAAAATTTATTGCATTTACAAACTCCAGTTTAGTACTAGCTAAAATGCTCTTTGAGTTTCAAAATAGAAAGGCATACTCGAGTATGGTTTTGGATGCTCGAGTATCGAGTCATACAGAGAGCATTCTTGTTTTTCTAAGGTTTCAATACTCCGGTTTTTAATGAATACTTCGATATTGATGTTTTGGGCTTATTTTCATCAAGAATCCAAAACTCGAGTATTGGCTTAAGTAAAACTGAAGCTTCAAAGCTCAGATCACGAGTTTTGTCTCTAGAAGGAGAATACTCGAGTATAAACACAGATACTCGAGTATAGACTTAAGTGCATAGTGACATACTCGAGTATTGATGCACAAACTCGAGTATTGATCGCACCTACTGATAATTCAAAAGTGCGAAATATGTGTAATGCTTGTTGAATGATATGAACGATTTCTATTATTAATTATCAACATTACCAGATATATTTAATGTGTTTGCTAGTGTATTTCAGCCAATTTACAGATGATTCAATCAGATTAAAAGAGCTGTTATCACATAAAGCAAAGTCTTGTTAGAGCATTAAATGCAAGGCCACCTAACTTGCCATAATCCGATCTACCAAGCTCTGCACTATGCAAAAAGGATAAAGAGACATTCACCTAATCAAGGACTGACATTCCAACGGATATAAATGTCTAGAAGTCAACCTTTATCCTACAACTAAAAGAATAAGCAAAAGAGTAGAGAGAGAAGAGGCCAAAGTGCTTCCAACTGATGAACAACTTCACCAACAGTCATATGGATGGTTGCAACGACTATTAATCATACTCTAAATATAAATAGAGCAGCATTCAATTCTCTTCATTAACCATTGAGCTAGAAATCAGAAAAGCATTAAAATTTGTTTATATACTCTTAGAGCTTTCTGTACAGAGTATCTTTTGACACTAAAGAGCTTCAATGATCATTATTATCTGCTCTTTAAGAGAGTTTATCATTTGTATCATCATTTATTGTAAGTAATCTAAAGTCAGGGGACTTGGAGATTTGTGGTTTATTGATTACAACTTGTAAGGGGGAGCAAGTTCTAGTGAGAGAATTGCTTCAAAGTTACAGAATGTGTAATCAAATGAATTAGTGAAATACTCAGGGTGCCTGAGAACTGGACGTAGGCCATAAAGTTGGGCCAAACCAATATAATCCTCTGCGTCCATTTTATCTTCCCTGCACTCTGTTTTTGCTCTGCGTTATAACCTTAAAACAGAACCAATGAAAGATTTTCAAAAATCCCAAATTCACCCTCCTTTTGGTGATTTAGCTCCACTTTCAAAACTTAGCCTAAAATGGAAATGGGCTAGGGTTGCACCATGGCCTAAAACGAAATAAATGGCAAATGAGTTCTTAATTACAATATTGGGGCCCAATAAATATCTAGAATTATACATATGTCTTTGGCTCTAAAATTAATCGCCCTCTTGACCGAATTTGTCCTTCAAGTCTTCATGAAAATTATAGCCCTCTGGATTATCTGAAAAAATGAGACAAGAATGAGGCAAATCTGATGTCTAGTTCAAGAGTTATGGAAAAATTAGTGAAGCAATGTAAAACTGGAAATTTATCATTAAAAATGAATTAATTCCAAATAAAAGCCCAAAGCCCAAATAAACATTAAAGCTCATTATTTATTAGCTAACAATCCTAAATTTACTACCCAAAAGATACAAATAAGTGTGTAAAATATTCAATTATTAACAGCTACTAATTTAATTTTTTGGCAAAAAAAAAATCCAGACTAATTAGTTTATTATTTTAACTAATAAACCAATTAGTTTGGTTTAAAAAAATTTATTTTTGATAAATATACTAAAAATAGTCCAACATGCCCATGAAGATTGGGCTTTAATATAGCCACTGTTATCCCAGGAAAGACTTAATGTGTCATTTTGATTAGAGACATTTTACAAAGATAAAGGTGGCTATCATAAAAACCCAATTTTCGATCGCTTGTTAGATGATCTTTAGAAGAAAATAAGTCTTCACGTCAAAGAAATAACCAAATCTGGCTTGTAACTGAATAATTGCCTCGGCTTCAAGGATGAGAGAGGCAAATATCTGCAACTATAATCTCTCGAGATAAGAGATTAGAGCTGCAGATTTCTGCATGTCTTCAACTACCATGCCGAGATAGTTCATTCAGTTACAAGTCAGATTTGGTGATTTCTCGGTATTTTATATTTGTTGATGTGCGGACAGATGAATTTATATAGAGTAAATATTAGTAGCAGTTAGTGGCAAAATCGCTACAAAATAATAGTATTTGTCACGGTCCACGTGTCGCTATACCTCAACCACGACAAAGTTCAGTTGTTTCACTTTCTTGTAGCAGTTATTCTCACATAACCGTGACAAATCAACCGTGATAAAAATTCACACTATTAAGTGTGAAGCTATTGCCATATTTGTAGTGGTTTTTCATAGCGGTTCATACATTAAAACCACTACTAATATTATTTTTTTGCAAAAAAAAAAAAATCCAAACTGATTAGTTTATTAGTTTATTAGTTTGACTAATAAACCAATGAGTTTGGTTAAAAAAAGAAAAAAATTCTTTCTGATCAGTGTACTGAAAATAGTCCAACATGCCCGTGAAGATTGGGCTTTAATATAGCCACCGATCTCCTTGTAAAGACTCACTGACTCATTTTGAACAAAGATATTTTACAGAGAGAAATGTGGCTATAATGAAAACCCAACCTTCAGCCGCTTGTTAGATGATCTTTAGGATAATAGAAGTCTTCATGTCAAAGAAATACCTAAATCAGGATTGTCACTGAAGGTTCTGCTCAGCTTCAAGGAAGGGAGAGGCAAATATCTGTAGCACTCATCTCTCAAGATGAGAGATCAGAGCTACAGATATTTGCATGTCTTCAACTATAAAGCCGGGATAGTTCCTTTAGTAACAACGCAGATTTAATGATTTATCGGTATTTATAATTGTAGTTTGATGTACGGATATATGGCATATATATAGGTTAAATATTAGTAGCGGATGTGATAGAAACCACTACAAAATAATAGGATTTTTTGTGGTCTAGTCGTCACTATACTTTAACTGCGACAAAATTGCGCCGTTTAGCTTTCTTATAGCAGTTATTATCAGGAAACTGCGGAAAAAATTCATGCCATTGGGCGCCAACACCGGCACCATATTTGTAGCGGTTTTTCATTGAAACTGCGACAAATTAACCGCCACAAACATTCGTGCCATTACACGCCAAATTGGCGCCACATTTGTAGTGGTTTATTTGGCAAAAACCGCTAAAAATAACATTGCAAAGTGGCCTACACTTTGGCTTCAATCCTCGTACTACGAATTTGTTGCGGTTTTGGATAAAACCACTACAAATATATGATTTAGTAGCAGTTTTTTGTGACCACAACTGATTAACCGCTACAAATCATGATTTTTTTGTAGTGTTTGTCAAAGGTATCTCAGGGGTACAAAAAAGGCTTTTAAGACCAGACGAAAAAGGCATCGTAAGACCGGATCAATGACCGGTCTCGTTCCAGGTGATCTTAAAAGTCTCTTACTTTTAAGACCGGATTCGCAACCGGTCTTAAAAAATACTTTTAAGACCGGACTTTTAAAATATCCAGTCTTAAAAGTCTCATTCTATCACAAAAAAGGGACTTTTAAGACCGGTTGCAAAAACACATCCAGTCTTAAAAGTCCCTTTCTATTAAAAAATACCTGGAAACTAGAAATTTGTCCGGGTGAGCAGCATATTAGGGATAAATTTGAATAATCTCTTTTGATACAAATCCAACACCACCATCCCATCCTTTTGGAAGCTGCATAGATCACATCATTTCATCACTTAAGTTAGACTATCCTGATTCAATGAAGGATGAAAACTTGAGTTCTCTTTGAAATGATATAACAAGTGAGAAACTAACCTGTTTTACGACATAGTATACTTTGAAACGACCAGGATAATTAGCAACAAAACGGTCCAATTCTTCTTGCATATGTATAAATATGCAAATTACTATAAATGAGAAGTAAACAAACATTGTGTACCTTAAACAAAGACATACTTGGAACGTTACAGTGATTCCAAACCCTCCAGTAAGCATCCCAAAGATAAACCCATCCAGCATCCTGAATTGACCTCAATTCATAAATTTTGGCTTGCAAATTTTCCAAGTCATAAAAGCAAAAATAAAATAGATCGAAGAAGACAAAGTAAAAATTGCGAACCTGGAGAAGCTAGAACCAAAACAAGAAACCTTCGGAGCAAAGAAGAGCAATTTTCGTAGCGTTGGAAAATTTGTGAGTGAGGTCCTTGAGATAAGATGAGATGAGTTGAAAAGAGTGAGGTAAAATTTAAAAGGTCGAAGAGAGGTTTGGAGAGCGAAATTCAATTTTCGAAGCGGGAAAATAAAAAATTCATTTTTTAGACATTTTAGACCGGACTTTTTAAACATCTGGTCTTAAAAGTATACTTTTTAGATCGGACTTGTTAAATATCCGGTCTTAAAAGTCTTTTAGAGAAGTTTAGAGAGTGAAATTCAATTTTCGGAGTAGGAAAATAAAATATTCATCTTTTATACTTTTTAGACCAGACTTTTTAAACATCCGGTCTTAAAAGTATACTTTTTAAACCGGTATTTTTAAATATCCGGTCTTAAAAGTCTATTTTTTAGAGATTTAAAGAGCGAAAATCAATTTTTGAGGCGGGGAAATAAAAAATTCATCTTTTAGACTTTTTAGACCGAACTTTTTAAACATCCAGTCTTAAAAGTCTAAGAGAGCGAAATTCAATTTTCAGAGCGGGAAAATAAAAAATTCATCTTTTAGACTTTTTAGACTGGACTTTTTAAACATCCAGTCTTAAAACTATACTTTTTAGACCGGACTTTTTAAATATCTGGTCTTAAAAGTCTATTTTCTAGAGATTTAGAGAGAGAAATTCAATTTTTTGAGCGGGAAAATAAAAAATTCATCTTTTAGACTTTTTAGACCGGACTTTTTAAACATCCGGTCTTAAAAGTCTAAGAGAGCGAAATTCAATTTTCGAAGCGGGAAAATAAAAAATTTATTTTTTAGACTTTTTAGACTGGACTTTTGTAAACATCCGGTTTTAAAAGTGCTCTATATATTTGTTGGAAGTTCAGATTTAATTAGTTAGTGTATACAATTATATTATGCAATTATCTTAATTAAGTTGTTAGACAGATTTTCGTAATTAAGTTAGCAGATTATGATTTTTTTAATTTCGTAATTATATTCCTGATTGTAATCCCTAGAATATATTATGGAATTATCTTAATTAAGTTATTAGAGAGATTTTAGGAATTAAGTTAGCATATTATGATTTTTTTGAATTTCGTAATTATATTCCTGATTGTAATCCCTAGATTATAGGAACTTCCTAGGTCAAAAGATTATTTACTTATTAGCATCTATATATAATTCCAATTAAGCAAAGGATTAAAGCATCACATTCTCGGACTCATCTCTAATCGACGTCTTCTCAAAATGTTTACGAAATTGCCACCGGTCATACTTTTAAGACCGGATCTTTTCTAATCCGGTCTTAAAAGTATTCTATATATTTACAAAAATGCCACCGGTCATATTTTTAAGACCGGATCCTTTATAATCCGGTCCAAAAAGTTCTTTATATTTACAAAACTGCCACCGGTCATACTTTTAAGACCTGATTCTCTATATCCGGTCTAAATGAGGCAGTCTTAAAGCGTTTTTTTGCACTAGTGGTATCTTTATACAAATAGGTTCTACTACTTGGCTTAGTTTAGTTAGGGACATGATGATATATGGATCTAAATGACTGAAATTTTTATATGAAGGTCTCAATTCATATATTAAGAATGCCAATAAATATATTTGAAGCTATCAAATAGAGAGAGGACTAATTTGAGTTTCTCTCTCCATAGCAGACTCTCAAGTCCCTACAAGTGGAGTTAATTAGTTCATTTCCCTCAACTAAAGTTATATTAGTTATCAATGACTATACGAACTTATTGTTCTTCATGATCTATCAATAATACATATTACCTCCTATTTTTAATGTAACAGTTCATCTCTAGTGACAATTACAGTACAAACAAGCTATTTATCTTTTTCGTGTTTCTTGAGACTCCTATAATCTTCAAGGGGCATGCCGCATGTGACCACAATGATAGTGATTTCAATGGTGAGCATGTCGTTCTCATTTAAGAATGACAAAACACACATCAAAATTGGAGGCATGGAAATTTTGGAAGCTTATCAATTTAATTAAAAAAAATAGAAAATTCAACGTCTTTTACAAAATTAATTTATTTTTAGGGGTGCAAAGTTTTGGTATGGTGCAAAAAATGGATGTTAACCTCATCCGAGTCCAATTTATCAATAAATTAAAACAAAGTAAAAGTTATTTAGAGTAGGAAAAAAATACTGCAATAAGATTAATATAAAATTAGGATCTTCAAGTTGCAAATATTAAAAAGAAAAAAAAAAGAGAAAAAGTTCTGTTTAAATCCATTTGAAATATCTAAATTTAGAACCAGGCATGCACATTTAACAAATCCTTAATAAGACCTAAAAGTCTGATTAGGAATTTATGAATGTTGTTAAAAGACTATAATGCCTCTTTATAATTAAACAAATCAAAGATTACTAATTGCAAATTCCTATTTACTTTTAACCCTAACCCCATAATCCACTCTTTAAAGTATCATAATCTCAATTTTTAGTCGACTCAATGATATTGAAGGGTATGTCTTCACAATTTTTGTAACCCTAACGTCCCACAATTTACATGGAATCCATATGGGATGATTGAAAAAATAAACACCCATAGTAGGCTTTCGCAACTATAGATTCATTTTTAAAAAAAAATTTATCTTCGATTTGCCTTGAAAAAAAATCAATCCAAATTTAAAGGTAATTATAAATTATCTTCAATTAGAAAATTATTTTGTTGTCATGTGTTATCGAAAAGAGGAACTCAAAAAAGAAGACTTGAACATTATGTCAAATGGCGAATCAATCGGAGAAATCTGATTTGCGAGGAGGAGATGCGAGGAATCGACATGTAACATCCCAAATTTTGGGCCCTGATTATTGAGAATAAGCCTAAATTAGGCAGACGACTAAGCCCAGTTTGAGAAGAGTCCTAAGAATGTCGAGAGATAGGAAGCCTCTCGGGGATTAAGTAATTAGGCTATACGAGTCAGTAGACCTAGTATCTATAGTCCGTGAAATTAAAGTGCCAATGAAAAAGGGGCACAGAAGACCTATACGATGTTAATCCAGTAGGAAAATATGCCCCCCAACTATGTCCTAAGGTATAGGACAATTAGTTGAGTGAAAATATGTCAGTATAAGTAAGTATACGATATTTTTAGAGCAGTCGGGTATACCCTGCGTTTTTTAGAAAACATCGGTATGTGGAATCGTTTGTCGGGTCTCAGTAGTCATGTTGAAATCCCAAGTAAAACCCGAGCAAGAGTTTTGAGTACGCCGCGTAAATTGAGACAAACACGCAAACCGAGACAACACACACACAACTTACAAGTGTCTTCTTCTAATACTTACACATGTCATTTTCTACTCTCACAAACATGACACATGTCATACATGCAAAGAAACACACAAATCAAATAAAATAATAATAATAATATATTTCCTCTCTACTCTTTAATTCACGGCAATACACACACACATAATTGATCACACTTCTCTCAATTCCCTTTCTCCACAGCAATTCCCTCTCTCCATGGCAACACACACACACATAACTGATTTCATTTTCTCTCAACTCCCTCTCTCCATGGCATTCCCTCTCCCTTGTTCTCTCAAAATAATTTCCTTCATCCTCTCAAGCATCAAAATTTCCATTAATCACTCCCCCATCTCCACGGTCAGCACCATCATCATCATATTCAAGAAATGCTTTAAGATTAAGAAGAAAAGAAGGAAAGAAGAAGCAAGTAGAAGGTAAGAACTTGAACACTAATCATAGTATATTATATGTTCTTGCCATGCATGTCAGTTTGATGGATTGTAAACTCACATGCATGTGGCTTTGAGGTCAGATTAAAGGATGTGAAGAAGTAAAGGTGCTCACAAAGTCAAGAACAAGCTTAGTGGTAAGCACATCTTCTTCTTAAAATTTTGGAGCTTTGCTTTGAAAACCCAGATCTGGAAATCTATGGAAAAATCAAAGAAAACGTTGGAATATGGAAAATCTGAGACAACCATCGTGTTCCTTACAAAAAATTGTGTGGGAATAAAGTGGTTAATGAATTTTTAAAGGTGTTTTGAAAAGTAAAATCATAAGCTTCATAAAAATGTTGAAACTGCTAGTTTTGGAAGTCTAGAGTCAGTCCGCTTGCATGGATGCTTTAAATGATCAAATGGACTTATAAAATTATGAAAATATTCCAAAAGATAGACGACATGCATAGCTTTAAAATGGTGGGTATTTTGTATTTTTCTAAGCTCTGGTCATAGAGAAATAAATTGTACAAAATGACCCTACGTTTTGAAAACCAAAACTGGGCAGTGAGCTTGTATGTGGAATTTTAATAGGTAAACGAACCTATAAAATTCTGAAAATTTCTAGAATGAAATAGGACTCATAGAGCGTTACTTTGATATATGGTTTTAATTTGTAAAGCTCTGTACAATGAGATATGAATTTTTAAAGATAAGCTATGAATTCTGGAAGCTTAACAGGACAGTCAGTTTGAAACGTAAAACCTAGGAATAATTTGACAAGTTTTGACCTTTGGAATTATTTTTCTATGAAAGGGAACTTGTCTAGGAACACGTGAGAGTTGATGGTACATTAAAATGATTTTTTCCAATTAATTAAAAATAATTGAAGTTGTTGGACTGTTAAGGATAGTGACAGATAAAGGTTAAAAGTAACAAGTTTAAGTTACTTAATTAAACCCTAATGAAATAAGGGTTAAAAAGGAAAGTAAACATTCATTTTCCCTGGTTCTAAAGGTCAAATGGAAAAGAAAGGAACTTCAAGCATCCCTGATGGTTAGCAAAAGAGGAACCCAAGTAAGGACAGTAGTCCTTAAAAGGTAGTGGGCTTACTTTACTTGCATGTATTTGATATTATTGCTTATGTGTATATGTATGATTTCTATGCTTGCTTGTTATGTGTAACATACTTGAATGATAAAAGCTCTGTTTATGATTATGCTATGGCCATGAGTATGATGTATGAAACATTGAGCATGCAGAAATGTCATTATGTTAACATGAGGTTATGCAAGGCAAATATATCATACATTAGCATTTATCTTGCATGCACTGTATTGGTATTGTCTACTACCAGGATTCCTTAGAACCTCACCCTCCACTACCAACCAATAGTCAAGTGAGCACTGAAGAGAAGTGTTGCACAGGGTTCAAGGAGGGAGCGTTGCTTGAAGACAAACAGCAAAAGGAGAGTGGAAGAACCAAGGGACAACAGTGATTTAATGTGTTTAATTTTCACTGTCTATAATGAATGTAAGCGTTTGCAAAGGAGTATAAACCTTAGGAATACCCCTCTTATATAATCAAAAGTTGAAGTTTGTATCAGTATGTTAATGCTATTTTTGATTTTGCAACACTACTACGTAAGCTTATGGGCAAGAATGCTGGCACCCCGAGCGGATGTTACACAACGAGATTTAGATGGAGAGTTTTTTAAAAACAAAAGAATGAGACAAAGAAAATAGGAAAATGACATATTGGTAAAATTCACAAATTCATAAATCTCTAAATAGGCCTATAGGCCTTAGTAGGGATTTATTAATAGCACATGCCACTTAGTAGGGATTTGTTAAAAGCACATGCCAGATTCTTGGATTTTGGTATTTCAAATGGATTTAAATAGTGAAAATAGAGCAAATCACCAAGAGGGGGTGAATTGGGGATTTTAAAATTCTCTTCTGGATTACTTTGTTTTCTAATGTTAAACAGAACTGTTAAGAGTATTGAGAAGAAAAGCAAGACACACTAAATTTATACTGGTTCAATCCAATCTCTGACCAACGTCCAGTCCCCAGTCTCTTTGACATTTTCACTAATCCAACTGATTGCACACTCTGTAACTCAAAAGTAATTCTCTCACTAGAATCTACTCCCCCTTATAAGTTGTAATGAATAACCCAATCTCTAAGTCCCCCGACTTGAGATTCTTTACGATAAATGATTTTACAATCAAATAAAACTCTCACTAAGAGTGGATAGATAAACACTGAAGCACAGAGTATCAAAAAGATACTTTACAAGTGAACACTAAAAGAGTAGTTGTGAAACTTGAATGTAATTTGTTTTCAGCAGTCTTGGTTGTTGAGAAGAATTGAATACAACTTTATTTATACAAAGAAAATGATAAATGATCATTGCAATCTTCATTCTGATCGTTAGTGCATTAATCTAGCTGTTGGAGGCACTTTGGTCTCTTCCCTCTCTACTCTTCAATTAATTCTTTGTGTTCAGAGGATAAATGTTCACTTCCCTTGAGTTTTTGTCCATTGGAATGTCAGTGACTAGTTTAGGTAAGAAGTATTTATTCATTTTGCATCATGCAAATGTTGTTTGTTCAGAACTTAGCAAGTTTTCTGTACTTTTCAATAAATGCTCTGACATGTTTTTTGCTTGTGTTGAACCAGCTCTTTTAATTCACTTGAATCATCTCTAAAATAACTGAAATTCACTAGCAAATAGGTTAAACATATGTAGATATATTGATTAATGATAATAAGAAGCATATAGATTAAACATTAAGCTTTTCACAGATTCTGATAATTCAAAGTTTGAATTCTGTTATATAGACTCGAGTCAGTTCATCAAGACTCGAGTTTGTAGTTCATATTTAAATGCATAAACTCGAGTTATATATGTTTGACTCGAGTTTTCTTCACACAGAGAAGAAAGTTGCAATTTGAACTCTCTAACATGTTTTGAGCTAAGTATAAACTTGAGTCATTAAGTGACTACCTCGAGTTTTGGGCACTTGAGATGAAAAACACATTTTTAGTCCAAAAGCTCAAAACCAGAGTTTTCATACAAAACCAGCGTTTTCAAATGGTTTAAAAATAGTGATGTTTTTTGTGAAGCATAAACTTGAGTTTCCATGGTTTAACTCGAGTTTCCGTAAAAGCTTAGAAAACTGCATAGCTTACTGGATTGATCAAACTGGAGTTTTCATTTCGAAACTTAAGTTTTCAAAACCTTAGAATTATATGTTGTTCTCTGTAAGTCTAAAACTCGAGTTTTCTCAAAGAAGAAAACTTTGAAAGATATTCAATTAGATCATATTAGAGTTTCCAAAATCATAACGCAAGTTTTCACAAGCTTAGAATACTATATCTTGCTGTAAGTGATGAAACTCGAGTTTTCAAAACCCTTACTCGAGTTTCCAAGTTATTTAGAAAACTCAGATTTCCTACATTGTCAAACTAGAGTTTGTTAAAACCAAATTCTGGTTTTCTTTTCATTTGAAAATATAGGAGCTCTTTGTGTCATCCAGAAACTCGAGTTTTCAAATTGAAACTCGAGTTTGTCTTTGTCATTAAGCTTTTTCTTCTTTCCAAAGACAAATTTCAATCTACATTTACAATTGTCAATTATCATCAAAACTTATAAAGAACTAACAAATAGCATTTTCCCAATTTTTTATGTAAATTCAAAATTTCAATTATAAATATGCTCTTGTTTTGTACCAATATTTTAATAGGGCTTTTAATTGTCATTCTTCCTTTCTACTATTGAATAAAAGTAGTTTAAATCTTTATAAACAAAACTGAATGATATGATTTTACACGGTTGAAATCCCATCACGAGAGTTGCTCACATTAGTGCCACTAGTGCAAAAAAAGTGTTTTAAGACCGCCTCATTTAGAGCGGAGAATCGACGCACCGCTCTTAAAGAAATGACCGGTGGCAATTTTGTAAATATAAAAAACTTCTTCCACCGCATCAATTTTTAAGACCGCCTTAGTGAAAGCGGATGAATAAATCTTCGATCTTAAAGATATGTCCGGTGGCAATTTTGTAAATATCAAAGATCATCTTGAACTGTATCTTTTTCGATAGGTCTTAAATATATTATTCAGACCACTGGAAAAACCAACCGCTCTTAAAACATTTATAAAAAAATGAAATGTGAATTACTTTAAAGAGAAATCACGGACATCCCGACTTATATTTTATGCGGTTAAAAATAACATGGAAATTTTTAAAAATAATTGTATAAAACTTTTAAGACCGGACATATATAAATGACCGCTCTTAAAACATTCATTAAAAATAATTATAAATATTATGTCATTATTGAGAAATCCCGTACAGCCAAACTTATATTTTTTGCGGTGCAAAATAATAAGGAAATATATATAAAAATGGTAAAAAACTTTTAAGACCGGACATATATAAATAACAGCTCTTAAAACATCTCATTAAAAATAATTATAAATAATATGAAATTATTGAGAAATCCCGTACAACCAGACTTATATTTTTTGCGATGCAAAATAATAAGGAAAGATATATAAAAATGGTAAAAAACTTTTAAGAGCGGACATATATAAATGACGTTCTTAAAGTTAATATTTTTAAGAGCGGACGTGACTTCTACCCGGTACTAAATAATGAAAAATTTAAACTAATGGTTTATTAATTTTAAGACCGAACTTAATAAAAGGACGTTTTGAAATGTTAACCTTTAAGATCGTCGTTTTGAGTTTAACCCGTCTTAAAATTCCCACTATAACCTTTAAGACTGTCGTTTTATGTTTCTCCGGTCTTAAAAATGCCAACTATTTTCCTTGCGCGAAACCTTAACTTGTGTTTTACGTCTTTCTGTCTGAACACTGAAACCCCTGTTCTTGTTGCGAAACACTCAAATACCTCTTCCTGTTGCATTACATCTCCTCCTTGCAAACCGCCACCATCCTCTATTACTCTCTCATTTTCTCTGGCATTCCTTTCTTGCACCACCTCTCTCAACCTCTTTTCTTGTTTCGAAAATGAACAGAGGAAATGAGTGTAGTTCTCTTCCTGAAATGCCAGTTGATGATGTGACTGGTGTTAGTCAGAACGAACCATCTCCTTCTCAAAGTGAGCCTCCTCGTAACCTCCCTACACGCCGTCGTGGTAGAAGAGGCCCCACCCGATTGAAAGAGCTTGCCCTACGGCGGAGTGCCAATGAAAGGCTCGATATACAGTTTGATGGACATTTGGCTCCCTACAGCCCTAATAAAAGCAGATGCAATAGTTATGTCGGCTTACATGCACACAGCAAGGCAAGCATTTTGGTCGACGAGTGGAAAAATGTCTACCAAAAGAAGGTGAAGGATGTTATCTGGGACTCTATCCTACTTATGTACAATGTTCCTGACGATGAGAAGTTGAAAATCAAGACATTGTTGTATTGTGCTGATCACTGGAGGAAGTTTAAGACCCAGTTAGCGAACAACTATATTTTTGCTGAGGTTCCGGTTGGTCAGCCTCCCCCTAATCCTTGCGCCAAGTATGCCTTTCTTGATGAAGCAACATGACAACAATTTGTTCAGATACAGACTACTGAAGAAGCTTTGATGAGTCTATATATAATTTTTTTGTCCCTTCTTGTATACTTATTAACTTGTGCGGATATGTGAATGTTATTGTGTTCATTTATGAGGTCGTTAGTCAGGTTGCTTGCTTAGTAAGGTATTCTGTTATAGTAGGTCACGTAGACATTATTGTTAGTTAGTTAGTATGTGAAGTGTGTAATGGTATATATGCATGCTGTTATTGAAACTTGACTGAGTTTGAACCAGTTATGATGAATGAATGAATTGACTGAGTTGGCAGCAGTTCTGCAACTCCCTTTCCTCTGTTTCTCCCTATTTATTATACATACAATTCTACATCTTCCTTAACAAAGTCTTGAAACTTGATGAAGTGAATTTGACTAGTGTTTGAATTGAGGTCTGGAATTCATAATGAATAGTTGTTTTCGATTTTGATTCACAGATAAGAAGGCAGCAAGCACAAGAGATTGGGAGAAAGAATGGTTGCCCACAAACGGCTTCTCGTGGCGGATATGAAAAGGCTGAAAAAGAGTTGATGGCCGCCAAGCGAAAGAGATTGGAAGATGAAGCTCAAGCCAATCCTTCTGAGATATGTGATCCGCAGCCGCCATCTCTAATACGCCATGAGGAGTTATAGCTCTATATTTCCAAAAAGAAAGGCGGGGCGTACTCTAGTGAACAAACTCGTGCAGTTGCTGAGAGAATTGTAAGTAATTATGCTCCTGTTATTTGTTACTTTTTAGTTACTAAACATGTTTCGTTACTAATTATGCTCTTGTTATCTATATCTTACAAGAAGAACTCAAAATGCAAGAACAAGAGGGATTATTTGTGTCGGACGGGAGGAAAGATATTCTTACCGTTGCGACTGGAAAACCGGATCACGCAGGGCGTGTAAGGGGAATTGGAGGACCAGTAGGCTTGAAGCAATACTTTGGTAAATCCAAACGCCAAAGACAATCAATGGTTACCCGGGAGGAGATGGAACGTACGCTGGCCAAAGCAACTGAGGATGCAGAAGCCAGAGCAGAGAAGAAAGCAGCTGAGCAAGAAGCTTCATTAAGTGCAAAGTTTCAAGACGAGCTGAAAAAGATGAAGGAGGAGATGATGAAGATTGTCAGCTCTCGTGGAGAGAGCACTGTTCCCTTCCCACACTCACCTCCACCTGTCCAGTAGAGCACTAAAGGGAGCTGCATTATTGGACAGTCAACGGAACATTGTGAGTAATTGCTTGGGAGGCTTCATCTCGTAGCCAGTGAAGCTTGTACGTGTGTGTACTCCTCCTCAAGCCCCAGCCCCCGCTGATGAAGATGCAGCCTCACGTGATATTTTGCTCGCTCCTAAGTTGACTACCAAGGATGAGATTGGACTTCTGGTACTCAATCAAACTTTTGAAACCAGATCGTGGCCTCTAAATGCTGAAGTAGGCCCAAAAGAGAAGCTACCTATCTTTATTGACTAACAAGATTTAATCCCCCTTATCTTTCCTAAAAAGAAGATAACTGATGCAATTGTGTTGTTATTCATGAAGTAAATAGTATCTTCTTCTATGAGTACGTACATAATTTTAAGAGGTGTCATTTATATACGTACACATACATATATACTAGCTAATTCACTTATGCATGTCATTATTGTAGGTTGATGTATCATAGATGGGAGTACAAGGCAGAGAACATGATTTTGGATTCTTGTGCCCAAACTACCTAATTTTGACAACCGTGAATCAAAGAACAACATACATATCTAGGAGGTTGTCTAACAATATGAGAAGGTGGTACCTTGCACCATTCAACCATTCTAACCATTAGCAGTTGGTCCTCCTTTCCGCGGAGGAAAATAAAGTAGTCTTTATATGCTCCCTTCATCACGAACCAATGCCTATGTTAAAGCAGATGGTTGATAAGTAGCGTATGTCATTTTGTCACTGATTTTTGTCTAAAATCTCTTCTGTGAATTTTCAGTTACCAATATTGATAATTGAAATTTTTGATTTCAATAATAGGGCCATGTTGGAATACCAAAAGAAGGCCAAGAGAAAGGCTGGGCATCAGGTCAAAGATACTATATGGATCAAACCACAGGTTAGTACGCATGGACACTGCCTTGTGAACTTTGCCTTGTGAACTGTCATCACTGTGCATGCGCTCTTATATGTATATTTCTTGTTTGATTTTAGACACGTTGCCAACCACATGCTTCTAACTTATGTGGGCTTGACGTCATGCGACATATGTATGATATTATCACGCGAAGAATTCTGTCTATCACTGAAAAGGTAAATGTATTTGATATTATACGTACATACGTGTGGCGTGTTGACCCCTTTGATGAAAGGAATTAAGGTAGTATAATATATATTTCTGTCTTTGATGTTACAGACATTTGATTGCGTTGACCCCTTTCTTGATGGTGATATTGAGCGCATATGCCAAGTCATTTGTGAATTTCTCATTCAGGAAATCACAAATGCCCCTCAGGATTAATTTGTAAATATGCATGTGCTATAGACCTATATTACATCTGATCTTTTGTAAATAATAATTGAACAATTGTATAGTTTAATGATCAATAATTAATAAAATTGTTTATTCATTTCCAACAAATTATATTGATGCTTTTTATTTTTTGTTGCTGAATGTATTGTATGGAATTAGTTCTTAAACCTTTAGGACAAGATGCTATAAAATGAGCTTATTAAAAAGTTCAAAATATCCAGTGAGACTTTTAGGACCGTCTATTTCATATAAGTCCGGTCCTAAAATTCTTAGTATAATTTTTTAAAATATTGGAGACTTCTAGGACCGTCTATTTCATAAAAGTTCGGTCCTGAAGGGCTTTTTAAAAACACGTTTAATTTAATTTTAAAATATGCAATACTTTAGGAGCGGCTAGTTATTAAATGACCAGTCCTAAAAGTCTTCACCATTTCATTCGTTATGTAGAAATCTTCTTCTTCTGAGAAATTTAAACTAAAATATTGGAGACTTTTAGGACATGTGAAATGGAAAAAATTGAAGGAAATTTGCCTTCTCAAATGTTGTATAACAAGCATTTGTGGAGTTTTTCACAGGTTGCCTCACACACCAAAAAATAGAAGACTAAAATCCAAAACCAAGAGACTTTTAGGACCGTTTATTTCATAACAGTATGGTCTTGAAGGGCTTTTAAAAAATACGTTTTTAATTTTAAAAATATGCTAGATTTGTATAAGCGACTTTTTAATAAAAGTCTGGTCCTAAAAGTCCATGCGTAGAACTTTAGGACCGGCTTTTCATATGTCTACGGTCTTAAAGGTCTTTTTTAAATAAAAATAATTTTCTATTTCTTTTATACAGAAATGATGTTATGTTCAAATCAAATCAACTAAGCAAATATATCATGGTTAATTTTAAAGTCAATTAGCGATGACTCACGAGGACTTTAATTTACATGTTTTGTATGTTCTGTTATTAATGTCATTATTATATTTTTTTTTTAACAAATTAATTGTAATTATATAACTTATGTTAATTTTGAAGCCATTTTTGGAACTTCTCAAGTGTATGCAATCAGGTTTGCCAAAAAAGGTCGTCGCGGCTGCTATCATATATATACTTTTTATGCTGCCCCTTAGAGGGGCAGCAAGCAAGCCAGTACATAAAAAAACATACAAGAAAAAAAATAAAAAAACTAATTAATCCTCTGTTTGTTGCCGGAGGAGGAGAAGGAGGAGCATGTAGTGTCTGCTTCAGAACTAGGGACCTCGACGTCATTGGTGTCGAGGACCATGTTGATCTTCTTGTTGACGGTATGAAGGAGGCCACAGATTCTGCCCATTTGTTGGTCTATGTGATCGACGCGGGCCAGCAGATGCTCCACAATCTGCTTCACCTTGGGTTCGGTGGCAGAGGGGGAGGTCTCGCAGGTAAGAGAGTAGGACGAGGAAAAGGACGACCCAATGGTGGTCGAGGTGGTGGGGTAGCCATTATAGAATTAGAGATTGTAGAAGAAATGAGGATGTGGAGAAGAATGTGAAGAAACTAAAGTAACGAGGGGCTTAAATAGATGGAGCACCATCATTTGATTATCCTCGGAAGCCGAAGAGACTATCAATCATCATTACAGAGTGTAAGGATACGACTGCACCTCTTGGAATTTGGAACGAAGGCACTTTTAAGACCGCATATTCTAAGATAACCGGTCTTATATGTATTTTTTAATATCAACTTTAAGGATTCAAGTACACAACTCTAGGATACGAAGAGATTCATCTGACTAAAGCATTAAATTTTATGATGTAACTCCCAATATCGGAATTCGTATCGACGACACTTTTAAAGATATTACAAATATCAACTTAAATTCTGATTGGTATAAATTAAAAATTAGTAGTCTATAAGACCTATATAATTATTAGGTCTTAAATATTATTACTAATTATTTATTGCCAATTGAATCCAAATTCTCACTTTCCCATGTCTGAAACAGTGAAGCATATGTCCTACCATGTGAAATGGAAAAAATTGAAGGACTTTGGTCTTCTCAAATGCTGTATAATAAGCATTTGTGTAGTTTTTCACAAGTTGCCAACGCACCTCACAAAAATTGAAGGAGACTTTTAGGATCGTTTATTTCATAACAATCCGGTCCTGAATGGCTTTTTAAAAAATAAGTTTTTAATAATTTAAAAATATGCTAGACTTTTAGGAACGACATTTTAATAAATGTTCGGTCCTAAAAGTCCTTTAGGTCCAACATTTTATAAAGGTCCTAAAGGTCTTTTTTTAAAAAAATAATTAATTATTCTATTTCTTTTATGCAAAATTGAATCAACTGATATTAATGTTCAAATTAAATCTGATATTCTCACATTCCCATTTCGTATCCCTCTGCTCCCCTCTGCTCTAAACCAAGCTAGACAATGGTTAGATACAAGATAACCTCTTGCAGGACTACTCCTGAAGCTCGTTGGAAGATCTTGAGATAACTCGTTGGGCTACGTCATACTCAAACCAAGAAAACGCGTTCTGTTCAGACTAAGGAGTGTCGGGTCGTTAGACCCATTGTTATATCGGATGATGAAGAGGTTCCCGCTCCCCCTCTCCAACCTCCTAGTCTTAAACCTGAAGAAGTGATACTAATGCGCATACAACAGGAAATTGCTGATATCTGGCAGGAAATTTCTACCGCTAAAGCTAATATCGACAAGACATTAGCTGATAATTAGCTTTAGGACTTTTAGTCACATTGTAGGTTGTTTTTGTTATTTGTAAGTTTGTTGTTCTTATCAATGTAAAAATGGAAATGAACTAAGCTTATTAATGGAAAAAACCTTATTCTCAACGTACTATCCTTTATTTTCATTCTGTTGCTACTGCTGTTGAGCAAGAAAATATTCAGTTGCTGCTGCTGCAATCTTGTAGTTTAATTTTAAAGAAAATGTGGACTTTCACTAAATTCTTATATTAAAAAAATGAGACTTTTAGGAGCAGATGCTTAATAAGTAACCAATCTTAATGAATTCATTTAGGAGCGTATACTTAATATGTAACCGATCTTAAAGCTTCTATACCTTTAGGACCAGATGATTTACAATTAACCGTTCTTAATGACATTAAATATAAATGATTCTGTCGCGCACAAAAGTTAAATTTTCCTCTCTGAACTTCTCTTGTTCCGCCGAAAGTGATAATAACTCCTATTCACTCTCAACTCTCAAATGTTTTTGTGTTTCTTCGTCGCTGTCGCGAGACAGATCTCTCGACAAGCTAGTGCTGGTCAGCGTATCACCTTCTGGTTGGTTCCTTAGCTAAACGGTGATAGACCTGTATGTAAGATGTGTATTTCAGTTACATATATATTTTATTTTTCCTCTTTTCGTTGTGGGTTATTCATGGTTTGCACGAAATCGGTGAAATGTTGATGTGGGTTACTCTGTTGTATTTCGATACTGTACATTGAAGTTTATGTTTTACTTAAGTGTACATATTTGAATGACCAACAAGTGCACTTAGGGTAATTACTTTTGTTGTCTGCATTTATTTTCCGCGTCATGCATTTATTTTCCTTAGCTTCTTGGATCGACTGTACGTGATACATTTATGAGCACAAGGGATTCTTCATGTTGCATTTAATGACTCAAGTCTTTTTTTGTTTGCTTTTGGAATAATACTAGATTGACTGTACGTGATACATTTATGTTGCATTCAATGGACAAAGTCTCACTCATATGCATTTAATGGACTTGGCTTAGTTTAAGTGCAATTTTCAATTTTTTCGGATAATGTATGTTAAATCTTTCCGTCTATATATAGGAATTATACTATGGATTGTAGTTGGATAAATGCGAGACGGACGAGTGTTGAATATGAGAATGAGGTGAGGGAATTTATCGAGTTTGCAAAAAGAAATGCCCATGATGGTAGTGGGAAGTTTTATTGCCCATGTGTAAAGTGTTTAAATGAGAGGCGAGTAAGTCCAAAAGTGATATACACACATTTAATTTGTGAAGGATTTTGTAAGACCTATACAATATGGATATGGCATGGTCAAAAAGTTCCAAGTGCATCTCAACATGGTGAAGTGCCCTTTGATGATAATGACACGGATATGGATGATCGCATAGAGGACATTATCTGTGATGTGGGAGAAGAGGCTTTTGAGCAATCACATGCATATGGTAATATGTGCAGTGATGCTGAGACCTCGTTATACCCTGGGTGTAAAAAATACCAATTGTTGAACGCCGTTTTGAGATTGGTCAGCTTGAAAGCACGTCATGGATGGAGCGACAAGAGTTTTTCAGAAATGTTTGAGGCTTTTAAAGACATGCTTCCAAATGATAATGTGTTGCCTCATCGGTACTATGATGCTAAGAAAATACTTTGTCCACTGGGGATGGAGTACAAAAAGATCCATGCATGCCCGAATGATTGCATATTGTATAGAAATGAGTTTGAAGATAAGCAGAAATGTCCAGTATGTGAAACCCCAAGGTACAAGTCAAATAAGGGGCCTGCAAAAGTGTTGTGGTATCTTCCAATCATACCAAGGTTCAAGCGGTTGTTTGCTAATGAAAATGATGAAAGAAATTTACGATAGCATGCTAATGAGAGGATTTCTGATGGAAAGCTTCGACATCCGGCCGATTCTTCTCAATGGAAGAAAATCAATCAATTATTTCTGAACTTTGGGGAAGAACCTAGCAACCCTAGGCTTGCCCTTAGCACGGATGACATGAATCTCTATGGAAGCCTTAGCAGCATACATAGTTCATGGCCTGTACTCCTGATTATTTAGAACTTATCTTCTATGTTATGCATGAAACGAAAGTACATCATGTTGTCTATGTTGATTTCGGGACCAAAACAACCCGGAAAATGACATTGATATTTACCTTCAGCCCTTGATCGAAGACTTGAAGGAGTTGTGGGAAGAAGGTGTCGATGTTTTTGACTCTTTCAAGAAGGAGGTCTTTAAAATGAGAGCCATGATATTTTGTACTATAAACGACTTCTCAGCAAATGGGAACTTGTCAGGGTATAGTATAAAAGGCCATAAGGCATGTCTGGTTTGTGAAGAAGGCACACGCTACCATCAACTTCAAAATGGAAGAAAGACGGTTTATCTTGGACATTGAAGATTTCTTAGACAGGGCCACCCATATCGTCGATTAAAGAAAGCCTTTTTTGGTGGCCAAAAGTATGAAGATGCTCCGGTGGCATTGACTAGGGAGTAAGTGTATGAAAAGGTGAAAAATATAAGTGTTATTTTCGGTAAGACTGCAAAAGGTAAAAAAGAAACAAATATATGGAAAAATAGATCGGTCTTCTTCGATCTTCCATATTGGCGCAACCTTGATGTGAGACATTGTATTGATGTCATGCATGTTGAGAAAAACGTATGTGATAGCATTGTTGGCACGCTTCTCAACATACAAGATAGTTCCAAGGATGGTGTAAAGGCAAGATTGGATTTGCAAGCAATGGGGATACGGGAAGACTTACATCCAAGGCCGTATGGTAAGAGAACTTATTGTCCCCCGGCTTCTCATACTTTATCTAAGGATGAGAAAAGAAGTTTATGTGAGTGTTTACATGGGACAAAAGTTCCCTCGGGGTATTCTTCAAATCTTAAGAGGCTTGTATCGATGAAGGACTTGAAATTAGTAGGCCAGAAGTCTCATGATTGTCATGTATTAATGCAACAGCTGCTCCCAGTAGCTATTCGAGGCATTGCCGAGTATGATCTTCGACACATTTTGACTAGGCTTTGTTTCTTCTTCAATGTTGTTTGCAGTAAAGTGTTCGAGATTGAACAATTGGATGAATGGAAAATGAAGGATATCTGATATTGTGCCAACTTAAGAAACTTTTTGTTCCTTCATTTTTTGATATCATGGTTCATCTAATTGTTCATCTAGTGAGGAAGATAAAGTTGTGTGGCCTTGTCCATTTATGGTGGATGTACCCAATTGAAAGATCTATGAAATTCCTAAAAGGGTACGTGAAGAACGCATACCGGCCAGAAATATCAATTGTTCAGAAGTATGTATCTAAAGAGGCCATGAAATTTTGTCAAAATTATTTAGCCAAAGTAAGATATATCGAGCTTCCAAAACGTCAGCATGCTGAAGGGGGTAGACGGGGGGCCTCAGTAAAGAGAGTGGATCCTGATGAATTGTCACAAGTCCACTTATACATCTTGAATAATGTTGATGAAGTTCAGGCCAACATAGCTGCACATAAAGAAGCTGTGAGGAAAGAAAATCCCCGAATGACTAAACAAAGGCCGATTAGGGAGCATAACAGAAATTTTGCAAACCGGTTCAAACAAAAGGTCGAGGGAGAGGAATCTGTTTCTGAGACAATGAAATGGTTAGCACATGGTCCTGAGGTTGATGTCATTAGTTGAAATTCGTATGTGATCAACGAGTACACATTTTACACGAAATCCTTAGATGAGAGGAGCACCGTCCATAATAGTGGTGTAATGTTAGAGGCTAAATCCATGCACTTCTCCAATTCAAAAGACAAGTACGCTAAATTGGCAGTCATGCCATATTATGGGGTTATTGAAGAGATTTAGGAGGTGGACTACGTCTTCATTAGATTTCCCATTTTCAAATGCAAGTGGGTTAATGTCAATAATAGAGTTCAAATCGATCGGCTGGGATTTACATTAGTCGATCTCAATAGTACAAGTTTTGGAGATGAACCTTTTATTATGGCAGACTTGGCGAAATAAGTTTTTTATATCACTGATCAAGCAAATAAAATGTGGTCTGTAGCTCTCCAAGGAAAAAGGGTCATTGATATTGATGAGGAAAATAATGCAAATTATGGTCTTCCAGAGAGTACTCTTTTTTCAAGGGGTCTACCGGACATCAACAAAGAAGATGAAGCGGATAATGGACCCGACATAAGAAATGATCATCAAGAAGGGATATGGGAAGATATCCCTTTATAAAAGAGTCATCAATTCATAAGGTAATATTCATCTGCACAATTATTTGAAAACTTGAATATTTATGTTCTTAAACAATGTCACTGACTGTCTTTTGTTCTTGTTTTTATTTTTCTGGCAGGATCTGATCAAAATGGGCTAGCTTGTCGCAAAAGAAGCTAGGAATGTTAATTATGTTTGTTGTTATTGGCCGGGTGGGAATCTGATGAAGACAAGGTGATGAATTGGTATATATGTTCATTTAGGTGTTGTGCACTATTATTTGTAACGCATTGTATGTATTTATCTTATTGTATTAATTACATTCATTTGTTATTAGGTTTGTACTGTAATAGCTAGTAACAAGCTCATTCATTACGATGCCTGGTGAATAATATTTGTAATCCATTCTCAATTCAATTATAAATTGAAGCTTAGAGTGTTGTCTTTTGATGCTGGATTTTGTCGCGAATTTGTTTTAAACAGGGGAAATATCCACTTTTAAGACTGGTCTATTGAAGGTCCGGTCTTAAAAGTCAAACTTTTAAGAGCGGAGGCTATTCCTTACAATCTTAAAACTACTAATAACGGTCCTAAAGATGTTCTTTAAGACTGGTGTATTTGATATCCGGTCTTAAAAGTGACACTTTTAGGAGCGGACTCTATTCTATACGGTCTTAAAATTTACCTTTAAGACCACACTTATTCATTTAGTCCAGTCTTAAAAGTTATAATTTTAAGACCGATTATATGTTCAAGCAAGGTCTTATTTTCTTTATTTTTGAGACCGGTGAATATGTTTGACCGGTCTTGAAAGTTACATACTTTTAAGACCGTATAGAATTTAGTCCGGTCTTGAAAGTGGGGTATTTAAAACCGGACCTTTTTTGTACGGTCTTATAAATTCTGGTTTTAAGACCGAACAAAATATATGTAAGGTCTATATAGTGCGATTTTTAAGACCTGTTGTTTCTTACGTCTGGTCTTGAAATATTTCTTTAAGACCGGTTCGAGTCCGGTCTTAAAAGTTACATATTTATAAGACCGCCTGGAACGAGACCGGTCGCTGGTTCGGTCTTACGGGGCCTATTTGGTCCGGTCTTAAAGTATTTTTTTGTACCCGTGTGCTTTAAATAGAATTATCTTAAATAGGAGAATAATTAAACATAAAAAATTATATTAAGAAAATACTTCTAATGGACCCCGACACAAGTAAGTATAATTCAATAATATTAAGGAAAAAGCCTCACATTAGGAATTTATTATTGAGAAGGGCTTGAACAATTTTCTATATAGACACAAAAACCAATATTATTCTGCAAATTTTATATACTTAAATTAAAGTAATATGCTTCTTTGAACAATTTTTTATAGATACACAAAAAACAAAATGCCACTTGTGTGTATTTTTATTTTTTGTTTTTTTAAAAGGCATTCTTAATGAATAGAAGATTTAAGGCTTCTTAAATTGAAACCCGTGGCCAAGACAAGACGCTACTAGGAGGGGAAGAACTCATCAACTTGCATCTCTTCATCTTCATTCGATTTCTGACTCTTCCTCTTCACTCATCTTAGATTATTCTTCAATTATTGGCCCTTCCTCCTCATACGTACTGAATAACTCTTCACTCTCAAATTATTCATTTAACAACTCTATAGCAGCAAAAAAGTTGTAATACTCCTCATTCTTAATATAAGACTCAGCTGATTTTTTTGGAAATGTTAAAGAAATTAAGGAAATTATTTAATTATAATATATGTTATGTTTTATTAGATTATATATCAATTTATAATTTTTGTAAATTAATTTTAAAAAAATAAATATAAATACTTCAAAGTAATATATTTAATTTCTTCAAAAATATCTTAAAATAATACAATTAAACCTTATATTAAAAACCAGTGTAGTGTAGTGATAGTATAATGGATAAATTTATAGAATACAGAAGGAAAACAACTGAAGGCTTCCGTGGGATTTTACTTTAGCCAAGTCGCAACCCACCAGCCATGTCTTTTGTCTCTCTCTCCTTGTGGTCTTCGCACGTGGTTTTTTTTCTCCTCACCGTAAGACCTAACTCCTTCACTAATTCAGATGAGATAGCGGCGTGTTTGAAAAAAACACACACAAGTGGCTTTTTTTAAATAATTATGTGCATTATTTTTTAAATAATAAAAAAGCTTCTCGAGGCCGTATGTAAACCGCGTTTACAATTATGTTTGGAAAAAGGCTGAAATTGCACCTATTTAAATGTTAGGGGTCTCAGGGCAAAAAAATATTTTTGGGCACTTTATGGTTAAAATTACAGTTCTAAAAATAGTTTTAAGTGTTGGGTTACACCTTTTACCCAATATTCAATATTGATAAAACTTTTGGAGGGCAAAATGGGCCAAACATATTTAGAAATTTTATCAATGAATGGCGACAGATTGTCATGTCTTTTCCTTCTTTTTTTTTTTGGAACAAAATAAAAAAATATCATTTAAATTTTAAAACCTTAAAAGAGTCTTGTTACCTATAATAGTATTACTATTGACTACAAAAGTATAATAATTAACTACTAATTTTAGTAAGGAATCATTTATTTGAGATTTTAAAGTTCATGTTGTTATAAAACTGAAGGAATTCTAGAGAAAAGTCTGAGAGAATTCTAGAGAGATGAAATGGATTCTCATTCAAGTGTATATGAAATATTTACATAAGGTCTCTATTTATAGACCTTCAAGGGTTACCATGCAATAAACATCCATACAATAAATATATTCATAACACTCTCCCTTGGATGTTTATTGTGAATGTGCCTTGTTAAAAACTTTAACTAGGAAAAACCCAGTGGGATAAAAATCTAGCCAAAGAAAAGAGTACATCATTCATTGATACACTTTCTAGTGCTGCCTCATTAAAAACCTTTCTAGGAAAACTCAGTGGGACAAAATCTAGATAAGGGAAAAAGAGTACAGCGTGTATCTTCTCCCCCTCTTAATTACATTAGACTTGCTCCCCCTGATGACTATATTGCTTCAATGTCATTCTGAGCATATCATCCTTTCTATCATCAAGTATTCTGTTAGAAACGCTCAGTCTGTTTGTTCATTGAATACCTGCAAGATCTAAATCTTTCAAGTAAAATCATAATAAAATACATTTAAATCTTTTCATATATGTGCATATAAAACTTTTAATAAATATTCATTCATATAATGATACTATATGCACTATAATTTCTTCATGCAATATATGAATTTATTTAATTGATTATTCTCGAGAATTTTGATGCTCATAGCATCTTAAGTCCTTCTGGGACATATGTGTTTCTGGCGCCTTACGTCCTTTAAAGACATATGCTTCTAGCACATACTAATATATTGTGGCTCATGATCCTCATTATTATTCATTACAGCATATGCTATCACATAAACATAAATAACATCAACGTTGATTTTATTTTTCTGGTCCCATCGGATTTCATTCATAATATATTGAGATCACATTATATTCATATATTTCAGATACCTGGGTCTCTTCTAGGACCACAATATTTTCTTCTGGAGATATCTCTACTAAATATAACATCTCTTCAGGAGATGGCTCTTCTTGAGCTTTTCTTAATTATCCTCGAATTGATCATCTATATTTTTATAGTTCCTTTTCTCATTTGAGGATTTTTATCTTTAAAACCGATGGATCTGTAACGCTTCAGGCGTGCTTTATAACAATTTATATAGGAGCATTTGCAGTTGGGACATGTGACTTTGTCACTTTCTTAAGGTCAGTAAATGTTTCTGGCATTCGATTAGCTAAATTCAACAAATGAATTATCTTTTGAACTTTTAGTGCACATTTCTTTGTACGAGGATCAAAATAAGCCAATGATAATTCATTCCACTTTATCTCTTTACCCAATCTGCTTGTTTTTCTCCCCTTCATCAAATCATGTAGTGTATATCCATCTATGTGCATTGTAGTGGATTAATAATCATTGCACATTCAAAACTTTTAAGTTGGATTTTATCTGGCTCCTGACCAAAAGCCAATATTACGGGGAGAATTTTGTTGGCTTATATAATTGCTGCAAATATATATAAACAATGTTCTCATATTTATTTATCTACTCATATATGATTTCTGGATCATTCAATCTGAAAAATTACGCACATAATATATTGCAAATTTCTAGTTGCAAACATCACTGCAAACTTTGCAGACTTATAATCTCACATCTAATCTTTCAATTTGATATATTTCCAGAGATCCATTTCCAATAATTATTTCTATTTGAGAACAAGCAGCACATAATATATGACTCGGATGATCAAACAAGTCATGCCAACTTTCCATATGATTTATCATCATATCTAATATTCATTTTGGGGGAATCAACACAGAAACATTCACAAAGAATTATCACATAAATATCACAAAGAATTATCACATAAATATTTACACTTGATATATATTATTCTCCCCCTCAAGTGTGAGACCTTAAAAATTAATTCATGGAATTTCCATACAATATTCCATAATAATAGCATATATGATATCTATTTCATTAAAATTCCACAGATTTCTTAATGCATTATCAATGTATAATTTTGTTACTTCTGGTAACAAAATTTCCATTTTTCAGAATCAACAAACAAATATATATTAAATACAAAATCATCAGGTGTATAATTGCAGATTCACGAGCGCAAAACTGTGTAATCACAGGCGCATCACTGTGGAATCACAGGCGCATCACTGTGGAATCACAGGCGTAACATGTATCACTGTGGGATCACAGGCGCAACAACTCAGATTGTCGTATGCATATAAAGTCAAAAAGACTCCAGGCTCGTGCTTTATAGGGAGCAGATCTGCAGAGATTTAATAGGATTTAATTCGGCTATAAATAGAAGAAGGCAAACGAACATGCCTCACAAACACACAAGCATCTGATAATATCAATTACCAGATACTCACATATTTCTCTAAATTCTATTGTCATGGCAGGACCTAGCAATTTTATCCCAGTTTCTGATACATCTGAAACAGCATTACTTGATGCTTTGTTGTATGATGATCAGCCCAACATGTCATTTACTTCTTTGTTATCTCCTAATCCTTTTGAGATGTTTATTCCTCCTTCTACTATTCCTCTTTCTGCTTCAAATGTACCTACTTCTCCCCCAAGAACAAGTGTTCTTCCTCAATCTACAAGGATTGAAGGTACAACTGAAGTAGATTCATCAAGAAGGCCTGTTAAAAGGTGTAGAATTATGGCCGAACTGATGGAGTCTACCAGTCAAGTTCAACCAATAGTCACAACAATCAATGAGCCAGCACTCACAAGCCAGCAAACAACCACCAGCCAGCCATCAACAACCAGCCAGCCAACAACAATCATCCAACCAACAACTACAAGCCAATTAGCAACTACTAGCTTATTGGAATGTAGTTGCTGTCATGTTTTACGGGAAATTATACATACCAACGGACTTCAATATCATAAACTTGAAGTTCACGGAAGGAAGATAGGTATGATTTCCCATGCTGTTTTATCAGAAAATGTACAGGATAAATCTTACAATACTGACAGGCTTCCAATGTTTGATTTTAGTAATAAAAATTTTGGAGAAATCAAACATTTTCTGACACAGTATTGTATAGATTTACAAGCATCAGGATATAACTTGATGCGTGATCCTATATTGGACTATCATGAGGTCCTTTGTGTTGGTTCGGAATGGGCTAAAAACCCAAATGAACTACCGCGAAGTTCATTTCAAACCAACATTGAAAATCCATTAGATAAAGGAAAACAGCCCGCGGTTAATATTCCATATGATATATCATCCCTTAATCAGGGTGAATTATATAGATTAACAATGGAGCAACGGGAAAGAATAAAGAAAACAACGCACCATGATTTAAGTGATTATTTTCACTTAACCCTAGATGATGCGAGTAAACAATTAAATATGTCTACTTACACCATACAAAAGATCTATCAAAAAGGAGGGTTAACTGAGTGGCCACACAAAAAGCTTAAGAAACTTATGATGCAAATCTCGATATTACAAAGAGCTTTGCCTCATCTAGATCCCATCTCAAGAGAAGCAAAAGAAGAAGACATTAAATATCTTCAAAATGAGATGATTAAGGTTTGTAATGGAGTTGAGCCACTCGTTATTAAACTTTGTTGAAATAATATTGCCTTTTGTTTAATTGTTTTATTTATAAATATTCTTTCTCTTGTATTCACAAAAATTGTTATAATTATCTAAACACAAAATAATAGTAAAATAACCATAATCACAATTTATTTATTGCTTCATTCACTTCTGGGAATGAAGTTGGATAAAATTCATGATCCATAATTCACAGATTTGTTTGATCATGGCAAGAAATTAATTTACAATATTTCTTGACTTAATCACAATTTTGCTACTACAAGAGCAAATTGGATATATTTATTTACAATCAACCATGATCATACAATCCCTTGTCTCATAATTTAAGGGAGTATTTAATGTCAAATATACACTTTTGAGGCCTTTATACAACTGATGGCATACAAAAATTATGGATCAAGCCTTGTTTCATAATTTGTCTCTTGGCTTCAGGCTAACTTGCCTTTTGGTTTCAGGCTAACTTGCCTCTTGGTTTCAAGCCAATTTATGTCTCCTCATAGTCATATGCCAATTTATGCCTCATATCTCTCTGACATTTTGATCTCATGTTACATATAGCCTTTAACAGTTTATCTTGATAAACATAATAAAATCTCAAATTAAATTAAAACAATTAAAAGAATAAATTAAATCTAGAGATTTAATTAGAACATACCTAAATCAGAGTGTCCTGCTTCGCTTTCTTTGGTTTGACAAATAAATTAAATAATAATGATGATGATGATAATGGTGATATAAGATGCAATATTATGTAATATCTATAGAGAAAAGAAAAATGTCGGTAAAGGCTAAAGACACAAAAACAAAAAGAAAAACCATTTAGTTCCTGTACAGAGAAAAAGCCAAAATCATGAGGTACATAATCTATATAATATCTTTGACAATATTAGCATCATCTCAAATATTCTGCCACTATATACATAAATCTTTCACACCCTTTTTTTTTTATTTAAAACACCCGTCCGTGATTGTATTTTTTTTTATTATATATATATATAATATATGAAGCCCAACTTTCTGCATGTTCCAATATGAGGCCCACTTAAAATAATTCACCTACTTTTCCTTCACCTTTTTCATTCTTCCCGTGGCTACACACCCTTCTTTCATTAATATTGTGGCGACATAGGATGTTCAACTTGTGAAGAAAAGAGAAAAACGCGTGGATAATTCATGCACTCTTAATTGCTTCAGACAATATATGATCTCACTTTCATATGATAAAATGTATCCATAGCTATAATGTTTGTAATAATGCATGTCATAAATAATTTAAAACACCTATAACCATTAGATTTAAATTAGAAAACTTAAAATAAATAAGACCATGTATTTATTATGATATTATATTTAAATAATACAAACACATAGGATCCACTGGAAATTTTTCATATCTCCCGTCAATCAATGTTTTCACCCTTTTAATATATTATATATAATTTGAATAAAATAAAAACATGTGGAGCATGGCACTTTTTTTTTTTTTTTTTGGAACAAATCGGTCGGCAGAGGTAATATACACTTACATACTATTGTTAGTTTCATTATTGCTTTTTAAATAATGTAAAGAATTCAAACGTAGCCAACTCCCATATCTATTATACATTTATGTTATTCATTTCAGTTTGGATGCGCTGGACAAAAACACTGGGAGCAGTGAGGATACCTTGCGTAAGCCAAAAAGAATAATTAAATGATTAAAAGAAGACAAAAACGCTGGACAAAAATTGGGAGCAGAATAATTGAATGATATTATATAAAAACTGAAGTATATAAAGATAATGCTCCATGCTCCCGTGACTTCTCCATGATTTTTTTTTTAATATTATATTATATGCAATAATAATGCATTATTTCGGATTATGATCATATGATTCAATCAGCTCCACTATGCTGCATGATTATTCATTGTGTGAATATAATGTAATGAATATAATATTCACATAATTATGTTTTACATTATATTAGTTTACCTGGGTGCCGAATAGACCGCCTGTCTTGGTCTTCATTTCATAGGTCCCAGCCGAGTACCACACAATACGGAGCATGATCGGAGCACAGTTCTTCTCGGCGATCAAACCCCTGAGCTTCTTCTTGGCCATTCTCGTGAAGAAGAAGCAGATTCTTGGACAAACATGGGTTTAGTAAGGGACCCGGTAGTTGGTGAAGGCTCCACCTTGACTGGGAATGCTGTCTGAGATACTGTTTCAACTGTTCTACGGTGTCATGAGGAGCTGGATGTGTTATCTGATAAGCGTTCTGTACGTGGAGCATAGAGCCAGGAAGGAAAAGGTAGATTTCAGAAACCATGTGATCCAGTGCTTTGAAGTTTTTGATGGCCATTTGGGCAAACACTGGAGAAACGTGGGTTTGGCTTTTAACTGCACATTTCTTCCGTTTGGATATGTTATCCAACTCATTGCTTGTGCTAGCAAAATTTGCGAGAGCATTGAAAAAAAAAAAATTGAAGGAGTGGAGGAGGTGAATGCAGATTGCAATGGAACAATCGTGCTGATAACGTGTTATAAAACTGAAGGAATTCTAGAGAGAAGTCTGAGAGAATTCTAGAGAGATGAAATGGATTCTCATTCAAGTGTATATGAAATATTTACATAAAGTCTCTATTTATAAACCTTCAAGGGTTACCATGCAATAAACATCCATACAATAAATATATTCATAACACATGTGGCATTTTCATGATTTTCTCCCTTCTTTTTTAGTATTTTAATAATTCGGACTTAATTATTTCTAAAGTATATGTTATTATTTTTTATCCAGTTTTAACCTATGAGAATCCTCCCAAAATAACGAATGTTCCTTGCTCCTTCCCCGTTCCCACACGCCATTAGCAACTCCACGTCATCAAAAGGCAAATGGGAACTCTATTAGTCCACACATAGATAAGTAGTATAAAGACAAGTGACTTTGCTTGGAGACCACACATTTTGACCCCAAAAGAAAAAAGACGATACATTAATATCCACACATTTTACTTTTTCTGTGGGGGCTCTTTTTGTCGCCATCACAAGATTCATATTCCTTTTAGAAAAATAATAATAATAAAAAAGGGACAACACACCAATTTATATCTATACGCCTCCTCCCGAAAAAAACGAAACACCGATTCAGTGTATTCATTTGACAAAAAATCATTATATTCATTAATTATTAGTCTGTAATCTTTTCAAAATATTTATTGAACATATTTAGATCTTCCTTTGATATTATACATATGAATATTACTGTGAGACTCATGAGTTGGCTATTTGAATTTACATATTTTTCGTTTCCTTTTTTCTTTTCTATTTTTGCTTGAACATCTTTTACATTTTTACCTTATAAAATCATGTCGAGTTACATATAAGTTTGTGATAGTTGTAATCTCGGTCAAACTCACAAATTTACACACGAATTTTATAATTGTTACGTTTATAATTTACAAAAATTGTATTAATTCACTTTTAAACTCATACTAATTATTTCTTTTTTATCATACTCATTTGCTTTATATATGGATATTATAGAAATTTATTTATTGAGTATGATAAATTATGTTTGATGGATTTAATTCAATTATTTGGATTTAAAATATATTTAAATTAAATTGTTTTTATTTTTTATTTTTTTATTATTTAATTATACATTATTAATAACTATATATTGATAAAAGTAAACTCTTGCGAAGTTACAATTTAAATTTAAATATAATTGTACTATTATTATCAAATTACTTAAACTCGTAAATTTAACAACTTCTCATAGGAACATTTTTTTATGAAAGATACTTCTTAAATAAGAGATATTAATAACCAGCCTGCAATTTTTACTTTTCATTTTGCTTCATTAATTGTCTGTTAGTTTCATTGTATTAAATATCCACTTATTCATTGTTTTTAATAAATAAGAGTATTTTAAATAAATAAGCTGTATTTTTATATATTTATTTTTTAAAGCCAATTTTAACAAATATTTATAACTTGGCTATTTGTATATTATAAAAAGGACGAGAGAGAATATCTGGAAAAAAAAAATACTAGATAGAATAATTGTTAGTTAGTATTGATATTACGGAGTAGATAATGATAATGATAATGATAATGATAATCTTTATTTCTAATTTTGATGAAGATAAATAAATTTTCATCAAAATAAACATACATGTGTCTTTATTATTTTGTCAAATATGTTTTTGTTAATTTTACCAAAATTTTATAATTTGGCTGTATATTATAAAAAGGACGAGAGAGAATATCTGGAAAAAAGTACTAGAGAGAATCATTGTTAGTTACTATTGATATTAGATAACGATACCGATAATCTTCATTTTTAATTTTGATGAAAATAAATAAATTTTCATCAAAATAAACATACATGTTTCTTTATTATTTTGTCAATTTTTTTTGTTAATTTTATAAAAAAATAAAATAATTTGAATAAAATAAAATCAATATATCAATATAGAAGATTTGTTTTTGCCAGATCAATATAGATGATATATAAAAGTTATACGAAGAAATATATATAATTTAATACTAAATTTTCACTTTTGAAATATAAAATTATGTAGAGTTATAAATATAAAATTCTAAAAATTATTTCGGTTTTTAGTTTCTAAAACAAGTGACTATTTTTTATTTTGGTTTTTAAAAACCCTTACTATTAAATTTCTAAATAAGTTTTTTTTTTCCAACACACACACGTGTATATATGATAGGTATCCTACCTTTCTTAGGAAAATTTCAGTTATTTCCTTACTAGCAAACTAATTTCAATTAACCCCAATAGTTTTTTAAGTATTATATCAATTGTTAAAATGAAACTAATTTTTGTAACTAAAAAGGTAATGATACCATTCTTTTATTTTTTTTTAGAAGAGGATTTATAAAACAAATAAAGACATTTATAATAAATAAAGAGATTTACAAGACAAATAAATAGATCCGAAAGAACATAAGGAATTAAAACACTTTAGCAATTTAGGAAACTAATATGAAAATTTACTAGATAAATATGAGAATTTACAATATATATATATATATATATATATATATATATATATATATTCACAAAATAAATAAAGAGATTCAAATAAATCTGGAAAGCTAAAAACTTTTTGATCATTTATAAAACAAATACATAAATTTACAATATAAATATGAGAATTTACAAGATAAATAAATATATTTACAAGATAAATAAATAAATTTAAAGGAAATTAGAGAATTAAAATTATTTTTGTTATTTATAAGATAAATAAAATAAATGCATCATTGTATTTTCATCCACAAAAATTAATTTTAATTTAATCCTGCAGTAAAATTTCAAAAAATTTTAGGATTGATTGGAATTAATTTTCTACCCAAAATTATCCCTTCTTTTTTTGACTTGTTTATTTAATTTTTTTTTTTTAAAAAAAAAAAACCTTCTTTTAACTTTCTATGGGATTTAAAGATCATTTTCGCAGGGCCTCCTCTTTCACAGGGCCTACTCTGGTCTCCCTCTTCTCACACATCCCATTCCCAAAAATGGGTCAGCTCCCTCGGGCGTCTCCGTCCATTTAGCCTTGGGCACCACGTTAACGATCCCCCAAGGCATCGAATCTTTGACTCTCGCATTCTCACTCCCCCCATTCTAAAAAGCTTCGTTTGTCAGTCTTGCACGATCCTGGAATCTGAACTAGAACCCTCCAGCTGAACCCTCTAGCACCGCCTATTTCATAATTCCCCATTTCAGATATTTCCGTATTTGACACAAATTTTTGATTTTGTTCTGACTTAAAAGCTATGTCGTTTGTTTTCTCACACAAATCGCTAATGGACTCTGCCGCGAGTCTTCTCCTAAAACCCATTTTCCTGCATTTGTTGTCTGCTTCTCTCCACCTAGCTTTGTTAGTTGCGTTCTTCGTTTCATGGGTGTGGAATAAAATTGTTGTGGGTGCTAGAGATGGTTCCAAGGAGAGATTCAGGGGTACTCTATATCCAAGGACTCTGTTTTGTTCTTTGGGTGCCTCTGCCTTTAATCTTGTCATGTTTCTACTGTGTTACTTCTATTGGTATAGAAATGGTTGGTCTGATGAAAAGTTCGTGACCCTCTTGGATTTGGCGCTTAAAACAGTTGCTTGGGGTGTCATTTGTGCTTACTTGTGTGCTGGATTCTTCAATTCAGGTGAAAGGAAATTTCCGTTCTTCTTCAGAGCTTGGTGCGCTTTCTACCTCCTTATTTCTTGTTATTCCTTTATATGGGACGGTATTCTCCATCTCAAGCAAGTTTTGTTACCACTTCAATACTTAATTTCTGATGGTGTCTCCTCCTTTGTGAGCATATTCTTTTGTTACGTGGTTTTTTTTTGTGAAAAATGAGAGTGAAGATAATACTCTTCAAGAGCCCTTTTGAATAATAATACTGACGTTAGTCATGCGTTAGAGTCAAATAAGACCAAGGGGGAGGAAACTGTTACTCCCTACTCAAATGCTGGAATTTTCAGCATTCTTACGTTCACTTGGGTGAGTTCTCTGATTGCTGCGGGCAAGCAGAAAACACTAGACCTTGAGGATGTCCCTCAACTAGCTAGTTGTGACAGTGTAGCTGGAGTTTTCCTTAGGGTGTTAACATCTAAGCCCTTCAGGAAGCACACAGATCCAATATCACTATTTACTAGCTATTCTGGACTGACATTTGTGTTCTTTATACGCAATTTTGCCCTTAATATATTTAAATGGATACAATTTCACTCCTGGACTAACATAAACATTAAAAATGCCACTGCTGTGTATTTATTTATTTATTTTAAAAAAGGCATTCTTAGTGAATAGAAGATTTAAGGCTTCTTAAAGTGAAACCTATGTGGGTGCCAAGACAAGACGCTACTAGGAGGGGAAGAACTCATCAACTTGCATCTCTTCATCTTCATTCGATTTCTGACTCTTCCTCCTCATTCATCTTAGATTATTCTTCAATTATTGGCTCTTCCTCCTCATTTCCTGAATAACTCTTCACTCTCCAATTCTTCATTTAACAACTCTATTGCAGCAAAAAAGTTGTAATACTACTCATTCTTAATTTACTTTGGCCAAGTCGCAACCCACCAGCCATGTCTTTTGTCTTTCTCCCCTTGTGGTCCTCGCACGTGGTTTTTTTTCCCTCCCCGCAAGACCTTACTCCTTCACTAATTCAGATGAGATAGTGGTGCGTTTAAAAAGAAAAAAAAAAGACACAAGTGGCTTTTTTAAATAATTATGTGCATTATTTTTTAAATAACAAAAAAGCTTCTCTAGGCCGTATGTAAACCGCGTTTACAATTATGTTTGTAAAAAGACTGAAATTGCACCTATTTAAATGTTAGGGTCTCAAGTCAAAAAAATATGTTAGGGCACTTTATGGTTAAAATTACAGTTCTAAAAATAATTTGAAATGTTTGGTACACCGTACACCTTTTACTCAATATTCAATATTGATAAAAATTTTGAAGTGCAAAATGGGCCAAACATATTTAGAAATTTGATTAATAAACAATCTTTCAATGACGGCAGATTGTCATGTCTTTTCCTTCTATTCTTTTTTTTTTCCCTTTAAACAAAATGAAAAAAATATCATTTAAATTTTAGAACCTCAAAACAATCTTGTTACCTATAATAGTATTACTATGGACAACAAAAATATAATTAACTACTAATTTTAGGAAGGAATCACTTATTTAAGATTTTGAAGTTTATGTGGCATTTTCATGATTTTCTCCCTTCTTTTTTCAGTATTTTAATAATTCAGACTTAATTATTTCTAAAATATATATATTTCTATTTTTTATCCAATTTTAACCTATGAGAATCCTCCCAAAATAACGAATATTCCTTACGAGTTCATATTACATGCACATCTTTTATGTGCTTCTTATGTGCTCATCCCTTTATTAGAGGGATGAGCAATTTTTTTTTAATTTGTTATATAATGTATTTATTTATATTTAAATTATATGCTGCTTTCTGAAATTTTTTTTCACCCAGTATCTCAAATTAATTAGTTTCCAGAAGATGATAACTGACTTCCAAATTACCCAACACTTCGCCTCCATTGAACATCCGCAATCTAATAGGCAGGCAGAAGTGGCGAATAAGGTTATTATTGACGGACTTAGAAGAAGGATGGAAGAGGCTGAAACTGACTGGGTGGAGCAATTGTATTTAGTGCTATAAGGATATTGGACCAGTGTCTAAACCACCATGGGGAAACCCCCTTTAGGCTGACCTACGGGTGTGAGGCCATGATCCCGGTGGAAATTGGGGAACCCTAATGGAGGAGAATTAAGGCACTACATGAGGAGAACGACAATAATCAAGCTATTGCCGCCGAGTTAGATCTGATTGACGAAGTAAGGGTCTTGGTACACTGCCGAGACCTAGCCGTAAAACAACTAGTTGCAGCTAGATATAATAAAAAAGTGAAATCTCGGTCCTTTGACAAAGGCGATTTAGTGCTACCTGAACCGATATAGGCAACAAAAATGCTCTCGAGGGCAAGTTGGCAACAAATTGGGAAGGCCCTTACCGGGTTAAGGAAGTATTTGTTGGTTATGATTAATTTTGATGATGTCTTATATAGATGTCATTAGTAAGAGCAAAAAGTTCATATCATATACGTTGACTAATTGCTACATTTAATGTAGATCTGTTCAAATATGACTAAAGAGAATGATCAAAAGAAGAGAAGAAAAAAAATAGAATTATGGAGTCAAATGATAAAGAACAAGAGAAGAGAAGAAAGAAAGAGTTAAATCATGGAGAATGATCAAGAGAAAAGAAGAAAGAAAGAAAAACTTGCCAAATGGAATGAGAAAATCATCATACAAGTTTTTAGATTGATTCTTGAAGTCTCCACGATCAAATGGAAGTTGAAATGGCTCGATTCGGAGTTAGAACAAGCAAATATCAGTTTCTGGATAAATAAACTCGAGCCTGTAACTTATAAACTCGAGTTTGGCTTATTTCCAGCAACTCTGGCTCCTCTGGTACGAGCAAACTCAAGCCTACACTTATAAACTCGAGTTTGGCTGATTTCCAGCAACTCTGGCTCCTCTGGTATGAGCAAACTCAAACCTATACTTATAAACTCGAGTCTAGCAGATTTCCAGCAACTTAGTTCTCCTCTGGCACGAGCAAACTCAAGCCTATATTTACAAACTCGAGTTTACTGTGTTCTTCAGCACTAGTGTTCTACTTTGTTTCACGTTCAGCACAGGCGACCTCTAGTAATTTGATGATATCTTCCAAACTAGGAATCAGATTGAGCTGAAACTAATTTCGTATGAAACTAGACTTCCAATGCATCATCTTGACCAAGTTTCATGCCCAAAAAGGATCAAATGAGAAAGCTATGAATTTCACAAGTTGGATCAGAAGTTCACGCCACACAGCAGACCAAACTTCAATGTTTTGAGTGTAACTCACAATCTACATATCGAAATGAGATGAAATCAGTGGCATATGAAAGTAGACTCATAAGGATTTCCATCAAGAGTTAAATGAACCAAAATGAAGTTCAGGCCAGGGAGATATAGCCTTCGGAAGTTGACAGAAAATTCAGGATGTTACAAACTCGAGCCTATCACTTATAAACTTGAGTTTGATTTAGACAGAGAGCTAGTCGTGATCTGATATTCGATAAACTCGAGCCTAAAACTTATAAACTTGAGTTTAGCTCAGATAGAGAGCTATCGAGGATTTACAAGTCGAACAAACTCGAGCCTGGACATATAAACTCTAGTTTACCTTACACAAAGAGTTTCTCCAAACTTTTCAAAACGTTCAAACTTGAGCCTACATTTTACAAACTCGAGTTTGTCCTTTACAGAGAGCTTTTGAAGATTTTTCAAGATAGGAAACTCAATCATGAATTATAAACTCAAGCCTTCTGAAACTAAACTCAAGCCTAACAGATCTTTGTTTTCCAAATCACGTCTTCAACTCTTTGATTTACATTTATGATACACTTTATCCATATCTTAAGTTGTGAATCATCATATATATATACTTGATCGATATACTCATTAGTTTTAGATGAATTTAGCAAGGATCAAGGTGAAATGAAGTCTGGGTTAAATGCAATTAATGAAGAACCAAGAACAAGCCTGAAATTTCTCCTCTCTCCTAATGGTTCAGCTTAGGCCATTATAGATCGTTCAGATCACTCTCCAACAATCAAATAAGGTTTATGGAATGACAAAAAATCTGGAAGACCATCTACAACGACTAAATCCAGGATTTCAACTGAAAATTGAAGAAATGGAGAAAAATATGCAACTGTCACATTCTAGAGATGAAGCTGAACATTGAAGAATCAAAGAGAAGAAAATGCAACGGCTAATTCCTTTGATTAAACTATAAATACCCAGGAAGACTCATAGCAATAACACACACTTAACTCTCTGCTTCACAATATTCATATAGTTTACAGTAGAGAGGGAGATGAGTGATTATGTACTTCAGTGATTATTTATTCACTTCTAAGAGAGAGAAGATTTATCTGTAAACATTATATCTGAGAGTTACTCAAGATTGGTGATCTTGAGTCAGAAACACTTTGTATTGATTACAACTTGTAAGGGGAGTAAATCCTAGTAAGAGGATTACTTCGAGTACAGAGTGTGTAATCAAGCGGGTATATTGATTACAGTTTATAAGGGGGAGTAAATCCAAGTGAGAGGATTACTTCTAGTACAGAACGTGTAATCAAGCTCAAAGCAGATAGTGGATTGAAAATTTCAAGTGAAGCTTGGGGACTAGATGTAGGTCAAGGATTAGACTGAATCAGGATAAATCATAGTTTGCATATTCTCTTCCCTTATCTTTTACATTTCCAGTATATGCTTATCTTTGAATATCTAACTGTCAATTTATAAGTTGCGAAAAGGTTTTTAAAGTTCCTAAAGTTTTATCAAACACTCAATTCACCCCCCTCTTGGGTGATAGCCAGGTCCAACAGAATTAAGTCATAGAGCCTATATGCTCGAAACCTTAGAAAAGAAGGCCATTAAGAGGACGTGGAACGCGGACAAGCTAAATGCTTACTATAGTTAAAGCTGAGGTCCAAAGGCGACATAGTTGCGAGTCTATCAAAAGGCGGCATTGTCGCGAGTCTAATTTTAGGCGACATAGTTGCGAGCCTATTTGATAGCGACATAGTCACGAGTCTATTTCAAAGCCAACATAATCATGAGCTTATTTTGTAAGCAACATAGTCGCAAGTTTATGTAAGCTCATGTGGAGCCAATTGAATGTAAGCTCTAGGGGAGCTAATTGAATGTAAGCTTAAGCGGAGCCAATTACGACGGCCACGCCACCATATCTATTTGAATAAAGAATATTGGGTCATGTAACCCATTTTCAGAAATTCTTTGTGACAGTTCTCACCACCACGCTTATTTAAAATTCTTGATTGAATTATTTGCCACGACAATGCCGCCAAGCCTAGTCAATGGATGAATTAAGGTTGTTTAAAGCTGAGTTCAAAATTAACAGCCTTGTTAAAAGGTTCCCAATCGTATAACGATATTATCCGAGTTATAAAGACAGTTACACCGACCTTGATCAAGTTGGATCGTTTATGATTTGGTTAAGAAAACTTGGATTAGAACGTGTGACAAACTCATTATTAACTCGGGGTATATTATTGCATTCTGATGGTCTAACCCAACTATCTCTCAAGACAAGGATTGCGAAATAAGAAATAATTCGATTTTACTTGTCAAAATGCCTGCAATTACAATGTCTCAATATAACAAAGGACAGTTACTTTTCATTCATATGTAAAATATTACAATGATAATCCAAATTATAGGGATTAAAGACTATCCAAGACACAATGACAAGAAGTTTGCTCATATTACTCAGACACCAGGCCACGACCACGCAAGAAGCGTTAGTTAACAGAGCAGGCAAAAGCATATTAAGCCACTGGCGCCTCGGAGCCCAGCCTAGCTTACGACTACGACTCTGCGCTCCCGTTTGATTTGCCACCCTGTTGCTACTTAGAAGATTTTTCCATATTCAACTCAGTAGTAGCAGGACCAGGGGCAACGGCAGCCGGAATGAACTCGCCATGATCATTGATGTAAGCATCAATGCTAACACCCTCAAGATTTACGCTCATATTTGCCAAGTCATCATTGGCGGTTTCAAGTTTTCCCTCAAGGTCTTTTACCAGTGCTGTCATACGGGCCAACTCGTTAGCATCTTGCTACTGCTTTATTTACTCCTCAAGAACCTCAAGTTTGGTTGCCTTCAAATTCTCATCAAGTATAGTAGGGTCCTCCTCGACTTTCTCTTTTGCCAACTTAGCAGCCTCAGCTTCCCTAAAGGCCTTATCCCTCGCTTCCTCGACTGCTTTAACTGCTGTAGTGACCACCGTCTTAATCGCCAGTTCCTTTCCAGCCATTACAACCTTCAGCTTGGCCACCGTATCTGTCCATTTATTTTTGAAGTAAGAAATGGACTGGGCTAATCCAACAGCATAATTGTAGCATTCTCTATGTCAACGAGCATTCGGTCCTCAGCTAGCGAGACAGTCGTGGGCTTGAAGAAACTCACCGGGGGACAAATGCTTATCCGGACATTATTGTCGAGACCGTTCTCCCACAGATAAGACTGAGTGAGGTAATCGATAGGAGGTGGGGGCGATGTGCATTCTGGTACCCTCTCTATGGAGTTTGGTAATATTTCTATCAATTTCAATATTTTTTATGCTATGAAACATCCTAGGAATGAGCACTCTATTTTCTGCATTGATGTGATTGATGATGTTGTGGATGATGTTGTTGTTGATTGGTATGCTGATTTTCCAGATATTGCATCTATGAGTGATTGTGCTATTTGTGATTGCTCTGATGATACATGGTGTCTTATATACATTGAGATCGATGCTGCATTGTGTGATGACATTAATTGTGATTGTGAGAGTCTCACTTTGCATTCTGATATTGATTATGAGAGCTTTTCTTTGCATAATGTGCTGAACTCTGATTCTAACAGTGAGTTGCCTAGACATAGTTTTGCTTCTTTGTGTATGGTTTCCAAGATTTAAAGTGTGCACACTACAGAACTTGTGGAACAACCACTAAAGCTTCGTCCCTCCATTGAGCAACCATCCAAGTTGGAGTTAAAATCCCTTCCAGATCATTTGAAGTATGCCTACTTGGAGGTGGGTGAACAGTTGCCAGTTATTGTGGCAAACAACCTTCTACCGGAACAAGAAGAGAAACTGCTAAGCTTAATAAGGGCAAACAAGAAGGCAATTGGGTGGACACTAGCTTACATTATTGGTATTAGCCCCTCCATGGGTATGCATCGGATTTTTGTAAGAAAATGAGGCTAAACCAGTGAGGCAACCCCAGAGACGCCTTAATCCCCTTATTCTTGATGTGGTGAAGGAGGTCACCAAGCTTCTGCAAGCTGGTATTATATATCTCATCTCCGATAGCCAGTGGGTTAGCCCGATTCAGGTGGTTCCCAGAAAGTCTGGCGTTACTGTGGTTGCCAATCAAAAGAATGAGCTTTTTCCTACTAGAGTCCAGAATAGTTGGAGAGTTTACATTGATTATAAGAGACTCAACCAAGCCACTCGCAAGGATCATTATCCTTTACCATTCATTGACCAGATGCTTGAGCGGTTGGCTAGTAAGTCTCACTATTGCTTTCTTGATGGCTACTCTGGCTACTTCCAAATCCATATTGCTCCTGAGGACCAGGAGAAGACTACATTCACATGCCCCTTTGGAACATATGCCTACCGAAGGATGCCCTTTGGCCTTTGCAATGCACCGGGCACCTTCTAGTGCTGTATGGTAAGTATTTTCTCTGAGTTTCTAGAGGATTGCATTGAGATGTTGATGGATGATTTCACTGTAGATGAGTCTGGTTTTGACGCATGCTTAGCTAACTTATCTAGAGTTTTGCATAAGTGCATAGAGTCCAATCTTGTGCTGAATTTTGAGAAGTGTAATTTTATGGTTGAGTCAGGGATTGTTTTGGGGCATATAATGTCTAGTAAGGGTATTGAGGTAGATCCTGCTAAGACTGATGTTATTACTGCTTTTCCTTACCCCGCATCTGTGCGGGAAGTTCGTTCTTTTCTTGGTCATGCAGGTTTATACCAGAGATTTATCCAGGATTTCAGTAAGATTGCCCGCCCTTTGTCCAACCTTTTACACAAGGACATCGACTTTGTATTTGATGATGAGTGCAAGTTGACCTTTGATCCTTTGAAGCGGTGCTTGACTACAACCCCTGTGATCCAACCACCAAATTGGCTGCTTCCATTTGAATTGACTTTGTATTTGATTGCTTGGTCTTTTGAAACCTTGTGTTCCTTGTTCAAATTTTCACATTGTTGGCAATTACTAGAAATTAGAATTTTCTTTCTTCCAATTTTCTTTTTTGATTTTGCCCAGGAGTGCAAAAAGATAAGTGTGGGGGAATTTAGTAATTGAATATTTTACACACTTATTTGTATCTTTTGGGTAGTAAATTTAGGATTGTTAGCTAATAAATAATAGGGTTTAATATTTATTTGAGCTTTAGGCTTTTATTTGGATTTAATTCATTTTTAATGATAAATTTCCAGTTTTACATTGCCTCACTAATTTTGCCAAAACTCTTGAACTAGACATCGGATTTGCCTCATTCTTGTCTCATTTTTTTTTTCAGATAATCCAGAGGGCTACAATTTTCATGAAGACTTGAAGGACAAATTCGGTCAAGAGGGCGGTCAATTTTGGAGCCAAAGACATATGCATAATTCTAGATATTTATTGGGCCCGAATATTGTAATTAAAAACTCATTTGCCATTTATTTCATTTTGGAACATGGTGCAGCCCTAGCCCATTTCCATTTTAGGTTAAGGTTAGGTTAGGAGTAGCCACAAACAGAATATGTTATTACGTTTTGAGATATTTTCATATCAAACATAGAAGTTTCATTTTCTCTGCAATGTTCTTCATCTGTTCATCAATTTTTCCAGCCATGATTAGCTAAACGTCTGAGATTAGCCCACGAATTAAGGATTACACTGTCTAAAGGATTCATTCTTAATGGTAACAAATTCGTTTTGTCTTGTAATTTCGGATTCGATTTACTTTCGGATTGGGTGTTAGATTTAACACCCAGATTGAGAAATACTAAGGATTCAGTCCAAACTAAGTTCAAGTGCTTGTTGTGCGATTGTATAGTGACACGCTACTGTTTGGATAAACGCTAGACGATCATCTAGTTGAGGGGGTTTCTAGACGAACTAGAGATTTCAGTTCGTCCAAAATCAATCATGAGTTTGTTTCAAAATCTGTTTTTGTCCGAGGAAGGAAAGTGATGGAATTCAAAATCCTGGGTTAATCGTTTGTTTATTTGTTTAATCTTCATTTTACTTTTTTAATCTTCTTTTTATCTGTTTCTATTTAATTATATTTTAATGTTCACTGCATTGAAAAACTTCTCCCCCCCAAATTGTTACCGTTCTGTTTCATTGTTACTGATTTAAACCTACTGCGAATTCGTTGGGAAAATGATCTAGGTTCCCATTATATTGCAAAATCATATTGATCCTGGTTATTTTGGTAGATCACGACAAATCTCTTGTCAGCGGTTCTACCGAATAACCGCTACAAAATTCTTAACATTTGTAGCGGTTTCTTGTGTAACCGCAACTGAATATGAAAGGTCAACCATTTTGTAGCAGTTAGAGCTAGTAACCGCTACAGAAACTAAAACATCTGTCAACCTGTAGCGATTTTGATAACCGCTACAAGTTTTTACGAATACCGAGGTACATTGGTAGCGGTTTCTATTAACCGCAACAAGGTGCATAATTTTGTAGTAGTTTTTTTTAATTATAACCACTACAAAAATGACGCGCTATTAACAACAACGCCTCACTTTCCCCTTAAATTACTGTTCATTTCTCACCTCTTTTAACTTTTGTTTTTTTTTCTTACTACAGTAAAAAATAACATTATGGTGAATGGAGAGAAAGGGAAAGGGGCTTCACAAGGTAAAGCAATTCTGAGAGGAAGTAGCAGAAGACGAGGTTGTTCGAAAGGGTGTGGGCCTGTAAATCTCCCTCTGCCTCCACTACCCCCTCAGACGTGGAGTGGGTTTGAGGACCCTTTCGCCAATGAACCAATCCCAGGAGAGGAGACCTTAGAGACTGTAGGCGAAGAATGAGCCGTAACTTTGTCGATCAGTGACCTCAATGAACATGAAGAGATTGAGATAAACTTTCCCACGAACGAGGCACAACAGTTTCTTGACCGGGAGAACGAGCGGGACTAAGGGGACCCTCGACTGTCATCTTCACGTTCCATCGGATTTGTGGTGGATGTCGAAGGTAAAAGTAATTAGTTTTTTGAAAAAATTTAAATTTTATTTGGTTACATTTAATTAAATTATATTTAAAAGCAATAAAAACATGTGGACTTTTTTTAAAATGTGCAGATACACATGGGAACATTAGCAAGAGAATGCTGGATGTTGCTGGGGTCACTTTGTTGCAGGGGCCTCATGTAGTAGTTCCCTCGAACATGGACACAGACCAGCCGGTCACCAATGGTGGTCACCTATTCAACTGATTCCTGTCTGAATTTGGCGAAATTGGGCACAGTTCCCACTCTACTTCAAGGATTAGAGACATATTTTGGTCAAGAACAAGGACAAAGCATTTACTGACATTGTGCAGGTAAGTTATGTTGCTTTATTAAATTTTACATGTTAATATTTATAATCTGTGGTTTGTAAATTTAGTTAGTTGTTTATTTATTTATTATTAGTTAATTAATTAGTAATTAAATTATGATACAAAAAAAGTTTAACTTGGGAGGCCAGACAAAGAGGTACTTGTTGTTGAAGATAAGGGATGGGTGGAAGAACTGAAGGAATCGTTTATACAACCAAAAGAATGGAGATGGGATGATTCTTTTGCAGCAGCTGATCCAGAACGTCCCATATGGCATGGACCCCAATGACTGGGCAACTTTTATCCAATATAAGAGGAGTGCAGAGGGACAAGTACCTTTTTCAATTACTTAGATTTTAAATTTTTTGTAAATTAATTTTGTTTAAATGTAGTTTAAAATATAAATATAGTTTAAATTAATTTACAGTTGAGATTAATATAGTTTAAATGTAGTTCACAAGATTAATTTCATTGCAGACTCTGTCCCAGAGGAACACCAAGAGTCGAGCACAGCAGACGGTCCATCACACGACAGGATCTAAGACGTTTGCTATGATCTACAATGAGATGGTATGTTGAAAGTTAAATTAATTTGAGGTTTAAATGAATGATTGTTCCTTTTTGAAATAACAAACTTTTTATTCTTTTAATTCTTTCAGCAAGTAAAGGTGCATGAGGAGAACCATCAAATGAACTATGGGGAGCTCTACACATGCACCCATAGACATCGTGATGGGACACTGACCTCTAAGGCAGCAAAGAAGATCATAGTAAGTTACAAAAAAATTATTTATATAGTTAATTTAATATATTTAAATTCAATTAAATTGTTTCATTAATGTTTTATAAAAGCTGCATTTCAAGCCTAGATTGAGTAAACCTAGGTAGAGCTGCGAGCGTTCTAGACCCCAGAGTCATAGGGGTCTGTGGACCCTATAGCCCCATTAAAAGCTGTTGTGGGCCCAGTCAAGCATCCCGGCTGTGTTAGGAGTATGGGCCTAGGCGCAAGACCCAGCATTGTGTACAGCAAGTTCTCTGCCTCTGAGGTTGGAACCTCCAACTCAAGACGTATGCCACCATCAGAGGGGTTAGAGGTTGGAGGCGATAATTGCCGAGTGGGTTGCAGCGAAAGTTGCTGAGCAAGCGGTTGCCCTAGAGGTTGCACAGGTGGCAAAGAGGGCCACGCTGATGGCAAAGCAAGATGTTCGGGAGAGGCCCATTCAAGACAGGATCAACCATTGGTATGCTTCTCAAAAGCCTAGTTGGGTTGCTTTTACTGGTGCCCTGACAGAGTTGTTGCCTCACCGGAACTTTTCACCTCCCCAGCCTCCCCCTTCGTTCATTAACGAGGATTCCCCCGCCCCCCCCCCCCCTTTTGTTCATGTATGAGGATCCCCCCTGGCCTGATGCTGATGATGATGATGATGATGGGGGCGTTATTACCTCTGCTCCTGCACACACCCCTACTGAGACAAGACCTGATCATCAAGCTCCTGATTGTTAGTTTTTATTTTCACAGACATATTCTTATTTAAATGTTTGTTCTCTTTTTTTGTTATTTGGTTTGTTGGATTACAATTTAAATACTTAGATTTCATTTACATTAGCTTATAAATACTTATATCAATTTTCTTTAGTTTATTAATGTTACTCATAATATATAATTATAGTTATATAAAATAGGTATTGTAAAACAAATAATAAAAATAATATGTAACAAGAAAAAATTCATTTTTAAAAAAATAATTTGTAGTTGTTCACTACAGATTTCAATTTTGTAATTTTTTTTAAAAAAATCAAATATTGTTAAACTGAAAAAAAAAATATTTTGTAGTGGTTATATGACCATAACTGCTACAAATGTCCAAGGGCTTACATTTTGTAGCGATTACTATAATGGTTAAAGAACTGCTATAAAACTTCGACGAGTTCTAGTCAGTTCAAATTTCAAATTGATGAACTATCTAATGGCTTACATTTGGTAGCGATTATTGAACCGCTACAAAACTCTGGCAAGATCTATTCAGTTCAAATTTCAAACTGAAGAACTGTCCCAAACTGAAGAACTGTCCAACGACTTACATTTTGCAGCGGTTTGATAACCGCTACAAAACTCCCACGGGATCTATTCAGTATGAATTTCAAACTAAAGTCTCACATTTTGTAGCAGTTAGTATAGCAGTTCTATAACCGTTGTAGGAGGTTTTGTAGTGGTTCTTAAATCGTTACAAATTGAATTTTTTATTTTTAGTGGTTTGTGAAGTGGTTGGTAACCACTACAATTGTTCTAACGTTGCATTTAATGGATCTCAAGTGATTTGAAGAGAATTAAACATTCTCTCTTCATTTGAATTCTAACCTAACTTTGTTTACTAAATATGGATAAGTCATGGATCAAGTTGCCGTGCAATTCACCCGTATATTTAGCAGGATTGAAATATTTCTTAGATTTCGCCTTCTCTCATGCTAGCGTTAATGGGAATATCGTGTGTTCATGTTGTCGATGCAAGTTTAAGAAGTGGCAAACACGAGATGGTTCTATCAAACATCTTGTCAAGCCTTTCCCGGTTGAATATACATTTTGGGGAGTTCATGGTGATAAACATGGTATGTGATATGGGGATCATCTTCCTTGAAGCTCACAAGTAGGAAATCAAGTAGCTCAAGATGATCCAGTTAATGAAGCTATTCGCAATGCTTTTAGTGTTCAAGACAATAATTTCATGGCAGAAGTTCATGGTGTAGATCTTGTTTTCCTCAGGAATGAAGCAGCTCGGGAATTTTTTAGCCTAATGGATAAGAGTGGTCATCCTTTGTATCAAGGTTGTCAGAAATACTCCAAATTATCTTTCCTGATCAAGTTGTACCATATCAAGTGCATGTGTGGGATCACTAATAAGGCAATGTTGATGTTGCTGGAATTGCTATGAGATGCTTTCCCGGACTTGAACATTCCCACAAACTTCTATGAGGCCAAGAAGATAATTACGAGATTAGGCTTGAACTACGAAAAAATCGATGTTTGCCTTAATGACTGTATACTTTATTGGGGAGAGGATGCTCGCAGGGAGACTTGTAAGAAGTGTCATACTTTGAGGTTCAGGACTGTACGGAAAGGGAAAAAGAAGAAGAAGAAACCCGCAAAGATTCTTAGGTACTTTCCTTTAAAATCTCGTTTGCAAAGGTTGTTTGTCGTTCAGGACAATTGAGCATATGAGGTGGCATGAAGCTAATAAGAATGAAGATGGTAAACTTAGACATCCACAAGATGCTTAAGCGTGGAAAGCGTTCGACTCATACTTTCTAGATTCTACAGTGAGCCCTAGAAATGTTCATCTCACTTTGGCGACCGATGGTTTTATAGGTGGCATTCCTAGCATAAAATGGTCAGGCGTTGATGGGGAGGAGAATGTACTTGTTCTTGATTTGCTGGGGCTGAGTCATGAGGATCTGTTTGTGTATTGTGGAAGAAAGTTTTCATTGAACACAGTCTTAATGCTAGCTGATCAAATGGTAGGTTTTCATTTTATCAAGTCCTTTGTATTACATGTATGATTATGAATGAGATAAATTATTCTAATAAAGATTTGAGTCAAACAAATACCAGAAAAACCAACCATATAATCAATTTTGATAAATCATTATGCTTATCAATTTGATAAACATCTGAATCAAATAAAAACCAACAAGAAAAGATAAATTATTTTGGGTTTGGTGCATAAAGGGCTACTAGAAGAAGAACGAAACCCATGTGAATCAAGTTGGAATAATTTAACAAATTTGGAGTTGGAGACGTGAAACTAGTTCATTTCTGTTTGTTGGTTTGTGGGTCATTGGCTTTGTGAAACTAGTGCATTTATGAAACTAGATACCCATAAAAGTGTCCTCTGTTCGCTAACTCTTTAAGGAGTGTTCACTCAAGTGTGGGATTTGCACACTCGAGTCTGTTGTTGCTCACATGTCCCTGCTATCGTCAACAAAACAGAGCACTCGAGTGTGAAATGCCACACTCGAGTGAATACTTGAGTGTGGCATTTTAAGACTCAACCGTGGATGGCCTGACCATTGTTTTAAGCACTTTTGTGAGTGATTTCACTTGAGTATGCATGCTTTCACTCGAGTGTCGCACATATAAAGATGAGGAGGTCCTTTGTTCAACTCTGTTTGAAGTTATTTGAACATGGGATTGTGGAGGAAGAGAAAAATATATAGTTTTCCATGCTGTAAATTAAACCTTTGAACTTTAACTACTTTAAGCACCATTTTCTGCATGCTATAAAAATGTATAGTAACTTTGTTTCATGAGGCTATACACCTCAACCACCTAGTCATCCTAGCTAGCTTTGGGGATGACCCCTTGGTTGTGGACGTAGTAGAAAGGCACAAGGGTGATGGAGCCATGGTGTATGAGGCACATGAAGGGTGGCTCCAAGTTGAAGGGGTGTTTCCCTGTGAGGCAAACCATGGAAATGTTGCATTCGATCTAGGAGTCGGCGGTTCCTTCGTCATGGTGATCAAAGATAGATGCCTCCACTTCCAAGTTAGCCTTTTGCATCAACACTTTCAACTCGTCGACGTCATTCTCAACCCTTACAGATGTGGGACGATGGTGGTGGTGCGGGGTCCAATGACAAGGAAGGAGGAAGAAGGGAAGGGAAGGAAGAACTGACGAGGTATGATGATGAGGTGGTGGTGCGTGGTTCTCCTACATGGCGTTTGACGTGTGAATTTATCCGATGTGGCAAACGTCTGTTAGTATTGACATTAGCTTAGGGCAACATCGTTATATTAATGAACTTCTAGGCGACATTGAGAGCAAAAAACTTTCAAAGCAACATTGCTCCTTGACATGTACTTTCAGGCAAAATTGCTACTTAACTCAATATTTTATTATTTTCAGTACTAAGAACATTTAAGATAACTAGTGAAAGGTTGAAAATGTGAATAGTAAAAATGTGGAAAATTTGAATTGAAAATATAGGAAATGAGTGCCGAACAAAATAACTTGGGAATATTTTAATGAGATAATATTTATTTATGAAAAAATTATATATTTTCGTTACATATTTTTCCTAAATGTTTTCAATACTTCATCTTTCATGTTTTCAGTACTTTAAGAACATCGAAGATAAGCCTATACAATATCTAAATCTAACTATGGAAATTTTTTTTAAAAAAAAAACTGATTATTAAAAATGTTAGAGATGAGTAATTAAAATATGAATAAATAGTTATGAAACATTGTATAAAAAAAATACTTTGTGGTTCCCATTGTTTCTTCCATTACAAAAAGTACAAATGGTTCATTCATCCACTTAAATTATATTCTATTATATGTACTAGCGAAAGAAACAAGACAAAGTGGTCCATCTACCCACTTGGTTATCACATTAATTTGTTCTTTCTCATGCTTCATTCTCCTCTTGAACTATTGACCGATTGATTAGTTGTAGGCTGCCATTATTGATTGTTTGTTTGACTAGTCAACAACTGACAAAAATAATTGCTTCATTTTAATAGATTTTACATAAATATTTATATCCAGTATTTAATATTTTCCCACAATAATTTATGTAACTTACAAAGGATATATAAGCAGTGGTGAAGCCAAGAATTTTAATGACGGGAGCAAAAATTTAAAAAATATATTATAAATAAAAGTACTCGAAATTTAATACAAATCTAATATATAAAAATTGAAAAAATCTATTACAAAAATTAAGGTTACTTCACTTGACTCTTACTTTGTGTTTTTATATTGTTAAACTCATATATAATTGAATCTATATTAAAAATCTAAACAATTTTTTTTTCAATGTATGTAATCAAAGAATCATCAAGAAATTGATTTTCCATTATATTTTGAAAGTTGTTCTTGATTCTCTTTGTAACAAATAAAGATCTTTCACTGGTTGCTATAGAAACTGAAAGAGTGAAAAGAGTGAGTACAAAAGTTTAGTAATATACGCATCCTGTGGAAGTTCAATTATGATTCCTACTACATTCTACACCTGCGATTGTGATATCTGGCTATTTTTCGTGGTCTTCAATCTCATAGCTTTGCTTTGTTACAGAGGCCGTCCAAGTGCTGGTGTCGTCACTAGCCGATGATTCTTTTGTTGTCAGGGAGGCCTACATTGCCTCTCTCAAAGACATTGCTGCTGTGATTACCTCTCTACTCACACTGGTTTGCTCATTAATTCCTCACAAAACTTTACTGAATATTGGGTCTAATATACTTGTAGGAACCTCTTTTAGTTCTTGAGTGCTGTGCAGTCGTTTCAAGAGGAGGACGTTGGGTACTTATGCTTTTCCGTTAACTAGATAATTAATTATTTTAAGGAGATTGTGTCATATATATTTTTTAATTGAGTGATTTATCTCACTTTCTTAGCCTACTTAAATTAGTTAAATAGTTCTAATATTACATACAAAGCAGTATTTTATATTTAATAGCCATCTTGAATTTTTTTACGAGGTTCATAAAATTTTTATTTGTTGATGATTTACTTATTTTGCCGAAATTTTGATGATGATTTACAAGGATTCCTCATTCCTCCATATTTATGTTAAATTAAGTCATTTACTAAGTTATGTGTCTCTTTATTTCTTACATGTTCTCCAAAGATGTGCATAAATATTATTGCTACTATTCTTTATTTAATTTACAAGTAATCTTAGACAGTATAGATGTTAACATATGATATTAACAAATAAATTAATAAGTAATCTGATTCTGGTTTTATTTTTTGCTTTGGTTTATAAATTTTCCATATTCTTTAAATTTTCTCTACCATTTTTTCAATTATTTTAAAAAATATTTTCCTTAATAAAAATTTAAAATCACCAATATTGCATGTAATACAAATGATTTTGCAAAATATTATATTGATAAAAATTAAAATCAATATTTTTTATGCACAAGTCACAACTTGCGTAAAAAAAAGCATTTGGTGAATTATAAATGGCTCAATTCCACTCATAGATATTGGAGTAATATTCGCAAATAATAGAGTTTAACTTATAATAAATATAAGAAATTGCCTTACAAAAATAGGTGGAAGTATATTTTTTATACCTTACATTAAGTTTGAATTTGATCTATTAATTTTATAAGGTGCCTTTTTAGTTCTGGCCCAAAAAAAAAAAAAAAGGTGCCTTTTTAGCCCTTAAGCATTCAAAATGCAATAAATATATTTCGCTAACTCTATTGCTATTACTTCAATTAACTAAAATTTTTGATAAAGCAATTCGAAGTAGCCAACAGAGTTTTCTCATGTGCAAATCAAACGAATCCTTATGAAGGATCAGTGCATGACTCTACAAAGATTCTTTTAGTTCTTACTCAAGCATCATAAGTTAAGCTTTAATCAATTACAGGGACATTTTCAGAATGCTAAAAGGCAGTACAGAAAAATAAAGGAATTTATAATCAGTTTTGTCCATTCAAGGGTATTCATGGAAATAATCATGAACTTTTTTGGCAGCTATAATCCCATAAATTCATTAATTTTTTACATAATTACTAGATATTTGATACGTATCTTGTACTACTAAATCAAATCTGAATGGTTTAATGAAGGCCATGCTCCTGATGCAATTTTTTTATGCTTCAAACTTAAACCAGCAACCTTAAAAAGAATAAGAAACATGATTTTCTTGATACTCAAGAATAAAGGACATACCCGATCAAATTTATTAAATTTAACATAATTCAAATGAACATATTCCACAACATTTCAGCCAAATTACATAATCTTATCAATACACCAAATAAACCAGTATAACAGTAAACAAACCAGGCTCTTTCATTCATTTGACAAACTTTAGCTCTCCATACATATTTTGCTCCCAATATCCTAACTAACATAAAAACACATCATACAACTACTAACATCAGCTACTCAAAAAAAGCGGTGTTAACCTTATTCGATTGAATTATCACCATTTCATACTAACCTCCTAAAAAGATTATCATTGATAGATTTCCAACAATTTCGTCATCATCTAAAATCTGTATTATCTTTGTTTCAATAAGAAGAATCAGTGATAAGCTAATTTATTGGTAAGTGGACTTGGATCTCATAGTATACTCAGCAACAAGCTCAGCAAAAGATGACGACTTGTCCTCTAGCAATCTTGTTGGAGAGTCAAACTCCTCAATGAGTCCTGCATCAGTATCCAATTAAATTAAATACTAACGAAAAAAATGGCAAACCAAGGAACAAAAAAAAAAAGTTCAGAACAATAGGAGGCATCTTTATTGACCTTGATTGAGAAGCAGAACCATATCACTGTCAAGAACAGAAGTTATTCTGTGTGCAATTGTAATGACTGTACAGTCAGAGAAGTGTTGCCGAAGAGTTTGCTGAATCAAATTATCTGTGGCAGTATCCACCGATGCAGTAGCTTCATCAAGCACCAAAACCTTACTTCTCTTAAGTAGCACCCTACCAAGGCACACCAATTGCCTCTGTCCCATGCTCCAATTCTCACCATTTTCACTAACTAGACCCATTTTTACACAAGCAATCAGTTTTCACTCCTGAGATCAGACAGTAATGTTTTCCTGTCATCAAGAAAAATAAGACAAACCTGAAGAGTCTAGCTTTCCGTCTTTCTTTCGAACTTCATCTCCAAGTTGACACTTATCCAGAGCCTAAAAGCATGTCATTGAATGAAGGCGAAGCCATATTAAGAAACAGACGCAAGTTTAATTTTAGGACAGAACCTAATATTGAGCATATGTGCATGTGCTTATCTGCCAGTATAACAAATTTACCTCCCAAATTTGTTCATCAGTGTACTCCTCCAATGGGTCTAGGTTACTTCTCACTGTTCCTTCAAACATGGTTGGGTCTTGAGGAATAATGCTCAGTCTAGACCTCAAATCATGAAGTCCAATAGATGAAATGTTGATGCCATCAATCACAATTCGCCCAGCAATTGGCTCAACAATTCGAAAAAGTGTTTGTATGAGAGTTGTTTTACCACTTCCTGTTCTCCCGACAATGCCGGTTTTCAATCCCCCAGGGAATTTGCATGTTATGCCACGCAACACAAGAGGTAGGTGTGGAGCATAACGAACCTTCATCATCCACATGAATATTTTTATACAAGCATAATGTTAAATCCATGAACCAAAACACAGTTTACAAGCAGTAACATATTTTTCAAGATAAATTCTAACAATTACTAAAAAGCTCACAGCTCAAATTTTACATATTAATTGACCAAAGATTGAAATAAATTATAATCCTAACATGCTCTATGTGCTTGAGACATGCAGTTCACTCAAATTTATGAGAAACTCAGTACCTGCAGATCAGAAATGTCAACTTGTCCGTGCAATGGCCAAGATGGATTAGGACGATTTTCTTCTATTACAAGAGGAGGCTCACTTGGAATGCTACTATACTGAAGTATTCTCTCTACTGATATAATTTTGTTCTCCAAATTGCAGAGATTCCATATCACCCAGGCCTGTAACATGTTCAGATTAAGTCCATATGTAACCGCCAAACCAGCAATACCTTCAGAATAAAAAAAAAAAAAATCAACAAATAAATCAATAAGCCTCCATTACCTTCATAACATAAGCAAAGTAATTGTCAGTTGGTTAAGGTGCCAAAACTTTTTTTTTGACCAACGGATGCCAAAATTGAATCGCTTACCCGGATTGATGACTCCCCGTGGCATAAATATCAAGAATATCAAGGAAAAGACAAATGTGATAGAAGACAACATATCCAAGCGGAAGCAAAGCCATTCCATAGCAGCTGCACTATTAAATTTTGGCCGAGAATACCCATCCATCAGTTTCATATTTGTTTCCTTAAATCTTGACTCTTGATCAAAGCTCCTGATGGTTGTTGTTCCCGAAATAGTTTCAGCAAAGTGTTGAATGACTGGAGCTTTGCATACTCCAATCAACCGTGATAGTTCTCGAGCTGAAGGTAGATAATATTGCTGCCGAATAATAAGTTTGTAAAACATGAGTCAACATATTAAACATGATAAAGTACACAAAAGCAATAAAAAATTCAGGAAGAAGTGCATGATCAATGCAAGCATAGATTGGATAACAAGAAAGGAAGAACATACAAGAAACACCTAGAACCTTATACCTAGTAAGATAACATGGTTTAAGCAAAATACCTGATACCAAACGCTGATTGATATCACAGGTATAAAGATGATGAAAACCTGCCATGCAGCCTGAGACATCACCGCTATTATTCCAAGAAGTTGGATCATAGAGAAGGCAAATGACCCAATTTGATAGGGAATGTTTAAATCCACTGCACTTTGATCTGTAGAGGCCTACAAGAAAGCGAAGAGAAAAAGAAAAACATTGTTAATGACTCAATGCATTATTCTTGACATATAGTAATCAAGGGAAACTGGGACTATAAACTTAAAAGATAAAGACATTTAAAATCCATAAACTAAAATATGTTATTGCTCATTAGATTAGACAAGAAAAACCAAAAAAAAAAAATAATGGAATATTTCAACTTCTTACTCTGTTAATAATCCTTCCACTTGGAGTGGCATCAAAAAAAGACATAGGTGCACGGAAGATGCACAAGTGCATTTTATTGAAGAGTAGAGTTGCAGTCTTGTAGCCAGCTGTGGAAAGCAAAATCGCTCTGGCAAGGATACAGAAAGCACTTCCTATAGCCAAGGCAACATAGACAATTATAAGCATAAAGGTTCCCACAGGTGGTTTCACATCCGAAGAAATAGGAGTTGCCCAGGCCATCCAATAGTTGCTTCCAATTTGAAGAAGTTGAAACAGAATTTGAGCTAACAATATAAATGGTACAAGAGCTCCTCCATATGCCGTTGTAATATATTTCCAATAGACAGAAAGCCCAACTCTACCTTTCTCCCTTTCTTCCTCTTGAATAAGCTGGCCTTTTGGTTCTACTACATTTTCTGTATTATCACTTTGCCTATCTTTGTTTGCCAATTTCTCCTCTGTAACTTGTACACTAGAGATATTTACCTCTTGATCAGCTATGCCTAACTTATCAGGCGCTTCCCCACCATCTAGCGAATCAAGTGCAGATAATGCTTTTTTATGTGCCCCAACAAGCTCCATAAAGTCAGTCCCTGAGTCGAGCAAATCATTATACTTTCCACATTGAGTAATTTCCCCATCTTTCATGACCTAATAAATAAGATATAAGTTATTACATAGAAATGTTAGGTCATACCAAATATAGTAAATTCTCTTTCAAATGATAAATATTAAATCATGAGAACAGAGCTCACCAAAATAAGGTTGGCAGCAGGTAAGAACTCTATTTGATGAGTGATATAAATAACTGTCTTTGAACTTAAAAATCCTAGTAAACATTCCTGCCATATACACAAATAATCAAAAGAGCCAATTAGCCAAAATATTAAAACAAGAGTGAAACTATATAAGGATCATGTATCAAAACAGTGTAGAAAAGAATAATTTGAAGGATACTAAATCTACATAGCATCTAAGTTCTACAGCCAAATTCATAGCATAGAGCAAACAAAATATCATAATGGGTCACCTTAAAAAGGTGGGATCCTGTATGCGCATCCACAGCACTGAAAGGATCATCAAATAGATATATATCAGCATCTTGATAGAGTGCCCGTGCAATCTGAATTCTCTGTTTTTGTCCACCACTCAAATTGATTCCCCTCTCTCCAATAATTGTTTGATCACCAAATGGCAGAATCTCCAGGTCCTTCTTCAGGGAACATGCTTCAAGGACCTTCTCATACCTTTCCCTATCCATCTCCCTACCAAATAATATATTGTCTTCAATCGTCCCACTTTGAATCCATGGAGACTGAGCAACAAAGGCCTTAGATCCACACACCCTTATTGTTCCTGATATCTTTGGCACTTCTCCTAAAATACATGACAGAAGACTGGACTTGCCTGAGCCAACAGTACCACAGACAGCAACCCTCATGCCTTGTGTGACAGTAAGATTTATACCTTTCAATGTAGTATTAGAGGAAGATAAGTCCCAAGAGAAATTACCGTTACCTACTTCAATTGCTGTATTAGAACTGCCCCTTTGAAGCTTATCTATGACATCAGACTGCAAGTCATCAAGTCGAAGGAATGATGCAATCCTATCCAAAGATACTTTAGTTTGTGCTATCATCGAAATTGTGTCTGGAAGATTATATATGGGCTCTTGAAGTATTCGGAATGTTGCAAGTGCAGATAAGATCTTCCCTGATTCAAGTGGGATCCCCACAAGTGCACAGGTACCAAAGGTAGCCACAGACACAAATGTGGGTGCACCCCAGAACACAAAGGTGGTGATGGCTGATGTGTAAAAGTATTTCTTTAACCAGCCTTCTTCTGTCTTCCTCAATTCAATAACCTTACAAAGAAACTTCATTTCCCATCCTTGAAGCTTGAGAATTCTCATGTTCCTTAAAATTTCAGATGTGGCCTTCATTCGTCTATCTTTTGACTTCATTAACTTGTCTTGAAACTTTTCCTGCAGTGACCCCAAGGGAACATTTGCCAACATAATAATAATAGTAGCAACCAATGCAGCGATCGAAGCCATTCCAAGATTTTTGTACAAAATAAACAAGGCCAACGCTACTTGCAAAAATACCATCCACAGATCATGAATGTACCAACTGAAATCACCAATTCTTTCAGCATCAACAGTCATAAAGTTGATTATTTCTCCACTAGTGTGGCTCTGCTTGGCTTGGCAGGAAAGGGTCAAGCTTTTACCATAAATCATTGTCACAAGCTGTGCTCGGATCCTAATTCCAATTTGTTGCAATATAAAGAACCAGTGCCTCTGTGACAGGCATTCTATAATCTTGGCTACAAAAAATGCGGCCACCAGGACATATCCCTCATTCTTGAAAGTTTCTTTGCCATTGAGGTATTGAACAAAAGTGTCAATGAGATATGGACCAACGTAAGAAGCCAAAGTGTTTAAAAGTGCAAGAATGGCTGTTGCAAAAATCTCTTTCCAAGCTGAGAGTATTAATGACTTCCCCAACTTAAATGTGGTCACTCTGTTTATTGTTCCACACTCAGCCTCAAGTTTATTTCTAAAAGGTGGGAAAACTCCAGCCACACTGTCACAACTAGCAAGTTGAGGGACATCCTCAAGGTCTAGTGTTTTGTGCTTGCCCGCAGCAATCAGAGAACCCACCCAAGTGAACGTAAGAATGCTGAAAATTCCAGCATTTGAGTAGGGAGTAACAGTTTCCTCCCCCTTCGTCTTATTTGACTCTAACGCATGACTAACGTCAGTATTATTATTCAAAAGGGGCTCTTGAAGAGTATTATCTTCACTCTCATTTTTCACAAAAAACACCACGTAACAAAAGAATATGCTCACAAAGGAGGAGACACCATCAGAAATGAAGTATTGAAGTGGTAACAAAACTTGCTTGAGATGGAGAATACCGTCCCATATAAAGGAATAACAAGAAATAAGGAGGTAGAAAGCGCACCAAGCTCTGAAGAAGAACGGAAATTTCCTTTCACCCGAATTGAAGAATCCAGCACACAAGTAAGCACAAATGACACCCCAAGCAACTGTTTTAAGCGCCAAATCCAAGAGGGTCACGAACTTTTCATCAGACCAACCATTTCTATACCAATAGAAGTAACACAGTAGAAACATGACAAGATTAAAGGCAGAGGCACCCAAAGAACAAAACAGAGTCCTTGGATATAGAGTACCCCTGAATCTCTCCTTGGAACCATCTCTAGCACCCACAACAATTTTATTCCACACCCATGAAACGAAGAACGCAACTAACAAAGCTAGGTGGAGAGAAGCAGACAACAAATGCAGGAAAATGGGTTTTAGGAGAAGACTCGCGGCAGAGTCCATTAGCGATTTGTGTGAGAAAACAAACGACATAGCTTTTAAGTCAGAACAAAATCAAAAATTTGTGTCAAATACGGAAATATCTGAAATGGGGATTTATGAAATAGGCGGTGCTAGAGGGTTCAGCTGGAGGGTTCTAGTTCAGATTCAGGATCGTGCAAGACTGACAATGAAAAAGTGGGGAAAAAACGAAGCTTTTTAAAATGGGGGGAGTGAGAATGCGAGAGTCAAAGATTCGATTCCTTGGGGGATCGTTAACGTGGTGCCCAAGACTAAATGGACGGAGACGCCCGAGGGAGCTGACCGATTTTTAGGAATGGGATGTGTGAGAAGAGGGAGGCCAGAGTTGTGAAAATGATCTTTAAATCCGGTTATGAATATATTAATTATGTAGATGTCTATTCACTTTTAAATTCTTTCTTAGAATATTATAATATATATATATGGGACCCACGTTAATTATTATCTCTTCAACCACTGCCTAGCTACTGCCTGATCACGTGGGAGTGTTGAAATATTGTCAAGGGGAAAATTACATTAAAAGACCCAAAGGAGGAATTTACACTTATGCACCCATTCTCCATTTATAAATATAGGCATATGTAAACATTGTAGATTCACTGAAAAATAAGAAGAACTACTCCTCCATATTTTCGTGTGTGATCTACGCTCTCCTTCCTTTAGTTTTCCTTTACTTTTATAACACGTTATCAGCACGAGACTCTAACCAATTTGCCTTCCTTCATCTTCTTGTTGCTCTCTTCCTGACTCTCTCCATTCAGCTTACAATTCTTTGTCCTTCAAAATTCCTCTGCTCTTTCCTTCAAGTTGCTCACCATGATTTCAATCATGTACCTGTTTATTTTCTTGTTCTTAGTACTCTAAATAATATAAAGTTACAGACCATTTTGATCTTACTTTTCTTCGGCTACCATCGCCGGTGATCGTCGCCGGCGAGGTGAGGAAGTGAGTTCCAATGTTGCAGTAGGAGGTTCGCGAGAGACCACAGCGCTGATCATCACCACAACCATGACAGACACACACATCAGAAGCAGCATCAGAGCGCCGCCAGGGGTTTAGATCGGACCCTCTACCACACCGTCGCCAGAAGTCGCGGCTTCGTTCTTCTTCTTCATTTTTCTCCTCCGCCGAGCAGCGCCGACTCAGTCTCGTCCTTATCTGTGTTTTCCATTGTGTTTTATGGATATGGAAATGCATTAGTTGGAAATACCCCACCCCAGTAGAAGTTTAGAGGTATTATTTATTTACTATGACTCATTTGGTTTCTCATATGTGCCTTTATTTTATTTTTATGTCTTCATCCTATATTTTGATCATATCTTGAGATTATATGGCCAGCTTTTTGTTTATCCTGAAGATAAACAATCAAAAAGAAGAAATTTTTCATCAAGAGGCACAAATTGGCCTGAAGCCATAAGAAGACACAAATTAGCCTAAAGCCAGGAAGAGGTATAAATTGATTTGAAGTCAAGAGTTAAATTAACCTGAAGCTATATGATAAGTTGGTCTGAAGCCAAAAGATAAATCATGAGACAAGTCTTGATTCATGATTTTTGTATGCCATCAGTGGTATAAAGATCTCAAAGTTGAATATTTGGCATTGAAAGATTCTTTTGTTCTTTAGAACAAATTAATAGGATTGTATGACCACCAAAAGATGGTTGTTCTCTTAAAGGTTTATCATAAATGGGAAATTAGTAGATTATTAATGAGAACCATAAATGGGAAATTAGTGGGCACACTAAACATGATAAAAATTCATGTTATTTCTATAGTTGTAAGAGTCATTGATTTTGTATTTATCATATCCCATGATATATTTGTAAAATGTATTACATCAGTTTTAAAACGTATTTTAATAGTAGAATGTGGTGATTTTTGAATATGTGGACCTATTTGAAGTTTTAATATTTTGGAGTATTATATTTTGAAGGCGATTGAAGGGAGAAAATTTTGGCCATAAGTCCTATGTATTTTTATACTATAATTTGATGACAAGAAGTTTTATCATTGCCATAATATTATGATTTGATAGGAAAAATTTATGGATTGTTATAAAGACCCTGAAGGTATATGTATCAAATATTAAATGATACAAAGAGTTTTTAGTTATTGTCCTGAAGACAAATAACTTATATAGAATTATGCACTCAAGAGTAATAATTTTAAAGGCTAATAGTCCTGAAGACTAATTAGAATAGTTTGCCCAGCTTTATAATGTGATAGGCTAAATGTTCAAACTATATATGATAGTATAAATTTGATTGAAGGATCTAGAAGAGTTAATATTTTGTTACTTGAAGGAACAAAATAATGCATTAATTAATAATGCATTTTATTCTAAGAAACCTGTTGAGTTTTAAAGATATCTGTAGAAATGGATATCATATAGAAAATACATGTTATTGTAAACAAGAAGTTTACAAATAATAATGCAAGGGTTTGTAAATGAAAACCATAAATTTGTTAATACAAACTAAATGTTTGCCAATATAAAGTAAAAGTTTACTGCCAATGAAATATTAAAGAGACAAAGAGCTGCAGAGAAATATATTCATATTTATTTTGAAACCAAGCTCAAGAGAAATAAATATACCCCAAAGGTAATACGATACTTACTTTTTGCTATTATTGTTATTTAAATTTATTGTCATCATAAATTTATTGCCATGAGAATTCTCTGCTGAAAATGTTTTCATGTGTGATTTTAAGTTATTTTAATCATGAATGGGTAATGAGATTTAGTGATATAATATGATATAGTAGTTCCTGAAGAACTAATATAGATTTTATTTTCAAGCTTTAAAGGGTTTGAAAATGATTTTGAAATTCAGATATAAAGAAAGTATGTTTATATATAACTCACACTTGAGGGGGAGATTTGTTAGAAAGCAAGTGTGAGTTAGAATACAGGTGTGAGCTAATTTTTGAAAAGCAAGTGTGAGTTAGAATACAGGTGTGAGCTAATTTTTGAAAAGCAAGTTTGAGTTAGAATACAAGTGTGAGCTAATTTTTGAAAAGTTATATACTTCTCACACAAAGCCTAATAAGATCTCCGAAAATGGGTGTCAGATTATGATTGAAAAGTTTATGATTAAGTAAACCAGAAGTTTACTGATCTAAACATATTTATTATTGGCATGACCTGTTTGATCATCCGAGTCATATATAATGCACATTATATTACGTATCGACATCCATTGAAGAACTAGAAGATTCTTCATGAATAACCAACAAATTATTATGTGTTGCTTGTTCTCAAATAGAAATGAGTATGAGAATATCATTGATCATGATTAGTAATGGATCTCTGGAAATATATCAAACAGATTTATATGGGCCAATTGAAATATAATGTAAACCATACAATGATTTGATTTGGAAGATGCATCTATAAGATGGTTACATGCTTGCAACCTGAAGTTTGCAATAAAGCTTGCAAACTTGAAGTTTGTAATAATGTTTGAATATATTATGCGCGCAATTTCCAGATTGAATGATCCATAAATCATGTATTAAAGTATCCAGGAATGGATAGATCAATGATTATGAGAACAAAATTTATATGTTGGTATATTTGCAGTAATTATATAAGCCAACAAAATTCTTCTAGTAAAATTGGCTTTTGGTCAGAAGCTAGATTAATTCCATCTTGAAATGTTTTGAATGTGCAATGTTTATTAATTTACCATAATGCACATAGATGGATAAATGTTGTATAAGGACCTTCTTCTTCTTGTTTGTATCTAAATGAAACAAAATGATGTTTCTATAGGATATTTATGGATTTAGGAGACTTATACTACATGATTAGATGAGGGGGAGAAAAAATAAGCAGATTGGGCAAAAAGATTAGCTGGAACGAATTATCATTAGCTCATTTTGATCCTCGTACAAAACAATGTGAATTAGAAGTTCAAAAGATAATTCATTCACAAAGTTTAGCTAATCGAATGCCAGAAACATTTATTGACCTAAAGAAAGTGACAAAGTCACATGTCCCAACTGCTAATGTTTCTATTTGAATTGTTGTCCCTGAAGGGCAAGCTATTATAGAGCACGCCTGAAGCGTTGCAGGTCCATCGGTTTTAAAGATAAGAATCCTCGAAAAAGAAAATGAGCTATAAGAAAATAGATAATCAAGTCGAGGATAATTAAAAAAAGCTCCAGAAGAGCTATCTCTTGTAGAGTTATTATCTCCAGTAGAGATATCTCCAGAAGAGAATATTGTGGTCCTAGAAGAGACCCAGGTACCTGAAAAATGTGAATATAATGAGATATCAATAAATTATGTTATGAATGGTAACTGATGGGACCGAAATGAAGTCAACGTTGACGATATTTTTGTTTATAATATAGCATATGCTGTAATAAATGATAATAAGGATCATGAGCCAAAATCTATTAGTGAGTGCCAACAGTGAAAGAATTGGTCCCTATGGAAAGATACCATTAATGCAGAATTATATATCACTGGCAAAACGAAAAGTATTTGGACCTGTAGTCCATACACCTAAAGGTGTAAAGCCAGTTAGATACAAATGAGTATTTGTACGAAAAGAAATGAAAACGGTGAAATTACAAGATATAAGGCATGTTTTGTAGCCTAAGGATTTACACAAAGATCAGACATTGATTTTGAAGAAATATATTCACTAGTAGTGGATATGACTACTTTTTGGGATTTGATTAGCTTAACAGTAAATGAAGGGCTTGATTTGCATCTAATGGATGTCATGACTACCTATTTGTATGGCTCACTTGATAGTGATATTTATATGAAAGTCCTCAAAGGACGTAAGGTGCCAGAAGCACGTGTCCCCGAAGGACTTAATGTGCCAGAAGCACAAGTCCCTGAAAGACTTAAGATGCTAGAAGTATCTAATTCAAATTCTCAAGAACAATACTCGATCAAGTTAAATAAGTCCCTACAGTATGGCTTGAAGCAATCAGGGCGCATGTGGTATAATTTTCTTAAGGAATATTTGTTGAAAGAATGGTACAAAAATGACCCGATATGCCCATGCATTTTTGCGAAAAAATCGAGAAATGAGTTTGGTATAATTGCTATTTATGTTGATGATATCAACATTATTGGAACTCTTGAAGAGCTTTTAAAAGCAATTAATTGTTTAAAGAAAGAATTTAAAATGAAAGAAGTCAATAAAGAACTAAATTAATTGTTTAAAGAAAGAATTTAAAATGAAAGAAGTCAATAAAGAACTACTTGGTCCGGAAGTACTATGTGATGAAGAACTACTTGGTCCAGAAGTACTATGTTTTAAAGCTATTAAAGCACTAATGTATCATGATATAGTTCTTCACCAACTCAAAGACATTTGAAGTAATGTTATCATCAGGGGGAGTAAAACTGATGTTATCAAGAGAGGGAGTCGATACACGCTGTACTCTTTTTCCCTTATCTAGGTTTTGTCCCACTAGGTTTTCCTAGAAATGTTTTTAATGAGGCAGCACTGAACAGTGTATCAATGAATGATGTACTCTTTTCTTTAGCTAGGTTTTTATCCCACTGGGTTTTTCCTAGTTAAAGTTTTTAACGAGGCACATTCATAATGGACATCCAAGGGGGAGTGTTATGAATATATTAATTATGTGGATATCCATTGACTCTTAATTTCTTCCCTAGAATATTATAATATATATGTATGGGACCCATGTTAATTATTATCTCTTCAGCCACCGCCTAGCTACTGCCTGATCACGTGGGAGTGTTGAAATATTGTCAAGGGGAAAATTACATCAAAAGACCCAAAGGAGGAATTTACACTTATGTACCCATTCTCTATTTATAAATATAGGCATATGTAAACATTGTAGATTGACTGAAAAATAAGAAGAACTACTCCTCCATATTTTCGTGTGTGATCTACGCTCTCCTTCCTTTAGTTTTCCTTTACTTTTATAACACATAGAAAGTTAAAAGAAGGTTTTTTTAAAAAAATAAATAAATAAACAAGTCAAAAAAAGAAGGGACAATTTTGGGTAGAAATTTTACTGCATGATAAAATTAAAATTAATTTTTGTGGATGAAAATACAATGATGCATTTACTTTATTTATCTTATAAATATTTATATTTATCTTATAAATAACCAAAATAATTTTAATTCTCTAATTTTCTTTAAATTTATTTATTTATCTTGCAAATATATTTATTTATCTTGTAAATTCTCATATTTATATTGTAAATTTATGTATTTTTTTATAAATGATCAAAAAGTTTTTAACTTTCCAGATTTATTTGAATCTCTTTATTTATTTTGTGAATATATATATATATATATTTTATTTTTGTAAATTCTCATATTTATCTAGTAAATTTTCATATTAGTCTCGTAAATTACTAAAGTGTTTTAATTCCTTATGTTCTTTCGGATCTATTTATTTATCTTGTAAATCTCTTTATTTATTATAAATGTCTTTATTTTTTTTATAAATCCTCTTCTAAAAAAAATAAAAGAATGGTATCATTACATTTTTAGTTACAAAAATTAATTTCATTTTAACCATTGATACAATACTTAAAAAACTATTGGGGTTAATTGAAATTAGTTTGCTAGTAAGGAAATAACTGAAATTTTCCTAAGAAAGTTAGGATACCTATCATATATACACGTGTGTGTTGGAAAAAAAAAACTTATTTAGAAATTTAATAGTAAGGGTTTTTAAAAACCAAAATAAAAAATAGTCACTTGTTTTAGAAACTAAAAACCGAAATAATTTTTAGAATTTTATATTTATAACTCTACATAATTTTATATTTCAAAAGTGAAAATTTATTATTAAATTATATATATTTCTTCGTATAACTTTTATATATAATCTATATTGATCTGGCAAAAACAAATCATCTATATTGATATACTGATTTTATTTTATTCAAATTATTTTATTTTTTTTATAAAATTAACAAAAAAAATTGACAAAATAATAAAGAAACATGTATGTTTATTTTGATGAAAATTTATTTATTTTCATCAAAATTAAAAATGAAGATTATCGTTATCGTTATCTAATATCAATAGTAACTAATAATGATTCTCTCTAGTACCTTTTTTTCCAGGTATTCTCTCTCGTCCTTTTTATAATATATAGCCAAATTATAAAATTTTGGTAAACTTAACAAAAACATATTTGACAAAATAATAAAGACACATGTATGTTTATTTTGATGAAAATTTATTTATCTTCATCAACATTAGAAATAAAGATTATCATTATCATTATCTACTCCTTAATATCAATACTAACTAACAATTATTCTGTCTAGTATTTTTTTTTCCAGATATTCTCTCTCGTCCTTTTTATAATATACAGATAGCCAAGTTATAAATATTTGTTAAAATTGGCTTTAAAAAATAAATATATAAAAATACAGCTTATTTTTTAAAATACTCTTATTTATTAAAAACAATGAATAAGTGGATATTTAATACAATGAAACTAACAGACAATTAATGAAGCAAAATGAAAAGTAAAAATTGCAGGCTGGTTATTAATATCTCTTATTTAAGAAGTATCTTTCATAAAAAAATGTTCCTATGTGAAGTTGAAATTGTTAAATTTGCGAGTTTAAGTAATTTGATAATAATGGTAAAATTATATTTGAATTTAAATTGTAACTTCGCAAGAGTTTACTTTTATCAATATATAGTTATTAATAATGTATAATTAAATAATAAAAAAATAAAAACAATTTAATTTAAATATATTTTAAATCTAAATAATTGAATTAAATCCATCAAACATAATTTATTATACTCAATAAATAAATTTCTATAACATCCATATATAAAGCGAATGAGTATGATAAAAAAGGAATAATTAGTATGAGTTTAAAAGTGAATTAATACAATTTTTGTAAATTATAAACGTAACAATTATAAAATTTGTGTGTAAATTTGTGAGTTTGACCGAGATTACAACTATCACAAACTTATATATAACTCGACATGATTTTATAAGGTAAAAATGTAAAAGATATTCAAGCAAAAATAAAAAAAGAAACGAAACGAAAAATATGTAAATTCAAATAGCCAACTCATGAGTCTCACAGTAATATTCATATGTATAATATCAAAGGAAGATCTAAATATGTTCAATAAATATTTTGAAAATATTACAGACTAATAATTAATGAATATAATGATTTTTTGTCAAATGAATATAAATTGGTGTGTTATCCTTTTTTTTTTTTTTTTCCTTTAAAGGAATATGAATCTTGTGATGGCGACAAAAAGAGCCCCCGCAGAAAAAGTCAAATCAAATGTGTGGATATTAATGTATTGTCTGTCTTTTTTCTTTTGGGGTCAAAATGTGTGGTCTCCAAGTAAAGTCACCTGTCTTTATAGTACTACTTATTTTTATGTGTGGACTAATAATAGAGTTCCCATTTGCCTTTTGAATTCTTTTAGGGCTCTACATTAACTACAAATGATCACGTGGACTGGCTAATGGCGTGTGGGAACGGGGAAGGAGCAAGGAACATTCGTTATTTTGGGAGGATTCTCATAGGTTAAAAACTGGATAAAAAATAAAAATATATATTTTAGAAAAAATTATTAAAATACTGAAAAAGGAAGGGGGAAAATCACGAAAATACCACATAAACTTTAGAATCTCAAATGAGTAATTTCTTATTAAAATAAGTAGTTAATTATTATACTTTTGTAGTCAATGCTATTATAGGTAGCAAGACTCTTTTAAGGTTTTAAAATTTCAATGATATTTTTTTTTTTATTTTGTTCTAAAAAAAAAAGACATGACAATCTGTCCCCATTAAAAGATTGTTTATCAATCAAATTTCTAAATATGTTTGGCCCATTTTGCACTTCAAAATTTTTATCTATATTGAATATTGGGTAAAATGTGTAACCCAACATTTCAAACTATTTTTAGAACTGTAATTTTAACCATAAAGTGTCCTAACATTTTTTTTTTTACTTGAGACCCTAACATTTAAATAGGTGCAATTTCAGCCTTTTTACAAACATAATTGTAAACGAGGTTTACATACGGCCTCGAGAAGCTTTTTTATTATTTAAAAAATAATACACATAATTATTAAAAAAAACCACTTGTGTGTGTTTTTTTCAAACACACCACCATCTCATCTGAATTAGTGAAGGAGTTAGGTCTTGCGGGGAGGGAAAAAAAACCACGTGCGAAGACAAAAGACATGGCTGGTGGGCTGCGACTTGGCTAGAGTAAAATCCATGGAACCTTCGGTTGTTTTCCTTTTGTATTCTATAAATTTATCCATTATACTATACTATCAGTACACTGGTTTTTAATATAAGGCTCAATTAAGAAAAGAAGATATTAAGGAAGTTAAATATATTACTTTAAAGTATTTATATTTATCGTTTTTCTTTAAATTAATTTACATAAATTATAAATTGATATATAATCTAATAAAACATAATATATATTATGATTAAATAATTTCCTTAATTTATTTAACATTTCCAAAAAAAAACAGCTGAGTCTTATATCAAGTACGAGGAGTATTACAACTTTTTTGCTGCAATAGAGTTGTTAAATGAAAAATTTGAGAGTGAAGAGTTATTAGTAAATGAGGAATAATCTAAGATGAGTGAGGAGGAAGAGTCAGAAATCGAATGAATATGAAGAGATGCAATTGTTGATGAGTTCTTCCCCTCCTAGTAGCGTCTTGTCTTGGCACCCATGGGTTTCAATTTAAGAAGCCTTAAATCTTCTATTCATTATGAATGCCTTTTTTTTTAAAAAAAAAAATAATAAATAATTCCACACAAGTGGCATTTTTAATGTTTATGTGGCAATGGAGTAAAAGTAGTTGTTTATGCTTATGTTAGTCCGGGAGTGAAATTGTGTCCATTTAAATATATTAAGGGGAAAATTGCACCTATAAATACTTTTAGGTCAAAATTGCACCATGAAAAATAATTTGAAGTATTGGATGCATTTTTAGTCTTAAATGTTGCTACAAACAGTTTATAATTATTCTAATACTTTTTTAGGTTAACGTATGAAAAAAGTCAATTTTATCTGAATTAATGACTTTCACAAATTAAAGTCAAGGTAAAAATCAATTGGTGTAATATGATTATATATTTAACTTACATATAAAAAATTGGGAAAAAGTCTCCTATTAAAAATTTTATTGATGAAAAGAGCCTAAATTAAAGAAGCATTACTTTAATTTAAGTATATAAAATTTGCAGAATAATGTTGTTTTTTGTGTATATATAGAAAATTGTAGAAGCCCTCCTCAATAATAAATTCCTAATGTGAGGCTTTTTCCCTAATATTATTGAATTAGACTTACTTGTGTTGGGGGTCAATTAGAAGTATTTTCTTAATATAATTTTTTATGTTACAATCATCCTCCTATTTAATATAACTCTATTTGAAGCACTATCATATATTAAATGTGAGCAACTCTCATGATGGGATTTCAACCTTATAAAATCATACCATTCAATTTTGTTTATAAAGAATTAAACTACTTTTATTCAATAGTAGAAAGGAAGAATGACAACTAAAAGCCCTATTAAAATATTGGAACAAAACAAGAGCATATTTATAATTGAAAATTTGATTTTAGATAAAAAAAATTGGAAAAATGCTATTTAAATCCATTTGAAATACAGAAATCCAAGAATTTGGCATCTGCTTTTAACAATTCTCTAATCAGGCCTATAGGCCTCATTAGAGATTTATGAATTTGTGAATTTTACAAATATGTCATTTTCCTATTTTCTCTTTGTCTCATTCTTTTTTTAAAAAATAAAAAATAATAAAATAAATTCTCCATCTAAATCTCATGGATTCCTTGCATCTCCTCTTCTCTAATTGATTCGCTATTTGACATGAAACTCAGGTCTTAGTTTCTTCTTTTAGATCCTCTTTGATAACACATGACCACGAAATAGTTTTTTGACTAAAGATAATTTATAATTACCTTGAAATTAGGACGGATTTTTTTTTTTCCTAGGCAAATTGAAGATATTATTATTTTTTAATGAATCTATAGTTGTGAAAACACACTCTGGGTGTTTATTCTTCCAATCATCCCATATGCATTCCATGTAAATTGTGCGATGTTAGGGTTAAAAATATTGTGAGGACTTACCCTTCAATATCATTGAGTCGACTAAAAATTGAGATTGTGATGCTTTAAGGAGGAGTAGATTATGTGGTTACTGGTTAGGGCTAAAAGTAAATAGGAATTTGCAATAAAAAATCTTCAATTTCCTTAATTATAAAGGGGCATTATAGTCTTTTAACAACATTCATAAATGCCTAATCAGGCTTGTAAGTCTTATTAAGGATTTGTTAAATGTGCATACCTGATTCTAAATTTAGATATTCAAATGGATATAAACAAAAATTTTTCTAAGAAATTTTATGTTTGCAACTTGAAGATCCTTATTGTTAGTTCTCTATAGGTTTTGATGATAATAATCAATTGTGAAAACCAAGGTTGAAGAGTTGTCTCAAGAAGTTGAAAACTTGCAGATTGCGGCAATACTCGAGTATTAGTAACAAAACTCGAGTATTGAAGTTTCAAAGAAAAGCTCAATGCACTTAACTAAGGTCAATACCGCAGTATTCAAATGAATACTCGAGTATTGGGAGTTACAGAGAGCATCGTAAGTTTTACTTTAAGGGAAACTCGAGTATTGACATGAAAACTCGAGTTTAAGCCTATATGACTCCTCAAACAATTTTAATTGAAATATAAAACCTTGGTTTGGAAAACCACAGTTTCGAAAACTAAGGTTTGGAATTTGAAAAGACAGTTTTCCAACTTGGCTTCAGAATTCAAAGATTTTTGTGTTTCAAATAAAAACTCGAGTATCACTGGAATACTCAAGTATTGGGCGAAGCAAAGAGGTTCTTAAAATTAAAGTAGTTATAAACCTCAATATTGAGAACCACAGTTTATCATTTACTCAAATATTTTTCAGAGTTTCAAAACTAAAGAGGAAACTCGAGTATGGAAACTGAAACTCGAGTTTTGAGCCATACATAGAGCTATCAAGATTTCTATGCCTTTAATACTCCGGTATAGAGAGAAAACTCCGGTTTTGGTGCTTTGGTCAATTATCCATCAAAAGTCCAAAACTCGAGTATTAGTCCAAAACTCGAGTATTGGAAGAATACTCGAGTATTGCCTTAAGTTCATCAGAAGCACCAAAGCTCAAATCGCGAGTCTCGTCTCTGGAAGGAGAAGACTCGAGTATAGACTCAAAAACTAGAGTTTTGAGTTAAGTGCATAGTGACAAACTTGAGTATTGGTCGCGCCTTCTGATAATTCAAAATTATGAAATCTGTGTAATGTTTGTGGAATGATCTCAATGATTTATATTCTTAATTATCATCATTACCAGATATGTTTAATGTGTTTGCTAGTGTATTTCAGCCTAATTACAAATGATTCAAAGAGATTAAGGGTGTTGTTAACACAAAAGGCAAAGTCTTGTCAGAAGTATTAAATGCAGACCACCAAACTTGCTAAAATCTCAACTACCAACCTGCACACAGTGGAAAAAGGATAAAGAGACTTTCATTTTATTGAGGACTGACAATCTCAACAGATATAAACAACTAGAAGCCACTCTCTATCCTACAAGTCAAGAAACAAGCACGAGTGTAGAGAGAGAAAGGACCAATCTGCTTCCAACTGAAAGGAAACTTCTCCAACGGTCAAATGATGCAAACAACGACTATTAATGTCTCTCTAAGTATGAATAGAGTTGCATTCAAGTCTCTACCAGAACACTAAGTTGAAAAATGAAATTGTATCAACTTTGTTCATTTATTGTTGTGCTGTCTTGTACAGAGTGTCGGTTGACACTATAGAGCTTCAGTGTTCACTTATCTGCTCTTTAAGAGAGTTTTATTAATTGTATTTGATTGATTGTAAGATATCTCAAGTCAGGGGACTTGGAGATTTGGGAAGTCATTGATTACAACTTGTAAGGGGGATCAAGTTCTAGAGAGAGAATTGCTCAGAGTTACAGAGTGTGTAATCAAGTGATTTTAGTGAAAAGCTCAGGGCGCCTGAGGACTGGACATAGGCTAAGGAGTTGGGTGGAACCAGTATAAACTGTTGTGCATTGCTATTCTTCTCTGCTCACTAATTTCATTTGGTCAATCACCATAAGAGGCGAAATTGTGAGAATTTTTCAGAATCTCCAATTCACTCCCCTCTTGGTGATTCAGCTCCTCTTACACTTATTTTATATTAATCTTTTACAATATTTTTCCCACTCTAAATAACTTTTACTTTGTTTTAATTTATTAATAAATTGGACCCAGACGAGGTTAACATCCATTTTTGGCACCATACCAAAACTGAGACCCTAAAAATAAATTCATTTGAAAAAAGACATTGGAATTTCAATTTTTTTAATTGAATTTATATGCTTCCAAAATTTCCACGCCTCCAATTTTGATGTGTGTTTTTGTCATTCTTAAATGAGAACGACATGCTCACCATTGAAGTCACTATCATTGTGGTCACATGCGACATGCCCCTTGAAGAATAGAGGAGTCTCAAGAAACACGAAAAATATAAATAGCTTGTTTGTACTGTAATTGTCACTGTACGATGAACTCTTATATTAAAAATAAATAGGAGGTAGCTAGTATGTACTATTGATAGAAGAACAATAAGTTCATATAATTATTGACAACTAATATAACTTTAGTTGAGGGTAATGAACTAATTAACTCCACTTGTAGGGACTTGAAAGTCTCCTATCGAGGGAAAAACCCAAATTACCCCCCCCCCCCCCCCCCCCCCCCCCCCTTATTTGAGAGCTTTGAATATAATCATTCGCATTCTTAATTAACATATGAATTAAGACCTTTTATATCAAACTTTCGGTCATTTAGATCCGTATGCCATCATGTCCCCAACTAAACTAAGCCAAGTGGTAGAACCTATGTATAAAGATACCTCTGACAAACTCGGTGATTAACACTAATCATCGTAACTAATTCAATCTTCTAACAATATTCAATTATGAAAATAAAAGATAAAAATACTAGTTACTAAATATGAAGATATTCAATTTGTTAGTATTTATTTGTCCAATTTCACGGTGATATACTAGTACTAAAAATGACTTGAAAAATAAAAATACACTAAATTAGAAGTTTTTGAAACTTGAAACAAACAATTTATAATTATTAACTATTACTTGTGACGCGAATGAGAATGCTAATAAAGGTATTTACCATTTCAGACATATATTTAAAACATTGGCTATTACTTTTAAAATTGATAAGTGTAGTTGTTTTCCTACAACCTTCCTCCAATTAATTAAATTTCTCCTAATTTAGAACTTGTTAAAAGTTGTTGTAAACGGCATTAATGAAGTTATAAATACCTTAACAAATGTTATTTTCACATTACAAGTGTAGTATTCTTTGTTTATTATATTTTATTAATTATTTTTAAATTTACTTATTTATTTTAGAATTATAAAATTTGAATTATAGTTATAATTTTTTTTTAGAAAATATAATGACGTTATAATTATTTTTTTATTTTTCTAATTATGAATGTTTTCAGCTACGTTACTAGAGTAGTAAATTATATTACAATAGCAGTAAATTTCCATAAGGATTCATTTATTTTAAGTTTCAGAATTGAAAAAAGTGGTTTTCAATTGTAATATGAAAGTAGTCAATTGGATTTCGAGGGGGAAAAAAAAGTAGTCAATTGGATGTGGCCAATGCTTAGGAGTTAACTTTTTTTTTTTAAAAAAAAAACTTTTTACTAATAGGGGATGGGTCTAGTGGAAGGGGCTCTCATAACATGAAGAACCAATGTTAAAATCCCTACTGAGATATGTGTCCACATTTAATGCATGATAATGTATCGAATATGATTGTTTTCAATATGAGAATACCTATGTTTAGTATAAGAAAATGTATTATATATATATATATATATATATATAGGTGTTTGATAGCTTAATGGTTAACATCCTTTTCTTTCACAAAAAAAAAAAAAAGGGTTACCATCCTTTTGGAATATATCCAAAGGGTTTGGGATCAGATCCCTCATTCACCATTTACCCCATGAAATTCTTGCTAGAGCTCCAACATTAGCCACTGGAGTTTTGATGGCTAACCAAAAAGGGGGAGCTTGTCCTTTTTTAAGAAAAATTATTTGAGGAGCAATTTTTTGAAAGTATACTTCAAACTCCCTAATTAGGACATTATGTCCTATTTATTCTTTTCCTTATCACATGACCTTTTGGGGATTTTGAAGTTCAAAAAGTATTTTTAAGGTATTTTCCCAAATAACTTGAAAGTAAGAGGCCATGTTTCAAGATATTACATCAGAGGCAAAATTTACTATACTTGAAACAAGTTTCACCATTATAAATTAGCAATTTACCACCACACTTAAAAAAAAAACCAAGAAAAAAAAAATTAAACACTTATGAAAATCTATGTAAAAGAATAATGTTTGAAATCATTTACTACACTATCAACGTTATTTACTGTACTTCCAATGAGTTTTCACCACTTCATAAAACATCATTTACAACAACTTTTTTACAATTTCAACACTTGGGAGAAAGTAAGTTGGGCATGCCATCTCAATGACTTTTTCTCCTTAATTGAGGTGCATGCTACATGGGCATGCCGTCTTAGAAAAATTATGTCAACAAATGTTGACCATTTTGAGGCTATTATGGTGGGTCAAAATTGTCGCAGTGTTACTACTTTGGGGGCAAAATTATCCCCAAAAATTTTGCTGATGCCCACTATAAGTTCTTCTAGGATGTGATCTACTACACTGGGAACAAGGTCAAGATATTGGTGAAAGTGGAAGAAATCACTAAGAGGGGGTGAATTGGGGATTTTAAAATTTCTTTTCAACTCTTTTAAAAATAAAGCTTAAGAAATGAATAATGAAAGAGTAGAGAAAGAAAAGCTCAGACACACAGGATTTATACTGGTTCGGTCTTAACCTTGACCTACGTCCAGTCCCCAGATACCTTCTGGGTGTTTCCACTAGTTCAACAGGTTTTTAACTACAACAATGAAGACAAGACACAATCCTAATCACCTAGGACTTGCTCCCTCTTACACCTTGTAATTAAGCAACCCAACTCACAGGTTCCACAACCTTGAGTTTACAAAACCAAATACTTTAAAAGAATTTCAATCTCTCAAAAGAGTGAATATTAATAATCACTGAAGAACAGATAAAAGAATCACAATACAGACTCAAAAATGCAAATGTGTTCAAGTGTAGCTTCGTTGTGTGTCTTGCTCTGAGTCTTCATAGCCTTTTATAGCCTAACTAGATGAACTAGCCGTTGCAATATCTTCTCCAACGTTCAGTTGCAGATATGGAAAATGACAGTTGCAAATTTTGCTTTGTTCTTTCAATTCTTTGCTGAAATCCTGGAATATGTTGTTGCATAACGTCTTCCAGATTCTTTGTCATTTCACAATCTTAATTCGACCGTTTAAGGTGATCTTAATGTGTTCCAATGGTCTGAACTAAACATCTGGGATAAGGGAGAAGAATCAGCCCTGTTCTTGGTTCTTCATTAAATGCACTTATTCTGGATCTTTGATTCTCTCTGATCTTGTGATGAACCTGTCTGAAACTTATCAAAAACTTGATCAATAACGTTAGGAATAACAATGCAACAAGATATGATAATTTCATATTAACCCATAATGATTTCGCAGATTGATTTGATCTGGTTTTCAAAAGTTACCGAAGCAAACTCGAGTTTGGTGTTCTAGACTCGAGTTTGAGGTTCATCCAGAGAGCAAGATATGTTTGAAAGTTTCCTAAACTCGAGTTGACAAGTAACTGACTCGAGTTTGGTTCTTACAGAGAGGAAAGTCGCGAGTTGGTCTTGAATGAGATTTTGAACACTTGGCTAAACTCGAGTCATTTAGTGACTGACTCGAGTTTGAAGCTTTTATGAAAAAACTTAAGTTTAAGTTCACAGCTTCAAAACTGGAGTTTAGAAATGCAGACTGGAGTTTAGAAATGATGTAATAGTTCGAGTATTTTCAAATAGTCCTAAACTTGAGTCTCCAGAAATCTGACTCGAGTTTCAGTGTATATTGAAACTTTGAAAAACTTTTCATTTAAGTACAAACTGAAGTCACTGAAATTTAAACTAGAGTTTAGAAAACAAGTATCAACTCGAGTATCTCTGTATATGCCAAACTCGAGTCTACATAATCCAGACTCGAGTTTCCAGTGAAAACTGAAAACATGAAGGCTATTGCATTTTGCAAACTGGAGTTTGTAAAACTGAAACTGGAGTTTGGAAAACTTGATAAAACGTTGAAGCTTCTGTTTGATCTCAAACTCGAGTTTCCAAATCATAGACTCGAGTTTACAAGTCTTTAAACTTTTAGCACATAAACTTTCTTGTAAACTGGAGTTTCTCATAATCAAAGGTAGAGTTTGGAAACAAGTTGAAATTCGAGTGTCACTGCCTTTGATCTAGACTTGAGTTTATAAACACAGACTCGAGTTTACAATTCTTGTAAACTTTGATAGCTCTCTGTAACTCTGCAAACTCGAGTTTGCCTATACAAACTGGAGTTTGGCCAACATTGTATCTGTCTGTCAAGTCCAAACTCGAGTTTAGCAACCCAAACTCGAGTTTGCCTTAAACAGAAAGTTTTACAACTTTCCAAGGACAACTTTAAATTGAGTTTACAATTGTCGGTTATCATCAAAACACACAGAGAACTAACAATTGGTGATCTTTGGTAGGAATGATTCTAAGGCTGAGAGGGCCTTTTGTTGTTTCTTCAAGGTTTGAACCCATGCCATTTATTTTCTAAGAGGAGTTCCCTCAGCTGGACTCACTATGACTATTGACATTCTTAGTCAAATATAGGTCCTTCAAATTACTCTCGGTGATCCGACATTCCCTGCCCGTCTGGTTGAACTCTTCGAACTGTCAGGAGATTAATTTCTCCTTGATTTCATTCTTCAACCCCCACATTAACATGTCTGAGCTTTAGCCCTCATTATCTTGATATCTCATGTAAGTAGAGGCAGTGGGATAGTTGGATGAATCAGGTCAAGTATTCATCGAAAGTCCCTTTATTCCCTTGTTGAACAACCGAGAACTCTGATTCCTTTGCAATCTTGATAGACTAGGCAAAATACTTCTTGTTGAAGTTTTCTTGGAAATATTCCAAGGTGACAAGAATGATCTTGGTTCACAGAATCATTTCTGTGTTCCACTACCATCTATCCACATTCCTCTTTAACTTGTATATTGATGTATGTGCCTTTTTCTCAATAGGGCACTCCATTACTTGACGTATCTTTTCTAACCTCAGCATCTAGTCATCAGCAGCTTGTGGGTCAAACCTCCCATAGAATATCAAAGGCTAGTGTTTGCAGAATTTAGTAATCCAATAATGTGATGTCTTTCTAGTGGGTTGTACCTAGTTATCCTAAGGTGTATGAGGCTATAGGGACCTCTCATCCTATTCCCCCTCTTGAGTTTCAGTTTGCTCTCTATCCTTATTTTGTTTTGCTTTTACGTATTGAAGCTCTTCCTAGAGTTCATGTATCATAAACCATTGTTCCGTTAACATACCTAGTATTTGTTGTATTGAGACAGGCTTATGGGCATTTATAAAATGCACCATATGCTCAAGGAAATCATAAAGCTTATGGGGCCCATCCTTCTCAATTCGTGCCTTCTCCTGTCCCCAGCAGCCATAGTCTAGAAAGAAATGAAGAATGGTGGCAATCCATTCCTCATCACTTGCATGAATCTTATGCCAGCAAACTCTAAAATACAGCCCAGGTATCATATCTAAGAATACGAGGCGGTGTCCTCGCGGAGTATTGGCAATCGTACTTCATTCTCATAAGTGCTCTCTAAGCGCCCTAAGATATCTAGGTGGGGCTACCATGAATATCCCCCCTAGGCATCACTAGCTCCTAAGTTCATCGACTCACTGGTCTCAGTGTCAACCATACCTGATTCCTCACTTGACACCAGGTCAATAATCTCTGGGTCTCCTGGAGGGTTTGTACCTGCTCTCCTTTGCACACGCCTCCTACGTAACCTGTCATACATGGTCTCCTCTTTAAGCCCAGAGAGAGGGTTTTCAGATGGTTGTCTAGAACCATTTCTCTTAATCCTTCTTCCAACCATTTTAACTCCTACACATGTAACAATACATTTGTTACTAATTCAAAATACATGTTGCATACTTGTAGAGCATACCATCCTACTGGTAGAAACTACCCTCTGATACCAAAAATGTAACACCCCACTGTTCTGTACCCAGAACAGAGTGACATCTTCACCTATCATGTAACCTTATGTATTAATTAATAAAAGTTTAAACCACTGGGCCAGGTTTGATCTTGGAAATGAAAGCCCTTCTTATAAAGAGATCAAAATAATTTTAAAGATTTAATGGGCTATTTAAACATGTTTAAAAAACCCTTTTTATCAGTGGTTCAAGCTTAACATTAACAATGCATCATACCTGAAATATTGTTAAGTTTTATCATAGTATACTTTTTTTTTTAAATTTCTCTGATTAACCTAGTGCTCTACTAAATCGTTTGTCATAATTTGGTCTTGTTACATACATGCCCGATCCTTCAGCAATCGTTAGCAATATATATATGTATATATAACTAATTCTATGAGATCATATGTATCTAATTAAATATATACATCCCAGAAGCCATATACAACTATCTCAAAATAAAACCTAAGTCATAAGAAAGCAACAAAATCCATAATCAAAATAATGAAACTAAATGTTTCATCTGCTTCCTTTTCACCACCTTTCCTCAAAATTAGGCTATTTCTATGCCTTTGCCTCTTCCGCCTTACTTACTACTCTGCCCACGTCCTGGATTTGATGAAGGCTCTGAGATTCAAATAAATGAATCCCAAAGTAATAGGTTAATATCAAATTCCAACATATGCAATATATATAAATTAACCAAATAGAATAGTCCACACAACATATAAAACAAACAGATTTCAATTCAATTTCAAACGACAAGTATTACATCCAAATGTAGCTTGTAATACAAGTAAATCATACAATGATTTTAAATACCGTAGCGCTAGGAAATTCATTTTCAGGTAATTCAAATACCAAAATTTACTGAATGCACTAGGCCCTGTTTAGCCACTGGGAAGCTGGCCCCATGTCGGCCCTTCCGCTCAATCGAGCCACGAGTGGTGCTGGCCCCATACAGGCGGGACATACAAATATGGTTTACAAAAACATATATAGCTATGCAGAGAATGTGAGATTATAGTTACTACCTGTTGGTCTTACCGACTTCATCCTTCAACCAGGTTCTTACTACTACGCTTGTCCTTCAGCATGGCAGTTCTCAGCTCCTATAATTAACATTTACATATAGCGGTGGGTCACTTAACCAAATCAATCATAATTATAAATTCAACTTCTCTAGACCCACCCCGAAGATACTTGTCTTTTAATATCCTTATGACTAAGGATGTATACGTATTGAGACTTATTTAATTAGATACTATTCATTATGAATAATTATCATCTCAGCCATTTAATCTTTCATTTTACCCAAAGAAACCTTTACTTTAAAGATTAGGCACAATAAATAAGTTATGTGACTATTCTGAGACTTATCAAAAATTAACCTTTGATTTCCACGGGTATTTGGAAAATTCATAACTTGACCTATACAACTCGAAATTCCAATCTCCATTTACTCCTTGATAAGTCTATTTTCATAAATTAAAGTCACAAAGTTGATTTATGACTTATAAAAATTCCCAAATTCCAAAAACTTAAGCTATGTCCAGAATTCTTCAAAAATTGTGACTTATCTTCAAAAATCCATAACTCAACGTACAGAGCTCAGAAAAATGCCTATGATACGTCAAATTAAAGCTCTGGAAGTCCTATAATTAACTGGAAATTTTCATAATTTAATATTACTCCATTCATTCCCAGTTTTGAAAAATGTAAGGACTGTCCAGTTTCGGTTCCCAAACGTAGGGTCATTTTGTAAGATTTATTTCTCACTGACCAGAGCTCAGAATGATCCGAAATTTATGCCATTTTAAATCTATGTATGTTAGCTATCATCAATAAAATTTTCATAATTTTTGAAATTATTTTACTTTCTCAAAAACGCAACGTCATCAGTGTTCCTCTAGACTGACATCAAAACGTTTTACAGTTCATACCTCAACTTTTAAAATTCATAACTAGAGCTATAGATCTCTGTTTTGGGTGTTTCAAAGCTCAAATTCAATCTTAAAGAGTTTACTATCTCATGTAAAATTTTCAGGGAAAAACTCAACTCCTAAACCCCAAAAACGAAATGAACATTAACCTCTGTTTCTAGACTAAGTTGCAGAGGTAAGGAACATGACTCTATGCTTTTAGAAAGCAAACCCAATGCTCATATATCAGACATGCATGGCTAGAAAACATGTTTTCAGAGCTGAAAGACTCCATACTTCAACAAAACACAAGCTACGTACGGTTCAACTAATATACAAGACTGAACTGAAGCATACTATCATGAACTCTCTCTCCATATTCAAATACATCACAACAGGAGAAAAGAAGGATAGGAGGAGATTCAAGACACTCACCTCCACTGAAATCTTAGCTTACATGCAATGGGTGGCTTCCCTTCTTCCTCTCAATATTCTGTTCTGTTTCTCGTCCTCTCTCTCTCTCTCACTCTCGGTCTGCTTCTCCTGGCTGAACTAATATAATGAAATGGGAGGAGCAATGAATAAATGAGAGCTGAAGTATGAGTGTGTGATCTGAGGAGGGCACGTGGAAGGCATGCAAAATGGAGAGGAGATGAGGTGTCGGCAATATGAAAGAAGGAGACTAATGTGCTGTCAAGTGTTTTCATTGCCTTGAAGGAGGGAGTATTTTACGTAGTGTGTGTGAGTTTATATGTTTTACAAAGGAAAGGTTTAGACTGAATGGGCTGGGAAAACGTGATCTTTCAAAAACATATGGCCCATGGGTGTTTGATTTAAGGATGTTACAAAATGGAAAAAGAAAATTCAAATTTTCAGCTAACAATAACCGTTTGGATCAAATTTACCATATGAAAATATTTTCATGCCAGGCGTCATTCTCCCACATTTAAATGAAAATGGGTTCCTAGTAAAAATGATGGGAACCCATTTTACAATGCTTATGAAAATAAAAATGGCAAAAAGTCGATTTTGCCTCGGATGACATAGCTAGCTGTATAAAAGATGATCATCTAACTTTGGAAAATAAAGAGGTGTGAAGAACAAATAGGGTGAGTGGAATTTCAACAACTATGCATCCCTCACAACAGTTTCGTTTTGTGCCTCCTCATCCCATGTTCAATTCACTTCAAACAGAGAAAAATATGCTACTTTCATATGTGTGACACTCGAGTGAAATCATACATACTTGAGTGCATATAGGAAATATAGAGAGAAAGTGCTTAAAACATTGTCGTGTACACTAGAGTGTCATGTTTTGTTCAATAGAAATTGAGGCTAGGAACTATGAGAGGGCAAGTTAACTCGAGTATGTACATATGGCATACTCGAGTGTACCATAAGCACACTCAAGTGTGCTATATTTTATAGCTCACAACACACATATGCTTCATACTCCATAAACCATCGCACCGGCTCACAATCATAGTTGAGACCCACCTTACCCGAGAACCTTAAGACCAGCGAAGTAGATCCAGCTGGTGAAACTAGAGGCAATCTACTCTAGTAACCCTTCGGCTTCATGAGAACCCCCTTACGCAAGAACATTGAGATTAGCGAAGTAGACCCAGGTGGCTAGTCATACCCTTTTTAGATTCAGATCGAAGCATTTTAGAACTAGTCAACGCATGTCTTGTCTTCTTGTGTAGCACTATAAAAATTACAGGATCTTGGTGGATTGCTTTAGCAGGTTTTAGTATTTTAGTTTGCACGAACTTGTATGCAAGTTAGTATGTGTTGTTTGGCTTGTTGGTATCACCCTTGATTAATGATTGGTGGCAAGATAAATTGTTTATATCTTCCGTAACCATTTTTCCTTTTGGATGTCGCATGAGAGTACTAAAACAAAGCATCTGCAGTCACTTTATAAGGCAAAACTGTATAATAGTCTTAAAGGAGGAAGTGTGTTATACAGTAGTTGGCCACATGGAAGTTCTAACACTACAAAATTTTAAATTCATGTTGCTTGTATCTTTGATATTTGTCATACAGGTGGCATTCCTAGCATAAAATGGTCAAGCATTGATAGGAAGGAGAATGTACTTGTTCTTAATTTGCTATGGTCAAGTCTTGAGGATCTTTTGTGGAAGAGATTTTTCATTGAACACAGTCTTAATGTTGGCTGATCAAATGGTAGGTTTTCTTTTTTATCAAGTATTTTGTATTACGTTTATGATTATGAATGAGATAAATTATTTTGATAAACATATGAGTCAAACAAAAACCAGAAAAGACCAACCATCTTATCAATTCTGATAAATTATTATGATTATCAATCTGATTAACATCTGAGTCAAACAAAAACCAACAAGAAAAGATAAATTATTTTGGGTTTGGAGCATAAGGGGCTACCGGAAGAAGAACAAAACCCATGTGAATCAAGTTGGAATAATTTAACAAATTTGGAGTTTGAGACGTGAAACTAGTGCATTTCTATTTGTTGGTTTGTGGGTCATTGACTTTGTGAAACTAGTGCATTTGTGAAACTAGATACCCATAAAAGCATGCTTTGGTTGTTGATTCTTTTAGGAGTGTTCACTTGAGTGTGGCATTTACACGCTTGAGTGTGTTGTTGTTTACATGTCCTCACTATCATCAACAAAACAAAGCATTCAAGTGTGAAAATGCCACACTTCAATGAACGCTTGAGTATGACATTTTCATACTCAGGTTTGGACGACCTGACCACCATTTTAAGCACTTTTGTGAGTGATTTCACTTGAGTATGCATGATTTTACTCGAGTGTCGCACGTATAAAGATGAAGAGATCATCTTATTAACTTTATTTAAAGTAACATGAACATACGATTGTGGATGAAGAGAAAATATATAGTTTTCCATGTTGTAAACTAAAACTTTGAACTTTAACTACTTTAGGCACCATTTTCTACATGTTGTAAAAATATATAGTAACTTTGTTTCACGGGGCCACACACCTCAACCACCAAGTCGTCCCAACTAGCTTTGGGGACAACCCCTTGGTTGCACACGTAGTGGAGAGGCATAGGGGTGATGAAACCATGGTGCATGAGGTGCGTGAAGGGTGGCTCCAAGTTGAAGGGGTGTTTCCCTATGAGGTGGGCCATAGAAGCATTGGGTTCAATCCAAGAGTTGGTGGTTCCATCATCGCGGGGATCAAAGATAGAGGCCTCCACTTCTGATTTAGCCTTTTGCATTAGCATGCACTTTCAACTCATCGGTGTCATTCTCAGGCTTGTAGAGGTGTATCAATGGTAGTGGTGCGGGGTCCAATGACGAGGAAGGAGGAAGAAGGGAAGGGAAGGAAGATGATGTAGTGGTGTGTGGTCCACGTGTGAACTCCAATGTGGCTTTCCTACATGGTGTTTGACGTGTGAATTTATCCTATGTGGCAGACATCTGTTAATCTTGCCATTAGCCGAGAGTCGGGAGCAACATTGGTATGTTTAAGAACTTTTGAGCGACATTGAGAACAAAAAAACTTCTAAGGCAACATTGTTTCTAAGTGTGTACTTCCGAAAAAGAAAAAAACTGTTGGTTAACCCAATATTTAATTATTTTTAGTACTAAGAACATTTAAGATAACTAGTGAAAATTTGAAAATGTGAATAGCGAACATGTGGAAACTTTGAATTGAAAATATAGAAAATGAGTGCCGAATAAAATAACTTGGGAATATTTTAATGATACAATATTTATTTATGAAAAAATTATATATTTTCATTACATATTTTTCCTAAATGTTTTCAATACTTTATCTTTCATGTTTTCATTACTTTAAGAACATGGGAGATAAGCCTATACAATATCTAAATCTAATTATGAAAAAAAAGTCTAAAAAACTGATTAGTAAAAATGTTAGACATGAGTATTTAAAATATGAATAAAGAGTTATGAAAAACTTTATAAAAAAATGCTTTGTGGTTCCAATTGTTTCTTCCATTACAAAAAGTACAAATGGTTCATTCATCCGCTTAAATTATATCCTATTATATGTACTAGCAAAAGAAACAAGACGAAGTGGTCCATCTACCCACTATGTTATCACATTAATTTGTTCTTTCTCATGATTCATTCTCTTCTTCAACTATTGACCGATTGATTAGTTGTTGGCCGCCATTATTGATTGTTTGTTTGACTAGTCAACAATTGACAAAAATAATTGCTTCATTTTAATAGTTTTTACAGAAATATTTATATCCAGTATTTAACATTTTGTAACTTACAAAGGAATATATAAGCAATGGTGAAGCCAGGAATTTTAATGACAGGGGCAAAAATTTTAAAAATATATTTTAAATAAAAGTATTTGAAATACAATACAAACCTAATATATAAAAAATTGAAAGAAATTTATTATAGAAATTAATATCACTTCACTTAACTTTTACTTTATGTGTTTTCATATTGTTAAACTTATCTCTAATTGAATCTGTGCTAAAATTCAAAACAATTTCTTTTTCAATGTATGTAATCAAAAAATAATGAAGAAATTGATCTCCTATTCTATTTTGAAGACTATTCTTGATTTTGTTTATAATAAATAAAGATCTTTTAGCATTAGCTATAGTAACCGAAAAGTGAGCATAAAAGCTCATTATTGCAGTAATATATGCATTATGTGGAAGTACAAATACGACTCCTGGTACATTCTACACCTGCGATCGTGATATTTGGCTACTTTTCGTGGTCTTCGATCTCATAGCTTTGCTTTGTTGCAGAGGCCGTCCAAGTGCTGGTGTCGTCACTAGGCGATGATTCTTTTGTTTTCGCCCATTGCCTCTTTCAAAGACATTGCTGCTATGCGATTATCTCTCTACTCACACTGGTTTACTCATTAATTCCTCACAAAACTTTACTGAATATTGGGTCTAATGTACTTGTAGGAACCTCTTTTAGTTCTCGAGTGCTGTGCAGCAGCTTCACGAGGAGGACGTTGGGTACTTACTTATGCTTTTCCGTTAACTAGATAATTAATTCCTCGGTAATCTGGAGTGTTGAGTGTTTTGATTTTGTCATATTTATTACCGATTTGGAAAAATGGCCCGTGTTTTTCCAAGTGATGGTATTTGGAATTCGCTCTCTGGGCAGAAGAGATGTCTATGATTCTTTCATGGCAAAGCTCACCAAGATTGCTATAGCTGAAATGACATCCTCTGAGGTAATTTGTGTTATCATGGGGAGGGATGCGTATATTACTGTATTAATGGGCTTTTGACCTAGACTATGGGACATATTTTTAACTTCGAATTCCATATATCTTTGTGTGTGTGTGTTTTTTTTTTTAAAAAAAAAAATTAGGGGGCACAGGGGCCACCTTAAGTCCTTAACCCTCTAATTCCACCCCTATATATAAGCTATTATAATATTGAGTATTTTAAGGGGATTTTATCATATCTTTTTTAATTGAGTAATTTATCTCACTTTCTTATCCTACTTAAATTAATTAAATAATTATAATATTACATACAGATGAATCTTTTATATTTAATAGTCATATTGAATTTTTTTATCAGGTTCATAAAATTTTTATTTGCTAATGATTTACTTATTTTGCCGAAAATTTGATGATGATTTCAAGGATTTCTCGTTCCTCCATATTTATGTTAAATTAAGTCATTTACTAAGTCTTCGATCAAAAAAAAAAAAAAGTCATTTACTAAGTCGCAAAATGTCTCTTTATTTCTCACAAGTTCTCCAAAGCTGTGCATCAATATTATTGTTACTATTACTTATTTAATTTACAAGTGATCTTAGACAATATTGATGTTAACATATGATATTAACAAATAAAATAACAAGACATCTGATTCTGGTTTTATTTTTTGCTTTGCTTCATAAATTTTCCATATTCTTTAAATTTTCTCTACCATTTTTTCAATTATTTTAACAAATATTGTCCTTAATAAAAATTTTAAAATCACCAATATTGCATGTAATACAAATGATTTTGCAAAATATTGTATTGATAAAAATTAAAATCAATATTTTTTATGCACAAGTCACAACTTGCGTAAAAAAAAGGGGAAAATCTCCATTAGGGCCTAGGTTAAGAAAATATTGTCAAAAAAGACCTTAAGAAAAGTCACATGTCAAAAAAAGGCCCGAGGCCTTTTCTGATATTATTTCATAAAAATGTAGTTGTTAACAGGTACTGATATAATTGTTAACGAATACTGATTTAGTTGTTAACGGTACTGATTTAGTTGTTAATTGATAGTTGTTAACTGAACTGATTTAGTTGTTAATGAGGTACTCATATATTTGTTAATGTTTTTTAAAATAATACCAGAAAAGACCCTAGGACCTTTTTTGACATTTGACTTTTCTTTGGGCATTTTTTGACAATATTTTTGTAACTTGGGCCTTGAGAGGAATTTTCCCTAAAAAAAGGCATTTGGTGAATTATAAATGGCTCAATTCCACTCATAAATATTGGAGTAATATTCGCTAATAGGGGTGTTCAAGAAACTCAAGGCCCGGTGCGCTCGTCCAAGCCCGGCAAAAAAATGCCCTGCCCAGCCCGAAAAAATTTGGGCACATTTGGGCTGGGCATTTTGCGGGCAGGGCCGGGCATCGGGCAGGGTATGCTACCCTGCCCATTTGGCCCTGCCCGGTACTCTGTGTGTGTGTGTGTGTGTGTGTGTGTGTGTGTGTGTGTGTGTGTGTGTGTGTGTGTGTGTGTGTGTGTGTGTGTGTGTGTGTGTGTGTGTGTGTGTAATCTATTGTCATATTGTGCATATATTTTTTTTAAAAAAAATCTATCGGTATGTTTATTTTAATACTTTAATTCCAGGATTTCCAGCTGAATCGGTATGAACTTTTTTGTCTTTAGGGATGAGGTTGAATTACCTTTCTTGTAATTGAATTTATATTTAATAATGATGAATGATTTTAGTAGCCAGGGATATGAAATTGTATTTTCCTTCTTCTGTTTTTCATATATATTTTTTTAAAATTCTAGGTTTCTTAAAATTTTTTATTTTATACATGCATATTTATTTATATGGATGTCTATATGATGATATATATAATCAATAACTTGATATTTTCTGATCCGAAATATCTGGCTGGATGATATTTTTCCTTGTACAATCCATTAAATATCTCGGTCCCCTAGTTCATATTTGAATAGAGTACATTGATTGTGGATTAAAATTAATTGAGGACCATCTTTGAACTTTAATTTCTGCTCCTTAATTAATCTTTATTTTTTAAATAATGACTGATAGCTCTTCTCAGAACATAGAAGAACAGATGAAGGTGATGTCATGACGTGGGTGGATATGTCTCATATAAAGATTGAAGTATTTTTTTTTTTTTTATAAGTGTGATAGGTTATGGCCACTTGGGCATGTAAGGCCCGCCCTGCCCTGCCCATTATCGCCCTACCCAAAAATGTTCGGGCTTTTATCGGGCAGGGCCGGGCATCGGGCCGCATTTTGCTGCCCATTGATCTTCTGGGCAGGGCATCGGGCAAGGGTCTCGCCCTGCCTAGCCCTGCCCACGAACACCCTTATTTGCTAATAATAGAGTTGAACTCATAATAAATATAAGAGATTGCCTTACAAAAATAGGTGGAAGTATATTTTTTATACCTTACATTAAGTTTCAATTTGATCTATTAATTTTATAAGGTGCCTTTTTAGTTCTGGCCCCCTCGCCCCCCAAAAAAAGGTGCCTTTTTAGTCCTTAAGCATTCAAAATGCAATAAAATATATCGCTAACAATATTGCTATTAGTTCAATTACCTAAAATTGTTGATAAAGCAATTCGAAATCGCCAACAAAGCTTTCTCATATGTGCAAGTCAAACGATCCTTATAAAGGATTAGTGCATGACTCTATAAAGATTCTTTTAGTTCCTTTTTTTTTGTCAGAGATTCTTTTAGTTCTTACTCAAGCATCATAAGTTAAGCTTTAATTAATTGCAGGGACATTATTAGAAAGCTAAAAAGGCTGTAAAATAAAATAATTTATTATCATTTTTGTCCATTCAAGGGTATTTTTTTTCGTCGAAAAGGAAACTTCTATTAATACTTCAACAAACCACATACACATAGCGAGTACAGATTACAAGAGATAACAATAAACAGTACGAAAGGGGTAGCAAACCAAAGAAACAAGACACAGGCACGAAACACAAGCTAGAAATAAACTACAAACAATCCTCATTCAAAGAAGGAATGGAAGGAGAAGCATGATGTGGATCTGCATCTGCCTTCTGGGCATCCAGGGCTAGAAGAGACAGCAAAGAAGGTGTTGGTTTTGAGACCCACCCTGTCAAGCACATCCTTTTATAAGCATCAGCTGCGATGAAGTTAGCGGCACGATTACCCCCTCTAGGGGTAAAGGATAACAAGAACCCAGCCTTGGACAACAAAAGACAAATGATATCAAATACAATGCTTCTACTCTTCCACTCAATCAAATCAGGGGATTTGGCTTCAACACATTTGAGCAAGGAGGGGCAATCTGTTTCAAAAACCACATTCTCATTTCCAAGGTCCACGACTAGCATCAAAGCCCTCTTCAAGGCCAAAGCTTCGATCATAAATGCAGAAATCGATTTCACCTTGTCCACAAAGCCCCACTTGAACTCAGCGAAACAATCACTACAAATAATTCCAATAGCAGCTCTAGTCTTGCCAGATGAGAAGGCTCCGTCACAGTTAAATTTAAGCACGCCGACAGGGGGGGACCACTGAGCTAGGGAAAGAGGAGCACCATGATAAGCCTCCAAGCTACCAAGATTCTTATCGCAATTCAACCAAAAGTCAAAATTATTTTTCCTCGCAAATTCGATAATATCAACAAGATTGGGAGTGCTATGGTTGAAAACCAAATCATTTCTCTGCTTCCAAATAAACCATAAAATCTAGCAGATTAATGAAAGATCATGCTTATATAGGAAATGCATACCTGTAATTTGAACCCACCAGTTGTTGAAGTTTAGAATTCTAGTAACATCGACTCTGGCACTAAAAGTACAACCAAACCAGATGCATCTAGTCCAGGAGCAATGAAAAAACAGATGCTCAATAGTCTCCACATCGCTTATACAAACCGGGCAAGTGACATCTGCAGATCTTCTCCTCCGATAGAGGGCTTCATTAGTAGCAATGGCACTATTCAAGATTCTCCAAATAAGCTGCTGCACTATTGGTATAGTTTTAATCTTCCAAATCGCGTTCCAGCAAGATGAAGGGGTAATAATTGAGGACCCAGCTTTGGTTTCGATATTGAGAGCACCCTCCTTACCTTTGTGATATCCCGCTTTCACCGTGTACACACCATTCTTGGCACTGGTCTACACCAGCTTGTCTGCCAGCCCGTTTGATGGAATGGGGATAGCCTGAATGGCATTCTTAACCTCCTTCGGAAGATATTGATCAATATGGGTCAGATCCCACTCACCATTAACAATATGATCGCAGATTCTACCAGATGAAAACAACGAATCATTTAGCATGCTAGGCTTTTCCAGGAAAATAACATTCAGGACCTATTTATTGTCCCAAATTCTGATAGAGACACCATCACCAACATCCCATCGAAGGTCATGCTGAAGGAAATCTCTGCCCCCCCCCCCCAAAATGCTAGACCAACACCATGATGCCTTATAGCCTTTCTTAGCTTTTAAGAAATCATCTTTAGGGAAGTATACACTCTTCAAAACCCTAGCCCACAACTCATTAGGACTCATCAACAATCTCCACGCAGTTTTGGCCAGTAGGGCATCATTCATGACTACAAGATCGCGAAAACCCATCCCTCCTGTACTCTTGGCTGTAGTTAACGACTCCCAAACTCTCCAATGATAAGACCCACTGTAGGCACTTCCACTCCACCAGAAGTTAGCAATAAGGCTGTTGATTTCTTTACAACTTTTAATTGGAAACTTGAAGCAATTCATAGGGTAAATAGGTATAGCCTGCAAAACAGCTTTAATCATAATGTCACGGCCCGCAAAGGAAAGAAGAGAGTGGCCCCAACCTTGAATCTTGTTTGCAACACGCTCACGAACATAGGCCATCATACTTGGAATACCAAGGTATCTGCTAGGGTCCTCTGTCACAGGAATGCCTAAGGTACTTCCAACCATACATTTCACGTCGTCCGGGGTATTGGATGAGAAAAACAGGCTAGATTTGTCAAGATTAATTACTTGGCTAGAGGCTAGACAGTACATGTTCAAAAGATCAACCAATCGAATACAGTTGTCCTGGTTAGCACACATATACAGGAGAGCATCATCAGCAAAGAAGCTATGGGTAAACTCAGCATAGCTATTGCTCAATCTAACTCCCTTAATGGCATTATCTGTCTGGCTCTTACTGATCATAAGGGAGAGAACTTCAGCTACAATAATGAACAAGTATGGAGAGAGAGGGTCCCCTTGTCGAATACCTCTGCTTGGCGTAAAGGAGCTCACATTTTCACCTGATAAACATATATTCAAACTAATAGAGCAAACACATTTCATTATGAGAGATACCCATTCAGCACAAAAACCAAATCAAATCAAGACATTTTCCAAGAAATTCCACTTGACCCGGTCATATGCCTTACTCATATCCATCTTAAGTGTAAATTCATACTTACCCCCAGATTTCTTTCGACGAAGATAATGATATACATCATGGGGAATAATGATATTCCAATGAATACACCGCCCAGGAACAAAGGCACACTGATTCAGAGAGATACAAGTATCAAGCAAAGGACTCATTCTATTGGTCATGATTTTAGAAATAATTTTATAAGAAAAATTGCACAACCCTATCGGATGAAAATGGGAAACATGCTCAGGTTTTTGTATTTTAGGAATAACAGTGATATTAGTGTTATTCATATCATTCAAAACAAATTTACTTGCAAAAAACTCTTGAACCATAATACAAATCGACTCACCAATTTTAGACCAAGTAGAATGATAAAATTTACCCGAAAAGCCATCCAGACCAGGCACTTTCGAACTCCCTAGGTTGAAGGCTACAACTTTAATTTCCTCCCTAGAGACAGGTAACAAGAGACTTTGATTCATATCAGCTGAAATTTTAGGCTCAATGAAATCCAACACCGTGTCCATTGCTCTGGCCCCAGATGTAGTAAACAGCTCTTGATAGAAATTAGCAATGTTTCTTAAGATGTCATCTTTCTCCATTAACCAATTACCCAAGTCGTCTTTAATACATGCAATTCTGTTCTGTTGTCTTCTTTTGATGGTAGAGATATGAAAGAATCTTGAGTTCTTGTCCCCAGCTTTTAACCAATTAACACGAGAGCGCTGCCACCAATACTGCTCTTCTGGCTCTAGTAATCTATCCAGGTCTCTTTTTACCTCCGCAATTCCTCTAGAGATATCTGGAGTTTGGTCTTCTTGATTCATCTCAGCCAAACACGATTTTAAGAGATCGATAAGCTTACTACTATTGGGAAACTCTTTCTTGCTCCATGCTACCAATCTCTGTCTGCACATCTTTAAATTACTCAAGAATACTTCTAGAAAAGAACGGTCCTGATCAGGAAAGGTCCTCCAACTCCCTTTGATCACCTCGAGGAAATGCCCATGAGCCCAGGCTGATTCAAAACGAAAAGTTTGATTTTTCTGAGTACTTTCAACCTGGCTTCGAACTAGAAGGATATGATAATCAGAGCCTGCCGGGTCCACATTGAAAACTTGAAGATTAGGAAACTGTTCACACAACTGTAAATTCCCCAAGGCCCTATCAATACGCTCACGGATTGTATTCGGAGATTCCCAATTATTACACCAAGTAAAGCTGGATCCATAATAGCCCAAATCCTCTAGTTCACAAGCAGCCACAAAACACTTGAAATTAAGGATCTTCCTCCATGCTCTAGGGCGACCTCCATACTTCTCATGTTGGAATAAGATATCATTAAAATCCCCCAGGCACAACCAAGAAGCCCTGATATTGTTGCTTATCCTACGGCCCTCTTGCCAACATAGCAATCGCTCATCTTCATTAGTAGGTCCATAGATAAAGGTAATATAAGACGGGGTAGCAAGGACATCCGAAGTCACACTGGTATGAATAATATTAGCCGACGAGAAAAGAATATTGACCGTAATTATATCAGACCACCATAAAGCAAGGCCACCACTTCTTCCCACTGCGTTAACTAGCCACTCTTCATTAAAACCACATCTGCACTGCACCTTCCTAACTACACTCGCATTCTTCTTGGTCTCCATTAAGAAGACTAAATGAGGTTTCTTCCGGAAGCATTCTTCCTTCAAATTTATGACTGTCAAGGCAACCCCCAAACCTTGACAGTTCCAAGTTAACAGATTCATGGTGAACCGGTGGCTGGTCCCATCCAGCCACCGGCTTGAGTCTCCGAAGGGGAATCCTAATCCACAACCATATTACTACCAGGTGTCAACCAACTCGAAGGAAAATCTATCTTAGTCTGAGTTTGCAAATTCCTAGATGAACCTGAATGAGCTGAATTCCCATACTGCCTGAGATATATTTTAACCAATCTAAAATTCTTTTTACGCCCTTTATGAGTATTCCCCCCAACAGGTTTCTCACTAGTCCCATCCTCAGCCGGTCCAAAATCCAATTTTCTACATTTATTACGGTCAACCGAAAATACATCATCCTCATGTGATCTCTTAAGATGTATTCCTTTCAATCCAACAGAAATAGTAGATATATGAGACAAGCCATTGAAAGGAATAATAGCCTTAGATTTAGTCTCATCATAACTAGGAAAATCAACACTATATGGTTGATAAATTGAAGTTGGAATTGTAGAAACTCCATCAGGAATTGAGGGACTCACCCTAGATGCACTAGAGCAATTAAGCTCTAAAATAGCCGGGCTCTCTGATGGCACAACTTGAATCTCCAACGAAGATCCTTGCGGGCTGGTCTGGTGATATGGGAGAGATCCACGTGAAATCAGTTTTGAAGGCCCAAAGTGAAATGCATTTTCTATTAAATCCCCTTCACCCCTAATCATTTGGCCCACAGGAACAGGCCCATTTGATTTGCATGCATCAGTCTACTCAAGTCCACATTGAATCCCTTTAACCTGCTGCTCCAAAATGACGTCAACACCTGTGCCTTTCATCACCTTCTCCATTCCAACTTTCAGTATTGACCACGCCAGCCCCTGCACTGCCAACTTTTGACCAGGCGCGGAAAGCATATGACCTACCTCGGGCTCTGAGGCGACCGTTGGACACGTCTTACTTCGACGAGGTTATGTCGCGTTTGGTTAGGGGTGTCATTCGACACAGGGCTGTTACGGGCAACTGGATTAATGATTTCTATTGGTTTTTCTGACGAAGACTCTGTCCACTTCCGATGACCAAGTTGGGGGGAGACTTTCTCGATAAAGGGGGCTTCACACCACCCCGCCAAGCATACTTCCACAGCTTCTTCATTAGTCCTCACTGCCGGAGTAGTAAGCCAACTCCCATACTCTTTCTCAGCTACCCTCCCCTGATCGCTAGCCACCACCTTTGAGCATCATCGGCTGTCATGTCCGATACAACCACAACTGTAACAAAAGTCTTACAGCCTTTCATACTTAACTGTAGCCCAGGCTAGTGTCTTCTCCTTGCGAGGTATCCAAAAGCCATCAACCAACAGGTCCTCTAACTTTATAAGGGAACAAACTTTGATATAGCTACGATCCATTCAGCCTTCCATAATAGGTTTCTCAAACATATCCACTCTCCCAACTGAATCCCCAAGTTTCTTGGCATTAGCATCGGTAAAAGCCTCAATCGAGAGGCCATGAAACTGAACCCAATATGGAGCCTCCACAAAGTTGACATCTTCAAGAACCATAAAGTTATCCCACACCTAGAGATTAAGGAGGGACCCCTGGATCATCCAAGGTCTTCCCTTAAGAATGTGAGCATAATCCTTAATGTTCCGAAAATGAAACCTGAATATTAACCGACTACTATCAAGAACATTAACCTGCAAATCTTCATCCATCTGCCAACCCTTCTTGACCATGGTGATAGCAGCTGGTGTGTTTAGTTTCTTGTTGGTAAGAATCTTCCCAACTAGCGTACCGCCGCATGTTTCAGAGTCACTTTCTAAATCCAGCACCACTTGTTTGGTTCTCTGAGAACCATTCCACAGACCAACATCCATAACTCCGCCACCCTACAAGAGCCTACTCACACCAGAAGACACAGGAGAAAAGATGTGGCGGAAATGAGGGAAACACAAGAGCACCTACCAGAAACACTGGCAACACAGAAGGGTTCACCAAGAACCAGAAGCTCTCACGAAGAGAGAGGAGCTCTCACGAAGAGAGAGATTACGTTGTCTATTCCCTTTCACTTCAATGCATCTATCCATTCAAGGGTATTCATGGAAATAATCATGAACTTTTTTGGCAGCTATAAGCCCATAACTTCGTAATTTTTTCATATAATTACTGGATATTTCATATCTTGGACTACTAAATCAAATCTGAATGGTTTAATGAAGGCCATGCTCCTGATGAAATTTTTCTACCCTGAAAACTTAAACCAGCAACCTTAAAAAGAATAAGAAACATAATTTTCTTGATACTCAAGAATAAAGGACATACTGATCAAATTTATTAAATTTAAGATCATACACATGAACATATTCCACAACATTTCAGCCAAATTACACAAGACATGTTTGAAGAGAGCTCTAAATGGCTTTAAGTCACGAAAAGTTAAAAAAAAAAAAGTAATAGTAGAAAAAAGCCTTAAATAGAGTGTTTGGATAGAGGTTTAAGCCCACTGGCCTTTTTTTTAAAAAAAAAAACTCCTAAAATTCAATTAAAGAAAAATCTCAATGTGGTAACTTTTTAAAAAAAGCTTTTAGCTTTTTGATGTGGGCTCTGCCACTTCTACCATCATCAATCTAAACACAAATCATATTTACAATCTAACTTTTTTTCTATAAGCTTTTGCAAAATTCCAATAGAAAATAAGTTACTACCCCTACTGTTAACTCAATCATACCCATAATCTTATCAGTACACCAAACAAATCAGTGTAACAGTAACCAAACCAGGCTCTTTCATTCATTTGAACAGACTTTAGCTCTCCATACATATTTTGTTCCCAATATCCTAACTAAAATAAAAACACATCATACCACTACTAACATCAGCTAGTCCAAAAAAGAGGTGTTTGTTATAAATATATATATATATATATATATATATATATATATATATATATATATGTATGTATGTCCATTATTTATAACATGCATCAACTATTGTATCATACGTTTATTATAGCCTCACATGTGAAAGTTTAAAGGGAAATGACCTCTTATGACCTTGAGGTGGAAATTACACTAAAGGTCCATTTTCCATCTATAAATAAAGGTCTTCTGTAAACATTTGAATACACACTGAATAAGAATTCATATATACTCTCTCTCTCTCTCTCTCTAAAATCTCTCTATTATTGTTCTTTATTTTCATTAGTTTTATAACACGTTATCAGCATGAATACTCAACCAAGGTAGGATTTTCTTATTGTCTTTTCATATTTTCATTATATGTTCATTTTATCTATGTGGGATAATCTTAACTATTATATGGAATTATAGTTCTACTTTTACCGATTACTTTAATATCGGATTCCATGGTTAAGATTTGAGATTATTTACTATTCACAGTAAATAGTAATTTTTACTATTCACGTTAATTTTACCTTTTTCCAGTAATTTTACATTTCATTTATTTGACTCCTACCTGGAAGTCTAGATTTAATTTTATGTTACTAACATTTATTTTTATGTTATTAACATAACATTTATATTATTGTTACTAACATTTACTTTTACGCATTTAATTTTATGTCACTAACATTTATTTTTATGTTATTAACATAATATTTATATTATTGTTACTAACATTTACTTTTACGCATTTACTTTTAATTTTATGTTACTAAAGTTTATATTAATGTTACTAACATAAAATTTAACATTTATGTTTTATTTATTTATCATTTTATTTATGTCTTGCATTATCATATTCTCCTCTTAATAATGAACTAAGTCTAGTGAGGATAACCTCCTCTCTTAGTTCATTTCTTTTGTTATCTTTCACATATTTAATTTCAGTAATTTATATATATATATATATATATATATATATATATATATATTATCCCCCTCCCTATTTATTTTTCATGGTGGCGACACTAATATATTTATTAATGGGCTCCATTTGTTTAATTTAATTATTTTAATTCTTTACTCCTTTTATATATTTGCATTTGCATATGCATCTTCTTTCTTATCTTTGGAAGAGTTATGTCTCGCTGTGAGTTTACTACCATTCCTATCTCATTTTCTTTTTATTTTCTCAGCACGTTTATTTCTAGTTCTTTAAATTATGTTTTAATTTATAATAAAATTTTATTTTATGATTCTAATTATTATTATTTTTAGTTTGAATCATGTCCACCAGCCTTACAAATCTTGAATTTAATGCTCTTGACATTACCGGGAAAAAGTATCTATCATGGGTTTTAGATGCTGAAATCCATCTTCAAGCAATGGGCCTCGGAACGGCTATATTGCCAGAAAATGATACGTCTCATCAAGATAAGGCTAAAGCTATGATTTTTCTCCGACACCACATTCATGAAAGTTTGAAAATTGAGTATTTAATGGTAAAAGATCCATTTGAAGTGTGGACTAGTTTGAAAGATAGGTATGATCATAAAAAAACAGTAATTTTGCCTAGAGCTCGTTATCAATGGATTCACCTCAGGCTACAAGATTTTAAAACTGTAAGTGAGTATAACTTAGCAGTTTTCAAAATAAGTTCTCATTTAAAATTATGTGGTGAGAAAATAACTGATGATGACTTATTAGAGAAAACTTTTTCTACCTTTCATGCTTCGAATATGCTCTTACAACAGCAATATCGAGAGAAAGGTTTTAAAAAAATATTCTGAGTTAATCTCATGTTTATTAGTAGCCGAACAAAATAACGAGTTGTTGATGAAAAATCATGAAAATCGTCCCACTGGATCTGCTCTATTCCCTAAAGCAAATATGAGTGTACAGAATGATCGCGATTGTGGTTATGGCAGTGGTCGTGGTCGTGGATGGGGATGTGGTTATTACCGTGGTAATCTTGGTGGCAGAAATAATCATGGTCCTAATCATGGCGGCAGAGGTTATCATGGTCCTTATACCCACTAGAAAATGATAAATAATGAAGGACAGAAGAATGATAAAGAAGGTCCTTCAAAAGTTGTAGAACATAAATGTTATCGGTGTGGTGTGAAGGGACACTGGGTACGTAATTGTCGTACGCCAGAACATTTAGTGAAACTTTACCAAGCCTCCATAAAAAGGAGTGTGAATAATGTGGAATGTGATGATAAGGCTCATATAGATAATGATGTCAATGAGCTTCATCATAATGCTATGTCCCATTTGGAGGTGGCAGATTTTTATGATTAAACAAGTTTTGAATAAATTGTAATTATTTTCTTGTTTCACTTTATTTCAACTTGATAATTATGCATATTAAATATGTTTTAATGTATTTCTTTTCTTTTAATGAAGCTCATGGATATTTCAAATATTGAACACAAGAATGAAAATATATGTCTCATTGATAGTGCAATGACACAAACAATTCTTAAAGATAAGAAATGTTTTTCACATCTAAGAAATTGTAGTATAAGCATTAATACCATAGTGGGTAATACAAGATTGATTGAAGGCTCCGGAAGAGCAATTATAATATTACCCAATTGTACGAAATTTGTTATTGATGATGCTTTGTATTCTTCTAAGTCTCATAAAAATTTATTGAGTTTTAAAGATATTTGCCGAAATGGATACCATATTGAGATTATAAATGAGAAAAATAAGGAATATCAACAAATTGTTATTGTTAGATACGGTGAAAAATATGTTTTGGAAAAATTACCGATGTTATCTTGTGGTTTGTACTATTCATATATTAGTACAATTGAAATAAATGTTATGGAAAACCAAAAATGTGCAAATAAAAGCATATTTAATGTTTGGGATGATCGGTTAGGCCATCCCGGGTGAATTATGATGCGACATATAATAGAGAATTCATGTGGATATACTCTGAAACAGAATCAAATACCACAATCCCATGATTTCTCATGTGTTGCATGCTCTAAGGGAAAGTTAATTATTCAGCCTTCACCAAGCAAAGTAGAAAGTGAGTCTCTCACGTTTCTAGAATGAATACAAGGAGATATTTGTGGGCCTATATACCTACCATGTAGACCATTTAGATATTACATGGTCTTAATTGATGCGTCAACCAAATGGTCACATATGTGCTTATTATCTTCTCACAACCTGGTATTTGCAAGATTACTTGCTCAATTAATAAGATTAAGAGCACATTACCCTGATTATCCTATCAAGAAAATACGTCTTGATAATGCTGGTGAATTTACTTCACAAACTTTTAATAAATATTTTATGTCACTTGGAATTGATGTTGAACATCTCGTAACTCATGTTCATACGCAAAATGGACTTGCAGAATCATTGGTAAAAAGATTGCAACTTATTGTAAGACCTTTACTTATGAGATCTAATTTACTAATTTCTGCTTGGGGCCATGCCATTTTGCATGCAGCAATGTTAATTCGCATCAGGCTAACTAGTTATTTAAAAGTTTCCCCCTTACAAATGGTTTTTGGTAAAGAACCTAATATTTCCCATATATGGATCTTTGGATATGCAGTATATGTGCCAATAGCACCTCCACAACGTACTAAAATGGGTCCTCAAAGAAGGATGAGAATATATGTTGGGTATGAATCTCGTTAAATTATAAAATATTTAGAACCATCTATAGGAGATTTATTTACCACATGATTTGCAGATTGTCATTTTGATGAATCAGTCTTCCCAACATTAGGGGGAGAAAATAAGCAGTTGAATAAAGAGATTAGCAGGAATGAATTATCATTGGCTCATCTTGATCCTCGTACAAAACAATGTGAACTAGAAGTTCAAAAGATAATTCATTTGCAGAATTTAGTTAATCGAATGCCAGAAGCATTCACTGACCCAAAGAGAGTGACAAAGTCACATATTCCAGCCGCTAATGCTCCTATTCAAATTGATGTCCCTGAAGGACAGCTGATTATGAATGAATCAAAAACATGCTTGAAGTGTGGTAGGCCTATCGGTTCCAAAGATAAAAATCCTCGAAAAAGAAAAGAAGGTAAGATTATAGATTGTCAAGTCGAGGATAATCAAGGAAAAATTGTAGCTCTGGATGAGCCACTTCATAAAGAGATATTATCTCTAGAAGAGAATATTGTGACCCCAGAAGAGATTAAGGTACCTGAAATGTATGAAAATAATGAGATTTCAATAAATTATGTCACGAATAGTATCAAATGGAACCGAAATGAAGTCAACGTTGACGACATCTTTGCTAATCATATAGCATATGATGTAATGAATGATGATGAGGATCATGAGCCAAAATCCATTAGTGAGTGCCAACAACGAAAAGATTGGCCCTTATGGAAAGATGCTATTAATACAGAATTAAAATCACTGGCAAAACGAAAAGTATTTGGACCTGCAGTCCATACACCTAAAGGTGTAAAGTCAGTTGGATATAAATGGATTTTTGTACGGAAAAGAAATGAAAAGAGTGAAATTACAAGATATAAAACACGCCTAGTAGCCCAAGACTTTACACAAAGACCTGATATTGATTTTGAAGAAACGTATTCACCAGTAGTGGATGCAACTACTCTTCGTTATTTGATTAGCCTAACAGTAAATGAAGGGCTTAATTTACATCTGATGAATGTTGTGACTGCATATTTATATGGCTCACTTGATAGTGATATCTATATGAAAGTTCCTGAAGGACTTAAGATGCTAGAAGCATTTGATTTAAATTCTCGAGAACAATACTCAATCAAATTAAATAAGTCCTTGTATGACTTAAAACAATCAGGGCGCATGTGGTATAATTGTCTTAAGGAATATTTGTTGAAAGAAGGGTACAAAAATGATCCTATATGCCCATGCATTTTTATAAAAAGATCGAGAAATGAATTTGTTATAATTGCTGTTATGTTGATGATATTAACATTATTGGAACTCCTAAAGAGATTTCAAAAGCAATTAATTGTTTGAATACAGAATTTGAAATGAAAGACTTGGGCATGACAAAATTTTGTCTTGGATTACAGATTGAGTACCTGAAGGATGAGATTTTTGTATATCAAAAAACTTATACAAAGAAGGTCCTAAAACGATTTTATATGGATAAGTCACATCCATTATGTACTCCAATGGTTGTAAGATCTTTGATAAAAGATAAAAATCCATTCCGACCAAGTAATTAATGAAAAAGGTGTAGAAGAATTACTTAGTCCAAAAGTGTTATATCTTAGTGCTATTGGAGCATTAATGTATCTTGCTAATCACACACAACCTGATATATCGTTTGCTGTTAATTTATTAGTAAAATATAATTCTGCACCAACACAGAGGCATTGGAGTAGTGTAAAACATATTCTTCGATACCTCAGAAATACTATGGATATGGGGTTATATTATTCAAATTTATCTAAACATGAACTGATTAGTTATTTAGATGCTGGATTTATGTCTAATTCACAGGATGGAAAATCACAAACAGACTATTTATTTAAATATGGAGGTGCAGCTATTTCATGGCGATTTATGAAGCATACTATATCAACCACATCATCTAACCATGCAAAAATTTTAGCAATGCATGAAACAAGTCGAGAATGTATGTGGTTGAGGTCAATAATTCATTATATACGAACTACTTGTCATTTATCTTCTGGTAAAATGGTTCCAATAGTTCTATATGAGGATAATGCTGCATGTATTGCCCAACTTAAGGAAGGTTGCATCAAGGGCGATAGAACTAGCATATTTCACCAAAATTCTTTTTTACTCATGATCTTCAACAAAATGGTGAAATAGATATCCAGGAAATTAGTTCAAGTAAAAATTTAGCAGATTTAGACACCAAGTCACTTCCAGGAGCAATCTTTGAGAAGCTTGTTCATGGTATTAGTCTTCGAAGACTCAAAGATCTTAATTGATGTCATCAGGGAGAGCAATACAGATATTGTCAACAGGGGAAGTAGATACACGCTGTACTCTTTTTCCCTTATCTAGGTTTTGTCCTACTGGGTTTTCCTAAAAAGGTTTTTAATGAGACAGCAATAGATAGTGTATCAATGAATGATGTACTCTTTTCTTTGGCTAGGTATTCATAATGGACATCCAAGGGGGAGTGTTATAAATATATATATATATATATATATATATATATATATATATATATATATTATGTCCATTATTTATAACATGCATCAACTATTGTATCATATGTTTACTATAGCCTCACATGTGAAAGTTTAAAGGGAAATTACTTCTTATGACCTTGAGGTGGAAATTACACTAAAGATCCATTTTTCAAATAGAGGTCTTCTGTACACATTTGAATACACATTGAATAAGAATTCATCTATACTCTCTCTCTCTAAAATCTCTCTATTATTCTTTATTTTCATTAGTTTTATAACAATGTTAACCATTTTCGACTGAATTATCACAATTTCATACTAACCTCCTAATACGATTTTCATTGACAGATTTCCTACAACTTCGTCATCCTCTAAAATCTGTGTTATCTTTCAGTAAGCAGAATCAGTGATAAGCTAATTTATTGGTAAGTGGACTTGGATCTCATGGTATACTCAGCAACAAGCTCAGAAAAAGATGACGACTTGTCCTCTAGCAATCTTGTTGGAGAGTCAAACTCCTCAATTAGTCCTGCATCAGTATCCAATTAAATTAAATAACAACGAAAAAAAGGGCAAGCCAAGGAACCAAAAAAAAATAAATAAATAATACAAGTTCAGAAGAATAAGAGGCATCTTTATTGACCTTGATTGAGAAGCAGAACCATATCACAGTCAAGAACAGAAGTTATTCTGTGTGCAATTGTAATGACTGTACAGTCAGAGAAGTGTTGCCGAAGAGTTTGCTGAATCAAATTATCTGTGGCAGTATCAACCGATGCAGTAGCTTCATCAAGCACCAACACCTTACTTCTCTTCAGTAGCACCCTACCAAGGCACACCAATTGCCTCTGACCCATGCTCCAATTCTCACCATTTTCACTAACTATACCCATTTTTACAAAAGCAATCAGTTTTCACTTCTGAGATCAGACAGTATAATGTTTTTCTGTCATCAAGAAAAATAAGACAAACCTGAAGAGTCTAGCTTTCCATCTTTCTTTCGAACTTCATCTCCAAGTTGACACTTATCCAGAGCCTAAAAGCATGTCATTGAATGAAGGCAAAGCCATATTAAGAAAACCTAATATTGAGCATATATGCATGTGCGTATCTGCCAATATAACAAATTTACCTGCCAAATTTGTTCATCAGTGTACTCCTCCAATGGGTCTAGGTTACTTCTCACAGTTCCTTCAAACATGGTTGGGTCTTGAGGAATAATGCTAAGTCTGGACCTCAGATCATGAAGTCCAATAGATGAAATGTCGATGCCGTCAATCACAAGTTGCCCAGCAATTGGCTCAACGATTCGAAAAAGTGTTTGTATGAGAGTTGTTTTACCACTTCCTGTTCTCCCGACAATGCCGGTTTTCAGTCCCCCAGGGAATTTGCATGTTATGCCACGCAACACAAGAGGTAGGTGTGGAGCATAACGAACCTTCATCATCCACATGAATATTTTTACATAAGTACAAGCATAATGTCAAATCCATGAGCCAAAAACAGTTTACAAGTAATGAAATTTTTTTGGAGATAAATTCCAAAAATTGATAAAAAAAACTCACAGCTCAAGTTTTACATATTAATTGACCAAAGACTGAAACAAATTATAATCCTAACTCAGTACCTGCAGGTCAGAAATGTCAACTTCTCCGTGCAATGGCCAAGATGGATTAGGTCGATTTTCTTCTATTACAAGAGGAGGCTCGCTTGGAATGCTACTATACTGAAGTATCCTCTCTACTGAGATAATTTTGTTCTCCAAATTGCAGAGATTCCATATCACCCAGGCTTGTAACATGTTCAGATTAAGTCCATAGGTAACCACCAAACCGGCAATACCTTCAGAATAAAAAAATAAGAAATAAGAAAAGCAATCAATAAGCCTCCATTACCTTCATAACATAAGCAAAGTAATTGTCAGTTGGTTGAGGTGCCAAAACTTTTTTGTTGACCAACAGATGCCAAAACTGAATCGCTTACCCGGATCGATGACTCCCCGTGGCATAAATATCAAGAATATCAAGGAAAAGAAAAATGTGATAGAAGACAACATATCCAAGCGGAAGCAAAGCCATTCCATTGCAGCTGCACTGTTAAATTTTGGCCGAGAATACCCATCCATCAGTTTCATATTTGTTTCCTTAAATCTTGACTCTTGATCAAAGCTCCTGATGGTTGTTGTTCCCGAAATAGTTTCAGCAAAGTGTTGAATGACTGGAGCTTGGCATACTCCAATCAACCGTGATAGTTCTCGTGCTGAAGGTAGATAATATTGCTGCCGAATAATAAGTTTATAAACATAAGTTGTCAACATATTTAACATGATAAAGTACACAAAAGCAATAAAAAATTCAGGAAGAAGTGCATGATCAATGCAAGCATAGATTGGATAACAATAAAGGAAGAACATACAAGAAACACCAAGGACCTTATACTTAGTAAAACAACATGGTTTAAGAAAAATACCTGATACCAAATGCTGATTGATATAACAGGTATAAAGATAATGAAAACCTGCCATGCAGCCTGAGACATCACCGCTATTATTCCAAGAAGTTGGATCATAGAGAAGGCAAATGACCCAATTTGATCGGGAATGTCTAAATCCACTGCACTTTGATCTGTAGAGGCCTACAAGAAAGTGAAGTGAAAAAAAAAAAAAGATTGTTAATGACACAATACTTTATTCTTTACATATAGTAATCAAAGGAAACTGGGAGTATAAACTTAAAAGACAAAGACATTTAAAATCCATAAACTAAAATATGTTATTGCTCATGAGGTTAGACAAGAAAAACAATGGAATATTTCAACTTCTTACTCTGTTAATAATCCTTCCACTTGGAGTGGCTTCAAAAAATGACATAGGTGCATGGAAGATGCACGTGTGCATTTTATTGAAGAGTAGAGTTGCGGTCTTGTAGCCAGCTGTGGAAAGAAAAATCGCTCTGGCAAGGATACAGAGAGCACTTCCTATAGCCATGGCAACATAGACAATTATAAGCATGAAGGTTCGCACAGGTGGTTTCACATCCGAAGAAATAGGAGTTGCCCAGGCCATCCAATAGTTGCTTCCAATTTGAAGAAGTTGAAACAGAATTTCAGCCAACATTATAAATGGTACAAGAGCTCCTCCATACGCCGTTGTAATATATTTCCAATAGACAGAAAGCCCAACTCTACCTTTCTCCCTTTCTTCCTCATGAATAAGATGACCTTTTGGTTCAACAAAATAATCTGCATTATCACTTTGCCTATCTTTGTTTGCCTCTTTCTCCTCGATAACGTGTACAATAGAGATATTTACCTCTTGATCAACTATACCTAATTTATCAGACGCTTCCCCACCCTCTAGGGAATCAAGTGCAGATAATGCTTTTTTATGTGCCCCAACAAGCTCCATAAAGTCAGTCCCTGAGTTGAGCAAATCATTATACTTTCCACACTGAGTAATTTCCCCATCTTTCATGACCTAATAAATAAGATATAAGTTATTACATAAAAATGTTGGGTGATACCAAATATAGTAAATTCTCTTTCAAATGATAAAGATTAAATCACGAGAACAGAGCTCACCAAAATAAGGTTGGCAGCAGGTAAGAACTCTACTTGATGAGTGATATAAATAACTGTCTTAGAACTTAAAAATCCTAGTAAACATTCCTGCCATACACACAAATAATGAAAGAGCCAATTAACCAAAATATTAAACAAGAGTGACACTAAATAAGGATCATGTTTCAAAACAATGTGGAAAAGAATAATTGGAAGGATACTAAATCTACATAGCATCTAAGTTCTACAGCCAAATTCATAGCATACAGCAAACAAAATATCATAATGGGTCACCTTAAAAGGTGGGATCCTGTATGCGCATCCACAGCACTGAAAGGATCATCAAATAGATATATATCAGCATCTTGATAGAGTGCCCGTGCGATCTGAATTCTCTGTTTTTGTCCACCACTCAAATTGATTCCCCTCTCTCCAATAATTGTTTGATCACCAAATGGCAGAATCTCCAGGTCCTTCTTCAGGGAACATGCTTCAAGGACCTTCTCATACCTTTCCCTATCCATCTCCCTACCAAATAATATATTGTCTTCAATCTTCCCACTTTGAATCCATGGAGACTGAGCAACAAAGGCCTTAGATCCACACACCCTTATTGTTCCTGATATCTTTGGTACTTCTCCTAAAATACATGACAGAAGACTGGACTTGCCTGAGCCAACAGTACCACAGACAGCAACCCTCATGCCTTGTGTGACAGTAAGATTTATACCTTTCAATGTAGTATTAGAGGAAGATAAGTCCCAAGAGAAATTACCGTTACCTACTTCAATTGCTGTATTAGAACTGCCCCTTTGAAGCTTATCTATGACATCAGACTGCAAGTCATCAAGTCGAAGGAATGATGCAATCCTATCCAAAGATACTTTGGTTTGTGCTGTCATCGAAATTGTGTCTGGAAGATTATATATGGGCCCTTGAAGTATTAGGAATGTTGCAAGTGCGGATAAGATCTTCCCTGATTCAAGTGGGATCCCCATAAGTGCACAGGTACCAAAGGTAGCCACAGATACAAATGTGGGTGCACCCCAGAATACAAAGGTGGTGATGGCTGATGTGTAAAAGTATTTCCTTAACCAGCCTTCTTCTTTCTTCCTCAATTCAATAACCTTCGACAGAAAATTCATGTCCCATCCCTGAAGCTTGAGAATTCTCATGTTCCTTAAAATCTCAGATGTGGCTTTCATTCGTCCATCTTTTGACGCCATTAACTTGTCTTGAAACTTTTCCTGCAGTGACCCCATGGGAACATTTGCCAACATAACAATAATAGTAGCAACCAATGCAGCAATCGAAGCCATTCCAAGATTTTTATACAAAATAAACAAGCCCAATGCTACTTGTAAACATACCATCCACAGATCATGAATGTGCCAACTGAAATCACCAATTCTTTCAGCATCAACAGTCACAAAGTTGATTATTTCTCCAGTAGTGTGGCTCTGCTTGGCTTGACAGGAAAGGGTCAAGCTTTTACCATAAATCATTGTCACAAGCTGTGCTTGGATCCTAATTCCAATTTGTTGCAATATAAAGAACCAGTGCCTCTCTGACAGGCATTCTATAATCTTGGCAACAAAAAATGTGGCCACCAGAACGTATCCCTCATTCTTAAAAGTTTCTTTGCCATTGAGGTATTGAACAAAAGTGTCAATGAGATATGGACCAACGTAAGAAGCGAAAGTGTTTAAAAGTGCAAGTATGGCTGTTGCAAAAATCTCTTTCCAAGCTGAGAGTATTAATGACTTCACCAACTTAAATGTGGTCACTCTGTTTATTGTTCCACACTCAGCCTCAAGTTTATTTCTAAAAGGTGGGAAAACTCCAGCTACACTGTCACAACTAGCTAGTTGAGGGACATCCTCAAGGTCTAGAGTTTTCTGCTTGCCCGCAGCAATCAGAGAACCCACCCAAGTGAACGTAAGAATGCTGAAAATTCCAGCATTTGAGTAGGGAGTAACAGTTTCCTCCCCCTTGGTCTTATTTGACTCTAACGCATTACTAGCATCAGTATTATTATCCAAAAGAGGTTCTTGAAGAGTATTATCTTCACTCCCATTTTTCACAAAAAACACCACGTAACAAAAGAATATACTCACAAAGGAGGAGACACCATCAGAAATTAAGTATTGAAGTGGTAACAAAACTTGCTTGAGATGGAGAATAACGTCCGATATAAAGCAATAACAAGAAATAAGGAGGTAGAAAGCGCACCAAGCTCTGAAGAAGAAAGGAAATTTTCTTTCACCTGAATTGAAGAATCCAGCACACAAGTAAGCACAAATGACACCCCAAACAACTGTCTTAAACGCCAAATCCAAAAGGGTCACGAACTTTTCATCAGACCAACCATTTCTATACCAACAGAAGTAACACAGTAGAAACATGACAAAATTAAAGGCTGAGGCACCCAAAGAACAAAACAGAGTCTTTGGATATAGAGTACCCCTGAATCTCTCCTTGGAACCAACTCTAGCACCCACAACAATTTTATTCCACACCCATGAAACGAATAACGCAACTAACAAAGCTAGGTGGAGAGAAGCAGACAACAAATGCAGGAAAATGGGTTTTAGGAGAAGACTCGCGGCAGAGTCCACTAGCGATTGGTGTGAGAAAACAAACGACATAGCTTTTAAGTCAGAACAAAATAAAAAATTGCGTCAAATACGGAAATTTATGAAATATGCGGTGCTAGAGGGTTCAGGTGAGGGGTTAGTTCAGATTCAGGTTCAAAATCTGGGAAAGAACGAAGCTTTTTAAAATGGAGAGTGAGAATGTCGGAGAGTCAACGATTGGATTCCTTGGTGCCTAAGGCTAAATGGACGGAGACGACCGAGCGAGCAGACCGATTAAAATGATTTTTTAATCACATATAAAATAAAAAGAAAGTTTTTTTTTAAAAAAAATTTTATTTTAATTCTGTGAGTCAAAGAAAGTAGGCAAAATTTCAGTTAGGTTATTATTAGGTTAGTTGCAAATTAATTTCTAATTTCAGTCAATTTCAAAATTTTTTAAGATTTTCCTTCACATTAAAATAAAATTAATTTTTGTAAGTCAAAAAAACAATAAAACCCTTACTTTATTCTTTTTGTAAATTATTTTATTTGCCTGATAAATACTTACATTTATCTTATGAATAACTAAAATGTTTTAAATTCTTTAAGTTGTTTTGAATACCTTTATTTATCTTAAAAATATTTTTATATGTCTTATAAATATTCATATTTTTCTTGTGAATTTTCATATTTATCTTATAAATGATCAAAATAGCCTTAACTCCTGATGTTCTTTTAAATCTCTTTATTTTTCTTATAAATATCTTTATTTATCTCATAAATATCGATATTTGTCTAGGAAATGTTTATATTTATTTTGTAAATGGCTAAAATATTTTTAATTCCTTATGTCTTTTCGAATTCCTTTATTTGTTTTGTAAATCTTTTCATTGGTCTTCTGAAAAAAATAAAATAAAAGAATGGCATCATTTTTTTCACCTGTAAAAATTAATTTTATTTTAATCATTGGGTCAATAAAGTTTCAGAAAATTTTAGAGTTAACTGAAATTAATTTGCTACTAAAGAGGCTAACTACAATTTTACTAGGAAAGAAAGTTAGGATACATACCATATATGTATTTTACTTATTTAGCAATTTTGCAATAATGGTTTTTTAAAAAAAAATAGTAACTTGTTTTAAAAACTAAAAATCAAAATAATCTTTAGATTCTTAGTATTTATAACTCTACAAAATGTTATACTTCAAAAATGAAAATTTATTATTAAATTAGATAAATTTCATGGTATAACTTTTATATATCATATATATTGATCCCGCAACACAAAATCATCTATATTGATATTGATTTAATTTTATTCAAATTAATTTTATTTTTTTCCCACCAAATTATTTTAAAATAACTATTTTAACGAAAAAAAATTTGATAAAATAATAAATAAACAGGTATCTTTATTCTAATGAATATTTTTATCAAAATTAGAGATGAAAATGATCTTTATCATTATCTAATATCAATAGTAACGTACAATTATTCTCTCTGGCACTTTTTTCCAGCTAGTCTCTCTAGTCCTTTTTATAATATACAGATAGCCAAATTAAAAAAGTTTGTTAATATTTTTTAAAAAAATTAAATATATAAAAATACAACGTGTAATACCCGGATAATTATATATCTGGAATATTACGTTAACAAATAAATACCTATTGAAAATAGGTGAATTTGTGGTCTCAAAACAAGTGAAATAATTACCTTATTTCTTAAAGGTAATTTCTCATGGAATTAGAAGGAAAAAAAAAAAAAAGAGCTGACAACCCCTAAGTAGATTTGTGGGTTATAAGATACCCTGAGAATATTATGATAAATCCTAAATTAAAAATTAGAGAGTATGTTGTCTCTAATTTAGATAATTTATGGGATTATTTTCCTTGAGAAATAATAAGGCAAAAAATTAAATGTCATTTTGGGGGACATAAATTGCCCCATGGTTTTTAATATTTTGCATAATGTATAAATTACCAATGTCAGTAAAATTGTTGTGAGAAAATAATTAGTTTTAATTAAGAAAATTTTGAGAAATTATTAAAGTATTAATTAGGAAATTTTATAAGGTCTAAATCTATGAAGTTGATTTTGGACCAATAAGGGAATTCATTGGGAAATAAATATATGATAAATGTAATTTATATGGGTAGGAAAAAAAAGAAAGTAATATATATATATATATATATATATATATATATATATATATAGTGGCCGAAATTTTTTAGGCCAAAAAGGAAAAAAATAAAATAAAATAAGAGATAAGATCTTGGAATATAATAATAATATAATTAGACATGTGATTTATAAACAATAGTATTTTAATAGTGAACAGGATAAATGAGAATGGATAGAAAATAATTTCGTTGTGAGAATCTGGGGATGGGTTAAGCAAAACCAGAGCATATTATTAGTCAGTGGATTTTTATCCAGAAGTTGGTACCGACCGAAGTTATTTCTGTAATCGAACACGAATATTGAGGATTTTCGGCAGATAACGGAATGTCCTTAATGAGAGAATAAGGTTAGGAAAACCCAGTATTCTTGAAAGAGGAAGCAAAGACCTTCAGGGTACTGCTTCCGGAATTTTAAGATTTTACCAAATTTCGCGGTTTGGACACCGAACAGGGAACTTTATCAGATAAAGGCACATAAAGCAAGAGATGATGCAAGCATGACATCACTTTGATGACTCAAGATGATGTCAGCAAAGAGAGGTGTAAGGCCAAGATCAAGCCACCTCAAGAAAGTGCGATCTGACGATCAGAATTCAACCAGACAAAGTTTAAGGAAATTACGAAAATGCCATTGAGATTTTCTATAAATAGCCAACCCTCTCATTTGCAAACCTCACACCAAGTTCTCTTGCAAATTTCGAAAATTTGGAGAGAAAGGAAGAAGGAGGAGTCCGGAGAAAATCCTAGCGAAGCTCTGAGTAAGTCTTCGGTCCCTAGTCTTTAGTTCGGTAGTTCTTTCGGTAGTTCTAGTAGAAATGCTAGAATAGTCTTTAATTTTTCAAGTTAGTTTAAATATCATGTTTTAGGAATAAATATGATATTTATTTTAGAAATATGTTAGAGGAAAGGTTATAGCAAAAATTTTGAGAGTTTAAAGTCAAAATAGCGAAGCGCTGGCGAAATTCCACCGGTTAGAGGGTCAGGGGCAAAATGGTAATTTGTACCTAAAATGCCTGTTATGATATCAAATATTGATAAATGTGATATTATCATTATAGGATATCAGTAATCTTGTTCCGCGGTCATTTCGCTGTCATTCCGCTGTTTTCCGTCAAAAGTACAGTTTATCGTCAACGTACTAAACGCTCGTCAACAAAGGTACGTTCGCGTATTGTAACACTAACTATGATATTTACAGTATGTGTATATGTGGTATGTGTGTTGTATGCTGGTTGCGGTGTGTTGTTTGAATACATGTTGTTGTTAAAGGATATCTGTACATCTGCATGCACTGAGAGTGATATATCTGTTTTCACTGGGAGTGGTATATTTCGCTGGGAGCGATACATTTGCATTCACTGGGAGTGACATAGTTGGTGACATGTTTGGAAGTGAACCAATTGCTGTGATTTTATATCATATATGTAAATATGAGGTTAACCGTTACCTGGGGTCTCTATGCATGGGACCTCAGCTCTTTACATAGCATCAGGGTCGGGAGAACCGGTGTCGGAGGAAAAGGGGAAGCAACATGCTTAAAGACTCGGTGGAAGAATACCCGTCGTTGATCCGGCAAAGGCCTTCCTTTTGTTTTGTACATTACTTTTGAAAGACTCGGTTCTTATACCGCTATTGTTTCCAGCCAGACTTACGGCATTTTAAATATATATTAGTTACTCTTCCGCTCAAATACTTTACTCTGATGATTTGAAATAATTTTTAATGAAAATAAAATTTATTCCGCTGTTAAAAATTGGGACGTTACACAATGTATTTTCAAATATACTCTTATTTATTAAAACAATGAATAAGTGGATATTTAATGCAGTGAAATTAACCAATAATTACTTAAGAGAAATTAAAAGTAAAAATTGCAGAACGGGCTATTAACATCTCTTATTTAAGAAATATCTTCCATCATCAATTCTCTTATATAAGGTTATTAAACTTACTAAGTTTAAGTAAACTGATGATAGTGATATAAAATTATATTTGAACTTGAATTATAAATTTGTAAGAGTTTACTTTTAAATAGATATTAATACTGTATAATTAAATAATTAAAATATAAGAAATAAAAATAATTTAATTTAAATATGTATTAAATCTAAATAATTGAAATAAAATTAATCAAATATTCATAATTTATCATACTCAATAAATAAACTTCTATAATATCCATACATAAAGCGATTGAGCATAATCAGCTAGAAATAATTAGTATGAGTCTAAGAGTAAGTTAATATAATTTTGTAAGCTATAAATGTAAGAAATATAAAATCGGTGTGTGAATTCGTGGATTTGATTGAGTTTACAATTATCACAAATTTACATGTAATTTGACATAATTTTGTAAGCTATAAACATAAAAGATGTGAACTCGAAGAGTCAACTCGTAACTTTGATTGCCATATTTTTATGTATAATGTCAAAGGGAGATTCAGGTTAAAAAAAAAAAAAAGGAGATCTAAATTTGCTCAATAAATATTTTGAAAAGATTACTAACTAATAATTAATGAATATTATGGCTTTTTTGGCGACAAAAAGAGCCCCGGCAGAAAAAGTGAAATGCGTTGATATTAATGTGTAGTCTCCAAGTAAAGTGACTGGTCTTTATCCTACTTATGTGTGGACTAATTTGTTTATTAATCAATTTTCTAAATCTGTTTGGCTCATTTGGCACTTTAAAATTTCTATAAGCATTGAATATTGGGTAAAAAGGGCACCCAATATTTCCAATTATTTTTAGAACTGTAATTTTAACCATGAAGTATTTAAGGGCTTAATTTTAACCATAAGATTTTTTTTTTTTTTACCTGAGATCCTAACATAATTAAATAGGTTCGATTTCACTCTTTTATAAAAAATAATTGTAAACGCCGTTTACATACGGCCTAGATATGCTTTTTCTTATCTAAAAAATAATGCACATAATTATTTTAAAAAAGCCACTTTGTTATAAAAATGAAAGAATTCTAGAGAGAAGTCAGAGGAAATTCTAGAGAGATGAAATCCATTCAAGTGTAATGAATAGTTACAGGAGACCTCTATTTATAGAAGGATGCAAATAGTAGATTACTATGCGTATATACCATGTCATCCTGTATTTGGAGATTATGGGTTAATGGACATCCACATAATAAGAATATTCATAACACTCCCCCTTGGATGTCCATTTATGAATGTGCCTCGTTAAAAACTTTAACTAGGAAAAACCCAGTGGGATAAAAACCTAGCCAAAGAAAAGAGTACAACATCCATTAATACACTATCCAGTGCTGCCTCATTAAAAACCTTTCTAGGAAAAACCCAGTGGGATAAAACCCAGATAAGGGAAAAAGAGTACAGCGTGTATCGTCTCCCCCTCTTGATTACATCAGTGTTACTCCCCCTGATGACTGCATTGCTTCAATGTCTTTCTGAGCATATTATTCTTTCTGTCATCAAATATTCTGTTAGAAACGCCCAATTTGATTGTTCATTATATACCTGCAAGATCTAAATCTGTCAAGTAAAGTCATAATAATCTTTTCATAAATATATATGTGCATATAGAAATTCAATAAATGTTTATTCAGATAATGATGCTATATGCACTATCATCTTTTGAGACATATGTGTTTCTGGCGCCTTATGTGCTTCTAGCACATACAAATATATTGTGGCTTATGATCCTCATTATCATTCATTTCAGCATATGCTATCATAGATATTATTAATGTCGACTTCATTTTCAGTCCCATCGGATTTCATTCATAATTTATTGAGATCTCATTATATTCACATATATTAGGTACCTAGGTCTCTCTTGGACCACAATACACTTTTCTTGTAATATCTCTTCTGGAGATAACATCTCATCAAAAGATAACTCTTCTGGAGCTTTACTTAATTATCCTCGACTTGATCATCTATATTTTATAGCTCCTTTTCTCTTTCGAGGATTTTTATCTTTATAACCGATGGACCAGCAACGCTTCAGGCGTGCTTTATAACAATTCATATAGGAGCATTTGCAGTTGGGACATGTGACTTTGTCACTTTAGGTCAGTAAATGCTTCTGGCATTCGATTAACTAAACTCTGAAATTGAATTATCATATTGAACTTTTAGTGCACAATTCCTTGTACGATGATCAATATGAGCCAATGATAATTCATTCTAGTAAATCTTTACCCAATCTGCTTATTTTTCTCCCCCTCATCAAATCATCAATTTTCTTTGTATATCCATCTATGTGCATTGAAGTAGATTAATAATCATTGCACATTTAAAACATTTTAAGATGGAATTATTCTGGCTCCTGACCAAAAGCCAAATTTTACGGGGAGAATTCTGTTGACTTATATAATTGCTGCAAATATACACAACATATAAATTTTGTTCTCATAATCATTGATCTATCCATTCATGAATACTTTAATACATTATTTCTGGATCATTCAATCTGGAAATTGCGCGCATAATATATTGCAAACTTCTGGTTGCAAACATCACTGCAAACTTTGCAGCTTTATAATCTCATATGTAAACTTTCAATTTGATATATTTCCAGAGATCCATTTCCAATAATTATTTCTATCTGAGAACATGCAGCACATAATATATGACTCGGATGATCAAACAAGTCATGCCAACATTTCATATGATTTATCATCAAATCTAATATTCATTTTGGGGAATCAACATAGAAACATTCACAAAGAATTATCAATGCATAATTTTGTTACTTCTGGTAACAAAATTTCCATTTTCCAGAATCAACAAACAAATATATATTAAATACAAAATCATCAGGTGTATAATTGCAGATTCACGAGCGCAATACTGTGTAATCACAGGCGCATCACTGTGGAATCACAGGCGCATCACTGTGGAATCACAGGCGCAACAACTCAGATTGTCGTATGCATATAAAGTCAAAAAGATTCCAGGCTCGTGCTTTATAGGGAGCAGATCTGCAGAGATTTAACAGGACTACGCAAATCTGCAGAGATTCAATAGGATTTAATTCGACTATAAATAAAGGAAGGCAAACGAACATGCCTCACAAACACTCAAGCATCTGATAATACCAACTACCAGATACTCACACATATTTCTCTAAATTCTATTACCATGGCAGGACCAAGCAGTTTTATCCCAGTTTCTGATACATCTGAAACAGCATTACTTGATGCTTTGTTGTATGATGATCAGCCCAACATGTCATTTACTTCTTTGTTATCTCCTAATCCCTTTGAAATGTTTATTCCTCCTTCTACTATTCCTCCTTCTGCTTCAAATGTACCTACTTCTCCCCCTAGAACAAGTGTTCTTCCTCAATCTACAAGGATTGAAGGTACAACTGAAGCAGGTTCATCAAGGAGGCCTGTTAAGAGGTGTAGAACTATGGCAGAACTAATGGAATCTACCAATCCAGTTCAGCCAATAGTGTCGGCAGTTAATCAACCAGCATTCACTAGCCAGCAAACTATCATCAGTTTGCCAGCAACAACCAGCCCGACAACAACAATCAGCCTGCCAACAACCACTAGCCAGCCAGCAACAATTAGCCAGCCAACAGCTACAAGCCAATTAACAACTACTAGCTTATTGGAATGTAGTTGCTGTCATGTTTTACGGGAAATTATTCATACCAACGGACTTCAGTACCATAAACTTGAAGTTCACGGAAGAAGAACAGGTATGATTACCCATGCTGTTTTATTTGAAAAAGTACAGGATAAATCTTATAATACTGACAGGCTTCCAATGTTTGATTTCACAAAGAAAAATTTTGAAGACATCAAACAATTTCTGACACAGTATTGTATAGATTTACAAGCATCAGGATATATCTTGATGCGTGATCCTGTATTAGCCTATCATGAGGTTCTCTGTGTTGGTTCGGAATGGGCTATAAATCCAAATGACCTCCATGGAAGTTCATTTCAAACCAATATTGAACACTCATTAGGCAAAGGAAAACAACCTGCAGTAAGTATACCCTATGATACTTCATCCCTTAACCAGGGTGAATTATATAGGTTATCTATGGAGCAAAGAGAAAGAATAAAGAAAACAACGCTCCATGATTTAAGAAATTATTTTCACTTAACCCTTGATGAAGCGAGTAAACAATTAAATATGTCTACTCACACCATACAAAAAATCTATCAAAAAGGAGGGTTAACTGAGTGGCCACACAAGAAGCTCAAGAAACTTATGACGCAAATCTCGATATTACGAAGAGCTTTGCCTCATCTGGATCCCATCTCAAGAAAAGCAAAAGAAGAAGACATTAAATATCTTCAGAATGAGATGATTAAGGTTTGTAATGATGTTGAGCCACTCGCTATTAAACTTTGTTGAAATAATATTTCCTTTTGTTTAATTATTTTGTTTATGAATATTCCTCTCCCGTATTCACAAAAATTGTTATAATCATAGAAATCACAAAACAACCATAATAATATATTTGCTTCATTCACTTCTGGGAATGAAGTTGGATAAAAATTCATGATCCATAACTCACTTATTTGTTTGATCATGGCAAGAAATTAATCCATAATATTTCTTGACTTTACCACAATATTTCTACTACAATAGCAAATTGAATATATTTATTTATAATATCAATCATGATCATACAATCCCTTGTCTCATAATTTAAGGGAATATTTAATGCCAAATATATAATTTTGAGACCTTTATACAACTGATGGCATACAAAATTTATGGATCAAATATTGTTTCATAATTTGTCACTTGTTATCAGGCTAACTTGCCTCTTGGCTTCAGGCTATCTTGCCTCTGAAATTAAGGCTATCTTGCCTCTTGGTCTCAAGCCAATTTATGCCTCATCTCTCTATGGCATTTTGATCTCATAATATATATGGCCTTTTAACAGTTTATCTTCAGGATAAATAAAATATAAACATAATAAAATAAATAGATGGAACCCACTAATATGTATATATTAGTGTCGTTGCCATAAATAATAAAAGGGAAGGGGGATTTATATAAAGCAGTAAATAAATAAATAAAAATAAAATAAATGACTGGAAATAAACGTGCTAAATAAATAAAAAGAAGATGAAATAGGAATGGGAGTAAACTCACAGCGAGACCTATCTCATTCAAAGGTAAGAAAGAAGATGCATATGCAAATGTAAATATATAAAGCAATTAATAAATAAATAAAATAAAATAAATGACTGGAAATAAACATGCTAAATAAATAAAAAGAAGATGAGATAGGAATGGTAGTAAACTCACAGCGAGACCTATCTCATCCAAAGATAAGAAAGAGGATACATATGCAAATGTAAATATATATATAATATATAGAAGGCAGTAAATAAAATTTAAATAAATGGAGTCCACTATATCAGTGTTACCACCATGAAAAATAAAGCAGTAAATAATAAAATAAATGGTGCCCACTATACTAGTGTTGCTACCATGAAAAAGTAAATAAAGCAGTAAAGAATTAAAATAAAATAAATGGGGCCCACAAAGTGTCACCACCATAAAAGATAAATAAATGCTGAATAAAAATAAATAAATTGAGCCCACTAATAGATATTAGTGTGCCTCCATGAAGAATAAATAAATGCATAATAAAATAAATAAATGGAGCTCACTATTAAAAAGTGTTGCCGCCATAAAAGATAAATAAAAGTAAATAACATAAAAGTAAATGTTAGTTACAATAAAAATAAATGCACAAAAGTAAATGTTAGTGACAATAATAAAATCTCAAATTAAAACAATTAAAAGAGAAAATTAAATCTAGACTTTCAGGAGTCAAATTAACAATAATAATAAAATTATATATAATTAATCTAGACTTCCAATCTGGAGTCAAATAAATAACAAATAAATAAATAATAAATAATAATAAAATCTCAGTTTTTTTTTTTTTTTTTTTTTTTTTTTTTTTAGAGAAACTGTCGGCAGAAACAGTTTTTTTTTTTTTTTTTTTTTAGAAACTGTCGGCAGAAAGAGTTTTTTTTTTTTTTTTTTTTTTTTTTTTTTTTAAATCTGTCAGCACAAACAATGATTTTTTTTTTTTTTTTTTTAATAATATATAAGATGACAAAAGAGAGACTTCACGTGAAGGGGGTGCAAATTTTTAGTGAGACATGTAGGGTCCATAGGTTTGAATCTGAAGGAAAAAGTAGGAGCTTGTAAAAGAATGGAGAAAATAATCATGCAGACACCGAACTAACAAACAAATAGAGAAAAGTGGCTAATAATTAATTGTACATAAATAAAGAAAGAGGAAGCCATCACCGGATTGAGGATATCTCCAGCGACAGAAGGCGGTCAGGTATGAAAAGTAGAGAGAAGTAAAGTTGGGTGCTCGTGGTGGTCTTACTCCTTCGTTTATGATGCCTCTGAGAAGTAAGGGAGACACACCTAGATCTAATGTTGAGCAGAGATGGGGGAGAGGGAAAAATAGATCTGCAACTGAAACTGAGAAGGAAGGGATGAGTTTGGTGAAAGAACGCATAGAGATCTGCAGAATGAAGAAAAGAAGAAGGTAGAAGCTATCAGCCAAAGGAGAAGCCATCGTGCTGATAACGTGTTATAAAAATGAAAGAATTCTAGAGAGAAGTCAGAGGAAATTCTAGAGAGATGAAATCCATTCAAGTGTAATGAATAGTTACAGGAGACCTCTATTTATAGAAGGATGCAAATAGTAGATTACTATGCGTATATACCATGTCATCCTGTATTTGGAGATTATGGGTCAATGGACATCCACATAATAAGAATATTCATAACACACTTGTATTTTTCTTTTAAACACGCCACCATCTTATCTTAATTAGTCAAGGGGTTAGGTCATGCGGAAATAAACAAAAAACAAAAAACAATGTGCGAGGACCACAAGTGAAGAATGACAAAAGATAGAAGTGGTGGGGTACGACTTGAAATTTGGGCTGATGTTGTTTCTAGAAAGCCGAAGATAATTTTCTTTCCTTTTTTTTTTTTATGAATCTATAATTACAAAAACACATTATATATCCATTTATGTGTGTGTATATGTTTATTCCAAAGGTTTGAAATCTGGACTGGTCACTGAATCGGTGAAGATATTGGGTCAAAGGTCAGTAGGTCAGATTGGAGTCAAATCGGTATTAATTAAAAATATGATTTAATTAAATAGGTAAAAATATTCATACTTTAATAATAAAAATATTTTGTTAAACAATTAGAGTCTACTCATATGATATCTTTGAGATATAAGGAAACACCAGACGAAATTTTTTTATTAGATACAGTCACTCATGCGTGCAAGTTGATATGTCATGAATTTTTTGTTAGATTAAAGAGCAATTTGTCCAATAAACTTTTACCTCAGGAGCGTCCAACACAAATAACTTTCAAGTGGACCAAAAATACCGAAAAAACTTTTAAAAATGTGCAGTCAAAACAACGTCGTTAGAAAAAAGATAACATCCGTCGGAAAAAGATAACGTCACTTATTTAAAGTGCAAATTGGCTAACGAACTTTTACTCCAGAAGTACCCAGTACAAAAAAGTTTTACTCCAGAAGGGCTTAAGACAAAAAAGTTCATGTGCAATCCACCCAAAATCCGACTGCTGTGAATCTTTGCCTAGACCCCTAACCATGTACATTGCGATTAGAAAGAGTGAATGCAAAAAAAAAAAAAATCACAAATTATATTAATTATTATTATCAGTTATTTTATGCAATTATTGACTATATATTTACTCTTTAAATTAAATTTTTGTTGTTGTAATTCTTTTCAATCTTTTAGAAATATCACATATTTTTGTGCGTATAATATGCATAAAAATCGATATTACATGCGTAAAAATATCATGTAATTTATAGGTCACATTTATTTATTTGGGTATGTCCTTATCTCTTGTCTCTGTTTGATAAAAGGATCGAATTCATTTATATTTATGTGTATACATATAATATTTTTGCCGATGAAAATTGATATACGGCTGATGAGATTAACATACTATGGATTCAAATCTTATTGTCGATTAAGTAGGTATTCTAGGATCATTACTTTTAAAAATGGAATGAAGGCTTCTGAATTTTTTTTAGGCAATCAAAAGATCTCATCATATTAACTATTTTAAATTGATGATAAATAAAACTAAAAATTTACTCATATTATATGCACTTATATCAATAACTAAAAAATCCCATCAACCATATATCAATTTTTACGCATGTAAATATGTGATATTTTTAAAACATTGAATAGAATTACAACAACAAAAATGAAATTTAAAGAGTAAACAATACAATATTATAGTTAATAGTTGCATAAGATAACTGATAATAATAATTAATATAATTTATGATTTTTTTTTTGTTGTATTCACTTTTTCTAACCCTAATGTACATAGTTGGGGGTTTAGGCAAAGATTTATAGCAATCAGATTTTAGGTGGATTGCACATGGACTTTTTTTGTGTTGAGCGCTCCTGGAGTAAAACTTTTTTGTGTTGAGCATTCCTGGAGTAAAAGTTCGTTTGTCAATCTACACTTTAGATAATGAACGTTATCTTTTTCTAACGGCGTTGTGCTGGCTGCACATTCTTAAAATTTTGTTGGTATTTTTGGTCCACTTCAACGTTATTTGTGCTAGGCGTTTCTAAGGTAATAGTTTATTGGTCAAATTGCTCCTTAACCCTTTTTTTCCCCTCACACTCTCCATATTTTATGTTTGTAAAGATTTAAAAAAAACAAAAAAAATTCACAATCTGCTCTCACCAACTCTCTCCATCATATCCATCAGATCATCTTTCTCTTTCATCATATTCAAATCTCATCTTAACTACTCCCTCCACCATATCCATAATATCCGTCAGATCATCTTTCTCTTTCATCATATTCAAATCTCACCTTACCTACTCTCTCCATCGTATCCACTTCCCTACCATCCTCGTGGCACTCACAGATATCATATATCTCTCTCATCATAAGCCTCCTCCTCCTCCTCCTTCCATCATCGACAAGGCAATAAAGTGACAAAGCTCCATCATCTATGGTTGTTGTCGCCCTCAACCTTCACTCCATTCCCTTGAAACCTAGAATCAACAACTCATCAACCTTCATGCCGTCCAAGCTCATGCTGGAGAATAAGGTGGCTGTAGTTGAAAACATATTCCAACCAACCTTCACTTCAGTTCTCTTCTTCTTACCTCTTTATCTTCCTCAATCTGTCACACACAATTGGAGATTTGATTTATTTTTCCTTGATGACTTGGTGACACAGACTCAACTTGGTTGGTTCTAGCCGAGTTGTTCGGGTTGACCTAGAATCACTGAGTCAACCCGAATTTTCCCTACTCGAACTGGTTTTCTAGTCGGTTCGCTGGTTTCCGATCCGAATTGGCTAGTCTAGTCCGGGTTCCTAAACCATGGTTTATTCTTTCAATCATCATACATAAATGCTATGTATATTGTGAAACATTAAGATTAAAAAAATTGTAAGTACTTACCCTTCAATATCGTTGAGTCGATTAAAAGTTGAGATCGTGATGCTTTAGGGAGAAGTAGATTTTGGGATTTGGGTTAAAAGTTAATAGGAATTTGTAATTAAAAATTGTCAACTTTTTAAATTATAAAGGGGCACTATGGTCTTTTAATAACATTCATAAATCCGTAATCAGCCTTGTAAGCCTTATTAGCAATTTGTTAAAAATGCATTTATGATTCTGAATTTAGATATTTCAAATGAATTTACACCGGGATTCTTTCTTAAAAAAATTTTATATTTGCAACTTGAAGATCCTTATTTTATATTAATATTTCTACAATATTTTTTCCTACTCTAAATACCTTACCTTTTACTTTTTTTTAATTTATTAATAAATTGGACACCGACGACGTTAACATCCATTTTTTGCACGATACTAAAACTACGACCCTAAAAATAAATTTATTTGATAAAAGACTTTGAAATTTCAATTTTCTTTTTTAATTGAATGGATATGCTTCCAAAATTTCCCCCGCCTTCAATTCTGATGTGTGTTTTTGTCATTCATAAATGAGAACGACACGCTCACCATTGACGTTACTATCATTGTGGTCACATGCGACATGCCTCTTGACGATTAGAGGAGTCTCAAGAAACACGAGAAAGATAAAGAAATATACTTTATCCAATCGGCTTGTTTGTAGTGTAATTTTTACTGTATATTAGCTCTTATATTAATAATATGAGGTATCTAGTATGTATTATTGATAGAAGAACAACAAGCTCATATAATCATTGATAATTAATATAACTTTAGTTGAGGGTAATGACCTAATTAACTCCACTTAAAGGGACTTGAGAGAGTCTCCTAGCCCCCCCTGATAGCGATCAATATATTTATGGGAAAATTATAATAAATAATCTGAGAAAAATAATATTTATTAAAAAAAACCATAAAAATGATAATTAGTTTGAAGGAATAGAAATTAAAATATTAAAATTGAAAGACTAAATTGTCTTCAGCCAAATTTTCTATATTCACTCTAATTAAATAAGAATCTGAAGTGATTGATGAATAATGACAAATTAAGATCAAATAAGAATATGCTATTGACAAGTCACCAAATATATAGAATTCCTACCCTCATGATTCCTTCTACTCTTCGAAGTGGTTACTATGCAGTTTCTTAGACACAAATATATTGGAAGGATGTGCTTGCGATGAGGCAAACGAAGTCTCTGCACACGTGTATTGTCCAGTTTCCTAATGTTGGTACTTTCTCTATATTTGTTTTGATTTTGCTTCATGGTTTAATATCTTATTTACTCCATTTTATTTTACTTTTGTGCTCTAGATTTATACCCATGTTTTCTCCATTACTTTGTCATTTAATCAGAAGTATTCATCAAACTTCTCCCCTTGATCCTCCTGAATTTTCTTCCTAACAATTTAGAATTTTGTCCCTCAAATATAACTTTCCAAGAAAATTGCGATTATCCCATCTTTTTATAATTGTGCTTGGTTGGTTTATGAGTTTGTTTCTTTATCCATCAATTACTTTAGATTCTGATTTAATTAGAGAGAATATATGGAATCTAATTAAGGGCAATTTAGTCTTTCTATTTGAATGTTTTAATCTCTGATTTTCAAAATAATTACCATTTTATGGTCCTCTTTAATAAATATTATTTTTCTTAGATTATGTATTATAATTTTTCCTATATTCATTCACATTCTTAACATATGAATTAAGACCCTTTATATAAAACTTTGGGTCATTTAAAGGCTCGTTTGGATGGGTTTTTTTCATTAAAAAAAAAACACTTTTGTGGATGCAAAAAAAAAACTTTTTTAATTAATTTATGTGTTTAGATGATATTTTTTTAAAAAAAGTAAGTGTCACAAAAAAAAAAAACCAAAATGCTGTTTTTTTTAAAAGCTCCAATTTAGAACTTAAGAAAAAAGCACTTAAAAAAAGTATTTTTTTAAAAAGCCTATCCAAATGGGCCATAAATCCATATGTTATCCTATCCCGAGCTAAACTAAGCCAAGTGTTAGAACCTGTTTGTACAATGATTCCTCCGACAAACTAGGTGATCAACACCAATCATCATAACTAATTCAACCTTCTAACAATATTCAATTTTTTATATATATATATATATATATACACACACACACTAGTACTAAATATGAAAATATTTAATTTTCTTATTATTTATTTGTCCAATTGCACAGTGATGTACTATTACTAAAAATGACTTAAAAAATATACATTAAATTAGAATTTTTTGAAAATTGAAACAAACAATTTATAATTATTAACCATTGCTTGTGGCGTGAATGAGAATACTATTAAGGGAACATTAGAATAAAGGACTTTGTGGAAAAAATATTTAATGAAAAGGGCCATAAAAATTGTAACTACTTAGAAGGATCAAATATCATAATATAAATTAAAAATTACTAAATTGTCCATAATCAAATCTCCTATGTTATCTATTGCATTCATAATTAAAAAAAAAAAACTAAAATTAAAAGTAAAACTGCTCGTTATTCATATTTAATATCATTGTACATTTTTTTTCTAGGTTTTAGACTCCTGTAAAATTAATATATTTCTTAATTAACTACGGTTTAAACTCATTTTTTTATTTTTTTTAACAAGTTAAATATTCATATAATCAATATATCATTTAATTAACAAATATATGATCAAGTTTTCAGATTTATATTGTTAAATATTAATGTTGATATTCATTAAGCTCTTTTTATAAAAAAAACTAAAATCATTTCATTTTTTTAAGGATATAATAAATTATTTATATTTTTAAATTTAATTATCATTAAATGAATTTCTTAACCCACATATTTTTTCTAAAATAAAAATAATTAAATCATATACATTTTTTTCTTTAACTTGTACAATAATTATAAAACACCTTGAGTTTTATTAAAATGATATAATAATATTTTTAATTAATTTATTTTAGAAAATTATAATTTTGAAAAAAATTGAAGAATGTGAATTTTGTTTCATAGATATATCTATACAATTCCTTAAAAATAAAAATTGAGAAAAATTTTATTTAATTTATTGAAATTTAAATTTTTGTGTTAGTTTTCAAAATAGTGTGTGGGAGAGAATGTAGGGAATGGAGAAGATTTCTTTAAGGATAATTTAGTATTATTAATTTTATATTCTTGTATTTGGTCCTTCTAAATAATTACAATTTTTATGGTCATTCTCAATAAATATTTTTTCTTTTAGGTCCTTCATTCTAATTTTCCCTACTAGGTATTTACCATTTTAGAAATATATTTAAAACATTAGCTATTACTTGTTAAATTGATAAGTGTAGTCAATTTCCTACAACACTCATCCAATTAATTGAATTTCTCCTAATTTAGAACTTGTTAAAAGTTGTTGTAAACGGCGCTAATGAAATAGTAAATACTTTCACAAATGTTATCACCACATTATAAGTGTAGTATTGTTTGTTTATTATATTGTATTATATTAATTATTTTAAAATTTATTTATTTATTTATTTTATAATTAGAAAATTTAAATTATAATAATAAAAATGTTTAGAAAATAGAATGAAATTATAATTATTTATTTTTATTTTTATAATTGTGAATGTTGTCAACTCCGTTACCAGTGTACTATCTCTATTGAAATGTAGTAAATTATATTACAAAAGTAGTAAATTACAATAAGGGTTACCGTTGTTGCTTGTTGGGAATTCCCCCCTTTATTCTAATCTCGAGAATTGAAAAAAGTGGTTATCAATTGCAATATGAAAGTAGTCAATTGCTTGTGGCCAATACTTAAGAGTTATTATTATTATTATTTTATCAATGGTGTTGGGCCTAGTAAAAAGGGTTAATCCCTCACAATGTAACGAATTAATGTTTAAATTTTTGTTTAAATTTTCGCTGGAAGAAGTATCCATATTTATTTTCTGATAGTGCTTTAAAAATATTGTTTTCAATAGGAGGATATCTATGCTTAGAAAAAAAAAACTCATAGTTTTTTGCATATATAAATCAATGGTGTTTGGTGGCTTAATGGTTACCATCCTTTTGGAATATATCCAAAGGGTTGGGAATCAAATCCCCCATTCACCCTTGGCCCCAAAAAAATCTTGCTATAGCTCTGGCACTGGCCACCTGTAGCTAGTAGAGCTTTGGTGGCAGACCAAGAAGGAGGAGCTTGTCCTTTTTGAAGAAAAATTATTTGAGTGGCAACTTTGTAAAAGTATAAACTTCAAACTCCCAAATTAGTACATTCTACCCTATTTATTTTTTTCTTATTCACATGATCTTTTGGGGATTTTAAAGTTCAAAAGGTATTTTTCAGAGATTTTCCAAAATAACTATGAAAGTAAGAGGCCATGTTTCACGGTATGACATTAGAGACAAAATTTACTATACTTGAAACAAGTTTCACCATTTTACATTAGCAATTTACCACACTTTTTTTGTTTGGGGGGGGGGGGGAATTCAACACTTAGGAAAATCTATGTAAGAGAATAATATATTAAATCATTTACTACACTGTCAACAATATTTACTATCAATGAGTTTTCACCAAGGTATTGAAACCCCTATTGGCCACTAAATTGGATGGGGTACTGGGTCAAGGATCAGTGGGTCAGATCTGAGTCAAATCGGGACAACTAAGTCTCCAACTCACTCAACTTAAACCAACTCTTTCTTTACCTTCAATCATAAATACTCTCTCATCTCTTCCTACTGTGCCTCTATTCTCTCTCTCCATCTCTCTCTATAAATTTCATGGTGGTCACCACCACCACCACCACCACCACTGACCTCCATTCAACGCCACCGTCCATTCTCTCTTTGTAAATTTCATGGCGGCCACCACCACCATTAAGGCCTTCAATGTTGAGAAATTGACCTTCATCAATAAAGATGAGGTCTCTCCTACATTGGAGGTCCGATTGTCAGTTACAGACACCAACGACATGAATCTGCCTATATGAAACTTATTGCCATGGATGGAGCTACTGAGCAAGGTAGACGAAGTTATAGGTCAAGGGTTTGGTGAAAATGAACTTGAAGTCAGAGTTTCTTGCTTCAGTTGATGTTTAAAAAAACCTGAATTTAGTTGACTACTTCAGGTTGAGTTTACTTGGATCAATTCGAAAACCATGTTTTCCCCTTAACTCAGGCCAATTTTCAGTCGGTTCGTAGGTTTTTAGTCTGCATCGGCTAATCTAATCTGGTTTCCAAAATAATGGTTTTCACCACTTCATCATATACAACAACTTTTCTACAATTTCAACACTTGGGAGAAAATAAGTTGGGCATGCCGCCTCAACAAATTTTTTCCCCTTTAGTGAGGTGTATGCTACATGAGCATGCCACATCAGCAAAATTATGTCAACAAATGTTAACTATGTTGAGGCATTATAGTTGGTCAAATTTTTTGCAATGTTACCACTTTCAGGGGCAAATTTGTCCTAAAATTTTTTACTAATGCCCTTAGCTCCTTAGAGAAACTTCTGAGGCAAAAAAAAAAAAAAGAAAAAAAAGAAATCACCTTCAACCCTAACTTTAAGGGAAGTTCAGCTGTATATTACTCATCTGATTTTTAATATAAGACATATTTATTTAATTTGATTAGATTAAAATAATAGGTTAAGTTGGTTAATATGACATGTATTTTTTAAAATACCCTGGTCACATTCTTTAATTTCATCCTTCTCCTGCTCTTTGAATATTATCGAGGGAGCAACCATAGGGGTAAAATTAAGAAAAGATTGACAAAAACTTTGTCTTATATTCATGACCAAGATTCACTCCCTATATATGTCTTATATAAAAGATCGAAGGAGTATATTTTAAGAAAAATTAATATCTTGGTCTTTTAACATTTAAATTTTAACTCAACCTCTCAAATATGACTCGGAGCGACATAGTCCTTGAGCTTTTGACTCATTTATGAGTCTTATATCAAAGACCGACGGAGTATATTTTAAGAAAAATCAATATTTTGGTCTTTTAACTTTTAACCTTCGACTCAATCCCTCAAATATGACTCAAAGCGACTTAGTCCTTGAACGTTTGACTCACTTATGACTCAATCCCTCTACTTTTCACTTTTGCCTAGTATTATCCTTAACATATATGCCTTAGTTTTGAATCCTTTTATGTGGCAAAAATTTCCTCTAACTCAACTTTCATCAATGAGTCTATTTGGGTTAGTAGTGGGAGCATTATCTTATTTTCTATATGACTTTTGTAGAAGTTTGGTTAAAAAAAAGTCAGGTTATAAATGTGATGTATTTGGATTGCCCATTTGATTTTTGCAGAAATAGTTTTTTTGTTTTTTCTAAATTGATGAGTGTATGGATTAATATTTCAAAAGTTAGTTGATATGGAAAATGATTTAAAAAGGCATGAATCATATTGAATATTACATAGACATATTAGTTGTATATATTGTGATAATTGAAGATATTTTTTTTAATTTGAAAAGAAAGTTAAATGATTATTAAACAAATTAATAAGCAATAAAGTCCTTAATTAAATATATTTAATGGATAAAATTGTTTATAAAATAGAATGCATACAAGTAATACATTGTTAATTTCTCCTATTGTTATGCCTAACAAGTTTGTTTTTGATTCTATCACTAAGAGAGTCATTTGTGGTGAAATTAATGTATGGATATTTGATGAGGATTTTTCATCAAGTGAATCATTATTTTCATCACCTATATCTCCTTGGTGAGTTTGAAAAAAATCCACATCAGTTTGGGAAAATCTCTAAATGAGATTGTGTATAGCCATTGTTACACAAACTATGTGGATTTGAGTTTCAAAGCTACAAGAATGCATATCTCACAATATATTAAACCTATTCTTTCAAACGTCAAGCATCTCTTTTATAGTGCACCTTAAACTTGAATGATAAAAATTAAAGTACTCGTTATTATTTCAAAATCCTGGTTGTAGCCTAAATGTTGGAAGGTGATAACATTCACATCTATACGGACCAATATATCCAACAGGTGTTAGATAGTCAGCATTGACCAAAAACACTGGAAAATGTAATTGAGTTGGATAGGGGAAATTCAAAGATGGAGTAGAGATAGCGGTGTTCAACAAACATGCATCATGCATCATGCATCGTACCCAAAAAAAAAAACTAGGATCAAGATTTACAATTCTTAGTCTAAACCTCAAAACATTCAAACAAGATTATTTATGAAGTTCTAATTCCATTTCAATACACAATATCACAGGGTTATATTCTATTCTTTTACCTCAGTTTAATTGTCAATCCTCAATCATACCCAAACAAACATACTAATAATTCAGAACTCATCAATATTCATAGGGTTCCTACTCTCAGATACTGGAACCTTAGTATCACCTCATCACATTTTGGCCTATGCATTATTTTAACTTAGATCAAATTCAATCTAGTCTCATATATTACCATATTCGATCTAACATCCGCATGATATCCCTAAGGATCACCATATGTCAAACCTTTGAAGATGGAATATCACCTAAGGGGGGGTGAATAGGTGATTTTAAAAATTTAATCGCTTAACCAAAATTTTGGCTAATGCAGAATACTAACTGAGTAAGAATAAAGGTAACAATGGACACGATGCAATTTATCCTAGTTCGGTCTAACCTTGACCTACATCCAGTCCCTAAGAACTCCTTGGGATTTTTCACTATCTTTCCAGAGATTACAATTACAAAACTTGGGATGATCCCTCAGACTCACTCCCCCTTACTACTTGTAATTGTACACCCACACTTAAGTTTCACAACCTTAAGATTTTACAACTGAATGAAATGAAATGAATGTTTAAATAACTCCTCACGAGTGAATAATGAATGATCACTGAAGTACAGGGAAATATCCGAAGATATTGGAAGTAATGAAACTGATAGGAATAATAACTCAGAGTAAATGCGCAGAGTTTCGGTAGGTAGCTGAATTGAATGTTTCTTCAATTTATAATGACCTTCTATACTAGCCGTTGTCTTGATACAGCCGTTGCGTAACTATAGCAGGTAAAGGTAAGATGACCGTTGGCATTTTGGTTCTGTCTGCTAGCAGTTTGAATTTCTTGAAGAGCTGCTTGTCCAACATTCTTATTCCTTAAGAGAATGTTTCCGCTTAACATATTTTGACTGTTAAAGTTCTGAAAGAATGTTGTCACTCTTTGCCTTTTCATTCTGATACGATGTTGCTGTAATAAATGCTGATGACATCATCTGGCTTTTATCTGACCATAAGAGTTCCTGATATTTCCATGATAAAATAAACTCAAAATATGGTTAGTAATAAATAGTGTAATGTAATCTCAGTAGGAAACATGAATCAGATTCACATCGGTTAGATACTGAAATGATCACAAAAGCTTCATAGAAAATTTCTCAGTTTAAAGCCTATCAACCTCGAGGTTCATATTCAACCTCGAGTTTCTTACCAACCTCAAGTTTAGAACATCAACCTCGAGGTTATAAATCAGAAGCATTCTTGGTAACTGAAGTATGTAACCTCGAGTTACAAATTCTACCTCGAGTTTTATGGTAACCTCGAGGTTCATTTTCATACCTCGAGGTTATGTGTATTGAATTAGGAATCTCGGACAGGAAGGAACATTGAGTAAACCTTGAGTTATATTCCTAACCTCGAGTTTTATATCAACCTCGAGGTTAATATTTGAGCCTTGAGGTTTCAAGAGGACATGATGCAGATGGACGAGATCTTGTAGCCTCGAGGTTATCCTGTGACCTCAAGGTTAACCTGCTGGAGTACTAAATTGACTACTGGAGTAAGAGGACTTGAACACAAACACATTACTAGAGTAACAGAAATGTTACTGGAGTAATGTTTCACTGAAATGCGATTTAACCAGCCATGTTACTGGAGTAATGTTACGCTTATTAGAGTAACTCAAGTTCAAAACAAGTGCTATTACTGGAGTAGCGTAGTCATTACTGGAGTAAGGTTTTTCAAAACTTTTGCTATTATTCCAGAAACTTAGTAAGTGAATGCAATCACGATCTTTGCTATTTTCAATTGTCAAGTTATCATTGAAATACATAGAGAACTAACAACCTTAAGACATTCAAGCTTCAAGTCAAAGGAAATCTTAAATCCCTATAACACTTCCTAGGAGGTTGCCCATCTTGAGATTTCTCTTGTCTAAGCACACTTAAGCTTAAAGCGCTTGTTAGATTTGGGAAACTACTTCTGGCACAAACCCACCTATCACTGGGTACTATCAACATCTTATATGTACTAGTCTCAGTACAATTTGTCTACCTCCCCAGAAATGCTAGGTACTATCCCCATAGAAAATTTAAACAGTACCAGCTTTTCCTTAATATTCCTCCTTGTATTCTCACAACATCGGGTAGGGATTTAACTCATACCCTATTCCCATACCAGGAGTTCTAAAATCAGTAGCAGAACTTGCATTGTATTCCAGAGATCTCCTTCTCCTATCTGCATAACTCTTTTGTTTACTTTGTGGTGTAAGGAGCCTTTTCCATATTAAATTAATTTGCTTGGAAGTCTTGTCAACCAATTCTGGTCCAACAGAGAGGCGATTGGCATTTTCTAACTACTCCATTTGCCCAAAATTATATTAGTACCTTTAACCTTTTAATTTACCTTTTACCAGTATTGTCCAAACCATGCTCTGATACCAAAATTGTCACACCCCTACTGGCCTCGCCCTTTCGGGTGATGGGTTAGAGGGATTCTTTTTATTGGTTACCTTTCCATTGTAATTTGTTTCATTTTAACTTATATTAAAGTACGCGCAACAGAACATATTACCAATTTGGACTAGCTACTGTACTAATAAAAGCGCAATAATCAAAAGGGAAAGAGTTCCCGAAGGGTAAGGGTACAGTTATCCAACAGAAAATACCAAAAATAAATATACAGACATCCCAAAATAAATACAAAGAATGATAAGGTATTCCCTATTCTTCAATTAGCACTGATATACCCTACCTCTCCAAAAAGGTCCTTCCTGCTCAGACGCAATCTCTTGTATCAACAGATCTATCTAGAGTTCAAGAATGAACCCCAGAGTAACTGTTAAACTCATGTACCATGTGTTTACAATGTATGCATGCAACTATGACATAAAAAATTAAATAATAAGCTAAACATACCACATATGCATTCAGAAACATACACAATAACTAATCATCACGCACCGTTGAGTTGCCTTACTAAGGCAAGCCCCGAAATTACCAAAATCACAAACCTCTTTCTGTTAAGTTTCCTGAACTAGGCCATCCCTAGAATTATCGGAATCACAACCCATCAAGCCGTTACTCAAGGCAAGCCCCATACTAATCCTCAGCGCTGGGAACACAATAGTTAGGGACTCAGACCTCAACATGCTTTGTATGCATATTTCGCAAAACATACACACATTTGCAAACAAACATACAACAAACATATATCAAGTACTCGAGTAAACAGTTACTACTTGTAGGTTATTCACTAACTTAAAAATTTATGAAGCCTGTTTGTCCTCCTAAATATGCCTTAACCCTAAACAACATCAAAATACGCTGTTTTTATTATTTCCAAAAATACCCTTACATTTTTCAAGAAATTCGAGCCTTAATAAGAAAATCCAAAAATTCCAGTGATTCTAGCCCAAATTCTAACATTTTAATAAATTCCAAAAAACTCCAATTGGTATGAAATTGGTGGCATTTAAACCCTTAGTATCTCTAGTTTACAGTAAAAATACTACAAAATTACAAAAGGGTTCATATTTTGGCGTGGTTCAAACCTTACTCATTGGTCCAAAAAATACTTTAGTTTCCTAAGCCATTTTCAAAAATTTATTTCTCCCAGTAAAATAATCACAAAGGTATCAAATTGTATATTTAAAATGAAGCTCAGGAAGTATAATTCAAGAATGTAAAATTTCATAGCAAACCAGCTTTATTTATCATTTTAAAATCATTGATGAAGCTTTGCTACCCAGAAAATCCTGAAGCTAGCACAAGCTATTTCCTTAGTTTTTCGGTGTTTTTAGGTTTGTAAACTTTAACTTTGACCTAACCCCATTTAAAATCATATTATGAACTCATTGGAACCCTTTAAAACACAAAAATAAGATAAAAAATTCATGCCATAGGCAGGTAGACGAAAACCGTAATTTTAAACTTCTAAAGTTCAGTTTTTCGGTGTTTACCTGAAATTAAAGTTTGCCTAGTGATCTAGCTTTTTCATCTAGGTGTTGGAACTTGATTGGGCTCTCCTCTTCCTCTGCTGGTCACGCCTCTTGGCAACCAATAATGAGGAGTTTGTCTTTAAAAAATAATTAAAATGATCGGGGTACACTGAATTATCTGGTTCATGCTTTTGTCCACTGGTTAATAGCATGAACCAGGGTTTCTTTTCTTATTTCCCAAGAAAATCCAAAAGTTTCCAAAAGGTGATGATGTGGCATATTTCTGTCTATAGGGATCAGATTTTTATCTTTCATAATGTTTAAATTATCTTATATTACCCAAAACACCCTTTTGTTTAGTGGTTAAAAGCATATACCCTGGTTTTTGGCTTGTTTTATCTTTTCTTTTTCTCCAAGAAATTCTAGATATTTTCAGGGGTGTATGTGGCACCATTTGTGCCCCACAAATATGATCCCTTATGCTTTTTATTTAATTATTCAGTTTATCCAGTTCGCCCTCCTATCCACTGGTCTTTGTATTGCACTGTCGGTTAAAAGTGCGCTCCCTTTTCCACATTTCTTTATAGGGTAAAGGTGCAATTTTACACAAAACCTTTGTCCCAGGGAGCGTCCAGCACCATGATCTTTTTTCTGGACCAAAAATACACACGATGTTACATTTTGGGAACAAAAATACCACAGGTTGTTAGTTGACCAGACGTTGACCGTTAAGTCTGACGGAATGAACAGTAACACAAGTGAAATTACCATTTTGCCCCAGTTTTAAATTTTTTTAAAAAACACTAAAATAAACCCTCCACCACTGGTGGGCCCTACCATCGGCCACACCACCGCCAGTCTCTGCCCTCTCTACTACCGGTCACCTTCGGCGACCTCTTTCGATAGTTTTTATTTAAATAATTTTTTAAAAAAACAAAAACTAAACTAAGCCCTCCCCGCCGGTGGGCCCCACCACCATCGGCGGCCGCCTTCCCTACCTCTGGCGACTTCTCCGGCAGCTTTTTTTTTAAATAATTTTTTTTAAAAAACAAAAAACTAAAATACACCGCCGTTGTCATCGACCGCCGATGGTGGTGTGGCTGGTAGTGAGCCCCACCAGCGGGGAGGGGTTATTTTAGTTTTTTGTTTTTTTAAAAAAATTATTTTAAAAAAAAAGCTGCGGAGGAGGTCACTGGAGGTGGCCGCGGTCGCCGCAGGTAGACGCCGGTGGTGAGAGGACGGCCGCCGGCGGTGGTAGGGCCCACCGGCGAGGAGAAGTTATTTTAGTTTTTTGTTGTTTAAAAAATTATTTAAAAAAAAAGCTGTCGGAGGAGGTCTTTAGAGGTGGCCACCGGTGGTTAACCCATCGGCGGGGGATGGGTTATTTTAGTTTTTTTAAAAAAAAGTCGTCGGAGGTTGCCGTCGGTCGCCGGCGGCGGGGTGGCTGATGGTGGGACCCACCGGCGGGGGATGGTTTATTTTAGTGTTTTTTTTAAAAAAAATTTAAAACTAGGGGTAAAATGATAATTTCAGCTTAAAACTTAGGGCAAAATGGTAATTTCACCCGCCTTACTGTTCATTCCGTCAGACTTTACGTTGAAGGTTTGGTCAACTAACGGCCCGTGGTATTTTTTCACTCGAAACATAACGTCGTGTGTATTTTTGGTCCAGAAAAAAGGTCGTGGTATTGGGTGCTCCCTGAGGCAAAGGTTATGTGTAAAATTACACCTTTTCCCTTCTTTATATTTTCATATCTTTTTCCCTGCTTAGGCCTACATATGTGGCACCATTTTGGTCTCTCATATGGCCCCACATTTTGTTCCATTTAATCCAAAATGAAGCCTCTAATTGGTCCTCATTAATCTCTTTTTCACAAGTTAACTTCCTTTTGGGACCTGTACTTTATGTTTGGGCCTGAGTACAGATAAAATCATCTGATTTTCTCTTTATCCTTTGTGTAGATGAAATTGCATCCTTAAAGGGTAAGGAATTGACTTTTCTACCCTCTCTTTTAACCCCTGTGGTGACATGTGTCCCTATGTAACAATTACATTGACTTTTCCTCTTCCCTTCTTATTTCCTCAAAAAACGTAGAAAACCCTTATCAGTCCAGGAAACGCCATGTGCATATTTAATTTAGCACGTCTTTGCTTAGCTAATTGTCTCATACCTTATGACATAGCTAAATGACATTTTTATGACTCGATTAATGTCGTTTAAGTGTTTTTACCCTTTTAAACTGGAACTTTAATTTCTATGGCCTATACCTACTATGTCCATTGGCCAATATGGCTAAGTTACTTAGCCCTTGAAAGCTATTTTATCTCTTGGCATTCTTGGGGCTCTTCCAGAACTATGCTTAGTTGTCCATCAACTTTAGGCTTATTCTCAAGTCTCTAGGCCTAAAATTCAGGATATTACATAAAGAATATATCCCAATCACATACTGCCATGATATTCTCTTTTGGATATCCCTTTCTCCTAACATATCTACCATGCTCATGTTGGCTCACCACACATCTGATGTAAGTGCCATTAATTGCTCCTATTGCATTATCAAAATATGGGAAGTAACACCAATCATTAAATATATTTGGGTGACAATTGGGAAACTTGGGATTAATTGGTTTTTTGTTTTTAGTTGATAGACTGACAAGCGCATTTAAAACTATGTGGAATACCCTACTAACGGTTTCTCTTAAATGTTGAAACCATTTCTGTATGATTCTATTTCCTAAATCATGGCCAATTGTATATAAGAAGATTGCTACCATTTCTTCTACTCTGGTGTACTTCGTGTGCCATAACCAATGCTCTACCAATTTAGAGCATAAATGATGGAAGATATGTTTTTCAACTCAAAAATTTTCATGACATACTATGTCATGGCCTTGCAAAACCTCCTGCACCCATATTGCTCTTGTTTGTATACTAATTTGACATGGCTTTTTGCAAACATAAGGTGTGATACGTTGAGCCTCCACGATAGTGACCTGTTCATAATCTCTTGTCTCTTCTTGAATAAGAGACATTTTTAGGACCCTTTTTTGGGCACAAGACAAACGTCGTCCCTCCATAGATATTGAAACTTGTGTTGAGGACAAGACAAAACCAAATGAAAAACAATTATTATATTTTGCATATAAATTCAAATTATATAGCGGAACATACTAATACACATAACTGTCATTAAATATAGTAGAACATACCAACAAGCATAATTGTCATATAATACACAAAAGTACTATCATAATCAAATAATTATAAGTTTCATAATATGTGGTTTAGTCTTGTAGGGGTTTTGCCATAATGGGGTATTGTAAATGTTAGTTCTCAAAGTTTTGATGATAACAAGATTAGAAACCATTTAAGGCTTTGAAAATGATCAAGCCTTTGAATTAGTGAAGTATAGGTGTTACTCGAGTAAGGGATTTCAGCCTACTCGAGTACCCTCCATCTGGAAGCTTGTTTAAGTATTCACAAATCATTACTCGAGTATAGACTTGGTATTACTCGAATAATAATTCAGAAAGTCTATTAGAAGCAAAGATTTAGAGAGTGTTACTCAAGTAATCATATTGTGTACTCAAGTACAAGTCTTTGAAAGGATAAAACAAACTCTCACATAAAGTACTCAAACAACAAGGAAAGTATACTCAAGTAAGGTACTCGAATACTGATAATTACTCTACTCGAGCTTGTTTAATTCTAAAGTTCATATCCTATTACTGTTAAGAATTACTTGAGTAAGATCATTATCTACTTGAGTAAGCAAAAACACATACTCGAGTAACAACTTGTGTCATGCTAAAATTCAGTCTAGTTAAATCTATACTTGAGCATGCCAGTCTGTTACTCGAGTAAGTAATTTTGGCACTTGAGTAATGTCTTTCGTGCAAGCATCTAATAAGGCTATTAGAGAGCTACTCAAGTAACATGAATTGGCTACTTGAGTAGGGGGACATGGCTACTCGAGTATTATCGTTGGCAAGTCTCTGAAGAAATTGATAAAGGGATACTTGAGTAAGGAAATATTCTACTTGAGTATGGTATTCGAGTAAGACATGTTGATACTTGAGTATATGTATCAAATACCCTCTATATGTGATTTTTAACAGTAACTAAGAATTTAAATATTTTGGGTTATCATTGTTTTCTATTCTAATATTACTCAAACTACATTATACTACATCTAATCATCTTACTCGAGTATGTTTCAGATGGAATAACAAAGCCAACAAACAAAATGTAATCTTGTAGTAGATGAAACCATTCCTTTGAGGCATACTTATTCCGACAAATCTTTGAGACAACTTCTATGCACAAGTACTTCGATGATGAATGAGTTAATGTTGCAACAGTTGACTGTGTCTAACAAAAACCAATTATGCCTAACGAAAGTTTGAACAAGTCACAACGGCTACCATCAAAGCTTCACAACAGCATTAATGGAAGATAGTATAAAAGTTCACCACATTCGATTCCACCAACCACTGAAAACTCTATGCAATCAATTCTAATTTATTAAAAATCACTGTTTCATTCATTCTCATTTAATATCTTCAAATATTATATTTGTACTTCAATGTTTATCATCTATCTACTCAACGAGGAATATTAAACACTTATATGTTTCATTTGTTTAATCTCAAGGTTGAGGAACCTTGAGTGTGAGTGTACAATTACAACTTGTAAGGGGGAGTGAGTCCTAGTGTGATAAGATCATCTCGAGTACAGAGTGTGTAATTGTATCTATGATTGAGATAGTGAAAATCCTAGAGTATTCGGGGACTAGACGCAGGTCAAAGAGTTAGATAGAACAAGTATAATTTGCATGTGTTCATTCTCTCTATCCTTATCTCTTTTGTTACCATTCTTCAATAAAATTTGAAAAGAATTTTCAAAATGCTCTATTCACCCCTCTAGGTGATATTCCTGTTTTTAGTAGGCATGGTGCTGCAACTAGTCTAACAAGTCATCTTTATCTTTTTGTAGTACAAAAAACAAATCTCGACAGGTTGGGTGTATCGTCATGTTATGACATCGTTAGTGAAAGTCATGGTCATATGCAATTTTTGGAATTTTTCGTAACTCAGTTACAACATACTTCATTGAAACATCATTGTCGAAGATATTTTTAAAGGTCTATGCTTTGTCAATACTTGTGTTAACTATCACATTAACAACATTAGCTATTTGTTTTGAGGCGGATATTCTTTTTTTCTTTTTTCATTATTGTTGACCCTTCACCCCTCTTTCTCTTCTTAGTGGATCCTGAATCACTAGGTGCACTAGGTTGGGTGCTTGTTGTCAAGTTTATACCTTTTAAATCTACACTAACTCTAGTAGTTGCACCTAGAAGCTCTTCCTCACTATTACTTGAGCCTTCTTCTTTGTCTATTGTGGGCTAATACCCATCATCTTTGTCATCACCTAGTGCCATTTGCTATGTTACAGATGGTGAGAACATTTTCATGCCCGACACCATAACATCCTTGAAGATTATATCTAATTTGTTGGCAAACCTCATGCCATTGTACCTATACTTTGCATAGGCTAAATTCTCTTGCATGAAAAAACAACATAAATTGAAGTCTAATCTATTATAATAATAATAACAATATAAACACATAACTTAATAGTCTTATACCTTAATTTTTCTATCCCATCACTCATCTTTTGCAACCACTTTATTGTTTGCATTGTCATATGATATACTAGTCTCTTTTGAGAATGGATTGTCTCATGCCCTCCATTCTTTCTCAAAGTTATCATACCTATTTTTCATTTATTTATTTTTTGTAGGATTTTCCTGATTTTTAATTAAATCCAAACAAAAAATTCTTTCACCTAGTAAGTGTAGATGATCTGCCTTATTGTTCTTTCTTGAGAATTTTCTCAATACATTGTTCGATAAAAATTGTTATGCAACTTACATTCCAATTTAATTTACTTTTGTCTGAGTTCATTAATGCTATGTAAATAATCAATAAGTTACATAGCATAAACTCATAGACGAGGAACAACTTTGATTTGCATAATTTTGTCGCAAAATATATATGTTGACGCCTTGGTTGGTCAACTCCACTAAGATAAACGCATCATTCCTCTCTATGATTATGTTTTATTATATTTGTCTTTTTCCTGCTATAGGCCTGGACAATCTGACCTATCAGCATTGGTTCCTTCAAGCTTAAACGTTTGGTGGAGGAATTGGGAAAGTTTTTGAGGGAAAGATGGGGATGGCCTTCTTATGGGAAAGACACATGGACAATAAATTTGAATGTGTGGTAGCTTTTTCAAAGTTGGTTATGATTTAGGGCCAATTAGGGGCTACACCTTTAAGTTTGGGCGCCAAAGTTGTAATCATGCCCAAGTTCAAGGGGTTACGAATACTTTCTTGAAAAATATATTTGGCTTCTCTGGTAAAATATAGCCATCTGATCAAGGGAAAAGGACACATTCTTGTCACACACACGCGCGCGCACATGTATGTATTTCAAATGGCCTCGAAGAAAACTAGTAGTTGACATAACATGACAAATGTAGTGAGCATAGAGCTGAATAATAAAAGGGTTGACCTTTACCTAATGGCTTGTTGGGCCTTCAGTTGAAAGGATTTGGAAACCTTATAGGATGCTCACACATCAGAGTCTGCACAATTTAGGGGGTTTATTTTGAGTTCTAAGGGAACAAACTAGGTCTCACCATTTGGCCTAGCTGTTTGTTGTACCTACAAGTTTGTCGTAATTAGCCGATGAGAGTTGGCACAGATGGTAAGGGATTCAGGACTAGGCTCTTGGGTCGTGGGTTCGATCTCCTCTGCCGTCGCTGGGATTCCTTTGGTAGGCGATCTTGTAAGTCCCCAGTAAGTGTTCATAGAGCCCGGGGCCGTACCTTGGCCTTGGTAGGGGACTGGTGTCGAACCATTCCAAAACTTTTTATTATAAAAAAAAAAAAGAAAGTTTGTCGTAATTATTTCAGCTTTATATTTCTATAAAGCGTTCCAGCCAGTAGAGCGTTTTGACTAGCAAGAAAATCGAGTGAAGTGTTGTAAAGCGCAATACATAAGGACGTAAGCTCTCCAAAGGAGACCAATTTATAGAGGCTTAGGTAATATGGGATGAGATGTCTGAGTCACACATTTAGTAATAAACTAATATGGGATGCTCAATAGCCTATTTAAGTGGATTTGTTCTCCAATAGTACCTATCTTTAAATTTTTCAGAAATTATTCCAAATTTCAATCTACATAATTGAATGCTTTGCTTTATTCATTTTAACTCTCCAGGGATGTACATCAGTAGTGCTTCTGGTTTGGGATGATGAGAAATGGACAACTATTCCCCAGGATGTTAAACATGTATATACTAAATTTAAATCTTTTCCCCATAACTTTGATAATAAAAAACGCTAATGTACATGGATAATTATAACTAGAGGAAAAACAAATTATATAACACCCTGTTTCTTGATAACAAAATCCAATCAAGTTTCAAACATATAACACGTACAAGAATCAAAACAAATAGCCCCCTGTTTCCTTGCCTTTGTTTCTATATTCATACAAACACAGTTTATACAAATCATTATCAAGACAATAAAACACCCATTATTACCATCACACTTCACATGATTTCATCCTTTAACATTCTCATACATGTCCCAAAAGCTTTCAATTCAAACAACCATAACACATGCGATTAGTACTTAAAAACATGTATTTTTTTTAATCAAACTACCAGGAAATATTGGATTTTAAGGTGGTAATTGAATTCCTTAGGAAATACGGGAAATACATGTCCTAAACTCATAGGTTGTGCTTTGCATTGAATGAATCATCGAAAAAATAAATCGATGAAGAAACAAAAACATTGGGGCGAAATTGTGACAACGAATGCATGTGAAATTATCGGTAAATGAAGGATGGAATCAAAATCTCCATAGTTGGACAAGAGAAGAGATGCGTCGAAATGATGATGTTCGAGGCGGCGAAGGGCATTGAGTACCGAGCCGAGACAACGATTTTAGCCTAGAACAAAACCAATCAACGTATGAGATTTGAGAGCTTTGTTCTTCAGCGGATGGAGAAACAAGACCCACTATTTGAAGACTTGAGTAAGTGAGAAGGATGCATTGCAGATGGAGAAATTAATTTCCACATTCAATGCTTGAGAGGACAGATTTTCACTTTTAAGAGACAGACGATAGGAGGTTTGTACTCACACCAGACAATATGAAGACAAGAGCTCTGCTATTGAGAGGACTATACAAGCTTTTGAAAGGACGACCAGAGGAATCTCTGAAACTCAATGGCCTTTTTCTTTTGGAGTGATGCCGAGATGATGGGACAAGACGGTGAGGAATCTCTGAGGAAGGAAGGGATTGAGAGGACTAGATGGAAGGGACGAGAGAAAGCTGAGAACGATGGGGATCTTTGAGAAACTCTGAAGATTTGCGATTTCAGGACGACGGGAAGGGATTGAGAAGACGAGATGGCGAGGATGAGAAGAGATGAGGGGTGGAGAGGAATCTCTGCGGGAGGAAGGGAGGACGAGACAAAGGGGACGAGTGTGGGAATCTCTGAGAAAAAATCGGAGTCACGCGTCTTCAGCTTTTCAGTAGGACAAAAGCTCACCAGTAGAGCGTTAACCTGATGGAATAAAAAGCTACTTTTAGGGAAAAGTAAGATGAAAAAAAGACGAGCCATATAGACAAAAATTAACTTTCCTAGGCTTCTGCAGGTTTGGGCTCCTAACGCTCTCCAAACACTGTCCACTGGGCTCTCCAAAACAGATGATCACTTTGCTCCAGTCATCTCACCAAGTCGCGTTCACTCTATCTAGATTCTCAAAGTAGGGTAAACAATGTTTCTTTTTATTTCTTTCTCTCCCTTTTGATTCCTTAGTTCCTGTCTAGTCGTTGGGCTTTGTCAAATGAAAAATTTAAAAGCGTATTAAAATATAATGGAGTAATACTTTCCTGAACCATGGTGTCAATCAATTTCATGCGCAAGACCTAGCTAAAAATCGTATGATATGAAGAAAGATAAATTGAGATATACCTTCCATTTCATTCTCATAGAAACCCATATGGACCAATATACAATTATATATGTATAAAATAGTAGTTGTATTCACAAGCAAATTATGTTCAGGAAGTATGCATGTAGAACCTCCTTCGAAGAGCTTTAATAACTGGAAGGTAAAGAAAACAAATACTCCCCCTGTCATTTTTATAAGAGTCAAAAATTGAATTGTTTTCATCCCTTTTATAACCAAGAGTAGTTTGTCTAAACATTTAACGAGGCTTTTCCATTTTTTCTCATATTAATTATATGTATTGCATTAATTAAAAGTTGGTGATACTTGTATTTACTCTATTTCTCTCTCTTACTTGCCTCTCATAAATAAGTGCATATTTGGTAAAATAAATTTATTTTAGAGATACTTGGAGCTCGTTTGGATTTTTAAAAAAGTATTTTAATTAAAAGTTAAAGTTATATTACGTTTGAATATACCATTTAATAATAACTTTTAAATAAAATAGTTGTTTGGATGTTAAAATAGAGAAGTAGAACTTTTTTATTAGTAAAATTACAAAACTGGGCATGTAAAAGCACTTTTTTATATTATTTTTTATTTTTTTACATTCGTTTGGATTAAAAGAAAGCACTTATGTTAAAATTTTAGAAATATTATAGTCAATAATTGAATCTAACATTATAATATAATTGAAATTTAATAATTTTAAAATTAAATTCTTAATATAATTTTTCATAGAGCCGTATAATCTAAGTTGTTATAAAATATTTCTTTTAATTTATGTATAGACAATGACTAAAAAACAAAAATCAAATAGTATACAACAACGTACCATAACTTAAAACTTTATTATCACTACTGAATAGTAATTTCCACTCAAAATGACTAGATATTATATAATAACCAATGCATTAATTAAAAAAAAAAAAAGTCACATTGTACCATATTCCAATAATAGAAATAATATCCATTATACTACAAGTTACTTAAAGCTAACGACACACTTGACCTCTATCTAACAACTGATCTCTAATAACATTTCTTATTTCTTCCATTAGTCTAATAGAGTCTGGAGTCCTTCCCATTCATATTCTCTATGATCATCATTATTATTTTCAAATTCAACAATGTTCTCAAATCTTCCAAGTATATCTATATCACAAGAATCCATTCTCCTTATATAATTATGAAGAGCATAGGTTGCCCATATGATAGCAAATTGAGTTTCAAGCTCAAAGTTGGTCATATTTTAAAATATTTTCCACCTTGCTTTGCAAACTCCAAAGGTTCTTTCAAAGACACTCCTTAAACTTGAATGATGATAATTGAAGAGTTCATTTTGTGATCTAAAAGCTGGGGCCAATCTGAATTGAGGAAGATGATATCTTGTATTTCTATATGGTCCTAAAAACCCTTTGAAATTAGGATATCCAGAATCAACAAGATAGTATTTGCCTGTAATAAAATGTCGTTATATTTGGAACAATTGTATGATAATCATTGCTACCATTCACAATAAAAATTAAGTAATTAAATGTATCACAAAAATACCTTTAGGAGGTTGAGGAAAATGTAACTGTGGCTTTTTGAGAGTATCCATGAAAATCTTTGTATCATGTGCAGAGCCTTCCCAACCCACCAATGCAAATCTAAAACACATATTAAAATCACAAACAACAAGAACATTTGTGGTAGTTATTCCCTTTTTGCCAGTAAAAGGAATCTTTTTATTAGTAGGAACATAAATAGCAATGTGAGTGCCATCTATAGCTCCTATACAATCCTTGAAGTATGTCCAATATCGTTCATCTTCCTCAATAAATTCTAGAGCATCCCTAAACATATTATCACCAAGTTTAATAATTTGAATTCCTAAACTTGTAACAGAACTTAATACACGATGAAATTGCGTCCACACTCTCTCCAGAATGTTGAAATCTCTCCTCAACGTCTCTATAAGTGGCTCCATGACCAATCATGTATAAAAACATGGCCACAGATTCCTCAATGCCAACATGCTGTGTTGGCTTTAATCTAAATTGTCGAGTTAATTCGCTCACCAAATTTCTAAACACATGCTTTCTCATTCGAAATTGCTCAAAAAATCGATTTTCATTTCCTCTCTTCAATTCTTCTACCCATCCACTTCCAGAAAGAATTGATGTTCTCTTTTGTTGTTTGTGTACATATAGAGATTGATAATTCGAGATAGCAACAACAACTACTTTAGTTGCAAGTAAAGTATTCTTCTTCATAATATATAATCTATTTGCATTTTCATTATTATCGTTGTTTGTGTCAGAGGTATCAGACATCCTGTGCAACCAAACAAAGTGTATCAATAAACAATTATGATATATTGTCTAAACAAAGAAGGTTCAAAAATTACGCCATATAATCTCATGTTCAAATCAAATAGAAATTCATGTTCAAATTCAAACATAACACTATACTATAAACTATCTATAATGTTGCACATCTTCAACTTTAAACATGCTCAAATGGTCATTTGCACTTAATGTTGGCCTTGTTGTTTGTGACATTTGGTCAACATTTTCAAGGATCCAGTCAAGGGAGTGTTGCAATTTGTTAGCTATCCCTTGCCTTTTCTCCCTTTTCCTTCCTCTCTTCCTTTTTCTTGGATCATTGTTTCGTACACTTGGCCTTTGATTGTGATCAGAGGGATGTTCTTCAGTAGCCCCTTCACCAACCTCATCATTTTGAAGCATGATCATTATCATTGATTGGCTCATCATCTATGGCTTCCTCAGGTGACAGAATGTGTTCGTGCGGCATAAAAACAATATAACCAGTAGCAACTACATCTTTAAAACATTTTTCCATCAACTCAAGTTTAGTTGTACTAACTTGAGTTTGCACCAAATAGAAAACCTTTAATATTTTCTAAAGTATGACAAACTCTAGTTTGCTTCTGCAAACTCGAGTTTATGTCTTTGAGAGAGTTTTTCAAGAATTTGTGAACTTGAACAAACTCGAGTTGAGTTTTCATAAACTCGAATTTGTGTTTGGACGAGACTATTAATTTTTCATCCTGAGCAAACTCCAGTTTTGATTTGTCAAACTCTAGTTTGCACTTGGCTAAGAGTTTTCTAAGTTTTCTAAATTTTGAGAAAACTTGAGTTTAACTTTGTAAACTCAAGTCTGGGATTGACAAAGAGTTTTCTAGTTTAACTTTAGTTTGGTTTTTAATAAACTCCAATTTTCTATTAGTAGAGAGTTTTTTCCAAAGATTTTCAATTTTTAAAGGAAACTCGAGTTGGGTTTTTGGTAACTCGAGTTTATGCCAAGAAGAGAGCTATGCTCTATTTTTGTGATTTAAAAACTCCAGTTTGAAAACTTCAGTTTTGAGCTTTGTGGACTTAAACTTATTTTGTCATCAAAAGTCCAAAACTCGAGTTAGTTAGTAATTGACTCAAGTTTGCTCATATATTCAAATTTTGTTTCAATGCTCAACTTTGGAAGAACTAAACTCGAGTCATGATTTTAACACTCGAGTTTAGCCTTTTTAAAGCAAAGTTACAAACTCCAGTTTGGATAAACTAACTCGAGTTTGTGTTGCTCGGTTTGAAAATCAAATTGCTTGAATTTGTGAAATCTTCTTGTTTGATGCAATACTTCTTATCATCACTCATTAATATTTCTAACTATGTTTAATAAGTTTGTTAGTGAGTTTTATATGGTTTAAAGAATATTAAATGAAGATTTAGTCAAAAGCAAAAAGCAATGTTGGAGCATTTATTGTAAAGTCCAAAAAGCTTGCATCCTTTTTTACAATCATTTTGCACACGTTGCAAAGAGATTAATGTTTGGTTTCCTTATAAAGAAGCTGCTCTTTCAACATATTTAATTCAAGATAAGTCAACCATAAATTTTTGTGCAGCTGGATTAACAGAAGGTTAGAGAGAAGAAGACCAAAGTGTTTCTAATAGCCACTCCAATGTCTCCAACGGTTACATTGAAGAATCAAGTGGTCATTAAATTCTCTGTTCATATATGAGGAGTTGCATTCAAGTCTTCTCAACAACCAATCCATAGAAAACAAAAATCATTCAAGTTTATAACCACTATTTCAGTTTTCTACAGTAAAGTATCTTTTGATAAATTTGTACTTCAGTGATTATCTTTATCCACTCTTAGAAAGAGTTTCATTTATTGTAAGAATCTCAAGTCGTAGGACTTGGAGATTGGGAATATCAGTATACAACTTGTAATGGGGAGTGTATCCTACTGAGAGGATAACTTCAAGTATAGAGTGTGTAATTGATCTTAAGTGATCGTGAAAAACCCAGAGTGTCTGGAGACTAAACGTAGGTCAAGGAGTTAGACCGAACCAGTATAAATCTTAATGTGTCTTTGTTTTTGTGCTCAAGTTTCAGAGTACTTTGAAAAGAATTTTTCAATTCCCGATTCACCCCCTCTTGGTGATTAGCTCTGCTTTCACATTCATGATGAAAGTTGAGTTCGAGGCAATTTTTTGTCACATAAGATGATTCAAAATTCAATCATATATGTCCTTGATATACATATATACATACATACATATATATATATATATATATATATATATATATATATATAATTTGAATATATTAAGGAAGTTAGTTAATATGATAAGTATTTTCTAAAACGCACTTATGTTTTTCTTAATTTCCTCTTCTCAATTATCATTGTTAAAGAGCATCAAGAGGGGTAAATTAGGAAAAGATTGAAATATACGTCTTATATTTATGAACAATATCAACTCCCCAAATATATTCTATATTAAGGACTTGAGGGAGTAATATAACAATGTGAAAAGTTGAGGAACTAAGTTATAGGCAAGTCAAAAGTTAAAGACTTGGTCATACCAAGTCATATTTGAGGAATTAAGTTATAAGTGAGTTAAAAAGCTAAAAAGTTACAATATTCATTTTCCCTAAATCTTTTTATTGTTAAGCGTAAAATAAATTTATAGCCTACTTGCATGTGTTTTTTTTGGCTAACTATAGGTATCCTATATTGGAAGTAATAATATTTGAAATATTGTCGGGTATTAAATATAGGCATATCTCCAAATGAGGATTCAAACCTTGGTTTAGTCCTTTCTACTAGACCTAATTCCCATTAGCTTAACTTACTTTCTTTTGAATATATAGCCTACCATCATACTTTTTTTTTTAATTTGGGCCAATAGTATTAAATAAATAAGTAAGGTTGTTAGGCCAAGAAAATAAATCTAAGAGAAAAGATCTACAGAATCTTGCAAAGTTAAAGAAAGAATCAATCAATTGAATCCAGGGGATTAGGCCTAATAGAATTGAAAAGCCCAGCTCACAGACATATGGTGCAAAGGTCCTAAGTATAAGAGCAAAAGACGACTAAACCTAAAAGAGAGTCGAGAATTAACAATTAGCACAACACGACTCAATTGGGTAAAATTGGATTCATTAAGAACATATCAAAACTTTGTTGAGAGCTACAGAGAGACCAATTTGTGATAGAAGTTAGACAGAGCTGAAGAAGACATAGAAACGTTACATGACAAACGTCCCTTGTGCCGTCAAACACTCTAGCAATCTTCTCTGTTTTAACTTTTCCGTTATATTCCATGGATTATCTTTCTTTTGTTTCGATTAAGTCCTCCTCATCAGTTGTGAACTAGACTCCGATGGTTGAGCGATAATAGATCCTTAAGTTGTAATATAAACCCATATTGCTAGTTTTAATTCAATAAATACAATTTGTTTAATGGTGATTGCAATGTTGGTCTTGTCTATTAGTTGATTGCTAATAAGCTAGAGTAGTGATCTTAGCTTATTGGAAATGAGTTAATGTTAGACTTCTATTGAGAAGTGTGTGCTGGGCGAGCCAGTGTAGGGCTTAATCTAAAATGTAGGCTACAAGAATAAGTCTACCTCACATAACCAATATACATTGGTTAAAATGACGTTCTAAGCCCAACAATCCACAAAGGAATATGGGATAAGTAATGTGATGAGCATATTTATAGGATTGCAGAAGTTTCTATATACATCAGTGATGGGTTAATTGAATAACATTGCGATAGGTAGTTTGTTGTAGCATTGCAAAAATGTATAGCAGATTACTGTAGCAATGCGATATATTCAATCAAGGGGATTAATGCCATTTAAGAGGAAATCTAAGCTCTATCTACTTTAAATATGATTTTCTCAACTGTATTCTTGACCACTTGCTTTATTTTGTTATTTAGTAGTAATAGTCAAACCAACCATCTAATCATCACCATTGCAACATCCAAATCAATAACTGGATACATAATTGGTACATCAGTCTTTATGGGATAATACTCTACTTACAACTTTATTTCTTGTTCAACCTGTTCACTTGTCACAAGAGGATTTTAACCAACAATAATACTATGTTTGATAAGTACTAAATTTGTAAAATAAGATAATGTCATTGATAATCATAAGCAAGTTAATACAGAGCAAGTCATGACATCAAGTACATTTATAATATAATATCAAATACATAAAGATATAAGATTTAAACAACTATTAATTAGATCTAATCAGTCACTCTTCCCCGTTGTTATCAAGCAAAAAGGTAGGGAAGGTGAGATAAGAAGAAGGTGGATGAGGAGATAGAGGAGTGTAAGGAATGAGGGATTGAGAAAGGTTTATAGGAAGTGCAGTGGTGGCTATAGTGAAAGACCCGGCTGAACCCAAGAGGGGGTGAATTGGGTGAAGATAAAAATGTTAGTTCTCAATGTGTTTTGATGATAATTAGCAATTGTAAACTTGATATGAAGTTTGTTTTTGGCAATATGAAAATCTCACTGTCAAAGGCAAACTCGAGTCTGCATAAAAGCCAAACTCGAGTCTGCATAGACAAACTCGAGTTTGCATAGACAAACTCGAGTTTGGGCAGACACAGAAAGGAATCCAAAATTTTCACATCAAGCTAAACTCCAGTTTGCAAATCAAACCCGAAGTCTGGAAGATACAGAATCCCAAGCAAGCCAAACTCGAGTTTAGACCAAACAGAAAGGAACCCAGAAAACTTAATAGACTCCCAAACTCCAGTTTGCACTTGACCCAGATAAACCTCAAATGTTTCGGTAGTCACTGAAACTCGAGTTTGCTCCCTAAACTCGAGTCTGGATCATATAGAAAGATCATCCATTTGGCTACACTATAAACTCGAGTTTATGACCCTAAACTCTAGTCTGGAAGATTATGAACTTAGGCCTGTTCTTCAAGCATAGACCCAAACTCGAGTTAGTCACTAATTGACTCAAGTTTAGCTTCATGCCTAAAGTTCCATCCCAAGTCCAGAGCCCGACAGTTCTCTCTGTAAAAGCCAAACTCAAGTTAGCTTTTACAGACTGCAAGTTTAGACCACTGACCAACCGATATGCTTTCTGGATGAACTCGAAACTCGAGTCTGGAAGAACAAACTCGAGTTTGCATCGGGGATTTTGAAAAATCAAATGATGTTGATCTGCGAAATCTTAATGGGTCATCTAAAATTATTCTATCATATGATATTATTGTTTCTAATGTCTTTGATGAAGTTTTGAGTATTTTTCAGATAAGTTTAGCTAAGATCAAGGTGAGATCAAGATCCAGGATAAGTGCATTAAATGAAGATCCAAGAACAGGGCTGATCTTTCTCCCTTATCCCAGATGCTCAGTTTAGACCGTTGCAACACTTCAGGATCACTCTAAACGGTCAAATTAAGATCATAGAATGACTGAAAATCTGGAAGACCTTCTGCAACAACTAAATTCCAAAATTCCAGCTAAGAATTCAAAAAACAGAGCAAAATATGCAACTGCCATTTTTCCATAATTGTAGCTGAACGTTAGAGAAAGAATTGCAACGGCTAGCTCATCCATTTAGTATATAAAAGGCTGTGAAGACTCAAAGCAAAAGACACACAACGAAGCTATCTTGATTATACTTTGAAATTTGAGTCTGTATTATTATTTTCAACTTGTTCTTCAGTGTTTATCTTTATCTACTCTTTTTGAGAGTTTTGATTCTTTGAAATCATTTGTATTTGTGAAAGCTCAAGGTTGTGGAAACCTGTGAGTTGGGAAGCTTAATTACATAGTGTAAGGGGGAGCAAGTCCTTGGTGGATAGGATTGCTTGTAGTTTACATTGTTGTAGTTTAAGCTTGTTAAACTAGTGAAAATACCCAGTAGATATCTGGGGACTGGACGTAGGTCAAGGTTGAGACCGAACCAGTATAAATTCTCTATGTCCAGCTTTTCTATTTTTACTCTCTCATCATTTACTTCTCACGGTTTTTTAAAAAAAGGAGTCCAAAAGAAATTTTAAATCCCCAATTCATCCCTCTCTTGGTGATTTCTTCCATCTTCAAAAAACTTGCAACCTTTGAAAATCTTTTCACAATTTGGTAAAATCAGTTTGAATGATGGTAAAGAGTTATAAAGCTATAGAGAATCATTCAAACATATATGCTGGAAATAAAAGAGATTAAGGAAGAGAATTGCAGAGAGAGTTGTAAATTGGTTTGACCCAATCCTTGACCTACGTCCAGTTCTCAAGCTCCACTTGAGATTTCCACTATCTTCTTGTTTAACCAGGCACAAGAGAAAAGCCTTTACAATGTCATAAGTTTAGCCAGGCGTTTGTGCAGCCTTCACAATCTCTCACTGAGACTCTCCTTTACAACCCTTAGGGATACAATCAATTTCCCACTCAAGGTCATCCAACCTTGAGTATCTCTCAGAAAAATATGATTTACAATGATTTTTCTCACAAAGAAGTGAATGGATAATCACTGAAGTGCATTACAAATCATTTCACTTTCTATTTGATAAGCTATGAAACATTTGAAAAACAGAGTGAGTATGAGATTCATAATATTGGCATTATGATAGTGCAAGCTCTCTCCATCCCTTTTGTACGTTTTGAATGTGGCTTTATTTATAGATGAGGATGATCTGAACGTTTGAGAATATGACCATTGTGAATAGTGACATTGAGAATATAGCTGTTGGAAACTAGCCGTTAGTTTAGATCTGCTTTTTTGACTTTACAGCTCAGCATATGAATCTTCATGTAATCCTTCATTTGATCATTTGAAACATGTACACAAATGAAATAAATGATGTTAAGAAGTATTATAAATCATTTAGGTAAACATCTAGATGTTCTTGATCAAAAACGAGATTTTCGACACTTTGATTTTTTTGAAGCGAAGGTGTAAACTCGAGTTTTCATTTGGATACTCGAGTTTTGAGCTTGTTGTATTACTCCAGATTCCTCTCTGTCTGATAAAAAAATCGAGTTTTGATTTACAAACTCGAGTATTGAAGATCCTCTAATGTTCGTTGCTCTTTGTCTAAGCTATACTCAAGTTTTCATGTGTAAACTCGAGTTTTCAAGTTGTTCTTGACTTTGGTTGCTCTCTGACTTGATATAGGTCCATATTGGCAAACCACTTATCCTCATATAGCTCTTTGATTCAATGCAAAAAGAATCAGCTCCAAACTCGTTGTAATTTGTCTGTTATGATTTGATGAATGAAGGCTGTTGTTAATGAGCGTTTTTGCATCGTCTTGAACTAACAGTCAACTTTCGAATATCATATCTCTCTGGTCTAAACTTCATTTTAGTTTTTTCATGTCTTGATGGAAATCCTTATGAGTCTTCTTTCATATGCCACCAATTTCAGCTCATTCCGATGTGTAGATTGTGAGTTACACTCAAAACATTGAAGCTTGGTCTGATGTGTGGCGTGAATTCATGATCCAAATTTCGAAATTCATATCTCTCAAATCTGAACTTCTTTAGGCATGAATTTTTTTCAAAATGACTCATTGGATGTCTAGTTTCATACAAATTTGGTTTCACCTCAATCTGATATCTGGTTTAGGAGATATCATCGAATTACTAGAGCTCGCCCAAGTTGAACGTGAAACAGAAGTGAATAGAGTTGCTGATCAGCACTGGAAACTCGAGTTTTCATTTGGAAACTCGAGTTTGTCGAGTCCAGAGACGCCAGAGATGCTGAAGACATTGCAAACTCAAGTCATTAAGTTCCATACTCGAGTTTTGAGTTCCAAACTCGAGTTTTGACTTAGAAACTCGAGTTTTGACTCTCAAATTCTAGTTTTCTCACTTTCCAGAGGCAAATTACTGTAGCAAGGTAGTAAATTCAAGTTTTGACTTGGAAACTCGAGTTTTCTCATCCAAAAGTTGATTTTTGCTGATTTTAACTCTGAATTGAACTACTCCAACTTCCATTTGATTGTGAAGACTTCTAGTATCAATCTAAGACCTTGAATATTGATTTTCTCATTGTTTTTTTGCAAGATCTTCCCTTTCTTCAATCTCTCCACTTGGTCATTCTCTACAACTCTATTCTTTCTTTCTTCTCTTCTCTTGAACATTCTTCATATTTATATTTGAGCTGATTTTGAACATTGATATTCTCATTCTATTCATCAACTTCTTTCATCTCCCATCTTGACCATTCTTCGTCATGGATTCATTATTTTCTGCAAGATCTTTAATATTTCCTCTTCTTCTTGAACTTAACATTTTCTTCAATTTCTTCTTCCTGAAATCTTTTATCTCCTTCTTGTTCTATAATTCAATTTTTTTTCTTTTTTCTCTTCTCTTGATCATTCTTGATCATTTGACTCTTCTTTGATTCAATTTCTTTTTCTCATTCAATACTTCTTTATTGATCTTCTTCTTGATCATTCTTCATAGATGGACTTCACATCTTTGTTTCTACATTAAATTTAATAATTAGTCAATGAAGAAGATAAACATAATATACAAGCTTTTTGCTCTTACTAATGGCATCTATATAAGACATCATCAAAATTAATCATATCTAACATTCTCACCCTTTTTGATTATGACAAATACTTGAAGAAAAATATGCATGAATATGAAAATATATTAGACTCCACATATTTTTCTTGCCATTCTCTACCCTTTATTTGTCATTAGCAAAAAGTTGTAGAAGATAAATACTTGGAGAGATAGATATGAAATCACAAATGAGTCAAGAAATTGAATTTCTGAAAGAGCTTTTATTCTGAATAGGATGCAATTCGAAATGTTTTTATGAAAACAAACTTGAGAGAGTTTGGAGAAATTTTCAAGAAATCTTTCACAATTAAAATGATTAGAATGAATCAGATTAGAATGAATCAAGAAAATGATTTTCTCTCCCCAATGTGAAAGTATTTTCTCTCCCCCTTATGAAAACAAAACATGTGCAGAATTTTCATAATGAAAGCATATAGATACCAAACATGGGCAAAATGTTCATTGAATATTAAAAGATAGAGAGTAGTGTTAGTTATGCTTGGTTTTGATGATGTCAAATATACTTATGGATATCAAGAGCAAAAAGTTTACATGCCACATTGACTAATTCATAAATTTAATGTAGATTCAAAATGTGAAAGTCATTTATGAAGAATGATCAAGAAGAAAAATAAAGAAATATTGAATGAAAGAAAGAAATGGAATCAAAGAAGATATAGAGCCAAATGATGAAGAACAAGAGGAAGAGAAGATGAAATGATGAAGGTCTGTTTCCTCAAACAGATCAGTAGTGGAGTTACTGAGTAATGAATATGAAGAGGAGATGTTGTGATAGGCATGGTAATTGGGGTAGCAAAAGTGTGAAGGGAAAGAGTAATGGTTGCTGAGGTAGTAGCTGTGGTAGCGAAGGTAGTAGGAGGAAGAGTAGGAAGAGGAGGTATGGATGAATGGATAGGAGAAGAGAAGAAAAATATTGTTGAATGGAATAAGAAAGTTACTATACAAACCCACATATTGATTCTAGAAGTCTCCACGATCAAATGAGAGTTGGAATGGCTCAAATCGGAGTTAAAATAAGCCTTGGGATCAATAAAAATCAGCAAAAACGTGTAAACTGATGGATTACCTCGAGGTAGGGTCATTAACCTCGAGTTTAGGCCAAAACTTGAGGTAGACAGCCAACCTCGAGGTTAATATGGCCTTTTAGCAACTCTGTTCTACTTTGGTTTGGGCGACGTTCAATAAATCGATGATATCTCCTAAACCAGAGATCGTATTGATGTGAAATCAATTTTGTATGAAAATAGACATCCAATATGTCATCTTGACAAAAATTCAAGTCCAAAGAAGATCAGATGAGAGATTTACAAATTTTTGAAGTTGAGCCATCTGTCATCGTCATGTAGCAGACCAAGGTTCACTAAATTGAGGATATCTCACAAACTACAAATTGGAATGAGCTGAAATCGGTGGCATATGAAACTAGACTCACACACCTTTCCAAAAATATCAAGATCAAAGAAAAAAAAGATCAAATGAGAGAGATATGATTTTTGGAAGTTGAGAGTCTGTTCAGGATTGTGCAAAAACGTTGGTTTAAGAACAACTTTTACTGATTTGATCATATAGTGCTCAACATACAATGGGTTTGGAGCTATTATTCTTGCATTGGAAAGAATACTTAAAGAGTATTCTAGGGATATAAGTGACTTGCCAAGATTTGGAGTTAACGGAGATGCTATGGTTACCGAACTTAGTCAACGAAGTATAAAAGTCATATACTGATATTCTGAGATTCTTGGCAAATTAACTCGAGGCTCAAATATTAACCTCGAGGTTGATATAAAACTCGAGGTTAGGAATGTAACTCGAAGTTTACTCCATGTTTCCTTTCTATCCGAAATTCCCATTTGAATATACATAACCTCGAGGAAGGAAAAGGAACCTCAAGGTTCAGTAAAAACTCAAGGTGATATATGAAACTCGAGGCTTCATTCTTTGTCATTGAGATATCTTCGTATCTATAACCTCAAGGCTGGTACTGGAAACTCGAGGTTGTTAAAAAACTCGAGGTTGAAGATGAACCTTGAGGTTGATAGGCTTTGAACTGATATATTTTTACATAGCCTTTGCGATCGTTTCGGTATCTAACCCATGTAAATCTGATTGATTGTTCTTGTTGTAATTACATTATATTATTACTAACCACATTTCGTTTCGAGCTTATCTTATTATGGAAATATCAGGAACTCTTATGCTCAGATAAAAGGCAGATGATGTCATCAGCATTTATTACAGCTACCATATCAGAATGAAAAGCAAAGAGTGACAACATTGCTTCAGAACTCTAACGGTCGATTAAGGAAGAATGAGCCAAAGACATTTCAAAGACATTCCTCTATTAAACAAACGTTTGTGCAATAAAGCAGATGATGATGTCAGAAGCTTCAACAACTATTTCTCTAACGGCTACTTCCAACTGATGTCCAATGTTCGAACGCTCGCAACGGTCGAAACACAACAACCTATAAATTGCGAAGTCTTCAAATTGGAAGAAGTGACGATGATTGATGAGAAAATCGACGAAGCCAACGAAATGATTTTACCACTTCATCATTGATAGCTCATATACTCTGTTAGTAAAGAGTCGATTATGCACTTCAGTGATTAATACTATATCTACTTGTGAGGAGTTTAGAATTCTTATGTGATTATCTGTAAAATCTTGAGGTTGGGACCTCAAGTGTTGGGAAAACAATTATAGTTTGTAAGGGGGAGTGAATCCGAGTGTGAAAGGACTACCCTGAGTACAGAGTGTGTAATTGTATCCATGGAGATTGTAAAGGCTGCACAAGTGCCCGAATAAACTTGTGAGATTGTAAAGGCTTCTCTTATGCCTGGGTTAAACAAGGAGATAGTAGAAATCTCAAGTGTAGCTTAGGGACTGGACGTAGGTCAAGGATTGGGCCGAACCAGTATAAATCTCTGTTTGCATATTCTCTTCCCTAAGCTCTTACATTTCAGCATATATGTTTTGAATGACTGTCTATTTGTTTATAAATTATTATTGTCATTCAAACTTTCTTTAGTAAGTTGCGAAAAGGTTTTCTAAGTTTTCAAAAGTTTTATCCGACACCCAATTCACCCCCCTCTTGGGTGACAGCTAGGTCTAACAAGTAGAAATGCTCATGTTGGTTTTGCTAATTGATGAATGATCTGAGAAGTCCATTTGCTTGCTTTTTTGTATGAGATCATTTGAAGTGTGCTCAATAGAAAGAACATGAATATTCTTTGAGATTTGAAGATGAAAGTATTGGCTTCTTGTGGGTTATCTTCAATGAATATAGTCATTACTCAGCTTCAATCCTTTGCCTTCTCTATATATAACCCTTCTGTAGAGCATATCTCAACTTCAATGATGGAACATGAAGGCATTTTTCCTCAATTTGATATTTTCTCCTTGTAGTGTATTAAGGAATATCAAGATCTCCTACTACAAGTTGAAAGATTTCTTTGCAAAAGAGATTTGTTAGTGCAACTAAATATCAAAATATCCCTTTCTATATCATATTTTCAAATTGAGATAATGAGAGGCAAAATATAAGATATTTTCAAATATAAGATTAACTCATCATTAAAACTAATAAAAGAGTTATTTAATGCAGATGATTATTTTTAAGAGAGTTTTCTTCAAATAAAGGAGATGAGCTTTTAAGGCATAAACACATGTGAATGTGAAGCTCCCCCTTAATAAATGCATGACTCTCTTTAATGATACCAAATGTAATTCCGTAGCAGTACCTCCACTGTGGCATTACATTGTATCTCAGAATTAAGAACTTTCAAGTTCACATTGGTGAACTTGAAATTGGTATAAAGAAATCACTTATGCTTTTTATGAGGATAAAAGAGTTGAAAGCATAAGGATCATTTTTTTAAAAAAAAAAAATGTTCTCAGGCTAAACTTCATGATGTAAAATGTGAATGAATAGAATCAATTTAGCCTGAAGAGACCAGTAAGAACAGGAAAATGACTAAACTGATAGATGGTAACATGCAAAACTCAAGTTTTCATTTAATGACTCAAGTTACCAACTAGAGTTGTTACGATAAAAATTGAGCTTTTCAAGCATATATTAACCTCATTTCAAGTGTGTTATGAGAACACTTGAATATTCTTGAGAACTAGCACAAACTCAAGTTTCTCTAGACAAACTCGAGCTCCAAACTTAAGTTCTTCATTTTTCACTTGAGTTACCTTGTTGTTTGTGTTGTGAGTCTATCCTAGTCCACATTAACTCGAGTTTTGACAACATAAACTCGAGTTTGTTTATGAATTCCTGCAACGTGAGTGACATACACAAAATTTACAAACATTGCAATTGCCACTAAGGTTTGCCTATGTCTTTTGTATCTGACAACATAACATATTGGTCCATTTCTGCAAAATATACATTCTTTGGTACTCAATGATTGTTGAGTCCACACAAGGTTAGACATAAGAACTCTTATGCTCTTATATAATTTAACCATATGGTATTGAAGCAAAGAGTATAACAATCAAAGATCGAAACATAGTTTTACCCAATCAAATAAGTTCAAGCCAATGAATCAATTAGGGTAACAACTAAATGATACTAGGAATGTTATTTCTCAATGACAGTTTGTAAACACACTTTATGCAGAAAAGATGTCATTGATAAAGTACATGTAAGTTTGATCAATAAGCATAGAAAATCTTATCCATAAAGATAAGCATTTATCAACTCATAGTTCATGAATGATACCATATTTCTCAAGAATGGTAATGAACTATGCAAATTGTTTCAAATTTCAAATTTTCTTTCAAACATTGATAATATATTATGAAATTAAAATTTTAATGTATGAAAGGTTCATTTTTGAAACACGTTTAAAAATTAATGCTCACTTTAAATATGGTGGAAATCAACATGTTAAAGAATATATAGAATGCTTCAAGTTTTAAATAACATGTTGAAAAGTTTTCCCAAATGCAAAGGTCATGAAGAAAATGAATTAGCTAATAAGGCCAAGTTGAATTGAAATATATAGGCACAATGACTTTGCTATTGACCAAGAGATAATCTTGCCTTTTTTAATAGAGTCTTGAAGTATATGAACATTCAAGGCAAGAACTTGAATGTAACACCCACCCGTGGGTGCCTAAATTCTTATCTTAATCTTATGCAGTAGTAAATTCTTATATTAATCTCACGTAGTAGTGTGGCAAGAACCAGAAATAATTATACTGATACAACGGAAATTAAATTAATAACAGGACAGGGGTAATCCCAAGGTTAATACCCCTTTTACTAACGCTTACATTCGTTATAGACAGTGATAATTAAATACACTTTACATCACTGTCATCCCTCGTTTCTTCTGCTGTCTTTTGCTGGGCCGACTTCAAGCAACGCTCCCTCCTTGAATCTTGTGAAGCACTCCTCTCAAGTGCTCACCTGTCTATTGGTTGGTAGGGGAGGGTGAGATTATGAGGAATCCCAGTAGTAGACAATACCAAACAATGCATACATGATAAATGCTAATGTATGATATACTCATCTTGCACAAGCTCATGTTAATATAATGAAATTCTGCATGCTCAATGCTCTATGCATAATACTCATGGCCATAACATATTCATAAACAGAGCTTCAATCATACAAATATGTTACACATAACAAGCAAGCATAGTAATCATACATATAAACATAAGCAATAATATCAAATACATGCAAGTAAGGTAAGCCCACTACCTTTTAAGAACTACTGTTCTTACCTGGGTTCCTCTTTCGCCAACCGGTAGGATTGCTTGAAGTTCATTCCTTTTCCTTTTAGCCCTATAGAAATAATCATACCTTTAGAACCAGAGAAAATGAATGTTTATTTTCCTTTTTAACCCTTATTCTATTAGGGTTTAATTAAGTAACTTCAACTTGTTACTTTCAACCTTTATCTTTCACTGTCTTTAAAAATTCAGCAACTTCAATTATTTCTAATTAATTGCACAAAAATCATATTAATGTGCTGTCAACTCTCACGTGTTCATTGACAAGCCCCCTTTCATATAAAAATATTTCCAAAGGTCAGACTTGTCAAATAAGTCCCAGATTTTATGTTTTCCTGGACTGTCCTGTTAAGCTTCCAGATTTTATAGCTTAACTTTAAAAATTCATATCTGGAGTTCTAGGTGTCGGATTTAGGTAGTTCAAAACTCTATGAACTCCTCATTAAATCTAGTTTTTGGGAAAATTGGTTCCAACATTTTATCACAAGTAATTCTTTCCCAGCTTTTGAAAACATCCAGACTCTTCAGTTATAACTTCCAAAACTTAGGGTCATTTTGTAAGAATCATAACTCTTTAGTCAGAGCTCAGAAAATTACAAAATACCCACCAAAAGAAAGCTATGTGTGTCCTCTATCAGTTGGAATATTTTCACAATTTTATCTTATACCAATAATTCTCAGTTCACAAAACCATTAGGTCTGTCTAGAAAATGTTACCGAAAAGTTCCCAGATTTTGACCTATCTTTCAAAAATCATATCTTGAGCTATAGACCTCGTATTGAGGTGAACCAAAGCTCATTTTAAACATGTTTACTAAATGCTCATAAAATTTAAGGGTCAAAGAAAGTCATTTACTATGGTTTTGACTTGTTTAAAAATCGGTGCACAGATGAAAATTCCAGCACATGAACAGTGACGTTTGCTACAGTACATGTGCATTGTTCCTCTTCGGATTTACTGTAGCAGACGCTAAAAATTCTGTTTCAGCTTTACAAAAACAGAGCTTCAACATGCAGAAGCTTCAACGCTTTCCTTTCTCTTTTATTCCATCTGCCACACTTATATATATATATATATATATATATATATATATATATATATATAATACACCTAGGTACTTGACAGCCAACATTCCTTCTCTTCTATATTTGACAATGCGTTAATATATATCCATATGCAAAACACACAGATATATATATACTCATCACACATGCATGCTTACAGGTTTATTCAGTCTCGATTCCATCATGGTTCAGCCACGGCATGCACAGTTTTACTTGTAAAAACAAAGAAGGCCGACACATATATATTCATTTGTTTAGCTTGATTCTGTATTAACCCAAATAACCCCTGTTTTTTGTTCTCTTTTCTGTTTCAATTTCAGTTACTTATATTTCAGTTTCCTTTCGGTTTAAACTATCCTAAGATACAACAGAAGTGTGAAAACAGCCGGAGTAAGAAGTATCACCTTCGGCTTCCAATCTTTGAAGGTGATATCCAGCTGACATCTTGTCTCTGCTCCACGGATCACCAAAACAGAGAAGATGAGAAACTCTCTCTCTAAGACACTCTCTCGGTCTCACTTTCTGTTTCTTTTTCTTTTTTCGCTGTGCATTTCCGATAGAACAATGAATGAAGGAGCTGAGATAGGTATTTAACCATTTGATGATCATTTCCTGCATGCAGATTTTCGGACAGCTGTATACTTACGTGTAAGTTAGGCAGCTGTTTGTGTTTTCAATGGTTAATGGATGACACTTAATTGATGCTAATGTAATCTGTGCTGGATCGGATTTGGGCTTGAGACTTGAATCTAATGTCTCATGATCTCACCGAAAATGCTTCTGCATCTGTTTCTCTTTTCGGTTTGGATAGAGATACAATAGGATCCACTTGCTGCTAGCATTCCTTGATTCATATATGGCAATAATGGGACCGGCTTCAGTTCACTGCTTCTAATATCCTCTTCCCATCCACTGCCTGGAACGACACCGTTTCTGTCAAAATGAGAGACCAACTAAATCATGCGACATCGTTTTAATTATTGTCTTCCTATCCTCTGTTTCAATCATGCGACATCGAATTGAAAAGGGCAGGGGAAGTGCGCGAAGTGACAAGTTTCCTTTGGCTCATTCCGTTCTTCTTTGGCGCGTTTTGCTCTAACAAAGCGCGGGAAAGTTGTGGGCATTGAATATTGGTAAGAATTCTAACTGAAAACAATCATGAATCAGTTCTGTAATTTTTTTTCTTCTGAATCAGTTCTGAAAATGCTGAAGAAGCACAATGTTTCTTCAGCTAACCCATAAACAGAAACAACACAATCACAATCTAATAAGTAAGCATTCCCACATTTTAACACAGTGGCAACATCATTCTAGTTTGCTACCATAGAAGTTTCAGGAAAATAATAATTCATCTGCTGCACTATAGAAATGTTAGACTTTGATGTTTGGGTTTGGTTCTTGTTTTCATGTTGGGAACTACATTTTCCTACTAGTGAAGAATTCTCATATGAAAGGCCATCCCGAAGCTTCCTGTTGGATCTTATTAATATCCCTTTTATTATATATATTATGTGGTTCATGAATGTGTGTGATTGAGAGTCACAGGAAAGAAGCCAAATCTGTTCAAATATTCAAATGCTACTCAACCACAAACAGAACCAAACCAAAAAGGAGGGAAGAAGAACACATCGATTATAGCTAAGGAAACCTTAAACCAGTATGAGGTTTCCATAAGACATGACAACGTCCTTTAAAAAAATAAACTGTTTACCGGGAAACATCTTGAACAAGCTGGTTTCAAGTAGCTAGCTACACAAAACTGAATGATCAGATCTAAGTGGAGGATGTTTAGTATTCAAATAAAAAATACTAGAGAAACTTTAGACATTTGAATAAAATCCTCTTGAATGACATCACATCCTATTTGCATCCACTTGAATGTCTAATTCTATGCAATAAATATATTTGCTTTGTTTTGGTTTATATGTGTGTGTGAATATATGTACAATTTATAATTAATTTATTCTTTTATCATTGATTTACATTGAACATATACTTCTTAATTTTGCAGGAGCCATGGCTATGCATTTGACTCCTATACTCAATCTTGAATTTGACAATATAATAGAATCATGGGAATTTTGGAGGGCATATGGTAGAAGAATTGGTTTTGGTGTTAGAAAGCAGAAGTTTAACAAGAGTAAAAAGGATTCGTCAACATATACATCTTATCTATATGTTTGTAATAAGGAATGGGTGAGAAAACCAAATACACGAGAAGTGCAAATTAGGAGGTCTAGAGATGAGACAAGAACAAGTTGTGAAGCTAGAATGAAAGTTAAGCTAGTAGATGGAAAGTATAGAGTAAGTGAAGTTTTTCTAGATCATAATCATCCTCTTCAACCTCCAGAAGTAGTTCATTTGCTTGCATCTCATAGAGGGCTAACACTAGCTCAACGTTTTGAATTAGAAAATGCTGAAAAAGCTGGGATTAATCAAAAATCAGCATTCAATTTGCAAAGCCAGTATGCAGGAGGTCGAGACAATTTGGGATATACAAGAGTTGATGTGAAAAATTATCTTAATTTAAGAAGGCAACGGGCTATGAAATATGGTGAAGCTGGATGTATATTTCCTTATTTTGAATAACAATTGGCAGAAAATCCATCATTTTTTCATTCTCACCAGATGGACTCAGATGAGCAAGTGACAAATGTGTTCTGGGCTGATGTACGCATGTTGGTTGACTATGCTTACTTTGGAGAAGTCATTTCACTTGATACAACTTATTGCACAAATAATAACCATAGACCTCTTGCAATTTTCTCAGGCTTCAATCATTATAAAGGAGGGGTGATTTTTGGAGTGGCATTGTTATATGATGAGACCATTGAGACATTCAAATGGCTCTTTAACACTTTTTTGCAAGCATACAAGAATGCAAGGCCAGTAACAATCTTTACTGACCAAGATGTTGCTATGGCACGAGCATTACAAGAAGTTATGCCATATGTAAAACATGCCTTGTGCACATGGCATATTTCAAGGAATGCAATGAAGCACCTTCTGAGTTTAATGGTTAAAGATTTCAACCATTGCATGTATCATTGTTGGGATGAAACAAAGTTTGAAGAAGCTTGGCAAGCATTATTATCAAAACAAGATATAGTAGAAAACTCATGGTTGATGTACATGTACCAAATAAAAGAGAAATGGGCAGCATACTATTTGAAGAATTCAAGGACACTTGGTATGAGAAGCACACAAATTAGTGAAAGTGTCAATGCCTCTGTCAAAAGTTGCACTAATGTTAAATTGGATATCAATCGATTCTTCCAACAATTTGAGCAAGTTCTAGAGGATAAGCGCTATAACGAATTGAAAAGAGATTTTGAGGCACGTGACAAGTTGCCAAGATTGTTATTGCAGAGTTCATGTATGCTTCGTCAACTTTCTGATATCTATACTCGACCTATCTTTGATTTGTTCCAATATGAATATGATTTACGTGATGCTACATGTATAAAAGAGAGAAAAGAGAGAAAGAAAAATGAAAGTGAAGAGGAAAGTGCAACCGTTTTCGATTATCTTATCACCATGTATGATAAGAAAAGGGAGTATAGTCTGACATTTGATCCTTCAATGGAGACGATTACTTGTAGCTGCCAAAAATTTGAGCGAGTGGGCATATTATGTTGTCATGCATTGAGAGTATTGAACGAACGTGATGTCAAACTACTACCCCAAAAATATATTATGAAGAGGTGGACAAGAGAAGCACGATGTGGTGTAGTTTATGATATTAAAGGAAAAGAAATTGAAGTTGACCCTAAATTACAAAGATCAAATCGATACAGACAATTATGCCCCTTGCTTGTCAAACTAGCAAGTGACGCATCAGAAAGTCCAGAAGCATTCTCTCTTGTCCATGAGTCTGTGTTGGAACTTAGTAAGAAAGTAACTGAGCTTCATATAAAATACCTATCAAATGAAAGTAATGGTGATGAGGATGGTGCGGGGAATCATCATGGTGGTAATAGTTGTGGCAGAGTTGTTGGTTTCAAAAAGAGATCTGGTAGAAAGACAAGTAAACGAATAAAGAGTTGTGTTGAAATTGGTCCAAGAAAACAAAGAACAAAATCCTCTAAAAAACCTCCTCAAGTTTCACAACCTTTAAGAACTTCACAGGTATATTTATGAATATTTATGATCTCAATTTAAAGCTTAAATATGCATATTAGTTTGTTATAGTTTCTTTATAAATTTGGAAATGTGCAGCTTAATCAACTTCAAAGATCAGGCTCATCAACTCAAACAGATCAAAATAATATAATGTTGGACAACTCACAACCAAGTGAAATGACTTTTACAAATTTGTTAATGGTATGTCATATCATGTTTGACTACATAATCAATAAATTGGTTCATTTATGATATGTATATCTTGAGTTATTCTTTTTATGTCTTCATTGTAGGCGCCACTTGAATGTGACATCACATCGCTTGAAGCACTGAATTTTAGCCAAACATATAATGCAGGTAACCATAAAGTATCATGATATTGAGAGAAAACAATTAAGTCACTTTTATTGAAATTTAAATTTTTTACACATAACAATGTCTCATCTCAAGACAGAGTTGACTAATACAACATTATATAATGATACAAATACAGGTTCAATGATTGACAATGATCTCACTCCTACTACTACATGAAGTCTCCAGTTCAGCTTCTTTTGTACAGCTTGTTGCTTCTTTTGGGATGCTGTGTTTTTTGGTCAAGCAAGCTCATCATATTGTTCTCTTATGCTGATGTCTATTTTAATCACAGAAGCTCTTCGTTTTGTAGCACCATCATATTCATGTCTTTTCACCTTATCATTTGTGTAGACTCTATTTTTTTGGTTGAGCATGGTCATCCTTCATGTAATCTATTACAAAACATGATATACAATTATGCTTAGTATACATTGGATACTAAAAGTTGGTGGTGCATATGGATAGAAAAGAAAGAACTTACTTTACAATGAATTTATAAATTTGAATCACCAAATCTAGTTTATTCTCAAAGCTATGTAATTAAAAACAACTATCAAACAATTGGGTTGACAGTTGCCCAACACCAAATAGTTCCTCAGATATCCTTTGGCCAAAAGAAAATGTCCATATAATCAGAACAAGTCTCAGGCTAAGTTAATCAAGCAGTCCTGGAAAGTAGAGTTGGTTAGAAAATGCCCCACCTTGTACTCAAGAAAATCTGCATATAAAGTGAGAAAAATGGGCGAGTCAAAGCAGCCTATTTTTGGTTTGGAATTTTCAATCAAAAGACATGCAAGGTTGGAAACAATCAGGAAAAAGAATACATCAATAATACAGGAAACCATAAAGCTTGTTGTCTTTCATAAACACAGAAGTGCCAAAATTATGCACCTGTAAATCATCTAACTCCTCCCTCATCGAATCAGTGTCTTGCCACTGACCACTGACTTGTGTGAAAGTTCTGACATATTGAGAAAAAGGACCAAAATTTTAAAAATGGGAAATCGCAATAAGTAATTTGTCAATTTTGAAAATGTATTATAGAAGAACATGGAAGAGCCTCCATAATACTTCAAACAATAATCAAATACTATTAAAGCTGTGTAACCAAAGTCCAGACAAATATTCCTCCTTCATTAACCACTTCGGAAATCCAAAGCTTCTCTCATGGTTAAATATCATCTTATCAGCTCTCAACAAAAAGTCTAGACCTAGACTTCAAAGATATCCCTTTCATCACCCTATTTCTCCCTGACACTGCTGCTTGTTTGAGTATATAGATGTATAGGCATATAGAGTTCAAAGATAACCAAGGGTGGCAATCAGGTTTTCTTCTTGCAGGTTTTCCTTCTATTAACTTAAAGATTATAAATGGCATTGAGAAAGACATGGAACAATCTTGAATATTGTAATAACTTCTTTTGGTCTCTTTAAACCTATCTTTGCCCAACATTTCATTTTGATGATGAATATCAAAATACTCATGAAGCACACATAAGACAGGACAACTAGATTTATTTTTGGTACCATTTCTCGAATGTAGAATTATTGTAAGTTAAACTAATCAGGGGTTATTGATAACCAGATTTTCTTTTTCACCTTAAAGTTTAAAATATTAGAGCCACATTGTTTCCCAAAAATTTATGATAAAAACTTAAAGAAAATGAACAAATGGCACTCTAACTTCAGCAGAGAGTATGGGCGCATAGCACTTTTTTGCTTGAACTTTTCACAGGACAAAGGGCAATTGAACCTGCCAGGGGGTATTTAGTTCACTCATGCACCCTGGCACATCTAGGCAAAATCTATAAATCATATTCATTTTTTAATCAATAGAACCATGAAATTCTTATGTTTTATCATATGAATGCATCTCTATCCAGCAGGCATAAGGTTTAAACTAACAGAACATAACTTATTCTCAATACCCATAAAGTAATAAGTATATATTCTGATTCTCCACACACAAGAGAAAGTCCAGAATCAGATTCCAAATCGTAAGAATCACCATATATAAAGACAGATGTCAAGAGGAATGCATGAGATATAATTTGCCTTTGACAAAATAATAACTTGACCAAGCCAAAACTATTTAAAAACAATGGAAGACCTAGAACTTTAATTTGAGAAAGAGAGAAAATAAAACATTATATACACAAATCTGTAGGGTAAAGAGAGACAGAACAGTCATACCTTTTATACCATGAAAAATCATTCGGTATGCTAGCTTTAGCATTTTTCAGATGGTCAAGCTGCACCAAAACATCGAGTAAATTCAACATAAACCTAAAGTAATGAACAAAAAGATTACAAAGGATGGGAGTGATTTTTTATGAAAAAAACAATGGATTGGCCACAGTAACAAACTTAAAAGGTGCTTGAAGATATGACAGAAACTTGTTAAAAAAAATAAGGTGGCAAATTCCAAGTGACAGACCACTCAAGCAAAATTGTAACACACCACAAATGAGAAATTGTAGGGCCATTTATGCGTCTCTCAGGCTGAGAGAAACGTTGCATGTCCGCAGCTAACTGCAAAATGATTAAAATTCATTTCAATGTACGTAAGTTTAGATATGGCTAAATTCCGAATGATATTACTTTAGCCATATCTAAACCAAGCTGCCCATTTCCCCCCATCTCATTGAATTTACGAAAAGCATTATTAGACAGTAATTAATACCAAGAAAGGAGAGGGAAAGTAAAATTCATCCATCAAAGCGCCTTTGGCTATAGTTCGTTCCTGAAGATTTCAATAATCAAAGAAGCAAAATATGGGAATGGAGAGAGAGAGGGGGGGAGGAAATACCTGAAGATTTGAGAACCGAGAAATTGTAAGGGATGAGAATCGATTGGTATGAATTTGGGAAGGAGCGTTGACACTGCAATTTTTCAGTTCACCCATGAAATCCAAGGCAGAGGACGAAATCAAGGCAGAGGATGGAAGAGAATACTCAAAAGGGGGTTGGCCTTCGGTTTCGTATGGCATTGCTGGTCGAGGTTGCATTTTAACACAAAACGACATCGTTTTTTAGGCAGAGGATGGAAGAGGATATTAAGTGCAGTGGACCGAAGCCGAACCGGCAATAATACTCCCTCCACGTGACCAGTTATGTTTGTTAGTGGGGCAAACTTGAATTTGGCATAAGCTAACTTGTCTTGGTCTATTTGGGCCCAAACGTGGCCCAGCTGCTTCACTCTTTTTTTTAAAAAAAACAATTTTCTATTTAATTAGTTTATTCATAAATCCCTATTTTTATTTCCAATTAACTATCATCTAATTTTATTTATAGCATAATCATAGAGATAAAGCCAATTCATTTGCAATTATCCTTAATTGCAAATCATGGAAATAAATCCAATATTTTTTAGGCCTAATTATCCCTTATTTAATTATCCTTTTTCCTCAAAATAAACTAAGGGAAAAATAGATCTCAATTTCGAATAATTATTCTCATAATTTTTCCCCAAGTTCAAAATAATTTTACTAATCATTTTAAGCTTTTCCTCATAATAAGCTTAAGACTTTGGACTCTTACCGGCCTAGTAGCCATTTTATTTTAGTCAAATTTTGAAACTCCATGTCTCAAAATTTGAAATGTTACATTGAATATATGGCTAAAGTTACTCAGAAGATAGATGAAGACAAAGTAGATATGTTTGAGTAACAAAATGACTACTAGGATTCATGTATGATGAAGCATATACTCATTAGTCCAAATGACTAGAGTTCCAGAATATTATCCTAATAAGTTATTCCATTATTGGTTAATGCATTAAGATTGCATTAATGAATCATTTATAATCTTAGCCAATAAGAAATTATGCAATAGGCATAATATTTTCACAAATTGAATTCTTTTCTGGAGATAAGCTTAAAACTCATATATGATCAACTTGTTAGAATGAGGTCTAACTAGATAGAGAATAAGGAGTGAGGAGTTCAAGTATCACATTAATATTCGAAAGATCAATATGTGAATGACAAGAATAACTCAACTAGACAAATTTGAAGTATATCCAACATTATTTAGTACACAACATTAACTTCCAATTTTGAAACATCATTTGAATGCAATTAAAGTATGGATATGTTTTCAAAACATTTGTATGCATCTTCACAAAACAAAGTGAATTGAAATCCAAACAAATTTTAGACTTGTGTATTTCCAAAAATATAAACTAAAATAGTTATGCACTAATTCACTTGTTTGATCATCAAAAACTCATTAATAAATTGATAAAACATAGTTGAGAATATCAGTGATTGATGATATGGAGTATATAGATCAAATATGAAAATTTCATAAATTTAGAATCAGAGAGTGCAAAACAGGGCGGACTCAAAACTGGAGTTTGTCACTGTGCACTTAAGCACAAACTCGAGTTTCCATATCAAAATTGGAGTTTTGAAATTATTGAAAAACATTGATACTCTCTGTGTGACCAAAACTTGAGTTTCCAAAACCAAACTCGAGTTTCCATTTAAAAGTTGAAACTTAGAGAGATCTGTGTTATTTCAAAACTAGAGTTTCTAAAACCGGAGTTTCCAAAACTAGAGTTTTAAAAATATTGAAAAATAGTGATCCTCTTTGCTTGGCCAAAACTCAAGTTTCCATTTAAAATATTAAAACTTTGAGAAATCTATGCCAAGTCAAAATTGGAGTTTTCCAAAACAAACTAGAGTTTTCAAAAACTGAGTAAAGCTTGAAAACTCTCTATCAAGCGCAAACTCGAGTTTCCAAACCAAAACTCGAGTTTTCTCAGAATTTTGAAAAACTTAGAAGGCTCGTGGCAAATTGAAAACTGGAGTTTTGCTTTGACAGTAAAAATTGCTTATTGATATTGAATCAATTTCAAAAAATTTTTAACTTAGCCAAAGACAAACCAATAATGAATTTCATATAATCATAGTATGAGGTAGGAATTAGATATCACCATGATTCCTCATGTCCTCATAGATGCTTGCTTGGTTGAGATCTAGATAACTCCTTTTCCAATGTTCACAATCAACATCAAGCATAGCTTGTTTAGCTTTTTCTAGACATGGATAATTTCTCTTTGTTGCATTCTTGAGAAGCTTTCTTTGATCCTACAAAACCGTATAAAGCTTTTTCCCTTTTGGTATACAAACTTACTTGGTTCCAATCATCGTTAGCTTATAGGAACCAAAATTCACATGCTCTTATGAGTATAATTAATTTAGAACAACTGAGCATAGTAAACTAAACATGACTTTATGTATAAAAGAAATACTTTCTTTTCAAATCATCATGTATACATAGAGAGTTAAACCTATTGAACATTGCAAAAAAAAAAAAAAAAGATCAGGATGTAAGAACCCAATTTAACAAATAGTTTGCAATGCTCATTTCTAAGGCTAAAAGATATAAAACCTCAATGAATATTCCAGATGATAGTATAGGAGGTTTTACCATTACATACCTTAGCCTTAGATGCTAGGAGGATTGGCTTTTCTTACCCACTACCTCTTTCTATCACATTGATTATTCATATGCCTTTTCATGGGTGTCTGTAAAGCTCTCTTAAAAGATATAGACTTCAACAGTCTTCTATTAGATACTTGAGAAATTCTCTTGTTAGGTTCATGAGAGACTCTTGGATTCTTCTTCATCTTCTCAGTATCCTTATGTCCATTCTTCATAGAATCAATCTGCATACACAAGGCACTAGATGGACATTTTGGTACCCACTTATACTTGGTTCCTTGACTGTTAGTATTGGACCTTGATTGTCCTTTAGGAACCCAAACACATTTATTTCTCACAGTAGAATTTCTCCTAATATAGCAGGTGTAAGAAATATGACTAGATTTACCACAATAATTGCAAACAATAGAATGATGCTTAATATGAATATTTTTGCAAATATTGTGCTGGTGATTAAAGTAAGGCTTCAAATAATCTTATTTGAACATTCTTTCTTCCCAATTGATTTTCCAGCATCCTTTTCGAAAATATGTTTACTTTTCAAAATAGAATCAGTAATTGGTTGAAAAATAATTTTATGCAAACTTTCAAAATCATCTTTCTTAAATACACAAGAAGAATTGGAACTTTTTACCATAGCGACATCTTGAGCTTCTGATGATGATTCATCATAATTGTCCATGATAAGCTCTTCTTGGGAATCCTCATTCTATTGCTCTTTTGTGTTCACTGGATCATAGAGATATTCAATGATTTCTCCTTCTTCAATCTCCAGTTGTTCATCAGTCATAGATATGCAATTTATATTTTCTGATGAACTATCATTACTATCAACTTCAACACAATTATTAGAAGCATAAATAGAATCAAGAGTATCCCAAATATCTTTAGCACAAGAGCAAAACTTGATTTTCTCAAAATTGTTTTCTGTTAATGCATTGTAAAGAAATTTCATTGCTATAATATTCAGTGAAAACATTTTCTTTTCTTTCTCTGACCAATCCTTTCTTGGTTTGAAGTCAAAAACATTTGTAAGAACTTTCCACATATCAAAATCATATGCTTTAATAAAACTAGACATTTTAGCTTTCCAAAACCAAAAATCAATATCTTTCAAAAAGGGTGGAATGGTATAATCAAAACCTTCGGAAAACGAGCAATACCCCAAATTAGCCATTGAAACTCTTGAGACGGTTAAGTCCTTTAAACAAGAGACCTTGCTCTGATACCAAATGAAAGACCTGGTTGAACTCAAGAGGGGGTGAATTGGGTGAAGATAAAAACTTGCAACATTTGAAAATCTTTTCGCAATTTGGTAAATTTAGTTTGAAAGATAGTAAAGAGTTATAAAGCTATAAAAAATCATTCAAATATATATGCTGAAAATAAAAGAGATTAAGGAAGAGAATTGCAGACAGAGTTTTATACTGGTTTGGCCCAATCCTTGACCTACGTCTAGTCCTTAAGCTCCACTTGAGATTTCCACTATCTCCTTGTTTAACCAAGCACAAGAGGAAAGCCTTTACAACCTCACAAGTTTAGCCAGACACTTATGCAACCTTCACAATCTCTCACTGAGACTCTCCCTTACAACCCTTAGGGATACAATCAATTTCCCACTCAAGGTCATCCAACCTTGAGTATCTCTCAGAAAAATATGATTTACAATGATTTTTCTCACAAAGAAGTGAATGGATAATCACTGAAGTGCATTACAAATCATTTCACTTTCTATATGATAAGCTATGAAACATTTGAAAAACAGAGTGGGTATGAGATTCAGAATATTGACATTATGATAGTGCAAGCTCTCTCCATCCCTTTTTTACTTTTTGAATGTGGCTTTATTTATAGATGAGGATGATCTGAACGTTTGAGAATATGACTGTTGTGGATAGTGACATTGAGAATATAGCTGTTGGAAACTAGTCGTTAGTTTAGATATGCTTTTTTGACTTTACAGCTCAGCATATGAATCTTCATGCAATCCTTCATTTGATCATCTGAAACATGTACACAAATGATATAAATGATGTTAAGAAGTATTATAAATCATTTGGGTAAACATCTAGATGTTCTTGATCAAAAACGAGATTTTTGACACTATGATTTTTCTGAAGCAAAGGTGTAAACTCGAGTTTTCATTTGGATACTCGAGTTTTGAGCTTGTTGCATTACTCTAGATTCCTCTCTGTCTGACCAAAACTCAAGTTTTGATTTACAAACTAAAGAACTAATTGAACCCAAGAGGGGGGGTGAATTGGGTTAAGACTAAAAAGTTGGAATTTTGAAAATCTTTTTACTTCTTCTAAATCATCAGTTAGATATTCAAATAAACATATACTGGAAATATAAGAGATAAGGGAAGAGAATATGCAAACTGTAATTTATACTGGTTCGGCCCAATTCTTGACTTACGTCTAGTTCTCAAGCTTCACTTGAGATTTCCAATCCACTATCTGCTTTCAACTTGATTACATGTTCTATACTCGAAGTAATCCTCTCTCTAGGATTCACTCCCTTTACAAACTATAATCAATACCAAGTGTTTCCTACTCAAGATCACCAAATATTGAGTAACTCTCAGATACAATATTTACAGATAAATTTTCTCTCTCTCAGAAGTGAATAACTAAACACTGAAGTACATAATCATTCATCTCACTCTCTATTGTAAACTATATGAATATTGAGAAACAGAGAGTGTATGAGTCATTGACATATCGACGATAAAGAAGTAAGATCATTTTGTTGGCTTCGTTGAATCACTCATCAATCTTCGTCACTCCTTCCAGTTTGACAACTTCGCAATTTATAGATATCTATGTTTTGACCATTGCGAGAATTCGACCGTTGGATTGTTCTTCCACTTTAGAATATGACCGTTGGTTGTCTTTGGGAAGTAGCCGTTGGAGCTTCATAATTCTGTGATTTGGAATAATAGCTAGAATAAGTATGTTTTTGTCTTCCACGAACTTTAGTTCTGATTGTTGCTCTATTTTCTGAGACACATTTAATGCTACTGACACGTAGGATTGCATTTCGGCCAATCTTGAATTAAACAGGATTAATCAACTGCAAACCACTCAAAAAGATGATTAAATATAATATGAAAGTATGATTAAATAATAATAGATGATGACCCACAGATGTTTAGAGATAATCAATGATGCGTAAAATGCTGATAAGGTAGAAACACATATCTGAAGCTTGAAGTAGGAATTCTCAAGAATCATCCTATCATTCTCAAGAATAAGTGTAGTGAGTTAATATGATCTGATTCTATTAATTCATCAATTCTTGACCAACATTTTTTGCAGTATTATGAATTGACTGTCAACTTCAAAACATTATATCTCTCTTATTTGATCTTTTTTTTATGATCTTGATGCTTTTGGAAAGGTATGTGAGTTTAGTTTTATATGCCACCGATTTCATCTCATTCCGATTTGTATTTTGAAAGATACACTCAAATTACCAAACCTTGGTCTGCTGCTTGACGGTAACAGATGAAGCAACTTCCAAAATTCATAGCTCTCTCATCTGATCTTATTTAGACTTGAATTTTTGACAAGATTATGCATTGGATGTCTAGTTTCATCCAAAATTGGTTTCACCTTAATCCAATTTTTGGTTTGGGAGATATCATCAAATTACCAGATGTCGCCCAGCTGAAATGCGAAACAAAGCAGAATAGAGTTGCTGAATTCTCGAGAATTGAATATCATACTCGAGAATTGGCTTCATCAATGGATATTAATCAGCATAAATACCTTCTCGAGAATGCTGAATGAATTCTCAATAATTGTATTGTACATAAAGCTTGATCTTGCTTATTTTGACTCCGAATTGCATCATTCCAACTTCTGTTTGATCATAGAGACTTGAATATTGATATTCTCATAATATTTAACAAGTTCTTCTTTCTTCAACCTTTATTCTTGATAATTCTCTATAATTCAAATTGAACTAACCTATATTAAACAAAGTAGTTAGTTAATGTACATGCTACAAACTGTTTGCTCTTCATATTGATATGTATATTTGTCATCATCAAAACTAAGCATGTCTAACACAAACTCGAGTATTGAAGATCCTCTGATGTTCGTTGTTCTCTGTCTAAGCTATACTCGAGTTTTCATGTGTAAACTCTAGTTTTCAAGTTGTTCTTGACTTTGATTGCTCTCTAACTTGATATAGGTCCATATTGGCAAACCACTTATCCTCATATAGCTCTTTGAGTCTTCTTTTCAATGCAAAAAGAATCAGCTCCAAACTCGTTGTAATTTGTCCGTTATGATCCGATAAATGAAGGCTGCTCTTAATGAGCGTTTTTGCATCGTCTTGAACTAACAATCAACTTTCGAAGATCATATCTCTCTGGTTTGAAATTAATTTTAGTTTGTTCATGTCTTGATGGAAAGCCTTATGAGTCTTCTTTCACATGCCACCGATTTCAACTCATTTCGATTTGTAGATTGTGAGTTACACTCAAAACATTGAAGCTTGCTCTGATGTGTGGCGTGAATTCATGATCCAACTTTCAAAATTCATAGCTCTATCATCTAAACTTCTCTGAGCATGAAACTTTGTCAAAATGACGCATTGGATATCTAGTTTCATACAAATTTGGTTTCACCTCAATCCGATCTCTGGTTTAGGAGATATTATCGAATTACTAGAGCTTGTCCAAGCTGAATATGAAACAGAGGTGAACAGAGTTGCTGATCAGCGCTGGAAACTCGAGTTTTCATTTGGAAACTTGAGTTTGTCGAGTCCAAAGACGCCAGAGATGCTGAAGACATTGCAAACTCGAGTCATTAAGTTCCATACTCGAGTTTTGACTTGGAAACTCGAGTTTTGACTCCCAAATCTAGTTTTCTCACTTTCCAGAGGCAAATTACTGCAGCAAGGTAGTAAAACTCGAGTTTTGACTTAGAAACTCGAGTTTTCTCATCCAGAAGCTGATTTTTGCTGATTGTAACTTTGAATTGAACTACTCCAACTTCCATTTGATTGTGAAGACTTCTAGTATCAATCTAAGACTTTGAATATTGATTTTCTCATTCTTTTTGGCAAGATCTTCCCTTTCTTCAATCTCTCCACTTGGTCATTCTCCACAACTCTATCCTTTCTTTCTTCTCTTCTCTTCTTTTGAACATTCTCCATATTTATATTTGAGTTGATCTTAAACATTGATATTCTCATTCTATTCATTAACTTCTTTCATCTCCCATCTTGACCATTCTTTGTCATGGACTCATTATTTTTTGCAAGATCTTCAACATTTCCTCTTCTTCTTGAACTTAACATTTTCTTCAATTTCTTCTTCCTGAAATCTCTTATCTCCTTCTTGTTCTATAATTCAATTTTTTTCTTTCTTCTCTTCTCTTGATCATTCTTGATCATTTGACTCTTCTTTAATTCAATTTCTTTCTCTCATTCAATACTTCTTTATTGATCTTCTTCTTGATCATTCTTCATAAATGGACTTCACATCTTTGTTTCTACATTACATTTAATAATTAGTCAATGAAGAAGATAAACATAATATACAAGCTTTTTGCTCTTACTAATGACATCTATATAATACATCATCAAAACTAATCATATCTAACATATAAAAGATGAAGTAGAGGAAGACATAGGTTTAAGAGTTGGGGCTGATTCATCAAAGGAAAGATGTAAAGGATGAGAAGGAATAGAGGTGGATAGAGGAATAGTGGAAGGGAGAATGTCCTCAAGGATAGGAGTAGTGGTGATGTTGTGGATGATGGTGGTAGTAGGTTCAGGTATTGTAGTAGTGGTAGGCTTCAGTATGGTCATTACGGTTTCAAGAGGGTCAAATGCAGAGATAATAGTAGGACCAGAAAGACCTGAAGTATGTAGGGCAGGAAAAGGCTTAGGAAATAAGAATCCCAAAATATCTATATTCTTCTCAATTTAAATGATTAGCTTAGGTTGAAGCCAGAAGGAGAAGGCTCAGAAAGATGCCACCTAGTTATGTTATAAGGTATAGCACAATTGGTCGAGGAAAGTGTGCTGGTATAGGCATGCATATGGCATTTACAGGCACATATGTGTACCCTTCACTTTTGGTGAAAAGACGTCAGTATGTAGTGCCTTATGGGGCCCACATACAAAATCTAACCAACCATTATTTAATGAGTCTCGATATGCATACCACATCCCAAGTGAAACCTGAGCAGAAATCGTTAAAGTAGCTTTAATAAAGTAACTTGTGAAGACACAACTTTTGAGTTGTTACAATAAGAATATGATACATGTCCTCTCATCATGACATACTTTTATGTTGGCGTAATAGAAACATGACATGTGTCCCCTCATCATGACAAAGTAAAAGGCTACTTTTGTGTTTGGAGTACTAGAACATGCCATGTAATGTTTGAGTTTAGGGAATTCTCTGGCCTCCGGTCTAGACCTGTGCTTGAATTTTTCGAATACCAAACCCAGGAGTCAAGGAAGGCACCACCTTACCTCGTTCTTTATCTAAGCTTGCGTACCTCATCCTTCTCCTTGTTTTACCAGACAAGCCTGTCTTTTAGCTTATGACATGTGGCACGCCTTGGATTGCACACATGTTATGAATCTTTATTTATTTATTTCTCTCATTTGTCCTTAGGCCATTTTCAACCAAAATGGATAGAATAAGGGAGAGAGACTGAAAATGGAAAAGAGAAAAAAGGTGGAGAAGAGAGAGAGGAAAGAGAAAGTGATAGGAGTTGATTTTGCCTTTGATTCAGCGTTTCAAGCTCCTAAAGCCTTCTCTAACATATTTTCGATTTGATCACATAATCTTGATAAGGTAAGCTTAATCTTCAATTTGAACCGATTGGTTTGAGGTTTTTCTGAATTATGGCAATGCCTTTATTTAGTTAGCCTCTGTTCTAATATGAAAGAGTGTGATTTTATTAGTTTTGATCTTCTAATGAGTTCATAATGAAAATTTGTGGGCAAATAGATTGTGATTTTGGTGTTAGAAGGATTGGATTGAAAACCCAAAGATTTAGGTTATAGTAGTAATGCTGTCAGATTTCATTTTCTGGAGGCATTTTGGTTGTGTCATATTTAGTATGTAGGTGTCCTAGAGACAATCTGCATTATCAGATGAACACCTTGTACTATTTAGTATTTCATGATTTATATATTTAAGCACACTTTATGTTTATCATATTTATGTCTCACCTATATTTTAGGTTAATATACGGTTAAAGGTAAAGGCCCTAGGAATAGAATATGTGTTCACTCGAGGATCTATGATAGAGATATGATCATGAGGACTCGAGGACACTATATATTTATTGCCTAAAACCTGTTCTTAGTCTTAAACCACCAAGAATGGGAATTGGTTATCTCAATAAGACTAGTACAACATTATCTACTTATATGGAGATATAAGGTAGGGACCTTATGGAATGCAGGCATGGTGATGCCTTAACTAATGTCGTGGGTAGATCTTTTAGATAATAGATAACACTAAATTGACCTGTTGAAAGACTCTACAAGGATTCATTATAGAGAGTATCATTGGATTTGTATGCCTCTCATCGTTTGGTAGTCTAAATCGTCTTAGACTTGAGGATGTCATCGAATACTATGTCCTAATGTTATGTTTTGGCTGTACAACTCTATCTACTTGAAAAATGGGGAGAACAATATAGTCTTGGGTATGCGAAAGGACTCATAGTTTCTTATAAGGGATTAGTCGTTCACAAGATTAGTAGGGCTTAGATGACTTTTAAATGACTCGAGACTCTATGCATAATAAGAAATTATTAATAGTCATGATCCATCTTAGAGTCAATAGAAGAATATTTATAGTTATGTGGAAAAGCTATGTTTAGTCAACCAAGAGAGATGATACTCTATCTTTGCTCTTGACTAAATGTGAACGATGATGCCAACACGATATCCAAATTCGAAAGGTAGATCACTTGATCAACTCAATTAGTTCTAAGGTCGCAAAGCATTGCTAGTGTCTTATATGGCCATTAGATAAATTGGGTCCGTTAAAGGAGTTTAATTGGTTCAAATTTATTTACGTCGGTGACTAATTGGGCTAATAGATCACATACTAAGGTTGTTATTGATTGTTATATTTAGCAATTTTGGGCCAATAATTGTTGTTGGGCTTTGTAAAGACTATAGGTGTAATTGGGTTAGAGTGAGACTCCAAGCCCAATCATAAATGGCCCCATATTTAGATAATTGGTGAGAAATTAATTTTTCCACTAATGGGCTCAAATATGTTAGGAGGCCTCTTGGGCCAATTTGAATTTGGAATTTAAATAATGAATTTTAAATAGTAATTTAAATTCAAATTTTAAATTCAATAGGTTAATTGTGAATTATCCAAAATAATATCCAAGAAATATTAGATAAAATATCCGATAAAGATTGGATATATATCTAATAAAGATTAGATAAAAATCCAGTAAAGATTGATTAGATATCTAATAAAGATCCAATAAAGATTGGATAAATATCTAATGAAAATTGGATAAAGATTAATAAAGATCTAACAAATTTTGGAAAAGATCCAATCAAGATTGTATAGAGATTAGGCCTTTCTAGTTAGATTAAGCCTTTCTTTTAAGCACTAGAATTATGGTTAAACCTTAATTAAAGTGGTTGATTTTTAAGCGCCAATTTTTTGGACATTTTTCAAGAATAAAAATGCACTCACACGATTGTTCAAAAAGGTTGTGCATTCTTGTTCAAAAAAATGGGGTGCCATCTCCAATCTTTCAATCTTGCACCTCACTTAATCTCAAGACACCATCATCGTTTTGAGAAAAGAATATCCAAAAAATTGAAGTATCTGCCTTGCAAAATTGCCTACTAAGCATCCAAGGAGAAGGAGGAGTCAAGGAGAAGGTGTTCTCATTGCAATCAAGAGGCGACTTTATGGATTAACATTAGAGGACGTCATATACTTTGAGGTCTTCGAGTGATCAAAAGGTAATCCTAAAACCCCAATAATTATTTTAATGAGTGCATCCTTTATATATCTTATGAGGACCATAAGGAGTTATGGGTTCCACAATGATTAACAATGATTCCTAATTTTCCCATCCTAATTTTCTTTATGATTTTGTAATGAGTTCTCATAAGCACCGTAAAGAGTTACAGGTTCTCATGAGTACCCTAAAGAGTTATGGGTTATAAGTTATGAGCACCTCAAAAAGTTATGTGTTCATCAATGGTAAAGAAAACCAATTTGGGATAACTCATGAGTGTTATAAAAAGTTACGGGTTCTCATGAGTACCGTAAAGAGTTACTAGTTCTAACTCATGAGAAATAGAAAAATTTCATGTGATAATAAAGATCAGCATTTTTGTTATTCAACCTTATGATCAATTGCTTGAACGTCAAGCAACACCCCAAAATTTACCAACATGGCCTCATAGGACCGAGCTAGCCCTAATTCCTAGCTCTATATGAGATTGCTTGCGTCTACTCTGTTTTGGTTATCACATTTAATGTTCTGACATAGAGATTTTTTGCTTTTATATATTTAGACGTAATCCATGATTCAAATCATCAAAATCTCATAACCAAATATGTTTAGTAGCATTGAGAAGTACCTTGAGTATTAATCAAGTGTAAACAAATGTTAATTAGTAAATTTGAATTCTCGGAGACAAAGGTTCAAAATAGGAAGAACAGACACTCGAGTATTGTTTCAGGTGCACTTTAGTGCCACACTTAAGTGTGCATTTTGTTACAATGTATCAACTTCTACCAAACACTCGAGTGTGCATTTTGTCTCACTCTAGTCCTAATGAAATATGTGTTTGGTAGAAGACTATGGGTTAAAGTCCAAATTTGCCATGGAAGTTTTGCGAATGGAGTGTCCAGCACCCGGAAGTTTTTGGGGTATCAAATTTACCCCGAAAGTATTAAAATAGTACCAAATATACCCAAAACTGGCGTGGCACCGATGTGGCAAACGGATGTTTGACATTCCGTCAGTTTTGGGTATATTTGGTCCCTTTTTAATACTTCCGAGGTAATTTTGGTACCATTTTAATACTTCTCGGGTAATTTTGGTACCATTAACAAACCCAACAAACCGATGCAAAAAACATAGCTCATAAACAACCCTTTGTTTTAGTTTTAGTTTTCAGCTTTTCTTTCAGATTCATTTTCAACGCCTAACAAATGACACAGAGACAAGAGAGAGACCCCTTTAAATAGAAGTTCATCGACCAAATAAAACACAAGGGTCCAGACGGATGAACTTTCAAATAAAGAGCACAAGGCTCGAGAAGTATGGCTCATTGCAGATCAGCTGCTGTTGCGCGTTTGGTTGGTTTGTGTTTCACCGTGATCTCCGCTGATTTGGTTACTGATACGCGATATGCTCTACTTCACATAATGGCGCTGGATCTGTTTTGTTTATGTAAAGCTGCTGGGTCAAAATGAGAAGGAGTGAGGATGACAGAAGATCAGTAAGTATATGGGTTGGATGTATGGGCCAAGAAGAATGGTGGTTGGATCCAGAGAAAATGAAGCTTGCTAAAAACAAAAAAAACAAAAAAAAAAAAAAATTTGACGTGTCTATATGATGTGGCAAAAATCCGGGGTAAATTTGGTACCAAAAAAAAAAAATTTCGGGTGCTAGACGCTCCATTCCCAAAACTTCCATGGCAAATTTTGACTTTAACCCAAAAAAAACATTTCCAACATGGCCAACGGACGTTTGACGTTCCATCAGTCTTGGGTATATTTGGTCCCTTTTGAAAACTTCTGGGGTAATTTTGGTACCATTTTAATACTTTCGGGGTAAATTTGGTACCCCGAATACTTCCGAGTGTTGAACGCTCCATTTGCAAAACTTCCGTGGCAAATTTGATATTTAACCCGAAGACTATTTAAAAAATAGTTCATATAAATAGCTTTAATTTCTACCAAACACTCAAGTGCTCACACTACAAAAAAAGGGTCAATTAGTAGTGGTTAAAATAGCATATTTGTAGCGGTTATAGCTGCTACAAATGAATGTAGTAGTGGTTCAAAGAACCGTTACAAAATACACTGTGGCAAAAAGATTTGTAGTGGTTCAAAGTAACCATTACTACATATCCTAATACCGCTACTTTATCTATAGCGGTTATACAGAACCACCACTACATGTGGCTGAGCTAACATCAATGTGATGAGTTGGTAGCGGTTCCAAAAACCGCCACAAAATAAGCTTCACTTGTAGCGGTTTTTTAACCGGTACTACTTTTACAAAAATGCCTCAATGAAAGTGCTTCCTGCCATCTTTGGGGAAAAATATTTTGAAATTATTTTGTAGCGGTTACCATACCGCTACAAACGTTTCCTGCCATTATTTTTGGGGAAAAATGTATTCCCGCCATTTTTGAAATTTTGTGCACTTTGTAGAATATATTTAGAATTTTTTTAAAATTTTCCTTCGAGTTCAAAAATTTTAGTTGTTTTTAGTAGCGGTTAGATAACCGCTACAAAACATATAAAAGTAAAAAAAAAAATCATTATATTTAATTAGTTAAATATTGTATTATCAATAATTTATATTTAAATTTAAATTTTTACTGATATTTAATTATAAATATTTATTATAAAGGTGCAATTTATTATGGGTTGATTTAAATAAAATTTAATTTTTAAAATATTGTGTGTGAAAGTGAATGGAATAATATTTGTGAAGATATATGGAATAATGTGTGTAAAGGTAAATGGAATGATGTGTGTGAAAGTAGATAAGATAATGTGTGTGAAAGTGTAAACAAAGTATAAAAGTAATAAAAAAAAATAGAATCACAAATGTTGAGAGAAAAAAATAAATATTGTGATCATAATCATATTTGATCCGAGTGAACAACACTTATATTGTGAAAACAAATAATCTCTTTGAGAAAATGTAGAAGTTTGAGAGAAAAAGAGTAGAAAACGTGTTAGAAAACGAAAGTGGAGTGTATTAAATGTGGTTTGGTAGGGTTTTTATATTGGTATATGCAGACCTGTTTTGTAGCGGTTGAAGTTTTGTTTTTGTATCGTTTAATTTTAGCAGCGGTTAGTGTCACAGTATTTCTAGTAGTTCTTTTTTTGTAGCGGTTTCTATGTGTTTTGTAGCAGTTTGTAACTGCTACAAATAATTTTCTAAATGTTTTGACAAAAAAAAAAGATTACAAATTAAATCGTCAGCTACAAAATAAGCTTTTTTTAAAAACATACATACATACATACAAACATACATATATATATATATATATATATATATATATATATATATATATAGGATTACAGATTAAATGTTTTGACAAAAAAAAAAGATTACAGATTAAATCATAAAGCATAATTTTTTCTCTCAATCTTCATCATGATCCCTACAAAAAAAAAATGGATAAAATGTTACTTTTGAGTTGAATATGTTGGAACACAAATAACACTTGAATTAAATGTTATTATTTCATAAAGCGTATATTAAAAAGCATACCAAACTATAGGTAAATTGTCATGGCCGTCGAGGAAGAAGTTCTCGAAGCTGGCGGGCTGGAACGGCTCACTTTCGTAGGCGACATTATCAGCATCACCCATGTCGTAAAGGTCCCGAGGCTTTAAGTGAACCACCATATGCCAATCCCTGTGTCTCTCATCGGCAACATAATAAACTTGATGGGTCTCTAAGGCTAGAATATACGGCTCATCATCTTCAGACTGACCAATGTGAATCGGCTGGGAGAAATTCATTGATGTGATGCTTAAGTCGTCAGTCGTGAGTCCCCGGGACGTTGTCATATTCGCCCACAAACACTTGAACAGCGTCATTGTGAAACAGTCCTAGTGATTTGTCTTCAAGGAGCTTTCCATAATACGGGACGTCACCGAACTGCATGTTCCCATTACTACTACTCGCATAACTCCTTGTCTCAAATGTGCCATATACACCCGAGTTTTGGGTCAACAATCCTTGATCTCGTGAAACGGTGCAAAACTTGAAACCGTTGACATTGTATGTCGTAACTCTTTGGGCGTGGTCAAGTGGGCCAAGTGCGAGAGCTCTGAATTCTAGTAGGTGTGGGTTGTGGTCATTCATTAGTCTCCTCCTAAACCAACCCAGGAATTCTCTATGGATCTTTCTATCAATCTCGACTGATGTCTGTGTTCGGATCCTCAGTTGACGCTTGACATGACCCTGAACTCCCTACAATTAAACATGCGAAGAAGACCATGAAATGTGAGTATAAAATGTAAGGAAATATAAAGGATACCATATATCTGTTCGCAATCCTTACTGAAGGTATGGTTCAACTTTAGTGCAATTTATTAAGACATGTCTGTGTGCTTAAAGCTTCTCAAGTGTCGTCAGTTTGAAGTTCTTAGTTCCGCCAACTGGTCTACCAACACGGGGATTAACAACTCTGTTGCTGATGGCTCTGGCTCTAGCTTTGGACAATCATCTACACGAAGTGGTTAGTTGAATGACGTCTCAATGTCATCAAAGTACCTAGAACAAAAATACAAGACCTCATCCCCAATATAACCTTCTGCAATTGAACCTTCAGGCCACACCTTATTCCTCACGTATGATTTTAGTTTCCCAAGAAACCTATAATGTAAGGGATTAATGTTTCTCATGTTGTAGGAAAAAAATTCTATCATGTCACACACACATGAAATGGTGGGACCCACATATACATATATTAATTCATATATGTCCCACTATTTCATGTGTGTGTAGGAAGTTTAGTTTTCTCATGCAACATGAGAAAACTAAAACCCATAAAGTAATGAATGAAAAATGTTAAAACATTAATGCTAAATGAGTGACAAGGTAGTAATCGTAAAGTAATTAATTTTAAATGGGAACCTCTCAATAGGATACATCCATCGGTAATGAACTGGGCTGGCAAGCTTTGTTTCGTGAACAAGGTGTAATGTCGGTGAACCATGGTCGTGAAAAATGATGGAGGAAAGATCATCTCTAAATGACACATCGTAATAATGATTTTCTGCTGTAGATGGTCGAGCTCCTTCACGGTCAAAACCTTGGAACACAAGTTCCTGAAGAAAGAACACAGCTCGACCAAACCGATCAACATGTCAAGAGGCAGCATATCTTTGATCACCAACTGAAGTAGCTGTTGCATAAGCACATGTGAGTCATGACTCTTCAGCCAAGTAACTTTTTGAGCCTGTACATCAACACATCGCGAAATGTTGCTTGAATACTCGTCTGGAACTTTAATTTTCTTCAAAGTCGCGAGGAAGATTTCCTTATTTGGTTTTGTCAAGGTGAATTTTGTTGGCTAAAATCTGCCATGCTCATACGGCCATGCATCTCTATGAACTCCCATCTCTCTTAAATCTTTTCTCGCTTGAAGATGATCTTTTGACTTGATAGATTCATTTAGAATAGTGTACAACACATTGTCGGACACATTTTTCTCAATGTGCATGATATCCAAACTATGTCGGAGCAAATTATTTTTTCAATACGGAAGGGTGAAGAAGATGCTTATCTTCCGCAATTGCTAGGGCGCAGAACCAAAAGTCCTGGCGGTCTTTGCACCTGCCTTTGCTGGATCGTCTCTTTTTCCATACTCAAATTCAACGTCATGAATTTGCTCAACGATTTCTTCATCGAATAAAATCTAAGGAGGTCTTCTTTTTTTTTTTTGTTGCCCATTGAAGCGATTGCGTTGCAATCTAAACATGTGTGACCATCTGCGATATGTGGTTGGAGATACACATCGATGTCATTTCCCGGTGCCTTTTTTCCTAGAATGGTCATAGACATAATGTACAAGCTTTGTTTCATACACATCCAGGGGGCAAGTTGTAGGTGATCAAGACAACTAGCCAAATATTATAGCTTATGCTGAGATTCCCAAACGGATTGAAACCATCAGTCGCCAAAGCAAGATGAACATTTCTAGGGTCTGCTGTAAAATCTGGAAAGTGTGATTCAAACGCTTTCCATGCTTGAGCATCCCGTGGATGTCTGAGTTTATTATCTTCGTTCTTGTCAGCTTCATGCCACCTCATATGCTCAGTTGTCCTAGACGACATAAACAATCTCTATAAACGAGGCTTTAAAAGGAAGTACCTAAGAGTCTTTATGGGTTTCTTCTTCTACTTTTTCCCCTTCTATATAGTCTTGAACCTCGAAGTGTGACACTTCTTACAAGACTCCCTACGAGTGTCCTCTCCCCAATAAAGCATACAGTTGTTAGGGCAAGCGTTGATCTTTTTTATAGTTCAAGCCTAATCTGTTAATTATCTTCTTGGCCTCATAGAAGTCTGTGGGAATGACCACGTCAAGGAACAAATCTCGTAGCAATTCCAGCAATATCGACATTGCCTTATCAGTGATCCCACACATGCACTTGATATGGTACAACTTGATCAGGAAAGATAATTTAGAGTGTTTCCGACAACCTTGATACAAAGGATGACCACCCTCATCCATCAGGCTGAAAAATTCCTGAGCTACTTCATTCCTGAAGAAAATAGGTTCTGCACCTTGAACTTTTGATGTGAAATTGTCGTCTTGAACACCAAAAGCATTGCGAACTACTTCATTAACCGGATCATCTTGATCTCCCTATTTTCCCCATATCGCGTACCATGTTTCTCACCATGAACTTCCTAGAATGTATATTCTACCGGGAAAGGCTTGAGAGAAAGTTTAACTCTCTTTAAATGACTTCAGATTTATTAAATGAAACATTAGCTATGTTGTAGCGGTTCCAAAACCGCTAGAGCAACCACTACAAAAAATAAATTCCTTTTGTAGCGGTTTAATAACCGCTACTAAATATGACAAAAAGATTTGAAATTTGAACTGAATAAATCCTACCAGATATTAGTAGTGGTTTCCTAAAGCGCTGCACTAACCGCTACAAAATGTATGACGTTGCACTACAACATTTGAACTGAATAAATTCCGCCAGATATTAGTAGCGGTTTCCTAGACCGTTATACTAATCGCTACATAATGTAAACCGTGGGCACTTCTTCAGTTTCAAATTTCACTGGCCAGATTTTAGTAGCGGTTTACAAATTGTTTAAATTTGTAGCGGTTAGTAACCGCTACAAAATTTGTTCAATGTTTTTTGTTTTTATGGATGATGCAATATTTAAATTTTTTGTAAAAAAAAGTATTTAGACATTTCTTTTTATGTAAATATAATAAACTTTGTTTTTATAAATATAATAAACTTATTTTATGTAAATATAATAAACTTAATATATGTTAAAAGTAACATTAAGAAACTAATGTAAATGATTATAAGTATTTATAAACTAGTGTCAATGAAATTTAAATATTGAAATTATAATCCAAAAATCCAAATATCGTAAAAAGAAAACAAATGTCTGTGAAGATAAAAACTAACAATCAAGAGCCTGATCAGGTCTTGCCTCGGGGGGGCATATGCAGGAGTAGAGGTAACAACACCATCCTTATCAGCAGCAGCAATAAGAAGGGGAGGATCCTGGTAGATGAATTGCTTGGGAGGCGGGGTAGATTCCTCGTCAATAAATGACGGGGGAAGCAGGGGAAGTGTGAAATGGCTATTAGGTATCAACCTATTCAAGGCACTGGCAAAGGCATCCATGCAGTGCTGCTGTCCAGCCTACCAACGATTGAATCTCTCCTGAATGCGCCTATCCCTGGCAGTCTGTCTTGCTGCTTGTGCGGTCACCTGCGGAGCAACCCCCTATGCAACCCATTGGGCAATAATCGCCTCCAAGTCCTCCAGTGGTGGCCTTCTCATGTTGGAGGTTCCAGCCTCAGAGGCGGAGGCCTTGCCGTACACAACACTTGGCCTGGCGCCAAGGCCCATTCCCCTAACGCGGCCATGATGCTTGACTGGTCCCATAGCTTCAACAGGGCCGTAGGATCCACAGACCCCTGTGACTCTGGGGGCATCGATGATTGGAGCTTTGCCTGGCTCTGCTCAATTCAGCTCTGACGCACAAATTTCATAAAACATTAATGAAACAATTTAATTCAATTTAAATATATTAAATTAACTATATAAATAATTTTTTTAACTTACTATGATCTGCTTTGCCTCCTCAGAGGTTGGCATCCTATCATGGTGTCTATGGGTGCGTGTGAACAACTCCCCATAGTTCGTTTGCCGGTTATCCTCTTGAGCCTTCGCTTGCTGAAAGAATTGAAAGAATAACAAGTTTGTTAACTCAAAAATGAAACAACCAATCATTTAAACCTAAAATTAATTTAACTTTCAATTACTAGCTCACTGTAGGTCATGACAAACGTGTTGGATCCCACCGTGTCATGGACCCTCTACTGTGCCCGACTTATGGTGTTCCTCTGGGACATAGCCTGCAAGGAGGAGAAAACAAAAAGTTAAGTGAAATTAATTATTATTTTGATATTTTATAAACTATATTTAAAGTTTAAACTATAAAGTAATTGAGACTATAAATATAATTAACAAATATTTGCACTATATTTCAAGTACATTTATGTTAACTAAAACAACTTTTATTTATGAGTATATTTAATTAGGGTTTAATGTTTCTGCCTTTAATGCAGAAATATTTTCTCTGTATCACTCACATAAAATGAGTGGGTCCCATTATTATTTTCTCTCTCTTCTCTTGATAGTGGGACCCACTCACTTTTATATGAGTAATGCAGATAAAATGTTTCTGCCTTATTAAACCCATTTAATTATATGGTCAAGTCAAAAAGAAACAATTGACAAACTCATCCATATAAATAAATAACTAGCGACTTGTTTGATAAAAAAAATTATAATATTATTTTTTTAAAAAATATTTTTTTGTAACTACAACTTGAACGAAATTCTCCCAATAATAAAAGTGGGGCCATGAGATGGAATGGATAGGTGGAAGGGGTTCGTGATACTTGCAGCGGAAGACCTTTTCAAAGACGCGCTGCCCTCAACTTGCCCCATTCCTATTCCGTTATAAAAGTTATTCTATAACAATTAATACAAACATGCATTTATACATTTCATGTTCATCACTTTAACAAGTATAAATGTGCACATCACTTATCTACACCGATTTTAGATGTTGGAGATTTAATCGAATTAATTTTTTACATTTTAAACAAAATCTTATTTTAATACACATAAAAAGAAAAATAAAGATAATTTTATAACTATTACTTCTCACAAAAAAAAAATATTTATCATTAAAATTGGATGTTCAGATTAGATTTTGAGGCTGAAATCTCACCACATAGATAAAAAATTAGGATTGAGATGAGCATCAAATGCTTATTTTCCACCTTTTTTTGTACATTAAAATCAATTTTTTTGTAGGAGGGTCAAACTACTGAATAAAGTTAAACTACTAATTAATTAATTTACAGAAAATGTAAACTATAATTAATTAAAAAACGTACCTGTCCAGCTAGTCTCCTCCTATATTGGACAAAACCTGCCCAATCACTTGGGTCCCCTTCGTCGAGGACATTCTCGATTAGCTGCTGCAGAGGAACCGTCTCATCTCCATTCCTTTTGTTGTACCGATGATTCGTTCGGTTCTTCCACCTAACCCCTATCTTTAGCAAAGCATACCTTTTCGCGTTGCCTCCCATATTAAACTTTTTCTGTATCATAATTTAATTAATTATTAATTAATTAAATATAAATAAATAAATAAACCACAAATTATAATTATTATTAAAATGTAAATTTTAATTAAGAAACATAACCTACTTGCACAATATCAGTAAATGAATCGTTCTTGTTCTTATCTGGAACACGCTTCCAATTTATTAAGTTGAGCAAGCCGAATTCCCACCAAATCTTGATAGGTATCGGTTGAACAAGTGACCACTGTTGCCGACCAACTAGTTCATCTCTGTGTTTTAGGGGACCACGACACAAGGCCCCTGTAACAGAGTGACCCCAGCAACATCTAGCGGACGTTCCCATTTGTCTCTGCACAATTAAAAAGACATATTTTTTTTATTGCTTTTAAATGTAAGGAAACGAAATTTAAATTTTGTGAATAAATTAATTATATTTACCTTCGACATCCACCACAAATCCGGTGGAATGGGAAGATGACGGTCAGGGGCTCCCTTGGTCTAGCTGGTTCTCCCAGTGAGGAACTGCTGCGCCTCACTCACGGAAATGTCAATATCTATATCTTCATTTTCATCGAGGTCGCTGATCGAAAGAGTAGCGCCTCGTTCTCCTCCTACAGTCTTAAGGGTCTCCAGCTCTGGGATTGGTTCATCGGCAAAGAAATCCTCAAATGTCTCAGGGGGCAGAGAAATATTTGCAGGCCCACGCCCTCGCCCTCTCATACGGGATCTGGTTCCACTTCCTCTTAGATGTTTTCTCAGTCCAACTCCCTTCACTTTATCTCCGTTAACCATAATGTTTGACTTTTACTGTACAAGTATAAAAACAAAAGTCAAAACAAAGTGAAATGATAGTCGTGTGAGAGAAATTGACGATGGGAGGTGTTTAGAGCGCGTCTTTTTGTAGAGGTTATGATGACAAACTGCTACAAAGTTACGGACAGTGTAGCGGTTATGAACCATCGCTACACATTTACCTTGGTCTTCGTAAGATCTTGTAGCAGTTCCAACAACCACTACAAACTATTTGACCTTTCATATTTAGTAGCAGTTCACATACTAAACCGCTACAAATTGGTAGCGGTTTTCATGTACAATCGCTACTAATTTGATTTTTTTACCAAAAAAAATCCAAACTAATTGGTTTATTAGTTTCACTAATTAGTTTGGTAAAAAAAAAATATTTTTAATAAGTGTGCTGAACATAGCAGAACAAACCCGTGAAGATTGGGCTTTAATATAGACACCGATTTCTCTGGAAAGGCTTACTGACTCATTTTGATCAGAGATATTTTACAGAGAGAAAGGTGGCTACAATAAAAACCCAATCTTAAGTTGCTTGTTAAACGATCTTTAGAAGAATAGAAGTCTTTATGTATGATAAATAACCAAATTTGCATTATCACTAAATAGCTACCTCTGGTTTCATGATGAGAGAGGCAAATATATGTAGCTATAATCTCTCGAGATAAGAGATTAGAGTTCCAGATTCTGTAATTTCTCATTTTTTTTATACTTTTTATTTGATGTATGGACATGTTATAAAGTTCAAATATTAGTAGCGGCTGATTGTGTAACCGCTACAAACTGTAAGGATTTGTTGCGGTTGTTGCATCACTAAATATAAACCACAACAATATTGTGTCATTTCGCTTTCTTGTAGTGATTATTCTAAAATAACAGTGACAAATAAACCGCGACAAACAAATTGATAGTGGTTTTTGTTATAGGAACTGCGACAAATAAACCGTGACAAACATTCTCGCCATTATGCGCCAAGCTGGTGCCACTTTTGTAGTGGTTTATTGTGCCTCAACAACTATAAAGGCTGTCTGAAACAAGCGCATGCATTAGCGCTAGTGCTCCGTTATGAATTTGTAGCGCTTTCGTGTGAAACCCCTACAAATATTTGATTTTGTAGCAGTTTTTTATGACCGCTACTGTTGAATCACTACAAATTGTGTTTTTTTTTTGTAGTGTCATAAAGGCACACTTGAGTGTCTCAAATTAGCATTCGAGTGCTTCTCACAAAAGAGACAACACTCTTGATTTATTAGCGAGTTTCACGCACTAAACTTAGAAGTGTTTACCTTGCATTTGAGTGTTGGAGATCACACTCGACTTTTTACCTTTGATACTTTTAGCATGAGCACAAGTGTCAGGCAAACCATTGTAAGTGTTGAACCAACACTCAAGTGTTCTTTAATAAACTTAAGTGTCCAACACAATACTTCCATAAATGAAGCGAGTGTCAGACAAATTCTTAGCAAGGGTTGAACTAACATTTGAGTGTTCACTTAAACACTCGAGTTTTCAACACAACACTTTCATATAAGTGATGCGAGTATTAGTCGGCCAACACTTGAGTGTTCGTTGAAGCACTCAAGTGTTCATCTCATAACACTTCATAACAACTTTCAGATTTAAGTTTTAGTTCAAATAACGTTATTCACTCGAGTGTCATGAAACATTCACTTGAGTGACTTGAATCATCAATTCCTTTATTTTTTTTTTCCAAGTTTATTATTATAATAACTTACAAACTGAAAACTAAATTTTTTTCATAAGAATCATTATATATCTCACTAAATAAATACCGGTTGTTAACTATAACCAATACTTTTGTGTTTTCGCTAATTCTGTCTTTTAATATATGACAGTGCACATATTTCATAGTGAGATTTTTGCATTATATATCCTTATGCGACCTCTAGCCTAACAAACATGACGTTTATTTTGTTGTAACCATTATTTATTAAGCGTTATATATACTCAAATATGTAATAGTGTTACTTTCCCACTTTTCATCAGTTTTTCTTATGCACAGAACATTAGTTATTTATTACATTTGATGGGTAAATCACAATATGTTTTAGTAGGAATCACTTATTTGAGATTAACAAATTTTGAAGACATTTAATTGATTTTTTTTTCGAAATATTTTTACATCACAAATACGGGGCATTAAAACCATTTTTTACATAACCAAAAAAAAAAAGGTTTTCACTCTGATGGTGATTGGTAAAAAATACTCCCTCTGGTCCTAATTATAGGATAACATTTGGGAGTTGGTTTTTGTCCTAATTATAGGACAAAATTTAAATTTTTGTCAATTTTTTTTTCTTAAAACACCCCTATTTTATTCTCTTAAGTGTGTTTGATTTTTGGTAAGTATATGTATTTAAGTGTATATATAGAATTTTCCAGTCTATAAAACTCTTAAATTATTGGATTTAATTTGTTTATCGATGAGTTGACATTAATTTACCTCTCTCTCTCTCTCTCCCTCTCTATCTACACACACACATATGCATAAACACACATATATATTTATATATATACACATATCGACATACACACGCATTATATATATGTGTGTGTGTGTTTATGTATATACGTGTGTCTATATATGTTGTATACATACTCACACGCTTACACACACACACACACACTGTGTGTATGTAGATGTGGGGGTTTGTATGTGTGTGTAGATATATATGTGTGTGTATCTCGGGGGTGTATGTGTGTTTTGGGGGTAGATATATGTGTGTGTACATCACATACATACATATGTACACACACACACACACATGTATATATAGCATGACCATCATTTCAATTAGAAGATGTAGAAAGGAAGATTCAAGGTCGAGGAGTATGTTAATGTCATTGAAAATTTATGTAAGGGCATTTTAGAAAAATGAGTAAAATTAACCAATTTAACTCCTCTATTTAATCTCCCCAAAATCAGTTAAATATGTCTTATAATTAGGACCAGAGGGAGTATCATAGTTTTTAAAATCTTTTATTTTTCTCTTTGGGCGGCTGCCGCCCGGAGGGTGGTTAGACAGGGACAAATTCGAGATTACCTTATAGTGTGGACATCGATTGTCATTGTCTTGACACACACCGAAGCACATCAAATTCTCTAATTTATTGCACAATTATATTCCCCAGTTTAATCTTTGCAAGTCCTTAGTTATTTATTAATCGTACATTGAGTAAATACAATTTTTTTTTTTTATTATGAATCGCTTAATTGAGATTACCAAATTATGAAGGTATTAAATTGAATTTTTTTCCAAAATATTTTTACATCACAAACACGCGGCATTAAAACTATTTTTACATAACCAAAAAAAAAATGTTTTCCACGTTGACAGTAATTAGTAACAAATACCATATTTTTTAAAATCCTTTTTATTTTTTTGGGTGGACAAGGACATATTCCCAGATTACTTTATAATGTGGACATCGTTGGTAATTTTTTTTACACACACCGAACGCATCATATTATTTATTGCACAACTGTTTTCTGTGAATGCTCTCTTTCTCTCTTTCTAGTTTCTGTGTATTGTGAAGACCCTCTTTACCTCTCTTTCCCACATTCATATCTCTTTTATGTCCTTGTTCTTCTACACATTATGTGAAATCAAGTAACCCAAATTTTTTGTGGTCATAAATAATTGACAGAGATGAGTGCGGCAAGGAGAGGTAAGGAAGTTCTTCAAACGCACTTCTCGCTTTTGGCCTTGACAGCATGTTTGGTATAGCCTTTTGCCCTCCAAATCATGCGTGAATTCATGCTTCTGATCAGGCTTTTGAGGCTTTTAAATTTGTTTTACATGGTTGGTATAAAAGTGAGTCAATTTTGCTTTTGTAAAAAATGTAGCTATTACAGTGTCCAGTGCTTATTGTCAGGGTTGGTAGCTGTGCATTAATGGAGGCTGTTCTTGGAAAAAATTGCAGGAGGTTCCATGAGAACTCAGCTAAGCGAAGATCACCGGACCAAGGCTTGACATGGTTGCCGAAGGTGTTGCATATGGAGGTGGTGGTGGTGGTGTGGAGGAGAGGAACAGGGCAGTTATGGTGAAGAGAACGATAAAACTCCTCACAAGCTATACAAGGGAAGAAAACCAAATATTTCACATCTTCATATGTTTGGTTGCAAATGCTTCATTCACAACAACAGTAAGGAAAATTTAGGAAAATTTGATCATAAATCAAATGAAGGTATATTTCTAGGTTGCTCTAATAGAATTAAAACATAGAATTTATGATAAAGGCACTTATATTGTTGAAAAGTTTGTTCATGTTGTATTTTCTGAAAATGAACCTCATGTCAAACCTTTAGATGATGAACCAGAGATGATTCATCATAAGGAAAATCAAACCTCTTCAAAAACACCTTTTGATATAGAAGAAGAGCTTGAAAAAGATTTTGATCTTTTCGATCAAAATCAACATAGAGCTTAAAGGTATAACCAGAGTCATCCTATAGGCCAAGTAATAGGTGATGTCAACAAGGGAGTCAAAACTAGGAGTAAAGTTCTAAACGAAGTAAGCTTCTCTACTTTTATATCTGAAATAGAACCCTCTAACATTGAAGAAGTCATCTCAGACAATGATTGGGTGATAAAAATGTAAGAAGAAATAAATCAATTTGAGAGAAATCAAGTTTAAGAATTAGTATCCAAGCTAAAAGACCATCCTGTCATTGGCACCAAATGGGTATTCAATAAGAAATGAGATGAATCCATAATCATTGTAAAAAACAAGGCAAAGTTGGTAGCCAAAGGTTATAATAAAGAAGAAGGTATTGATTTATGAGGAAACCTATGCTCTAGTCGCTAGATTAGAAATCACCCAATTCACCCTCCTCTTGGGTTAAACATTAGCACTTACAATGTATTGCCTTTCACAATCTCTTCTCGTTGATATTTTATGATTTCCCTTAAAACCATAAAATATAAGCATTATATATTAACATTTCTATAGTACTGTTTATTGAAAGGATAAATGAATGAAAATGTGATTTAAGGGTGCAGATCATAAAGGAATAGTAATGATATATGCAATTAAGAAATGTTTCCAACGTTTTGTTTCTAAGAACCATTATGTGAATATTCCTTATGATGTTATTATGTTCCTTGAGATGTCTTAAAAGCTCAATCATGATAAATGTCATGACATAAAAAATAATGTATGGAGATTGAGCATATATAAACTCTAATGAGGAGAAAGAACTAGTTATGGGATTCCATAAATATTGGCATATCATGTACAATGGATTCTTGTTGTATTGATATACATGGATGTTATTTGAAATTCAATTTATATGAGAAAAACAACTAGTCATCATTCCCCTTGAGTAATGATAAAAATAAATAATTATGGAAGTACGTGTTGGTTACTCTAGAATTGGTTGAAATTTGATGTTATGTTGTTGAAAAACCTCTTAGCAAATATTATAATGTAAAAATGACATGTAATGTTGATGATCTATGATTGCTAAATAGCAATAACCATTATACAAAGAACAATGATGTAAGTGAAAATCGTTTTAGATATTATGAGAATGAGCTAGCTTAACAATTATGGTAGAGCTATCTCAATCAATTTGCTAAGGTCAATAATAGACTTATCGGATTCATAGACAAAGCCCTTGGGATGAAATAAATTAGTTTAGAGGAATAGGGCTAAAGCTAACTCAAAATTGACAATTATGCCAACCTAAACTTTATGATTGGTGATCCCATAAAGATAGTTTTAATGGGTAAAAATACGTCGTTCATCAGTTCTAACTAACATGAAAATACACTACTAATCCCTTCATATGGCATTGAGAATGTACTAGAATGCATTTTGGTAGGGTGAAAAAGCTCTTAATGATTTCATAATTCTACGAGATGGTGTGACCATTGCATATACACTTACATGAAATCACATCTATGAATGTGGAGTAGGGCCACTACTATGAGATCATGACAAAATCTCTAGAGCACTCATTATACACCAAGCATGTACAAGCTCGTCTTAATGCACAAAGTCGCCATTAAGAAAAAAATGTGGGGGGGTATAATATACCCTTAGTGCCTCTAGTATATGCCCAAGAGATGGGTAGTTTTAAGTTCATAGGAGCACTGACATCTATGTGTACTAAGTATTATTAGTTTAGGTTTGGTTTTATGTCCAAATGACCAATATATATAATAATTATATATAGGTGTGTAACTCAGCTAATGATGTGTTTTCTTTAACACATGTAGAGGATTGTTGTAAATATTGTATATGGGTGTATCAAATAAAGAGCCTCTTTAATATTATTGAAGTGTTTTAAAATGAAGAGATGTCTCTTGAGAAGTTATGTCCTTATAATTTAAGGGATGTGTTGATTCATGAATCAACATGGTTCATGAATTTAACATATAGTTATGTCCTCATTGAATGCATAGAGTTTCAGTAGGTGACGGAATTGAATATTGTGAGCTTTTATGTTGTCTTCCATTAATGTCATTGTGAAGCTTTGATAATAGCCATTGTGTCTTGTTCAAACTTCTGTTAGGCACAGTTGGTTTTCATTAGACACAGTCAATCGTTGCTTCATTAATTCTTTATCGCCGACGTACTTGTGCTCATAAGTTGTCTCAGAGAATTGTCGGAATAAGTATGCATCGAAGGAATGATTTCATCTGCCACGAGTTTACATTATGTTTGTTGGCTCTATTAATCTGTATGTATTTAATGCGTTCTGACACAAATTGCTTTTCGACAAATCTTTAATCAGATGATGTTTAATGAACTTAAACATGCTTAGTAAGATGATTAGATGTAGCATAACAAAGTTTGAGTAATATTAGAACAAAGAACAGTAATAACCCAAAGTTGAAAAACACCTAGAGGGGGGTGAATAGGTGATTTCGTTAAACTTAGAAATTTTTCACGGAATGAAATCACACTCTTTGCTAATTACAATGGTCAAGTTATCATCAAAACACAGAGAACTAGCAATATAAACTATGTGATGTGCAAAAGAGCTTCAAGCGATGCAGGCAAAGGAGTAGAATGATTATAATCAATTCTCTAGCGTTTGGCTACGGTGATATCGCATAAGTGTTGGGTTTTGCGATACCTTCTTGTGTAGAGAAATACTCAAATTATATATATTTCCTATTTTATGAAAAGGAAAAAAAAAAAGAAAAAAAGGAAAGGAAAGACAAAATGTGAAAGAAGGAAAAGAGTGAGAATGAAAAAAAAGAAGAGAAAGTTTCCTTATTATTCTTGGTGAGAAATAATATGATCTTTGTTAGTTCTCTATGTGTTTTGATGATAACTGACAATTGCAAACTTGGCATGAAGTTTGTCTTTGGTAAGTTGAAAAACTTACTGTCAAAGATAAACTTATGTAAACTCGAGTTTGCGACTTGACAGAGAGCTGCTCGAATTCTGCAAGAAAGCCAAACTCCAGTTTGCTTAGTCAAACTCGAGCTTGCAAAGTCACAGAAAGCAATCAAAGTTTTCTCAACAAGCCAAACTCTAGTTTGTGAAAACAAACTTGAAGTCTGGGAGATACAGAGAGCACTCAGAAGTATTGAGCAAGACTAACTCGAGTCTAGACCATGAAACTCGAGTTTAGACTAAACAGAAAGAATCCAGAAAACTCAGTATTTTCATAAGTCTTGCAAACTCCAGTCTGTGTTTCCAAACTCCAGTTTACACTTGACCAAGAAAAATTTCAAAGTTTTAGCTCTTACTGAAACTCGAGTTTGCTTCCCCAAACTTGAGTCTCACTCATACAGAAAGACCACCAATATGCTTGCTTTGCAAACTCCAATTTACGCTGCTAAACTCCAGTTTGAAAATTCTTGAACTTAGGCTCATCCTCTTGACATAGCCCCAAACTCGAGTTAGTCATTAATTGACTCAAGTTTAGATACATGTCCAAAGTTCCATTCCAAGTCCAGAGCCCGACAGTCTTCTCTGTAAGAACCAAACTCAAGTGAATTACAAAGTGTAAGGAGAAGCAAGTCCTAGGTGAATAAGATTGCTTGTAGTTTACATTGTTGTAGTTAAAGCTTGTTGAACTAGTGGAAATACCCGGAAGATATCTGGGGATTGGATGTAGGTCAAGGTTAAGACCGAACCAGTATAAATTCTATGTGTCAAGCTTTTCTTCCTTTACTCTCTTGCTATTTACTTTTCAAGGGTTTTGAAAAAGAGTTTAAAAAGAATTTTTGAAATCCCCAATTCACCCCCTCTTGGTGATTTCTTCCATTTTCATTTGGTATCAGAGCATAGGTTGTCTACTTAAAGGATTAGCATCCTAGACAAAAAGATCCAATGGAAGGAATCCTACCAGATGGTGCCTCAATAAACAGACCACCAGGTTTCAATGGTGAACACTACTCATTCTGGAAATCCAAATTCAAAGTATTTGTGATGGCCAGTGAGTATGGTCTGTGGGAAGTAATTGAGGAAGGCAACTATGTCCCTACTAAGAAAGTAGGAGAAAACATTGTACCAAAAGCAAAGGCTGAATTTGATGAAAATGATCAAAAGAAAATTGTCCTTAATAGCAAAGCTATTTTGATGTTACAGAGTGCATTAAGCCAAAAAGAGTACTTTCGCATTTGCAATCTGCCCAGTGCCAAGGAGATGTGGGATGCATTGGAAGTAGCCTACGAAGGAACTTCAGGAATCAAGGAAAACAGAATCAACACCCTCACAACTAAGTATGATCTATTACACATGAAGACTGAAGAATCAATTGCAGAATTCCAACTCTGTTTCACTCATTTCATCAACCAATTGTCAGCTTTAGGGAAGGTATATGAACAGAAAGCTCAGGTAAGAAAAATCTTAAATGTACTAACCAAGAATTGGGAAGCTAAAGTGACAGCTATTGAAGAAGCCCGAGGAGAATCCATGCAATCTATAGCTACCCTCTTCGGAAGTCTATCAGAATACGAAGGCAAAATCAAGTTCAGAAAAGGACTTGATGAAATGGAAGGAAAACAGAAGGGAATTGCTCTCAAAACCACCCAAGATGATATAGGTTCTGATGATGAAGAGATTGAGATGATGGTCTGGAGATTCAAAAAGTTCTACAAGAAGGATCAAGGATTCCGAAAGTTTCACAAGAACAGCAACAACAAGGAAACAAAGAAACCAATCGTATGCTATGAGTGTGACAAGCCAAGCCATATTAAGTCTGAATGTCCCCAGCTAAAGAATAATGAAAAAGAAAAGAAAAGATTCAACTCCTTCAAAAAGAAAGCCTATGTATCTGCCATCTGGGGAGATAACTCATCTGATGAAGATGAAGAGGATGAAGAACAAACAACAAACCTTTACCTGGTCACTCAGGAAGAATCTGACTATGAAGAGGTAAGTGATTCTGAACTAACCTTTGATGAATTACTCTCTGAATACAATAGTCTTCGTTCTGAATTCAAAAAGATTTCTAAAGAACTATTGATTTAAAAAAGAAGGATAAAAATCCTAGAGAAACAAGTTTAGAATACTCCATCACCCATTTCAGAAAAGACTTGTGAACATTGTTGTTCTTTACAGAAAAGAAACAATTATATTTCTAAAACTCTTGAAAAATTCACCCAAGGGAGTGAAATGCTTAATGTTATTTTAAAGCAGCAAAAGTTTACAAATGACAAGTCAGGCATTGGCTATAAACCTGATCTTGATAAAAGAAAAGGTAAGAAGAGAATAGGAGAAAAGAACTACTTGAGCTACTTTCAAAAATTAGTTCATACTTCCAATTCATTCGCCCACTGTAATTACTGTAATAGAAAGGGTCATTCTACTTCTTCTTGTTTTCATAGGAAGGAAAGGAAAAACAAACCTGTAGGTAACTATCAATGGGTGCCTAGGGGATCTTATAAGCCCCCCAAGACACGTACTAACCCAAAATGACCCAAGATGAAATGGGTACCTAAAACTTAACTTCACAAATTTGCAGGTATGTCTAAGAGCATCAAAATCAGGTAAATGGTACATTGACAGTGGATGCTCTAGACACATGACGGGAGATCAATCCAAGTTCTCAACAATCACTCACAAGGAAGGTGGCAAGGTTACATTTGGCGGAAATCAATCCGGAAGGATAGCTGGTATTGGAGAAGTTGACAACAATGATAGACCAAAAGTACAAGATGTCTACCTTGTGGAAAGCCTATGTCATAATCTCCTCAGTGTAAGCCAAAGTGCAGATAAAGCCTTATTTAGGGCTCTAAGAGAAGGAATCTGAACTGATCATGGAGGAGAATTTGAAAATCACTCCTTTAAGAAATTCTGTGATGAGATGGAAGTAGATCACAATTTCTCTGCTCCAAGAACTCCCCAACAAAATAGAGTAGTTGAAAGAAAGAACAGAGTCCTCACAGAAATGGCAAGAGCAATGCTGAATGAAAATCAGACCTCCCAAGTGTTTTGGGCAGATGCAATGAACACAGCTTGCTACATCTCTAACCGAGCATATCTCAGGAAAAAGCTTAACAAAACCCCATATGAACTTTACAAGGGAAGAAAGCCCAACATAGTTCATATGCACATCTTCGGATGCAAATGCTTTATCCACAAGAATGGTAAGGAAAACTTAGGTAAATTTGATTCCAAAGTTGATGAAGGTACATTCCTTGGCTATTCCTCTAGGAGTAAGGCATGTAGAATATATAATCTTTCTACTCGAACTATAAAAGAATCAATCCATGTTGTTTTTTGTGAAATTAACTCTAACAAATCCATGGTTGATGATGATGATGAAATTCAGAATCAATCTTCCTCAAAAACTTCTGCTGCTTTGACAAATTCTGAAAATAATTTGCAAAGAGAACCAGAAGCTGAAACTGAACATGATTGTGAAAACCCTGGTCAAACTCAACCTAGAGCTTGGAAATACAGCCGGAGTCATCCACTGGACTAAGTTATAGGTGATGCAAATCAAGGAGTTAGAACCAGACAAAGTATTTTGAATAAAGTGACCTTTTCAACTTTTATTTCAGAAATAGAACCCTCTAAGATTAAAGAACCCCTTTCAGACAATGATTGAGTGATAGTAATGCAAGAAGAATTACATCAATTTGAAAGAAATCAAGTTTGGGATTTGGTACCCAGGCCCAAAGACCATCCAGTCATTGGCACTAAATGGGTATTCAAGAACAAACATGATGAGTCTGCAATCATTGTCCGTAACAAGGCAAGATTGGTAGCCAAAGGATATAATCGAGAAGAAGGAATTGACTATGAAGAAACTTATGCTCCAATTGCAAGATTGGAAGCAATAAGAGTCCTTCTAGCCTTTGCTTGCATTAAAGGTTTTTAACTATATCAAATGGATGTAAAATCAGCATTTTTAAATGGGTTCATTCAAGAAGAAGTCTATGTTGAACAACCTCCTGGTTTTGAGGATGAATTTCATCCAGATCATGTTTTCAAATTAAAGAAGGCTTTATATGGTTTAAAACAAGCTCCCAGAGCTTGGTATGAAAGACTAAGCAAATTTCTTCTAGATTATGGATTTGTAAGAGGAAGAGCATATACCACCCTATTTATCAAAAGTAACAAGCTTAATGAAATTTTACTTGTACAAATCTATGTGGATGATATAATTTTCGGTGCTACTAATGATGCTTTGTAAAAGGAATTTTCTGAGACTATGCAAGGAGAATTTGAAATGTCAATGATGGGAGAGCTCAACTATTTTCTTGGTTTACAAATCAAGCAATGTAAGAATGGGATATTTATCTCACAGACCAAGTACCTAAGAGACTTGCTCAAGAAATATAGTCTTCAAGATTGTAATGGGGCAGACACACCAATGAGCTCAATTGTTGCCTTAGATGCCGATGAGAAGGGAAAAGACTTTAATATCATAAGGTATAGAGGCATGATTGGATCATTACTCTACTTGACAGCAAGCAGACTAGACATACAATTCAGTGTGGGAATGTGTGCTCGATTCCAATCCGTGCCTAAGGAATCTCATGCTGAACACGTAAAAAGAATCTTCAGATACCTGCGTGATACAAAAGAATTGGGCCTGTGGTTTCCTAAAGGTCAACCTACACACTTAGTAGCCTACTCTGACTCAGATCATGCATGATACAAGACTGACCGTAAAAGCACAAGTGGACAATGTGAATTCTTTGGAAACTCACTTGTCTCATGGTTTTGCAAAAAGCAGAACACAGTAGCTGTATCCTCAACTAAAGCTGAGTATGTTGCTGCCTCAAGTTGTTGCTCACAAGTCCTGTGGCTCAAGCAACAGATCCAAGATCTTAGAACTCACCTGAAGGAAATTCTCATCCTTTGTGATAACACCAGTACCATCAGCTTAGCTAAAAATCCTGTCTATCATACCAAAACAAAGCACATTGATGTCAGACACCATTTCATTCGATATCATGTTCAAAAGAAAGATGTCAAAGTCATGTTTATCCCAACTCATCAACAACTTACTGACATCTTCACTAAACCCCTTGCGAAAGAACAATTTACCTTTATAAGAAGAGAATTAGGAATGGTAAATCCCAATGAGTTGTAAGATCTCTCTATCCCAATGTTAGTAAATTAGTGTTTTGATAATTAATTGTTACTAACTTAAGCATCAGAGTGCTTAGATGTGTTTTTGCAGGATGAATAATAAAGTCTACCAGAGACAAACTCGAGTCAATGAAGCTAAACTCGAGTTTATCGGGGACAAATAACAACTGAGCTTCTGAAATCAGGCCAAACTCGAGTCATTAAGTGACTGACTCGAGTCTGCACCACACAGAGAGAAGCCTGCAACTCTGAAAAGACTCTAAACTCGAGTCAGAATTTACAAACTCGAGTTTTTCGGGGATTCAAGGATTCATAGATACATCCTTGAAGTCCAGGTAAGTATTCACTCATCCAAACTTGAGTCTGGTAGTGTAAACTCGAGTCTGTCGAAACCCTATATATATGTGATTGCTGTGACTGTTCATTTTCAACTCTCGAAACTCAAGTTTGCCCCAGAGTTTCCTCTGCAACCTCTCTATTTCATTTTTAAATCCACTCTCTCTCAACCTACAATGGACTCCAACCAACCCTCCAGACCTTCCCAAGATGATGAAGCTTCGAAATCATCCTCACCTTCTCCTCTACTACGAAAACCTAGGATGAAATCCATTCCTACTCACAGACCAAGAAGGGAAAAGCTGATCCCCAAGAAGTTTGCATCAGGGATTGACAAGCAAATCCCAGACATTCCTCACACTTCCCCCAGACCGAAGGGAATCTCCATTCAAGAACCTACTGAGGAGCAATCGAGGAAGAAACCAGATTTTGTATTTGGTAAAGGGAAGGAAAAGGTGACTTAATCTTCAAAGGACTCTAAGAGAAAGAGAACCAACCAGAGCCAAGTTTCTTCCAAGGCTCAAACCTCTACACCTAAGCAAACTGATCAATCTCTCGAAACCCAAACGATAACAAAGGCCCTCTTTGAAATTTACAACCACTCTTCACCACCTTCTGACTTCATCATTGAGAACATCATTTTATCCAACCAACAAGCCATAAAATTCAAAGAGAGTTTTGGCAAGAAACCCTTCTGCCTTGTGGTCTCAGTTAACTTAGAATCTCTGAGACAGGAGTGCCATCTTGACCTTTCTCCGTGGTTAGATCAATTCAAAAATCTCTTATCTATCTCTGCCCACTTTACCCCCAACATTGTGAGACTCTTCTATTTTAACATGGAATGGGGAACTATAGAGGATGATGACCAAAACCTGGACAAGGAAAGGATCACCACTACTGTTAGGGGAGTGAAATTCACCCTATCTGCTGCCATCCTAAACAAAATTTTGGACATTGACAATCCTCCTCCTCCCCATACCATAGAGTATTCCAATAAGGAATGTCTTCAAATTTTAAAACCCAATACCCTATCACTAAAGACCAGCTGCTTTCCCTCCAATTCACCCTAGCCTCTATGTCCCCTACCTTCCGTGTCTTATGGTACATCTACTCCCGGAACCTAGTTCAGAAAGAAGGCAATTTTACTCATTTCACCAAACGCGATTATGCGCCTTTTGCTGCAGTAGTGGATAAGAAGCCACTCAATATAGGCCAGTGGGTGTTTGAAGAGATGGTGAGATTCAGATTTGGATCCAGAATCACATCTCACATTCCATTTCCCTCCCTCATGTCTATTATCCTCTTCCATCTAGCATGTTAGGGCCATAGACACTGTCATACGACCTCCAGCATTTGGGAAGCCTCAACTCCACCTTATGAAGATCAGCTTTGATGCTGAAGGGTCTGGGCAATCAAGAGCACCCTCCAGAACAAGAGCCTCCTATTCTTGAGCCTATGAAGCCCAATCAGCTCCTCCACCCCCTCAGCCTCCTCTTCCTTCTGACCTCACTGCGAAAATTCAGGAGATAGTTGATGTTGCCATTACCAAATTGGCTACAAACATAAAAAATGAGGTTGCCAAGTTAGTGCCTGAGCTCACCAAGGCCAATACAGCATTGACTGAAGCTCAAGATGCCATGAAGGCACAATTAGACCTGATTATGCAACACTTCAACATCTCAACCTCTACATCTTAAACCTCTCATCCTTCTACCCCTTCAGTTGACCCCACACTTCCTATTGATGATGACAAAGGGGGAGAGAAAACTACAGAGCAGTCTTGAGTCTTGAGTTGTCAGAGCAGTCTTGAGTCTTGAGTTGTCTTGAGTTTTGTTTTTGAGTTGTTGCTCGTTGCTAATTATTCCTTTATGAACTTGTTTTTATGTTTGTGTAAACATTTGTGTATATTGTTGCTAAACTGAATGACAAATGTTATATATGTTGGAACTCTACTGCTTCTGTGAATGTGAATTTCTAAAATCTTGTACTGCATATCTAAATTTTGAAATTTTAAGTTTACAAGTGTTGTCATCATAAAAAAGGGTGAGCATGTTAGTTCTCTATGTGTTTTGATGATAACTGACAATTGTAAACTTGGCATGAAGTTTGTCTTTGGTAAGTTGAAAAACTTACTGTCAAAGATAAACTCGAGTTTAGGTATGTAAACTCGAGTTTGCGACTTGACAAAGAGCTACTCGAATTCTACAAGAAAGCCAAACTCCAGTTTGCTTAGTCAAACTCGAGCTTGCAAAGTCACAGAAAGCAATCAAAGTTTTCTCAACAAGCCAAACTCCAGTTTGTGAAAACAAACTTGAAGTCTGGGAGATACAGAGAGCACTCAGAAGTATTGAGCAAGACTAACTCGAGTTTGGACCATGAAACTCGAGTTTAGACTAAACAGAAAGAATCCAGAAAACTTAGTATTTTCATAAGTCTTGCAAACTCCAGTCTGTGTTTCCAAACTCCAATTTACACTTGACCAAGAAAAATTTCAAAGTTTCAGCTCTTACGAAAACTCGAGTTTGCTTCCCCAAACTCGAGTCTGAGTCATACAGAAAGACCACCAATATGCTTGCTTTGCAAACTCTAGTTTACGCTGCTAAACTCCAGTCTGGAAATTCTTGAACTTAGGCTCATCCTCTTGACATAGCCTTAAACTCGAGTTAGTCATTAATTGACTTGAGTTTAGATACATGTCCAAAGTTCCATTCCAAGTCCAAAGCCCGGCAGTCTTCTCTGTAAGAACCAAACTCGAGTTAATATTTGTAAACTGCCAGTTTAGACCGATGATCAACATTCATGCTCTCTGGTTGAACCCCAAACTCGAGTCTAGTATTACAAACTCAAGTTTGCATTGGTGATTTTGAAAAACCAAATGATGTTGATCTGCGAAATCTTTATGGGTCAACCTGGAATCGTTTTATCATATGATACTATTGCTTCTAATGTATTTGATGAAGTTTTGAGTGATTTTCAGATAAGTTCAGCTAAGATCAAGATGGAATCAGATCCGGAATAAAGTGCATTAAATGAAGAACCAAGAACAGGGCTAATCCTTCTCCTCTATCCCAATGGTTCAGCAAAGTCCGTTATGAATCAATTAAATCTCTCTCCAATGGTCAAATGAAGATTATGGAATGATTGAATACCTGGAAGACCTTTTACATCAACATATTCCAAGATTCCAGCTGAGAATTGAAAGAACAGAGCAAAATATGCAACTGTCATTTTCCAGATTTGCAGCTGAACGTGAAAGAAGAAATTGCAACGGCTAGTTCATCTAGTTAGTCTATAAAAGGCTATGAAGACTCAGAGCTAGACACACACAACCAAGCTACTTTGGTTATATTTTGCAATTTGAGTCTGTATTGTGATTTTAAATTGATCTTCAGTGTAGAGCAGAGGCTGTATTGAAAGGAAGAACTGGCTTTTCTGAATTTGTTGTTTAACGCCATTTCTTCCTCTTCCTGTTCTGGATAGTCTGAAATTATTGGCGTAGATTGTGTTTGATTCGTTTTGCATTTTGCATTCTGATAGTGTCCACACAGAAAATGAGGAAGACTAAGCGGGGAAAAAACACAGGATTTTGGGTCTGAGTTTCATTGAAGTGTTCTCACACCTGCTTTCGGGAAAGGTAGGTCTCATGGAAGGTGGGTGTCATTTGCCTTAGATTTGGATTTTGGTTGCTTCATTTTTAAATATAAATATAAGGTAAAGTTGACTTTTATTTTTAAAAATTAAAAAAATTAAAGAAATTATTTTATAATATTATATATTATATATCTTTAGATTATATATAGTTTATAATATAATTGTAAATAAGTTACATTGCGGATAAGTCAGTTGTATAAGTCATATTGCATATAAATTTATATAATCAAGGAGATACCGCAGAATCAGACAGCAGATGGAGAGTATCCAGAAGATTCCAACCAATATCAAAAGGGGGGAAAACAGCGACATTTGCAGAGCGAACTTAAACCGATCATCGTAGTTGATAGATATTGTCGACGGATGCAAAAATTGAGTAAAATACATTTATCTACTCCTACATACGATCTTACCTTGTTGTACAAAGCATCAAATCCAAGTGCATCAAGGCTAATGAATCTTCCTTTTCACCATCAACATAACTGTTTTCCACACTAAACATCTGAAGAAATATGGTGATTTCTCAAAATTATTGAGAAAATAGAATAAGAAAACTTACTTGAAATTTCAGAGACCTGCTCCGGAGTTAGCCTAGCCGAGAACCACTGGCAACGTTTTTGTAACTGTACAATAAAGCCTTCTAGCAGCCTCCCCACTACGATCAAGCAGATCAAACAAGCGTAATCATTACTACACGATAAATTTCAAAAAGCTCTCTTCTTCTCTGTTGAATTGAGAGAAGCAAGGAGTAACAGTGAGAAACAAGTAAAAGTGGGTGATGGAAAGGGTTATTGGGTAGATCTGGAGCGTAAAAGGAAATAGAAGATAGAAAGGGAGTGATCGATCTATCGATAGGGAGCTAGCAGAAGCGAACTCCATCACCCGACCTTCAACATTCAGTACATAAAGTTTTGCCTTTTGGAAGATTAGTAGCTTAGTATGGACTTTGAGAAGTTATTTTATACTAAAACGAAACATGAGAGGAGTGTTTCAAAGGATTTATGGAGTAAAATGACAATGATAAAAGATTAGTTAAGGACTACTGCAGATTTTGCAATATATGACATTCAATCCTGGATGATTAGAGAGGAGCGACTTTAAATATGGAGACAGAAATGACACAATTACATTTGACAGTTATAAAGCGAACTGTCAATTACGCTTAACAAATGATTCACAGTCACACAAATCAAGCATCAGATATTGTTGACATACTTGACGGTTCACCATCAAGTAAACTCCAAACAAACCTTCAGTTCAACTTTATTATTTAAACTCTGAACAAACGCAACTTTTCAGTTCGACTCTATTTAAACTCTGAACCTCAGCTACGGATGTTAAACTTTTCTATCACTTGCAAGAATTTGTGAAGAAATAAATAAACAAATAGATGGTAGACAATAAATGGCAAACAAGACACTACAAAACAAAAACAAAAAAAGTCATTTTTTTGCAACGGAATTTTTCCGTCTCAAAATAGGTATTTTCCGTTGCAAAACGGTTTTGTGATGGAATTCGTTCGTTGTAAAATACATCCTTACAATAACAACGGAAAACAAAAATTCCATCACAAATTTTGAAATTTGAGACGAAATTTATTTTCCATCGCAAACTAACAAAATTTGTGACGGAAAAGTAATTTCTTCACAAATTTCAAAATTTGCGACAGAATTGGATTTCGTCACAAAATGTCAGAATTTGTGATGGAATTGAATTCCATCGCAAATTCTGACATTTGTGACGGAATCAATTATTTATTTATTTATTTAAAATAAAAAATCATTAAAAAAATCATAAAATTGCATTTATATATATATATATATATATATATATATATATATATAAAATGGCATAAAAAGATATATAAAATAAATTATTAAAAAATATATAAAATTGTATAAAAAGATACATAAAAATTATTAAAAATATATATAAAATTGAATAAAAACATTCGAAATAAAGAAAACTTGTTTATAATAAAAATATAAAAATAACAATCATAGAGAAAAGAAAATATAAATAATAATGTTGTGAACAATATCTACTAAGAAATAGTCTAAAAAGCAGTAGCATGAACATGATCATCATTATCGTCATTAGGATGGTCATCATCACCGGGAGCCTACCACGTACCCTTGCCCTGAGTTAGGGACTAGAGTACAAACTGCATCTGCCTCATCATCTCTTGTGTCTGTTGCAGGTCATGTGCTTGTTGCCTCATTTGTTGCTATGTCTCGCTCAGTTGGGATGCTTGCATGCTAATCTGAGATTCTTGCATCCGCATACGAGATGCTTGCTCCTACATAAGAGATGTTTGCTCTTGCACCAACGCCTTCATCCTCTAAAGCTCATCTGAAAAAACAACATTAGGAAGTGAGTTTATTTTTTGTACTTCATTTAAATGGATGAGGGAATGAAAATGTAATAATCCATAGCAAATATATTACGTTTACTTGCAACAACACCTTTACTACTAGATGATGAGCGCTTTGTAGGCTTCAGTCGGCTGGGAGAGGCACCCACCCCGAAGAGTCTGCCTTTCTTGTTAAATCTGCTCGCAACCTCAATGAATGGACTCTTGTTATCAAATTGAGAGAATGCGGGGTCGTCCTCACTTTGTGAGTCTCTCTCCTGTGTCAACTTTTGATAGGTTTCCTATAAGCATAAAAATACATCAAAAAAAGGGTATTTGAAATGAATAAATATGTTGGTGCCAGAAACAAATAACAAATGCAATAAATGTCTCACCGCTACTTGCTGCGACCTAGTATTGATCCAATGGCGCCCACTGCCTTCAAAAAACTCCTGGGAATGGGTTTGCTCAAAGGTAGCCCACTCAACTAATTCTGCAAGAACTTCCCCAGATGCTGCATACAAACACAAATGATGAACGTTAATTAATTACTTCAAAGTACAAAATATTGAATACTAAAATAGAAAATAACTATATTCATAATTTTTCGTCGATGCTCACTGTATGAAATGAAGTTGCTAATATATGATGGTCCATCCATATGGGCCCCATTTGATTTATTTTTCTCATTTTTCTCCTTAAGTTTGGGATCAACGGCCCATCTTTGAAGTAATTGATCTGTAGTCTTAGGTTGAATCCACTCAGTCTTGCCTAAACCGTGTCTCAATTTATAAAACCTATAAGACAACCACTTGCTTCCATTGGAGTTGTAAGCTTTTCTCAAATCTTCGACATGGTCAGGCAACCACCTAAAGTGATGCTGAAAATCAATAACAAACAATCGGTGCTCTAAATGATAAAAGTACTTAATTAGTTTGCATTTGGATAAGGAATTAATAACCATAATTTACAAAACTTACTAAGAACTCATTGAACCAAGCTTCCCGATAATCCTTAGGGATCTCTTTCCAATGGGCCCAAGGCTGATTGAAATTACAGAATATTTGGGTCGACACAAAATCCGTGACCAAATTTTAAGGGTCAAATCTGGATATAGAGGAAATAACGCAAATTTTAGTATACAAACTAAAGGTAGAAAATCATAACATTACTAGTAACTTTATATGGCTTACTCTAGATTGCCAAAAGGGTGGATCCACACCAGCCTTGTCTCAGGATCAACTGATCCCCACATTGGCGTGATGGAGTAACTAGTTTCATTGACCTGGCTTTGAGGTGACGTAGTGTGCTAAAGGAAGAAATGTGAAGTATTGAAAATGTTAGTACATAGATGCTTAAATAAAACTAAAAATGTAAATCAATTAGAAATCATAAAGTAAATTTGCTATACCCCTTGTTGTGGATAAGTGGGATTGAAAGGCACACCTGTACCATTGATAACAGAATCGATAATGGACGATAAAGATGACATATGAAATGGCGGCAGCTCTGGGGAAGAGCTAAGCCCTCTGCCTACAGAGGGGTCAGATGGCGTTGCCCTACCACCATTATGACTACTGCCTGAATGCCTAGCTGAACGCTCTATCTATTAACACTGATAAACATTATGACAAAAATATAAGAAATATACTTAATATAGCACTATCGAAGTAACAGAGTATCTAGTATAACATATGGTCATAAACAAAGAACTAACACAAATCAACTGCACAATTCCTTTTCTTCGACCTTTCCTTGCACGCCTTCCTCTAGAGTCTCATAGTCATCAAATTCAGACTCACTATTAGAGTAATTCTCTTGTGCCTCATCGTTTGATTCCTCATCCTCAATATGGATAGGAATCAACTCTAACTCCGTCGTAGAATCAAACAGATTGCTTGGTACATCATCCTCAACAACAATTACTGGTAGTACATGTTCTACATCACTTAGAACGATACAGTCATACAGTCATTTGTTTCTGACTCTTTTGACTTGGGTATAATATTTCGTACTTTGGTTATGATAACTCCCTTCCACCATTGGTAGGATGTGGGGTATAATGTATAATAAACTTGTTCCACCTATTGAGCAATTATGAATAGGTCATAACCAAACGTATATCTCCTTGACCATTAGATCTCAACATTTCCATATTTGTCAACTTTTGCCCCACGAGGAGAGTTATCAAACCACTCACATTTAAACAGAGTCACCAACTTATCCCACTGATAATCCAGCTGAATTATGTCAATTAACTTCCCATAGTAGTCACCATCAACTCCATCAACTAGGCCACCTCGGCAACATATACCGTAATTGCAACTTAGTGTATTTTTGTTCACTTCAACAGTTGTAAAACGATACCTATTAATTACATATTTTTTATACCGAGTAACAACTATTGCAGCTTTATAAGATAAAATCCACCAACATGAGTTGATTGATTTTGCACAAAGTAGGATTAGAACCATTGAGGAAACTCAGCAATCATGAATTGATCAACTTCAGAATACGACATTGAAGGATGTGTGGATCGGACCCAATTAGAGAGTAACTATAACAAAAAAATGTGATAATACTTCAATACTTACCGTAACAGAAAAAAAATATAGGAAATCTTGTATTAGGTACGGGGCAACCTCTTTATAGTTGTCTAGAATGTACCACTCTGCTACTCGCTTGTCTCTTTCCTCCAGTGTTGACCTATAATATTTTCCCACAACTTGGCCTGGAAAATTAAATATTAATATCTGATCGCTCGTATCACCACCATTATTGTTACAAGGTATCCTTCTCCATCTTGATATAATTTCATAGGGATAAAAGTATGACGCTAATTTTGTGGCCCCTTGACTAGATATGCTTCAACAATATATCCTTCAACATACCTTTAATTTTTTATCTTGTACTTGAGAGTGCGTAAAAACCTATAATGGAAAATCATAGGGTATTAATAAACTATAGCACTATGTGGGTCAATTAATAATAGCATGAAAGATATATATATTACCTCTCAAACGGATACATCCACCTATATTGTTGCAAACCTCTGACCCTTGCTTTGTAGGCCAAATGAACAGGCAAATGTTCCATTAAGTCGAATAAGCTAGGAGGAAACACCATCTCTAACTTGCATGGTGTCATTGGCATGCTCGCTTCCAGTTGCCATAACTTTTCAACATTTAGTTTAGAAGCACAAATTTCTCTAAAGAACATAGAAAATTCTGTCAGAATACTCCATATATGCTATGGTAGTGCTTCAAAGGCCCAGGCAACAATCTCTGTAAAAAAATGTGACAATCATGACTCTTCATATTGGATAACTTCACCTTAGGCATGTTGACACATCTTGACAAGTTTAATGTATAATCGTCTGGGAGTTTCAGATCTTCAACTTATCGCAACAATTCCAAAGTTTGCTCTTTGTTGAATGTGAATATCGCTCTAGGTTTGGAAGTTCGTCCCATGGCATCCTCCACCAAATGCAAATCAGGCCTTTTGCAAAGTGCTTCTATGTATAGTCTTACATTGACTGTGTCCTTCATCTTGCCCTTGGTGTCTATCATAGTAGACATAATATTGCAGAACACATTCCTCTTAATGTGCATGACATTAAGTTTGTGTCTTAACAATTGATCTCTCCAATATGATAATTCCCAAAAGACGCTACGTTTGTTCCAATGATGATCAATGCCATATCTCTTAGGCTTGTTGGCAGCAGCCCCCTCTTCAACAGTTTGAATGTGCTTAACCCTGTCTCATATTTCTTGGCCACTTAATTGACAAGGTTGATTTGCCCGTTCAACCGCATTCTGCATGAAGTCTTTTTTGTTTCTCTTAAGCAGATGATTGAGGGGCAAGAATCATCAATGCTTGTCGAACCAACAGACCCTGCGACTGTATTCCGAGCTAAAACCCATGCTCTGCTTAAAACAAACTGAATATGCAAGCTTCCCCGACGTTTGCTAGCCACTCAACATCTCATATGCAGGGAAATCATTTATCGTCCATATTAAGGCAGCCCACATGATTAAATTATGGCTCAATGATACATCATATGTAAAAACCCCTCAACCCCACAACATCTTCAACTCTTTTATCAAAGGCTTGAGGTACACATCTATCTTCTTTTTTGGGTTAGATGGCCCAAGGATTAACGCGTTTAGAAACAAAAACTCTCTTCTCATGCACATGGAAGGTGGGAGGTTGTACGGAGTTACAATCACTTGCCAATAAGAAAATTCCTGCCTGTCTGGTTGAAAGGGGTGAACCCATCCGAACATAAACTAAGACGGACATTATGGGGATCCAATGCAAACAAAGGATTCGTCTCATCAAATTTAAGCTAAGCTTTAGCATTGAATGGATGCTTCACAAATTTTTCATCTCTATAATGCTCCTAGTGCCATCTCATGTGAGCAGCTGTTTGTTTTGATGAATACAATCTCTGAAGTCTGAGCACGAAGGAAAAGTACCACATCTTACTTAATGTTTGACGGGTCGTTTTCCTTCCATTCCTCACAATTTTGTGTCTGTCATGTTCACAGATTTACAATTGGTCGGCTCAACATCATCCTTGTAATACAACATATATCCTCTAGGGCAGCAATGGATTTTTTCACATCTAAGCCCAAGCTCTTTCACTTTTTTTCTTGCTTGGTAACAATCCTTCGGCAAATTATTGTCTTTTGGAACAACTTTACTTATAATCTACATCATTTGTTGTAATTCCTCTCAATCATATAGTGATAAGTCTTTAAGCTTAGTGTTGCTAGGATAGCCGATGACGATGAGTGTTCACTACTTTCAATGTGTTCGCAACCTTCCCATAATGGTCGTTGTGCATATTGAAGCATTTTATAAAACATATTGGCTTCTAGATTAGGATCCTCTCCCATGTAAGATGGTTGATTATGTGTACCGGTCTCCTCCTTCATGTATGATGGTTCAACATGAGTAACGGGATCAAAATATTAGCCAATTGATGGTCCCAGAGCATCCATCACTAATTGTTTGTATTGATTAAAGTTGTCTCGATGACTATTGTTCCCGTAATATCCACTCGGTGTCTATTGAACTTCACCATGACATTCCCAACTTTCATAATCCTTCATGAATCCCTTTTTACACAAATGGATTATGATCGTGCCCTGATCTTGAAATTTTAAAGTCTTGCATTTGACACACAGACAACTTATGTATGTACTGGAATTAGTTGAGTGCGCCAAAACAAATTGAATGAACTCTTCTAAACCCTCCAAGAATGTTTGAGTTGGTTCTCTTTTCTTAGTTAGACAATTGTACATCCAACTCCTATTACAATAGCTATCCATACTTCTCCAACTTAACCCTACACAAATATATATAGAGTGGGGAGATACCTCAATCCACACAACAACATGACTTAAATATAAGTGGCCAATGCAACTGTCTACTTATGTTAATCAATTGCCACTTAATCAAGAAAGTGAGAAACAAACACATGCATTGAACTAAGAATAGATTCCAGCAAGCAACCAGAGAATGATGATAGTACACCAGAGACTCCATGTGATTATTTAAAACAATTTTATGAGGGTCATATTAAAGGCTAATGCAATTTTATAACATGACATAAGATGAACTTAGGTTTATATTTAAGATTAGAAGTAGTAACTCAGGTTTCTAACATATAGTTTTTTGGTAATTGGATTTGGTTTCATATATAAGATCTTGATTCATTTTATTTCGAAAACTTATAATTTTTCATAAAATACATTTGTTAATTATACATATTAACGAGTTTCTATCTAAAAGTAGTCATGATAAAATATGATATTTAATAAAAAAATCAACCTATATTTATTACAAATAACTAACATAATTAATTTTTTAATCTACTAACATATAAACTAAAGAGGTTAATTAAAATTTCCATAATACTTCCTTAACCCAAATAAATAACTAAACCCATATTTAATTAGTAGAACATCATATTAAATATAAATCCTAAACTTTTTAAATAAAAAATTAATTTTAAATTCCTACAACAAAAATTTAGATTAAACTGTGAAATCATGATTATATATGTGATGGATTGAATTTAAGTTCTTTGACCAAAAAAAAAAAAAGAATTTAAGTTGGACATTAATTTGAAATATCAACTCTGTACGTATGTTATAATTCACATATATATAGAGAGAGAGAGAGAGAGAGAGTGAGTAATAATGAAGGACGACACAGATCCACACATCTGACTTTGTCTGCCATTTCTATTAAAGTGAGTTAGCCAGCCACACACACATATATGTATATATCTATTTTTTTCGTGGTTTGTAAATGTAACATCCCAAATTTTGAACTTTTGGGATTAAGAATTAATTGTAGAAAATTTGGTCTTAAGGGATTTTAAAGATTAAGAATTTGGAAGTTAAGGCATATTTTCCATAAATTAAGAAAAATTTAATTGGGATTTGAATATTTGTAATATTGATGGAAATTAAATTATGAAATTTGGGCTAAAATATTTATGGGCATAATTATTGGGAATTAAGGCCTATATTTTCCCTTAATTTCTTCTGGGAAAAGAATAAAATTCAAAGAATAATTGAAAGTGATAATTGAGGCCTAAATATTGTAAGATTAATATTTTATGGCCTGGGAGAAATAAATTGGAGATTTGGGTTAATTTTTCTTAATTAAGGATTTATCAGGAATTTTATTCCAAGGCCTAGAGAATTGAGAATTTCATTGTTTTGCAATTAACCTTAATTGCAAATAAAAGAGTATTTTAAAAAAAATGGAACAAATAAATCAAATGGGCTCAATACAATCCAAGCCCAGATCCGACGACGTGAAGAAGTATATTAACTTCAAAGAATTATATACTATAAGCCCACCGAAAAGAAGAGAGAAAGAAGTAGACCCACGTGAAAGTGCAACAAGAAGATGGAATGAATATCAGCAAATGAGTAATCCTCTCCTTCCAGCTCCAGTTCCGGCGGGAATAGGAAAAAAAATTGCAGAAGCAAATGGATTATCCTAATGGGCTACTTCTTGGCCCATCGAATAAGGCCCAAAAGGGAGCTAGAACACACACACCCAGCCACATTGCTCAAACCACCTGACCACGTGAAGAGAGCAGTACCCAAGCCCAAGACCCGATCCAATACTCATTTCCCAGCATCAGACGAAAACCATCCATTAGCTTCAGCAAATCACAATCAACTGCTAAACAACACGTATTTGGTCCAGCTGTCCGTAATACATCATGCATGCGGAGATCATTAGGAATATATATACATGTCTCTACTCCTTCGTTTTTTTAATTCTCCCAGAGGCGCAAAGCGAGAGACAGAGAGAAGATCAAGAGAGACCGAGAGAGTGAGAGTTTCAGTGAGGAGGAGAGTGAGACCGAAGGAGGAAAGAAGGAGAAACCAGCTGGATTTTCTCCCCTGTTGTGGACCGTCAAGAACAGAGCAAAGGAGCAGCGTCTGATCATCACCTTCTAAGCTGGGAAACAAAGGCAAGTCAACTCTATCTTTCATGAAGCCTTTAGCTTTTCATCGGTAGTGGTAAAAATGAGAGGAAGCCAAGCATAAGACACTTAAACAGAACTTAAAAACTGAAAACGAAAAACAGGGGCTGTTGTCTGGTACTGTAGGCGTTTCATTTCTGCATGAGGCGTCATTTGGCTGTCAACTTAGTGTATGTATATATGTTTACATGTCTGTATATGCACTTTCTGAAAGAAAAGGAAAGATATACATGTATGTGTGTACGCCGAGAACAAGAGAGAGGAATAAATGGAATAATGACTTTAGCTTATAAGGATGTGTGTGCTGTTAAAAGAAAGGATGGAATAGGTGTATATATATATATATATGATCATCTGTGTGTACGCCGAGAGAGAGAGAGAGAGAGAGAGAGAAAGAGGAGAAAACGAAAGAAAAACACCGGACATAGGTTAAGTATTTGTATGTAGATATCTTGCTGTCACATGCCGAACAAATTTGAACGAAAGAAAGGAATGATGCATCTGTAGAAACCGAATAGATATAGCAGCCACGTCATTTTGCCGTTATGAGAAAGGAAAGGAACACTTTGCTGTAATGAAAATGCTGGTCCATGCAAATACTAATGTCTTTATGGGTTGGGGACAGCGAGCTAAGCAACTGATATGTAAAGACCAGGAAACACTTTGCTGTAATGAAAATGCTGGTCCATGCAAATACTAATGTCTTTATGGGTTGGGGACAGCGAGCTAAGCAACTGATATGTAAAGACCAGGAAACACTTTGCTGTAATGAAAATGCTGGTCCATGCAAATACTAATGTCTTTATGGGTTGGGGACAGCGAGCTAAGCAACTGATATGTAAAGACCAGGATCAGGAACAGTTTTTACTTATTAGATTATATATAATAAACTTACTCATAGAGTATATATATAATAGATGGGCTGAATCATGAGTACTGGACCTTAGATAATCGCATATATCAGCCCACTATTCATTTGTGTGTCTAAATATAATTTTATACAAAAATGTATAAACCACTGTACAATTTTCCTCTACTAAGGCTAACAGTGGAACCATTTCAAAATATTAAGGAAATTAGGATATCTGATGCATACTTGTCTTGCTCTTATTGTTATTAGGAAAATGAATAAGTGACGAAATAAATAAATAAATTATTGATAAGTGAATAATAGAAGTTATTGTTAATTAAGGAGAGTTAATAATATTTAGAAATATCAGAATAAATGGAGAGAAATTAGTAACAACATTAGGTTGATAATAATAACAAATAAAGTTATTATTTAGGAGGAAGTGATGAATTGGGAATTATTATTATTATTATTGGGAATAATAATAATAATAATAAAAGTAACAACAATAAAAATAACAGATAATGTTATTATTATTGAGAATAGTGATAATAGTAATAATAGTAATAATAATAATAATAAACTATTATTGTTAGAGAAAAATTAAGGGATTAATAATTATTAATCCTTAAACTAATTTACATAATTAGTTTAATGGCGATTCGAATAAGAGACTGATAGCAATGATAAACATTATTTTTAGGCAGGCATTGACAAATTATCTGATCCCAACAACTTCAGTGAAGAAAAAGGATACACGGTCGAGGTGGGTAACTCTAATCCTATAATCATGTATGCAAATGTTTATGCATTAATTAGCTAATCATGTATGCTGGTTGAATTACATGTTTTTATTTTTCTGGCCATGGATATTGAGGTTGCGGTCTCATGGAGCTGCGGTCTTAAACAAGAACTATAGTTCTTGGCCGTTAACTACGGTTATGGTTTGTGTGTAAATTCTTCCATGTTTCTGCACATGCTAAAATGTCATATTTAATTTCATGCATGTGCATAAGATTAACTATTACTCTGGGGTCCATTCATTTGGATTCCAGATCACGTGAAAGTATACAGGAGCCAGTTCGGGATCAGAAGGCAAGGAGCAGCTGTAAGGGTTACAGCAGATGCAAAGCCTTGGACAATTAGGTTTAATTAGTCTATATATAGTGTTTATTATCTGTTCATTTTGGATCAATGTATTAACATCCCTCTATAGGATAAATATCGAATCGCGAAAAACTAGTCCGTATTTTCATATCATTGTAATTTCAAAAACTTCGATTGTAAAATCAAGTCGTCCAAATCACTTCGATCCCTGTCGCCGCGTTAACTCTAATTAAACAAAGGCCTCAAAAGGCCAAGCGTCACAGTAAACATTTTATGACTTTGCAAAATACTATCATGTTATATTTAGAATGTTATATTTAAAGAATCTCAATTCTTTAGAAACCATTTTATGATTCGTGCTTGCCAGCTATGATAGTACACTAGTACGGTAGGGAGAATTACAATCTGGTACCAAGGACCAGAAATAATTATCAAAAGGTCTCGTGCCAGAATTCCATTACAAAAAAAGTCCTTGTAATTAATTGAATCCATATCTATAACTGAAAATGCTATATTTACAATTGAAAATGCTACATTAACAACAAAAATTCTCAATTCGCATTTACAACTGAAAATGCTATATTAACAACTCAAAATACCTTTTCAATTGTTAATATAACATTTCCAGTTGAAAATACGGATTGAGAACTTTTTTTTGTTAATATAACATTTTTAGTTGTAAATATAGCATTTCCAGTTGTAAATACCGATTGAGAATTTTTCACTTAATTACAAAAAAGTCCCAAGGGACTTTTTTCTAATGAAATTCTGGCACGAGACCTTTTGGTAATTATTTTTTGTCTTTGGGACCAGATTGTAATTCTCCCGGTAGGGTACAATTATTTAGAAACCGTACATAAGAAAACTTTTCGTGCAGATTTATTATGAACATATGTACAATTAAACTACAAGCGAAAAATTTAGATATAAAAATTAAATATACATGAGTAAATTATGTCAGAGATATTTCGTTGCGCAACGAATCTCAGCTGTTCATCCTTATTTTAAATAATTGATATGTATAAAGAAAACAAATATCTTTGACATTAGAAAACCAAAAAAAAAAAAAACAAAGAAAAGAAATTGTCGTCCTTCTGTAAGACGAAACAATAATTGTGGGAGGGGAAATTTTCAAAAATAAACCCAAAAAAAAATTGTGAAAATAGACCACTATGTAAACATATTGTGAAAATAACCTAGTTGGTGGTGCCACATCAGCGGGCGCCACACGTGGCGTCACTTGTGTTGGCATGCCACATAAGTGGCATGGCGCCACTTTCACAAAAGTTTTTTTTTAAAAAAAATTATAATTATATATTATTATATTTAATATATATTAAATATAATACATATTATTTTAATTATTTATTTTTAATTATTATAATTATATATTTCAAAAATTTTATGAAATATTCCTTTTAAAATGATATTTTATTTTCGAAAAAAATTTTTGGACGGGGCGTTGTCCCTTGACCCCGCCCGCTAACCGGCTAGCGGGATTGCCATGCTAACTGTTCATAGCGCGATTAAATCGTAGTGATATAGTATCGCGCGATTAAATCGTAGATGTTCGCAGCGCGATTTAATTATTACTTTTTTAATCTTCATATTATATGAATTAAATCTTCATATATATTTAATATTGCCCATGTTTTCCCTTTACTAGGATATACCATGTAACGTCTTCCTCTGCCAATTCCTTTTATGGTATGCATCTGATGAGAGAACGTAGAACGATCCTCAATTTTTTGGGTGTCACCTAGTCTGAACTTATCACAACCAACAGGCAATTCTGCATTTTGCCAATCAATCTCACTTTTATCATTTTGCTCATCCCTATCATTGTTACCTGCAACATCATCTTCGTCGACAATCCTGTTGTTTTTAATTCATATAATATGAAGATTAAAAAAGTAATAATTAAATCGCGCTACGAACATCTACGATTTAATCGCACGATTCTATATCACTACGATTTAATCACGTTACGAACAGCTAGCACGGCGGTCACGCTAGCCGGTTAGCGGGCGGGGTCAAGGGGCAGCGCCCCGTCCAGAAAATTTTTTTGAAAATAGAATATCATTTTAAAAGGAATATTTCATAAAATTTTTGAAATAAATAATTAAATAATTAAAATAATATATATTATGTAAAATAATATATATTAAATATAATAATATATAATTATAATTTTTTTAAAAAAAAAACTTTTGTGAAAGTGGCATGCCAACAAGTGGTGCTGCCACTTAGTGGCGCCCTAAGTGGCAGCGCCACTTGCCACACCACGTGGCGCCACGTGTGGCATCCACTGACGTGGCGCCACCAACTAGGTTATTTTCACAATATGTTTACACAGTGGTCTATTTTCATAAATTTTTTTGGGGGTTTATTTTTGAAAATTTCCTTGCAGGAGAGGACCACCTAAGAAGAAATTATGTGCTGACAGACCAAATAATTGCAGCCATCGACAAACACAAAAACATGAACACCTCAAAAACAAAAGGTGAAGGACATATGTTATAAATAGAATGACAGTCTGTATATATAATAAAGGGAAAATCTATATAGGGGCCTAAGTAATAGAGAAAATTTTAAAAAAGACCTCAAGATTCTGAAAATATTAGAAAAGGCTCTAGGATATTTTCTGGTATAAATTCATTAAAATGTTAACAACTATACCAGCCCCCTTAACAACTATATCAGCCTCGTTAACAACTAAAGTTTTAATGAATTTATACCAGAAAAGGCCCTGGGGGCTTTTTTGGCATTTTCAGAATCTTGGGGCCTTTTTTTAAATCTTTTTTGTTACTTAGGCCCCAATATAGATTTTCCCTATAATAAACTCTCTAGCATCTTATATAACTTAAAAAAATAAGGGAAAATTACAATTGGGTCCTAAAGACCAGAATTAATTACAAAAAAGGCACACACCAGAATCCCATTACAAAAACTCCCTTGGGACTTTTTTGTAACTAATTGAAAAATTCTCAATCCATATTTACAACGAAAATGCTATATTAATAACTAAAAATGCTATATTAACAATAAAAAATCTCAATCCGTATTTACAACTGGAAATGTTATATTAACAACTAAGAATGCTATATTAACAACTTAAAATACCATATTAACAACTGAGAATTTTTGTTGTCAACATAGCATTTTCAGTTGTTAATATAACATTTCTAGTTGTAAATACGGATTGAGAATTTTTATTGTTAATATAGCATTTTCAGTTGTTAATATAGCATTTTCATTTGTAAATACGGATTGAGAATTTTTTAATTAATTAAAAAAAGTCCCAAAGACTATTTTAGGATTTTTTTTATAATGAAATTCTAGTACATGACATTTTTATAATTAATTCTGGTCTTTGAGATGAGATAAATACGCCTAAGTGGCTACGTCTAATTTCCAAAAGTATTCCGGACTCCAATGGATGTTTACTTCTTGCAGTTTTAATATTAAACTCGATTCCTTACTATTTGATGACAAAATATAATTTTCAAAAATTTTGCCAACAAATTAAAGAAACTTCAAATTTTCTCAGTTTGGCCAAAAAAAAAAAAAAGAATTCTCAGTTGGATTAATTCCTCGTACAAATTGTCACGAGAATAACTCATTTAATTATTGAATGAAATCCCATTTCCAGTTTGAAAAAACCAATTTTAAAGAGCTATCCTCAACTAAAAGAGCTAACCAGTGACAATTTGCGGATTATTGAATGAAACAAAATGCTATCGGAATGAAACAAGCATGCATGTATATATTCATTTGACTTTTCCAAATGCAATAATTAAAAACAAAAAAAATAATTGTTATGCATGTCGACACTTAACTTATGGTAGATTTGAAAGCCTAATAAATCAAATCAAATATAATATAATTTAGAGTAAAATAAAATAAAAAAAATTCAAACTTACCTAGAAGGGGGAGCGTCCGGAGCAGTAATCGGAAGGCGAACTAGAGAGTGAAACTTGACCACGATGGTGGCAGTGACTGGAAGGCGGAGCGACGGATTGACAGGGCACGGACGTCGACCAAGTGAGAGGGAGAACGGATTGAAGCCACACCAACAAAACAAAAGAGAGGAAGTGAGCATTTTGTAGGAGGGGGGTTATAAGGAGTTTGCGACGGAAGTTTTTTTTGTCGCAAACTCTTATTTTGTGACGGAATTTGAGTTCCATCGCAAGACCCACCATGTCTTGCAACGGAATGTTTATTCCATTGCAATTCGGCGGACTTTTCTCCGCCGATTTATAACAAAATTCAAATTATGTCACAAAATGGAAATTTTTGCGATGGAATTTTAATTCCATCACAAAAATCCCACATTTTGCGACGGAATTTTATTTTCATCACAAAAGTCTACTTTTTGTGATGGAATATCAATTCCGTCGTAAAAAGGCTCAAATTTGTGACGGAAAACAATTCTGTTGCAAATTCACTTTTTTTCTAGCAGTGACTAGAATTATTAACCTAAAAAACTTCTCAACTCAAGGTAAAAATCATGGGTCGTTCAAATCAATGAAAAATATGATCTACTATAATCAAAATAGGGTACAAAAGAGTATGAAACAAATTCACAAACACATGCAACCACTTAGCCAAACGCTACTACAAAAGAGAACTTTTACTTCTATGAAAGATGTCCTTAAAAAAAAGAAAGTAAAAAATAAAGGCGGTGACATTTTTGTAATTATATATGAGAAAAGTTAATTTTTGGCATCCGAATTATAAATTAGGACGCCAAAAACACTACTTTTGACATCCTAATTCAAAATTGGGACACCAAAAATCAATTTATGGCATCCTAATATAAAATACGGATGCCATAAATGTTGCTTTTGGCGGCTCAATTTAAAATTCAAACTCCAAAATGTATGTTTTTGGCGTCCTAGTTAAAAATTAGGATACCAAAAGGTAAAATTTTGCCTCCTCATATGCTATTCTTACGCCGCTCACTTATTCAACATTTTAGATCCAAAATTTTAGATACATCTCTCTCACTGCCACACGCTCTCTCGCCCTGCGATGGTATTGTCCAAGCGCCGCTTGTCTCATGTGGTGCCGAAGGTCAAAGGTCAAAGTCTCACTTGAAAGTCGCCCAATGGAAGCTCTCTTGAAGCTCAAAGCTCTAGCACCGACAGTCTCATGCACATTGTCTGTGCTCTTTCATCTGTGCTCCCTCCTCCGTCCATGCTCAATCTGTGTTGCTCATCCGTGCTTCCTCTTTTCTAGCTAGTATTGCCTAGCTCAATCTGTGTCGCTCTCGCTTGATTTGTGTCACTCTTGCTCAATTTGTGTCACTTGAATGTGAGTTTTTGCTTCTTGGCTCCTCCTCTGGGTTTTCAATGTTTTGGAATGATTTTGATTTTTGGATTCTTTATGTATATTTGGAATTTGTGTTTGATAGATCTAGAAATTGTTTATGTTTTGTGTTTGTAGATCCAAAATTTTTGGATTTTTCAATGAGCCTTGCCTAAAACGTCGGCATGCCTTCGAACTTGGTTTTATGTTTTTTTTTAAAAAAAAAGAAATATGGCGTCCTAAAAATTTTTGGACATCATAAGCCAGTTTTATAGCATCTCAAAAAATTTAGGACGCCATAAGCCACGATTTTCTGTGCCTCCTGGATAGGCATCCACAAGAAAAAGGACGTAAAAAGGGGGGAAGGGCGTAAAGAAGCTTTTTTGTAGTAGTGAAATAACCAAAGCTACAAACATACAATAGATAACAAAGCAGCTGAAAATACTAGAAAGATGTCCTTGACTACGAACACATTTTCTCTCACACCAAGCCTCTAAAAACAGAAATATCACCTAAGAGGGGGAGGGGGAGAATTGGGTGATTAAAAAATTCTTTTCGAATCTCTCTAGAAATGCACTCACACAATAGAGTATAACATAGTAGATATATATATATATATATATATATATATATATATATATATTGACAAAGGAAATTTATAGTAGTTCTGTCTAAACTCTTAACCTATATCCAGTCCCTAAACTCTTTGGGTTTTCAAATGATTACACACTTTGTACTCGAAAATAATCCTCTAACTAGGATTCAGTCCCCCTTACAAGTTGTAATCAAATATCTCGATCTCAAAGTTCCACAACTTTGAGATTCTTACAAGAATAATGATTTAGTAATAGACTCTTGAAAATAGCAGATTAATAAACACTAAAAATTATATATCTAAAGATATTACAAGTGTATGAAACAATAATGTGTATTAATTTCAAAGTGAAACAATAATGTGTATTAATTTCAAAGTAAATGCTAGTGTTTCGGTAGTTGGAGAATTGAATGGTTCTGGTATTTATATTGATTGTCATTTATGACCGTTAGAGAAGCTTGAAGTTTATCCGTTGAGATTAATGGAAATAGCTGTTGAGTTTTGATTGCTTGTTTGTTAATCTGAGTGTCGTGATTCTCATCCCTGAAGATCTTCCTGTTGGATGATCAGGCAACCTATATGGAAAGAACACATATATGACTTCATTTTCTAAACCAACATTTAATGCATCTGATGTAATTATTTTCTTTTTGATTAATCTACATTAAATCACTTGTTTGATCTTCTAAAACTCATTAGTAAATTGATTAAACATTGTTAGAAGTAATAACGAGTGAAGATAAGAAGTATACGAATCACACTTCAACATTTAGCATTTACAAAGATGGTGATTGTAAAACAAGGTCATGTTATACTCGACATGATTTCAAGCAAATTAGAGTGCATTGTAAGAGGAGCTGAATCACCAAGAGGGGGTGAATTGGGGATTCTGAAAATTTTCACGATTTTGCCTCTTATGGTGATTGATTGAATGAAAAACAGGGAGCGGGGAATAATAGTGATGCACAATAGTTTATACTGGTTCGGCCTAACTCCTTGGCCTACGTCTAGTCCTCAGGCGCCCTGATCTTTTCACTAAAATCACTTGATTACACACTCTGTAACTCTGAAGCAATTCTCTCTCTAGAACTTGCTCCCCCTTACAAGTTGTAATTAATGATCTCCCAAATCTCCAAGTCCCCCGACTTGAGATAACATACAATCAATCAAATACAATTGATAAAAACTCTCTTACAGAGCAGATAGATAATCACTGAAGCTCTATAATGTCAATCGACACTCTGTACAATAAAGCACTCTAATAAATGAACAAAGTTAATGCAATTTCGTTTTTCAGCTCAGTGTTCTAGTAGAGACTTGAATACAACTCTATTTATACTTAAAGAGACATTAATAGCCGTTGTTTGCATTCAATTGACCGTTGAAGAAGTTTCTTTTCAGTTAGAAGCAGTTTGGTCCTTTCTCTCTCTACACTTGTGCTTGTTTCTTGTCTTGTAGGATAAAGAATGACTTCTAGTCGTTTATATCCATTGGGATTGTCAGTCCTCACTTAAATGAAAGTCTCTTTATCCTTTTTCCACCGTGTAAGTCTTGGTAATTGAGATTACTGCAAGTTTGGTGGTGTGCATTTATTACTTCTGATAAGACTTTGCCTTTTGTGTTAACAACTCTTTTAATCCGCTTGTATCATCTGTTATTAAGCTGAAATACACTAGCAAACAAATTAAACATATCTAGTAATGATGATAATTAAGAATATAAATCATTTGAATTATTATAAACATTACACAGATTTCACAAATTTGAATTATTAGAAGGCGTGATCAATACTCGAGTTTGTGCACCAATACTTGAGTTTGTCACTATGCACTTAAGCCAAAACTCCAATTTATGAGTCTATACTCGAGTCTTCTTCTTACAGAGACGAGACTCGCAATTTGAGCTTTGGTGTTCCTGATGAACTAAAGCCAATACTCGAGTATTCTTCCCATACTTGAGTTTTGGACTCTTGATGAATAAGTGTCCAAAAACTCAAAACCGGAGTTCCCATCCTATACCGGAGTATTGAAGGCTTAGAAAACTTGATTGCTCTCTGTATGACTCAAAACTCGAGTTTCAGTTTCCATACTCGAGTTTCCACCTTAGTTTTGAAACTCTGGAATTAATTGTGTAAGTTCTAAACTGTGGTTTTCAAAACTGTGGTTTTCAATACTAAGGTTTTTAATTGATTCAATTTTAAGAACCTCTTTGCTTGGCCCAATACTTGAGTATTTTAGTGATACTCGAGTTTTCATAAAACAATTAAATTCAGGAGCCAAGTTGGAAAACTGTCTTTTCAAATTCCAAACTGTAGTTCTCAAAACCATGGTTTTCCAAATTGAGGTTTTCTTTTTTCAGCTAAAACCATTTGAAGAGTCACATAACCCTAAACTCGAGTTTTCATGTCAATACTCGAGTTTTCCCTGATGTAAAACTTGCAATGCTTTCTGTAACTCTCAATACTCGAGTATTCATTTGAATACTGTGGTATTGGCCTAAGTTAAATGCATTGAGCTGTTCTTTGAATCTCAATACTCGAGTTTTCCTATTGAAACTCGAGTATTTCCTCAATCTGCAAGTTTTCAACTTTTTGAGACAACTCTTCATTCTTGATTCCACAATTGATTGTTATCATCAAAACCCATAGAGAACTAACATGCATGACTTGAGTTAAGAGTACTTGACTTGAGTCACTAGGTCATCTTCTTTGAAAATAAGTTTGATTTTTAAATGAAGATGTCTCTGAATGACTTAGGCTCGAGGTTAAAATGTTTAACTTAAGTACATGACTCAAGTTAAGAGTTCTAGGTTCGAGTCAAGCTCTTCTTTCAAAAGTGAACTTCAAAATAGCATTTTGAAAGTGGTTTGAAATCGCATCAGCTTGAGTCATTAATTGACTAGCTCGAGTGAATTAGATTATTGCAAAATATATTTTAACCACTAAACTCGAGTTAATAGATATAGACTTTAGTTAAGGACTTATGAATTTAAAAGTAAGTTTAAGCCCACAAAATATAACTTGAGTCAAATAACACATGCTCAATTTATTGGCATTTCAACAAATATTTCATAAGAGCCCATGACTCAAGTTAAGAAATACTAACTCAAGTAAATATATGTCTCATTGATAGCTCTCGGCCTTGCATTGACTTAAGTTAACAAAGATAGACTTGAGTGAAGCGTAAGTTCAAATACTTATAAAAGTTCTCTGTCTTGTGTTGACTCGAGTTTTACAACTCTAAACTTGAGTCACTTTTGACAGTAAGTTGCTGGCTTAGGTTTCATCAAGTTAAAAACATTTTGACTTAAACCATTAACTTCATTTTGTTTACAATTTTTAGTTATCATCAAAATACATAGAGAACTAATAGCCTCCAAACGATGATCCCACCATTGAAAAATATGAACCATATGTTCAAAACTTGCCGACCAAATTTCAACTCGACCTAACGATCAACGAGTGCAAAAATGCCAATTTACTGACATTGATTTGTAAAGCTATGTTTTCTCATATAGTTGTATAATTAAACCTCTCTAACCACTCCGACCTACTCGGCCTCACTAGGGCTCTTTGGCCCTTTTAGTATTCGACTTCTTTGGCATTGAACAAAAACCTAATAAGTCCCCTCTCTACTTAAATAAGTGAGGCACAATACACCATAAATTAAGAAACCATAAGATTTAAAATGGAAGAAATCACCAAGAGGGGGGTGAATTGGGGATTTCAAAAATTCTTTTTGAACTCTTTTTCAAAACCCTTGAAAAGTAAATAGCAAGAGAGTAAAGGAAGAAAGGCTTGACACACAGAATTTATACTGGTTCGGTCTTAACCTTGACTTACATCCAGTCCCCATATATCTTCCGGGTATTTCCACTAGTTTAACAAGCTTTAACTACAACAATGTAAACTACAAGCAATCCTATTCACCTAGGACTTGCTCCCCCTTACACTTTGTAATTAAGCTACCCCACTCATAGGTTTCCACAACCTTGAGTTTACAGCAATAACTTTTGATTTCAAAGAATCAAGACTCTCCAAAAGAGTAGATAATATTTCTTTCTAATATAGGCTCTGTTTGATATGTGGCTAACGAAAATTCAAATAGTCACAATGACTACATTTAAGTTCTTCACAATAGCATTAATTGAAGATCGCTATAAATGCTCACCACATTCAATTCCGCCAACAACCGAACTATTGAAATGTTGTGCAATTAATTTGACTCAACTACTTCTACTGTTTCATTAATATATTCGAATATACTGTTCTTCAGTGATTATCATTTTTATTTACTCAGTGGGGAGTCAAATCTTATTCAACTTAGTATCATTCACCAACTACTCAAATGAAGATGGTGAGTGACATAGGAGACAAAACTTTCTAAATTATTTTGTTCCCTCAAAATATAACTAATCAAAACTTATTAGATTATAAAATCAACTATAAAGTCCTTGAATGGTGTGAGAATGATCACAACCTCCATCTTTTTTTCCCTCAAGTACAACCCCAATTGAAACGTGAACAACTTTACTACAATATGATATTTGATAGTTCAACAACATTTTTGTATATTTTATTCTAATATATTTGAAGACCTTGGGGACCACAATAATTTCTCGTATTGCTGGAAATTACTACATATCCATTGTTTATTGTCTCCACTAATAATGCCTCCACAACTGCTTCTCCCATGATTCCATAATTGAAGCATCCATTTCGAGAGTGATAAAATGAAAGTCCAATAATTTCCCTCCCATTTTTCTCTTTTTAATTTTAATCACCAGAAATACATCTAATTGCCACATTAGTTTTAACTCCATACCACATCACCATTGTTTCAAATGGTTCTCGTTCTCCCCCCTTAAAATTGGTCAACGTTAAAGGGAGCTAACAAATTGATAAAATATGTGCATTTTTACCCCTTAAAAAATTTTATGGTGCCAGGTTTCCTTTATACACAAGTTAGTTGTTAAAATTTTCTCATTTGCCCCTTTTCTTGTAAAGTTTGTTATTTAAAAAACAGACGTTAAAATCCTTTTTTTCAACATCTGTTTTATAATAAGAGTCGTTAAAACAAAGAGTTTAACGTCTGTTTTTACAAAAAAGTTGTTAAAAGCTATCTTTTAGCATTTTTTTTTTAAATAGACGTTGCAAAGGAGTTAAAATTTTGAAAAATACCACTGCATAATTTTTAACTTTTTGTTACAAAAAATAGACGTTAATTAAAGGTGTTAAAAAATTTTTTTGGAGTAATGATGGGAGATTTAGTAACTACCCTAGCAATCAAAATTAACATATTCATGGATAATCAAGCTTCCAGTAGAAATGAATTATCCAGAATCAAATACTACTATAAACAATTAAATTATTATGAATATTATAATTGTATGGATGTCCATAACATTTAAGAATAAGATTCTTCACCTTCCATCCATTTTGAATAGCATTATAGCTTATAGCCCCTAAATTAATAAGAATCTCTTCCTCTTTGCTCTTCAATTCTCTCTTGCCTTGCCCATCCAGACGTTTCTTATGCTTTTTTTTTCATAACACGTTATGACACTCTACTATAAATTAGTTCATTGAATTTATCCCCGTGGCCACATGCGGTTTGAATTATAATGAAAAATATCAGCGGCTCGTTCAAACTCTTCTTTGAGTACTTTGATGCTGGATTTGTGTAACATTCGACCCAGATCATGAGATAATTCGAAAAATCCTCTATGGATAATGTCGAACATTACCAATCCTTCTTGACCAATTTTTTTTTTTGCGCTTACAGATATAGCAGATCGAGTTGGCATAATCGTGGCAATATGCCCAGTAAAAGAAAAATCCCCACACAATCACCAAGTATGATGTGGTTTCCATGTCCTGTAAGCATGGAAGGATAGCAGGTCTCCTCATGTAACATTCCAAATTTCATGTTCGAAAATCGTATCGGTCGACACATAGCTTTAAGAAAATCAACAGAGTTTGAGATGCTACAGCTTAGAGTACTACGGAAGTGGATAGCGTGTGCTAAGATCTGGACAACGAGTACCTGATATAGAATGTCCAAACATATGATGATGCCCGACATAAGCTGATATATTAAATATCCCGAAGGAATATTCATGTGATACAATTTACAGAGATTTGAATACATTTCTTTGATAAAGAAAGTCTTAAACTAGACCTATGGCGTGGAACCTAACATCAGTTATTCAGTCCATTTGGCCAGATCGGTGTTCAATCTAATGGGAGTCTCACCGACTCTACGGCGACTTGTGACAACCCACCGATGAATCCTTCCTTAGTTTAAGCACCAAATAGACCAAAATAACTTTGTTACATTCGTGCCAGAGTACTCTGCTTATAACACTTCTACCGACCTTCATCTTTGATCGCTGCCTCTATACGACTCTATCCTCTGGCACCTTCTCTATCCCGGTTTCTTTCCTGTACTATTCATTAAGACTGAGGTCCAATGCCCATTGGTCCTCAGGTAACGGTTAACCTCATATTTACATATATGGCATATAAACACAGCAAGTGATTCACTTCCAAACATGTCACCAACTATGTCACTCCCAGTGAATGCAAATGTACCGCTCCCAGCGAAATATACTACTCCCAGTGAAAACAGATATATCACTCCCAGTGCATGCAGATGTACAGTTATCCTTTAACTACAACATGTATTCAAACAACACACCACAACCAGCACACAACACACATACCACATATACACATACTATAAATATCAGAGTTAGTGTTACAGTACGCGAACGTACCTTCGTTTGACGCTATACGGTATTTCTGGCGGAATACGGTGCGACAGTTGGTCAAAACGTATTCAGGGATATCCTATAAGGATAATATTGTTTCTATTAATTTATAAACATTATTCCAAGAGATATCTTGGCTATATAAGACCATTTTATCCCTGGTGGATTTATTTTCCAGTTTATTCCCTAATTTTCGGAAAAAAACGCTGATCCAGCATTTCTGGGCAGAATTTCGCCTAACTTCGAAAAATCATAACTAATTCTAGAAAAATCGAACCGAGGATCCATAAAATTTCCCGGAATCCTTGAGAAGTATACCTTCGAGGAAAAATACTGGAACTTACCCATAACTCATGGAAAATTCCCAGTTTAATCATTTCAAACTGCTGCCCAGAATTTCACACAGAAAACATAACCTAACTTCTGAGATTTTTATCTTTTTGCAAAGAGCTTCAAATCACACACTCTTTATAGATTCAGAAAACCCTAGATGTCTACTTTCACCATGAATTTTCTCAGAATTTTCGAACATCATCTTCTTCATAAAATACTGGCGTTTTTACCTCTGACTCCAGGAATCGCTAATCGATAAGATTTCGCCAGAGCTTTGCTATTTTGATCATAATCTTCCAAAAATTTTCCTATAACTTCTTCTTCATCAAATTTTCGAAATGAAGACAGTGGAAAGCTTAACAACATGAGATTAAAACTGGAATTGGAAGTTTGATGATCAAAACAACATTTCTAGCATTTCTACTTCATAACTAAGAACTTGAACTTATGAACCAAAAACTCTCTTACCTCTTGAAGAACCTTGCTTCCTACTTCTTGAAGCTCTTTCAATCTCTCCCACACACTCTAAATTTCGGTTGTGCTTGGAGGACTTGGTGAGAAATTTGTGAAGAGGAGGCCTCTATTTCTAGTGAAATGTGATGGCATTTTGGTAGTTTTTCCACCTTGCATTTTAACCATTGGATTTCCCTTAGCAAAGAAGCTTGAATCCCTCCCCTACACCTCAAAAAAAACGTCACCCTCCCCCCTTCTTCACCAAGTAGTCTTGCTTTGTCCCCAAGTCATTCTACTTCTTCATTAAGTTTCACTTTATCCCCTAATTACTTCCAAATGCTAATTTAGTTGGCTCTAAGTTGGTATTTTAATTCAAAATCCAATTTCACTTTTGTAATCCTAATTTTATGACTAGATTTATGGTGATTTTTAATTTCCCAAACACTTAGGTATGAATCTTAAAAGTTTACGAAAATAACTTTAGGAATAGCCAAGTTGAAGCTCATAATTCACTGATTCCAAATATATATTTATATTTAATGCTTAGTTCCAATATTTCAAGATATGATTTATTTTCTATAGATTCTCATCTATTTTCACCTCATTTGATAACAACTTGCTTCCCAAGTTAAATAACTTGCTCCCTAAGTCTTTGAAGCTTCTTCCTTACACTATCTTTCTTGACTTATGTTCCTCCTTGCTCCCTAAGCAAGAAACCGTCCCCCCTCTACTAATTTAATTATTCATTTATATCTTAATTGCTTTCTTAAGTCAAGAAGAAAAATCTCCCATTGGTCCAATTTATTTGTGTAATTTATTCCATCATTAAATAGGAATTTTCGCCCCTTTTATTAGTGAAAGGAAGAATTAGATAAATCCTTGGTTACTATTGCCAATATAGTGTTTTAAGGGTTACTAGACTTAATTACCAAAGTTTGACAAGTTTCTAATTTAATTTTGATGATTAAAAACTCCTTGTATGCTAATCAATATCATTTGGTCTTTAATTATGACCTTTAAAAAAATTACTCATTAACTAATCTCAAAAATTAATAAAGTATCTCAATTACTGCAATTTCAATTGCCCAATAATTGTTACTAATTTCCTCTAATTGATTTTATCATCCTCTAATGATTTTAATTGCTGAGATGGTATAATTAAAATTATGCTAGATTATGATAATCTTAGGATATTTTATGATCCTCAATAAGATTTAGAAAATTGGATTTGGATTTATTAGAATCCAAAGAAAATTCCCCTAAAAATGATAATAAATCAATTAAAAATTTAGAGACAACATACTCTCCTATTTTAATAGGTATTATTTGCCAAAATATGGTTCTTTAAGAGAAATATAAATTTTAGGATATTACACCTCATTTGTGAAAAATGAATGCGCATTAAAACATACGCATGCTGGATAAGGTCCCTTGATTTGTCCATGGTTGTTATCTGAATGGCAAGGTAAACATCAAAGTCACTTTTACACATACAGAGCACCCTTATGTGCCCCCATATTGTTTTAGCTAGTTTTTTAATATTTTGTCTTGAAAATTATTTTTATAAGCACATGCAAGTAAGCAACACTAATGATGGGTTTATTTTTAAAGTTTGATGCTTTCTCCAATTCCAGAAGATCCTTCTACTAGTTCAAAAAAGAGCTTTGAGATCGCCTCATTTAGAACGGATTATAGAGAACCAGGTCTTAAAAATATGACCGGTGGCAGTTTCGTAAATATAAAGAACTTTTTGGACTGGATTATAAAGGATCCAGTCTTAAAAATATGACCGGTGGCACTTTCGTGAATATATAGAACACTTTTGAGACCGGATTATAAAAGATCCGGTCTTAAAAGTATGACTGGTGACAATTTCGTAAATATATAGAATACTTTTAAGACCGGATTATAAAAGATCCGGTCTTAAAAGTATGACTGGTGGCAATTTTGTAAATACTTTAAGAAGACGCCGATCAGAGATGAGTCCGAGAATGTGATGCTTTATTCCCTCGCTTAATTGAAATTATATACAGATGCTAATAAGTAAATAATCTTCTGACCTAGGTAGTTCCTATAATATAGGGATTACAATCAGGAATATAATTACGAAATTAAAAAAACCATAATCTGCTAACTTAATTCCTAAAATCTCTCTAACAACTTAATTAAGATAATTGCATAATATAATTGTATATGTTAACTAATTAAATCTGGATGTTAAGACATATTGTTAATAATAATTGGTCTAAAAGATTAAAAAATATTAAAAAAATTATTACTTTTAAGATTGGATGTTAAGAATATCCAGTTTAAAAAGGTGAACCTTTTAAGATCGACATTTAAAAATATATGGTCTAAAAGATAAAGAAAAAAATAAAAATAAAAATTATTACTTTTAAGATCGGATCTTAATAATATCCGATCTAAAAAGTGAACTTTTAAGACCAATGGTTAAAAATAGGGTTAAAGTGCAAAAATACACATGAGCTTCTTCTACAAAAGCGCCCAGCACCATGTGCTTTTTTTGGAAACAAAAATACACATGTGGTTACCATTTTGGAGAAAAAGTCACATCCGACCATTAAGTCACTGTTCACCGTGATGAGAGAGAAAGAGAACAGTAACAAAAATGCGCCCGAAAATTGAATTTCCCTCTCAAAACATTGAATTTCCATTGTTTCTCTTCCACTTTTCCAAATCTATATGAAGCTGGTACTATTCTTGGCCGTTTTGTAACTCACCGAAGTCGGCGGTGTTGATGGAGTGAAGCTTGGAACCAGAGACCCACATCAACATCGAGCTCTTCTCAGTTCACAGTTCTCTCAATCTCGACAGAAGCTAGCTTCTGCAGTAGTTGGTTTAGCTTTTTCCGTCTTTTCCACAATCTCTTCGAAGATCTTTTTGGAATTTTTGATTTTTTTTGTTTTTTCCTGTTTCATTTCCGTAGTTCCCTTTGTTTGAATTTCCCTTCTTTTACATGGCCTCAAAAATGGAAATTGAGAATTCTACCGATCCTTCTCCATCTTCGTAAGCATGAATTCCCTTTGTTTCTACTTCTTTTGGAATTTTTTTTATATTATATATTGTAGGTGATTAATTATTCACTTTGTTGAACAGTTTATTCACATGAAGCAGTTATCTCGCTTAATTCAAAAGCAAACTATGAAGCAAAAGCTCGCTGCATATTCGGAAAGCCAAGCCCATATTTCAGATCCTACCGAACCTAACGAATAGATTCAACAAGTTTAGAAGAAAGGAAAAGGTAGCAGCCTCAGGTCGAGTAATGCTCACAGGGATCGTGTGCCACCCCTATATACTTCGAGCATCAGAGCTGCTCCGCTGCAGCAGCAACAACCACAAAACCAACAGCAAGCATCCTACTCGGGCACGATGGTGGTGGTTAGGAAGGGGGGAGAATTTTTTTTTTATCCCAACTTTTTATAAGACCAGACTTTTAAAATATCTAGTATTAAAAGTCTTACTTTTGAGACCTCATATTTTAAAAATCCAGTCTTAAATCAAACTTTTAAGACCGATATTTTCAAAGTCTGGTCTAAAAACAATTATTTAAGACCGGTCGCACATCCAGTCTTAAAAGTAACAGGCTTTTAAGACCGCTTGGAACGAGACCGGTCATTAATCCGGTCTTATGGGGCCTTTTTCGTCCGGTCTTAAAAGTCTTTTTTCTACGCGTGTTCGGTTACCAGTGCCACTTCAATATGAAGATACTTGCTCTTCACATAAAGGTATAATTACATCCTCTTAGCCTAAATTAAATACTTATTTATTTAAAGTACTAATACATTATTCTTATGATATCAATTGATTAATATGACAAAAGGCACAATATTGAGGTGGCCAGCAACCACTTTATCTCTTATTTTGTGTTTATATGTGAAGAAGCCACGTTTCTTTCAATTTGGGTACTTTGTAAAGGTCACTTAGTGATTTTAAGAAATAGCATGCATTTGCAAAAAGACTCTCAAGTCTTGATAATGTGATTTTTACCATGTCTTTCAGGCTTATGACTCAAGAATTTTATCCTGTCTTGAAGACACTAGCATATGACAGTACCCATGTAAAAGAAAGGAATAAGTAATATACAAATTGGCCATTGATACTTTAACGAAGATTTGTGGCTTCTAAAGAGAGTAATGTCTCTTGCCATGTTGAAAAGTACATATATTGTCATGGTCATTGACATATAATTTTGAGTAAAGATAGTAACGATATGGCAAAGCCATCTAGACATATGACCATGACTTTATTAAAATTGAAAATAAATGGTTATTGAGACAAATGACTCTGAGAAAATTTCAAGAGTAGTTACGGAATCAAATAGCTAAAAGGTGGTCTTATTACAATATTGATGCATTTTATTGTGCCATTTGTGTTAGGTCTCTATGAGTTTTAATGAAGACTGACAATTGTAAATATAAAGTGAAGTTTGTCTTTAATAAGTTGAAAAACTTACTGTCAAAGACAAACTCAAGTTTGGAGTTCCAAAAATCGAGTTTGGACTTGACAAAGTAGCTTAGTTTTATGAACTTAAAAGAAAACTACGGTTTGCATTTACAAACTATAGTTTATGTTAATCAGAGAGCTCTCAGTTTTTCTACACTAAGTCAAACTCGAGTTTGTATTGAAAGACTCGAGTTTGTGGAAGACATAAACACTTCAATATTTTGAAGTTAAGCAAACTACAATTTGATATTCTAAACCTCAGTTTTACACCCAACGGCTATAAAAAGTTTTCTATGTTTTGAGAAAACTCAAGTTTAAGTTTCCAACCTCGAGTTTGAATCAAACTGAGAGTTTTCAAAAATTTCATGTTCAACACAAACTCCAATTTGTTATTTACAAAGAGTTATCAACGTTTTCTATAAGCTTGGAAAACTCGAGTTTAATAATGTAAACTCAAGTTTGTATCAGGCAAAGAAATTTCAAAGTTCTTCGCTTACAAAAGAAACTCAAGTTGAGTTTTGGAAACTCGAGTATATGTCAAACAGAGAGCTACGCTCTATTTCTTGAACTTGAAAACTTCAGTTAAGCCTTGGAAACTCTAGTTTTGAGTTTTGTGGATTTAAAATTAGTTTCTCATTAAAAGTAAGAAACTCAAGTTAGTCACTAAATGACCTAAGTTTGTTCATTTGCTCAAAATGAATTTCAAACTTCAAATCACAATGGTCATTCTTAGAATGAACCAAACTCAAGTGTGATACTTAATGACTCGAGTTTTGCATTGTTTCAAAATATATGTTTCAAAAATCTAAATTACGACAGAATGAACAAACTCCAGTTTATTTATATAAACTCAAGTTTGTGTCAAACAATTTGAAACTCTGATTTCTGAAATCTACGATTTGATCCTGTTTAAACTATATACTTCATGATTTTACTTTATATTAATCTCTGTTATACTTGATCGATTTGTTCATGAGTTTTAGATGAATTTGACAAGAATCAAGGTGAAATCAAATATGGGTTAAATGCAATTAATGAAGAACCAAGAACAAACTTGAACTTTTTCCTCTATCCTAATGGTTCAGCTCAGACCATTACAGATCGTCCATATCACTCTCCAACAATCAAATAAAGTTTATGGAATGACAAGAATACTAGAAGACCATCTGCAACAACTAAATCCAGGATTCTAGCTAAGAATTGAAGAAACAAAGAAATATATTCAATTGTCATATTCCAAATATCAAGCTGAACATTGAAGATTTAAAGAGAAGAAAATGTAACGGCTAGTCTCTTTGGTTGATTACAAATACCTAGAAGACTCGAAGAACAACAACAACAACACACAAATTACAACTGATTACATTCTTGTTTGATTCTTTGTTATGCATAATATTATTTGAACTTTAGTAATATTTATTCATATATGCTTTTTAAGAGAGTTTGTTTTTGAAAATCATTCGATTACTCGTTTGAGAGAACTCAAGGTTATGGAACTTGTGAATTAGGTTATTTAATTACAAAGTGTAAGGGAGAGCAAGTCCTAGGTGATTAGGATTGTATGAGAGTTACATTTTTTGTAATTAAAGGCTATTGAGATAGTTGAAAATCCCAGAAGGTATTTGAGGACTGAACATAGGTCAAGTTAGGACCGAACCAGTATAAATTTTACTGTGTTAAGCTTTTATTCCCTTGCTTTGTCATACTCTGTTTTCGGTCTAAAACTTGGGTGTTTTCAAAAAGATTTTTAAAATCCCCAATTTAACCTCTCTTGATGATTTCTTCCATTTACAATTTGTATACAAATTAAAGGGATGATATTATTCATATTTGGTTCATTGATATCTTATTAGTATAATCTTATTCAATATTAGTTTGATTTTATTGTGATTTATTGTTGTTAAATTTTATCACTACTACAAAAAATACTTTTAATGTTCTTTTTTTTTAAAAAAAAAACTATTTTTACTTCCTTTTTGGGGGAGATGTATATGTAAGCATCGTAGTAAGGTTTGAGAGCAACGTCTATTAAAAAATGATGTTGTAAGACCCTTACAGCACAAGTATGCAACTTACGGCGTCCATTTTATTCATTGATATCTTATTATTATAATCTTATTCAATATTAGTTTGATTTTATTGTGAGTTATTGTTGATAAATTTTACCACCACTATAAAAATTATTTTTAGCATATGTTTTTAGGCTATTTTTACATTCTTTCTAGGAGGGCATTAATATGGGCGACGTAATATAATTTAGGAATAACGTCCCTTTTTAAAGGGATGAGGTAAAAATCTTATTGCATCTATTTTAGTAAAACCAACACTGTAAGGTTCTGTTTTTTAAAAATAAAAAATTTACTTTATTTTTTTCACTATCCATCAAATGTCACCTTCAATTTAAGCTACAGGACATTATAGATAGAATAAACAAGCGCAAAATAATATGCTTCTCACCATTTGGTCTGTTTATGAGCACACATATGAATAGTCTTGGATCACTCGAACTCATCCCACTCACTTGTTCGGGCATCAAAATGAAAGAGAAGGATTGTAAAGTTCTCTAAGAACTGCAAATGTAATATATCAAGTCACAAGGCACATAAATAAATACAAACATGTAGTTAAAGAGAGGAGAAATATATACATTTTTAAACAGCTGCATCATTATTGTCCTTTTGATTATAGCCAGCAGTGAAGGTTACGAGGTACGTTGGCTTAAAGGTAAATCCTGCAAGAAACAACAAAATAAAGGCTCAATATTTAGATATTAACCAAACAAAAACATTAAAAAAAAAAAAAATTGGAACCAAAAGATGTAGTAAACTACTTTTCCATGTTATACTCTTCCAAAAATCATTTCATTCTCAAACTGGGAGGTATATAGCAAGTTTAATTCATAAAATAACTTCTTACCGAAGGAATGGACTAACTTGACTGCAATTAATTAAGACATATTTAGGTTCTTGAAACTTTTCAGTTGCAATTAGTTTGAAGTTCTCCATGTGTTATTCGAGACTCATTTTCTAACAAAAAGGTCAGAAAATCAAGACTAAAGGATGTTACGGTTCTTTGCTTTGTACTACATCTAGATTCCTCCTCTATAAGATCATCATTAGTCATAGTATCCTGAGATATCACAGTATTCTTGTAACGTCCTCTATTTTTTTCAATAATTATAAAATAATAATAATAAATCAAGGGTTTGATCAAACCATACATATATCAAATGTTTAAAATTAAATAAACTAGAACATGCAAAACGAGCCCTAACGTGACAATATATAATAATCCAACATAAAATAAAAGGATGGAAGCACTATTGTTAACAGAAGTAACTTAAGCTTCCGAACCTTTCCCTGATGGTCTCGCACGAGAACTATCACCTGAAAAATAATAATCATCAATTCATCTCATCAGGCATACAAATAATTGCTCGTGAGCTGTCAAGTGAGATGTTATAAAATCATAGAAACACATATGTATATATATCAATGCACCATATCAATAATTCATTTTTCAGATTTAGCACATCAATACACAAATCAATTTACAAGAATTTATTCTCGGTCCTTCCTTATTTCCTCCCTGCCTTATTTTCCTCTGACTGAACCCATGGGCTAGTACTCACCCATGTGACTGGTAGTTCAACTCAACAAGTTTACCGATCAAGTGATATGGACCGGCCAAAATCCACAGAGCACAAGATCGGACTATGGGTTCCCCCTCTAATGTACTAGTGGGGTGTCAAGGCCCTACTAAAGACAAGTAGGCCAAAGGACTAACCAATGTACACTTGGAAGTTCACCACCTTATTTTCTCTTTTTGTACAAAATTTCACTCCCTTACTTCCCCTTTGAATAATTTCCCGTCAAATTCACATCCACCGTCCCCTCTTACAATTCACAATTCACGAATAAGATATTTTCAATCTCATAATTCCACATAGATTCATATAATATAATATAACTAATCATTCTTTCATGAAAATAAATCTCATAAGACAATTTCATTATCAACATAGTTTCATAATTTATATAATTAAAAATACTCACAAACATCATACAAGCATACACAACAAGAGGAAAGTGGTCACTTCTTGCCAAAGCCAATTATTATCACCATGCTCCCAATCCAAGAATTTAAACACACGCCAAAATCAATCTACGCCAATTAATAATTGTTCATAATAAAAATTAATTTTAAATTCCTATAACAACTATTTAATAAATCAAAACCGATTAAAATTAACTATTAACCATTATCTACATTCCTATGGTTTTATATTGAGAAAAATCAAAACCTGCCTAAAACCCTAGCCCTAAAATATTCTCTAATCAGCATGAAATTACCATCATAAGAAGGATAACATTGTTTAGAACAATTTTTAAGAAGGAAGTTTTATGATTAGAAGTGATCTTGAATACCTTATTGATCCCAAAATGTTGAACCCAAGACTAAATTTTGGAGCCACAACGCCGCTGCTTCGGAAATTATCTCCAGTACGCGAATTGCAATTGACTTCTTCAGTACGCAATGACAATATGGAGAGGTGGGGTATATATTAATCCCCCCCCCCCCCCATGTTGTGGATAAAGGGCACGTGCCCTTTAGTCATTATATATATATATATATATATATATATATATATATATATATATATATATATTATTCTTATTTTTTTAATAATAATAATAATATCATTATTTTTATATTTTTATATTTCATTCATTATATTAATCCTTTTTATTATTATTATTATTTTTTATCATAATATCTTAAAACAAAATTTAGGATGTTACAATTATTATCATCATTACCCTTATTGTATGGAAATACATTATCAAAGAACGTAACGTTCCTTGAGTCAATAACCGTATTTACATGGATATTTGATACATTGACTTATAAAACCAGAAAACCATATGCACGACTGTTAAGTGCATAGCTAATAAACACACAGTCTACTCTCATAGGCCCAATCTCACTCTTTTTGTGTTTAGGAATCAAAACCTTTCCAAAGCACCCCCACAGTTTCAAATATTTTAAGGAAGGTTTATTTCCTTTCCATATTTCGTATAATATGCTTTGTATCTTTTGTGGGGCACTTTATTAATTAGAAAGTTAGCCAGTAAAATGGCTTCCACCCACAAATTATGTGGTAAACCAAACGTAATCAACATTACATTCATTACTAATATGCAACATTCAACCATAATAATACCATAAAGATTTCACATAATTAGGTAGTGATGCACACCCCAACTAGAAATATTTATCATCTTTGGGTGTCTAAATAAAACTATCAATGTTTATGTTCAATAATTATAAAGACAACTAATCAACCTTTGGGTTGATCCATAATCGCTCTATAACAAACTTCAATTCACCCACAAAACAAATATAACTTCTGTGACGCCCTCCTTGTAGGGCCGTTATTTGATCAGAGTTAACACGGATAGGCATCGAAATGATTTGGACGACTTAATTGTGGAATAATGGTTTCTGAAAATGACTTAGTTTGAAAACATGAGGATAAATTTTTCGCGATTTGAATTCATCCCATAGTTGGATGTTAATACAGTAATCCAAAATAGACGAATGATAAACGTTAAAGTACAGTCTCATTACTCCTATTTTCCCAAAATGTTCCAATTGTTGTAACCCTTACAGCTGCTTCTTGCCTTTTGATCCCAAACCACTACCTGTATCTTTCATGTGGTCTGAAGTCCAAATGAATGGACCCCAAGGGTAACAATTAATCTCACGCACATGTATGAAATAATAAATGACAGAATAACACATGTTAAAGCATAGAAGCATTTACAAGTACAAATAACTGTAATACCCGGATAATTATATTGACAAATAATACCTATTGGAAATTGGTGAATTTGTGGTCTCAAAATTAGTATAATAATTACCTTATTTCCTAAGGTGATTTCTCATGAAATTAGGAGGGATAAAGAAAATTAAGTGTCAAAAAGGCTTAAAAATGCATTTTAGGGCCATAAAACATCCTATAAAGAATTGTGATAAATTCTAAAGGGTAGTAAAATAATTATTAAAAATTAGAAAGAATATTGTCCTTAATTTAGACAATTTAATAAATTATTTCCTTTGAAAATAAAAAGAAGAAAAATTAAAAAGTATTCTGAAACCAAAATTGGCTCCATGATTTTTGATATATTACAATGGGACATAAAATACCAATGTAAGTAAAATAGTTGTGAGATAATAATTATTACTAATTAAGAAAATTGTCAACAATTAGTAAGTAATTAGTTAAATAATTAATGGCTAATTGTTTAGATATGAATAAAGAAGAAAAACTGAAATTTGTGTGTGTGTGATGTGTGGTGTGTGAGTGTTATGAGATGTGGAGAGTTGTGAGTGTGTGTGTGTCTAAGTGTTGTGCATGTGTGTGTGTGTAGTAGCAAAATTATAATATCTACATAATTATGATTATAATAATAATATAAAGTGAGATATTTTGAGAAAAAGCAAATAGGATAGAGGAGAACTGATAGAAAATAAATCATATCTCAAAATATATGAACTAAGTATCTAACATAAGGACTTATTATATACAAGTGAATTTTTATCTCAAAGTAGTCTATCTCCGAAGTCATTTTCCGTAAACGACAGCGGTTGTCCAAAAATGTTCGGCAGGCAACGGAATGTCCTTAATGAGATCAAAAATTTAGATAACCCAGGTATCTTAAAAGAGAAAGAAAAGATCTTCAGGGCTATGTTCCCGGAATTTTGAGATTTCTCAAGATTACGTGATTAGGAACAGGGACTTTATCGGTAGAAAGCTTCTTGAGCAAGTTGGTGACATCACCTTGGTGACATAGGATGAGGTCAGCATAGTAAGGTGTATGGCCAAGATCTTGCGACCTTAAAGAAGTGCGATCCGACGGTCAGAAACTGATTAGACAAAGTTCAAAGGAATTACCAAAATGCCATTGTCTTTTTCTATAAATAGCCCTTCCATTCTCCTTCATTTTCTCACCAATTCACTTGCCTAGTTCGAAATCTAGAGAGATGTTAGAGAGAGGGAGGAGTAGCAAGGTTCTGGGTAAGTTCTTCGGTCCCTAGTTTTAAGATTCTAGCTTCGTTCGGTAGTTATGGTAGAAATGTTTGTTTGATCTTTTAGTCTTCCAATATGTTGTTGATATCATGCTTAAGTTTAAATATGGTATTTATTTCGAAAATATGATGGAGAAAGAGATACGGAAAAATTTTGGAAGATTAGAGTCAAAGTAGTGAAGCTATGACAAAATTCCACCGACTAATCAGACTAGGGGCAAAATGGTAACTTATACCTAAAATGTCTGTTATGATATTAAATATTCATATCTGTGATATAATCCTTATAGGATATCTGAAAACACGAACCGCTGTTTCCGCCGTCGTACCGCTGTCAAATGTACCAAATTTCGACGAAAGTACCCGATATCGTCAATGAAGGTACGGACGCGTACTGTAACTCTAACTCTTATGCTGCTTGTATGCTTTATATATAATGAGATGATTCATATAGTCATGGACAAGACTGGGTCTTGGGTCATGGACTGTGGCTAAGACAAGGTCTTAGGTCACCTTGTTAAATACATTCAGCTTTTAATGTGAAAACGTGTTACAGTCTTGGTAATGCCGTATAGATGTTTTCCTAGCGCTGAGGACACGCTCCGGGGCGTGGCACTGGTTTATGTGCAAACTATGTGGACCTTACATGGGCTGTGTGCTATGTAGGTATTGTTGAGATATGAATTGATACATGTGCTGTGTGTTATGTATAGTTATATGCTGAAATGTAAATGAATATCTATCATGCATACTGTCATACTTGAGCATAAGGTTAACCGTTACCTGAGGTCTAATGGGCATTGGACCTCAGTCTTAATGAATAGTACAGGGAAGAAACCGGGATAGAGAAGGTGCCGGTGGAAAGAGCCGTGAAGAGGCAGCGGTCGAAGACAAAGGTCGGTAGAAATTATTAGGGCTTAGTTTCTGGCAGAGTATTCTGGCACGGATTTAACAAAGTTATTTCGGACCATTTGGTGCTTAAACTAAGGAAGGTTTCATCGGTGGGTTGTCACAAGTCGCCATAGAGTTGGTGAGACTCCCATTAGATTGAACACCGACCTGGCCAAATTGTCTGATTAACTGATGTTAGGTTCCAAGCCATAAGTCTAATTTAAGACTTTCTTTTATCAGAGAAATGTATTCAAATCTCTATAAATTGTATCACATGAATATTCCTTTGGGATATTTAAAATATCAGCTTATGTCGGAGCATCATCATATGTCTGGGCATTTTATATCAGATACTCATTATCCGAATCTTGGCGCACGTTATCCATTTCCACAGTACTCTGAGCTGTAGCATCTCAAAACTCTGTGATTTTCTTAAAACTAAGTGTCGACCGACACAATTTTCAAGCATGGAATTTGGGGTGTTACAATAACCGTTACCACAGTTAACGATTAAAGACCACAACCCTTGTCTAGGACACGTAGCCCCATGAGACCGCAGCCTCAAATCCATAGCTAGGAAAAAAACATATAACTAGTAAATCAACCAGCATACATAATCAGCTAATTAATACATAAACACTTACACACATGTTTACAAGATTAGAGTTACCCACCTCCTACTTGGATCCTTATCTCTTGACTGAAATTGTTGGGATAAAAAAAAGTGTCAAAGTTTGCCTAAAAACGTTTATCATCGCTGTTATTCACTTACTCGAATCGCAAAGAAACTAATTACGCGAATTAGTTTAGAGGATTAATAATAATTATTAATCCCTTAAAATTTCCCCAATTATTGTTGTTGTTGTTGTTGTTGTTAATCCTAATAATAATAATAATTCCTCATTTATTATTTATTCCCTCTTTTATTTATTTATTAATTAATAATCATTCAAAATTAATAAAGACCAACAATCATATGAGAATATGATTTAATGTATTTTTTTTAATGATGCTCATGGTTTCTCTTAAGACCTTGATCAATACTATTACTACATAATTTATGCTTCAAGTAAATTTTGAGTTTAATAAATATTAAAATCACATTAGAATAAATTTTATAAATACTAATTTGAATGTAATAACTCCAGAACATGTATTCATATTTCTTTACTCACACACTTAAAAATAATGGAACTCCAAAACATGTATACACATATAAACCTACAATAATTACATGTTCTCAAAAGCTTAAGCATTATTTTCTAATTCCACGTGTATGTGCAACCTTCTTTTCCTAACTAAAAAAAAAAAAAACTCCAGATGACGCCACATGCAACAGGAAAACTTGATTTTATAATACATACATACATACATACATACATATATATATATGTGTGTGTGTGTGTGTGTGTGTCTTCTTTGCATGCTACACGTTTTTTAAACTCAAAAGGTAAATATACATATATACTCACATGCACACCTATGAGTTTGCTTTATCCACATGCTTATATCAGTAAAAAAAAAAACACAGCAAGATCATGTGGTTGTATATTTCCAAAAGTTTCCCTTCTTGCATTATATACTTAGCAGCGTTTTGAACAGAAGAAACAAAAAAACAATATGACAACAATGCTTCCATATTATTATATATATATACTGATGCACAATAAGCTTCCTCTTCCTTTCCATGGGCCGACACATATATACACAAAACAACAAGGCTTCCTTTTATTTTCTTAAATGTTTCACTTAAAACACACACAACAACCCCATCTCATGCATCACGTCTGATACATACATACATACATACATACATACATATATATATATATATATATATATATATATATATATATATATAATTACTTAACCTATGCGTTTTTCCCTCCCTTTTCTTCTGCATATGACAGCAACCACGTAAATATATATATTGTTAAATCTCTGTTTTCCATCTCAGTTTTCAGCAAGCTCAGTGTTTTTCTTCCTTCTTTCCAGACAGCGTTTTTACCCTATACATAGACTTAACACACGTATATACATAAACTTGACTTGTTCCCTTTTTTTTCTTCTTTCATATGACAACAAGTTCACGTACAAGGAACCAACGTCCAGCGTTTTTTTCTTTCTTTCCCTATATATATATATATATATATCTTAAAAATCGTGTAGCTAAATAGGAGTAAAATTAAAAAATTATTGACTTTTCAAACAGAGTTAGTGAACTTTATTTATTATTATTATTATTTTATCTTTGAGAAATATGTTCCTTATAACTAGAACGACATGAGTACATGTAAAAGAATATGGTTAGTTTGGTTCATTTAAAATGTTATATTTTATATTAATAATTGATAATTGATATTGATTACTCGGTTAACAGAAATATATATATATATATATATATATATATATATATATATATATATATATATATATATATGTTTTTAAGAATTTGTTGAGAAATTCATGAAAAATATAATTTCAATCAAATACCTCAATTTCGAAAAATTGAAATATAATGTTTTAAACATTATAATGGTATTTTTAGATTTGTCGTAATGTTAAGAATAATGAATAACCATTTCCAAATGCTTTAAAAGTAAGTTTAAAAAGAACAAAAGTTAATTATTATATCTTTTTATAAAAAAATTATTTTGAATACTTTTAATATCATTACTTTTATATATGTTGTAAACAATACTCTTTACCTTCAAAAATAATTGGAGGTTTATCTTTATTTTAATTAAAATAATTATCACTTTAGATTTTAAAAAAAGGGTTAAGGAGCGAAATGGCCAACAAACTATTGGCTCAGAACCACCCTGACCAATAAACTCTTATGTGGACCTTATATACCAATAAAGTTTACGAAACAACAAAAAAACACAAAACCATCACTTGGCTACTAACGTCTGTTTTCCCTCTCTTTTCCCCTCTTCACTCCCCTTCCTGCAATCTACACTGTCCTTCAAGCTAAGCACAGTTCTCTTTTGCAAATCGATGGTGTAATGAGCTATAATCTCTATTGAAAAGGAAAGTGAGGGTGTTTTTAGTCATTCTATTCGGATTTGGATTATCGATCCTGTTTCAAAAATAAGAACTGAAGGGGGAACTTCATCAATTTGCTGAACTGAGTCCTCATTTCACGTTTTTGTAATCAATGCCTGAGGGCGTAATCATCATCATTGACTATCCTTCTTCATATATTACCTCTCTTGGAAAGACTCGTTCGATTGTTCCTTCCGTTATACAATTTCAAGCGATTGGCTCTGTGACTGCTTCAAATTTTCTTCTATTATTCTTTGCTCTCTCAGATCGATTATTATGTCGTTGTCTCCTTTCTCGTTGCCGGACTCCGTTTGCTGTTCTGCAAGTTCTCTCTCTAATTTGGAACGCTTTCTTCATTGTGTTACTCCGATGGTTGCTTCTAAAATTCTTCCTCAGGTATTTTCCCTCTCCTTTTTCCCTCCAATTTCCCCTATTTTCAGGTAATTTATTTTTTTCTTTTTTAATTTTCCCCGATCGTTCTTTGTCAAATTGATGGCTTTTTTTTCACACCTGTCCACAAGTGAAAAGAGTGAAAATGTTGGGGGATTAAACCTTATTAATTCAAGCTATAGGTATAAGTGGATATGGTTCCGCAAGTTTTCTATATCAAACACGGAGAACAGATTCATTGTGGTGGGCTGTGACACCTATGCTTACTTCAGGGACTTGAACAACACGTTTAATACTAGTTGCTCGTTGAGTTGTAGTAACGAGACGAGGTTTGAGGAAGTAGGGGCGTGCTCTGGTGTGTGATGCTGCCAGGTGAGTCAAAATCAATGAAATAGACGTTAGTAGCCAAGTGACGGTTTTGTGTTTTTTTGCTGTTTTGTAAACTTTATTGGTATATAAGGTCCACATAAGAGTTTATTGGTCAGGGTGGTTCTAAGCCAATAGTTTGTTGGCCATTTCGCTCCTTAACCCTTAAAAAAAAGTGTTCCTTTTTTTGACAATATTACATTTCAATAAATGAGAAGTGTTTATTTTGAACATCACAACAAATAAGATTATTTTAGTAAAGTACCATTATATTTTGCTAACATTAGGACTAACTTCCCCAATCTGGGCCCACAACTAGTAACAATTATTTTGGAAAAGATATATATGTGTGTGTGTGTGTGTGTGTGTGTGTGTTCTTAAAATGACTTTGTATTAGATTCTTATGTGAGGAACACTGTGTTTTGATACAATTAAGGTCAGAGAATTAGGTACACATAAAAGATTGTGATTAATGGAGCATAGTGAAATCCATGTGGAGAAAGATGAGTGATACATATGACGAGATATGTCCCTCTGGGTTCGTATAAGGGAGATATCTTTAGGCCCCTTAATGACTGAAATTGAGAAATATATGTCTATACTCAAAAATGAGTTTCATTTGTTTTGCCACTCCATTTGGAAATAAAGAAAACATGGTGGGACTAACATAGAGTTTGTTTAGTGGTGTAATCTCTAACTAGATCTTTTTAAGTTTCAAATTCAAATTTCAGAATAGTCACTTGTGTTGAGAGGAGTAACTACAAACTCTAAGCCAAATATCCAATAATTATATATGTGTATGTATAAATATGTACATATGTAGATATGTAGTGTACACACACATTGTAAGAGGAGCTGAATCACCAAGAGGGGGTGAATTGGGGATTCTGAAAATTTTCGCGTTTTCACCTCTTATGGTGATTGACCGAGTGAAATCAGTGAGCAGGGAAGAATAGCGATACACAACAGTTTATACTGGTTCGGCCCAACTCCTTGACTTACGTCCAGTCCTCAAGCACCCTGAGCTTTTCACTAAAATCACTTGATTACATACTCTGTAACTTTGAAGCAATTCTCTCTCTAGAACTTGCTCTCCCTTACAAGTTGTAATTAATGACTTCCAAATCTCCAAGTCCCCCAACTTGAGATACCTTACAATCAATCAAATACAATTGATAAAACTCTCTTACAGAGTAGATAAATGATCACTGAAGCTCTATAATGTCAACCGACACTCTGTACAAGAAGCACACGAATGAATGAACAAAGTTAATGCAATTTCATTTTTCAGCTTTGTGTTCTTAGTAGAGACTTAAATGCAACTCTATTTATACTTAGAGAGACATTAATAGCCCTTGTTGACATTCATTTGACCGTTGGAGAAGTTTCCTTTCAGTTAGAAGCAGTTTGGTCCTTTCTCTCTCTACACTTGTGCTTGTTTCTTGACTTGTAGGATAGAGAGTGACTTCTAGGCGTTTATGTCCGTTGGGATTGTCAGTCCTCAATTAAGTGAGAGTCTCTTTATCCTTTTTCCACCGTGTAATGCTTGGTAGTTGAGATTACAGCAAGTTTGGTGGTGTGCATTTAATGCTTCTGACAAGACATTGCTTTGTGTAATAACAGCACCTTTAATCTCTTTGAATAATCTGTAATTAGGCTGAAATACACTAACAAACACATTAAACATATCTAGTAATGATAATAATTAAGAATATAAATCATTCAGATCATTCCATAAACATTACACAGATTTCACAAATTTGAATTATCAGAAGGCGGGACCAATACTCGAGTTTGTGTTCCAATAATCGAGTTTGTCACTATGTACTTAAGCCTATACTCGAGTTTTTGTGTTTATACTCGGGTATTCTCCTTCCAAAGACGAGACTCGCGTTTTGAGCTTTGTTGTTCCTGATGAACTGAAGTCAATACTCGAGTTTTGGACTCTTGATGAATAATTGTCCAAAACAACAAAATCATAGTTTACTCTCTATACTGGAGTATTTAAGGCTTAGAAGTCTGAATAGCTCTCTGTATGGTTCGAAACTCGAGTTTCAGCTTCCATACTCGAGTTTTCTCTTTAGTTTTGAAACACTGAAAATATTTGAGAAAATGATAAACTGTGTGTAACATCCCATTTTTCAAAAGCGGATTAAGGTATTTTCATTAGAGTAGAACATTGGAGCAATTTAAAAGAGCGAGTATCTGATAAACATCCTGTTGAGGTACCTAGTTGCTTATACAGCAGTACAAAGGTCTAAATATTTACTGATATGGTAATACAAGTCCAAAAAGAAATTCTTCGGGCGGGACTCTAAGCATGCTGCTTGCCCTTATCTTTGGTGCTTAGTCTTCCTGATCCTGAAGCTATATTAAGAGCTAAGGTCCATGCATCGAACCTCAGGTAACGGTTAACCTCATACTTATATAGACAATATATGTATGACATCACAACATTAATCAACACATAAGTATACAGCAGATGCAAGATTAATATATCCACCGTACACATCACATGTAAGGTTATCTATGCTAACAATACACATCTCATGTACAGTTATCTATACAATTCACATGTATAGTTATCCAAGTTAACAATACATATCACATGTAAAGTTATCTATACAATTCACTTGTATAGTTGTCTATCACATATAAGCATACAATAAGCATTAGAGTTAGTGTTATAGTACACGAACGTACCTTCGATGATGACTTTCAATACGTTTTGACAGATTGCGATCACAGATATCCTATAAGGGTAATATCATCTCTATTAATTCACAAATATTATTTCAAGAGATATTTTGGCTATATAAGACCATTTTACCCCTGGGGGATTATTTTCCAATTTGTCCCCTAAATTTTCGGAAAACACTGATTTTAGCATTTTGGGCAAATTTTCGTCTAACTTTTGAAAAATCATAACTAATTCTAGAAAAATTGAAAAGAGGATCCGTAAAATTCTCCAAAATCCTTGGGATGTCTATTTTTGAGGAAAAATATTCCCAGAACCCAGAACACAAAGAATCATTCCCAGTTTCTATTTTCTTAACGCTGCCCAGAAATTTCCCTGAAAACGTAGCCTTATTTCCAGAATTTTTAACTTCTAGCACAAAACTCAGAATGACACACTCTAGGTATATTTGGAAAGCCCTATATGTCTACTTTCTTTATGGAAAATTTCATGATTTTATAACTTCATTTGCTACATAAAATCATAGCATATTTTTTGCTGCCTGTCAAAGATTTAAGAACTAAAAATTCTACAACTTTCACAATCTTAATCCAAGGACTTCCAAACATTATTTCCTACTATTTTTTTTCCTCTTCAGACATTTTTTCAATGCAATGAGGCCTAAAAACAAGAGTAGGAATTTATTCTCTAATTTTCTATATTAAACTAACATTTATACTAAGAACTTATAAAAACTAAAGACTAGAACTTAAGAACTAGAGCTTACCTCTTGAAGACTCTTGAACTCCTTCCTCCTTCTTGCTTCACTCTCCTCTTAAACTCTCCAATCTTTAGTATGAGTTTGGTGTGAAGAATGAAGAGAGGAGAGCTCTCTATTTATAGCCAATCCTTGGTTAACTTCCTAGCAACTTTCGTTCTATTTTAACCCTTAGATTAAACTTAACTAGGAAGTTTAAATCTAGCCCTTACACCTCTTATAAAAATGCCACCTCCCCCCTTTTCTTAGATTCATCTTTTCTCTTTCCTCCACTACACACACACACACTCACAACACTTAGGCACACACACACTCACAACTCACACACATATGCACAACACTTATCCTCTTCCATTATGGCTTCCCTTTGATTGGTTTTGTATTTTATTGACTTTGTCAAATTGTGATTATTAAGGATTAATTACTTATTAATCTTATTTAGTCTCCTAATATAGTGTTTTATAGGTAATTAGATGAAATTATATACTCCTCCCAATTATTGCAAATTTAATTGCCAAATAATTGTTGCTAATTTTCTCTAATTGATTTGATTGTATCTTATTATCATAAAGAGAAGTCTTCCATTGGTTGATTTTAAACTTGTCCCAAAATTAATTATGAATAAGCAATTAATTACATACTAATTGTTGACAATTCTCTTAATTGAGATTAATTATTATCTTACAACTATTTCATTGACATTGGTAATTTATGCACCATGCATAATATTAAAAATCATAGGGCAACTTATGTTCCCCAAAATGATATTTAATTTTGCCTCATTATTTTCCAAGGAAAGTAATCCCATAAATTACCTAAATTAGAGACAACATACTTCCTAATTTTTAATAAATATTTAGTTGCCTCTTAGGATTTATCATAATATTCTCAGGGTATTTTATAATCCACAAATTCACTTATTTTCAACAGGTATTATTTATGCACATAGAATATTTAAGGTATATTATTTATTTTAAGATAAATAATTTTCAGGTATTACACTGTGGTTCTCAATACTGAGGTTTATAACTTATTCAATTTTAAATGCCTCTTTTCTTGGCCCAATACTTGAATATTCCAGTAGTGATACTCCAGTTTTCATTTGAAGAAGGACATTTGAATTCTGGAGCCAAGTTGGAAAACTGTCATTTCAAATTCCAAACCGTAGTTCTCAAAACTGTGGTTTTCCAAACTGAGGTTTTCTATTTCCAGTTAAAATTGTTTGAAGAGTCACATAGGCCCAAACTCGAGTATTCATGTCAATACTCGAGTTTTCCTGGATGGAAAACTTGCGATGCTCTCTGTAAGCTCCAATACTCGAGTACTCATTTGAATACTGCGATATTGTCCTAAATTAATTGCATTGAGCTGTTCTTTGAACTTCAATACTCGAGTTTTGTTATTAATACTCGAGTATTGTTTCAATCTGCAAGTTTTCAACTTCTTGAGACAGCTCTTCATTCTTGATTTCACAATTGATTGTCATCTTCAAAACCTATAGAAAACTAACACACATAAACATATGTACACGCACACATGTGCATGTGTACATGTGTATGTGTAGAGATATTGGCCCGCGAGGTGGGGACATAAAACATGGTGGATACTACAAGGGTAACATTTTCAGGTCTCATGCTTGGCCAAGATATTGTATTATAAAAATAGACTTGTCCAAGTTTATAGGATATAAAATGGATTTTATCAAATAATAAATCTTCATATAAATAATCATAATGTGTTTTGTTAGGGTGTAATTAGGCTCAATACCAACATTATATTATATGTGCCTAGAAATGCCACATATAGAACTAAGCCAACTAAAATTATTAGAATGACTAACTTTAATAAATTTGGAAGAGATTCATATAATTGAATATAAAATGTCCTATTTCAATGTATCTAGAAAGTCTCCTATTTTGAAATTGTTAAGCCTTTTTTTCCCCCTGAATTCAATTTAAGCAAAAGCCATGAATATTTTGGGGAGGTTTCGGAAAATTTTGAAGTTTTATTCCATTAACTATGTGTCAAAAACCCAACAGCCAACATTCATTTTATTTAATTTTCTTGTACTTGGGTGATTAAATTGCTTCATACAATAATTAACCTAGATTCTTGGTCCTGAATTACATTACTCCTTACATTTCTATTGAATAAGTCACTTTTATAATTTACACTAACTAAAAAAGTTAATTAGTTACTAATATAGGGTTGGCCTAGTAGTGTAAAGTCTTGTTATTACCTTTGAGTCTCTAATTCGAGCTTTTAAGAAGAAAATTAGGGAAGTCACAAACCCTAAAACTCAAGCAGTCGATTGCCTGGATACTTGATAATAGGGTGTAGAAAAAACTCCAAATACCAGTTTAAGGTATAAAAAGAATTTAATTAGTTAAAATAAATTTATATTAAAAGATATTAAGAAATTATATTTTAGTGTAATTGCCCTTTTCCTTACTCTTGTACCAAATTTTTTAAAGAAATTAAATATAAAAAAAATTATTGAAAATAATTAATACTTTAGACATACAACTTATAAAAACAATAAGAACAATGGAGAAGGATTTCAAAATAAGGAGGAGAGAGACTAATAACCAATTCCTTGCTTGAAAGGATAAAACTTTATAAAGTTTTGCCAGAAACACAAGCAACATATAAAGCACAATATGCAAGAGGTGACAAAGAAGAGGGCCAGAAATTAAAAGAGTAAAGAATAACTAAACCTAGATATATAAATCCTAAGACTAATCTATTATTTTTAATTTGAAAAACAAAAAACTGGTTTTTGCTAATGATAATTAAACAATAAGTAGTCGCCGTTTAGCTTCAATCCTCAGATTTTCCTTCATCCTTGTGATGAAATCATCAAATTTCTTGTTCATCTGCTCTGTGCTTAACCCCAAATTCTCTTCCTCCACGATTTCTTCAACCAATATCTCTTCATTCTCCAACCATTCCTCTTCTTCTTCTTCTTCTAAATCCAAACCTACCACACCGTTTTCTTTCCCTTCTTCTTCAACATCATCATCATCTTCTTCCTTCCCCTCCTCCACAACAACCATGAACTTCTTGACCTCAACTTCTGAAGAATACTGAATACTGCCACATAGTTCAAGAGGTTCATCATCTTCATCAACACGAAGATCACAATCACGAACAAGATCAGAGTTGGAAAAGGATCTGGTGATGCCGACGAAGACAAGGAGGCCATTACAGAGGAGGAACATACAATTCTTGTCAATGGTGTGAGACAAGATGTGGGAAGGCAAGGAGGAGAAGTTGTAGAGGTTAAAGTAATGGAGCAATGAAGAAGGATAAAATAAGAGTAGAGAAGAACACATAGAAATCACTGAAACTAACCATAGAAAACGCCTTAGCTTACTTCTGTTTATAAGCTTATTCATATCTTCCATTCCTCTCTCTCTCTCTCTGAGATATGGAAATGGAGTAGCAGAGAGAGATATTGCAGAGCTTGTGAATGAAGATTTAATTTACAGTGTGGAAGAAAAAGAACACCTCCTTACGCACATATATATATACAGGGGAATCTAACAGAGTCTCAGTTCCTATGTTTCATAAACGGACATGATGACAAGGAAGTGAAATTCCTATTTAGACCACTAATTAAGGAGTTTTTTTTTTTGGAATTAAGTAATGAAAAAATATTTTTGACATTTAAAATTGAACATTATATTTTGACATTAAAAGTTAACAATATGTTAAACTTTAGTTGTACAAATAACTGTTTGATTTTGTGTAAATAATATCTTCAAACATTATATATCTTTAATTGATGATTGAAGGCATCAAACGTTAACCACACGTAACCCAAATTTTTTTTTAAAAAAAAAAAACAGTGGCAAAAGTACATCTCTAGTCTTTTAAATTCATATAAAGTTTCATTGTAGTCCTTTTGTTCTGTGAAGTATCGTTTTTTTTTTTTTTTTTTTTGCTCAGAAGTATCGTTTCAATCCTTTAAACCTAACAATAACAAAAAGCTGACATATGGTAGACGATCAAAGATGGTAAAGAATCTAGGATTAGTCCCTTGAGACGTGGGTTCAATCCCCTCTGCCGTTGCTGAGACTCTTTTGGTAGATGATCTCGTAAATCCCCAGTAAGTGCTCATAGAGTTCGGGGCCGTGCCCTGGCCTTGGTGGGGGATTGGTATCGAACCCCTCCAAAACTTTTTTGTATAAAAAAAAACAAAACAAAAAGCTGACATTGGGATTTTGAGTGTTGATAAAATATTGTCAGATATTGCCATGTTAAGTTTAATTTTAAAAAAACAATAATGATTGCCATAAAAAAATTTATCATATGAGACTAACAGTGTTAAAGTTAAATGGTTGAAAATATACTTTATAAAACAAATGGACCAAGCTAAAGTTTTGTATAAAGTTTAAAGAACCAAATGCATACTTTTTTTTTTTTTTTTTACATAATTTAGCACCCGTTTGCATATATGTAAACAATGAAATACTTGCATTGTAATTATTTTGTTCTTTTTTATAAGAGACAATTTGTGGGTATGACTTACTCCATTTTATAAGAGACACTTATTAATTGTCTCAATATTTTTGTTGATTTTCCATTTTACCCCTTTTTGATTACTCACATTACTTATATCATTGTATTTAGGGTAAAGGAGTAAAAATACACATATGTTTTATTTTCGGGAGTGCCCAGCACTATATACTTTTTTTGGAAGCAAAAATATACACGTAGTTATCATTTTGAAGCAAAAGTCACATCCCACCGTTATGTTACTGTTCACTGTGATGAGAGAGAAAGAGATGAAGTGGATAGTAACATAACGGTGGAATGCGACTTTTGCTCTAAAATGCTAACCACGTGTGTATTTTTACTTTAAAAAAAAAACATATGGTACTGGGCGCTCCCGGAGGTAAAACACATGTGTATTTTTGCTCATTTACCCTTGTATTTAATTCGCATGCATTCTCTTCATCACACATTCTCTCTCTTCCACATAAATTAGGGTATTTTTGACAAAAAAACGTTACTTTTTTTTTTTTTTTACATCTTTATTGTCTTTAATTAAGTTTAACTAATTTTTCAAACAACATTATTTGACTAATTGTTTCTTATAGGAGTACTATTTTGCTTAATGTAATATACAATTACATAAACGATCCCCAATATTGATTAATATTAGTATATTGCCCATAAAATATATGAATCTGTCAGTAAATAAATGATATGGGCTCTATATGCTAATTTTATATTCATCAATATCTTCTTTTTAATAACATAGTTATTGGTATATCTAATATACCTTAGGTGATAAATATAAGAACTAGTTGAAGAATTTTGTAACAGCCTAATTCACTTTTTCTCCTAATCTATAATTTTCAGTAAACTATCTCATATTAAAGAGGATTTTCATTGATAAGGATAACTTCCCATGTAAATTAATAAAATGGATCTTGTAGGGAAAGTAACACATATTTTTTACATATAACTAAATTAAGTAATTTCTTTAATCTCTATAAATTAGTTATCTAAACTCTTATATTTAAGATCATATGAATATTATCAACCAATTCAAATTCAAGCATGATGAGGCGAAAAGGTGTCCCTATCTCTCATAGAACATTCCCTTAAATTCTTTTGTCTGAGTTTTTATCGTATTATACATATTTTTTTCTTAGGTGAAGCAGCAGACACCTGAGTTTTCTTACATGTGATTTGGTATTGAGGGACTGAAAAGGAAATATGAAAAATAAAAGTGATGATTTGTCTCATAATTTGGGAATAGTTATCTTCAGCTTCACTTAAATGAATATAACATTCCAAATGTCTCAAATGGGATTTGGGACTAATACATGCAAGGAGGTTGTGGTGGAGGTAGAAGACAAACCACTAGCTAATGAACCAGCTTCAAAGACACCCCACATAATAAAATCAAAACATCAATGATTCATCCATTGATTTAATAATGGAGGGAGACAAATATCAAATCAACGAGTCCATCTTTTGCAAAATTTCAGGTAAAATAGAATTACACGGTAAAACCAATTAGGAACCAAAAATCAGACTGGCGATTAAATTGCTTGAAACAATAATTCCAGAGTTAGCGGTATAACCATGGTTGCATTGGGATCAAACCCACCAATATTAAAATAATATTTAATTAAAATATACAAAATATTCATATATAACCCTAAAAAAATAATATTTAAGTAAAAAGACTTTAATCTACAAGTAAATAAATTATTAATGCAGAAGTCACACATAATTTAACAAAACATGGTTATTAAAGCACAAATCTAATGAACTGCTATATTCTTTTCTGTTTTTTTTTTTATAATCAAAATGATGTCATTTCAGGCTTAACAAAAGGAGGGAAAAAAAATATGAAATTTAATTTAATTGAATTAGCAAGAAGAATACACTAGTCTAACCGACCAACCCAAATTATATTTTAATATCATGAAAAAATTACAAATCTAATTGATAACATAAAATTCTTCAACTTGGATCCTAGATAATATCTTTAATAAAAAAGTTAGTCAGAGTCGGGGCAAAGGGACAATGCAAGAGCAGCTGTAAGTTTTCAAAAAAATGGCTTTTTTTTTTTCCATCAATGATAACTTTACCTTGTAGTTTGATGGTTCAATTTGAGGAAAAAAAAAATTCTATTTTAGATAGACATGTTGGATTGGGCGTTAAGAATCTATATTTTATTGACCCTTTGGTTTTCTAAAAATAATTGGAGTGTAAAATAAGTTGCTAATTAAGTTTGTTAATAAGAGAGCTAGGAATCATGGCCGACTAGGGTTGGCCCTTCAGCTAGCCTATAGGACCTAGAGTAAGAAAAATATCTTTTTTTCAAAACCCGACCCGAGAACACTAGGGCCAGGGCTGGCCCTATAGGGCCCGGAAGTTACTATTCTAAATTTTAATTAGTTTTCCTTCGTTTTTTTAAAAAATAATTAATAAAAAACAACAATTAAAGTTTTAATTTATCAAATAAGTGTTTTTAATATTAATATTAATATCCAAACAACATGAATTATCTAACAAATAATTACATTCACTAATTCGTAATCAAAAGCAAACTATTGTCCATAAATAACTTACAAAAAACATAAGAAATATACCACTAAGCAACATTAGTATGATGACTATCATTGTCATTTTCTTCGCTACTATCATCAATTTCAAAGATATTTAATTGCATTTTAGTTTGAGTAGTAAGCTTTGTTTCATGAGTAGGAATATCATGAATTTTTTCTCCTACATCAAGAATAGATCCATTAAAAGGGCTTGTAGGGCCAACTCGAGGCCCAGCAGGGTTGACTCTTTTAAGCCCGAGGCCCTATATGACCAACATTGTACGGCTTATTTCATTTAGCTCTACTAATTTTCAAGTTCGGCCCTTGAAAGGCCATGACCTAAAAGGGCTAGTAGGGTTGGCCTTTTTAAGCCTGATTTCCCAGCTCTAGTTAATAATGAGCAATATTGATTTCTTATATTGTTATGTATTAATATGTACTTTACCACTTCCATTTAATTTGTGTGTGTGTGTGTGTAGAACTTGAAATATATGCCTATTTTTATATATAAATTTTACTTTTGTTCTGATGGATCAATTTTACTCCATTGGAACTTTGGTAGACATAGATATATGGATTGTTTTGAATACTTGTAATTTCTCTATTTTTTGTTTAAATTATTTAATTGGGTTAAGGAGCAAAAATACATATGAGTATTTTCCTTAGGAACGCTCAGCACCACATGCTTTTTTTTGGGAACAAAAATACATACATGATTACATTTTGGAGCAAAAGTCACATTTCACTGTTAAGTCACTGTTCACCATGATGAGAGAGAAAGAGATGAAGTGAACAGTAACTTAACGGTGGTGAACAGTGACTTAACGGTGAAATGTGACTTTTGCTCCAAAATGTAACCATGTGTGTATTTTTATTCAAAAAAAAAAAAAGCAAGTGGTGCTGGGTATTTTTGTACATTAACCCTATTTTATTTATGTTTTGTTTATTTTGTGAATACCTCCAACATAAGAGATGCCACATGGTAGCTTTAGGATTATTGCTTGGGAATTAATCCAAGTGACTTTGTTATACGTGGTTGGACTTATGCACGATATATACAAGCCTTCACATGTAAGCTAGTGTGTGTGTAACCCTAACATGATTTGCATTAGCTTTTCTTTCTGGTAAATCTTCTGATTATGAATATCTTGACAATATGCAAATCACTTATTTTATTTGGTAACTTCACTCATTTTTATAACTGAAGTTATGTTCTTTCTCATTCATCCACCATAAACATCAAATACACCTTTGCCACGTCATCTTATAGTTTTCTACCACTACCAAACAACGCAACAAAATATTTTAAAACCCAATACAATAAATATCAATTCTTTTAAGCAATGTTTTCGAATAGGGGTTTAAATTTCTTATGTTGCATAAAAAAGAAGAAGGTTCCTACACACACATGAAATGATGAAATGATGGGACCCACATATACATATATATGAATTAATTATATATATGTGGGTTCCACAATTTCATGTGTGTGTGATATGAGAAAACACTTCTCCACAACATGAGAATTATTTTTCCCTTTCGAATAATGAGAACAATTATTGAATCAGCAAACATTATCAGCTATTATAAATTAATTGATTATAGTATTGTTGACTCAACATATATGTGAAAATATTGTGAAGTAGCATAGTTAACAACCCCAAAAAATCATTGGATGGGCAAAAGCACTCACTCAAAAATTATTTGAATTTATGGCAAAAAAATTATGGTTAATTTAATATTAATACTAATATAGCTATAAAAATGGTAGAAAGTTGTATGAATCAGAAGTCATAAGTAATACTTCTCATATTTTATATATAAGACCTAATTTGTTGTGTCAGGAGGCAATAATATTCTACCCATCTTGAATTCTGAAATACATTTGGCCTGTTGTATTTTTAATTTTATTAATATTTTTAATTTCAATACACACATAAAATTATTTTGATCAATTCTATCTGGACATAATTTTTTATTTTTAACTATTTATTATAAAACAGTTTCGGTGTAAAAATTGTTTTGAGAAGAATATATAAAAAGATCGAACAAAAATAAAACATATATTGAGGTTAAGAAAATATAATATGCATAATATATAAATAAATGAGCACAAGAGATCATAAAACTACACAATAAAACTCAGATAGGACTTACTGGCCAAGAAAATCAGATATGGGCAATTGAAGGCAGGGGCAGATCCATGATTCTTATCAAGAGGAGGCACCATTGGGAGATTTGGGGTCGGAGGTTTAGGGGCAGCGCCCCCGAATTTTTTTTTTAATAACAAAAATATTTTACAATAAAAATAATTATAATATCATCTTTCTTGACCTTATTTTTTGGAATTCCATCATAGTTACCTTATTATCAATACTATCAAATAAATTTTTTTCAATATAAGGTACTAAACAATCATTTAACCATTCAATCATTTAGTTTTCCCGTGCTCTCTGCTTCATCATGCCCTTTAAATAATATAATATAATTAATTAATTAATTTTACTTTCTTGAAAAAAAACTTTTTAAAATTCAACAGGGGGCATTGACCCCTAAACTTTACATGTGGCTCCGCCACTGATTGAAGGGAGAGATGCTCTCATTTTCTTCTTACCATCTCATCCCTACCCTTATATCAAAAAATGGATTTACAAATTTAATATTTTATAAATTATTATTGTAATATTATTGTAATTTTTCCTGTATTGTAGTACTAGTTATGAATTGTAGATCAAATTTTAACCATTTAAATTTATTTATTAATGTTTATAATAATAATTTTATAAAATATTATATTAAATCTAAATCATCCATCCTTTGCATCTAACGATGGATACGATATTTTTAGAAGAAAATTAGAAAACTCAAACCCCTGATTAAACCCTAAAACAACTAAACTAAACCATAAAAAAAAAAAACAAGGTGAAATAATGGTCACTTCATTACTAAGTCTGAAATTACGTCATTTAATAAAAATAGTATTCAATCATATTTATACTTAGTAACTCTATTTTATACTATATTATTTGCGGTTTGTGCATGAGTGTCTGTTTTACGAATTTCCTTCTTATTTAAATATTGATTTTTTATAGTTATATCCGAACATTTTTATATATTTTAAGCATAATCAATTAGCGCGAGTTAAAAATCATAACATCCTTTCTTATTTAAATATTGATTTTTTATAGTTATATGTGAACATTTTTATATATTTTAATCATAATCAATTTGCACGAGTTAAAAATCATAATCTATTTGACTTCAGTTAAACTACCAACCCTTAAATTATTATTTTAACCAATTCAATTATTGATGGATATTAAGGGTTTGGTTTGAGGGGAGGGAAGAGAAAGTTTTTACCTCATATTGACCGAACTACCCATAGAAATTTTTCAATATTCCAAAAATAGACTCAACAAAAAAAGAAAGAAAGAAATATTCTTCTCATTAATAGTAATTTGGTAAAAGTCCTCATTCCTTTCAAACCACAAACATTGTAAATACCCTTGCTTGCCACGCATGTTTTCTCTTTAGCAAAGCAGTTACTCCCTCCGATCCTAATTATAAGACATAATTGACTTTTTTTGGAGAGATTAAGGAAGCTAATTAAATTACTTTAGAGTATTTTTATTTTTATTTTTTTTTTCTTCAAACTAATTAATTTAACTAATAAACTAATATATAATCTTGTTGGACCTGGCTATCACCCAGGAGGGGGGTGAATTGGGTGTTTGATAAACTTTAGGAACTTTAAAAACACTTTTTGCAATTTATAAATTGACAATTAGATATTCAAAGATGAGCATATACTGGAAATGTAAAAGATAAGGGAAGAGAGTATGCAAACTGTGATTTATCTTGGTTCGGTCCAATCTTTGACCTACGTCCAGTCCCCGAGCTTCACTTGAGATTTTCAATCCATTATTTGCTTTGAACTTGATTACACATTCTGTACTTGAAGTAATCCTCTTACTAGGATTCACTCCCCCTTACAAACCATAATCAATTCACTTGCTTGATTACACACTCTGTACTCGAAGTAATCCCACACTCGGATTCACTCCCCTTACAAGCTATAATCACAACAAAGTGTTTCCCACTCAAGATTACCCAATCTTGAGTAACTCTCAGAATAATAGGATGATTGCAATGAATCTTCTCTCTCAGAAGTAAGTGAATAATCACTGAAGCACAATACATATAATCTCACTCTCTAAGCTAGATATATGATCATTGAGATATTCAGAGAGTAGATGAAGCAGATGTTAGAATATTTACATTTTCACTGTGTAAGCTCACGTCCCTGTTCTTGCTCTCTCTCTTGTATCTGTCTCTCTTGTTCTTCGTTTCTGGGCTTCTTATATAGATGAAGAAGAGGAACTAGCCGTTGCATTTTCTTCTCTTTGATTCTTCAAAGTTCAGCTGTAAATCTGGAATATGACAGTTGCATATTTTCCTCTGTTTCTTCAATTCTTGGCTGGAATCTTGGATTTAGTTGTTGTAGATGGTCTTCCAGAATTCTTGTCATTCCATAAACTTAATTTGACTGTTTGAGGTGATCTTAATGTGTTCCAACAGTCTGAACTAAACATCTGGGATAGGGGAGAAAGATCAGCCCTGTTCTTGGTTCTTCATTTAATGCACTTATTCTGGATCTTGATTTCGCCTTGATCTTGTGATGAACCTGTCTGAAACTTATCAAAAACTTGATCAATAATGTTAGGAATAATAATATAACATGATATGATAATTTCAGATTAACCCATGAAGATTTCGCAAATTGGCACAATCTAGTTCTTATACTTCAGTGACGCAAACTGGAGTTTGGAAAACTAAACTGGAGTTTGCAGCGAGCTAAACTGGAGTTTAGAAATCCAAACTCGAGTTTAGGTCTTCCAGAGAGGAATGTCGCGATTTGAGTTTTGGAGCACACTTGAACATAAGGCTAAACTCGAGTCATTAAGTGACTAACTCGAGTTTGGGGCTTTGTTACGAGGATAAGCCTAAGTTCAAGAACTTCCAGACTGGAGTTTAGAAACACAAACTGGAGTTTGTCAAATCAAAATAGTACGGAGCTCTCTGTCTGCCACAAACTCGAGTTTACTAACTCAAACTCGAGTTTCCTTAAGAGATGAAAACATCTTGCTCTCTGTCAAGTCCAAAACTGGAGTTTGCTAACACAAACTCGAGTTTTCTTCTCCATGGCCCAATCAAATATTCTTCTCACAAGTTCTTTGCTCTCTGACTTGATGAAGATCAATTCCTGGAATCCAGTACCTATCTCCATAAGACTCTTTAAGTCTTCTTTCCAATGTAAGAAGAATCAGCTCCAAACTCATTGCAATCTGATAGTTATGATCCGATGAACGAAGGCTGTTCTTTAGCTAACGTTTTTCCAGCATCCTGAATTGATTGTCAACTTCAAAAATTCATACCTCACTTATTTGATCTTTTTTTTCCATGATCTTTATGTTTCTGGAAAGGTATGTGAGTCTATTTTCATATGCCACTGATTTCAGCTCATTTCGATTTGTAGATTGTGAGATATCCTCAAATTACTGAACCTAGGTCTGCTGGGTGACGTTAACAGATGGATCAACTTCAAAAATTCATAGCTCTCTCATCTCAGCTTCTTTGGGCATGAAAATTTGTTCAGATGACGCGTTGGATGTCTAGTTTCATACAAAATTGATTTCACCTTAAATCGATCTCTGGTTTGGGAGATATCATTGAATTACCAGAGGTCGCCAGTTCTGATCGTGAAACAGAGTTGGACAGAGTTGCTGAAAGCTTGCTAAACTCGAGTCATTAAGTGACTAACTCGAGTTTTGAGTTCCAAACTCGAGTTTACATTGGCTAACTCGAGTTTTGCTGATCCAGAGACACCAGAGTTGCTGAAGACACTACAAACTCGGATCATTAAGTGACTAACTCGAGTTTTGAGTTCCAAACTCGAGTTTACATTGTCTAACTCGAGTTTTGCTGATCCAGAGACGCCAGAGTTGCTGAAGACACTACAAACTTGAGTCATTAAGTGACTAACTCGAGTTTTCTCATAATCCAGAGGCAGATCACTTCCAGTAATGCAGTAAACTTGACTTTTAAGTATCTGGCTCGATTTTGCTCATCCAGAACCTGATATATGCTTGTTTTAACTCTGAATTAAGCTGTTCTAACTTTCATTTCATCGTGGAGACTTCAAGAATCAATTTAAAAACTTGTATGATAATTTTCTCATTCCATTTGGCAAGTTTTTCTTTCTTTCTTCTCTTTTCTTGATCATTCTTCATGATTGAACTATTTCTTTCTTTTCTTCTCTTGTTCTTTCTCCATATAAACAAATCTACATTAAATGTAGCAATTAGTCAATATATGTGCTATAAACTTTTTGCTCTTACTAATGACATCTATATAAGACATCATCAAAACTAATCATAACCAACATTCTCCCCCTTTTTGATGATGACAAATATTTTAAGAAAAATATGTATAAATATGAAAATATATGAGACCAACATATTTTTTTTGCCATTCTCTCCCCCTTATTTGTCATTAGCAAAAAGTTGAAGTAGAGAAGAAATACTTGTGAAGAGGTAAATATGAAATCAAATTTTCTCCACCTTATTTTCTCTCCCCCTAATTTGAAAGTATTCAAGTTACAATATGATGCAAGTAAGAAAGAGTTTTCATGAAAATATGTCTGAAAACAAGTTGGAGAGTTTTTCAAAACATCTTTCACAATTAAAGCATAGAGATACCAAACATGTGCAAAGTTCTACTAAATATAAAAAGGTAGAGTTTAGAATGCTCATTTAGATTTGGCAGCAAGTTGATGTATAATCCACGAGGTTCATTTGCTTGCTTTCTTGTTGTAAGAGATCATTTCCATCCTTTTCTTTTTCTGCATATAACTTTTCTGCAAACACATGTCTCAGCTGGTTTCAAGAGGTTTCCCTCTTCCTTTTAGAGCATAGCTTAGCTTCAATGTGATTGGACATCAAGGCATCTTTCCTTAATTTAATAATATCTCCTTGTAGGGCAATAAGGAAAGTTCTTGCACAACTGAATTCTCCTGTTACAATTGTAAAACTTTCTTGCAAGAGAGAATTATTAGTGCAATAAGATATCAAGATATTCCTTTATATAAGATATTTTTAAATAAAGATAATGAAAGGAAACTATGATATTAACTCATCATCAAAACTAATAAAAACATTGTGAATGCAGGTGAGTATGATTAAAAGAGTTTTATTCAATTATAGGAGATGAGCTTTTAAGATGTAAACACATGTGAATGTGAAGCTCCCCCTTAATAAATGCATTACCAAACAAAATGTGAAGCACCATTTAATGATACCCAATAATAATGTGACACCAAATGTTATGAGGTTTAGAGTTATCCTTGCCTACAACATAGTATCATAAAACTAAGACTTTCAAGTTCATTTGGGTGGACTAGAAATTGGTATGAAGAAATCATTTATGCTTTCTATAATAGCCAAGGAGAGATTAAAGCATAAGGATCATTTTAGAAAAGAGTTTGCTTAGGCTAAAACTTCATGAGATAGAATTTGAGAGAATAAAGTGACTGGAGTCATCTGTTAAAGAGCAATCGCAAAAGAGTTATAAAACCTTGATGACTAGAGTCATTTCTTATTGACTGGAGTCATTCAAACTTTACTGGAGTCATGCAATTTTCAAACGTTTTGAATCAAGAGTCATATTTTTACCAAACATGAAAAGCTCTTGGTTTTGATTCAATAACGATCTTTAAATACCCTTTATGTAGAAAAGATATCCATTGATAAAAATGCATGAAAGTTTGATCAAGAGCATAGAAAATCTTATTCATAAATATGCATTCATCAAATATAGATCATGAACAAGATCATATTTTTCAAGAATGGTGAGGAAATATGCAAATTGTTTCAAATCTCAAATGTTCTTTCAAACAAAGATAATGCATTATGAAATTGATATTTTGAAGACATGAAAACTTATGTTCAAAAATCAATGTTCACTTTAAACATGATGGAAGTCAACATGCTAAAGAATGTATAAAAAAATGCTTCAAGTTTTAAATGACATGTTGAAGAGTTTTCTAAAAGCAAAAGTCATGAAGTAGATGATTTAGTCAAATACGCACAATGACTTTGCTAAGTGATAATCTTGCCCCTTAGAATTGAATCATTAAACATATAAGCAATTAAGGCAAGAATTTGAACACATGGCTATAGTTACTCAAAAGATGGATGAATACAAAGTTGATATATGTGAGTAATAAAATGACTACTAGGATTCATGGATGATGAAGCACATACTCTTTAGTCCAAATGACTAGAGTTCCAGAATATCATCCTAGTAAGTTATTCCACTAATGGTTAATGCATTAACATTCAATGCACTAATGAACATTCATAAGCTTGGAATAACTCAGCCAACTAAGAATTTATGCATTAAGTACAACAGTTTCATAAATTGAATTCTTTGTTGAAGGCAGGCTTGAAACTCATATATGATCAACTTGTTAGACATGAAGTCCAACTAATCAGAGAATAAGAATTATTGAGTTCAAGCAACATATTGAACATGTGTACGATGGGGAAAATCTCAACTGGATAAATTTGAAGCATATCTAACATTCAATATACAATATTAACTTCCAATTTTAAAACATCATTTAAAAACATGAATATGTTTCAAAACATTTGTATGCTTTTCACAAAACAAAGTGAATTGAATTTCAAAACAAATTTCAGAATTATACATTTCAAAAACATGAACTCAGAAAGTTATGCACAAATTCATTGCCTGATGGTGCATCAATTAACTAGCCTCCTGGTTTCAACGGACAACATTATTCGTTCTGGAAAAACAAGTTCAAAGTGTTTGTGATGGCTACAGAGTTCGGATTGTGGAGAGTTTTCGAGAGAGGAAACTACGAGCCAACCATTCTTGACAATGGTCTCAAACTTCCAAAGCCGGAAGAAGATTACAATGATAATGACAGACGAAATGTCACTTTAAACAACAAGGCCATACTCTTGCTCCAGAGTGCACTTAGTCAACAAGAATACTTTTGCATTTGCAATCTGGAGACAGCTAGAGAAATGTGGGTGGCCTTGGAGGTTGCCTATGAAGGAACATCCGCTATAAAGGAGAATCGAGTCAACACTCTCACAACAGAGTATGATCTACTGAGAATGAAGAACGGAGAATCAATTGCTGATTTTCAACTCCGGTATACCCACTTGATAAACCAGCTAGCTGCATTGGGCAAAGCCTATGAACAACGTGCCCAAGTCAGAAAGATCCTCAACGTACTAACCAAAGACTGGGAAGCCAAGGTCACAGCTATAGAAGAAGCTCGAGGCGAATCAATGGCTTCGGTTGCAGCCTTATTCGGGAGCTTGTCTGAATATGAAAGTAAATTGAAGTTCAAGAAAGACTTGAACGAGATCAACGGGAACAACAAAAACAAAGGAGTTGCCCTCAATATAGTTAAAGAAAAGGAAGAAAATGATGAAGAGGATGAGGAAGATGAAATGGGTATGTTCGTGAGGAAATTCAAGAAATTTTACAGAAGGGATCAAGGTTTCAGAAATCGATTCCAAAAGGGAGGTTCCAGTAGCAGCAGACAAGAATCCAAAGAGAAAGATCAAATCATCTGCTATGAGTGTGAAAAGCCTGGTCATTACAAATCGGAGTGTCCTCAGCTAAAGGGCAATGAGAAGGACAAAAAGAAGAAGTTCAACAACTTCAAGAAGAAGGCGTATGTTTCAGCTATCTGGGGAGATGACTCCTCAGAAGAGGAAAGTGAAGAAGAAGCTGAGACAGCTAATGTGTGCTTAGTTGCATAAGAAGAACAACCTGAGGTAAACGATTCATTACCTAGTTATGATGAGCTATTTGATGAATACAATGAAATACAATCTGAATTTGAAAAACTTGCTGATAAATATTTTGATCTGAAAAAGAAAAATATTTCTCTTGAAATGCAAGTTAAGAATTTTACTGACAAAAACATACTTTGTGAGGACTGTCTTGATTTGGAGAAAAAAAATTTATATCTTACAAAAACCCTGGAGAAATTCATTAGAGGAAGTGAAATGCTTAATGTGATTTTAAATGCCCAACGTTTTACAAATGATAGATCAGGCAAAGGATATAATCCTGTTTTTGACGAGAAGAAGGGCAAAAAGAAAACTGGTGGAAAATCATACTTAAATTATTTTCAAAAGTCAGTGCATTCATCAAATCCTTTTGCTCATTGTAATTATTGTAATCGGAAGGGTCATAGCACATCATCATGTTTTCATAAAAAGGAAAGAAGAGATCGACTTGTAGGAAATTATCAGTGGGTACCCAAAGGAACCTATGTTCCTATACCTCATACTAACCCCAAAGGACCCAAGAAAAGATGGGTACCTAAAACTTAATCTCTTTTGTCTTGTAGGTGTGTCTGAAAGCATCCAGAATAAACAAATGGTACATTGACAGCGGATGTTCAAGACACATGACGGGTGATGAAGAGAAGTTTATTGCCTTAAATTCAAAAGATGGTGGCAAAGTCACCTTCGGAGGAAATCAATCCGGAAAAATCACTGGTATAGGTGAAATTGGGACTAAAGAAGGTCCCCTCATCAAGGATGTTTATCTAGTAGAAGGACTATGCCATAACCTTCTAAGTGTGAGTCAAAGTGCCAACAAAAACAATTGGACTATCTTTGACTCAGAAGAATGTCTCATTTTAAACAAAGATGACCTCTCAATTGACAAAGGTAAACTCAAGGTATTATTTAAAGCTCCAAGAGAAGGTAATTGTTATACCTTAGATCTTCCAAAAACCATTTCAGAAAAATGTTTTATTAGTAACTTGGATGAAAGCTGGTTGTGGCATAAGTGACTTGCACATGTGAATATGCAACAACTGGACAAGTTACAGAAAAAGGATTTAGTAATTGGTTTACCCAAAATTCATTTTAAATACGATATGGTTTGTGATGCATGTCAAAAAAGCAAACAAACTAGATCATCCTTCAAAAATAAAATTGAGATTTCAACAAATAAACCTCTTTAGCTACTTCACATGGATTTGGTTGGACCTGCCAGAGTGAAAAGTTTGGGGGAAAACTTATATACATTAGTTATAGTGGATGACTACTCTCGTTTCACCTGGACAATATTTTTATCCTCAAAAGATGAAACATTTGATCTATTTTGTGTATTTGCCAAAAAGGTGCAAAACGAGAAAAGTATACGTATTGCAGCTATTCAGACTGACCATGGTGGTGAATTTGAGAATCAACCCTTTGAAAGGTTCTAAGGATCATGGCATAGACCACAATTTTTCAGCACCAAGAACACCTCAACAAAATGGTGTGGTAGAAAGGAAAAATCGAGTACTGACTGAGATGACCCGTGCAATGTTGAATGAGCATCAGACTTCACAGGTCTTCTGGGCAGATGCCATGAGCACTGCCAGCTACATCTCAAACAGAGCCTATGTGCGAAAGAAGTTGAACAAGACACCCTATGAACTCTACAAAGGCAGAAAACCAAACTTGGCTCACTTACACATCTTTGGTTGTAAATGTTTTGTACATAACAATGGTAAGGACAATCTGGGTAAGTTTGACTCTAAATCAGATGAAGGTATTTTTCTTAGCTATTCTAATAGGAGTAAAGCATTTAGAATTTTCCATAAACATACCCGTATAGTTGAAGAGTCAATTCATGTAGTGTTTTGTGAGTCAAAACCATCAAATTCTGTGGATGAAGATGATGAACTTATGCAGAAAAACCAATTTTTCTCAAAGTCTACCTCTGCCTCTATTGAAAATTCTGAAGATATTTTTGAAAATGATTCACAAAATCACCCTGACCAATATCAGCCTAGAGCTTGAAAATTCATCAGGAATCATCCTCTTGACCAAGTTATAGGAAATGTTGATCAAGGTGTGAGAACCAGAAATAGTGTATTAAATGAGGTCACGTTCTCTGCTTTCATATATGAAATTGAGCCCTCAAAAATTGACGAAGCCTTATCAGACAATGATTGGGTCATCGCAATGCAAGAGGAGCTACATCAATTTGATAGAAATCAAGTTTGGGACTTGGTACCTAGGCCTAAAGACCATCCAGTCATTGGCACTAAATGGGTATTCAAGAACAAACGAGATGAATCCGCAATTATAGTCAGAAACAAGGCTAGACTTGTTGCCAAAGGCTATAATCAAGAAGAAGGAATTGATTATGAAGAAACGTATGCTCCTGTGGCTAAATTGGAAGCCATACGTGTTCTTCTGGCTTTTGCTTGCATCAAGGGGATCAAGCTCTATCAAATGGATGTTAAAAGTGCTTTCCTCAATGGATTTATATAGGAGGAAGTTTATGTAAAACAACCTCCTGGTTTTGAAAATGACCAATATCTTGATCATGTATACCGTCTAAAGAAAGCCTTATATGGTCTTAAACAAGCTCCTAGAGCTTGGTATGAGAGACTAAGTAAATTTCTACTTGATCAAGGTTTTGTTAGAGGAAAAGCTGACACTACACTTTTCATCAAAAATAATAAGCTTAATGAATTATTGATTGTGCAAATATATGTTGATGATATTATTTTCAGCTCTACTAATGATTCTTTGTGTGAGAAATTCTCTAAGAAAATGCAGAGTGAATTTGAAATGTCTATGATGGGTGAGCTGAATTATTTTCTCGGTCTTCAAATTAAACAACGGAAGGACGGGATATTTATTTCTCAAGCCAAGTATCTGCGTGATCTGCTCAAGAGATTTGGAATGGAGAATTGCAATGGTGCAGATACTCCAATGAGTTCAACTGCCTTTCTTGATGCTGATATAGAAAAGGGAAAGGACTTTAACATCACCAAGTATAGAGGAATGATCGGTTCACTACTGTACCTAACCGCCAGTAGACCAGATATTCAGTTCAGTGTGGGCATGTGTGCTAGATTCCAAGCTGCACCAAAGGAATCTCATGCAGAGCATGTGAAGAGAATTTTTCGATATCTAGCTGATACAAAAGAACTTGGATTATGGTTCCCAAGAGGAGGACAAGAATATCTGGTTGCATATTCTGATTCAGATCATGCAGGCTACAAAACTGATAGGAAGAGTACCAGTGAGCAATGTGAATTTCTTAGCGGCTCTCTAGTGTCATGGTTTAGCAAGAAACAAACTACCATAGCTATGTCATCTACTGAAGCAGAATATGTTGCAGCTTCTAGTTGCTGTGCCCAAGTCCTGTAGTTGAAGCAACAATTATCAGACTTAGGAATTCATCTGAAAGATATTCCAATCTTGTGTGATAACACAAGTACCATAAGTCTAGCAAAGAATCCAGTTCAACACACAAGGACTAAACATATTGATGTCAGACATCACTTCATCCGAGATCATGTCCAAAGAAAAGATGTGAAAGTGATGTTCATTCCCACTCATTTGCAATTGGCAGACATCTTCACCAAACCTCTTGCCAAGGAACAGTTTCTCTTTATCAGAAGAGAATTGGGAATGGTAAATCCCAATGAGTTGTGAGTGATTCACATTTAATCTAGTATGTTTCAAGTTAATTCACTTAATCCTAGACTAATTTGAGCTTCGGAGTGTGTAGATGTTATTTTGTAGGTGTCTCTGTTATGGATGATTAAAACAAGGATGATTAGAGGAAGGCAAAACTTGAGTTTAAAGCTCAAGAACTCCAGTTCTTTCGATGGTTGGAAATTATCAGGTAAAGAACTCGAGTTCATGAACACAGAACTCGAGTTCCTGGCTCAATCTTTCATGTTTTGATGATATGCAATTCAAGAACTCTAGTTCTTGAGCAAGAACTAGAGTTCGTGACTAAAGTTCTTATGTAAGAACTAGAGTTCCTGTCGTTCTAAATTTGTCGATATGCTTACTGCATTTGCGAAAATTAAGAACTCGAGTTCTTAGTTTAGAACTCTAGTTTCGAACTAGAGTTCCTGAAAGAAAACTCGAGTTCTTAGGGTATCTGGTCACTGGTTTGCTTCAGCCAAATAAGAACTAGAGTTCTTAAAGAAGAACTCTAGTCTTGAACTCGAGTTTTGGCTTCAAGAACTCGAGTTCCTCAGTGGTTAGTTCTTTTTATTAGTAAGTTCTCTTAGCAGAACTCGAGTTCTTCAGTTATGAACTCGAGTTCCTGTAAACCTATATAAAGCTGAGTGATCTTCCTTCATTTATTTCGTGCTTTTCGTGCTCTCTAAACCCTAAAACTCTAGTTCATACTCTCTAACTCCTTCATCTGTCAAAATGCGAACCAAAAATCCTGAGAAGCGTGATGATTCTTCTACTCCATCACTGTCTCCTGAATCTGAAACCCCCAATTCATCTCCTCCTCCAAAACCTCCATCTCCTAAGCATCCTCGTCGAGAAGAAATTCCACCCAAACATTACAGACCCAAGGTCACGAAAGATGTTGGGCCTCCGTCGTCCACTCCTCCCTCTCGGCCTAAAACAAAGGGGATTGTGATCAAGGAACCGAGTGAGCAATAGGAAAAGCAAGCTACTACTCCACCTGTTCAAGGAAGAAGGAAAGAGAAGGTGGGTCCTGCTCCACGTAAACCTACACCATCTCGAGGACTAAGTCCATCTTCCAGAAGTCAACCATCTCAATCTCAGTCTCAATCTTGTCCTCTTGGTTTCATCTCACATAGCTATTACTAGAAATCCCATTCCTCCTAAAGATTTCATTTGTAATCCTATTTCAATGCCCCCATCTGATGCTCGTACCTTTCGGTCTGACTATGGAATTAGAAACTTTTGTCCAAATATATATGTTGATTTCCAAACTTTTCAATCTGAGTGTGGCCTCGACTTATCTGCTTACCTCAACTCATTCAAACCTCTTCTGGGTATTCAAGCCCCGTATTGTCCTTCAGTGGTTAGAGCATTCTATTTCTTTATGCGAGTTTCCGATGAGATTGGCTCAGATGGAACCCTCGTAGAAGAAAGATTGATAACTTTTGTTCGCGGTAAACGCGTAACTCTAACTGTTGAAATTCTAAACAATATGTTAGGTGTCATAGATCCTCCTCTTCCACCTGTTCTTGAGGATACAGATGCTCAAATATTCCAAATTCTTAGACCAGGTGATCCAATTGGGCCTTTGAACTTTCAGCCAATTGATATGCCTGCCTTACACAGAGTCCTATGGTATATTTTCACTAGGAATCTGGTGCCCAAAGGCAGAAATTGTACTCATCTTGCCCAAAGAGATTATGGTTTACTTGCAGCCATTGTCTCTAAAACTCAGTTTAATCTCGGTTACTGGCTCTTTCATGAGATTAAGAAATTTATATTTGAAGGCCAGAAGAAAGCTCACCTTCCCTATGCTCATTTAGTATCTCTGATTCTCTTCCACCATAAAATCTGGTACCTTGAGTTAGATACCAAACCTATCAAACCAACTAAGATGGGTCAAAACCAGCTCAACTATATGAGACTGTCATTTGCTGAGGGGTCTGGGCAGTAGGGCTCCTTCCAGATCAAGGACCAGAGCTACTTAGTCCAGAGCTACACATTCTAGAGCTGCAGAGGATCAATCTTCACCAGCCAGAGCATCAATTCCTACTCAAGCTGCTGCCCCTACTTCTCTGTTTGGAGCCTCAATTCAAAACATCATTAACAAAGCAATATCTGAAGCAGTATCTTCTTTTCAAGCAAATATGATCACTGAATTATCTAAGAAGATAGAGACTGAAGTGAAGAAAGGGGTTAATGAGGTTCTCAAGAGCTTCAAGTCCCTGGATAAAGTCCAGGATGAATAGGCAGATGAAATAGCAAACATTAATGTGAAGCTTGATGCAGTTACTGGACATTTTGAAGATCTTGGTCCACGGTTTGAAGCTACTCATACTGCATATCAGTCTCTAGATAAGAAAGCAGAGCAGCTTCTGACACAGACTACACCTGCAGGTCCATCTAGTCCTTCTCCACCTTATTCTCCTCTTCATTTTACTATGCCTGATCCCATATTTCATTCTACCCCTCATATCTCTCCTCATGTGTCTCCATCCCACTCTCCTGAACCATTTTCCTCTCATTCCTCTCCTATCCTAACTCTTGCTCTCTCATCTCTAGCTCCAATTTCTGAGCCTACATCTTCCAAACCTACTCTAACCTTATCTCCTGCACCTACTCCTGTATCTGCTCATCCACTCACTTCTTCCTCCATTCCTACATCATCCTCTTTCACCCTTCAAAATCCCCCTCTACCTTTGCAGACGTCCTTCACCTTCTCAAGACTCCTCTCACAGTAACTCCTATCTCTATGATCCTTCCAGATGATGATGACAAAGGGGGAGAGGAGTAGATGCTAGTTGCTGATAGAGTAGATACTAGTTACTGTACTTAGTTGTTTTAATATATTTCTGTATTTCTGTGGAATAGCTGTGAGTGTTGTTGTTGCTGTGATTTTGCTAACATTCTGTATACAGTAGCAAATATTTTGATTTCTTAGACTGAAAGCCTGTGTACTTGCTTTGCTATTAATCAATGTGCAGTGTTGCTAAGAATCTGTGATTCAATCTCTTGAAGCATCTCTTGACACTGAAATTTTAACTTCAATTGTTATTTAAAAACCAGCTATCTCTTCTAAAATATATTACAAGTGTTGTCATCATCAAAAAGGGGGAGAATGTTGGTTCTCAACTTAAGTTTTGATGATAAAAACACTTGTTAGTTGTTGGTTTAACAAGAACTAGAGTTCTGGTTTTTAAAACTAGAGTTCTGGGCATTAAAACTCAGGTTTTAGAAAAGTTGAGCAGTAAGAACTCGAGTTCCTGGTCATAGAACTCGAGTTCGCAGCCTCTGATAAGGAAGTTCTCAATCTGATAAGTTGAGAACTCGAGTTCACGCCTTCTGATAAGAAAGCTCTCAATCTGTCAAATTGAGAACTTGAGTTCTTGGGAGTAGAACTCGAGTTCGCGGCCTTTGCATCATATAAAAATTTTTCAATCCATGAGAACTAGAGTTCTTAAGTGAAGAACTAGAGTTCTTACTTAAGAACTAGAGTTCTTTGGTCAAGAACTAGAGTTCTTCATTCAAGAACTAGAGTTCTTGGCATAAGAACTCAAGTTCGCAAAATTATGTTCTGTCCAGAATTCTTCAGGAACATAAGAACTAGAGTTCTTGAACAAGAACTAGAGTTCTTCATTTTGTAAAACAACAAAGTTCCTTTGCAAACACAAGGACTAGAGTTCTTTATCAAGAACTAGAGTTCTCATTCAAGAACTAGAGTTCTTGAGAAAGAACTAGAGTTCTTCATAAGGAAAAACGCTCGGACCTTTTTGGAAAGTACAAGAACTAGAGTTCTTGCATATAGAACTAGAGTTCTAAAGTAGAGTTCTTCTTTAAGAACTCGAGTTCCTTTAAAACTGGGTCTGGGCCATTACACAGAACTAGAGTTCTTGTGATAAGAACTAGAGTTCTTATACGAAAAAAACTGCGAATCATTTCTGGAACTCTCCAAATGCTTTGAACTTAAGCTGATACTTATCAGATTGATAAATAATCATTTATAAAACACTTTCAACATGTTTGCTAGTGATTTCAGGATTCAAAACGAAGCAATAAATGAAAAGCAACATAAAGCGAATGCTCACGTCATCACATTTATTGCACAGCAGAAAGAGCATAAAAACAAAGCAACATATGGAATTAATGCTGCAGCAGAACAAAGACATTCTTCGAGACATTCTTATTCCAGCATTCAAGTACAACCAACGGCACAATACATTAAATGTAAGAAGCTGAAGATTCAACGGTCCATTTTGATTAATGAGGAACTTGAGTCTAACGGAAATTTAAACAAGTGACAACGGTCACCTTCCAGTTTCTCCCAACGGCATTAATGGCGAAGGATATAAAAGCCCAAGCATTCAATATAGCCAACAACCGAAACTCTGTGCATTTACTCTGAGTTATTATCTTATCAGTTTTATTACTCTCAACTTGTACTTCAGTGATCATTGATTATTCAACTCGTGAGGAATTACTTAAACATTCAATTTTCATTCGTTTGTAAAATCTTAAGGTTGTGGAACTTTAAGTAAGGGTGTACAATTACAAGTAGTAAGGGGGAGTGAATCGAGGGATCATTCCGAGTTGTGTAATTGTATTCTGAAGTTAGTGAAAAATCCCAAGGTGTTCTTGGGGACTGGACGTAGGTCAGGATAGATCGAACCAGGATAAATTCTCTCGTGTTCCTTCTCCTTTAAACTCTTAGTTAGTTTATTAATTTGTGAAAATTTTGATTAAGCAGTTAGATTTTTAAATCACCTATTCACCCCCTTCTAGGTGATATTCCATCTTCATACACAACATATAAAATAATTAAGTAACTTATTTAGCTTCCTTAATCCCTCCAAAAAAAGTCAACTATATCTTATAATTAGGACCAGAGGTAATATATGTTCTTTCTGATGATAACTCTCTATATTTTATATATTTAAAGTACAGGATTTAAACTTCTTATGTTGCATGAGAAGAAGAAGATTCCTACATACACATGAAATGGTGGGACACATACACATATTTGAAAAGATATGTGTGTGTGTGTGTGTGGGTCCCACCATTTCATGTGTGTGTGACATGAGAAAACATTTCTCTTACAACATGAGAAGTGTTTTTCCCTTAAAGTACATTTTGAAGATATTTGGAGAGTTATCTTAACAATTTTGAGAGATTTCTATGTGTTTATATTATTATAAGATCAAATTAAAGTGGTGCATTACTTGTGGAATTTCAATTGCAAATTTATTAGATTTAAAATAAAAATAGAAACAGTTAAATTTTAGAATTAAAAAAAAAGAGTTTCATTATCATTATTATTTTTGTAACATCCCAAATTTCTGGGATTTTAATATTAAAGTATTATATGGAATTGAAATACGAAATTTGGGCCAAAATAATTATGAGGATAATTATTTGAAATTAAGGTCTAATTTTCCTTAATTTATTTGAGAAGAAAATAAATTTAAGGAAAATAGTAAATAAAAATTGTAGAATTAAATATTAAGGAATTTATTTCCATGATTACAATTAGAGACCAATTGTGAATAAATTGGTGTGATAAAATAAATAATCTCCATGATTAGGTATAATCATAATTTAAATGATATAAATATCTAATTGCAAATTAAGGGAATATATATATATAACTGGGCCACGGTTTGGCCCTAAAGAATAGGCCCAAAATACAGCAAAAAAAAAATCGATTTCAAAAATCAGTTAAAAGCATGAGCCACGTGAGACAAAAGATACCATATGAAATTCACCTATTTTCTTCAATAACTTCAGACCGCCAGCAAGTTCACAGGAGCAGTTTTGATGTTTACCCAATTCCAACTCTTAAGTAATTCTTTCGGTCCAGACCCATGCACCACCAAGCCCAAATCGATCGAAGGTTTAATAAAAAGGAAACTATTCATTAACCATAATAAAACACCATCAAAAGCGGCAAAGCAACACGTAGGAGCATTAGGTGTCCGAAAACTAGCTTGCATGTAATACTCATTAAAGCTATATAAACCAGCTCAGCTTCTTCATCATTCATTCCCTTGAAATGTTAACCGAGAGTCGGAGAAGAGTAACAAGAAGTGAGAAAACGAGAGAACCTAGCCGAAGATCATCCTTCCTCTGTTCAGGTCGACGAAAAACAGAGGGGAATTCCGGCGGCTGTTCATTGTCTCTGAAGCTTGGGAACTGAAGGTTACTTTCATTTTTCCTTCTTCCTACGTTTCTGTTTTGTTTTAGCCTGAATACAACCAAGAACAAACTGAAATAAAAGCAACTAAGACTGAAACAGAAAAGAAAATGAAAAACAGGGGGTTATTTCGATTAAGTAGAAATTGAGTTTTCATGCATGTAGGATCATGGGTACGGTGGGAAATGATCTTCCTTAGTTGTTAATGGGTTTGCTTCTGCTATTTATACCTTGTTGCTGCAAAATATTTCTGTTTCGCGTGGTATCTTGTTTCTGTATGTATCTTACGTTGCTGCATGTAAAAAAAAACGTTTTGCTGAATGTGTTTCATTTGCTGTCATGAGTTCGGTTTTGTAAAAGAAAAGAAATGAAAAGTCAAAGCTAAATATATGTGTGTGTGTGTATCGGGTATAAGGGGAAGTTTTTATTTTTTTTCTACATGTTTATATGAAGTGTGTGATGCATGTCATGAGATTTTGTTTTGCTGCATGAGAAACATATAAATATCAGTGTGTTTGCTAATAGTGGAAGATAGGATTGAAAAGTCAAGGCTGAAATATGTATGTGTGTGTGTGTGGTTTCATCCAGTAGAGAATGGAAGAGTGTTTTTTTTTTTAATTTTTTTTTTTATATTTATAAGGTATAAGTTATATATGATATGTGAATGAGTATATGAATATATGGCTACAAGATAAATAATTATCATGAAGAAAATGTTGCTGTGGATTTGTGCAAAATATATACACTAAAATATATTTCTTTTGAAGTATTATTTATATAAAATAAGTATTTTTAAAATTTATGATTCTTGGGAATTAATTTGCACAATATATAGTTATATAAATATGCTCAACTTAAAGTACATGATACATGTTTAGAGGGAGAAATGTAATTAATTATATATGTTGTGAAGTTCAATTATTTTTAAGTAAATGTATAATTAAGATTTCAAGGAAACCATGAGAAATGTTAATATATATATATATATTATATATATATATATATATATATATATATATATATAAAATAAATAAATAACAATAATAATAAATTAATATTATTGTTAGAGGAAAATTAAGGGGATTAACTATTATTAACCCTTTAAAACTAATTCATGAAATTAGTTTATTCGCGATTCAAATAAGTTTCTAACAGCGATGATAAACATGTTTAGGCAGACCTTGATAAACCTGATCCCAACGACTTCAGTATAAAGAAAAGGGATATACGGTTGAGGTAGGTAACTTTAATCTTGTAATCATGTATGTTAATGTTATGCAAATATTAGCTGATCATGTATGCTGGTTGAATTACTTGTTTATATTATCCTGATTGGCCATGGATATTGAGGCTACGGTCTCATGGGGCTGCGGTCCTAGACAAGAGCTGCGGTTCTTGGCCGTTAACTGCGGTTATGGTTATTTCTTCCATGCTTTAAACATGTGCTATTATGTCATTTCTATTTTCATACATGTGCATGAGATTAACTGTTACTCTGGGGTCCATTCATTTGGACTCCAACACCCGTGAAAGATACAGGAACCAGTTCGAGATCAAAGAGCAAGAAGTAGCTGTAAGGAATACAACAGTTGAAGCTTTTGGACATTTGGGATTACTGTAATATATTTTATGTTTATCATTTCACTTATTTTTGGATTATTGTATCTAATGTCCAACTATAGGATGAGACCGAATCGCGAAAAATTTACCCGTATTTTTATATAACAGTAAATTCCAGAAATTTTTATTTCATAAATAAAAGTCGTCCAAATCTCCTCGATTTATTTCCGCGATAACTCTGGTTAATTAAAGGCCCCAAAGGACGGGTGCCACAATTTTATTATGATAAAGTATACTTTTAGAAACAGTTATAAAGTATACTTTTAGTCTTTTCAGTTTTACATAAGGTATATTTTTAATCCTTTAACTTTATAAAGTATACTTTAGTCCTAAAAGTCTAACACCGTTAATGTTGCTAACGGAAAATGCTGACGCAACGAACTCAAGTGATGACTAATAACATTTAATTACATATATTTTATATATTCTTCAATTTACCCATATTCTTAATAGCATTTAATTACATAGTCATCACTTAAATTTACACCGTTATTTCTTGAGTTTGCATTTTCCATTAGTAAAATTAACCTTGTTAAAATTATAGGACTAAACATATACTTTATAAAGTTAAGGGACTAAAAGTATACCTTATGTAAACTTAAAGGATTAAAAATATACTTTAATCTTTTATTATTATATAATTCTCTTTTCCATATCTGCAGCCTAGCCACGGTGGGCTTTGATAAAATTGGAAATGGGCCCACCAAATAAATATATGGGAAGATCCAAATACCAAAAAAAAAAAAAAAGAAAGCTACGTGAAGGAACAGGAAAGAATTGCCATAGGATGAAGACACACCGTTTTGGGCTTAAATCAATTGAATGGAATTGGTGGGTTTGGATTAAAATGGAATTGGCCCACCAATTAAATGGGAATTGAAGACCTAAAGCTGGACGGATGGAAGAAACAAACAAAAACAGGAAGAGAGGAGGCGGACTGGGAAAAAGAGAAAGAAAAAGACGCGAGATACAAAAAGGGCAGAGGCGTGATATTTCGCGGAACCAGAGGAGCGAGAGAGAGCTTGGTGGATCGTCTTCTTCGGGAGCTGAGAATCTTCATCCGAGAGCTGTGATCGTTAGGCCGTTCATTATCTCCATAGGCTTCTCCAGGACCTGCATCGCTGAACCAAAGGCTGTAACAGAGAAGATGTTGCTGATTCTTTATTCTTGTTCTTGGTTGTGCTATTTCACTTAACTCTTGTTTCAGTTCTGGTTTCTTTTCATTAACCATATGTCTCTGCTTCTGAGCATTATTGATGTTGCTGTGATATGGATTAAAGCCGCTGATTTGTCTATTCAACCTAGAGGAGTAGAGGAGTTTATGAACTTGTTTGAATTTTAGAGATTATTCCCACTATTTAGTTTTACTTAATATTAATTCAGTTTATTTAATATTTAATCTTGTTTTTATTGTTATTATTTAGTGATTGGCCACCACCATTGGATCATGTTTTGGAGATTTAAAATTGAACTTTGACAAAGGGAATCTTAAATTGACCTTGAGATTAAATAATGTGGAATTAAATTTTAATCTAATTTGCGCCTAGGATAGACATATACCTAGAAGCTTCGCATAATCAAATTAGGGTGAGCCCGATTTAAATTGCATCTTAATTAGTTGTGTGAGACATTGCATAATTAATTGAGATAGGTATATAAATTGATCGACAAACATTTATAAACATTAATACTCTACATTTGCTGATTGAATTAAGTTAATTAATTTAGTGGGAATAAAATCTAATAAACAAATAAGGGATTAGTGACTCTAGGTTGTCATTTTGATATTAAATTTGCTCTCTCTGAAAGGTTTTTGTTGATATTAATTTATTGTTCTATTTGCATTTATTTTTACTCATATTGAAAACAACTCTGATTTATTCAACTTAAATGAAAAAGGAAATTTAACACCTAATCACTAGCTGGATTGAGTCTCTGTGGGATGACCTTGATTTACCACTTATTATTTTCATGACTCGTACACTTGCGGTGCTTAATTAAATTTTGGTAGCATCGTCTGACTTCAAAAAATCACTATCGATAAAAAGCAACATAGACCAACAAGATAATTAAGTGCTTAAGTGATTCATTGTATGTTCTGATATTTGGTCCTATCACAAAACGGTTATGCAATTTGGCATGAATCAAGACATTCTAGGCTTTATAAGAATAATCAATGGCAACAGTAGACGTATATAAGTGATAATGTAACCTGTGACCTATATATAATTGTGTCTCTTTACCATAATTAACCACTAAAAAACAAAGGACTTAGGGAAAAACATATACCCTTTCACAAGGGGCGAAGGGGTATGCAAATTCTTGAACTCAAGGGTTTGCATGACTCCTGCGCCCTTTCTGATAAGGATTTTGTTTTTCCCACATTCCTTTGCTTTTAAGGCTTAATTGCTAAAGAGATACAAGATATTAGTAAACATTTACATTATTACATATATAGATTAGGAGTGCAATTAATTCTAACCACAAAGTCTAGAAAATCTTAATCCATCCCAATTACATAGCTACTCGACGTAGGAAGCAATACTCCATTACACACACACACACAATTTTGATCCAGAGTATGCTCCTATCCACTCATTAAATAAATAACTATCAGAAACGAAATAATCCTTTAATCTTTTTTTAAGTCCCTTTTTGTTTTGCACATTAAAAAAAAAAGAAGAATAGGAAAAAAAAAACAAAATAATAGAATACAATAAGAAAAAGAGGGATCCCTTTCGATTCTTTCTTATATCCATATTCATGGAAATACAATTTATGTCATAATTCATAAACTAATGTCAATTTTTTTTTGTTGTAATAAAAAATGAAAGGGTTATTGAGAATTCTAAAGAGAGTGTGTGTGTGGGTGAGACCAAGTATCTCTGAAACGATGTTGAATTTCATAGCTTTTAACTTAGTGCCATTAGCTCAATAAAAAAACAGGAGAGGAACCTTCAACAAGAACAATATGAGTTTTACACACAAAAAAAAAAAAACATAACTTCACAAAAGCAATTCAATATGTCACATGAATTAGTTCATTCATAGAGCTTGTTTGTGTATGATTATTAGTACATATGAACTACTTTATTCATAGAACTTGTTCATGCATAACTCTCATCGATAAAATTGAACTAGTTTATTCATCACATATCTATTGAACTTTTGAAGTAACTTCCAAAGATTAGCTACTTCCAAAAAGGAAATGTATTTGCTTAGGGATCAAATCTCCAAAAGTTACATAAAAAATAACAATAAAGTAGGAGCCTATAGTCAAAGCAATGGTTTAATAATTTCCTATAACAAAAAATGAACCTTCGATCAGAGCAATAATAGGTTTTCCAATAAAAAATAATTTCACAAAAGCAAGTTAATATCACTTTGAATGCTTTATCGCATCGTGACTTTACAAAGTGATATGATTTTTTTTGGGGGGGGGGGGGAGGGGGATAGACCAGCTAGAAAACATGTTTAAAGACACAAACAAGATGGATGATTAAATGTAGGACCTAAAGAGAACATGTCTCTTACAATTGTAGCCACAATGACACCATAAGGATGATCAGTCCTTGATATAGTCAGAGTATTCGCACAAGAATACAAGGATGTAATAAAAGCTTACATACGAGAAATAAAATTCTCAATTATCATTCAAGTCTAAATCTTTGTAAAAAAATGTGGTTTTCATATATAGGCAACACAAGGACACTCTAGAATTGAAAACCTTAGTAAAAAATGCATCAAATGATGCCTTAATGATGATTGATTGCCATGGTTGGCACCATTCAAACCTAGAAGAATAAAGAAATTACTTAATCTTTAAGACTAAGTCAGCTACCTAAAAATAGGGAGAGAAAAAAGTCTTCTAGAACAATCTTTGGCCAAAAGGCCTTATTCAATGTAAATAAAAATAGGAAACTTGCTTAAAAGGAAATTAAATCCCAATGAATGAATAATAATGTCTTTTAGGTGTTTCTTAAAGTGTGTTGGATGTCACCTATACTCATCCTTAAGGAAGGAAATAGGCTAGGCCATGCTTTGGCTAATTAGACATGAGCTTATAATGGGGGTAAAAGGCTTGAGCCTAAATGTAGCTTTTTTTTAGGCTCAGGCCTGATCGAGCCTAAAACCTTTTTAAAGGCCTAATTACAATGTAGGCAATTAAAAAGGCTTTATATTTCAAGCCTTAAAGGCCATAATTGACTAATATAAGAATATGTGTAGTATTATAATTAATTAATTATACTTGAAATTATAATATAAGAATAAAACAATTAAATATTGTGCTATTTATATGATATAAATATAATTATATTTATTCAATATGTAAATAGGCTAGGTTTGAAGACTTACATGTCAAGTTTTAACAAAAAAGGCCTAGCCTATTTACACATGTAGGCCTTCAAATAGGTCTTGGCTTGGCTTTTTTAACAAACAGGCTAGGCCATACTAGGCCCTAAATGTTGGTTATGATTAGTTTTGATGATGTCTTATATAGATGCTATTAGTAAGAACAAAAAGTTTGTACCATATACATTGACTAACTACCTTGTTTAATATAGGTTAGTCTAAAGTTGAAATATAGAGGATGATTAAGAGAGGAGATTGAAGAAAGAAAAACTTGATCAATATTATGAGAATATCAATATCCAAGTCTCTATGATTAAATGGAAGTTGAAACGGCGCAATTCAGAGTTAAAATAAGCAAGTTGAAGCTTCACAATGATAGTAACTGAGTTGCTATAGTACTGAGTTGTTACAATGACTATGCTATAGTACCGATCATTCCTCGACCTTGCTTGAGCACGAAAATTGGGTCTACTCGAGCACAAAATTGTTTCTGCTCGAGCAAGCCATATGTGTGCTCGAGCAACAACGCTTCTCAGCTACTCTGTTCGGCTCTGTTTCAGGCGACCTTTGGTAATTCGATGATATCTCCCAAACCAGGAATCGGATTGACGTGAAACCAATTTTGTATGAAACTAGACATTTAATGCGTCATCTTGACGCGAATTCAAGTCCAAAGAAGATCATATGAGGGAGCTATGAATTTTTGAATTTCCCCATCTGTCACCGTCATAAAGTAGACCAAGGTTTGATAATTTGAGCATATCTCACAAAATACACATTGGAATGAGCTGAAATCAGTGGCATATGAAACTAGACTCACATACCTTTCTAAAAACATCAAGATCAAAGAAAAAAAAGATCAAATGAGAGAGATATGATTTTTGAAAGTTCATAGTCTGTTTCAAAATTGTGCAAAAACGTTGGTTCAAGAATAGCTTCTATTTATCTGATCATAATGCTCAACATACAATGAGTTTGGAGCTGATTCTTATTCCATTGGAAAGAAGACTTGAAGAGCTTTTTGGGTATGAGTGGTTTGTCAGATTTGAGGTTATATGGAAGACGTTACGCTCACGAGAAATTGACTGTTGTACTGTTCATCACATTAAGGAGATCAATCATTGAACAAGATCAATCTAGTAAAGGCTTTCGTCTCTACCTGAGAATATTCATCCTAATAGATTGATTAAATATTTCAAAGAGATATGCCCGAGCAAAGCATTGATATGCTCGAGCAATAGCGAATCAGAGAGCTGAAGAAGTCATGCTCGAGCAAGCAATCTTCATGCTCGAGCATCAATAAGTCGAGGCAAACAGAAGTGTATTTGTGATGTCGTGCTCAAGCAGATAATCAGCATGCTCGAACAAGATCGTATGACATGCTTGAGCAGAGAAAAATGATGCTTGAGCAACGAACCAAAAGCCTCTTTGTGCCCCAGCATGACTAAAGGCATGCTCGAGGACTAGCGATATAATGCTCAAGTAGAGAAAGCTTCATGCCCAAGCAGTAGTGAGACATGCAGTTGTGTTAAATTCCTGAACGTTCATTCCCGAGCACGTAAACACCATGCCTGAGCAAGATCAATTTCATGCTCAAGCATAATGTGACGACAATCTTTTACAATGCATATTTCAATTGATGCTCGAGCAAACAAACAATCATGCCCGAGCATGATCATCTCTGTTTTTCAAATCACCGTCTTAGAAAATTCGAACCAACTGATTATGATTTCTTTTCTTCGGATCATTACTCATTACTATACTCAAATGTTTTTAATTAGTTTGATGATGAGTTTTGTTAGTTCTCTATGTGTTTTGATGATAACTGACAATTGTAAACATGGCATGAAGTTTGTCTTTGGGAAGTTGAAAAACCTACTGTCAAAGGCAAACTCGAGTTTAGGTATATAAACTCGAGTTTGAGACTTGACAGAAAGCTGCTCAATTATGCAAGAAAGACAAACTCGAGTCTGCTTCGACAAACTCGAGTATGAGGAGTCACAGAAAGCAATCAAAGTTTTTGGCAACAAGCCAAACTCCAATTTGCGAAAACAAACTTGAAGTCTGGGAGATACAGAGAGCAATCAGAATTTTGCACAAGACAAACTCGAGTCTAGAACATGAAACTCGAGTTTAAACTAAACAGAAAGAATCTAGAAAACTCAGTATTTTCATAAGTAAACTCTAGTTTGTGTTTCCAAACTCCAGTTTACACTTGACCAAGATAAATTTAAAAGTTTTAGTTTTTACTGAAACTCGAGTTTGCTTCCCCAAACTCGAGTCTGAGTCATACAGAAAGACCACCAATATGCTTGCTTTTCAAACTTCAGGTCATGCTGCTAAACTGCAGTCTGGAAATTCTTGAACTTAGGCTCATCCTCTTGACATAGCCCCAAACTCGAGTTAGTCATTAATTGACTCGAGTTTAGGTACACATCCAAAGTTCCATTCCAAGTCCAGAGCCCGACAGTCTTCTCTGTAAGAACCAAACTCGAGTTAATATTTGTAAACTGCCAGTTTAGACCGATGATCAACATTCATGCTCTCTGGTTAAACCCCAAACTCGAGTCTAGAATTACAAATTCGAGTTTGCAACGGTGATTTTGAAAAACCAAATGATGTTGATTTGCGAAATCTTTATGGGTCAACCTGGAAACTGTTTTATCATATGATACTATTGCTTCTAATGTATTTGATGAAGTTTTGAGTGATTTTCAGATAAGTTCAGCTAAGATTAAGATGGAATCAGATCTGGAATAAAGTGCATTAAATGAAGAACCAAGAACAGGACTGATCCTTCTCCTCTATCCCAATGGTTCAGCACAGACCGTTATGAATCAATCAAATCTCTCTCCAACAGTCAAATAAAGGTTATGGAATGACTAAATACCTGGAAGACCTTATGCATCAACATATTCCAAGATTCCAGCTGAGAATTGAAAGAACAGAGCAAAATATGCAACTGTCATTTTCCAGATTTGTAGCTGAACGTTAGAGAAGAAAATGCAACGGCTAGTTCATCTAGTTAGCCTATAAAAGGCTATGCAACACACACAACCAAACTACTTTAATTATATTTTGCAATTTGAGTCTGTATTGTGATTTTAAATTGATCTTCAGTGTTTATCATTATCTTCTCACGAGGGACTGCTAGTGAGATACTGGAGGAAGGTGGGGATGACGTCAAGTCCGCATGGCCCTTATGGGCTGGGCCATACACGTGCTACAATGGCAATTACAATGGGAAGCAAGGCTGTAAGGCGGAGCGAATCCGGAAAGATTGCCTCAGTTTGGATTGTTCTCTGCAACTCGAGAACATGAAGTTGGAATCGCTAGTAATCGCGGATCAGCATGCCGCGGTGAATATGTACCCGGGCCCTGTACACATCGCCCATTAACATTAGATTATTAAAAAGTAAATGATTACGTCAGAGCTCACAACGGTAACTTTGAGCAAGTCACAACGATCATGTTCCAACGGAAATAATTACTCAACAGACAAATCGATCTTCATTGCCTATAAATAGAAAAGTCTTCAAACCGAAAGAAGAGACGATTGATGCATGATTCGACGAAGCCAATGAAATGATGTTACTATGTTAATATCTCTTACACTTTCTGTTTCTCAATGTTTATATAGTTTACAATAGAGAGTGAGATGAATGATTATGTACTTCAATATTTATCTTATTCACTTCTGAGAGAGAGAAGATTCATTTAAACACTTTATCTGTTTATCTGAAAGTTATTCAAGATTGGGTAATCTTGAGTGGGAAACAGATTGTAACATTACAGTGTGTAAGGGGGAGTATCTCGATGAGAGATTCGGCTTCACACTTGGGTGAACTTGTGTGATTGTAAAGGCTTTTCTCTTGTGCCTGGATTAACAAGAAGATAGTGGAGAAAATCTCAAGTGGAGCTTGGGGACTGGACGTAGGCCAGGATTCGACCAAACCAGGATAAATCATAGTTTGCATATTCTCTTCCCTAAACTCTTATATTTCCAATATATATGTTTGAATGAATGACAGTCGGTTTACAACTCATTATTGTCATAGGAACTGTTTTCTGTAAGTTGCAAAAAAATTTTCAAAGTTCTTAAGTTTCTATCAAACACCCAATTCACCCCCTCTTGGGTGAAAGCCAGGTCTAACACTAAACAGGCCAAACTATAAGGCATTTGATAGGAGCTTGACCTGTTCCCACCCCTCTTAATCCTCCAAGGTACAAGCTTGTCACATGGTATTTTAAGTAAATCTTAAATCTAGACTCCATATGGGCCTTATACATCATCTTGTTAATTTTACTTATTTACATTACACAAATTTCATGGATCTTCATGCTTTACCACGTGCTCAAGCTTGTACATGTTATAAAAATATGCATATAAGCCTGAATAAGCATGGTTAAGAACTCATTTGCACCCTCAACATATATACTAAAATTATGGTCCATTAATGAAGCAACTTGTAGCTTAAATGTTTTCTCCAGCTTCTTAAACATCTCATTTTTTGTGGGCTTCTAGTAATTGGGCCCTCGATATCATGAAGAGGATCTTGGGCTTGCTTAGAATCTATTTGGATAACATAGACAACATCTTGTTCATTGTAGATGCCACCTAAGTTGCCATGTAGTACTTTGTCGCCACTTTAGATGCGAACTTTGATGCTTTGTTGGACACCATATAAGATGCCAGTTGCACCTCTATCACAAAAGGAACCTCAATTGACTAAGGATAACAGAGCACCAAAGGAATGAGACCTAGCTAGGGTTCACAAATGACGAAAAATGTGAGTTAATGCAAGTAAAAGTAACTCGCATGGCAGTCACTGAGACAAGTGTGAAGGTATTCACTAGCGCCACTATCGCTGAGAAATAAGACAAAGCCTTTTTATGGTGGGGCTTGATTGAAAATGACTCTCGACAGCTGAAAATGACAACAGGAGTAGTAGGGTTACGAGATGTTGGCATATTTCATTCAAACAGACAAAATGTCAAGTGTATTCCTTTTCAAATGCTAAAATATGAGTGGAAGGGTAGGGTTCTTTGGGTTTTCATGCCTAATACTTTACATAATGATTGTATCGATAAAACCATTTTTTTATTTGACTATATTTATTATGGTTCTTTGTTAAACCTTGTGAGTTATGTCATTATTTTAACATCCATAAATCACGATTATTAGTTAATAACCATGAGGTATGTTATGTTTTTTTTTTAAAAAAAAAACAATTTTGGTAACTAGTTCTTAGATAATTACATTTTTATATTTAAAAAAAACCAAAAATATCGCCCTTGATCTGGTAACTAGTTTCTTGATAGATAATCTGAGGTCTATTGTGAATTTAGAAATGTTTTTTCCTTTAATTTGAATGAATTAAAAGTTCTATAAATTAGCAACAAACCTCTCATCATCATGCTACTTAAGAATGAGAATATGTCATGATCATGATAGCCAATCTCATACTCAATATGAATGAGATTAGCCTTCATATTCATATTCAACAAATATTTGGTCAACATGTTCACAACATGGTTAATGTATTCTACATACTACATCATTGCCTCCACTTGAGGCGAAGGTAGAGGTAGAGGTGGAGGTGGAGGTGAAGGTTTTGGAGGATGAGAAGTGGGAGAAGGTGGGAGAAGAAGGTGGAAGAGGAGGTTGATGTTGTGGATTTTCTTACAAGTCTTTAGTATAATGTTTCATCTTAGCGATGGAAAGAATAGAGGAGGATGAAGAAGAAATAGTATGATAAACATAAGAAAAATGGGAGTCTATATAGAGTGGAAGCAATGGGTTCAAACCATCATTTCACATTTGGAAGTTGAAGAGGAGTAATTGCGCATAGTGGTGAGTAATGAAAGGGTACTTGGTTAGTGTGCTGATTATCAAAGAACAAAGAAGCAGAGGGCATTCTCATTATAATTAAGACAAATATGTGAATGACCAAATTCTTTTAATACCTTGGATTCTTTTAAATCCCTTTACAAGAAAAATATAGTCATTTACAAGATGAATAAAGAAATTTAAGAGATAGATATGTGCATCTATAAGATAAAAAAAGTTTATGTCTACTTTTAGACCTAACAAAAGATAATTGTATTGGGAGCTTATAGCAAAATAGTTTATTGCTAAATTTGCACATCTACCTTTTTAAAAATATATTAAAATAATAGAGAGTGAAAAGACTAATATGACTCAATGCAAAAAATAACAAAAGTTAATCAGGGTTATGTCTACTTTTACATCTAAAGTAGTTAATTGTGTTGGGTGCCCATGGAAAAATGGTTTATTGCTAATTTTACACCCTTAACCCTTAAATTTAATATATAAGCTAATTCCGTTGAATTAGGCATTATATGACTGTTGTTGTCATGATTGATTTTCTTTTTTTGTGTTTTTGCGGTTTTGGATGAGTGACACCTGGCCTATGAATGATTTCTTGATCAACTTTTTTTCCCCACAGGGTACGAAAGAAAGCATTCAAATATAATGGGAACAAATTGTTGCAAATATATGATAGCCAAAGTCCAACTCCCCTACTCATCCCCTAATTTTGTGGTGGGGACCAATTTTTTTAATTTTTTATGTATTCTTATTTATTTGGATTAAATTAGGGAGAATGACATATACATACCATATTAAATTCCAAAAACCCCTAAAAGTTTGTTAATATTTGTAAAAGACATATACATACCATATACATACCATATTAAAGCTAACATGGATTAAATTGAGATTTTAAAAATATTGATGAATTTATCATTATACTCTCTCTTCCTCTTCCCCCCGCCTTTCGCTCTCTTCCTCCTTCTCTTCCCACCTTTATGGCAATGCCAAGAGGCTCGCTAACGACTGTGAATGCAAGCTAAAAAAGAGATTGTGATCAAGCTCCAAAAAAAGGTTGTCTAAGGTCTCTCTCTCTCCTCTGTTTTGCCTTTGAAATCGTGGTGTTGTTAGTCGTTATGGCGGAGTGGTAGTTATTCCTAACGAGGAAGAGAGGGGAAGGTGGAGGAAGGTTGAAATTTGTGTTTTTAGAGAAAGCCAGGAGGCTGGAGGTTTGGAGGAAGGTTCCAATGCCAACTCGCTAAATTGTGAGCCAAATAGCTAGGTTTGCACCATTTGACCTGTGGGTTGGTGGGCTACTCTGATCTGCACTATTATTTTTTGAAAAAATAAAAAAGATAAAGAATTAGACATGTAAAAACCCTAAAGTTCCACCTCTTTCTTTGGCCCAAATGTTGATGTTTTGGCAGCTTTGGATGTTTCTTCAAACCAAATTATTGTATCTTGATTGCTTTAAAGATAATTTTATGGTTTCTGTTTGTAAACTTTGACAAATTTGATGATTTTATTTCTTAAATTGTGGATTATCAATTAACAATTCATCTGTTTTGAAAGATGGGATCCTTTTTCATTAAGCTATGGTTTTATGACAAGTATGGAATTTAGATAGTGATGTGCCTAATTTGAAGAGAGAGAATGGAAAGTTAAAAAAAAATGAAGGAGAGAGAAAAATAAAGAGATTTTCCCCCCATATATTTGGATGCATATGAAAAACAGATAAAAAAAAGAACTAAATAAGTAACTAATTATCAAGTATCCATATATACTCCTTCAGTCCTAAATATAGGACTTAGTTTATAAGTAAATTTTGGTTCTTAATATAAGACCTTTTTATTTACTTATTTGTTTATCATTTATCTATAAATTGATTTTCCTAAGTTATAGATTGATATATAATCTAATATTGATACACACAAGTATTTTAGAGTGTTGAGATATACTTAGAGCTTGTTGGGATTAGCTATAAAATCTGTTTTTCTAATATAATTTATGGTGTACAAAGTAAGTATTTGAGATAAATTTTGTTTTATCTTATATAAACATGTTTTTCCAAGTTTAACTCAATTAAGCCCTTAGTCCACGCTTAGCAAATTGGGACCCAACCCCAATATGAATGGGGCTATTATGTAAATAAGAAGCTAAGAAACATGAATTCGATGAGGTGATATATGGGATCATATGGGTTTGTGGGAGTCACTCAAGAATAACACTCGCCAAAACTCTCTCAAGGAATTTCTTCTCCTCGTGTTCTTTGCCATGTAACATTAAGGGAGTACAGAAGAATGTGATTGCATTGCACGTGGGCTGCCGGATGCTATACCGAACTTCCATGTATGCCCCAAATCTTTTATAGAGAGATCATGTTATATTTACTATAATTAAATTATTTTTTATTTTTTTAATCTTCCCAAATTAAATAAAAAGCCTTATATATTTAGAATCCGAGGGAGTTAAAAAAAAAAAAAGGACAGCTTCATGCTTTTCTTCTTCACGCTTTTATGGTAAATTTTGGAAGAGATATTTTCTCTCAAATTTTCCTACTATTGAAGAGAAAATATCAAGGACAAACATAGATTTCCCATGTCTCCTTTTAAACTCGTTTTTTCTCGCTTAATTTTTTTTCGTTTCATTAGTTTTCTACCCATCCAAAAATAGAATGATAGGATTCCTCTATGAATCTACAATGCTCCAAAAGTTTAGATAATGATTAACACTTACCATGAAATAAAGTATCTAAAGATAAGTGTCTCATACTCTAATGGTACCAAATTCTTCCTTCTAGTCTTTGTTTTGAGATTTAGTTTGAATCTTCACACGCATTTACACAAAAAATAGATGCATGAGTTAAAACACACACACACACACACTCACAAATGAGCCTATAAGTATCAATAGGTAATGATGGAAGGGACTTTGGCATCCTACTCATGGGGTCTTGAGTTTGAACATGTGTGAATTTGTAAAATACTTTTGGAATACCTATTTCAAATTAGATCCAATAATGCTTGAATATAACTCAACCAGATAACCTTATAAAAAAAAAGTTATTTTTATATTATTTTGCCTTATACTCCCCTCTGTCCTTATATATAGAGTGCCATTTTTTGAATGGACTTATCCCTTATCTATAAGGTCCTATTTAAATTGGTCTGAATAATATATGCATTTTTACTCATTTTACCCTCAATTAATTTCATTTTGCATTAATTAAAATGTTGACTCATTATTCCTTTTATTCCTTCCTATTCCATTTATTTTCTCACATCATCTTTTTCTTTATATTCTCTTTTATCATTTTCTCATTATTACCCTTTCATACTCATTTGTAAATAAGAGCATTTTTAGAAAAATAATTATATTTCTTACATATGTATTACTTTTGCTTAATTTTATTTGTTTTCTAGAACCCACAATTCAGCTTAAAAGACCTTATATATAGGTACACAGTAGCATTATTAATAAGCATTAGTGGCTAATGATTTTATATATTTTCGCCAACCCAAAGGGAAGGTGGGTGGGTGCTTTTTTTTAATATGGGGTTAGTAAAATCATTTCACCAAGTAAGCCTGAAATTGCATCAACATCTTCAAAGGACTTCTACGTCATGTTTTCTTGGTATTGATATGAGGTTTTATATATTTTAGATATTTTCTTGTCTTTTTCCCAATTGTTTGTCTCATTTCTTCCGTTTCCATGCTCTTCTAAGCTACCCGCACTACTCTCTTCCTATATGTTTCAGCCCCCTTCAACCAATCCATCCTCACTATACTGCAAATAGTACATATTTACCACTTTAACTAATTTAAACTGTTTTCTATATGGGGGCGGAGCATTATTGGCTAATGATTGTGTGTGTATGTGTGTGCATTATCGGCAACCCAAAGGGTGGGTGGGTAAGTGCTTTTTTTAATATAGGAACAGTAAAACATATCACCAAGTAAGCCTGAAATTGCATCAACATCTTCAAAGGATTTCTTCGTGTGCGCATTTCATGGTATAATTGATTTGAGGTTTTATATATTTTAGAACTTTTCTTGTCTTTCTCCCCATGGTTTATCCCATTTCTTAATTCCATTTTCGTACACTTTCAAGCTTCGACGCACTACTCTCTTCCTCTCTGTTTCACTCCCTTTCAACCAATCCATGCTTTCTATACTGCAAATCTTTCCCTCTGCACGTAGTAGTTTATTATACAAATCACTTTACAAATATGGAATTCTTGTAGTGTTCTCTTGCTACATATCACCACCTTCTTCTTCTTCATCTTACTCCCAATGTCTACATTGCTCCGATTTCTGCATTTCTTTTCACTTTCCTTCCTTTTCTTCCTCTTCTCTGTTTCCGCCCATGGCAGCCACGACAATGGCGGGGAATCTTCCGACTGCAGCCTCAATCTTCGCGCAAGAACGTTAATCCTCGCTAAAATCTGGTGCATGATCATTGTGTTTGTCGGGACTTTTGTCGCCGGAGTTTCGCCCTATGTCTTGAAATGGAACGAGGGGTTCCTGGTTCTAGGGACCCAGTTTGCTGGGGGTGTGTCCCTGGGTACTGCTATGATGCATTTCCTTAGCGAAGCCCACCAGACGTTCCATGATTTGACAGACAAAGAGTATCCATTCGCGTTTATGCTTGCTTGTGTGGGTTATTTATTCACCATGCTCGCTGACACTGTTTTCACCTCTGTATTTGCCTGGCAGAATAAGAGGTCAGGTTCTGGAGCTGATTGTGAGCTTCGAGGTGGGTGGTTTAGAATATACTAAGATCAATATGTGGTGATAATTATGCTTAGTTTAAAAGTTAGATCTTCTGATATAGTGTAGCGTAGTTTGCTTCTTTTTTTCCTTCTTTTCCTATTATGAAACTGTTTTGCAAACTTGCTTTAGAAGTTTCTAGTAAGGAACAATGTTGTCTTAAAAAGTTTTTTAAGTTTAATGTTGTCCATGAAGTATTAAAATACAACAATATTGCCTTTTTCTGTCAAAAAAGTTATAATTTAAGTAGAAAAATAATATAAGATAATATTATTACGTTTTCAGATTTCTTGATGGTATTAAACCATAAAAAATCTTTAAGACAACATTGTATTTTTTAGAAAGAAAATGAATAGATAGAGTATTTTAGAAAGTAGCCATATTGATAAACCTAACTAATTTCCTTAACCTAACTCAATTAGGTAAATATATCTTATATTAAAAAATAGATAGAGAGTATCTTTTTTATTAAATCTACAACCAAATATCAACTCGGATGTGAATATCCTTAGATCGTCCACACCAAGCAATCACCCAATCTTGTCATTTTGCCAGGTTATGAAATGGCCAAAGAAAATGCCAACGTTTTGCCAACGTTTTCACAAACACAGCACCAGGTAATGTATTTTGAATGAAAGAGGTTCTTACTATGGCAAGGGCCTTTAATGCCCTATTCTACTTTCTAATACCCATTAAAATGTCTGAACTCTTCAAATGTTTTTCCCCATTGATTATTAGATTCTATCTAATATGGGTGATATTTGGATATCTTATAAGCAAGAAATAATGATTTTTTTATTTTTTATTTTCTAAGGATTTTTCAAAGAATAATACTCTAAAATTGTGCTTTTTTATTTTATTTTATTGAAAAATTCGAAAATATATAATATTTTGCTCATAATAAGATATGATCTATAGAAAAAAGAAAAAACACCTGAGAAGTTGGAACATTTTAAGGGTCACATTAGAGAGTATTAGAGACGGGAGCAGTAGAGGCCCTTGCCCGTTCTTCCCGTTCAAAGTCTTCTACGGGGAAAATTTCTTCTTGTCTTTGTCATCAAGTATTTAGCAGCAGTTTCTTGTTAACAGGTCCATGTTGTATCCTCCACTTCACTGGGAGACACCATCTTGTTGTTTCTTGCCTTATGTTTCCATTCTCTCTTTGACGGCATAGCCATTGGAGTTGCAGAGAAAACAGAGGATGTTTGGAGATCCTTATGGCCAACCTCTTTGCACAAGATATTTGCAGCCATTGCCATCAGTATTTCACTTCTTCGAATGATCCCGAATCGCCCCTTTTTATCGTGCGCAGTCTATTCCTTTGCTTTCGCCATGTCCACTCCTGTTGGTACAGCCATTGGAATCATCATAGATTCCACAACACAGGGTTCTCTGGTAGATTGGCTCTTCTCTATATCCATGAGCCTTTCTTGTGGAGTTTTTATCTATGTATCAGTAAATCATCTATTGTCAAAAGGATACGTACCCCACAAACCAGTTCAGGTTGACACATCTTATTTCAAGTTTATTGCTGTGTTGTTGGGCGTTGGAGTCATATCAATTGTAATGATTTGGGACACCTAAGCTATCTTTGAAGCAAGATGCATATAGGTCGGTTCTGAGATACATTAATGTCACATCCAGTATTCTGTAAAATTTCTAGTCTCTTTTCTTTATTGTAAGTGATATTATGAGGCTTGTAACTCAAAAGACTATCAGGCATTTTAGTGTAAGGTATCTAATTGGTTTAAGGTTGATCTCTTCATTAATAGTGCATTAACAAGAGTGGCTACATTTAAATCCTCATTCTATGATAAAGGACTTTAAGGGTAGCTCTTATTACCTAAGCGCTCTGCTGGCAAGTGGTCAGATTCGGTTCCTTGTAACTATCCTTCTAGGTTGGAACCTGTCTGTTCCTCCTCTAATGAGTTTCTTCATGGTTGGACTACTTGGCTGAGGAGGATTAAGTAGAAATTCTCTTCTTATTGATCAATGTTAAGTATTATGGAGAATTGATTTAAAACCCTGTTTGGGCGAAAATCCCAACTCCTGAAAAGGGAAAAAAAAAACCCTTGTCTATGAGGAAGATCTTCACTTGGATAAATAATTATAGCTCTTCAAGTAATTTGTCAGAAGACTTGGTGAAAGTTTAGGCTTTAAAGAAAATCCCTTGCCAAAACAAGTTGCAATCTCTTATATCCACTATAATGTCATTACTAAAGTTCTTACTGCACTGACTAATTTCTTTTTTCTTTTTCTTTTTTTATGTACTTCAGATAATATTTCATTATTAATTTTCAAACTCTGATGCCCCTATTTTATAAAACGAGGGTTTTATTACGTTCTATCTTTTTAATTTAACTTATGATTTTTTTTAATATTAAAAATACATTAGTGCACTTCAAAGCTTGTACAATATTCATCTATTCTCTATGCTTAAAAACAATGGAAAATTCCATAAAAATTTGGTTAAAACATGTAAAAGACAAATCAAGAAGTTCAATATCATAAATCCCAAGCAAAACCTGTAGGATGAATCTAAGATTTGCAAAAGTTTCTAAATGACCAATTTGCCCCTGACAGCATTTAGGGAAATCAAGTTGCCAATATGTATACTAAAGTTATTAATTGTGACTCTTAAGTTGTTATTATCTATGCATAAGTAGTTAGTGATACTTGACATGTGTAGTTTCAAAATATTACCTATCATATTGTTAGTATTTAGTGAGCTCAACTTGTTAATATGTATATTGAAGTTGTTAATGGTTATATGTAATGAGCTTAAATATAGATAATTACAACCTAAAAATCACAATTTACAACTTCAACATACATATTGACAACTTGATTTCCTTAAATGCTGTTAGGGGCATTTTGGTCATTTAAAAACATTTATAAATCTCAAATTCCTTTCACATGTCTAACTTGAAATTTGTGATATTTGACTTATTGATTTGTCTTTTTTCTATTTTAACTGATTTTTTTTTTTTTGAAAATTTCCCTAAAAATAGGCTCTTTTACATTACTATCCTGCAAGAACCACATTCAACTTTAATTTTCTTCTCAAATCATTAGATCAATTAGCAGGTGTCAAATCAAAACTAATCAGATGCTTGCTTTCAAAAGCTACTTCTTCCCATTATTTACTTAATTTAACTATATAACTTAATTAAGCTAATTAATATGACATTTTTTTTTACAATATCCACATCATCTGTCTTAACTTCCTCTATATCTCTTTTTTTTTATTATTGTTGAGAGTGCATTAAGAGGGATAAATTATGAAAAAATTGACCAATATGATTGTCCATAATCAAATGATACACATAAATATTTAAAGTACTGGAATGTACTTAGTCCACCATTAGTGGATTAGGGTTCAAACACAATGTGAATGGGATTATTATGTAAATAAGAAGAAACATAGATTCAAAGTGGTGACTTTCCTTTCATTTTTTACAGTGAAATCCATGTAACTGCCCCATAGTGATATATTGGGTGATATTCATTTGTGGGAGTTAGTTTTCAATGACTTAGGAATAACTCCGCCAAAACTCTCAACGGATCTCTTCTCCTTCTCATGCGTTATTTGCTATGTAACATCTTAAAGTTGAGCTAAATCACCAAGAGGGGGGTGAATAGGGGATTTTGAAATTTTTTGGCAAGTTTTGTTTTCAGGCGTCTAGACAGAGTAAAACAGAGTGCAGGGAAGAAGAATAAGACACGAAAGTTTATACTGGTTCGGCCCAACTCTATGGCCTACATCCAGTCCTCAGGTACCCTGAGTATTTCACCATGTCACTTGATTACACCCTCTGTAACTCTGAAGCAATTCTCTCACTAGAACTTGCTCCCCCTTACAAGTCCCCTGACTTGAGATTGTTTACAATAAATGATATACAAATGATAAAGTCTCTTAAAGAGTGGATACGATTACACATTAAAGCTCTATAGTATCAAAAGATACTCTGTACAGAAAAGCTTAAAAGTAGATGAACAAATTTAATGCTTTTTCGATTTCTAGCTCAATGGTTGTTGAGAGGAATTGAATGCTGTTGTATTTATACTTAGAGAGTGTTTAATAACTGTTGCAAGAATCCATATGACCGTTGGTGAAGTTTCTCATCTGTTGGAAGCACTTTGATCTCTTCTCTTTCTACTCTTTTGCTTATTCTTTGTGTTGTGGGATAAAGATTGACTTCTATACGTTTCTATCCGTTGGAATGTTAGACCCTTGATTAGGTGAAAGTCTCTTTATCCTTTTTGCATCGTGCAGAGCTTGGTAGATCTAAATATAGCAAGTTAGGTGGCTTTGCATTTAATGCTCAAAGAACTCTTTTGCTTTTACTAAAGACAACTCTTTTAATCTTCTTAAATCATCTGTAAATTGGCTGAAATACATTAGCAAACATATTAAACATATCTGGTAATGTTGATAATTAATATTAGAAAGCATTTGGTTCAATCAACAAACATTATGTAGATTTCGCAGATTTTAATTTTCAACTACCGCGACGTATACTCGAGTTTTTGCATCAATACTCGAGTATGTCACTATACACTTAAGTCTATACTCGAGTTTCTATACTGATACTCGAGTTTCCTTTTTCCAAAGAGGAAAGTCACGATCTGAGCTTTGAAACTTCAGTTTAAATTAGACCAATACTCGAGTATAAACTCCATACTCGAGTTTTGGACTCTTAACAAAAGTATGTCCAAAACATCAAAACCGTGGTTTTTGTTTGAAACTGGAGTATTGAAAACATTGGAAAACATCGATGCTTTCTGTATGACTTGATACTCGAGTTTGCATTTGAAATTTAAAACTTAGAGAGAACATCAGTCAATTTAAAATCGGAGTTTCCAAAACTGGAGTTTGTAAATGTAATAAATTTTTGATCATCTTTGTTTGTCCCGATACTCGAGTTTCTTAATGTTATACTCGATTTTTCATTTGAAAAATGAAAAATGAAAACATTTGAATTTTGGAGCCAAGTAGGAAAACTGGACTCTTCACATTCCAAAACTAGAGTTTTTGAAACTGGAGTTTTCAATTCTTTTGAAAGATACTGAAGAGTTTCTTTGGCCTATTCTCGAGTTTTGAAACTAATACTCGAGTATGTCCAGACATAAAACTTGCAATGCTCTCTGTATGGGTCAATACTCAAGTTTCCAAGAGGAAACTGCAGTATTGCCTTTGGTCATTGACATTGAGCTTTTCTTTAAACGATCAATACTCGAGTATTGTCACTGATTCTCGAGTTTTTCCTCAATCAGTAATTTTTTACTTTCTAGAGATAAATCTTCAATCTTGGTTTTACAATTGATTGTTATCATCAAAACTCATAGAGAACTAACAACATCAATGGAGTCCAAAACATTGCGATTTCATTACATGTGGACTACCAAATACTTTATTGAACTTCCATGTACGCTTAGTCCCTAGTACAAAAAGGAGCTTTGAAATTACCTCGTTTAGAATGGAGTATTGATTATCTAGTTTTAAAAGTTAGACCAATGGTAGTTTTGTAAATATCAAAAACTTCTTGGACTAGATCCTTTATTTATAGGTCTAAAATATAGTATTTAGACTAATTTCCACAACAACCGGTCTTAAACATATTTTTAAAAAATTGAAATATCAATTACTTTTTAGAGAAATTTCATAACACTAGACTTAAATGGTATCTGGTCTAAAATATAAAGAAAAATTTAAATATAAAGTATATTAATTTTAAGACCAGATATATTTAGAAGCCAGTCTTAAAAGGTAAACTTTTAAGACCAAATGTAAATAGTAGTTGGCACAAAAGATATGAAAAAATTTAAATAAAAAATTAATTACTTTTAAGACTAGATTTAATAATGACCAGTCTTAAAGTTTAACTATTAAGACCGCTTTTAAATATATCCGGCCTTAAAATTACAGCCCCAAAAAGACATATATATTCTCTCTGCGCCGAAACCTAAAGTTGCTCTCTTTTAACCTCTCATCCTGTTGCAAAACCTCTCTTCCTATCACATTACCTCTCTTCCTCGCCCACCACAAGCAGCCTCTATTACTCTCTCATTTGTTTAGCCTTTCCTCTCTCGCACCACCTCTCCCAACCTCTCTTATTGTCACAAAAATGAACGGAGAAAACGATTGTAGTCCTATTCGAGGAATACTAGTTATTGGTGTGAATCAAAGCGAACCTTGTATATCTCAAAGTGATCCTTGTAATTGGCCTTCACGTCGTGGTATAAGAGGCACACAATTGAAAGACCTTGCTCTAAGTTGTACCTTCGAGGAAAAGATTGACATTTAGTTTGATGAAAATTTGAATCCTATTGGCCCTAATAAAAACACATATAGGAGTTATGTCAGCTTGCTAACATGCAGCAAATCTAGTATCTTGATAGATGAGTGGAAAAATGTCAATGAGGAGAACGTAAAGAATCTTGTTTAGGACTATGTCCGGCTAACATACAAAGTTCCTGACAATGAGAAGTTGAAAAGGAAGACATTATTGTATTGTATTGTTTGTTGGAGGAAGTTTAAGACCTCACTATCTAACAATTATATTCATGTCAAGGTTCTAGTTGGTCAGCCTCGCCCTAATCCTTGCCACAAGTATGCATATCTTGATGAAAACACTTAGCAAGAATTTGTTCATATGTGGACTAATCCAGAAGCTTTGGTGAGTTTTATATTTAGTTTTTTCCCCTTTTTGTTTGCTTAAGAAACTATGCAGGACTGTGATATGTTATTGTATTCATCTATTCCTGTTAGTGAGATGGTTGGTGTGTGAATAGAAGAAAAATAAGATCTTTGCCCTTGTTAACTCCAGCTTCATGCAATTATAGAATGGCATTTCCATCACTTGTCCTATATTAGAGGAGCATGTCTTAGTTTTTATGTGAATATGATTGAAAATGGAGTAATACAGTAAAACTCTGCTAGTGTTTGAGGTTCATATCAAGCAAAAGTTCTCTAATTTTTGTTAGTGAGATGGTCTGGAATTCATAATTAATAGTTGTTTTCAATTCTGATTTATAGAGAAAAAAAGGGAATAAGCACAAGAGACGGGGTAGAAAGAACGATTACCCTCATAGAATGTCTCATAGTGGTTATGAAAAGGATGAAAAAGAGTTGATGACGGGTAAGCGAAACAAATTGGAAGAAGAAACTTGATCCAATCCCTTTGTGATATGTGATATGCTATCTCCAGTACATCGCGAAGACTTATTGTTGTACTCTCGCCGAAAGAGAAGCGGGGCTTATACGAGTGAAACAACTCGTATAGTTGCTGAAAAAGTTGTATGTATCGTTATTGTTATTTTTTAGTTACTAAACAAGTTTTATTACTAAGCTTCTCGTTATCTCTATCTTACAAGACTACTTAAAAAGAAAAAAGTAGAGGGATCTTTTTTGTCGGGCGAGAGGAATAATATTCTGACCATTGCGACTGAAAAATCGAATCATGTGGGGTGTGTAAGGGGAATTGGAGAAGGGGTAAACCTAAGGCAATACTTTGGATAATCCAAACGCTATAAACAAAGTATGGTTACTTGAGAGGAGATGGAGCATATGGTGGTCATCTTGAGTGAAGAAGCAGTAGCGTGAGCAAAGACACGACAAGTTTCATTGGGGGCAATGGTTGAAGCCCAGATAAGCAAGATGAAGGAGGAAATAATGATGATTGCGAGCTCACGTAATGATGTTAGTTCTTTGTGTGTTTTGATGATAACTAACAATTGTAAAACCAAATTTAAGTTTGTCTTTGCAAAGTTAAAAAACTTACTATCAAAGACAAACTCGAGTTTTAGTTAGAAAGCTCGAGTTTGGACTTGACAGAAAGCAGCTCAAGCTTTTTATAACTTAGACAAACTTGAGTTAAGATTTGGAAACTAGAGTTTAGACATACAGAGAGCTCCTAAGTTTTTCAAGACAAAGCAAACCAGAGTTTAGTTTGATGAACTCAAGTTTGACAAATCAAAAGAAATCTTAGTTTTCTAAGCCTTGTTGGAAACTCGAGTTTGTGTTCTATAAACTTTAGTTTACAACATACAGAAAGCTATGTTATCCTAGGCTTGAGAAAACTCGAGTCTTGCTTTTGAAAACTCTAGTTTGCATTTGTCAAAGTATTTAACAAAGTTTTCTTTTATGAGGAAACTCAAGTTTAGTTTTCACTAACTCAAGTTTAGGACTCAAAGAACAATTCAATATTTCTAAAGTTTTGAAAACTCTAGTTTCTATTGCAAACTCCAGTTTGATCCATACAGAGAGTTTTCTAGTTTTTCATAAGTTTTGTGGAAACTCAAGTTAGACTTTGCAAACTTGAGTTTATGCCATACAAAGAGCTTCGCTCTAACCAAACTAATTGGAAAATTCAGTTTGAAATGAAAACTCCAGTTTTGAGCTTTTGGACTTAAAATATGTTTTTCATTATAAATGTCCAAAACTCAAGTTAGTCACTTAATAACTCGAGTTTAGGTCTTGCTCAAAACATGTCTCAAAGATCAAATCGCGACATTCTTCTCTTTAAAAGAAAACTCGAGTCAGATTTATAAAACTTGAGTTTAGGCTTTTAGAAGTAAACTATAAATTCTAGTCTAGATGAACTAACTCGAGTTTGTATCGTAGAATTTAAATTTTAAATTACTTGAATATGTGAAATCTTTGTATTTGATCTATATACTTCTTATCATCACTCATTATTATTCCTAGATATGTTTAACCAGTTTGTTAGTGAGTTTCAAATGATTTGAAGAGCATTAAAATGAAGTTTTAGTCAAAAGCACAAAGCATGTCGGAATATTTATTGTAAAGTATAAATAGCTTGCAATATTCTGGACAATCATCCTCTGCACAATGCAAAAAGGATTAATGCCTTCTTTTCTTAACTAGCTTATGCCATTCCAACGGAATAATCTCAAGGAAAGTCAACCATAAATCTCTGTGCACTTGGATTAACTAAAGAGTAGAAAGAGAAGAAGACCAAAGCTTGTGCTAATCCTTCCCTAATAACTACAACGGTTATATTAAAGATTACAACGGTCACTTGATGCTCTCTTAATATAAATAGAGCTGCATTCAAGTCTTCTCAACAACCGATCAACTAAGAAATTGAAAAACAAATTGCATTCAAGTTTACCAACTACTCTTTCAGTTTTCACTTGAAAAATATCTGTTGATAATTGTACTTTAGTGTTTATATCTATCCACTCTTAGAGAGAGTTTATTTATTGTAAAGTATCTCAAGTCAAGGGACTTGGAGATTGAGATATTGATTGCAACTTGTAAGGGGGAGTAAGTTCTAGTAAGAGAATTACTCTTGAGTTACAAAGTGTGTAATCAATTGAGGTAGTGAAAATCCCAGAGAGTCTGGGGATTGGACGGAGGTCAAAAGGTTGGACTGAACTAGTATAAATTCCTTGTGTCTTGCTCTTCTTCCCTATACTCTGTGTAGCCTTGTTTTTAATGTTAAAAAATAGAGCAACTTCAAAAGAATTTTAAAATCCCCAATTCACCCCCTTCTTGGTGATTTGCTCCACTTTCAAATGAGACATATGTTCCTATGGCACATTCGACTGCACCTATGAAGCAGAGCACTAAAGTGAGTTGCATTGTTGGACAGACAAAGGATCCTTAACCGTGTGAACTTTATGTTGAGGATCTTGATAGTCAATTAGTTGCACATGGAATTGTCCACAAGTTGGGATCAACTATACACCACCAATAAATGGTTGATGATCAATTCATAGTGTCAGTTGAAGAGGTGATCGTTGCTGATGCTCCTTCCCCTCTCCTAAAATGGTGAGCTGAAGATTGTGAGTGATGTCAAGATAAGCTTCATCTCGTGGTTAGTGAAGCTTGTATGTTTTTTACTCCATATGATAAAATCTCGATCAAAACCCTTCCTGAAGCTCCGGCCCTTGATGTTGTTGACAAGCCTAAGTTGGATGCCAAGGATAAAATTATCCTTATGGTATTGAATCGATCTTTTGGAGCTAGATCATGACTATCAATGAAGTTGTAGGCCTCCTTGATCTACAACCAGTTTTCATTGACTCAGGTGATATAATGTCCCTACGTTTTCCTAAATAGGAGCTTACTAATGCAATTGTCAACATATTTTTAAAGTAAGTATCTTTGTCTATTAGTACATAATGCATCATTTAAACGTACATACTAATTCCTTGATGTCATTATTCTAGGTGCATGCATCATAAGTTGGGTGAATTAGGAAGAAGAGATGATTTTGGGTTCCTCTGCCCAAACTATAAAAGTAGGACACTCATAAAGGACAGACAGGAATACATATCATGGAGGGTGTGTGGAGACACGAAAAAGTGTTACGTGGAACCATACATCCATAGGTACATATCATATTTCTTATCTGTAATACACTTAATTCTGCTACATATCATTGAGTACTTGTTTGCTATGATTTTTCAGTCGACATTGGCAGTTGATACTCTTGTGCATGAAGGACAATAAAGTGGTATTCTTATACTCCCTTTACAATGAACTAGGGCTTGTATTAAAGGATACAATGAACTCATAAGCATGTTTGATTGTCTTGTCTGGAATCTCTACTATGAATTTTCAGTGACAATTAAGGATAAATTTGTGATTATGATGATAAAGTAATGGAGACATTCCAAATCGAAGTCAATAAAAAGCATTCGTATTAGGCTAGAAAGCCTAAATGGATCACACCAAAGGTTAGTACGTACATATTTGAACACTGCCTTGTGAACTTGGTCAGTAAGCTATATATGCTCTTATATATTTCTTGTTCTTTTTTAAACACATCGGCAACCAGAGAAATACAACTTATGTGGCCATTATGTCATGGTTCACATATATAATATTATCATGCAAGGTGTAACACCTGCCCTTGTGGGACCTCTAATTAACAAATTTATCGCGTACAGGCATCATAATAATTTGAACGACTTAATTTGTGGAATAAAACTTTCATAAATAACTTAGTTTGAAAACGTGAGGATAAATTTTTTTCGTGATTCACATCTATCCTACAGTTGGGTATTAATACATCAATCCAAAAATAACAAGCAAATGATAAATGCTATGCTAAAGTCCAACTACATATTTCTTTTTAGAAAGTTCCTTTATTCTCAGTCTTGTCTTCCCTCTCGATCTCGATCCTCTACCTGTCTCTTTCATACGGTCTGGAGTTCAAATAAATGAACCCTAAGCTAACAGTTAATCTTATATACAAGTATGAAATATACATTATGACATAACACATGTTAAGCATAGAAAGATTTACAGTAAATAAGTTGCACTGTAACTGCAGTTATCAGCCAAAGACCCCAGCCCTTCAAGACACACAACCTTATTCTTAAGACACAAAGCCTTATAGGACACACAGTGCCAATCCACAGTTGGAATACACATTTACAAATATTCTAGCACACAAGGTTAACTATACATGACCATACTCATACAAACTAATAATATAATAGTTACCTACTTGAAGGTTGAATCCTTCACTTTTTTCTAAAGGTGTCGGGATCAGTAGAGGTGTCACAAATGTCTATAAACGTTTATCATTCTCATTAGTCACTTCAGGCATCACAAAGGACCTAACTATGCAACTTGATAATAATACCATTTTTATAAGTCTGAGATAGAGTTTGTGTGTTGTGGTTAATATATTGAGTAGTCATTGCTGGGATAGATTTGTCTGAGATAGAGTTTGTCTGGGATAGAGTTTGTCCAAGATAGAGTTTGTGTTGTGGTTGATGTGGAGTTGTCGGTGTTGGGATAGAGTTTGTGTGTTGTGGTTGATGTGTTGAGTTGTCATTGCTAGGATAGAGTTAGTCTGAGATAGAGTTTGTGTGTTGTGGTTGATTTGTTGTGTTGTCCTTGCTGGGATAGAGTTTGTCCAGGATAGAGTTTATCTAAGATATAGTTGTGTGTTGTGGTGTATGTGTTGAGTTGTCATTGCTAAGATAGAGTTTTGCCAAGATAGAGTTTGTCTGGGATAGAGTTTATCTGAGATAGATTTTGTGTGTAGTGAGAGTGGGAGATGGACGGGTTGAGGAGATTGTCAGGATTACGGTATATTGTATAGACTGAGATGATAACAGGTTATGAGGTGATGTTAGAGTTGTTTCCCATTAGTTTCCAATATACAAGTAAACATACTACCTAAGCTTTCTTTCCCTTATCATGCATAAATAACATTGATATATGCATTTCCAGAAACACAAATCTATCTCTCTTTCAACACAGCCCCAGATTTATGGTTCATGTAATAGAGGAAACTTATGGCTTGGTTTCTACAATTCCATTTCAATGTAAGCTTCCTAGGTTTACTTCTATAGTTTACTACTAAAAGCTTCATCGATAAACAACTGTAAAGAGGAAAGAATTGATTATTACCTTTAGATTGCTAGTCTACACGTTGTGATCTTTACTAGAATCACACTCCCCTGCCTTCAGCGTAAACCTCAGAGGAAGGGTGAACGAAGCTTACTCACAACAGACTCTCTCTCTCTCTCTCCCCCTCTCTCAGTTTTTGATTGCAGTAAGATGAAGGGAGTTCCAGGAACAACACTTATATAAGGACTTAAGAGGCCTGTTCGACTAGAAGGAAATCGAGGTAGGTGGCGCTGAATTCAAAACGTATGGTGAGAGGTTTGGGAAAGCATGGTACTACTGACCTTGCGTCTTTAGAGAGGGAGCGATTCACACTGGTAAAGCATGGTTAAGGAGATTTGCTGTCAATTCTCTCTCACTCCCTATTGCGTTTCTTGCCGCCCCATATTAATATATATTACATGGGGGTGTTTTCCCTAGGCTGGTTGGCTCAATTGGGCTTAGAGATAATTAAATAAATTCATTTGTCTCCAAAAAAAGTGAATTAAGGCTAAGCCTTAACTTCCAATTATCACAATTCTTGGCCCAAATTTATAATGAACCTCCATTTATTATTCAAGCTCTAAAATCCCAAAAATTCAGGATGTTACACAAAGCAAGATTAAATTCACTAAAAAGGTAAATGTATTAAACGTTAGGTATGATATTTCTGGTTGAATTCAGTTTTTGGCTTAATGTTACAATATTTCTTATTTGTAGGCAAGTTAATTCAGTTTTGGTCATTGATGTTACAGATGTTTGACTATGTTGACTGATAGAGATTTGTCGTAATCTCCCAAAATAACCAAGTTAACAAAAGATTTGCGGTATATTGTAACCTGGAACGTTTTCCAATGAATTCATAGTAGGTTTAATTCATAACAGTAAAACAATAGAACAGTAAAAATGGGGGGTTTTGGTTCAAACAGAATAAACGAAATTAGACAGAAACAAAACAAAAATAGACAAAAACATATTAAAATTGACCAACCCAACATTTCAGATTCCAGAGACTTCCATCATTGAACAGAATATTAACGAACTCACGCTTGGTTCTGGATGAATTGAAATCTCTACATCCGTTTAGAGAATCCCTGACTAGACGATCGCCTAGCATCTGTCCAAACAGTGGCGTCTCACTGTGCTATCGTATAACAACACTTAAACCTACTTCTAACTCAGTCCTTGGGATGAACCAAATCGAATATTAAATCTAATATTCGAACTATTTCCAGAAATCGAATCCAATAAGATGAAAACAGAAATGAGTAAAGTTACCGATTAAGCGCAAGCTCTCTGGACGAATCTTTGAATCCTCAACATTGGGTTAATCAGATAAATTTAGCCAAACATGACTGGAAAAAACAAAGAACACACGAAGAACGCGAAGAACACGAAGAACATTGCAGAGAAAATGAAACTTCTGTGTTTGATTTCAAATAATCCAAAAACGTAATGATAATAGATGTTTGTGGCTGCTGCCTAACTTAAACTCAACCTAAAATGGAAATGGGCTAGGGCTACACAATGGACCAAAACAAAATAAATGACAAAATGGGTTTTTAAATACAAAATTCAGGCCCAAATAAAAATCTAGAAAAACGTCTCTGACTTTGGCTCCAATTTTGACCATCCTCTTGTCCAAATTTGCCTTCTGAGTCTTCATAGCATTTGTAGCTCTTTGAATCATCTGAAATATGAGACAAGAATAAGGAAAATCCAATGTCTGGTTCAAAAGTTATGGTTAAAACAGTGAAGCATTGTAAATCTAGAATTTTATCATGAAAAAGAATTAAATCCAAATAAAAGCTCAAAGCCCAAATAAGCATTAAAACCCATTATTTATTAGCTAACAATCCCAAAATTTATTACTCAAAAGATACAAATAAGTGTGTAAAATATTCAATTATCAAATTCCCCTACAATTATCCTTTTGCACTCTTGGGCAAAATCAAAAAGAAAAGAAAATTGGAAGAAAGAAAATTCTCATTTCTAGTAATTGCCAACAATGTACAAATTTGAACAAGGAACATAAGGTTTCAAAAGAACCAAGCAATCAAAACTGAAATCCTTTCATCTCAAATTACAAATCATGGCAATCTCAATCAATGATGCTAATCACATAATGTGATCTCTCAAGGGATGCCCTTAATCAATCTCTCAAGTGTATAAGGAAATAAGTGTATCACTCAAATTCTACTCAAGAAAATTGTTTTACCATTGGCTTGCTTAATTTCTACTTCTCCACTACTCATAACACATGCATGCATAATTCAAAAAAGCTTATTATTTATGGTTGTAATGGGGTTAGGGCGGAGGTATGTATAAATATGGAAAAGAGAGACTAAGCACCGAGGAAATCTAAAAGAGCAATAGTTAAAGAAAATGATATATGTATATTCTTATTCTTCCTTCTTTGTTTTAACTTTTTCTTTCTCTCTTTTTTTTGTTTGTTTGTTTCTTTCTCCTTTTCTTGTTCTTCTTTTTTTTTTAAATGACCAATCAATGCCAATTGATGAAATTGATGAATGGCACAAAATTAAATATCTCTCCCCCATACTTAAACTGTCGCACTCCTAAGCAACCCCCATACTTAAACACAAAACAAAAGTGAAACCAATGCTCAATGTAATTCCAAGGTGTGGTAAAAATTGGTTTTACACTTAGGCTAGTAAAAGAATGAATCACAAAGGCACAAGGGGGGCTAGCGAAGGGAATATGATGTAAGGGAAATCTATTTGGCCAAAGTAGGGAAATGAAAGAAAGAAAATAAGCCTCCATCATATTTATACATGTAAGTGAAAAAGCAGTTTCAAAAAGAAAGGGAGCAAGTTCTAGAAAATAGAAATCATGAGTAGATGCACACATAAAAGAAAGAATGGTAAAAGATGAGTTCCATTCAAGCAGGCCCAAAATCTCACATAGGGAAATATCAAATTATGCAATCAGCACCACAAAATCAACTACCAAGACATAATCCAAGAGTCCAGAATTACAGTCCAACAGAATAATCTATCAAAACCCAAATGTCCAAGTTCACAACATGTGGCAATCATAGAAAGAGAAACTGGATTATTCATAAACTAATTTTATTTGGAAAAAACAAAGTGGGAACATGGAAGAAATAAAAGAAAAGAGAGGTATAGAAAGAAAGAAGAATACTCCCCAAGGGGTTTATGGAGGATAAGTGGCGTCAATGAGGAGAATCTCTACTTCCTCAGGTTGCTTCAAGTCTCTCTCATGAAATTGCTTGAGGCGGTGTCCATTGACTTTGAAGATCTGTCCAGTGGGTGGATCACACAACTCAACAACACCAAAAGGAAAGACATTAGCAACCACAAAAGGGTCATCTCAACTAGAACGAAGCTTACTTGGCATAAACTTCAGGCGGGAATTGAATAGAAGAACTTTCTGGCCCACAGAAAATTCTTTCCTCAAGATGTGCTTATCATGGAATGCTTTTGTCTTCTCCTTGTAAAATCATGAACTCTCATAGGCATCCAATCTAAGCTCATCTAACTGTTACAGTTGCATCTTCTGTTCTATCCCAGACTTAGCCAAATCCATGTCACACTGCTTAATGGTCCAATAGGCTTGATGCTCCAACTCAACCGGAAGATGACATGCCTTACCAAAGATAAGCCAATAGGGAGACATCCCAATTAGAGTGTTATAGGTAGTGCGATATGCCCACAAAGCATCATCCAATCGCTTACTCCAATCTTTCCAGGTAGAGTTAATAGTCTTCTAAAGGATTTTCTTAATCTCTCTATTTGAAGCTTCATCTTGACCATTAGTTTGAGGGTGGTATGCTGTGGAGACCTTGTGAAGAACTCCATACTTGCATAATAAGGCACCCATGCTTCAATTGCAAATATGAGAGCCCTGGTCACTGATAATGGCTCTAGGAATGCCGAACCGAATTAACCGAAATATTTTGGTTTAGTTTTGCAATTAATTCAATTTTTGGGCTTTAGCTGGGCCTTATTGTGGGCCTTCTTGTCTTCTTTTGTTTATTGTATTTTTTTCTTTTGCTGAAACAAGTCTAATAACTACAACATCACATTTTACCAAAAAAAAACTACAACATCACAAGTCAATTATATGAAAAAAAAATCACAGGGTTGTATTTATTCGATCTATTTAAAAGGACCAGAGGAGGCTGTACATCACTAACAATCTGCACAAAACTATAATTGGCCAATGCATCTGAACAAAAATTCCCCTCCCTGTACACATGAACAAATACAACTTTAAGAAATTTTCCTACACAAAAAAAAATTGCAGACAACAGAGTGAGCAGACTAACTGCAAAATTATACAAAACATGGCAGCAAGCCAGCAACCAACAATATTACAAATTCTAAGTTTCTAACTACATCATAAACTCAAACAACTACGACAACTCATCCATCACAAAGGCAGCATAAAATGATCCAAAAGAAGAAAGATATTGAGAGCAACCTGCAAATTAAAACAAGAATAAATCAAACCTGTGAGTTTAATTCAAGTTCTCAACATTTGGGATTAATATGAAAATGGGCAAAGAACTAAATAGAAATTCCATTACACACACAAGTCTCTGTAGCAAACTCAAATTTTCAGAATGCAATATGAAAATTGAAAACTAGGCATATAAAGATAAAAAACTATGCAAGAAATTAACAACTCAAATTTTTATGCAACTCAGATCTCAAGCAACAATCCCCTCTAACTGACCAAACATTAGGAGTCTACAATCAAAACAGTATCAGTCCAAAATCAAAGATTCTAATAGACCAATCTAGAAATCTAAAATGACAGGGGAAGAGGAAAATGAACATACACCATTTGGAGAAATAGCAGGGATGAAGCTAGCAAACAGGGACTAAGAATCAAACTTTGTTCCTTATGGGGTACTGTTCATGAGAGGAGAGACCGATACATAGATCTGAGTACACAGAAACAGAGCGTCAGACAAAGAGAAATAAAGATCACCTCAGAAAACACTCAACTTGATCTAAGAATTGAGAAGAAAAGCTGGAAGACAAACCTGAACTATGACAATGAAGAGGAAGGGCGAAGGATGAAGGGTGAAGAGAAGGTGGAAGAGCGGCGGCGGCGGCGAACCGAAGGTCATGTGTGACGGTGGTGTTAGATCTGGAGAGGTTATGCAAGCGTGATGAATCGGCAATGGTGGGGAGATACACAGTGGTGACGTGATTTTGAGGGGAAAATATAAGTAAGATCTGGAGAGCAGCGAGACTTTGCTGCCAAGGTCGAGAGCTGCAATGACTATGGAGAGAGCGAGAGGGATGGTGGAGGTGTGAGACTAGTGACTAACTAGGGAGGAATGAGGGTGAGGGATGTAGTGAGGGATGTATGTGATAGTCTGGCTCGCCTAGGGTTTTCAATCGAGAGTGAGGGATGTAATTGAAAGGGGACTTAGGTTAGACTTAGGGTAATTGGGCTTGGCCTCTTAGGTAGGGTCTGGACTCAAGAGGTGAGCCGGGCTAAGGCCTGACGTGAAGCTGAGGAAAATTGAAAGGGGGAAATACACATAAATTATTACCTTTCAGTATTTATTTGGTTTTTCAATTAAAACCAAATTAATTTATAAAAACCAAACCGAAAACTGAAAACCAAAATAATCTTATTTTACAAACTGAAAAAAAAAACCAAAAACCAAAAATACCAAACCCGAAAAGCCGAATAAGCTTCGGTTCGGTTCGGTTTTCAGTTTCAGTCTTCATTTGCTCACCCTTAGTTCAAATAATAGTTAGATACAAGACAACCGCTCGCAGGGGTACTTTTGATGCTCGAGCCTTCTATAGAATGATATCCAAGGCGCCCGAAACGAGCATGCCTTTTGTTTTGACAAAAGAGTCTCGTGTTGTTGGACCTATTGTTATTTCAGGCAATGAAGAGGTTGTCGCTCCCCCCTCCAGCCTTCATTTGACATTCACCAACCTCCTAGCCCCAATACGCCTGCCGCCATCCCCTACCTTCTTTCCTCCTACAATGCTCGTGTTGCCTCTCTTAGATAGTAACTTGCTGGAGTGAGACATTAATGCTACTCACGCCCAGGCCACTAAGGCATTAGATGATAACCGAAATGATTTTTAGTTACCTTCTTGTTGTTGTTCATTTTCAGTTTGTTTCTTATTTTCCTTTTGTACATGCATATATATTCTCCAATAATGTAAGAAGCATGAAGAACTAAGCATGTGTCTTCTTTTTGTTCATATTCTCCAGTAATGAAAGAAGATTATTCTTCAGTTTCCTTTATTTTCATTATAAGTTGTTGTTGTTCTCGCCAAAGCCAAGCCTCTCTCTTTTGTTATTCATTTCATAATGATTAAAAATTATATTTAAAATAAATTATGTTTAGACCTGATATTATAAAACAACCGGTCTTAAAAGTTTTACGTTTTGAATGTAATATTCTTACATTTAGGACTAGATATATTATTCAACTCCAGTCTTAAAATTAAATGAATAGAAAGAATTGAATATAAACCTTTATAACCAGATACTTTATAATCAACCGGTCTTAAAAGTATTACATTTTATATTTAATATTCTTCCTTTTAAGACTGAAATTATAAACCTCTCGTCTTAAAATTAAATAAAAAGAAAGAATTAAATATACCTTTAGAACATGACACTTTATAATCAACTGATCTTAATAATATCCCCAAACATTGAAATTTGTCTTTGTCTCGTGGGAAATTAAATTTCCCTCTCCAAACTTCTCTTCTTGTCGCGTCAAAAGTGATAACTCATGTTCTATATCACTCTCCAGTGTTTCTGTGTTGCTTCGTTGTTGCTTTGTGTTTCTCTCTCGACAAGCTAATGCTGGTTAGCTTATCACTTTCTGGTTTCTTAGCTTAACGACGATATACCAAGCTGTCATAAGAGGTTTTTCAGTTTGATATTACTTTTTTATTTTTCTTCTTATCATTCTAGTTTTTCTCATGGGTTGAATGAAATCGATGAAATGTTCTTGTAGGTTTCTTTGTTGTTAATGAATATTGTGTTTTCTATATTATATTTGCACTTGAGACAAACCCAACTAACCAATAAGTGTTTTTAGGGTTATTTTTGTTGTCTACAAAAGTATCGTTTGTGGAGAAGAAATCCTTAGCAAAAGTAATTGAATTTATATGGTACATATGGGTCCACAAAACCTTCATGAAATGCATTTATTTTTTCTCCTCATATATTTATTTTTCTTGTTGGATTCACTGTGATACATTTAATAAAAAAAAAAAATCACACCTCATGGAAACTAATTGTTGTTAATATATCATAGCCAGATTCTGACTTTATTCACTTTATTTTGTAGCACTATCCTCAATGTGACCGCCCAAATTAAAACATCACCACGCTCGTTTTGGGTCTTTGCAATTAAATATTAATCAAATGTAGGTAAATTAATTAAATCCGAAATTAGGTCTATATTTACCTTCAATTTTTAGTTATTACTTTAAAAAGCATTATGATCTTCTAACAACATTCATAAATTCCTCATCAGGTGAAAGGGTTGATTAGGAATTTATTAAAAATGTTGGTTTGGATTTGAATTTTAATATTTTAATTGAGATTTTCTCTTATAAGAAGCAATTGGTCTAATCACACGAGACTAAAATATAAATCAACCTTACCAAGATACCATCACTTAGAGATGTTATCATGGAAGTTATTAGCATTGTTGGAAATTGTGAGTAATTTGGAAGAAAGAAGTATATGATATGAGTCGTGTCCATGGACACTGTCCTATAGAGTTATTCCTCAACCACCGGTAAAGAAGAAGCAGTACTCCCTAGGATTAAATAGATCCTTCTTGATTAAATCAAGGCGGCAAAACTGGCATAAGATAAAGTTAATCAATAAGAGATTACCGATGTTTTCTAATTCTCTTCACAAATGGTGTCACAATTTGGGTATTTACAGGCAATGAATCAATGCCTTTAAAAGTTGTTTTTTGAACACTACACCTCTTCAATTAGAGAGTCATAACCATCTGTTATACTAATGAATCATGTTGATTCATGAACCAATATAAATCTCTTAATTTATAAGAACATGACTTCTCAAAATGCATCTTTTCATTTAAACATATTCTATAATATTGAAAAGACTCTTTCTTTGACATACCCATATGCAATATTTACAACAATCTCCCATATGTGTCAAAGAAAACACCATTAACTGAGTAACACCTATGGATATAACCATTTTATCTGGTGGTCCTTAAAACTATAAACCAGACCTAGACCAATAACACTTAATACACAGAGATGTCAGTGAAGCATGCTTTTATAAACTAACAAATCTTGGTATGTATTAGAGGTATTAAGAGTTAAATTATAGCCTAACATTACCATTGTTGGTAACGGTTTTGCACGTTATGTCGGCCATGCGCATACCTGGTGCATAACAAATGCTCTAGAATTTTGCCACTATCTCATAGGAGCGGCCACACTCCACATTTGTAGAGGTGATTTCATATAAGTGTACATGCACTGAGCACCTTGTCTTGTAAGACTATGAAATCATTAAGATTTTGCTCAACCTAAAACACGTGCATTATAGCACTCTCTTATTGTCTTAGAAAGGGACAATTGATATTTTTTTTACTATTCGGAACTGACAAACGACTTGTTCTTATCCATTGAACCTTTTTCATGGAATCACCAATCACAAAGGTTGGGTTCCCATTGTTGTCAATTACGAGTTGGATTTAGTCCCATTCCCTTCGACTAATTTATTTCATCCTGCAGGTTTTGTTAACGACTGATAGATCTATTATTGACCTCACCGAATCAATTAAGATAACTCCACCAAAATTCTTAAGCTAGCTTATCACATTATATCTTAAATAATTTTCTATTTGCATCACTTTTTTTTTCTAAGCGTCGGTTTCTTGTCAAAAGTTTGCTAAGAGGTTTTCATCATTCTTAGCACTCCATTCATTTCCAGAACAATCAACTCTAACTCATGTAATACTAAAATTTTGTCACCACTAAAGGTCAATGATAACAAATAGATTTTCACACAGAGACTGGATCTTAGTTAACATCCATGTACATACACCAATACAATGGGAATCCACTATTCCACTACATGATGCCAATATTATTTATGGCTTTATTCCTTAACTGTTTCTTTCTCTTCATGAAAGTTTACATATTCTCAATATCCACATATCATTTGTTATGTTGTGAAATTAACATCTATTAGTGCCACAAATTTTCAACAATTTGTGCATACATTGATTGAGCTTTATAATTATCTCAAGTGATATCATAAGAACTATTCACACAACGGTTTTCAAAACCAATATTTAGAACCATTTTCTCATTTATCATCACTATTCTTTTATGATGTTTAACACCGAAAATGGCATTCAATTCTCTCATGCTTTCAAGCACATAACATGATATTTTTTTTCACCTTTCAAATCATCCACATTAAATTAAGTATTTCATAATATCATGCATGTTTATACCAAGAGAAATTAACAATACTATGAAAATTAAAGCACGTTTACCTCTATACTAGATAAATGATTAAATTTCCATACCACTATCATAGGCTTGTTTTAAGTCACACAAAATATTTGATAATTCACAAAATTTGGTTTCCGTAGCAAATAACAAAGCCTTCGTTTAATTAATCATAATGCATGGCAATTTTATAATTTGCAATATATATTTTTTCCCCTACCAAAAACAATAACTTTTAAGGTACCCCATATCTTAGATACCCGCACACTTTCAAATATTTTATAATCAAAAAAATTCTAATTAAATTAGAATATCACATAATATAGTTATAAAGATTCACACTTTATAAAACTACATAATCATGAGGTTGACTATTACAACAAAAGAATATACCAATATAATCTTCCATTCTAATTAAATAAATTTTCAAGATTCAAACTAATTGATGTGATATATCAAGATAAATCACACGACGTGTAATTTATTATTTCTATTCATTGATCATGATAACAAATCCTTCTGGTAAATTGAATCAGGTCATGATATTCAAAAATATATTACTAGATTTATTAAAAGAAATGTTGTTTTAATTTTCAACTATTATCACATTAAACACAACAATTCTTCACTTTTATTCAGCCACATTAATTCAAAAAGATTCACAAGATCTTAGGAGATATTGTAGGAGATTAGAAATTATCAAATAAATTAATATCTTCATTAATAATAAAGCCTTAAACAGAAATACATTCCTCTTTCATTCTAATTAATTAAAGTAGAATTTTTCAAATGTACATCATCCTAAAATTTGGGAATTTTTACAATTATTATTATTATTTTAATAAGGCTCATCATTTAATTGTTAACTCTATTTAATTTCTGCAACTAGAAACCAAATAATAAAATAACAAGCATGAACCAAATAATAATCTGTTATCATCAAAATTTCATCTATGTACGATAACTAATTTAATTCAAAATATTAACTAATAAAAACAATAGAATCTCCTGATAAAATCAAGGCATAAGATATACATTATCTTCACTTTATTGATTTAATATTAATAAAATCCTCATTAAAATAAGGAGAGATAGTAGGAGATTTATTAACTACCCTATCAATCAAAACTAATATGTTTATTAACTAAAGATAATTAAACCTTCAAACTAAAGTAAATTCACTGTGTAGGTAATCAATAATTAGCATAAATAATTAAATAAAATATTTTTATCGGCATACCAATACTAAGAAATCAGCGCATCAAATATTGAAAGCTATAACCACATTGTTAAGTTTTTAATATATACCCACCAATATATATATTTATATATTTTTTTAATATTATAATCAATCACGCGTACCTTTTTGCAGTTTGATTACGGTGAAGAAATATGACTCTTCATTCTTCGTCGGAGAATCTGCTACTGCCAACCGACATGCGCCTCTACGCCTTCTTCATCAAAACATTGTAAAGACCGTCCCTCTTTCTCTGATCATAACTCATAGCTGCTCTCAAAATCTGTGCTCAATATATCTTAAACGCTCTCATCCATTATCTTGCTTTCGTTTTGATTGGTAACATGGAAAACATCTATGAACCATTCTCCTCTTCAGACAAATCAGGCGGACCTTTATTGTATTTATCCACTAAAATGCATCCTGTCGCCTTTTATATCCTGGTAGGCAAGAATAATGGTAGGTTTCGTGCAAATTTTGGAACATTTGACTGCACAAATTTAATGTGTCATTGCCACACTCATAGATGTTTCGAAACCCTTCATTGCATAACTAGAAACTATTTCTTCCATTCCATTGCTTTGCTTTTCACCATATGTGTTTTTTTCCTTTCCGTTTCTTCGTCCAGGTTTCCTGGGATAAAGCCTTCACTAGATAGCGCACACCTCTCACCCTCATTTGCTTACGGTGAAGGTGCACCACTCTTGAGTTGCTCTCATATGCAGAAACTACATTTCTCGTTTCCTCTATAATCAACCAAACAAATTTCATAACAATGTTGATGCGTTTCAAAGATCAACGAGGATAACTCTATAGATTGTTGGAAATTGTGAGTAATTTGGAAGAAAGAAGTATATGATATGAGTCGTGTCCAAGGACACTGTCCTATAGAGTTATTCCGCAACCACTAATAAAGAAGAAGCGGTACTCCCAAGGATTAAACAGACCCTTCTTGATTAAATCAAGGTGGCAGAACTAGCGGAAGATAAAGTGATAAAGTGACTCAATAAGAGATTACCTGGCAGAAGATAAAGTGACTCTAAGAAATTAACAGTTGCTTAATTATAACCATTAAGTATACTCTTTTAAAAACACTCTTATTGTTATTTATTATAATTATTTTTAACTTAAAAAATTTTATTTTAAATTGATATCTCATAAGTTATTAGTTTGAACTATTTTATCATTTGTAAAATTGACTGATTTTATAATTTTTTATTTTGTAAACTATTTATTTAAATTTCATTATTTATAATGAAATTTGATGTTAAATTCTTTAAAATGGATTTTTTAAAAAAATTTATAAGCAATTATTACATTAGCTAATGTTTTTTTTAGTAATTTGTGTATGAAAAAACTATTCTGTTAACAATATCCAAACACTATCATTTTATCAAAATAACTTTTGTTTCATACAATCTACTATGAAAAATAAATTTTATCACTTTTTTTTAGAAGCTATTCTTCAAAAGCTAATTCAAACGCTCTCTATTCTGTCACCTATTTATTTTATATACTTCGCTTTGAAATTTAATAATTTAAACTATTTAAACAATTTTCTAGAAGCTTTCCTCCTTCATCAAACTCCCTCCCGATTTCCTTCCCAACGCTAATGAAAAGAGCAGAGCTTTACCAACCGAGCTATATTCCCCTGAGCCAAGTGGAGCATGCATGAAGGAGTCAGATGCTTCTTTTATTCTTTTCCTTAGCGCAAGGACGAACCTAATAAGGTTTACAAGTCGTTTTTAGATGTAATTGAGGGCAAAGAGGGAGTCGGTTGAGATGAAACTTTCACATCCGATTTTGAAAGGGGGAGATCTTATTGGATCCTATCCAAATTTTTCGTTATCAGGCAGTTGTCCCCACAATTCTGATCCACAGTATGCTCCTATCCACTCATTAAATAAATAACTATAAGAAAATGAAATAATCCTTTAATCTTTTTTAAAGTCCCTTTTAACACTCTTCTTCATAGGTGAAGCCCCGCCAAAAAGGGTTCTCGCTGTTGACTACCTTGAATATTGGTCGTCAGTCTTGCCATGATTCCCTTCTGTTTCTCTTCTCCCTTCTTCCTCAAATAATGAGTTTCATCTTAATCAACCTAAATCGACCCCATTTCAGAGGTTGTGTTTGGTAAAGGTGTACAAAACAAGCGCTAATTGTGTTTGGCAAAGTTGTGGTGATGCAGGCGTGTTTGATTGGAAAAGTTAGGGTTTTTGTTTCAGATTCAGGCTTCTCCTCCTTCATTCTACGAAGTCATGGTGATTGGTTCTAGCTTTTGGTTTAATCTCCTTAAACTTGATAATGTCAATAGCGTTCTAGTTGTGCGAGGACACTGCTAACCTAGGAACGAAGTTTTTTTCATATGTCCATCATTCAATATGAAATCTCAATCCCTTATATGTTGGTGGAGAGAAAAAATTTAGGGGAAAACTAATAGATCCCTTATATAAAATCACACAGTCGGTGAGGGAATGTAGTTGATGTTGGTTTTGTCTTGACTTATTATAAAGCTTCAATATCAAATTCCAACAATGTTTGGTGAAAAAGATAGGCATTGAATAAAGTTAGAAAATAATATTATGTGCATGTATTATTAATTGTGATTATGTGCAATATGTAATTAGTTGATTCTTTCTATAAAATGAATAGTATAGGCGCGTATACGTTTAGCCTAATTCATTGCAAAACTTATCTTGGTATTAGAGCCCAAAAAGCTAGGAATTACGTCACTTTTTGGGAGTTCCAATAACCAACAAAACACTGCCACCACCCCTACTATCTGCACCTAACCCTAGCCACATCACTACTACCTTGGTACATGTTCAATCCTCCACAATACCATTTCCCGACGACAGCACCATCATCTATACCCTCTCATCTTCGACCTCTGTCTCTTCCGTCTCTGCCACTACTCCTCATACTTTTCAAAACCCCCATACTTCGTTTTCTCTGTCTTTTCCTTCATTTGCCCCTCACTACTTTGCTCGACCACCCTTCTTTTCCTCTTTTACTGCAACAACAAACATATCCTTCATCTCATCTTCCTTTTCTTCCTAGGCCTTTCCTCTTTCATCCTAAATGTTGTTTTGTAAATATAACCCTTTTACTGGTTCTTCATTACTTACCATTAGTCACCACAGGTGGTTAGTCGTCTTGTTCCACTCCTCAGTTCCCTCCATCAGGTTAATCCCATCAAGTTGGATGATGATAATTTCCTCAAATGGTAATCTACCATCATGCCAATCATCAAAGGACATCGATTAAAAGGTCACATCCTTAATTTTTCCCTAATCCGATGTATGATGAATGGCATGCCACTCATCAAAGCCTCCTCAGATGATTGTTAGGGATGATGACTATTGAAATCGCATCTCAAATGATGAACTATAAGACCTCAGCTGGTCTCTAGAAGGCAATCATTGAGTTCATCAGTGCCAACACTAAATTTCGCATTACTTTTCTCAAGGTGAGTTTCAACAGATCAAGATGAGATCACAAAAAATGAGATAATACCTAACCAAAATGAAGTCTCTCTCATATAATATTACTCTTGAAGGTTGCACTCTATCTGTGAAGGACCTTATTGTTACAACAGGCTGAACCCAAGAGGGGGGTGAATTGGGTGAAGATAAAAATTTGCTCCCTTTTAAAAAATCTTTTTGCAATCCTGTGAAATCAATTTGTAAGATAGGAAGGAGTTATAAAAACGTTGACAATCATTAAACCATATATGCTGGAAATAAAGAGTTAAGGGAAGAGAGTTGCAAACAGAGATTTATACTGGTTCAGTCCAACGTTGACCTACGTCTAGTCCTCAAGCTCCACTTGAGATTTCCATTATTCTCCTTGTTTAACCAGGTATAAGAGACAAGCCTTTACACCCACAAGTTTACCCAGGTACTTGTGCAACCTTCACAATCTCTCACAGAGACTCACCCTTACTACCCGTAAGGTTACAATCAAATTCCCAACTCAAGGTCACCCAACCTTGAGTATCCCTCAGGAAAATATGATTAACAATGTATCTTCTCTCAAAAGAAGTGATTATGATAAACACTGAAGTGCATAAGAGATCATTTCACACTCTAAATGATAAACTAAGAAAGTATGAAAAACAGAGTGTGAAGGAAGTTCAGTATTTTGGCATTATGACATTGTAAGCTTACTTCACCACCTTCTTGCGTTTTGAATTTGGTTCTATTTATAGATGAAGGTCTTCTGAATGTTGAGAATAGAGCCATTGAGAATATGGACGTTGAGACTATGACAATTGTAAAAATATAGCTGTTAGAATGCTTTTTCAACTTGACAACTCAGCAACTTGATCTCCATGAAATCCTTCGTTTGATCATCTGAAACATGTCCACAAATGATGTAAATGATGATAATAAATATTATGAATCATTTGGGTAAACTTTTGGTTGATCTGGATCAGATTCAGGATTTTCGCAATGGTAATTTTTCTGAAGCATAGATGGAAACTCGGGTATTGAACTGGAAACTCGAGTATTGAGCTTCTAGCATTACTTCAGATTCATTTATATCTGTCATGTACTCGAGTTTTGCTTCCTATACTCGAGTATTGAGGATCCTCTAACATTCATAGCTCTCTGTTTGGGTTATACTCGAGTTTTCATTTCTAAACTTGAGTTTTCAACTTATTCTTGTCTTTGGTTGCTTTCTGTCTTGATATAGCTTCTAAATTAGCAAACCATTTATCCCCATATAGCTCTTGGTGGCTTCATTCCAATGCATCAAGAATCAGATCCAAACTCGTTGGATTTTGCTCGTTATGATCTGATGAATGTAAGTTGTCTTTTGACCTACGTTTTGCATCATTCTAAATCATCAGTCAACTTTCAAAGACCATATCTCTCTGGTATGAACTTCATTCTTGTTGAATAAAGTATTGATAGAAAGCCTTATGCGTTTTCTTTCCAATGCCATCGATTTCATCTTATTTCGATTTTGTAGATTGTGAGATATACTCAAAACACTGAAGTTTGGTCTGAAGTGTGGCGTGGATTTCTGATCCAAATTTAGAAATTCATAGCTCTCTCATATGATCTTCTTTGGGCATGAAACTTTGTCAAGATGACGAATTAGATGTCTAGTTTCAGCTAAATTTAATTTTACCTCAATCCGATGTCTGGTTTAGGAGATATCATCGATTTACTAGACCTCGCCCAATCTGATCATGGAACAAAGGTGAACAGGGTTGCTGTAAGAGCTGGAAACTCGAGTTTTCATTCACAAACTCGAGTTTTGTCGGGTCCAGAAGTGTGAGAGAAGTTGAAGACACCCAATACTCGAGTCATTAAGTTCCATACTCGAGTATTGACTCTCATACTCAAGTTTTGACTCATTGACGCCCAAACTGTGGTTTCCCAAATTGCAGTTTTCAAAACTTCAATTCCGTCCAGAAGTAGATTTTTCCCGTAAGCTTGTATACTCGAGTTTTGAGCTGGAAACTCGAGTATTCTCTTCCAGAACCTGATTTTTGTTGTTTTCAACTCTGAATTAACCCTCTCCAACGTCCATTTGATTGTGGACACTTCTATAATCAATCTTGGAACATGAATAATGATATCTTCAACAAGTTATTCCTTTTTCCAAGTTCCAACTTGATTAATATTTCCTCTTCTTTCTTTTTCTTCATTTTGAAATCACATCTCTTGAACATGCTCCATAATTCAACTCCTTCTTTCTTTCAATCCTCTAGAACATCCTTCACAAATATATTTGAGCTGATCTTGAATATCAACTTCCTCCATCTTCCAACTCTCTTCTTCTTCTTGATTATCCCAAAATCAATCAACCAAGAGCTTGAATAATAATATTCCATTTAGTAAGTTCTTTCTTCTTCAATTTCTCCTCTTCTTCTTTTTCTTCTCTTCTTTTTCCTTATCCTCATCTACATCCTTGACCTCATTAATCTTCTTCATGATTGATCTTTACATCATTGATTCTACATTAAAATTCAAGAATTTATTAATGAAGAAGATAAACATATTGCTCAATCTTTTTGCTTTTAAGAAAAGCATCTATATAAGACATCATCAAAACTAATTATATCCAACACTTATTACACAAACTCTAGCCAAACTTGATGTTGAGTATACTCTGATTGTCATTCTTTTCTCAAAAAATGATAACATGAGTTGGGCTGATCTTCAATCCAAGCTCTAACATATGAGTCGAGAATGGAACATCTTCATGCTGATTCTGCAGTAAGTATATTTATTGCCTTCGCCAATCTTTCTTTTCAACCAAACTCTCATTCTCAGAATCGATCCTCCAATTAGCGTGGTAGGGGAAATCGTCAAGGCAAAGCACATTACAAAGGAAATTCTCATGGCAGAGAAAATTTGTCGCTGCACAAAAATGACAAGCAATGGTGTCAGCTTTATGACAAACCAAGGCATGATGTTGTAGATTGCTTTCATCAATATGACAAAAATTTTAAATATTCTCTTATAACTAGCAATGCCTCCTCTTCTTATTTAGCCACTCCTGAAACTACCATCGATCTAGCATGGTACTTGGATATCGATGCTATACATCATGTTACCTACACTCCAGTTAGTGTTGAACTAGGTATCAATTTAGATATAACCTATATTTCAGTTGGTGATAGAGCATCTATGAATGTTGCTAGTATTGGTGATGCTAAATTATTATGTGACAAATCCTCTAAACATAGTTCATTCCTTTTAAAAGATGTCCTTATTGCACCACAAATGTCTAAGAAGTTAATTAGTGGTTTTAAACTCATGAATGATAATGATGATGTGTTTGTTGAGATTCACTCACATATGTTTTGTGAAGGACAAGAATCAACATAGAGTATTACTTCAAGGGACTACAACTAGGGTTCAACACTAGGACTATATAGGATTGATAATCAAGTAGTTCCAGCAAAGAATTCTACTGCTAGTGCTAGCTATATTTTAGTCACTAATAGTTTGTCAGTTTTAGACTCTTGGCACCGAAGACTTGGTCATCCGAGCAAAAATGTTTTGACAAGAGTACTTAAAGATTGTAATGTTTCTTTTCCTACTAATGAAGTGTTTATACTATATGATTCTTGTCAATTTGAAAAATCTCTTAGACTTCCATTTTCTAACTCTAATTCTATGGCTTCGTTCAAATACTCTTGATCTAATTTGTACTGATATTTGGGGACCATCTCCCATAAAGTCTGTTATTGGATATTGATATGATACAAGTTTTCTTGATGATCACAATAGGCACACATAGATTTACCCTTTAAAATCCAAAGATGAAGCTTTGTCAGCTTTAAAATTGTTCAAAAACATATCAAAAAATCTTTTTGAAAGAAAGATAAAGACAATTCATAGTGATTGGGGTGATGAATTTTGAAGTTTCCAACCTATTCTTGATGAATGTGGCATCATTTTTTTGCCATCCTTGCCCACATACTTCTGCCTAAAATGGATAGGTAGAAAGTAAATATTGCTATATAGTTGAAACTGGTCTTACACACCTAACTCAAGCTCATATTCCTACGTCCTATAAGTGGGTACTCTTTTCTACTATTGTCTACTTAATTAATAGACTGCCCATTGGTGTTCGGCGAGATATATCACCTTTTGAAGTTATGTATAAACAAAAACCAAATTATACATATTTCAAAATTTTTGATTGTGCTTGCTTTCCATGTTTACGACTCTATAATCATAATAAATTACAATATCATAATACCAAGTGTGTTTTTCTTGGCTATAGTGGTTCTCACAAGGGGTTTAAGTGTGTCAATTACATTGGAAGAATCTACATCTCTAGATATGTTATTTTTAATGAAGTTGATTACCCATTTACTCACGGCTTCTTACATTATAGACAGTCACAATAGACAAAACTTGTCAATTTTAGTAGTGTACTTCTTGTTATTATTGAAATTTTATCATCTCCAGCTGAATTAGATCTAAATGCATTCAAATTTGTTACTAATCAATCTACTTCTGTCGATCTCAGGATCCTAAATCTATTGAATCATCCTCTTCTCAACAAAATCCTATTGCATTACCTTTCTCAGAACAATCCAATGAACTTCATGTTATTGTATCTACAAATGAGTCACCTATTAAGATTATTGATGTCTCTTTATCTTTGTCTGATTTACCTATGTCAACTTCTCAACAAGATAGTGAATATTCCCTATTCGATTTCCAAATATCAAGATTCCAAATCTTCATCCAATGCAAACTCGAAGCAGACATAGGATTTTTCAACCTAAAGTCCCCTATGTTGGTCTTACACACATCCCTAAGTATGTTCCTAAATCTGCAAAAGAAACATTGAGACTACCCCTCTGGAAACAAGCTATGGTTGAAGAATTTAATGCACTTCAAAGAAACTCAACTTGGATTCTTGTTCCAAGATCACCTTAGCAGAACATGATTGATAACAAATGGGTTTTTAAATCCAAATTTAATCTAGATGGGAGCTTGGCAAAAAAGAAAGCAAGGCTTGTTGCTGAAGGTTTCCAACAAACTGAAGATATTGATTTCTTTGAAACCTTTAGTCCTATTATTAAAGCTTCCACAATTTGAATTATCTTGACAATTGCTATTGCATTGAATTAGGAGATAAAACAACTTGATATCAATAATGCATTTTTAAATAGTTTTCTTTTTGAATCTATTTTCATGGAACAGTCACAAGGCTTTATTACGCCTTCTAAATTTGACTATGTTTGTAAGCTTTCTAAAGATGTCTATGGATTGAAACAACACTAAGGGCTTGGTTTGATAGATTACAGAGTGTCCTCCTAGTCTAGGGCTTTACAATTCTAAGAGTGACATTTCTCTTTTTATTTACTTAGACAACACTCAGATTTTGATGATTCTGATATATGTGGATGATATTCTGGTTACTGGTAGTAATCCATATAGTATAAAGTGTTTTGCTACATGGTTGCATAATATTTTCTCATTAAAAGATCTTGATCCTCTTCACTACTTTCTTGGCATTGAAGCATATAGAGACAATACTAGCTTATATTTGACACTAGGTAGATATATCTGTGATTTATTAGACAAATTCCACATGAGTAATGCATCACCGTGTCAAACACCAATGGCTACCCACAAGTCTTTATCAGCATATTTTGGTGAATTACTTGATAACCAATCTAAGTACCGTAGCACTGTAGGAGGATTACAATATTTGTGCAATACCAAACCAGATATAAGCTTTAGTGTTGGAAAATTGAGTCAATTTCTCTCTCAACCAACTACTGAACATTGGAAAGTAGTAAAACAAGTGCTAGGGTATTTAAGAGGGAGAATGCACTATAGTATACATATTAAACCCTTTAAAACTCTACATGTAGCTGTATATTCTGATGCCGATTGGGCTTTTGGTCTTGATGATCAATGGTCTATTGGAGGTTATTGTACATTTATAGAAAATTTCTTAGTAACATGGTCTTCCAAGAAATAGCCAGTTGACTCTCATTGTGGCTATGAATTTGAATACCACTCACTAGCTAATACATCATTTAAGCTTAGTTGGATCAAATTCTTGCTATTTGAACTTAGGTTAAGGCTGAAAAACTTACCAACTATATGGTGTGATGACACTAGTGCAACAGCTCTTGCATCAAATCCAGTTCATCATGCAAGAACTAAACATATAGAAATAGATATTCATTTTGTAAGAGATCAAGTGTTATCTAGCCTGCTTAAGGTCCAATATGTTCCCACATAATTTCCAGTAGCTGATTGCTTGACTAAGTCATCGCATCATGCACATTTTTGGTTTCTCAGAGATAAATTGGTAATTACAATTGCTCGAATAATGAAACATCAACAAGCTCAATTCCATAAAAATTCTAATCAAGCACAAGAAGAAGAAGGTTCAAAGTAAACGAGAGAGTTCAAAAATAATATTATGTACATGTATTTTAATTGTGATTATGTGTTGTATTCTAGAATAGTTTTATAAGGACAAGTAACACAATATAATTAGTTGATTCTTTCTATATAGAACAATATAGGCTCGGAAGCATTTTCTCCCTTTAGCCTAATTCATTGCAAAACTTATCTAACAATGAAAGAAATGAGGATGAGGACGGAACAATGAAAGATATGAGCTTCAGGCTATGTTTTGCGGCAGAACATTGAACAAGAAAAAGAAAAAAGGGCCAGAAATTTTTTTTTTTAGAAAGAAGGTCAAAATAAGTACTCCCTATGGTACTTATTATAAAATACTAATTAGTAAGTGTGTTTGGTCCTTTTTATAAGACACTTGTTTGTTCCCAATTAGCATTAATTATTTTTTTCAATATACAGCCATAATTAATAACGGTAGTTGGTGAGAGTAACAATTAATATAATAAACGAGTTTAGGGAAATTAGTAAAGGTAATATTGGAAACTATTTAAATTTTAGGACAACTTTATTGAATTTAACTATTTTTATTGGTTTGTGAGAATTGTTGGTTGATGCCTTATAATAAAGATTAAAAAAAAAAAGGTGACAGATCAGATTAGCATGCGTTTTAAATGCTTGCTTGCCATTTGTCAGTACACCAATGGCGTCCATCCACACAGAATTTCTCTAATTATAATATATCTAATTTGATAACGGAAATACATTCACACAATAAACTCCAAAGATATGTATTAAATGCTATTAATTTGTAATTTAAAATTTATGTAAATTAAAAAAAACTATTTACAAACCTAATAAAATAGTCAATGTTAAAATTAGGGTTGTGCATGAAGCTCAGGCACCCTGTGCCCAGCTCGACCCAGCAAAAAATGGCCCTATCCAACCTAGAAAAAAGAAGCCCAGAAAAAATGGGCATGATCTGGCTGGGCATTTTTACAGGCAAGGCTGAGCATCGAGTAAGGTATGCCACCCTGCACATTTAGCCCTGCCCAGTGTATATATATTATAGTTGATATAAATATTTTTTTTATATAATAGTTAATAGACTTAATACTCTAATATATCCATTAAGTATCTAACCATTAGTTCATTATATTACTAATGATGCCTTATATTTAATGGACTATGGATATTATTTAATTCTTCAGGTTATGTGTATTTGATTATTTGTTAAGACATATGGTAATTTTTTTAATTTCAAGACTCAAGTTGTAGATTTATTTTCGAATATTCAAAGGTGTATAATTATCGATTACATTTGAAGCTTACAATATTATTTATTAGATATGATTGAATTTTTTTTTTCCACATAGGGTGTTATAAGATATCATCACTTGGGCATAGGAAGTCCGCCCAACCTAGTCCATTATTGCCCAGCCCAAAAAAGTTAGGGCTTCTATCGGGCAAGACCAGGCACCGGGCTGCATTTTATTGCCCCATGATTCTTTGGCCAGGGCATCGGGTAAGGATCTCACCTTGCGCAACCCTGCCCATACTCATCCCTAGTTAAAATATCAATTTTATTTTAAAAAAATTGATTTAATAATCTAAATATATTATATTAAAAATGAAAACTTAAATATGTTTTTTTACTTGCAGTACTATCACTTAATTTTATTGTGTCAATATTTTTCATTAATAATATTAATAGTTTAGAATATAAGATTAAAAATATATTTTATAAAATTAATGATTAAAATTATACATCATATAAAATATAAAGACTAAAAGTGTGTGTTTGTGTGTATGTGTGTGTATATATATATGTATATTAAAAAAAGACGTTATCTTTATTATTTTCCATTACATCGCTAAGAAGCGTTAGTGGCTGACTCAACTGATTGTGGTATATATATTTGGGAACCCAAAGGAGGGCAGTAAAGTCATTATTATGAGGGCAGTGAAGTCATTTCATCAACTGATTGTATTATACTCCTATATATTTTAGATCTTTTCTTGTCTTTTTTTTACTATGTTTTATCCCATTTCTTCCATTTTCATGCTCTTCTAAGCTTAGCCGCACTACTCTCTTCCTCTCTGTTTCAGTCCCTTCCAACCAATCCATGCCCTCTATAGTTCAAGTCTTACCCTCCTCACGTAATATTTTATTACACAAATCACTTTACATATATGTTTTTCTTTTCAGCTTCTCATCCCACCTATCACCTCCTCCTTCTTCATCGTCCTCCCAATGTATCCACTGCTCAGATTTCTGCATTTCTTATTGCTCTTTTTCTTTATCTTTGTCTCCTCTGTTCCTGCCCATGGCGGCCACGACAATGGCGGGGAATCTGCCGACCCCAACCTCAATCTTCGCTCAAGAACTTTAATCCTCGCCAAAATCTGGTGCATGATCGTCGTGTTTGTCGCGACTTTTGTCGCCGGAGTTTCACCCTATTTGTTGAAATGGAACGATGGGTTCTTGGTTCTGGGGACCCAGTTTGCTGGGGGTGTGTTTCTGGGTACTGCTATGATGCATTTCCTTAGCGATGCCCACAAGACGTTCGATGATTTGACCCTCAAAGAGTATCCATTTGCGTTTATGCTTGCTTGTGTGGGTTATTTATTCACCATGTTCGCTGATTGTGTTGTCTCCTCTGTATTTTCCTGGCAGAATAAGAAGTCAGGTTGTGGAGCTGATGTTGAGCTTCAAGGTTAGCGGTTTAGAATATAGGAAGATGTAATAATTATGCTTTTTTGCTAAGTCTAAAAGTTAGAACTTCTATTGTAGTTTTGTGTAGTTTGATTCTTGTTCTTCTTTTCCTGTTGTTGATCTGTATTGTCTGGATGAGAAGATTGCAATTTGAAAATTTGGTGGTATATGATATGAAACGAGTAATCATGTTAGTCTTCTATTTGAGATTCATTGTTCTTTAAAATTTACTCACTAATATGTAAATACTGAGTGTAGCATATGAAATTTATGAATTCTAAACTGTAACACCTATTTTGGTTTATGAAGTGAAAGAAAACTATATTTATTCATATTATCATGGAAATAACGGGAATACCATACACTTCCATGCGCACGATATCTTGCTGTTCCATTTTTTTCTTCAATCACCAAGTAAGAAAAGTTTCTTCAAAATGGTAGAATGGGATCCTCAATTTAACAAAAAAATCAACTTGAATGTGAATATCCTCAGATTCTCCTTTTCTTTCCTTCAAATACCAGGAAATCATCCAATCTACTTGTTCTATTTACAGGTGATGAAATTGCCAACGTTGCGACTTCACTATCAAAGTACCAGGTAGCGTATTTTGAATGACAGAGGTTCTTAACGTGGCAAGGGGCCTCTGATGCCCCACTCTCTAATACTCTCTGATCTCCTTACATTGTTCTCAAATGTTTTTTCCCTTTAGATCATTATATTCTACCTAGAATGAATGATATCGTAATATCTTACTAAAACAAAGGGAGAATTTTTCTTTATTTTTTTATGATTTATTAAAGAAAAATACTTTGAAATTGTGCATCTTTTTATTTGTTTTGAAAAATCTAAAAAAAATTAAAACTACACCATTGTTTATTCATAAGATATCAAAATGTCACTCACTTTATGTAGAACATGATCTATAAGAAGAAAAACATTATGATAAGTTGGGATATTTTAAAGGTCATTAGAGGCCGTTTCCCGTTCTTCATGCCCAAAGTCTTCAATTAGGAAAATTTCTTCTGGTTTTTGTCATCATGTATTTAGCATCAGTTTCTGGTTAACAGGTCCATGCTGGAGGCAATCACCACTTTGCCAATCATGTTGGATCCTCCACTTCACTTGGAGACACCATCTTGTTGATTGTTGCCTTGTGTTTCCATTCTCTCTTTGAGGGCATAGCCATTGGAGTTGCAGAGAAAAAAGGGGATGCTTGGAGAGCCTTATGGACAATCTCTCTGCACAAGATATTTGCAGCCATTGCCATGGGTATTGCTCTTCTTCGAATGATCCCGAACCGCCCCCTTTTATCTTGCACACTCTATTCCTTTGCGTTCGCCCTGTCCACTCCTGTTGGTACAGCCATTGGAATCATCATAGATTCCACAACACAGGGTTCTCTGGCAGATTGGATCTTTTCTATATCCATGAGTCTTGCTTGTGGAGTTTTTATCTATGTATCAGTAAATCATCTATTGTCAAAAGGATACACACCCCAGAAACCAGTTCAGGTTGACGCTGCTTATTTCAAGTTTATTGCTGTGCTGTTGGGTGTTGGAGTTATAGCAGTTGTGATGATTTGGGATACCTAAGCTCCCTTTAAAGCAAGATTCATATAGGTTGGTTCTGAGATACACTGAAGCCACATCCAGTGTTCTGTAAAATTTCTAGTATCTCTTCCTCTTTCCTTTATTGTAAGTAACATTATTAGGCTTGTAACTCATAATGACGCATTTTTATGGTAAGACGTCTAATTAGTTTTGGGTTTGCTCGATATACGTTGACTTTGGGTTTGTTTGATTATACATGGGCGAAAGTCACTATAAGTCAATTATTATAATATGATTTATATTTGAATAAGCTTTTATTAAAAAAGATAATTTGATAGGAATATGTTTGAATGATATATCGAAAATTCAGTTTTTGAACATTCAAATCTTCTTTGTCTTTTTTTGAGATGAAAAGGAAGCCTAGTGGGGATCACTTTGCCATTAATGCAATGTAATATGTGTTGAGAGTTTAAGCTTAAAAGAAAATTTAAAATGCATAAATCAATAAAAGTTATTTTAACTTTAAAGTGACTTTTAAGTAAATGTGTTGAGAGTTTAAGTTTAAAAGAAAATTTAAAATGCATAAATCAATAAAAGTTGTTTTAACTTTAATGACTTTTGAGTAAGAAATTAGATGCTCAGAAACGAGGATACATGATTTTTTTTTTCCAATTTAATTTTAGTTTGAAATGTTTTTCAAGTCTAAAGGTCATTCCGATCAAACCCTTTAAGGTTGATATCTTCAGTGATATTTGCATTAACACAGAATCATAAGGTTAGAGTGAACTACAAAACTTGTACAATATTCACATATTCTCTATGATTAATGCTTAAAGACAAGCTCTGCTAAACTATCGTGCTGCAAGAAGCACATTCAACTTTTATTTTCTTCACAAACCATTGGACCAATTGGCAGGGTGTCAAATCAAAACTATGCAGAATGGTCCCATGGCTTACAAAAGGTTTGAATTTTTCTGGGTGTGTTGTGAATAAGACACTCTATTTTGTCCTCTCATTTTTATCTGACTGATACTGACATGCATAGCCGTGTTTACCTTCAGGATAGAATAACAAAGTCAAATCAGAAGGTAAAGACAACAAACGTAATGGTATGAATTATGTTAACCAAAGAATCTCTATCTTATTATCGTCATGAAAATCACATTTGGTTTTGTTAATAAGGATCTACCGATTACTTTGATGAGCATGTAGTTTGGCTAATTGAGGGCTCTGTAAAGTAGAACAGCAGAATGTCGTGTTCTGGATGGATTTTCCTAGAGGAAGCACATCAATGAGTGGTATTTATTTAGCAATAAAAGTAATTACTATATTAAATAGTGAAAGTTTTTGAATTAAATGTGACAAATATTATTTGTTGGTGGAGTTATGCAAATTAAGCTCGTGTCTTATCCTAGCCTTCTTTGTGTTCCTAAGTCAACAATTCACGGAGCTCTGATGAGTTAGGATCTTTCCTAATACTTTATGAATTAGTTAAATAACTGATACATGGATTAAGAAAATTGGATAGAGAGAAAAGTTGGGCGGAATGAAAATGGAAAGAAAGAAAATAGAGAGAAGAAGAGAAAACTAGAGGGATAATGTTATCCCTCATTGTGCTTGAATGGACAAAAGAAAATACAGAAGGAAACTAAGTAATTGTCTCTATTAAAATGTACTGAAGGCAAAAAAAAAAACGAAGTACTGAAGGCAACAACCATATTAAAATTAGCATCATTAAAACATTTTAAAATCAAATTATTTCACAAAAATGTATTTTCATATTTTTCTATTTTAAAAAAATAATTTGATGAAAGCATATTTTCTATGTTATATTTCAAAATCATAATGAATAACTTTCTTAAAAAATAAAATATAATACTCTCTCCGATTCTAAATTTGAAACATACTGAATTTTTTTAGAGATTAAACAAGCTAAACAAGTTACTTAATCATATTATATATTGAGTATTGTTAGATTATATATCAGTTCTAATCAAACTAACAATTTAGAGAAAAAAATAAATATTCTAAAATAATTTAATTAGTTTTCTTAATTTTTTTTAAAAAATGTCAATTTTGTTCTCTATTTAGAAAGTAGCTGGAAAAAATAAAAGGAAAATTACTCTAATTGTGGAGACACACACAACGCAGAGGAACGAAGTGACGTCTCAGATCCAAATCTTCCATGATTCTCAGCTTCGCTTCCCGTTGAATATCGCCTAATAAGCAATTCATATCTAGGATGGAGGGAGGGACGGAGTGAAAGCAAGAGCTAGCAAGCTTGAAGGCAACAAAACAAAAAACAAAACAAAACAACGAAAGCAACAGCAGGCTGGAATAGAGGGGAGGTACGAAGATGATGGTAAAGGTAAGCCAGAGGAAGCATTTGGAATAGAGATTTTCTCTTAAAATCTCCCCATATTTGTAGAGAAGTTTTGGGGAGAAAATGGGGTGGGTCCCACATCCTATTTTCTCCCCAACTTTTTTTCTTTTCATTTTCTTTTTCCTCCATCATTCAAGCAAGGGAAAATTCATTTTCCTTCATGTTTTCTTTTTCAGTTTTCTTTCCTCTATGATTTCCCTCAATCCAAGCAGGGGTTAAAGCGGAAATGGATCCTTTATCCGGCGGACCCCTCTCCCCATCCCTCACAGTCCCATTTCGGCCATCCAAATCTGGATCCAACGGCCAAGAATGGTTTTAAAAATAATTAAAAAATAATAATAATTTTTTTAAAAAAAAAACCATTCTGGGCCGTTGGATCCAGATTTGAACGGCCGAAATGGGAGATGGGGAGCAGGGTCCGTCGAGCAAAGAAATCAGAAAGTATGCTGCGATTGTTTAGAGCCTATTAGTTTCTTTTTCTTTTCGGTTGAAAGGACATCTTCATGTCCTCTCTCGAACTAATTATTGGATCACTTTTGTACTTTTGTAGTACAATTTATACTATATAAAAATGGTACAATAATTAAGACATGAGAGATTAGGCGGGAAAAGAATTACTTATTTTTAAAAACGTTGAGTTGGTTTTCTTAGAACACCGCCATTGTAATAATAACTTACAATAGACATTATTCTCATTTATTACACACATTAATATATACAATTAATATGGGTAGTTTTGGGAATATGTAAGGGATATTAAACTACAAGTCCTTATGGTTTCAAACAATTTTTAATTAGGTCCCTATAGTTTTTTCCCTTAGATCCTTAGACTTTTACTTATTTTTAATCATGTCCTTATAAGTTTTTTTCTTTTTATCAGGTCCTTATTGTTTTACGAAATTTTTAATAAGGGCCTTACACAATCTTTATTTCAATTTATTAATTTAATTTATTTTTATATAAATAAAAATATTAACACATAATTTACTATTAATAAATTTCAATTATTAATTATTTAATTATAGAAATAATTAATATAATCAATTACTAATTAATTATTATAATAATTCTCATTTTATAATTATAAAATAAATAAAAATAAAAATATAAATAAATAATATAAATATATGTTTAATATAAAAATTAAAAATAATTTATTAGTATTTATTGAATAATATTATATTTTATATTTAATAATAATAATAGTAGTAGCAAGAGTAGCAGTAGCAAGAGGAGCAGCACCAACAACAGTAGCAACAATAGTAGTAGCAATAGTAGTAGCAACAGTAGTAGTATAAAAATCAGTTAAAACTGTAAAGATTTGTAGATTAATTATCCCTATATGTAATACAAAAATTCTTTGATGAGGCCATACATTTATTACTAAAGGATTAAATTAACTGGCTGCAATAAAGTATGAAAGATTTTAAATGAAAAAAAAAGGAATTAATAGAAAGAAAGGAAATGAATTTTGCATAAGGACAAAATTCAGATGAAATTCTTCAATCACACTTGATCATGTGTTCTATGTTTTTCATGTGGATTTATAATTAAAAGATTGTAATTTTTTAAAGGTAGGACACATAGCCATGCATTATCGAAGAACTTGACGTAATGCACATAAGGAATTTAACCTATGTTTGATCATTTACATAAAAAACTGGTTAGAGGTTTATTCAAGGTTTAATGGTCAATCTATGATTGAACCAATTTTAATTAAATTAACCTAATCAATAGAATATTCATAAAAAATAAAAATATCTTAGACATTTGGAGGCTAACTAATTAAGAATTAAAATCAGTAAAAAAAAAACTAGTAATTAAGAATTAAACAAGTGGCTTAAAGGGGCTTGGGCATTGGAACATCAAATTCTGCAGCCTTAGATAAAGGATTTAGTTTCACAGCCTATCCTTTGGATAGGCAAGCAAAGCTTAGCTCTTATGGGCCGTCTAGATGAAATATAAGTGGTCCAAATTTATTTTATTTTTTTTACTTTTTGTTTTTTTAAATTATTTTAATAGATAGTCAATCTAAAATAAAGATAATCTCTCAACTAATATTTTTTTTTAAAATTTTTTATTTAAAAATTACTGGATTGACAAAAATTAAATCTAGATCGTCCAGATCTCATCTTAACAGTTCATAATAGACAAGCGATATATAAGAAAACTGGATCCATTGGATAAGAGGGCAAGAGCGCCTAAAAGTACAGCTGTGATAGAGACAGACTGTTAAGCGCCTAACCTCTCACTTCCGTGAACTGTTTCCACGAGTATCGTTTGTGTGAGAAATTTCTCTTATTTACTTGAAAACAAACATTTTCTTATTTAAAGTATAGGCACTAATGGTATGACATTATAAGCGGGTTTAAATTATCACTTCACACATACAAAGGAGTTTTGATCTTATTTGATTACAATGTCATCAGCGCTCGAAAACCAATATGCCTTATGCTCTCTTTCTTTAGCTAGTCTAGCATACCTTTTTTTATATTAAGCCAAACTTCATTAACCATAAGTTAAAAGATTACAATATAGTTGGGCCACACTGCAACATTACTGGTAAAGCAAAAAAGCATCCCAAGAGCAACTAGTGCATAAAGCCAACAAAGTAAAAAACTGCAACAAAATAGTAAGCATAAGTATAAAAAGCCTTGGTACACAAAACTGCCCAGAACCACCAAAACCAAACCACCCAAGACTACCAACGGCGGCAACAAAGCTTGAGTCATATGAGTAAGCAAAGTGAGTGTTGCAGCATGTCTCCTTGAGAACATGGGCCATCTGAGTAAACCATCGTGGTTTGAAGCTTCTCGTAGGAAAAGAAAAGACAAAGGAGGCAATCAGATGTGTTCAAATTCCATGAAACGTGAGAGTTTGACAATGTCAAGGTCCATGAGCAACAATAGTAGGGATAGGTGAGTCAGGTCACGAACTGGTAGTAAGACACTTGAAGGTACTAAGCCGAAGGAGTATGCACTACTTAGAAAAGAAGAAGAATTCAATGGAATACTTATACACATTAGTGCTCATGTGACCTTGTATATATGTACAAAGTGATTACAGCAAATACAACATTCTGGAAGAATCAATCCAGTAAAAGCAAATATAACAAACCCTATGAAACTGTGACACATGTACATCGAATATTTTACAAATCTTGATAGTTACAAGTATAAACCACAGCTGTATAATTATTGTAACTAATTATATTTTAACATTCCCCCTTAAACGAGAGGATGTTGTTAACATCCTGAGTTGGTTTCTTAAGAACAGAAAACGTGACTGTGACAATCAGCAACTTGAGATAAAGAAGGAACATATCTTATGTCAATCAATCCAGATAACACATAGTTCCTAATAAAATGCACATCCACTTCAATATGCTTACTTCGAGCATGTTGTACTAGATTTGCAGCCAAAGCCTTTGCACTTAAGTTATCACACCATATCATTGAAGGTGTTTTAAGAAACAAACCAATCTCATATAACAGAGAATTTAATCATTTAATCTCAAAGGAACCATATGCAAGAGACTTATACTCAGATTCAACATTAGACCTAAAAACAACCTTTTGTTTCCTAGATGACCAAGAAATAATATTATTTCCCAGATATACACATATTCCTTCAGTAGATCATCTATCATCAAGATCACAGGCCTAATCAGCATCAGTATATACAATTAATTGAGGTTTGCTAAATGGTTTGATGTGCAAACCTAAATCACTAGTAACCTTAAGATAGGGAAAAAAAAAAATCTTTTAACAGCCTTAGTGAATGGTTCTGGTTTGTGACAAAAATTGGCTTAATTTGTTTACAACATAAGAAATACCAGGACGTGTTATAGTAAGATACTATAGAGACCATATTGTCTATCTATACTCAATGAAATTACTTAGTAGCTCACCATCTCCAAATGAAATCAATATGCCAGTTACCATAGGAGTGGCAACTGGTGTACACCCAGACATCCCAAGTTTCCTTAGCAAATTAGCAACATACTTTGTTTGGTTCAAATAAATGCCTGATTCATCTCTAAACACCTCAAAACCAAGAAAATAATATTACAGCCCCAAATCCTTCAATCAAAAAATTAGATTCAATCTTTTCACAAACTTATCTACATATATTGGATTGATTCTAGTGATTAGGATGTAATCAACATAGATAAGAATGACGATAGTCAATTTATGAGTTTGAAGCATAAAAACAGATATATCACTCTTCAAGTTCTAAAAACCCCAATTGAGTAATGTAAAACACAAATGATTGAACCAAGCTCTTGGAGCTTGTTGTAGACCATAAGTTGCTTTAATCAACTTACAGATGTGTATGGTCACCATTGATCGATGAATCCTTTAGGTTGGGGCATATATACTTCTTACAGTAAGACGCCATTCAGGATCACATTGTTGATGTCGAGTTATCAGACTTCCCAACTGTAGGTTATGGTGAGTGACAAAATTACTCAAATTGTGGTTGATTTTACCATAGGGCTGAACATTTCACTGAAATCCACGTCAGGAACTTGCTGGAACCCTTTTGTAACTAGACATGCTTTGTACTTTAGGATTGATCCATCAACTTGATATTTTTTCTTGAAAACCCATTTATTGTCAATGAGTTTTTGCTTGTTATAGGGTACAAGTGTCCAGGTTCGATTTGTAATAAGATGGTGAACTTATACTTCATTGCGTTGAGCCATACTGAAGAGGCTAGTGCTTCACAGACAGAGAAGGGTTCAAAGGAAACTGGTTTAGAGGAGGTTGAGTTGGTCATGTATGCAACAGAGCCTTTGACATGGAACAATCCAACATATGGGTATTTGGGCCAGACTACAGTGATGATTGAGTACTGATTATTAGGCCTAGTAAATTTGGGTAATTCTCTAGAGCTGAGCCACTGGTATTGTTTTCTAGAAACTTGTCATCTTCAACCTGAGAATTTTGGTACGATAGGGATATCTGGGTTGCACTGTCTCTAATAAATTCACCATTCTCATGTTCAAGCTCAATCATATCTCCATCACTTTGATTAAAAGGAATTATGAGAGGCACATAACTACCTTGAGCTTTAGTAGCTTTGTGTGACTCATGAAATTGGCTCTACAAGGAAAAACGCTTAAGTAAAAAACAACATATATTAAAATAAAAAAAAATTACCATATTCATTCAAGCACCGATGACCCTTCTCTTGAAATGCAATACCTAGATAAATGCATTTTTGATTGTAGGACTAGAATTTATGAGCATTGTGGTGCTTAAGACAGCGGTAACATGCACATCTGAATGGTCAAAGAACATGATATTGCGGCTCTATTTTCATTAGACGAAACAGGGGCGTATCATATTGTAAAATCATCGATTGTAGTCGATTTATGAGGAACACGACTTGTTGAAAAGCATCAACCTAAAATCTCAATGGCATACGAGCTTGAGCTAATAGCATTAAGCCCATTTTCTACAATGTGTCGATGTTTTTTCATGCTCAACCATTTTATGCTGAAGTATATGGGCAGGTAAAACAAATATTAATCCTAGTTTCTTGTGCCAATGGTATAAGTGGTTTATATTCACTCCCATTATCACATTGAAGTGCCTTAATTTTCAAATCAAACTAATTTTCAACAAGAGCTTTGAAGTTCTTGAATGCAAGATTGGCTTAACCTTTTATGTTATAGGGCATATAACCATGCAAAACAACTATAATCATCTAGAAGGTGAATATAATATTTGTGGCCACCAAAGGATTGTATGGGAGCAGGACCCTATAAGTATGAATTAATTGATTCAAGCAGGACAAAAGATTGAGAGACATAATTTAGAAATGGCAACAACTTTGTGAAAGTGGAGCTAAATCACCAAGAAGGGGGTGAATTGGGGATTTTCGAAATTCTTTCGCTCGTTCTGTTTTAAGGTGATAATGCAGAGCAAACTAGAGTGCAGGGAAAAGAAAATGGACACAAAGGATTATACTGGTTCGGCCCAACTCTATGGCCTACGTTCAGTCCTCAGGAACCCTGAGTATTTCACTATGTCTCTTGATTACACACTCAGTAACTCTGAAGTAATTCTCTCACTATAACTTGCCCCCTTTACAAGTTGTAATGAAAGACTCCCAAATCTCTAAGTCCCCCGACTTGAGATTCTTTACAATGAATGAATACAAGTAATACACTCTCTTAAAAGAGCAGATAAGATGAACACCGAAGCTCAGATAGTATCAATAGATACTCTATACAAAAAGCTCAAGAAATAAATGAACAATTTAATGCCTTTTCGATTTTTCAGTTCAATAGTTGTTGAGAGAATTGAGTGTTGTTGTATTTATACTTAGAGCATGTTTAATAGCCGTTGCAAGCATTCATATGACCATTGAAGAACTTTTATGACTGTTAGAAGCAACTTGGTTTCTTCTCTCTTTATACTTTGTTCATTCGTTGTGTTGGAAGGATAGATGCTGACTTCCTTGTGTTTCTAGCCATGATAATGTCAGTGTTTTGAGTAGGTGTATGTCTCTTTATCCTTTTTGCATTGTGCATAGCTTGGTAGATTGGATTATGACCAGTTTTGTAGCCTTGCATTTAATGCTTTGACATGACTTTGCTTTTTGTGAAGTCAGCTCCTAAAATCTGCTTAAAACATCTTTGAAATGGCTAAAATCCACTAACAAACACATTAAACATATCTAGTAATATTGATAGATAATATTGGAAAGCATTTAGATCAAATAAAAAACATTACATAGATCTCATAAATTCAAATGTTCAACTGACACAACCCATACTTGAGTTTGTGCATCAATACTCGAGTATGTCACTATGCACTTAAAGCCATACTTGAGTATCCATATCAATACTCAAGTATACTCTTTCCAGAAACAAAACTTGCAATCTAAGCTTTGGAGCTTCAGTTGTACTTATCCCAATACTCGAGTATTCAATCAATACTCGAGTTTTGGACTCTTAATGAGTTTTTGCCCAAAACATCAAAACTAGAGTATTCATGCAATACCAGAGTATTGAAATCTTAAAATCCTTAATTGCTCTCTGTATGACTTGATACTCGAGTATTCAACACCATACTCGAGTATGGGTTTCCATTCTGAAACTCAGAGAGAACTTTAGCTAGTGTGAAACTGGAGTTTCCAAAACTGGAGTTTTCCAAACTGAAGTTTGTATGTGTAATAAATTTTTAATCATCTTTGCTTGGCCCAATACTCGAGTTTGTTAATGTCATACTCGAGTTTTTCTTTCAAAAGTGAAAACATTTGAATTTTGGAGCCAAGTTGAAAACTAGACTTTTCATATTCCAAAACTTGAGTTTTTGAAATTGGAGTTTTCCAAACTGAAGTTTGCATTTCTTTTGAAAAATACTAAAAAGTCTTTTAGCCATATACTCGAGTATGCAAACAAATACTCGAGTATGTTCTGATGGAAAACTTGCGTTGCTCCTGTAAGGTCCAATACTCGAGTATCCACTAGGATACTACGGTATTGCCCTTAGTCATTTGCATTGAGCTTTTTTTTTTAAAGTCCAATACTCGAGTATTGCTACTGACACTCAAGTATTGCCTCTTCCAACAAGTTTTTACTTTCTAGAGACAATACTTCAATCTTGGTTCTACAATTGATTGTTATCATCAAACCCATAGAGAACTAACATTTTGGTTTTCCAAGTTCACATACAAAATCATCACTGATAGGGACTTTTAAGGCTCTATTATTACAATTCTCTAAAACACATTTTAGAATTTTTGTGCTAGGATGTCCTAGAACATGGTGCCATTTTAAAATTCAGAGTATAGATCACTATCGTCATCTCATACAACCATCAATACTTTTGGTTGATCTTCAAGTTTTCTTTCCTTCATTAAATATATGCCTACCTTTGGTAACCCTTGTTGTAGTGGACTTCTGGTCAATGAATCCTTCACATTACAACTCAAGTTAGTGAAATTAACATGAACTAGGTTATCACGTATAAGCTTATTCACACTCATCAAGCTTTTTGCAGCATAAGGGACTTATAGAATGTCTTTTAGAAATAATTTAGAGGAACAAGCACAAGGCATAATAATTGAACCAACTCCTAAAATAGGACTTTTCTTTCTAATACAAGTAGTAAGGTGTGACTTTCTTGCTGGTGCAATCTTGTTTAACTGCTCAGGATTTGAAGTTACGTGATAGTTAGAACCCCTATCCATGTACCAAGTTGGATATGCCACTGAATAAGGATTTTCATAATAGGCTTAAGCTTAAAAGAGTAGTTGGGATTACAGGGAGTATCTTCTCGATATAAATAGGCAGCTATAATATGCATTGGTTGTTGATAGTGAACAAAAAGTGGTCGAGCACCACATCTTCCTCCTTGAAAGCACCCTCTTCTATTTCGAAAGTTTCTTGAGTTATTTTTCCAATTGTGATTGTTGCTAGATTTAATGTTAATACTATTAGTTTTGGTCTATTTGTTGAGCAATATTAATGGAAGGTTGTATGCTAAGACTAGAAAAATGATTTAGCTAGCTAAGTCTCGATTTGAAGGAGAGTAGAGTTACCTGAGCCTCTATCCAAGTTAGATCAGGTTAGTCAACAACCTTTACCATAATAGCATTGTATTATGCGTCTAGTCACTGGGAGTATGGAGGATGAGGTCATCCATTATGGGCGATCCAGCCAAAGCAAGTTCATCAGCAAGATTTTTCATCTTACCTAAAAATTTGTCATTTTCAGTGCTTCTTTTTTGGTATTATGGAGCTCATTTTTCACAACCATCACACGCACTTTAGTCAAAATATAGGTGATTTCTCTAGTATCATTCCAGATGGCTTCAACGGTTTGGCAATGGAGGAGTTAAACACTTATGTCTTACGCATGGTGTTTCTCAGCTAACCAACGAGCACACGATCTATAGAAAACCAGTCAGCATACTCCGAATTAGCTTGGTTTCTAGTTTTTTTAGGGATGTATTTTGGCGGAGAACATATTATGCAGTTAATATGTCCTTCTAAGTGATTGCCTTCAATGAATGGAAGGACGATCGATTCCCAAACCAAGAAGTTGGTGTGATCCAGCTTGATCGTAGTGGTTTGACTTGAGGAGCTGAATAAAGAATACGACTTAGCAATTGCAAATGAGCCATCATCGATAAAGGAGGATCAAGACTTTTTTGCTCTAATACCAACTTAGAAAACAGGAAGAATTCAATGAAATATTGATACACAATAGTATTTAGGTGACCGTGTTTATATATGTATACACACACAAACACATAGAGCAATTATAGCAAATACAACATTCTGGAAGAATCAATCCAACAAAAGCAAATGTAACAAACCCTATGAAACCGTAACATGTGTACAAAGAATATTTTACACATCTTGACAGTTACAATTATAAACTATAGCAGTATAATTAGCATAACTAATTATATTTTAACAACACTTGTATAAGATGAAGTAACTTGAAAAGATGATAGTCATATTTGCATGATGATTGAGCTTCTAGCACAAAAAAGCCATGCACCTGTTAGGAAAACAAAGTAGAAAAGAATTACAAGTAATATTAAGCCTAATACAACATAGTATAGTAGCATGAGTAAAAAAACAACATTGTAGAGCTGCCCAGTCTGTAATGTGTGTTTAGAAACAAAGTCATAGAGTTATGTGAGCCCTTGCTGAAGGTGGCTTGCTGGTAATCAAATTGAGCTCAATGGAAACATCTCTGTTTTCTTCGCCTTCAAATTTTGCATGAGATCGATGATGTCTTGCTTAACCACTTGTCTAACCCATTATAGGACATCCACAAGACTGTACATGGCACCGAAATAGGCACTGCTACAAGAGGGCTTTTTACTTCCTTAAAATGCATCCTTTTTTATTAAAAAAGTAAAAAATAAAGCGATGGCATTTTTGTAATTATATGTGAGAAAAGTTGACTTTTGACATCTAAGTTTTGAAATTATACACCAAAAGTGATGCTTTTAGCGTCTAATTTCAAAACTTGGATGCTAAAAGCAATCATATTTACTGCCCAACTTTTTATTTGCCGGCCAACGTTTTAGAAAACCAACTCAAAGACATTTATAGCCAAAGCTATTCTGCCTCTTCTCTACGTCTTCCCTCATTTGAAAATCCTTCACTCTCCCACCATCAGACCTTCATCCTCCTACTGCGTTTTATCCCCGTTGCCCTTCGTCTATCAAAGTCGAAGCTCCAAAACTCGTTCCCTCTTCCACAGGTTCGATCAAAATCCACCATTAACGGCAATCTAAAGATATAGGTTTGATTTCCATAGATCTGCTTCTATTTGATTTCCATCGATCTACTTTTGTTTCAATTTGCTTTTGTTTAGATTTGCTTTTAGAATGGTTTTTGATTTGTGAGAATTTTTTGTGTATGAGTTGTCAATGAGCCACACAGAGCCATGGAGATCAACAAGTGGTGGCGCTGGTGGAGTTTGTTAGCTTTAGTGATGATAGTTGGTGTTGCCAAAGCATCCAATGTCACGTATGATGGAAGATCTCTGCTAATTGGTTCAAATGGAGTTTCTTTTTCTTTTTTTTTCCTATACAATTTGATTAGAGTTAGTCTGATATGAGTTTTTTAGAGTAATGTTCTTCTAAAAGGGGGATGTGAGGACTAAGGAGACAACATTGACGTTTTTTTTAATAAAAAAAATGGACTTATGGCGTCCTATTTTTTTTTGTCCATTTTTTTAGGACATTGTAAGCAGTTCCTCTTACTATGCCTCCCAAATAGGTGTCCCGCAGAATAAGAACGTTAAAAGTGTCAAAACTAGGACGTCGTAGCGCTTTTTTTTTTTGTAGTAGTAGTGAGGTAGGACAGAACATGGAGAAGTCGCTTGGATTGCATCATACTTAGGTTGAATTTGTGCCAGCACACACATATAAGACCTTATAATTCGATGATGCAAGAGAAGCGAATGATGTAGTTGCGACAAATAGGAGATGTAAAGTTCTTCAAAAGCACATAAAGTTGAGGATCGATGGATGAGACATGCATGACAACATTGTACCTGGCACAGTGGCACGTTGACGATCTTCCCTGTGAAGATCATAGAGACCATGCATTCAGAACAACGCATAAATCCAATAGAACCACATAAATTGTTCTTTGAACTAGTGAGAATTAGGAGGATTGAAGTCATAGTCCTCCACCGTAACTAGCCTTGATTCATGGAGATTGAGGTCGTATTCCATGATCACCTCAACATGACCATTGGAGATACGAAGACAATGGTGACCATGACGGAACCAACGATGAAGAAGTTGATAAAAGGCCACTTCATGATAATAGAAAAAAGTACGATTCTCATCCATCACAAGATCATTGAAGCTTTGTTATTTAGTGACTGAAATAGGGCATACTTCAAGTATATATAAGCGATTAGGTCCATGCAAGAAGACATGCAGGGGAGCCACTAAAGAAAGACTTGTCCACATCATGCAAGATTCGAGAGATTGAGCAAGAGAGTAGCAATATTAACATGGAGATATGTAATCAAAGCTATAACTTGAGATTCACAATGAATAATTAAAACTCGGTGATTTGACAAGGGAGGATAAAAATACATAGTCAAGGCGTGATTATCTGAAGAGAACAGGATGGTTTAGATGGAATGGAGAGGAAGACTATGATGATTTGCTAAGGTGACACCTCAGGCCCTATTTGTTACAGGGAAGATTTAAGGAAGGAAAGGAAGTGAAAGGAAAGGAAAGGAAGATTAGGAGGGAACTTTTAAAAGTTGAACTGTTTGGTAAACCAGGGAATGGAAAGTAAGTTGAGGGAAAATAAAAAGTTTAGTGCAAAGAAATGGGTGGTGGTTAAGTAGGAAGATGGGGTTAAATTCCAACATTGCCCCTCGAAGGAAAAAAAGGGAAAAACAATAAAACAACTGATTTTCAACAGTGTTCACGTGACATAAATCGACCCTAACTGATTTGCATAAACGTTGAGATGCAAAATTGAAGCAAATGGCGATGGGATATAGACGGTGACTGGTCTCCATTGCTGCAGAGATGGAAGGAATTAGGTGGTGAACAAATGGAAGTGTAAAACGAGGTGAGGAAACGAGAACGAAAAAAGGAACATGGAAGATTAGCACTGCACATTAAATCCAGGTGATTCCTTTCAGAAGTGGATAATGACTGACAAAATGAGTGCTTATTAATCACTGAATAGACTGGAGTCGGCGAATGAGAAGGAGTTTGTTGGGTTAGTGAAACAGATATGACTATGAAGGAGAGAGGAAAACATGGCTTTAGATGATTCACAACTTAAGATATGAGTAAATTAATTCATAAGTTTGAATCAGACATATAGAAGACGTCATCTGTAAAACAGAGATCCGTTAGGCTTGAGCCTAAACCATGTAGGCTCGAGTTTTTTCATTGATACTTAAAAGAAAATATATAGGCTTGAGTTCATGCCTTCTGTTTTCAGCAATCTTCAGGATGACCTATTGGAATCAGTTTGAAATAACGCACAAACTTGAGTCTATAAGTGGCAGGCTCGAGTTTGAAACTGTTTGAAATGAACATAAGCGTTAGTCTAGAGATGTAAGCTTGAGTTTGACAAATGTAGGCTCGAGTCTAATCGTGTTGCAAACTTTGATAACTCTTTGTCTGAGCCAAACTCGAGTTTGAAAGTTTTAGGCTCGAGTTTGCTTCAGCCAGAACACACTTGACATTCTTTCAATCAGAGATAGGCTTGAGTCTACATAATCATTCTCGAGTTTATATTTAAAAAACCTTTTGATTGCTCTCTGTAAGACATAGGCTCGAGTTTATCATGATAGACTCGAGTTTAACTGAGAACAAATAACTTGATTTGCTCTCTATAATCTGTAGGCTCAAGTTTAACATAATAGGCTCGGGTTTGCCTAAGTTCAAAACACTTGTCTTGCTTTCTGTTAAGTATAAACTCGAGTTTAACAAATTCAGGCTTGAGTTTAACTTACATTACAAGGATTAAATCAATTTTAACAAGCTTTTACCTTGTTTGAACTTTAGCAACAAAGAACAACTTCTTAGTTTACAATTATCAGTTATCATCAAAACCCATAGAGAACTAACAAGGCAAACTCAAGTTTCAGGATCAAAACTCGAGTTTTGGCCTTACAGAGAAAAGCTCAATTTTAATGGATAAAGGCAAAACTGTAGTTTCCATTTGGAAACTCGAGTTTTGGCCTTACAGAGAGCATTGCAAGTTTTCCATCAAAGCAAACTCGAGTATTGGGTTGAAAAATCGAGTTTAGGCCAAAGACACTCTTCAATATTTTCCAAAGAAAATGAAAACTCCAATTTCCAAATTGTCTAAGTTTTCCAAATTTTGGGAAAACTCGAGTTTTGGAGGAGAAAACATTTTCACGTTTTTAAACATCTGAAAACTTAAGTTTTTGTATTGAAAAGCTCCATTTTCCTACTTGGCTCCAAAATTCAAACGTTTTCATGTTTTAAATGAAAACTCGAGTTTAGCTTTGGAGACTTGAGTTTTGGCCAAGCATAGATGATCACTATTTTTCAACATATTTATAAACTCTGGTTTGGAAAACTCAAGTTTCAAAAACTCTAGTTTTGAAATGACTGAAGATCTCTCTAAGTTTCAAGTTATAAATGGAAACTCGAGTTTAGAATTGGAAACTCGAGTTTTGGTCATACAGAGAGCATCGATAGTTTTCACTGATTTCAATACTCTAGTTTTGAATGAAAACTCAAGTTTTGATGTTTTGAACATATATTCATTAAGAGTCTAAAACTCGAGTTTCGCTTGAAAAATCGAGTATTAGTCCCAAGATAAAATGGTTCTAAAACTCATATCGCGATTTTCCTCTCTGGAAGGAGGAAACTTGAGTATCGAGTTAGAGACTCGAGTTTACACTTAAGTGTATAGTGACAAACTCAAGTATTGATGCACAAACTCAAGTTTGTATCGCAGAAGTTGAAAATTTAAATTTGCCAAATCTGTAAAAACTATCTTATTTGATCTAATTGCTTCCTAAGATTATTTATCAACTTCATTAGATATGTTTAATGTGTTTGCTAGTATATTTCAGCTGATATAGAAATGTTTTAAGAAGATCTTAAGGGTTGTTTCAACTTAAGCAAAAAGGCATGTCAGAGCATTAAATGCAAGGCCACCTAACTTGCCATATTTTGATCTACCAAGCTTTGCACGATACAAAAAGGATAAATAGACCTTAACTAATCAAGACACTGACATTCCAACAGATAGAAACACAAGGAAGTCAACATTTATCCTCCTAACACAAAGAATGAACAAAAAAAGTAGAAAGAGAAGAGACCAAAGTGCCTCCAACAGATGGACAACTTCACCAACGATCATATTGATGCTTACAACGATTATTAAACACTCTCTATGTATAAATAGAGTAGCATTCAATTCTTCTCAACAACTATTGAGCCAGAAAATGAAAAAGCATTCAATTTGTTCATCTACTCTTAAGTTTTTCTATACGGAGTATCTTTTGATACTGTTGAGCTTCAGTGTTCATTCTTATCTTCTCTTTAAGAGAGTTTATTGTTTGTACTTCATTTATTGTAATCAATCTCAAGTCAAGGGACTTGGAGATTGGGGTTCATTGATTACAACTTGTAAGGGGGAGCAAGTTCTAGTGAGAGAATTGCTCTTGAGTTGCAGAGGGTGTAATCAATCGATATAGTGAAATACTCAGGGTGCCTGAGGATTGGACGTAGGTCATAGAGTTGGACCGAACTAGTATAAACCTCTGTGTTCTTCTTCTCTTCCCTGCTCATTGTTTTACTTTGTTTCAACGTTTATAAAACAGAACTTGTGAAAAGATTTTTAAAATCCCCAATTTACCCCCTCTTAGTGATTTAGCTCCGCTTTCAGAACCCATGTCAAAAACAGTGAAGCAGATGTCCTGCCATGTGAAATGGAAAAAATTGAAGGAAATTGGCCTTCTCAAATGTTGTATAACAAGCATTTGTGAAGTTTTTCACAAGTTGCCTCATGCATCCAAAAATAGCATACTAAAATTCACAAGTCATGGTGAGGGAGACTTTTGGAGACAAGAGAATTTCATTTAAACAAAAGACAGTCATACCGGTAAAATAGAATATACATCATTCATGACTTTTAGCGTGACAGAAAAACACAATAGTTGAATTAGTAACCAAACAACAAAGTTCGCACTCCCATGAAAGCATGAAACCCATATCAGAAACAATGATGAAGTTGTCATGCCATGCAAACTATAGTGTCAAATGGAAAAATAAATGAATGAAATTGGCCTTCTCAAATGCTGCGTAACTGAAGTCTTCAAACCCTAACACAGATCCACGATGTCCCACATTAAACCAGAATTATGTCTCAAGCACCTCATTGCTGATTCCCAGAGAATAAACATACAATGCAAAGTACAAGAGGAAATTGCTAATAAATTTAAAACAGTTTCAGATCATGAATAGAGAAATGAATTTAACATATAATATGAACAAAATATAACATGAATGCATAATTTTGAAATGGTAAGTAGTTGATCCTGATTTTCATTTTAAAGATCAAGCTTGCAAGAAATGCCCAATTCTCTAGCAAATTGTATACATTGTCTTGCCATATTCTGCAGCTAGCCAAATTTATGTCCTAAAAAATGCACTGCATTGAAATTTTTCCTCACATCTGAACCATATAAACATTAGAGCATAAAACATGAAGTATTGAGTTCTCATCTTGAGATAACTTTATAAACAAAAAATAATTTTGGAAATTTCTTGTCCATGAAGAACTTAATTTTGAACATGAGTCGTAATCAAAGGTGATTTTGTACCAGAGTAAAGAGTTAGTCAAAGCTAATAGCCACCATAAAAATTAAACCAGGGCTAAATAAGTCATTCACTAATTAGTGGATAATGACTGACAAAATGAGTGCTTAATCTACTCATATAGTGTAAACAAGCTGAGCTTTCATTAGTTGTGGAAAAAAAATCGCCCACAATGACTGGGAGATTATCATGAATCACAGAGGCTGATTCTTAAGTATTTGTGAAGTGTTTCACAAGGGGGCTCATGCACCTAAAGACTAATGGCTATACATGGCAAGTAATTATTGTCATAAATGTCAGACATTAACATTAACGTACAAAATAGAGCAAACAGTAACATATATTAAACATCATTAAACTATTTCAACAAGACAGGAAAAGGAAAATGTTGATGTTTGAACCAAACAACATAGTTCGAACTGCACACAGAAGTAATCAAACTATATCAGCAAAAGAAAACCAGTAGTCCTAAGAACAAAAACCATAAACAAACATGTAATGCTTATTACACTTAAATCAAAACATACAAAATATGGTACATTATCCTTAGTACTTCTTCTTCTTCTTCAAAAGGGATCGTTTAGGACCGTGGCGCCTAGGTGATGATGTATGTGAACCAGGGAGGTTTACTGGGACGAAGAGTGGGGCAGCAGGCCTTGGACTTGGAGGAAAATTTGGTGTTGCCTCTGCGAATACAAGGGGCAAATTCTCTGTTGCAAGGATGGAACTGAAACTGGATGTAGGAATGAACCTCAAAGGAATAGGATCTAATATGGTTATGTCAGGGGCAGGAGGAGCATCGATGGGTTCAGGTAGAGGAACAATTGACAGTGTGGTGATTGGATCCAAATCCTCATCTACACCAATAGGAGACATGGGTGAATCTGGTTTGTGTTCATCTGTGGAAAGATCAGTGACCTCTACATGGACCTCTTCCTTCTCTTTAGTGCCTTCACCCACTACATCATCAGGTTGGGTGTCTCCACACATATGGTCAGCAATAGGTTCATGACCCTCCCCTCCTTGGTTATCTGCAGCCCCTTAATCCACTACATCAGTTGGTTTGATGTCTGCAGACATGTGGACACCAATAAGCTCATCACCCTCCCCTCCTTGGTTATCTTCGGCCCCTTTACCCATGGCATCATCACTAACATCCGCAGCCACTCCTCCTTCCCTCCCATATTGTGTCTCCACAACAACATCATCAGAATCATCTCCCCCTTCCTTGTCTGCTTCTTCCTTACTGTTGTGCCATCATTATTAGACTGTGAATCATGCTCATCATCCACATCCTTCTCTACTTCTTCATCTGTGTTGCTACCATCTGTGGCCTTTGAAGAATGCTCATCATCTACCTCTTTCTCTCCTACTTCATCCCAGCTGCTTTCATCCCTAGTCTCTGAAGCATTGTCATCATCCGCTTCTTTCTCTGCCTCTTCATCTGTAGTTCTGTCATCTACATCGACCTTTGAATCATGCTTATCATCCCCTTCCTTTGGGCCTTCTTCATCTGTGCTACTTGCATTCACTTCCTGAAACCCCTTTTTCTCACTTGGGGAGTCATATTCAGTTGAATCACCTTTCTCAATTTCTTCTTCCACATCCTCTTTTGATCTCAATGGCGTGCCTTATGAAGTGGATTGAGGCTCAACTGTTGCCTTTGTGGATGGACCAGCCATGTCCTTGTTTACTCCCTTGAATGCAGTAAAGTCTCTAAAGTCCAAGCCATATAATTAAATGAAATCACGAACATCCTTCAAGTTAACCGCCATTGAACCCAGTTGTGACTCCATGTGATTGAGAATTGACTGGAGGTCAGCTTTCATTATTCCCAATTTCTCATCTACAACTTTGGCAAACATAGCTGCCACTTCTACAACTCCATCCTTAAATGAAGCATATGCTCTTGTTGGACTAGTTACAGGTGATGATGGCTTTGCCTTCCTACCATAGTCGCGATCATTGGATGATGCATTAGATGACTCTTTTAGGACAAAAGGGATTTTCATTCTGTGCAGAGCCTCTTCATCAAATTCAATAGTCTATATGGAAGGTTCACCTTCATTCAGGTACCAAATCTTGTGGTTTTCTAGTATGAGAGACACAACGAAAGGGTATGGTAGTTCAACATTCTTCTTGCCAATTGTTACACCCTTTCGCATTATGTCGTTCATCCTCTTGTCCATATGAAATGACTTCCTCTTGATTAAGCAGCTCAGGATATGCTTGTCCTCATTGGTCAATGTTATGAAGGGCTTTCCTTTATTTATAAAATTCCTGCTATACAGATAACGCAGGACCCTATACTTAGGAGGCAACTGCTTGGGTTTGAATAAAGCAGAACTATCTTTTGTTGTCCCTCCATCTATCAAGATCTTATCTAGTTCCTTTTCACTATATCTTGTGTCTGTTGACTGTGCATACTTAACCTCTAACCAATCGAGGAGTTTCTTCTTAGACAATTCAATTGTTTGCCCCCTAACAGATGTTGACACCACACTGGTCCTAGATAATTTGAGGTTTGAATAAAAGACCTTGACTATAGAGTCACAGTAAGGCAAACCCAACTCCAATAGTCTTCTAAATGGTCTAAGCAATTCGTTTAGTCTAAAGGGGAAATCAAATTCAAATTTGTCCATCCTAATCCTACTCCTTTTACACAGAGTTCGGCCTACAAACCTCATGTGTAGTCTTCAAGTTTTGACTGATTAAAGTTGGCCTTCACTTCAGGCATGAAATTTGGCCTATGTTGCAGTTCAGACCTCACCTTGTCAACATGCTGTGTATCTTTGTTGTGGTCTTAGGTAGAGGCAGACCCTTCCTTAGCTTGTGTCTCGCTCCATTCTTTGTCATTCCCAGTAGAACTCTCAATGACAACATTTTTCCCCTTTCTCTTTTTATCAACCTTTGCCTTTTGCTTTTTGCTATTTCTGTCATCATCTGACAGAACCTTCCGCTTACCAGATATGGGAGCTTCATTCATCTTCTTTGCAACCCTCTTCGTTCTCCTTGATTCTTTGGCCTTCAAATATTTCTTCCACTTGGCTGCTTCTGCATACTCGTCAAAAGCATTTCTGTCTTTCATCGTCTCCTTCGACTTGCGACCCCGCCGTTGTGTTGCCTTGTGCTTCCTAAAAGCAATGACATCCACCATTGTAATCCCTAATTCATTCAAACAGTTGTCAGTTTTCTTCGTCTTCCCTATTATCAACTGTTGCTGGATCAGTTAATGCTAAACTCACGAAGACACGATTGGAAAAAATCGTCATCGAATGCCCTGGCTTTGAAGTTCAAAAATGGGAAACGTCTCCTATTAGGTTTAGGAAAATGCAATGTGAAATGGGTTGGGTTTGTTTGGGGAAGAAGCGATGAACAGATGGCATAGGTGTGACATTCGATAACAAAGTAGGAGGCGCAGATGGTTTATTTCACTAACGTTCGAACTGGTTTTTGTGTACTTAAAATGTTCATTAGTTAAGGAAAAATAAACCCCATTAATCTCAATAGTTACAAAAATGACACGTTGGATTTATAACTGCCATTATTTTACTAATCGAAGAAGTGTGGCCTTGTGTTTCATTAAATGCCATTGTTTAACTGACTGGAATGTAATAAAGACTTATGTCCAAATGTAAGTTTATTGTTCGAACGTAAGTAGTTAGTTCGAACTTAAATAGTTGGTTGGAACATGAGTTCGTAGTTTGAACTATACAATATGGTACAATCACTGATACAAACTGAATCAGTTGGAGCCAGACACTTGAATCATTTAAAGAACATTGGACTATTTCATTCAGGGAATGCAGATTTTACTATAATAATATAAAAGACATAAACTAGAAGTAAGAAGATATTTTTTTCTCTTGCATAACTTCTATTTTTATACATGTCAGTTAGTACATCCCATGGACCAGCCTAATGACATATGTCCTGAAGGGCAATACATACACAATAAATGAACTTTAATAGGGTCAAGCACTAAACTTTGTGCCATGTTCAATTTGACAGTAAACCTCATTAAACATAGTCCAAAGTTTTAGCTTTTACATAATTCCCTGTGCTATACTAAAAAAAAAAGAAAAAAACCTTGCATGATGCGCGATATACAATGCATATACAAAAAGAAAGTTGATCCAGATCTGAAATACCACTACCCAATAACAAAATACAAAACAAAGGCTAGCTACATACTCGACACCATTTGTAATGCAGTTACTAGTTCTATTGCTGCAGCAAGCTACAGATCCACGTAGTCTTAAACGGGGGCGGAATCTTTCCAAAAGCAATGAGTAGTTTCTCACAAGTGAGGATCTTGATATGTGCTAAGTTGCTCTCATTCCAAGTCAGATCCTCAACTTGGAGTAGATCCATGAACAAGTCATCTCCTTTGGTAGCAAGTTTAGCTTCCCTATCTTGCCTATCTTGCGTTGACATCATATCCCCTAGCTTGTCAAACACATTGACGATGGTCTTGTCCAATTGTGTGACTGTGTCTCGCAATGCATTAGCAATTACTTTTGCATTGTTCAATTTGCGCTTCTTCTTTTGCACAAAAGCAGCATTGATACTAGTTGCATGAGTGGGAAGAGTGTCATGCATTGTTTGGGTTAAGTCAGATTCACCAACATTATATGGTGTTTCAAGAAGGTTGTCATCTTCAAGATTAACTTCTTCCTCCATGGCACCAGGGCACTGTCCTTCATCACTGACAGCCCGGTCCCTTCCCCAAACCAAGCACAAAGAGTCAAAGTTTAGTAAGCATTTTGTTCAATATTCTTTTGCCTTTGGATAAGCCTGCACTTTGAACAAGTACATAATAAGTGAATATATAGTTGTGTTATACACAGGTGGAAAAAAAATTCCAACAACAGTGTAGCATGACAAACCTTGAAATACTTGTCCCACACCTCCTTCTCTGCAGTCACAAGTTTGGTTTGTGGATCCCAACCAAAGCCAGAAGTGTTAGGCCCGTACACAATGTTGTATGCCGCCTGCCACAGCCGCTTCAAGGTCTTCAAACAGGATGTGATGTGAGGATGTGATGTGAGGAGTTGCTTTGATGCCACATCTTGGAAGCTTTTCCTCCATCATGGACTGCAAGGCATTTGCATAGCCGGGCTTGAACCGTTGTCAGCCATCAACTTTTGCTCCATTCTCATAGTAACCAAGCATTCTACCAACACCCTGTCCTCAACCACAGTTCACATTTTGAGCTTCGACCCGCTTTCTTGTTTAGATTCATCTATCTAAGCAAAACAAAGATTGAGACTACATATTGCAAGTAAATTACTTTTAACATGACAATAAAGTATAGGCAAGCACACCACATAAACCGCAAAGGAAAACATAAATGGTAATGAAATTGACACAGACATATCACATGGTTCTTGTTTATGACATAAGCTTACAGATTAAAATGTCCTCAAACGAAGCAATACTTGTCTACAATATTATCAGTTATCTCTATGTGCAACAAAGGTAGCAAACATGTCATTTGTAATATGTTCCCTATAATTATTCCACACATGACTCGTTTCCATGGGAACCAAGGGTGTGTTGTCAATTGTTACAAGTGTAGGCTTAAAGGACTCAAGCTGCTCATTAAAGAGATCTTGAACACTCTCACAACAAATCAGATTATGGAGCAAATAGCACACAACAATGCATCTGCTTTGCAGCTTCACTAGGTAAAATGAAGGGCTCCTCAATATTGCCCACCATAACTTCAGTATGCGAAGCACCTTTCTATTACATTTTGGACTGCTGAATGTCGTATGTTGAAACACTCATGCACAGTTTGGGGTTGGTGCCCTTGTCTCTAGTCATTAAGATGGTATTATTGCCCTTAAAAAGGTGCCAAAAACCCTTGGCAATTGTTGTACCTTGCATCCACCAAGTAGTAGTTTCCTACCTGAAGAATTAAAAGCTAACAAAGACAGTTATAACTAATTGTAACCAAGTAGCACACACTCACACCCGCACCTAAAGGTACTCTTAGCCCATGTGGTCTCCGTATGGCTTTATTTATAGATGAGGATGATCTGAACGTTGGGAAATATGACTGTTGAGAATAGAGTCGTTACATATCAAATGGAAACTAGCCGTTACAACTTTGCACTTTTTGACTTTACAGCTCAGCATATGAATCTTCATGTAACCCTTCATTTAATCATCTAAAACATGTACATAAATGATATAAATGATGTTAAGAAGTGTTATAAATCATTTGGGTAAGCATCTGGATGTTCTTGATCAAAATTGTGTTTTTCGAAACTTTGATTTTTCTGAAGCGAAGGTGTAAACTAGAGTTTTCATTTGGATACTCGAGTTTTGAGCTTGTTGCATTACTCCAGATTCCTCTCTATCTGATCAAAACTCGAGTTTAGATTTAAAAACTCGAGTATTGAAGATCCTCTTATGTTCGTTGCTCTCTGTCTGAGCTATACTCGAGTTTTCATATGTAAACTTGAGTTTTCAACTTATTCTGTCCATGGTTGCTCTCTGACTTGATATAACTTCAAATTCTGCAAACCACTTATCCCCATTTAGCTCTTTGAGTCTTCTTTCCAATGCAAAAAGAATCAGCTTCAAACTCATTGTGATTTGTCCGTTAAGATCTGATGAATGAAGATTGTTCTTTAACCAATGTTTTTGCAACGTCCTAAACTGACAGTCATCTTTCGAAGACCATATCTCTCTGGTCTGAAATTCATTTTTGTTGGATCAAGTCTTGATGGAAAACCTTATGAGTCTTCTTTCATATGCCACCGATTCCAGGTCATTACGATGTGTAGATTGTGAGTTACACTAAAAACATTGAAGCTTGGTCTAATGTATGGCATGGATTCCTGATCCAACTTTCAAAATTCACAGCTCTCTCATCTGAGCTTTTTCAAGCTTGAAGCTTTGTCAAAATGACACATTGGAAGTCTAGTTTCATCCAAAATTGGTTTCACCTCAATTCGATGTCTGGTTTAGGAGATATTATCAAATTACCAGACCTCGCCCAAAGCTGAACGTGAAACATAGGTGAACAAAGTTGCTGATCAAAGCTGGAAACTCAAGTTTTGATTGGAAACTCGAGTTTTGTTAGTTCCAGAGATGCCAGAGATGCTGAAGACACCCCAAACTCCAGTCATTAAGTTTCATACTTGAGTTTTGAGTTCCAAACTCAAGTTTTGACTCATAAACTCTAGTTTTCTTGCTTTCTAGAGGCTAATTACTATAGTAAGGTAGGAAACTCGAGTTTTGACCATCAAACTCGAGTTTTCTAATCCCGAACTTGATTCTTGTTGACTTTAAATTTGAATTGACCTACTCCAACTTCCACCATTCTCTACATCTTCCACATTCTTCAATATTTCCTCTTCTTCATTTTCTTCTTTTTTGAAATCTCATCTCTTGATCATTCTCCATAAATATATTTGAAATGATCTTGAATATTGATATTCCCATTCTATTTGGCCAGATCACCTCTTTCTTTCTTCTCTTCACTTGGTCATTCTCCACAACTCTATTCTTTCTTTCTTCTTCATGAATAGATTTAAACTGATCTTGATTGAAGATATTTCATTCAATAAATTCTTTCTTCTTCAATTTCTCCTCTTCTTCTTTATTATCTCCAAAACACTTTGATAACTTCTTGCTTATTTGCAGATTCTTCTTCATGTCATTCAATACTTCTTTATTTATCTTCTTGATTATTCTTCATGATTCAACTCTTTCTTTCTGAAATTTCTTATCTCCTTCTTGATTAACCTCTACAATTCAACTTAGATTAATCTACATTAAGTACAACAGTTAGTCAATGTAGAAGATAACTATATTACTCAATCTTTTTGCTTTTAAGAATGTCACCTATGTAAGACATCATCAAAACTAATCATATCTAACATCCCTCAGGTGAAAGCATATTTACTGTGACTGTTGTTAGTTCTCTATGTGTTTTGATGATAACTGACAATTGTAAACTTGGTATAAAGCTTGTCTTTGGTAAGTTGTAAAATTTACTGTCAAAGGCAAACTCGAGTTTAGGTATGTAAACTCGAGTTTGACACTTGACAGAGACTTGCTCAAACCTGCAAAGAAAGCCAAACTCCAATTTGCTTAGGCAAACTCGAGTTTGCAAAGACACAGAGAGCAATCAAAGTTTTTCATAACAAGCCTAACTCCAGTTTGCTCAGACAAACTTGAAGTCTGGGAGATACAGAGAGCACTCAGAATTTTGAACAAGACAAACTCGAGTCTAGACCATAAAACTCGAGTTTAGACTAAATAGAAAGAATTCAAAAACTTCAGTATTTTTCACAAGTCTTGCAAACTCCAGTTTACACTTGACCAATAAAATTTTCAAAGTTTCAGTTCTTGCTGAAACTCGAGTTTACATCTGTAAACTCGAGTCTGAGTCATACAGAAAGGCTACCAATATGTTTGTTTTGGAAACTCCAGTTTGTACTTCTAAACTCCAGTCTGGAAGCTCTTGAACTTAGGCTTATCATCTTGACATAGCCCCAAACTCGAGTTAGTCATTAATTGACTCGAGTTTAGCTACATGTCCAAAATCTCATTCAAAGACCAAAGCCCGACAATCTTCTCTGTAAGAACCAAACTCGAGTCTGATATCTATAAACTCCAGTTTAGGTCGTTGCTCAACATTCATGCTTTCTGGATGAACCCCAAACTCGAGTCTAGGAATACAAACTCGAGTTTGCATCGGTGATTTTGAAAAACCATATGGTGTTGATCTGCGAAATCTTTATGGGTTAATCTGAAAATGTTTTATCATATGATTCTCTTATTTCTAACATCTTTGATGAAGTTTTGAGTAATTTTCAGATAAGTTCAGCTAAGATCAAGATGGAATCAGATCTGGAATAAATGCATTAAATGAAGAACCAAGAACAGGGCTAATCCTTCTCCTCTATCCCAATGGTTCAGCACAGACCGTTATGGATCAATTAAATCACTCTCCAACGGTCAAATGAAGGTTATGGAACGACTGAATACCTGGAAGAATATCCGTATCAACATATTCCAAGATTCCAGCTGAGAATTGAAAGAACAGAGGAAAATATGCAACTGTCATTTTCCAGATTTGCAGCTGAACGTTAGAGAAGAAATTGCAACGGCTAGTTCCTCTAGTTAGCCTATAAAAAACTATGAAGACTCAGAGCAAGACACACACAATGAAGCTACATTTGATTATATTTGCTATTTGAGTCTGTATTGTGATTTTGATTTGATCTTCAGTGTTTATCATTATTTACTCTTTTGAGAGTTTTGATTCTTTGAAATCAATAGTTGTTGGTGTAAACTCAAGGTTGTAGAAACCTGTGAGTAGGGTAGTTTAATTACAAAGTATAAGGGGGAACAAGTCCTAAGTGAATAGGATTGCATGTGATTTACATTGTTGTAGTTAAAGCCTGTTGAACTAGTGGAAATACCCAGAAGATATTTGGGGACTGGATGTAGGTCAAGGTTAAGATCGAACCAATATAAATCCTGTGTGTCTAGCTTTTCTTCTCTTACTCTCTGGTTATTTACTTTTCAAGTTTTGAAAAAGAGTTCAAAAGAATTTTTGAAATCCCCAATTCACCCCCCTCTTGGTGCTTTCTTCCATTTTCAACTGTGAGTGAAAACACCTTAACATTACGTTGAACCACAGAGGCTAGTTCAAACTCATGTGACAATAGCAAAACTAGTACAGTTAACACTTAAACATGTTTCAAAACAACATGGATGGTACAAAACCAGAGGTCAGTCATGTTTACAACCCAACATTATTTCATAAACGTTGTACCCATTTTCATCAGCAGGGTCTTTCTTGTTCTCACTTCGATTTAAACTGTTTTTTTCATTTCCACATACCCCAACAAGATTTCAATTTGTTTTAGCTATATAAAATTGATTTCGATAGAATTGACGTTGAATTGCAGCTTCTTCGACCTTCGACCTGAGTTTAGCTTATGCTTCAATAGTTCCAAGCTTTTGCTTTGACTCCAAATAGCAATAATAATTCCAACCTTCGTCACCTAATACGTCTTCCAGCTCGCGTCTTCCACCTACCGCCTTTATTGTGCTTTTAGCATAGATAAAACTTTTGCCCAGGGTCTTTTTGGTCCCAAAATTTCATCCTCCCAGTAGCTTATAAACATTCTTGCCTCTTTATGATGGAAAGCTATTTTGTACAATCAACAAAAGTTTGGAGTTGGAAGGAAAGTGATTTGAAGGAAAATGGATATACCAAACAAGTTTTTTTGGATGGAAGATTGTGATCTTCCTTTCCTTAGGCCCATCTTCCCTGTAACAAACAGGCCCTTAGTACTTGTGCGAAGTGAAAGACCAGGCTGAACCCAAGAGGGGGTGAATTGGGTGAAGATAAAAATTTCCAACCTTTAAAAGTCTTTTCGCAATTCAATAAAATCAATTTGTAAAGCAGGAAGGAGTTATAAAAATGTTGACAATCATTCAACCATAAATGCTGGAAATAAAGAGTTAAGGGAAGAGGATTGCAAACTGTGATTTATATTGGTTCGGTCCAATTGTGACCTACATCCAGTCCTCAGGCACCCTGAGCTTTTCACTATTCTCCTTGTTTAACCAGGCACAAGAGACAAGCCTTTACATCCCACAAGTTTATCCAGGTACTTGTGCAACCTTCACAATCTCTCACAGAGACTCCCTCTTACTTCCCGTAAGGTTACAACCAATTTCCCAACTCAAGGTCACCCAACCTTGAGTAACTCTCAAATAAAGAATGTCTTACAATATATCTTCTCTCAAAGAAGTGATTGTGATAAACACTGAAGTACATTAGAGATCATCTCATACTCTAAATATAAACTAAGAAAGTGAGAAAAACAGAGTGTGTAGGAAGTTCAGAATTTTGGCATTATGACATTGTAAGCTCACTTCACCACCTACTTGTGTTTTGAATCTAGTTCTATTTATATAAGAAGGTGTTCTGACCGTTGGAGATTATAGCCGTTGTACTCAGAACCGTTTGAGAATGAAGCAGTTGAGAACTAGCCGTTATTTCAGCTTTTCATTTGACAGCTCAGCATATATAGATCTTCATGAAATCCCTCATTTGATCATCTGAAATGTGTCCACAAATGATGTAAATGATAATAATAAATGTTATAAATCATTTGGGTAGCTTCTGGTTGATTTGGATCAGATTCAAGATCTTCGACATTTTGATTTTTCTGATGCTTCACTGTAAACTCGAGTATTGTCTTGGATACTACAGTATTGAGCTTTTAGCATTACTTCATATTCGTCTCTGTTTGCCCGATACTCGAGTTTTGCTTCCCATACTCGAGTATTGATGATCCATTATCGTTTATAGCTCTATGTCTGAGCTATACTCGAGTATTCATTTGTAAACTCGAGTTTTCAACTTGATATGGCCTTTGGTTGCTTTCTGTCTTGATATAGCTTCTAAATTAGCAAACCAATCATCCTCATATAGCTCCTTGTATCTTCATTCCAATGTAACAAGATTCAGATCTAAACTTGTTGTGATCTGTCCATTAAGATCTGATGAGCGAAGACTTTTCTTTCACCAGCGTTTTTGAAACGTCTTGCTTAGTCAGTCAACTTTCAAGGAGCATATCTCTCTGATCTTATATTCATATTTGTTGAATCAAGTCTTAATGGAAAGCCTTATGAGTCTTCTTTCCAATGCCACCGATTTCAGCTCATTTTGATTTGTAGATCTCGAGTTATACTCAAAACACTGAAGCTTGGTCTAAAGTGTGGCAGAAATATTTGATCCAACTTTAGAAATTCCCTACTCCCTCATCTGATCTTGTTTTGACTTGAAACTTTATCAAGATGACGCAATAGATGTCTAGTTTCATCCAAATTTGGTTTCATCTCAATCCGATGTATGGTTCAGGAGATATTGTCGGATTACCAGACATCGCCCAAAGCTGAATGTGAAACAGAGGTGAACAGAGTTGTTGAAGAACACTGGAAACTCTAGTTTTGACTGGATACTCAAGTTTTGTCAGGTCCAGAGAGGCGAGAGAAGTTGAAAACACCTGATACTTGAATATTTAAGTTCCATACTCGAGTATTGTCTCCCATACTCGAGTTTTGACTTTCATAGCTCAAATTTGACTTGAAAACTTGAGTTGACTCTCAAACCGTGGTTTTTTAAAACTGTGGTTTTTCCAAACTACAATTTTCTCGTCCAGAAGCAAATTTTTTCAGTAAGCTTGTATACTCGAGTTTTGACCTGGAAACTCGAGTATTAACTTCCAGAATTCGATTTTCAATGTATTTAACTCTGAATTGGCCCTCTCCAACATCTACTTGACCATGGTCACTTGTATAACAAATCTTGGAACTTGGATAATGATATTTTCATCAATTTCTTCCATGTTCCATCTTCCATCTTGATCAATAATCATCATTTGTCTTCAGCTCATCATCTTCTTTAATATTTCCTCTTCTTCAATTTCTTCTTAATATAGTTCTCCCTGTGCACCCGTGGGAGCATAGTTCTCTGCGCCAAGCGTGAGAGTGGTAAGGTCGAAGGGAAGGAGAGTGATCGGACATTGTAGGCGGTCCGGTGACAAAATCGGAGGAGTAATTGTCGTTAAGAGAAGATCGGAGTGCCAAATAGTGAATATGTGTTAGTCGATATGGAGAGGAATTAGATCTCAGGTCCGTTTGTATGGAAAGAGGAGGTGACTGAGAAAATCCTGATAGGCAAAATTCTAACAACTAAGACATTTACGAGATCGGCGATGGAAGCAATTCTGAAGAAAGCGTGGAATCTTTAGGAAGGTGTTGACATAACAGAGATTAATGGCAATGCTTTCCTATTCAAATTTTCAGAGGAGAGTGAATATCACAGAATCCTAAGAGGAAGACCGTGGTCAATCAATGGCCATATACTGAATCTCATGGAGAGAACGAAGTACAAAACCTGTGAGGAGTTTGAAAGTGGGAGAAATCACCAAGAGGGGGGTGAATTGAGGATTTTAAAAAATTCTTTTCAACTCTTAAAAATGAAGCTTAAGAAATGGATAGAAAAAGAAAAGCTTAGACACACAGAATTTATATCGGTTCGGTCTCAACCTTGACCTACGTCCAGTCCCCAGATACCTTCTGGGTGTTTCCACTAATTCAACAGATTTTCAATTACAACAATGAAGACCAGACACAATCCTAATCACCTAGGACTTGCTCCCCCTTACACTTTGTGATTGAACAACCCAACTCACAGGTTCCACAACCTTGAGTTCTCACAAACAAATGCTTTCAAAAATTTACAAACTCTCAAAAGAGTAGATAAGGATAAACAAAATTTCAAAGTATAATCAAGATAGCTTCGTTGTGTGTATGTTGCTTTGAGTTTTCACAGCCTCTTATAGACTGAATGGATAAGCTAGCCGTTGCAATTCTTTCTCTAATGTTCAGCTGCAATTCTGGAAAAATGGCAGTAGAATATTTTGCTCTATTCTTTGAATTCTTAGCTGGAATCTTGGAATTTAGTTGTTGCAAAACATCTTCCAGATTTTTAGCCATTCCATGATCTTAATTCGACCATTTGAAGTAATCTTAATGTGTTGCAATGGTCTGAACTGAACATCTGGGATAAGGGAGAAGACTCAGCCCTGTTCTTGGTTCTTCATTTAATGCACTTATTCTGGATCTTGATCTCACCTTGATCTTGGCTAAACCTTATCTGAAAAAAACTCAAAACTTCATCAAGGACATTAGAAACAATAATATCATATCATGAAATAATTTCAGGAAGACCCATTAAGATTTCGCAGATCAACATCATTTGATTTTTCAAAATCCCCGATGCAAACTCGAGTTTGTTCTTCCAGACTTGAGTTTGGGGTTCATCCAGAAAGCATGTCCGTTGATTAGAGGTCTAAACTTGCAGTCTATAAAAGCTAACTCGAGTTTGGCTTTTACAGAGAGAACTATTCGGCTTTGGACTTGGCATGAAATTTTGGTCCTGCTCCTAGACTCGAGTCAATTAGTGACTGACTCGAGTTTGGGTCTATGTTTGAAGAACAAGCCTAAGTTCGTGATTTTCCAGACTGGAGTTTTGGAAAGATGGTAGAAATTCGAGTGTTTCTCTATTTGTCCTAAACTCGAGTTTACAATGACAGACTCGAGTTTATGTTTGAGCTGAAACTATTCAAATCTTTCTGTTTGGTCTAGACTGGAGTTTGTAACTCTAGACTGGAGTTTATAACTTGGCCTGGAACTCGAGTGTTTTTCTGTTTGGTCTAGACTGGAGTTTTGGAATCCAGACTCGAGTTTGGCTTGCTTGGAATTCTGAGTGCTCTCTGTATCTTCCAGACTTCAGGTTTGGTTTTGCAAACTGGAGTTTGGCTTGTTGTGAAAATTTATGATTGCTTTCTGTAACTCCTCAGACTCGAGTTAGTCCAAGCAGACTCGAGTTTGGCTTTCTTCGCAGAAGTAAACAGCTTTCTGTCAACCCTCAAACTCGAGTTTACATACCCAAACTCGAGTTTGCCTTTGACAGTGAGATTTTCATATTGCCAAAAACAAACTTCATATCAAGTTTACAATTGCTAGTTATCATCAAAACACATTGAGAACTAACAGAGTTGGATTTTAGATACTGCCCTGTCTGGATCCAGATGCACAATGTGCCGATGGAAGCGATGTGCTTGGAGAATACAATTCAGATTGGAGAAAATGTCGGCGAGGTGATGCTAGCAGAGGATCCTTACTACAATAACAGGTACCTTCGTAACTTCTTACGAGCGAGAGTAGTTGTGGATCTAAAAAAACCTTTAGCATACGGATTCTGGATGCCAAAGCCAGATGGTAAAAGGATCTAGATTACAATTAGATATGAGAAATTGCAAAACTTCTGTTATAACTGTGGGAAAATTGGGCATGATTTTTGTACATGTCAATTAGAGAAACAAATGTCAATTTTAAATCCTTTAGAGCCTCGATATGGAAATTGGCTCACGACTACTCAGTGATACTTGGGAAGCAATTCTACGAAGGATGAATGCAGAAAAGCAGAAACAGGAGATGAAGGTATGCTATGATGAAACGGATCTGTTTTTTATCAGATCTAGCACTAACATGATGAAGGATAAGGTGACAAACCTTAGTGAAAGTAAGGGAGATAAATCAGTAAATGTGGAAGACACTTGTGAGGAATCTATATCGTGGCTAGAAATCAAGGATAGGAAGCTTGGTAAAACCAAAGTAAGAGCTGTAGAAGTTGGTGATGGAAGTAATAAAGGGAGAATTCACAAGGGCATCAAGGAAGATGTAGATATTGGCAATATAAATAGTGAAAAGCCTGGTGAGCAGGTAATGAAGAATGAAGACAATATTTTCAAAAAAGAAGTTGATGAATGCAATGATAAAGAGTTAGCTATGATCCCATACAATAAGGAAGCCTTGAACGTGATCACTAATGAATTAAGTGGTCTGGGGCTAAAAAGAAACGCAAATGAAGTGTGGCAGACCTCTGTAGTGAAGAGATGGAGGGTTGAGGAGGAGTATAATAGCCCTGATCCTGCTATTACTACTTATGCAGGAAGTCTCAGGAAAACTAAAACGCGATTGAGGAGGATGGCTACGAGGAAGAGGAAAGAAGAGAAGGAGAACATGATAGATGAGATTATGTATTATTAAGAAGAAATGCAGGGAACAACAGAATACAATTCTGGAGAGTCTGGATTTATATTCAAGGCTAAATGAGTTAGAAGAAGGGGTGTTTCAGCTGAGGAGGTTGGTGGCTGGCCAAAAACAGCCACCAAGGAGTCATGAAACTAATTTCTTGGAACAGTCAAGGCCTGAGAAGAGCCTTGACAGTCAGAAACTTGAAGGATATGGTGAGAAAATTCCATCCTTCATTAATCTTCCTAATGGAAACAAAAATGGGCATTGAGAAAATTAAGAAGCTAAGGAGAAGATGTGGTTTTGATCAGGAATTGTGTGTTGAACCAAGAGAGCTAGCTGGTGGCCTTTCAATATGGTGGCTAGACTCTATTTCCATGACAGTACTTTACAAGTCAAAAAACATTGTACATGTGATGTTAGAATCAAAAAGCTTGAATGTACCTGCAATTATTTCCTTTGTTTATGGGCCACCTAAAGAAGGGGAGAGAAGGGTTGTTTGGGATATCTTGAGGAGGTTGGCAACAAATATCCAAGATTCATGGATAGTTGTTGGGGACTTCAATGATGTGCTTTCTCAGGCAAAAAAGGAGGGGGGCAACCCTAGATCAATGAGGAAAATACTGAACTTCCAAAGGCTAATTTCTAACTGTAACCTAATGGATTTGGAGTTTAAAGGCTCTAGATTCACTTGGTGTAATAAAAGACCAGGTGGCATAGTGAGGGAAAGACTACACCATGCACTGGGTAATGTACAGTTTAGAGACACCTTTGAACGGGCTTTGGTTTTTCATGAAGAGCCTATTGGTTCTGATCATCATGTGCTAGCTATTGACTGTTGTTACTGCGCATAAAAAGGAATAAAGCCATTCAGATTTGAAGCAAATTGGATACATCATAAGGACTTCTTAAGGGTAGCGAAACAAGGATGGAATGAGATAGAAGAAATTTCTGAAGATAAAGTGACGGAGATGGTTAGAAGACTTGATGCATGCAGAAAGAAATTGATCTTATGGAGTAAAAAAAGAATTTCCTAACTATAGGAAACTCATTGGACAGCTGAAACACATGCTAAGTATATGTCATAAGGGTGCTATGAATGCTGAAAAAATGAAAGAGGCTGATGAGCTGACTAAACAAATAGAAGAGGCGTGGGATAAGGAGGAAAGGTACTGGTGGCAGAGATCCAGAGTGTCTTGGTTGCAATGTAGAGATAGAAATACGAAGTTCTTCCACAGTAGTGTCATTTAACGCAGACAAAGAAATAAAATTCTGAGACTGAAATCTGATGTTGGAATCTAGATGGATGATAAGAAGGAAATAAATAAAGCATTTAGTGACTTTTATGCAGAACTTTTCAGATCTGGAGGTTCATGCTCCATGGAGCAAGCTTTATCTTATGTTAAGAAAGTGGTCACAAATCTGGACAACATGAGACTAATGGCACCAATCACCAATCAGGAGATTAAATCAGCATTATTTCAGCTTGGAGCCAGCAAAGCAACAGGGCCTGATGGTTTTTCAGCCATGTTCTATCAATCGACCTGGAAGGAAGTGGGGAAGGATATATGTGGGATGGTGCAGGAGTTCTTTGGAGGTCTGACTAAGATTGAACAGTTAAACAACACCAATATTGTGCTAGTTCCGAAGATTGACAAACCTGAAGGTGTCCACCATTTCAGGCCAATTGGTTTATGCAATGTGGCCTACAAGATAATTGTAAAGATCATGACATGTAGAATGAGGGATTTAATGTCTAAAACCATTTCACCCAATCAGAGAGCCTTTGTTGCTGGCCGAATGATACAAGAAAATATAATTCTGACACATGAAGCTTTCCATTACTTGAAGCATAAGAAGGCAAGTAAGAAATGGGAGTTTGCCTTAAAAATAGATATGAATAAGGCTTATGACCGTGTAGAATGGGATTTTCTTGAGGAGGTAATGTTAAGAATGGGTTTTTGTAGTGGTTGGGTGGAAAGAATTATGAAGTGTATCTCTTCTACTGAATTCAACTTACAAGTGGATAGACACAAGGTAGACACCTTTAAACCAAGAAGGGGAGTGAGACAAGGTGATCCACTTTCACCCTACTTATTTATTTTTGTATCTGAAGTCTTATCATTGATGCTGCAAAATCATGTTGAACGAAAAGACTTAAAAGGTATAAAACTTGCTAGAGCGGCTCCAACTTTGTCTCACTGTTTTTTTGCAGATGATGCAATACTATTCCTTCAAGCGGAGGAGGTGAATTGTATAGTGGTTAAAAAAATCTTGGAGATGTATTGTGAGGCATCGGGACAGTTGGTGAATTTGGAGAAGTCCTCTATATTCTTTTCAGCTAACACTCAAGTGAAAGTCAAGGAGGAAATCTCGAACTGTCTGGGAATAAAATTCTCTAATTCAGCAGGGAAATATTTGGGTCTTCCGGTTGTAAGGGGAAGGTCAAAAGCTACGGCTCTTGCTGTGATAAGAGATAAAATAGGGCTAAAGCTTCAAGGATGGAGAGGAAACTCCTAACTTTTGCTAGACATGAGACACTAATCAAGGCAGTAGCAAATGCTATCCCAACATATCCTATGGCATGCTTCTTATTCCCTAAGAAAGCTTGCAAGGAAATTGATAGTTTGATATCCAATTTTTGGTGGGGCCAGCAGGGGGATCATGGTACCACTCACTGGAAAAATTGGAAACATATGACACTAAAGAAGAGTGAGGGGGAATGGGGTTTAGAGACCTTCTTTGTTTCAACAAGGCATTACTTGCGAAGACGGCATGGAGATTGTTAACTCAACCGAATGAATTGTGGAGTAAAATTCTTAAAGGAATCTACTTTCCGAAGGGAAATTTCTTGAATGCAAGAAAAGGAAATCATGCATCTTGGGGATGGAGTAGCATTCTAGCAGGAAGAGATTTACTTTTAGAAAGTGTTTGCTGGAAGGTGGGGATGGGATCAAATATCAAAGTTTGGAAAGACCAGTGGGTACAAGGCCTTAAGGGATACAAACTGCATTATGAAGCTTTGACAAAAGAAGATGAGGAGGTCACTGTAAATTCTCTTATAAACAACCAACTATGGGATCTTACAGCTATTGAGTCAAAAATCAGTAGGAGGGAAAAGGAGTTGATTCTAAAGATTCTGATTCCTGTCAATAACTGTCTAGACTATCTAGTGTGGATGGAAACCAGAGATGGAATATATTCAGTAAAATCAGGCTATGCAATGGCGAGGAGCAATGTGGAGGAATGCAGAATCAGAGACCCAGGTATGTCTTTTTCGGTGCCCAAAACTTTATGGAAATTCATTTGGCAAGTGCATGTACCGCCAAAAATTCAGCAATTTTTGTGGAGATTAGCTAATGGTGCTATAGCAACAAATGATGTATTATTTCGAAGAAAATGTTCTCCCAATCCTATCTGCCCTATTTGTTTAATTGAGAGGGAAACTATAGAACATGTATTATTCTTATGTTAGTGGACTAAACTGTGTTGGTTTGGTTGCCCCCTTGGTTTAAAATTTAGTAGGTGGTCCATAAAAAGATGCGAAGAATGGCTATGTGACATGTTGAGTGAAAAGGACTTGATGAATATGGAAAATCAATATTTGCCACTATGTGTTGGTGGATTCGGAAAAAGAGATGTAACTGGGTCTTTAAAGAAGAGAAACTGGATGCACATGCTGTAGTTAGCTTGGTTAATCTACAGGTTGATGAATCTGGAAAAGTAAAGCAAAAAAAGGCAGGGGTGACAAGAAAATGTTCATGGAGCAAACCATGAGACATAGTGCATGGATGGCACCGACAGCTGGGTGTGTGAAGATAAATATTGATGGAGCTTTTAGGGAAGACACAGGCAAACCAAGTATTGGTGTGATTTGCAGAAACGTTAAGGGGAAGTTTGTAGGGGGGCTGGGAGGAAGTGTGAAGGCTGGAACTCCATTCATGGCGGAAAGCGTGGCACTGAGGGAAGCCTTGAAATGCAAAAGTATATTTCAGGAATTTCAGGTAGTAATTGAGACTGATTGTGAAGGTTTATATAGATTGGTTAATGAAAAAACTGTTAAAGGATGCAAATGGCAGAGTCACAATTTCTTGCAAGAATTGCTTGAGTGGTTAGAGTCAATGGAGGGGGTCTCATTCTCCCTGGTGTCCAGGCAGGGAAACAAAGCTGCAAATAAGGTAGCAGCTGATGCAAAAAAGGGGATGTACCAACATAAGTGGCTGGAAGTGATGCCATCCTCTTTAAGTAGTATAATACTCCAAGACTCTAAACATCTCAGGGAATATAACGAAGGCAATGTTGAGATGAAAGCTAGAGAAGAAGTGGGTTAATAAGCAGGAAAGTTTACTAATTTAGATATAGAATACTTTGTTTTAGGATTTCCCTTTTGGTAAGCTTGTGTGATAGGTTGTATGTAGGATTTTTTCAGAGTGCTTATTTGGCTTCAGCTATTGGTGTTTGTAATTTCATTTTGATATCAATAAAATTGACTTTTTCGGGCAAAAAAATTTCTTCTTGATGAAATCTCTTGATCATTCTTTATACTTCAAATCATTCTTCAAAGATAAACTTGAGCTGATCTTGAATATTAATATTCCATACAATAAGCTCTTTCTTCTTTAATCTCTCCTCTTCTTCTTTTTCTTCTCTTCCTTATCCTCATCTACATTAAATTCAAGAATTCATCAATGGAGGAAGATAAACATATCACTCAATCTTTTTGCTATTAAGAATGACATATATAAGACATCATCAAAACTAATCATATCTAACACGAAGGAGAAGATGGTGTTTGGGATTTGGGACTGCAAGATGATTATTCGAATTACACAAACATTTTTTTGTTGCTATAGGAAGAGGGAAACAAGGTGGGGTTAGGACAAGTGGGTCGATAGGTGGCCATGGCTAGTAAGACGGAGAAGTGGGTGTGAACACACACAGCATATCATAAAAATGCCAAACTGCACATTGTTTAATGAAGCATGCGTCCAAAGCATGATGGAAATGAAGGAGGAAGTGATTATTAGCTTCTTGAATAATCAAAACAGGTTCATGAAGCTGCCGGTGGATGGATATTTTGAGCGACTGAGGTTTTGTGGCATGAACAATACGAGTGTGGAAGATGCGCATGAATAGGTAGTGCTAGTGACAATAATCAAGATGCAAAGCATCACAAGAAGAGAGCTGAAACATGGAGGTGACAAAGAAACATAAACACAGAAATACAACGGGTAAGGAAGCTATTCATACAAGTAAGGGAGAGGAGTATGGAGGGTGCAGCTTGGATGGGACACTCAGAGTTGCAGAAGCTATTTAGAGAGAGAACTCTCACGCTTCTATTCCAGCGAGAGCAGATATTCTCAGAATCATTTTTTTCCTTTTCTTCTCAGAATCCCATTTTCACCCTTAGATGAAAAAATGGACGGTTCAGATTGAATATTTTCTAAAACTATGATGATAGTGTTTTATAAATTAATTTTGTTTGTATTACAGTTATGAATTGTATAGATCATAATTTAACTATTTAAATTAATTTATTCATATTCAAAATAATAGTTTTATAAAATATTAGAACTGGACCATCTATTTTTTTAAATTTGAGGGTGGAGATTAGATACTGAGAAGAAAATGAGAAAAATGATTCTGAAAGAATCCAAACTAGATTTTTCCATATTTACAACTTTGTAGATTTTTCAATGCTTACCACTTTTTCAACCTCTTATATTTTCCTTAAATTTGCATTTTTCCTTTATTGTGCTATCAAAAGTTTTGCTTAATCTTCAAAGTTTTTCGTTAAACGTTTGTAGTAAATTAACCTTCAACTTCCTTTTCCCTCCTTGGCGCCTAATATAAAATCTATTTGAAGAGTTGGTCTTGATTTTAAATATAAGATACATTTTTTTTAATATTTTCTTACTTTATCCCTATTAATACTTTCTTAACAATAATTAATGAAAAAAGAGAAAAAAAGGGTTAAAAAATATGACTATGATAAAACATTTTATCATAATTAAAATTCATGATAGTATTAATAGTAACACTTGCAACTAAACATAATTAAGGAACAAAGCAAAATCAGTACCATTAAAATTTATAACAATAATCATACCAAATCTTCCCTCTTAACTTCTACTTAATCATTAAAAAATAAAAAATCACTCAGACATCTCTACATCACCTCAATCTCAGTTGCCCATGGCTTCGTTGGGCTTATTCGATGACTTTCTTGGTTGAGGGCATTTTCGCCATTTAGATGTTCCTACATGGGTTCTTACTTAAAAATTGAAGCCTTTGACGGCCAAAAATAGAAAAAACTTCCCAAGGAGACTATTCACCAATTTTCCATATAAATATGCAATCGAATATTTTGTTTTTAATATAAAACTGATGAAAAGTAAATACAAGAACAAGAGATTTTAGAGAGAGAGAGTAGAGAGAAGTTCTCATTTCAGTGTATTTTGAATGTTTACAGAAGGCCTCTATTTATAGAAGGAAAATGGGCCTTTAGTGTAATTTCCACTTTGGGTCATTTGATGCAATATTCCCCTAATTACATAACTGTACACTCACGGGAATGCATTCCCGTGAGTTGTATAATTTTGTGTGTGGGTCCTACTAAATAGTAAACTACTATGCATGGTACTATGCGCGGATCCCATATCATCTTGTAATATTTGGAGACTGGGAGTCAATGGACATCCACATAATCAATATATTCATAACACTCCCCCTTGGATGTCCATTTATGAATGTGCCTCATTAAAAACTTTAACTAGGAAAAACCCAGTAGGATAAAAACCTAGCCAAAGAAAAGAGTACATCATTCATTGATACACTATCCAGTGCTGCCTCATTAAAAACCTTTCTAGGAAAACCCAGTGGGACAAAACCTAGATAAGGGAAAAAGAGTACAACGTGTATCAACTCCCCCTGTTGACAACATCAGTATTACTCCCCCTAATAACATCAGTTGAGATCTTTGAGTCTTCGAAGACCAATTCCATAGACAAGCTTCTCAAAGATTGCTTCTGGAAGTGACTTGGTAAATAAATCTGCCAAATATTCACTTGAACTGATTTGCTGGATATCTATTTCACCATTCTGTTGAAGATCACGAGTAAAGAAAAATTTTGGTGAAATATGCTTTGTTCTATCACCCTTGATGTATCCTTCTTTAAGTTGGGCAATACATGCAGTATTATCCTCATATAGAACTGTTGGAACCATTTTACCAGAAGATAAATGACAAGTAGTTTGTATATGATGAATTACTAACCTCAACCACACACATTCTCGACTTGTTTCATGCATTGCTAGGATTTCTGCATTATTAGATGAAGTGGCTGATATAGTTTGTTTCATAGATCGCCATGAAATTGATGTACCTCCACATGTAAATATATAACCTGTTTGTGATTTTCCATCATGTGTATCAGACATAAATCCAGCATCTGAATAACCAATCAATTCATGTTTAGATACATTTGAATAAAATAACCCCATATCCATAGTACCTCTGAGGTAACGAAAAATACGTTTTACACCATTCCAATGTCTTTGTGTTGGTGCAGAACTATATCTTGCTAATAAATTAATAGCAAATGTTATATCAGGTCTTGTGTGATTAGCAAGATACATTAGTGCCCCAATAGTACTAAGATATGGTACTTCTGGACCAAGTAATTGTTCTACACCTTTTTCGTTAATTACTTGGGGTTGGAATGGATCTTTTTCTTTTATCAAAGACCTTACAACCATTGGAGTACAAAATAGATGTGACTTATCCATATAAAATCGTTTTAGGACCTTCTTTGTATAAGTTTCTTGATATACAAAGATCCCATCATTCAGGTACTCAATTTGTAATCCAAGACAAAATTTTGTCCACCCAAATCTTTCAATTCAAATTCTTTCTTTAAACAATTAATTGCTTTTGAAATCTCTTCAGGAGTTCCAATAATGTTGATATCATCAACATAAATAGCAATTATAGCAAATTCGTTTCTCGATCTTTTTATAAAAATGCATGGCCATATCGGGTCATTTTTATACCCTTCTTTCAACAAATATTCTTTAAGACAATTATACCACATGCGCCCTAATTGTTTCAAGCCATATAGGGACTTATTTAATTTGATCAAGTATTGTTCTCGTGAATTTAAATTAAATGCTTCTGGCATCTTGAATCCTTCAGGAACTTTCATATAGATATCACTATCAAGTGAGCCATATAAATAGGCAGTCACAACATCCATTAGATGCAAATCAAGCCTTTCATTTGATGCTAGGCTAATTAAATAACGAAAAGTAGTTGCATCCACTACTGGTGAATATGTTTCTTCAAAATCAATGTCAGGTCTTTGTGTAAAGCCTTGGGCTACAAGGCGTGCTTTATACCTTGTAATTTCACCCTTTTCATTTCTTTTCCGTACAAAAACCCATTTATATCCAACTGGCTTTACATCTTTAGGTGTATGGACTATAGGTCCAAATACTTTTCGTTTTGCTAATGATTTTAATTCTGCATTTATGGCATCTTTCCATAGAGGCCAATCCTTTCGCTGTTGGCACTCTTTAATGGATTTTGGCTCATGATCCTCTTCTTCATTCATCACATCATACGCTATATGATTAGCAAAAATGTCGTCAACGTTGACTTCATTACGGTTCCATTTGATATTATTTGTGACATAATTTATTGAGATCTCATTATTTTCATACATTTCAGGTACTTGGATCTCTTCTGGGGCCTCAATATTCTCCTCTGGAGATAATTTCTCTTCATGAAGTGGCTCATCCAGAGCAACACTTTTTTCTTGATTATCCTCGACTTGGCCATTTATAATCTTTGCTCCTTTTCTTTTTCGAGGATTTTTATCTTTGGAACCGATAGGCCTACCACACTTCAGGCGTGCTTTTGATTCATTTATAATCGGCTGTCCTACAGGGATATCAATTCGAATAAGAGCATTAGCGGCTAGAATATGTGACTTTGTCACTTTCTTTGGGTCAGTGAATGCTTCTGGCATTCGATTAGCTGAATTCTGTAAATGATTTATCTTTTAAACTTCTAGTTCACATTGTTTTGTACGAGGATCAAAATGAGCCAATGATAATTCATTCCAGCTAATCTCTTTATTCAACTGCTTATTTTCTCCCCCTAATGTTGGGTAGACTGATTCATCAAAATGACAATCTTCAAATCGTGCAGTAAATAAATCTCCTGTAGATGGTTCTAAATATTTTATAATTGAAGGAGATTTATACCCAACATAAATTCTCATTCTTCTTTGAGGACCCATTTTAGTACGTTGTGGAGGTGCTATAGGCACATATACTGCACATCCAAAGGTCCGAATATGGGAAATATTAGGTTCTTCACCAAAAACCATTTGTAAGGGGGAAACTTTTAAATAACTAGTTGGCCTGATGCGAATTAACATTGCTGCATGCAAAATGGCATGGCCCCAAGCAGAAATTGGTAAATTAGATTTTAAAAGTAAAGGTCTTGCAATAAGTTGCAAACGTTTTACCAATGATTCTATAAGTCCATTTTGCGTATGAACATGTGCTACAGGATGTTCAACATCAATTCCAAGGGACATACAATATTCATTAAAAGTCTGTGAAGTAAATTCACCAGCATTATCAAGACGTATTTTCTTGATAGGATAATCAGGGTAATGTGCTCTTAATCTTGTCAATTAAGCAAGTAATCTCGCAAATGCCAGGTTTTGAGAAGATAGTAAGCACACATGCAACCATTTAGTTGATGCATCAATTAAAACCATATAATACCTAAATGGTCCGCATGGTGGGTGTATTGGCCCACAAATATCTCCCTGTATCCGTTTTAGAAATGTGAGAGACTCACTTTCTACTTTGCTTGGTGATGGTCGAATAATTAATTTTCCCTTGGAACATGCATCACATGAGAAATCATGGGATTTTGGTATTTGTTTTTGTTTCAAATTATGTCCGCATGAATTCTCTATTATACGTCGCATCATAACTGACCCGAGATGGCCTAACCGGTCATGCCAAACATTAAATATGCCTTTATCAGCATGCTTCTGGTTTTCCATAACATTTATTTCAATTGTACTAATATGTGAATAGTATAAACCAGAAGATAACATTGGTAATTTCTCCAGAACATATTTTTCACCATATCTAACAGTAACAATTTGTAGATATTCTTTATTCTCCTCATTTATAGTCTCAATATGATATCCATTCCGGCAGATATCTTTAAAGCTTAACAAATTTCTATGAGACTTGGAGGAATACAAAGCATCATTAATAACAAATTTCGTACCATTGGGTAATATTATTATTGCTCTTCCAGAGCCTTCAATCAATCTTGTATTACCCACTATGGTATTGATGCTTGTACTACAATTTGTTAGATGTGAAAAATATTTCTTATCTTTAAGAATTGTATGTGTCGTTGCACTATCAATGAGTGTGTGCAATATTTGAAATATCCATGAGCTTCATAAAAGAAAAGAAAATGCATTAATACATACATAATTGATATTTGATAATAAGTTCAGAACGATACAAGAAAATTATTATAATTTCTGCATAACTTATTTAATCATAAAAATCTTCCGCCTCCAAGAGTGACATAACATCATCATTTGGCTCATTGACATCATTATCTTTATGAGCCTTATCATCACATTCCACATTATTAACACTCCTTTTTATAGAGGCTTGGTAAAGTTTCGCTAAATGTTCTGGCGTTCGACAATTACGTACCCAGTGTCCCTTCATACCACACCGATAACATTTATGTTCAACAACTTTTGAAGGACCTTCTTTATCATTCTTCTGTCCTTCATTATTCATCTTTTTCTGGTGGGTATAAGGACTATAATAACCTCTTCCACCATGATAAGGACCATGATAATTTCTGCCTCCACGATTTCTACGTCCTCGTCCACGACCATGACCACGGCCACAACCACAACCGCGACCACGGCCACGACCATAATCATTTTGTACACTCACATTCGCTTCAGGAAATGGAGAAGATCCAGTGGGACAATTTTCATGATTTTTCAATAATAACTCGTTATTTTGCTCGGCTACTAATAAACATGAGATTAACTCAGAATATTTTTTAAAACCTTTCTCTCGATATTGCTGTTGTAAAAGCAAATTCGAAGCATGAAAGGTAGAAAAAGTTTTCTCTAATAAGTCCTCATCAGTTATTTTTTCACCACATAATTTTAACTGAGAACTTATTTTGAAAACAGCTGAGTTATACTCACTTACAGTTTTAAAATCTTGTAGTCTGAGATGAATCCATTCATAACGAGCTCTAGGCAAAATCACCGTTTTCTGATGATCATACCTATCTTTCAAACTAGTCCACAATTCAAATGGATCTTTCACCGTTAAATATTCATTTTTCAAACTTTCATGAATGTGGTGTCGGAAAAAAATCATAGCTTTAGCCTTTACTTGAGGGGACGCATCATTTCCCGGCAATATAGCCTTTCCAAGGTCCTTTGCTTGAAGATGGATTTCAGCATCTAAAACCCATGATAGATAATTCTTCCCGGTGATGTCAAGAGCATTAAATTCAAGATTTGAAAGGCTGGAAGACATGATTCAAACTAAAAATAATTATAATAATTAGAATCATATTATAAAATCCTTTTATAAATTAAAACATAATTTAAAGAACTGTAAATAAACATGCTAAGAAAATAAAAAGAAGATGAGATGGGAATGGTAGTAAACTCACAGCGAGACCTATCTCATCCGAAGGTAAGAAAGAGGATGTAAATTTAATATATAATATATATAGAAAGCAGTAAATAATTAAAATAAACAAATGGAGCCCACTAATAAATATACTAGTGTTGCCACCATAAAAGGTAAATAAATGCATAAATAAATGGAGCCCACTAATATGTATATCAGTGTCGCTACCATGAACAATAATTAAAGCAGTAAATAATTTAAATTAAATTTAACAAATGATGCCCACTAATAGTAGTGTCGCCACCATGAAATAAATAAATAAAGCAGTAAGTAAAATAAATAAATAAAGCAGTAAGTAAAATAAATTAAATAAATGGAGCTTAGTGTCGCCACCATAAAATAAATAAATAAAACAGTAAGTAAAGTAAATTAAATAAATGGAGCTTAGTATCGCCACCATAAAATAAATAAATAAAGCAGTAAGTTAATTAAAATAAATAAATGGAGCTTAATATCGCCGCCATGAAATTAATCAATAGGGAGTGAGAAGAATATATAAACATAAATAAATTACTGTAAATAGTAAAATACAAAATTTACTGTGAATAGTAAAGTTACTATTCACAGTAAATAGTGAATAAAATAAAATTACTGAAATATTAAATCTAGACTTCCATATAGGAGTCAAAATGAATAAAAATGTAAAATTATTGAAAAAGGTAAAATTAACATGAATAGTAAAAAATACTATTTACTATGAATAGTAAATAGTAAATAATCTCAAATCTTAACCATGGAACCCGATGTTCAAAATAATTGGTAAAAGTAGAACTTTAATTCCATATCATGGTTAAGATTATCCCAGATAGATAAAATAAACATATAGTAAAGGAGATGGTAATAAAATTTTACCTTGGTAGAGTCTTCGTGCTGATAACGTAATATAAAACTGATGAAAAGTAAATACAAGAACAAGAGATTTTAGAGAGAGAGAGAGTAGGGAGAAGTTCTCATTTCAGTGTATTTTGAATGTTTACAGAAGACCTCTATTTATAGAAGGAAAATGAGTCTTTAGTGTAATTTCCACTTTGGGTCATTTGATGTAATATTCCCCTAATTACATAATTGTACACTCACGGGAATGCATTCCCGTGAGTTGTATAATTTTGTGTGTGGGTCCAACTAAATAGTAAACTACTATACATGGTACTATGCGCGGGTCCTATATCATCTTGTAATATTTGGAGACCGGGAGTCAATGGACATCCACATAATCAGTATATTCATTACAGTTTTTGTTTTTGTTTTGTTTTTTTTGTTTTGTTTTTTGTTTTTTTTTGTTGCTCGGAACAATCGAAGTTTTATTCAATCTCACGTGCGGCGCTATTGAGGTTCAAAATCCCGCCAGCCTCGCGAACGCGAAGTGACTTTAAAATGGTCTCTCAACCCATCGATTATCATCGTCGTTTGTAATCTCCTGATTGTTGATACTAGTTCAGAATCCGCAAATGCAAGAGTTAAATTTCCTCTTTGTTTGATTGGTCGCAGAATTAGGGTTTTCCGAAGGTTTAGTTTCGCTGTGTTTCGAACCATGAATGTGGGCGATCTTAACAAGGTCTGGGAGATCAAAGCTCTCAAGAAGCCCGGACAGGAAGAAGCGAAGAAGTTGTTGGAGAAAATTGCCAAACAGGTCCAACCCATTATGCGTAAACACAAATGGAGGGTCAAAGTCCTTTCTGAATTCTGGTAAATCACTTTTTCTTTGTCGCTTTACGATGTTCCCCGTGTTTTAGTTGTAGAAAGGAATTTTAGAATGCAAATACATTGGTTGGGTGGGATGATGATTTTCTCTTGGGAAACACCGATTTGTTATGATTGAGAACATGTCAAGCTTTCTTATCTTTGCCTGCGGGACGATTCACTGACCTTACGCAAAAATAATGTTGCCTAATCATTGAATAATTTAACTGAACTTTGTCGTTCGAATTTTGGCTTGACGGTGAGAGCATTGTAGCATCACCAATCAATTCACGTATTCGAAATTCGCACTCTTCTTTGTTGAACTAATTTAACTGAACTTTGAACGGGCGTAAGGAAGTTTTGCAAGATTTTTTGTTGAAAGGGTATGATTGCTTCCTTCAGAAATGGGAAATTAGCTGACCAATCTTGCTACAGTAAACTAGAACCACGAGTCTGATTATTCATTAATTTGCTTTTGCTTTAACAATTAAAGTAACCTCTTTTTCATTTTTGTGTGTCTATATACTGAGTTTAAAGGAGATAAACAGTGGCTTGCTGCTTATGCCCTATGCCTTATTTAAATACCATAATCTTCCGGAAATAAAAGTGTCTTTCAAATTGCTGCGATGAAAGGTATTATGAGTGACTTTTGTAAACATGCGTTGCTTTTGATTTCATATGTAATAGATAATGATATAATTAATGTAATTGTAGCCCTAACAATCCGTCTCTCCTGGGGTTGAATGTTGGAGCTGGTGTACATGTGAAGTTGAGGCTGCGAAGGCCAAACAGGGATTGGGACTTTTACCCATTTGACCAAGTTCTGGATACAATGCTTCATGAGCTTTGCCATAATGTTCATGGTCCTCACAATGCTAACTTTTACAAGCTTTGGGATGAACTTAGAAAGGTCTTACTTTTACTTATTTACCACATACTGCTTATGTAATATGGTTGTTGCTCAGTATTGTTTTGTGAAATTAATTTCATTATCAAGTGGGACTGTTGCTCTGTTTTGAAAGTATTACCTTTTGGTTTACATGTGGCTATAAATGCCATCTTTTTTTTAACAAAAGTATTTCTGCCCCATATTTTGTTTAGGTTGCCATACACGAGGGTTTGGCCATTAGATTTACTATTAGGAATGCAGTTCCATTCAGTGATCAATTTGCTTTGACTCAAATTTCTCAAATCCCAGACTGCATACTTTCATTAATGAAGATCTCAGTTGTGCTTCAGGCCTTTTTATCAGCTATGATTGCAAAAAAAATGAAAGTTGAAGTGAAAAGAGAAGGTGAATAGCATATTTCCCTTGCAAGTTACCTTCAACCATTAATCATGCTAGAAACAGCTAGCGGGCACTGGGTAGATTTTTATAGTCCTCAATTACTGACCTAACTAAGCTAAGGTGTATTGCTCCTTGCTCAGGCCCTATCTCTCAAAAATCTATTCCTACAACTTGTAGTAACTTCTGGTAGCAAAATGATCTCTGAGCTGTTAGAATGAGCTTCCTTTGCTAATATATCAGCAAATTCAATCACTTCCCTGCTGGTATATGACAATTCCACGCTCCAGTCACTATATAGAAGGTGACAAGTCTCTTCAATCATTCCTCTCAAGGAGCTGTTGCTTCCACTATTTTGCATTAACATATTAATTGCTTCCATAGAGTCTGAGTATACACTAACCTCCTGCAGATTGAGGTTTTGACACACCTCCAAACACCATTTTGATGGGAACTTTGAGTATTAGTTTATTCATTCTTCACTCTGTTACCCTCTTTTCATGTTTTGGCTTATGCTTGTTCTACATTTGAGAACTTATCTTCAGGTGTTTCTTCTATGTGGAAAATACTATTCTTTATTAGCAAGAATCCTTGTTTTCTGCTTTACCTGGACATGAGTTTCTTCATGTGTTGATGTTATCAGTGTTGTATAGGAATGTGAAGAGATGATGGCTAAGGGAATAACTGGGACAGCAGAGGGTTTTGACCTTCCAGGAAGGCGTTTAGGTGGTTTAGGTCGCCAAACTCCACTTTCATCTCTCCATAAGGCTACACTTGCTGCGGCAGAAAATAGAGCACGCTTGGGTTCTCTCCTTCCATCTGGGCCTAAACGCCTTGGTGGTGACAGTGCAATAATGGGTGCACTCACTCCAGTACAAGCTGCTGCAATGGCTGCTGAAAGGAGATTACAGGATGATATTTGGTGTGGTTCTCAATCTTGTGAACTTTCATGTGATGAAGATGTGGACTACAATATTGCTAAGGATCTTGAGCATGAGGTAAAAGAAGGACGCATAAGAAAAAGAAATAATTCTACTTTACCTTCGGATCAGAGACCTCAGAAAAGAAATTGTGAATCAGATCCAAGTTTCAGCGCCCCTTCAGATTTTAAATATGTGGATCTCACTATGGATACGACAGAAATTGAATTGAACAGTGAACATCAAATTAGATCTCAGAGAAGTTGTTCTGACTCTGTAAAGACATCTTGTTCTTGGTCCTATTCTCAGGCAGGATCTAGTACTGTAGATTTGTCAATTCCATCTTCCATGCCACTACCTGATAATAACGGAAAACTTCATTCTGAGGAATCTGGCATGTGGCAATGTCTAATATGCACTCTGTTAAATAGAGTAAGCATCCAAATGATTGAGTTCAAGCATTTGCCGTTTCTCATCAAAAGAATTGTACTTTGACATAATTTCGTCTTAAATTATACCTAGTGGCAATTGGCAAGGTAGTTTTAGGTAAGGATTTTAAATCACAAAAACTTTTTGGTCTATTGTCATGATGTGCATTTTATCTGCCGGTGACAACTAAAATATGATGCACTTCATTATAGGGTATATATCCTGTGCTCATTAAAAATATATGTATCCCGTGTTCTTGGTGTGCGTATTAAGGATTCTCAATTGAATCCCCCCCGCGCCAACATCACCCAACAAAAAAAAAACCCACAACACACAAAATTCTATTAGTCAAGATGTGCGACCTTGCAGGAATGACCGTCTCTGATTGCCAACTCATCTCATTAATTTCATGCACTTTCTGTTTTGTGGTAGCTCGTCAGGTGGCATGCATAAAGCCGCAAAATTTTAGCTTTCTTATCCCCGCATTTTGCATCTTTTGACAGACTGTTTTTCTTAGACTATGATTTCCTGTAGATTGTGAATGGAGCAACTTATCATATCGATTACTACTTTTTTTGGACTAATATATATTGATATGTTGATTACATGCTTGTTTACATGTTAATGATTGCCTGACCTCTGCAGCCATTAGCTCCTATATGCGAATTGTGTGGAACAGAGAAGCCAAAAGATGCTGCCACCAAGTACAAGAGCTGGTGTTGTAAATTCTGTACACTGGAAAACAGTGTGAAGTTAGATAAATGCTTAGCCTGTGATCAGTGGAGATACTCTCATGGCGCTCCTGTGTCGACCCGAGCACCCAACCTTGGTACTTGAGGGGAACTCTGTAATCTGCCATAAGTCTGTTTTGTCCATGTCTTGAGAACTCTTACCAGGCATGATCTCTTGTATGCTTCTCACTTCATGATATGTGTTTTGATGCTGGCTTTTGTCGTTAGAAAATTGTGTAAAGCCCCCTTCCAATGATTAATTTATAATTTGGCTCGAGTCCTCGCCATATGGGCAATTTTTTCTGCTCATCTTTATGGTATTTTCCCCATTGAATGGAAGGATGAAAGAACAAAAAACAAGGAAGAGAAAGCCAAGGAGGATAAGTAAACACTTCCTCTTATTCTTTTTGAAAGACCCTATTAACAGCTTCCATGAGATTAAAGAAATTAATTTTAGTTAAATGTCATAAATTTTTACAACCTTCCGAAGTTACCATTTGATTAGTATAGTTCATTGAGGAAAGGGAGAGAAGGGAATGAAAGAGTCATCATTTAAGCCAATACTAAAATAGATAAGGGATTTTTGGTGAAAAAGTAAGTCCTAAATGTTAAATTAAAGAAAGTAGTTTGAAGTTAGTCAATTAGCACATTCATTTGTTCTATAGTGCTTTAGGTAGATGTTCTAATCCTTTACTAATTAATCCTTAAAAATATCGATCAGATCCTTTGATCCTTGATTGGATTTCGACTAATAATATCCCCAGCTGGGGTCCTCTTATCTATCTTGTGGTTTTATGTAAATTACTCCCTCTATTTCGATCTATAAGATGTTTTCTGGAGTCATTTCATGTTTCGTAATGTTAGAAAAAATAATGTTTCATTAATGACCTTATTCTAAATGACCTTATTCTAAAAATACGCTTAATTAATTGAGTTAATTCGGGATTAGTATCAAATAAATGACATTTTATCAACAAACCATTAGTTGAGATAGTAAGGGATATCGCCTTCGTAAGGAAGAAAATACAAATCTGAATCCCGTAAAAAGCATTTGTTGGGCAATGCAAAAACTTATTGTGCTAAAAAAAATTTAGGTTTCTAACTGCATTTATTGGTATCTGCAATTTGTTCTTGAAACGTCTTATAAATTGCAATGGAGGGAGGATGTTTATGAGGGGTTGAATTTTGTTTGGGTTAAATACCATTTTTAGTATGGAAGTTTAGATTAAAGAGCATTGATTACCTAGAAGTTTTTTTTGCTTCATTTTTGTCTCGAAAGTTTAAAAATGGAGCAAATATGCCCCATAAGTTTTTCTTAGAATCTAATTTGTCCCGAAATTTTTTTTAGGAGTAATTTTGCCCCTAGAAGCTTACAAAGAAGAGCAACAATTCAATAGTCAAAATTAACGGATGGGGAAGATTGTTACGTTTTTAAACTTTTGGGCAAAAATGAAACTAAAAAAACTTTCGAGTGACTAGTGCTTCTTAGGTTAAACTTTCATGACAAAAATGATATTTAACCCCTTTTGTTTTTAACCATCTTAAATTCTTAATGCCATTAATGAGATTTGGATTCCCTTTATTGAGGATCCTCGCTTGAGTTTTAATTGAAGGATATTAACCTCTTTTAGATTGAGATCTAATGGTGTTGAGGGAAAACCGGAAGAGTTAAATTTTTTATTTTTAAAAAATGTAAATAGAGGTCTTTACTTTAAGTCTTTAACTCCGCTAGATCTCAATCTAATGTTTAATATTTCTTAATTGAAACTCAATTGACAGATGTCAAATTGAGGGGATCCAGATCCATATCAATGAACTTGGGTTATTAATTGGTCTAACCAAAAAAAAAAAAAAAAGAAGAAGAAGAAGAAGAAGTTGGGTCATTTGAAAGTCCAAGTGTTTTTTCCTTTGAGAGGAAGAGATACAATGGGTGGTTTAAGGATTTTTATTTGTATGAAAAAAAAATGATTTTATTTTTTTGCCCCCAAAGTGGTTTATATATTTTAAAATCATTCATTTTTACGAGATTCAGTTGGGTGTAGTTCTTTTAGGTACCCGTTGTATTTGAATATAAAAACCAAATATAAGAAGCTTTTTATATTGATAGGAACAATAATATATGTAATTTGGACTATAAATATGTATGCCTCTGAGTGTGTATATCGAAGAAGAACTACAACAGTGTTAGAAGAAAATAAACATTCTGGTTGGGCGGAGGGATCCCCCGGGGGGGGGGGGGGGGGGGGGGGGGGGGGGGGCATTGCTTGAAAAGAGGAAAATGAAAAACATTTGATGAAAACGTAAATGTAAATGAAAATCTATGCAGAAAAAATAAAATTACAATCTAACAACATTTTGATGGCTACAACAACGAAATAAGTAAACTTCAGTTTTTTTGTTTTTTTAAAAAGAAATATAAGTAAACTTCAGTTGAAATTAATTGGGGAAATTACTAATAAATCTATATTTACTTTTTTTTAAACGACCTAAGTTTATTTTAAAGACCTAGATCTTTAAGGCATATATTAATGAGAATAAAATGACTAAAATACTCATACCACCACACCACTTAGATGCTCTCGTACTCTCACTGCTCACTCAATCTATCTTCTACAAATCGTCATTCACTGAGTGTGATTCACTCTTCTCTCTCACATCATCGGTTGCCTCTCACTCACCCTCTTACTCGCACCTACATTCTCCTTTCTCATTTGACTCATGATTGATGTTGGCAACGACAACCTTCTCCAACAATTGTGACGACAACTTCCTTAAAAAATGACAATAGCAACTTCTAAAGAGAGGACGATGGTTTCTCCATCCCTCGATCTTATCTAGAATTTATTAGTGCTCTCCTTCATTTCTTCTTCTCCTTTACAACCCCATTTCACTACCCTCACTTTTTTGCTACCTCTCATGAACCCCTTTCTGACCAACTAATTTTCAAATCTAGATCTTTGGGTTGGATTTATAAGTGGCCATAAGTTTTAGGATAAAGAAACTTGAAAATTTTATTTGCACAATAGGGGAAGATAATTTGCACACAAGAGAAGATCATTTGCACAAAGGAAAGATTGTTTGCACTAGCATAATTTGCATATTTTGGCTTAATTTTAGAACACATAGGAAGACATCTACATACAGGGAAGATTGATTGCTTGCAATGGAATTTAGGTTGCACATAAGAAAGATGAATTGCATATAGGGAAGATATTGCAAGTAGGGAAGATTATTTACATACAAGGAAAGACCATTTGCATTAAAGGGAAGATCGTATGCACAAAATATGATTCGCACATTATGGATTACTTTTGGGACATAAGAGAAGGCATTTGCACACGAGGGAAGGTGGATTGCATATAATGGAAGTTAAATTGCACATAGGGCAATTTAGTCATTTAATACTTATATCTATTCACCCTAAAGGCCTAAGATCTGAAAATGGAGCAAATCACTAAGAGGGGGTGAATTGGGGATTTTTAAGAATTCTTTTTCGGTTTGCTCTGTTTTTTGATATTGAATGGAGCTATTAAGAGTATTGAGAAGGAAAGCAAGACACACAAAATTTATATTGGTTCGATCCAATCTCTGACCTACGTCCAATCCCCAGTCTCACTAGGATTTTTCACTAATCCAATTGATTACTAAAAAGACTCACAATTTGGGGCACAATTATCAATAAGAAGAGAAAACACATAGTCTACAGGTCATACAATATTGATTCCACAACACATGGTTTAAGTTTAATAGCAGATAAATAGTCATAGCATTACAAAAATATGAATGTCCTAGGATGGCAATATAGGAATCCATACAACACTAATACCAAAAGAGGCTTACAAAGTTTCTAAACTTTTATGCTTCTGGTTGCTTCCCTTGCCCTCTAGTAAAGTTAGAGGTTTCACCTGAAAAATATTTATAATGATGGGGTGAGACAGAAAGCCCTGTAACCAAAATTAATTTATCAAATATACAAAAAGGATTGCAAATCAAAGAAACAAATTTGATAACATTATTATAATACTAACATTAATTAAATGAAACATGATAATTAACAATAACTAAAATCATCCCCGCTCATTCATCCTGCTCCTCCTTATATCTTCTGGACGTGGTACAACCTATCAGTGCTAGAATACCTGGCCAAGGTTATCTAGACACTTCAAGAATACTGTCCCCTCCCATGCTACCACCGATATACCGTAATAGGGAGGTGTCCGCCCAAAGCACTCTACTCAATTTCCAAGCCAGGAATGAGAGAGCCAATGAGCACAATTTCACCCTAAATCTCTTCCACACCACCCAACATATCCAATAACAAATAAACAACATATCCTTATAGTTTTTCCAAGATCATCGTACAATACATTGTTCCATTTACAACATCTTATAACAAACATCATAATTATCACAACAACCACTACTGTTTTACTAAAAACAATTTCATGTTCAGATATAGGCAAAATTTTCCAAAACACATACCAGGAAGACAGATAATAGTAAGGTTTAGAAAACACCTTACAACAAGCATATAAAATAAATTAACCCTGGTTACCTCAACTCCAAGCTAAATCTTGATAAGTAAAACACGAACTATCACCAATCACAAGCAAATTCTACATCATCACAATAATAATTTAATATAACTTATATTATAAACATTCCAATATTAATTTATTATCATAAAAACTAAAATTAATATTTCAGTTCTTCAAACTTGAAAGCTAAACCGATTAAAATTAGTTATTAATCATTCTATTCATATATACAGTCATTTATTTTCAAAATTCAAAACTTCTCCAAAATTGTAACCTCAAAATTTTCACTAACCAATATAATATTACCTTCATTGGAAAGAGAAAAATATATAGAATAACTTTCATGAAGGAATTATATTAAAAAGAAATTAATTTAACTACCTAAATAATCTTATAAAATAGATAACATACCGCAAAATACTCCAATTCTCCTTTTTTCCTCTTCTCTCCTCCCTTCTCTTCTCACTTTGTTTTGATCTTTCTTTTCTTTCCCTCTATTCCCACGCCATCCACATATATATAGGCAGGGGGGGTGTATTTATTACACCCTCCTCTTTGGTCAAAGCCAGTGGGAGTATTTTTTTTTAAAAAAAATTCCTTTTTCCTCCGTAAGCTTCTTTCTTTTTATTTTTTTTTCTTCTTCTTTTCTCTTTCTTCTTCCATATGCCACATTCCTCTTTTTTAAAAAAATGAGAGAAATTGCCACAAAAGACCCAACTTTATTTTTATTTATTTACTTTTACTTTTTTTTTCACAATTACAATAATTAAATATAATTATTTCATAATTACAATTAAATCCTAATCATAAAATTTAGGATATTACAATTACAAACTCTGTAACTCAAGAGTAATTCTCTCACTAGAATCTACTCCTCCTTACAAGTTGTAATCAATATCCCAATCTCTAAGTCCCCCGATTTAAGATTCTTTAAAATGAATAATTTTACAATCAGATAAAACTCTCTCTAAAAGTGGATAGATAAACATTGAAGCACTGAATATCAACAAATACTTTACAGAATGAAAAACTGAAAGAGTAGTTGTAAAACTTGAATGCAATTCGCTTTTAGCAGTCTTATTTGTTGAGAAGAATTGAATGCAACACTATTTATACAAAGAGAGTGTTAAATGACCGTTGCAATCTTCATTCTGACAGTTGATGCATTAATCTAGCTGTTGTAGGCACTTTGGTCTCTTCTCTCTCTACTCTTCAGTTAATTCTTTGTGTTCAGAGGATAAATGTTGACTTCCCTTGAGTTTTGTCCGTTGGAATGTTAGAGACTAGTTTAGGTAAGAAGCATTTATCTATTTTGCATCGTGCAGATGTTGTTTGTTCATAATATAGCAAGTTATCTTTACTTTTCATTAAATGCTCTGACATGCTTTTTACTTGTGTTGAACCAGCTCTTTTAGTTCTCTTGAATCATCTCTAAATCAACTGAAATTCACTAGCAAACAGGTTAAACATATCTAGAGATGTTGATGAATGATAATAAGCAACATATAGATCAAACACATAGCTTTTCGCAGATTCAGATAATTCAAATTTTGAATTCTGTGATATAGACTCGAGTCAGTTCATCAAGGCTTGAGTTTGTAGTTTACATTTAAAAGCATAAACTCGAGTTATATATGTTTGACTCGAGTTTTCTTCATACAGAGAGGAAAGTCGCGATTTGATTATTCAACCAGTTTTTGAAAGAGACCTAAATTCGAGTCATTAAGTGATTAACTCGAGTTTTGCACTCTTAAATTGAAACATGCATTTTAAGTTCAAAAAAACTCAAAACTAGAGTTTTCATACAAAACTAGAGTTCTCAAATGGTGTAAAGATGGTGATGTTCTCTGTAAGGCATAAACTAGAGTTTGCATGGTTTAACTCGAATTTTCACAAAAGCTTAGGAAACTGCATAGCTCACTGGATTGATCAAACCGGAGTTTTCATTTCGAAACTTAAGTTTTCAAAACCTTAGAATCATGTGTTGTTTTTTGTAAGTCCTAAACTCAAGTTTGTAAAAATTAAACTTGAGTTTTTTCAAAGGAGAAAACTTTGTAAAATATTTAAGCAAATTTAAATTGGAGTTTGTTAAAACTAAACTTTGGTTTGCTTTGTCTTTGAAAAACTTAGGGACTCTCTCTTTGTTAATAAAACTCGATTTTTCAAATCTTGACTCGAGTTTATCTTTATTTACAAAACTTGAGTTGCTTTTTGTTTAGTCCAAACTCGAGTTTTCTAACTAAAACTCGAGTTTGTCTTTGACAGTAAGTTTTTTTTTTCTTTTCAAAAACAAACTTTAATTTAGGTTTACAATTGTCAGTTATCATAAAAAACTATAGAGAACTAACAAGATCCTTAAAAAAACTTGAGGTGCCATTGGACAATAAACTTCTCAAACAAGTCATTTTAAGAAATTTTCCCAATTAATTAATATAAAATAGGGAAAATTACATTGTGGTCCTAAGGACTAGAAAAAATTACAAAAAAGTCCCAAACTAAAATCTCATATCAGAAAAGTCCCAAAAAAGTACTTGGAACTTTGTTGTAATTAATTGTCAAATTAATTACAACTGGAAATTCCATATTAATAACTAGAAATGCTATATTAACAACAAAAATTCTTAGTTGTTAATATGACATTTCAAGTTGTTAATACGACATTTCAAGTTGTTAATACGACTTTTCAAATTGTGAGAATTTTGTTGTTAACATAATATTTCCAGTTGTTAATATGTCATTTTATGTTATCAAAGGCCTCTGTCATCTTGGATAATTAATTAAAAAAAAGTCCTAAGAACTTTTTTGGGACTTTTCTGATATGGATTTTAGTTTGGGACTGTTTGTAATTTTTTCTGATCCTTAGGACCAAAGTGTAATTTTCCCTATAAAATACTACCTTTGTATATAACATATAGATAGAGAAATAGAGAGATTTTCTTGATATAGGGTAGAGAAAACGTAATACTTTCTTTGCCCCTCCCATTGTAAGACTTAAATAACTGATTTGTAAAGATTTTTTTTTTTTTAAAAAAAAAGTTAATTTCTTTATTATAAAAAATGTGAATTATCTTTTATAAAGTACCTGAGGTAATTTTTCTCAATTGTATATATTATTTTAAAGTACTTTTTTGTGTGCAACTTCACACCTAACTACCCAGTGTCTTTGTTGGTTGTTGCTCTACGTTTTACATATTGCACGGCCCAAAAAGTTCCAGTCAGCATACCAAAAATAATTATAAGTCGTTCTTTCTCAAAAAGCCTACCCTTTTAAGTGTAAATCTGAATTTGGGAATTTGTTAGAAAAATTGTCAGTTCCGATTATAAAAAGTTATTGTTAGCCGACAGTGATTATGTGTGAGGCGTGATTAGCTAAAGCAGAATATTTGTTGACATAAAGTAGTACTACTATTGTATTTTTTGATACTAAGTGGCCTTTGACTCTAACATTGATGTAAAATCAAAGTTCATATCTTTTTCATCCACTTGATATAGCATTCCTATTTAACAAAGCCAATGACTTTACGTAATTACGGTGGATCCGTGTCAAATCTTTACCCCAAATCTTATTATTAATGGCTTCTAAATCAATGAAAAGCTAGAGTTGCCTTGTCATAGGATTAATATAAAACTCAAATTAGTCCATCTCCACATCATAATAATCATAGCATTTGGTCCAAAAACATTCCCAATCATAGAAAGCATAATCCCACTTGTCTTTCTTATATAATATTATGAACTTAAATCATTAAGAAAAGGCAACAATCATATAGTGCCTATAATAGCTAGTTGACTAGTTTTGGTGAGTTGAATAAGTTAGTTGCTTATAACAAATATTAATTGAGGGAGGGAAATAGAAAATTGAGATTTTTTTTAGTGGTGGGCATTTGGTTACATTTTCATATGGGACAGTATTTTTTTGGGCCTACCAATTTTCAGCTATATGATTGAAAATGTGTTCTCACCAAAATTGGTGGAGATCAATTTTTAAGTGGGGAGGGAAATGACTTAAAGATACAAAAACCCTTGATATAACCTTGGATGTAATATAAAAAAGATAAGTGCGGTGCGTGGGTCCTATGACATTTAAATAATATTGGGTTAAGGTGAAAATTTACCAATAAACTATTACCCCAGGAGCATCCAACACAATAAACTCACTAGTGGACCAAAAATACCAACAAACTTTTAAAAACGTAAAATCTGCACAATGCCGTTAGATAAGAGTTAACGTCCGTTTTCTGGGTCCAGAAAAAATTACAGAATAGCACCCAGATGTTTATAAAACTATATTTAAGTCCCAAAAAATTTCAAAATTTTTATTTTAGTCCATCCACATACTTTATATGGAGGGACTAAAGTGAAAATTATAAAAAAAATTTGGGGCTGAAAGATAATTTTTAAAAACTTTGGGTTTTTTCTGTAATTTTTGTCGGCTATCCCTACCCTCCAAAATTCGCCCTTGGTTACAGGCCTTTTTTTGAACTTTAGCCTGATTTGGCCTATTGCCTATTAAGGAGGCCTGTAATTTTAAAAATTTTGTAAACTACCTAACAAACCACAAGTCTCACTTTAAAACAAGCATACTTCAAACAGGGCAAAAACATAATTACTTTAAATAAGCCAAAAATAGACCTACGTTAAACAGACTGTTACTTTAAATAAGCCAAAAACAAACCTACTTGAGGTGAGGCCTATGGTTTATTAGGCTGCTTACAAAATTTTTAAAATTATAAGCTTCTTTAATAGACCACAGGCCAGGTTAAAGCAAAAAAAAAGGCCTATAACTAGGGGCGAATTTTTGGGAGTAGGGATGACCCCACAAAAATTACAGAAAAGAACCCAAAGTTTTAGAAAATTATCTTTCAGCTCCAAATTTTTTTTTTATAATTTTCACTTTAGTCCCTCCATATAAAGTACGTGGAGGGACTAAAATAAAAATTTTGAAATTTTTTTGGGGCTTAAATATAGTTTCATAAACATCTGGGTGCTATTTTGTAATTTTTCTGGACCCAAAAAACCTGTTAACTCTCATCTAACGGCATTGTGCAGATTTTACGTTTTTAAGAGTTTGTTGATATTTTTGGTCCACTAAAGAGTTTATTGTGCTGGGTAATCTTGGGCCAATAGTTTGTTGGTAAATTTACACCTTAACCCAATAATATTTTTATTCCAGGGGCAAAATGATATTTTGACTCATTTTCTTACTTCATTTCATTTACTTTAAACCAAATAAAAATTTTCCTATCAACTTATTTTCTTTTCTGGTGTAAAGTAAACGCCTCTATGCAAAAATATTTTATATTCTTTTCCTTTTCATTTCATTCCTTTCTACCCCTTTTTAGCCAAATTAGCCCTAATGGTTAAAAAATTAGTTTCATCATTTGTTAAAAATATGTGTGTTGGTTTTTATTAAGGATGTGTGAGGTTTAAGGTGAGGGAGGGGGGAAATTTTTTTTACCTTATATTAATCAAATTGTCCATAAAAAATTTTTCAATATTCTAAAAATATACTCTCAACAAAAAGGAATATTTTTTTAATTAATGATAATTTGATCAATATCCTTCCTTTCCTCTTATCCCCTCCCCTCAAACCATACATTCTGTAAGGGATCCTGTTTAATAATTTTCATCGGAAACTACGCCCTCTCCCTCATGTTCTTATTCAAGAATCTTAGGCATTTTCATAATATAATGTGTATTGTTAAAAACGTTAATTTTTTAACCTATTATCCCCAACTAATTAACCAAACTCCAACCAATGACTTTTATTGAGAATAATTTTGATATTTCATAAAAGTAATTAGTTTAAACTAACTTTATTAATTTATGCAAAGTTGTTATTAGGTGCTTATGATAAAAATCAGAGGGAGTACACCCTTAATTTAAAAAAAAGAAAAAAAAAACTCTTAAATATGTACCATCAATAACCGAAAGTCAGGAAAAAATATTGTAAATTTGGAATAACATGGGTTGTGATCTTATCCAAGGCAAACTCATACTAACACTTACATTCAAGACTGATAGGAGTATTATACAATACCAAACATGCATAAGTTGATAAGTTTAACGTACAAAAAAGTTTGACATATCATTTAACCTAAAGATATCTGAGGAGCCATTCCATTGTCTCAAGTAGGATGAGGCTTTTATTGCCAAAAACACACACATAGAACAGGAAATGAATTTAATAGCAGCAACATTCATATATTTCATACAACCTATAAAATACCAAAATTACTGCTACATGCAACTGCTCTCTTATTTTTAACGCCAACCTCTCAAGAGCTCTCTCTGTTTTTGTCCCTTTTGGTGACAAGGGGGCTCTCTCTGTTTGCTTACAGGACAATAAGGATTCACACTTATTAAACACACAGGAGTCCCCGCATTACCATCACCCCAATATATAAACAACAACAATAGTAGTAACAATAACCCTGTAATTGAGGATTATCAACTAGTATAATCTAAATAACATAGTCAGACCACTCAGAAATATGTGAAGTATGATCCATAGTGAGGCTTGGAATCTTATCCAGCCTTTTAGGATTATCCTTTCCCCCTATTAATCTAGCTGGGTTCCCAACAGCAGTAGTCATAGAAGGAACATCCTTAAGAACCACAGAACCAGCACCAATCTTAGCTCCTTCACCAATCTTTATGTTCCCCAGAATGCAAGTTCCTGCTCCTATAAGAACTCCATCTCCAATCTTGGGATGTCTATCACCAGAAACTTTTCCTGTTCCTCCCAATGTCACATTATGCAGAATTGACACACTGTTACCTATCACTGCTGTTTCTCCTACCACCAATCCTGTTGCATGATCAAGCAAAATCCCTCTTCCAATTTTTGCACCTGGATGGATATCTACAGCGAATACTTCAGAAACCCTGTTATTAATCAAAAGGGCTAATACGTTTCTTCCATGAGACCATAATTGATGAGCAATTCTGTGAGCTTGAATTGCCAGGAAGCCTTTGAAATTTAGGAAGCAATGGACATAACTTATGCAAGCTGGGTCACGTTCTTTCACGGCTCTTAGGTCATACTTCACAGCTCCCACGATTTCTTCGTTTTCGTTAAGAATTGAAACGAAGAGGTCGATTAGGGTTCCGCTGGGAAGACTGGAACTGCACAATTTGAGGGAGAGATGATTCGCCAACGCAATTTCTAGAGATTGGTGACACAGAATCGAAGCATGGTAATAGGAAGACAGAATCGGCTCTTGTTCGACATCGAACCTTGCTTCCCCCTGCATCTTCGCCCAGAGATCATCCTCCTCTTCCTCTTCTTCATCCTGCCGGTGAAGTTCCTCCCGCGACGTACGCGTATGTAAGTTATTGACGCCGTTCTTAGAGGCGGGGACGACCGGAGGACGGTCAGAGAACGTAGGCCGGAAGAATTTCACATAGCTGTAGGAATGATCGGTGGTCTGGCCCCTGTTTGGATTCCGAGAAAGTTGGTCGGATTTGTCTAAACTCGCCGTCGAAGAGCCGACACATGTAGCCATTGAAGGCGAGAGAGTGAGGTAGGATGAGAGAGAGAGAGAGAGGGGAAGAGACAGAGATAATGAGAGAACTGGAATTGGGAATGAAATGAAAGAAGGAGAAGTGTTAGAATTATTATATAAAGAGGAAATAAGGGAACGGCGTGTGAAGAGGAGTTTCATGCGAGAGAGAATAGAGATTCTCCGGGACAAGGAATACAGGGGATATGCCGATAATAAAAATATTTAATGTTAAGAAGGAAAAAAGCAGTCCTTTATTTATGTTTGTGGCTGATTTATAAATGGACCACGAACATATTTTGACCAACAAGATACAAAGCCACCATTCACGGCAGATTCGATTCTATTACATTCTATACTACAAATAATTATTTTATTTTTTAAGTTTAATTGAAGCAACCTTGTATAAATAAATAAAGGAAAATTCTAGATATATACAATTTGAATTTACAAAATTCTAATAAGTCTGTTAACACATTGAAAACACACATAGGTCCCTCGGGAAAATTCTAGAACTTTGAAATATAGTACTTTCACTAAAATGCTTCACATTCTTTCTTAAAAGGCAAGGTCCCTACGTTGGCCAAAGTTCTGCTAGCCATTGGCTGTGACCTCCCGTCAAAGCTATGCCAGCCACCACCATCGGCTGTGAGAGCTCTGACACTGATAGCCGAAACTTCAGTGAACACTTGAATAATGTGATTAACTACTTGAGTATAGAGATTGACAACTTTAACTTCATAAGCCCTAGAAGGCACATTGGTAAGTTGAATAAATGCAATGATAACTTACATATAGCAATTCACAACTATGGAATAGTAAGTGACAACTTGGGGAGTTTAAATTGTCAATCCCTATACCCAAGTTGTCATTTCCTTTATTCAATTTGTTAACGACGCTTAATAAGGTATATGAAGCTAAAGTTGTTAATCTCTATACTCAAGTAGTCAATTGCATTACTTAAGTTGTCACTAAAGTTTTTGTCTCTAGCCTGCTGGCTGGAGGGATTAGCTAGCAAAGCTCCAGTCGGTGAGGAGGAGAGCTTGCCTTTTTTCTTTAAAAAGAAAAAAATTTAAATGGCATTTTGGTAAAAGAAATTTTTTTTAAAATTCCAAATTTCTTCCTAAGGCCCTAGGTGTCCTTTCCATGTGTTAACAAATTTTTTAGGGGTTTCCAAGTTCAAATAATATTTAAATGGAATTTATGCCATAAATAAGCTATCACTACTATAAATTAATTCCTAATACATAACGGTTACCACTAATAAACGTCATGTATGTAGAACTGTTATGTATGTCTAGGTGGATGTCACACAAGTATATATAATACTTAAATTAACAGTTAATTATGCATACTATCATGCATTGCGAGGTGAAATTCAAGAAAACATAGAAATAACAGTTATAGTTAATTTCCGTAATTTATTTAGTGAAAAAGTGACAGTTCTTTCGAAATAACTGATGTGTAATACTTACAAATGATTTGAATTCTAACATCTTATATTAGTAAAGACAAAAGATAAAAGTCTTTAATAACCTTCCATTGAAAATGGAAGAAATCACCAAGAGGGGGGTGAATTGGGGATTTCAAAAATTCTTTTTAAAAATGTCTGAATTCTTTTTCAAAACTTGAAAGTCAGATAACGAAAGAGTAAGAGAAGAAAAGCTGGACACAAAGGATTTATACTGGTTCGGTCTTAAACTTGCCTACGTCCAGTCCCCAGATATCTTCTGGGTATTTCCAGTAGTTCAACATGCTTTAATTACAATAATGTAAACCACATGCAATCCTAATCACCTAGGACTTGCTCCCCCTTACACTTTGTAATTAAACTACCCAACTCACAAGTTCCACAACCTTGAGTTCTCACAAAACAAGTAATCAGAAATGATTTTCGAAATCACACTCTCTTAAAGAGCAAATAATCATAAACACTGAAGTTCAAAAATATTTCGCATAACAGAGTTTAAAAATCAAAGAAGCAATCAGCTGTAATTCGGTTGTGTGTCTTGCTCTTCATCTTCATGAGTATTTATAGGTTAACCAGTGGAACTAACCATTGCATTTTCTTCTCTAACGTTCAGCTATAAATCTGGAAAATGACAGTTGCATATTTTTCTCTGTTCTTTCAATTCTCAGTTGGAATCCTGGAATTCTTTGATGCAGATGGTCTTCCAGATATTCTATCATTCCATAATCTTCATTTGATCGTTGGAGGGTAATTTAGTTGATCCATAATAGTCTGTGCTGAACTATTGGGATAGAGGAGAAAGATCAGCCCTGTTTTTGGTTCTTCATTTATTGCACTTATTCCAGATCTGATTTCATCTTGATCTTTGTTGAACTAACCTGAAACTTACTCAAAACTTCATCAAAGATGTTAGAAATAAGAGTAATACATGATATGAAATTTTTAGCTTAACCTATAAAGATTTCGCAGATTGACACAATTTGGTTTTTCAAAATCACCGATACAAACTCGAGTTTGTAATCCCAGACTCGAGTTTTGGGTTCATTTAGAAAGCATGAATTGTTTGTTATGATTAGTTTTGATGATGTCTTATATAGATTACCATTAGCAAGAGCAAAATGTTTATATCATATACATTGTCTAATTGCTACATTTAATGTAGATTTGTTCATGTGGAGAAAGAACAAGAGAAGAGAAGAAAGAAAGAGTTGATTCATGGAGAATAATCAAGAAAGTGAAGAAAGAAAGAAGAACTTGCTGAATAAACTGAGAAAATCATTATACAAGTTCTTAGTTTGATTCTTGAAGTCTCCAAGATCAAATGGAAGTTGGGATGACTCAATTCACAGTTAAAACAAGCATATATCAGGTTCTGGATGAGCAAAATCGAGCCAGATACTCAAAAGTCAAGTTTACTGCATTACAGGAAGTGATCTACCTCTAGATTATGAGAAAACTCGAGTTTAGAACATAAAACTCGAGTCTGGAACTTAAAACTCGAGTTGGTCACTTAATGACTCGAGTTTGTAGTGTCTTCAGCAACTCTGGCGTCTCTGGATCATCAAAACTTGAGTTAGAAAATGTAAACTCGAGTTTGGAACACAAAACTCGAGTTGGTCACTTAATGACTTGAGTTTGTGAAGTCTTCAGCAACTCTGGCGTCTCTGAATCATCAAAACTCGAGTTAGACAATGTAAACTTGAGTTTGGAACTCAAAACTTGAGTTGGTCATTTAATGACTCGAGTTTGTGAAGTCTTCAGCAACTCTGGCGTCTCTGGATCAACAAAACTCGAGTTTGACAATGTAAACTCGAGTTTGGAGCTCAAAACTCGAGTTAGTCACTTAATGACTCGAGTTTAGCAAGCTTTCAGCAACTCTGTTCAACTCTGTTCACGTTCAGCACGGGCGACCTCTGGTAATTCGATGATATCTCCCAAACCAGAGATCAGTTTAAGGTGAAATCAATTTTGTATGAAACTAGACATCCAATGCGTCATCTTGAAAAAGTTTTATGCCCAAAGAAGCTAAGATGAGAGAGCTATGAATTTCAGAAGTTGGAATAGGAATTCACGCCACACAGCAGACCAAGCTTCAATGATTTGAGTGTATCTCACAATCTACATATCAGAATGAGCTGAAATTGGTGGCATATGAACGTAGACTCACATAGCTTTCCAGAAACATAAAAATCATGGAGAACAAAGATCAAATGAGTGAGATATGATCTTCGAAAGTTGACTGTAAATTCAGGATGCTGAAAAACGCTAGCCAAAGAACGGCCTTCATACATCAGATCATAACTGTCAGATTATATTGAGTTTGGAGTTGATTCTTTTTGCAATTGAAAGAAGACTTAAAGAGCTTTATGGAGATAGGTACTGGATTCTAGGAATTGATCTTTATCAAGTCAAAAAGCAAAGAACTTGTGAAAAGGATATTTGACTGAGCCATGGAGAAGAAAACTCGAGTTTGTGTTTACAAACTCCAATTTTGCACTTGACAAAGAGCAAGATGTTTTCATCTATGAAGGAAACTCGAGTTTGTGGCAGACAGAGAGCTCCTCAATATTTTGAACTTTGGAAACTCCAGTTTGCGTTCGAAGACTCCAGTTTTGAGTTTTGTGGACTTAAGCTTATTTTCACTCCAAAAGTCCAAAACTCGAGTTAGTCACTTAATGACTCGAGTTTAGGCTTATGTTCAAGTGTGGTTCAAAACTCAAATCGCGATATTCCTCTCTGGAAGACCTAAACTCGAGTTTGGATTTCTAAACTCCAGTTTAGCTCGCTGAAAACTCCAGTTTGGATTCTAAACTCTAGTCTAGCCGTTGCAAACTCAGTTTCGTTTTGTAAACTCCAGTTTCAGTCGCTAAAGTTTTAAAAATCAGATTGCGCCAACTTACGAAAACTTCATGATTGATCTTAATACTTCATATCATCTATTGCTATTGTTTATAATCATGATTAATCAGTTTTCTAGCAAGTTTCAGATGATTAAAAGCTTGAGATAACATCAAACTTGATGAAAATCAAAATCTGTCATAAGCATGAAGATGAAGGTTGCTGCAGATTTTCAAAAATGGCAAAGAAAGCAAAACCAAACGAGAAACTTGGAGAAACGAAGCTAAATGCTCAACTGTAATGGATTCAAACGTTCTACAATCTTGATATGCTTGAGTTTCAGATTTTAGAAGATTCAGATTTGCTTTAAATTAAATAAAGCAACTCCATGAACCACTTGTATTATTTTAATATATCTTCTCAACCAAAGCAAATGGATGACAGCCTGGAAAGAAGCCCAACCTTTCTTCAATGCAGACAATAAGGCTCCCACCAACAAAGGCTGCTGAACATCATGGGAGACATTCTTGAAGAGCCAAAATTCAAATATTCAAATTAGAAAATGTTCCCAACAAACAGAAGTGGTCACAACAGCTAGATTCATGAAGAAACACTCACAACAGCTATATTTTCGAATGGGTTCAAGTCTCAACGGATCTACAACGTTCATATACTTCAAATCAGTATAAATACCTGAAGACTTGAAGACTCAAGTGGGGAAGAACAACAGAAAAACGCAGAGACATAAGCTTACACCTCCAACATGCTAATACTCTGATTTTCGCATCATTTACTCTCTGTTCTCAATGCCTACATAGTTTATTATTGAGAGTGACATGATTTGTATTGTGCTTCAGTGTTTATCATATTCACTTCTGTGAGAGAAAATTGATTGTAAATTAGTTTATTTGAGAGATACTCAAGATTGAGTGATCTTGAGTGGCAAACACTATGTTGTGATTACAGCTTGTAAGGGGAGTGAATCCTAGGGAGAGGATTACTTCGAGTACATAGTGTGTAATCAAGCAAGTGTATTGATTACAGTTTGTAAGGGGGAGTAAATCCTAGTGAGAGGATTACTCCAAGTACAGAACGTGTAATCAAAGTGAGAGATTGTGAAGGCTGCACAAGTGCTCGACTAAACTTGTGAGGTTGTAAAGGCTTTTCTCTTGTGCCTGGTTAAACAAGGAGATAGTGGATTGAAATCTCAGGAGGAGCCTGGGGACTGGACGTAGGTCATCGTGGATTAGACCGAACCAGGATAAATCACAGTTTGCATACTCTCTTCCCTTATCTTTTACATTTCCAGTACATACTTATCTTTGAATATCTAATTGTCAAGTTATAAGTTGCGAAAAGATTTTTGAAGTTTCTAAAGTTTTAATCAAACACCCAATTCACCCCCCTCTTGGGTGATAGCCAGATCCAACATGAATGTTAAGCAAAAGCCTAAACTCGAGTTTAGAAATGGCTGACTCGAGTTTTGGTTCTTATAGAGAAGACTGTCGGGCTCTGGTCTTTAAACGAGATTTTGGACATATGGCCAAACTTGAGTCAATTAATGACTAACTCGAGTTTTGGGCTTTGACACGAAGATGAGCCTAAGTCCAAAAACTTCAAGACTAGATTGGAGTTTTCAAAGTAGACACATTGTTGAGCTCTCTGTATGACTCAGACTCGAGTTTACAAATGGAAACTCGAGTTTCAGCAAGAACTGAAACTTTGAAGTCTTTTGTAAACTGGAGTTTACAAAATCTGGACTGGAGTTTAGGGACTAAGTTGCGAGTCGAGTGTTTTCTGTGTGTCCTAAACTCGAGTCTACAAAGTCAGACTCGAGTTTCAATGAAGACTGAAACTTTGAGATCTCTTTTGTTTTGAGACAAAACTGGAGTTTGCAAGCAAAGACTGGAGTTTACAAAACCTGTGAAAATCTGAAGTTTCTGAATTCTTTCTGTTTGTTCTAAACTCGAGTTTTAAGGTATAAACTTGAGTTTGTCTTGTTGTCAAAACTTTGAGTGCTCTCTGTATCTTCCAGACTCGAGTTTGCCTGAGCAAACTGAAGTTTAGCTTCTTTTGTAAAATTTGAGCTACTCTTTGTCTAGTCCAAACTCGAGTTTGGGTACTTAAACTCGAGTTTGCTCTTGACATCAAGTTTCACAACTTACCAAAAACAAACTTTATATTGAGTTTACAATTGTTAGTTATCATCAAAACATATAGAGAACTAACATCCATAACATTCGGACATTCAATGTCATGATTCATCATAACCCTTTGCAATCTGCTAGACCTCTATTTAAACTCAATAATTCCTTATGATTCTTACTACTTTTCTTTATGGGTCTGCTCCTCCCTCCTTCATTATGTTATCAGTTCCAAGGGAGCTCTTTCGCTACTACCATCCCCTCCCTCCTACACAAGGCCCGTTGGTGGTAACAAATGGCTCAAGAATTGACACTACTATAAAATATTGATACTACCACCCTAATAGATGTCTTTTTTAAAAAAGGGAAGTAAAAAGTGAAGGAGGCTGCATTGTCGTAATTATATACTTAATTTTGAAACTTTAAACATCCTAAATATTAATTTAGGACGCCTAAATTTTTTTTTGATGTCCAAAATATATTTAAGGAAACCAAAATTATTATTTTTGGCGCAATTTAGAAAATTTGGAAAATGTTTTAGCGCAAGAATTTTTTTTTTTGGTGCCCTAAAGTAGATATAGGACACCAAATATGTTATTTTAGGCTTCCTAAAATATACTGAGGACGCCAAAAATATTCCTACATCTACTTTAGGATGCCAAAAAAATTTCTGGCACTAAAACATTTTTCATATTTTCTAAATCGCACCAAAAATATTGATTTTTGCTTCTTAAAATATACTTTAGACGCCGAAGGCGTCTTGAAATTTTTTGGCGTCTTGAAATATATTTAGGACGTAAAAAAAAACAAAACAAAACAAAGTGTGGAAACGACCGAGCTTCTCATTTTTCACCCAACTCCTTACATACATCTGTGTCATCGCCTTCTTTTCTTCCCTCACGGTCATCCCTCTTCAAACCACCCTAGATCCCTAATTCACATGTTTCCTTTCCTGATCCACCCTATATCCTTAATTCACATGTCTCCCTCATGGCCGTCCTTCTTCAAACCACCCTAGATCTCTGATTTTACACGATTCTGTGGTCTTTGTGTTTGAGATTTGGATCAATGTGTGACCTAATAGGGATTGTTGAGGCTGAAGCGACAAGGGAAGGGGTATGTAGTGCTGAGAGAGAGGAGGCTTTTTTATTGTTGCAAGAGAAGAGCCGCAATGGAGAAGTTGGAAAGGAGGGAGTCATTACTGTTGCTGTAAGCAACTTTGTCCTTTTTTCTTGAAAACCTGTTCTTTTCAACTCTTGTGTTTATGCATTTTCATTGCATTTAGGAATAATGCTACTGATTATATACATATGTTCTAGTTTGTTGGTTATGTTTCAATTTGTTCTAGTTTGTTTTTTAAAACTTAACTAAAACTGGTTTGTTGATTATGTTCGTGTTTCTGTATTTTTTTTTATGGTCTAAGTTTTCTTGAGGAACCTTTCTTCATTGTTGTTCTTCTTCACCATCTTGCATCATTATTAGCCATATGAGAGATGCTAGAAAAAAAAACATATATATATATATATATATATATATATATATATATATATAAAATTAGGCATTTACATCATCCTAAATATAAAATAAGGAAGCCGTGAGTAGTACTTACGGCTTCCTAAATTAAAATGTAGGACGCCGTAAGTACCACTTACAGCTTCCTTATTTTATATTTAGGACACTCTAAATGGTACATACAACATCCTAAATTAAAATTTAGGTAGCCATAAGTACTACTTACAACATTTCTTTTTTTTGTGAGGACGTTGTAAGTAGGGGTGAGCATGGGCAGGGCGAGACGCTTGCCTGATGCCCTGCCCAAAGAATCACTGGGTAGTAAAATGCAACCCGATGCCCAACCCTGCCCGATAGAAGCCCTAACATTTTTGGGTTGAGCAATAATGGGCTGGGCAGGGCAGGCTTCCCATGCCCAAATGATGATATCCTACTACATTCTCTGTGGGAAAAAAAATAATTTCAATCATACCTAATAAATAATATTGTAAACTTCAAATGTAATCCATAATTATACACCTTAGAATATTCCAAAATAAATCTACAACTTGAGTCTTGGAATTAAAAAAACTACCATATGTCCTAACAAATAATCAAATACACATAACCTGAAGAATTAAATAACATCCATAGTCCATTAAATACAAGGCATAATTAGTAATATAATGGACTAATGGTCAAATACTTAATGGATATATTAGAGTATTAGTAAATATATAATATAATATAAGCCTATTAACTATTATATAAAAAAATATTTATATCAACACACACACACACACACACTGGGCAGAGCGGCATACCTTGCCCGATGCCCAGCCCTGCCCGTAAAAATGCCCAGCCCGATCATGCCCATTTTTTTGGGCTTCTTTTTTCTGGGCTGGGACATTTTTTGCTGGGCACACAGGGCGCTTGGGCTTTGTGCATAACCCTAGTTGTAAGTATGACGTCTCTCAGATAGACGTCCTTAGAAAAAAGGATGTTAATTGGGCCAAATTTAGGACATTAAAAATGTTTTTTGTAGTAGTGTGAGGAACCTAACCATGTCGCCCCTCCATTGTTGCTAGTGCCTTTACCCCCTCCGCCAATTCATCTATTTCACCAAATGACGAGATGACATGAGATAAAAGAGCATTAGGGAAGAGTTTTCTTGTCATGAAGGAGGTCTAAAAAGAAAATTGAGAGAGTGGGGAGGAAACTTACTGTAGATGGAACAAGAAAGGTCAAATTTTGAAATTTGACAAGTTCACAATTTATTAAATTTCACAATCTATCCTTTCTTGTTCCACATCATTGTAAGTCTCCTCCCCTCTCTCACAATTTACTTTGGACTTCCTTCATGACAACAAGACACTTGCCTAATGCCCTTTTCTCTTGTGTCATCTCGTTATTTGCCGCAAAGGTGGATTCACGAAGGGGGTGGAGGTGACGACGACTGCCATATTTAATGGCTAGTGCCTTGCCACTACCTACAACATATGGCATTTTATAGTAACATATGATCCCTTATTCTATATAAAGTCTTGCTTTAGGCTGTATACTCCTTGAGTCCTTTACGAAGTGAGTAATAATGGAGAATGCAAAATGAAAAAGGAAAATCATAGCTCTATATGAGTATAAGAGACCATGCAAAGAAATACAACATGGTTAGAGCTGAAGAATAACAACGCGAGTTACTGCAAGTAAAGCAACTTGTGCAACTGTTGCTAACAAGTACAACGAACACTTTGGATTGTGTGGCTGCAAAGAAAGTGATTGACTAATGCCAGAATATTCAACAAGAGAAGTAGGGTTTTGAGGTTGGATGGCTATAATAAACCTTAAGATAAGTGTGGTAATGAATGGAAACTCATGTTAGGGCTTATGCAGCAACTCACGCAACTGTCTCTGAGAAGTGCGGAGAAAGCTTTGGATGGTGTGGCTTGACTGAAAATGATAGTGGATGACTGAGAAAAACGACCAAAGTAATAGGGTTCCGAGGTTGGTGGGTTTACATTTGACCTAAGATAGTTGGGCTAATGAATGAAATAGAAAAGCATATAGATATCTAAATTGAGGTGAAAGTTTAACTTTATCATGGTTAAATATAATACCCATAATGTATTGAAGCGTTGTTACATATATAGTGGTTATTGTAAGAAAACTGTTAGTTTTTTTGAAAACATATATTACAGTTTCTAGTTAATAACCCTTAATTATTTTCCCTTGCTTTCATATACAACACATAAGCTACATGAAAATGGTCCAAATTAAACACAAAGTTATTAATACAACAATACACAATCAACGCACATAAATTAAGTGTCACTTTTTCTTTTCATAGTCTTACCCTTTTGCAAGTTACTCTTCTTAGCTTGAATTCTTCTCTTCTTGTCAAGTAATAATTTTCCACTCTTCAAAATTCAAATGCCTTCATTTAATCATGCTTGAAGAACAAAGCATCTTCTTCATCCAAATTTAATGGTTCAAGTGACCTCCTATTGAATGGATCATCTTCAACTCCATCACCTATCTCTATCAATCACTTTAGTTGTCAATAAAATGGTAGACAATCTATGTTTAAAAGGATCACAAACATAGAACACTTGTTTAGCTTAAGAAGCCAAAAAGAAAGGCTCATCTTTATACCATTCCTTGTTCAAATTCAATTATATCAAGCCTAAGGCCTCAATTCTCAAGCCATGGTTAATGTCAACTCACTTGCAATAGAATGGGAACCTAGAAGCCGATACAATCCAACTCCCAAATGTGCTCAATCCCCCCAAAGTATGACATTTTCATATAGATATGATTCCTACCTTTGGAACTCAATACATGAATGATATTAGCTACAAGAATTACACTACTATTTTGCATTTTGCTTCAATCATCTCGCTCTTGGTGTACAAGGTGAGCCTATTTGTCATGCAGCTTGTGTAAGACGTCACTTGATTGCTTAGACCAGATGCTAAAAACTTCAATTAGCTAGAAACAAATTTATGATTAGCTCTATACTTGTCAAGGACTTGATCTTTAAACTATGTCTTCTAATAAGGAGAATCAAAGAAAATGGACATCTTCCACTTTTTTGTCCCAACATACCTTGCAAAAGGTTTGCCAAATAGAGATTTTATATCTTTCATCTTTTCATATACTTGTTCACTGATTAAAGGTTGAGGTGCCCTACCCTCTTCTAATTTCCGACTAAAATATTTTTTTAACCATCGGTAAGGATGATCTCGAAGCAACCATCTACAATGTCCCATATTGGAATTCTTCATGCAATGCTTCAATCTAGTTGAATGTACCATCTTTGCAAATTGGACATACAAGTCGGCATTGAATGTTGTATACTAGAAAATTACCATATGCTGCAAATTCATTGATAGTGCCAAGGATCATGTTTCTCAAGTTGAACATTTCTTCACAATTAGCATCATACACCACGACCTCATCATCTCACAAATGCTTCAAGTCTTCAATTAGTAGAGCTAGGCAGACATCTATATCATTCCCCAATTGCTTGGACATGAGATTAGCATAAACAACATGGAATGCTTTCGCTTCATGTAGAGCTAGAGTTTGGAATCAGGGTTGGGCTGGCCCTTGAAGGGCTAGGGCCTACCCTATAGGGCCCAGGGTAAGAAAAACATATGTTTTTCAAAGCTCGGCACAAGAACACCAGGGCCAGGGCCGACCCTACAAGGTTCAGAAGTTACTATTTCAAATTTTAACTATTTTGTTTCTTTTTTTAAAATAAATATAATTAACAAATTACAACAATTAAAGTTCAAATTTATCAAATAAATGTTATTAACATTAATATTAAAACAACACGAATCATCCAACAAATAATTACATTTACTAATTCGTAATCAAAAGTAAACTATTGTCCATAAATAACTCACATAAAACATAAGGAGAATACCACTAAGCAACATTAGTATGATGACTATCATTGTTATCTTCATTGCCACTATCAGCAATTTCAAAGACATTTGATCATACTTCAATTTAAGTAGTAAGCTCTGCTTTATAAGTAAGAATATCATGAATTTCTACTCTCGCATCATGAACAAATCCATCAAAAGGGTTTGCAGGGCTGGCCTGAGGCCTTATAGGGCTAGTCCTTTTAAGCCCAAGGTCTTACAAAGCCGTAGGGCTTATTTCATTTAGCTTCTCTAATTTTCAAGTCTGGCCTGTAAAGGACTAGGGCCTAAACAGGCTGGCCAGATGGGCTCGGCCTGATTTCCCGACTCTATGTAGAGCCATAGAGGAATGGTATATATAAACAATATTACTGGCCATATATTGTGGGTACTACTTTGCATCCCAAACGAGTTCATCCCATTAGTAACCAATGCAAAGAGTAAGTTCCTATCATTTTTAGCGAATTTTGGATTCTTCACATCAAACTTTTTCCATTTTGGAAAATTAACAAGATGTTGAAGGTATTCTGTTGGTAGTGTGGCTCCTCATACATTGGACAATGAGTTAGCAATGTATATTCATTCCTGAATAAGATATAATCATTAGGGCAAGCATGTATCTTCTTGTAGCTAAGGTCGATGAAGTGTAACATCTTTGTGGCATGTGTTTTGGGTAGAAGCAATTTTTTGCTTAGTAGCATTAGATTCAAAGCCTCGAGCAATTATATAAAGCTCTCATCATACCACCCATTTCTTATCTTCAAGTCGAAGAATATCAACACAGTGCTTAATAAGGTAAAGCTAGTATTCTCCTTATACTATGGCTTCATTGTGTTACCCTTCAAAGTTTCCATCATTTTGGGACAATCCCATAAGTCCTCTTCTAATGCCTTGGCCATCTTATTGAGATGACATGCATCAAATACACTTGTGTTGAAATAAGGTGTTGCATAGCTTTCCATATGTTTAACCACCCTACTACTGGCTCCCTATGCCTCGTCAACATGCATAAGTAGAATTGATTCCATTAATCACCAAGTGTAACATACAAGTTTCTTGATCAATGTACATTGCCATACTTTACACAGGGGTAAAGAATCAAAATGTCATTTAAGGGATTGTAGGAAAATGCAAACTCAAGGAAACCTGCTACCCCATCCTAGTAGTCTTCGGATAGCTAATCAACATACATCTACTATATTCAAAGGCCCCATCTAGCATAAATAATTTAGAAACAAAAACCCCCAATCAAAACCCAATAATCATTCGCCTATGATAAATTCACCAAAATGTATAATGAAAGAAAAGCCATAAACCTTATGTCAACCAAAAGTTGAAGGAAAAAACTATGAGGTTGAATAGATACCTTTCAAAGAGCTCAAAGAGATAAATCTTTTGATCGAGTGCAAAAGTTTTCAAATGTCAAATTAATAATTGAATGTTTTACAGACAAACCTTGTTAAGTAGATTGTAAGGTTTCACATAACAATTAGTTGGTAAGAATTGCTAATTGTTTTACTTTTATCACGGTTATGTTCAAATAACTGTGAGGTATATTATTAAAAAAATTAAGGTCTTACATAATGGTTAGTTGGCAAAAACTGCTAATTATTGTTTTACCTTTATCACTGTTATTTTTAGTTAATAATGAGGTGTGTTATTTATCTTATTTATCATGGTTCTTCAATAACAAGCGTGAGGCATGTTATTATTATTTTTATATTAAAGCCATAATTAAATTAATATATTTTTATTAAGAAAAATAAAAAATATAAAAATACCCTTCATCTTCAGAAGAGTGATCTAAATCATCTGAGAAGAAGAGGACGAGCTTGCAGTGGACGTGGTAATGGCGATAGCTGCAAGCTAGAGGAGGAAGGGAAGTAGGTAGAGGTACAAATTGAGAAGGAGGAGTTCGAGGAGGAGAAGTAGGTGTAGGAAGGGAAGAAGGTGAAGGTAGAGATTGGGGAGAAGGAGGAAGAGAAGCAGGTGGGGATGTAGGTTGGGAAGGAGAACAAAGGAAGAGTATGAAGAAAACATATGAAAATGAGAAGTTTAAATACATTGTAAGTGACGTGTATGTTGGAAGTAGAAGAAGATTATAGTCTACGCATAATTACATTTTTTTTTCTTGTGCCAAGAGTAACATGAAAGTTTAAGAAAAAAAGTTATTTATCTTCACCTTTATTATGATCATCGGATAATAAAGAGGCATTTAGAGTCAGTGCAGGAAAGAGGAAAGATCTCAAAAGCTTTACTTAATTCTTATTAAGTTAGAACCTATAAGTATGTTGGTGTTATCGTTATAAGAATACTTTACGGTTTTTAATTAATAACTATGAATTATTAAGTTGTTTTTTTACCAATTTTTTATCTTTTGAAAAACCAATATTAGTTTTAAGTTATCACCACCACTGTCGTCCTCATCCTTCTCCTTGTCTTCCTGATCCTCATTCTCATCCTCGAAGGAAGGAAATGAATGGGTTGACTGTTAGTCATATTCTACACCATTGTGATAAAGTATGATATTTAACTTCATGTTTAGCTTGTTGGTATATACCACAAGATGCCTTATGTGACATGAAAGAGGGATATCACCTAAGAAGGGGGTGAATTGAGTGATTTCAAATTCTTTTCAAATAAACTAATAAACACAAAAATCAGAAATAGAGCAGAGAGTGAAGAGAATATGAACACAAAGGAATTATACTGGTTCAATCCAAATTCTTGACCTACGTCCAGTCCCCAGACATTCTGGGTTTTCACTAGCTCTTAACCACGATTACACACTCTGCACTTGAAGTAATCCTCTTACACTAGGATTCACTCCACCTTACAAGTTGTAATCGTACACCCACACTCAAGGTCCCTCTACCTTGAGATTAAACAGCTAATTGATCAAAAAATTAAACTCTCTCATAGAGTGGATAAACATAATCACTGAAGTACACAAATATCTAAAGATATTGTGAGTGTTGAATGAAATAGTAAATAACAATAAATTTGATTGATCATTTAGATGTTTCAGTGGTTGGTGAATTCAATGCTTCTGGTATTTATATCAGCAGCCATTGATGACTGTTGAAGAAGCTTTAAAATAGTTGTTGTGAGTGTTTCATATTTCTGTTAGACTTAGAAATCTTCCATTGGACACAATCGATCATTGATTGAATTTACGAGATTAAGTCGCTTTCGGATTGCCATCATCAATCAATGTGTCTTTGGTTTGATCAAGGGCTAACTTATAAGAGTTGCTATAATCCTTTCGCTAGAATGGAAACTTGCTTAGTGATCATTTGGCCTGCTTTGATTTTCATTCTGTGTGTGGCTGTGTAAACAATAAATGCTCTAACAAATAATGTTGCTTTTCGCCCATTTACTTCTAACATATTCATTAATGATTTGAAAATTACCCAAAAAATGAAATAATAATAATGTAAGAAAGATTGAGTAGTATTTAAATATAGAAACAAATAGTTAATCAAAATATTCGAATTTACGATTACTGTTACAACAAAGGCATTGAATAGGATGATGAACAATACTCGAGTAGACTTCCTTGAGTGCTCTAGTAAGCATTTAAAATTCCTTCATAGATGCCTAATGTTATACTATACTCGAGTACTAGAGAACTCTATACTCAAGTACATTGTTTGCTGTGCTCTCGAGTATCCCCTAAACTTAGCTGAAATTCACACTAGGAAGAATGTTAGATTCACTATGCTCAAGTATAACTTTACTCATGCTTGAGTACCATACTCGAGCATAAGTAAAATTGTGCTCAAGTAGACATAGTCAGAGGATGAATATGAGTAATGAAACACTTATGCTTGAGTAAGATGTAACTTGTGCTCGAGTACCATACTCGAGTAACACTTGCTTCATGCTCGAGTATAATCTCTAATATTGGCATTACTTTGACAGAAGCATCATGTACTCGAGTAATCATATATCTATAGTCAAGTACCTTACTCAAGTAGGCAAAGAGGCTTGCTCGAGTTCAGTTTCTAACCTTTGTTGTTTCTGAACTTATCCTCGAGTAGTAAATATTGCATACTTGAATATACTTCGTCAGGTATCTATGCAATGAAATATTCCTGAAATCATACTTGAGTAACACTAAACCTGTACTTGAGTATTGACCTGAGTACACTTAAGTAAATCATCAAAAAGAGTATGCTTGAGTAAACTAAAAAAGTCATACTCGAGAAGACTCTTGATTTAGGAAATTTTCACTGATTCAAAAGCTTAAACATTTTCAAGTCTTGTAATCATCAAAACTCATAAACCGAGAACTAACATGATGGTCAAACCTTGCCAACAACTGCATCAAAGCCTCCATTTTAGGAGGAAGAGGAGGGAGTGGTAGTGGTAGTGGCGGAGGAGCTTTCAGGGATCTTAACATTTTGAATGAGAGAAAGAGGAGGCCAATAGAGAAAAGAAGTAAGAATCATAAGGAATATGTGAGTTTAAATAGATATCTAATGGATGTTATAAAGAATTATGACTTATGAAGGTCGGACGATGTTATGAAGGGTTATGACCTATGAACTGGTACGTTTGAAAGTGTTACATGATGATTGTTTCTGAAGACTGTTACGTTTTGTTTTTGCTTATATAAGATGTTGGACGACGAATCATTTGTAAGTGTTACATGATAGTTGTCTCTCAAGAATTGTCATATTTGTCACTAAATAAATAACGGTTATTAACTATAATCGTTATATTTGTATTTTCATAAAATCTGCCTCTCAATACATGACAGTGAGCACATTTAACCATTACTTTTAAGCATTATTTATTCTTGTGTGACCTCCGTCTCGAAATACATGACATTTATTCGCTATAACCATTATTTATTAGCTATAACCATTATTTATTAAGTGTTATATATGCCCAAATTTGTAGTAGTGCCCGATTCATGTTATAAGTTTCATTTTACTTGTTCCGCTCTCTATAATTAAAGAGAAGAGAGAAGACCACAAATAAGGAGAAGCCGCATATTTCTATATGTGAATTGCATTTGGGCAAATATCTAATCAAGTGCATCGTGTCTTAATCTTCTTCACATCCAAATAGGAAAGTTGTTGCGTCTGCAAGCCCTCGCTCACTACCCAAAAAAAAAAACAACAACAACAACAACAAATTAGTGATAAATTCCGTCACTTATTAATTAGTGAGAAGCTATTTTATGAGGAAATCATCAAATTTGTCTGTAATCTATTGTTTTTTTTTTTTTTTTGGTAGTGGTTTCACCCTGAATTCAACTCTCTGTATCCTTCCATGTGTGAACAACCAAAGAAATGACTTCTTTTTTTTTTGGGCGAAATCGTTCATCTCCAAAGAAGCTTTCACACATTGTCCACTTGTTGTCGTGAGTATCTGCAAAAGGGAAATGATTTGAAGATTTACCAGAGAATTGGCCATTGATAGAAGGTCTCAAGTATAATTTATCTTCCCCTCTTTTCTCACAAGGTGAGTGTGTACAAGTGATTCGATCAATGATTTATTGGAGTGGCCAAAAACTTCTATATGTTCCAATTCCTCCAAGGATTACATAATCCAAGACCTTCTCATTTCTATTAAATCAGCCCTTAATATCCTTCTGACTCACAATATCTATAAACTATTCTATTTTTGTATACTATATGAATATTTACAACAGCCTTTTTTTGGAATATTTTGAAACTTCACTGTCATTAAAAAAGTGTGGCCCTTGTTTCTCTTCAAAAGGTGTGGTGAGCAAGTTGGTGACGGAGAGGATTGCAAGTGGAGCTGGGATCTCATGCTCGATGGCCGCTTCACACTATTGATGTCCCTGTCACTGTGCCCTGTGGAGCATGACAAAGATGAATCAGAATGTTGCATCCTTTCATTTTCTGGCAAGGATATTTGACCTTTTTCTTTCTTTTTTCTTTAAAAAAAAGGCTATTGTCATCGAATATTCTGTTAAGCCCAAAACAGAATATTCTGTTTATTGTTCTGTAAAAATTGTTTTAACTAAAAATGATTATTAGGAATAACCACAAAAGTCCAGGCAAGCAATTTTGTCACAAACAATACCCTTCTACGTACCAGCTCGCGATATTTATATGTTATCTTGTGGTATTTTCCCAAATGAGACTTGTTAGAAATCAACTTTCTTAGTGGGATTTCTATGTGACTTTTTCTTTAAAAAATTTAATTCATTCCAAATTCAAATTTTATATTATTTTTAATGAATGAGATATTATTGTGAGAATTATATGTCAAACTTAGTGGCGGACCTAGGAATTTTAATGACGGGGCAAAAATAAAAATAAAAATATCATAAATAAAAAGACTTGAAATACAATACAGACTTGGATATACAAAAAAAATTTAAAAAAATATATTACAAAAAATTAAGATCACTTCACTTGACTTACTCTACGTGTTTTTACATTGTTAAACTCATCTATAATTGAATTCATGCTCAAACTCAAAACAATTTCTTTGTATGTAATTAAAGAATCATCAAAAAATTGGTCTTCCATTCTATTTCAAATCCTATTCTTAATTATCTTGGTAGTAGAGAAAGATCTTTTAGCAGTTACTGTAGAAATTGGAAAAATAAGTATAAGTCCAATCACTCTATCAATAAGAGGGTGAATAATGGACTTTCTAGTGCTTGCTAACCCTTAAAATAATTTAGATGTAGTTGATAAATTAATGATATATGGATATTTAGGAATATCAAGCTCAAAATGTTGTAACTCCATCTTCAAATGCAATTTTTCTTGTTTTGTGAAATTTTAGAATAAAATTTATTAACAAGTTTGCAAATATCATCACTATTAAATAACTTGGATTTGTTTTTTTGGATCTAAAGCTATGCTTAAAGCAAGTAATTCAACAATATTATCATTGAACTTGCTATCTAATTCTTACAATTCATAATCAATTGTAGCACAAAAGATATTTACCCTATAAAAATTTTCAATAGGAAAGTCACGTACCTTGTTTATTTTGAGCACGACCCATCCTTCCAATATATTTTACACTCATGTCTGGAATGTCAATGTCATGTTTTATGCGAAATTCTTGAACATGAACAAATAAAGCATCCTAACACATCTCCCTTAATTTTTGAAGTAACTATTTTGTAGTTGAAATCAGATGTAAAGCATATGAAATATATTGAGGCTCTCATTGCAAAGCTTGACAAAGAACTTCAATAATACCCATAATTTCTTTCATAAGGTGTAATATGATGACAAAATCAAAAGATGTTAATAACGAGTATGCATTATCAATATCTCTACGATGTGATGTTTTTTTTTCTTTCATTAGAAATATTGTCAAGAACTTCATTTTAAACAAACTACATATGGAATTGTAATAAGAACTCCAATGACTAGCTTTAGCACGATGCAAAGTACCAATCTGATTAAGACCAACTCCTGATTTGAGTTCATCAATAGCAATCCTTCTTGCAATTTCATTTGTTTGGGCAACCTTTAAGTCATCATTATGCTTATAAGAAGAAGTAGCAATATTAATAATGAAGTTCAATTTTTCAAAAAAACCAATGAGCTTGTTTTACCTCATGAGATGCAACAACCAAGGCAAGTTGAATGCGATGAGCTAAGTAATGAACATAATAAGAACATGGGCACTTAGCGCAAATTCAAGCTTGTAATCCATTCCATTTACCTTACATATTGCTAGCTCTATCAAAGCCTTGTCCTCGAATATTTTAAATGTCAAGATTATGGTGACGAAGAGTATTGAATATTCCTTGTTTCAAAGTCTTAACACTTATATCTTCCACTTGTACAAGACCGAAAAAACCTTTCCCATATAAAACCATCTTTATCGATGTATCTCAAAACAATAGTCATATGCTCCATTTTAGATATATCACTAGCATTATTAACAATAAGACAGAACTTGGCATTGGAAATTTCTTCCTGTATTGTGTTCTTTACCTTTTGAGGTGAAAATTTTTCTTTTGAATTTGAGGGGAACTATATGATGCATTTTGAGGTGTTTTTTCTAAAACAACTACTACAACTTCTTGATTATAGGAAGCTAAAAATGTTATCATCTCAAGAAAAATTATCTCAATTAAGTGAATCTTAATTTTGATCATGACCTCTAAAAGCACATCATTGAAGAGCAAGCCTGTCACATCCATAAAAACTTGTAGTCTCAAACGATTAGTTCCAATATCTTGAGACATAAGTTTTTCAACCAATATCTCAATATGTTGAGATTGGTTCATAGGGTCACTACATGAATTTATAGTATTTTTATGCATTGAAATAATATTTTTCCCAACATGGTGTACAAAAGCACATTTTTCTCCATCATTAACCATTTTTCAATTTCTAAATCCCTCAACAACAAATGTATTAAGTCCAAAACAACCACTGCCACCTGGTTTACTAAATAAAAAACAAGGCAAACAAAATGCAATATCTTTACGTGGAGAATATTCTAACCAAGATGGAAATAAATCAAACCAAGAAGATAAAAAATGACGTCGATTCTTCTCTGGCCCGGAAAAAGGATAATTTTGAAGCTTGTATTGAAATGGACCTAGTTGAAGATAAGTATGACGAATTTCATCTTATTGATTTATATGATATTTCTATATTGGAGGGCGTAGTGCAGGATTTCTTTCCAATGGAGTAAGATTAACTTCTATAACTACCTCTTTATTTTCAATTCTAAGAGACTTTAAAGAAGGAGTCTCAGTATTTTACAATTCAATATTAGGGGTAGATGAGGGAAAATAGTACTTATTATTCTTTCTCTTAAATTAAGTATCAATAGTAGCACTATTCCCCATAATAATCACCTACAAAGAGTATGAATTATTTCATGACCAATATGATTTTAAAAATTTATTAATATCAAACCACTAAAAAAATCATAACTCACAAATTTTCTAACTAAACCCTAACTTTATTTTCCTCAAATCAACTACTCAAGTAAAAATATAAACCATACAACTTTTACTCTTAAGCCTCATTAACTCCATTAAAACCAAAATGATCATCTAGAAGCCTCAAAATTTCAAAATCTAACAAATCCTTGAATTTTTCAAAATGGAAGATAAGAGACTAGAAAGATAAACTATATCAGTTCCCTACACACACCCAAATAAATCCTCTTCTTGTAATCTCCTTTTCTCATACTATCAATCACTCTCTCAGCATTATAAGCGAGAAAAGAATAGGATTGCCATGAAACAAAATGGAAGGACACAAACTATTGCTTCTCCTGTACAAAGGGAATAAATTAAAAGAGGAAGAGTTATATATATATATATATATATATATATATATATATATATATATATATATATATTAATAAATATATGAGGGGTCACGGTTATCCAATACTCAGCTACCCCATTTCATTAATCGGTGAGCTGGCACAAGCCACCCACCAATTAATCCATTGAATATAAAATTTTAGAGGGTGGTGGCCAACCCTAACCCCAAGTTCCGCCACTGGTTACACTCATAAGTTTTAAATGCATTTTATAGAAAGATAATATGTATGAGGAGAAAATGAAATTTTAATTCGTATATATATTATTTTAAGAAAGATTTGTATATATCTTTCTCATATTATTATTCTTATCATATTCTTACCATTCTATTTAGATATTAGAGATTTATTTTACATTTAAGATATTTTATGTTTTTATTATTTGCATTTCAATTCATATAATATACAATTTGTTACATCACTACTACAAAAGGCATTTTTAACATCTATTTTTAGGATTAATTTTTTTAGTGGGTAGTGTATGTAAGTGTTGTCGAAAGTTTTAAAATAAACGTTTATTTTAAAAACAATTGTTGTAAGTGACTTCCAACGACTGGTTTTTTAAAACCATCATTGTAAGTATTTGTTTTTTTAAATGAAAACGGACTTACAATGTTAAAAATAGTCATTGTAAGTCTTCTTTTTTCCCCAAATGAAAACGCTTCACATAGAGACATGACATGGATTGTGCGTCTCTTTCAATTTCCTATGCTTTCCTCTCACCTTGATCTTTTTAAAAGGTTGACAGAGGTTTGAAAAGAGCAAACAGATAATAAACTATCTGTTTTTTTAAGCTAAAACATAAACCTCTATTAATTAGTAAAATAGCATAAGGAAGCAAGGCTTACTATGCCTTTAAATTTCTTCTCTCTATTCCTCAAAATAAACTTGCAATTAAAAAGTAAGTTGAATAAGTTTGATAAAAAAAAAAAAGTGTTCTAATTAGAAAAGGTTATGAGTATGAAATTTCACCTTAATAATTTTCTCTAAGCTCTGTTAACGGTTTCCTTCTCGTTGACCGTTGACGCACGGAGGAAGAAGAAGGACGTTAATGAGAGTATATTATTAAATTGAAACACACAAAAATGTTAGTACTTACAACAAGTGATAGAAAACCCAGGTGAAAGGATAACGAGGGAAAGTCTATTATATTGTCGACTAAGGAAACTCCAAATTACTCAGTATGGAAGGATATGAAAGAAAAGTCATCACTGAGGTAGGTTAAGGATATCCAGTTTCCTAATTTGCTTGCTCTCTTTGCTCTGATGATTTTTCTTCTTGGTTTCAGTTTCGGTTTCTTGCTTCACATTATTTACGAATTTCACCCTCTTCTTCTTCTTCTTCTTGCCACCCTTTCTTTTTCTTTGCAAAACCCACATAAAGAGAATGAACAAAGAAGCAAACTTTCTCTAAGAAGAACCAATCAGAAAGGAAAACGAAAAATCCAAAAACAAGGGAAGAAAATAAAAGTGAAGCATACTTACCTGGGTATGAGCAAGAGCCGAGAAAATAGAGAATGTATATGAGAAAGAAGCAATGAGGGCGCGCATCGGTAGCACATCAGAGGAGGAGGAGCGAGGTCGATAGTGATGAGGCCAATGGAAAACAGACGTTAAAAGGAAACAGACCTAAAACAAAAACTAGAAGGCTTGGTTCAACGAAGAAGGCATCAAGGCGCCAAGATCCACGGATCTGCCAGGTTTTGACCACGCAATGTTTAGGTTTAGGAGTGACTTGGGATTCAAAAGTGACGTTGATCATTGGGAACTATTTGGACTTGGATCGAAGGCTTGGTTCGACAAAGGGTCCGACACATGGAATTGTTGGCCGTGTTGAGGTGGCTAGGGGTATGAATCGGTGGTGAAGGGTGAGTTGTTAAGGAAGGCAAAGATGGATTTAGCGTGTGAATCATAATCTTTGTCACTGCCATTGGAGGACTGCATACTCTCGTTTTCACCCGAATCCGCCGCGTTCAACACTGTCAGCCATTGAAGCCTCGTGATGTTGCCTGAGATCGGGCCGGAGATGCGGTAAGGATGCTGGATGCGGTAAGAACGGAGGACCAGTGGTGTGGTGTTAGAGGAAATTAAGTAAAAGAGAAGAGAGAGGCATTTTCGGGGTTGGAATGGTGTGGTATTAACATTCTACGTCCGTTTTTAAAAAGCAGACGTTAAATGTATCTTAAAAAACATGGTTATACATTCAACATCTGTTTTTAAAAATAGATGTTTAATGTACCTTAAAAAACCTGGGTATCCATCTAAGATCTGTTTTTAAAGGTTGGACGTTGGGTGTACCTTTAAAAAACTTGGTATACATTCAACATCCATTTTTAAAAATGAACATTAAATGTGCACTTTTAACATCTTATTTATAAAAACTGATGTTAAGAGTAAGGAAAATATTATAAAAATGCCACCGCTTATTTTCTAACATCTATATTTTAAAAAGGGTTAAAGTCCAAATTTGCCACGGAAGTTTTGCGAATGGAGCGTTCAACACCTGGAAGGTTTTTTTGGTATCAAATTTACCCCGGAAGTATTAAAATGGTACCAAATATACCCAAAACTGATGGGGGTCCACGTTGCTGGTTAAAATGCCACAAGGCAGGGGAAAAAACACGGTGGAGGGTGAACATTTGCCACATGGCAAGGGAAAAAACATGGTGGAGGGGGTCCACGTTGTTTTTAGCAAGCTTCTGTCATCCTCTCTAGATCCCAGCACCATTCTTCTCGGCCCATACATCCAACCCATATACTTACCAATCTTCTGTCATCCTCACTCCCTCTTGTTTTGACTAAGCAGCTTTACGTAAACAAAACAGATCCAACGTCATTACGTGAAGCAGATCCAGTGCCATTATGTGAAGCAAAGCAGATCGCGTATCAATAACCAAATCAACGAAAGAGAAAACAAGAGAGTGAACTAGAGAGGGAGAGACCAAAAGTGCAAGAGCTTAAAACTACCTCTGTTTTGGCGTGGAGAAACAAAGGAGCATAGCAACCAGATATCCTCATCCTTCAAGCTTAATCTTTGAAGGTGAGTTTCCAAGCTTCTTCCCCCTAGTTTCATCAACATCTTTATTGGTAGTTTTTAGATATTAAACAAAAGGAAAACCCAGCTGTTAAGCGTTGAAAATGAATCCGAAAGCAAAGATGAAAACTGAAACTAAAATAGAGAGTTGTGAGCTATGTTTTTGGCATCGGTTTGCTGGGTCTATTAACATATATGAGGTTATATATAATATAAAGCTTGTTGTCTGTGTTTCTTCCTGTGCATGGGTTCTGTTTATGGCAAGGAAACGAATGCTAGACATAGATGTGTGTGTGTGTGTGTGTGTGTTGCTACATGACAGACAAAGAAGGGAAAAAAAGTTACTGTGTGTGTAAGACGTGGGAAGGAGAGAGAGAGAAGCTAAGTTATTTTGGGTCTTTACATACCTATGTATATATGGGTGTGTGTTTTGCTGCATATGTATTAAAAAGAAAGAAGAATAGTTGAGTAAGTATATGTGTGTGCATGCCGAGGGGAAGGGGATAGTTGAAATGATATATAAACATATCTATAAAATGAATACATACCAGAAGCTTAGGGACCTTGCTGATATAGTTGCTGTTAAGTTATACGAGAGAGTGAAGAAGAGAGGGAGAATCAGAGGAGAATCAGCAAGCAACTCTCTGGGTTACCCATTTTTGACGTGGCATTAATATCAACACAATAAACTGGTAAAAAAAAAATTTCCGACGTGGCCAACGGACGTATGACGTTCTGTCAGTTTTGGGTATGTTTGGTCCCTTTTTAATACTTCTGGGGTAATTTTGGTACCATTTTAATACTTCCGGGGTAAATTTGATACCAAAAAAACTTCCAAGTGCTGGACGCTCCATTTGCAAAACTTCCATGGCAAATTTGGACTTTAACCCTTTTAAAAACATATCTTAATTGGGGACATTAAATCCCTAGTTTGTAGTTGTGCATCTTTGAAAGTCACAAGAAAAAAATATAAACAATAAAAAATGGTAAAATTAAAAGATAAATATGCAAAGAAAATTTGAGGAATTCCAACAAGAGAATAAAATTACTTACATTAGTCGTCACGAGTATAAATGAGTGGATCTTATTAAAAAATGTTTTTGACAAATAAGAGAAGAGAAGCAACTCTCCTTATCCTACTTTTTCAAAAACGTTGTATGAAACTAAGTATTGAATAATGAGTAGACTCCAATTTTACCCTGAGAGCTTCTACGTAGGAACTGTAGGTGGAAAAGTTTTTTATGGCTTAATATTGTCCAAAATTATTAAAATAGAAGAAATGTCACCCTATTCCAATGGTAGTCCAACGAATATTTACCATGTTCGACCTTATAACTTGTATAATGCTAGTGGGCATGACTATGGTTTCTTCTTTAGTCTTTTTTTTCCCTCAAGTTTTTGAAGAAAGAGTAACGTTACCCCAAAAGTGTTTAAAAAAAAAAACAAGAGCAACGCCACACAAATTTAACAACGATATTGGGGAAAAAAAATCATACAAAAGACCTATGAAAAATGCCAAATGATATATAAATACACAATTTTATAATTAAATAGGGTAGATCTCGAGAAATATTAGATCAAATCTATAAATATTACATACCTATTTAATTTAGTTTACATATTTTTCCCATAAATATAATCATATGATAAAAGTAATATTTTTACAAAATTTACTGATATCCTTATTATATTGCAGATAATATAAAATAAAATAATAGATTTGAAGAGATGAGCTCTTAATGGCAATTTGAGACAAAACCCTAGAATAGAAGGAGCCCACCACGTGGTGGAGAATGGAAGATATCAAAAGATGGGGTCTTCAACCGTAATTCGCTACGAAGTCGAAGAGAAAAAGGAAGGAACACTACTACAAAAATGGGATATTACTACCTTAAAAGACGTCCTTATTAAAAAATAGGAAATATAAAAAGAAGACGGTGACATTCTTGTAATTATATTCAAGGAGGTTGGGCCTTAGGTGTTCTGAATTATAGTTTAGGACTTGTAAGATTGATTTTTGTCGTCCTAAATTTGTTTCAGAACGCCTAACATCTGGGTATATTGTTCGCGCCATGGGAAATATGAGAATTTTTTGTTTGGCGCCATGGCATTTAATTCTTTTTAGAATAAAATTCATTTTGGCCGTCCTAAAATTATTTCAGGACGACTAAAAACTGGGGAAATAATTTTTGTGCATGAGAAATATGGGAATATATTGTTTGGCGCCATGGTTATTCATTTTTTTTTAAACATTGGTGACCTGAAATTAAATTCAGGCCGCCAAAATTTTAATTTTGGCGACTTGAATGATATTCAGGTCGCCAATTATGGAATTTTGGCGACCTAAACTTTATTCAGGCCGCCAAAATTTTAATTTTGGCGAACTGAATATAGTTTCAGGCTGTCAATTTTTGAACACTGGCGACCTAAATTTTATTCAGGTCGCCAATGTTCCCTTTTATTTGAAATATAATTCCTTCTATCTCAATTCTCTCTTGCTACCCGACTCACACACACAGTGCAAAACTCGTCTAGATCTGCCTAAACTCGTCCATTTCTCTCATGCTAAACTCGTCTCCTCTCCCACTCTCCAAATCTCACGCCTTGTCCTCCCTCCTTCTTCCCTCTCTTGATCCTTCTTCCTCCTCCGCTCCTCCTCACGCCTTATCTGCGTGCTCAAACGGCGACAGCCATGGTAGCCCACCAGCAACGGCCGCGGCCTCCCTTTCCATCCCTTACGGTGACAACAAAGGTGAAATGCAGTGGGAGGATGATGAAACGTAGCGGGGTTGCAGAACGACAGATATGGGTTGCTGGGTTGTTGATCGACAGATCGAGGTTTTGAGTTTCGTGGATCTGATTCTCACGACTCCTTCAGGTAAACCAACCCTCGCAGCTCTGATTCTCATGGCTCCTCCCTCACCAGCGTTTCTAGTGGCAACTTTTTTGCCCTCGTCATCTATCTTTATTAGGATTTGGATTTTTTTTCCCCTTTTCTTCTTCTGATTGTTAGATCTAGAATGTTGGACCTGTTTCTCTATGTACTCATCTATTTCATCTTCAATAATCATTGATTTTTTAGTATTCTATTACGGTATGAAGTCCTTAATTAATCAGTGTTTTTTTAGATTCTTTTACTATCTTGTGGGGCTTCTTGTGTTTTTTTCTTTTTTTTTTTTATGACCATCTAATGCTTAGCTTTGCTTCCACTCTCTCCCTTTGTTTTGATTGGAATTTAAGCTATTATTGATATTGAAGATTTTGTGTTCTTTTCGTTATGATTTTTCTGTTAGCCTCGTCAAAAAAATTTATTCTTTCATTCTCTGACGAACCAAACGGACCGAATAAGTTGTTGATTCTATTGTTAGTTTATTAAAGTTTTAACACCTCTTTCTTCTCATCAGCTTTGGATCTATATTATGTTATTTGAGTAAAGATGATGTATCTACATCTGATTTGTATCTATTTAGGATGCCTTAAATAAGGCATCCTAAATAATAATTAGGACACCAAAATTCACATTTTTTACTCCCCTTCGTTAGACATCCTTCTGATAAAGGACGTTAATTGGGTCTTATTTAGGATATTATTTGTTTTTTTTTTTTTGTAGTAGTGGAAGGTGGTGTTAAATTGTAATTTTCACCGAGATCCACAAGAAAGGAACAAATATTATGAAGAATAATTCAAGTCAAAGATATAATATAATATAAGGATAAATATCATTTTTGTCCTGGAGGTTTTAGCTAAGGAACACTGGGCACCCGAAAGTTTTTTTTGGAGCAATTTTGCCTTAGAAGTTAACAAAACGTAGCAATCTTGCCCTTTCATTAATCTTAACCATTAAATTTGTCCTACGTTTTGTAAGCTTCCAGGGGAAAATTGCTTTTAATAAAATTTTCAGGTGCCCAGTGCTCATCAGCTAAAACTTCCAGGGTAAATTGCTACGTTTTGTCAACTTCTGAGACAAAATTGCTCCAAAATAAAACTTTCAGGTGGCAGTGCTCCTCGACCAAAACTTATGGGGGTAAAAATGATACTTATCCCATACAATATAACATAATATTGTTGTAAAAATAAAGATATATCTGAGATAAGAGATAGAGAGAAAGGAGAAGGATCAATTCTCATTTAAGTGTATACTCAATGTTTACACAAAGCCTTTATTTATAAATTTTTAGGAGGTTTGTAGGAGAAGCCACTTACAGGAGAAGCTACTTGCAAGAGAAGCCACTATTAAATAAAACTTGTAGAGGAAGCTTCTTGTTGGCTTAGAGAGGAAGTCAATGGACATCCACATAATTAATATTCATAACACTCCTCACTGGATGTTCATTATGAATATTCCTCGTTAAAATCTTTAACTAGGAAAAATCTAGTGGGACAAAAACCTAGCTAAAGAAAAGAGTACATTATTTATTGATACATTTTCCGGTGCTACCTCATTAAAAACCTTCTAGGAAAATCCAATGGGATAAAACCTAGATAAAGGAAAAAGAATACAGTATGTATCAACTCCCCCTCTTAACAACATCAATTGAGATCTTTGAATTTCTGAATACCGATGCCATAGACAAGCTTTACAAAGATTGTACCTGGAAGTGACTTGGTGAATAAATCTGCTAGATTTTCACTTGAATCGATTTGCTGGATATCTATTTCAACATCATTTTTTAAGATCATAAGTCAAGCAGAATTTTGGTGAAATATACTTTGTTCTATCACCCTTGATATAACCTTCTTTAATATGGACAATACATGTAGCATTATCCTCATATAGGATAGTTGGGACCATTTTATCTAAACATAAATGACAAATTGTTCGTATTTGATGTATTATTGACCTCAACCATATGCACATTCTCCACTTACTTCATGCATTGCTAAAATTTCTACATCATTAGATGATGTGGATGATATAGTTTGTTTTATAGATCGCCAAGAAATAACGACACTCCACATGTAAACAGATAGCCTGTTTGTGACTTACCATCGTGTGGATCATACAAAAATCTTGCATTTACATAACTAGCCAATTATGCTTGGATACATTTGAGTATTATAACCCTGTGTCCATAATGTCTCTAAGATAACAAAGATTGTGTTTTACTCAATTCCAATGCCTTCATGTTGGTAAAGAACTATATTGTGTTAATAAATTAACATCAAATGATATAGGGTTAAGGAGCAACTTGGCCAATAAACTATTACCTTAGGAGCGCCTAGCACAAAATGAACTTTTATTTCAAGAGCTCCTAGCAAAAAAAAAAAAGTTTTACTCCAGGAGCGCTAAGCACAAAAATGTCCATGTGCAATCCACCCAAAATTCGACTGTTGTAAATCCTTACCTGAACCCCCAACCATATGCATTGGGATTAGAAAGAGTGAATGCAAAATAAATAAATAAATAAATAAAAATCACAAATTATATTAATTATCTTATATTAATAATTATTATCAGTTATCTTATGCAATTATTAAATATATGTTTACTCTTTAAATTAAATTTTTGTTGTTGTAATTCTTTTCAATCTTTTAGAAATATCACATATTTATGTGCATATAATATGCATAAAATTGATACTTATGTGCGTAAAAATATCACATAATTTATAGGACACCTTTATTTATTTGGTTATGTCCTTCTCTCTTGTCTCTGCTGATAAATGGATCAAATTCATTTATATTTATATGTATAAATATAATATTTTTGTAGATGAAAATTGATATACAACTGATGAATTCAAATCTTATTATCGGTTGAGTAGATATTCTAGGAGCATTACTTTTAAAAATGGGAAGAAGGCTTCTAATTTTTTTTTTTTGGCAACCGAAAGATCCCATCACATTAACTATTTTAAATTGATAATAAATAAAACTAAAAAAGTACTCATATTATATGCACTTACATCAATAACTAAAAAATCTCATTAGTCGTATATCAACTTTTATGCATATTTATACGCATGTAAATATGCGATATTCTTAAAAGATTGAATAGAATTACAACAAAAAAAATTAAATTTAAAGAGTAAATAATATAATATTATAGTCAATAATTGAATAAGATAACTAATAATAATAATTACTATAAGATAACTGATATAATTTGTAATTTTTTTGTTGTTGCATTCGCTCTTTCTAACCTCAATGCACATGGTTGAGGGTCTAGACAAGGATTTACAACAATCAGATTTTAGGTGGATTGCACATGGACTTTTTTGTGCTGAGCGCTCATGGAGTAAAACTTTTTTGTACTAGCCGCTCATGGAGTAAAAGTTTGTTGCCCAATCTGCACTTTAGATAAACGGACATTAACTTTTTCTAACGACGTTATGCTGACCGCACGTTTTTAAGAGTTTTTTGGTATTTTTGGTCCACTTGAAAGTTATTTATGCTGGGCGCTCATAAGATAATAGTTATTTGTCAAATTGCTTCTTAACCCAATGATATATCAGGATGTGTGTGATTAGCAAGATACATTAGTGTTCCAATAGCATTAAGGTATGGTACTTCTAGACCAAAGTAATCCTTCTTCACCTTCTTTGCTAATTATTCAAGGTCGAAATGGATCTTTATCCTCTTACAAAGACTTTACAATCATTGGAGTACATAATGAATGTGAGTTATCCATATAAAATCGCTTGAAAACCTTTTTTGTATAAGCTTCTTGATATACAAAGATCTCATTCTTTAAATACTCAATCTGTAATCCAAGACAGAATATTATTCTTCCCAAGTCCTTCATTTCAAATTCTTTCTTCAAACAATTAATAAAGCTTTTCTGGAGTTCCAATAATGTTGATATCATCAACATAAACAGCAATTATAGCAAATTTACTTCTAGATCTTTTTTTCAAAAAGATGCATGGGCATAATGGGTCATTTTTTAACCACTCTTTCAACAAATATTCCTTGAGACAATTATACCACATGAGTATTGTTTTTGAGAACTGAAATTAGATGCTTATGGCATCTTGAGTCCTTCAGGGTCTTTCATATAAATACTACTGTCAAGTGGGCCATAAAAATAGGCAGTCACAACATCCATTAGGTGCAAATGAAGTCCTTCATTTACTGACAGGCTAATCAAATAACAAAAAGTATTTGCATTCACTACTAGTAAATAAGTTTCTTTAAAATCATTGCCAGGTCTTTGTATGAATCCTTAGGCTACAAGATGTGTCTTATATCTTATAATTTCACCCTTTTTATTTCTCTTTTGTACAAAAACTCATTTGTATCCAATTGGCTTTACATTATCAGGTGTATTGACTACCAGTCCAAATACTTTTTGTTGCTTTGCAAGATTACCTGCAGTGGTTCTTTTTCATGTATGTTGCTATATTTTTTTAATTTTGTTTAGTTTCCTGTTTGCGTAAACTTATGCATAATGCATATCCTATATTGTGAGCAACATGGCATTCTATGCCCCCGCTAATGTTAGTATCATGGACCAGAAACAATCATGGTGCAAAAAATTAGTTTAAAACAAAACCAAATGAAGATATATTTTAGATAGCTCTCTTGATTATTCTATTATAAAGTGATTCAAGTCTCACCATCTTTCAAGATAAGGTTTTTTTTTTTTAAAAAAAAAAAATGGCTTCTGAACTTCAAGAATGACTGGTTTTTTCTTTTCAAGATGGCTTTTGGACTTCAAGAATAAATGTTAAATGATTCGTTAAAACTGAGCCGAATGCATCATCAGTAAAGGAATATGTTAAAATAAACCGAACTGATAACGGCCGGAATATGTTAAATAACGTCATTACTACAAGATTTCAAGATATATAAACTTAGTGAGGGTGAAAAGTTGTATCCTTGTTTATTGCAGTTTTATTTTTTTAGCATTCGATACTTGAGACAAACACTCTAAATTAAAAGCATGAGTTTGTCAAATGAAAATTGATTACCAGGAGTATAAAGGGATGGAAATTTATTTTCCCAAATGTAATTCACATGTCTAACAAGCTCTTTACTTAGGGTGTATAAGAACTGAACACAACTTTTGTGGATTCAGAGACATTGGTAAAATGGGGCATGTGCTAACAATAAAAAAGCGATGTTAAATAATAAAAAGAGCGGAATGGCTTTTCAGTATTACGACCTTGTGACCCTTGTTTTTGTTATGTTAACATTTGCAAACTTGTTAACAGTGACTATTGGTGGTTCCATTCCAACAATGTTATCGTTACCTGTGTTGGGTATGCAATCTCTGAACAACATTACATTGATTGCATCTTCACTGTTGTTTGCATAAGGTACATAGGTAGTACTATCATGGATTTGGAAAGGATTAGTGAGAGCGAGGACAAAAAATATGGAAATATATATGGGGGGAGAAAAAAGACCCTCTCAACGATTCAAGATAACTGACAAGAAAATTAAGTCCTCAATAAATGCTTGGTTTTGAAAATACAATTAAGTCCTCAATAAGTGACATGTTACACATGTTAGATGCACCAACAAAAAATTTAAACGAGTATTGGAAAAATAAGAATAAAAGCAACAGGAACTAATTAATTAAAACCTGTAACACGGCAAGGCAATCCCTCAGCTTAAACCCACGGTCAGGGGTGTCAGCAATGTATATTCTTAAACGACAATAGCAAGGAGTACCTCGATAAAGTACTTATCATGCATTCTTGCCCCATCTTCGACCACAATAAAGCTGGAAGAAATCTGATCACATCTATCTATTGTGAAATTATAATACAACTCAAAGGGAGAAAATTAAATTTTGAAAATTTAAATATTGAATGCTTCTAACCAATTAGATCTTCATTTTTTTCCTATGTTATTTGTAATGTTTTTTATATGAACATAATTGAATGCTTTCTCGTCGAGATTGGGAATTTTATTTCTTTGAAACATGTTGCGCTATGGAATTTGATAGTATGTGATCACTTTTTATACTTGTCAGTAGAGAAGTGGCGATGATCATTGTTAGGATTATGACTAATCTCATACTCATAAGGTATGAAATTGGTTCTTCCTGTTCATACTGGAGAGGTATCTAGAAAGCCTGTAATACCCTAAAATTTGACGTAGGGCAAATATCATAAATTTGTAGAATATACCTATTGAAAATAGGTGAATATGAGGTCTCAAACACCTTGTATTGAATTTATCTTATTATTAAGACAATTTCTCCTGAGATTAAATAATGTGCGAAAAGGTCCCTAAGACATTAGATACTTTGCAAATAGGTCCCTAAAATATTTATGGGTTATAAAATACCCTGAGAAAATTATGATAAATCCTAAAAGGCAACTAAATATTTATTAAAAATTAGGGAGTATGTTTTCTCTAATTTAGGTAATTTATGAGATTATTTTCCTTGGAAAATAATGAGGCAAAATTAAATATCATTTTGGGGAACATAAATTGCCCCATGGTTTTTAATATTTTGCATAATGCATAAATTATCAATTTCAGTAAAATAGTTGTGAGATAATAATTATTACTAATTAAGAAAATTGTCAACAATTAGTAAGTGATTAATTAGATAATTAATAGCTAAATGTTTAGACATAAGATAAAGAGAAAAAGGTGAAAATTACTTAAAATAAATAAATATATATATATATATATATATATATATATATATATATATATATAAACGAAAATTAGAAGAAAAATAAAGAAAAATGAAATGAAAATTAAGAAATTAATATCTAGATATTTGCATTAAAATAACATTATAAGTTAAGACATGTGGTAATTAAATAATATTATAATAGTAAAAATGTGAACATGATAAATGACCATGGATAGAAATAAAATCCTACCTAGAAAACCGTGAACTAGGTTTCTTGAGTCAGAGTATATTAGGAACAAGTGAATTTCTATCTCGGAGTGGACTATCTCCAAAGTCATTTCTGTAACCAATGGAGTGATTTGGAGATCCGGCCAGGAAGATATTTTGTGGGATTAAAGCAGATAGTAGAAATGAGAACCGATAGAAAATAATCCCGTTGTGGGAATCTGGGGATAAGTGGGGAAAAACCAGAGTATAATGTTAATCAGTGGATTTTTGTCTCGGAGTTAGTACCGGACAACGTTATTTCTGTAACCGGTCACGAATACCGAGGATTTTCGGCAGATAACGGAATATCCTTAATAAGAGTGTAAGGATAGGAAAGTACAGTATTCTTAAAGAGGAAGAAAAGATCCTCAGAGTGTTGTTCCCGGAATTTTAAGATTTTACGAAATTTCGCGATCAGGATACTGAATCAGGAATTTTACCTGATAAAGCAAAATGACATAAGGCTTGATGATGCAGCAGGGATGACATCATCCTTGAGAGGTGTAAGGCCAAGATCTTGCCACCTCCAAGAAGTGCGATCCGACGGTCCAGAATTCATCTGACAAAGCATGAATAGTAACTTGGATTTTTCTATAAATAGCCCTTCACTTCTCTTCATTCTTCACCAATTCACACAATCCTAGAGAGAAGTTATAGAGAGAGAAGCTCTGGAGGAGGAGCAAGAAGTTCATAGCGAAGCTCTGAGTAAGTATTTCGGTCCCTAGTCTTTAGTCTTAAGTTCTTTCGGTAGTTCTTAGAGTTTTAGAGTAGATCTTTAATCTTCCAGTATATTTTAGATATCATGTTTTAGGATAGATATGATATTTATTTTGGGAAATATATTGGAGTTAGAGATATGTGGAAATTCTGGAAGATTAGGGTCAAGATAGCGAAGTGCTGGCGAAATTCCGCCGATTAGGGGATCAGGGGCAAAATGGTAATTTGTACCTAAAATGCCTGTTATGATATCAAATATTGATAAATGTGATATTATCATTATAGGATATCAGTAATCTTGTCCCGCTGTCATTTCGCTGTCGTTCCGCTATTTTCCGTCAAAAGTACAGTTTATCGTCAACGTACTAAACGCTCGTCAATGAAGGTACGTTCGCGTACTGTAACACTAACTCTGATGCTTATTGTATGCTTATATGTGATAAACAACTATACAAGTGAATTGTATAGATAACTTTACATGTGATGTGTATTGTTAACATGGATAACTATACATGTGAATTGTATAGATAACTGTACATGCGATTTGTATAGATAACCTTACATGTGATGTGTACGGTGGATATATTAATCTTGCATCTGCTATATACTTATGTGTTGATTAATGCTGTGATGTCATACATATATTGTTTACATAAGTATGAGGTTAACCGTTACATGAGGTTCGATGCATGGACCTCAGCTCTTAATATAGCTTCAGGATCAGCAGGACTAAGCACCAAAGATAAGGGCAAGCAGCATGCTTAGAGTCCCAGCCGAAGAATTTCTTTTTGGACTTGTATTCCCATGTCAGTAAATATTCAGACCTTTGTACTGTTGTATAAGCAACTAGGTACCTCAACATGATGTTTATCAGATACTCTCTCTTTTAAATTGCTCTGATGCTTTACTCTAATGAAAGTACCTCATTCCGCTTTTGAAAAAAGAGATGTTACAAAGCCTCCTTATAGCATGGTCAACCTGTTCTACAAGTTGCAAGATTGCCTCCAGTTGAGAAACCATAAAATGTGGAGGCCGGGAGGTAGAGGCGGATGAAGGAGAGGAGAAGCAAGCGGTGGAGGTTTGGGACAAGGAGAAGGAGAAGGAGAAGGAAGAGGTGGAAGATGATGTAGAGAGCTTTCTAGCAAGTCTTCCGCACGGTATTTCAATGTAGGGGAAAAAAATGAAAATTGAGAGTTTAAATAGACATATGGAAGGAATGTGAAAAAACCATTACTGCACGTGTTGAATGTTGAACAAGAAGTAACAAAATGGTACTTGGTTCTCCTTACAATCATTGGATAACGAGGAGGCATCTAGACTCAGCATGGGGGAAGAGGAAAGGTTTTGAAAGCTTTAATTAATATTTATCAAGTTAGAAACATAAAGTATGTTAGTGTTATTTGTAAGTATGTTACAAGAATTATTTACAGTTATTAATTAATAATCATGAAGTATGAAATATTTTTAAAACTTTTTTTAATATATTTAAAATACAATAGTTGTGTTCAGTTATTACCTCCATTGTCGTCTTCCTCTTCCTCCTTCTCATTCTCATCATCGGAGGAAGGAGATAAAAGGTCTAACTATAAGTCATATTCAATGTCATTGTGATGAAGTATAAGGTTCAACTACATGTTCAGCTTGTTGCTGTATGCCATTAGACTCCTTGTGTGGCGGTCAAGACCTCTATTTCAAGAGGAGGAGGAGCTTCCAGGGATCTTAACATTATGAAGGAGAGAAGGAGGAGACCAATAAAGAAAAGTAGTAAGAATCATGAGGAATATGTGAGTTTAAATAGAGGTCTAACGGATGTTACGAAGGGTTATGAAAGTATTAAATGATGTTTGTTTCTTAAAATCATTATGTTTTGTTTTTGTTGATATTAGAGGCTATAAGACAAATTGTTTATCAGTGTTGTGTTACAGTACAAAAGCTTTGAAGGAACCGTCATTTTTGTCACGACATAAATTATGGCTTTTAATTTATACATAATAATGCGCATAATTAACCATTATTTTTAAGCATTATATATTATTGCATGACCTCCATCTCAACATACATGGCATTTATTCATTGTGGCCATTATATATTAAGTGTTATAGATGCTTGAATATGCAGTAGTGTAATTGTTTCATTTTTTTTCACTAAATAAATTACGAATAATATTTATAATTGTTATATTTTTTATTTCACAAATTTTGCTTCACAATATATGATCATGCACATATTTAACTATAAGTTTTAGTGGTGTATATTCTTGTGCAAACTCTGCCTTGATATTCACAAAGGTTATTTGCTGTAGCCATTATTTATTACGTCATATATGCACAATTTTATAGTAGCGTGACTGAAAAAAATTAAACGTGTGTATAAGTCAAATAAAATTTCAATATTTTTGACTTCTTCCTCTGTTATGGGTGGGGGATTATCACACATTTTTGGGGCTAATGAGCTAAATTGTACTATGGCACATAGTACTTTGTTGATAATATCTTTGTCCCAAATTATGTACACATGGCACGACATATTGGACCTATAACTCTTATTTAACAAACGTCTAGCCTCCGTTAAGGTTGAGGATTATTTCCAATGCTATTGAGTTTAAGCATAAAATCATCACTATGCTTAAGTTTAAAATGCTTGCAGCTCCTCATTTTACACCTTATCCTACATGTGCGAATTGATATAGAAGAATGTGACAATTGCCATGCCATGACTTGTCGTTTTGTATTTTTTTAGAGTAAAATACATCAAACTCCCCTCAATTTACTCTAAATTACAAAGATCTCCCCTTTATTTTGAGAACCAATATGGACCTCCCTTAAAATCAAAATTTATGTTACATAAACCTCCCTTCTAATTTTTATACTTAACATACATCCATCAAACTGTTATTTGATCGTTAAATCATAACATTGACTAGTCATTCTGACTAAAATACTTCTCCTTAAAATAAATATTAGTTAACAATCATTTCACAACATATCTTTATCCAAAATTAAAAAATAATTTTAATATATATTTTAATTTTTTGGTCATATTTTTAAATTGATTAACATATTACAAAGTTCATTAATTTTATATTATAATTTTTTCCAACAAATTTAAATGCTTAATATCCTTTATTTATTAAAACTTAATTATGATGTAATCTTTTAAACTTGCTTGTGGGATAAAATATTTTTCAAAATTATATAGGGAAAATTAAAATAAAGGACCTAAATAAAATAATATTTAATTAGAAGGACCATAAAAATTGTAATTATTAAGAAGGACCGAATAAGCTTAAAAGTACTAAATTACCCTTTAGCTTCCCCAACATAGAAAACAAAGAGTAAAACGTCTTCTTCTATCATCTCGTGAATATCAAGGTGAGGCCATTTGGAAATCTAGTATTGGAAATTAAAAATGACAATATTTGTTTAAAGTGTATGCATAGTAATGAAGTTCAAGAACAACTTTGTTCTAATTAACTTCTTGTTTTTATAGGATTACCAAAAATCGCTGTTTTTAATTTCTAAAACTGGATTTCCAAATGACTCCACCTTGATATTCATGGAAGGATGGAAGAAGGTATTTTGTTCTTTGTTTTTTGCGTTAAAGAAGCAAAAGAGTAATTTAGTACTTTTAAGTTTATTCGGTCTTTATTGATAATTACAATTTTTATGGTCCTTCTAATTAAATATCATTTCATTTTGGTCCTTTATTTTAATTTTCCCAATTATATATATGTATTTTCAATTAAATTAAAAAATGATATAATGTTTAGATCCTTATATTAATATAGTATAATTCAAAATATTTAAATATATTTCGTTGAATATATGTTTATTAAAAAAATACTAGGATTTTCAATTAAGCTATTAATATTTTTGAAATAAAATTACTTAAATTATTTATAAATTTAATAAAAAATAATATCAAATTGATCTTTAATAAATATGAATGGCAAAAGATAAATTATGGATTTAGTATAATGAGGGGTAAATTAGTAAATAAGATTTATTTTAATATGATTTTTTTTAATTAAAAATACAATTTAAAAATATTTTTAGAATATTTTTTAATGGTGTTAATGGTTTGGAATAAAATAAATTATTACAAAATAAATAGATGTTTATGTAATTAAGGAAAAATAAAAGAATGATCTGAATATTTCACTCTCTTGTTTGTTTAAGGAAAGGATTGAAAGCCATCATTTTTTTGCCCAAAAGGAAAGCCATCATTTAGATTCCATGGTCGTCTGACTAGGACCCGACATTATCTCTATGTTATGTTGTCATCCCTGACGCTTCCTAAGTTCCACTACTTTCTTTTATTTGATCTTTCACTTTCATAAATAAATTCCATTTTCTTTTATTTACCTTGTCTTTCACTATCATAAATTCCATTTTTTTTCCTTTTATTTCATCTTTCACTTTCATAAATTCCATTTTTTTTCTTTTATTTCATCTTTCACTTTACCCCCTCCCCCAACCCAAAAAAAAAATATTTTTCCATATCTTTTTTATGCTAAAATCTATTTCCAAATCATCATTAGGTAATGTAACATCCCCAATTTTTATCGCTAAATTTCAAAAAATATTAGGATGCTATTTTTGAACTAATTTGAGAATTAAAGAAAATCAAAATAATGGTCTAAGAACATGAAATATAGAATAGAGAAAAGAATGAAATGTTGTAATACCCGGATAATTATTTATCTGGAATATTATATTAACAAATAAAACCTATTGGTAATAGGTGAATGTGTGGTCTCAAAGTGTAAGATAAGTAGTTTAAGTTCAAAGGAAAATAAAGGAAATTAAGGGCCGGAAAGGCTTAAAAATGCATTTTAGGGACATAAAAAACATCCTAAAAGGAATTATGAAAAATTCTAAAGGGCATAAGGATAATTATTAAAAATTAGAAAGAATATTGTCCTTAATTTAGACAATTTATTAAATTATTTCTTATGAAAATTAAAGACTAGAACCGGCCTTAAGATTTTTGATAATTTGGATAAAGCTTAACTTAGAGATATAAATAGAATTGTTGTGAGAAAATAATTGGTTTTAATTGATAAAAATTATTAAGAATTATTTAGGGATTAATTAAGTAATTTTTAGGAATTTTGTAAGATTATAGAATTTAGGAGATATGAAAGTTAATTAAATATAAATAATTACTATTAATGAATAATTATTAGTAAGGGTCTAATTAAATAATTAGTAAGGAATAAGAGGTAATAATGCTAGTAATAAATAAAGATCAATGACTTAGGATTATTTAAGGAATTATAAAAGCTTAAGTCAATTATGGACCAATAAGGAAATTCTTGGGAAATAAATATTTGTGGTTGAGATAAATGGAAAAAAAAAATATATATATATATATATATATATAATTAAGGGGGGGGTGACCGAAATTTTTGGAGAGAAGGATGAGTGGATATTTTAATAAGATAATATAAAAGTTAAAACATGTGTTAATTAGGTAATAATATAATAATCAGAGGAAAAATGAACAGGATAAACGAGAACGGATAGAAATAAAATCCTACATAGAAAACCGTGAATTAGGTAATTAGGACCAGAGTATATTATGAACGAGTGAATTTTTATTTCGAGATGGCCGGTCTTCGAAGTCGTTTCCGTAACCGACGGAGTGATTTGGAGATCCAGATAGGAAGATATTTTGTAGGAATTAAGCAGATAACCAAAATGAGAACCGATAGAAAATAATTCCGTTGTGAGAATCTGGGGATAAGAAGGGGAAAACCAGAACATATTATTGATCAACAAATTTTTATCCAGAAGATGGCACCGGCCAACGTCATTTCTGTACCCGGTAGAGATTACCGAGGATTTTCGGCTGATAACAGAGTATCCTTAACAAGAATATAAGGTCAAGAAAACCCAGTATTCTTGAAGGGGAAGAAAAGATCTTCAGCGTGTCATTCTCGGAATTTTAAGATTCTACAGAATTTCGCGATCGGGACACCGATCCAGGGATTTATCAGATAAAATAAGTGGATAAGATTGGATGATGCAAGCATGATGAGGTCATCATTCTTTGTCTCTTTGTGGATGATGAGGTCAGCCAAGAGAAGGAAGGGCCAAGATCAAGCCACCTAGCAAAAATACGATCCGACGGTTCTAATTCGGTCAGACGAAAATTACGAAACTACCCTTCCCTTCACCTATAAATACCCCTTCACCATTTCACATTTCTTCACACCATTCTCTCTTGATAATTTCGAAATTTGGGAGAGCAAGAAGGAAGGAGAAGTCTGGAGCAAAATCCTAGCGAAGCTCTAGTAAGTTTTCGGTCCTTAGTCCTTAGTTCGGTAATTCTTTCGGTAGTTATAATAGGATTGCTAGGGTAGTCTCTAAATTCTCAAAGTTAGTTAAATATCATGTTTTAGGAATAAATATGATATTTTCCTTGGTAATATGATAGAGGAAAAGTTATAACAAAATTTTGAGAAATTGAAGTTAAAACATCGAAGCTCTGGCAAAATTCCACTAAGTAACCAAACTAAGGGCAAAACGGTAATTTGTACCTAAAATGCCTATTTTGGTCTTAAATATTCATACAAGTGATATTATCCTTATAGGATATCTGAAACCACGAACCGCTGTTTCCGCCGTCTCCGCTGTCACCTCTGTTGTACCGCTGTCAAACGTGCCGTAATTTGACGAAAGTACCAGAAATCGTCAACGGAGGTACGGACGTGTACTGTAACCTTAACACTTATGCTGCTTATATTCATATATGTGATTGATATGTCATTTTTTGAGACTTTGCCGAGAGAGGGCAGTTGTACATACAGCTTTGTACGGGTTATAGTCTTGATAACGCCGTAAGGTTTTCCTAGCGCTGAGGACACGATGGGCCGTCGTGGCACTGGATATGTGTAGACTTGTTGTGGTACTTGTTGTGTGATTTAGTATTGATATGCTGTGATGTTATTATGAATATATGTTGCCATATACTGTTTATTTGAGCATAAGGTTAACCGTTATCTGAGATCCAATTGGAAATTGGATCTCAGGTGTAGCTTCAGGTTCGGGAAAACCAAGGGTTGAGGTTCGGGGCAAGTAGCCGGCGTTGGATGGCAGAAGGAGTTTACTTCTGTAGCTCTATTAAATCTGGTTAGACGCTACCCTTTCTGAGCAATGGATGTCTGTATGAGTACAATTACACTGTGGACATATATCTTTAAATTTAGTTACTCAGTTGATAAAAATGCTCAACTCTGACCACCGTTCTTATGTTTTTTTTTTAAAAAAAAAAATTTCCACCACATTTAAAATGGGATGTTACAAATGTGATTGAAAATTGAAGTGGGAAATTCTAACCAGGATGAATGGGATCTAATTATACTTTTATAAAGTATCTAATTTTCTTTTATAAAATAAAAATATAAAATATAATGCAGTAGATACTTATTTAAATTGATTTGGGTAAATGAGATTATTTCTTGGTAATTTGAATTTACCATTTATGTATTTGAGTAGGGAGAAATACTAAAAGATGAATTTAATGGAAGTATGTGTGTTTATTTGAATTTCTATATATCAATTATTTATATTTTATTAATATTTTATTTTGAAAAAAATATGTAAATATTGGAATTATAGAGTGTTGAAATATATCTATATATAAAAAATAATTTTCCAGTTATAATTTATCAAAGCTGTATTGTTTCCCTTTTTTCCTTTAAACTTTGATATTAAAGAATCAATAGTGGCGGCCATGTGACCATGTGCATAGCAATGAAACCATTGCATTTTGTATCACAAGGCATGATCTTATCCATTTGTGTGATCATGCTAACAGCACACCACATCATTAATGAAAGCAAACAACTTAGGACCACATACCGAGATACAATTGGTGTTATTTCATGACCACACCTATAGAGCCGGGAAATCAAGCCGGTCCTTTTAGGCCTTGGCCCTTTAAAGGTCGGGCTTAAAAATTAGATGAGCTAAATGAAATAAGCCCTGCAGGGGTTAATGATTGTGTTCATAATGCGAGAAAAGAAATTCATAATATTCTTACTCATAAAATATAGCCTACTACTCAAACTGAAGTTCAATTAAATGTCTTTGAGATTGATGATAGTGGCGAAGAAGATGACAATGATAGTCATCGTACTAATGTTGCTTAGTGGTATGCTTCTTATGTTTTATATAAGTTATTTATGGATAATAGTTTACTTTTTGATTACGAATTAGTGAATGTAATTATTTGTTAGATGATTTATGTTGCTTGGGTATTAATATTGATAATATTTATTTGATAAATTAGAATTTTAATTATTATATTTTACTAATTATTTACTTGGAAAAAACAAACAAAGGAAAAATAATTAAAATTTAGAATAATAACATTCGAGCCTTGTAGGGCCGGCCCTGGTGCTCTTGAGGTGGGCTTTGAAAAATAGATTTTTTTTTCCTCTAGGACTTATAGGGCCAGCCTTGATTCCCAATTCTACATACACAGTTTTCAATATCACACAAAGCATTGAACCCAAACTCTACATTGCTCACACCTATGTTGCACCGATACCACACGCCATTTTCGATACGTTACTGATACGTGATGTCGATACGTTACTTCAAAAATACTAATAGTTCGACACATTCCGATATATCTTAGTATTAAATAATAATTTTAATATAATGAGTGTATTTCACATTAAAAACTCAAAATTCATATAGGTAACATTAAAGCTTATTATTGTAGCACATAATAAGGATTGAGGAATAAGTTTATTCAACAGTAAGCAAATCGACGCTCACACAAACAACAACCTAGGAGGTAAACAAATCACACAAATGAGGAATGAGGAATAAGTTTCAGCTAGATAAATACCCAACAATTATACTTCCAATAAGTTTCAGGATAGTCACCGGCTCACACAGGTATGGCGATCACAGACATGGTTCATAGAGACTAAGACATAGAGCAGACACAATCACAAAGGAGGAGGAAGATGTTCATAGTCAGACGCACGAAGCTACGGAGAAAGACTAGAGAACATCGACAGCCGGTGGCATCGAGATGATTTGGGAAACGGGAGAGAGAGATGGAGTCGATGTGAAAAACTGAGATGCTGCTACTCGTAGATCACATCTAGTCGATCGATTAGGGCATTTGTTGCCAAAAAAATTGATTCCTGATTCGCCTTTCAGTTCTTAAGAAAATTACACAAATGTCATTTGACCCATTTGACCAAACCGATTCGCGTTTTCACTTGCCATTCGCGTGTCTGACAAATTTGTGTGTCCCAGACGTGAACAAATTGAAAATTAGTGTATTGGTGCATCATAGGTTTACACATACAAAGAGGGAAGGATTGCACACTTTTCAAATTTAGTGTTAGGAAGCATGTATCAAGTTTCCTGATCTTTTCTTTCTTTCTTCATTTAATATGTTCCCAGTAGGTTCAAGGTTTACTTATCATAATCTTGAAGGCTTTCATATGTTAGCACATAATGTATTGCTTATATTCATTTTGTCTCTTTACAAAGCACATGCAATTTCACGATGATTTAAAGGATGAACAAACTAATTAACCTACAAGCTGCAAGGCATGCCTAACTTAACAACAAGTTCACTTAGAGCACACACTTTCACAGTTATTTACCCTCTCAATACTCTCTTCACTCACTGTTCCTAGAAATCAGTTAGCTACATTTCACTCGAAGTCTCTGAGACCATATTTTGTTGAAGAAATCTAATGATTACGTAGAGCAAAAAAAAAAAAAAAAAAAAAAAACAGATGCAAGGATGAAAGGGAGACAATACCGGTGACTGAGAGGAGAATAGGAGAGGCACCTAGATTAGGAAGAGCCGAAGAGGACAAAGGATTGAGGTCAACTGTTGAGACTACTGTGAGTATGAGTGGCTGAGCGTAGAGACTGAGACAATAGCGTCAACAAGTAGCTAACCTAACTGGAGTGGGTATGAGGCCACTTAAACCTAAACAAGATATAAAAAACATTATCAGGCCAAACTGGACCAGACCACAGGTCTTGAGCCCTTGGACCGATGTCTAATTCGACCCAACCAAACCAGTCTGATATGCTCTACTCAAAGTGCCTCAGAAAATTTTTTTTCTTAACCAGGTTGGGTTAGTCTCCCTCAAACCATTGGGTTTTTTGGACATCTCTAGTGAGAGGTAATCACTTCAATCTTTTTGTGTTGGCTTGTAAGATGTTTGTAAGTGATTTTTAACTATATAGAACTATAAATTTGCTATCGGTTTGTGATATGGACTATGAAATTGTGTTGCTAATGAAATTTTTTTATGGGACTTATTTTTACTGAGAAATGGCTAGTGACATAATATATATAAGATTGATATTGATTTATGATATTGAAAAAATGTGTTGACAACTTGTGAATTGATAATGGCATGTGATAACCTATTGTAATTATATCTCGAGTATTGATATGAGAGGAGATGATGCATGTTGATTCGATGGGAGGTAATTCATTGAGAAAATAAGGTGTTGAATTCTTGTACAAAAGTAGGAAATAAGGTTGTGGGCCTCTAGGTATACACTTGTTAGTCCTTTGGCCCATTTATATTTTGCATAGCCTTGACACCCTACTATTACATTAAAAGGGGAACCCATGGTTTGATCATGTGTTCTATGGATTTTGGCTAGTCCATATAACTTTATCGGTGAGCTTGCTGAGTTAAACTACCATTGACATGGGTGAGTACTAGCACATAGGTTCAGTAAGAGGAAATATAGTCGGATGAAATAAGGGAGGATGTAGAATAAATTATTGTTATTGATTTTTTTTTGCACCCATGTGTTGAATATAAAAATGAAATTATAATATTGTAAACTGATATACATGTGACCATATGACAATTTTTTATAAAGCTATGAATTTATAACTGTCTCACTTGACACCTCACAAGTACTTATTCATATGCATGATGAGATGGATTGGTGGTTGCTTAGACTTTTTCTCACCCTGTTTATTTAACATTTTTTTCAGGTAGCAATTCCCATTCTGATCCAATAAGGAAGGCTAAGGAAGCTTAAGCTATTTTTGCTAAGAGTAGTGATTCCATCTTTTTTGTTTATGTTGTATTATTGTATATTTCCACTTTAAGGCTCATCCTCCATACTTTGATTTATTTTAAAACTTTATGCATTAATAATATACTTTTAATTTTTAGGTACTGAATAACTCTTGATGATTTTGGGTAGCCAAAAGGCCTTAGTATTGTGTTTTTAAAACTTGTATATCCACATCTTGTTTTGATTTTGATATTTTGATATGTGATGAAAAACTAATAAGTTATGTTAGACCTGGCTATCACCCAAGAGGAGGGGTGAATTGGGTGTTTGATAAAACTTTGGGAACTTTGAAAAACTTTTCGCAACTTCTAAATCGAGAGTTAGATACTCAAATAAGCATATACTGAAAATGTAAAAGATAAGAGAAGAGAATATGCAAACTGTGATTTATACAGATTCGGCCCAATCCTTGACCCACGTCTAGTCCCCAAACTTCACTTGAGATTCTTAATCCACTATCTGATTTCAACTTGATTACACGTTCTGTACTCGAAGTAATCCTTTCACTAGGATTCACTTCCCTTTACAAACTATAATCAATACACTTGCTTGATTACACACTCTGTACTCGAAGTAATCCTCTCACTAAGATTCACTCCATTTACAAGCTGTAATCAATACAATGTGTTTCCTACTCAAGATTACCCAATCTTGAGTAACTCTCAAATAAACTGATTTACACTAAATCTTCTCTCTCAGAAGTGAATAGATAATCACTGAAGTATAGTACAAATAATTTGACTCTCTAAGGTAAGCTATATGAGCATTGAGAACAGAGAGCGTATGGGATAAATGTTGGATTCAAAATATCAACATTTCGACAGTGCAAGCTCTCATCATCGTTGTCTCAATCTTGAATGAGTCTCTACTTATAGACAGCTGATATTAGTCTGTTGAAGCATTGGTCTATTGTAGAATATTACCGTTCTAAGTTTTCAGTCTATTGGATAAATAGTCGTTGACGAATTTAAATGCTTTGTCATCGAAGTACTTGGTGCAGAGAGTGACTCTGAATAATAGCCAAAATAAGTGCGTCTCGAAGGAATAATTTCTTCTGCTCAAAATGTTTGTTCATTTGTATCTGTCTTCATTAAATGCGTCTGACACTATAAACCGCCATTTTTGAGGTGCATGTCGGCCTTAGAACTCTCCTCTATTCTCAACTAGACTTCGCCAGGATACTTAGCCGGGATGGCTTTGTTGAGATCTTTTGCCGGGATGGCTACACTGAAATCCTTACCCGAGTTGAAAACAGGAATTCTTAGCTGTTATCTTCAAGGAGATCCTTAGCCGAGTTCTTGTCGAAGTGCCAAGTTGGATTCACTGGGATCTTGTCTTGATGATATCAACATCGGGTAAATATTTGCAAATGCTTATCTCAGCAAGTATGTGCCAGACCATACCGATCATTGTATTTGAAGCACAATCCAAGTTCTTGCAGGAGTGCCATCTCGCATGGCCAGTATAGTTTGCTGTGCCGACGAGACATGTCGGTATCTTTCTTGCTGACGTGATATCTTGCAATTTTGCTTTGCCATCGAGCTATCTCGGCATTTGCTTTGTCGAAGTGATATCTCAGCATTTCTCATTGCTTTTGAGCTATCTCGGCATTTGCTTTGTCAACGTGATATCTCGGCATTTTGCTAATATGGGTCAGCCTTAATTGGGTTCACCGTGTTGGCTCTGTTCCGGCATTACTTGAGTATCCAACTTGTAGTATAGTAGAGTATATCCAATACTCCGAGTATCATTGCAGCTCGTTTATGCCAAAGACTTGATATTGATCATACTTGAGAATTAGTTCATCATACTCGAGAATGTCTTTGAGTGACTTACTGAGATAGTAACAGGGTCCGTTGATTTTCGAGAGTATAATAAGGACTCCCAAGAATGGGCCATTAGGCATTAATTTGATAATGGACTCTGTCTGTGTCAATGCAACAAGAATAAGCTCTAAACTCATTGTATGTTGAGCATTATGATCAGATTAATAGAAGTTGTTCTGAACCAACGTTTTTGCACAATCCTGAATAGACTCTGAACTTCCAAAAATCATATCTCTCTCTTTTGATCTTTTTTTTTTATGTGATCTTGATGTTTTTTGAAAGGTGTGTGAGTCTAGTTTCATATGTCACCAATTTCAACTCATTCCGATGTGTAATTTGTGAGATATGCTTAAATTACCGAACCTTGCTCTGCTGTGTGACAGTGACAGATGGGGAAACTTCCCAAATTCATAGCTCTCTCCTTTGATCTTCTTTGGACTTGAATTTTTGTTAAGATGATGCATTAGAAGTCTAGTTTCATTCAAAATTTGTTTCACCTCAATCCGATTTCCGATTTGGGAGATATCATCAAATTACCAGACCTCGCCCAAGCTGAACGCAAAACAGAGGTGAACAGAGTGGCTGGAATAACATCAACTCGAGTGTTGAAACATCAACTCGAGTTCTAAACTCAAGTTTTGAAAAATGAACTCGAGTTTTTCCCTAAGAACTTGAATTCTTAAGTGAGAACTCAAGTTTTCATGCATATTTTCCTGAAAGCTCGATTTTGCTCATTTTAACTCCAAATTGAGTCATTTTAGCTTCCATTTGATTGTAGAAACTTCCAGTATCACATATAGGAACTTGAATGTTGATAGTCTCATTATAATATGTAAGTTCTTCTTTCTTTAATCTCTCCTCTTCTTCTTCATTATTCCCCATCATTCAACTTGGAACTAATCTACATCAAATATAGCAGTTAGCTAATGTATATGATACAAACCTTTTGCTCTTACTAATGACATCTATTTAAGACATCATCAAAACAAATCATATTCATTAAGTTACAGAGTTGAGCTTGATGGTGGATGTTTATTTTGGGCTTTGAGAAGTCTAAAGCCCAATTGTGTCCATTATAGTGGTTAAATGAACAATTTGATTAAACCCTTAGTTAATTATTGTTTTAGGGGCAGGATTTTACATTAATCTATTAAAAATTAGCTTTGTTAATCCTCTAAATAAAATTTTGCAAAGATTTATAGGTCTAAGTTGACTTACTAGTTTAGGCTTATCCAACTTCAAGATCAATACTAACAAAGTATTGGTGATCTCTTTTATTCACTTCAGCTTCTTCCATAATTCCTTCAACATATTAACAATTGAAACACCTACAATGTTCCAGTTTTGTTGATAAAAGACATCATGCAAATCATCATCTTGAGGCATCTTAAACCCTCCAAATTGAAAGAAAGCTTTCTTGACCTTATTTCCCTTCACCTCCCTTCCCAAATCAGCCAAAACATCATTCTCTACAAACCCCTACTTTTGTTTTGTCTCTATCTAGCCTCTTACTCTACATTTCTCACTAAGCAAATTCATGTAAAATTCTTAGGACATATTCACAATTTTTTCTTGGGTGAAGGGTCAAAAATACACATAACCTTTACCACAAGGATCACCCAGCACCACGACCTTTTTCTGGATAAAAAATACACATAAAGTTACGTTTTAGGGTCAAAAATACCACGGGCCGTTAGTTGACCGTTAACTTGGACGGAAATGAATAGTAACTCGGGTGAAATAACCATTTTGCCTCTAATTTTAATTTTTTTTTCTTTTTTTTAAAAAAAAAACACTAAAATAACCCCTCCTCCGCCAGTGGGCCCCACCACCGGCCACCTCCCTCCCAACTGTCGGTCGCCGCCGGCGACCACCTCCGACGACTTTTTTTATTTTTTTTATTTTTAATTTTAAAAACTAAGGTTTTAAATATTTTTTTCTAAAAAAAATACTAAAATAAACCCTTCCCAACCAGTGGGCCCCACCATCAGCCACACCACCTCCGGCAACTTTTTTTTATTTTTCATTTTATTTTAAAAACTAGGGTTTTAAATATTTTTAAAAAAAACAAAAAACTAAAATAACCCCTCCCCCACCGGCCACACCACCGTCGCCCGCCACCCTCCCTACCACCTCCGGCGGCCTTTTTGTTTTCTTAAATAATTTTTTTAGAAAAAACAAAAAACTAAAATAACCCCTCACTCCGGCGGCCACCTCTGGAGACCTCCTCCGGCAGCGGCCGGAGGTGGGGAGGGCGACGGTCGGCGGTGGTGTGGCCGGCGGTAGGCCCACCAGAGGGGGAGGGGGTTATTTTATTTTATTTTTAAAAAAAACTTATTTAAAAAAAAAGGCCGCCGGAGGAGGTCGTCGGAGGTGGCCGTCGGTCGCCAGAGGTAGGGAGGGTAGCAGCCGATGGTGGTGTGGCCGGTGGGGGAGGGGTTATTTTAGTGTTTTGTTTTTTTAAAAAATATTTAAAACATTAGTTTTTAAAATAAAATAAAAAATAAAAAAAAAGTCACCGGAGGTGGCCACCGGTCGCTGACGGCGGACGACGGTGGGAAGGGAGGTGGTGTGGCCGGTGGTGGGGCCCACCAGTGGTGAAGGGTTTATTTTAGTGTTTTTTTAGAAAAAAATATTTAAAACCTTAGTTTTTTTAAAAAAAAAAAGTCGCCAGAGTTGGTCACCAACGGCGGCCGGTGGTGGGGAGTGTAGCGGCTGGTAGTGGTATGGCCAGTGGTGGGGCCCACTGGCGGGGGAAGGGTTATTTTAGTGTTTTTTTAAAAAAGAAAATATTTAAAACAAGGGGCAAAATGGTAATTTCAGCTTAAAACTAAAGGCAAAATGGTAATTTCACCTGAGTTACTGTTTATTTCCGTCCAAGTTAATGGCCAACGTTGGTCAACTAACGGCCTGTGGTATTTTTGACCCTAAAACGTAACGTTATGTGTATTTTTTATCCAAGAAAAAGGTCGTAGTGCTGAGTGATCCTTGGGGTAAAGGTCATGTTTATTTTTGACCCTTCACCCTTTTTTCTTTATTTTCTAACTACCCTCCTTCCCCATTCCTCAACATTATTATTCTATTTCTTCTTCTTCCAATCACCATCTTTGTATGAGAATACCAAGTATTCATATCTCCTTATTCAATTCGCTTTCCTCTTGACTTTTGAAACCATTTGACTTTTTGTTTCAAAATCTCACTCAACTCATTTTTCAAAAGTTTTTCACGCTACACTAAAAAGGGATTTCTCTACTTGTATCAATTTTCAACTGTATGCCATAGAGCATGCTCATTATTCTTCCTTTTTTTACTCTATTCTTCCAAATACTTCCTTATGCCATATACTTAATCTATTTTGCAACCTACTCAAATTCATATGTTTTTTCAACATTCTTCTAAAATTTTTTTAGCATTACCTGAAAATTCTCATTCGGCTGCCATGTCGCCTCATACCAATAGATATTTCTTCTACAAGAATAAATTTCTGGAAGAAAATCTACTAGAATTGAATGATGATCAAAGAAATTCTTGTTACATTTTTTAAGATTCTCAAATTCCTTTTACCACTGAGAATCAGCCAAACATCTATCTAATCTCTTGTTAACCTAATCCAATCCTTTCTATTTAGGTCCTTTCCAAGTATAAGAAGGATCTATTGCATCCACATCAATCAATTCACATCTTGATTCACTTACTCTTTGCCCTCTCTTTTGTTCCATTAAAGAGTTTCTTTTGTTGAAGTGACCTACCATTAACCATGGTTCACTTATTTCTTCAACAAACATACCCAAATTACTTCACAAACTTTGTCTTTTATGCTAAATTCGACAACCATACATAGCCATAAACAAAAATTCATCATCCCCAAACTTCATTCTATGATGAACAAATTTTTCATCTTTTGCTACTTCCACAATTTGAATCCCCTTATTACTTCATACTAACCAGATTCCCCTCAAAAAGCCTTCAGCTTCTCTCCTCAACAACTTTTTAAAACCTTAACTTCAAACCGCTCTTTCTACAACTACTTTACTTACTCGTGGCTCAAGAATAACCACTACATCTGCCATGTATTTAAACTTCAAATTTTTTAAAGTATCAACAAAACCCTTACTAATTGCTCCTTTAATATTCCAAATTAAGATCTTCATATTAAAAGAAACTTAACCTTAACACAAACTCAACAATCTACTGCAAGAGTCGGAGTCACCAGCCCATCCTTCATATTCTTCTCCGAGCACTCTATCGGATCTTCTTCTTCCCTATAAAAGACCATTAGCTTTGGGTCAATATTAGCTTTCTTCTTCTTTTGAAAAATATTATCCCCTGGATCCATATTTTCCTTATCACCCATCCCTACCTCTTGCTCTTCTCTTCTTCCCCCAACTCCGAACAACTACCTCTCATATACCCCCTTAAAATTTTCACTAACTCCTACTCGGTTATCCTCTACTACTCGTTATAGCCTTTTTCAACTTAACCTACTTCTACTTCCTCTTTTCCTTACTATACTTAATCAAATCATATTTTCTACTATCCTTCTTAACCTCACCTTCCACAATTTTCAAATCCTCCTTAACATTCTTTTTTTTTTCTTTACTTCGAGGAAGCCCTTTCCTCAACTACTTTTGTCTACATACTAGTAAAATCTCTTGAAACATTTTGATTTACTCCATCTTTTACCATCTTATCCCCCATCACAAGTTTCCAATTTCTAAAGGATCAAACCGCAAACCCTTTTGATGATCCTACCCTCTGTTTTCCAATTTCCTTTGCCTACGTCCCCTCTATGTGGTTTTTCATAAATCCTTCTCCCCACCAACATTCCTTCCAGTATCCCCTATCTTCTTACATGCCTCCCTTTCATTATCCTATTTTATATCAAATTCATCACAATTCTCTTTCAAGTGCACATATCGCTCACACTTCTTTTATAGCAACCTTATACACTCATATTTCACACACAACAACTCCCCCTTGACCTCAAATTTTGGCACCAATGGCTTTGTCAGGTCTAATTCAATGCACATCTTAGCAAACTTACCTATATTTCATTGTGCAATGTTCATATCCACACAAATAGATTTCCTGAGAGCATTTCCCAAAATTCAGTAAGAATTTCTTATCAAATAAGGGTGTAAGCAATTATGGAAACATTACCCATTCCACCAAAGACTCAATATTTTCCTTCTTAGGGTTGAATTTTGGATTCCATCACTACTAGAAAAAGCTTTTAAGATCGCCACATCTAAACCTCTATAAGTGAGGATGGCTTATAATGTATAATCGTTAGAATTTTTGTAAATATTAATACAAATTAAGACCAGTCACACTTCCGTATTGTCTAAGTAATATTTTGTAGACCGTGTAGTCTTGATAAGTATTAAATATTATGAAAATTTTAAATTCTTTCTAGACTAGACACTTATACATCTAGTTTAAATATCCCTTTAGATATTGTCATTTGTTTATACCTAATCTTAAATATTTTAGAGTTTTTTCAGCTTCCAATGTAAACTTCCTAACTACGCACCCCTTTGAAATTTGAAGCCATTTCAATAAATGTAACCTCTATCCATCTTGTCTATTTAAACTCCTCTTTGCTTTCACTTATTTAGATCCAACTCCCTCTTCTCTCCTTTCCTCTCTTGAATATCAATATGATGAGACATATTAAGACTCCTTAATTCATCCTCCTTTTCTTCCTCCACTTCTACAGACTCCATCACCTCCTTTGTAATCGTCAATGAGGCAAGTTCTTGACCACCATAATGAGAGGGTGGATCACATTAAGAGATACCTATGGAGACTCTTTACTCTGTTGCACATTGTCAACAATAAGTTAAACCTTATACTCAATGCCAATGACTTGAGTACAATATTTTAGATGATCCCTCTTCCCCTTCCTTTTCTTCCTCCTCTACCTTCGGTGATCAAGAGGATGATTAAGGGGTTTTTTTTTATATTATGTAAAATTTTTAAATCAATGTACTCCTTCCTTCGTGCATCGAAAAAATTATAATAGGCTTTTGGCATAGCTCCAAATGCCAAAACAAGTCTAGTGGCAATGAAAAAAACCACGTGACAAATAAAACTTGAAAAAAATATGTTTGGGATGGCTTCAAGTTATGATTGACTTATGGGATAAAAGTGGCTTCTTGGGTAAAGCTACTTTTTGGAGCTTCTAGGTCCATCACAATGGCTTCTTACTTTTTGGATGAATTGAAAGACAAAGATGCCCATTTCCTACTAGCAATAATCATGAGAAGGATCACCCTTTTCTTCACTTTCACTGTTATCAATGTACCTTTGTTTCACTTTCATTCCAATCGGTAGTGTTTGTCTTTCTATACAACTTTTTTTCTCAAGTTGGTATTGTTTATTTCATTTTGGCTTAGTAGTTAGTTTTTTAAAAAATTTATTTTGGGTAACCAGGTAGGTGGCTATCCCTGTCATCTTATTTTTCTTTAATAATTTAATAATTTATTTTGGGTAGCCTGTTTGTTGATTTTGAAAATGGAAGAAATCACCAAGAGGGGGGTGAATTGAGGATTTCAAAAAATTTCTTTCAGAAAGATATTCAAGTTTTCGAAAAATGAAATGCACAGAAGCAAAGGAAGAGAAGCTTAAAAACAAAGGATTTATACTGGTTCAATCCTAACTTGACCTACGTCCAGTCCCCATATATCTTCTGAGTGTTTCACTATCAATGCTTTCTTATTACAACAATGTAACACTCAAGCAATCCTAATCACCTAGGACCTGCTCCCCCTTACACTATGTAAAAAAACAGTCCAACTCACAGGTTCCACAACCTTGAGTTTTTACAAAAGCAGTAATCAAATGATTTTCAAAAAAGCACACTCTCTTAAAGAGAAAATAAGCATAAACACTGAAGTTCAAAAATTATTTTGCATAACACAATTAAAAATCAAGAATGTAATCAGTTGTAACTCAGTTGTGTATGTTGCTCTGCATCTTCATGGGTATTTATAGGTTTAATCTGAGGAACTAGCCATTGCAAATTCATCTCCTTCTTTCTCCAACATTCATCTTCATTTTTGGGATATAGTTGTTGCATATTTTCCTCTATTCTTTCAATTCTCAGCTGGAATCCTGGAATCAGTTGATGCAGATAGTCTTCCAGATATTCTGTCATTCCATAAACCTTGTTTCAACTATTTGAAGTCGGATTTGATTGATCTGTAACGGCCTGAGTTGAACCAATGGGATAGAGGAGAAAATCCATGCTTGTTCTTGGTTCTTCATTAATTGCTTTTGACACAGATTTGATTTTACCATGATCTTTGCTGAAATCATCTGTAACTTACTAGAAAAACTCATTAAACAATGTTAGAATCAATAGCAGCATATGATATGACATTTTAAGATTTACACATGAAGATTTCTCAGATTGGTGTAATCTGGTTTTTCAAAATGTTGGCACAAACTCGAGTTTGTATTCTCAGACTTGAGTTTTGTGTTTATCCAGAGAGCAAGGTCGTGTCAAGAGTTCTGAACATGGTTGGGAAAGCTATCTAAACTCGAGTTAATAAGTGACTGACTCGAGTTTGGAGTTTTGATGAAAAAATTGTGTTTAAGTTCAAAACTTCAAAACTGGAGTCTTCAAAGACAAACTGAAGTTTTCCAAATCAGAAGTATTGTATAGCTCTCTGTATGGCCTAGACTCGAGTTTTGAGACTCAAAACTCGAGTTTCAGTGTAAACTGAAACTTTGAAATTTTCTTGGTCAAGTGTAAACTGGAGTTTCATAGTCAAGATTGGAGTTTTCAAAATAGGTAGTAACTCGAGTGTCTCTGTTTGTCCTAAACTCGAGTTTCATAAATCAAACTCAAGTTTACAAGTCTTAAAAATTTTCAATTTATAAACTTCCTTGTAAACTAGAGTTTTCATGTCTTGAGAAAATACTGAAGTTTCTAAAGTTTTCTTGTTTGGTCTAAACTCAAGTTTTCATACTAAGACTCGAGTTTGTCTTCTTGTGAAAAACTCTGAGTGCTCTCTGTGTCTCTCAAACTCGAATTTGCCTAAGCAAACTGGAGTTTGGCTTTCTTTGCAGAATTGAGGAATTCTCTGTCAAGTCCCAAACTCAAGTTTTCATACCTAGACTTGAGTTTGCCTTTGACAGTAAGTTTTACAACTTACCAAGGACAAACTTCATGTTGAGTTTACAATTGTCAATTATCATCAAAACACATAGAGAACTAACAGATTTGGTATTGTTTATTCCTGTTTATTTCATTTTTTTAATAATTCTTTATCCCAAATTATCACATAATATATATATATATATATATATATATATATATATGTATGTATGTATGTATGTATATGTATACATACATACATATGTATGTAGTATTCAATAAGATTCATGCCCTTTTTAGTTATTTTCCATCTCAACTAACTTTTTAAACGCTATGCCAAACAAGAGCCCATCTAGTAAAAAGTCACTTATGTCACCGCTATCCCAAACACAAATCACATCAACAATATTACTTTTTGAAATAAATCCTATATAGAAATGTCCAGCAAAAAAAAAGTCACTTCTACCACCGCTATCTCAAATGAGCCCAATATTAATGAAAAAGTTTTCATTTCTAATATTGATCTTGATCTTGAATGTCTCCTGTATCTTTGTTATGTTGTTGTATCTAAATTGCCGTGTAATTCTTGACTAGTGCAAATATCATTTAATCTTGTAATGTTCACATTTTATTTAGATCGGATTAGATGAATACATGATCTCACAATTATTATTTAGATTGTGTTTTCAAAGATGAACTGTCTAAATATATAATGTTTCAACTTCCAACGCATATCATCATGTCTCATTAGTGTAATATAAAGTTTATAACTATTAGTCTCAATTATAAATATAAAGGTGCCTTTAGTTCTTAAGTTTAAATTCAAAAGTCCATTTTTGGTTCTCACCTTCTTCTTTGAGCGGCAACTCTTCCAATAGCAAGAACAAAGAGGCAGCATCCCCCACTCCCCTTTTAGCGGTAGCCATTAGCGTCTCCTTCTCGTAGACCCTAATACCTCCGACCTTTAAGGAAATTGTTGAGGCCATTTTCCTCCTCCAAGGCACTGCTCTAGAGGTCATGGCAATGCAATATCGCTTCTGTAAATGATTGGAGGAGTTGTTAGTAGTATTGAATAACATCATCAACCATCTAGACTAGGGTCGGTATCTCCTAGAATGGTGATGATCATCTAGGGACATGGGTTTTAAAACCCCCTAGTTGTCTGCATATTTCGATATAAAATTTTGATTTTGTGCCAATTATCGTCATGCATAATATTTCGATGAAATAAAATTTGTTGGCTACAATGTATCACCCAAGAGGGGGTGAATTATGAAAGTAGATATATGAACACTAAAGAATTGAATATCACAAGATATCTCAAAAAATATTAATGAGCAATGAATGATATCGTCGTTGGTTGTTGGCTCCGAATTCAATGCTCTTTGTATTTATAGTTTAACTTCATTGATGAATGTTTGCAAAAGCTTCAAACTATATGTTAGAGACTTCAAAATTTCTATTAGACTCAAAAGCTTTCTGTTAGACATTAGATAGAGTCGTTGGAAGATTTGAGGATATGTAGCTTTCGTATCACCGTTGAAAATCTTCATACAACATGCCTTTAATCTCTTTAATTGACTAAGGAAGAGTCACTTTCACTTTTGTCGGAATGGATCTCTGAGAAGATGATCATATGACTTGCTCTAAATTGTATTCCGTGTAGTGCTCTATTTTTCTTCTGCTATGCATTTAATGTGCTGATGCTATTCTTGCTTTTTAAGGAATTTTGATGTAATCTTTCAGCTAATCATCTAAAACTCACTAACAAACATGTTTAGAAGTATTGAGAATAGTAATGAGTAGTAATCAGTTGTCATGAAATGATAACAAAAAAATTTGAATTTACAAAGATAAAGTATTCTAAGAACAGAAAGAACATTACTCTAGTATCAACTTGGTTTACTCAAGTACTATACTCAAGTAACCTTGGATATACTCAAGTATTCTTTGAATACTTTGCAGAATGCAATAAGACATATACTTCTGAGTATCACCATCTAGTGAGCATACTCGAGTAACTTAAACTCTTACTCGAGCAATGTACTCAAGTATAGGTTCTGTGTGCTCGAGTAACAACCTAAAAAGAACTCATTCCAGACAATGATTGTAGCCTTTGGCAATGAATCTTGCCTTATTCTGGACAATGATTGCAGACTCATCACGTTTGTTCTTGAATACCCATTTGGCGCCAATGACCGGATGGTCTTTAGGCCTAGGTACCAAGTCCCAAACTTGATTTCTTTCAAATTGATGTAATTCCTCTTGCATTGCTATCACCCAATCATTATCTGAAAGGGTTTCTTCACCTTTAAAGGGTTCAATTTTAGAAATGAAAGCTAAGAAAGTTACTTCATTTAAAATGTTTTTTCTGGTTTTCACACCTTCACTCACATCACCTAGAACTTGTTCCAGAGGATGATACCTACTGTATTTCCAGGCACGTGGTTGAGGTTGAAAAGATGTTTCAAACATGTTTTCAGGCCCATCTTCAGTTTCTTCTTAAGTAGGTCTTTCAGAATTTGTTGAATCAGGGGATATTTTCGAAGAAGGCTGATTTTGACTTCATCATCATCATCATTAGAAGATTTGTTAGGTTTGTTCTCATTGAAAACTACATGGATTGACTCTTCAATAGTGTGAGTACAAAGATTAAATACTCTATAAGCTTTACTTCTATTAGAGTAACCAAGAAATATACCTTCATCTGATTTGGGATTAAATTTTGCCAAATTGTCCTTACCATTATTGTGGATGAAACACTTGCAGCAAAAGATGTGCAGGTGGGCTAAGTTTGGTTTCCTTCCTTTGTATAGCTCATAGGGTGTCTTGTTCAGCTTTTTCCTGAGATATGCTCTGTTGGAAATGTAGCATGTTGTACTCATGGCGTCAGCCCAGAATACTTGGGAGGAGTTATTCTCATTCAACATTTCTTTTACCATTTATGTGAACACTCTATTCTTTCTTTCCACAACATCATTTTGCTGAGGAGTTCTTGAAGCTGAGAAGTTATGATCAATACCCATAGTTTCACAAAACTCACTAAAGGCATGATTTTCAAATTCTCCACCATGGTCAGTGAGGATTCCCGCAATAGAAACTCCTTTCTTGTTTTGGACCTTCTTGGTAAACACAACAAACTGATCAAATGTTTCATTCTTAGATGATAGAAATATAGTCCAAGTAAATCTAGATAAATCATCAACTATAACCAAGGTGTAAAGGTTGCCTCCAAGACTCTTTACTCTTACTAGTCCAACTAAATCCATATGAATTAGTTGAAGAGATCTATTAGTTGAAATTTCATTTTTAGGCTTGAAAGAGGATTCGGTTTGTTTTCACTTTTGACAAACATCACAAATCATGTCATTTTTAAATTGAAGTTTAGGTATACCAATGAACAAACCTGATTTTAGTAATCTGTCAATTTGGGTCATGTTAACATGAGCTAGTCTTTTGTGTCTTAGCCAACTCTCATTTAGATTGCTAATGAAACAATTTTCAGATATGTCATTAGAGAAATTTAGAGTGTAGCAATGACCTTCTCTGGGTGCCCTAAATAAAGCTTTGGACTTAACATTGTCTAGAGAGAGATCATCCTTGTTCACAATCAAGCATTCTTCTGAGTTGAAGATGTCTAGATTACCTTTATTTGTGCTTTGACTCACACTGAGGAGATTATGACATAGGCCTTCCACAAGATAGACATCTTCTATTCGTGGTCCATCATTGTTCCTTATTTCACCAATCTCGGCTATCCTCCCTAACTGATTCCCACCAAATGTGACCTTGCCACCGTCCTTGTGCTTGATTGTTGTGAATTTGGTTTAATCTCTGTCATATGCCTAGAGTATTATAAAATAACTCATATAGAGTTTTTCTCCAGACTTTTTCTTGCCTTTTCTCTTGTCAAAAACAGGTTTATAACCAATTCCAGATCTATCATTTATAAACCTCTGTTGTTTCAAAATGATATTGAGCATTTCACTTCCTCTAGTGAATTTCTCAAGTGCCTTTGTGAGATTTGAATTTTTCTTTTCTAAATCAATGCAGTCATCACAAATTAAGTTTTCATCTGAGGAAAGATTTTTGACTTGCATTTCAAGAGATATGTTCCTTCTTTTCAAATCAAGATATTTATCGGCCAATTTTTCAAATTCAAATTGAATAAGATTATATTCATCAAATAACTCATCATAGGTTAGCTGAGAATCATATACCTCATTGTCTTTACCATGTTGCTCTTCTTCCTCAGCAACTAGACAAATATTAGCTTTTCTTTCTTCTTCTACTTCATCTTCATCGGATGAGCTATCACCCCAAATGGCTGAGACATATGCTTTCTTTTTGGATTTGCCATATCTCTTCTTTTCATTTTCTTTGTCCAACAACTGGGGACATTCAGATATGATATGGCCAGGTTTTTCGCATTCGAAGCAGATGACTGGTTTCTTTGATTCGAAGCTAGAGTTTCCTTTATAGGCTTTCTTGAAACCTTGGTCCTTCTTGTAGAACTTCTTGAATCTCCAGACCATCATACTGATCTCTTCATCTTCATCTTCCTCATCCTCATCATCTGATTTATGGCACTCTCTGACTGCTTTAAGAGCAACTCCCTTGCCCTTATGATTAACTTCATTAAGTTCTTTTCTAAACTTGATTTTCCCTTCATATTCTGACAGATTGCCGAATAATGCTGCCACTGATCTCATTGATTCACCACATGCTTCTTCTATGGCAGTGACTTTAGCTTCCCAATCTTTAGTGAGAATATTCAGAATTTTTCTCACTTGGACTAGTTGCTCATAGAATTTTCCCAAGGCAGCAAGCTGGTTAATTAGATGAGTGTATCTCAGCTGAAAATCTCCAATAGATTCTTCTTGCTTCATTCGAAGGAGATCATACTCAGTCATAAGAGTATTAACTCTGTTTTCTTTTATTCCAGCTGTCCCTTCGTGAGCTATCTCCAACGCATCCCACATTTCTTTTGCAATTGCTAGAGTGCTTATTCGGAAATATTCACTTTGACTCAACGCACTCTGAAGCATGAGAATGGCTTTACTGTTGAGGGTGACTAGCCTCTTATCATTGTCATCATATTCTTCTTCTAGCTTTGGGATTCAGACTCCATCTTCCTCTGATTCAGGAACATAATTTCCTCTCTCAAATACTCTCCAGAGTCCGTATTCAGAGGCCATTACAAAGACTTTGAATTTTGCCTTCCAGAACGAACAATGCTCACCACTAAATCCAAGAGACCTGTTGATTGAAGCTCCATCTGGTAGAATACCATCCATGAGGATCCTTCTCGAGATGTTAAGCTCTTCTGAGAAGACGAGGCTTTGATACCAAATGTTAGAGAAGCTGAATCACCAAGAGAGGGGGTGAATTGGGGATTTTGAAAATTTTCTCTTTTTTTTGCCTCTAATGGTGATTATTCGAATGAAGAAACCAGTGAGCAGGGAAGAATAGCGATGCAAGACAATCTATACTGGTTCGGCCCAACTCCTTGGCCTACGTCCAGTCCTCAGGCACCCTGAGCTTTTTACTATAATCACTTAATTACACATTTTATAACTTTGAAGCAATTCTCTCTCTAGAACTTGCACCCCCTTACAAGTTGTAATCAATGATCTCCCAAATCTCCAAGTCCCTCGACTTGAGATACCTCACAATCAATCAAATACAATTGATAAAACTTTCTTACAAAGCAGATTAATGATCACTGAAGTTCTATAGTGTCAACCAACACTCTGTACAAGTGAGCACAACTATAAATGAACAAAATAGACTTTTGTTTCATTTTTCAGCTCAGTGTTCTAGTAGAGACTTGAATGCAACTCTATTTATACTCAGAGAGGCATTAATAGCCGTTGCTTGCATTCATTTGACCGTTGGAGAAGTTTCCCTTCAATTAGAAGCAGTTTGGTCCTTTCTCTCTCTACACTTGTGCTTGTTTCTTGACTTGTAGGATAGAGAGTGACTTCTAGTCGTTTATATCCGTTGGGATTGTCAGTCCTCACTTAAATGAAAGTATCTTAATCCTTTTTCCACCGTGGAAGGCTTGGTAGTTGAGATTACAGCAAGTTTGGTGGTGTGCATTTATTGGTTCTGACAAGACTTTGCCTGGTGTTATCAGCACCTTTAATCCCTTTGAATCATCTGTAATTAGGCTTAAATATACTAGCAAACACATTAAACATATCTAGTAATGATGACAATTAAGAATATAAATCATTCAGATCATTTCATAAGCATTACACAGATTTCACAAATTTCAATTCTTAGAAGGCGCGACCAATACTCGAGTTTGTCACTATGCACTTAAGCCAAAACTCCAGTTTCTGAATCAATACTCGAGTCTTCTTCTTACAGAGATGAGACTCGCGATTTGAGCTTTGGAGTTCCTGATAAACTGAAGCCAATACTCGAGTATTCTTCCAATACTCGAGTTTCGGACTCTTGATGAGTAAATGTCCAAAGCCTCAAAACCGGAGTTTCCATCCTATACAGGAGTATTGAAGGCTTAGAAAACTTAAATGCTCTCTGTATGGCTCAATACTCGAGTTTCCACCTTAGTTTTGAAACTCTGAAATTAGTTGAGTAAATGTTAAACTGTGGTTTTTGTAACATCCCAATTTTCTGGGACTTGATTTTTATGGAAATTTAAATTGTGAAATTTGGGCTAGAATAATTATGAGAATAATTAATTGAAGTTAAGGCCTATTTTTCCTTGATTTATTTTGAGGAAAGAATAAATTCAAAGAATATTTGTAAGAGACAAGTGTTAGGCCTAAATATTATGGAATAAATATTTTAAGGCCTAGGAAAAAATTGATTGGGAAAGAAAAATCCTTATATAAAATTAAGGATTTATTTCCAACATTTATCCAATATTTGCAATTAAATCTAAATTGCAAATAACGTAATGTTTTTTTAAAAAAAAAAAAAAGAACAAAGAAAATCATATGGGACCTGAAGCATACAACAATAATATTTAGAAGAGCCTATTATGCCAAAATCCATATCCAATATTAGTTAAAAGAATGGCCCACATGAAGAAACATGAAACACCAATAATGGATTATCTTCCCCTCCATCCAGTTCTGGCGTGAAGATACAAAAGCAGTCTTATTCTTTCTTTTGGACCATAGAACAATTTCTTCAGCCCAATTCGTTGACAGCAAGGAAAACACACAGAATATATTAACTCCATGCTTCATTGTCTTCTGCATTTCGGTATGCTAGTGTCGCGCTCCACCACTGCCTCGTGTCTCTAGCAATGCCATGCTCCACTGCTCTGGGTCTCCAACATGTTTTCTCTTGAAACTCCAAAAATTGAAATCCACTGCCTCGTGTCTTCCGCACCACATTCTCCACTGTCTCCCTCGTATCTGTATAGTGCGCCATATACTTCTCTATTCCCATTCATTTTCTTTCGCCCTCACTGAAAACAGAAGTACTTCGGCCAGAAAACTTGAAAGCTGAGACAAGAGAAAAAGAGTGAGACCGAGGGTGAGAGACGAGGAAGAGAGAGAGACACACACACAAGCTGAGCATCCCTTTTCTCTGTATAGCTGACGAAAATCAGAGGAGTATACCAGCGGCTGTTTATCACCCTTGGAGCTTGGAATCTGAAGGTGATTCTCATCTTTCCTTTTCCTTCGTTTTCTGTCATGGTTTCAGCTAGGATAAAACCAAAAAGGACCTGAAGTAAAGCTAAATAAAACAAAACAAAAACTGAACCAACAAACAGAGGCTGTGAGTTGTGTAGATGAAAAACGATCTTGAATGAAAACTGAACCATCTATGTATAAAGCTTGCTGTCATACGGTGGAGCCAGGAATTTCGATGACAGGGAGCGAAGATAAAAAAAATCACATCATAAATAAAATAAAAGTACTTGAAATATAATATAGATATGATATATAAAAAAATTGAAAAAAATATATTACAAAAATTAAGATCACTTCACTTGATTCTTACTCTACATATTTTCATATTGTTAAATTCATTCATAATTGAATTTATGCTAAAACTTAAAACAATTTTTTTTCAAGGTATGTAATCAAAGAATCATTAAGAAATTTGTCCTCCATTCTATTTCGAAGTTTGTTCTTGATTATCTTCATAGTAGAGAAAGATCTTTCAATAGTTACCATAGAAATTGGAAAAGTGAGTACAAGTCTAATCACTCTATCAATAAGGGTGAATGATGGACTTTTCAGTTCTTGCAAACCCTTGACATAATTCAAATATAGTTGATAAATTAATCAAATCTGGATGTTTAGGAATGTCAAGCTCAAAATATTGTAACTCCATCTTCAAATGCAATTTTTCCTGTTATGTGAAATCTTTAGAATAAAATTTATTAGCAAGTTTGTAAATATCATTACTATTAAATAACTTGTTCCTATTTCTTAGATCTAAAGTCATGCTTAAAGCAAATAATTCAATAGTATTATCATTAAACATGCTATTTAATTTTTCCAATTGATAATCAATTGTAAAACAAAAGATATTTATCCTATAAAATTTTTTGGTAGAAAAATCAACTTGTTCATTTCGAGCACAAAAATGTAAATTTAGACATATTTCCTAATTTTAATAGATTTGAGAGATATGTTAACATATTTAGGAAGTCATCAATACTAAATTAAGAAAATTTTCTTAAGATTTTAAAATATATCAATTTGGGTGTACCATTCGTAAGAAATATAAGTTGTTATTTAATTTTGAGAAATAAAAGAATATTAAACAAATAAGAATTGGAAGTTCTTAAAAGGAAAAAAAAATAATAAGGTTTTTATTATTATTATTATTATTATATAATACTTCTTCCATTTTTTACAGTTCATCATTCTACAGGAGCACATCAATCTTCTGGCTATATTGTTTCTATTTGAAGCTTATGTCTAAGCAAAAATTTAAAAAAAAAAAAAAAAAAAAAAGCTTGTGTTTGATTTTTTAAAAAAAATAAAAAAATTAGGGGGGGCGGGGGCCCACCCTAGCCGCCCCCCCCCCCCCTCCCTCCACCCCTGCTGTCATACCTTTTTGGTTTCTACCGAAAACATAACTGATCAGTGGAACAAGAAAGAGATAAGTTGCTGGGTGTGTCTTCTTTTTCCTTGCTGTCGCTGAGCACGTGAGTGTGTGTGTTTGAAATGTGCATAGGTATGTATATATTGTTACCAAAAAGAAAGAAAACATGAGTAATAACAATGAAAAGGACGTAAGTTTGAAATAGGAGGAAGGCTATTCTTACTATCATATGCTGAAAGAGAAAGAAAACGAAAGAAAGCCGCTGGACATAGGATAAGTGATATATATATATATATATATATATATATTGTCGTGTATGTATATGTGCGTGAGAGTGATCATTCTTCCTCCAACCCTATATAAATATATGACCGCATGTGTGTGTATACGTGGGCCAGTCATGAACTAAGAGAAAGCAAGAAAAACGTTGATGCATGGTATCTCTGTTTTTCTGGACTAAAACAGAGTTTTATCATCGGCTGCTACAGTAATTTCGTATATGAACAGTGCCGTGTGTACTGTAGCAGTCAAGTCACTGTTCACGTAAAGATTTCCATCTGGACACCGATTTTTAAAAAGGTCAAAAAAATAGTAAACCACCTTATTTGACCCTGAAATTTTATGAGAATGTAGTAGACATGCTAACGTTTAAAATGAGTTTTGGTTCACCTCAATCTAAGGTCTGTAGCTCAAGATATGATTTTTGGAAAATGGGTCAAAATACTGTAACGTTTTTGTAACATTTTCTGGGCAGTGATCATATTTTTATAAACTGGGAATTTTTGGTATAAGATAAAATTGTGAAAATATTCCATCAGATAAAGGACACACGTAGATTTCTTTTGGTGGGTATTTTGTAATTTTCTGAGCTCTGAGTAAAGAGTTATGATTTTTACAAAATGACCCTAAGTTTTGGAAGCTAAAACGGAACAGTCTGGATGTTTTCAAAATCTGGGAATATTTTGACAAGTTCTGACTTTTGAAAGTATTTTATTATGAAAGGGGACTTGTCAATGAACACGTGAGAGTTGACGGCACATTAACATGATTTTTGTGCAATTAATTAGGAATAATTGAAGTTGCTGGATTTTTAAGGACAACGAAAGATAAAGGCTGAAAGTAACAAGTTGAAGTTACTTAATTGAACCCTAATGAAATAAGGGTTAAAATGGAAAATAAACATTCATTTTCCCTGGTTTCAAAAATATGATTATGTCCTTAGGGCAAAGAGGAAAAGGAATGAACTTCAAGCAATCCTACCGGTTGGCGAAAGAGGAACCTGAGTAAGGACAGTAGTTTTTAAAAGGTAGTGGGCTTACCTTACTTGCATGTATGTGATATTATTGCTTGTATGTATATGTATGATTGCTATGCTTGCTTTTTATGTTTAACATATTTGAATGATTGAAGCTCTGTTTATGAATATGCTATGGCCATAAGTATGATACATACAACATTGAGCATGCAGAATTTCATTATGTTAACATGAGCTTGTGCAAGGTAAGCATATCATACATTAGCATTTATCTTGAATGCATTGTTTGGTATTGTCTGCTACTGGGATTCCTTAGAATCTCACCCTCCCCTACCAACCAATAGACAGGTGATCACATGAGGGGAGTGTTGCACAAGATTTAAAGGAGCATTGCTTGAAGTCGGCCAAGCAAAAGGACGATAGAAGAACCGAGGGATGACAGTGATGTAAAGTGTATTTAATTATCACTGTCTATAACGAATGTAAGTGTTAGAAAGGGGTATAAAGCCTGAGATTGCCCCTGTCCTGCTATGTAATTAAATTTAATTTCCGTTGTATCAGTATAATTATTATTTCTGGTTCTTGCCACACTACTGCGTAAGACTAAAGTAAAAAAAATTAGGCACCCGAGGGAGGGTGTTACAGTTTTCAAAACTGTGGTTCTCAATACCAAGGTTTATAACTAATTTAATTTTAATAACCTCTTTACTTGACCCAATACTTGAGTATTCCAATGATACTCGAGTTTTCATAAATCATTTAAATTCTGGAGCCAAGTTGGAAAACTGTCTTTTCAAATTCCAAACCGTAGTTCTCAAAACCGTGGTTTTCCAAACTGAGGTTTTCTATTGTCAACTTAAATCATTTGAAGAGTCACATAAGCCTAAACTCGAGTTTTCATGTCAATACTCGAGTTTCCCTTAATGTAAGACTTGCGATACTCTCTGTAACTCCCAATACTCAAGTATTTATTTGAATACTGCGGTATTGACCTATGTTAAGTGCATTGAGCTTTTCTTTGAAATCTTAATACTCGAGTTTTGTTACCAATACTCGAGTATTGCCTCTTTTAGCAAGTTTTGCTCTCTTTGAGACAACTCTTCAATCTTGATTTCTCAATTGATTGTTATCATCAAAACCCATAGAGAACTAACAAACCTGAAAACTAGTCAATAGTGACTATTGATTTAGAGTGTTTAGAGTTTCTTTTTCTATCTCCTGACTAAGTTTTCTTGCTGTATTTATTTCTTAATCTATATTCATAGCAAGTATGAACTTCTACACTTCGATCTGTATTGACTACATGATGTGATTGAAATGTCTCTGTTATAAACTGTGTTAAATGTTATCATATTGAATTTATGATTTGCATTTAATTGATAAACAAATTCTTTAAAAGCATAAATACTGGAGTATCCAAAATTTCAAAGGTTTTGATAAACATCATGACAAAAATAATATTTACAAAACCAAGACATTGAACTTTTTCATAAGACTTATAATTTTTCAAAAAGTTCAAATGTTTTCGAAATCTGAAAAATTTCTGGTTTCCAAGTGTTGTCATCATCAAAAAGGGGGAGAATGTTAGTTCTCTATGGGTTTTGATGATGACAATCAATTGTGAAATCAAGAATGAAGAGTTGACTCAAGAAGTTGAAAACTTGCAGATTGAGGCAATACTCGAGTATTAATAACAAAACTCGAGTATTGAAGTTCAAAGAACAGCTCAATGCAATTAATTTAGGACAATACCATAGTATTCAAATGAATACTCGAGTATTAGGAGTTACAGAGAGCATCGCAAGTTTTACATTAAGGGAAACTCAAGTATTGACATGAAAACTTGAGTTTAGGCCTATGTGACTCTTCAAATAGTTTTAGCTAAAAATAGAAAACCTCAGTTTGGAAAGCCATAGTTTTGAGAACTATGGTTTGGAATTTGAAAAGACAGTTTTCCAACTTGGCTCCAGATTTCAAATATTTTTTTAAAATTAAAACTCGAGTATCACTGGAATACTCAAGTATTGGGCCAAGCAAAGAGGTTCTTAAAATTGAATAAGTTATGAACCTCAGTATTGAAAACCTTAGTTTTGAAAACCACAGTTTAGCACTTACACAACTAATTCCAGAGTTTCAAAACTAAAGAGAAAACTCGTGTATGGAAACTGAAACTTGAGTATTGAGCCATACAGAGAACTATTATGATTTCTAAGCCTTCAATACTCCGGTATAGAGAGGAAACTCCGTTTTTGATGTTTTGGACATTTATTCATCAAGAGTTCAAAACTCGAGTATTGGAAGAATACTCGAGTATTGGCTTAAGTTCATCAGGAACACCAAAGCTCAAATCGCAAGTCTCGTCTCTGGAAGGAGAATACTCAAGTATTGACTCAGAAACTCGAGTATAGGCTTAAGTGCATAGTGACAAACTCGAGTATTGGTGCACAAACTCGAGTACTGGTCGCGCCTTCTGATAATTCAAAATTGTAAAATCTGTGTAATGTTTATGGAATGATCTGAATGATTTATAATCTTAATTATCATCATTACCAGAAATGTTTAATGTTTTTGCTAGTGTATTTCAGCCTAATTATAGATGATTCAAAGAGATTAAAGGTGCTTTTACTACACAAAGCAATGTCTTGTCAGAAGCATTAAATGCACACCACCATACTTGTTGTAATCTCAACTACTAAGCATTACACGGTGGAAAAAGGATAAAGATACTCTCACTTAATTGAGGACTGACAATCCCAACAGATATAAATGCCTAGAAGTCACTCTCTATCCTACAAGTTAAGAAACAAGCACAAATGTAGAGAGAGAAAGGACCAAACTGCTTCTAACTGAAAGGAAACTTCTCCAACGGTCAAATGAATGTCAACAATGGCTATTAATGTCTCTCTAAGTATAAATAGAGTTGCATTCAAGTCTCTACCAAGAACACAGAGCTGAAAAACGAAATTGCATTAACTTTGTTCATTCATTTTGTGTGCTTCTTGTACAGAGTGTAGGTTGACACTATAGAGCTTCAGTGATCACTTATATGCTCTGTAAGAGAATTTTATCAATTGTATTTGATTGATTGTAAGGTATCTTAAGTCGAGGGACTTGGAGATTTGGGAAGTCATTGATTACAACTTGTAAGGGGGAGCAAGTTCTAGTGAGAGAATTGCTTTAGAGTTACAGAGTGTGTAATCAAGTGATTTAGTGAAAAGCTCAGGGCGCCTGAGGACTAGACATAGGCCAAGGAGTTGGGCTGAAACAGTATAAACTGTTGTGCATCGCTATTCTTCCATGCTCACTGTTTTCATTCGGTCAATCACCATAAGAGGCAAAATCACGAAAATTTTCAGAATCCCTAATTCACCCCCCTCTTGGTGATTCAGCTCCTCTTTCAATATCTTGGTCTAGGAACTTCCAAATCAAGTAATTATAGTTCCTAATTAAAGCTCTATAAGTATATTTTAAAGGAAAAATAATCACAAGATTCATTTATAACTGTATCATTTCTAGAATTTTGAAATGTAGATACAACTCCAATCTGGACATAGGATTTTCAAGAATTTCATGAAAAAATTTTGAAAAATCATAACTAATTGTAGAATTGTCCAAATGAGGTGGTTCTAAAGCCTATGTGATCATTGTTGAATTATATTTCATGAAAAATAACTTACAAAAGTCATTCCCACGCATCAAAATCCAGAATCAACAATAATCACATATTGTCTAGAATTTTGCTACAAATTCATAGGTCAGTTTCCAAAATTCATAACACTTTGAATACATATACAAATTAGGCATTTGACCTATCCAATTAAATCTTATTGTGTTTGATTTAATTCTAGAAAATATCATGGCAATTGGATACCATTTACCATGTCATAATGCTGCCTGAAAATGGTCACCATGACTAGAACACAAAATTCGTCCAAATTTTTCTGTCGGACTATGGAAAATCATAACTCCCTTTCTACATGTCAATTTAACATATTCTTAGGCTCATTTTAAATTTCGTTGAGTCTACTATTTTTTTTACTAAATTTCACATAAAAATATGGCCATTTTCTTGGTTAAAGTTGAGCCTAAAAATGAAGACACAATTCTAGAACAAAAATTTGACAATATTCAACATCTAACTTTGGAAAATCATAACTCTCTTTCTACACATCCATTAATGGTGTTCTTGGACTCATTTTAAAGCTTAGGATGTTTTCTATATTCTGACCAAGTTTCACAGAAAAACTCAAACATGTGCCTCTAAATCATAAATGCACAAGCTTCCCTATTTTCAGCTAAGAAAACAAAGGTGAAAGGTGACATACAAGCTCATCTTCACACATGCAACCCTTAAAATCCTTACTTATCTTGTAAAGAAAATGACACCTTAGACCAATATTTCATTATTTGTGTTTCGGTGAGTCACATACACAACTAAATAACCTCAGATTATGCTTCAAAACCAACATGTAAGTGAAGATATCATAACCACAATCTCTATTCAATCAACTAGGAATGATTGTTGTTCATTTAGTCTTCACTTTTATCTCTAACCTTTAGATTTCCAACCACCAATTACTCCCAAAGAAGCCATTAAATAAAGAAATTTCATATGAATTTGGGTCATAGATACTTGCCTTAGCCTCGATTCACTCTTGCATGGAAGGGATCTCTTGCTCTTCCACCTCCTTGAATTCTTTGATAATCTTCTTTTTCTCTCGGTCTCCAACTCTATCTCTCTCTATGCCTGTCTATGCTTAGCTGAGACTATGAAATGAGGAATTGAGAGTGCTAGAATGATTTTAGTGGAGCTATGGTATAGTTGGCATATGAGATGAGTGAGTGTGTGTGTGTGTGTGAAGTATCAAACAGTGAAGAATAAGTGGAGCATGTGTCGTGCTGTCCAAAATAAGTGGAGCATGTTCGTGCTGTCCAAATGGAAGTGGGAAAGAGGGTGTGTGCTATCACATAACATGAAGAGGAATGAGGGGCCAACTTCAAAACAATCTCATTTGATCTTCTTTGACCCCTACAAGGCTTTCGTTTGTAACTTTGTCCTATGCCCATCAAAATTGCAAGCATTAAATAGGTGATAGAAATCGATCCTTAATTCCATATAATAATTTTTCTTCCTCAATTAGCTTTTTTAGGCCATAAAATATTATCTCTGAAAATTTTAAGCCAAAATTATCTCCTTACTTTTTTTCCTTAAATTTTGGAGAAAATAGGCCTTAAATTTCCAAACATTAATTTTATTAATTATTCAGGCCAAGTTTTCATAATTAATTCCCCTTATAATAATTTTATTTTCAAATCTCAAAATTTGGGATGTCACATTCTCCTCATTTTTTATCTTGACCACACTTGCCAATTTTTGAAATAATTTTGAAAAATATTTGAAATCACCAAGGAAGAATATGATATGCAATGAAACATAATAAAATATAATAGGCCACAAGATTGCATCTATAATTACTTGTGATGATAATGAAGTGTTAGTACAACTGAAATGTCATAACAAGATACAGAATCAAATGAAAATATGAAAACATAAACTATAAGAAGATAAATCAACCTCAGTTACTTAATCTCAGTTCTCTCCCCCTCTGTCATCAGGCAAAAAGGAGGGAAAGGTGATATCAGAAGGAGGAACAGTTTGAGAGGAGGTAGTAGAGTTGCAGTGGATGAAGAAGTGGAAAAGGAGTCTAAGTCAGAAGTTAAGGTAGGATCAGTAAAGGTAGTAGGCAATATAGGAGTATGTGAAAGAGGTACAAAAAAGGTAGTAGACTCAGGGATAATGGTGGGTATAGGTAAAGTTTGAGAGATAGGAACAGACTAAGGAACCGAAGTAGAACTATAAGGTACAAAACAAGCCAGATAAGGATCAGACAAATTGACTCCAATAGAATGCAAGGTAGCTACGAACTGAAGTATCTTCTCTTTTTGCTTAGATTGTTGATCAAATAAAGTCTTGAATTTGTCATTTATCTTAGTAACTAGGTGAGTCAACTTGGCTTTCAAAATCTTAATTAGAGAAATATTTGTCTGAGCCAAGGCTATCAACTTCACTTCAATTGATGCCTGAAATGTACTGTTGGATTGAATCAATGGTGTGATAGCATACTGTATAGCCTCATTAAGAGAGGCTCCAAGGAATGAAAGAGCAGGAGCAAAGGCACATATTGCTTCACTGACTTAGGCTTCCTAAAAGTCTCTATAAATGAGATCTTCATCCTAATCAAATGGTTCAATCTAAGTTTCTAGGGCCTCACTAGCTTCTCCTTATAAGGTACCAAATATTGTTCCAAGCTAAAATATGGGAAACTAGGTTAGGAAAAGGAGTGATGGATTTGTCAATAGAATGAAATCAAAAATGGCGTAACTTAGCCATAATCCACTTTCCTAAGTCTTAAGGCTTTTGAGAAATGATGGAAGCAAAAAAGGCAGTCTCTGTTGATGAAGTGAGTAAAACTCTAACCTTTTTACACCATATTTCAACTATCAATATACCAAATAACCCAAAAAAAATATCATTTATAACAATAGATTTGAAATTCAAGGGTCCCATAGGTGTTTTAGGTCAAAGGATACTAAAAATATCTTGAGCAAATAAATTCTTAAGATATTGAGTAGGAATATCCACAACTCCTAAGATAATATTTAAATCCTCATCAGTGATTTTAATGGATTAGCCCCTAACAGATGTCTTAAGAATTTCTTCTATAACATTATCATTCTCATCTATTTCATCAGTAATCCTCATATTAAAATAGAAAAGCTTGACAACCTTAGGATAAGGAGTTCTCAGGCTTAAAAGGGGTTCATACTGTTTGAGCTAGGGTGATAAAACCACATTACACTCAGTCCTCAAATCCTTTAAATTAGCATAAATATTATGACAAAAAGCATGATCACTATAGTGAAAATCAAAACTGGCCTAAGTAGGAATAATAAGTGGAGTATTAATCATACCCGATGGAGGAACAGATGGCTCAAGCAATTGAGAAGGAGAGGGACTAAAAGAACCAAATGCACTTGGTTTAGCCTGACTACCAATAGTGTGAGTAGCTGATGGAGAAGGTTCAGATTGTTGTTGTAATCTTTCTGCATTTAATTTTGATCGATCTTCCTTATAAGGGTCCACTTCCAAGTCTTTTGTCTTGCCTTTTCTAAAAGGTAATGACAATGTTTGTTGCTGAGTCACAGGTCTAGCAGGTTCTTGAATAACAATTCCTTTGGCTTGTGGTTAAGGCTTGGTGGTTCTAGCTTTCTTTGTTGTTGTTAAGGAGGAGAGTTCGATGGTAAGTCTAGCAGGGTTTGAGCACTAAAGCTAACTTTGGGATTCTTAGTTTGAGCCATTGAAAATGAAATGCTTTTCGAAATTAAGAAGAAATGATTTGGAAAGAAACCTATGGGTTAAGGCTCGATGGGTAGAGGCAAAAGGGCATTGAGATAGGCTAAGTGGGAGAGGGAATTTAAGGGGGGGTGATAATGGTGGGAAACTGTTGGGAATATGAATATGAAGAGTCTATTAGAGAGAAGCGAATAGAGACAACCAAATGTTGACAGATTTTGATTGAGAAAGTGAATGGGTATTTTGAATTAGAGAGGAGATAGAGTAAGAGCATGAGAAGACATGACTAATTAAATAGCAAAAATTAAATTCCCCATACTTGAGTACTCTCGATAATACTCGAGTAAGGTGGCCATATTCGATTACTCATTAATGTACTTGAGTACATTGACCATACTCAAGTAATTACTAGTGTACTCGAGTATGATTGTAAGGAATATTGGAGTCATGAGTTACCTTACGTCAAGTGTGTTCTATAAACACTTGAACCTATTTGAGGGAAACTTGATCTTCATTTGTTGATTCTTATTCTTCCAAATTGAGCATTCAATAAGCTTTCTAAGTGATTACTCGAGTATGCCTAAATTGTACTCGAGTATTTTTGTTCTATGCTTTTGTTGTAAGTGTTCACTCAGGTCCATACTCAAGCAGCCAAATTCCATACTCAAGTACTCCATTTCTCTACTCGAGTATTATCATGATGTTTAATGTTTAAGCTAGTTTGTCATCGCCATACTCAAGTATAGATAGTCCCTACTCAAGTGCTATACTTGAGTACATCTCATCCATGCTCAAGTATTGCCTTTCCAGTACCTGAAACATGATGATTATAAAAGTGTTAGATAGCATGTACACACTCAATACTCAAGTACCTTACTCGAGTGTGCTTTTGATATACTCAAACATTCATTTAATCAGTAGTGTCTTTAGACCATTCACTATAGAGCTTCCCTCGATATTACTTGAGTATCCTTGGTTGTTACCGAGTATACTAAACATTTCTCTAGTATTATTCTGTCAATGCCTGTAAAATACTAACACAAAAAGGATGGTTAGCTTGAGAAACTCTTAGTTTTTGAGTATGAAACCCTATACTCGACTATGATACTTGAGTATGTTACTATCAAACTCAAGTATCCTTTGCCTTCAGTAGGTATTTCTGTGCCAATATTCTTGACGTTACTCGAGTACTATGGCTTATGCTCGAGTATCACACTACTCTGTTTCACTTTGTTTTATCTCTTAAAAGCAAAGGATCCTACAAAACAAATTTCTATAAACTCTAATGATTAAATTAGTAAGATTTGTTAAAATAAACTTTACATTAAATAGTATGAAAGAGATTGCTTACAATTCATTGGGATTTACCACACCCAATTCTCTTATGATATATAGGAATTGATCTATGTCTAATAGCTTAGTAAATATATTAGTAAGTTGAAGATGAATAGGGATAAACAATATTTGACATCTTTCTTCTGAGTTGATGAAATGATATCTCATGTCAATATGCTTAGTTCTTGAGTGTTGAACGGGATTTTTCGTCAAGCTTATTGTACTCATGTTGTCACAAAGAATTGGAATTTCGTTGAGGATAATTCTCAAGTCTTGAAGTTGTTGCTTAAGCCATCATACTTGAGCACAACAACTTGAAACATCTACATACTCAATTTCAGTGAATGATAAAGAGACGATGTTTTGCTTCTTACTAAACAAAGACATGAGAGAACCACTGAGGAACTCACATTGTCTACTTGTGTTTTTTCCATCTGTTTTGTGCCTCACATTATCTGAGTCTAAGTAGGCAATGAGATATTCATTTCGTCCTTTAAGAAACCAAATTTCAAGTTCCTCCATGTCCATAAGATATCTGAATATCCTTTTAACTATCTCAGCATAAGATTCTTTTGGAGTGGATTGAATCTTACACATATTCCCACACTAAATTATATGTCTGGTCTACTTGTTGTTAGATATAGTAATGATATAATCATCCTTCTATATTTAGTTATGTTGAAATCTTCCCCTTTAACAATAGTATCTAGCAACTTTATTGAGCTCATTTGAGTATCAGCTCCATCACACAACTCGAGTATCGAATTTACAGAGACGAATCTGAAGTAATGCTAAAGGCTCAATACTGCAGTATTCAAGACAATACTCGAGTTTACAGTGTAGCAGCAAAAAAATTCAAGATTTCAAAAATCATGAATTTGATCTAGATCAACCAAAAGTTTTCCCAAATGATTTATAACATTTATTATCATTATTTACATCATTTGTAGATACATGTTTCAGATTATAAAACGAAGGATTCCATAAAGCTCAAAATATTGACCTGTCAAGTTGAAAAAGGCTGAAAATAACAACTAGTTTCCAACTACCCTTTCTCAAACGGTTCTGATTCCAACGGCTCTTTTCTCCAACGTTCAGAAGACCTTTATCTATAAATAGAACCAGATGCAAATCGCAAGAAGGTGGAGGAGTAAGCTTATACTTTCATAATGTCAAAATTCTGAATCTCCTACTCTCTATTTTTCAATATTTTTTGAGTTTACCATTTAGAGAGTGAGATGAATTCCTATGTACTTCAGTGATCATTTATCTACTTCTTAGAGAGAAGTTTTACTGTAAATCATATTTTCCAGAGAGATACTCAAGGTTGGGTGACCTTGAGTTGGGAATTTGATTGTAACCTTACCGATAGTAAAGGGGAGTCTCCGAGGGAGATTGTGAAGGTTGCACAAGTACCTGCATAAACTTGTGAGTGAAAAGTCTTGTCTTTTGTGCTTGGCTAAACAAGGAGATAGTGAAAAGCTCAGGGTGCCTGAGGACTGGACGTAGGTCAAGGTTGGACTGAACTATTATAAATCATTGTTTGCAAATCCTCTTCCCTTAACTCTTTATTTCCAGCATGCATGTTTGAATGATTGTTTATTGTTTTATAATTCTTTAATATCATTCAAACTGATTTCAATCGAGTTTCGAAAAGATTTTAAAAAGGTTGCAAGTTTTATCTTCACTCAATTCACCCCCCTCTTGGGTTCAGCCGCATTCTACATTTGGTATCAAAGGACAGGCTCTTGTTTAAAGGACTTAACTGTCTCAAGAGTTATCAGTGGTTGTTTCTGGGTGTTGCTTATTTTCAGAAGGTTTTGATTATACCATTCCACCACTTTTGAAAAATATTGATTTTTGGTTTTGGAAAGCAAGAATGACTAGTTTTATTAAAGCATTTGATTTTGATATGTGGAAAGTTTTTACAAATGCTTTTGATTTCAAACCAAGAAAGGATTGGACAGAAAAAGAAAAGAGAATGTTTTCTTTGAACATTAGAGTAATGAAATTCCTTTACAGTGCATTGACAGAAAATGATTTTGAGAAAATCAAATCTTGCTCTAGTGCTAAAGATATATGGGATACTCTTGATTCAATGTATGCTTCTAATAATTGTGTTGAAGTTGATAGTGTTGACAGCTCATCGGAAACAAATAGCTACATATCCATTGATGAGCAACTGGAAGTTGAGGATGAAGAAGGAGAAATCATAGAACACTTCCATGTCTAGTCAACATGATAGAACAAGAGAATGAGGATTCCCAAGAAGAGCTCATATGATCAATCATCACTTGGAGCTCAAGATGCAAATATGGTAAAAGGTCCCAATTCTTCTTGTGTATTTAAGAAACATGTTTTTGAAAGTTTGCATAGAATTGTTTTCCAACCAATTACTGATTCTATTTTGAAAAGTAAACTTATTTTCGAAAAGAATGCTGGAAATTCATGCGGGAAGAATGAATGCTTAAATGAAAATTATTTGAAGTCTTACTCTCATCACCCACACAATATTTGCAAAAGATTTCATAGTAAACATCATTCTATTATTTGCAATTATTGTGGTCAATCTGGTCATATTTCTCATACTTGCTATATTAGGAGAAATTCTAATATGAGAAATAAATTTGTTTGGGTTCCTAAAGGACAATCAAGGTCCAATACTAACCGACAAGGACCCAAGTATAAATGGGTACCAAAATGTCTATCCAGTGCTCTATGTGTTCAGGTTGATTTGAAAAGCAATGGACATAATGGTCCAAGGAAGATGAAGGAAAATCCAAAAGTTTCTCATGAGCATAAGAAGAGACTCACATCAAATAGGAGAACTCTTGGGGCACCCATTGCTGGAGCTGCATGGTTTAAATCTCAAAGGAAGCAATGGATGTAAGCAAGAAGGGTATCATCCACCTCAAGATCAAACTACTATAGAGTACCATTCAACTATCTTGAGGAGGACAAGAAGAGGAGAATTTCTCAAGTATCAAATAGAAAACTCTTGAAGTCTATATCATTTGAGAGAGCTTTGCCAACAAGCACAAGAAAATGTATGATGAATCAATGGGTAAAGCAAAGTCAATTCTCCTAGCGCCTAAGGTAAAAGTATACAACGGAAAAACCTCCTATGCTATTCTCTGGAATATTTATTGAGGTTTTATATCTTGTAGCCTTAGGAATGAACATTGCAAACTATATCTCTTAAATTGGATTTTCACACTCTGATCTATTTTTAAAATTGCAATGTTCAATGGGCTTAACTCTTTATGTATACATGATGTTTTGAAAAGAAAATATTTCTCTTATGCATAAAGTCTTGTTTAACTCACTATGCTCAGTGGTTCTAATTAATTATATTCTGTATTGATTATAAGAGCATGTGAATTTAATTTTGATTCCTACAAGCTAACAATGACTGGATCCAAGTAAGATTGGATGCCAAGGAAGAAAAAGCTTTATACGGTTTTGTAGGATCAAAGAAAACTTCTCAAGAATGCAACAAGGAGAAATGATTCAAATCTTGAGAAAATTGAACAAGTTATGGTTGATGATGAATGTCGGAAAATGAGTTATCTACTATGATCCATCTCTACCAAGCAAGCTTCTATGAGGATAAGAGGAACTATGGTGATATCTGATCCTTTCCTCATATTGTGCTTATAGGAAATTCATTATTGATTTGCATTTGACTAAATTAAAAAGTTTTTGAAACTGATTTTATCTATTAAAAAAAAAAAAGAAAATCAATTTTTTTTCTGTCAAAGCGAAACTCCATTTTTCAAAACTACAGTTTCGTACTGACTGATGTACTCTCTGAATTTCAAAATAAAAACACATACTCAAGTATGGTTTTAGAAACTCGAGTATTGAGTTATACAAAAAGCATCAATGATTTTCAAAAGTTCCATTACTCCGATTTTACACGAATACTTCAGTATTGATGTTTTGGACAAATTTTATCAAAAGTCCAAAAGTCGAGTATTGGTTGAAGTGAAACTAAAGTTCCAAAACTCAGATCGCGAGATTCACCTCTGGAAGGAGTATACTCGAGTATAGATATGGATACTCTAGTATTGGCTTAAGTGCACAGTGACATACTCAAGCATTGATTCACAAACTCAAGTATTGGTCGCACCTTCTGCTTTTAAATTTTCAAAATCTTTATGTTTAATCTATATCCTTCATATCATCAAACACTGATAGTTTTAATTGTTTTATTAATCTATTAGTGAAAGAAAATTCTTTTAAGAATACTCATCTGCATTCACTATGTTTTATAAAGTTTTTTGATGATGAATTAATCTTATATTTGAAAATATCTTTATCTTCCTTTCATCATCTTCATTTGAAAATATCATATTAGTTTTGATGATGAATTGATATCCTGTTTTGTTTTCAATCCCCTAGTTTGAAAATTTTCATATAGAAAGGAATGCTTTTGATGTTTGCACTAACAAAGTTCTTTTGCAAGAAAAGCTTTCAATTTGTAGCAGGAGATTCAGATATTCCTTAATGCACCATAAGGAGAAACTATCAAATTGAGGAATATTGCCTTCATGTTCCATCATTGAAGTTGAAATATGCTCTATAGAAGAGTTGTGTGAAGAAAAGGCAAAGGATTGAAGATCTCCCACATCAAGAAAGCAAGCAAATGGACTTTCTCGATCATTCATTAATTTGTAAAACCAACGTGAGCATTTCTAAACTCTATCTTTTTATATTCAGTTGAAATCTTGCACATGTTTGGTATCTATATGCTTTCATTGTGAAAAATTCTGCACATTTTGTTTTGTTAGGGGTAGAGAAAATACTTTCACATTGGGACAGAAAATCAATTTATTGATTCATTCTAATCATTTTATTGTGAAAGATTTCTTGAAAATTTCTCCAATTGCTCTCAAATATGTTTACATAAAAACATTTCAAATTGCATCTTCTTTGGAATAGAATCTTCTTAATAGCGGGGAGAGAAAAATAGCTCATTGATTCATTCTGATCTGATTTCATATCTGCCTCTCTAAGTCTTTACTTCAACTTTTTGCTAATGACAAATAAGGGGGAGAGAATGGCAAGAAAAATATGTTGGGTTTAATATGCTTTCACATTCATACATATTTTTCTTGGGGTATTTTCCATCATCAAAAAGGGGGAGAATGTTAGATATGATTAGTTTTGATGATGTCTTATACATGCCATTCTTAATTGCAAAAAGATTGAGTAGTATGTTTATCTTCTTCATTGATTAATTCTTGAATTTTCATGTAGAATCAATGATGTGAAGTTTACTCATGAAGTATGACCAAGAAGAAGATGATCAAGAAGCATTGAATGATGAAAAGAAGAAAATCAAGGTTGGAGAGGATATAGACAAGGATAAGGAAAAGGAAGAGAAGAAAAAGAGGAAGAGGTTCAGTATAGGCTTGGCTCTCTGAGTATTGAAGAATGAAGAAGGCATAAAGAATGATGAGCTAAAGTTGAATGATGAATGACCAAGCGAAGAGATTAAAAAAAAGAAGAAGAAGAAGATCTTGTCAAAAAGATGGAGAAAAATCAATATATAAGGTCTTAGATTGATATCATAAGTCTTCACGATTAAATGGATGTTGGAGAAGCTCAATCCAGGGTTAAAGACAGTGAAAATCGGGTTCTGGAAGTGAACACTCGAGTTTCCAAGTCAAAACTCGAGTATACAAGCTTACTGAAAAAATCTGCTTCTGGACAGAGAAAATTGTAGTATTGAAAACCATAGTTTTGGAAACCACAGTTTGGGTATTAAACAGTCAAAACTTTACTATGGGGGTCAATACTCGAGTATGGAACTTAAATGTTCGAATATCAGGTGTTTTCAGCTTCTCCTGCGCATCTGAACCCGACAAAACTCGAGTTTCATCCTCAATACTCGAGTATCAGCACTAGTCAACAACTCTGTTCACCTCTGTTTAACATTCAGCTTTGGGCGAGGTCTGGTAATTCAATGATATCTCCTGAACCAGACATCGGATTGAGGTGAAATCAAATTTGGCTGAAACTAGACATCCAATGTGTCATCTTGACAAAGTTTCAAGTCCAACTAAGATCAGATCAAAGAGCTATGAATTTCTAGAGTTGGATAAAGTATCCACGCCACATTTCATAGCGAGCTTTAGTGTTTTGAGTATAACTCATAATCTACAAATCGGATTGATCTGAAATCGGTGGCGTTCAAAAGAAGAATAATAGGGCTTTCCATCAATACTTGATTCAACTAAAATGAATATCAGACCAGAGAGATATGGTCTTCAAAAGTAGACTGATATTTCAGAACGCTGCAAAATGATGGTTAAAAAGCAATCTTCTTTCAACAGATCATAACGGGCGAATCCCAACAAGTTAAGATCTGATTCTTGTTGCATTGGAAAGAAGAACCAAGGAGCTTTATGAGCATTATTGGTTTGCTAAATCAAAGCTTTATCAAGTCAGAAAGCAACCAAAGTGCTGAACAAGTTGAAAACTTGAGTTTACAGATGAATACTCAAGTATAGCCTAGACAGAGAGCTATGAACGTTAATGGATCCTCAATACTCAAGTATGGGAAGCAAAACTTGAGTATCGGACTTACAGAGACAAATCTGAAGTAATGCTAAAGGCTCAATACTGCAATATTCAAGATAATACTCAAGTTTACAGCGTAGCAGCAAAAAACTTCAAGATTTTGAAAATCACGAATTTGATCCAAATCAACCAGAAGTTTTCCCAAATGATTTATAACATTTACTATTATCATTTACATCATTTATCGATACATGTTTCAGATTATAAAATGAAGGATTCCATAAAGCTCAAAATGATGACCTGTCAAGTTGAAAAAGGCTGAAAATAACAGCTAGTTTCCAACTACCCTTTCTCAAACGGTTCTGATTCCAACGGCTCTTTTCTCCAACGTTCAGAAGACCTTCATCTATAAATAGAACCAGATTCAAAACGCAAGAAGGTGGAGGAGTAAGCTTACATTGTCATAATGTCAAAATTCTGAATCTCCTACTCTCTATATTTCAATATTTTTTGAGTTTACCATTTAGAGAGTGAGATGAATTCCTATGTACTCCAGTGATCATTTATCGACTTCTTAGAGAGAAGTTTTACTGTAAATCATATTTTTCAGAGAGATACTTAAGGTTGGGTAACCTTGAGTTGGGAATTTGATTGTAACCTTACCGGTAGTAAGGGGGAGTCTCCGAGGGAGATTGTGAAGGTTGCACAAGTATCTGGATAAATTTGTGAGTGTAAAGGCTTGTCTCGTGTGCCTGGTTAAACAAGGAGATAGTGAAAAGCTCAGGGTGCCTGAGGACTGGACGTAGGTCAAGGTTGGACCGAACCAGTATAGATCACTGTTTGCAAATCCTCTTCCCTTAACTCTTTATTTCCAGCATGCTTGTTTGAATGATTATTTATTGTTTTATAATTCTTTAATATCATTCAAACTGATTTCAATCGAGTTTCAAAAAGATTTTAAAAAGGTTGCAAGTTTTATCTTCACCCAATTCACCCCTCCCCCCTCTTGGGTTCGGCCGCATTCTACAACATTGATCCATTCCATACTTCTTGAGAAGATCTCGGAGATATTTGGTTTAGGAGATAAATATAACATTCTTCCTTTGTCTGATTTGAAGTCTGAGAAAAAAATTTAACTCTCCCATCATTGACATTTCAAATTCTATGTACATAGTCTTAAAGAATTTTTGACACAAATAATCATTAGTAATACTAAATATAATATCATCTACATAAAATTGTACAATTAATAAATCATTTTTTCTTATTGTGCTTGATGAAAAGAGTTGTGTCAACTTTTCCTCTAACAAATCCTTAATCAAGAAGAAATTTTCTCAACTTTTCATACCAAGCTCTAAGAACTTGTTTAAGATAGTAGAGAGCCTTTATGAGACAAAAAACATGATCAGGATGAGAAATGTCTTCAAAATCATAAGGTTGTTCAATTTAAACTTCTTTCATAATAGAGATTTTAAGGAAGACACTTTTGACATCAATTTGATGGAGTTTGGATCCCTTGATACACACAAACACTAGGAGAACTCATATAGCTTCTAATTTAGCCACTGGAACATATGTTTCCTCATAATCTAGACCTTCTTCTTGATTATAGTCATTGGCTACCAATCTTGCCTTGTTCTTGACAATGACTATGGATTCATCACGTTTGTTCTTGACTACACATTTAGTGCCAATGACTAGATGGTCCCTAGGCTTGGATACCAAGTCTCAAACTTGATTTCTTTTCATCAGTTCCTATTGCATTATGATCACCCAATCTTTGTCTGAGAGGGCTTCATCAATATTAAAGGTTCGAACTCAAAAATTAAGGCAAATAAGCTAACTTCATTCAGAACATTGTTCCTAGTTTTACTGTCATTGACATTGCCTATGATTTGATCTATTAGATGGCTCTTATTATATCTCTAAACTCTAGGTTGATCTTGAATTTAATTAATAGGTTCAAGATCATTCTCAGTTTTATTTTCCAATGGAGAAAGAGTTTTTGAAATCATTTGGGAATCCTTAAGATGAATTTATGTAGGTTCATCATTTAAAGGTTTAGCAAAAGGGTCAGATTTAGAAAACACAACATGTACAAACTCTTCAACAACACAAGTGCATTTGTTATATACTCTATAAGCTTTACTTCTATTTAAGTAGACAAGAAATATACCTTCATTAAACATAGGATCAAATTTTCCCAAGTTATTATGTCCATTGTTGCGGATGAAACATTTGCATCCAAATATGTGTAGATGAGAAAAGTTAGGCTTCCTTCCTTTATACAACTCATAAGGAGTTTTGTCAAGTTTCTTGCGGAAATAGGATCTATTAGAAAGATAGCATGTAGTGCTCATAACATCCACTCAAAATACTTATGATATGTTTTTTCTCATTAAGCATAACTCTTGTCATCTCAGTAAGGACTCTATTCTTTCTTTTTACTACTCCATTTTGTTGAGCAGTCCTTAAAAATGAGAAATTGTGATTGATTCCATTAGCATCGCAGTATTCTCCAAAGGCTTGATTTTCGAACTCTCCTCCATGATCTATTCTTATGCCTGAAATATGTATACCCTTCTCATTTTGCACCTTTTTAGTAAAAATGATAAATTGATCAAATGTTTCATCTTTAGAAGAAAGGAAGATTGTTCATGAGAATCTGGAAAAGTCATCGACAATGACCAAAGTATATAAATTGCCACTAAGGTTGTTTACTCTTACTAGCCCAACTAAGTCTATATGGAGAAGTTGAAGAGGTCGATTAGTCGTGATTTCATTTTTTGATGTAAAAGAGGATATAGTTTATTTATCCTTCTGACAAACATCACAGATCAAGTCATTTTGAAAATGAAGCTTGGGTAAACCAAGAACTAATTTCTTCTTAAGAAGCTTGTCCAATTGGTGCATATTGACATGTGCTAAATGTTTATGCCACAACTAACTCTCATCCATGTTGCTAACAAAACATTTTTTAGAATTACTACAAGGCATGTTCATAGTATAGCAGTTACCTTTTCTAGATGCTTTGAAGAGAATGTTTAATTGATCTTTATTTATCTAGAGATATTTTTTTATTGACAATAAGACATTCTTCTGAATAAAAAATGATCCAATTGTTTTTGTCTGCACTTTGGCTGACACTAAGAATATTATGACAGAGCCCTTCTTCGTAATGCACATCTTTAATTTGAGGTCCATCATTTTTCACCAATTTAACCAACTTTGGCTATCTTTCCAAACTGGTTTCCTCCAAATATCACTTTGTCGTCATCCTTTGGTCTCATTATCACAAATTTAGATTGATCTCCTATCATGTGTCTAAAGCACCCACTATCAATATACCATTTACTAGATTTTGATGCTCATAGACATACCTACAATTTTATTGGCAATCAAGTCTTACGTACCCATCTTTTCTTAAGTCTTTTTTAGTTAGTTCAAATTACAGGAAGAACATATGATCCCTTAGGTACCCATTTATAAGTAACTACTGGTTTATCCTTTCTTTTCTTCTTATGAAAGCACGAAGATGTACTATGCCCCTTTCGGCTGCAATAATTATAATGAGAAAATGGATTAGAAGAATGAATAGATTTTGCAATAATTAAATATTCTTAAGTCTTTTTGAGTTAGTTCAAATTACAGGAAGAACATATGATCCCTTAAGTACCCATTTATAAGTACCTACTGGTTTATCCTTTCTTTTCTTCTTATGAAAGCACGAAGATGTACTATGCCCCTTTCGGCTGCAATAATTATAATGAGAAAATGGATTAGAAGAATGAATAGATTTTGCAATAATTAAATATTCTTAAGTCTTTTTGAGTTAGTTCAAATTACAGGAAGAACATATGATCCCTTAGGTACCCATTTATAAGTAACTACTGGTTTATCCTTTCTTTTCTTCTTATGAAAGCACGAAGATATACTATGCCCCTTTCGGCTGCAATAATTATAATGAGAAAATGGATTAGAAGAATGAATAGATTTTGCAATAATTAAATATTCTTAAGTCTTTTTGAGTTAGTTCAAATTACAGGAAGAACATATGATCCCTTAAGTACCCATTTATAAGTAACTACTGGTTTATCCTTTCTTTTCTTCTTATGAAAGCACGAAGATGTACTATGCCCCTTTCGGTTGCAATAATTATAATGAGAAAATGGATTAGAAGAATGAATAGATTTTGCAATAATTAAATATTCTTAAGTCTTTTTGAGTTAGTTCAAATTACAGGAAGAACATATGATCCCTTAAGTACCCATTTATAAGTACCTACTGGTTTATCCTTTCTTTTCTTCTTATGAAAGCACGAAGATGTACTATGCCCCTTTCGGTTGCAATAATTATAATGAGAAAATGGATTAGAAGAATGAACAAATTTTGAAAGTAGTTTAAATATTATTTCCCTCCTTTCTTCTTTTTGCCCTTCTTCTTATCTAGTTCAAGGTATAGCCTATTCCTGACTATCATTTGTAAACCTTTGAGCTTTCAAATAACACTAAACATTTCACTTCCTTTGGAAAATTTCCTAAGAGTTTTGTTGAGATAATAATTTCTTTTCTCCAAATCAAGACATTTTTAACAAACCAGAGGATTGTCTTAAACTTCTTGTTCAAGAGACTTAATTCTTTTCTTTGAAATTATAAGCTCTTTCACAATTTATCTAAACTTCATGATATTTAGAAAGAAGTTCATCATAAGATAGTTTAGAATCATATACCTCTTCACTCTCCCATTCTTCTTAAGCCACAAGAGATATATTGGCAACTTCTTCATCCTCTCTTTCTTTGTCAGAGGAACTATCTCCCCAAATGACATACATATATTCTTTCTTCTTAGAGTTGTTGTACTTTTTCTTTTCCTTCTCCTTGTTCCTCAATTGTGAACATACAGATTTGATATGTCTAGGTTTCTCACATTCATAAGAGATGATTCGATCATTTTCCTTGAATTCATGTCTACTACTTTGACCTCCTTTTTTAAATCTTGGAAGCCTTGATCCTTTTTGTAGAATCTTTTGCCCCTTCGAACAAACATATCAAGCTCATCACTTTCCACATCTTCATCATCCTATTTTGCTTGTTTGTCTTTTATGGCATTGAAAGCAACACCTTTTCTTTCATTGTTAATCTCATCAAGACCTTTCTTGAACTTTAGTTTTCCTTTATATTTAGACAAACTTCTGTGTTAGTTCTCTATGTGTTTTTATGACAACTGACAATTGTTATTGATTCAAGTCCAAGATTTTTCATCTGAAAGAAGTTTTGGTCAATAACTCTCAAAAAGTAACTCAAGTTATATTTGGTGTAACTCAAGTCATTTATGTTTGAAATGAATCAAATCATGTCTCGAGTCATAATAACTCAAGTCATCCCTAGGGTGACTCGACTCATAGTATATATTAATCATTGCAAAATGTTTTTCAAAGTCTTTTGACTCGAGTTGGTCAAATATGACTCTAGTCACTAAAATGAATTTTAAATTTAGCTTTTCCATATGAATTTCTAATAGTTAAATGTAACTCGAGTTAGCCACTTAATGACTCAAGTCATTTACTGTTTCAAATTGTTTTCAATGACCAAACCTGATAAATTTTGTTTTATGAAAATTGATGTGACTTGAGTAATGGTTGAGTGACTTGAGTCATTGTGTTATAGACTTGAGTCAACATATCTCAAGTCATTAGAATATTAACTTGAGTTGACTGTTCTCTAATATCTTTGAGAACAATCAACTCAAGTTAATATTCTAATGACTTGAGTCAACATATCTCAATAACACTGTCTCTCAATGCTTGCTCATAGATGACTTGAGTCAATGTCACTTGACTCAAGTCAATGATATATGACTCAAGTCAATGTTCTGGAAAAATGAAATCATCCTGTTCATAATATCTAAATCATTGATTGTAATATGAATACTTCATACTATCACTAATTACTATTCCTCACTATGTTTAATCAGTTTGTTAATGAGTTTTAGTTGATTTTGATATGGATTAAACTCCAAATTGTAATAAAGCAATTATGTGTCAGAACATTAAATGCAAAGCAAAGGCAAGTACCAAATTAGGAAACTAACTCTCTAAATAATGTAAAGCCTTGCGACCATTTCCATTCCACATTCATTGCTAAGTCTCAACGGACAAATGGAACATAGAATGTCAAAAGAGAATGATAGAACTAATTGAAGAATAGAGACGTGTGAGTAACGATTAAGTTAATCTATCTCAACAGTCATCTTCATCAAACTCAACGAATGATTCTCAAAATTCTCAATAGTCATAAATGTCAAGAGCTATAAAAGCCAGGAGCATTGAATTCTCAGCCTACCAAAACTTTGTGCATTCAATTTGAGATTTTAGCATTTACTATTTCAAACTCTTAAGTAATATCTTCAGATATTTATAATCTTCAGTGATTATATATCTGCTCTTTTAGAGAGTCTTAAATATATTCATCTTGTATTAATCTCAAGGTTGTGGAACCTTTAAGATTAGGTTTATTTGATTGCAACTTGTAAGGGGGAGAAAGTTCTAGTGAGAAAAATACTCAAGAGTTACAGAGTGTGTAATCAAATTGTGAGATAGTGAAATATCAGAGAGTATAGGGACTGGATGTTGGAAATTATGCCCTAGGGTCAAGTCATTGTACTTTGAACGTTAACGTCATTTAAAGTATTCTCCATTTCTTTATCATTTCATTTGTATGTTTATAGTGATAACTATATCATTGGATGTATCTTAAAGATTATCCTAAATGTCCCTAGTCAATTATCTACGTGGGAGCGAAAATGAAATAAGATCAGTATGACTTTGATGAGGTATGGAGTTACGAATCAAAGTCATAAGCACTTGTAAAAGTACAAGGTGCTGAACCGATCCACTATGAGAAAACTGCATAGATTTAGTCATAAGCTTATCTCATGTATAACTGTGTCACAACACCCTTTGACCTGAGATCATCATGGATTCCTGCATGATGAGTCGTTGATCTTTGACCTAATCAAAAGTCACCTTTAACCAGGTGATTAAAAAGGCTATGATCAGGATCAATGGTTTTCATGTAAAAGAATGTGAATGGTCAAGATGGAATTTGTCTCTCACATTTGTAGAGAGATAAACTGGACCCCTCGATGAGTGAGTCTGAGAAATGTATGGCCATACTACGATGGAAAGGAGTTTCCATTTCAATTATTAGACTACTCAAGAATCGAGAAAGTAATGGTCAAGAACAGGAAGTTGACATTATCCATGCCTCATACTTGACTAAACTATCGCGTAACAAAAGGGACGTGACATGGTTGTACGATACGTTGTATTGTATCATGGATCCCCATATGAATTGGGTAGTCACAATGTCTTGCTAGAGGTCGCTTGTGACTTGTAGGATGGTACAATATCGGCCTACTACCAATCTCATGTGGGCCTGCAGGGTCGCACACAAGAATAGACCAACACGAGCAAAAGTGTATAGATTCATTGAATTTTAATATAGGATGAATATATATATATATATATATATATATATATTAAATTTGAAAATAATATAATAATATTATTTAATAAATATTATTATATTATTATATAATATTTGTTTGTCATTTAATTTATTTGATAAATTAAATATCTAAAACAAATAGAGATATTGTATCTCAAATTTAATTTTGAATAAAGATATCAAATATATGATTTAATTTAAATTGAGATATTGTATCTCAGATTTAATTCAATAGATAGATATCATTTCCCAAATTTAATTTATAAAGATAAATTCAATCAGAGGCTTTTAGTTCGGATTAAATAAATAGATTAGATTAGATCTATTAGATAGATCTAATTAATATATTTATTTTAATCCAAATTCCAATTTCAAATTTAATAAGGATTAATTTTGAATATAATATGCCTATCGGGTTTTGAAAAACCTATGGGATTTTTTTCAGGCGTATTAGAAAAGTTGTGAGAAACCCTAGAGAGAAAAAATAGAGAGACGCGAAATACTAAAGGCACTAACACGCTGCCGTCAGTGTTGGAGGCTATTCGTGTGGATACCGATAGAGGGAGTGGATTAGCAGAGTCGGCTCTTGTTGATCGAGTAGGTAGCCAGTGAGATCAAATTGAAAGAGACACTTATTAATTCACATAGGTATGGTTCTTTTTCTAACTTGATTTAAATGTCATTGATGGATCCTCTAATGGGATTCATAAGTTTTTAATTCCGCTACTATACGGATCCCAACACTGGACGTAGGTAAAGGATTTGGACAAAACCAATATAAACTTCTTGTGTCCATTATTTCTCTCTTCGTCTTTGTTTATCCCTGTTTTATTTGTATGCTTTAGAGGATTAGGAGAAAATTTTAAATCACCAAATTCACACCCATCTTAGGTGATATTCCATCTTTCATTCTGGATAGAGTAGTTACTAATCTCATTGATTCTCCTCAAGTTTTTTCAATGGCTGTGATTATGGCCTCCCATTCCTTTGTGAGGACATTTAGAATTTTCCTCACCTAAGAGTTTTGATTCTACAGCTTTCCCAATGCTAATAGTAGATTAATAAAATGAGTCAACGTTGTTCAAATTCTGCTATAGATTTGCCAGACTTCATACAAAGTAAGTTGTAAGTCATAAGAGTATTTATTATATTTTCCTTTATGTCAGAGGTTCTTTCATGAGCTATCTCCAGAGATTTACACATTTCTTTAGTAGTTGATAAGTGGCATATATGGAAATATTCCTTTTTGCTTAGAGTACTTTGAATCATGAGAATGACTTTACTATTCAGTGTTATTTGCCTTCTGTCGCTCTCATCAAATTATGTTTCAATTTTCACAACTCAAACTCCTATTTTCATTAGAAGATAGTCACCTTGCTCGATCACTTGCCATAGTCCATATTTAATCACCAGAACAAAGACTGTGAATTTAGCCTTCCAGAATAAGTAGTGTTCTCCATTAAAGTCGAGTGGTTTGTTGATTGATGCATCGTCAGGTAGAATTCCTTCCATTGATCCTTCTCGGGATGTTAGTCCTCTAAAGAGAAGACCTTACTCTAATACCAAATGTTAGTTACAACATATCACCCAAAAGGGGGGGTAAATTATAAAAATTAAAATGAACTTAATGAATAATTAAATCAAGAAGGACATGTTAGAAAGATATCATCGAAGTATGCACCTAGATTTACACTGGTTCGCCCTTAATATCTTGACATATATCCAGTCCTCAAAGCATCTATAAGATTTCCACTATCTTTCAATGATTACACAAGCTTAGACTAATTCTCACCATGACTCACTCCCCCTTACAACTATAATCAGACAACCACACTCAAGGTCTCACTACCTTGAGGTATACAACAATCGATTGAATGATAATAACTCTCTCACAAAGTAGATATATAAACATTGAAGAATTGAATATCACAAGATATCTCAGAAAATATTAATGAGCAATGAATGATATCATCATTGATTGTTAGCTCCAAATTGAATGCTTTTTGTATTTATAATTGAACTCTATTGATGAATGTTTAGAAAAGCTTCAAACTATTCGTTAGAGACTTCAAACTTTCCGTTACACTCAAAAGCTTTCCATTAGACACAAGATGGAGTCCTTAGAAGATTTAAGGATATGTCGTTTTCATATCACCATTAAAAATCTACATACGACATGCCTTTGGTCTTTGTAAGTGACTAAGGAATAGTTGCTTTCACTTTTGCCATAATGGGTATGTGAGGAGATGATCATTTGACTTGCTCTGAATTGCATTCTGTGTGGTGCTTTGTTTTTTTGCTATGCATTTAATGTTTTGACACTATTCTTGCTTTTTGAGGATTTGCACGTAATCCTTTAGCTAATCATATGAAATTGACTAACAAACATGTTTAGAAGTATTATGGATAGCAATAAGTAATAATCAGATATTATGGAATGATAATTAGATAATTTGAATTTACAAAGATGAAAAAGATAAAGTATTGTAAGAACAAAAAGAACATTACTTGAGCGCACAGTTTAGATCGAGCCTTACATAAGCTCACCTAGTAAACATTGTTCAACAGAGGTCTAACCTTGATTCCCTTCCAATAAACCGAGACCATTGTTCTAGTTTCTTAGCGGCCAACTAATAAACAAGACATTAAATCAAAATCAAACAAACTGAATTTATTAAATTAGAAAAATAGCAAACTGAGTTCAACCTACAACTTAGAAAGCCATCCTTGCTTAGCCAATGAAAATTAGTTCATGACTGAGGAGGTAAACAAAATAAAGATTACAGCAAAATAGCACATGGAAAGACTAAGAATGACAAATGAAGTAAAATAGAGAATCTTGTCAAAGTGATCAACGGTGTAGGGAATGTCTTGTCACGTGACATCTCTACATCTTCTACAGCTCCATCTAACTTTGGAAATGGATTGGGTCTTTTCTACAACCCTCACTCTATGAATCCCTATATCTCAACATGAGTCGAGTCGTATCAATTATGTACTCTGTATTCGATTTTCTTACCTTTTACGACTCCACAATGCCTTTAGGTCTAGCCATCTCTTCCTTTTATAATCAGGTCTTTTCATGTCGTACGTTCAGTGAGTTGGCCTTTCCTATTCTATTAGACTCGACTCCCACAATTCAATTGATTGATCCTTTTAATTATGCGGGATTTGGTAAATCTTCTATGTGATTCCCTGCATCTTATGTTTCAATCTATTTCTAAACAATTGTCATCTTATCTTCTAACTCGATGACTTGTACTTATTTAATGAAATAATTCAAGAAGAGGTCAACATAACATATCGCATAGTAGCTCATCACTTATGATGCTATAACATTGTAGCAACATTAAGGCGTTGGTTCAATGTAAAGAGCCACAATGCTATAGCATTATATCAGTTCTGCTATGTGCCTTCATAATGCATTTATAATGCAACCTTTCGTTTTGCCTAATTGCAGGATAGAATTCAAATTACAACAGTTTACCACATCTATCCCTTATTTCCACAAGTGCATGAATTATAACATATTTTGGGAGATAACACACATTCAAGCTCAAATTTTCCATAAAAAACAATCACAACGCATGGGAAATATATGCCAAAAATATGACTCATCAGTTACATTACCATTATTTCTTGTTCATTGATTATCTTCATTTTCTCATGTTATATGAGCATTCATATCTTTTAAGTTTTTGTTTATGAATTTTGTTTCAAAAATTTTATTTCTCTATTTGTAAAATTCCATATTAGAATAGTTGATTTAGAAGGCAGTCTCATTATGATTTAAAAATAGTTTTTACATGTTGAGACCGAGTGTTTCTAAACCTAGTCTCGTTATTAATATTTGGACCGTCTTTATTGATGACAAGTCTAGAAAAAAAATTCCCTATTATGTGTACTCACTTTTGCACTCAATCTTCATCTCCATCCTCTCTTGGTCCACTCGCATGTGCTCTTCCTTTTTTCGTCACCTTTGACTGCCATGATAACTCTTTCTGCGCCATCAAGATGACTTGGTATTCTTTTTCATTGGGCTTTCCCTCTCTCTCATCGTTGTTATGCTCTTGTGTTTGGTAAAAATCATTACTTTTCTCAAACCATTGATAGCCCTCTTTTGTTAGTAATCTCTTTCATTGTCTTTGCTTGCATGGACATTTTAATCAATTGATAATGATACTCACTCCTTTTATTTATTTGTTGAAACACTTATGCTTACAATTTTTCCTTTATAAAACCCTAATTGAAAGTTTGGTTTTTTTTTTTTTTTGTCTTTCATCCACATAAATGAAAGTTTTATGCTTGACTGATTTTCTCTCTGGTTATTGAAGTTATTGTATGCAAATTTCTATTCTCTTGTTGAAATGTTTGTTTATGTACATCTAAATGTTTGTTTATGTACATCTAGTGCACTAAAATATTTTGTTTTATAGGTTCATTCTTCACCTTAAAATACTTTTTATGCAATTTTGCTCTTAAAGGTTTAGGTAGCTTAGGGTGTTGGATGTACTAAAAAAATATATATTAGATTTATGCACACACCTAAAAAATACTTTAAGGTGATAGGTGCAACTAAAAAATACTTCAAGTTGTTATATGCACCACAAAATATGTTACAACATTGAACGCACCTTAACCATATTTCATAAAGTAGATTATTTTCTCTATCTTCCTCGATAGATTTCTAAATTGTCTACATAAGTGAATTTCTTAAATTAATTTTTAATAATTTCAATTTATTTTTTCATTTTATATAATTATTTAAAATGATATTTTAGAAAAATCGACACACATTTTTCCACTAACAATTAACTTACATAATTTTCTTAATCTCTATATATTAGTTATCTAGTTCTTACATTTATAATCAAAGTGAACAATAATTGTATAAACAATCAAATCTAAAGCATCAACATGTGATGATTCAGTGGAGAAAAATGATAGAGCTGGTTAAACAAGCCAATCTATTAGTTATAAGTCGACCTGTAGCGGGTTGTAATCCTAGTGGATCAAACTAAAAAGACTTACATTAAAATGGGTTGGAATTTAGTCAATTCAACCTATAAACATAACTTTTGGGTAGCGCACTAGCCCACCCAACCCATTTTTCTTTTTTTTTAAAAAAAATATATGAATTTTTTTTCCACAAACCTAAATCATAAAAATATATTACAAAAATATAAAGGATCATTAAACATCACATTCAAATAGAATATATAAATTCATTAATCTTTTATTGTTTTTGTCCTAATTTAGATTGTTACATATTTTGGAGTTGCTCCCCAGACCCAACGTTTATTTTTACTTATAATCACAATAGAATATCCAAATAGAATATATGATAAATTCATTTATCTTATATGCACTCATGACAGCTATACGTTCTCTCCAAAGGGTTCTGGGTTCTCATCCCATGTTTTTTTTCTTATGTGCTTCTTATATACTCAACCCCTAATTTAGAGATGTGAGCCTTTATATATATATATATATATATATATATATATATATATATATATATATATATTAAGAATAAATTATATGATACATCTTGAAATATTTTTTTGCAGTCAGTATCTTTGAAATATATATACATATACACACATATGACCCTAAGCGTTATATAAAATAATAAATTAAACAAAACTTACAATTCTATACATTATCTTTCGACTATATATTTTCCTAAATTTTCTTTATGCGATGTAAGTTATCAATTATTACAAGTTGAACAAATTACAATGTGTTTCATATGAGTATTAGAAGTATTTTTATTAGTAAAAGGAAACATTTTACGATAAAAATTGAAGGGAGGAGGTACAGTGTTGCACGAAGTGAGAGGGAAGGGAAAGAAGTATTGGATTTTATAATTTTTTTTTTTAAAAAAAAAGTTAAGGAGTAAAAATGCACATGTGTTTTACTCAAAAAACACACAACTCCAAGTTCTTTTTTTAAGTGCAAAAGTGACTACGTGATTATAAATTAGGAGCAAAAATATCGTTTGACCATTATATTTGACTTTAGTCGTTGATGGGATGATAACATAGCTTTCAAATGTGTAAAAATACACGTGGTTTGACCAAAAAAGCACTCAACACCAAGTTCTTGTTTTTAATTTAATAATTTTATTTCTATTAAAGGAAAAATATTATATTTCTAGGTATAAGTCATAAGAGGCCATATTTTTTCTTTGATTTATCATTTTGGGAAGGATGATTTATTCAATGGATAAAAACGGTAAAATTTTTCTTTCCATATTTTATTTTCTTTTTCTAAAATCCTTATTAAATTTTCTAATTAAAAATTATTAAATGAGTATTTTTGCATTTGAAATTTGATATTATAAATAATATATTTAATTAAAAATAATTTTTATTTTTTGATCTAACAAATTGAACCAGAAATTATTTAAATAATTTTTCAATCACAACCAAACATTAGTATTTAATTTTTATTGCATTTTGAAATATGTTATGTAAGACAACCGTTTGCAATTCTAAATAAGTTATTCTATTTATATGATGAATGAAAGTAAATGAAGGAATGTTATAGATTTATAGTTATAAATTTTACTTTTTCAAGTAAATGAATTATTTTTTTGATAGAATAGATGAATTATTTCTTTAACTATTTATTTTTCAAAAAATTAAAATTATTTTTAAGTAAATATATTATTTATAATGTCAAATTTCAAATGCATAAATACTCATTTATTAATTATAAAATTTAATAAGGATTTAAAAATAAAAAATAAATTATGTAAATAAAAATTTTACCATTTTTACCCATTGAATAAATCCTCTTTCCTAAAGTGATAAATAAGGAAAAAAATGGTCTCTCAGGAATTATTCCTGGAGAAATGATAATTTTTCTTTAATTGAAATAAAATTATTAAATTAAAAAAAAAATACATGGCATTAGGCGCTCTTTTGGCCAAACCACATATATATTTTTGTACCTTTAAAAGTCACATCATTAACCAGTCAGTGGTCAAAGTCAAACTTAACAGTCAAACGATATTTTTACACTTAATTTATAACCACGTAATCACTTTTACACCTAAAAAAATGCACATGGTGTTAGACGTTTCTTAGGATAAAACACATCTATATTTTTACATTTAAACCCAAAAAACATTAAAAGCTAGCCAGTCACAGGTTCAAGGTTAGTTTTCTCGACTCTTTGCTTTAAGATTAGTCAATTCTACTTTTCGATGGGGCAGGACAAGGAAAGGGATATATCTCAACGGTAGAGTGATAAAGTGGCACCTTGACATGACTTATATCAAAATAGGCCTAATTTTTCATAACCCAACCTATAAAATTTTTACGAGTTGGCTGGTTGGGCCATGGACCAACCTGTATTATTAACTCTAAAAAAGGAGCCACTCCGTCGCAATGATACGGACATATGAGTCATGGATCGGGTGGTCCAATGACTAACATCTTACTGTAGAGACTAATTGAGTTATAATGAAGAATGTGACATTTGCTATGATTTGTTGTCTTATAATAGAAAAAGGAAAGCCAAATTAGATTGGATGGTGATTTGACTAGGACCCCAACATATGTTGTAATCCATAACCCATCCCTAAATTCTATTTTTCTTTTATTTTGTCAATCACTTTGGTGGTCCTTCCTCACTCTCTTTGCCCAAATGCATAATAGAGAGAGATATTAGGACAAGGTTAGTTTGATGGTCCTTCCAAGCCGGGAGGTTTTAAAATGTCAATATGCATAAACATGTGAGTAATTCATGATGTTTGAGGGGTAAATTCTGTCTTATTCCCACTCATAACAAAGTAATTGTCATTCTTAAGATGATAACACCTTTTATAACTCGAGAAAGAAAAGATCATAATACAGCAGCGGATGGATTGCTTTATCACACTGCTCATAATAAGTCTGATCAAATTTTCATAATCACAAGTTCAATGTACCTCCATATTCAAATTTCCTTTCCTTTTATGATCTTCATGAAGGATACTTTGTTCATGACTTTAATTATACACATACAAAAGTTGGGCACAACATCAAGATTTCTATAAATTTTTTGTCTAACAAAGTGTTATTCTATCTCATCAAACTTCTAAACAATTTCAATTATGCTCTGCTTTTTGTTTCCAGCACAAACCTCTCCAGAGCCGTCAGTTTGTTAATTACAGGAGAACAGAGGATTCTCACTTATCAAACAAACTAATTCCCCACAACACCATCCAACATATAATTACATGCCATATAGTTGAGAAATAGCATCTAACTAATTAAATAACATAGTCAGACCATTCATGAATATGTGAAGTATGATCCATAGTGAAGCTTGGAATCTTATCCAGCCTTTTAGGGTTATCCTTCCCACCTAACAATCTAGCTGGGTTCCCAACAGCAGTAGTCATAGAAGGAACTTCCTTAAGAACCACAGAACCAGCACCAATCTTAGCTCCTTCACCAATCTTTATGTTCCCCAGAATGAAAGCGCCTGCTCCTATAAGCACTCCATCTCCAATCTTGGGGTGTCTATCTCCTGAAGCTTTTCCTGTTCCTCCCAATGTCACATTATGCAGAATCGACACATTGTTACCTATCACTGCTGTTTCTCCAACCACTACTCCTGTGGCATGATCAAGTAAGATCCCTCTTCCAATTTTGGCTCCTGGATGGATATCTACAGCAAATACTTCAGAAACTCTGTTATTAATCAAAAGGGCTAACACTTTTCTTCCCTGAGACCACAATCTGTGAGCGATTCTTTGAGCTTGGATTGCCAGGAAGCCTTTGAAATTTAGGAAACAATGGACATAGCTTATGCAAGCTGGGTCACGCTTTTTGGCTGCCATCAGATCATACTTTACAGCTTCCATGATTTCTTCGTTTTCGTTGAGGATTGAAACGAAGATGTCTACTAGGGTTCCACCGGGAAGACTGGGACTGCTCAATTTGAGGAAGAGATGATTGGCGAGCGCGATTTCCAGAGATCTGTGACACATAATCGCGGCGTGGTAATAGGAAGATAGAATCGGCTCTTGTTCTACATCTGACCTTGCTTCATCTTGCATCTTCGCCCAGACATCATAATCTTCTTCCCCGAATTCCTCCATGAACGAACAGTCAGAGAAAGTGGGTCGACATAATTTTGCAGAGTAGAAGGAGCGACCGGTGGTTTTTGGAATCCGAGAAAGTGGGTCGGATTCACATATGCCCATCCTCGAAGCTCTAATTTCACAAGCAGCCATCAAAGGAATTAGAGAGAAAGTGAGTTTAGCGGGAGGTGAAGAAATGGAGGACAGAGAACTGAATCAACATGTGGGAAGGGGATAGGGCTTCTTATAGCAGTGGGGAAGAAAGAGGGGGCCGACAAGAAATAGCGCCAAGGCGTGACACGCAACACTGCGGCAACTTGTTTTGTGCGCGCGCCTGACCGTCCAACTTTGTATGTGTTCACTTGCGCGCGCGTAACCGTACCGTTTCGACATTTACAATTAGATTAAATATTATTTTTGTCATGAAAATTTCTCTTTACTAGTTATTTTTAGTCTTATTTTTATTTTAAAAGTTTAAAAATAGGTAAATCTGCCCTAGAAGTTCTTTTTAGGAGCAAATTTATCCCAAAAATTTCTTAAAGAAGCAATTTTGCCCCTGAAAGTTTACAAAGAATAGCAACAATTCAACGGTCAAAATCAATGGATGAGTAAAATTTCTACATTTTCAAATTTTCGGGGCAAAAATGATACCAAAAAACTTTCGAATGAACAGTGCTCTTCAGGGGAAACTTCCATGGTAAAAATGGTATCTAATCCTTAACAATTTGCTCATGAGTTTTAACAACTTTTTGAGACTTTTATGATATGAGAATTTTCTTTTAGACCTTTTTAATATTTTCTCACTCTTTTAGGATGGGAAAATCCCTCTAAGATCCCAATGGACCAAAAAATATCAAAAAAAATCCCACAAAAATTTTGATGTCAGAAAAGTTCAATTAACAATTCCATCAGTAAGACATTAATAATTTCATCTGTCAGTGTTAACAATTCTTTAAAATTTTTGTAACATCATAATTTTTCATGAGATTTTTTTTTTGACATTTTCGTAATCTCTTGAGAGCTTAAAGTCTTAAAGGGATTTTTCCATTAAAAATCTTCAATCTTAGATTTTTACCGGCTAGACCGACTTTACTTCTAGTTTTACCAATTTCAAGATAATATTGATAAAAATATCTTTGAAATACCTATAGCTCATAAGATAACTTTTGAGACAAAATTACATTTACCCTTAAACTAACCCATAACTCTATTGAAGTTGCATGAGGTACATATAATAATATATCGAATTGTTATGACCAATGATTAAAGAAATTGGTAAGATTGAAGGGTTAAGGTGTAAAAATACACATAAGTTTTCATCTAAGGTGTATCCAATATCATATGTTTTTTTATGATGCACAAATACCTATGAACTTTCAAAACCAGAGCAAAAATACCAAAACTATTAAAACAACTTAACTACTGTTAATTTTTATGCTGGGGCCCACATTATTGTGAAGGTTCCAAAATACCCTCAATTAAAAAGACAACCACCTCTTTCCTAGATATCTTTGGGAATGCTAGTTCAAGTAAACCACATAGAAATCTTTAAACTTTTAAAAACCACATAGAAATCTTTAAACTTTTAAAATTCATGGTAGACAACCCAGACATATTTAAACTTTTAAAATTCATGGCTGACCAAATCTAATAAGCAAACACTCTTTGATTCGATGGAGAAAAACAATAAACCAATTAGAAAGGAAGCTCTAACAAGTGGGTACGACATTGAAGGGATTGAATTGAAAGAAGCACAAATCAATCTCAAAAGATGTGAAAAAAATGTGGAAGAAGGGTCAAATGAAACTCATAACAAGACTAATTATAGGCCACAAACTAAAGGTGAAAATCAGGGCATGAAGAACATAGAACATAAATCAACCAGCAAATCTTTCAACAAAACAAAAATTGCAAATCAGGAACTTATCAACAAACTAAAAACTATTGGCTTGTTGTTGTTCAGAAATCGTGACATTTATCTATGATAAGCTTTGATCGAACCAGAGGAGAAGAGGGAGCAGATGAAAAAGGGATCCAGGTTCGCAACAGACCCAATTGTAGATCAAGAAGCCACCGTCAATGGTAAAGACCCAGTCACAATGATGGTTTGTTGCACATCCTCCAATTGAGTCCCTCAACATCTTCATCTCTGAATCTTGCCACCATAGCCAAGTCACTGATCGATATTGATCCTCTCTCATCCACCAATCAGTAAAGATGAGGAAAAAGTCAACTCGCTGCTATGTTTTTTTTTTTTTTGCCACTGTCGTTAGTGGAGAATGTCGCCACTGTCACCGACATTTGAAAATTGTGGGTTTGCTATCTTGTACCTCTGGGCCGATCGATGAACAAGGGTTGAAGGAAGAGAGCTTTTTGGAGTACTTTACAATAATTGTGGCCCACAACATAAAAGTAACAGTTGTAATGTCATTTTAATGATTTTGGTAATTTTGCACCCATTTTTAAAATTTATGAATATTTTTACACCTTCACAAAATATATAGTGCTTAACACACTTTGGGTAAAATCTCATGAGTAATTTTATACTTTAACTCAAGATTAAATAGTTTTTTATGACCTGATATTGTGGTAATATTGAACATTTTAAATCAATTAGATCATTAATGGTTCAGAACCATTAGCAAGTCAGTCAATATTACTCAAGGTTTTGAAACCCGACCGGACCGGCCGGAAACCGTCGAACCAGCCGGGAAACCAGTCCAAGTTAGGGGTGAAACCAGAGTTACGAGTTGACCCAGAGTCAACTCAGTCAACCCGGCCAGAACCGGCCAAGTTGGCCGAGTCACAATTTTTTTTTTTAATAAAAACGTCGACTGGAACTCTAGAAGAGAGAAGGCGGTGTTGATGTTTACAGAGGGAGAGGGAGGGGGAGATGGAGAGAGAAAATGGACGGAGGTGTCGAAGAAGGTGTAGATCCATCCATGGCAGCAAGTTTTATCGGTGTTCGTCAACGGCGGCGCCTCATATTCACTGAAAAAGGTGACGAAGGTGAAGATGGTGCCTCATATTCACTGATGAAAGAGGGAAGGAAGAATAAGGATGGATCTGCAGCTTCCTCCCTCTCCTCGATGCCATGGATGTATCTTCTTCTCTGTATCTACAAGCAGGAGCAACATCCACGGGCTTAAGGATGTAGTGTAGAATCTGAAACACACAAGTATAATGAAGATACTGAAGCAATGAAGCCTCTTTCTTCTTCTCCGATCTGCTCATGTCTTTGAGCTTGTCAATCCAAGTATTCAATAATTCTTACTTTTCTCTGTTCATTGCATCAGCAACGTATGTACCTTAGCTACATATTCAATATACCCGTGACTTGTGGTGAATAAAGAAGAAATATGAAAATATCTCTGACGTTTTGCAAATCCCCACGACTGACTATGATCTCTTTTTTAAAACAAATCAATATACTATTACACATCTCCCCATGTAACAAATCCTCCAATATTTTCACAAAATATTTTTTATTATTAAAGTATAAATATTTTTACTTATTTTAATTAAATTATATTTTTAATTAATATCGGTTTAACTCCGGTCTGACCCACTGACCCTTAACTCAGTGCCTTCACCGGTTCAATGACCGATCCGGTTTTTAGAACCTTGATATTATAATGTATGTATATAATTATTTTTATTTGATTATTATGGATTTATGCCATTGCTTATAATTGTAGATATAGCCCCTTAAATCATAAAAATTAAGACTCCTTAACCTTTATTATTTGATGTCGGCTTATAAAACATTATCTCAAACACAAATACTAACGTGGGTGGAAAAGAAAGCCGACTTTTTTCTGATTAAATAGGAAAAACAAAAGAAGGGTTGTTAGTTGTTATTTTGTGGGGTGTTGACCCTTCAAGAGAAAGGAAGACGTCAATGTGGAGAGGCGACGTGTACACTCTTCCAACCTTTTTTATTCCAGACAACCCCACGTTCTCATATTAAAAAAATATATTTCAAAAAGGTTTTATTGTAGATTTTTCTATGAATAATTCTGTAGTTATCTTATAGACATAGATAAACTTGTTAATATAATGTTATACATTTAACAATAGAAACTGTTTTAGTTAACATAGATACATTTATCAATAATCACTTTATAACTTTTCTAACATTTATTACTGGAAGCTAGTTTAGTTAATATAAATGAGATCGGTAACATTCACTCTATAATTTGTCAAAATAATCGTATATACTTGTTAACAAAATAAATTCACATTTAAAATCTACATTGCCTCTAAGAATTTTTTAAATAGAAGGATCTACTACGGTATTTTTTGATATTTTTCTTAGTCATTGAAACCAAAGAGAGTTTCTCCCTCATTTTAAATTCTAAGTATATTCCATCCATGTGCTTATCCTCTCCCATTGACGTGGCCTTTATTAATTAAATAAATACAAAGGAAAGTGACGTGAAAAGCTTCAGACACAATACGGTTCCTTTTACTTCAACAGTTCCCACCAATGTAAGCCATGACATCACATTTATTCCTATTTTTTATATGGATTTGCATAAATATTTCACACGAAATTTGAAAAAGGCAACAACTATTTCTTGTCTTCAACAAATTCTCAATGATTATAATTATGCATTTGATGTTAACTCACACTATATACAAATGGACGAGAAAAATATAGATAAATTCCTCCCAAGGAAGTAAAATTGAGATGAGAAATTCGAAATACTCCAACTGAAGTGCCCACTGTCATACAATAATCTTAAACAACAATAACAGTAAAGTCTAATCTCTCGTAGTTACATGATTTTTACAGCATGAATATGCTTTATCAACCACAATTTATTTGTTTATTATTATAAGGAGTGATAGACTTTGGGATAAATATTTGAAATGGTCAAATATATACTCATTAACTGATTAGAAATTTTTATATTAATTTTTAGATTAAAAAAATTGGAGGGGTCAAAATTAAATTTTACATTATATTAAATTAAAAAATTTCTGAACAATTTTTTTTGGGGGGTCATGGCCTCCGCATAAACCTTCTAAGCAATGAAAGATCTTCTTCGATGCAATGGGTTGCCCACCAAAAAATAAAATTGAAAAAATTTGTTGAGATTTTTTTTATATTTAATATAATTTAAAAAAGTATATTATCTTATATCTTAGAAATTGTTAAAATACTTTTATTATACATTTGACCCCCAAATAATTTTTTAAAATTAGTTAATAAGTATACATTCGACCTCTTCAAATATTTATCTCAAAGTCCGCTATTACCTCCAGTTGGCCTTTGATTGGAAGAATTGACATAACTTTATAATAAATGTCACAGGCAAAATACAACCCTCCTAATTTATTTTAGTTTGAGACCCGTGATAAAATATAGGCAGAGTTGATACAACCATTCTAAAAGTTGAGGTTTTTCTTTCAAATGATCTTTTTTCTATCACGTAAAAGAACTCTTACCTTTAGTGGCCATCGCCATCGATGGTCGAACCTCCAATATCGACCCTCGATCTCCTACAACGAACACCTAACACTAACGCCGATAGTGGTAGCTGGATAACTTTTGAAAAAGGTTGGCCAAGGCAAAGATGGCTATTGACAGCATAAACTCTGACTCTCGATAGAAGTATAGTTGAGAATTAGGCCGGTCCTGGTCAGAATCTAATAAGGCCGGCTCTACAGAGCTTGAAATTAAAAAAAAAAAAAACATTTGTCTTTCCAAACGCAACCCAAGAACACTAAGACTAGTGCCAGCCTTATAAGGCTTAGGAATTACTATTACAAACTTTAATTATTTTTTCTCTATTTTTTTCAATGAAATAATTAGTGAATTACAACAATTAAAGTTTTAATTTATCAAATAAATTTTGTAAATATTAATATCTAAACAACATAAATCATCTAACAAATAATTATATTAATTGATTCATAATCAAAAGCAAACTGTTGTCCATAAATAACTCATATAAAACATAAGAAGCATACCACTAAACAACATTAGTATGATGACTATCATTGTCATCTTCTTTGCCACTATCATCAATTTCATAGACATTTAATTGTGTTTCAGTTTGAGTAATAGGCTTTGTTTTATGAGTAAAAATATCATGAATTCCTTCTTTCGCATCATAAACACATTCATTAAAAAGGCCTGCAGGGATTGGCCCTTTTAAGCTCGAGGCCTTACAGGGCAAGCTCTACATGGCTTATTTCATTTAGCTCCTATAATTTTCAAACCCAACTCTTGAAAGGCTAGGGCATAAAAAGGGCCGGTGCGACGGGCTTGACCCGATTTCTCAGCTTCAGGCAGAAGTAGGATTTATTTATTTTTATTTTTTTTTATTTTTTTTGTAAGCAAGGGAAATTTGATCATATAATTTTTTTTAAAAAAAAATCAATTCCAAAATATCAAGGATGTCATGGCCCAAAATCCGATGTATAGAATAAGTCAAATAACCCCATTCGGCTTAACAAGTCAAAACAATTCATACAGAAAACAAGCATTTCCACAACAATAAGACTCGACACGGTCATATTAGTCATGTAGTCACAAGACCCTACAAGACGTGAAAATTCAATAAGTTTATGAAACATATTGACCGCAATTAATCCTACTAGTTGCATTATCTGGGGGAAAAAAAAATTAGAGAGGATTGAGTCTACCAATGACTTAGTGAGAGTATAAATAATAAAGTACGTGGAAGGGAAGCAAATGCACATGAGATTTTGTCACAAATAATTTTTACAAGAGGAACACAGAATATTTAAATGTTCACATTGAAGATAGTATACCCTAATAACAATAAAAGTTTTCTCACTCCTTATTACTTAATCAAACAATTTGCAATGATCAACCAACATTCAATGATAACACTTTTAAACCAAGCTTGGTGGAGAATAAGAGTCCCACCAATTTAATATATTATATACCATATACAATATAATTCATGGTGAGGAATAACCGTCTTACCCATACAAATATCTCATATATCATATATCAAATAACTTATAATAAGAAATAACCGTCTCACCTATATAATTATATCATATCTCACATACCATAGAACTCATGATGAGGAATAACCATTTCACCTATACACACATGATACAACATTCTTTATTTTTATACATCACAAAAAGTACATTAACTCCCCAAAAGACTGTAATACCCTAAAATTTGACGTAGGGTAAATATCATAAATTTGTAGAATATACCTATTGAAAATAGGTGAATATGAGGTCTCAAACACCTTGTATTGAATTTATCTTATTATTAGGACAATTTCTCCTGAGATTAAATAATGTGCGAAAAGGTCCCTAAGACATTAGATACTTTGCAAATAGGTCCCTGAAATATTTATGGGTTATAAAATACCCTGAGAAAATTATGATAAATCCTAAAAGGCAACTAAATATTTATTAAAAATTAGGGAGTATGTTGTTTCTAATTTAGGTAATTTATGAGATTATTTTCCTTGGAAAATAATGAGGCAAAATTAAATATCATTTTGGGGAACATAAATTGCCCCATGGTTTTTAATATTTTGCATAATGCATAAATTATCAATTTCAGTAAAATAGTTGTGAGATAATAATTATTACTAATTAAGAAAATTGTCAACAATTAGTAAGTGATTAATTAGATAATTAATGGCTAATTGTTTAGACATAAGATAAAGAGAAAAAGGTGAAAATTACTTAAAATAAATATATATATAAATAAAAACGAAAATTAGAAGAAAAATAAAGAAAAATGAAATGAAAATTAAGAAATTAATATCTAGATATTTGCATTAAAATAACATTATAAGTTAAGACATGTGGTAATTAAGTAATATTATAATAGTAAAAATGTGAACAGGATAAATGACCACGGATAGAAATAAAATCCTACCTAAAAAACCGTGAACTAGGTTTCTTGAGTCAGAGTATATTAGGAACAAGTGAATTTCTATCTCGGAGTGGACTGCCTCCGAAGTCATTTCTGTAACCGACGGAGTAATTTGGAGATCCGAATAGGAAGATATTTTGTATAATTAAAGCAGATGGCCAAAAGGAGAACCGATAGAAAATAATCCCGTTGTGGGAATCTGGGGATAAGTGGGGAAAAACCAGAGTATAATGTTAATCAGTGGATTTTTGTCTCGGAGTTAGTACCGGACAACGTTATTTCTGTAGCCGGGCACGAATACCGAGGATTTTCAGCTGATAACAGAATGTCCTCAGCAGGATCAGAAACTGAGTTAAATTAGATAATTTGAAAGAGGAAGAAAAGACCTTCGGAGTATTGTTCCCGAAATTTTAAGATTTTACGAAATTTCACGATCAGGATACCGAACCAGGAATTTTACCTGATAAAGCAAGATGACATAAGGCTTGATGATGCAACAGGGATGACATCATCCTTGAGAGGTGTAAGGCCAAGATCTTGCCACCTCCAAAAAGTGCGATCTAACGGCCAGAAACTGATCAGACAAAGTTCAAAGGAATTACGAAAATGCCATTGGGCTTTTCTATAAATAGGCCATCACTTCTCTTCATTCTTCACCAATTCACACAATCCTAGAGAGAAGTTAGAGAGAGAAGCTCTGGAGGAGGAGCAAGAAGTTCATAGCAAAGCTCTGAGTAAGTCTTTCGGTCCCTAGTCTTTAGTTTTAGTGTCTCTTTCGGTAGTTGTAGTAGAACTGCTAGATTGATCTTTAATCTTCCAAGTATGTTTAGAAATCATGTTCTAGGGGTAATTAAGGTATTAATTTCAAAAACCATCATAGAGTTAGAGATATGTGGAAATTCTGGAAGATTAGGATCAAGATAGCGAAGTACTGGCGAAATTCCACCGATTAAGGGATCAGGGGCAAAATGATAATTTGTACCTAAAATGCCTGTTATGATATCAAATATTGATAAATGTGATATTATCATTATAGGATATCAGTAATCTTGTTCCGCTGTCATTTCGCTGTCGTTCCGCTGTTTTCCGTCAAAAGTACAGTATATCGTCAACATATTAAACGCTCGTCAACGAAGGTACGTTCGCGTACTGTAACACTAACTCTAATACTTATTGTATGCTTATATGTGATAGACAACTATACAAGTGAATTGTATAGATAACTTTACATGTGATGTGTATTGTTAACACGGATAACTATACATGTGAATTGTATAGATAACTATACATGCGATGTGTATTGTTAGCATAGATAACCTTACATGTGATGTGTACGGTGGATATATTAATCTTGCATCTGCTATATACTTATGTGTTGATTAATGCTGTGATGTCATACATATATTGTTTACATAAGTATGAGGTTAACCGTTACCTGAGGTTCGATGCATGGACCTCAGCTCTTAATATAGCTTCAGGATCAGGAGGACTAAGCACCAAAGATAAGGGCAAGCAGCATGCTTAGAGTCCCAGCCGAAGAATTTCTTTTTGGACTTGTATTCCCATATCAGTAAATATTCAGACCTTTGTACTGTTGTATAAGTAACTAGGTACCTCAACAGGATGTTTATCAGATACTCTCTCTTTTAAATTGCTCTGATGCTCTACTCTAATGAAAGTACCTCATTCCGCTTTTGAAAAATGAGATGTTACAAAGACTCAATCAATTTAGTTGTTTTAATTAATAATATAAAGATAACGAAATCAATTAAATTATAAGAAGGAAAAGAGTCAGAAAGAAATTAAAATATAAAGAAGTACTAAAGAAATAATATTTTGTTTTCAAAATATAAATCAATTTTTTTTAAAATGAAAGATTTGACGTTAAATTAAAAATAAAAAAGAGAATGTAAGAAAATATATCAATTAATAAGAGGAAAATAAAAGTGACGGTTAAAATACAGATACTAATAAATATAATCACACAACTTAAATTTAAGGAATTATAATTTGTTAGAATAAGCAAAACACCAACAATAATCACTTAAAATAGTAGATTCTCATAAGTATCACACAAGCTTCAAATTCAAAAACCCATGAGTTGATTAAAATATAGATGAAATTTAAAAAAAAAAAAAGGTTAAGGTATAGATTGGCCAACCAAATTTTACTCCAGGAGCGCATAGCACAAAATTGTTTTAAGTGGACCAAAAATATCAAGAAGCTTTTAAAAATGTAAAGTCAGTATAACGCTATTAGAAAAAAAATCAATGTTCGTTAAAATGAAAACTTTTAAGGGTTAAGATGCAGATTGGCCAACAAAGTTTTACTCTATGAGTGCTCAACACAAAAAAGTCTAGCTATGTGCAATCCACCCAAAATCTGACTGTTGCAAATCCTTGCCCGAACCTCCCCAAACATGTGCATTGTGGTTAGAAAGAGGAATGTAACAAAAAAAAATCACAAATGTAATGAGTAGATGTTTTAGGTCCACTTAAAAATCACAATATGCACCTGCACTGGGCAAGTTAAAAAACTTACCACCCTTACTTAAAATGAAATATATTCGTTACATTTGTGATTTTTTTTGTTGCATTCACTCTTTTGAAGTGGTCTGAGCCTGACCTGTGACTTGTTCAAGAGGCTTGTAATTTTAAAAATTTTATAAATAGCCTAATAAGCCACAGGCCTCACCTCAAAATAGGCCTACTTCAAACAGATTAAAAACATGCCTACTTTAAATAGGTCAAAAATGGGCCTACTTAGATAAATTATTCTTGATGATCTAAAATACATCATAAAATATGAAGGTTAGATTTTCTCACCAAGTATACATGTCATACGTTCAATGGAAGATGGAGAGAGTAATTATAATTTTACCTTCATAACAAGTCTAATAAGCTTATTATTAGATCTAGGTCTGTCCTGTTAAATAAAACAGGCCTTGGTTTGACCTTTAAGCCTGACTAGGCTTGGAACAGGACAGGCCACAAGCCAGGCCCCTGGCCTATTCCCCTTAACTCCAATGTACATGGTTGAGAGCCCGAACAAGGATTTACAATAGTTTGATTTTGTGTGGATTGCATATGGACTTTTTTGTGTTGTGCGCTCATAAAGTAAAACTTTGTTGGTTAATATGCACCTTAACCCTAGAAGTTTATATTTTAACAAATGTTATGTTTTTTCTAATGGCGTTGTGCTGACTTTACATTTTTAAGAGTTTTTTTGATATTTTTGGTCTATTTAAACATTTTTGTGCTGGGTGCTCTTAGAATGAAACTTTGTTGGTCAATCTGCACCTTAACCCAACAAAAAATTATAATTTTGATGCAAATACATTGGTACAATTTAAAATCATCAAGGAGAGACAAGCTAATTGGAAGTTGCTTCCAAAAAAAAATTATTACAATTAGATAACATATCAATGGTGATAATGATAGGTGTCATCTTACGATTCATAGTTTCACTTATCGGGATCAATAGTAGATATCCCTTTTGGGAAAATTCCCCTTAAGGCTCAAGTTACAAAAATATTGTCAAAAAAGACCCAAAGAAAAAGTCAAATGTAAAAAAGGCCCTAGAGCATTTTCTGGTATTATTTCAAGAAACATTAATAACGATAACAGTACATCATTAACAACTAAATCAGTTCAGTTAACAACTACCCATTAACAACTAAATCTATACCGTTAACAATTAAATCAATATCCGTTAACAACTATATCAATACCCTACGTTTTTCTGAAATAATCACTACAAAAAAAAGGTCAATTTGTAGCGGTTAAAATGAGGTAATTGTAGCGGTCTTAACTGCTATAAATTAATTTAGTTGCGGTTCATGAAAATGCTACAAAATCCACTGTCACAAACAAATTTGTAGCAGTTATAAATAACCGATACTACATACTAAATAACCGCTACAGAAACTGTAGCGGTTCCACATAACTGCCACAATATCTGTCAGACATGACGTCAACGTCATCAAATAGTAGCGATGACGAAAACCGCTACAGGTTGCCTGATAGTAGCGGTTTTATAAACCGACACTACTTATCTATAAGTTCATTATGTAGTAGCGGTTGTGACACCACGACCAATGGTTTCCACTATTTTTGAGGTTTGAATTCATTTCATACTTATAGCGGTTGTATAACCGCTACAATATATTCCCACCATTTTTTCCAAAATAAATTTTTTGCCACAATTTTTTATTTCTGTTATTTGTAGCGATTTGTACCCGCTACAAAATATTCCATAATTTTTTATTAAATTTATTTTTCATATTTGTAGCGGTGTATATAACCGCTACAACATCATAAAAAAGAAAAAATAAATAAAAATAAATATTCAAATAATATATTTTGGGTCAATTAATTTATTATTGTCTAAAAAATTTATCAAAATAGTATTTATATAATTCTTCATTATCAATATTTTAAAAGTTATTAAATATTTTATCATCAATATTTTATCCGAAAAAATGATATTAAAAAGTGAGATTGGTTATATATATTTATTGTATATAAATGGTTTATTATATGTTCATTTAAATAATATGCAATATTAAAACTAATATCTTGGGCAAAAATAAAAAATAAAATTGATATGTCTAAGAATGTATTAAATATTATGTGTGAAAGTAGATAAAATAATAAATTATGTGAAAGTTGAAGGAAAAATGTCAATGAAGCTAAATAGAAATTAGGGAAAAAAATCATACAATTTTTAAAAAGAAAGAAACATAATCAGAAATGAAGAAGAAAAAAATGAATATTGCCATAATCATCATATTTGATCCAGGTTAACAACACTTACCTTCTTGAAATAATGAATCTCGTTGGGAAAAAGTAGAAATTTGAGAGAAAACGAGGAGAAAATGTGCTAGAAAATGATAGTGGAACATATTAAATGAGGTTGGTGGGGTGCTTATATTGGTATCTGCGTCACTGTTTTGTAGCGGTTGAAGTTTCGGTTCTTGTAGCGGTTCAAGATATGTAGTGGTTTTTATCTGTAGCGGTTGATGTGACACTTTTTGTAGCCGTTTTTCCCTATTTTGTAGCGGATAAAAACCGCTACAAATAGGTTAAAAAAATTTTTGAAAAAAAAGCTACAAATAAGTTTTTTTTTGGAAAAAAAATATATATAAAGTCTTACATATTAAATCGTAATCATAACTTTAATTTCTCCTCTCAATCTTCGTCACCATCCCTACAAAAAAAAAAAATCGATAAAATATTAGTTGTGAGTTGATGAATATGTTTGAACACAAATGTAATTTTGTTTAAATATTTTTATATCACAAAGCGTATATTAAAAAACATATCGAACTATAGGTAAATTGTCATCACCGTCGGGGAAGAAGTTCTCGAAACTGGCGGGCTGCAATGGCTCACTCTCGTAGGCGACGTTATCAGCATCACTCATGTCGTAAAGGTCCCGGGGCTTTAAGTGAACCACCATATGCCACTCCCTGTGTCTATCATCAGCGACATAATAAACCTGATGGGCCTCTGAAGCAAGAATATACGACTCATCATCTTCAGACTGTCTAGTGTGAATAGGCTTGGAGAAATTCACTGATGTGATGCCTAAGTTGTCAATGGTGAGTCCCCGGGACGTTGTGGTATTCGCCCACAAACACTTGAACAGCGTCACCGTGAAAAGGCCTTAGTAATTTATCTTGACCACATCAAGCAACTTTCCATAATACGGGACGTCACCGAACTGAACTGCATGTTCCCGTCACTGCTGCTTGCATAACTCCTCGTCCTAAACGTGCCATATACACCCGAGTTTTGGGTCAGCAATCCCTGATCTCATGAAACGGTGCAAAACTTGAAACCGTTGACATTGTATGCCGTAAATCTTTGGGCGTGGTCAAGTGGGCCGAGTGCAAGAGCTCTAAATTCTGGGGAGTGCGGGTTGTGGTCATTCATAATTCTCCTCCTAAACCAACCTGGGAATTCTCTGTGGACCTTTCTATCAATCTCGGATGATGTCTGTGTACGGATCCTCAGCTGACGCTTGACATAACTCCTAAATTCCCTGCAATTAAACTTGCAAAGAAAACAATGAACCATGAGTACAAAATGTAAGGAAATATAAACGATAACATATATATGTGCCCAATCCTTATTGAAGGTACGATTCAACTTTAGTGCAATTTATCAAGACATGTCTGTGTGCTTGAAGCTTATCAAGTGCCGTCAGTTTAAAGTTCTTAGTTCCGCCAACTAGTCTTCCAACACGAGGGATTAACAACTTTGTCGCTAATGACTCTGGCTCTGGCTCTGGCTCTGGCTCTGGACAATCATCCACATGAGGCAATCGGTTGAATGACGTCTCAATGTCATCAAAGTACCTGGAACAAAAATACAAGACCTCATCCCCAATATAACATTCTGCAATTGAACCTTCAGGCCATGCTTTATTCCTCACGTAGGATTTCAGTTTCCCAAGAAACCTATAAAGTAATGAATGAAAAATGTTGAGACATTAATGCTGAAATGTGTGACTAGATAGTAATCATAAAGTGATTAATTTTAAATGAGTACCTCTCAATAGGATACATCCATCGGTAGCGAACGGGGCCAGCAAGCTTTGTTTCGTGCACAAGGTGTACTGTGAGGTGAACCATGACCGTGAAAAAGGACGGAGGAAAGATCGTCTCCAAATGACACAACGTAAGAACGATCTTCTGTTGCAGCTGGTCGAGCTCCTTCACGGTCAAAACCTTGGAACACAACTTCCGGAAGAAAGAACACAGCTCAACTAAAACGATCAACACATCGAGAGGCAACGTATCTTTGATGGCAAGTGGAAGCAACTGCTGCATAAGCACATGTAAGTCATGACTCTTCAACCTAGTAACCTTTCGAGCCTACACGTCAACACATCTCGAAATGTTGCTTTAGTACCCGTCTGGAACTTTTATTTTTTTCAAATTCGTGAGGAAGATCTCCTTATTCGGTTTTGTCAGGATGAATTTTGCCAGTTGAAATCTGTCATGCTCATCCGGCCATGCATCTCCACGAACTCCCATCTCCCGTAAATCTTTCCTCGCTTGAAGATGATCTTTTGATTTGCCTGGTTCATTTAGAATTGTGTACAACACATTGTCGCACATATTTTTCTCAATGTGCATGACATCCTGACTGTGTCGGAGCAAATTATCTTTCCAATAAGGAAAAGTGAAGAAGATGCTTATCTTCCACCATTGCTGAGGCGCAAAACCAGAAGCCCTGGTGGTCTTTATACTGGCCTTTGCTTGATCGTCTTTTTTTCTAAGCTCAAACTCAACATCCTGAAGCTGTTCTATGATATCTTCACCAGATAAAATCTGAGGAGCTCCTCTTTTTTCCTGTTGCCTATTGAAGCGATTGCATTACAACCTGAACCTGTGCGTACCATTAAGAAACCTTCGATGACCCATGAAACACCACTTACGACTGTAGGGAAGGCGCACCGAGTCAGAGTCAAAATTGCAAGTTGGACACGCAAGGCCGGTATGCATGTTCCACCCGGATAATGTTCCCATGCCAAGAAAGTCATTAATCGTCCACATCAAGGCTGCCCGCAACTTGAAAAGTGTCTTGTCATGCGAGTCATACGTATCGACCCCTACATTCCACAACTCAACCAACTCCGAGATAAACGGTTGGAGATACACATCTATGTCATTTCTTGATGCCTTTTTGCCTGGAATGATCATAGACATAATGTAGGAGCTTGGTTTCATACACATCCAGGGGGCAAGTTGTACAGGATCAAGACAACCAACCAAATACTATAGCTTATGCTAAGATTCCCAAACGGATTAAAACCATCGGTTATCAAAGCGAGACGAACATTTCTAGGATCCGCCGCAAAATCTGGAAATTGTGAGTCGAACGCTTTCAATGCTTGAGCATCCCGTGGATGTCTCAGTTTACCATCTTCGTTCTTGTCAGCTTCATGCCACCTCATATGCTCGGCTGTTCTGGAAGACATAAACAATCTTTGTAAACGAGGTTTTAAAGGAAAGTACCTGAGAATCTTTGCGGCTTTCTTCTTTTGCTTTTTCCCTTTTCATACAATCCTGAGCCTCGAAGTGTGACACTTCTTACAAGTCGCCCTGCAAGCGTCCTCTCTCCAATAAAGCATACAGTCGTTAAGGCAAGCATCGATCTTTTTGTAGTTCAGGCCTAATCTATTAATTATCTTCTTGGCCTCGTAGAAGTCTGTGGGAATGTCCGCGTCGGGGAAAGCATCTCGTATCAATTCCAACAACATCAACATTGCCTTATTAGTGTTCCCACACATGCACTTGATATGGTACAACTTGATCAGGAAAGATAACTTGGAGTATTTCCGACAACCTTGATACAACGGATGATCACTCTCATCCATCAAGCTGAAAAATTTACGTGCTGCTTTATTCCTAAAGAAAACAGGTTTTGCACCCTGAACTTCTGCCGTGAAGTTGTCGTCCTGAACACCAAAATCATCGCGGACCGCTTCATTAACCAGATCATCTTGAGCTACTTGATTTCCTACTTGTGAGCTTCAAGGAAGTTGATCCCCATATCGCATACCATGTTTCTTACAATGGACTCCCCAAAATGTATATTCCATCGGGAAAGGCTTGACAAGAAGATGTTCCAAAGCACCCACCCGTGTTTACCACTTCTTAAACTTGCATCGACAACACGGACACACGATCTTCCCATTAATGCTAGCGTGAGAGAAGGCGAAATCTAAGAAATTTTTCAATCCCGCTACATATACGGGAGATTTGCGTGGCAACTTGATCCATGACTTATCCATATCTAGTCAACAAGCTAGGATAGACTACAAAACTATGATAAAATGTTTAATTCTCTTCAATTGACGTGAGATCCACTAAATGTAGTCTCAAATAATTTGTAGCGGTTATAAACCGCTACCACTAGAAAAATACATTTAGAAGCCGTTGTCTAACCGCTAGATAAACCGCTACAACGCCATTACAATTTGAAATGTACAATTCCTGCCATAAATTAGTAGCGGTTGTCTAACCGCTATTCCAACTGCGACAAAATTTTTATTTATGTAGTGGTTATATAACCACTACACAGTAATTGCAACTTGTAGCAGTTTCCTCTAGAAACCGCTACAAAATGTATTTATTTATTTTTTAAATCAATATTTAAATATTTTTTTTCAAAAAATTATTAATTGCTTAAATAAATCAGTTTTTATTTGTTACATATTATTTTATTATTTTTCTTACAACACCTATTTTATGTAACTATAAATGTATATTTATGTAACTAATTTGACGAAATATAAAATATTTATAGACTACAATACATGAAGGTTAAGTATTTAAATTGTAATCAAACAAACCAAATATCATAAACATCCAATAAACATTTTAAATAAATATCTGTCTCTAAAAATAAAAACTAGCAATCAAGAGCCTGATGATCAGGTCCTGTCTTAGTAGTGGCGTGGGTAGGAGCAGATGTAACAACACCCTCATCATCATCAGCAGCAGCAGTAGTAGCACCAACAGGCGGCGGGGGATCCTCGTGGATGAACGACTTGGGAGGAATGAGGGGTTCCTCGTTGATGAATGAAGGGAGAGGCTGGGGAGGTGAAAAGTGCCTATTAGGAAGCAACTCTGTAAGGGCACCGGCACAAGCATCCCAACTATGCTTATTCAAAGCATACCAATTGTTGATCTGGGCCTGGATGCGCCTCTCCCTGGTAGCCTGTGCAGCCAAAATCCTCTCTCTCTCTCTGCCGCCTGTGCAGCTGCCAAGGCGACCGCCTTCTCAGCAACCAAGGTGGCCACCCTCTCCTCAATCATGGCCTCCAACCCCTCCAGTGGTGGCATACATCTCGTGCTGGAGGTTCCGGCCTCAGAAGCGAAGGACTTGCCATAAACACTGCTGGGCCTCTTACCCGAGATGCTCGACTCGGCCCACACCAGCTTTTAATGGGGCCGTAGGGTTCACAGACCCTTGTGACTCGAGGGTCTAGGAAGCTCGCTGGTCTATCGTGGTCTGCTCAATCCGAGCCTGACGGGAAGATTTCAACAAATATTAATGAAACAACTTAATTGAATTTGAACATATTAAATTAACAATATCAATAATTTTTTTCAACTTACTATGATCTCTTCAGCCACCTCAGATGTCGGTCTCCCATCACGATGTCTATAGGTGCGTGTGAAGAGCTCCCCATAATTTGTTTCACAATTCTCCTCCCGCACTTTTGCTTGCTGCAAGAATGAAAAGAAAAAAAAGTTAGTTATTTTAAAAAATGGAGCAATGAATGTTTTATTTGTTAGTTCTCTATGGGTTTTGATGATAACAATCAATTATGAAATCAAGGTTGAAGAGTTGTCTCAAGAAAGCAAAACTTGCTAAAAGAGGCAATACTCGAGTTTCGGTAACAAAACTCAAGTATCAATGCACTTAACTTAGGACAATACCGCAGTATTCAAATGAATACTCGAGTATTGGAACTAATAAAGAGCTTCGCAAGTTTTCCATCATGGAAAACTCGAGTATTGATATGCATACTTGAGTTTCGGTCCTATATGACTCTTCAATAATTTTCAAAAGAGACAGAAACTTCGGTTTGGAAAACTAAGGTTTGGAATTTAAAAAGATAGTTTTCCAACTTGGCTCCAGAATTCAAATATTTTGGTTTTCCAAATGAAAACTCGAGTATCATTAGAATACTCAAGTATTGAGCCAAGCAAAGATGTTCTAAAAGGATTAACAGTTATAAACTTAGTTTTGAAAACCATAGTTTTGGAAACTCCAGTTTAACACTTACTTAAACATTCTCAAAGTTTCAAAACTAAGAAGAAAACTCGAGTATGGAAATTGAAACTCAAGTATTGAGCCATACAGAGAGCTATTAAGGTTTCTAAGCCTTCAATACTCCAGTTTAAGAATGAAAACTCCGGTTTTGATGTTTTGGACAATTATTCATCAAGAGTCCACAACTCGAGTATTGGTAGAATACTTGAGTATTGGCTTCAGTTCATCAGGAACACCAAAGCTCAAATCACGAGTCTCGTCTCTGGAATTTGAGTATACTCGAGTATAGACTCAGAAACTCGAGTACAGGCTTAATTGAATAGTGACAAACTCGAGTATTGGTCGCGCCTTCTGATAATTCAAATTTGTGAAATCTGCGTAATGTTTGTGGAATGATCCAAATGATTTATATTCTTAATTATCATCATTACCATATATGTTTAATGTGTTTGCTAGTGTATTTCAGCCCAATTATAGATGATACAAGCATATTAAAAGAGTTGTTAACACCTAAAGCAAAGTCTTGTCAGAAGCATTAAATGCAGACCACCAAACTTGCTGCAAACTCAACTACCAAGCATTACACGGTGGAAAAAGGATAAAGAGACCTTCATTTAATCAAGGACTGACAATCCCAATGGATATAAATAACTAGAAGTCACTTTCTATCCTACAACTCAAAGAAACAAGCACAAGTGTAGAGAGAGAAAGGACTAAAACTGCTTCCAACAGATAGGAGACTTCTCGAACGGCCAAATGAATGACTACAATGGCTATTAAAGTCTCTATAAATATAACTAGAGTAGCATTCAAGTCTCTACCAGAACATTGAGGTGAAAAATGAAAGAGTATTAAATTTGTTCATTTATTGGTGTGCTTCATGTACAGAGTGTCGGTTGACACAATAGAGCTTCAGTGATTATCTTATCTGCTCTTTAAGAGAGTTTTATTGATTGTATTTGTTTGATTGTGAGTTATCTCAAGTTGGGGGACTTGGAGATTTGGGGAGTCATTGATTACAACTTGTAAGGGGGAGCAAGTTCTAAAGAGAGAATTGCTTCAGAGTTACAGAGTGTGTAATCAAGTGATTTAGTGAAAAGCTCAGGGTGCCTGAAGACTAGACGTAGGCCAAGGAGTTGGGCCAAACTAGTATAAACTGTTGTGCTTCGCTATTCTTCCCTACTCACTGATTTTATTCAATCAATCACCATAAGAGCCGAATTTGCGAAAAATTTTTAGAATCCCCAATTGACCCCCCTTCTTGGTGATTCAGCTCCTCTTACATTACTAACTTATTTTAAATATCAACATACAATCTCATTGTAGGTCACAGCAAACATTTTCGATCCTGTCGTGTGATGGACCGTCTGGGCTGCCCGGCTCCTGGTGTTCCTCTGGGACAAAAGCTGTGCCTCTTTACTCCTCCCATACTGCACAAAAGTTGCCCAGTCATTGGGATCCACACCGTCTGGGACCTTCTCGATCACCTGTTGTATAGGAATCATCCCATCTCCATTCCTCTTGAGGTACAAACGATTCCTTCGGTTCTTCCACGCATCCCTAATCTTCAGCAACGAATACCTCTTTGTCTGGCCTCCCACAGTAAACTTATCTTGTAACATATTAAATTACTAATTAATAAAATAACAATAAGATAAATAGTAACATGTAAAATTAAACAAAGCAACTTAACTTACCTAGACAATGTCAGTAAATGCTTTTTCCTTGTTGTTGGACAAAACCCGCTTCCAATCCTTGAAGAATATCAGAAACCATGCCCAATTCCCGCCTAAATCATACAAGAATCGGTTGAACAGGTGACCCCCATTCTCGATTGGCTGGTCCGTCTCTGTGTTCTAGGGGATCACTACTTTAGGGCCCCACATCAAAGTGACCACTCTGACATCCAATGACCTCTTGCTGATGTTCCCATTTGTATCTGCACAGTAAAAAAATGTTATTTTTGCTTTTGAACATAATTGAATTAAATATAAGAAAATAAAATTTAAATTTTCACAAAAAACTAATTACATTTACCTTCCACGTCCACCGCAAATCCGGTGGTGCGCGAAGACGATAGTCGGGGGTCCCCTTGGTCCTGCTCGTTCTCCCGGTCGAGAAACTATTGGGCCTCGCTCAGGGAGAAGTTTATCTCAACCTCCTCATCTTCGTCGAGGTCGCTGATCGACAGAGTTGCGCCATGTTCTCCGCCTACTGTCATCTCTAGGGACTCCATCTCAAGGATCATTTCATCAGCAAATATGTCTTCATAATCACTCCCCCTTTGAGGGGGTGGAGGCAGACCACTCCCCGTCTGAGGGGGCGGAGGCAGATTCCAAGGCCTACGGCCTCTCGCATGGCCCTGTCTACTGCTGTTCCTCTTAGGACAGCCTTACCCTTCCCTTTATCCATATTTCACCATACAGAGAAGATAAGAAAAGTGAAAAGTGAAAAGAAAATGAACACTAGCGTAAGGGAAACCGCTGTTAATAGCGCATCATTTTGTAGCGGTTACTCTACAAAACCGCTACCATAATGAACAAATGGTAGCGGTTAAGCTCAACCGCTACCATTATGAACCAATGGTAGTGGTTACACAAAGAAACCGCTACCATTATGAACAAATGGTAGCGGTTAAAGTAAACCGCTGCTAAAACCGCTACTAATAGTCTGGCCTTTGCAATTCTGTCGCGATTAAAGCCCAAACCGCTACTAATTATGTAGCAATGGGAGCAAATAACCGCTACTAAATTTATTTTCTTGAAAAAAAAAACCAAACTAATTGATTTATTAGTTTTCATCTAATAAAACTAATAAACCAATTAGTTTGGTAAAAAACAAAATTATCTTCAATAAGTGTACTGAAAAGAGTCCAACAAGCCCATGAATATTGGGATTTAATGTAGACACTGATCTCTCTGAAAAGCCTCACTGAGTCATTTTACAAAAAGAAATGTGGCTACAATCAAAACCCAACCTTCGGTCTCTTATTAGACGATCCTCAGAAAAATAGAAGTAGCGTTCACATCAGAGAGAAAACCAAATTGGGTAGTAACTGAAGAACAACCTTCGGTTTCATGGATGAGACAGGAAAATATCTGCAACACTCATTAGAATGAGAGAAGAGATTAGTAGTCCAGATATTTGCCCGTCCTTCGTTAGTAAACCGACATTGTTCATTCACTTACCAGCCGAATCTGGTGATTTCTCTGAATTTTATATATGTTTCTGTGACTTGTACAGTCTGTTTATATATGTTAAACATTAGTAGCGGTTTGCTGACATAACCGCTACTAAGTTGTAATAATTGTCGCGATTAGTGTGTCGCTAAGGCCTAACCACAACAATATGATGTCCTTTCGCTTTCTTGTACCGGTTATTGTAACATAACCGTGACAAATAAACCGTGACAAACATTCCTTCCCATTGGTGCGAAACGCTAGCGCCAAATTAGTGGCGGTTCGATCTTGTAACCGCGACAAAATAACCGCTACAAATATTCCCGCCATTGGGCGCCAATCTGGCGACAATTTGGTTGCGACTGTTTGTGAATGAACCACTACAAAATTCCACCTCAAATTTAGTGCTAGTTTTCCGCAACGAATTAGTAGCGGTGTCATGTAAAACCGCTACTAATTCTCAATTTGGTAGCGGTTTCTTTTGACCGCTACTATTAGACTGCTACAAATTGCCCTTTTTTGTAGTGAATAGGGTCTTTTTTTTACATGTGACTTTTTTAGGGCATTTTTTGACAATATTTTCATAACTTTGGCCCAGATGGAGATTTTCCCATCCCTTTTTAACTGCTCTAGGATTCGATAATGGATGAGGAGTTATCAAGAATATCATCGAGTGTGTACTTGATAATAGATGATTGGCCTAGTGAATTAAGTGGGATTATTTTGTGAAGAAGATCATGCATAAAAAATGGCAGCATAACATTCACTATCCCAATTAGTATTTCCTATTTAGATTAATATTTACATATCATCCTCTATCATTCTCATGCAACACAATTGAACACTTATAGTTTCTATCACTTTGGCCCATAAACAATAAAAACACGATCCAATACTCCCTCAAAGCCATTGTATGTGGCCTAACACATGACAACAAGTTATCACAACAAAAATATCATCAAAAAATCACCATGACAGGTTCAGTGTTTTAGTTTACGTAAACACAGAAAAAAAACAGAAGATCAGCCAACGCCTTTCACGGAAAAGGAGAAGTAGAGATAACCATCCTTCTTAGACAACATACATGTCTCAAGCCCAACGCCCTTCATACCTATGAGCTCAATGTCGGATACCCCTTGGTCTGTGTATTCTTCCTCTTTAGAGCGAACCCTTAGTTTATTATATATGCATGCTCATTAGTTCTTTTCATCATTAACGTTGCCTAAGCTGAAAGACACAGAGAGGGAGAGAGGGAGGGAGAGATGAAGAAGGGGGGAGAGAGAGAGAGACTCAAACCATGATCATTCTCATTCACGGTTGCTTTGCATGGAAACCAAAAAAACAGAGTGAAATCGATAGGAAATTGTGACTGAAAATGTGAGAGAAGGAGCCAAGCAGTCATAGTCCCATTCGTTACTCCCTTCCTAATTCAAAATGACGCCTAGAGAGAGAAGCACTAAGACATAGATTTAACCTAAACAGAAATGCAAGGGCATCAATTATGAGAAGCAGAGAGAAATTAACCTAGGTAAGTCATTAAACTTCTCTCCTTATGGTCTCCACAATTCGCAACGTGAGTTTTTTTTTGGGGGGTATGATTTATGAAATAGTTGGGAATGCAGCTTTATTCCAACAAGAAGTCTATACTGATGAAATTGAAAACAGAGGGTAGTTGGCATCTATTTTTGTGTCTCTAAGGTTGCATATACTAAAGGGATGTTGTGTGAAGATACATTACATCAAAGCGAAAATGACTGAACCTCGAATTCTTCCAACGACTCCAATTTGTGTCTAACGAAAAGCTTCATTAGTCTAACGGATAGTTTGAATCTTCACAATGATCATTAATAGTGTTCAACAATTAAAACATGAGCATTTAATATGGAGCCAATAACCAAGCATATGATCAATCTTTGTTCATTCATTGCTCATAAATTCTTGTAAAATATCTCCTGATATTTATTGTTCATCAGTGTACATATTATCTACTCTGATCTGTGAGAGAGTTTTACAATCGATTTGATTTCTACAAAATCTCAAGATAGTAGGACCTTGAGGATTACTTTTGAGTATTTCTACAAAATGTTTTGATGATAACTGACAATTGTAAAAGAAATGAACTTAATGATTCAAGTCACTTAAGTGTATGTTTAACGGCACTAAAGTGAAAACCTTTAGCTTCAATCCAATCATGAATCAGAGAGTATTTCTTAATGTGCCTATCATAGATACACTCGAGTCATAGTTAAAGGATTTGAGTCAAGTGTTTTAAAACCATAGTCAAAACAACTTTCTATGTTGACTGATTCAAGCAAATCCTGTTTGACTCAAGTTAATGCTTTGTAAAAGTTTTGAATCAAAGATGTCAACTTGAGCTACCGGAGCTAGACTCAAGTTAACTTGATTTGTACTAAATTTATCCTTTCAAAACTTAACTCCCGTGCTTAAATGTCTTTTTCAAAAGTCAAAAGTTTATAAACTTGAGCCAATCCTTATAAATTCAAGTCACCCGTTTGAGTGTTGATTTGTTCAAAGTATTTTTATCTCTATATTTTTATAAAAAAATCTTGGAGACTCAAGTTATAGTTTTGTGAACTCGAGTCATTCATTAAAGTTAGCATCCTTAAACTTGAGTGTCATTTACTAGAACTCATTTTTCAAATGCACAGTTTGAGGAACATACCATTTGACTCGATTGTAAAAGACTTGATTCGAGTGAATGACTCATGTCACTTTTTTTTTTTACCTTGAGTCACCCTTGTTTAAATGATTTTCTTAATTCAAAACTCATGTTCAAATCATTTCACTTGAGTCTGAATGAACCAACTCGAGTCACTAACTTAAGTCAGTGGTTATATACTCGATTCATGCTTTGTGAAATAATCCTCTTGTTTCAACTTCTATTTCAAAGAAGCTTTTCTTTCAAAGGAAAATCATCTTCACTCGAGTGTTGAAAGATCAACTCGAGTCATTAACTCAAGTTAGTTAATAATTGACTCAAGTTGCCTTTTTTGCTTCTATAAAATCTTCGTGCACGTAAAAGTTAAAAAATCATTGATTGTGATTTCATATTTTCTTATCATCACTCATTATTGTTTCTAACTATATTTAAAAGTGTATTAATGAGTTTCAGATGATTATGCGGGTCATTAACTCAAAAATCTCAAAAAAAAATTGATTATGTCAGAAGCATTAAATACAGTTGCAGAAAACAAAAGACCAACACGATAACTATTCTTTGAGCAACCTAGAAGGCATTTATGATCTCTTCCCATATTAATCAATGCAACATAACTGGCAGAGCAAAGCAAATGTCTAACCGATAGAATGACGGTGATTATTTTGTAGAATCAAACTTGTGAGTAACGAATGAGCTTCAATGCGTAACAGTTATACTTATTACTCACAATAGATTCATTGAAGATTATCAACAGTCATTAATTGCTACCATCAAATATAAGAGGAAGCATTCAATTTGAATCATCTACCGAAATTGAAACATTTACTCTAAGAAAATTTATTACACTTATTATTTCATTCAATACTCTGTAATATCTTCAGATATTTTGATTTTTCTTAATCTACTCTGTTTGAGAATTATTATTTGATCAATCATTCTATAAGAATCTCAAAGTAGACGGACCTTCAGTATGGGTGTATTGATTAAAACTTGTAAGGGGGAGCGAATCCTAGAAAGAGGATTACTCAAGAGTTACAAAGTGTGTAATCAAAAAGTGATAGTGAAAACCCAAAAAGTCGGACTGGACATAGGTCAAGAGTTTGAACTGAATCAGTATAATCCTCTTGTGTCAATATTCTCCTATCACTACTCTGTCACTTCATTAATCTGTGTTAATCATGAAAGTTTTTTAAATCACCCAATTCAACCCCCTCTAGTGATAATATTCCATTCTTCAAATCTTAGAGATGCTATGAGGATTGTACGTATGTCAAGAAATTAAGGTTGAACCAATATAATCCGTTGTGCCCACTTCGATGATATTCTTCTAACTTTATCTCTTCAATTTGATTGTTTATTATCTTGGTTTCAAATTTTTAATTTCACCCAATTCACCTCCTTCTTGGATGAAACATTGATATTGACAAATATTAGTGTTATAACTTTACACAACTTTTCAATAAATCCCTCAATTTATAAGAAAATGACTTTACAAAGAACACATCTCATCATTTTAAAATATTTCAACCAAAAGTAAAGTTTGGAAAAATCCTTTATAGTCCAAAACATGCATATAGAATAAATTAATTACAGTTACCTCAACTCCAGGTTAAGCCTCACTTAAGGAGTAAGGCACAAGAGATAACCAATTACAAGAGAGCTTTACATTATCCATGTAAAGACACAAGACGGTTCCAAGATAAAGCAAGGAGTTAAACAATATTTCTTAATTCGCAACTCTATACTTAAACCAAAATACCCAATTTCATTGTCAATCATTAACCTCAACAACCCAAGATCATAAATCACTTCTCATGAGATCAATCCACTTGTTAGAATCCTTAGATAACCTCAACAATACCTCCTTACGTCAATCACTTAGTTTCATAACTTAAGGTTTCATCTTCAACATACCCATTATCATAAAATCATCAATATCACAATTCTAAACTGATTAGACCAATTTTCTAACTCATATAAACACAATTCAATCATTAAACAACTCCTCAAACCACTACATTATCAAAGCCATATTGAACCCTAACCCAAATACCCTAGTTCGTAATCTCATATAACTCAAAATCTAACAAACCTAAACTGATTAAACATTCAATCTACTTGATATAAAAATCCAAAAGATTTGGTGAAAACTTCACCTATTTTAAAATCCTATAAAATATCAAGTTTCAACATTTCAAAATTATGAAAATCCAAGTAAAGATGAGTAGAAATGAGTTAGAAATATTCAATCAAGTGTTTTGAGGCTTAGGAATGCTTTCCCAACTCAAAAATGGCTAAACCTTAGCAGATTGATCGATCTCAGCCTCAAAAACCCTAATATTTTGAATATTGATTGCGGCAGTAGTATTTATATAATCACACACTCACCTTGGCCCTGGCAAGTGGCATATGAAGTACCAATGAGTTTCACTCACCTAGACGAGTGAATTACTCGCCTTGATGAGTGGCACAAAGAGAAAGTCCAATTTTAAAAATTCACAACTAATTCCAAATATCTTCAAAAATTAAAAATTAGGAACCCATAAAAAAACTTAAGATGTCTACTTTTTAATGTAAAAAAGAATCACTGAAAAATATTATCATATCATCCTTAAAAATTCTCAAATTTCAAGACTATTCAAACAAGTCTAAAGATATATATGACTTCCAATCATCATCATTAAGCCTCAAACATCCAAATGCAACCACTTAATAGCTCAATTTCCTCCATAGTCAAATCTTAATTAGACATAAACCTTAATATTAAATTTTAGGATGTTATAAATAAGGCCAATGTTGTAGTGTTAAAATTAGTTGAGAGGCTTAAATGAAAAGAAGGAACCATGAGCGAGGGACAAATGCGAGAATGTTAAGTCGCCTGCAGCTTAGGCTTCTGGCCACATAGACTAAGGAGTGGATGATGAGGACCAAATTTCAGAATTTAAGGTTTTATTGAGATTTAAATCTAAAAAATTTATTGATATTATTCTTAACAAAAAAAAATGCTGCTAAAATTTAAATGGGACTTCTAGATAGTTCTATAGATGTCTTCAGATGTGATCAGATTTATTGATACTTACTAAATATCTTCCTTTGTACATTAATGTATTTTAATATTTAAATTTTAAATTTTCTTGTGAATCTTCATCAACTAATTAAGTAATCAACTAAAAGATGTTCCAAAAGAAAAATTAAATCATATCGTGTTAAGATTTGTTGCAATACTATAAAGATTCTATTAAATATAGGATGGATATCTTAACAACATTATAAGATGTTTTTAATTTAATTCTAAATTTTCTTAAATTTTTTATTTAACATTAATTAATTGTTCCTTCTCTCACCATTTGGGTCATGACAAAGGACTTCAATGTCATTTAAGCATTTCAGATTCCTTATTTGAGTTTTGTATATTACAGATAGATTTATCAATCTTTTTTTTTTTTCTCATATGTACATGTGCATGTGTGTGTTGGGTGTGTGAAGCAAATAGATATTTAAAATTTGTTTTCTTTACAAGCTAAGGGTCAAAGGAGAGAACACATGCAAATATAACATGCAAGCACACTCACACATCCAAGCATAGGTTTGATCCAGTGACCTTCCTCCTAAAAAGGGGAGTAGATGTCCCTAGACCAAATGGTTTTTTTGGCTATATGTAAAATTTGTTGGGTAAAAAAGAGAGGGATACATATAAATAATCTCATGTATAAACTAAGAACATGCAATGAATAATCTACTAAGGACAAATTATTTTTGCTTTTATAAATTTTTTTACTAAAATAATGTTTTGATCACGCAGCCATTAAAGTTGAGAAACCCTCAAAAGTCGCATATATGGGTGCAAGTGCACCATGTTTGACGAAACTTTTCTCATGCTACCTTTGCTTGCTTCGTCTAAAAAGTTATAGCTTTCCTCAACTTGATGCAGTGAGGATCAACTAATTGTTTTTTGATTTATTTTTTCAAGTAAGATTCTTTTTTTGTACTATAGAAGTTCAATATTTTCAATTAAATATAGTAATTTCATTAATGTTAAAGGAAAAAATGAGCATTTTGTAAAAGAATAATGAGTAGGTTAACGGTCGGTTTGAAAATAATAATAATAAAGTATTAGGAAAGCAAGACTTATCTGATTTTATTTTCTTGACTTATTTTTTATGTATAAAAAATTTAAATTTCCTAAGAATTTAGTTCCTTTTATGAGTTAAAAACATAATTAGAATTAATATACTTATTGAAAGATTTTCTTCAATTTTTTTCCCAAAATATATTCCCCATTTCAAATTATAAGATATCACATAATAAATCAGTTATAACGTCAGTGAAAAATAAACATTTTAAATATTTTTTTTCATGTTTACCCTCATTTAATATTATGGTGTGTCCCATTACAAGAATGACTAGTTTTAAATTTTTAATACTACTCATTAGGGGAATTTAAAAAAAAAAAAAATCTTATTCAGTACAACCTTAAAAACCTAAAAATGCTTTATACTTTTAAACATATTACTTTATAAAAAATGCCCTATAATTTTAGTCAATGGAGTATAACTTCTTTACTTACTTTTATATATTTACCTTCCAATTCTTCATTCATGTGATACATTCATACAAATGTATGTATTTCATTTTCTTAATAGCTCATTTATCTAATCATCTACCCAAACTTACTTTTATTTATGCAGTCTGTACTAATTCTCTTGTCTTTATTATCAAGCATCAACTAACAATTCTCATAAACCAATAAAAACAATTAAAATCAATAAAATTGTCCTAAGATTTGAATAATTTCCAATAATATCCCTACTAATTGTATGAAACTATAATATTATATTATTATTACTCTCACCCACTACCCCTATTAACTATGGACATACATGAAAAAAAGCAAATATCTTATAAAAAAAGATCAAATACACTTAATAATTGGTACCTTATAATAAAAATAAAAGGGAGTATGTACTATCCAAACCCAATCCTCCAATTATGCTAAACATGTGTATATGTAGGAGTATTTTTTTTTAATATCTCATCGATCTGATCACCAAAATTTACTTTTATATACTCCCTTCGGTCCTAATTATAAGACATATTTAACCGATTTTGAGGAGATTAAAGAGAGAAGTTAAATTAGTTAATTTTACTTATTTTCCTAAAATGCCCTTATATCAATTTTAAATGACACTAATAAAAGTGAACCAACAATACCTACAACATACCTCTCCGACCTAGAATTTTTCTTTTCATATTTTTTAAAATTGAAATGATGGTCTTGCTATATATACATGTGTGTGTGTGTGTGTACATATATACATACATACACACACACACATATGTGTGTGTGTAGAAGACACACACATATGTATATATATGTATTTGTGTTGTACATATATACATTTATATATCTATGTGTATATAGACACACAGACACTCACATATCTATACATATGTGTGTGTGTCTGCATACATACATACATAAATAGACACACTGATATATATATGTGTGTGTGTGTGTGTGTGTTTGTAGACCCACACATATGTATATATGTGTGTGTGTACATATATACATTTATATATTTGTGTGTATGTAGACACACAGACACTCACATATCTATCACACACACACGCACATATATGCAAAATTAATGTCAGCTGATCGATAAATAAATTAAAATTCAATAATTTAAAAGTTTTATTGACAAAAATAGTCTTCACACCTACATACATTTACTCACCAAAAACCAAACACATTTGAGAAAATAAAATAAGGATATTTTAGGAAGAAGTTGACAAAAATTAAAAACTTTGACCTATAATTAGGACCAAAACTAACTCCTAAATATTGTCTTATAATTAGGACCGGAGGAAGTATTTACTATTCTCCTCCTATAATGATGAGATACACATGTTTGTATTTTCTTAATGTCCTATCCGGTCCTAAACATAGAAAGCTAATGATATGTTTTCTTTATATTAAATATAAGACTCTAATTCACTAACTTTATCTCCCATATTTGTTTTTCTCTAAACTATCTCCATTAAGTACCACACTTATTAATGTGGTTTTTTTTTTTTATGGGGAAGTTTTGAGCGCAAATAATTTATAGGATGTATTTTTGGGAAATCTAACACATGCACATTTTCTTATAAATAGTTAATTTAACTAATTTTTCATTACATACAAATTATATTTATCTACCTCCTATGTTTAGAATAAAAGGAATTAGATCATCGATCTAATCACCAACCCTAGCTCCAAACGTAACACAGTTAAATAATTATTTCATTTGCTCAAAATCTATAGAACATAAGCTGAAAGTCCCAACCCACCCCCCCCCCCCCAAAAAAAAAAAAAAGCCCTAAACACAACAATATTATGAGTTGGCCCAACAGGATAAAAAAGTGCATTTATGGGGTGTTTGACACAATGGACTTGAAGGGGAGGGAAAATTTTAATGAGATGAATCTAAAAATTTAGAGAAATGCTGCTAAAAATTCTAAATTAATTTTTTTCTTACGTTTTTTTTTATCTTACTTCCTCTCTTTATCAACATTTAAAATCCAATTTCTTAAATTTTTTGTTAAAACCCAACTCATAAAAATTCTTACAAAAACTCCAAATCCATTGTATCAAACATCCGATAAGGGAGGGATTGAAAAGTTGAGAAAAGGACCAACAAATACACTATTGGACTTTGGAGTAATACGACATCTCTCTAAATAAATGGGATCTGACTTCTATCATTTGTCGTTAATATTTGCTGCCATCCTTTACTTTAAAACGGCATTGTTTTGGTGTAAACATAAACTGATTTTTTTTTTTTTGTTTAAGAAAAAAATATTTTAGGATACTAATTTGTACTAAATAGTTACTTTAAAATATTAACTGGTACTAAAAAATACCTCATGGTCTTAAAAAAATATTTCAATATGTTAACTAATATTAAAAGGATATTTCAATATATTCATTATGACTTAAGAAATACTTCATGATCTTAACAAATTATTTTAGGATCTTGAAAAAACATTTTAGAGCATTTACTTGTACTAAAAAAATAATGCATTATACTAATGGTACTAAAAAAATATGTCATGATCTTGAAAAATAATTTTAGGATCTTGAAAAATATTTCAAAGTATTAATGGGTACTAAAAGGATACTTCAGGATAATAGCGAGCAAAATTAGTTCAAGATCCTAAAATATTTCATTCTTTTGTGTGGGGAAAGGACCAACCTGTTTAGACGTGACTCCCATAAAACTTTCATTCTTCTTTGTCAAAAAAATAAATTTCCGTTCTTTTTAATATTAAAATTTCTCCATCTTCTAAAATTCATTAGCTAAAAAGCTTTCAAATATGTAGTCGACTATTGCATACTTTAATTGTCTAGTAGGATGGATTTATGGTTGTATACTAAAAGTATATAAATTTGTTCGTCTTAGACTAGAGAACTACAGAATTTGGCAATGTCTGCACATATGTGTAAGCAAAACAGAGTTCAAACTCCTACATCTTAAAGATCCTAAAATATTTCAAGATTTTTTTGTGTGAAAACGAAACCGTTTTAAAGCAAAAAGACAGCAGGGAATATAAACGGCGAAAGGATAGTAGCCAGATCCAAACAAACGGACTACTGGACTGAATTCTCTCTCTCGTTTTCTTCTCCTCTGACCGCAGGGTTGTATTGTATCTCGAGTTCAATTCCCATTCTCTACAAGTTACCTTGTTTCCTAGTTTATTAGTGTCCCTTAATTTTACCCCATGTTCCATTCTCAGTCCAGAACCAGTTTCCCTGCCGTTCTAGAGGTGAGGCAGTGAGAGCTCATCTCATATGGACTATCCAAATGAACTTTGGAGAGTTTAGATTTTATTTTTTAAAATAAAAAATTATTTTAATGAGTAGAGAATTTAAAATAATGACAATCTCTTGATTAATATTTTTTTTTTAAAAAAATGATAGTTTTATTTAAAAATTACCAAATTAAAAAATTAAATATGAACTATGAACTATATTTTTATTCTATTTATAAGTTTATTTTGACCAAATCACATAAGAAGAGGTAGTTAGTGTAATGATTATGGGTTAAATTTTCAACTTTATCCTTTTTTTAACTTTTCTTTTCTTTATATTTTTATTAGTATAATTAATATGGCCAAATCATCGTAATTTTATTTATTATATAAAAGAGGATCTATAAATAAAATCTAATTTTTTAATTAAAAAGAATTTATAATGAGGATATACAAACCATAAAATTGATGTCAGGCATGACATAGATCGGTTGTGTTCAAAGTCAAACGAAAGCAACACTGAATCTGAACCTCCCTTCCTACTTCCCAAACACGCCTTGTCGTGATCATGGTGCTTTCTTTCTCCCAAATATGTATATAAAAACCCTTCTCTTGAACACTCCACTTCCAAGTTCCTTTTCTCTTTTTCTCTCTTCACTTTCTTCAATTCCTACGAAACTCAGTCTCTCTGATTCCTTCCAATGGCTGCTTGTGACTGTTCAAGGATGGGCATTTGCGAATCTGACCCGCTTTTTCGGATTCAAAACAAGCGCCACACCGCCACCGCCGATCAATCCTTCCACTATGCAAAATTCTATCGAGCCACGTTTTCCAACTGTTCATTTGCAGAGGAAGATGATGATGATGATCTCTGGGTGAAGATGCAGGAGGAAGCAAAATCAGATGTAGAACGAGAGCCGATTCTGTCTTCCTACTACCACGATTCGATTCTTTCTCACCAATCTCTAGAAATCGCGCTCGCCAATCTTCTCTCCCAAAAATTGAGCAGTTCCAATCTTCCAATCGGAACCCTAATCGATCTCTTTGCTTCAATCCTCAACGAAAACCAAGAAATCGCGGAATCTGTAAAGTACGATCTGAGAGCCGCTAAAAAACGTGACCCAGCCTGCATAAGCTATGTCCACTGCTTCCTAAATTTCAAAGGCTTCCAGGCAATTCAAGCTCACAGAATTGCTCACAAATTATGGTCTCAGGGAAGAAACGTGTTAGCCCTTTTGATTAATAACCGAGTTTCTGAAGTATTCGCTGTGGATATCCATCCAGGAGCCAAAATTGGAAGAGGAATCTTACTTGATCATGCTACAGGAGTGGTGGTGGGAGAAACAGCAGTGATAGGTAACAATGTTTCAATTCTGCATAATGTGACATTGGGAGGAACAGGTAAAGTTTCAGGAGATAGACATCCCAAGATTGGTGATGGAGTGCTTATAGGAGCAGGCACTTGTATTCTGGGAAACATAAAGATTGGTGATGGAGCTAAGATTGGTGCTGGTTCTGTGGTTCTGAAGGAAGTTCCTTCTATGAGTACTGCTGTTGGAAACCCAGCTAGATTGATAGGAGGGAAGGTTAATCCTAAGAGGCTGGATAAGATTCCAGGCTTCACTATGGATCATACTTCTCATATTTATGATTGGTCTGATTATGTTATTTAATTAATTAGATTTGGTGCTATTCTTCAACTATGAGAGGCATATGGATATATTGTTGTTGTTGTTTACATGTTGGATGATATTTTGTGGGCAATAATTGTTTGTTCAAGTGAGAATGCACGTTCTCCTGTTGCCAAATTGAGTACTCTGATGTTTTTGTTTTGTAGTGGAATTAAATCAGAGCATAGTTTGACTATTTTGATGTTTGTGTCTTGTATATTATGGGATGGTAAGTTTTAAACTTTTTTTTTTTTTTTTTTTGCATCAAACAGTTTTAAAAAATTTAATAATGATGAGATTATCATAAATTGTTAACAATTTATAATTATAAGGGCTTGATATACTCTTTATATTTTATATGGTATTGAAAACCAAACTAATCAATTTAATTTAATAATTAATTTGCGTTTATATTTTTCTCGTCAGGCTTTTCAACTATCTTTAAAATTTGTCACGTCTTTCTCTCTTCAATTTTTTTCAAAAAAAATGTTTTTTTATCCAAAACTAAATATGAATTGCGTGTTTTTTAAAATTTATGAAAACCAAAAGAAGAACTTGCATAAATTTTAATGATACAAAATAAGAAAATAAAATATATAAATAAAATATTTTCGAGCAAAAGGAAATTTAAATAAAATTATAAGTGTTTATTTGTCAACTTTTAATTCCCGGTAGAGAACCCAATTAACTAAGTACATTTTACTTAGTTTTAATAAGAGTTGCCTTGTTATAAGAAAAAACTTGGGATAATTTCACTGCAATACTTTGGGGAAAGTGAGATTAATTTGAGAAGTGAATGGACAAAACTAAAGCTCTCAAAAGCCCCATTACAATGTAAAAAGAGCATATTACAAGACAAATGTACCTATTTACAAGAAGCATATATATTTACAAGACAAATAAACTAATTTGCAATATCAATAATTAAAATGACAATAACTTGTGTTATTTATAAGACACATGTGTCCATTTACAAAACAATTGTGCATATTTATAAGATAAACAAGTTGATTTACAAAACTAATAATTAAAATGACAATAACTTGTGCTATTTACAAGATAAGATGGTAATTATAAGACATATGTGCCCATTTACAAGACAATCATGCTTATTTAAAAGATAAATAAGTTGATTTGTAAAACCAATAATTGAAATGACCATAGCACTTGTGATATTTACAAGAGAAGAGGGAATTCATAAGACAAGTGTGAATTTTTATATGATGCATGTGAGAATCTACAAGAAAACTAAGTTGATTTGCAAGACTAAGATTGGAATTTATACTCAGATTTGTTGATATATGATAACATAACATTAATTACAAGCTAATGTCATTTCAATTATTGGTATTGCAAATCAGCATATTTGTTTTATAAATATGCATCATTATCTTGTAAATAGACACATTTGTATTGTAATACATGTTTCTTACATTGTAATGGAGCTTTTGGGAGGGCATTTTTGTTCATTAACTCCTCAAATTAATTTCACTTTCCCCTTAAGATTGCATTAATGCTTTAGAATGTTGTGAGGCTAGCTTTTGGAAAAATATATAGCTATAGTGGTGGCTAGGTGAAATTTTCCTAATTTTTTTAATATTATCATCCGGTATATTGTTTGAGATTCATGAGTACCTCTCTCACCATAAATGTCTTCTCAGAAGATGAACTCAAAATTAAAAGCATCTAGCCATGACTTTATACTATTTTTTTTTTATCGGAAATGACTTTACACTATTAGATCAGCTCTTTTTGTTTATAAGAATAAACTTTTAATTACATTCCATTTCAAACTGAACATGAATTATTAAATACCCCTCCCTCCCTTCCCCTCTATTGAATTAAATCCAGTCCATATTCCAAAGCTTTACTGTGGATCGTACTTCACACATTATTATTAATTAGGGGACTAAGTGGGTTATTTAGATTATCGTAGTTGCTAACCCTCAATTAGATGTTATATGCAAGGTTCTGAAATTCGAACCAGTCATCAGACTAATTGGAGTAGTGGGCCAAAGGTCAGTGAATCAGACCGAAGTCAAACCAGAATTAAACCAAGGCTAAACTAGTGAAGAATGAAAGATTTTTGGGTTATTAATATGAAATTCTAAAGAAAATTTAAAAAAATGATTTTTTTAATTAAAAAATAATAATAAAATTAGACTGGTTTGACCCACGGACCAAACCGGTTTAGGGACCGGTTCGCCGGTTTCCTATCCGGTTCGGCCGGTCCGATCTAGGTTTAAAAACCCTGGTTATAGGATTATATATTATTATTATGTTTTATATCAGTTTATAAATCAAATAAATTATTTTTAAAAAAATTGTAAATATAAGAGATAAAATGAAAAAAATGTACTATATGTAAGACTGAAAATCACTTTTATTATGTGTCTTATATTTCCTTATTTAAGACTGGAGGGAGTATGTTGTAAGGTACAAAAACTACCTTCTGTTATGAAATACTTCTTTAGTCATATTTATATGGTAGAAACTAGAAAGAGATTTTTTTTTTCTTTTATTTATAAGTCATATCACTAATTTTTTCATATAAAAGTACTATATTTTTACCCTTCACTTATTATTGTATAGATTTTGTTTTCATGGGGTAATTTAATATGATAACTTTAAAAAGTTGTTGAATTTTGAGGTATAATTAATGAATTTTAAGTTTTTTGTCAAAGTAAAACATGATGGAAATGATTTTTAAATAGAATTAGAGGAGTAAATAAATCTTACTGGTACTACATGCATTTTCTATTGTGTGTGTGTGTGTTTTGGCAATAAAAGCCTAATCCTACTTGATATAATGGACAAACTCCTCAGTTTTTTTTTAGGTTAAATGATTGTATGTCGAATTGTTTGTGCATTAAACTTTTCAACTTTAGGTATGCTTTGTACATTATAATACTCCCTATGATCCTGAATTGATGTAAGAGTAAACAGAGATGTTTGTTTTAATCCTAAATGTAAGATCTTGTTCCACTTTAATCCTAAATCTTACAATTTTTTATTTGACTCTTCGTACTGATTGCACATATTATGATGTTTTCCATTAAGATGGTAGTTTTCAATGCAAATTATTAAAAGGGATGGTTTTGAGGGGGAAAAAAAGACGCACCTTTTTCGAAAAAATTAAATTAACTAATTTTTATAATCACTACGAATTAGTTACCTAGTTTCCACATTTTACGCGGATGAAAATAAGAAAGAAAAGAAAAGAAAGTATATACAGCATATGGATGCTCTCTTTTCTGTATCATATCAAGTCTTAGGGTTCGGCATGGAAAAGAAGAGTGGGATTAAAATTCTAAGATAAGGAATGTTTTTTCAACCAAATGCTTTGAAAGTAGGTAACTCTGAATTTTCACATCTAGCAGCTATTAGGGTGTGTGGTTTGAGGAAAGAGGAGGAGAGAGAGTGGGAGGGAAATAAACTTTTGAGAGGACATTGACTAAATTATCATTAATGAAAAGTGTGTGTGTATAGTACTCCCTCCGGTTCTAATTATAAGACAATATTTGCGAGTTGATTTTGGTCTTAATTATGGGACAAAATTTACATTTTTGTCAATTTTTGCCTAAAACGCCCTTATTTTATTCTCTCAAGTGTGTTTAATTTTTTGTAAGTATATGTATTTAGATATATAGAATTTTTCAGTCAATAAAACTCTTAAATTATTGGATTTTAATTTGTTTATCAATGAGTTAATGTTAATTTACCAATATATATATATATAAACACACACATATATGCATAGACACACACATATATATTTATATATGTACACACACACACATATAGACATATACTGTGTTTATGTATATACGTGTGTGTACATACTCATACACTTGTGTGTGTGTGTGTTTATGTATATGTGTGTGTTGATATGTGTGTGTATCTGTGGGGGTGTATGTGTTTTTTTTTTTTTTGGGTTGTAGATATGTGTGTGCGCGCGCATACACATACATACATATGTGTGTACATACACAATCATATATGTATATATAGTAAGACCATCATTTCAATTAAAAAGTATGGAAAGGAAGATTTTAGGTTGGGAGGTATGTTAATGTCATTGAAAATTTATATAAAGACATTTTAGAAAAATGAGTGAAATTAACTAATTTAACTCTCTTCCTTAATCTCCCCAAAATCGGTTAAATATGTCTTATAATGAGGACTGTAGGGAGTACGTTTAATTAATTTTAACTTTTTTTTTTTTTTTGAGATGGAGAAGTACTTCATTTGAGAATGCTCGTTCTCCTGTTAGCAAATTGAGTGCCCTGATGTTTTTGTCCTGGAATCAATAGCAGAGCATAGTTTAACTATTTTGATGTTTTATGTATTTCATGTATATTATGCCCATTTTTAATAACAATGAGATTATCATAATTTATTAATAATCTATAAATTTATAAATATTACGGCTTGCTATACTTTTTAAACTCCCTCTCATCCTATATATAAACAACATACTCTCACATAGTGTTGATACTATACATAAGCAACAATTTAGCTTTATTTAAAAATTTAATGTATTTTTTAATTTTTATTACTAATTAATTATGCGTCTCTCTATCTCTTTTCCTATTCATTTTCTCTCATCCTTATTTAAAAATTTAATGTATTTTTTTTTCATTTTTATTACTAATTAATTTTATGTCTCTCTATCTCTTTTCCTATTTATTTTTTCTCATCCCTTTTCGCATTCATTCTCTTTTACACTTATCTTCTTCATGAAACAATGATATACTTAGGAAAAAAATTACATTTCTTACGTGTTTATTGTTTTTAATTAATTTTAATTTAGAATTTATTTTGTATGATTTATAAAAAGGACCGCATGAAGTATTTCATAGGGAACAGTTTGGAAATGTCATGAGCCCGTTTCTTGTCCAGTTAGGCTGTTGTGCAAGGTTGACCAATCCTGCCTCGGACTGGGGTTTTTTTTTTTCCTTCACCTACAACAGAGGGCGGAGCCCAAAGTAAAAGTCTAGGAGGGCATTAATTTTCAAAGGGATAAATAGTAAATTTGCTCTGAAAGTACACACTTAAGAGCAATGTTGCCTTAGAAGTTTTTTCAAGCTCAATTTCGCCTCGAAAATTTAAAAATAGAGCAATGTTGCTCCTTTTTGTTAAAAAAACTAACGTTGGTTGTTAAAAAAATTGACGTTGACCGTTAACTTTTTAACCAAAAATGGACACATTGCTCCACTTTTAGACTTCCAAGGCGAAATTGAGCATGAAAAAACTTCTAAGACAACATTGCTCTTTGATGTATATTTCCGGGACGGATTTGCTACTTAACCCAATTCCAAATATTCACTATGCCAACTTCTCTTACTTTTAAGGAGAGAACACACACACACACACACACACACACATGCAATTCTACTTTTATTTATAAAGATGATAGGTGAAAGAAATAAGGGTTAAGATGCAAAAATATACATGAGCTTTTTCTCAAGGAGCAAAAATACACACATGCTTTTTTTAGGAGTAAAGGTACACATGTGGTTACCATTTTAGAGCAAAAATCACATCTCACCGTTAAGTTATTGTTCACCGTGATGAGAGAGAAAGAGATGAGGAGAACAGTAACATAACGATGGTGAACAGTGATTTAACGGTGGGATGTGACTTTTGCTCCAAAATGATAACTGCATGTGTATTTTTGCTCCTCAAAAAAACATATGTGTATTTTTGCACCTTAATCCAAAAAATAATAAATTGGAAAAAGAAACTAGATACTCTATATGATTTTTATTATAAGGCACCAACTATTATTTTTCACAAATTAAGGAATGTAAGTTAAATCATTAAATTGGTCTAAAATTGATAAATGTTTCCAAATTTATCCCTACTTTAATGATGTTGATTTAAACAAGTCAGTAAAAAATGAGGGCATAATGGAAAAATGATAATAAATGAGTTAGTTAAAGACAATTGGTGCCTTATACTCCCTCTAGTTCTTATTATAAAGAATCTAATAACAATTCTCATAGACCAATAAAAACAGTTAAAGTCATTAATTTTTTCCTATAATTTAAGTAATTTTTTATATTACCTTTACTAATTGTACTAAACTCTAATATCATATTAATTACTACTCTTATCCACTACCTTTATTAATTATGAGCATGCATTAAAAAAATATTTAATGCTCTTTAGAAACAAGCAAATGCCTAATAAAACTGACCAAATATCCTTATTAATTGGTGCCTTGTAATAATAACCAGAGAGAGTGATAAGGACCAAACGAACCGATATGCAATTAATTGAGGGTAAAAAAATCTAAAAAAGTGCATTAAAGTTTAAGACAAACATACACTATTTATATTTAGAACCAACCCTATGTTAAATAATGTTACTTATAACCTACGAGGGTTAGGTCTAGCAGAAAGGGTTAATCCCCCACAACGTGACAAACCAACATTCGAATCCTTCATAAGAGATGTGTTCACATTTAGTGTCCCACATTATTTTGAGCAAGATCACCTCCAATTAAGAAGAAACTGGTGCTTATGGGGGAAAAGATAATGTTACTTATAAATAGAGTCAAAACATCTGCTCCACAGTTGAGTTGATTGCGTTAGGGGATGCACCAAGTCCTCTTTTATGGTTAGACTAATTGTCGTTTAATATCAGGCATACTGTTGATTCTCATGGGAAAAAAAAAGAGGCCATAGCTTCTTCATTCCAGTATTGATTAAAAAAAAGCTAAGATTCCTTCACTGGCTTCCCCTCTTTTCACCCTGGTTTTAAATAATATGAAGGTTCTCACCAGTGGCAGAGTCAAGAAATTTTTTTAGCTCAGGCCAAAAAATTTTTAGCCTAGAGGTCGGCTGGACTCTAGTCGGACATTGCCACGCTCGTCGGAGACTCGAAAATCACCACGGAATCACGGACGTTTGAGACTAAGGATGGAGAGCAGAGCACTTAGAGCAGAGTGTAGTTCGGCCGTGTGGATGTCGGACGTCGTCGGAGGCTTGCGACTCGGAGGAAGAGGGAGACTGACGGTGGACTGGGTCTGGAGTTTAGACGGTTGAGTTTGAGTCGTGGCGTGGAGAGAGCGGTGAGCCAATGAGAGGAGTCAGAGCAGAGGTGACGTGGGGAAGAATGGAATGCGTATGGAGGAAGCCAGGGAATACTGAAAAAAGAAAAAGGAAAGAAAATGAAAAAAGAAAAGAGGGAGATATAGAAATTATAGGAAAGATAAGAGATTAATTAGGCTAAATTATTGGTCATAATAAAATAATATATAATACATACACATATTTTAAAATATTTTAGAAGGTAAATTGGGATCCTCATAAGAGATTAGCTGGGGCCAAATTAGTGGCCAAAATAAAATATTATATAATTAATACATATACTTTAACAAATATTAGAAAATTTTAGAAGGCCAGCTGGGACCTTAGCCTCAGCTGGCCATAACGACGGTCCGCCCCTGGTTCTCACTCTTAAAGCTTAGAGTGTAAAGAGTTTTCGCCTCTCTTAACTAGTGCACTCTTTCGGGATTTGAACTTGTATTCTACTCTTTATGAGAGCAACACTACTTACCCCCTCGAACAGTTTGTTGGTTTTTCTTGTTGCAACTCAGGTGTGAGAAATTTATCTGTCAATATCAGTGTTGTTAAAACGTAGTTTTTATGTAGAAACGGTAAGGGTAAGCAAAAACGTAAAATCGGAAAACGTAAACGAAACGTAAGAGTTTACTACATACTAAAAAAAATCCAACATATATAAAACCAAAACACATCAATACATTTAAGTCATCACAAATTTAAGTCCAAACACTTAAAGAAATAATTAAATTCAAACTCAGTTATTATAATATATATTAAAATCTCAATTTTGCCCCACAAATATTTTAAATATTCACATTTAAGTCCCTTCTTCAGAACTTTCAATGTTTGCAGTTAGGTCCCTGGTCAAAACGCACGTTTTGACCAGTAACCAATTAGGTTTGGATCGTCTTCTTGAGGGAGATCTGATATATTAGAACCAGCGCCGTGCTTCGACCTCGACCAGTCGACCTTCTTCTTTCGTCATCAACCTCCACCTCCTCGAAGTCGCTGGTGGTCTTCACCTTCACTACCATCACCGCCACCAACATCCTTCCTTCACCCTCCACCACAACCGCGAGATCCGACAGCGGTCGACGTTGAAGAAGAAGCCGCCAGTGACAGTCGAAGAAGAAGCAGCCGCCAGCGTCCGAAACGGTAAACTCGCCGATTTTACTGATTTTACCGAGTTGACATGGCGTTTCAACCGTGTCAACTCAAAATCCGTTCCTACACCCGTCTCGCAACGATTTCCGGCCACAAAACGTAGAAACGAACGTTTCTACGTTTCTGAACGGCGTTTTTACAACACTGGTCAATATGGTCGCACGGGTATGTTATGAATCAATGTCAGTGGGATGTTATTGTTGATATGGTGTGAACCAGACATTCAACAACAGAAAGATAGGATCTTCCAAGAGGATAAATAAATTCCCCATGGGGTGACTATACCTGGCTCCACACAAATTAAAAGAAAAAAAAAAGGGAAAACAAGCCTTCAATGGAGTTAATAAAAAACAGTAGAGAGCTTATGCAATTGTATGCCTCACATTTACTCCATCAGAAACACTTCACACTACACACTTCAATGACATAATTAATTAAAGCTGAATGTGACTCACTAACAATATACATAATGAATGAAAACTGAAAAGGGTATGCCTAAGTTGGTTTCATTCAAAGACTGCCTGTGTGTTTTTGGCAATACAAGTCTGACCCTACTTGACATAATGGACCAGCTCCTCAATTTTCTTTAGATTTGATGACGATATGTCAAATTGTTTGTACATTAAAATCTTCAAATTAGGCATGTTTTGACTAAATTGTCATCAACGAAAAGAATAATTTTTCTTTTTTGGTTGAGAGTGTATTTTTGAAATATCGAAAATTTTTTATAGGTTATTTAGAAAAGATGATAGAAAAAATTGCTCTCTGCCCCTTCCAAAAAAAACCAAACAGGTCCTTAAAGTTGGATGAAGTAAGAAAGATCCAAAAAAGAAAGAAAGAAGATAGAGAGAGAGCAAATGGATGCTGTCTTTTAACCACTATATAATGTCATACTATATAATAAAAAAAATATGAGTGTAATTAAACTTCTGTGATAAGGATGTTTTTTACCAAATGGATTAATTTGAGTTTATGAATAGGTAACTCTGGCTTTTCCCTGATTTAGCAGTCATTAATTGGATTTGGTGTAAAAATTTGACAATTGGCTTTAGTAAGTGGGCAGGTTAACAAGTGGATTGAAAAAATTACATTAACTTGATTTGACCTTACCAGGAGAGGTAAGGACTCTCATATAACGGAAGAGGATTTTCTCTTCATCTTTTTTCTCATTTTCCTTCATTAGCCCATCTAGGTCATTGATTGAGAAGAGGAGAGAGGTGATAAAGTACTTTTTTGATTGATTGAATGGATATAATTCAGATATTATGAGAGATAATGAGAAAAGAATTATGAGAGAAACCCAACCCTGATTAAAAAACTTCTTACAATCTAAATTGACAATTTTTTAAGGGTTAACAACTAATTTTTCCCTAAAAGTAACAATTTGGAGTGGTTGGTATCTTGAAGTTTTTCAAGAAACAATTTTCTTCTCAAAGTAATCAAAACGTAGTAATTTTACCCATTGTTGTTAAAAATGTAGACCGTTGATGTTAATTTTTAACAGTCAACATTAGTTTATTTTAATGGTTAAGATGAATTTGATTCTTTTTTAACAATTACGGGGCAAAAGTGCTCATTGAAAAAATTTCAGATACCTAGCTCTCTTGAGTGATTACTTACCAGGTAAAATTGCACCCTAACCCATTTTCTAATTAATTCCTTGTTTAGGAATTAAATTTGCAAGTCTCCGTTTTGTTTATTTTTGGAGAAAGAACAACTTATAAGGACAGAAAAGTGCATCATTTGATACTGCATTCGTTTTAAATATAAGGTGCTTTGAGAAAAATCATATGTTTATGTGAGGTATGTTACATAATATCAATCAATAAATATTTATTTCTAATAAAATTTTAAATAAAAAGATATTAATTGCCCTTGAAATTTATAAAATGATACTTATTTTAAAATGACTTCAGTCTTTAACTCTTTATATATTTTTTTAAATGTAGGGACTAACATTTTAAATAATTAAAAATATCAAGACCGAGTTGTACTGAATCAAGCCAAAATAGTTGGATTTCAACGAAGTCAAAACTATAAAAATTGGGTTGTATTGAGCTAAAATTTAGGAATAAGTTATGACCAAGTCAAAACTACAAGAATCAAATGATTTATTTTCCCTTATGCTAAACCTTGATATGCTTTTATATAATTCAGAGTGATATATGAATTATACTGCTAATACAATCATTTTCTGCCATGATCATATCTTTCAATCAAGAGATTTGCTAGTTCCTTAACTACAGTTATCTTAAGTTTGTTTGAATAATGAGGATGGGTTCTTGGAGCGGGTACCTGATTAATTTATGCTATTGAACTGAATTTTAGTAGAGACAATTTTGAATTCAATAAAACATTAAATAAATATAAATACATAATCGTTGCAAGGTGTTTCCTTCTACTTGGATACAAGCCTTATAATTTTCCTTTTGAAATTAAAATCCCAAGATTGCCCCCAAATTTTGTAGGGGATTCCATTCAAAATTGATTCTCTTTTATGTATATTTTCACAAAATTCCTGTCGCAACTTATGCATGACAATTTGTACATGTTTGAAATAAGGGTAAAGGTTGACCCAACAACCGAGGTAATATTGAAGTTACAATTGACATCCAAAAGTATTTAGGGGTGCAATTTTGACCCTAATGTATTCTAATTGGTTCAATTTCACTCTCAGACTCAGACTCAGGACTTATGCAAGTTGGTGGTGGAGAAGTACATTAACATAAGTCAAGACAAAACTCTTGTCATAAACTTCTTTCGTTGTAAATTACATTAGAAAAGCAACTTAAACTCCTAATCCAAACAGCAGTCAGTGCATAAACGGCTGTTTTTTCTAGAAGGAGACGACTTCAAATTGTTTCATGGACTCCAAGTATCTACGCTTCATAACAGACCAATATGTTTTCTCTATAGTTCGCTCTGGGGACCTTGCTTGATGGGGCTCAAGAATAGCCTTGGCCAGCTGAGAAAGAAAGAATCTTTAGATGGGTTCTCAGTTTCTGATCTCATGTCTCTGTAGAACGAAACTGGTGAGACGCCTCTGTCCATCGCTCGCTTCAGAGCATAGTCCTTAGCGAAACGAGGCCACTTGGATATTGTGAGGGAGTTTGCTTGTTTTTCCGTACATGACATGAAGTTTAAGGTTGTAAGTTATATGATTCCTCAAACACTAGCCCCTTGGATTCGGCTTCTATTTAAGAATATTTGGACTTGGTGAATGTCAGTTTCAATGATTTTGTGATTTCAACGTGGTGAGACAGCCTTGAAATAGAGACACAATGAAGGAAAAACAAAAGGAATACACAAATCAGGGGAGAAGCAGATCATAGATGAGATGGAGAGGTGAATCGGAGAAGAGAGAGGAGAGATTGGAGATCGATTGTTTCCACAAAACTGAAAGGGGAATGTGCACCGATGGTATGACTATGAAAGAAAAGTGATAGGTACGGCAGAGGGAAACACTCTGGAAGTTTGGATCGTTGGAGAAAACGGCCATTAATGCCGATTAGTGTGAAATTGAACCAATTAAAATACATTTCTACATACTTTAGAGTGGTAATTGCCCCTAAAAAAAAGGCCAATTAAATGAGAAAGTAATGTTTGGGATTTCGAATAGTAGCCGAATTTTATTTTATTTTTAAAAAAACACCCACATTGACGTTGAAATAACTTTTACAGACTAGAGGTTGTCTACTTTTGACTTTTTCTTTTTTAATATTTCAACAATCTAAAACTGACTCACTTTTCAGTATTTCATCCCGATAAGCTTTATGTTAAACTGACTATTTTAAGAGTCCCCAAGTGTAAATCACATCACACCAACCAATTGACTTTTACTCAGTTTACAAAAGTTGGTTAGAATAATAATAAAATTTACAAACCTTAATCCAAACATGCCTAATCTATATCGTCGTTTGGGGTGGAAATTTATTGTTCCATATGGCGTGAACCAGCAATTCAACAACGCTAAGATGGGATCTTCTAATCCATTCTGGAGGATAAATGAATTCCACCTGGGTTGACTATACCAGGCTCCACATAAAGTTTTTAAAAAGAGGGAAAATAAGCCTTTAAACTGTAATTAATCTACAATTTTGGTTGAGATTAAAATAAGTACTTCATCAGTTCATCCAGTTGCAGCTACGAGTAGAACTTAGAAAAAACTAAAACGGTAAATCGTAAACAGTAGAGAGCTTATGCAATTGTATGCCTCACATTTAATCCACCAGCAACACAATACACTAAAATCACAATATACATAATGAACAAAAACTGCAAAGGGTATGCCTGAGGAGGTTTCATCCAAAATCAATATCCCACTGGACTTCTCACTATACTTGGCCGTTGATGGGTATGATTCACAAATTTTTATAATGTTCAACACAGCTGTTCCCGCAGTTACACTTGAATGCTAATTTGGAAATGATGTCTCTCCTCTGCCCCAAAAAAAAAAAAAAAAAAAAAGTGTTCCGATGAGAAGTTAAATTCCCATGCAAGGAAAAGGGGAAAAAATCAATAATGGCCAGAAACTGAATAAGGATATAAGATAGGTTGCCAATAAGTAAGAAAAATTTAATAAGGAATGTCATAATTGAAGAAGACAGTTATGTGGGACTTATGGCCAAATCATTATTCAAGAGTTAAAATAAATTATAAAACAGAGTCGACTAGTATACAAATGTATTCTGGACTTGTTTCACAGTAAACGTTGGGTATCTAGAGGAGTGAAACAACATTATATGAAATCAACCCCGTTGCTAGAACTTAGAAAGAAGTGAAATGCATATGAAACCACAGAAACAGGTCCAGACAATAGGGGATTGAAAACGTTTCAGTCAAAGTAAAGGTTAATGTTAAATTCTATTGATGTTTAATGAATAATCTTCCTACATTATACAAACAGAGTTCAACAGGGGAAAATTAGGTGTGGATGATTTGGGATGGGTCATGTAGGTCTAAAAGAAATCGTGATTGGATCGGGTGGTAAAGAGACTCAGACCCCTTAATTAAGATTTCAAAATCAAACCATGCCAATAGGAAAAAGATTACGTTAAGAGAGCTTCCCCCTCAATTGGAGGGAAGTTTGGGTTGAATCTGGACCAGAAGGATGTGCAATTTTTGCTTATGAAAGAATCAGAAAGCCTGACTTTACAACTGTTTAGCTTCTTTTCCAAATTTTAGGATACAGGAGAACACTGCACAATTCATACTGACGAAATAGCCTTGTGCGCACTGGTAGGGAGGGGTCACCATTGCTCATTATATCAGAATTAAGAATAATTGTTTATGGTATAAAAATGTTCATGCCGATGCAGGCAGGAACTGTCTGAGAACCTTGGTGTGGACTGAAAGGGGGAGAAAAACAGATCGTTTTATTTTCCATTTATAGAGGTCAAGATTCAGAATGCTGTGTGTGTTTCTCTTTAAATGATGCATAATGTCTAACAATTGATGGACGAAGCTCACCTAGAGTCCAATATGATCAACAACCTGCAAAAGTAGATAGATATCCTTAGAGTTTGACCTCCACATCAACACCAGCAGGAAGATCAAGTTGCATCAAAGAATCTATTGTTTGGGCAGTAGGATATAGAATATCAATGAGACGCTGATGGGTTCTTATCTCGAAATGGAATCGGGCATCCTTGTGCACATGTGGAGATTTAAGAACACAGTAGATTCGTTTCTTAGTTGGTAATGGTACAGGACCCATGGTTTTTGCATTGGTACTTTTTGCTGCATCCATTATCTGCTTGCATGAATCCTCTATCAGGGGAACCCAATAAGATCTAAGTTTGATTCTAATTTTCTGCTTTGGAGCCATCTGAGAATGGAAACAAACAAATTTATAAGATGATCGGAATTTTGTAAAACTATAACAGAAACTGAGAGAAAGCTGTTGATATTATTAAAATAGGTGGTTGGCAAAACGAAAAAGAAAGAAGCAATGCTTCAATTTTCAAACACATCTCCAGAACCTTATGATGTAGGACAAGTTGGGGAAAATTAGAACCTTATGATAACCTCAATCTTCATTCAGTAGGCAAAATTCTAACAAATGACTACCTCTGGGGGCTATTTATAGAGTCTTAAGTACAATCATTAAAATAATAATAATCTAAACTAACTTAGGCCCACATAAGATGCATTAAAAGAGGATAAATCCTAATTCAAAATAAACTATAAGCCTAAGTTCTAAAGTAAAGATGATTGATAACATAAAATAAACTTAATTACACTCTACACTTTCATCGACCTAGCATATAAGTCTTTGAGTTTTCCATCACCTTATGCTGCTGTTTGGACTTAAGACTGTTTTTACTGTGCATAAAAACTGATTTCGTATAAACCCCTAAAAACAGACCAACAGCAAATGCTGAATTCACATTAATCAATTTTGTCAATTTTCTAATTTAAACTAGTGAAAAAATGAACCAGATGAAGCACATGTAGCAGCATTGACATTACAAAGCCCCACATACATGTGGTTGTGCATAAAACCATATGCAGCACAGGATTTTTGGCCCAAAAGTTATACTAGGACAAATCCTGCAATTGAAATCATCAGTTCAGCTTGAATGAGCTAAATGCGAACTACTTTCTGGTAACAAGTGGTTCAGCTGAGCTCCAAACCACAGTGAATTTTCAATTTCACACCCAGAGCAGATCATAGCTTCAGGTTAACAAAAAGTATATACTTGGAATTTCAGACTTTGACAGCAAAAACTGTATATTTTATGACACAACATATATGTTAATATGTTTACATATATTACAACTATGTTTCTATATTATTTGACATAAGCATCTCATGAAATTCTAATGCCAAATCTTGACCACTGAAGTAGTATAAAATTATCGGTCCAACACCCTATATGAGACGCTAAAGGAACATCATGCAACTATACTCTTCAAGCATAATACAATATTATATAATTTAGACAGAAATTAAAATTTTAATTAGCCATCAAATCCTCCCCTTATTCATCGTTGTCATAAAATTAACCAACAATTGGCAAACCCAAATACCTTTGGTCATTTACATTGGTGAATGTGGGCACCAACTTTCCAAGGAATTATGTTATACTTCTGATATGGAAGCATGTGTTTCTACCGTCTTATCATCATTCAACTTATTAGCAACTGGCTGAATTATCAAACCCAATTTCCAAACGGGCTTCTTATGGTTTCCTTAAAGAATTTCTTCGGAACTTTGTCAAGGTAAAATGAATATATGGAATTTGACCCTCACAATTTGATAAGGTGAAACCCGTAAACAAAACAAAAAGTAAACTGCGAGTGGACCAAGTTATTGATGAACAAACCGCATCTACATCTGTACCAATGCTCAGAGATGAGGTGCTTGGAGTCCCCAATTCTCCAACCTGAAAAATTAAGGCATTATTGGAACACCATGCTACTTCCCACTTGACATCCAAATTTCACTTCATTCTCGAGCGAAGAATAGAATAATGTTTAAGCCCATCTTGAACAAGATATGCAGATATATGTTTAAGCCCGCCATAAACCCGTTACAAAGATTTCTCATGAGCAAGATACTAGAATGGATAGGGCAAATATACTACCCACATGTATGCAGATATATGGCTTGAAAAGAACAATGAATGCCGCAATTTAAAATTTTAAATAGGAAATTCAAATTCTACGTCGAAATTCGCAAAAAGGTAAACTCAATATCAAGCAAACACATGATAAACGGAAACAAATGCATAATATACAAACCTCAAGGGTGGTGGAGCCGGAGTCATCAGGTGTTGGTAGAGGAACTTCAGCGGAATCTGGGGAATCCAACACTTCGGGAGCAGCATAAACCCTAGTTGATGATAGCAGAGGCTTTGAACTTTGAAGCTTAAACGCGTTAGTACCAGTGTTGAAGAAGGAAAAGGAGAAGTTTGCTTTAGAATTCAGGGAAGACGATGAGATAAGTGAAAGAGAAGGGACTAATGACGAAGAAGACATGGAAGAAACAGCCATTGAAGCTATTCGTTGATTCTGCGTTCCCTCAGTTTCCCCAGTGAAGTAAGAGGTAATGTCCTCTTCGCTCTTCCGACAGGGTTATCTGTAACATTTTCTATTTTTATTTTAATTTTTTAAATAAAAAGGCATACTACTTTTTTTTTTTGTAAGGCTGTAAGCGTATAATACATGCACGCAACACAACATTGTGATTTGTGAATGGGTTCGCCAGAAAGAATGGCCCAAAACTGCTCAAATGGGCTTATACTGGGCCAGAGTCCACATTCCACTAAAAAGAGCTCATAGAATGAATCATTGATAAAAAAAATCGGTGAAGGACCCCTCGTTTTTGGATTTAACTGATAAAGGGGTCGGACACTCTCCCCAAAGGGGAGAGATTCGATCCCGGAGTTGGTCAAGACGCTAGGGGATGCATCCTGAGTGATGTGAACTTGTGAAAACGCAGGCTGAGGTGAAAGTATGTGTATTTTCAATCCTATATGTCCTAGGGAGCAAAGTCATAACGCATTGCCTTTAGACTGTGGGTGAATCTAACCCCTCTTCTAAAATTTTTATTTCAAACAAAAAAAGAAGAAGATGAAGGTGCAATTTTAATTAAGTTTTATGTCAGGGCAATGTCACTATTAAATTTTTTGGGATGCTAAATAATACATAAACTTTATAAAAAGGGCAATTTTACCACATCCTTCATAGCAATGTTACTTTTTTGTGGGTCCCACCTCATAAACTGTTCTCTTTCATCTCATCAAACTCTCTCCCCTGGTATGCTTCTTCTTTCTCCATCTTTCTTCTTTCTTTCTTGTCACTTCCATCATCAAGAGGCTTAAGTTATGGAGGACTTCACTAGAATGCGCCATCTGCTTGAACGAGTTTGAAGACAATAAACTCAACGTTCAAAGATCTCAGTAAACAAAGATAGATGATAGGTCAGAGTGTGAGTGAGTAATTGTGGGAGATAAACGATAGGTGAGAGAGAAAGAGAGATGAGGTTGGAGAAGCTCAAGGTAGATGTGACCATGGAGGTGGATGATTTGTTTGGCAATGTTATAACTAAATGAAATAAGTTGATCAATTGCTTTAGAATAATCACATAGCCCCATATTGATTCTTTCCAAGTGGGAGTGACCCTTGCTCCTTTTTGTTAGGGCGTGTCATCACTCCGCTTTGTGAGTGTCAATTTCTTCGTCGTGTAAGCGTTGTAGTGATTTCTTTTCTCTTCTACTCTATGTCATCTCATCTCTTAGCATATAGGGGTCAATTGCTGGTTTGATTTGGATGATTTTGGGCCATAAGGGTGTGAGGTTGGTGCCCTAATTTGGTTCGTTTAGCTAAAAGAGTGAAAATATTTGGGCAAATGGAAGTGGAAATTAGTGTATTCTTGATTGGGGTGACGAAGACTGTAACGCTCCCTTATGTCTCACGATCATATATCAGAGTTAATACATAGAGAGCGTGCGAATCTAGTTTGGACGAATGAGTAACTGATAATTTAAATAAAGCATAACTTGGTAATGATTAAAAACTTAATCCTTTCGGGATAATTAAATATATACATTCATCCCAAATAAATATACAAAACAAAAAGAACTCTTCCTTCGAGTTTACCTTTTGCAGCCTCTGTCTACAACACTGCCTTCCCCTTCCATCTTGATCCACTACCTGTATTTTTATTAGTGTCTAGGATTCAAAATTGAATCCCAGGGTAACAGATTAATCTCTATGAATAGTGTACATAATATATGAAATCTAATTACCACCACTTAGGAAACAGTTTAACATTCAGTATCAAAGCACAACAACAATCAATAGTATATCATACTTGTAATGTTAACTGTGAATGCGCAAGACTGGACAAGTCCCGAATTCCATAATGCTAGGAAAGTAAACACAGAATCTACCCGATTATGAATTCCATAGTGCTAGGAAAGATGAGCGCAGAACCTTCCCGGTTCCGAATTCCTCTACTAGAGGGAAATATAAACACAAAACTTACCCGGTTCTGAATTTCTCAGCACGTAGGAAAAAAACAACAGAGAGCCTACTCAGCTCCAAGTTCCGTTAGCACATAGGAAGACACATGTGATTGGCCAAACAACAGAATATATAAATGTAATCAACTGTGTGTGCAAAACACAAATCCATGAGCATGACAATTACATGTAAACATGCATATGTCATAGAGAGTTAGAATTACCACCTAAGTGTGTAGCAACTTCAAAACTATCTGAGTATTTCACGGTGCGGGCGAGCTTGGGGAATTCCTATAAATAACATTTTTATGGAGAATGGGTCATTAGCTGATTTAATCTTAATGACATAATTGAGATTTAGCTTCTCTAGACCCACCCCAAAATACTTGTCCCTTAATATCCTTATGGTTAGGGATGTATACTTATAGGGACTTATTTAACTAAACATTATTCACTATAGAATAAACATCATCTCAGCCATTTCACCTTTCAATTTATCCATAGGAACCTTTACTTTAATAGTGTGTTTGGTTTGAGGGGAGGACGTGGTAGGAGAGGGTGAGGAAAGAAGGGAATTGACCAAATTGTCATTAATGAAGAGAATATTCTTTTTTGTTGAGAGTATATTTTAGGAATATTAAAAAGTTTCCATGGGCTTTTTTGTAAAGAATGAGGTAAAAGTTTTCTCTCTCCCCTCCCCCTCCCTCCCCCTCCCTCAAACCAAACACACCCTAAAGGTTAAACACAATTAACAACTTATGTGACCATTTTAAGACTTATCAGAAATTGACCTTTAATTTCCACAGGAATTTGGAAAATTCATAACTTGGTCTATATAACTCCAAATAGAGTGATTACAATTTCTATTTATTACTTGATAAGTCTATTTTCATCAACTGAAGTCACCAAGTTGATTTATGGCTGAGAAAAATTCTCAAATTTTAAAAACTTAAGCTCTGCCCAAAAATTTTCAGAAATTGTGGCTTATCTTTAAAAATCAATAACTTGACATACAAAGCTCAAAAAAATGCCTATTATACATCAACTTAAAACTCTGGAAGTTCTCTAACTAACTGAAAATTTTCACAATTTAATATTACTTGAGTCATTCCCAGTTTTGAAAAATGTCAGGACTGCCCAGTTTTGGTTCCCAGACACAGGGTCATTTTGTAAGATTTATTTCTCACTAACCATAGCTCAGAATAATACAAAATACCCACCAAATTAAAGCTACACTTCTGTAATTGCTTTCTGGAAAATTTCATATTTTTATGGGTTCATTAGCTTAGTCAAAACATGCTTGAACACTGACTCCAGAAACCCATAACTGGAAAATTTCACTTCTTTGAAGTGCTTATGATCTTATATTCAAAAGTACCTTTAAAAATTCATACACCAACTTTTTCCCACTCCATTTTCAGTGGTGAACATGTTGGTGAGCTCAGATTTTTGAAAATCCATTTAGTTTTCAAAGTTTTCCGCAGACCAAAAATCTGGGTTTTCAAATCAGAATTTCCAAAATGTCAAGAGAAAGTTGATGATCTTACTTTCTTGATTTGGTGGCCACTTTCTCTTCTCCTTTCTTGATTAGCCTTCAGCCTAAAACCCAGAACAACTCATGCATGTTAGATTTGAACTCATCAAAACGACATGCATAAGGAGATGAAGAAGAATTTGCAACTTTCTTTGCAAACTTACCTTGAATCTCTTGTGATTCCTTCTTCTTCCTTCTTCTAACTGTGGGTCTTCTTCTTTGAGGAAGATGATGATGATTGCCGTAGGAGATGGGAGAATATTGGTGCTTGAGGAGAGTAGAAGGACGAGAATGGAAGATGAGAGGGAGGACCGATTGAGTTGGGGAAATGAAATTGAAGTGTTTCGGGAAGGGGAAGTGAAACAGTGAAGAATGAGGGAGTGAGAGGTTGAGGAAATAAAATGAAGGGATGGAGTATGTGTGTGTGCCTATATGTCCGGTTGGAGGGAGTAGGTATATGAGTTATGTGTGTGTAATGGTGTTGTCCGTAAGTGAGAATAAGGGAGGAGAGATGAGAAATTGTGTGTAGGTGTTTGAGTGGGCATGGAGCACATGGCACACTTGCAGAAAAGAGGGAGTGTTTTAGTAGACATGTGGTGTTGATGGTAGAGAGAGGGAAAATAAGAGTATGGTGTCTCAATTTTAACAACAGTATCTCTTTTATTTTCCTACAAGTTTCTTGTTTGCAATTTAGTCCTTTCCCAATAATTTAATTGCAAACATTAGTTAGGAAATCAAAATCAAGCATTCATTCCATTTAAGTATTTTTCTTTCTCGAATAATTTCTTTAGGCCATAAAATATTATCTTCAAAATATTTATGCAATAAATTATTCCCTAACTAATTATCCGTAATTTAAGGGAAAATATGTCTTTAATTCTAAATAATAATTTTTAACATAATCTAGGCTAATTTTCCATAATTAATCCCATATCTTATTTAAATTCTCAAATTCCAAAATTTGGGATGTCACAAAGACGGCATGAGTATTGTCATCGAGGCAAGTGAAAATTCCAACATTCCATAAGACGATCTTGAGAATTTGGCACTTGAAGGGGAAGGTTAAAATCAATGATTCAAAGAAAAACATGTTTGTTTTCCATTTCAGTGAGAAAGAGGATTATGATCGAGTTCTTTGAGATAGTTCATGGGCATTTGATAGATGCTTACTGAATCTAAGACCATGGGCACCTCTCTTGACAATTCATTAATTACTAAGGATTAAGTGTTGGCACTAGGTTCAAATTCATAATACACTAAAAGTTGTAGTGACTAAGAAAAACATAGTTACTGTGGGGAGTGAAATTGGAGAGGTTATTTGTTTTGAAGATCCTTTACCTGAGGATTGTCATGTTCGCAGTTTCATTGAAGTTTATGTTGAAGTAGACCTAAATAAGCCTTTAAAAGTAGGTTTTGGCTATCTCATCTTGGAATAGATAAGGTCTGGGCTTATATAAGGTTTGAAAAGCTCTAAAACTTCTATTATAATTGTGGCAAAGTAGGGCATAAGTATACAATATGTATTCATCATAAGATAATCACTTGTGCAAAAAAGAGCTTTAAGATCGCCTCATTTAGACCGGATTATAGAGAATCAGGTCTTAAAAGCATGACCGGTGGCAATTTCGTAAATATAAAGAACTTTTTGGACCGGATTATAAAGGATTCGGTCTTAAAAATATGACCGGTGGCACTTTCGTAAATATATAGAAAACTTTTAAGACCAGATTATAAAAGATCCGGTCTTAAAAATATGACCGGTGGCAATTTTGTAAATATATAGAATACTTTTAAGACCAGATTATAAAAAATCTGATCTTAAAAGTATGACCAGTGGCAATTTCGTAAATATTTTGAGAAGACGCCGATCAGAGATGAGTATGAGAATGCGATGCTTTATTCCTTCGATTAATTGGAATTAAATACAAATGCTAATAAGTAAATAATCTTTTGACCTAGGCAGTTCCTATAATCTAGGGATTACAATCAGAAATATAATTACGAAATTCAAAAAAACCATAATCTACTAACTTAATTCCTAAAATCTCTTTAACAACTTAATTAAGATAATTGCATAATATAATCTAGGGATTACAATCAGGAATATAAATACGAAATTCAAAAAACCATAATCTGCTAACTTAATTCCTAAACTATCTCTAAAAAACTTTTAAGACCAGATATTTAAAATATGAGGTCTTAAAAGTCTTATTTTTGAGACCTCATATTTTAAAAGTCAGGTCTTAACAGTATAACTGTGGCAGTTTTTTAAATATAAAAATAATAAATAACTTTTAAGACCGGATATTTAAAATATGAGGTCTTAAAAGTCTTATTTTAAGACCTCACATTTTAAAAGTCCAGTCTTAAAATTATAACCAGTGGCGGTTTTGTAAATATAAAAATAAAAAACTTTTAAGACCAGATATTTAAAACATGAGGTCTTAAAAGTCTTATTTTTAAGATCTCATATTTTAAAAGTCTAGTCTTAAAAGTATGACTGATAGTAGTGTTGTAAATACAAAAATAAAAAAAAAATTAAGACCAGATGTTTAAAATATGAGGTCTTAAAAATAAGATTTTTAAGACCTCATATTTTAAAAGATCGGTCTAAAAAGTCTAAAATATGAATTTTCTCTTTTCCCACGCTGAAAATGAAATTTCACTCTTTGAACCTCTCGTCAATTCCTCTCTTCGACCTTGTAAGTCTCGCCTCACTCTTTTTAATCTCGTCTCATCTCAAAGACTTCGTTCACAAATTTTCTGACGCCACGAAAATTGCTCTCACGTCCTTTGCTCTCATGGTCTCTTGTTTTCGTTCAAACTTCTCCAGGTTTGCAATTTTTACTTTGTTTTCTTCGATCTATTTAATTTTTGCTTCTTCAACCTGGAAAATTATAAGATTGAAGAATCAAAATCATTGATCATTCTACATTATTCTTGCTCCCTCTCTCCCTCTCCCTCTCCCCTATTTGGGGCTTAATGCTTTCTTAACTTGCCTTTATGAAACTGGAGCTTATGAATTTTTTATGGTATAGGTAAGCATCATATTTATTGCAATTGGATTCAAGCGTCAAGAGGAAAGTGATGGGAGATCCTTGCAGGTATGGCTCAACTCGTCCTCTTCATTTATGCTCATCAGTTATTCATTATCACTAACTCTATTTTTTGGTAATAATCACAGGCAAGTCAACTAACACATGAAGATACGACTGCTGGTATTAAGAGGAGACCCTTTTCTTTCAATGATAGTGGTTTGGTTGATATTCCTGAATTTTTATGGAAGAAAGGATGCTCGCACTATCCATGGATAGTGTGATGATTTATGGTGTCCAATTTTTTTTTTAATTTAAAGAAAGGGACTTTTAAGACCGGATTTTTATTTACATCCAGTCTCAAAAAGACTTTTAAGACCGGATATATTTTCACATCCAATCTTAAAAGTCCTTTCCTTTTTTTGTGATAGAAAGAGACTTTTAACACCTCATGTTTTAAAAATAAGGCCTTAAAAGTTTGACATTTAAGACCTCATATTTTAAAAGTCCGGTCTAAAAAGTATTTTTAAGACCGGTTGCATATTCGGTCTTAAAAGTAACAGACTTTTAAGATCGCCTAGAATGAGACCGGTCTCAGATCCGGTCTTACGAGGCATTTTTCGTCCGATCTTAAAAGTCTTTTTTGTACCGGTGAATGTAAGAAGAAAATCCTTCTTTATTGATCTGTACGGCAAAGTTATGAGCAAATCCAATGAGAGCAATAGCATCAGTAATCATGATTCGTGACTGTAAGTGTGATTCGGTGCAGATGGGAACGACGTGTGAATCTTCATCATCCAAAAAGTGAGTAGAGGAGGATGATTGGCACATGAAGGAGGGGGTGAAGCTGGTGGTGGTAATGGCACAGGGTGGTTACAAAAAGTCATGCCACATGTCAAGAAGGAGTAGAAAGAGTGAATAGTCCAAAAGATAAGCCAGCTGAAGCAAGAATTGTCAATGAGGTTAGGCTTAGTATGGTCTTGGAAATGAATGAAGTTACTAGCTTATTAAAGGAAAGTGAACACCAAAGCATGGAGGCCAAGGGGAAACAGAATATTGAGCCTAATACTAAAGCATGTTGAAGAATTATTTTTAATAATAGGCCTTTGAGAATTAATGAGTTGGTTCAATCTATCAGGTCTGGAAACTGAAGCAGATGAGATAAGGCGATTAAATTATCTAGTATTGTTAGATATGGGTCAAACATCAAGATAACAGAGGATAATTAGAATACTTATAGAGACATTGTTTTGAAAGGGCCAATAGATATAGTTCCATATATTATGGAAACACCTGGGGAGTGTGAGGAAAAGGTGTATGTGTTACCTACATCTATTGAGAGCAAGTGGAAAGGGATTTACTCTCCCTTATCATGTCCTCAGCTCAAGGCTTGAGAATAGAGAAAATGGTGTTGGGAGCTCATCACCCACAACTATGGGCTCGACTAGAGACAAATCTGGATTAGTTAGAGTCGAAGGAGCATGTGGTACCAGTTAAGGGCTTGCTGCAAATTACATATGAAAGGTCTTTGTGTTAGTAAATAAGTTTCCTAGAGACAATTTGTTTTGATAGAGGAACACCTTTTTTCTATTTAATATTTTATTATTTATGTATTTGAGCACATTTTATCTTTATCATATTTATGTCTCACCTTTATGTTAAGGTTAATACGCGTTTAAAGATAAAAACCCTAGGAATAGAAAAAGTATTTACTCGAGGATCTATGATAGAAATCATGATGATGAGAGCTCGAGAACACTTCGTGTCTATGGCTTAAAACTTGTTCCTAGTCTTAAATCACCAAGAAAGGACATTGGCGATTTCAATAAAACTAGTATGACATCTTCTACTTGTATAGAGATGCAAGGTAGGGACTTTATGGAATACAGGCATGGTATACCTTAGCTGATGTCGTGGTGGATCCGTTGGAGAACAGATAGCATTGAATTGACCCGTAGAGAGGCTCTACAAAGATTCATTGTAGAGAGTATCATTGGATAGGTAAAGTCTCTGAACATTTGGTAGTGCAAATCATTCTATACTTGAGGATGTCATTAAGCACTATGTCCTAGGGTTATACTTTGACTGTACAACTCTATCCGCCTAAGAATAGGGAGAACAGAAACTCTTGGGTATGACTCGAATACATGGGTGTAGATGGACATGCAGAAAGGACTCTCATCTCCTACAAGGGATTAGTCGTTCATAGAACTTATAGGGCTTAGATGACTTCTAGTTGACTCGAGAATCTATGCATAGTAATCGATCATGAAGAGTCATGATCTATCTTAGAGTCAATAGAAGAAGATTCCTAGTTCCGTGAAAATGCTATATTTAGTCAACCAAGAAAGATGATACTCTATCTTTGCTCTCGATTAAATGTGAATGACATTGTGAGGGATGATGCCGACAAGATATTCAAATTAGGGAAAAAAAAGATCACCTGATCAACTCAATTAATTATAAGGTCACAGAGCATTACTAGTGTTTTATGTGGCCATTGGATAACTTAGGCCCATTGAAGGAGTTTGATTGATCCAAGGTTATTTATGTAAGTGATTAATTGGGTCTGATGGGTCACACACAAAGGTTATTCCTGATTACTTAAAAATTAGCAAACTTGGGCCAATAATTGTTATTGGACTTTCTCAAGAGAATAGGTGTATTTGGGTTAGAGTAGGACTCCAAACCCAATATACAAAAATGGCGTCATAGATGGTTCCTTAATGGGAAATTAATTTCTCTACTAATGGGTGCAAATATGTTACAAGACCAAACAAGGTCTTGGGCCGATTTGAATTTGAAATTCAAATTTCGATTTTGAATTCGAAAGATTAGGTTATAAAGATAATTTTGAATTATCTAATATATTTATGTGTGTGTCTAATATATATATATATATATATATATATATATATATATATATATGTCTAATAAAAATTGGATAAATAAATAATTTAAGATATATATGTGATCCATTATCTTGATTTATTAATCTAAGAATTAATTAAAGATATGGATGTGATCCATTATCTTGAATTATTAATTCAAGAAATAATTTAAGATATGGATGAGATCCATTATCTTTAATAATTAATTAAAGATATAATTTAAGATATAAATTTAATCCATTTTATTAATTATTTAGATAATACCAATTAATGGGTCATTAATCTTGAACCCTGATTAAGGTGTTGGTTGAAAAATACGACACATTAGTATTGAAAATTCCGACCAATATATACAAATCCTAAGATGTTGGCCAAAATATTGAGCTCTCTTGAACCAACGAAGATTTCAGCCAAAGCACCAAGAAAGGGAAAAAGAGGCACCATCCATAAGTAATACAATCTTGTTCTTCTTTTCCAAAACCTAATCTTCTTGAGATAGAGAAAACCCAAGAATCTTGACTCCTCAACCTTACCATCGCCTAGCAAGCATCCAAGGAAAGTGAGAAATAAAAAAGAATGAGTTCTCAAGGCAATCGGGAGATAGCCCTGTGAATCAACATTAGAGGATGTCGTAAATTTTGAGGTCTTCAAAGTGATATAAGGTAATCCTAAAAATCATAAGTATTTTAATGAGTAGATCTTGGGAACATCCCATGAGCTCCTATAAAAGCGTTACCGAGATCACATGATCAATATTTCTGAAAGAGTTCATGAGTTTTTATTTTATCGTTTAATTTGGGAAAACACTTGAGATCCCATAAATAGTTATGGGGTCCATAATGCTCATGAAGTCCAAAAACATAATTGAAATCATTACTCATAAGTACTGTGAAAGTTACAGGTTTTCATAAGCACTCGTAAAGAGTCATGATTTTTCATAATGATTAATTATTTATGATCTTCAACTCTATGAGCCCCCGTAAAGAGTTACTATATTTTATATATTGACTCAATCAAAAGGTAACTTATCAATCGATAACTTACTAATCATAAGATAGAGTTAGTAACTCATGAGGAACATAAGGAGTTATGGGTTCTGCATTGAAAAAAAAAAAAGAATTGTTGTTTCCACCTCATGGGTTTGCTCTTGAATGTCAGGCAGTACCCAAAATTTAGCTAACACTTTGGCTAGTAAATTGCAGAGAGTTAGTTTGAAATGTGCCTTGAAGGACAAGTGGGAGACATCAAAAACAAAGAAGGCCATAATTGGTACAAAGAAAGGGCTCAAGAAATTTGAGGAAGAATCTCCGAACAAAGAGAATAGACAACCTTTTGCTGTAGGAAAAAATTGGGATTCTTGAAGGAAAAAAAGAAGGGGTAAGAATGTTAATATTTTTAAGGAAAGTAGTTTGGTGGAGATTCCAATTATGGGAATGGTTTCAGATATTGTTAAAAGGATGGGGAAACAAGTTTAATGTTGTGAATCTACTACTGAAGGGCTTGGTGGTCAACCTCAAACAACCATTAAGTCGCTGTGAGTTTATTAAGTTAGAACTGTTAAGGGTTGGGGTCACCCCTGACAGGTAAGAACCTTTGGTTTTTGTGTTATAAGTACAAACCTACCTTAGTTTTCTTAATAGAGACTCGGGTTAAAATGGAAAAGGTGGAAAAGTGGCATAGAAGGCTCAATTTTTAGAATAGGATATATGTGGAATCTGTGGGAATTGGGGGAGGACTAGCTATTCAAAGGACTGATGATACTCAGATACAATTCATTATGATATAAAAGGAATTTTATACATTTAAGCATCATGAAAGGAATAGGGATGTAAAATGGCTTCTTAACTCTAGTATATGGTCCTCCAAAGGAAAGAGACATATGTATATGGTGGAAAAGGCTAAGGAATCTTGATCCAGGTGAGGCAGTGTCGTGGCTTTGCTGTAGTGACTTCAATGATCAAATGTTTGCTAGTGAAAAAGGGGGGGGGGGGAGTATAAAGAATTAGAATTTATTAGAAGAATTTCAAAATTTTATGTCTTATTGTAATATGGTTTATTTGGGGGCTAAAGTGATGGAATTCACATTGTTTAAACAAAGGCTTTGCTAAAGCACACATAAAGGAAAGGTTGGACCAAGAAAATCTACATTACAACATAGAGAGAAAAATGTCAAAATGCTTAGGTGCATAACTTGGAACCTTAATTGCGGTGGGAAGTGAAAATTTTAACTATTTAGTAGGAGTGAAGTCAGCTTCATAAAAGTGTCAATTCCATTGAATATGGTAACCGTCACTTCCTTCATAACACCTAAGGAAGTAAGTTCTAGTTCTATTGACCCCAGTCATGTGACCATTTTACCCCTCACACTCTCACCATTAAAACACCATGGACAACCATGAGCACAACTAAGGATGAAGGAAAAAGTGACAGACGATGACAGCGAAAGTAATGGAGGATGGCGAAGGCGGATAGCGCTTCGCTTTTTTATCCTGTTTTTAGCCACAATGATGATGAGCTTCTTTATCTTCTCCTTCCAATTTCCTAGATTTACAACGACAACTCTTTAATGTAATCTAGTTGTTCAATCTCCTTCATGGATGGTGGCAAAGTTTTAGGGATTGTGGAAAATGATCACAAGCTTAATCGAACCTCTTCCTCTCGACAACTTTTCTTGTTCATGTTTCTCATTTCCTTGATATTGGTTTATAGTTAGATCTATTTTTTCTTGTCAATCTTTTAGATTTTTTCTTTTAGGTCTTTGGCATTAATCTATCATATTTATCTGAATCTTATTAGAGTTTCTTTCATTAATGTTGAATCCCTGGTTCAATTTCTTCTTGTTGTTGTTTCTAATGGCTAATGGTGACTAACTTTTGATTTAATGCTAGTGAAGTTTTTGTGGATGCTAATGGTTGTGGTAGGGTAGGTGTAGGCCTTTTTTTGGAAGGGCATATTGGTCATTTCATATTTGAAATTAATATATTAATAAAAAATAATATTACTTGTCCACGATTCCAAACACACTTTAATCCTACTTCCAATTCCAATTCAACTTCCATTTCACTTCCAGTTCTATAAAAGTTATTCCACTGTACCAAAGGGGGCATTAGGTTCTTATCATTCTCCTATCCTTATATTTTCAAACTTTCCAATATAAAATGTCCTAAAGAGTTCCGTTTTGAGTTTAACTGGGTAGAGCATAAAGATTACATAGTTATAGTTGCTAAAAGGTAGGGTGGAAATGTTAGAGAGAGGAGTGGGATAGTGGTTGATTTTAATGCTAATCTGGGTAGGATAAAGAATATTCTTGTAAAATGGAGCAAGTTAGAGTTCCCTAATAACCAAAAACTATTGGGTTCTTTGATGGAGGAATTCAAGGAGTGCTATAGAGGGGTGTAGGATTAGAATTCAACTAAAATAGCGAGTGATATAGCATCAAAAATAGATTTGTTGGCTTTCTCTGCTACAAAATTTTACTTTTCGTGGTTTTGAAATTAATCTAGAGTTCAATCATCTGAAACTTATACATAAATGTAATTAGTAACATTTAGAAGTACTGTAAGAGATTATAGTATTGACCAAAATGTTTAAGATAGATATCCAAATTATCAAGAAGTTGGCTCTAAGTTTCGAAGAACTTTAACTCGAATTATTCATTATCACTTGAGTTATTGCTCTATCACTTGAGTTTTCACATGATCTTTGTGTTGATAGTGATTGGTAGTGAAGATTTGTAAGATTAATTATCACTTGAGTTTTCATTCAATCACTTGAGTGATCTTCCATTTTTTTAAAAAGTTTAGAAACTACAAGGTGACTCGAATGCATTTTTAAATCACTTATAAGAGTTTGGATATGATCACCGAGTGATTCTCTTAATCACTTGAGTGACCCTATTGGAAGATTACACACTTTAATTTCACTTGCAAGTGACTCGTAAGTTGTGCACCAATATGTCACTCAAGTGATCTACTTTACTAGATCACCAACTTTTAGATTGTATGCAAGTCACTTGTAAATACTTGTAAGTGGTGCTAATCGCTCAAGTGCTTACCCCATCACTTGAGTGATCTGAACAATAAAACATGCACAACTTCATATCATCATCAAGTGATTTACAAAAATTTTGAAGATGAAGCTTCGTCGCTCGATTGCATTTATTATCACTCAAGTGATCCTCTTTGATAATCTTGGTTCTTACTTGTTTATCACTCATCACTCCAGTGATTTTCCCAAGGTAGAGAAGATCACCATAAAGCTTCACTTGAAGTTAGGAATTATCACTCGAGTGTCTTGTGACTTGCTGATTCAAGTTTTTCCAAAAACACTTGAATCACTCAAGTGCTTAAACCTTTACTCAAGTGACTTAGATCATCAAGTCAACTTTATGTCATACTTTTTTCTTTTCAAAATATACTTAAATATCAAAGTTTGTTATCATCAAATTAAAACAAAACATTATGAGAGGCTAACACTAATTGTTGTCATGCTGACCAAATATTGTTATCATTCCTTGATTAAAGCCTTTTGATTAAATCAATATACACTTATCCCAACCACACACAAAGGTAAAGTAAAATTAAAATTGAAAGGAATTGTGAAGAATTATGTATCATGTATAACATCCCAAAAATTTGAATTTGAGAATTTATAATATGTCATGGGATCAATTATGAAAAATTTAGCCTTAAGGAATTTCAAATTTTAACATTTGAAAATTTAAGGCATATTTTCCAAAAATTAAGGATAATTAGTTAGGGATTGACTTTTGGCCTAAATATTTTGGAAGATGATATTTTATGGCATAAGAAAAATAAATTGGGGAAGAAAAATCCTTAAATGGCAATAAGGATTTATTTCCATTACTTAATTAATGTTGCAATTAAATTGGAAGAAAGTATGTAAGAGTTGGAATTAAACACATGCAACTAATCACTTCATCTAATTAAACCATTGGGAACAGAAGCATCTTGGACAACAAACGTGCATACTTCCTCAATTCAATTAAGCCCATATTCATTTGATTTCCTCTCGGCCCACGCAAAGCACCAGGAAGGATATATTTATATCAGCTAATCCATTTCAGCTAACAATCCCAATATATCTATCATTGCAACCCAACATACAACCTTCTCAAATATTCATTATATCCATCAGTTTAGCCCCATTGGAAACCCAGCAGAGGAGGAAGATACATGTATGTTAGCTCTTGAACTTTTGGCTCAACACGCAACAGCAGAAGCGGAGATTTAACAGCAAAAAAAGCAAAACTAGGAAAGTGCAACACGCAAAAATATCAACGCCATGCTTCCCTAGTCAGTGCTCGAGCCCAGCGTTGTTACCTTTAGATTCTTGTCGTCGGACTAGATCTTCAGCTAGTTATAAAGCCATCACTCTGCATCTTCATTCACTCCCTTCCTCCAACCAAGTGAAACCGAAAACAAAGCGAGAGATAACTGAGAGTGAGAGACAAAAAGTTAGAGCGAGAGAGAGAGAGAGAGAGAGAGAGAGAGAGTGCGATGAGGAACTGAAAGAAGAAACAAGCTCTTGTTGCATGCTAGCTTGAGGAATCATCCAAGGTGAGTTCCTTAAGTCTTTTTCTTCTAGATTTCATGGCCTTGGTATGCTTCTTAGCTGTTTGGTTAAGGAAAACGAAAACCAAAAATGAGTTGCTCTGTTTTCGGGCTGAAAAACAGAGAATTTTGTGAGCTTCGATTCCAATGGTAAATCATCATGTTTTTCCATGAAATTTTGGCATTAAATAGTAGACATCTTAAGCTTCAAAATGAGCAAAAGAACAACCAAAATGGATGTGTATAAGAAAAGTTATGATTTTCCAAAGTTTAGCTTAAAAACCTGGAACGTTTCTGTATTTCCAGAGAGTAGGTCGGTTTCGGGGCTTGATTTTGAAATGATAAACCTTTGATTTTTTTTCCTTGAAATTTTTAAAGTAGATAGAAGACTCAATGAGGTTCAAAACGAGAAAAAGAACAACCAAAACTGACGTGTAGATTGGAAGTTATGATTTTTCAAAGTCAGACATGGAAAACTGGAAAACGAAGTGAACAGTGATTTTTGTGCTTGCTTTTGAAATGGTAAATCGTTGAGATCTTCCTTGACATTTTTACAGTAGATAGTAGACTCAATAAGGTTTGAAATGAGCAAAATAACAGCTAAAACCGATGTCTAGAATGGGAGCAATGATTTTTCAAAGTTGAGTTACAAAACAAGAAACAATTTTTTATTGTTTCTGGAGCGATAAAATGACGTTGCATTTTGTGTTAGGTAAAAAAATTATAAAAATTATGAAAATTTCTAGATGTGTATTACACATATAGAGCTTTAATTTGGTAGGTAATTGGTCACATTTCAATAAGTATAAAAAAATTTATGAATTTTGGAAAATGGATTACAAATTGGGAATTGTTTCTGAACAGTGACTACATTTTTGAAATCTTGGAATTTTCTAGCATCTATTGGTTATTGGTATTATTTTTTTATGAAACTAGACATGTTAAGGGACACCTAAGCTTTGGAAGAACACCATTTTGAATTTTATACAATTCATGATGAATTTTTGAAGTTAGATAATAGGACAGAATATTTTCTAGAGAAAATTCTGGATAGTGGTCACGCTTTCAATTGTCGTGAATTTTTTACATGTGATAAAATATTGGAATCAATTTTCCTAGAAACTAGACTCATCAAGGAGTTCATAGAATTTTGAACCATCTAATTGGGATGTCTAGAACCCCAGATGTGGATTTTTGAAATAAACACTGAATCTGGACTTTTCAAACTGAAAAGTAGAGGAAAATAATTACTTAGAGATTAATATGAATTGTGTTGGCTAATATTGAGAAACTTACTCAGAATTTAGGATAATTATAATAATAACATATCTTGTTGTTATTATTGGGAAAGAGTGATAATGAGCAAAAATAATAATAATTATCACTAGGGAAATTTTTTTAAGGGATTACTAGCTAATATTAATTCTCTAAACTAATTCACGTAATTAGTTTCTTTACGATTTGAGTAAGTGACTAATGGCAATGATAAATGTTTTAAGGCAAAACTTGACACCTCTTCCGATCCCAACACCTTCAGACAAAGTTAAGGACTCAAGCTTGAGGTGGGTAACTGTTATCTTGTTAGTCTGTATGTAAGTATCCATGTATAACTGATCATGTTTGTTGGATGGTTTACATGTTTATATCCTAATTATGGATTAGGGGTTGCGTGTCCTGAAGGGCTACGGTCCTTGGCCGTTGACTACGGTTACAGTACGACTTGTTTACTGTAAATGAAAGGCTGCAGTTCTTGGCCGTTAACTGCTATTATGGTGCAATTTGTTACTGTGAATTATTCTATGTTTAATATGTTTATGTTGTCATTTATATTTCATATTTGCATATGAAATTAACTGTTACCCCTGGGGTTCATTCATTTAAACTCCAAACTGTATGAAAGAGACAGGGAGTGAATCAGGATCAAGAGGAAAGATACAACTATAAGGGTTACAACAGAAGATATTTCTATAATAATACAAGGAGTTAGACTATATTAATTCGTTTATCATATGTCTGTTATTTTTGGATTACTGTATTAACATCCCCCTATGGGATATATTAGAATAGCGAAAAATTTATCCTCATGTTTTCAAACTAAGTTATTTTCAGAAACTTTTATTACGCAATTAAGTCGTCCAAATCATCTGATGCATGTGCCCGATAATTCTGATAAATAAAGACCCCTTAGGATGGTCATTGCATCATGACTCAATCTTTTCTGGTGTGTGCGCAAAGGGAACTCAATATCTAATCCTAGAAGCAAGTGATCCTCATAGAGAAATACACACATTGCAAGATATGTGGCTCTCACCTAAATGTAGTAGGGAACACATTTCCCTACCCATCCAAAGGATAGGCAAGGGCAATCCTCCTATCTGGGTTGTCCATATAGGATCTGGACGGTTCAGAATTAAGTATTTTTACTTTTTTATGTTTTAAAACAAATTATTTTAATGGGTAGAGAATCTAAAATAACAATAATCTCTTAATTACTTTTTTTTAAAAAATTCATTTAAAAATCACCAAATAAAAAAAAATTAAATCTGGATCGTCGAGATACGAGGAGCGCCAGTTGTCTATCCAGAGGATAGGCAGGGAAACACGTTCCATGTAGTAGGGATAGACTTAAGACACATGCCCCCCCGCTCCACCTACTTTTCATACCAAAGAAACCTCCCTTATGCAAAAGCATATTTTTATCTTCTACAATACCTAAATTTATATTCCCTTGTAAATGTAATTAAAGAGTTGATGTTGATCTTAAATGTAAGACTTATTTACCATATATGTCAATATTTTCCTAATTTATTCCTAAAGATGCTCCATCAACAAAAATCAAGTAAGATAGACATTAAGAGATTTAAGGAAGATAATTATGGGGTTTAAGAACAAACATATAATATTGGGTTAAGGTTACCACGAGGAGCACCCAGCACCAAGTGTTTTTTTAGGTGCAAAAGTACACACGTGGTTACAAATTAGGTGCAAAAATACCCTTTGACCGTTAAGTTTGACTTTGACCGTTAATTTTAATTTTTCTTAATTTCAAAAATGCAAAAATACACATATGCTTTGAAAAAAAAGAGTGCCCAATATCAAGTATTTTTTTAAAAAAATTAATAATTTTATTTCATTTAAAGGAAAATTATTATTTTTCTAGGTATAATTCTTGACAAGCCAAATTTTTTATTTCCATAATTTATCTTCTTTTTTTGAAAATCCTTATTGGTGCAAACATTTATATTGCATAACTAGAAAATGTAATAAAAATTAAATTATATTGATTGAAAAATTATTTAAATAATTTTTTGTTCAATTTGTTAAATCAAAAAAGTAAAATTATTTTTAACTAAATATAGTATTTATAATATCAAATTGTAAATGCATAAATACTCATTTATTAATTATTAATTAGAAAATTTAATATGGATTTAAAAAAAGATAATAAATTATGGAAATAAAAAATTGGCCTCCCAAGAGTTTCACCTAGAGAAATAATAATTTTCCTTTAATTGAAATAAAATTATTAAATTTTAAAAAATAACACTTGGTATTGGACGCTCTTTTTGTCAACCTACATGTGTATTTTTGCACCTTTGAAAGTAAAAAAAGTCAAACTTAACAGTCAAAGGGTATTTTTGCACTTAATTTGTAACCACATGTGTGCTTTTGCAACTGAAAAAAAGCACTTGGTACTGGGTGCTCCTTGAGATAAAGCACATGTGCATTTTTGCACCTCAACCCTATAATATTAACTAACTTAATCAACTTCTTTAACCAAATCATAATAAGTGAATAAATCTTACATTAAGGACTTAAGGAAGTAAAATTCTTAAATGCTTTTATAAGTTAAAATATGTATATTCCACCCAGTCCTAAATATAAGCGTTGATATATAAAAATTAATCATTGAAAAAAACAAATGGGTATTGGTTTCCTTGAAATATTTCATTTTAATTACTTGCATGGGAAACTACCTCATTGATAGTAACTCTCTTTTGATACATGTAATAATAGGGATGGTTTAAGGAAAAAAAATATAATATGAAAGATAAAATAGGTTTCTGTCTTACATTTAGGGTTAAGATATACTTAGTACTTGATGGATGGAATGTTTTTTATATTTTTATTTTTTTTTCCCACAAATTCACCTTTCTTTTTGCGAGCACAAGGAGCAAATCCCACACAGACAATAGAGATTACCTCATCCCTAGAAGCATTGAAGGCAAAAGGTAAATCTTTTCCACCTAAATTGCTACCTACCCATGCAAGGGTTGAGTGTGAAAATCCAACAACCATTACGTACGTTTGGTTTGAGGGGAGGGTATGGAAGGGAAGGAAAAATAAACCCCTTCCCTCATTTAGTTTAAAATTTTGGAGGGGAAGGGAACCAAAATTTTAAACCATCATCCCCCTCCCCTTTTAAACCAAACAAAGTATATTAATTTTCTCTCTCTCCTTCCTTCAAACAAACCAAACAAGGTAATATACCCTCCCTCCCTCCTGTCATGCCCCCTTCTCAAAACAAACACATCCTAAGTGACAACCATTGCTACCACTTATGCCTAACTTGAGTTAGTTAAATTCACTTCTTCCAATACAATCCCTTCTATCTTAAATCTATGAAATAGATATGGAGTTCACTTTGATTTTAAATATAAGAATTCAATCTATTTTACTCCTCAAATGTATAATTTTCCCCAAAATCTATAGTTTTCATCATGGAGGTAGTTTCAATGTGTATAATTATATAAAGTATTTTAGAGAAACTAATATATATTTATTATAAATAACTAGTTTAACAAATTTTCTTAATATTGGTAAAAATTAGTTAGTAATAGAGGAAGCATTACGTTTGAGTATTTTAAGAATGCAAATACGGCAGGAAATCCAAATCCAGAAACATTCCTCTTAATTACGTTTTTGGAGTACTCTGTTGCCAATCTTCCCTTTTTATCCCATTCAAATCCATATCTTAACAAGCCAAACCATTTTTCTTAAAAAGACAAAAAAGGTTGATAACGTTGAGGTTGGATGAAACGTTGGGTGGGGCCAGACATTAAAAACACACAATGTACAATGTTAATAAAGTCTTGTATTGATGGTAGTATAGGGGAAACGTAACTCTTTAAACTAAAATCATTACGAGCCGCAAAATTCAACCCAACCTAAAACAAGCAAACTATCATTTATACATCATCCCCTTCCTATATGCTGCTCACAGAAAAGGTGGTCCATATTTTATACTCCATCATATTTTTAATTAATATAAAATGTATTTACTTAATATGATTAGATTAAAAAATTAGTTAAGTTAGTTAGTGTACCACTTTTTTTAATATATCTTAATCATCTTCATTAATTCTTTTCTATATCTTGCTTGATTATTAATAAGAAAATATCAATAAAGGTAAATTGAGAAAATATTGAAAAATATGAAAAATAGTTCTTATATTAAGGATCAAGATCAACCCTAAATTACGTCCTATATAAAGCACTGAAGGGAATATCTATATATGTTCTTTGTATATTACTCATATTATTTTATTCTTATTTACATGTTGCATCTAATTAATTTAAATATGAGGATTAAAAAATTTAAAAAATAGAGCAGGTATAAAACTAATTTATAGTATGAAAACGATAGTTAAGTTGGTTATTTTTTAACAAATGTGCATGGGACCACTGGTTTGCCTATAATGTCGTCTTTAATCATTGTCTCATTGATAGAAACCCCCTTTGCATAAGCAATTAAATAAGGGAATTTGAAAGTTAGCAAGGGATTACAATTAAGTAATACAATAAAATTTCAAAAACCCATTTGTGAAAATATTATAACATTTTGGTAACTAGGCTCGTGCTTCAATTAGGTCATCCATAGTTCTAATCTATCATTATGCTCATGAGAGCTTAATTTTTTTGTACTACAATTGATTATCAATTGCAAAAATTAAATAGCAAGTTCAATCATACTATTGAATTACTTATTTTGAGCATGACTTTAAATCCAAGAAACAAGTACAAATTATTTAATAATGATGATATTTGCAAACTTATTGATAAATTTTATTCTTGAGATTGCACATAACAGGAAAAATTGTATTTGAAGATATAGTTACAACATTTTGAGCATGACATTAATAAACATATCTAGATTTGATTAATTTTATCAACTAAATTTGAATTATGTCAAGAGTTAGCAAGAACTAGAAAGTTCATATTTACCTTCTTATTAATAGAGTGATTAGACTTGTATTTATTCTTTCAGTTTCTACAGCCATTACCAAAATATCTTTATCTGCTATGAAGATAATCAAGAACAGGTTTCGAAATAGAATGAAAGACCAATTTCTTAATGATTATTTGATTACATACATTGAAAAAGAAATTATTTTGAGTTTTAACACGGATTTAATTATAAATGAGTTTAATAATATGAAAACATGTAGAATAAGAGTTAAATAAAGTGATCTTAATTTCTATAATAGATTTCTTTTATTTTTTTATATTAGGTTTATATTGTATTTTAAGTACTTTTATTTATGATATAATTTTTTTTTATTTTCACCCCATTATTAAAATTCCTCAGTTCACCGCTGTGCGTGTAACGAAATTGAATCATCACATACACATACTTGCATTGTTTTCTCAAATTATATGTCGTCTGCATATTAATTAGGGAATATATGACACAAACTCTCAATATGCTTTCGGTAATTAATTTTTAATATTCTAAAAGATAAGTTTCTACTCCACCCCCCTCCCCCCCCCCCCCCCCCCAGAATTTCTTCATCAACATCTTTCCTACTCTAATGAGAGTAAGAGTTATATTTTGGCATAACTCACGTGTCTATTATACCGTCTTTATAAAGGATTTAAACTCACAAGTTAAGTATAAAGAGTATTTTTGTCAAACTCGCAAATTGATCCTTTAAGTTTACGATTTTTAGGTCTACAACTCAAAAAATCATGTTGGATCACTATTAAACTTGTGTTAATTGTAAATTTAGTTAAACTCGTAAGGTCACATATTAAACTTATAAAATAGTGTTAACTTACTTTTAAATTTATACTAACTTTTTTATTTAATTATGCTTGGCTTTATGTATGAATTTTATAGAAATTTTTTTTATTAGATATGATAAATTATAAATGTTGATAGATTTGATTCAAATTATTTAGATTTAAAGTATATTTAAATCAAATTGTTGCAATTAATATATTTTAATTATTTAATTTTACATTATCAATACTTATTTATTGAAAAATAATAATAACCTCTTAAAAATTTACAATTCGAATTCTCAATACGATTTTATGTTATTATCACAAGCTTACTTAAATGTATAAAGTTGACAACCTTATCCGAAATGACCTTAAGAGTAGTGTTTGGTGTGGGTTAAAAAAAACAGAGAGTTGTGATGATGATGAGAAGACGACTTTGAAGCACATGCATGAGGACTGCTTATTTATACCTTTTGCCTTAAATGGCCTCTGACTTATAATCAATACCTGTTACATCTTAAGCATTTGGCACATTATAATTTATAGGTACATATGCAAACCAAAAGAAATGCGCAAACATATATACCAAATCCAAAGGATTCGATTTTTTTCCCCCGGAGCAAAGGATTCAATTGGTACACGCCATAAAAATGATAAGAAAATGAAAATATATAGGATGGAATAATTTATGCTGGACATGATGATATAAATATAGAATAATAAATTAGAATTATGTTTGATAAAAAAAGAGAAAATAATTAATGAATATATTTTCTGGGAAAATTAGTAAAATGTTTTATTCTATAATCTACATAAAGTAATAATCTACATTAGATAAATAATATGAATCTTTTTCTTGGAACCTCAGTTCATTGCATATAACATCTCTATAACACATTTAAGCCTTTTGCCTATATTCCGTACCAAACATGCATAAAAGATATGTTTGGTGCATATAGTGAAAAGGAATATCAATATCTTTTTGTTTTTTATTTCGATGAAATAATATCACATTCTAAATTAGTACTCCCTAAAGTTCTAATTATAAGACATAATTGACTTTTTTGAAGAAATTAAGGAAGTTAATTAAATTACTTTAGAGTATTTTTATTTTTATTTTTTCTTCAAACTAATTAGTTTGACTAATAAACTAATATATAATCTAAGAATACACAACATATGAAATGATTAAATAATTTATTTAGCTTCATTAATCCCTCAAAAAAAGTCAATTATATCTTATAATTGGGATTAATGTTTCTCATGTTATAGGAAAAAAATTATCTCATGTTACACACATGAAATGGTAGGACCCACATATACATATATTAATTCATATATGTATATGTGGGTCCCACCATTTTATATGTGTGTAGGAAGTTTAGTTTTCTCATGCAAAATGAGAAAACTAAAACCCCTTATAATTAGGTCCAGAGGTAGTAATAAATTAAAATTACATTTATTTTATATTCATTTCAAAAAGCACATTGATAACCCTAAAAACTTACATACTGCCTTATTAAGTCTTCAAGTACAATTCTTGAGACTTGAGAATACTTAGTTAATCCATAATTATCTATGAATTACTCCGTAATTGGTATGCTGTATGCCTACGGACTAAACAAACAAGTACAAATTTTTAACGAAAAAAAGCGCAAGAATTTCTTGTTTTAAAAATATAAGTTTGAGTTTTAACAAATGTATTTATTCGGAGAGACAAAAAATATTTACATTATAAGCCTCTAAAGCAGAAACCAATAATCAAATTAAAAAATGATAGGTTAAAGTACACTTTTAATCTTTTAAGCTTACATGAGGCATACTTTTGATCTTTTAACTTTATAAAGTATACTTTTAGTCATAAAATTTTAACACCGTTAATATTACTAACGAAAAATGTTGACATAACAAACTCAATTGATGACTATGTAAGCTTAAGTGTTGACTGTGTAATTAAAATATATTAATTTAAAATTTAAAATATGTATAAATTGAATAATATCTAAATCCTTGATGAAGCAATAATTATCAAAACCTCGATTATATTATAAAAAAATATTTTAATGATCCAAATATAAAATTTTAGTTTAATAATCTAAATATATTAATTTAATAATATAAATGTCAAAATATCGATTTCATTTAGAACGATTCGTTTAATTTAATAATCTAAATATATTATATTAAAAAATAAAAACTTAAATAGTTCTGTTAACTACACAATCATCAATTGAGTTTTCCGTGTGAATATTTTCTGTTAGCAACACTAAAGGTGTTAGAAATATAAGACCACAAGTATACTTTATAAAGTTAAAGGACTAAAAGTATATTTTAGCTAAAAAGATATTACTTGATAATTTCTTATCCATTTTTACTTTTCCTTTTCTATTTTCCTCCACTCACCAAACACGCTTATATTAACACATACAATGAAAAATTGTAACAGTTACTATAGTTTTTCCGACTCAACTATAAGGAGCTATTTACTTTTGTGTGTTCTCTGCTTTCCAACTTCTCTCCATTCTCATAAGTTATTCATTTTCCCCCTTCCCCGTTTTTATTTTTCTGAAACCAATTTATTATTTTCTGTAATTAATAGCCATTGAACCAACCAACTTTTTCTTTGCATAAATTACTGTTTACTATATATATTGACTGTCAACCAAAACTCTTTTTTTCATTGCTTTTGTTTTTTTCGATTTGAAATATTTTTCCGGCCCAAACTCCCATTTAAAATATTAATTAGACTATATGTTGAACGTCTATGCCATTAATTGTTTGTTTAGTATTAACTAAATTAATCTTTGAATCTTCATGATATTTTCTTGTAGTTATATATCTATCTAAATATCTAATTTGCATTTATATATATATATATATATATATATATATATATATATATAATTAATTAATTAATTAATTTACTTATTTTGTAACAAATGTACATTTTAAAAATTTCTCTTTTAATTATTATCTCCATTAATAAATATTCCTTCTAATACATATAATTAATATGGGTGTTCACTTTTGTCTAGTTGCGGCCATCCTATACCGATCTCGATCATTATGGGACAAGACAAAATTATTTTCAGGATGAGACGTGAAGTGGGAGAGGCTTTGTTCCGTATGGCTTTTTATCTTGTTGCAAAACCATATTGTTATCAGTTTAATATATATAATATTTTTATTAAATATATAACTAATATTTTTTAGTTATTTAAGTCTTATATGGGGTATACTTTTAGTCTATTAACTTCATGAAGTATACTTTTGTTCTTATATTTTTAGCACTATTAGTGTTGTTAACAGAAAATGTTCACGCAGCAAACTTAATTGATGACTGAGTAGCCGACAGAGTATATTTAAGTTTTTATTTTTTTTAATATAATATATTTAGATTATTAAACTAAAACAAACTGACAAATCATTGCATATGAAATTGATATTGTGATATTTATATTATTAAATTAATATATTTAGATTATTAAACTAAAATTTTTATATTTGGATCATTAAACTAATTTTTTATAATATAATCGGGGTTTTGATAATTACTGTTTCATCAGGGATTTAGATATTTTTCAATTTATACATATTTTAAATTTTAAATTAATAAATTTTAATTACACATTTAAAACTTGAGCTTATATAGTTTTCAGTTGAGTTTGTTGCATTGGCATTTTCTGTTAGTAATATTAACAGTGTTAAAATTTTAAGACCAAAAATATACTTTATGATGTTAAAAGACAAAAAATATACCTCATATAAATTTAAATAACTAAAAGTGTATTTTAACCTATAAAAATGGGAAAATCCTCCCCAGGGTCCAATTAAGTAAAAAAATTTCAAAAAAGACCCCAACAATTTTTCAATGTCTAGGGCTTTTTTTGGTATTATTTCAGAAAAACGTAGTTGTTAACATGTACTGATTTTGTTGTCAACGGATACTGATTTTGTTGTTAACGGAATTGTTGTTAACGGATACTGATTTTATTGTTAATGGGCTACTGATATTGTTACTAACGCTTTCAAAATATTGTTGTTAAGGTCTTTTCTGACATTAAAAAGTTGTTGGGACTTTTTTTAAATTTTTTTTACTTAATTGGATCTTAGGAAGAATTTTCCCTATAAAAATATATTAAGTACATTGGTTATATCTTTAATACTAAATACTGTAAAAGTAAACAGGACGTCATGTTCCCATCTTGTCGAAAACGAGACGTGGGACAGTTTTGTTGTCCTATATATTTTTGCAGAAAAAAAATAAAAAAGTTAATAGATGGTTCTTATATTAAAATTAGAGCAAACCCTTCAATTTTTTTAATTAATAAGCAAACTAATCAATTATCTCCTACATTTAGAACAAAAAAGTGAGTAAAATATAAAAATTTTCAATGTAGAATTGCAAAGAAGAAAAAGAAAAAAAAAAGGCAGTAGTACAACTTAATTTTTTATAGCAAAACATAATTAACATTCCCTGATTTTTTAAGATTTTTTTTTTAAAAAAAGTAGCAGCACATTATTTAATCGAAGAGATTATAAGAATTCAATGAGACATTTAAGACGCCCATGAAGCAAAATAATTATTCAGAGCAAGCAAAGCATTCATAACCTTCTTCTTGCCGCACTTTTTGTTACCCAAGTCCTGTGAAAAGTCTCTTTTTCTTCAACTTATTTTAAATACCCCTCACGTTCTTCTTTATGATCCAACTTTTAAAGCATCTCTTACTCTGCTTAACCAAAACGCTCTTTCTACTTCAATCATCACATAATTAAACCCAAAACTTGAAAACCTCACAATCTCACACAGCCTTTTCATTTCTCTTCAATAAATTTTATCTCTATCCCCATCTTCGCGTTCCATTTTCTTTACTTGTAAATTCTTAACGTCTCTTTCTCTGTATTCCATTTCATAACATTCAATTCAAGTCCTCATTACCACCATAAGCATACGTTACTTGATACCTCTCTCTCTCTCTCTCTATATATATATATATATATATATATAACTCCTGAAGCCCCGTTTTTGTTTCTTCCATTTGAGCTTGGTTCATCTTCATGTTCTGTGAGATTCAGAGGCACAAGAAGAAGAAGAAGAAGGTGGTGATGAAGATGGTGGGGTTGTCATTAGAATACAGAGTTTTATTTTTGTTTGCTTTGGTGATTTCGTCGGTGGGTGTTTTAGCAGCAGAAAGTGCTGATAATAATGGTGGGTCTGAGAGAGATTACATTACGTGGGATGATTTAACTGTGGATGAAAATGGCTTAGCCTCCTCAAAATCTAACAGTGATCTTCAAGTTATTCTGGTTGACCAGAATGGAAATGGACATTCTTCTACAGTTCAAGGAGCTGTAGATATGGTTCCAGATCATAACACGCAGAGGGTCAAGATATACATTTCTCCAGGAACTTACAGGTCTGACATTAGCCCTTTTAATTTTTATTCATCAAACCCAAAGATCTAACACACACACACACACTCTGGTCCCCTGAAGATGATATTCTCAGAAATCTCGAACAAGAGAAAGCATTCATGCGATTACTGTCATTAGTATTTTGCGACTAAACGAAGGTAGTTTGGTTTGGTAGGTTGGATTTTTTTGTTAAATATTTCTTTTTGGGGTGAAAATGCAGAGAAAAGGTGTTTGTACCAAAGAACAAGCCGTATGTGTCATTCATAGGGAAAAGAAATAAAACACATGGAGCGGTGATTACTTGGAACAGCAAGTCATCGGACATTGGGTCAAATGGCCAGGAATTGGGGACTTATGGTTCTGCAACTGTAGCTGTAGAATCTGATTATTTCTGTGCAAATAGGATCACTTTTGAGGTTAGAAATCAATTAATCCTTTTTTTGTTACCAAATTGATTGATAGTGATACTGCGGAAAAAAAAGAATCATAATTTAGTAAATTTTTTTGCGGGGTTGGTTGCAGAACTCTGTAGTTGCAAAGGCTGGTGGACATGGAATGCAAGGAGTAGCATTGAGGGTAGACAGTAAAAGAGCAATGTTCTTTCAAGTTAGATTCTTGGGAACACAGGACACTCTCTTGGATGACACCGGAACTCATTACTTTCTCAAGTGTTTCATCCAAGGCAAAATTGACTTCATCTGTGGCAGTGCAAGATCTCTTTATGAGGTACTCCGTTCTTATTATAAGGCACCAACTATCTTTTCTTACAAACCAAGAAAATGGAAGTTAAGTCATTAATGAGCCTAAAATTAATAAAAGTTTCCAACTTTATCCTTACTTTAATGAGATAGATTTAAAAAAGTTTGTTAAAGTAAGGGCATAATAGGAAATAGTAATAAATAAGTTAGTTAAATGTAGTTGGTGCCTTATAAAAAGGACCAAAAATTTTGGGTAGTTGGTGCCTTATAATAAGGACCAGATGGAGTAAGTTTATGAAATTTCAACACAAGAATTGTCATAGCATGCCGTGTAGCCAGATCCCCTATGATTTCTTTTCAATTATACCAACTTTTAATATCATGTCATGAGCACAAATCCAAACAGAGATGACATCTCTAAAGATTAGTTCATTGAGTCAGAGAACACTTTGAACTTATAACACACACTTATTTAGTGTGATTCTCATGCTTAAGGTTGGTATTAGTTGATTAGGACTTGAGACAACAGATATTTTTTGAGCAAAAGTCAAAAGGAAGAGCTCATCCTAAAATAGCTAACATGTTTTAAACTTATAAACGATACTTGACTTCACTTCACTTGTACTATACTAGCACGAAGGATCTATTTGCATATATCATTGTGCATGCTTATTGAGTGTGATTCTGATGCTAGAGGAGGTTGGTATCGGATGACTAGGGTTGTCGTCTGAGATCGACGGCCGATAACTATGGAGCGATTGCGGCTCATCACAGGGACACACCCAATGAAGACACAGGGTTTTCATTTGTAGACTGTTCAATCCAAGGAACTGGTCAGGTTTACCTTGGGAGAGCATGGGGAGACTATTCAAGAATCATATACTCAAACTGTAATATGGACGACATTATAATCCCACAAGGCTGGACTGAATGGAATCACCCTTCAAGAGAGAAGTATATATAGATAGAGATAAACTACAAAGCCCTTCTCAATTCTGAATTCTCTCTCTCTCTCTCTCTTTCTGTGTTTGTTGGTTTTTTTTTTCTTTGTTTTTTGCATTACTATTTTCAAATGTATTACTCAGTATGAATTGAATGTTTCAGGACTGCACTTTTTGGAGAGTTTCAGTGCAAAGGAAAAGGAGCAGAGAGAAGTGATAGAGTTTCATGGTCAAAATCTCTCAATTATGAAGAAGCAAGGCCTTTTCTGGACAAAAGCTTCATAAATGGAGACCAATGGCTTAGATTGTAGCGTTCAAGATTAGTTCATCTTCACTAAATTCATTGCACATAAGAAGAAAAATAAAGGCAGAAACAATGCCAAAATGTGAAAGTTTACCTATTTGTTATATTTGTCAAGCAAGTTTAGAGTCAGAGAGGTTCAAGTTATGTATCACAAACATTATAGGACATTTCATTATATGTCTCAGTTTAACTTTAAACTACAATTTAGTTATCTATTCCAGTAAATATGAAGAAAGTGACATCAATTAAACATTAAAAGCTGAGAACTGTGTACACTGTACATATTGAAGGCACTTGCGGATATACCAGAAAGCAATTAGCTTTCCCATGAAACACGTGTGAATTTTGAGAGACTGACAATAATTAACTTCAATTGCAACTATGGGATTAGTGTAGAACGGTCCTCACTGTCAGAAACATATCACAAGTTCATTGTCAAGTTTCATTAAAAAATAAAAAATAAAAAAAATAACTATGCAAGAGACGGACCTTCTTTGAGATAAGGGGAGGCCATGGCCCCTCCAAAAAAAAAAATTTATTCAGAATTTTTTTTAAAAAAAATTTAATATAATGTAAAATTTAATTTTGGCCCCCAATTTTTTTTTGTTAATCTAAAAATTAACATAAAAGTTTTTAATTAGTTAATGAGTGTATGTTTAATCCCCAAATATTTATCTCAAAATCTATTACTAATTCAACACTACCACAAGTTCTAAGCACCGCCAATTCTTTATCATCATTGTCGTCATAATCATAGCCAGTCACTGTTCAACTGAAACTTCATTACTTCAAAGTGCCAAAGGGAAAACTTACTTGCAGGTGCCTATATTCTTTTTCAATTTTTAATTTAATGCCTGAGTGTTTTTATCTTCTAATTAAGCGCTTTAATCTTGCTCTTAGTATTGTAAACCTTTGTACAAGGGCTAATAGTGCTAACAGCGAAACGGTGTTAACAAAACAAAATTAATGATTTAATTAAGAAGGAAAAACAAACCTTATGTTCCAGTAACCTTGTAGTCTAGTAGTGTGAAAGCTCTCAAGTGAGGCATCATGGGTTCAACTTGTTTTTTACCAAGCCCCTTTATAACCTCAAGACCTCAAGCTTTTTTTTTTGTTTCTTTTTTTGTCAATGAAATATCTGTTAATAAACTTCAAAGAAGTGACGGTTACAATGAGAAAAAACACAACATCCTGGATAACAAACAAAATCATAACATAAACAAACAGACACATCAGAAAGGAAACAAATACAATAGAAACAAATAAGAAACACACCACATAAACTAGAAAAACAAACTAGCTACCATCTAATGAAAAATTGGTATGTGAATGATTATCAACGCTAGCACTAGTCTTCTGAGCCTCCAGAGTTAAAAGAGATAACAAAACAAATGTTGGTTGCGAAACTTACCCAACATGGTACACCCCTTTATATGCATCAGCTGTAAGGAGATCCGCAGCAGAGTTGCCCCCTCTTGGGGTAAAAGACAAGGAGAACCAAACCTTAGAAGATAGAAGACAAATAACATCCTGGATAATACTTTTACACCTCCAATCATGCAATTCCTGTGACTTTGCCTCAACATAGATAAGCAAAGGAAAAGGAAGGCAGTCGGTTTCAAATATCACCTTGTCATGTCCAAGTTCCACGACAAGAAGCAAGACCCTTTTTATAGCCAAAAATTCGGTCATGAAGACAGAAATGGACTTAACTTTATCCACGAAACCCCATCAAAAGAAGCCACATGATCACGACAAATTATCCCAATAGCAGCATCTTTCTCATAATGTGAAAAGGCTTCATTAGAATTAATTTTCAAGCTACCTAACATAGAAGGGGAACCATTTAATGCCAGAACTATCATAGCCCCTCAACATAAAAGGATCTCCAAGCCCTATATCGAGATATAACCTCAAGCTATCAGTGCCCTCCCTTTAATCTTTTTTTTTTTAAAAAAAAAACATAAGTGGGAAGTTGGAAAGCTCTGTGTTAGGGCTTTTGAATGCAAAAATATCTATGACTTCTTACCATTTAATGCCAAAGTTGTATTATTCCACACGTTGTGCATCAATGACTTCATATTTGCTCTAGGGTTTGATATTATATTGCATTCATGTATCTATGAGAGTTCAGAGTGGACGTTGGATCGAACATGAGAGCACCAAACTGAGACTCAATTACAAGATATCCCAAACATTGGATTGAATATGAGAGTTTTATTGGAAAGATTCTTGAATTTCTTTCATGCTTTTAAAAACCTACACTTTAGTTCGGTTTTTTATAACATTAACAATATTTCGCTAAATATTTTTGAAATACGTTATTTTGTTCATCGAAATTATGTTAAAAATTAAGCACTATTAATTTTCCCTCATAACTTAATTGTTATTTCTCATCCATTCAATTTTTTTAAAAAACAAATAATTAAATATGGTAATACTTAAATTCTATTAAAATAAATAATAATTATTATATAAAAAATATTTTTAAAAAATAAATAAATAAAAATTACATTAACTAATTTAAAATACAATTCTTTATGTTTTGGGTAAAGGTGTAAATCTACTTATAAACATTTTGCTGACAAGCTACCAGCACAATAAAGATTTTTTGAGTTCAAAAATACCAGTAAACATAAAAAGTAGACCAATAATGCCAGTTCTATTAATTTGAGCTACCAATGTTACTTTTTAATTTATGTAAGCCCTACCTATTACTTTAAAATGATTGTGTTCTGGAAAAAGAACACAGATATTGGACTTGACCTAGGATTAATGCCTAGGGCCTACGTACCCGTGAGAGGGATCAAAGTCCATGTAGTTCGATTACACAGATAGGGGGTGGGGTGTGTGCTCTGTGTATGCAGAATCGTAAAGAGGCAGAGTTGGAAGCCGTGTACCTTGTTAGGTTCATCCCCTATTTATGGTAGTTACCTTAGGGTTTTATTCATCGTGCGTCATAACTAACTGCTCCATTCACTGCTCCATTATCTGCACACTCCTATATTGTAGGCATAATTAGTGGGTAATTATTATTTTACCTGATTATAGAGATTTGGTCCTTGAATAATTCCTGTTGGGCTGAGTCTGCGCCAAGCCCAATAGTTTTATCCGTAACAGATGCCCCCTAGCCCGGTAGTTTAGGTCTCTGAGCTGCCGGGATGCATTGCTTGTTTTGATGTGAAACGCGGATTTGGCCGAGATATATCCGACTTATCCAATTTATGTTCCTGCATTTAATAATATGTAAGCAAATCATACTCAATGGAAAATACTTACTATTTTGCGCAAATCATTCAGTTTGCTTCTTTCTTGTCGAACTCGAATGCTTGTCCGAGCTTGATTTCTTTTCGAATATTCGTCCGAGTTTGACTTGCATTCTAGGTTGCCTTGATCTCGGCTATTGCTAACATGCTTTTCCAATAACAATTCGTTTGTATTGTTGTCTACTCTGTTGCCCCCCAGCCCAATAGTTCAAGTCCCTGAGCTACCGGGATGCATTGATTATCCAACCCGGACCATGTGTCCATGATTGTTGGGATTCCTTACTTGTTGACCCGAGATTCTGGGTTAATATTCTTCAACCCCGAGATTTCGGGTTTATATATTTTAATTCCGAGATTCCGAGAAACTTTACACAAGCGCGAATTGTGACCGTGATCCGCCTTTAAAATTGACATAGAGGCCAGCTTTCAACCAAATTTGGTTTTACCAAGGTTGGCCTTTTATTCTTATTTCTTGCAAAATTTTATACAGAGCCCAGATTTAAACCAGATTCAGTTTAAACCGAGTTTAGCCTCAAGACATGATTCATGAAAACGGGTTGTACACCTCAGATTCATGCATGTATATGAACTTAACATGATTCATGAAAACAGGTTTGTGTACCTCGGATTCATGCATGTGAATAAACTTAACATGATTCATGAAAACAGGTTTGTTTACCTCTGATTCATGCATGTGAATAGACTTGACAGCATTGCCGTCGCAATATGATTTATGAAGATGGGCTTGTTTTACCCGAGTTCAATCATTTAAATAGACTTCGCGGCATTGCCGTCACATAGAATTTTTGGGAATGATTTTTAGGACTCCTTCCCTTAAATCCTTTTTAACTTGTCGACATATTTAATTCACTTAGGAATTTATTTAACAGTTGACCATTAATTCCATTGCATTGAATTGTCGAGAATGGGTTCCAGGACTCCTTCTCTAAAATTCATCGATTTTGACGGCGCGACCGTCTTAATTGGCTCTACTGGAGCTTATAATCTAAGTGCAACTATGTCGCTTACCAGATAATTGGCTCTACATGAGCTTACATTCAACTGGCGACTATGTCGCTTACGAAATGATTGGCTCTATCCGAGCTTGCATTGAAGAGGTGACTATGTTGCTTACAAAATAATTGGCTCTATCCGAGCTTACATTGGAATGGCAACTATGTCGCTTCATGTATTACTTAACAATTGGCTTAACTGGAGCTTATATAGGCTTGCGACCATGTCACTTTAAATGGAGCCCGGACTTTAACCAGATTCAGTTTGATCGGGTCCACCTTCATCCCTTTTGTAGGAACAGACTCCAAACGGAACTCGGATTTTAACTAGATTCAGTTAATCCAAGGTCCTCCTTCACAGATTTACATGAAGCCTGGATTTTAACGAGATTCCGTTTAACCGGGGTCCGCCTCAATAATTTACGGAGCCTGGATTTATAACCAGATTCGGTTGATCCGAGGTCCACCTTTATCCCTTGTTCCTCGCCTTGCGAATCAGGAAAAACAAGATCGAATACATATCTCGGCATCAACGATTTCGACATATCTCAACACCGACATTGAATGCGTGTCTCTATGCCAATAGTCTAGCATCTCGGCCACCGACTTTTGCATGATATTCCTCAACCAGCATTCCTGAATGGATAGATGAGTGTTGACCGAGATAGATTCTGCAGCCGATGTTGCATGCATATCTCGGCACTTAATCTCGGAAGTACATGTAACAGTCTCAACGTGGTCTTGGTCGGTAGTCGGGATTTAGCCTCTCAGAGTCTCGGCACCTAACGTTGGCATCTCAACCTTTTGGTCTGCTATGTTGGCACCTCAGCGTGCTGAAACTTCTGCGTCTCAGAACTCAGACTAAAATGAGTCATAACCCTCGGCATGGGTCATGAATCTCGGCATGTGGCCAAAGTTGCATGTCCCTCACTTACTATGATGATATGCTTTCAGAATGATGAATCTCGGAATAACACTTCGGCACCGACATTATGAAACAGTTCCAAGGTTATGCCTTGGTTGGCATAGTACCTCGACAGCTGATGGAATATCCCAACATTGAAAGAATACCCTGGTGCTGAAAGAATATCTCGGCCTTCTTGCAGTATCTCGGCTTCAGAACTACACATACTGACTTCAATTACCTCGGCACGGTGTGGAGGATTTACCTCGGCTCTAAAGCTCTATTTGATACGACAGATCACCTTGGGAAATATGAAACACAAAATTCTATTTGCTGCTGCTACGAGTATTTTCCTGAGCAAGAAAACCTTGGTCTTTGCTTTGGAAACCACTTTATCTCCTTCTTTGTCTTGGCTTTATTCCTCCATGCTCTGCCTATCTCAGCACCAACAAGTTCTTAAACTCGATATATAGCCGACGTTAAATGCACGCCTTCTGATGCAACTCATCATCAGCATCTGCTTTGGCTTTGCAGGGATGACGGCTTGTTGGGTTACAGTAATGAATTCTTCCTCATGATTTCAGCTTATTGGTTATCTCGGCTTGGGGACATTTGAAATAGCCGTACTAATAAACAATGCTAGACACACTCACCGAGTTTGGAACCTCGTCCTTATGTCACCAACATGTGTTCTTTGCCTCTACATTCTGAATTTTGCATACGACAAAATTCTCAACAGCACCTCCTAGTGCTGGCATTGAATGTATATTTCGGTTGACTTCAAATCTACGTGCGACTTGAATCATCTCTGAGCAGCGAATACTCCTTGTCGCTTTGTATCGAACCAATTCAGCACCTGAGGAAGACGCTTCATCCTAAACCCCAGATACGAAAAGTTTTGTTTGGGAATGTAATTTTGAATCTCAGGATTTTTTAGATGTGGAAATCGAATGAAAGAGTTCAAGATCATCCTTTCCCCGTGAAACCCCTTGTCTTCTGGATTCTCAATTCTTTTTTGGCCCTTCTTGAACTGCTACTAGTAGATTTAGGGCTTTTCTTGAATTTCGTTGGTGTAGGAATCGAAATTTACCAAATCCCCACGGATGGTGCCAATGTTCTGGAAAAAGAACACATATATTGGACTTGACCTAGGATTAATGCCTAGGGCCTACGTACTCGTGAGAGGGATCAAAGTCCACGTAGTTCGATTACACAGATAGGGGGTGGGGTGTGTGCTCTGTGTATGTAGAATCGTAAAGAGGCAGAGTTGGAAGCCGTGTACCTTGTTAGGTTCATCCCCTATTTATGGGAGTTACCTTAGGGTTTTATTCATCGTGCATTATAACTAACTGCTCCATTATCTGCACACTCCTATATTGTAGGCATAATTAGTGGGTAGTTATTATTTTACCTGATTATAGAGATTTGGTCCTTGAATAATTCCTGTTGGGCCGAGTCTGCGCCAAGCCCAATAGTTTTATCCGTAACAGATTGTTTTTTTAAAAAAGGAAAAATCTCTAGTAAAGAACTTTCAATCTTTTTTGTTTAAAACTAAAAGGTAATGATCAAATTCCCTAACATATATTTTCTCTTTTTTTAAATAATGAATTTAAAACAATAGGTGGGGCCCACGTAAACCAAAAAGTAACACTATTAACCTAATTAGAATTGACTCTATTGATATATTTTTTAATGTTTATGGATATTTTTCTACCCAAAAAAATATTTACTATTCTAGTAGCTCTTAAAAAAAATGTTTATAGGTAGATTTGCACCTTTATTCTTAGGTTTTTTATAGACTAATTTATTAAAATTTTTGTTTACCTACTTCTTTTGTGTTTATAATATACTATCTTAGCCACCTTATATAGTTAAACTTTTAAAAGCTATTAATAAACAAGTTTACATAATTGATAAATTTTAAATATGATAAGAAATTTTAAAATATATAGGTTAACAGTTTTGACAACTTAAATGACTCGAACAAAATTTATGTTATAAAGGTATATTTTGGTTTAAAATATGTTATCTAACGGTTTATTAATAATTAATTAAATGAATGAAAAATGAAATCTTAAAAACAGAGAGAAAAATCGTTAAGTATGTGACTTTTAATTTCGGGAAATTTTTTTAAAAATACTTTAAAAATTAAAAAAAAAAATCTCAAATCAATGATTTTGTATTAAAATGAATTGTGAACTACAAATAAAGTATAGTCAATATATAAATTATTATGGCAAACAAAACTAATTTTTTTATTTCGATATTTTGAAGGCATTTTTTTTTTAAGAAAAATTTTCCTTTAACTTTTTAAAAATTTTAGTACCTTATTTAAAAGTTTTTTTTAAAAAAAAAACAAATGAAGTTTGTGTATGTAAAACTCCAAATAAAATATTTACAAAATAACTTAAAATAAAATAGAATAGAATCAATTATATTATACTCTTTCTTTAATCTTAGTGCTGGTTTGGATTAGCAATGTAAACTATTTTTTCAACGTGATTTAACTATCTCAACTTACATGAATGTACTTTTTAAATGTTAGCTTAAAGATTTAGTTGCTTTTAATTTATGGAGAGAAAATCATGGGAGAAAAGAAAATTAAAAAATCACCAAGCACTTGGATCACCTAGTAAGGGATTTCAACTTAACTAAAGGTCTCAAGCTCGAATCTAAGTATGCAACAACATAAATACACTCAATAGTAGAACTTGCCACCAAAAAGGGTCCCAATTGGCTTGATTTAGATTAGTCTAGTCATGTGAAGTCCTCTAGTGAAAAGAGTTTGGCCTAGGATACTAGGGGTTCACATTCAATGCTCATCATAGTGATAAGCACCTAATTTCTCATCATTGTGATGATATCTTAACTGTTCAAATTTTGATCTAAACGGTCCAAATATAATTTTTTTTTAAAATTTTTAAATGATTAATTCATTTTCATGAGAAGTGATAATTAATTTAGGGCAGTTAGGCGAGTTGGGCAACCCACGTTCAAACCTGTAACCCATTCATTTAACTTTATATGAGTACGGGGTAACCCATACTCGTACCCCAACTCATGTAAACGAGTTACCATATAAATGGGCAAGTACCATTCATAAGTATTAAGAATCCATCATTATAAATTGTGAAATTTGAATCTTCAAAGTTCAATAATCATAATTTACATAAAAAAACCTAAATTTAGACAAGTACCATCATAACATACTTTTGATGTTCAAACTTCAACTTTTAAATTAAAAGTCAAAGTCAAAGAGAAAAGACAACAAACGATAGTGAGAGATTGAGAGTTAGGCCGTCAAGGAAAAATTAGTATTACACTATTACTTATTGTCCTTATGTCTTGTCCTTTGTCCATAAGATTAATTAAAAAAAAATTAACTAAATGAGCAGGTATGTGCTGTTAAAATATGTGCCCACAACTTACTCATTTAAGTCTTAAATAGGAGGGTTTTAACCCAACCTGTTATAGGCCATTTTATGGGTCAAAATGATCCAAATACACTGGGTTGCAGGTAGGCTCACTAGGTTTAGAGTTGAGAAATTGGGCCGAGTCCGTCAAGCTGACTCTTTTAGGTCTTGACCCTTCAAAAGTTAGGTTTGAAAATTAGAGGAGCTAAATGATATAAGCCCTGCAGGGCCGCCTCTGTAGGGCCTTGGGCTTAAAAGGGCTAGCCCTACAGGGCCTCAAACCAACCTTATAGGCCCTTCAAGGGCCAGCCCTTGTAGGGCCTGGTCGGCCTTGATTCCAGCTTTAATGGGGTTGCAGGTTCTTTACTCAATAGTTATAAGATTATTTTTATTTTTAATTCTCACATAATGAAATAAAAATTTATTTAAAATATAAAAATTAAATTAAATTAAATCTTAACAGTTTAAAATCAATTTAATGGTGAAAATACGTGATTAACACATTTTTGCATAAAATGTGAGCACGAGGGTCCATATACAACCATGAAAAAAAAGGGGAAAATTGGAGAAAAATAAAAAGTTTTTCCTGCTTGCATGTGAGATAAGAGGCGGGAGGAAATTTTTCCGAGTATAATTTGAGAAACCTCGCGCGCGAAGCTCTCCTTCTTGTCCGTCGATTTTTGGCACAAAGCTCGAATCAGGCCGCGCGAACCTCGTCCCCAATCCACCTTCGAATCGGGCCGTTCGAACTGACCTCCGATTTTCAATCACCGATCGTTATTTCTCTGCACAGTCTCTTCAGTCGCCATTTGAGTTTCTTCAGGTTCACTTGTATATCTTTTTTCTCATTCTCGGCTTCTCTTCTTGATAACGCTTTTCGTCTATGTCTTCTGTGTACATCTACAAATCGATTGTTATGCATCAAAGAGTCAACATGATTCATCCGAAAACAAAAAGAAAGCTACATAATCAACTGAAAGTAAATTACCCGCTTCTGCTGAATGGTCTGAGTTATCCACCAAGGGTTTCGTGGAATTTCTGTAAATTCCTGTTTCAATTAAATTCTCCTACCTCGGACCCTCCTTGGTCATTCAAACTGAGACCAGCTAGGGTGTTGGCTGTTTTTTCTTATTTATTTTTTTTTGGTATCTTGATAAGCAGTTTAGTGGTCTTTCTGAAGTAATAAAGCTGAGGGGTCTCGATTGTGTAATGGATGGGAATTTATTTTTTAATCCGTATTATTGGTGGGAAAATGGATCCCCATGAATAGTCAAATCTTTGCTTTAGGCGGAACCCCGTTAATTACCCTTTTTCTCTTCCTTATGATCATCTTGTTATTGACTGATTGGGGGTGTTTTTTCTATGCCTTTGAGAATGTTGCATTGTTTTCGAATGGGGTAAGCAAGCATGGGTGGGGTCTCTGTAAAATTCTTGCCATGGATTACGTTATAATTTGAGCTGATATGATTTGTTTGGTTTTGTTCTGATTATTCATTTTAACTTTGTGCAGATGGTTGGCTGTGTGGCTTTGGAATGTTATATAGATGAGCAACCATAATAAGGAAGGATTGATCAAGGATCTTGACGGAGAAATGTTGGATTTTGAGTCTGAAGTTAAAAAGTTCATGAATTTTGAAGTGGCAAATGGAGGTCTTAGCTTGAGCTTGAACCATATGTTAGGAGATTGGGAGTGGCGTAGGCGAATGTGTGCTGTACAAGCTGTTTATTATGTTGTACATGCAATTTATTTGTTGGGAGAGATGTCAACACTAGTTGATACAAGCTATGATGATGCTGAAAGAGAGAGCATGGTGAGTACTACATCAGCCGGAGGACAAAAGTGCAAGACTTCAATTATGGAATATATTGGAGAAAAGTTTGAAAAAATGATGGCAGCAATTAAGGAACTAGTTGATGTCATTGGAGATGGTAATGCTATCGCAAAGAGGCATGCTCAAATTTTAGAGAGGCATGCTCAAATTGCGGAGAAGCGTGCTGAAGTTGCTGAGAAGTGTGCTCAAATTGTAGAGAAGCGTGCTCAAATTGCTGAAAATGGTCTTTCAGTACTTGAAAAGAGTAGGCCTCGTCATTATAGTGAAGATGAGGTGTGGGCTGCAATTGAGGAAATTGGAGTAACTGAAGAGCACAAATTTAAATGTTACTTCTTGTGCGATGAAGAAAGACACCGAGGAACTTTCTTTGGGGTTCCACCTCGTATGCGATTGCAAGTATTGCTCAAGTTGATGGCTGATGCTGGGATTCAGTGAAAAAAGCATAGGTATGGTGTGGTGCTTTATTTGGTTTAATGAACATAAATCTTTTGTGATGTGGTGACATGTTGGCCTTTTTTGTTTAGAGAACATATACCTCCTGTCATGATGTTTGTAATTTTTGGCCATTTTTTATTTTAAGGAACACAGATCCTTTGTCACGATGCTTATGATGTAAATGACATATTGACCCCTTTTGTTTATACATTCCATGATCATTGTGTTGGGAATTTTATCATATAAGTACTCTGATTAATTTTAATAGTATTATTAGTGACATTTTCATTATACCAATTTCTCAAGCTATTCTATTCCATCGTTTATTATCTCTATTTTCTCTCCTCACATGTTCTTTTCCCCTGACTTTTCTTCCCACCTAGGTGGAGGAAAAGTGCTTATGGAGGTAAAGTTCTATTCATTGTTGGCGAAAAGCGTAAAACCCAACCAGTGAGGTAGGGTGGATCTACTAAGTTAAAGTGCCAACTGATTTATATCCATTTATTATTTGCTGCATCAATCTCTCATTTGCATCCGAAATTATTACTTCTTTTAATTAATTGATTATATTGTAGTTTTTAAATTTGAAAACTAATTTGCCCGTCTCTATAGTTTCATCATTTTTGAATCAGGCCCATCAATTTTTTTTAAAAAAACTTTTTATTAAATCCTTATTTACTTCACTCAGTTAAATGTTTCAGTTGTTTCTGTTAAATGTTCCAGACTTCCATTAATGACAGGGGAGCACAATGAAGAAGCTGGATGCGTGGACTGGACTTTCTCTCTCTTTCCCAGAGTAAAAGTTCAAAATTAACTTAGATTTCATAACCTTGCTCGAGCATCGTTACTATAGCTTAAACGTTTGAATTCTCAAGCACATTTACTCTCTCTTTGTTTTTAGAATTCCTTTATCTCTACAACGGCGAGCTCCAGAGTTGTGTTGATGCTAGTTGCTGCTTTGTTGGTAAGCTCCACGATGGCTCAACAATCTCCGGCTTCTTCTCCAGCTAAGTTGTCGATGGCTGCTCCACGGAAGGTGATGAATCCGGTTGCCATGCCAGCAATGGCATCTGCAAGCTCACCAAGCTTCTCCTCACGTTGACAGTGGATATGCCGTTTTGAACAGATTCAGCATCACCGAATCTTTCACCGTTATGATTGTCGCAGCTGCTTTACTAGTGTAGAGAGAGTCTGGAGTCTTTGTTGAATCGGGAGTCCTGAGTTATTTTTATTTTTATTTTCTTAGAAAGTTTCGACGAGACGATATATTCATGTAATTAGAAAAAGAATAAAGGCTCATGTCTCTCTCTCCATGCTCTTTCATTCTGAAGGCATCTGACCCGAAGAAAAGAGTGAAAGCAAATAGGAGTTGGTAATGGGAAGCATTCGAGAGGGCAGGAAGAAAATGGAGGAGTTTCAGAAAAAGCAAACCAACATCAATACAGAAACAATCCACAGGTGACTAAAAAGAGCCATACATGGAGAAAAGGGTGAACTCATGAAAGAGAAGGTCCTTACATGCTTCACTCAGTTAAATGTTTCAGTCATTTCCACTGAATGCTCCAAACTGCCGTTAATGAGAAGGAACAGCAATGAAGAAGCTCGACATGTAAGGACTCAATAAAAAGAACAGAAAGCCCCCTTGTCCTTAGGTTCAACTGGCAAATGGGTTGGATTTTCTTACCAAAAGAAGGGGGTTCAATCCTGAAATTGGAAATTGGTCAAGGTGCTGGGGGAGACATACTAGCTTCTAGATGTCTAGGTAAATGTCTGAACAATCAACAGACTGGAAGCGGAACTGGACTCAATTTGGTTTTTTCAGTTATGTTAATTTGGTGCTCGGCTAAAGATTCGGTTTTTATTTGTTGAGAATTTCGTTTGGTTCTTAAAAAGTATAATTCAGTTAAAACTAAAAAAACCAATATATATATGTGTAATATTTATGTAATTATACTTAATAAATAATATTTGATAAGTGCATTTTTTTTGAATAATTAAACAGGTATAAATTTTGATTATAAGGTAAAATCTATAGATATTTTGTTTATTTTTTATATTTTCTCCTAAATATAATCTTGAGGATAAAAAGTAATATTTGAAGGTGGAATATCACATAGAGGGGGGTGAATAGGTGATTTAAAATTTATACGCTTAATTAAGATTTTCGTGTATTAAGTCAAGACAATAACTAAGCAGAAATTCAAAGGAAATGAACATGAGACAATTTATCCTGGTTTGGTGTAATCCTGACCTACATCCAGTCCCTAAGAACTTCTTGGGATTTTCACTAACTTCTCAGAGATCACAAATACAACCTGGGATGATCCTTACTCACGGACTCACTCCCCCTTACTACTTGTAATTGTACACCCACACTTAAGGTTCCACAACCTTAAGATTTTACAATGAAATGAATATTTAAATAACTCCTCACGAGTAGATAAATGAAACACTGAAGTACAGGAAATCTCCGAATATATTGAGAGTAATGAATGAAACTGATAATAATAATAACTCAGAGTAAATGTGCAGAGTTTTGGTTGGTAGCTCAATTGAATGCTTCTTCAATTTATAATTTTGCCAATTAATGCCGTTGGAAATTATCCGTTGTTTTGATGCGTAACCGTGACAGGCAAAGGTAAGATGACCGTTGGCACTTTGGCACCGTTTACTAGCAGTTTGAATATTTGAAGAACAGCTGCTTTACTAACATTCTTATTCCTGAAGAGAATGTTTCCACTTAACACATTTGACCGTTAGAGTTTTGAAGGAATGTTGTCACCCTTTTGCTTTTCATTATGATATCTGCTGTAATAAATGCTGATGACATCATGTTCTGCTTTTTACCAAAGTATAAGAATTCTTGAATTTTTTTAAGGTAAGACAAACTTGAGTCATAGTTAGTAATACAGGGTAATCACAACATGGAGGTAAGAACAATCATAGGTGAAATAATTACAGATCTGATATAGAAGTTTCGCAAGATCATTTTTCAGTTCAGTCTCTCAACCTCGAGTTACCATTTCAACCTCGAGTTTCTTACCAACCTTGAGTTAAGCTTACCAACCTCGAGGTTATGAACTAGAAGTAATCTCAACGATAGAAGCCTACAACTTCGAGTTTTGATGTCAACCTCGAGTTTTGCATTAACCTCGAGGTTCAGTATCCCACCTTGAGGTTTTGTATATTCAATAAAAGTTACGGACAGTGAAGAACATTAGCTCAACCTCGAGTCTAAATGCTAGCCTCGAGTTTTCTCACAACCTCGAGGTTATTGTTTGAGCCTCGAGGTTTCTTAAAGGATTCTCCAAAAGAGCGAAGGCATGAAACCTCGAGGTTATCTTCCAACCTCGAGTTTTGGCTTAACCTCGAGGTAAGGTTCTCAACCTCGAGGTAATCTGACAGCAAACAGCAAAATTTCTGGTTTTGTTTTCATGCATTTGACAGAGAAGAACAACTCCATTTTTTTTCTTATAATGTTGACTCATCATCAAAACATGGAGGCTAACAATCTTTCTATAAAATTCATTCATATATATTTTATTTTGTAAATAATAAATAATTTTTTTTTGTTAATAACTGAAACATAATATTTGATTAGTCGATTTCAGTTCGACATTCACAATTAGCTCTATTCGGTTTTCACAAAATGAACCAAATAATCACCCCTCCTTGAAGCCATAGGAAACATATACAACAATAAGCGACAGCCTCCATCCCCCAATAGATTCTGAAAACTGTAGACAATCCCTTGCATCTGAAGCTTGCAGAGTTAACGGTTTCTTCAACTGATCAAGCCGTAACCATGAAACCACCTTCTCTCAAGGTGTCCATGTTGAACTAATTTTGTAAAAGTGACTTTAATCTCAAGTCACTTTTGCATCTGAAGAAGTTGAGCTACAACTTGTAGTTTTTGTTATGAAAAAAGAAAACTTGTAATTTTGGTTATGCAATTTGGTACCGCTCCTTTTATTTTACGCAGTTTTGATTTTAATCCTTTTACTTTTGACGAGTTTTAAATTAAAAAAATCACACTAATGAAAAGTGAAAAAGTTAGTATTAATAACTTATAAGATTTTTCTCTTTGATGTGATTTTTCCTTTTAATTTTAGTCCTTATAATTTTTTTATAAAACTATAGGGATTAAAAAATAATTTTAAAACTACATAATTAAAACTAAAATTCATTTAATTGTAAAGACCAATAATAATATTAATATGTTAACAACAGAAATTACGGGGAGTTGTTTATCAAAAAGAAATTATAGGGAGTTGTTTACAAATTTTTATTTTGAAGTGTGAGGACTTTCTTTTTCTTGTCCAATCTTGAATTGGCCATCACAAAAACAACATCATTCATAGTCTTTTGATTTGAGGGAAATAAAAATAGGGTTTTTCTTTCTTTTTTGTTTTTAAAGTAAAAACGGTAAAAACTTACGTTTTCACCGTTTTTGATGTAGCATTTTTATCTGTTTTTACTAAAGACAATTTTTACTTGCATCTTAACATGTATCACTCTAATAAAAACGTAAGTTTTTACACTAATTTTTCACAACAATACTGATGTGAAAAGGCCTAAAGATCTAGATATGAATGAATCCTTTAACATGACTATGCAGAAAAAAAATATGATTTGGAACTATTCCTGTAAAGTATAGCTCATATGCACTTTAATACTTTACAATGAAGCTGTATGTGACAAACTCAAGTGATAAGGGTATGATGGAGAATGGTAAAGTTCTGAAATTAACCTCATTATATATGTGTGTATATTAAAAAAACTGTGCAATGATGAAGTTCCTGTTTATTGTCGTTAAATAATACTGCATTTTCTATCTTTGTTTTTTTCCCTTGGCTTGTTGTTTATTCTCTTTTCAATGATTTGATTAGTTGCTGAGGTTTTGGCAGTTCGGAAGTATACTAGATGGAATTTTAAAAGGAAAGAGGAAGCATGATCTCAGGCATCACGCCAAGAGAATATTATAATACCTCAATAATTTAAAGCATATATCAAGTAATTTCTAGACACTGGACATATAAATATTTCGATGCATTTGATGACTACGATTTATTTAAGTGCAACCCAAAGTATTAGTGATAAAAAATTAATAAATTCGAGAAGCTAAGATCGCATATTCTAACCATTATTGTTGGATGGACTCCATTGGCAGCTAATTAGAACCCCCTTCACCTGACGTATACAAATTATAGTGTTTTTTTTAAGTCCAATACAGTGTGGAAAAATTCCAGAAAAGAACTTCGAAATTATTAAATAACAGAGAGATGCACCAAGATTCAGTAATACCAAAGAAGGCACGAGAACCCAAATGGGATTTTGTAATTGGAGGAAAAAAACAAAATACGATGGAAAGATTGAAATTCTCCTTAATTATTTTAAAAAACTTGTGAATGAATTGCAGTCAAAATTATATAAGGAGTTAAGATACACACACACAATGTATTGAAAATAATTGGTGGCTAGCCACTAATGTTAGTGGTAGTAATTTTAGTAACAGTAGCAGCAGGAGACAGCGTTTACAAATACTATCTTCAATCAATCATCAATATTTAACTTATTCAATTCATTAAATATATTTCCATATAAATTGTGATTGGTCCACCTAAATGATGTAGGAAGTTATCTTCAAGAAAGATATGTTTGTTTTGGTTTTGATACTTTCTACAAGACTAAACAGCTCATTTCTCCAAGAGGCCTCAAGTTCAAGAAGTTTATATAGAAATACTTTTTCTTATTGATAGAGATAATCTTACAACCTTCGGGGTGAGCCTCCTCAAAACTGAGACTTAGTCTAGGATGACTACAGATTTTACCACGTCAAGGTCATATCAAGGCTCTCCATAGCCAATCTCAACCTACATTGTGATTTCAATCTATAGAAACCTAGTCGAAATCACATAACTCATAAAGAAACTTAATCCCAAGGATCATGTCAGATTTATTTTGATACGTAAGATCCTTAGAAGAGGCAAGTATAAAACATACTAGAATCTTTAGAGAGATAAAAGAGAAATAATAAGAAGATAGATTTTTCAAAAGATGAAAGATTTAGATGCAAGCCATATTGAAACACTCTTTCTTATTGATGTAGATAATCTTACAACCTTCGATGATTTTTACAATGAAGAAGAACCCTGTTTATATAAGCATACATACTCCTAATACGACAAACATGATAATGTAAAATGAGCTGGAAAGTATAAGAATTTACGAGATACTAGTACAATAATACATGCTCATGACTCATAAAGTAAACATTTACTACAGAGACACTTTATTAAAAGCAAGCATGCTGGAATTTTTTCACAACAAGACAATCGACCAACACTCTTCTTTTGATGAGTCATCACTTCACTATAGGCTTATGATCAGGAGAAGGTTGTCATTGTCACTATCATTAATATAATCACAAAGATATTAAAGTGGATCAGGATAGAGTTTTGACATAGTTGGTTCTTCAAGCCAACTTGGAGTTTCTTGAGCCTGGGCCAGATTTTGAGTATAGAAGGCCAGATAGGTCGAAAAGCTAGGCTGAAATGTATTAGGTTGGGCTAAAGTCCCTAGAGTGGACAAGCATAACTCTGTGAAGTCATATGGATCTTTAGAATCTTGAAAGTAAATGCTTGTGGAACTTGGTGTTGCTATATCAGAGAATGTGAGAGTTTCCCATTTAGGTAGCGAAAATTTATCATCCTGGAGAAACATATTGAGAGGCATGATCAGCAACCTCTTTTTCCTCTAATGAACTCCAATTTTTTTCCATATAAAATGCTTGACAAGTCCAATTAGGTTTATTTGGCTCTATCAATCCTTTTGTGCAAGAAGAGAATCACATTCTTGCCTGGCAAGGAGAATATCTTTTGGATTCATACCAGAATGTGTTGCCATTGTAGAACTGATATCTTCATTTTTCTTGAATGGGAGCTTGATGAAAAAATCTTCATTTTTCTATAGAGGAGCAAGATGCTTAAACTAATCATGACTTTTTGCACAAAGTTTTAGAAGTTTTTCTTGAATATTTGAATATCCTGTTGGCACCTGGTTGAGTTCTAGTATGCTAGGAGTTTCAACATATGAACTAAAAACTTCTTGAACTTGATGCCTCTTGGGAAATGAGTAGATGTTTATTCTTGTAGAAAGCATCAAAACCAAAAATAATATCTCTTTCTGGAAGATAACTTCCTAGAACTCTTATCCGCACAGTACAACCTGGAAAGAGTTGTATTCTAATTTTCTTTCTTGAGATGAGATCTATCCCAAAAATCTTTCCATCAACAGTTGTAAAAGGGTTTCCAAAAGGAGCCTAAGATTCTCATGGAAGGACATAGGCATTAAGTATTGTGGTACAAGATCCTATATCAATATGAGCTATGGCCTGAATGGGCTTATCATATTTGGATGGAAGAATCTTAGCTTTAACATTTGATCTGGGTGTTGAGTCAATTTGGGTTATGCTAAGGGATCCTAATGATCCAAGGACTTGGACTGGCTCTATGGTAACATGGTTAAGATAATAGATAGTTTTGTGAGGATGACATGTATTGTATTCTTCTTCAGAGGAGGAATCATCTGAACTGTAATAAAAAACTGGTAGGATATATTGAGTTTCTTCATCCTTTTCTACTTGTTCTTCAAAGATAGATTCAATATCTTCATCCTTATCAATAGGTAAGGCATTAGAAAAAGATTGCAGCACCTTGACTTCTCTTTCCTTTTTATTTGGATAAGCTTTGGCAAAATGTCCCCTTTTTCCACAAAGGAAACATTGATCAACCTTTTAGGATTTTGGGGAGCTTCTTTTGAAATACTTGAACCTTGATCTAGGTTTCTTTCTCCTTCCATATTTCCTGGTTGATTATATTTGTGAAAGTGAAATTTCTTCTTAGTAGTACAATGACAAGTATTCTTGCCTTTGCACTTGATCTTCAAATAAGATCTACTACATACTGGTTTGAGATTTGAATTTCCCTTGAGCATGGTCTTGAAGAACTTTTGTCGTTCACAAAACTTATCCAACGTGGCTAAAGTAAGTTGGTATATTTCTCTAAGTGTGAGTAGTTGTTAGTTCTCTATGGGTTTTGATGATAACAAACAATTGTAAAATTAATATTGAAGTTTGTCTCAAGAAAGTAAAAAAATTGCTTTTTGAGGCAAACTCGAGTTTTGGAATCAAAACTCGAGTTTTGGTCTTATAGAGAAAAGCTCAATTTTAATGGACCAAGGCAAAACTGCAGTTTCCATTTGGAAAATCGAGTTTTGGCCTTACAGAGAGCATTGCAAGTTTTACATCAGGACAAACTTGAGTAGTGGTTTGGAAACTCGAGTTTAGTCCAAAGAGACTCTTCAATATTTTCCAAAGGAAATAATAACTCCAGTTTCCTACTTGGCTCCAAAATTAAAATATTTTCATACTTTAAATGGAAACTCGAGTTTAGCTTTAAAAACTCGAGTTTTGGCCTAAGCACAGATGATCACTATTTTTAATAGATTTATAAACTCTGGTTTGTAAAACTTCAGTTTCGAAAACTCTAGTTTTGAAATGACTGAAGATTTCTCTAAAGTTTCAAGTTATAAATGAAAACTTGAGTTTAGGTTTGGAAACTTGAGTTTCGGTCATACAGAGAGCATCAATGTTTTTCACTGATTTCAATACTCCAGTTTTGAATGAAAACTCAAGTTTTGAGGTTTTGGACATATATTCATTAAAAGTCCAAAACTTGAGTTTTGCTTGAAAACTCGAGTATTGGTCCCAAGCTAAGATGGAGCTCCAAAACTCAAATCGCGACTTTCTTGTCTATAAGAGGGAAACTTGAGTATCGATATGGAAACTTGAGTTTACACTTAAGTGCATAGTGACAAACTCGAGGATTGATGCACAAACTCGAGTTTGCATCGTAGTAGTTGAAAATTCAAATATGTCGAATCTATAAAAACTGTCTTGTTTGATCTTAATGATTTCTAATGTTATTCATCAACTTCACTTGACATGTTTAACGTGTTTGCTAGTGTATTTCAGCTGTTTTAATGTTGCTTTAAGAAGATTATATGTGCTGTCTTCAATACAAGCAAAAAACAGTTAGAGCATTAAATGCAAAGTGCAACAACTTGCCATAATCTGATCAAACTATCTCTGTATGATGCAAAAAGGATAAATGCTTGTTACCTAAACGAGTTTTTGACATTCCAACAGATAGAAACATAAAGAAATCAACATTTATCCCACAACACAAGGAATGAACAAAAGAGTAGAGAGAAGAGACCAAAGTGCCTCCAGTAGATAGCCAGCTACACGAATGATCATATTGAAGTATGCAATGGTTATTAATCACTCTCTATATATAAATAGAGCTGCATTCAATTCTTCTTAACAACTATTGGGCCAGAAAACAAAAAAGCATTCAATTTGTTCATCTACTCTTGAGTTTTTTTTGTACAGAGTATCTTTAGATACTATTGAGCTTCAGTGTGTATTCTTATCCACTCTTTAAGAGAGTTCATTGATTGTATTTCATTTATTGTAATCAATCTCAAGTCAGGGGGCTTGGAGATTGGGGTTCATTGATTACAACTTGTAAGGGGGTGCAAGTTCTAGTAAGAGAATTGCTCTTAAGTTACAGAGGGTGTAATCAATTGATATAGTGGAATACTCAGGATGCCTGAAGACTGGACGTAGGTTATAGAGTTGGACCGAACCAATATAAACCTTTATGTTCTTCTCTTCTTCCCTACTCTCTGTTTTACCTTGTTTCATCGTTATTAAAACAGAACTTTTGGAAAAATTTTCAAAATCCCCAATTCACCCCCTCTTGGTGATTTAGCTCCGCTTTCAGTTGTGAATTTCTCTTTGAACAGTATTAAGCATACGATACAACTATGGTTGAAGCTCTTCAGGAACTGAGACATTGAAGACATGTTTGAGATTAGAATCTTGGGACTAGGGGTGTAAACAGGCCAGGCCTGTTCTGTAACATACTGGCCTGAGCCTGGCCTGTGGCCTGTTACAGGCCTACTTTTCGGCCTGGGCCTGGCCTGTGGCCTGTTAAGGCCTGTGTTTTTTTTTTTTTAAAAAAAAATTTTTAATTTTTTTTATTTAATTAAGCTAACAGGCCACAGGCCGAAAACAGGCCTACTTTAAACAGGCTAACAACAGGCCAAAATTACATAAATTAATACTAATAATATAAATAACAGGCCACAGGCCGAAAACAGGCTTACTTTAAACAGGCTAAAAACAGGCCAAAATTACATAAATTAATATTAATAATATAAACAGGCCGGCCTGACAGGCCTAAAAGGCCTCTTATCAGGCCTGGGCCTGGCCTGTTAAGGGAAAACATGCCTCATAAGAGGCCTTGGCCTGGCCTTTTAGCCTGACAGGCCAGGCCTTTAACAGGCCAGGCCACAGGCCCCTGGCCTTTTTATATCCCTACTTGGGACCCTCCCAATAAATAATATTTTTCTGACATGCGAGTGAAATGTTTTTGTAGATCTTTGAAGTTGAGGGAACAACACCTTATTTCAAAGTATTCTTGGTAGTGTTTTCGTGGAATAACACTAACATCACCTAAGAATTCTCTATAAATTGCTCCAAGGAAGATGCCTGAATTTTCTGCTTGTACCGCTTGAAGTCTTTGGTATTTGCTAAGATTGTTAAACCATTCACATAAATTTCCTTCCATTCTTGAAACAAACTCTGTTAAGACTTGTTTAAGAGTAGCAATGGATTGAGTCATCTACAAATCAATCCATGCTCCAAATTCATGGAGTCTTTCATGCCACTTTTGTGGTGGTATATCATCAAATGAAAACCATGGTCCATTAAAGGGCTTTCTTTCTAGATTTCTGGTTCTTGATGATCTTAAATATCCTTCTTGGTCATCTTTGTCAGAAGAGGGCTCTACCACGTGAAATGTTTGAGATGATTCTCTTAGGTTTACCATTGCAATTGTGGATAGATTAGCATAATATTTTTCACCATTTAAAGAAGATGCTTCTTCTAAGGTAGTGGCATTGGAAACATCCATTTCACCATTAAAAGAATCGGTTACTTTCATGTCTTCTTCACAAGAAGATGAAGCTTGTGAAGAGAGAGAATGCTCATCATCATTGTCTAGAAAACCAATTGTATTGGATTGTTGAGATTCATATATTTTTTTTCCTTTGTCTAGGGGATTTGAAGGAGGTATTAAGGTTTTGGGAGGAGAATGTAGAGGTTTCTTGATACTTATAGTTGTATTAGGAGGTCTAGGTCTCTACTAAGTAAAGGAAGGGGGATTAGAGAATTGTGGTTGTGAGAAAACTTGATGGCTTTTTGTATGGACACCAGAAGAAGATATGACCTTCTTTCTGGATGGCTTTTTGGGGCCATTTTCTCTAAGTTGTTTGGCAAGAGGGTAGTTTGACCTAAAGATAGAATTATAATCAAGTTCAACAAGTGGAAGCTTGTAACTGAGTAGGCTATAGGCATAAAGGAGTATTGAGAAAATTGATCTCTTGTAGGTTGCGAAAGAGGAGGTAGTGATTTAGATAGATTATCTTCTATCTTCTTATTTTCTTTCTAATATGAAAAAGCTCTTACTCCTTCTTCTGGAATTCTGGACCATAGTATTGGTTACCAATATAACTCCTCAATTCTACATTTAACTATTGAGCTTGTGTAGCTAGCTTTGGAAAGGATGTTTACTTCTTATGCTACCTTATCAACTCGACTAGCAAGATGGTCTATCTAGTTTGCAAGATGATCAATTCTTTGATCTATATGGTGTAACACCTTATTTTGACCGACAATATTATCAGTTTTCTAGTTCAATACTTATTCAATTGATGTGACCCGGTTATAGGTTACTTGAGGAGTAACTTCTGTAGTGGGAATGTTGGTCGAATTCCCTTATGGCAAGTGAACCGATCGAACAAATGATAAAGTAAAAAGTAGAATATCATCCCATAGAGATTAAGATACCAACTTATGCAGCTAGTAAATGATCAAAATTCAGGTGATAAGAGATGTAAAATATGAGGTTTAGTGTAAACTACTAATACTAATAAACTAATAAAACAAAGTGATCATGAAAATGGTTGAGATATCAGATATTATATAGGAAAAGCTCAGACTTCCCCTTAATATGTAACTTGTCCCCATATTGCTTTATCGCAATGTTATAACAATGCTATAACAGCTTTCGTAATGCTACAACATTGTTCTTCAGTTTACCCACCATCACTTATGTATATAGAAGCTTCCACAATCTTGTATCTCTATCTATACTCTACTTCTCTCATATTCCTATACAGATTTTTAAGCTTAGATTATCATGTAAAACTAGGTGTGATGACTATGTGAGATAAACCAATTCTTGTAGTTTATAATTTAGATAGAGTTCTGCACAAACTCTACTAGCACACACTACTTAATAGAGGTCTAACCCTAACTCCTTTCCAGTAAGCTAAGGCCACAACTCTTTATTCTTACTGGCCACTTAATGCACAAGACTAACGTTATGCACACAGTTAAACAAATTGAAATATATTAATTAAAACTCACAATTTGGTTCAAAATTACAAACTAAAGTGCCATCGTCACTCAGCCAAAACAAAGTTAGTTCATGGATGACAAGCAGAATACAACTAAAAATGATAACATATTCATGAAGTATAGAGAAGAAAACTAAAAAGAAAAGGTTTTGACGGCATAAGGTAGTGTCTGTCATGTAACACATTTATGTCTTCTTCATCTCAGTAGCCTTTTATCATAGTCATTTCGTCGTGCATCTTAAGGTTTACAGTCTTGAGCTTTTTCGGCACGTTTGTGTATCGCATATCGTACATGCCTTCTAGGGTTAGCCATCTTTTCTATTTTTGCTTGTCGAGATCCTTGCACCGCACGTCCAATCTTTCTATCAATAAGTTGGGCTTTCTTCTCTTGTTAGGCCTAACTTGAAGATACTATTTGATTAAATCTGTTGTGATTAACAGGATTCTGATATGATTTCCTCCTTGATTTCCTGTAATCTTTGACTTCCATCTTCCTCAAGTCAGCTGCCTTCTTTTGTCTTTCCTTATCTTCAAAGCCTACTTAAAGTCTAGCCCAAGATCCTGCAATCTATCTTCTATATTTTCTCAAGAAAAGATCAGTGTATGATAGAATATCACATATTATATTTAATCACTTACAATGTTGTAGCATCAATACAACATCGATATGTCAGTTCAGGATTGCATTAGATTTAAGTCCTTTTTCTACCTATATGCAAGATTGTTAGTTCTCTATGGGTTTTGATGATAACAATCAATTGTGAAACCAAGATTGAAGAGTTGTCTCAAAGAGAGCAAAACTTGTTAAAGGAGGCAATACTCGAGTTTTAGTGACAAAACTTGAGTATTGGGATTTCAAAGAAAAGCTCAATGCATTTAACTAAGGACAATACCGCAGTATTCAGATGAATACCCGAGTATTGGAACTTACAGAGAGCATCGCAAGTTTTCCATCAAGGAAAACTCGAGTATTGATATGTATACTCAAGTTTAGGCCTATGTGACTCTTCAAACAATTTTAACTGGAAATAGAAAACCTTAGTTTGGAAAACCACAGTTTAGAGAACTACGGTTTGGAATTTGAAAAGACAGTTTTCCAACTTGGCTCCAGAATTCAAATATTTTGTTTTTCAAATAAAAACTCGAGTATCGCTGGAATACTTAAGTATTGGGCCAAGCAAAGAGATTCTTAAGATTGAATCAGTTATAAACCTTAGTATTGAGAACCATAGTTTTGGAAACCACAATTTATCATTTACTCAAATATTTTCAAAGTTTCAAAACTAAAGAGAAAACTCGAGTATGGAAACTGAAACTCGAGTTTCGAGCCATACAGAGAGCTATCAAGATTACTAAGCCTTCAATACTCTGGTATAGGATGGAAACTCCGGTTTTGATGTTTTGGACAATTATGCATCAAGAGTCCAAAACTCGAGTATTGGAAGAATACTCGAGTATTGGCTTAAGTGTTGGACCTGGCTATCACCCAAGAGGGGGGTGAATTGGGTGTTTGATAAGCTTTAGGAACTTTTAAAAAAAACTTTTCGCAATTTATAAATTGACAATTAGATATTCAAAGATGAGCATATATTGGAAATGTAAAAGATAAGGGAAGAGAGTATGCAAACTGTGATTTATCCTGGTTCGGTCCAATCTTTGACTTACTCCAGTTCCCAAGCTTCACTTGAGATTTTCAATCCACTATTTGCTTTGAACTTGATTACACGTTCTGTACTTGAAGTAATCCTCTCACTAGGATTCACTCCCCCTTACAAACCGTAATCAATTCACTTGCTTGATTACACACTCTGTACTCGAAGTAATCCCACACTCGGATTCACTCCCCTTACAAGCTGTAATCACAACAAAGTGTTTCCCACTCAAGATCACCCAATCTTGAGTAACTCTCAGAATAATAGGATGTTTACAATGAATCTTCTCTCTCAGACATAAGTGAATAAACACTGAAGCACAATACATATAATCTCACTCTCTAAGCTAGATATATGATCATTGAGATATTCAGAGAGTAGATGAAGCAGACGTTAGAATATTGACATTTTCACTGTGTAAGCTCACGTCACTGTTCTCGTTCTCCCTCTTGTATCTATGTCACTTGTTCTTCGTTTCTGGGCTTCTTATATAGATGAAGAAGAGGAACTAGCTGTTGCATTTTCTTCTCTTGGATTCTTCAAAGTTCAGCTGTAAATCTGGAATATGACAGTTGCATATTTTCCTCTGTTTCTTCAATTCTTGGCTGGAATCTTGGATTTAGTTGTTGTAGATGGTCTTCCAGAATTCTTGTCATTCCATAAACTTAATTTGACCGTTTGAGATTATTCTTATGAGTTACAACGGTCTGAGCTGAACATCTGGGATAAGGGAGAAGGATCAGGCCTGTTCTAGGTTCGTCATTTAATGCATTTATCCTGGATCTTGATCTCACCTTGATCTTGGCTAAACCTTATCTGAAAAACACTCAAAACTTCATCAAGGACAATAATATCATATGAGGAAATAATTTCAAGAAGACCCATTAAGATTTCGCAAATCAACATCATTTGATTTTTCAAAATTCCCGATGCAAACTCGAGTTTGTTCTTCCAAACTCGAGTTTGGGGTTTATCCAGAAAGCAAGTCTGTTGATTAGTGGTCTAAACTTGCAGTCTGTAAAAGCTAACTCGAGTTTGGCTTTTATAGAGAGAACTATCGGGCTCTGGACTTGGGATGAAATTTTGGTCCGGAAGCTAAACTCGAGTCAATTAGTGACCAACTCGAGTTTGGGTCTATGTTTGAAGAACAAGCCTAAGTTCGTGATTTTCCAGACTGGAGTTTAGGGTCATAGACTGGAGTTTGTAGTGTAGCCAAAATGGATGATCTTTTTGTATGATCCAGACTCGAGTTTGGGAAGCAAACTCGAGTTTCAGTGACTACTGAAATATTTGAGGTTTATTTAGGTCAAGTGCAAACTGGAGTTTGGAAGGCCAGACTAGAGTTTGGGAATCTATTGAGTTTTTTGGGTTCCTTTCTGTTTGGTCTAAACTCGAGTTAGGGAATCTAGACTCGAGTTTGGCTTGCTTGGGATTCTGAGTGCTCTCTGTATCTTCCAGACTTTAGGTTTGATTTGCAAACTAGAGTTTAGCTTAATGTGAAAATTTTGGATTCATTTCTGTGTCTGTACAGACTCGAGTTTGTCTATTCAGACTCGAGTTTGGCTTTTATGTAAAATTGAATATCTTTTTGTCAAGTCTCAAAACTGGAGTTTGCTAACACAAACTCGAGTTTTCTTCTTCATGGCTCAGTCAAACATCCTTCTCACAAGTTCTTTGCTTTATGACCTGATAAAGATTAATCCCTGGAATCCAGTACCTATCTCTATAAAGCTCTTTAAGTCGTCTTTCCATTGCAAGAAGAATCAGCTCCAAACTCACTGTATTATGATAGTTATGATCTGATGAATGAAGGTTGTTCTTTGCCAGAGTTTTTGCAGCATCTTGAATTTATAGTCAACTTTCGAAGATCATATCTCACTCATTTGATCTTTGTTTTCCATGATCTTTATGTTTCTGGAAAGGTATGTGAGTCTACTTTCATATGCCACCGATTTCAGCTCATTCTGATATGTAGATTGTGAGATACACTCAAATCATTGAAGCTTGGTCTGCTGTGTGGCGTGAATTCCTGTTCCAACTTCTGAAATTCATAGCTCTCTCATCTCAGCTTCTTTGGGCATGAAACTTTGTCAAGATGACGCATTGGATATCTAGTTTCATACAAAATTGATTTCACCTTAAACCGATCTCTAGTTTGGGATATATCATCGAATTACCAAAGGTCGCCAGTTCTGATCGTGGAACAGAGTTGGACAGAGTTGCTGAAAGCTTGCTAAACTCGAGTCATTAAGTGACTAACTCGAGTTTTGAGTTCCAAACTCGAGTTTACATTGGCTAACTCGAGTTTTGGTGATCCAGAGACGCCAGAGTTGCTGAAGACTTTACAAACTCGAGTCATTAAGTGACTAACTCGAGTTTTGAGTTCCAGACTCGAGTTTTGTGTCCTAAACTCGAGTTTTCTCATAATCTAGAGGCAGATCACTTCCAGTAATGCAGTAAACTTGACTTTTAAGTATCTGGCTCGATTTTGCTCATCCAGAACCTGATATATGCTTGTTTTAACTCTGAATTGAGCTGTTCTTACTTTCATTTGATCATGGAGACTTCTAGAATCAAACTAAGAACTTGTATAATGATTTTCTTAGTTTATTCAGCAAGTTCTTCTTTCTTTCTTCTCTCTTGTTGATTATTCTCCATGAATCAACTCTTTCTTTCTTCTCTTCTCTTGTTCTTTCTCCACATGAACAAATCTACATTAAATGTAGCAATTAGTCAATGTATATGGTATAAACTTTATGATATAAACTTTTTGCTCTTGATAATGGCATCTATATAAGACATCATCAAAACTAATCATAACCAACAGTTATAAGAAGATAGAGCTTTCAAAAGATGAAAGATTTATAAGCAAGCCATATAAAAACACTCTTATTGATAGAGATAATCTTACAACCTTCGATGATTTTACAATGAAGAAGAACCTTGTTTATATAGGCAAAATGACTCATAATATGACAAACATGATAATGAAAATGAGCTGGAAAGTATAAGAACTTATGACACACTAGCACAATAATATAGACTTATGATTCATAAAGTAAACATTTTGTATAGAGACACTTTATTGAAAGCAAGCACTCAGGAATCTTTTCACAAGAAGACAATAAGCCAACCCTCTTCTTTTGATGAGTCATCACTTCACTATAGGCTCGTGATCAAGAGAAAGGTTGTCATTATCACTGTCATCAATATAATCATGAAGATATTGAAATGGATCAAGATAAAGTTCTGGCAAAGTTGGTTCTTCAAGCCAACTTGGAGTTTCTTGTGCTTGGTCTAGATGTTTAGTATAATAGGCCAGAAATGTTGAAGAGTTGAGCTGAAGTGTATTAGGTTGGGCTGAAGTCCCTAGAGCAGACAAGATAACTCTGTGAAGTCATATGGATCTTAAGAGTCCTAAAAGTAAATGCGTGTGGAACTTAGTGTTGCTATATCAAAGAATGTGGCAGAGAAGGAAGAAGAATGGTATGATTTCAATGTATACAATTTTTCATAATAAAGTCCTTCAAAGGGAATCGGACCTAAGTGGTCACATTCCTTCTTTTCTTGCTTGTTGGCAAAAGCTAGATGTCCAATTTTCTTTCTTGAGATGAGGTTTATCTCAAAAATCTTTCAATAAATGATTGTAAAAGGGTGTGTAAAAGGAGCCCAAGATTTTCGTGGAAGAATATTGGGCTTAATTATTATGGCATAAGATCCTGTATCAACACGACCTATTGTCTTAATGGGTTTTTCATATTTGAATGGAAGAATCTTGGTTTAAACATTTGGTCTAGGTGTCAATTTAATTTAGGTTATGCCGAGGGATCCTAATGATCCAAGGACTTGGACTGGCTCTTTGGTAATAGGGTTAAGAGAATATATAGGCCTGTGAGGATGGTATGTCTTGTATTGCTCTTTAGAGGAGGAATCATCTGAACTATAATAAGAAACTAGTAGGATATATATTGAGTTTCATCATCCTTTTCTACCTGTTCTTCAGAAGAAAGTACTATGTATATGTTTTTTTTTCCAACAAAGATTCTGACTTGCAACATTTACAACATCTATATTTGTTTCCTCTTTTTTAATCAAGTGATGAAAAAATAGGCTTTACAAGTAATATCTTCCATCAATCATCAATATTCAACATATTCAATTCATTTAATATAGAGTTGAGGTGATAAAATACCAATAAATTCTTACTAAAAGTTCACCAGACATGATATTTCTTTTGGAGGTGCAAAAATACACAACATTAAAATGAGTGTAAAAATGTCAAGATGGTTAAGTATAATCTAACATCGTTAAATTTGATGACATGGTCCATGTTATCAAATATATTATTTTTTACCAATGGGGGTTTGGTCTAGTGAAAAGGGTTAGTCGCTCCCAATGTGACATATCAAGGTTTGAATCTCTACTATGATAGTGTCCTAAAATATGATTGCTTCCAGTAGGAGGATACTTATGCCTAGGGAAAAATATTTCTTGTATATTTTAAAATCATCATCTTCTTAATTATAAAATATTATTTACATTTTTCAATGCCACTAACAACTTTTTATCTTTTTTTTTTTTTAATTTACAGTGAGCCCTAATCAATAATTTTCTATTCAAATCTCAAATATCCTCTTATCACTCCGATTGCATTTGTGATTGTATTAAAAGTATTATTGTTGTGTTTTTCGTTTTTCAAATTTATAGTTAAGGGTATTTAGGTAGTTTTGTTATGAAATTTAGTCCTAATCTAGTTTAAGAAATTTCACAATAAGTAGGTCATTTTAGAATCTGGACTATGATTTACTACTATGATTTTTATTATAATGTATAAGTTCATTTTGACCAAATCTCACAAATTAAGAAATGGAAGTTACACATTTAAAATGACTTAATTTGATTGACACTGTCAAATTTACCCTTATTTAATGAATATTTAAAAAGAAGTTAAATATTTTTCTCACATATTTCTTTCATTTAATATCGGTAAAATGAGAAAATAGTCATTAATAACCCCCAACATGGACTTATATTTAGTAGTATAATTTTTTTTTAAACAATTGAACTTATAATAAGGACTATACGGTATTGCTTTAGTCCTTTATAACCCACTTCCAATATGTTTCACCCAGACAAAAAATATCTTAAACTTCATTAACTAACCTTAAAATCCAACAAGTTTACAAATTTATTTTGTATCTAATATACTTACCATGAGAAGAAAGTTAACACAATAATAAATTAAGGTTAAGATTGTCATCTATATATATATATATATATAAATTATGTGTGTTACTAGTAGGATAAAAAAAATTTCTTCTCTCTACCCTATAAATAGGATTAGAGAAGTACTTCCTCTATCTCTATATATAAGGTCTTTTTAAACAAATTTTAGGGTTTTAGAAAACAATTATAATTATCACTCTGGTTCTTATTATAATTCCATTTGGAAAAAAAAATTTTGTTCTTAAATATAAGTCCACCTTGAGTGTCATTAATTATTGTTTTCCAATTTTACCCATATTGAGTAAAAAAATAAGTGAGATAAAATGTACAGCCTCTTTTTTCAATACTCGTTAAATAAGTATAAATTTGAAAAGGTCAATAAGGTATACTATTAAATGTCTTAACTTCTATTTCTTGACATGTGAGATTTGGTTAAACTGGACTTATAATAAGGATCAAAATGGTAGTTGAAAATAATAAATATGTAAGAAATATGATATTTCTCTTCATGAATGTTCTTATTCATGAATGTGTGTGTGTGTGTGAGAGAGAGAGAGAGAGAGAGAGAGAGAGTAATAATGAAAAATGATGAAAGAGAATATATGGGATGAAGATGATATGAGAGAATAAAAGGAATGAGAGTGAATAAAGGGGATTTAATTAAAGCAATGTAAGAAATTAATTGAGGGTAAAATGAGTAATAAACATCTATTTCTCAAACTAACTCAAATGAGATATTACAAAAAGGGATAGATCCATTCAAAAAAATGGAATCTTCTATAGAGAAAAATAGGGAGTATATCCACTCAACATATATGTGTGTGTGTGTGTGTGTGTGATAAAGGGAAGCTTAACACTTGAAATAAAAAAGATAGAAGATTTCACCTCCCCTACACATTGACAATCCAAAAGAAATCTATCCCTATGGCTAAGGATGAGCAAAAAATTGGTGGTCTAGGAAGCCCAATCCGACCTAACCCGGTCCAGTGAAAAAAATTGGCCTAAAACAATATTGGTCAAACCAAACTAGATTGGACTTCTAGGATAGACCGAACTTTAGGCTATAGCCTCAGACCCCTTAGTTTTGTTGATTGGATGGAATATTGTTTTTATTTATATTATTTATTTATTTTCAATGTTGTTGGATATTATTATGTATTTATGATTCAGTTTTAATATTTTGTGATGTGTTTTATATGATTATAGGTATTATTATGGTCTTAAATATTGCTTCTTAAAGAAAGGAAAAAAAAAACACCAAATAGTTCTTGGACTGGTTTCGTCTAGCTAAAGCTTAGGCTAGTGCTAGACTAAACCAAAACTTGGGTCGTCTTATACAGCTTGAGATACTATCCAGACCAAATCTTGGGTTGAGGCTAAACTTAGTCAAGTCTGGTCCATGGTCAACCCTATTTGTAGCATATAGTGACTTTTGCGACCATGGATACTTGATGCCCGACTTTGTGAGCTTTCCTTACGAGTATGTTTGCATATTCTATAGCTTTTGTGGAATAGTAGAACAATTTGATGGGCCAACTCTCATATATGAGATCTCATGTTTCTTCAATCTCAGCTTGAAAAAGGTGATCAACGCTACTATCCCTAATTAGAATGTTAATAGCTTCAAGGAAGTTAGAAAAGACATGTTTATTTGTGAGACTGAAGGATTAGCACACCTTTATACTAGTTTTAATAGCCAAACCTTTAGCTATTGTTATTGGGTATAAACCTAGCTTATGTTTTAAACCCATAATCTATGTTTCATTTATATGTCTAACCACACCCTCGCATGTTGTTAGATCTAGAGGATATACAGATGCATCTACATCAAGCTTGACCGCACCATTATAAGGGGGAGACCATGAGTGAAACTTGTCATGTTTCCTTGAAAGATCATATGCCACATACTATCCTCACGTACCCTTTCCATTAAGTGGAATAAGCAATAATGAATAACTTGAAGGTGGAATATCACCTAAGGGTGGTGAATAGGTGATTAAAAAATTATCCGCTTAATCAAGGATTTTTGCAGATTGTGATTGAAGAGTAATTAAATAGAGAGATAGAGAGAAGATAGACACGAAGCAATTTATCTTGGTTCGGTCTAATCGTGACCTACATCCAGTCCCCAAGAACTCCTTGGGATTTCCAACAACTCTTCACAATTACAATTACAACTTAGGGATGATCCTCATACTCACGGACTCACTCCCCCTTAGTAGTAATCGTACACCCACAACTTAAGGTTTCACAACCTTAAGTCCCAATCAAGAATAACGAAGGTGTTTACAACTCCATATGAGTGAGTAATTAATGAACACTAAAGTACAATGAATATCCAAAGATATTTGACAGTAATGAATGAAACTGATAAGAATAATAAATCAGAGTTAAATGCGCAGAGTTTCGGTAGGTGGCGATATTGAATGCTTGGGATTTTATACTCTTTGCCATTAATGCCATTGGGAGGAACTGGAATGTGACCGTTGAGACTTAATTGAATTTCCGTTAGGCACAGGGGTTCCTCGTCAACCAAATTGACCGTTGCAGCTTCATTAAATGAGTCTGCTTCTTTCATTAAATGTGTTGGTCGTTAGTTTTACTTGATAGTCGGAATAAGTATGTCTTGGAAGAATGTTTTGTTTTGCTGCAGTGTTATATTCTGAATGTTGCTCTGTTTTTGTTGCTTCGCATTAAATGCTTCTAACATGCTTTTGCTTTATGTTGCTTTTTTATTAATGCTTCATCTTAATCCCTGAAATCACTAGCAAATAGGTTAAAAGCATCTTATAAGTGATTCTTAATGATTCTAGAAAGTAACGGCTAAAGATCAAATCATCTGGAGAGTTACAGAGAGCGATTTGCGATCTTCGTTCACAAGAACTCAAGTTCCTAACTAAGAACTCAAGTTTTGAACTCAAGTTTTGTTCCATGAACTTGAGTTCCTTTGTTTTTCTTTTCAAACGTATCAATTTTAAAAAATAAGAACTCGAGTTGATATTCATGAACTTGAGTTGATAATTTAAGCGCAAATTAAGTTCTGAAGGAACTTGAGTTCTAAAAGAAGAACTTGAGTTGAGAACTCGAGTTCTTTAACAAGAACTCTAGTTCTGAGTTCACGCTTAAAATGAGACTTTAAGGAACTTGAGTTTTAAATGAAGAACTGAAGTTATGAACTTGAGTTATTTTCCAAGAACTCTAGTTCTTCAGACTTTGAATGAGGCACAGATATATCAGAGTTGAAGAACTTGAGTTTTATAAATAGAACTCTAGTTCTTAAAATTCTATTGGTGTTTTCGCAAGACAGACTTCATGAACTCGAGTTCACATACCAAGAACTTGAGTTCTTAAGTTTACTAATTGAGAAACCATCTGATAAGGCTTCGCAAACTCGAGTTCACTTACCAAGAACTCAAGTTCTCAAAATTGCTGACAAAGAAATCAACTGACAGAGCTTTCCAAAACACGAGTTTGAAACCAAGAACTTTAGTTTATGTTAAACCAATAATTTACAAGTGTTAAGTTATCATCAAAACTTAGATTGAGAACTAACATAACTTCCTTCAATGATGCTTTATGTGTTTGAAAAACTTCTTGGCATTTGTATTTCCATATAAACCAACAAGTATATCCAAACACATGTTGCCAAGGCCATTTGGAGAACCTAGTTGATCCTGGATGATGAGTTGAGTTCCAACGCAACCAAACCTACAAATCACTAGAAAAGAAAGCAAAATATTTACTAGGATTAATGAATTCCTTCCATATCTATTTTGCTCTCTTGCAACCTCTCATGTAATGTATAACACTTACCTTACATGAGCATCCAATTGGAAACTCGGGTAACATTTTTATTCCTCTCCTTGCTCTCAAGGAAGTTATCTTGATTCTCTCTTAGGAAACTTGGGAGATGAATAATTTGACTTTCTTAGGCAATTTCCACACCAAAGTTTCTATCAAATCGGGTTCCCAACAGCTAAGTATGGTTTTGATAGGAATTTATAAGTAGCCTTGATTGAGAAATTGCAATCTGGTGCACTCCTTTAGTATACAAAATCATCTTGGATGCTTGTAAGAGGTTGAACTTGTATAAGCACTTCCCTAATCCATTATGAGAAGAAATTTCTCTATTTCACCATATCCCATCTCCCATAAGAATGAAGAAAACAAGATACTGTTGACTTTCTTGCTAATAACCTCTTCAAGTTTTCCCAAATTTCTATGATAGCTTGCTATGTTATAGAGATACGTTGTTTCTTTAAGAGCTTAGGGATAAAACCTTCTCCAAATTCGTACCTAGCCTTTAAACACTTGACACAAAATACATAAGGCTTAGAGATCAACCCCCAACACAATTTCATCACAAAGGCTTGATTATGTTGTTTAAGCCTCTTAATCCTAAGGCTCCTGACCACTCTACTTCATGGAAAGCTTTAGGTTGAATTGGCACTAAAGATTGCCTCTCTTGGCCTTTGTGTCCCTCTTTTTGCTTTGTAGATACTTTTAAGGTTATGGCTTCATCGAGTATAGATTTTATTAATTCTAGCATTGTATCTAGCCACTTGTCCATCTCTTTCAGTCAATAAAAAGTGTGTCAAAGTTTATGTCTAAACTCGGTGGACTTAGAGTAGCCTTCAATTTTCTCTTTCCCTTTAAGTGGTTGCTTTGGACTTTGATTGAGTGGGTACTAGTTCTTTGATCACAACTCCCTTAGCTTTACATTGAGGTTTAGAAGGAGCTCGATTTAGAAGCTTTAGTTGATTGTGTTTCTTTAGATTCAACTTTAACTTTGGTGATTTCTTTTAAATTGATGGACTATGTCCAAAATCTCGAAATCAAATTCTGTGTCAGAACATTAATTACAATGGCAAAAACATAGCAGACAGAAGCAATCACAGAGGAGACCAAATGGATTTCATTCAAAGCTCTTATTACATCGACCATAAAAGCTCAACCTTAAGTAATTTGAGAGCAGACAAAAGCGATGTCATGTGAAGATTTATTGTAGAGAAACGGAAGGGACTGAACTTCAAATTCTTCAAATGAATCCAATATCTCTAATGGGTGTCCAACGTAAAGCTTGAACTTTCACGACGATCATATATTCTAAGGTAGGAAGATTGTGCTCAACAGTCCAATGTTCTTCATTGAATACAAATAGTGAAGCATTTCAGAAAACGAGAAAGACGACAAAATAGTTAAATGCATGAATGACTATTTTTCTCCAACAAATGAATGCTCATAGTAGACAGATGAAAATTGTTTATAAATAGAGAAGTATTCAAGATAGAGAATCTAACGGAAACAAAAATGAAAAAAATAGAGTCTATGTCTACAATGTGATACTTTGAATCTTACCCAAATAACACTCTATAATCATACTCCCACCTTGTACTTTAGTGTTAATCATCATCTATTTTATACAACGAGAAGCGTAATTTCACTGTAATCATTCTATCTTTGTGATGGCACTTTAGATTAGGGATCTTAAGTAGGAAGCAGACTTTATCCTTATAGAGTGTAAAGGGAAGTTCTTATCTCGATGTGAGAATTGTAAAGTGTTCACAAGTGCCCATATCAAACTTGTGAATTTTTAGTGGTTCTCAAGTAACCAGTTAAACTTGATGAGATAGTGAATTGAAATCTCAAGAAGAGATTGGCGACTAGAGGTAGATCATCACGGATTGAGATGAACCAGGATAAATCACAGTTTGCATATTCTTTTTACTTATCTCTCATATTTCCAGCACATACATTCTTCAATGACTAACTATGAATTTATAATTCATTCTTTCAATTTATAATTCATTCTTTACATATTGTTTTTATAAAGACGTCAAAAGATTTTCAAATTTCCTAAGTTTTATCATATATACCCAATTCACCTCCATCTTGAGTGTCAGCCAGTTCTAACAAACACAACATGAACTAACTCTTCAACAATGCAAGTTCGTTTGTGATAAATTGTGTATGCTTTACTTCTATTAGAAAAGCAAAAAATATATGTACGATCGAGTTTTCCCTTAGTCTGCTATGAGATTGCTTAATGTTGGATTGCTTTTGTCTGTATTTATATTATAAAAGCTTTAAACAAAATCCATTTGCTTTGCTCTACACTTGCTTCCGTGTGCTATGTTCTACTATGCAATTAATGCTCTGACATAGGGAATGGCTATCGTGATTTTTGAAGATAGTATGTGAATTTGAACATCTGAAACTTATATATAAACATGATTAGTAGTTTAAGAAGTAATATGAGTAGTAATCATATGTTAATTAGTAAATTTGAATTCTTAGAGACAATGGTTCAATGTAGTAAGAACAGTTATTCAAGTGTGATTACATAATCACTTGAGTGCCTCACTCGAGTGGACTTGTTGTCTCACTTAAGTGCTGATTAATTCTGTTTTTGGTAGAAACTGTTAAAGAATAGGTCACTCGAGTGTGACTTAGGATTACTCGCACTCTTTTTCAAGTGATCTCAGATTACATAAGTGATTCTCAAGATCACTTGAGGGATCTACTATTTAGATCACATCTCCTTTTTGAGTGCCTTGCTTAAACTTCACAAGTTGCGACCATCACTCGAGTGACCCCTTACTCACTCAAGTGAGCTAGTTCTCACTTTCAGAAAAACCTTATGACTGACTTGTGAAACTCTTGCTAGTGATCATTGTCACTCAAGTCCTTGAGTGCCTCACTCAAGTGCAGTACTCACGTGCTTTAATGTCTAACTCGAGTGGCAATGAATATATAAGATAATCTTTAGCTTTTTTCTTTATCACTCAAGTGATATTCTTCAATTCTCTAATCACTTTGTGAGTCACTTGCAAATTCTTATGAGTTAATATTGAATATGATCACTCAATTGATCTTGTACAACTTTCAAAATATTTATGAGTAACTTTCAAAACGTAGGTACTTTAGTAGCACAAAGGTCAACTTCTAGTGAGCATAAGCTCTTTAATAATACTTCAAATTTGGCAAATGACCTATCTCTTGAAATCTCTCTAAGTATTTGTTCTAATAAAAAAGGGAGTCATCTCCATATTCATTATATTATGAGAGTTTCAATCACATTAATAGCATATGTCTGAAGCAGTGTTTTGCATCGTCTTTATACAATTGTGAACTTCTAAAATTCATATCACTTCCATTTGTTCTTCATTGACCATGATCTTGATGTCATTGGAACAATTATTGAGTCTAATTTCATATGCAATAATTTTCTCTTCAATTGGATGTGTGTTTTAGGAGATACGTCCAAATTACCAAACATGTTTTGAACTGACCTAAAAAATTCTAATGTCAACTTCAAAATATCATATCTCTTTCATCTAAATTCCTTTAAGCTTGATCAAGGTGTCTATGTCTCACATTGGGAGTCTAAGTTCATAGATCAATTAAATTTGTGGCTTGAGAGATATGACTGAATTACTGAATCTCGTATATGTTGAATGAAGAATAGAGTAGCTAGAATAATGTTCTCACTCGTGAGCTTTATGTTCCACTCGTGTGATTTTACTATTCACATACTTGATTGAAATTCTAGTAGTTTGTGGACTAAATTGTCATTTTTTAAATTCGAGCTCCAAACTGCTATTTTCAGTTTTAATCCAATTTCTTTAAGCATTGTATTATAGTTTGAAATAACTCATTTTATCTCTGAATTAAGTTGTTCAAACTTCTATTTGATCATAGAGACTTCTAATATCACATTTAAGAACTTGCATGTTGATACTCTCATTATATTTTGCAAGTTCTTCTTTGTTTAATCTCTTATCTTAATCAGTCTCCATAATTTGACATAAAATAATCTACATTAAATATAGTAGATAGTCAATGTAGGAAATAAATATATTATGTTAGATAAATATATTATGCAAACATTTTGCTCTTAATATTTGACATTATCAAAACTACTCATATCTAATATTCTTCCCTTTTTGACGATGACAAATCTTTTAAGAAAAACTATGTATGATATGAAAACATATTAGATGCAACAAATTTTTCTTGACACTCTCTCCTCCTATTTGACATCAACAAAAAGTTTTAAGCATAAAGAAGAAATGCTTATAGAGAGGTAGATGTGAAAACAAATTAGATTTGACTGTCCCTCCCCTAATAAACAAGAATATGTCAAGAAATTTTTCTCTCTCCCCTATTTGAAAGTATTTTCATTTTTAATGTGATTCAAGTAAAATAAGGTTTTCATGAAAACAGGTTTGAAATAATTTGGAGAGGTTTTCATGAAAGCTTTTGTGATTAAAGCAAATTGATACCAAAGATATGTAAAATAGTCGTTGAATATAAAGAGATAAGGTTTAGAAATGCTTAGTTATACTCGGCAACAAGTTGATGTATGATCCATAAAATCAAAGTTTCTTCATTGAGGTTGGGCTTTCTTCCATAATGATCATGTCAAGTTAATTGCTCACTTGTATTGGAAATAATGTCAAGTTAATTGATGCATCATTGACTAGTCACTATCTGATGGTGTGATCAATACTGAGGGTCTCCCATATTTGAGGCATAAGGATGAGTTTTTGTGGCTAACGACTCTGAGGGCATCTCACTAGCAGAAATCCCAAATGATCATTGAATAAGATCTCAAAATAAATTAGTTTCTGCTCATAGCTTCTCATCAGGCTAGTAAGCTCCTAATCTTGTCATTCACAAAAGTGATGAACTTTAACATTTTTTGTAGCAAGCTCAATGTGAGATTGTTGAAGTTCATCTCTTAGATAGCCCAATGAGTGACCAAAGAAGGGATGACTAAGGGACCAGCTCTAGTAGAATACTATGTCTCATTTATCCTCAAAATCTTATCTTCCACTCTCTCTCTCTCTCTCTCTCTCTCTGACTACATCACTAGCTAGTGATGGGGTGTCACTTAAGTGATCACTTAAGTGATATCACAGATTCTACAACCATTGCTAATGATACCTACTCTATTTGTCTCTGTTCTTTGCATCCAACAACAAAATGTTTTGGTCAACTCTTGCAAAAGTTAGACATGACTTTTTCTTTGGTACCGTACATGTTCTTTGGTACCCAACTTTTTCTTAGGTTTGTACAAGGTTAGACATAACAACTTTTATGCTCTTATATAATTAAACCATAAGATATTTAAGCAAAGCGTATAATAAGCCAACAAAGATTAGATTTATAATGTTACCCAATTAATTCATGTTACTAAATATCAGGGACAATAAATAAATGATACCAAGAATGTTGTTTCTCAATGACAATTTATAAATACACTTTTATTTAGAAAATATGTCATTGATATGAACCTCATAAATGAGATCAAGTTTGTCAAAAATGATAATGAAATATGCAATTTGTTTCAAATTTCAAATTTTCTTTCAAACCATAAATTATGATATTGAGATTTTTTTTTTTAGTATAAAACAAATCCATTTTTGAAATATGTTTAAAATTCATACTTATGCTAGACATGGTGGAAGCCAACAATTAAAAATATATTAAAATGCTTCAGTTTTGGAGAAATTGTCAAACATTGAAGCAAAAGTCATAAGGATAAGGCATTAGCCAAAAGGACCTAGCACAATAGAAAAATATGAGCACAATGACTTTGATATTGACAAAAAGATAATTTAGCTTCTTAGAATTGAGTTTTCAAATATTCGAGCACTCAAGACAAGAATTTGAATACACAGCTATAGTTACTCAAAAATGGATGAAGAGAAATGTTGATGTATTTTAGTAACAAATTGAGTACTATGATTTATGGATGATGAAGCACATACCCATTAGTTTAAATGACTAGAGTTATATAATATTATCCTAATAAGTTATTCCACTAATCGTTAATGCATTAACATTCAATGCACTAATAAACATTTATATTGCTTGGAATAACTCAGCTAATAAGGATTTATGCATTAGACACAATGCTTTTATGAATTGAATTCTTTTCTTAAAAGTAGGCTTGAGACTCATATAAATGGTCAACTTGTTAGACATGAGGCCTAACTCATTAGAGAATAAAGAATGAGGAGTTCAAGTACTAAATAGCACATTGAATACCAAAGATCAGTATATGAATGATAGGAAAAATTCTAGTGGGCATATTTGAAGCATTTCTAACTTTTAGTACAAAAAGATTTGACTTCTGATTTTAAAATACCATTTGAATGCAATCAAAGTATGAATTTTTTTCAAAACATGTGTATGCATTTTTATAAAACAAGGTGAAAACGTATATACTGGAAACATAAAAGATAAGTGAAGAGAATATGCAAATTGTAATTTATACTAGTCTAGTCCCTAAGCTCTGCTTGAGATTTTCAAATCCACTATCTTCTTGGTTTATCTAGGTGGAAGAGAAGCCTATACAATCTCACAAGTTTAGTTGGGCACTTGTGAAGCCGTTTAAAAATTTGTCACCAAGATACCCCCTTACACACAGTTAGGATACAACCTTTATGATGAAGGATTAAAATCAATCTTTTTTCTTAGAAGTGAATAAGATGAACACCAAAATACATTACAAATCATCTCACTCTTTATGGTAAACTATACGAATACTAAGAAAATAGAGAGCATATGATATAAGCGTTAGAGTCAGAGTGTTGATATTTTGACACTGAAGTTGTAAGCTCTTTTTTTGACTTTGAATGCTTTGCCTTTTGTAGTTGATGAAGATCATATGACCTTGAGCACATTCTTCTCGTTGTGTATCTTGGAATATGACCGTTGGAAGTAGTTGTTGGAGCATCTATGCTTTCCCTCTATTTTGTCTACCATTTAACTTCATTAAAATGACCATTGTGAAAGTAGAGACAAATTGGAGTCGTTAGAAGAATTTGAGGTTCGGTTGCTTTCGCTTCATTGCAATAGATCTTCATACAACATCCCTTGGTTTGTTTTGAGATTGCTTAAGGTTGGTTCGCTTTCGTATTTAATATAATAAAAGCATTGAATGAAATCCATTTGGTTTGCTCTGCACTTGCTTCCGTGTGCTCTGTTCTGCTATTCAATAAATGCTTTGACACAAGGAATGTCTATCGTGCTTTTTGAAGATAGTCTGTGAATTTGAACATTTGACACTCTTATATAAACATGATTAGTAGCATTGAGAAGTGATATGGGTAGTAATCAAATGTAATCATATGTTAATCAGTAAATTTGAATTCTCAAATATGGTGGCACTAGTGTAAAAAGGTGTTTTAAGACTGCCTCATTTAGAGCGAAGAATCGACGCACCGCTCTTAAAGAAATGATCGGTGGCAATTTTGTAAATATAAAGAACTTCTTCCACCGCATCAATTTTTAAGACCGCCTTAGTGAGAGCGGATGAATAAATCTCCGGTCTTAAAGATATGACTGGTGGAAATTTTGTAAATATCAAAGATCATCTTGGACCATATCTTTTTCGATAGGTCTTAAATATATTATTCAAACCACTGGAAAAACCAATAGCTCTTAAAACATTTATAAAAAAAATGAAATGTGAATTACTTTAAAGAGAAATCACGGACATCCCGACTTATATTTTATGCCGTTAAAAATAACATGGAAATTTTTAAAAATAATTGTATAAAACTTTTAATGTTAGTTCTCAACTTAAGTTTTGATGATAAAAACACTTGTTAGTTGTTAGCTTTATCAAGAACTAGAGTTCCGGAGATTAAAACTTGAGTTTAGAGAAGTTGAGCAGTAAGAACTCAAGTTCTTGGGAGTAGAACTCGAGTTCGCGGCCTCAGATAAGAGAGCTGTCACCCAGGCAAGTTGAGAACTCGAGTTCTTGGGAGTAGAACTCGAGTTCGCGGCCTTTGCATCATACAAATTTTTCAAACCATGAGAACTAGAGTTCTTGAACAAGAACTAGAGTTCTTCATTTTGTAAAACTGTGAAGTTCCTTTGCAAACACAAGAACTAGAGTTCTTTATCAAGAACTAGAGTTCTTATTCAAGAACTAGAGTTCTTGAGAAAGAACTAGAGTTCTTCATAAGGAAAAATGCTCGGACCTTTTTGGAAAGTACAAGAACTAGAGTTCTTGCATATAGAACTAGAGTTGTAAAGTAGAGTTCTTCTTTAAGAACCCGAGTTCCTTTGAAACTGGGTCTGGGCCATTACACAGAACTAGAGTTCTTGTGATAAGAACTAGAGTTCTTATACGGAGAAAACGCGAATCATTTCTGGAACTCTCCAAACGTTTTGAACTTAAGTAGATACTTGCCAGATTGATAAATAATCATTTATAAAACACTTTCAACATGTTTGCTAGTGATTTCAGGATTCAAAACGAAGCAATAAATGAAAAGCAACATAAAGCGAATGCTCACGTCATCACATTTATTGCACAGTAGAAAGAGCAGAAAAACAGAGCAACATATGGAATTAACGCTGCAGCAGAACAAAGACATTCTTCGAGACATTCTTATTCCAGCTTTCAAGTACAACCAACGACACAATACATTAAATGTAAAAAGCTGAAGATTCAACGGTCCATTCTGATTGACGAGGAACTTGAGCCTAACGGAAATTTAAACAAGTGACAACGGTCACCTTCCAGTTTCTCCCAACGGCATTAATGGCGAAGGGTATAAAAGCCCAAGCATTCAATATCGCCAACAACCGAAACTCTGCGCATTTACTCTGAGTTATTATCTTATCAGTTTCATTACTCTCAACTTGTACTTCAGTGATCATTTATTATTCAACTCGTGAGGAGTTACTTAAACATTCAATTTTCATTCGTTTGTAAAATCTTAAGGTTGTGGAATCTTAAGTAAGGGTGTACAATTACAAGTAGTAAGGGGGAGTGAGTCTGAGGGATCATTCCGAGTTGTGTAATTGTATTCTGAAGATAGTGAAAAATCCTAAGGTGTTCTTGGGGACTGGACGTAGGTCAGGATAGACCGAACTAGGATAAATTCTCTCGTGTTCCTTCTCCTTTAAACTCTTGATCAGGTAGTTCATTAATTTGTGAAAATTTTGATTAAACAATTAGATTTTTAAATCACCTATTCACCCCCTCTAGGTGATATTCCACCTTCATTTAAGACCAGACATATATAAATGACCGCTCTTAAAATATTCATTAAAAATAATTATAAATATTATGAAATTATTGAGAAATCCCGTAAAGCCAAACTTATATTTTTTGCGATGCAAAATAATAAGGAAATATATATAAAAATGATAAAAAACTTTTAAGATCGGACATATATAAATAACCGCTCTTAACAAATCTCATTAAAAATAATTATAAATAATATGAAATTATTGAGAAATCCTGTACAACTAGACTTATATTTTTTGCGATGCAAAATAATAAGGAAAGATATATAAAAATGGTAAAAAACTTTTAAGACCGAACATATATAAATGACGTTCTTAAAGTTAATATTTTTCAAAGCGGACGTGACTTCTACCCGGTACTAAATAATGAAAAATTTAAACTAATAGTTTATTACTTTTAAGACCGGACTTAATAAAAGGACGTTCTGAAATGTTAACCTTTATGATCGTCGTTTTGAGTTTGTCCGGTCTTAAAAATTCCCATTGTAACCTTTAAGACCGTCGTTTTAGTTTTCTCCGGTCTTAAAAATGCCCACTATATTTCTCGCACGAAACCTTAACTTGTGTCTTACGTCTTTCTGTCTGAACACTGAAACCCCTATTCTTGTTGTGAAACACTCAAAGACCTCTTCCTGTTGCATTACATCTCTTCCTTGTAAACCGCCACCATCCTCTGTTACTCCCTCATTTGCTCTGGCATTCCTTTCTTGCACCACCTCTCTTAACCTCTTTTCTTGTTTCGAAAATGAACGGAGGAAACGAGTGTAGTTCTGTTCCTAAAATGCCAGTTGATGATGTGATTGGTGTTAGTCAGAACGAACCATCTCCTTCTCAGAGTGAGCCTCCTCGTAACTGCCTTACAAGCTGTCGTGGTAGAAGAGGCCCCACCCGATTGAAAGAGCTTGCCTTAGGGCAGAGTGCCAATGAAAGGCTCGATATACAGTTTGATGGAAATTTGGCTCCCTGCGGCCCTAATAAAAGCAAATACAATAGTTATGTCGGCTTACAAGCATGCAGGAAGGCAAGCATTTTGGTTGACGAGTGGAAAAATGTCGACAAAAAGAAGGTGAAGGATGTTATTTGGGACTCTATCCGACTTACGTACAATGTTCCTGACGATGAGAAGTTGAAAATCAAGACATTGTCGTATTGTGCTGATCGCTGGAGGAAGTTTAAGACCCACTTAGCGAACAACTATATTTTTGCCGAGGTTTCGGTTGGTCAGCCTCCCCCTAATCCTTGCGCCAAGTATGCCTTTCTTGATGAAGCAATATGGCAACAATTTGTTCAGATGCAGACTACTGAAGAAGCTTTGGTGAGTCTATATTTATTTTTTTTGTCCCTTCTTGTATACTTATTAACCTGTGAGGATATGTGAATGTTATTGTGTTCATTTATGAGGCCGTTAGTCAGGTTGCTTGCTTAGTAAGGTATTCTGTTATAGTAGGTCACGTAGACATTGCTATTAGTTAGTTAGTATGTTAAGTGTGTAATGGTATATGTGCATGCTGTTATTGAAACTTGACTGAGTTTGAACCAGTTATGATGAATGAATGAATTGACTGAGTTGGTAGCAGTTCTGCAACTCCCTTTCCTCCGTTTCTCCCTACTTATTATACATACAATTCTCCATCTTCCTTAACAAAGTCTTGAAACTTGATGAAGTGAATTTGACTAGTGTTTGAATTGAGGTCTGGAATTCATAATGAATAGTTGTTTTTCTGATTCATAGATAAGAAGGTTGCAAGCACAAGAGATTGGGAGAAAGAATGATTGCCCACAAACGGCTTCTCGTGGTGGATATGAAAAGGCTGAAAAAGAGTTGATGGCTGCCAAGCAAAAGAGATTGGAAGATGAAGCTCAAGCCAATCCTTCTGAGATATGTGATCCGCGGCCACCATCTCCAATACGCCATGAGGAGTTATGGCTCTATATTCGCAAAAAGAAAGGCGGGGCGTACTCTAGTTGACAAACTCATGTAGTTGCTGAGAGAATTGTAAATAATTATGCTCTTGTTATTTGTTACTTTTTAGTTACTAAACATGTTTCGTTACTAATTATGCTCTTGTTATCTGTATCTTAGAGGAAGAACTCAAAATGCAAGAAAAAGAAGGATCATTTGTGTCGGACGGGAGGAAAGATATTCTTACCGTTGCAATTGGAAAACCGGATCACGTGGGGCGTGTAAGGGGAATTAGAGGACGGGTAGGCCTGAAGCAATACTTTGGTAAATCCAAATGCCAAAGACAATCAATGGTTACCCGGGAGGAGATGGAACGTACGCTGGCCAAAGCAACTGAGGAAGCAGAGGCCAGAGCAGGGAAGAAAGCAGCTGAGCGAGAAACTTCTTAAGTGTAAAGTTTCAAGACGAGCTGAAAAAGATGAAGGAGGAGATGATGAAGATTGTCAGCTCTCGTGGAGAGAGCACTGTTCCCTTGCCACACTCACCACCTATCCAGCAGAGCACTAAAGGGAGCTGCATTATTGGACAGTCAATGGAACATTGTGAGCTATATGTGGAGGATCTTGGTAGACGATTGGTTGCAAGAGGGAATGTCTACAACTTTGGGTCAACTGTACACCACCGAAAAATGGCATTTGAATGCAATCAAAACATGAATATTTTTCAAAAACATGTGCATGGATATTTATAAACACAGAGTGATTGAAATCCAAACAAGTTTAGAGTTGTGAATTTCAAAAAATTAAACTTTGAAAGTTATGCACAAATTCACTTATGATCATTTTACCAATCTGAAAGCATTTTGAAAATCATAAATGATTGATTGCTAAAGAAATGCAATAATGGACAAGTATTCATTACCCACATATATAATCATTTAAGAATAAGATAGGGTAAGGATTAGATATCACCATAATTCCTCTTGTCCTTGTAGTAGCTTGCTTGGTTTAAGATGAGTGATGTAGATATCTTCCTTTTCAATGTTTACCATCAACATCAAGCATAGCTTGTTTAACTTCCTCAAGACTTGGAGTTATTTCTGTATAGGCACATTCTGGAGAAGCTTTCTTTGATCCCGATTCTTCATATGTCTTTCCATGGGTGTCTGCAACGTTCTCACATAGGATAAAGACTTCAAGAGTCTTCTGTTTGATACTTGTGAGAATTTTCTCTTCTTGTTCTCCTCAAGATAGTCGAATGGTACTCCATGGTAGTTTGTTCTTAAGGTGGAACATACTCCTCTTTCTTTTAACCAATGCTTCTTTGAATGATTGGACTTTGTGGTTCTAGCAATAGGTGCTCTGAGAGTTCTCTTGTTGGATTCATGAGACACTCTTGAATTCTTCTTCATAGTACCCTTATGTCCATTCTCCTTGGAATCAATCTGCACACACAAGGCACTAGATGGATGTTTTGGTACCCACTTATACTTGGGTCCTTGTATGTTAGTTTTGGACCTTAGTTGTCCTTTTGGAACCCAAACAAATCTACTTCTCACATTAGAATTTCTCCTAACATAGCAAGTGTGAGAAATATGACCAGATTTACCACAATAATTGCAAGTAACAGAATAATGCTTATTATGAACATTTTTGCAAGTATTGAGTTTATTATCAGATTGAAGATTGAAATGAATCTCATTTGGATATTCTTTCTTCCCAATAAACTTTCTAGTATCATTTTCGAAAACACTTTTGTTGTTTAAATTAGAATCAATAACTGATTGATAAACAACTCTATGTGATTGTTCAAAAGCATTTTTCTTATCTACATAAGAAGAGTTGGAAGTTTTTACCATATGAGCAATTAGAGCTTCTGATGATGATTGATCACAAATGTCCATGAGCTCTTCCTGGGAATCCTCTTTCTCTTGTCCTTTTGTGTTGACTGGATCATGGAAGTGTTCTAAGATTTCTCCTTCTTCATCCTGAACTTCCAGTTGTTCATCAATGGATATGCAGCTTTTAGCGTCAGATGAACTGTCAACACTTTCATCTTTAACACAAATGTTAGAAGCATATATAGAATCAAGAGTATCCCATATTTCCTTAGCACTAGAGTAGAATTTGATTTTCTCAAAATCATTTTCAGTTAAAGCACTGTATAATATTTTCATTGCTCTAATGTTTAGTGAAAACATTTTCTTTTCTTCTTCTGTCCAATCCTTTCTTGGTTTGAAATCAAAAGCATTAGTAAAAATATCCCACATATCAAAATCAGATGCTTTAAGAAAACTTGTCATCTAGCTTTCCAAAACCAAAAATCAATATCTTTTAAAAATGGTGGAATGGTATAATCAAAACCTTGTGAAAGCAAGCAACACCCAAAATTAGCCATTGTGACTCTTGAGACTGTTAAGTCCTTTAAACAAGAGACCTACCTCTGATACCAAATGTTGGACTTAGCTATCACCCAAGAGGGGGGTGAATTGGGTGTTTGATAAACTTTAGGAACTTTTAAAAAAAACTTTTCGCAATTTATAAATTGACAATTAGATATTCAAAGATGAGCATATATTGGAAATGTAAAAGATAAGGGAAGAGAGTATGCAAACTGTGATTTATCCTGGTTCGGTCCAATCTTTGACCTACGTCCAGTTCCTAAGCTTCACTTGAGATTTTCAATCCACTATTTGCTTTGAACTTGATTACACGTTCTGTACTTGAAGTAATCCTCTCACTAGGATTCACTCCCCCTTACAAACCGTAATCAATTCACTTGCTTGATCACACACTCTGTACTCGAAGTAATCCCACACTCGGATTCACTCCCCTTACAAGCTGTAATCACAACAAAGTGTTTCCCACTCAAGATCACCCAATCTTGAGTAACTCTCAGAATAATAGGATGTTTACAATGAATCTTCTCTCTCAGACATAAGTGAATAAACACTGAAGCACAATACATATAATCTCACTCTCTAAGCTAGATATATGATCATTGAGATATTCAGAGAGTAGATGAAGCAGACGTTAGAATATTGACATTTTCACTGTGTAAGCTCACGTCACTGTTCTCGTTCTCCCTCTTGTATCTATGTCACTTGTTCTTCGTTTCTGGGCTTCTTATATAGATGAAGAAGAGGAACTAGCCGTTGCATTTTCTTCTCTTGGATTCTTCAAAGTTCAGCTGTAAATCTGGAATATGACAGTTGCATATTTTCCTCTGTTTCTTCAATTCTTGGCTGGAATCTTGGATTTAGTTGTTGTAGATGGTCTTCCAGAATTCTTGTCATTCCATAAACTTAATTTGACTGTTTGAGATGATTCTTATGAGTTACAACGGTCTGAGCTGAACATCTGGGATAAGGGAGAAGGATCAGGCCTGTTCTAGGTTCGTCATTTAATGCATTTATCCTGGATCTTGATCTCACCTTGATCTTGGCTAAACCTTATCTGAAAAACACTCAAAACTTCATCAAGGACAATAATATCATATGAGGAAATAATTTCAAGAAGACCCATTAAGATTTCGCAGATCAACATCATTTGATTTTTCAAAATTCCCGATGCAAACTCGAGTTTGTTCTTCCAGAATCGAGTTTGGGGTTCATCCAAAAAGCATGTCTGTTGATTAGTGGTCTAAACTTGCAGTCTGTAAAAGCTAACTTGAGTTTATCGGGCTCTGGACTTGGGATGAAATTTTGGTCCGGAAGCTAAACTCGAGTCAATTAGTGACCAACTCGAGTTTAGGTCTATGTTTGAAGAACAAGCCTAAGTTCGTGATTTTACAGACTGCAGTTTGGGGTCATAGACTGGAGTTTGTAGTGTAGTCAAAATGGATGATCTTTCTGTATGATCCAGACTCGAGTTTGAGAAGCAAACTCGAGTTTCAGTGACTACTGAAATATTTGAGGTTTATCTGGGTCAACTGCAAACTGGAGTTTGGAAGGCCAGACTAGAGTTTGGGAGTCTATTGAGTTTTCTGGGTTCCTTTCTGTTTGGTCTAAACTCGAGTTAGGGAATCTAGACTCGAGTTTGGCTTGCTTGGGATTCTGAGTGCTCTCTGTATCTTCCAGACTTCAGGTTTGATTTGCAAACTGGAGTTTAGCTTAATGTGAAAATTTTGGATTCATTTGTGTCTGTATAGACTCGAGTTTGTCTATGCAGACTCGAGTTTGGCTTTTATGTAAAATTGAATATCTTTCTGTCAAGTCTCAAAACTGGAGTTTGCTAACACAAACTCGAGTTTTCTTCTCCATGGCTCAGTCAAATATCCTTCTCACAAGTTCTTTGCTTTATGACCTGATAAAGATCAATCCCTGGAATCTAGTACCTATCTCCATAAAGCTCTTTAAGTCTTCTTTCCATTGCAAGAAGAATCAGCTCCAAACTCACTGTATTCTGATAGTTATGATCTGATGAATGAAGGTTGTTCTTTGCCAGCGTTTTTGCAGCATCTTGAATTTATAGTCAACTTTCGAAGATCATATCTCACTCATTTGATCTTTTTTTCCCAAGATCTTTATGTTTCTAGAAAGGTATGTGAGTCTACTTTCATATGCCACAGATTTCAGCTCATTCTGATGTGTAGATTGTGAGATACACTCAAATCATTGAAGCTTGGTCTGCTGGGTGACGTTAACAGATGAGTCAACTTCAAAAACTCATATCTCTGTCATCTCAGCTTCTTTAAGCATGAAAATTTGTCCAGATGACGCATTGGATGTCTAGTTTCATACAAAATTGATTTCACCTTAAACCGATCTCTGGTTTGGAAGATATCATCAAATTACCAGAGGTCGCCAGTTCTGATCTTGAAACAGAGTTGGACAGAGTTGCTGAAAGCTTGCTAAACTCGAGTCATTAAGTGACTAACTCGAGTTTCGAGTTCCAAACTCGAGTTTAAATTGGCTAACTTGAGTTTTGCTGATCCAGAGACACCAGAGTTGCTGAAGACACTACAAACTCTAGTCATTAAGTGACTAACTCAAGTTTTGAGTTCTAGACTCGAGTTTTGTGTCCTAAACTCGAGTTTGCTCATAATCCAGAGGCAGATCACTTCCTGTAATGCAGTAAACTTGACTTTTGAGTATCTGGCTCAATTTTGCTCATCCAGAACCTGATATATGCTTGTTTTAACTCTGAATTGAGCCATCCCAACTTCCATTTGATCTTAGAGACTTCTAGAATCAAACTAAGAACTTGTATAATGATTTTCTCAGTTTATTCAGCAAGTTCTTCTTTCTTTCTTCTCTCTTCTTGATTATTCTCCATGAATTAACTCTTTCTTTCTTCTATTCTCTTGTTCTTTCTCCACATGAACAAATCTACATTAAATGTAGCAATTAGACAATGTATATGATATAAACTTTTTGATATAAACTTTTTGCTCTTACTAATGGCATCTATATAAGACATCATTAAAACTAATCATAACCAACAGAGAAGAATGTGAAGAAACTAAAGTAACGAGGGGCTTAAATAGATGGAGCACCATCGTTGGATTGTCTTTCGAAGCCGAAGAGACTATCAATCATCATTACAGAGTGTAAGGATAGACACGACTGCACCTCTTGGAATTTGGAACGAAGGAATTTTTAAGACCGCATATTCTAAGATAACCGATCTTATATGTGTTTTTAAGATCAATTAATTAAGGATCCAAGTACTTACACAACTACTCTAGGATACGAAGAGATTCATCTGACTAAAGCATTAAATTTTGGATGCAACTCCCAATATCGGAGTTTGTATCGATGACACTTTTAAAGATATTACAAATTTCAACTTAAATTCCGATTGGTTTAAATTAAAAATTAGTAATCTATAGGCCGATTTTAATTTTTAAAAATTAAAAATCAGGTCTTAAATATTATTACTAATTATTTATTGCCAATTGTATCCAATATTCTCACTTTCCCATATCTGAGACAGTGAAGCATATGTCCTGCCATGTGAAATGGAAAAAATTGAAGGACTTAATTTGGCCTTCTCAAATGCTGTATAATAAGCATTTGTGAAGTTTTTCACAAGTTGCCATATTAACATAAAAATTGGAGGAATTTTAGGACCGTCTATTTCATAACAGTTCAGTGCTGAATATTTTTTAAAAATATGTTTTTAATAATTTAAAAATATGATAGACTTTTAGGAGTGACGTTTTAATAACTATCCGGTCCTAAAAGTCATTTAGGACCGGCATTTTATATGTGTACGGTCCTAAAGGTCTTTTAAAAAATAAAAATTAATTAATTATTCTATTTCTTTTATACAGAACTTTATTTGCTCAAGATTTTATACAGAACTGAATCAACTGATATTATGTTCAAATCAAATCCCATATTCTCACATTCCCATTTTTCGTATCACTCTGCTCCCCTTTGCCCTAAACCAAGCTTGACAATGGTTAGATACAAGATAACCCCTCGCAGGACTACTCCTGAAGCTCGTTGGAGGATCTTGAGACAACTCGTTGGTTTACGTCATACTCAGACCAAGAAAACGTGTTCTATTCAGACGGAGGAGTCTCGGGTTGTTGGACCCATTGTTATTTCTAATGATGAAGAGGTTCCCGCTCCCCCTCTCCAGCCTCCTGGTCTTGACCCTGAAGAAGTGATACCGATGCGCATACAACAAGAAATTGCTGATATCCGACGTGAAATTTCTGCCGCTGAAGCCGATATCGACAAGACATTAGTTGATAATTAACTTTAGGACTTTTAGTCACATTGTATGTTGTTTTTGTTATTTGTAAGTTTGTTGTTCTTATTTTTCCTTTGTACTTGCACATTCTCCATTAATGTAGAAATCAAAACGAACTAAGCTTATTAATGGAAAAAACCTTATTCTCAACGTACTATCCTTTATTTTCATTCTGTTGCTGCTGTTGTTGAGCAAAAAAATATTCATTTGCTGCTGTTGCAATCTTGTAGTTTAATTTTAAAGAAAATGCGGACTTTCACTAAATTCTTATATTAAAAAAAATTGAGACTTTTAGGAGTGGATGCTTAATAAATAACCGATCTTAATGAATTCATTTAGGAGCGTATGCTTAATATGTAATCGATCTTAAAACTTCTATACCTTTAGGACCGGATGCTTTACAATTAACCGTTCTTAATGACATTAAATATAAATGATTCTGTTGCGTGGAAAAGTTAAATTTTCCTCTCTGAACTTCTCTTGTCCCGCCAAAAGTGATAATAACTCCTGTTCACTCTCAACTCTCAAGTGTTTGTGTGTTTCTTTTTCGCTGCCACGAGACAGATCTCTCGACAAGCTAGTGCTGGTCAGCTTATCACCTTCTGGTTGGTTCCTTAGCTAAACGGCGATAGACCTGTATGTAAGATGTGTATTTCATTAGTTACATATATATATATTTTATTTTTCCTCTTTTCGTTCTGGGTTATTCATGGTTTACTTGAGACATATCTGAATGACCAACAAGTGCACTTAGGGTTACTTTTGTTGTCTGCATTTATTTTCCGCATCATGCATTTATTTTCCTCAGCTTCTTGGATCGACTGTACGTGATACATTTATGAGCATGAGTGATTCTTCATGTTGCATTTAATGACCAAAGTCTTTTTTTGTTTGTTTTTGGAACAATACTAGATTGACTGTACGCGATACATTTATGTTGCATTCAATGGACAAAGTCTCACTCATATGCATTTAATGGACTTGGCTTAGTTTATGTGCAATTTTCAATTTTTTTGGATAATGTATGTTAAATCTTTCCATCTATATATAGGAATTATACTATGGATTGTAGTTGTATAAATGCGAGACGGACGAGTGTTGAATATGAGAATGGGGTGAGGGAATTTATAGAGTTTGCAAAAGGAAATGCCTATGATGGTAGTGGGAAGTTTTATTGCCCATGTGTTGAGTGTTTAAATGAGAGGCGAGTAAGTCCAGAAGTTATATACATACATTTAATTTGTGAAGGATTTTGTAAGACCTATACAATATGGATATGGCATGTGAAAAAGTTCCAAGTGCATCTCAACATGGTGAAGTATCCTTTGATGATAATGACACAGATATGGATGATCGCATAGAGGACATTATTCGTGATGTGGGAGAAGATGCTTTTGAGCAATCACATACATATGGTAATATGTGCAGTGATGTTGAGACCCCGCTATACCCTGGGTGTAAAAAATACCAATTGTTGAACACCGTTTTGAGATTGGTTAGCTTGAAAGCACGTTATGGATGGAGCGATAAGAGTGTTTTAGAAATGCTTGAGGCTTTTAAGGACATGCTTCCGGATGATAATGTGTTGCCTCTTCGGTACTATGATGCTAAGAAAATTCTTTGTCTACTGGGGATGGAGTACAAAAAGATCCACTCATGCCCGAATGATTGCGTGTTGTATAGGAACGAGTTTGAAGATAAGCAGAAATGTCCGGTATGTGAAACCCCAAGGTACAAGTCAAATAAGGGGCCTGCAAAAGTGTTGTGGTATCTTCCAATTATACCAAGGTTCAAGTGGTTGTTTGCTAATGAAAATGATGCAAGAAATTTGTGGTGGCATGCTGATGAGAGGATTTCTAATGGAAAGCTTCGACATCCGGCCGATTCTTCTCAATGGAAGAAAATCGATAAACTATTTATGACCTTCGGGGAAGAACGTAGGAACCTTAGGCTTGCCCTTAGCATGGATGGCATAAATCCCTATGGAAGCCTTAGCAGCATACATAGTTCATGGCCTATACTCCTGATTATTTACAACTTATCTCCTATGTTATGTATGAAACGAAAGTACATCATGCTGTCTATGTTGATTTCGGGACCAAAACAACCCGGAAACGACATTGATGTCTACCTTCAGCCCTTGATCGAAGACTTGAAGGAGTTATGGGAAGAAGGTGTCGATGTTTTTGACTCTTTCAAGAAAGAGGTCTTTAAAATGAGAGCCATGATATTTTGTACCATAAACGACTTCCTAGCATATGGGAACTTGTCAGGGTATAGTATAAAAGGCCATAAGGCATGTCCGGTTTGTGAAGAAGGCACACGCTACCATCAACTTCAACATGGAAGAAAGACGGTTTATCTTGGACATAGAAGATTTCTTAGACGGGGCCACCCATATCATCAATTAAAGAAAACCTTTTTTGGTGGCCAAGAGTATGAAGATGCTCCAATGGCATTGACTGGGGAGTAAGTGTATGAAAAGGTGAAAAATATAAGTGTCGTCTTCGGTAAGACTGCAAAGGGTAAAAAAGAAACAAATATATGGAAAAAGAGATCGGTCTTCTTCGATCTTCCATATTGGCGCAACCTTGATGTGAGACATTGTATTGATGTCATGCATGTTGAGAAAAACGTATGTGATAGCATTGTTGGCACGCTTCTCAACATACAAGGTAGTTCCAAGGATAGTGTAAAGGCAAGATTGGATTTACAAGTAATGGGGATACAGGAAGACTTACATCTAAGGCCGTATGGTAAGAGAACTTATTGTCCCTCGGCCTCTCATACTTTATCTAAGGATGAGAAAAGAAGTTTTTGTGAGTGTTTACATGGGACAAAAGTTCCCTCGGGGTATTCTTTAAATCTTAAGAGGCTTGTATCGATGAAGGACTTGAAATTAGTAGGCCAGAAGTCTCATGATTGTCATGTATTAATGCAACAGCTGCTCCCAATAGCTATTCGAGGCATTGCCGAGTATGATCTTCGACACATTTTGACTAGGCTTTGTTTCTTCTTCAATGCTGTTTGCAGTAAAGTGTTCGAGATTGAACAATTGGATGAATTGGAAAATGAAGGATATCTGATATTGTGCCAGCTTGAGAAACTTTTTGTTCCTTCATTTTTTGACATCATGATTCATCTAATTGTTCATCTAGTGAGGGAGATAAAGCTGTGTGGCCCTGTCCATTTACGGTGGATGTACCCAATTGAAAGATCTATGAAATTCCTAAAGGGGTACGTGAAGAACGCATACCGGCCAGAAGCATCAATTGTTCAGAAGTATGTATCTGAAGAGGCTATGGAATTTTGTCAAAATTATTTGGCCAAAGTAAGACATATTGGGCTTCCAAAACGTGAGCATGTTGAAGGGGGTAGACGAGGGGCCTCAGTACGGGGTGTGGATCCTTATGAATTGTCACAAGTCCACTTATACATCTTGAATAATGTTGATGAAGTTCAATCCAGCATAGCTGCACATAAAGAAGCTGTGAAGAAAGAAAATCCCTGAATGACTGAGCAAAGGTTGATTAGGGAGCATAACAGAACTTTTGCAAACTGGTTCAAACAAAAGGTCGAGGGAGAGGAATTTTTTTTCTGAGACAATCAAATGGTTAGCACGTGGTCCTGAGGTTGATGTCATTAGTTGGAATTCGTATGTGATCAACGGGTACACATTTTACACGAAGTCCCTAGATGATAGGAGCACTGTCTAGAACAGTGGTGTAATGTTAGAGGCTGAATCCATTCACTTCTCCAGTTTGAAAGACAAGCGGCCTAAATTGGCAGTCATGCCATATTATGGGGTTATTAAAGAGATTTGGGAGGTGGACTATGTCTTCATTAGATTTCCCATTTTCAAATGCAAGTGTATTAATGTCAATAATGGAGTTCAGATCGATCGGCTGGGATTTACATTAGTCGATCTCAATAGTACAAGTTTTGGAGATGAACCTTTTATTATGGCAGACCAGGCGAAACAAATTTTTTATATCATTGATTAAGCAAATAAAATGTGGTCTATAGCTCTCCAAGGAAAAAGGGTCATTGATATTGATGAGGAAAATGATGCAAATTATGGTCTTCCTAAGAGTACTCCTTTTTCAAGAGGTCTACCGGACATGAACGAAGAAGATGAAGCGGATAATGAACCCGGCATAAGAAATGATCATCAAGAAGGGATATGGGAAGATATCCCTTTATAAAAGAGTCATCAATTCATAAGGTAATATTCATCTACACAATTATTTGAAAACTTGAAGGTTTTAATTTACGTTTTAACTATATTCATTTCCTTCTTAAATATTTATATTCTTAAACAATGTCACTGACTGTGTTTTGTTCTTGTTTTTATTGTTCTGGCAAGCCAGGATCTGATCGAAATGGGCTAGCTTGTCACAAAAGAAGCTAGGAATGTTAGTTATGTTCGTTGTTAATGGCCGGGTGGGAATCTGATGAAGACAAGGTGAGAATTGGTATATATGTTCATTTAGGTGTTATACATTGTTATTTGTAACGCATTGTAATATGTATTTTTCTTATTGTATTAATTACATTCATTTGTTATTAGGTTTGTACTATAATAGCTAGTCATTCATTACGATGCCTGGTAAATAATATTTGTAATCCATTCTCAATTCAATTATAAATTGAAGCTTAGAGTATTGTCTTTAGATGCTGGATTTTGTGGCGAATTTGTTTTGAACAAGGGAAATATCCACTTTTAAGACTGGTCTATTGAAGGTCTGGTCTTAAAAGTCAGACTTTTAAGAGCGGAGGCTATTCCTTACGGTCTTAAAACTACTAATAACGGTCCTAAAGACGTTCTTTAAGACTGGTGTATTTGATCTCCGGTCTTAAAAGTGAGACTTTTAGGAGATGACTCTATTCTATAAGGTCTTAAAATTTACCTTTAAGACCACACTTATTAATTTAGTCCGGTCTTAAAAGTTATAATTTAAGACCGGTTATATGTTAAAGCAAAGTCTTATATTCTTTATTTTTGAGAGCGGTGTATATGTTTGACCGGTCTTGAAAGTTACATACTTTAAAGACCCGATGACATTTAGTTCGGTCTTGAAAGTGGGGTATCTAAGATCGGACTTTTTTGTCCGGTCTTATAAATTCTGGTTTTAAGACCGAACAAAATATATGTAATATAGTGCGATTTTTAAGACCTATTGTTTCTTACGTCTGGTCTTGAAATATTTCTTTAAGACCGGTTCGAGTCCGGTCTTAAAAGTTACGTATTTATAGGCCGCCTGGAACGAGACCGGTCTCTAGTCCGGTCTTACGGGGCCTATTTGGTCCAGTCTTAAAATACTTTTTTGTACCCGTGTGGTTCAGTGTAGTAAGGACAGTCACTTGAGTATGATTACATAATCACTTGAGTGGACTTGTTGTCTTACTTGAGTGTTGATGAATTTTGTCTCTAGTAGAAGATTGTTGACGAATAGCTCACTCGAGTGTGATTTAGGATCACTCTAATATAATTTGAACTACTTTAATTAAGAAATAATGGTTATGATATATTTTTGGGAATATTTAGAGAGAATTTTAGAGAAGAGATCTGAAGGTAAATTAGAGAAATTGTTGTTAAGAAAGTTTAAATGAGGATTTTCCAATTGGCATAAACAAGGGAAAATCCCATATTAAAGCAGCTTAAAATAGAGAAATTCTAAATTAGATTGTTAAATTCCATGAATCCCTAATTAAGTTATAGACCCAATTTAGAATTTCAAAATATAGATAAATTGACTTTATTCCACTATCCCTAATTAAGAATAGCTCACTAATAAAATTTTTATTCTCAATATTCAACTAGAAATCATTTAATTAATATTGGGGTTGATATGTTTTTTTTTTCCATTTTCTTGAATTATTTCTAATGATTCTTCCATAAAACATAAAATTTCTTTGATTTAAGTTAATCATATTTTATTTTATTATGTATTAATGTTAATATATATTTACACTTATTGTAAAAAAGATTACAAAGCATTAGAAGTCTTTTAAGAGGAGAAATGAGACTATATAGATGCAGTAATGTCATTTAATCTAGATTTTAAAATTTTATATTGGGCTAATAACTTAATCAAAGATTTATTAAATTTGCTAGCATTATTATTATTTTTTGTTTGGCCAAAAGAAGTCAATTTTATTACTATCAAAATAAGAGCTACAAACACCAATAGCCAAAGCCAAACAAACACTCAGAAAAACCTAGTCATACAATCTATCACACCACTTACCAAAAAAACAGTAAATCAAATACAGTGTAACTATTATTCTATTGTATCAATCATCTAACCTATACCTTCTCTATCAGTATTTCCATCAAAATTATCACAGAGACCTGTAACTATAGCAGCATTAGCAATTAAAATGTTGCTTAAAGAGGAAGTTGGTGACACCAACCAATCATGCTGGTACTTCCTCTTTGCCGCGTCTACTGCAAGATGATCTGCAGCTTTATTTCCTTTCCTGTTCACCAAAGAAAACAATGTTCCATCTAACTGGTTCAAGGAGTCCATAATCTCCCTTACCATATCATAGCATCTCCAATCACACCCATCACAATTGTTAGTGGTAACCATCTTATACAATACTTCACAGTCAGTTTCAAATATCACCAAGGACAATGGAAATTTTTTTCTACATTTAAAAGCTTCCGGCAATGCTATACATTCAGCCATAAACGGGGATTCAGCAATTATACTTTTCCCTATTCCCCCCAAAAACTCACCCACTGAATTTCTTCACACCACTCCAATTCTAGCATTACCTGTCTTCCCCATATATGAGCCATCTATGTTAATTTTTACAGTACCCATCATCGGTGCCTTCCATTTTGAGTGACAATGGAACTCTGGTTTAATCTTGCATACTTCAGCCTTTTCTCCCTTTTTTCTCGCTTTCTAGTACTCTTCTACCTGGATATTCACTCGTCGCACTACCTCCTTTGCCTCCGGCCATATGCCATTGAATACCCAATCACATCTTCTCTTCCAGATCCACCAACACATTGTTACAAACAAAGATTTCCCATACTCATCAAGTAACCCATCCCCTGTCAACATTTCACTCATCCACTCCTCACATCTCCTCATACCCCATTTACTAAATTTGAGACTTAAAGGACACCCAAACCAGCACAATTTAGTCCAGTTGCATAAAAATAGCATATGTTCAATTGTTTCAGGTTCATACAGACATAAAGGACAGAGAGGGGACATACTGCATTTTCTCTTATATAAGGCCTCCTTTGTGGCAACTGCTCCAGCTCCAATGCGCCATATGAAGTGCAAAATCTTTGGGGGAGCCACTACTTTCCAGATGCACTTCCATAGATTTTTAGGTATTGTATATGATACTCCAAGATCCTTTCTCACCACCACATCTTTATCTGCTCTTGCCATAGCATAACCTGATTTCACTGTGTAGCCTCCATCCTTCCTTGCTAACCATACCAATCTATCTTCACGATTAGCAACAAGAATTTTTATTTTACTAATTGCTTGTCTCATCTCCCAGTTAGCTTATGCTCAATTGTTGTTAGGTTCCAACTACCATTCTCTATTAATTCTGCTACTCTCATGTCTGCATCCTTTTGTGCTGGTTCAAGATTTTGGATTTTAAAACCATCCACATCCCTAATCCACTTATCCCTCCACACAAAAATGTTTCTTCCATTCCCCACACTCCAACAACTCTCTTTAAGCAACAACTCCCTTCCTTCTAATAGCTAGACCAGCCCCATGAAGGTCTTCTTCCTTTTTTGGCATTTAGAAAGCTTTCCTTTGGGAAGTAGATCCCTTTAAGGATTTTACACCACAAATCTCTAGGCTTATTTACCAATCTCCATGTTGTTTTAGCAAGTAGGGCTTTATTGAAACAAATGAAGTCTGTAAACCCTATTCCCCCCCTCTTCCTTTCTTCTAGTCATATTATCCTAGCTTCTCTAATGCATAGCTCCTTTCCCCTCTTTCTCCCCACCACAAATTAGATATTAGGCTATCCAACTCTATACAGGCCTTTTTAGGAAACATAAAGCATGACATTGGATATGTGGATATTGCATTAGCCATTGATTTAATCAATACTTGCCTCCTTGGATATGTTAACAATTTTTGCTTCCATCCCATAAGTTTTTGGCCAATTCGGCCTCTTACAAAAGCAAGAGCAGCTGCCTTTGACCTACCCTAAATTACAGGAAGTCCAAGGTATTTCCCTGGACTTTCTGAATGATTAATACCCATACAAGCCGAGACCCTATCCCTCACATTTCCTGGTGTGTTAGCTTTGAAGAACAAGCTAGATTTCTCAAAATTTATCAGTTGACCTGATGTAGCACAGTATACCTCCAAAACCCTTTTTAGCACTTTGCAATTATCCTCTTCCACACTAGCAAACAATATAGCATCATATGCAAAGAAACAATGCGACAATGCAGGTGCTTTCCGAGCCAATTTAACCCCTTTCACATCTCTATTTACCACATACTTCTGTATCATGAGTGATAAGGCCTCAAGAGCAATCACAAACATATAGGGGGAGAGAGGATCCCCCTATCTTACTTTCCTTCCTGGACTGAATGTACTTACATTGCATCCATCCACTTGCAATGTGAATGCAATAGTAGTGATACAACTCATTATCCACTTTACCCACCCTTGGCAAAATCCCATTTTCAACACCACCGCCTCCAAAAAATCTTATTCTACACGGTCGTATGCCTTGTTCATATCAATCTTCATTGCCATTTCCCACTTGTTGCCCCTCTTCTTGTGCTTTAGATAGTGGAAGGATTCATGTGTTATAAGGATGTTATCTTAAATCATCCTTCTAGCAATAAATGCTCTTTGATTTGGTGATATTATCTTGCTCATCACCCCCTTCAATCTCCTTGTTAATATTTTGGCAATTATCTTATAAGATACATTGCATAAACCTAATGGTCTGAACTGTTGTACCCCCTCCGGTCTGTCTACTTTAGGAATCAGCACTATATTAGTTGAGTTCAACAAATTTATACCCGCCCTTCCCTCAAAAAACTCCTTCACAATCCCACAAACCTCCCTATTTATTTCTCCCCATGTTGCTTGGTAGAATATTGCTGAATATCCATCAGGTCCAAGAGCCTTATTAGCTCCAATTGCAAAATCTGCTTCCTCAGTTTCCTGGTCCAGCACCGGTTTCATCAGTTTGCTGTTATCTTCATCTGTTACCACATTGTCTATATAGGCCAGCACTTGCTCCATAGGTCGAGGTCCACTTGTACAAAACAGATTTTGGTAATAATTACTGAAAGCATTATTTATTTCCCCACTGTCTTCTAACCATACGCCACTATCATCTTTCAGCCTTACAATCTTGTTTCTTTGTCTTCTTTGAACCACACTGTTGTGAAAAAACTTAGTATTTCTGTCACCATGATTCAACCATTGAATTTTGGACCTTTGCCACCAATAAATTTGCTCTTAAGACCAAGCCTCCTCTAATTGTCTTGTCAATTCTTCTGTTACCGCTACAAATTCCTCCGATAATGGGCCCCTTTTGCAGTCTTCAATCTTCACATTTAGTTGATCAATTAATTTTCTGAAATTTGGTATTGTGATTTTACTTCACTTTACCAACTTCTTCCTACAGGCCTCCAGTCTATCCACTAACTCAATCACCTTTTTCTTTGCTTCTTCTTCTACACTATTCCATCCCTCTCTGATCATTCTTAGAAAGTCATCTTGTCTCACCCAAATAGCTTCAAAACGAAAAGATCTTGGCGTTTTTCTTTCTACACACAGCAATCAATTAATAATACATGATGATCTGATCCTACTGAATTTATGTGGAACACCATTTCATGTTCAAACCCTTCCCTAAACTCCACATTTCCCAATGCTCTATCCAGTCTCTCCCTTACTGTTGCACCAATACGATTATTGCACCATGTATATTTAGCCCCCTTAAACTCCAAGTCCATTAGATTACAATCCGATAGCAATCATTGGAAGTTGATAATTTTTCTCAATGATCTCGGATTTCCTCCTTCCTTTTCAGACTATGAAAGTATGTCATTGAAATCACCTGTTAACAGCCACGTCTCATTAACTGAATTTGCTATATTCCTTAGCAGATCCCAAACTGAACTTCTTTCTCTTTCTTTTAGAGGCCCATATACAAAGGTCATGTATCTTGGAGAATGGAGACTAGAAGCTATAATTATTACATAAATCACATTTTTGGACTTATATAAAACATCCATGCTGATGCTTTCATGCCACCACAGTGCCAAACCCCACGCCAAACCTTCAGGTTCCACATATAATTCCTGCTTGTATCCACATTTGTTTTTTATTCTTCTCAATCTTGTTGCCTTCATTTTTGTTTCCATTAGGAAGATGATTGAAGGATTTTTCTTTTTTATCAAATCCTTCAAGTTTCTAATTGTCAAGGCTCTCCCTAGACCTTAACAATTCCAAGAAAAGATTTTCATGGCAATCTTGTGGCTGTTATAGGCCAACCACCACCACCTTCAGTTTTCAATGCTTTCCTCTGCCCATTTTTTGCCCTGAATACAAAATCATATCCATTATAATCCTCTTCTGCTTCTATTTTTCCTTCCTCTATCACATCCATAATTTCCTCATCTGTCTTTTCCTTCCTCTTATTATTTCTTCTAGCTCTTGCTTTAATCTTCTTTAAACTAGCGACATAGTTTGAGATATCCACTAGTGGCTTCTGAGCATCTGTATAAACCTTCCTTCTCTTCTTAATTCCTACCTCCCATTCTTCATCAGCATTCCTCGAGTCCCAAGCCACTTATACCAGTTATTACATTCTTCAATTCGTTCCCATTGTAGAGGACCATGGTTCTGGATTCCACTGATCACCAACAAAATTCTCTAATTGATTGTTCAGATTTTTATCCTCTACCTCAGCTACGTTTTCTTTTGCCTCCGAATTCATAAATTTTCCACTACTATCCTCCATCTCTCCTCTATGATTTTTATCAGCTTCCTTCACATAAATTCTCCTAGTAGAATATCCTTCCTCTTCCTCTCCCCTTCGTTCTGTCTTTCCTTATTTGGTTATTTAGATGGTAAAGATGTCTTCATTATCTTCTTCTTCTATTTTTGCTGATCTGTGCAATTCCTCTTTCATTTTTTTCTCTACTATTTCTTCTTTTTTCTTCTGCAAATATCTTGCTTCAACTTCCTCCTTACTTATTGCTACCAATGTCTCCTCCCAATTCCAGCATACACTTGCCATAATCCAGGCGCCATATCTCGGCTCTTGTGGCTGATAACACGACATCAACTTCTCCTTTTTACAAGTCCTGTTATCATGACCTACCTTCCTGCAATTAAAGCATAAGTTCTGAAGTTTTTCATATTTCACCTCTATCCATAGTTTCCTACCATTAGGTCTAGGCAGCCAAAATCCATATGCTAAAGGTTTCTTTAAATCAATTAAAACCCTAGACCTTAGAAAATTTCGGAAATACCTTTCTCTATATTGCGGATCTTCAGCGATGAGGACTTCTCCAACGTGTTCTCCTATTTTAACTGCATTCTCTAGACATAGCGCCTCCAGTGGAATATTATGCAATTGGATCCAGATCGGACAGCAGCTGAAGTCTAATTCCTCATATGCCTTGTATTTCGATCTCTCTACCAGGTTCAATAAACTTCTATTAATCGACCATGGCCTGCCTCTAAGGATCCTGTAGAAATCATCCTTTTCTGCGAATTTAAACATAAACGCACTTCCAGTTATCTCCATCACTTCAAAACCAAAGTTGAGATTCCACACTTTCCTCAGAATCGTCTCCATCGTGAATCTCGTATAAGACTTCTTTGCTAATACTTTTCTGATCAGAATCCTCTCCGATTCCACTTCTCACCATTCCAGCGGTGTCGTGATTTGCGTTTCCTCCATACTCTCAAATGGATTGCATCGCCTTCACTTCCTCTCCATTGTACCACCGTCTAGATACCTCTGTCAACCCTAAACCGCCATACCTCCCTTCACCGATACTCTCACGTGTAACGGAGAGAGAAAATTACTCCCGCATGAGTGCGCGGGGAGAGTTTTTTTGATTTTTTTCTAGCATTATTTAGAATTTTCCTATTTCACACAGTTTTATATAGAATTTTCTCGAAACAAAGCCACTTCGTTACGGTCGAATTTTCAACAAAATGTCATTATCAATTACATAACCTTCGGTTTATTTATTGGAGTCCAATTCTCCACGAAGTGAACATCTTCAGCTTAGCAAACGATCATCTTATTGGAGTAGTCTAAGCTCCTTTTTCCAACCCAGAAATGGCGTCGGAGCTCCAAATCTTTTCACCTTCTTCAATCTTTTCCTTTTCCCTCTTTTGGTTCATGGTAGTTTTCATATTTTGGAGATCGAAATCCAAAAATTCAAACTCGAAGTTGCCTCCAGGGCCGCCTAAGGTACCTATCCTGGGGAATATGCACCAGATTGGAGCCATGCCTCATCAAACCCTTGCGAAATGGGCAAAGCAATATGGGCCTCTCATGCATCTCAAGCTTGGAGGACTTTCGACCATATTGGTATTCATCCAGATTTCCATTCTGATTCATTTAAATTCTTAATTATGGTTTTCAGTATGGGATTTAGAGTTTTACCGTCAATATATGCTTGTTTGGGTGCCGTTGATATGTAAAGTTTTTTGAGCTTTACAACCAAATAACTGTGTTACTGTTGTTAATGCTCTGTCTTGATCTTGCAATAGGTATCTTCTCCTGAAATGGCCAAAGAAGTTATGAAAACCCATGATATCATCTTTGCAAATAGGCCTTATGTTGTTGCTGCAGATATCATCACTTATGGCTCCAAGAGCATGAGCTTCTCTCCATATGGGAACTACTGGAGGCAGATGAGGAAGATTTCCACGTTTGAGCTGCTAACCCCAAAGCGTGTGGAATCTTTTCGACCCATTCGCGAAGAAGAGGTTTCAAAACTTGTCAAGGAGATAGCTTTGAGTGAAGGGTCAGTGATCAATCTTACCAAGAAGATTAATTCTATGGCCTATGGCATGACTGCTAGGATAGCTTTTGGTGCGAAATCTAAAGACCAAGAAGCTTATATAGGACTTATGAAGGAGGTTTCGAAGTTGGTAGGAGGGTTCTCTCTGGCTGATTTGTACCCATCAATTGGAGTTCTTCAAGTTTTGACAGGTTTAAGGTCTAAGGCTGAGAAGGTTCATCAAGAAATTGACAGGATACTTGGGAGCATAGTAAAAGATCACAAGGACAGAGATGAACAAACAGAAGCAGCCTATGAAAAAGCAGAAGATATAGTTGATGTTCTGTTGAAGCTGCAGAAGCATAATAACCTTGAACTTCCTCTATCTGATGAAATGATCAAAGCAACCATATTGGTTAGAATCTTGCTATTATGAATATCCTTGCATATTTGGCACTCAAATAGAGGAAAAAATTAACTATCAAAGATACTATAACGGTTTTAGAGAAATGAGTTACATGTTTGAACCATATTCATTCTTAGTACTTGCTTTAAATGTGGCCTGATGCATGAAACAATGTCACCCTGTAAAGTCATTGATTCTCTTTGCTTGACTATTGTTAAATGCAGGCAGAAAAGGAAAGACTTAAATACGATGATTAGATGTTAAATATGAACTTGTGCTTTACCATTTAGTGATCATATTAAATGCAGTTCTATGTGGTTTATAAATGCAAAAGTTGCTACAAATCTTGAAGTGAAAGTCTGTATACAGTAAAAGGAAAGAGGAAATTGTAGATAACTCACCTGAACATACTTATAGTTTCTTATCAGATTATTATAAAGTAGTATCACTAGATCCATGCTATTTACCTCTTAGTCTGACAATTCTAAGAAGCAGCAAATCAACTTAAACTTGTACAAAATGATTGGAGTGACAATAGGAAAAAGCCACTTCTCTTCAAAATCTAGATTCTTGAATTTGAAACTATCTTTTAGTCAATTTTTGGAATCATCATCTAGTAGAAGCTACTGCTATAAGTTGTTGAAATTCTTTTAATGATTGTATGTCCTACAGGACATATTTAGTGCTGGAAGTGGAACTTTTTCAAAAACCGTGGAGTGGACATTTGCTGAGCTTGTAAGAACCCCAAGGGAGATGGAGAAGGCACAGGTTGAGGTGAGAAAGGTCTATGAAGGAAAAGGTTATGTAGATGAAGCAAGTGTTCATGAACTGAAGTACTTGAAGTCAGTCATCAAAGAAGCATTGCGTCTGCACCCTCCAGTTCCATTGTTACTCCCAAGGGAATGCAGTGAGAGATGTGAGATCAATGGGTATGAGATTGCACCTAAAAGCAAGGCGATGGTTAATGTATGGGCAATAGGGAGGAATCCTGAGTATTGGTCTGACGCTGAGAAATTTTACCCAGAAAGATTCATTGATAACTCAATGGATTTCAGAGGAGCAGATTTTCAGCTCATTCCATTTGGTGCTGGAAGAAGGATGTGTCCTGGCATAACATTTGGAGAAGCTAATGTTAAACTTACACTTGCAAATTTGCTGTTTCATTTTGATTGGAAGATGCCTAATGGGGAAAAGCCAGAAGACCTAGACATGGATGAATCCTTTGGCATGTCTGTAAAGAAAAAATATGATTTGGAGTTGATTCCTATAAAGTATAGCTCATCTGCAATTTAATACGGTAAATTGGATGGAGCATGGAAAAGTTATAAAGTTTAAACATATATATAATTGTCCATTGAAGAAGTTCCTGTTGTTGTCATTAAATGATAGGATTGCATTTTTCTATCCCTGTTTTTTTCCCTTGGGTTGTTGATTGTTGTCTTTTATGATTTGGGTAGTTGCTGAGATTTTGAGAGTTTCTTTTGCATCTTTTCATAATGGTTGGAAAGAGGAAAAATGATCTGAGTCATAAAACCAATAGAATATATAGTAACTCAATAATTTAAAGCAAGCTTGGTACTTCTAGACTGCGGACATATAATGATATAAAATTCTAAATATTATAATGCATTGGATTTGGATGGGATCGTTTATTTAAGTGCAACCCAAAGTATAAATAATAAAAAAAATTACTTCCTCTTGTTTTTAATATAAGATTTAGTTTGAAGTTTAATTAAATTATTAAAATAGATCTCGGATTGATAAATAAATTTGAGAATCTAAGATATCATATTCCAACAAACTATTGTTGGAAGTACTCCATTGAAAGCTAAATAGAACTACCTTCATCTCACCTATAGAATTCTACTTTTTGTTTATTTATTTTTTCAAAATCAAATACTGTAATAATGTATATTAACATTTAGCCTCTAACAAGAAAGCGCCATCTTGGTAATCAGAGAAAGAGAGAGAAAGACGGAAAGAAAGCACTCACTTGACCAATAAACTATTAGTTGTGATTATAAGCTACTCACCCTCTAAGAAAAAAAAATACAAGTTTAAATTATGAGAAGTACACTTATTAGGAGGGGTGAAAACATTTTTTAGCTCGAAGTCTTGAAAGAAATTATACCGTTTAAAAAAAAAAAACAAAAAGGAAAGCACTATCTTACCCCAAAATAAAAATTCAATATCTCTTTTCTCAACAAAGATGGTGGCTTGCAATAGCTATATATGTTTCCTCTTTTGTTTTTGTAATAAATATGACGGGAAAAAAAAATACCAATTACAAGTATTATGTTTATTTACGCAATGAAAGAACTATTGAATTTTCTACATATGCTTTTTTTGTGTTTTTGACTTTTTCCCTTTTATTTATAATTTTATTTTTACCTGAATAATTTGATTGATTGGCTGGTCCGATTTTAATTGTTGCTTTAGCATCTTCACATATAATTGTTCAAGTAATCTAAAATAGAAAAGCTTAGAATGAAAATGTGTCACGCCTGCCCTTGTAGGGCCTCTATTTATCAGAGTTATCATGCACAATTATCAAAGTAATTTGGATGACTTAATTGTGGAACAAAAGTTTCCTGAAAATAACTTAGTTTGAAAACATAGGGATACATTCTTCACGATGATACCTATCCTATAAGGGAATTTAATACAATAATTCGAAAGTAGGCAAATGATAAACGAATTAGTACAGTCCAACTACTTATACTATCACAAAAGTCTCTTCTGCTGTAACCCTTATAGCTGCATCTTGCCTCTTGATCCCTCTTTCATGCGGTTTGGAGTTCAAATAAATGAAACTCAGGGTAACAATTAATCTTATATGCAAGTATGAAGTATAAATGACCACATAACACATGTTAAGCACAGAATAATTTACAGTAAACAAGTCGCACTGTAACCGCAATTAACGGCCAATGACTGCAGCCCTTTAGGACACGCAGCCCTAATTTATAGCTAGGGTACGTACATGCAATTATCTAGCAAACATGATTAATCATACATCAACACATACATACAGGCTAATAAGATAACAGTTACCCACCTTAGTCTTGAATCCTTAAATTTCGTCCGAAGATGCTAGGATCAGAAGAGGCGTCAAGGTATATGCCTATAAACATTTATCATTACCATTACTCACTTCTAGCATCTAAATAAGCACTTGATAATAATACTCTTTCTATAAATCTGCCTATTCCTACATAAAGATGTTTATCATATCCTTAGAGGGTGCTGGGATTGTGATAAGTGTGTGTGTTGAGGTGATGAGTTATTCTTGCCGAGATCGAGTTTGTGTGTTTGGATTGATATGTTTAGTTGTGGTTGCCGGGATAGGGTTGTGTGTTGTGGTTGATGTTTTGAGTTGTGGTTGACGGGATAGGGTTTGCATGTTGTGGTTAAGGTATTGAGTTGTAGTTTCCGGGATAAGGTTTGCATGTTATGATTGATGTGTTGAGTTATAGTTGCCAAGATAGGTTTGCGTGTTGTGGTTGAGGTGTTGGGTTGTAGTTTCTGGGATAGCGTTTGCGTGTTGTAGTCGATGCGTTGAGTTATAGTTGCTGGGATAGGGTTTGCGTGTTGTGGTTGATGTGTTGAGTTGTAGTTGCTGGGATAGGTTTTGCGTGTTGTGGTTGATGCGTTGAGTTGTAGTTGGCCAAGATAGGGTTTGTCTATTGTGAGCGCAAGAGATGGACGGGTTAAGGAGATTGTCAGGATTGCGATATACTATATATGCTAAGATGATAACAGGTTATGAGATGATATTGAAGTCGTTCCCCATGGCTTTCCACTATACAAATAAACACACTACCCAAGCTTTTTTTCCCCTTATCATACATAAACAACATTGAAATATGCATTTCAGAAACCCAAATCTATCTCTCTTCAATGCAGCCCCAAATATATTGTTTTTGCAACAGAGAAGTCTTACAGCTTGGTTTCTATAGTTCCTTTTTAGCATAAACTTCCTAGGTTTGCTTGTATAGTTTATCGCTCAAAGTTCCATTGAAAATAATCAATAAAAACTGGGATGATTACCTTTAACTTGTTAGTTTGCACGTTGTGATCTTTACTGAAATCACATACCCCCATCCCCGTTGCCAATCTTAGGGGAAAGGTGAGCAAGGATCAATCACAACAGACCCCCTTCTCTCTCTCTATATCTATCTATCTATCTATCTTAGACTTAATTTTTGCTTGCAGCAAGATGATGGGAGTTCCAGGAACAACACTTATATAAGGACTTGAGAGTCATGTTCGATTGGAAACAAATCAGAGGTAAATAGTGTTAAATTCAAAATGTTTGGTGAAAAGTCTGGAGAAGTATGGTGCCGTTGGTCTTGCGTGTTTAGAGAGTGAGTGATTTACGCCAGTGAAGCATGACTAATGGGATTGGCTGACAGCTTTTTCTTTGCTACATTTCGTGGCTTCCTCATATTGATTATTATAATATATTTAGTTGGGTGTTCCTTGTGGGCTGGATTGGTTTAATTAGGCTGGAGCAAACTTAATTTGAGTAGTTAAATAAATACCTTTATCCCAAAACAAATGAATCAAGAGAGGAATAAGTCTTAATTCCCAAGTAGAATTATTCTTAACGAAAATTTATAGTAAATCTCTATATATTATTCCAACTTTTAAAATTCTCCAAAATTTAGGATATTACAAAATGAGGAATGGCATAATAATTTATTGAGACTTCTTAATCATAGTTGAGGAACAAAATATTTGACATTTTAAAAGCTGAATTATGTTTGGAATACATAATAATTTTTTAATCAAAACATGTTCCATGCAATGATATACTAACTTCCGTTGTTAATATTAATACCAATTGACTTGTTATTTTGGAAAGATTAAAAAAGATAGATAAATTAATTTAAAGTATTTATTTATATAGTTTTTCTCCAAACTAACTTGTATGACTTAAAAAATGATATATTATAACAATATACAACAAATACTATAATTTATGGGATCAAATTCAACATTGGTTATATTTTTCTGAAACTTTGGATGATGACAATGTGACCAAGAACCATAATTTTGCCATCTTGTAAAGCACGGGGTACTTTGGCCTTTAATATAAGACATCAATAAGCTAATTTGAAGAGATTAAGTAATCAAAATAAATTAGTTGATTATAGTATATGTTATATGACTTAGAGCTACAATTTTTCTATCATGTAAAGCACAAGGTATTGTGGTCCTTAGTATAAGATCCTAGTAGACTATTTTAAGGAGATTAAATAAGCAAAATAAATTATTTAATTATAGTATATGTCACATGATTTCTCTGAAATATATTAGTTTATAAGTCATATAAATTAATTGGAAAAAATGATGAATAAAAGTATTTTAACGTGATTTATTTAACTCCTTTGATTTCTTTAAATTAGTCAAGTGGATCTTACATAAAGGGACATATGTACTCCTTCCAACCCTTTTTATAAGATGCCAAAATTTGAATTGTATTGATCTCTTTTATCATAACTAATTAAGAGTTATTTAGACATTAAATGAGTTTTTTATTTTTTTTATTTTTTCCATTTTGCCCCTCTATGTGTGTGTGTATTGCATTAATTAAAAAGTTGGTGATACTTAAATTTACTCTATTTTTCTTTCTTAATTTCCCCCTTATTAATAGGATGTATTTGAAAAAAAAAAGTTTATTTTTGATGTATTTATAATATTTAACTAATTTTAACCATTTTATTAAATAAGACTAGAGGAAGTGGTATTAATAGGGGGTTAGATTTAGTCATAAATTAAATATAAGACTTCGATCAATTCACGTTGTTGGCTAAATTTATAATTTTTCCTTAGAATATCCCTATTCATTCATTAAGAAGTTCTTACTTTCTATTCAAATATAGTCTACCTCATCACAATGAAATATAGTGTTTTAGAAAAACTAACATATATTTATCAAAAATAACTAACATAATTAATTTCCTCAATCTATTTAAATTAGTTAATTAAATCTTACATTATGAAAAAAAATAGTATATTTTTAGATATTAAAAGTTACACGATTTCAGATAAATGGGAAAAGACATGAGACAACTGGTAATGAAGAGCCTGTTCAGTATGGCTACAAGGAAAAAATGCCCAACGATAGTGAGAAATGCCCAACAGAAAAAGAAAAAAAAAAGACTTTTTCTATAAGTCATTTTTTTTTCTGCTTGTGGTGTAACTTTTTTCGGCTTATGAAGAAAAATGTCAGGGATTAAATGATATAATAAAAAATATACTATTAAATATTCATTTGCATACATTTTACTTTATTCATTATAATATATTTAATTAAGTATGATAGAGTTTTGTAATTTTTAATAATAATTTATTTTTTATCATATTTAAATTTATTTTTTTATATTCAATTGTCATAATATATACAACTAATATATATAAGTAATATTCAATAAGATTCATGTTATTTTCAATCATTTTTCCTCTCAAATAATTATCCAAATAAGAGCTCATCTGAAAAAAAAAAAAATTACTTCTGTCATTGCTATCCCAAACATAATTCACATTTATAATATGAATTTTTTAAAAAAAAACTCATATGAAAAAACCCATCCAGAAAATAATCACTTCTGCCATTCCAAACAAAGTAATAACCTCATGATTGTGAAAGCAAGAAGAATTGAATCAACATAACCTTTCCCTTTTCTACATTATGACATGGGGGAGCTCAACCGTTTCCCACATACCAATAGAGGCACCATACTTGATTATTATTGATCTATTTCCAACGCAAGAGAGGCACCATCTTTAACTCATTATAATAATAACAAAATGCCTGATTACATACTCCATGAAACAATTTCTGGGGGAAAACACGTGGCTCGAGTTATTGTGTTTTGAAAGGGACAAATTTTGAAAGTTGTCAAACTACGAAAGCACGGGGTTGAAACTTAACTGGAAGAATTACTACGATGTTGTAAAAAAGGGAATTAATTATTAAAATATCTTAGTAACATTACCTACTCTGCCGTTGTTATTGAAAATTCTTATTATCTTAATTTATTTTTAAGTCTAAATTAATTACCTCTTATAAACCAAAGATAGTTAATTAATTTATTAATTATGAGCTAAATTTTCAATTTTTTCATTATCTATATTTTTCCCAAAAATCAACATGAATACTTTTTTTTGTTTATTTTAATTAATAGGAGTAAAAATAAAAAAATGTATTTTTTATTTTGAAACTAAACTTGAAATAAGGACTACAATTTTTCATCAAAATAGATTTATAAATATCATCAGAGTGGTAGTTTGAGAGGAGATTGAGGTTTGAGAGAAGATGACTCAGTATGCAGATGCAAACGATGGGTCTGGAATATAATAGAGCTCTTTGCTGTTAGGTTTGGATAATGGAGATGGAGGAGAAAAAAAGCTCACAGGAAAATAAAATAGAAGGAGGGTAATTAAATTGGGGAAACTTGAATTTTAAGAGAAAGGCATTTTTGTATTTTTCCCATTAGATTTCAAAGATGGACACTTGCCCCCCTTATCATGCACGTGCGTCCACCTCTGTTAGTTGCAAATACTGTTTGTAAAACTGATTATTCTACTTTTGGTTATGACACTGATCATTATTAATAAACATGTACCAACATAATATGAAATAGAACGCTAAGTTAAAAATTTGGGTTAAAATATAAATTTAATAATAATGTTTTACTAAAAGGGTGTTTAGCATAATATATATATATTTTTGTGTAAAATTACATATGAGTAATTTAAAAGTGGAAAAAATAACAAAATTGTTAGCTTATACTCTTTCTGATTCTAAATATAAAACATAATTTATTTTTTTAAAGAAATTAAAGAAGTTATTTAAATTATTTTAGAATATTTTTTTCTAAACTAATTAGTCTAACTAATAAACTGATATACTATAAATGATATGATTAAGTAATTTATTGAGTTTTTTAATCCATCTAAAAAAGATTAACTATAACACCTTTCCCTCTCATCACTGGCCACAACTTTCGTGCCAGTGAGAGAACATTTTGTGGTCCCTTTGGATGCTACAATAGCCACCAGAGCTTGGGCTCCAGGCAACAACTTCGGGAAATGTTATGCTCCCTTGTCCATGTCAACACTCTCACCGTGGCTGAATTTTGTAAATCTCAGTACTTGCCAAGTTCAATTGCATTTACTTTTACTACAATACATTTGCTTTGCATCTTATTCAATTAGATCTAATAAATCGCCTATAATTATTATTTGTTTTGTGCTTGCAGAATGCCCCTTTGACAGAGCTGCAACAAACAACAATTATATCCCTTCAGTTTGATCGATGAGAGTTTTAAAGAGCTTGGCGATAGGGTCAACAATGGCCGGACTGAGCTTGAAGCCACCTTTGGCAATGGTGACGGTGTCACGGGAGCCACGGTACATGCACTCCCACAGCTCATCGGAGTGTAAGGAGTAAGTGGCCGGTGTATGTGATCTGAGGGAGAGAAGAGAGAGGAAGGCGACGGTGAGGTGTTGATGTGGACAAGCTGGAGAACATTTTACCAGACTTCGTAGGGAATCAGTTTTGGTGGCACCTTTTGTCCATCCCGTGTAGACCATTTAGATGGGATTTAGGCAGTCCACAGTTGATTTTTTTTTTACTTTTTATATTTTAAAAAAATTATTTTAATGGATAAAAAATATAAAATAAAGATAATCTCTTAATTAATATTTATTAAAAAAATAATTTTTTTTTCATTTAAAAATCATCAATTTAAAATAATCAAATATAGACTATACAGATCTCATATAGACATTCTAGATGGGATCAGCAAAGGATAGACTCAAATACTACTACAAAATAGGGATTTAACGCCCCCCAATTAATGTCCATTTTAAAAAAAATAGACGTTAAAAAGTAGGCAGTGACACTATTGTAATTTTCTCCTTACTTTTAATATTCGTTTTATAGAAATGGATGTTAAAAGTGTACATTTAACGTCTGTTTAATAATTTTCTCTTTACTTTTAATATCCATTTTATAGAAACTGACGTTAAAAGTGTATAACGACTGCACCATTTAACTTTTTTATTTAATTTTGATAAACAACTATTGTTTTATTAGAAACAGTCCATTGAATATGTAGTTTTTCCAAATATGTAGCCTAACATTTCGATGGTTAAAAGAAGAAATCTAACCATGTGTGTGTATGTGTATATATATATTTTGATAGATTAGAATTTTGATAGTTAAAATAAGAAATTTTTGAAGGATTGATTTTATTTTATATTTCTTTTTTTAGTTTCTAGACTGGTTTTGAAAACCAGTCCTTGAAAGTGTGTGTGTGAACGACTGGTTATATATATATATATATATATAATCCCATATTTATAGCTATTTCTGATATGTAGCCTAGAATTTTGATAGTTAAAATATTAAATCTTTGACCAACTGGTTTTATTTATTTATTTTATTAGTTTCAACCATTGGTTTTGAAAAACCAGTCGATGAAACTAAGAAATATATATATATATATATATATAACCAGTTGTGTATATATATTCCTAATATGTAGTCGAGAATCTAGATAGTTAAAATACTAAATCATTAAACGTTCTATTTATTTATTCTTTTAGTTTCTACGACTGGTTTTGAAAAACCACTCGTAGAATATATATTCAAATTTTAATATATATATATATATATATATATATATATATATATATATATAGACACACACACATACACATATATATATTATCTCATATTTATATATATTCCTAATATGTAGCCGAGAATTTAGATAGTTAAAATACTAAATCTTTGAATGTTCTATTTATTTATTTATTTATTTTTAAAGTTTCAACGACTGGTTTTGAAAAAACGGTTGTTAAAACTCAAATTATATATATATATATATATATATATATATATATATATATATATATATATAATCCCATATTTATAGCTATTTCCGATATGTAGCCTAGAACTTTGATAGTTAAAATACTAAATCTTTGAGCGACTGGTTTTATTTATTTATTTTTTTTTCTGAGTTTCAACGACTCGTTTTGAAAAATCAGTCATTGAAACTAAAAAATATATATTCATACATACATACGTACACACACACATATTGGGTTTAATGTTTCTACCTCATTTTATCTGCCTCACTCACATAAAAGCGAGTGGGCCCCACTATCAAGAGAAGAGAGAGAAAATAATAATGGGACCCACTTATTTTTATGTGAGTGAGGCAGATAAAACGTTTTTGCCTTAAAGGCAGAAACATTAAACCCATATATATTATCTCATATTTATATCTATTCCTAATATGTAGCCAAGAATGTTGATAGCTAAAATACTAAATCTTTGAACATTTTATTTATTTTTTGAGTTTTAACGACTGGTTTTGAAACATCAGTCGTTGAAACTAAAAAAATATATTCAAATTTTAATATATATATATATATATATATATATATATATATATATATAAAATCTCATTTTTATATCTATTCTTAATATGTAGCTGAGAAATTTTATAGTTAAAATACTAAATCTTTGAACATTTTATTTTATTTTATTTATTTTTAGAGTTTCGACGACTAGTTTTGAAAAACTAGTCATTGAAACTAATATATATATATATATATATATATATATATATATATATATATAAAATCCCATTTTTATATCTATTCCTTATATGTAGCTGAGAATTTTGATAGTTAAAATACTAAATCTTTGAACTACTCATTTTATCTTTTTTTTTTGTTTCAACGATTGGTTTTGAAAAACCAGTCGTTAAAACTTAAATTTTATAACACACACATGTATGTATGTATGTATGTTTTCCCATATTTATAGTTATTCCTAATATGTAGCCTTTAGTTTTGATAGGTAAAATACTAAATCTTTGAACGATTGGTTTTATTTGTGTTTTTTTTTTTTTGAGTTTCAACGATTGGTTTTGAAAAACCAGTTGTTAAAAGTATATATATTTGAGTTACAATGACTGGTTTTGAAAGACTGGTCGTTGAAACTCAAATTATATATATATATATATATATATATATATATATATAATTTATTTATTATCCCATATTTTTCTCTTTATACACACAGCCACCATACGTATTTTATTTTATTTTATTATTTTTTTTTTGAGTTTCAACGAATGGTTTTGAAAGCCAATAGTTGCAACTCAAATTTTTCTCTTTAGACTAGACACACACACACTATAAAGTTTTCTCTTTAAAACTCAAAAGTGCAGAAAGTCTTCCTTAAATCCATCCTAAACATAGCCTTTCAATAAGAGTCTCGAGACCCATCCATCTTCGTCGCCGCACCCAATGGCCCCACCCTTGCCGCCAAGAAGATTTGCTATCACACGTGAGCGATTCTGACTCCGACTCATCCTGTGTCATAAACTACGAGCGTGCTCCACATCTTCCAAATCTGTCATTCGTCTTGCAGATCTAGGTTCCAAGTCTATGTCTCTCTTTCTCTCTTAACTAAGCAATATGTCGAGCAATGATCCCAAGCACCGTGAAGAGGAGGAATCCCCGCAGGTCATGATGAAGAAACCGAAGCTCTACTTCCTAGTGATTTCTTTTGTTTCTTAATGGATAGTTCCATTGTAGTGTTTTTCTTCTCTATTTACCAGTGCTTTCTTTCGTTTGTAAAATGAATGCATTTTGAGAGGCTAATGTTTGAATATTTTTTCTTGATTTTATTAAGTTGCCTCTGGGTAATGTCTTCTATTTCATTCAGTTAAGACTGTTGCTTATCGTTCATTTTCAATCCATTCTTTTTCTCATGAGGCTTTAGCTTGTTAAGATTGCGTCTTATATTGTGTTTTAGATGATTTTACGGACAGCTAGCATATGTGCATACGGTAGATATATTGTGTTTTATATGATTTTATGGACAGCCTAGCATGCGTGGACATACAACGACTGTTATTTAGAAAATAATTTCTAACGATTGTTTTTTAAGTTAGAAAACAATTTTCAACGACTGTTTTTGAACAATTCTTTTAAGTAAGAAAAAAACAATCGTTGTAAGTTATAAACTTTCAACAATTCTTTTGTACACGACCTCTGAAAATAGTCCTCTAAGGGTCTGGAAACGTGTGTAGAACATGTTTTTTGTAGTTATAAACTTTCAACGACACTTTTATAAATGACCCCTAAAACTAGTCATTTAAGGGTCTTAAAAATATACGTTAACAGTGTTTTTTGTAATTATAAATTTTTAACGACTGTTTTTTAAAAAACAGTCGTTGTAAGTTATAAACTTTCAACGACATTTGTATACACGACCCCAAAAAAATAGTCATCTAATGGTCTTAAAAATAGTCATTAAAAGTGTTTTTTGTAGTAGTGCAAATCTGGTTCCGACTTCGTAGGCTCACAAGTATAAAGTAAAAGATGTTATATATAAGTTAACAATTTTGATATTTTTGCCTCCTTTTAAATTATTCATGTGTAATTTTGTAAACAACAAATCTTTATTGTACTAGATGCACATATAGTAAAACATTGTTGTTGAATTTGCACATTTATCCTAAAAATTCTAAGACATATAGGAAAATTGTGAATATAAAAAGTTCAAATAAAATCAGTTTTGAAATATTTTAAACGTATCTTCCATATATTAGTAGTCATTGTGTGTATAATTAATTGATTGCAAATATTACACACACACACTTTCTTACTAGAAAGTGAATGTATTGGTTAATATTGTTTATGATGCATCTCTTTTGTTGTTAATTGCTTATGAAATTTCCATGGCTTCGACAAGGGTGGTGAAACCAACTATCCATGTAATTAAAATAATATGTAAGCCCCTTAATTATTTACGCCCCAAACACACAGTAGTTCAAATTCCTACCTCCAGCCATTGTGTCCATTTAGGCTTTGTTTAGGAGTTTGGAGGGGAGGAGAAGGAAGGGAAATGAAGGATATTTTCTCCCCTTGTTTGGGAACTAACAAAATAGTAAGGGAGGAAGATGGAAGATTAATGAGTTATTTTTACCATTTTGTCCTTTGCTTTAAAAATTAATATAATTATTTTAATTTACGAATAAATTTAAAGTTAAATTTTCTAAAAAAATATTATTTATGCAATTTTTATATTCAAAAAATATTTTCCTCTAAAAAAATATTTTCTCTCTCTAAAAAATATTTCCTCTCTCTAATAGTTATTTATAACATAATGATTTAAGTATATAAAACTACAACCTAAAATATAAAATTATACATAATTCCATAACTAGTTGAAATTGAATGTGATTTGTTATTTTAAAATCTATTGAGATATTTTAAAATCTATTGAGATTAAGTGATGTTATTCTAAAATCTTTGTGCTAAAAAATAACACATCCATAAATCTTTTTTTAAAAAAGAAAAAACAATTGCAATTCCATTTGACTAGTTTTAAGCAAGAAAATCCTAGTACATCATTCAAACTTAAGTTATAAATAGTTTGCCACATTCCAAATTTCAGCAAGTTAAATCCATTACATCAACAACATTGGTTCAATCATGTGCTTAAAACATAAATTTAATTCAAAAGCGAATATCTTCATAGCAAATGTTCTACTTCTCATTGTAAAAGTGGACTGTCGTAACTTGGCTCTCCAATATTAATGGCACTTGATCCCCAAAGCAACCTAGAGTTTTAATGAGTAGTTTCCTTTCTCAAAGTAAATTGTCCCTACATAATATTAAGAAAAAAACAATAGTAGGTTTAATTCATATAAAAGGAAAAATAATACTATATCAATTCAGTAAAACAACACAAGGGAGTAAAACAAATACATAAACACCAAGAGCAAACAAAAGATTGAAAGATTGAAACATATAATGCTATTCTGTAAGGTATGCTTCAAGTGTTCGTGTGTGTACAGTACGTGCCTTCCATCAATTCTCATCAATGCATCCTTAATCATTCACTTTTTGGGCTGTTTGATTTCCTCATGGCTAATTAAATCTTATTTCTTGTTTATGCTGTAAAGAAACTGTAACTTGTTTATGTTGACCATAATAGTAATAATTAATTGCTATTCAATTTGCATGGTACCTGAGAAATCAAAGGAAATTTAAGAAGAAGAAAAAAAATTAATCCCAAGAAGGCCGAGCTCTAAAACATCTTTGCAAAATCCAAAAAGTTCATTTTCTCAAAAAAAAAAAAAAAAGCAAAGGGAAACATATTCAAGGCTTGACATCGCCTATAAAATAGAGAGATACATGGGGACGTACAATCAAACACCTGAGTTGCTCTAAAACAGGAACTCAGCTAGGCTCCCAAGACAAGGGAACATACAAAGATAGAGAAAGGAGCCCCCAAAGAATCAAAGGAAGATTTAAAAACATAAAGAAAAAAAATCCAAAGAAACTAATCTCTGAAACAAGTCGATTACAGAAATCTCATCCAATCCTAAACAGCAACCCGAGAATCTAACAAGTCCAACTCAGAAATCTCATAAGACTCAAAAACACACATAGATAAAGAGATAGGTAGACAGATAGAGTACCTCACCAAATCACAACCCTTTTTAGAAAAATAAAGCCTCAAATACCTAAGAATACTTGGAAACTTCAACAATTACCTTGAAGAACCAATAGGATCAAACACCATCTCAAGTAGCAACTCCTTGCGTTTGTCTAGAGGACAACCAATCACTGCTCTAATCCTCTCAGGATTATCAAGAAGATAAAGATATACACGGGTGAACAATTGTCTCTTAATCTTCAAATCCTCCAAAAGTTTCCAAACTTCAGCTTCAGGAATTGGAAGTTTCTGCTTAACTTTCTCATAAGTAGCATTACCCTCTCTAAGAGCTCCAGTAATATCTTGAAGTGCCACTTTTATCCCTTCAACTTCTTCATCCTTTAATCTTTTAGCCCTTTTAGATTTAACATCTTGGCTATGAGTATCTTGTGCTTCAGGTGATGTAACTTCATTTTCATTGCCAACCTCTTGAGCACTCTCGAAGGTCACCTCAATGATTTCTATGGACTCAGATTCTCCAGGCAGTGACCTTTTGTTTCTAATGTCTTTGGAAGTCTTAGAAAGTTGTCTAGTGGCTCTATCTCTTCCACACATGATCATCAATTTGTCATAATTATGAATTGACTTTCCCATCCACTCTTTTGCTCCAGGCTTAGCCTATAAAATAATAATTATTGAATAAATATTATTAAGCTAAAACATGAAAGGGATAAAAACGAGAAAAGTTCATAATATACCTCAATTAGCTTTTGCCAAACTTTGGGCTCAGCACACCATTATTTTGTAGTTGGGTCCCAAGCAAATCCACTCAATCCATTCTTAAACAAGTCATAACACTTGGAAAAAGTCTCTTTACTAATTTCCAACAAATCTTCACCTTTTCTTTCTCAAACGGGCGCCCAAATTTTTGTTACAACTCCTTTATGATGGTTTCATAAGCTTTGGAAGTAAAGGTGCCACCAACTTTATTTCCATCATTTTGCTGATGCAAAAAAAGCATCAACAAGAGTATCATCCATCTCTTGTGTCCATGTCTCTCATTTAGTCTCTATCTCAGACATGATTCCTAAATAAAATTTCAGCAGTTTAGCTGCAAGTCTAGTCATAACACAAATTCAATGAAAGGTTAAAAGAAAATGGAAGCTTTGGTTTTTGCATCAAACAAATTACACATCACCAAGAAAATTTGAGCATGTGTCTCTGCACTAGATAAATATTTTTTTGCAGTAGATTTTTTAATCCCAGATTTCATTAATATAACAAATGTTTTTGTTTCATAGAAAGGAAACAAGATTGAAATTGTGTATTTCCCTATTAAATCAGACATTGGCCATAATAATCTCCCAACAAATCAACAATATCAACACTAAAAACACAGAGTATGTCAATGATAAAACTAACAAAAATACTTAAGCATGAAAAACGTAGGTGATGAGTAATTTGAACCAGCAAGAAGTTTAACAATATCCTTGTTGCATATAGTTCACCCAATATGTTTCATGAAAAATACTTAAGCATGAAGGCGGGTATTTAAAAAAAATTTAGATTGCTTTTCTGCTACAAATCACCCAGACTAAAAAACGGGAACAATGAGCATATCAATTAACAGTTACCTCTCTCTTAGGCAAACTGTAGAACCAGTTGGCTTGTTTTCACAAGAATTAAGAGAATGCATTTGTTAAGACATAACAAGATGAATACAACCATTCAGTTGTATTTGTATTAGCAACGAAAATAAGGCTTTCCAGTTGTTTGGCCTTTCAGATGGCTGCTGCAATCACGCATTCAGAAGCTACTATAATCTTAAAATCAATATGAAATTGAAATTACAACTTTTGCCTCCTATGAAACAGCTTGGTAAGTATAATAAAGCATAATTCTATATCAATGACACAGTAAAAGCATAATATCTAACTACTTACTACATCCCTACTGTATTTAACCCAAAAATATTTAAATAGAGCATAAAAATTATAAATGTAGGAACATATCTATTTAAGATGGGTTAAACAATACTTCTCAATTAGTAAAAGAGACTAAAGATTATAGAGTAAGGTAATTGTTACTAGCTTCCACTATAGAATAACATCCACGTTGATAACGGTGGGAAGTTATAATGATAAACATCAACTAATATGTATTCAAATCATTGCAATCCAATCAAAATTCTAAGCATACAGATTCACAAACTACCTAGTAGGGTGACTCACATTCAAAGAGAAAATTTCTAAAATAGATTTGATATTGAATCCTAAACATAAGTCATGATCTATAAGCTTTCCACATAGCATCAGCTATAGAATTTCTCAAATTTTCTCCTAAACGAGTATGTTCTTCATCCTCATCCTCTTCTATGTCATCATCTCCATGTTGTTTAGATACACTTTGGTTAGTAATTTCTTCATCCACCTCAGCAACTAGCTCTTCTTTAGGGTCGGTCATCATCAAATAATTGTGCAAAATGCAACATGCTATGATGAGATATATCTAACGAAACAAGAGGAAGATTTTAGGGAAAAAAATAACTAATTGCCTCTAGGTATTCTAAGATTATTTATTTTGTGTAGTGCATCTTTTAATATCCTTGAATTTGAAGCAGTGCCCTCCCATCCAGGTAGAACATAGGTAAACCTTAGGTCAAATGGATATGCAACCAACACATTTTGTGTTGGAAAATCTTTTCTACCGCGATATTTTGGGGCTTCATTTAATGGCACTTTTACACGAACATGTGTACAATCAATTGCCCCGAGACAATCCTGGTATTGTTATTATATCATCAATATATTTTTAACTATATATGTTTTTTAATATAAACATGAAAATAATTTTTTACCTTAAAAAATGGGTTAAACTGGTTGTTTCCAAGAATTTCTATAGGAATTTGTGAGCCATCTGGTTGTTTAAGATATTTGTCTTCTAACTCCACTATAGATCGAAGTACACAATGAAAATGCCGACTGTTAGTTCTCAACTTAAGTTTTGATGATAAAAACACTTGTTAGTTGTTGGTTTAACAAGAACTAGAGTTCTGGTTCTTAAAACTAGAGTTTTGGGCATTAAAACTCAGGTTTTAGAAAAGTTGAGCAGTAAGAACTCGAGTTCCTGGTCATAGAACTCGAGTTCGCGGCCTTTGATAAGAAAGTTCTCAATCTGTCAAATTGAGAAATCGAGTTCTTGGAAGTAGAACTCGAGTTCGCGTCTTCTGATAAGAGAGTTCTCACCCAAGCAAGTTGAGAACTCGAGTTCTTGGGAGTAGAACTCGAGTTCGTGGCCTTTGCATCATACAAAATTTTTCAAACCATGAGAACTAGAGTTCTTGTTTGAGAACTAGAGTTCTTTGGTCAAGAACTAGAGTTCTTCGTTCAAGAACTAGAGTTCTTGGCATAAGAACTCAAGTTCGTGAATTATGTCTCGCTGAAATTCTTCAAACAAAAGAAGGGAATTTAAAACTAGAGTTCTTCATTCAAGAACTAGAGTTCTTGAGAAAGAACTAAAGTTCTTCACGAGGAAAAACAATTGGACCTTTTTGGAAAGCACAAGAACTAGAGTTCTTGCATGTAGAACTAGAGTTCATCTTCAAGAACTCGAGTTCCTTTGAAACCTGGTCTCGGCCAGTATACAGAACTAGATTTCTTGTGATAAGAACTAGAGTTCTTATACAGAAAAAATGCGAATCATTTCTGGAACTCTCCAAACGTTTTGAACTTAATCAGATACTTGCCAGATTGATAAATAATCATTTGTAAAACATCTTTAACCTATTTGCTAGTGATTTCAGGGTTCAAAACGAAGTAATAAATGAAAAGCAACAAAAAGCGAATGCTCACGTCACAATGTCAGGCATTTATTGCAGAACAGAAAAACAGAGCAACATATGAAATTAAAGCTGCAGTAGAACAAAGACATTCTTCGAGACATTCTTATTTCAGCCTTCAAGTACAACCAACGGCACAATACATTAAATGTAAGAAGCTGAAGATTCAACGGTCCATTCTGATTAACGAGGAACTTGAGCCTAATGAAAATTTAAACAAGTGACAACGGTCACCTTCCAGTTTCTCCCAACGACATTAATGGCGAAGGATATAAAAGCCCAAGCATTCAATATCGCCAACGACCGAAACTCTGCGCATTTACTCTGAGTTATTATCTTATCAGTTTCATTACTCTCAACTTGTACTTCAGTGATCATTTATTATTCAACTCGTGAGGAGTTACTTAAACATTCAATTTTCATTCGTTTGTAAAATCTTAAGGTTGTGGAACCTTAAGTAAGGGTGTACAATTACAAGTAGTAAGGGGGAGTGAGTCTGAGGGATCATTCCGAGTTGTGTAATTGTATTCTGAAGATAGTGAAAAATCTCAAGGTGTTCTTGGGGACTGGACGTAGGTCAGGATAGACCGAACCAGGATAAATTCTCTCGTGTTCCTTCTCCTTTAAACTCTTGCTCAGTTAGTTCATTAATTTGTGAAAATTTTGATCAAGCAGTTAGATTTTTAAATCACCTATTCACCCTCCCTCTAGGTGATATTCCATCTTCACCGACTAGTGGTCTCACCAGAGGGTCGAAACTAGAATTGAACCTCTTGATTTCTAACATTATGTGTTAGAATATAAAGGGTTTTGGCAACTTGTTCCTTTATACTTACCCATTGGGTAGATTGGAGACCACTTGTTCTAACATTGCAACAAGTCCATAAAGGCTATAGACCCATTCTTATTATCTTACGACCTTCACTATTAGCAATTCGCTTCATTATTTTTTCTCATGCTCTCTCTTTCTCCAACATCATTGTACGATCAACTATACTACTTTGAGAATGAATCCTAATCATGTAGTAATAAACTGCAAGGCATATGACATGAACAATAGTCTTTCGACATCTTTCTCTCCATGAAAACAATGCTAGATTGATCTTTTCTCCTGGATTATCCATCTTTGATGGAAATTCAAAAATAACATGGTTATTGCAGAAAGCATAATTCAACACATGCACACAATTACAAATTATGTATATGAGTGTGTGTGTATGTGTGTGTGTGTGTGTGTGTGTGTGTGTAATTCATAAGAACAGAGGCGCCCTATGAATTCCCAATCATAAGAACTTCAAGCTTAGTCTAATCCATAAATTTCAGCTGGAATAAAGTAATATGCACAATCATGTCAATGACATAAAGAAATATTAACAATCATGTCAAAAGAAAAACATGGGCTCAATTCAAAAGAGATCATGTAGCTTGAAAGACAACAATAAGACACGAGGCCCAAGCACAAGAACACTCAAACAACCCTAACCTGGGCTAAGCTCCCCAGATAATTACTCTTCTCTTCCTAATATATTGTTTTCTTTCCAACCATGAATCAACTCCCGCGGCACTCACCAAATGATAACTTTCTTTTGTTACACCAAATAGTGATTTTGTAATTCATTAATTTGGAAAAATGTTTATATAACCATAAGCTAGGAAAACCGGCTACAGATGTTTATATAATCTAAACTTGAATCACGTTAGTACCTAAGAGCGGCATTTCCTTGACAATTATATACAGTACATAGAGTTGTGGAAGCCAAAAATGAAACCCTTTAATCCGCTTCACATACTCAATTCTCAACTGAAAGAATAAAAGAAGTCAACAGTGGAACCCATACAAGAGATCAAAATAAATAGAGAGGAAATAAAAAAAAGTAAGCGAAATCGCGAAGCATACATTTCAGATTTTAGACGAAGAAAAAACAATAACCCAACATGAGAAATCTATAGATCTATGGGGTCAAAGAAAAAACATTGACTGTCGATGATGTCTAAGATGTTCTTTTGCTGGCACAGAGTTCACTGCTTATACAACTTCCTCTAGTGCAGAGAATGACTTTAGTTGGATGGAGGCTTAAAAGGGTTTGAGAATGTGAGACAGTGGGGCGAGAGTTGTTAACAAGGATAACAATGTAATTTATTGATTATCCCTCTTAAAACCCCCCATATTGGGGGAACTTTAATTTTAAGAAGAGGGAGGGTTTGGGGGGTTTATAAAAATCCCTAATTTCCTTCCCACTTAATTTTGAAACTCGCAAACAAGGGAAAGAATTACCAAAATCTTTCCTTTTCTTTCCTTTCCCTCTAAAATACAACTCGCAAACAAAGCCTTAATGACAATGCAACATCCACTCTTTATTTATTTTCATCACAAAAACTCAGATTCCTTCTCCCATCCTTTTTAATGTAGCATATATGCAACCCATACTCCTGTCACATGCCCCAAGTTACACCTTTCGGCTGCCTTGAATAATCTTTCATTTAATACTAATTAATTCAAATATATAAGTAATCATTATTATTAGGGTTAAGGCTATTTTGCCCTAAAAGTTGTCATGGTAGAGAAATTTTACCAGGGAAGTTTTTTAAGGTGCAATGTCACCCTGGAAGTTTTCAAATTGTAGCAATTTTACCTTAGCTGTTATCTGAGTTAAGTTTGACCAATAGTTGACCATATATATAGAGCTAATAGTCCACATGTCATCAACGTCATTTTTCTGTTTTGGGTTTAAGTGTAAATTTATCCTGAAAATTTTCAATTGTTAGCAATGTTAACCTAAAAGTTTTCAAATCGTAGCAATTTCACCTTGGCTATTATCTAGATTAAATTTACTTGTTAGTTGAGCAAATATGTTTTTTTGACAAGCCCATGTGTCATTCACTTTATTTTACAAAGTTAGATTTAAAAATAAGTAAAAACATTTTTAAAAAATGCATTTCATATGAAGGATTAAAGACAATCAAGGAAGTGAAAACATCTTGTATGATGAAGAGAAAATCAAAGAGGTAAAAACATCTTATGCAATAAAGAAAAAATCAAATAGGTACTTGCCTATCTTGGTGTCACTAAGTACGATGACATAAAGTTTTTGATGGCCTTATTCTCGACAATCATCCTTAATGTGTTATGCATCTAGTGATTAAATATTTTTTTAATTACTCTATAGAGAATGTGAGCTCCTCCTCCATATGTAACTTCTTTTTCATTATTGCTCACGCTATCAGCTCAACATATTCATTTAACTAACAATTAAATTTAACTTAGATAAGTGTTAGAACGACATTGCTACAATTTTAAAATTTTCGGGGCAACATTGCTCTTAAGTGAAAACTTTCAAGGCAAATTTGCACCTTAACAAAAATGGTGTGGATGACATGTAGACTGTTTACTTAGTATACTTGATCAACTAATGGTCATACTTAATTGGGTAATGGGGTTAAGAAAAAATTGCCACGATTTGGAAACTTATGAGGCGATATTGCACCCTAAAAACTTCCATGGCAAAATCGTTGATTTGTGACAACTTCCAGGGCAAAATACACCCTTGACCCTTATTATTATTCCTACATGCAATTCCTTATAAGACCACAACCAAGCACCTTCCCCACTCATTTATTTATTTGCAGTTGAATTTGTATTATTGATTGCACACTTTCATTACAACTTGAACCCTCCAAAGTATAATAAGAAGTTAGGAAAGCCATTAACTTTGTTATGAAGACTGATTTCATCATTCATATTTTCAAATTCAATTCAATTCACTCATTCACTTTTTTTATAAAAATACCAAAAACAATAGTTCAATATTTAATTAAATTGCATTACTCTTTTAGCTATTAATTTGAAAGACCCAAAACCAATTTCCTCTTCTTTTCATTGCATTTTTATGGCATTTATATCACTTAGCAATTAATAAAAAGCTCCTCAAGAAGAGAGAACAATCCTAAGTTTGTCTATATGCAATCCTTGATTAATTTTTTATTATGGACCCCAAAACTGACGAAAAAAAATCCTCATAAGTGGCATTATTCAAGGGAATAGTAATAGCAACATCATAGATAAGAGGCCTTAATATCGCAACACCTAGATATATGGCCACAAACATGAGAATAATTCCCTCACTCGATTATGATGATGTTGTTATCTTACTTGCTTTTAGTTTTGGTAGTGTCATTTAGCCATATGTGACCAATCTTGACTTGATGGGCATATAATAAAGAGTCTTTCATTTGTCACAATTGCATCTTTTGGGGATCAAAATGACTAGTTTAGAACAAATACATACAATATAAATAAAAATAGCGAAAAAGCAAGCATCCAGATGACTCGAAGAGAACAAAATATAAGATAAAAGGTAGGTTGCTGGAGTGAAAATTTTCGATTCTTTAGACAACAAAAAATTAGCCAACTTCACACAAGAAAATCAAGTCCTATAGTTTAATCTTGATTCTTAATTTTTTTTTAAAAAAAAGCTCAGTACTTAACAAAGTGAACTTGTCAAATTAACTTTGAGCATTTTCTAAGATAAGAAATGATCTTGAGCACTCCAACCAACGAAATGCAATGCTTCTTCTTCCTCATACTGCAACTACTGGAACTTTATCCGCAATTTGAAAAACCATAACAAAGCACACCTTACAAAAATTAGCATCCTAGACTTACGCCAAAGGCTTGTAAATTTGCATCTCCTTATCCAAATGATCTTTAATCTCTAAAAAAACCGTGTAGAATCCACTGGCCTGTACAATGCAAGAGGAGAATACCTCGTTACAACTTACAAAACTAATGCAACATATCACATTACATTGGAAATTCTTTGGCAAAGAAAAAAATACTTTGAAATTTAAATATATGTGGAAAATGTGAGATGTTCGTCTGTATGCAAAAGGACCATTCTAAATAAGTATAAATATAATGTTTTAAATTCCTCAGTGGAAACAAAGTACATATTTACGAGCCAAAAAAAAAAAAACAAAGCACATATTTTATCACTAATTAATTGCTATTTAATTACTTAATAGATGTTATTAACTAATTAAATTATTGTTTCCATTGTATCAACACCCTATCATAGATGAGGAAGGTAAGCAAAACCTTGCCTATTATGCAAGTACGGCCCTCTTAGATGTCGAAACCAGGTACGCCGTACTTGAAAGCTAGCTTTATCACTTGTTTCCATATCAAAAAGCTTCGTCCATACTTTCAAAGTCACCCCATTACACTAGTAACAACTCGCCCTTTGAAGAATGTGTTACATAAACCTGACCTATTAGGTAGGTTAGTTAAGTGGCAGTAGAACTAAGTGAATTCGACACAACCTACTTACCATAGACTGTAATAAAATCCCAAGTCATTGTAAACTTCGTAGCTGATTTTAGCCCAGACAAATAGTTCGACGTTGATAAAAAAATTAATATGCGTAAGTGCAAAAAACAAGACTTAAAATGGACATTATATATGGATGGTTAATCAAATGTAAAGGGTACGCTTAGGCATAATGTTAGAATCTCCAATTGGTGACACTATACAATAGTCTGTATGTTGTGGTTTTAGAACTACTAATGATGAGGCAAAGTGCGAAGCTTTGATTACAAGCTTACAACTTGCGAAATTGGGGTTAAAAGACTATAGGCAAGGAGTGACTCACAACTGGTCTCAAAGCAGTTGGATGGTACATACTAGACGAAAGACCTACGCATGTAGACCTATCACAAGCTAGTAACCTCCTTAGTTAAAAGTCTCTAGGAGTTCCAAATAACCTAGGTCAGTAGGGATGGCAAACGAGAAGCTGATGCATTAGCCAACTTTGGATTCTCCATCCAAACTAACTAAAAAATGTCAGTACCAGTTGTTCATCTACGATTCTTAGTAATCCACCCAAGTTTAGATATGGTCCAGTCAAATAGTCTTATGTGGGACTGAAGGTCCCTTATTTTATGATACTTGCAGGACGATGTCCTACTAGAATATAGGAATGAAACTTGTGGGTGAATGTTCAAGATGTCCAATTCTATATTCTGGATGACAAACTATACAAGAGATCATATTCAAGGCCATTGATAAGGTGCATCGGACCACTAGAGGCTAGTTACATAGTAAGAGAAATTCATAAAGGGTAGTATGGAGACCATATAAGGAGCATAAGCTTGGTACGTAAAACACTCAAATTTAGGTATTATTAGCCCACCTTGCATAAAGATGTTCTTACTTTAGTCAAAAAGTGTGATAGATGTTAGAGGTTTGCCAACTTGATGCATCAACCACTTTAAAAGTTATATGTTATCGCACAAGCTTGGCCATTCATGAAGTAGGGAATGTATATAGTTGGGAAACCACCCATGGCTCAAGGGAAGATTACACATATTGGTATTTGTTGGTTATGATTAGTTTTGATGATGTTATATATAGATGCCATTAGTAAGAGCAAAAAGTTTATAGCACATATATTGACTAATTGCTACATTTAATGTAGATTTGTTTATATGGAGAAAGAACAAAAGAAGAAAAGAAAGAAATAGTTCAATCATGGAGAATGATCAAGAAAAGAGAAGAAAGAAAGAAAAACTTGCCAAATGGAATGGGAAAATTATCATACAAGTTTTTAGATTGATTCTTGAAGTTTCCACGATTAAATGAAAGTTGGAATAGCTCAATTCAGAGTTAAAACAAGCATATATTAGGTTCTGGATGAGCAAAATCGAGCCAGATACTCAAAAGTCAAGTTTACTGCATTACTGGAAGTGATTTGCCTCTAGACGATGAGAAAACTCGAGTTTAGGACACAAAACTCGAGTTTGGAACTCAAAACTCGAGTTAGTCACTTAATGACTCGAGTTTGTAGTGTCTTCAGCAACTCTGGTGTCTCTAGATCAGCCAAACTCAAGTTAGCCAATGTAAACTCGAGTTTGGAACTCAAAACTCGAGTTAGTCACTTAATGACTCGAGTTTAGCAAGCTTTCAGCAACTTTGTTCAACTCTGTTTCACATTCAGCACGGGCGACCTCTAGTAATTCGATCATATCTTCCAAGCCAAAGATCGGATTAAGGTGAAATCAATTTTGTATGAAACTAGACTCCCAATGCGTCATCTTGACAAAGTTTCATGCCCAAATAAGATAAGATGAGAGAGTTATGAATTTTTGAAGTTGCTCCATCTGTTACCGTCATACAGCAGACTAAGGTTCGGTAATTTGAGCATAACTCACAATCTACACATTGGAAAGAGCTGAAATCGGTGGAATATGAAAATAGACTTATACCTTTCCAGAAACATAAAGAAAATGGAAAACAAATATCAAATGAGTGAGGTATGAATCTTTGAAGTTGACAGTCAATTCAAGATGTTGAAAAAACGCTAGCCAAAGAACAACATTCGTTCATCGGATCATACCTGTCAAATTACAATGAGTTTGGAGTTGATTCTTCTTACATTGGAAAGAAGAGTTAAAGAGTCTTATGGAGATAGGTACTGGATTCCAGGAATTGATCTTTATCAAGTCAGAAAGCAAAGAACTTGTGAGAAGGATATTTGACTGAGCCATGGAGAAGAAAACTCGAGTTTGTGTTAGTAAACTCCAGTTTGCGGAAGACAGAGAGCTCCTCAATATTTTGAACTTTGCAAACTCCAGTTTGCATTTGAAAACTCCAGTTATGAGTTTTGTGGACTTAAGCTTATTTTCATTTCAAAAGTCCAAAACTCGAGTTAGTCACTTAATGACTCGAGTTTAGCCTTAAGTTTAAGTGTGTTCCAAAACTCAAATCACGACATTCTTCTCTAGAAGACCTAAACTCGAGTTTGGATTTATAAACTCCAGTTTAGCCCTCTGAAAACTTCAGTTTAGTTTTACAAACTCCAGTTTGTGTCGATGATTTTGAAAAACCAGATTGCGTCAATCTGCGAAACCTTTATGGGTTAATCTTAAAATGTTATATCATATGTTGCTATTGATTCTAACATTGTTTAATGAGTTTTTGAAGAATGTTTCAGATGAATTCAACAAAGATCAAGGTGAAATCAAATCTGGATCAAAAACAATTAATGAAGAACCAAGAACAAGCCTGGGTTTTCTCCTCTATCCCAATAGACCAGCTCAGACCGTTATAGATCATTCAGATCACTCTCCAACAGTCAAATAAAGTTTATGGAATGACAAGAACATTGTAAGATCATCTACAATGACTATATCCAAGATTCTAGCCAAGAATTGACGAAATAGAGAAAAATATGCAACGGTCATATTCCAGATTTGCAGTTGAACTTTGAAGAATCAAAGGAAAAAAAATGCAACGGCTAGTTCCTCTAATTAACCCATAAATACCTGAAGACTTGAAGACTCCACATAAGAAAAAAATGCAGAGACACAAGCTTACATCTTCAACATGTTAATACTTTGATTTTTATATCATTTACTCTTTGTTCTCAATGCCTACATAGCTTATCATTGAGAGTAATGATTTGTATTGTGCTTCAATGTTTATTCATTCACTTTTGAGAGAGAAGATTCATTGTGAATCAGTTTATTTGAGAGACACTCAAGATTGGGTGATCTTGAGTGGGAAACACTTTGTTGTAATTACAGCTTGTAAGGGGAGTGAATCCAAGTGAGGGATTACTTTGAGTACAGAGTGTGTAATCAAGCAAGTGAATTGATTACGATTTATAAGGGGGAGTGAATCCTAGTGAGAGGATTACTTCAAGTACAGAACATGCATGTAATCAAGTTCAAAGCAAATAGTCGATTGAAAATTTCAAGTGAAGCTTGGGGACTGGACGTAGGTCAAAGATTGGACCAAACCAGGATAAATCACAGTTTGCATACTCTCTTCTCTTATCTTTTACATTTCCAGTTCATGCTCATCTTTGAATATCTAGTTGTCAATTTATAAGTTGCGAAAAGTTTATTTTTAAAAGTTCCTAAAGTTTTATCAAACACCCAATTCACCCCCTTCTTGGATGATAGCCAGGTCCAACAGTATTGATAGACTACTTTACCAAGTGGGATAAGGCAGAGTCATATGTGCAGGTACATGACCATGATGTTAGTGACTTTGTCTGGAAGAACATTGTTTGCAAGTTTGGACCTAAAGAGAAAGTATGTGACAATAGATCCCAGTTCATAGGGTGTAAGTTCATAAACTTTTGCCAAAAATGGGGAATAAAGCTTCACTTCTTTACCTTGCATAGTCCTAAGTCCAACAGAGGAGCAAAGTGAAGCAACAAGATCATCATTAATTCACTAAAGAAGAGGCTCAACAAATCAAAGGGAAGAAGGGTTGAAGAACTTCCTTCTATCTTATAGGCGTATCGTACCACCTCTCACACATTAACAGGATAGACACCTTTCTTCTTGGTATACAAATCTCAGGCTATGATCCGAGTCGAGGTTGGAATGGCCTCTCTATGACATAGTTGGACAAATAAAGAGTTTAACAGACAAGCAATAACCGATCAACCAAACTTACTCAACAAGCGTTAAGAACATGCTCTAATTAGGATTGTGACATACAAATAAAAGATAGCTCAATACTAATATAAGAATGTAAGCACTAGACAGTTTAGAGTAGGTGATTGGGTTCTATAAAGAGTCTTCTAGAATACTAAAGAGACAAGTAATGGTAAGTTAGGTCTGACATATGAAGGAACCTATGAAGTAATTAAGGTAGCAGGACAAGGTGCCTAGCGAAAGTGGAGCTAAATCACTAAGAAGGAGGGTGAATTGGGGATTTTAAAAATCTTTTCGACAGTTCTGTTTTGTAACATTGAAACATGGTAAAACAGAGAGAAAGGAAGAAAAGTAAGACACAAAGATTTATATTGGTTCGGTCCAAATCTATGACCTACATCAAGTCCTCAGGCTCCCTGAGTTTTTCACTATCTCAATAGATTACACCCTTTGTAACTCGAGCAATTCTCTTACCAAAACTTGCTCCCTTTTACAAGTGGTAATCAATGAACCCCAATCTCCAAGTCCCTGACTTGAGATTGATTACAATAAATGATATACAAACAAATAACTCTCTTTGAAGTTCTTGGTTGATCTTCTCCTTTTCAGCTGATAGGGATAACACCCGAGAGACCTCCTTCTCTAGGAATAGTAGGCCTTGAAAACCCTATGTACCAAGAAGAAGTATTCAGAAGAAAGTTAAGCCATGAACAAGGTGAAAAGGTTAGAACCTAACTTAGAGAACCTGGGTAATGCGTAGATGTCTTCGAGTTCGACAAACCCTATGCTCTTAGGTTGGCCAGATCATTAGGGAACAACAAGTGATACATTATGGGAAGTGCTTAAGCAGTGTTAGCTACCAACAATACTATACTAGAGAATTGTAAGTTGAAGTCTCCAGAAGAACCACCGCTTATTCTTTTCTTGGTTGAGATAAAAGCTAGGCTAGCCACTGGTCTTGGAACGAAGCCTCAACCTCATTTCACTTATGTTGGGAATTTTGAAAACTTTGGTTTTCATGATTGACTTGACTACCATGGGACATGTATGATCAAACACATTGTTGGCCCAAAGTATAGGACCATAAAAGGTACAATAAAGGAAGAACCTTACCTAAAAGGGTGTTCTTTAGGTCTAACAAAACCAAATAGTCTCTTTCAATGGTAGGGATAACCAATATACAACTCATCCTCACCTTGTTGCAACATTCTAACTACCTAGAAGAATACACACTTGCTAAAAAGTAGGGTTGAAAGGGGATCCACTAGCTTGATTCCACCTGGTACGAATTAATAAATCATCTTTAACCAAGCGGGAGGAATCCACAAATACTTATGTATCCTCCTATGACAACCCCTTCATCCACATGTCATACATCACGTCATACAGTGGAGTTAAGCGTATAGTACCATTTGGGTGTAGAATTAATACTAGTAACAATAATAAAACTACCGTGGCAATATGCCACAAACAACTTCTCAGGGTCATTAAAATTTGCATTCAATTATTGTCTAAAATCTCCTATTAAGACTAAATAATATAGTACATAATAAATAATTACTCCAGATTCACCACCTACAAACCTTCAGCTATGCTCTGTATCCATCAACTTGCCTCGAGAGCTCGGTTCTTTACTATGGCCCCTTCCAGAACTTTTTGGCATGTTTAGGATTTAAGTTGAATCATAGAGTAACATGTTAATCTCATATTCAAAATATATTCATTGTATTATAATATGCTAATAACATGAAAATAACAAACCAACATTCAGTAATGTTAATCTCATATTCAAAATATATTTACTGTATTATAATTTGCCAATAATATGAAAATAACAAACCAGCATTTAGTATATATCACATGTAGTTACATAATGTACACAACGTTAATTGCAAAGCACAACACAAATCAAGGCTCAAATCCAAAGCTAGGAAAAACAACAACAATAACTGGGCCTCAAACCTAGAATGACTAATTACAATAAACGTGTGTCCCAGACACGAATCACAATACATGGCATAAACATGCATACATAGATATATAAAGCATATGAGATCAAAGTTATTACTTGTTTGTTCAATAACAGAATAATGTTCAGGTTCTTTGTTGGGTCTTGGGCACTTGTAAATTCATATAATTATAAAAGCAATGGATGATATTCAATACTTCATATCCAAGCATAATAAAAAGGCTTCCATTATCATTTATAACTTATCACAACCCTTATTTATGTCATTTTTGGACCTTGACCAAAACTATCAAAATTTTGAACAAATTTTGAAAATTCATTACTAATTGTACAAATATCCAATTTAGGTGATTCCAAAGGCTATGCGACTCTTGATATGTCTATTTTCAAATACATATATCACCATCAACTAGAAAAATTCGTAGACTTCTAGAATAATATAAACGTCTGTACTGACCAAATTAAAAGTCCAGAATCATGGTCAAATTCAAAAATTCATATCTCCACGTACAAAAAACCAAAATAGGCTCACGACCTATCAAATCAAAGATCAAGATTGAAGACGGAATATCCCCACAAGACATGGGTGAATTGGGTGATTTTGAAAACCTTCACGATTAAAGGAGATTAATAAAATGACACAGAAGAATTATACTAATTCGGTCCAAATTCTTGACCTATGTCTAGTACCCAAACTCTCTGGGTTTTTTACTATCACTTTCGATTATGCACTCCGTAACTCTTAAGTAATATGCTCTCTATGATTCACTTCCCTTACATGTTGTAATCGATACACCCACTCTCAATGTCCCTCTACCTAAAGTTTCTTACAAAAATAATGATCAGATGATCATTCTCTTACAAAGTAGTTAAAGAATTACTGAAGTGCAGAATATCTGAAGATACTATAGTATATTGAATGAAACAATAATTGACAATAAATTTAATTCATCGTAAATGTTTCATTTTTTTTTTGGTTGATTTGTATTGAAGGCTTCTTCTTATATTTGGTGGCAGCAATTAATGACTGTTGAGAAGCTTCAATGAATCTATTGTGAGTAATAAATATAGCTGTTAGACGTTGAAGCTCATCCGTTACTCATAACTTTGATTCTATAGAATAATCGTCATCACTCTACCGCTTGACATTCCTTTTGTTCTACCCGTTACATTGTAGCAATTAAAATGGAAAGGGAATAAAAATGCCTTTTGAGTTTCTTGGAGAATGGTTGCGATGTTGATATTTTGCTTTCTACAACTGCATTTAATGCTTCTGACATAATTAATGCTTTTTGAGATTTTTGAGTTAATAACACGTATAATCATATAAAACTCACTAATACACTAATTAAATATAGTTAGGAACACGGTGATTTACTGAGGCATGAAAGGTTCCTCAAGTTAATCACTAACTGACTCAAGTTAATGACTCGAGTTGGTTCTTTCAGAACTTGAATGAAAATGATTTTCTTTTGAAATTAAAGCTTGTTTGAAATAGAAGTTAAGAGAAAATCATTTCACAAAGCATAATTCAAGTTTACAAACACCGACTTGAGTTAGTGACTCGAGTTAAGTCTTATTAACTCGAGTTGTGAAGATTATTTCACAAAATAAAGACTTCAAGTTATATTAAAAACAAGTTTAAGCAAAAGGCACTCGAGTCTTAAATTGCTGACTCTAACGAATGACTCGAGTGCAGAAAATCATAACTCGAGTTTCAAAGATTTGTTCACAAATATGATTGAGAAATTTGTTAAAGTCAATTTGAACAAATGATGCTCAAGTGTAGAAATGCTAACTCTAACGAGTAACTCGAGTGAATCATTATTAACTCAAGCCTGAACCTTTGACTCTAGAAAAGATATTTGAGCATGAGAGTTAAGTTTTGAAAAGCATAAGTTTTAGTAAAATCTAAGTTAACTCGAGTTATCACTTTGATTCAAAATTTACACAGAGCTTTCACTCGAGTTATAAACACTTAACTCGAGTCAATAAAAAACTAATAGCTATTTTGATTTAGTGTTTAAAAGTATTGACTCGAGTTCTTGTACGTGAACTCAAGTGTGTCTATGATAGACACATTAAAATCACTTTCTGATTCAAGGTTTGAAAGTTATTTACTTAAGTCCCTTGAAAGACATAATTAAGTGACTTGAATAATAAAGTCTTCATCTTTTACAATTGTATGTTATCATCAAAATATTGAGAACTAACAAAGATGTCTTTAAGATTGTAAAATTTCATAGCCTTTGGACATCATTTACATATCCAAACATATCGTTGGAATATATTCTAGTAGATTTAAGGTTTCTTGTAGTTTAACCTTAATACTTCCAAAATCACTATCATATCCTACACAACTTTTCATTTTAAACATATTGAAACTTCAAAATAGACAAAATCCCACTATGGTGACACTTCAAAGTTGCATGTTGTTAGAACAGGGGAAGAGGAAGATGTAGACAAATAAATTTTGGTTTGAGTTATTAAGTTAATAGAAAATAAAGAAATGAAAATATATCATATTCTAAAAATTTAATCATTAATCCATATGGTGACCAAAAATATAAAATTGATAGTAAGGTCAACCAACCTTCTTAACACAGTAACTAAACTTCTGCATGAGTACATGCTGCACAACACGAGAATGATGTATCTAACCCTTGGCTATAAGAGTAATTTGCTGCTCAATGAAGCTACGAATATTTGGTAGGCAAAGGTTTGGATCAATAGACTGATAGCCTCTTATCAAACTCACACCTAATGGAGTTGGGACAAGTTTCCTGCTTGCTTGTACCTAAAATTTTGGTACTGAAGTAAATGACCAATGAATTAAAGCACGACAAACATATCTTTTCCGTCATTTTAATTTTTCAAGAAAACCAAGAATAAAGCATTATTTATGACCAACTCACCTCTAAGCCATCAAATGAAATCTTGTTAGGAAAATTCTATAAAATGAAGGCTCCTTGATATGTTATACAGACATAAAAGTAAAACAACCTTGTGTAACTCTTCATCAGCAGCAAGTACACGTGCAACATAGAGTTTTGTCACATCCCTCAAGGGACATTTCCTGTTGCATTGTGGACACTAAAGGAAAAGTACAACCAAAAGAATGCTATGGCCTTTGTATGCTGATTTTTAAAAATGTTTCACAGCCACAACATACAAGTACCTTCCCATAATTTTTTTGCTATTGAAGCCAACTTCACCCAATCCATTTGGTTTAAGAGGATGTAAAAGACAACTCATGCACATTTCATATTGCATTGTGGTTTAAAAAATAAAGGTATCAATAGACAAAAGCATTAATGTCATGCTTCCTCTCCTTGAAGAAGTCGTCAATCGGCAATGTTTCAGGCAGCATGAAACAACCCAATCTTCGCCCAATCTACAAACCCATTTTGTTGTTTTGTATTTATTTGGAGGAAGCTTTCTTCATAAGGATGACTTGCTTTGTGGATATCAACGATGACGGTGGAAGCAACATCATCGTATCCTTTTTTCTGTCTTGTAACCGTCCTCACTTCCAGGGAAAAGCTATCAAATGAAAAAGAAGAATGGGAAGGGTAGAGATAGGAAGAGGCATTTTGAAATTCAAAATTCAAAATTGCCCGGCCTTCTCCCATGAATGCCATTACCACTCGAATTTGCGCTACTGTCTACAATTCAAGTTAAATATTATATGAACAACAACACCTAGATGCAGAAACATGAAAAAATTTAGAACTTGTAGTACAAAATACATGGAATAGAAGTTTAAATTCACCTGTTCCACTATGTGGCCGCTTTAGAGAGAGCTTTCTGGCTTTTGTCGGAGAGCTTGGCCAACGTGGCTGGGTGAATGCCTCCGATCACAACTATCATTGGGACTACGGCGAGTGTGACTAAAGCTAACTGCCAAACCGCCGTGAATCTGACCACGAATGTAGCCATGTAGTGAATGAAATTACCTAGCTGCACAGAAACCAATCACCGAGTATTATCAATGTTCATGGAAAAATAGAAAACGGAGATGAACCGGTTCAATTAAAAAGTGGGTGTGCTTTACCTTCTCGCTAATGGCGTCTTACACCATGACAACATCAATGTTAATGGCATAAACAACATCAGAAGTTCAAACCTCGGTGTCAAAATACTAAATGTCTTGGAAGAGAGAGGCATTTTGAAATTCAAAATTCAAAATTGCACTAGGTTGAAAGTCAGGCAAAATATACAATGAACGGCTTACTGAAATGGCTTGAAGATGAAGTCGCTGCTGTTCTAAGGAACAGTAAATTGAGTCTACATGAACAGTAAATGGCTTATTTTGCTATTGCTATTAAGTTGATATTGATATTGATATTGATGATAAAATTAAATTCTTGTTTCATGACGACATTGTTCTCCCTATTGTGTGCACATTCAAACTTATATCCATACATAAATTATTATTTTTTAATTCCCTTTTCTTAATTATAATTTAAGACTAAAAGTAAAAATTATGATATTACAATATCCATCTATGTGCATTGTGGTGGATCAATAAAAATGCATATTCAAACTTTCTAAGATAGAATATTCTTGCTCATGACCAAAAGCTAATTTTATCAGCAGAATTTTCTTGGCTTGATGTATATAAGTGCAACAATATATAAAATCAAATATGCTAACATCAAAATCAAAATTTACTCACAAAATTATGTATTTTATAGAGGCTTTAATAAATTATTTCTACATCATATATTATCTGGAAATTGCGCACTCAATATAATGATTTATTCAAATAATCTTGCAAAATTTCAGGTTACAAACTAATAAATCACACATGTAACCATCTTATATAGGTACATCCATCAAATTCATTGAATAGATGTATGATTTACATGCTATTTGAATGAGCTCATATACGAGTTTGATATATTTCCAAAAATATAGAGAGCCATTCCAAAACATAACTTGTGAAACTCTCATAATCAAATTTCTTTGAGAACAAGAGCACATGATAATTCTTGAATTATATAATATGTTAGTTATTCATGAAGAATATTTGGTTCTTTAATGGATGTTATATATAATATTTTATATATGACTCAGATGATTAAACAAGTCATGTTAACAATAAATTTGTTTGGATGAGTAAATTGCTGGTTTACTATGACATGTTGCTCAAACAACAACAAACTTTTCATTTTCCATAAGATATTGATATAAAACATCAATATGATCGTCATTTTTGGGAGATCAATAGATTTTTTTGAGGAACTATATTGTAGAACTTTTTAATGTTAACTCACACTTGTATTATAACAAATCTTCACCTCAAGTGTGAGTCATACAGATATACTTTCTTTAATTTCTATATTTTAAAGACAAACCAGTATTCAGTAAACTAATAATTTATTTTTTACTTGAAAACTCAAGTACTTCATAACTCTTATACAATCATGGATTTCAATCCATTGAGCTATCATTTAGACTTTTTAACAGAGTGAAACTTTGATTTAAATCTAAGGGTTATGACATTTCATGATCAATTCTTCCTTTGCCTATAAAATTAAGAAAAATATATATTAGTTCTCCAATAAATATATCCATTTTTTACATGTATGATCTCCAGGATCTAACATATTATTGCTTTTTTATATAAGTTCATTACTCATTAATAATAATATGCTTCAATTTACCTCTTCTGATGCATATTCAAAGTATGAAATGTTTAGAACCTTCCACTACATAAAGAAATATGAGGAGATCCACAATCAAAATACATAAAGATCTTATTGCAATGATTTGTCATATGAGAATGCTAAAGAGTAGAAGAAATGACAATGCAATGAATTGGGAGAGAAGATAATAATTTATCAATATTAAAATAAAACACAAATTGAAGAGTATTTGTTTGCCTTTCAATAATGAAAAGTTTGCAAACTCAAGAAAAAACGTACATATATGTAAGGCAACATAATAGTGCTTAAAAGGAGAAAAGAGATGGAAGACAAAGCTAAAATGTAGAGTATGACTAATAATGAAAGAAAGTTCATTAATGTTGAGGTATATGAGTTGAGTGTTTTTGTTGGGAAATTTATAGTGCAACAGAGAAGCACAAGTACTAAAAAGATAATAGAGGTAGGTTTGACGTGATAAACTCTATTGATATATAAATAATATTCACATACACCATATACTCAAAGTTACAAATAAATTGTATAATTATACCTAACGAATAGAATGAAACAACTTAATTGTGTAATTGAAGGTTATATGAGTAAATACTAGAAACCATTTCATTTGGGAGTTATATGGAATAGTGACAATAACCATGAGGTAGAATCCTAAAAGGCCATGAAATCAAAATATAAATAATTACCAATAATGTTTAAATTTGTAAATAAATTGGCATTATATTAAAATCTTAAAATGACAAATGATTACCTTTTTGTCTATTTGATTTCATAGATCACTCATGAACACTATATCATAATATCATATAATAATTTATCTCTCACAAACTAATGAAAATAAATTTAAATTTAAATTTAAACACTAACCCAAATCAAAATCATATAGTCTTAAGGGCTTACAATTATTTTTTTTGACCTTACAATTTGGTAGTCTTTCTTAATAACTTATTGCTTTCACAATAGCCCATGGTCTTTTTAGCTTTACAACCATTTTAATCTTTACTTTCAATAACTATATATATATTAATTTATATGACTTATGGTCATATTACACAATTTTTGTTATCAACATGACTTCTGGTCATAATATAACATTTGATAATAATTTTAAGGGATACATATCAGTTTTGTTATGGAAGTTTAATCTAAGGAGCATTGGTCACCCGGAAGTTTTTTTTTTCCTCTCATTTTTCCTTTAAGTTTACAAAACAACATAATTTTGCCCCTGAAGTTATTTTTTAAGAGAAATTTTTTCCCTAGAAGTTTTCTTAGGAGCAATTATGCCCCTAAAAGTTGACAAATTAGAGCAATAGTTTAACAATTAAGATCAACAAAAAGGTAAGATTGCTATGTTTTTAAACTTCCGGGATAAAGATGAGACAATTTTTTTTTGGATGACTAGTGTTCTTTAAGCTAAACTTTCATAGCAAAAATTGTATTTGTCTTTAATTTTATTGGCCTTGGAAATGTTATTATTTCTATGACTATAGTTCAATAGCCAAGACCAAGTATTTTTAGCTTTCAACTATCAATTACACCAATGCAATGCAATCATATTCATTTTCACTCTTATGGACATGTTCTTTACTTTCAATAGCACATCATCAAATTGTAACATTTGAGTTATGGGCATAAAGACTCATAAAAATTATTTATTAGAGATATTGCACATTGTAGAAAGTGAAATGCCAAAAGTTTATGGATATCCCGACTATCTAGTCTTTTTACAACATATTTATTGATGATTGATTGACAATTGGTTAAGGATCGATTGATGAATTAATATTAATATGTTGTAATTTTGTTTGGGCTAAAAAATTTTGGGAAAATCCTTTTAACTTGAGGGATAAAAAAATATCAAAAAAGTCCCACAAAAATTTTTTATGTCACAAATATCTCATTAATAACTTTATCAGTAGAACATTAATAATTTCATCAGTGAGTTTTAACAACTCTTTAAAACTTTTATATTTTCTCTGGTTCTTATTATAAGGCACCAACTAGTATTTCTTACAGACCAATAAATGAAAGTTAACTGATTAATTAGGTTCAAAATTAATAAATGTTTCCAACTTCACCCTTACTTTAATAATGTAGCTTTAAATGAGTTAGTTAAAAATGAGGGTATAATAAGAAAAAAATAATAAATGAGTAAGTTAAAGTAAGTTGGTGTCTTATAATAAAGAATAGGAGGAGTATCAACAGAATTTTTTGTAGGAATTTTTTGATAATTTTTTAGTTCCTTAAAAGTTTATATTTATAAAGGGATTTCCCCCCAAAAAAATTGTAATTCAGTTCTCGCTCCTTCTTGCTCGCTCCCTCAGGGCCTCAGAGGTCAGACCTGAGTCATCGCTCTCGTTTTCTCGCAGTCTCATCGCTCTCGCTCTTGATCATCGGACGACGAAGCTAGCCTCTCCGCTCTCGCTTGCGTATTCGTCCAACGCTCTCATTCTTGGATTATCGCCTTCGCCCTCCGCGGCTTCGCCATCGTCTCTTCCCTCTCGGCTCTCCCATATCAAAACCACGAACGCTTTCGCTTCCTGTAACTGTAAGTTTGCAATTCTTTCGTCTTGTGTAATTTGATTTTGGGGAAGGCCTTCTCTTTTAGTGATGGCGTTTGGTGCTTAGATGTTGGTCACGTTGTTTTTCTTTGATTTTGGGAATTCTGGAATTTAAAAGTGTTCAACTTGGTTTTGCTCTCTTTCTTGGGTAATATATTAATCAAATTGATTGCTTGATTTTCAGTGCATTCTTCACTGGTTTTCTGCAAGTACGTCCTCCATTTTTTTAAAAATTATTTTGACGCTTCCGCAATTTTGTTCTTTGCTTTGCTTCGCTTTTAACCGTCTTGGAAAGGCTGAGATGATTTTAGCGTCACTTGATGGTCTAGTTGATTTTTGACTGGTAACTAATGCAGCGGATGAGTGCTACTGATTCGAAGGAAACGATTTCTTTGGCGCCCCCGTCAATTCGAAGGCAGCCACTATTGGGCTACCTTCTCTAATCAGTTGCATTTTGAATAGCATTAAAATGGAACCTGGGTCTACCCCACCAGTTGATGGCAATGAATACAAAGAATATTTGATGACTCTAAGTATACCAGAGTTAATTTCAAATTTGCGTACTGCATTTCGCCCAGTTGATTTTGACCGTGTGGTGGAGGTATTGAATGAGAATGAAACCAAATTAAAGTACAAGATTAAGGCGCTAACCGAGAAATTGGAGTTGGAGACGTTGGTGAGGATGAGTGCTGAAGAGGAATGTAAGGGGAGGAAGAATGCGGAGAAATATGAGATACTGCCAGAATCGGTTAAGAAGAATAATGAATTTGATCATGAAAGCACTCTTTCTGAGCTAAGAATAGAGAATGCTAAATTGGAGGAAGAAAAACGTTTGGCTGAATCAGCAGCCGAGTTTTGGAAGAGTAAATTTGAGGAGTTGAGTGAACGACTTTTGATGGTAGAGAAAGGTGTGAACTCATCCGTGAATGGGGATGCTCATGTAGGAATTGTAGGAAAAGCTGAGAATCTTTCCTGCATTCGAGGGAACACTCATCCAGGGGTTTCTGATGAAGTAATGGATGAAAAAGATATGAATGTTAATGATATATGTGACAATGAGCAAGGAAATACCGCTGCTGGGTCCTCTCCTTCACAGAGAGAGGACCTCAAGTCTGGAAATACCCATGTCTCTACTGCTGAAGTCACTAGGCAATCCCTGGACTCTCCAAACAAGGCTTTGCTTGGTGCTTCAGGTAAGTTTAGCATACATCTCCTTTTGCTGTTTTGATAAGTAAGGCTGATTCTTGCTTGCAAAATTTCTAAATGTGATAGAGATATAGGGTTGAATTCAATTTTAATTTAGTAATGTTCTTGGGCTAAAAATGGAAACATGGTAGCTGTATTGGCTGGCCCTTTGACATTTCTTGCTTTATTATGGCAATATGTGATTAGTTTACAGGGAATATGGCATTTGTAGTGAGTAAATGATCCGGTGTAGATCACAAGTTGGGTTGGACTTGGCCTGGGGTGAAATCCCGGGGTCCTACGTACCACAGTGTAGATCAAAGTCCACGTAGTTCGAGAGTATACGGCAGGCTAATGATAGCCAGAGGGGGTGGTGTGTGTGCTCTGTGTGAATAGAAAAGCTAGGTTTTCAGAAGTGTGTACCTTGTAAGGGGTTTACCCTATTTATAAGCGTACCTGGGCCCTATCTTAATCAGTTAGATTTGTCCTTTATTTTAGGGATATTAAGATATGCTTTTTTGAATAATCTCCTCCTTCCATAGGCAGTTACCATCATGATAGATATTCTTGATAAAGCCATTCCTATTTTCAAGGAAGCGGTTATGAGCATAACTGAAGCCATTTTGACTGGGCTCTTTGGTTATTGGGCTGGGCCCATTTATGAGATATCCGTAACAGTTGCCCCCCAGCCCGGTTGTTCAGGGCTCCGAGCAGCCGGGATGTATTTGTCAGGTTACGTCCTGTGTTCTAGTTCATTTCGCCGTCCTGAAGCTTTTGATTTCTAGTTCTTTCTTTTTCCGAGGTCAGACATTTTTGGTCCCCGGGCTACCCCATCTGTCATTAATTTGCATTCCGGTTTATTTGGGTGGGACGCGGGTGCCCTCCAGCCCGGTTAACGTGGGTCGCATTCGTTTGCTATCCCGAGAGAACATTAATGTTCTATAATTTTGATTCTAGGCCGAACTCCTCCTATGCCTTCTCGAACTTTCCTTCTTTATTGGTGTCGGATAGTATTGATATTTCTACCTGGTCTTACTCCCCGTTTACAGGTACTTTGTCCAGTTTTTCGTGGATCGGGACTTGTTGCCCCCAAGTTTGAGATTGCATGGGGAGTTAGGTCGGACGACCGGGGTGTATTCATGTGGTCGGCCTCGTGAGCATTTCAAGCCGGGATCATTGTCCGCCTCATCTGTTGATTCAACATTCGTCTTATCTCGAGGCCACGAGTGTCATCATCGCCTCTTGCTGATTTGATGTTTACTAGCCGGCCTCTGAGTGGAGCAACTGCCCCACTATCTTGGTTTTCGTGTTTGCTTAACATCAGCATTAAATGCGCACGCCTTTTAACATCCACGTCACTATTCGTGTATGGGCCCTTTGGGCCTTTGGCGGTTGAGTTTCCTAACTCTCATCTGCCCGCTTGCTTTGTTTATAAGAGCCTTCGACTTTCCTCTTCTTCTATTTCGAAAACCGCCAAACCTTGAGTTTTCCTTTTGAGAGAAACTTGCAACTAGTCACTAGTTCATTTTCCTCAGATTCCCAGTTCTGATCTTCGTGGCTCGCGCATTTCCTCTTCCCTTAATTTATCTCAAACTAGGTATTTTCCTTGTTTCCTTCTCTGGTTATTTGGCTGTGTTCTTCTCTTTCTCTATCTCTTGGTCTTTCTTTTTTCTGGGTAGGTTATTGTGAGTTATTTTAAGTTTCTTCCCCTTTGGGTTCTGACTTTTGCTTTGTTCTTGAACTTCTCTGAACTTCTGGTCTATTCAATCTTTTTTCTCTGTCTCTGGGTTCCGGTTTCCTGTTTAAATTCTATCTTCTCGGGATGAGCCATCAAGGTTCTCCTCCGCCTTTTAAACCAAATGCTTTTTCCCCGGAAGAGGCCGAGCTTATTCAGCGCATGCCTCCCCGGACAACTTGGTGGCTGTACGGGAAACCTCTGACCGAAGAACAAAAGAGGGAAAACGTTCTCCGTGGTTATGGCGAAGAAGGTGGTAGTCAACCAGGACGGTCTGGTCGGGTTAGGGGAAGGGCTCGAGGTCGGTCTGAGTCTGTAGAGCCCGAAAGTCTAGGCCGGGGGATTGCTGCCACTAGGGTTTTTTCTTTAGAGCCGCCCTTGGGAAAGAGTAGGAGGGAAAATCCTCCTCTACCCGTTTCTTCCTTTCCTCAACGAGCGGAGCCCCTCATCTCCCTTACCCGGCCTATCGGCCCGTGCGAGGAATGTTGCTGGCTGATATCTGAAGCCACGATGGTTGGCCGGTCATGGGAAGCTGAGGAAATAGCTTCGCGATGCCGACATATCCAACCGCGGGTTGTTGAAGCCGTTTCTACCCGTCCCGCTTTACTACCTTTAGGTATCATCTTCCTCGTTTCTAATTTATTTTTGTTTTGCCTTTTCTAGGTAGTATGTCAACTTCTCCCCGTCCTATCGAGGATTTCGGATCCGTGGAGTCAGCGGCTGCCTGTATTCCACGTCATCTTGCTGAAAAGTATGACTGGGTTACGACCGGGGTGCTATCCAGGCTCTCGAAAGCCACGACCAACCAGATCGCCGAGCTCCCATTAGGGCACCAGAATCATTGTTCTTTATCTCTTCCCGGCCCTTCTGAACCGATGTGCATTGCCCGGGAAGGGAATGAGCGTTCTTTTTTCTTCTTCTACCTAGATTTCGTTAAAAAACTCGGCCTTCGTTTTCCATTTACCAGGTTTCAAGTAGATCTTTTAAACATTCTTCAGCTGGCCCCTACTCAGCTTCACCCTAACTCCTGGGGTTTCATTATTGCGTTTGAGCGGCTTTGCCGATTTTTAAATCGTACCCCCACCACCGGAACATTTTTTTATTTTTTTAATATCCAAAGGGCTCGTCAACCCGGGGAGCCCGAAGAAAAGAGGGGTTGGGTTTCTTTCCGGGGGAAACCGGACAAGAAGCTTTTCCATGTGGCAACCAACACCTGGAAAGGCTTCAAGGTTTCTTTTTTCAAAGTTAGTGCTGAACCCGGTCATAAACCGTGGTTTCTTCAGGGTGTCGATTCCAGCTCGGTGGAGCTGCTGTTTCCTCTGTATTGGTCTAAAACTCACTATGACCAAGACCAGAACATTTTTGCATCCTCCGATGATAGCTTAGAGCCAGCCGAGGTTGAGACTGTGATAGCTCTGGTTGACCATGTGGCCAAGAGGGATGTCATTGATTCCCGGATTTTTATTCGACAGTCGGTGGAGGAATTGTACCCACCGAGTATGATTTCTGTTGGTTGTTTGTTGTTCTTTGGATTTTTTTTTTATGCCTCTTGTCCTTTCTGATGTTCCTTATGTTTTTTGTAGTGCCTGACATGGGGAAGGCTTCTTTTCAAGAACTGGCCGAGAAGCTCCGAGCTAAGGCCAAAAAGAAAGGGGAGTCCTCTTCCCAGAAGAAGGCTGTGGTTGCTCCTTCGCCTGCAAAAACTACTTCTGAGAAGAGGGCTGCGCCCTCTCCGGCCCACACAGAGCTCATTCCGCGTAAGCGATCGAAGTCGGTGGCAACGTCATCGATTTCGGTCGAAGAAGAGAGTCCGGCCTTTGTCCTGGACGCCGGTGCTGCCACAAGCATCCCTCCTCTTCCACTTCCTGGCAAGTCTCGCCTTCACTCGCGGGGTGAGGTATGGACTGATGGGGTCTCGGAGGAGCTTAAATACACGGTGAAGCCCCCCAGCAAGTATTTCAGTGGTGAGGCCTTTGCCGACTCCGACCTCGATCACCTGCAGGTTCTGCAGGACCATCTGATGGAGACGGCCGGCGTGTTGGACGCTTATGCTGCCGTTAAGCACAAATATGCCAAAGCTGCAGCCGAGATTGCCAAAGCTCGGATTGAAAAGAGAGAGGCCGAGACTAGGCAGGCGGAGGCTTAGGAGGCGCGCCTGAAAGCGGAAGAGGCTCAGATCAAGGCGGTGGAGGAGCTATCAAAGGCCCTTACTGAAAGGGATCGGTTCTCCGCCGAACTTGATGCCAGCCAGGCCCGAGAAGACACGCTGAATGCCTCACTGCACACCTTGCAGGGTCAGTATGCGGGGGTGGTGAAGGACCTTAATCTCGCTCACTCCGACCTCGACGCTTCGAAGGCTGAGCTGGTGGCGTCTGCTGCCGAGGTGGATAAGCTGGAAGTCTTGGTCGTGGAGACGGCTGCTGAAGCTTTCAACCTATGCCTGGCCCAAGTCCGAGCTCTGAATCCCGATATTACGATGAATTTGGACACTGTGGATTTCAGAGCTTCGGTAGAGGACGGACAATTTATACCAGCGCCGTTTTCTCCGGTCGAAGAGTCCGAGCATCTCACGGAGAATGACCGTGGTCAAGTAGCTGAGGAAGATGCTCCGACGACTGACGCCCCTGGCTGCCCTGTGCCCGGCCAAGCCCAAATTTGACGCTGTTCTTCCAGGACCTTTTTATTTTTTCCTTTGATGTGTAGTATTTTTACTTTCATTTTTGTTTTTCTGTAATCTGGGGCCTCTGCCCTCAAAATTAATACCATGAAAAGCCGGTGTTCCCGGATATTTCTAGCATCTTCAGCTCGTCTATCTTGTCAGTTTTTATTTTCATCCTTTAAACCAAACTCATGTTTTAATTCACCAATTGATGAGTAAAGGGGAACGTAATCCGTGCACGAAGCTCGGTTCTTTATTTTATGACTTGGCCAAAGTCAAGATATATTGCGCAGAATCTGTTGGATATTCAACCGACGTTTTAACAAACGGGCCACGTTTATTAATGGTCGGACATTCTAAACAACAGATGATTTTCAAAAATCATCTAAGTACTTTATCTTGTAAAGTACTGTACCGAGATGGTAGCCAACTGCCACATGTTCGGGCCCTAATATCCTTTTTGAATAGGAGCCTAAACATTTCGACCCGATCAGGATCTTTTATGGCAATCTCACACCACCCCAGGGGATAGTTTCGATGCATCGTAACGTTTATAAGACTTGTTGACAAATCTTATCATGACCGGGATCGCGAAACCCAAGTCTTTGTTTAATTATCTTGCCTTTGTCACGGCCTATCTTTGCATTGATTTCACAAGTAATAACTTGGTTGGCCCATGAATTGAACCACCTTTTTTATTGATTGAAATAATTGGGATTACACAGAATTTAAAATCAATGGAAAATACTGCCAAAAGCAAAACAATGCTTAATAAAAAACGGTTCTCGGTCACCACCGACATCCGTTGAAACTGAAAAGCGGTTCTCAGTTACCACTGACATCCGCTGTTCGCTTATTCCGAGTGTATCCCGGTCTTTAGCTGTAGTAAGTCCTTAGTTTGTCCGCGTTCCATGTTCGTTTAATGGGCGTGCCATCTAATGTCTCAAGGACATAGGTCCCGGGCCCCATTTTGTCTGAAATACAGTAAGGACCCTCCCAGTTTGCTGCAAGTTTTCCGTCCCGGGCATCTTGTTTCCGATATCCGCTTTGCGTAATACCAAGTCACCTTTATTGAATGCTCGTGGTCTAACTTTGCGGTTATACTTAGCCGACACCAGCTGCTTCGTTGCCAGATCTCGGCAGTGTGCCGTCGTTCTGACTTCATCGATGAGGTCTAGCTCAACTGCTAACTGCTTGCTGTTAGCGTGTTCTCCCTCCTCCATGACTTTGGCTTTCCTCCATGATGTTTGCCCAATTTCAACCGGGATCGTGGCTTCGCATCCATATGTCATTCGGAAGGGTGTTTCCTGGGTCGAGGTTTGGACACTAGTTCGGTATCCCCAGAGTACCGGGTATAGTTCCTCGACCTAGTTACTTTCTGCATTGGTCATCCTTTTTTTGAGCCCGTCAACAATGATTTTGTTGGCTACCTCGGCTTACCCATTAGATTGCGGATGCTCTACTGAGGCGAAATGGTGCTTGATTTCGAGCTCGGACATCAACTTCTGGAAGCCTTGGTCAACGAATTGAGTACCGTTGTCAGTTACGATCTCGGCAGGAATCCCGAACCTTGCAACAATATTTCTTTCGAAGAATTTTTGTATTCAAGCGGCCGAGATGGTTGACAGTGGTTCGGCCTTGATCCACTTAGTGAAATAATCCACCGCCACCACAAGCCATTTCAGTTGCTCTGCGGCCGGTTTGAACGGTCCAAGGAGGTCCATACCCCATTTAAAGAACGGCCAAGGAGCCGTGATGGTCTTCAACTCGGTCGGAGGTGGCCAGAGGATCCGAGCATGTTTTTGGCAGCTTTCGCACGTCCGTACGTGCTTTCTAGAATCCGCGACCATTGTCGGCCAGTAATATCCAACCCTTAGGGCCTTCCGGGCTAACGCCTTTGCCCCCATGTGTTGTCCGTTTATTCCTTTGTGTATCTCTGATAGCACATACTCGGCCTCTGGCTGGTTTAAACATCTCATCATTGGGGATTGGAGGCCTTTTCGGTACAGTTGGTCATCGACCACCGTGTATATTAACGCGGTTCGTGCTACCTGCCTTGCTTCCCCGGGATCGTCTGGGCTAACTCCCTTTTCCAAGTAATTTAAGATGGGCTTTCGCCAGTCTTCTGCTGCTGCAATGACCATGATACACGTGGGCTCCTTCAGACTTTGTTGTATTACAGTCCGATTATTTCCCGGGTTCCTGGTGCTTGCTAATTTGGAGAGGATATCAGCCCTCGCATTTTCTCCCCTGGGGATGTGGGTGACTACGACCTCATCGAAGTCGGCCATTGCCTCTCTGACTTTCCCCAGATACTTGATTAGCAAGGGTCCCTTAGCCGTGTATGAACCGTTGATTTGGGCCGCGACTAGTTGAGAGTCGGTGGAGAGATGAACCCGCCTGGCCCCATTATCTTTTGCCTGTGATAGCCCGGCCAATACAGCCTCATACTCGGCCTGATTATTGGACGTTCTGAAGTGCAATTGCAGGGAGTGTTCCATGGCGACTCCTTTCGGGCTTTCGATTATGATCCCCGCTCCACTTCCTTTGGCGTTTGACGAGCCGTCTACAAATACTTTCCAAATGTTAAGGTTGGCTTTTGGGACTACCTCTGTTGGTACGAGCTCTGCAATGAAGTCGGCTAAAGCCTGAGATTTAATAGCATGCCGAGCTTTATATACTATGTCGAATTCGGACAGTTCGATAGCCCAACTAGTCATTCTTCCTGCCAAGTCAGGCTTATGGAGTATTTGGCGTATCGGCTGACTGGTTCGTACAATTATTCTATGCCCCTGGAAGTAGGGACGTAATCTCCTCGCGGCAGTGAGGAGCGCAAAGGCCACCTTTTCCAACCTTTGATATCTTAGCTCAGAACTTTGCAGAGCCCGGCTTGTAAAGTAAATCGGTTTCTGTTCTATCGATTCTTCTCTCACCAGGGCGGCATTTACTACTTCTGGGGCCACGGATAGATATAATATCAAATCTTCCCCGGGCTCGGGTTTCGACAGGACAGGTGGTGATGACAGGCATTTTTTGATCTTGTCAAACGCGGCTTCACACTCTGAGTTCCATTCTCCATGCTGTGCTTCCTTCTTCAATAACTTGAACAAAGGAAGAGCATTTTCTACCGATTTCGGTAAGAACCTTGTCAGCGCAGCCAGTCTACCAGTCAACTGCTGTACCTCTTTTTTGTTTTTTGGGGGTAGCCATATTGAGGACGGCCTGACATTTATCCGGATTGGCCTCAATCCCCCTGTTTGTCAACAGGAATCTGAGAAATTTACCCGCTGGTACTCCGAATGCACATTTAGCTGGGTTAAGTCGGATTCTATGATCCCGGAGCTTATCAAATGTTTCTTGCAAATCCTGGATGTGGTTGGATCGCTTAACTGACTTAACGATCATATCGTCGATGTAAACTTCGAGGTTCCTGCTGAGCTGTGCCTCAAACACTTGATTCATCATCCTCTGGTAAGTAGCTCCTGCGTTCTTCAGCCCGAAAGGCATGACATTATAGCAATAATTAGCTTTTTCCGTGATAAAAGCTGTTTTTTCCTGGTCTTCGGGATGCATAGCTATTTGGTTATAGCTGGAATACGCATCCATGAATGAGAGCAGCTGGAATCCCGAGGAATTGTCCACCAGTTGGTCAATATTTGGCATGGGGTAAGCATCCTTGGGGTATGCTTTGTTGAGATCGGTGTAGTCGATGCACACCCTCCATTTGTCATTGGGTTTCTTGACCATTACCACATTTGATAACCATGTGGTATACTGGATTTCCCTGATGAATCCCGCATCCAGCAGTTCTCTTACATGCTCGGCTAGCGCTTTCTGTCGGTCCGATGCAATCTTTCTTTTCTTCTGTGAGACCGGCGTATATCGTGGATTTATGGTCAATTTGTGACAACAGAACGCCGGGTCGACACCTGGTAACTCCGAAGGTTTCCATGCGAACACGTCCTTATTCATCCATAACAGTTTTTTGAGCTCGATTTTTTCTTGCTCGGCAAGCGAACTCCCGATCTTCGTTATTTGTCCGGGCTCCTTTCCTAGTTGGTAGTCTGTGAGCTCTCCATCAGGCTCTGTTTTCATCAACTTTGCTTCTTCTCTGACATCCAGCTCTACCACGTTGATCGAACTCGGCGCAATTGGCGCTGAATTTTGAATTCCTTTCTGCTGCGAGCTGGATGTTCCGGGTTCATTGTTTTTAACCGTCGAGAAGTAGCATTGCCGGGATTCCTTCTGATCACCTTTCATTCTTTCGACTTCATTATTCCGACTTACCATTTTCAGCTTCTGATGCTTAGTTGATATGAGCATGTCCCAACTATGAATAGTTGGTCTGCCTAAGATTATATTGTAGGACAAAGGGAAATCCGCTACAATAAACTTGACTCGCTCAGTCTTAAAGGCTTCTTTAAAGCCCAAGGTCATTTTTAGCTCTATACACCCTTTGGGACTTGTATCCTCTCCGTTGAACCCGATTAAGGTTGTCCTGCATGGCTTTAGATTTTCTGGGTCGAGGTCCATGCGCTTAAAGGCGTCCCACAGGATGATATCCACTGCACTGCCAGGATCGATGAATATCTTCTTTACGCGACATTTTCCCAGGAGGCCGGTTATGACCAGTCCGTCTTGATGACCCGGGATTACGTCCCTCAGATCTTCCTGAGTAAAGAACAACTTAGGAGGCTCTTCTGTTTGTGATGGTTCCGGCTTGAAGGTCGGTCGTCCCCTGATGGTTAAGACTTCCCGAAGGTATTTCTTCCGCTGATTGGCGGTATCGCCGCCACCTCCGTAACCTCCACTAATGACATTGCAGTCAAACTCTGCTTCCGAGAACTCGTCCTCATTGTCGTGCTTTCTCCGGCCTTCGTCCGGCTTTCTCCTCTGGGAGACCGGGCTTGTACTTCGATCCGTCTGCTTGCGCTTGGCTCTTTGCCCTTGTGTTTTGATAACGTACTGACGTAATTTTCCATCTCGGATAAACTTCTCAACCGCATCTCTAAGGTCCCAGCACTCATCCGTTGTGTGCCCGGGTCTATTATGGAATTCGCAAAATCGTGTGCGATCCAACTTACCCTTGTTATAAAGTAGTCGTGGTCGCTCCACCTTCCTCATCTCGGTCAAGGCTACCTCTCTCCATAGTTGCGAACGAGGGACATTTAGTGGGGTATATCTCTCATACTTCCCCTCATGCCTTTGTCCTCGTGTTTTTTGGTCCGAGTTCCTGGGTCGGTCTCTTGCTGCCTGGTCCTTCCCTTTCGGGGGTGGGCTTTTCTGTCTCTCTTTTCCCGACGCGTTGGCTATCTGCATCTGCTTGATGTCCAGATACTTTTTGGCTCGTCTATGGAATTCTTCCAGCGTCTTGATCTCGCCAGATATGACCGATCTCCCCATTCTGGATTCGCTATCTAAGCCCGAGATGAGCAAGTGTACGTGGACGCTTTCCGTTAATCCCTGGATTTGCAGTGCGGCAGCCTTGAAACGATCCAAATACTTCTGAAGGGTTTCACCGGGTTGCTGCTTGATTCTATCCAGCGTGTAGACCGACCTGGGCTGCTTTTTGCTTGTCGCGAAATTCAGCAGGAACTTCTCGCTCAGGTCGTTGAAGTCGGTAATGGACTTGGGAGATAGAGTCCGGAACCAAATTTGAGCGGCTCCCCATAACGTTGAGGTGAACAGCCTGGAAATGATCGGCCCCTTGAATCCTCGGACCAGCATCTCAGTGTCAAAAGTACTCAAGTGTGTCTGGGGATCCTGACTTCTGTCGTACCTAGGGAGGTTGGACGTATTGAATTTCCTTGGGTACTCAGCTTCCGTAATTTCATCTGAGAATGGGCTGTTGTTTTGTCCTCCGTCCCCATACCACATCTTATACCTTCCGGAATCTAGCCGAATTCCCTGATTGTCCGAGGTACGGCTGTCTTTCCTAAGCGCCCGGGCTTGATTCTCCTGACTCGCATCCCGGTGATTACTTTGCTGAGAATTTTTTGTTGAAACTATTCGGCTTTGCCCGGGATGGTCCGCCTGTAGGGGATCAACAGTTTGGTGATTGGTTTCTTCGTCCTCATTCTGCTGATCATCCCGGCGTTCCTCCTGAAGAGGTTCTTGTAAGTGTGGATTTGGTTCATCAACTCGGTCATATGGTCAATCTTTTGATTCTGAAGATTGTCGCGTTCTTCCACATTCTCGATTCGTTTTAGCATTGATTCAGCAATGTTATGTAGGAGCCGTATGTCCGGGCTGCCAATCTGAAACTTTGTTGAGGAACCAGCGTGGTTAGTATTTTCCAGCGTTTGGCCTACTTGTCCATCTTGAGATGGGAGGTTCGAGTCCGGGGGCTCCTCAATTTGTTCCTGATTAACGCCTTGAACGTCCTGCTGTTGGGTCTCGCTAAAATTTTGTTCCTGACCTTGCTCGTGTGCATGCGAGTGGCTTTTGCTTTTGGTATTAGCCATCACGGGTCACGGGAATAGGACTTTACAGTCCCCACAGACGGCGCCAATGATCCGGTGTAGATCACAAGTTGGGTTGGACTTGGCCTGGGGTGAAATCCCGGGGTCCTATGTACCACAGTGTGGATCAAAGTCCACGTAGTTCGAGAGTATACGGCAGGCTAATGATAGCCAGAGGGGGTGGTGTGTGTGCTTTGTGTGAATAGAAAAGCTAGGGTTTCAGAAGTGTGTACCTTGTAAGGGGTTTACCCTATTTATAAGCGTACCTGGGCCCTATCTTAATCAGTTAGATTTGTCCTTTATTTTAGGGATATTAAGATATGCTTTTTTGAATAATCTCCTCCTTCCATAGGCAGTTACCATCATGATAGATATTCTTGATAAAACCACTCCTATTTTCAAGGAAGCGGTTATGAGCATAACTGAAGCCATTTTGACTGGGCTCTTTGGTTATTGGACTGAGCCCATTTATAAGATATCCGTAACACAAACCATGCGCTTAGCATTTAAAAGGATAATGTCAAGAAAATTCTTTATATTGAAGGGAAATATAGAGATGTTTACCTACCCTGAGTTTTGAACAATAGTGAAAATTCTCTGGTAATTCATCTTCTGTTATACATTTATTGGTAGAACCAACACAACTGAGGCAAGTTTCAATTTAGTGATAAGTGGGATTTTTTCCACTCCATCATATGTGTTGTCCATTTGCAGTGATACTGTATAAAAAATTGTAACATATGAATAGGGTACTCTCAACTCTCAATTTTCTTGAAGGTATGGTGATTAAGCAGAGGCAATTGTGTATACTGAAGACAAGAACCATTCAAATTTATGGAATTTTCTGTGGGCAAATGTTTTTGTGAATTTTAGTTCACTTTGCATTTCTTAGTCATGAACGTTTTATAGTTACTGATTATTGATTATTATCAATTAAACTAGCTCTCTTCTGTTATGCCTTCTACGGCTTTGTTTTTGGTCCAATGAATTGGGAGAATGACAAGTAAGAATTCTTATATTTGGAGATTAGGATTCATCTTGCCTCTTTGTTTTTGAACCGATGGATTAATCACAAGAGTCCTGCTTGTGGATAGTCTGAAATTTAATGATGCTTATCCAGGGATTTCCACTAAAGACATGGACTGGCAGGAAGATAATGAAGTTGATATGGATGACCATGAGTGTGGAAATATCACTGCTGACAACTCTCCGAATCAAACAAATTCTGATGATTGTGGAAATGCTCATCTCGCTGTTGATGATGATAATAGACAATCCCCAGACACTCCAAACATGGCTGGGCCAGGCATATCAGGTATGGATATTTAGCACGCATCTCTTTTTGCTGCATGGATATGCATGATATCTAGATAAAGAGAGGATCTAAGGCTGGACTGTTCTTTATGTCGAGAAGCAACAATCAAGATTGTATCCAGTTTAAATTTAATCTTCAATTTCTTTGCTTTTGCTCGTAAATTTTTGTGGGCAAACCTTATTTTTCTTCGTGTGTATTGGTCTAATATATCTTTTCTTTGTCAGCTAATGCAAGTTTGGGGTCACGAAAAGTAGTTGTTGAGATCCTAGACAGTGATGATGATGATGATGAGTGTAATGCAAGTGGAACTTTGAATGGAAAGGAAGCAAGTTGTGATGTTGCACCAGCAGTTGATGATATTGGGCGTTCAAGTGTCTCAGGATTATTTGAATCTCTCAAAAGAAAATGGTTTCCAGAAGGTGGAAATTCATTTGATGGAATGAATAAAAATCTGGTGGTGGATGGTTCTGATACTGACGATGATAGTTCCAGTTCCACATCCTTTTCAGAGTCCGGGATCAATAAGGTCCAGCTTCCTCCAGATTTTCTTTGTAGCACTGGTGGGAAACGGAGAAAAACATAGACAATCAAAGCATAGCCTTGGAGTTGAGCTCTTTGCACAGTTATACTTTTAGAAATATTTCTTGTTATTATTCTCTATAGCCAGGCTTCTGGATACTTTGGTTATGATGAAAATGATTGAAATCCAAAACCTAATTTCTCTACTGACCAAAGTTTCTCACTTACTTTAGCTGCTGAATCAAGAATAGTTGACTCTTAACAAAGCTTGTACAAGTTATGCCAAAATTGTTTATTTTTGACATTGGGGGCTGATATGTACTGTACAGTATATTATTGTGCTCAGTTCTTACATATATTAGATAGCTGACATTTTGGCTTGGCATTCTCATGTCTTTCACATTTTTTTTGTAATAAACAGATAATGATCTTGCGTTGAAAATTGAAAAATTGTGGGTGATTGGTTGAGAGTGAAGGATAGAATTTAGAAGGATAAAAATTAAAACGGTAAATCTCTATCAAATTTTGAAATAAGCATATAATTTCACACTGAAATAAAGAATAGGTAACTCCTTAATAAAAGATAGATGAGTAAAACTATTAACTTATCGACTAATAAAGCCCATGGAGGATCTCCAAAATTAGAGAAATAATTATAATGATTTTTCATATATTTCAGCCTCACTTTTACATGAATTAAGACTCTATGTATGTTTACATATATATATCAATGACTCCCCAAAAATACTCTTAAATTTTTCAGATTAATGCACGATGTAGATAATGGAAGTAAATAGTAAATACCTAAATAAATATTAATTTAATCTGCAAGTAACTAACCCACTAATCATAAACTTAAGAAGTAAGAACCACTAATAAATGAGAAAATGTTCTAAATAAAATAAAAAATATTTATTCCTAAAATCTCTAACTTTCCCTAATTTATATTATATTAGGGCAATTCGTTACTGTATCAGTGATTGTGGCTTGGCATTCTCAATCATCTCTCACATTTTTTCTAATAAAAAATTATGATGGTCTTGCATTGAACATTGAAAATTGTGGGTTTTATTTTGTCAAAAGCGAAGTGCTAGTGAACATGAACTTGCATTTGCTATGCTAGGAGCGCCTATCATTTCAATTCATAGATTGACTATAAGCCGCGCAAGTTTAGACTTGCAAACTTGAAGCTCTGAAATTTCAACACGTTTAAAGTACCCAATACTGATTTTTCTTCTGTTTTGATTATCCCTCAAGAGATTTTGTGTCCTTAATGAATGAACTTCCCAACTTTCTTGTTCTTCATGTACGTCTGTTTCGAATGAGATAATGACTGAAAATGTCTTAAAATACTTAAAAATTTGAAATAAAAGTTATTCTAGTTATAAATAATCAAGTTTATTCTTAAAAACTTGTAAAACCTAGTTAATATGAAAACGAGTTGGTTTAGGTCCATTAATCAATAAACACAATTTATTATTGATTATTTCATAATTTTCTTTTTTTATATTTCTTCATAATTCACTAATAATATTTCCCATTGTTTATTTAATAACTTAGCAGTAGCACTTTAAGTAATAACGCAAGTGTCATGGAGGTTCAGGTTCCTATTTCTTTCCTCATCACCTTCTTTTGTTTCTTCCCAGTGGTATTAAGCATAGTTAAAAGACCTTATTCCAGAAAGTCTCTCAGAAACCTACCACCAGGACCATGGAAAATACCAGTCATAGGAAATTTGCATCAGTTTGTAGGATCACTACCCCATCACTCTCTAACAAACTTGGCAAAGAAATATGGACCCTTGATTCATCTTCAGCTTGGAGAGACTTCAAACATTGTAGTCTCATCCCCAGAAATGGCCAAAGAGATCATGAAGACCCATGATTTGATCTTCTCTAATAGATCCTATTTTCTTGCTTCAAGAGTCATTTCTTACAATTCAACCAACATTGGTTTTAATGTAACATCCCGTTTTCATAAACGTTTCTGTACAGAACTGAGAAAGTTGAAAATATTTTTCATAAACAAAGAGTAACTGAATAACATTGTATGTAGTGTATCTAACTGAACTTTTACTAATACAGTCATCCATGTCTAATACTTCTAATATAAGTATCCCAAAAAGATAATGCCTCCACAGGGTCCTCACACCGGCTTCTTACCCTTGTCCTCGATCCTGACTTCCTGGGATCCTGAAGCTATGGTAGGGGCTGAGGTTCAATTCCCATTGAACCTCAGGTAACTGTTAACCTCATGCTTATGTAAACAGTATATGACAGTTATCACAGATATACAACATAATCACAGTTTCAAAACAAATATCCACATGTAAGGCAATAACATAACACAGCCACTGCAATATGTACGTTATCCTAGTCTGCACATAACCAGTGTTCCGACGGCCCATCGTGTCCTCAGCGCTAAGAAAACTCAACGGTGTTATCAAGACTATAACCCGTATACAATTCAACATTCATGAGCAAATTTTCAAAACAGAGTATCATTATGTGAAAACAACTATCATATATAACCAAACCATAAGCATAAGCGTTAATGTTACAATACGCGTCCGTACATGAATTTAACGGGTCGTTGGGTACGTTCGTTGACGGTACGCGTGCACAGTCTATCCTAAAAGGGTGATATTGTCTCAATTACTTCTCAAACAATATTTCAAGAGATACCTTGGTCATACTTGACATTTTTACTCTTGAAGGATTTATTTTCACATAATTTTCGGAAAAAAAACGCTGGTGCAAAATTTCTGGGCAGAATTTCGCCTAACTTTGAAAAATCATAACTAATTCCAGAAAAATCGAAAAGAGGATCCGTAAAATTTCCCGGAATCCTTGAGATGTCTACTTTCAAGAAAAAATATTGGAACTTACCCAGAACTCATGGATAATTCCCAGTTTCCAGAATTCAAACCGCTGCCCAGAATTTCGCTCAGAAAATGTAGCTTAACTTCTGGGATTTTTATCTTTTTGCACAGAACTTCAATTGACACACTCTTTATATATTTGGAAAGCCCTAAATGTCTACTTTCATCGTGAATTTTCCCAGAAGTTTAGAACATCATCTTCATCATAAAATACTAGCATTTTTACTACTGACTCCAGAAGTTCTTATTTGCTGAAATTTCGCTAGAGTTTCGCTATTTTGATCATAATCTTCCAAAAACTTTGTTATAACTTCTTCTTCATCAAATTTTCGAAATAAAGCTATTGGAAACCATAAAAACATGAAAATAAAACTGGAATTGGAAGTTTGATGATCAAAATAACATTTCTAGCATTTCTACTTCATAAACTAAGAACTTAAACTTAAAAGCTAAGAACTCTCTTACTTCTTGAAGACCACTTGCCTTCTATTTCCAGCAGCTTCTCACTCTCCCTTTCTTCCTATATTTCGGCCAAGGCTAGGAGATTTGGTGTGGAGAATGTGTTAACCAAGGTCCTCTATTTATAGGCCAAGGAGGGTTAAACATCTAACACTTCTTCCTTAACCATGGCTCTTGGATCTTTGCTTGGAGAGAATGAAATTATCCAAGCCTTCCACCTCCTCCTCCTCCTCCTTGGCCGTCCCCCCCCCCCCTTTTCCTTCTAGAAATAATTTGCTTTGTCCCCAAGAAAGACTCCTTCTTCATTAAGTTAACCCAATTAATCCCAAATCCTAATTTAGTTAGGTGTAAGTTGGTGTTTAAATTCAAAATCCAATTTCACTTTTGGAATCCTAATTTTATGATTAGATTTATGGTGATTTTTAATTCCCAAAATGCTTAAGTATGAATCTTAAAAGTAACCGAAAATATTTTTGGGAATAGCTAAGTTGAAGCTCATAATTCCCTGATTCTAAATATGTATTTATCTTGGACATTTAACTTCAATATCACAAGTTATGATTTAATTTCTATAGGTTTTCTCCTAACTCTACTTAATTAAATATTTCCTTGGTCACCAAGACAAGCTAAACTTCCTCTTCACACCTCTCTAATTGACTAATCTTTTCCTTCTCTTTTCCCTTCTAGAACTCGTCCCCCCCCTAATTTTATTTATATAATTTTGTTTTTAATGTTCTCATATGTCCAAGAGGAAAATTCCCTTATTGGTTCATATAGATTTTAGAATTTAGAGTTAATATCATTGTATAATTTATTTATTCTTACTTAAAGAAATTTTGTCTCATCAAGTTAAATTAGGAATAAATGAGTTAAGTCCTAATTTAATCCCTAAAATATTGTTTTATATATCAACAAGCTAAATTAATTTTTATACTCCTAAATTCTAAGAAAAATTTCCTATAAGCAAAAATAAATACAATACAAAAAATTTGAGACCCCATATTCACCTATTTGAAATAGGTATTATCTATGGAAATATAATATTTAAGATAAATATTTTTATTTTTATTATTATTATTTTTTTTTCCGGATATTACATTTCTCCTTATGAAGCTACTGGAGGCACCTGAGGAAAGTCTGCACTGTGGAGTTATTATCAGCAAAGAGAGTCCAATCATTCAGACCTATCAGAGAAGAAGAGGTCTCAACTCTAGTCACAAAAATTTCTGCAAATGAAGGATCTGTGATTAATCTCAGTGAGTATCTTTTCTCACTCACAACTGGAATAACATCAAGAGCAGCTTTTGGTAAGAAATATAGAGACCATGAAGCTTTCTTATCAATAATGGAGGAAGCCTTAAAGCTGGCTGGAGGTTTCTCTGTTTCTGACCTGTATCCTTCAGTCAAAGCTCTTCCTTTGATCAGTGGGATGAGAGGTAAGCTTGAGAGGCTGCACAGAGAGATTGATAGAATACTTGAGAACATCATTAAGGATCATAAGGAGGAAAAGATTAGCCATGGCCAAGCAGAAGAAGACCTAGATGACGTTCTGCTAAAGCTTCAACAGCAGAATGACTCGGATACCCCCCAACTTACTGACAACAATATCAAAGCTGTTATTCTGGTTAGTACTTCTCTGGTCCTTAATATTAGATATATTTCGATAGTCATTTTTTGTCTTAAATATAAGACAAAGTTTTTCAATTTTTTCCTAATTTACCCATGCTTCTTCAACAATAATCAAAGAAGAGAGGAAATTAGGGAATTGAGGAAAATAACTAGAACATTTTAAAAATTATATGTCATATTAACTAATTCTATTAACTTTCTTAATATAATCAAATTAGTTAAATGTCTTATATTAAGGACCGAAGGAGTAACTTATTTCTTCATTAATTATGTGCTAATCTATTTTATATTTCACAAGCCTAAAGTGATTTTAAAACATGTTGCACTTAAGTAAAGAGATGAAGCAGCTCCATTCAAATATTTATTAGTAGCTTTTAGATCCCCATCTTGACTATATTTTTTATAGCCTGTTGGCATCTTAATTTAATGTTCTCATATTTGGAATATTTGTTTGAAATTGTAATGGTTATATTGCACAAAGAATATTTAGTACTCCCCCATCCTAAGCGTGGGAGCTACTTAAGGTTAACTTTGGTTTTAATGTAAACTTTCTCACTCAAATTTATACTTTTTCTTTGAATTATCCCTATGAGGGAGTTTCCATCTAGGAGTAGTTCTAATGCAAATTATTATTAAAGTGGTAATTTTCAGAAAATCAACACATATTTGTTATAAATAATTAAGTAATTTTTAATCTTTACAAATCAGTTATTCGTCCAGCTCGAGCGTTTACTTTTAATAGAGGACAGGACTTTCATGAACGTCGTATGCAATATTCCTAGACGTTTCTTCTATGTTTCTGCTTGATGTGCCAATCTTAACTCAATCAGCTTCATCATTAATCAGGACATTTTTGGAGCTGGAACTGATACATCATCAAAAACACTAGAGTGGGCAATGTCAGAAATGTTGAAAAACCCAAAGGTTATGGAAGAAGCACAAGCAGAGGTAAGAAGGGTATTCAAAGAAAAAGGGTATGCCTCTGAAGCAGACCTTCAACAATTGAAATACTTAAAGCTGGTCATCAAAGAAACTCTGAGGCTGTATCCGCCAGCAGTACTGTTACTTCCAAGAGAAAACATAAAGAAATGTGAAATCAACGGGTACGAGATACCTGCAAAGACGAGAGTCATTTTGAACGCTTGGGCCATAGGAAGAGACCCCATGTATTGGAATGAAGCTGAGAGATTCAAACCAGAGAGGTTTGTTGATAGTCCAATTGATTTCAAAGGAAGAGATTTTGAATACATACCGTTTGGGGGTGGAAGGAGGATATGTCCAGGAATCACTTTTGCCACAACTCTTATTGAGCAGTCACTGGCTCAATTGCTTTACCATTTTGATTGGAAGCTTCCCAAGGGAATGCAGATTGAAGAATTTGACATGGCTGAGTCATTTGGTTCTACAGTAAGAAGAAAAGACAAGCTCTTTGTAATTCCTGTTCGTTGTCACAATTAAACCCATAATCACTTTGTGATAGATACTATCTACGCCCCAAAAAACTAAAAAGCAATAATATGTTGGAGTGGTAACTTCTACTAAGTTATGCGAGAGTAAAATTAGGAAATCTCCTTGATAATTGTGGGAATGTCTTCATTCCATCTAAATATGAGAAAATAGGTTTATTTAGAAATAATTAATATACGGTAAAAAGTTTGTCTATTTCATAAGGAGTTGGTTCATAATATATAAAGCTGTGAGTTTGAATTTTGCTACTGATGTGAGGGTTGTTGGTGGATAACCTCAAGGGTGAACACACCCCCAAAAAAAAAAAATTATTATTATTATTATTTTTAAAAAAATATATATAAACATGAGTCCCAAAGTGTAATAAGAAAGAGGTGGGGCCTTTCGTTTTCAACTCCCCTACTTGGCTACTTCCTTTCAAGCTCTGAGCCTTCGTTTGGTTTCATTTTTTTTTTCAAGAAAATAAAGAATAAAATAATAAATTGGTGGGCCCACAACTTTTAATATATCCTGAACCTCACTTGTTTTCACCTTTTCGAAATCGCCTTCGTCTTCTCCTTCTCGCTCTTGGCTTGTTTGCCATTTTTTTTTAAAAAAATTATGACAAATTTTAAGAATCAATCAGATACTTAAAATCATCTATTTTCATTACATTTCCTCATAAAATTTATCATACATGATTTTATTTTTCGAATGATACCACTTTTATACTGATTAGAGAATACTTTAGGGCTAGGATATTGGGCAAGTTTTGAGTCGTTTTGTTAAAAGATGGCTATAGAAATATAGATGTTGACTAATAGTTAATTGTAATCGACTTACTTTTGTTATTAATAATATTTTTAAAAACATATTGGTCATGAAATAATTCATGTTCTTTGTAAGTGATTGTTATGGGGAAGAGTACTGCCATTGATACTTAATTTAAAAGAAAGAATAATGAGTCTTTGCCCTTGTATACTTCTAATGTTGAATTGTCAAATATTGAGACTTCTTCTTCAAAGTCTCCTAAAATTGAAAATAAAGAGTTAGTTAAAGAAGTTGATCTTGCTTCATTGGAAAGAGATCCTATACTCGCCCCTCTAATACAGAAATATCCTATAAATCAATAAGATAAAATTTATTGTGCTTGTCCTAAACTAGGTCCATTTTAGTTCAAGCTTCAAAATTATCCTTTTTCTGGGTCAGAGAAGAATCAACGTCATTTTAGCTCTTCTTTGTTTAATTTGTTTCCATCTTGGTTAGAGTATTCTCCAAGTAAAGATATTGTATTTTGTTTGCCTAGTTATTTATTTAATAAACCATGTGGCAGTGGTCATATTTGACTTCATACATTTGTTGTTGATGAATTTAGAAATTGGAAAAAGGTTAATGATGGAAAAAAGTGTACTTTTCTACGCCATGTTTGGAAAAATATTATCGCAATGCATAAAAATGTTGAGTTCATGAAGTGATCTTATGAACTAATGTCAACATATTAAGATATTGGTTAAAAACTTGCTTCTCAGGAGATTGCAACTAATCGTTTGAGATTACAAGTTTTTATGGACGTGACAAGATGGCTTGCTCTTTAAGGATGTGCTTTTAGAGGTCATAATGAAAACTTAAATTTACTTAATCGGAGTAATTTTCTTGAGATGATAAAGTTTTTAGCTTCCTATAATCAATAAGTTGTAGCATTCGTTTTAGAAAAAGCTCCTTAAAATGCATCATAAAGTTGCCTTCAAATTTAAAAAGACATATAAATGGTAATTTTCAAGCACTTTATTACGAGAATGTCACTGTCTATACTTTTTATTTCCCTTTTTTAAAATAAAGACGTCTTTTAGGGTAATAATATCCATTTTTTGTAGTTATCCCATGAATCTTGATCGGCCAATGATCTTAATAGGGGCTCTAGACCACGAGATGATGACATGAGCTACATCATATCAGCTCCTTGCGAAGAACTAATGTGTATGTTGCGCTATTAAAGCTTTATATTGACTATACTGTTGGAAATTATGCCCTAGGGGGGCTAATCATTATATAACTAAAATTTAAATTAAGATATTGTATCTCAGATTTGATTTATGAAGATAAATCAATCATTTAATTAAATAGAGATATTATATCTCTCATTTAATATTTAAATTAAATATATCATATTTCTTATTTAATTTAAATTGAGATATAGTATTTCAGTTTTAATTAAATAGATATATATATATTTTCTCATATTTAATTTATAGAGATAAATTAAATCAGAAGGCTTTTGATTTGGATTAAATAAATATATTACATTAGATCTATTGGATAGATTTAATTAATGTATTTTTTAATCAAGATTCAAAATTTGAATTTCAGATCTGGCTTTTGATTCGAATTAAATAAATATATTACATTAAATCTATTAGATAGATTTAATTAATGTATTTTTTAATCAAGATTCAAAATTCAAATTCCAGATATGGCTTTTATTTTGGATTAAATAAATATATTAGATTAGATCTATCAGATAGATTTAATTAATATATTTAATCCAGATTCAAAATTCGAATTTCAAAATTAATAGGGATTAATTTTATATATAATATGTTGATCAGTTTCATAAAAGACACGAAACTTTTATAGAGCGTATTAGAAAGCCGCGAGAAAACCCTAGCACGATAGAGAGAGACGGACAAGAAAGAGGCGCTAGCATGCTGCCGTAGCCGTGATCGGGAATTATTTGTGTGGATACCGGCAGAGGAGGATGATTCATAGAGTCGGCTTCTATTGATCGTGAAGGTAGCCCACAGTTCAAGGAGAACGAGACAAGGAGGAATTCACTACAGGTATTATTCGGTTCCTTAGCCTTGATTTAGACGATGGTTGAGCGATCCCCCGGATGGGATTCGTAGAATATTTGAATCCGCTGCGTGTACGGATTCCAACAGTGGTATCAGAGCTAACTTAACCGATCATTTAAATTGGGTTTCTTTCTTCATGCAAATATATGTGATATATATGTTTTAAACCGAACCTTACATGCTTAGAATGGAAATATATGATAAATAGATTTTGAATTGTTCATATTTTATCCAAAAGATCATCCTTTTTTGAAAATTTAGGGTTTTGATCGACGTTGGTTCACGTTATGAATACAGCAGTTCGCTCTAGGGTTAGGTTCGGATTTTGTGGCTTTTTCGATGACGTTCTGAAAGGTTCAGATCAGAGATCACGCTAAAGTCGCACGATCAGGTCAAGGTCGAACACGTTCAAGCACGATCACGTTCTGAAAGGTTTAGATTCGTTGATCATGCATGGACGAACGAAGTTCTTTTGTTCTTGATCATGCGACGCAAAAGTTGGTTACCAGATCGGAACAAATCAACATCATACTTGGGGTTAAAGTTTTGGAAATTATTTTCAAAGGGTTTCGGCTGATTGTTTGTAGCACGAGAAATAAAATCATGATATATTATATATGCATTATATATTATAATACAATATAAATTAGAGAATTTAATCATGAATTACTATATGTTATAATTTACCTTTTCAAGTGTTGTTTGGGTATGGGGAACAACATGGCTCTAGAGATTTTACAAGGGTTGTAAATTTAAATATGGTCTGCGTGCCATGCCTCTCTCTTTAAATAATCTTCATGTACATTCTCTTTTCACCTCACTCCCTTCGAATGTTAAAAGAGGTTTCTCCTTATGTACTTTCTTTTATTATTTAGAGAAGTCTCCTCACTGGCTTGAGAGGACTCTAGGTTAGATGAGCCATATTATGTCACGAATTTTTAATTATGTTTTGATATGATCGATGCATGATTAATTTAGACAATATATGAGATAGAATAAAGATTGCTTCATATAGGTAGAATTAATAGGATTAATTAGATAATATCAAATAATACCCTCTAAATAAAATCTTAAGTCACAATGCCATCAATTAATGAATACTTTGTTAGACCTGGCTATCACCCAAGAGGGGGGGTGAATTGGGTGTTTGATACAACTTTAGGAACTTTAAAAAAACTTTTCGCAACTTATAAATTGACAATTAGATATTCAAAGATGAGCATGTACATGAAATGTAAAAGATAAGGGAAGAGAGTATGCAAACTGTGATTTATCCTAGTTCGGTCCAATCTTTGACCTACGTCCAATCCCTAAGCTTCACTTGAGATTTTCAATCCACTATTTGCTTTGAACTTAATTACATGTTCTGTACTTGAAGTAATCCTCTCACTAGGATTCACTCCCCCTTACAAACTGTAATCAATTCACTTGCTTGATTACACACTCTGTACTCGAAGTAATCCCTCACTTGGATTCACTCTCCTTACAAGCTGTAATCACAACAAAGTGTTTCCCACTCAAGATCACCCAATCTTGAGTAACTCTCATAATAATAGGATGATTACAATGAATCTTCTCTCTCAGAAGTAAGTGAATAAACACTGAAGCATAATACATATAATCTCACTCTCTATGCTAAATATATGATCAAGCAGACGTTAGAATATTGACATTTTCACTATGTAAGCTCACGTCCCTGTTCTTACTCTCCCTCTTGTGTCAGTATTCTGAGTCTTCATGGGTATTTATAGGATAATTAGAGGTACTAGCCGTTGTATTTTTCCTCCCAATGATTCTTCAACGTTCAGCTGTAAATCTGGAATATGACCGTTGCATATTTTTCTCTATTTCTTCAATTCTTGGCTGGAATCTTGGATTTTGCTGTTGTAGATGGTCTTCCTGAGTTCTTGTTATTCTATGACCCGTATTTGACTGTTGGAGAGTGGTTTAATTGACCTATAACGGTCTAAGCTGAACCTTTGGGAAGAAGGAGAAGTTTTAGGCTTGTTCTTGGTTCTTCATTTAATGCATTTGACCCAGATATGATTTCACCTTGATCCTTGTTGAATTCATCTGAAACTGATGAGTATATCGATCAAGTAAATATATATGATGATTCAAAACCTAAAAAATGATTAAATTAGTTCATAAGTTTGAATCAGATGATGGAAGACGTCATCTGTAAAACAGAGATTCGTTAGGCTTGAGTTTAAGCTATGTAGGCTTGAGTCTAATCGTGTTGGAAATCTTTGATAGCTTTATGTCTGAGCTAAACTCAAGTTTATTAGTTTTACGCTCGAGTTTATAGAATATCAGATTGCGACTAGCTTTCTATCTGAGTCAAACTCGAGTTTATAAGTGATAGGCTCGAGTTTGTAACATCCTGAATTTTCTGTCAACTTCCGAAGGCCATATCTCCCTGGTCTGAACTTCATTTTGGTTTATTTAACTCTTGATGGAAAGCCTTGTGAGTCTAATTTCATATGCCACCGATTTCAGCTCATTCCGATGTGTAGATTGTGAGTTATACTCAAAATATTGAAGCTTGGTCTACTATGTGGCGTGAACTTCTGATCTAACTTTCAAAATTCATAGCTCTCTCATTTGATCTTCTTTGGGCATGAAACTTTGTCAAGATGATGCATTGGGAGTCTAGTTTCATAAAAAATTGATTTCACCTCAATCCAATTCCTGGTTTAGGAGATATTGTCAAATTACTAGAGGTTGCTTAGCTGAAACGCGAAACAGAGGTGGACAAAGTTGCTGGAAATCAGTTAGGCTCGAGTTTGTAAGTGACAGGCTTGAGTTTGTAAGTGACAAGCTCGAGTTTGCTCGTGCCAGAGGAGAACTGAGTTGCTGGAAATTAGCCAGGCTCGAGTTTATAAGTATAGGCTTGAGTTTGCTCGTACCAGAGGAGCCAGAATTGCTAGAAATATACAAACTTGAGTTTATAAGTATAGGCTCGAGTTTGTTCGTACCAGGGGAGCTAGAGTTGTTGGAAATCAGCCAGACTCGAGTCTATAAGTGACATGCTCGAGTTTAATTATCCAGAAACTGATATTTTCTTGTTCTTTTACGAATCGAGGAACTTCCATTTGATCGTGGAGACTTCAAGAATCAATCTAAAAACTTGTATAATGATTTTCTCATTCCATTTGACAAGTCTTTATTTCTTTCTTCTCTTTTCTTGATCATTCTCTATGATTCAACTCTTTTTTTCTTCTCTTCTCTTGTTCTTTATCATTTGACTCCATAATTCTATTCTTTCTATCTTCCATCTCCCATCTAGATCATGCTTCATAAAAGAACTTGAGCTGATCTTGAATTCCATTCACCAAGATCTTTCTTCTTCAATCACTCATCTTCTTCTTGAATATGCCCAAAATTCTTTGATAACTTCTTGCTTCTTTGTTGATCTTCTTCTTGATCATTGTTCATAGATAAACTTCACATCTTTGTTTCTACATTAAATACAAGAATCAGTCAATGAAGAAGATAAACATATTACTCAATCTTTTTGCTTTTACTAATGGCATATATATAAGACATCATCAAAACTAATCATATCTAACATACTTGTCAAAACCTAGATCACTCATTTGCATGTCCCACTAAAGTGGATGCTTTTGAGTTATTTTGGTGAGACAAGAGAGAGTAATGGTGATACTCTATATTCATTATTGTCTTGACTTAATTGAGATCATCAAAACGATTTTGCATCTCAAGACATTAGATGAGATTAAACATGCTAGGTCATATGATGATCGAATCCCATAAATATCTAAGAGTTACATGTGATGTAATTGGCAAAGCAGTTGCCAACCTAAATAACTTGTTTTTAAGTGTCCTGCCAAAGCGGACTTAACTTCAAGCCAAATATGGATCTTAGCCCACTAATTAGAATGAGGGTTGTTAATTCAGTGGGAGATTATTAACTAACTTTGCATATCTTTTTGTTTGTAGAATCATGTCAAATAGTAACACCACAACACTATCATTGCGATCAGTCCTTGAGAAGGACAAATTGAATGGGACAAACTTTCTTGACTGGTTCAAAAACTTGAGAATTGTTCTCAAGCAGGAAAGAAAGGCTTATGTCCTAGATCAACCCATTCCTGAGGAGCCTACAACTAATGCTCCAAGAGCTCATAAAGATGCTTACACGAAGCATCAGAATGACTCTGTGGATGTAGGATGCCTGATGCTTGCCACTATGGTTCCAGAGCTCCAAAGGGATCTGGAACACATGGAGGCTTTTGAGATGGTTGCTTATATCAAGGAAATAATCCAGCAACAGGCGAGGCAAGAGAGGTATGAGACCATTAAGACCTTACATTCCTGCAAGACGGCTGAAGGTGCATCAGTTAGCCCTCATGTTTTGAAGATGAAAGGCTACATTGATCACCTTAAGAGGCTGGGATTTCCAATAAGCCAGGAGTTAGCTATAGATATGATCTTAAACTCACTCCCGGAAAGTTATGACCAGTTTGTCATGAACTACAACATGAACAACATGGAGAAATCCATTTTTGAATTGCATGGGATGCTCAAAACAACTGAGCAAAGCATTAAGAAAAAGCCCAGCACTGTTTTGATGGTTCAGAAAGGAAAGGGTATGAAAAAGAAGGGCAAGGGCAAAATAAAGGGTAAAGGCTCAACTGGTAAGACCAATGAGTCAAGCAGGCCTGAATCTAAGTCTGTAGCCAAGAAGGCAAAGCCTTTGAAGGACAAGGTCTGCTTTTTTTTGCAATGAACCAGGTCATTGGAAGAGAAACTGCAATTTCTACCTTGAAGATCTGAAAAAGAACAAGAAGGATGGCGAGGCTGTCGCTTTAGGTATCTATGTCATAGCTATTCACTTTTCCACTTCCTCTACATGGGTATTCGATACTGCATGTGGATCTCACATTTGTACAAATGTGCAGGGTCTCAAGGACAATAGAAAATTAAAGAAGGGCGAAGTTGACCTATGAGTTGAAAACGGAGCAAGAGTTGCTACTTTAGCTGTAAGCACTTACGAATTAGTTCTGCCCACAGGGCTTTTGTAAATTTTGAACTATTGCTTTTATGTTCCTGCTTTGAGTAGTAATATTGTTTCGCTTTCTCATTTGGATAAGGAAGGTTATACATCCATTATTAGGAACCGTAAATGTTCAATTTATCGTAATGAAATTTTCTATGTTGATGGTGATTTGCATGCTGGTCATTATGTACTTAATTTAGAACATCCTAATAATGGACGAATCATGACATAACTACTAAAAATTTCAAGTCAAATGATTTGAATCCGACCTACTTATGGCATTGTCGTCTAGGTCATATAAATGAGAAACACATTTCGAAACTCCATCAAGATGGATTTCTTAATTCATTTGATTTTGAATCATTTAATACATGTGAGTCTTGTTTATTGGGAAAGATGACAAAGGCATCTTTTATGGGCATAGTGAGAGGGCCACTGATTTATTGGGCCTCATACATACTGATGTGTGTGGACCAATGAATATATCTACCAGAGGAGGTCATTTGTACTTCATAACATTTATAGATGATTTTAGTAGATATGGGTATATCTATTTAATGAAACATAAGTCTGAATCTTTTGAAATATTCAAAATATTCCAAAATGAAGTGCAAAACCAACTTGGCAAAACAATTAAAGCACTTCAATCTGATCGGGGTGGTGAATATTTGATCCAAGAGTTCATTGATCATCTTAGGAGTTGTAGGATCATCTCACAACTTACTCCTCCAGGAACACCTCAATGGAATGGTGTTTCTGAGTGGAGGAATCGAATTGTATTACATATGGTTTGATCTATGATGAGTCAAACAGATCTTCCGCCGTCCTTTTGGGGCCATGTACTAGAAACAGCTATGTTCACACTAAATCGTGTTCCATTAAAGGCAGTTGAAAAGACACCATATGAGATATGGACTGGGAAGAAACCCAGTTTGTCATTTCTTAAGATTTGGGGATGTGAGATTTATGTTAAACAACAAGCCTCTGATAAATTATCATCAAGATCCTCAAAATAACTTTTTGTGGGGTATCCTAAGGAAACTTAGGGATACTATGTCTACAATCCCACGGATCACAAAGTATTTGTTATCCGCAATGGTATCTTTTTGGAAAAGGAGTTTATCTCCAAAAGAACAAGTGGGAGTAAGGTGAACATCGAAGAAGTTCGAGAGCCACAAGACAACGTAGAACCACATATGGAAAATGGAGAAGACTCACAACAAGTTGTTGAGCCTGCTCAAGTAACACAAGGCCCACGAAGGTCCGATAGGACACGGCAACGACCTCAGAGATATGAATTCCTGATTACTAGAAGTTGTGATATTTTGCTCATTGAGTAGAATGAGTCAACTACCTAACGAGAAACCATAATGGGACCCAACTCTGAAAGATGGCTTAATGTCATGAAGTTTGAAATGCAATCCACGTACGACTATAAAGTATGGACCTTAGTCGATTCATCTAAAGGTATAAAAACCATTGGGTGCAAGTGGGTTTTCAAAGAGAAAACTGACATGGATGGCAGAGTAAATGTCTTCAAGGCACGGCTGGTTGCAAAAGGATTCACTCAAACTCATGGTATGGACTATGATGAAACCTTGTCCCCAGTTGCAATGGCTAAATCAATCAGAATCCTTCTTATCATTGCATCATATTATGACTATGAGATATGGCAGATGGACGTTAAAACAGCCTTCCTTAACGGAAAGCTGCTTAAGGATGTGTACATGACACAACTTGAGGGTTTTGTGCGTCCAGAGGACTCTGGTAAAGTTTGTAAGCTTCAAAGATCCATTTATGGATTCAAGCAAGCATCTCGGAGTTAGAATCACCGTTTTGATGAAGTAGTCAAAGAGTTTGGATTCATACAAAACATGGATGAACCTTGTATTTACAAGAAGGTTAGTGGGAGCACAGTTGTATTTCTAGTGCTTTATGTTGATGACATCCTATTCATTGGGAATGAAATTCCTACCTTGCAGAGTGTCAAGTCTTAGTTAGGAAAGTCCTTCTCAATGAAAGATTTAGGCGAAGCCACTTACATCCTTAGGATTAGGATCTATAGAGATAGATCCAAGAGGTTGATAGGCCTAAGTCAGAACACATACATAGACAAGATACTGCATAGATTTAGTATGCAGGATTCTAACAGGGGTTACATGCCCATGTCTCATGGCATTCATCTTAGCAAGGATCTGTGTCCTAGTACACAAGATCAAAGAGACCGCATAAGTAAGATTCCATATGCCTCCGCTATTGGATCCATCATGTATGTCATGTTATGTACTCGATCGGATGTGTCATTTGCCTTGAGTATGACCAGCAGAATCAACAAGATCCTGGTGACGGTTACTGGACTACTGTCAAGAATGTCCTGAAGTACTTAAGAAGGACTAAGGACTTATTCTTGATATATGGTGGCTTAGAGGAAGAGCTCTGTGTGACTGGTTACATAGATGCGAGTTTCCAAACTGACCAAGATGATCTAAGATCACAGTCAGGATATGTATTTCTGTTAAATGCTGGTGTGGTAAGCTGGAAGAGCTCAAAGTAGAGCACTGTAGCTAATTCTGCAATAGAAGCTAAGTATATAGCAGCATCGGATGCAGCTAAGGAAGCCGTTTAGATTAGAAAGTTCGTTACTGAACTAGGGGTGGTTCCTACCATCTCAAATCCAATAGACCTGTTCTGTGACAACAACGGGGCTATTACGCAGGCCAAGGAGCCTAGGTCACATCAAAAGACCAAGCATATACTCAGGCACTTTCATCTGATCAGAGAAATCAATGATAGAGGTGCATAAAGATATGCAAAGTACAAGGAGAAGACAATGCTGCTGATCCTCTTACAAAGCCGCTTGCACAAGCAAAACATGAGCGTCATGTTAGGACAATGGGAATTAGAGTAATTATTGATTGCACCTAGTGCAAATGGAATTCTGTTTGAAAGGATAAGTCATTGTACTTTAGATGTTTATGTTATTTAAAGTATTCTCTTTTAGTTATCATTTCATTTGCATGTTTATATTGATAACTGTATCCTTGGATATATCTTATAGATGATCCTAAATGTCCTTGGTCAGTCATCTACGCGGGAGCGAAGATGAGATAAGACCAGTATGACTTTGATGAGGTATGGAGATACGAATCAAAGTCATGGGCACTTGTAAGAGTACAAGGTGCTGGACCGACCCACTATGAGAAAGCTGCATGGTTTTAGTCATAAGCTTATCTCATGTATAACCGTGTCACAATGCCCTATGACCTGAGATCATCATGGATTCCTACACGATGAGTCATTGATCTTTGACCTAGTCAAAAGTCATCTTTAACCGGGTGACAATAAAGACTTGGATCAGGATCAGTGGTTTTCATGCAGAGGAATGTGAGTGGTCAAGATGGAATTTGTCCCTCGCATTTGTAGAGAGATAATACTAGGCCCCTCGATGAGTGAGTCTGAGAAATGTATGGCCATACTACGGTGGAAAGGAGTTTCCATTTCAATTATTAGACTACTCGAGAATCGAGAAAGTAATGGTTAAGAAAAGGAAGTTGACATATCCATGCCTCATCCTTGACCAAATTATCGTGTGACAAAAGGGACATGACATGGTTGTACGATAGGTTGTATCGTGTCAACGATCCCCATATGAATTGGGTAGTCGCAATGTCTTGCTAGAGGCCGCTTGCGACTTGTGGGCTGGTGCAATATTAGCCCATTGCCAATCTCATGTGGGCCTGCAGGGTCGCACACAAGAATAGCCCAACACGAGCAATAGTATCCAAATTCATTGAATCTTAGATATGTCTAAGAATCAATGAATAGGTTTTATCTAGGGAGGATATATATATATATATATATATATATATATATATATAATGTTTGCACTTAGTGCAAGTGGGAGTTTGTTGGAAATTATGCCCTAGAGGCTAATCATTATATAACTAAAATTTAAATTGAGATATTATATCTCAGATTTGATTTATGAAGATAAATCAATCATTTAATTAAATAGAGATATTGTATCTCTCATTTAATATTTAAATTAAATATATCATATATCTTATTTAATTTAAATTGAGATATAGTATCTCAGTTTTAATTAAATAGATATATATATCTTTTCTCAGATTTAATTTATAGAGATAAATTAAATCAGAAGGCTTTTGATTTGGATTAAATAAATATATTATATTAGATCTATTAGATAGATTTAATTAATGTATTTTTTAATCAAGATTCAAAATTCAAATTCCAGATCTGGCTTTTATTTCGGATTAAATAAATATATTAGATTAGACCTATCAGATAGATTTAATTAATATATTTAATCAAGATTCGAAATTCAAATTTCAAAATTAATAGGGATTAATTTTATACATAATACGCTGATCAGTTTTATAAAAGACACGGAACTTTTATAGAGCGTATTAGAAAGCCCCGAGAAAACCCTAGAACGATAGAGAGAGATGGACAAGAAAGAGGTGCTAGCACACTGCCATACCCGTGATTAGGAATTATTCGTGTGGATACCGGCGAGGAGGACGATTCATAGAGTCGGCTTCTACTGATCGTGAAGGTAGCCTACCAGTTCAAGGAGAACGAGACACGGAGGAATTCACTACAGGTATTATACGGTTCCTTAGCCTTGATTTAGATAATGATTGAGTGATCCCCTGGATGGGATTTGTAGAATATTTTAATCCGCTGCGTGTACGGATTCCAACATATACTACTTCGTTGTAATCTGTTAGTTCTCTATGGGTTTTGATGATAACAATCAATTGTGGAATCAAGAATGAAGAGTTGTCTCAAGAAGTTGAAAATGTTAGTTCTCAATGTGTTTTGATGATAACTAGAAATTGTAAACTTGATATGAAGTTTGTTTTTGGCAAAATGAAAATCTCACTGTCAAAGGCAAACTCGAGTTTAGGTATATAAACTCGAGTTTGAGACTTGACAGAAAGGTATTCAATTTTACATAAAGTCCAAACTCGAGTCTGCATAGACAAACTCGAGTCTGGACAGACACAGAAAGGAATCCAAAATTTTCACATCAAGCTAAACTCCAGTTTGCAAATCAAACCTGAAGTCTGGAAGATACAGAGAACATTCAGAATCCCAAGCAAGCCAAACTCGAGTCTAGATTCCCTAACTTGAGTTTAGACCAAACAGAAAGGAACCCAGAAAACTCAATAGACTCCTAAACTCTAGTCTGGCCTTCCAAACTCCAGTTTGCACATGACCCAGATAAACCTCAAATATTTCAGTAGTCACTGAAACTCGAGTTTGATTCCCAAACTCGAGTCTGGATCATACAGAAAGATCATCCATTTTGGCTACACTACAAACTCCAGTCTATGACCCTAAACTCGAGCATGGAAAATCACGAACTTAGACTTGTTCTTCAAACATAGACCCAAACTCGAGTTGGTCACTAATTGACTCGAGTTTAGCTTCCGGACCAAAATTCCATCCCAAGTCCAGAGCCCGATAAACTCGAGTTAGCTTTTACAGACTGCAAGTTTAGACCACTAATCAACAGACATGCTTTCTGGATGAACCCCAAGCTTGAGTCTAGAAGAACAAACTCGAGTTTGCATCGGGGATTTTGAAAAATCAAATGATGCTGATCTGTGAAATCTTAATGGGTCTTCCTGAAATTATTTCCTCATATGATATTATTGTTTCTAATGTTCTTGATGAATTTTTGAGTGTTTTTCAGATAAGGTTTAGCCAAGATCAAGGTCCAGGATAAATGCATTAAATGACGAACCTAGAACAGGGCTGATCCTTCTCCCTTATCCCAGATGTTCGGCTTAGACCGTTGTAACTCATAAGAATCATCTCAAACGGTCAAATTGAGTTAAAGGAATGACTAAAAATCTGGAAGACCTTCTGCAACAACTAAATTCCAAGATTCCAGCTAAGAATTCAAGAACAGAGCAAAATATGCTACCGCCAGTTTTCCAGAATTGCAGCTGAACATTAGAGAAAGAATTGCAACGGCTAGCTCATCCATTCAGTCTATAAAAGGCTGTGAAAACTCAAAGCAAAATACACACAACGAAGCTATCTTGATTATACTTTGAAATTTGAGTCTGTATTGTTATTTTCAACCTGTTCTTCAGTGCTTATCCTTATCCACTCTTTTGAGAGTTTGTAAATTTTTGAAAGCATTTGTTTGTGAGAACTCAAGGTTGTGGAACCTGTGAGTTGGGTTGTTCAATTACAAAGTGTAAGGGGGAGCAAGTCCTAGGTGATTAGGATTGTGTCTGGTCTACATTGTTGTAGTTGAAAATCTGTTGAACTAGTGGAAATACCCAGAAGATATCTAGGGACTGGACGTAGGTCAAGGTTAAGACCGAACCAGCATAAATTCTGTGTGTCAAGCTTTTCTTCTCTTACCTTCTTAACATTTACTTTCAAAAGGCTTTGAAAAAGAATTCAAAAGTTTTTTTTTAAAATCCCCAATTCACCCCCCTCTTGGTGATTTCTTCCATTTTCAGAAAACTTGCAGATTGAGGCAATACTCGAGTTTCAATAGGAAAACTCGAGTATTGAAATTTCAAAGAAATGCTCAATCCACTTAACTAAGGACAATACCGCAGTATTCAGATGAATACTCGAGTATTGGAGCATACAGAGAGTATCACAAGTTTTCCATTAAGGAAACTCGAGTATTGACATGAAAACTCAAGTTTGAGCCTATATGACTCTTCAAATAATTTTAACTGAAATATAAAACCTTGGTTTGGAAAACAACAATTTCAAAAACTAAGGTTTGGAATTTGAAAAGACAATTTTTCCAACTTGGCTCCAGAACTCAAATATTTTCTTTTTCAAATGAAAACTCGAGTATCATTAGAATACTCAAGTATTGGGCCAAGCTAAGGTGCTCTTAAATTAAATCACTTATAAACCTTAGTATTGAAAACCTCAGTTTTGGAAACTATAGTTTATCATGATGCGCAACTAGTTTCAAAGTTTCAAAACTAAGGAGAAAACTCGAGTATGGAGACTGAAACTCGAGTATTGAGCCATACAGAGAGTTATCGAGATTTCTAAGCCTTCAATACTTCGGTATAGGATGAAAACTCCGGTTTTGATGTTTTGGACAATTATCCATCAAAAGTCCAAAACTCGAGTATTGGTTGAATACTCGAGTATTGGCTTAAGTTCATCAGGAACACCAAAGCTCAAATCGCGAGTCTCGTCTCTGGAAGGAGAAGACTCGAGTATAGACTCAGAAACTGGAGTTTAGGCTTAAGTGTATAGTGACAAACTCGAGTATTGGTGTACAAACTCGAGTATTGGTCGCGCCTTCTGATAATTCAAATTTGTGAAATCTGCGTAATGTTTGTGGAATGATTCAAATGACTTAAATTCTTAATTATCATTATTACCAGATATGTTTAATGTGTTTGCTAGTGTCTTTCAGCCCAATTACAGATGATACAAGCAGATTAAAAGAGCTGTTAACACAAAAGTCAAAGTCTTGTCAGAAGTATTAAATGCAGACCACCAAACTTGTTGAAATCTCAACTACCAACCTTTACACGGTGGAAAAAGGATAAAGAGACTTTCATTTTATTGAGGACTGACAATCCCAATGGATATAAACGACTAGAAGTCTCACTCTATTCTATAACTCAAGAAACAAGCACAAGTGTAGAGAGAGAAAGGACCAAACTGCCTCAGACAGATAGGAGACTTCTCCAACGGTCAGATGAATGTCAGCAACGGCTATTAATGTCTCTCTAAGTATAAAAAGAGCTGCATTCAAGTCTCTATTAAGAACACATTACTGAAAAACGAAAGGATATTAAATTTGTTCATTTATTGGTGTGCTTCTTGTATAGAGTGTCAGTTGACACCATAGAGCTTCAGTGATTATCATATCTGCTCTGTAAGAGAGTTTTATTGATTGTATTTGTTTGATTGTGAGTTATCTCAAGTCGGGGGACTTGGAGATTTGAGAGGTCATTGATTACAATTTGTAAGGGGGAGCAAGTTCTAGAGAGAGAATTGCTTCAGAGTTACAAAGTGTGTAATCAAGTGATTTAGTGAAAAGCTCAGGGTGCCTGAGGACTGGACGTAGGCCAAGGAGTTGGGCCGAATCAGTATAAACTGTTGTGCATCGCTATTCTTCTTTGCCCACTGATTTCATTCGGTCAATCACCATTAAAGGCCAAATAGCGAAAATTTTTATAAATCCCAAATTCACCCCCCTCTTGGTGATTTAGCTCCTCTTACACAATCTTCATCCCCGACCTTTGCTACTAAACTTTCGTCCGCCTCCTCATTGTTGCTATCATATTTACCCTCTTTTTCTGGTTTGTTTCTTCTTGTTTCTTGATTTAGTTATGACATAGGATATTCATCAATCGTGTATGACCCCTCTCAGAGTCCCTTCTATGTTCATCCAAATGAAAATCTTTGATTGATTCTTGATTCTCCTCCTCTCGCTAGTCTAAATTACTCCTCAATCTTATTTCTCCATCAATTAGCTAATTCAATTCGCTCACCCAATGCTTAGGTGCAGAAACTTTTGTCTCAGCCATTGACAAGCTAATAATGATAGATATACATTCTCTAGCTTGCAAGGTGACAGGCAGTGGCGGAGCAACGTTTTGGCTAACTGTGGTCTTAGCCCCAGCTGATATTCTCTTATCTTGTGTGTGTGTGTGTGTGTGTGTGTGTGTGTGTCATATAATGTTTTATTTTAGGTAATAATTTGGCCCTAGCTAAGTATTTTATTCTACGTATTTTACTATTTCTAATGAGGGTAATATTGTGTTTATTAGAGAAAATTTTGGGATTATGATTTCGGCAGAGTTTTGAATTTTTACAATGGATAACTATAATATGTAAATGATGATTAATGACTAATTTTAATCAGTTTAGATTTTTTATTTGGTTGTCTTATGATTATATGATGAATTTCTCTTTTAAGAAATAGATTATAATATATTATTTGCTTAGCTGAAATTTAATTAGATCTTTTTTTAAAAAAAATTTGGGGTTCATATTATATTTATTTTATTTTCTCCAATTATTTTGTTTTGAGGTAGGTGGAATGCATATTTAAGTGTTAATTTTATTAAATTTCATTATACTTATTATTGTTATGATTGTGTTTGTAATATCTTTAGGATAATATTTGGTTCATTACTCATTAAGTTGTAAGAGAAAAATAAAATTCTTGTTTGATATACCTATTGAAAATGTTATCATCTTATACCTTATTTTGATTTATAATTGTTGGCTATTATTTATTTGTATTTTTAATGTTATGTGATATTATTTTGTAAATAGTTCAACATATTTATTTTTTAGCCTGGGCTAAAAATATTTTCTGGTTCCACCACTGGTGATAGGATATTTTATATATGTCATTTGAAGTTAGGATATTTAATTTATTAATATTTTTTTTATATAAGATACATTATTTTGTGTATCCAAACCGTTAGTATAAGTTACATATATGAGCACTCTCCATATAAAGTGGCTCTTATCATCCATAACAATCCAACCTTTTAATTTATTTTTACTATCCTAACTATCTAAAATGACATAGTATTTGAGCGTCATCCACTTCCTTAACCTTTTTCACCTTAGAGTCATTCTATATTCATCCAAATAAAATCATAGATTGATTCTTGTCTCTCCTCATTTCCTCCCCTCAAATCACTACTCTCGTTTTTCTTCTGGCTTAGATACTAAGCTTTGTTATATAAGCACTTTATGTATAAAGGACCTCTTATTATTAACAATAATTAAGCCTTCCAATTTATTTTTACCATCCCGACTACCTTAAATAACAAGTTTCCATGATCAGTTTATGATTATTTATTTGGATTATAATTTTGATGTACTTGAAAAATCCCACCAAGTAATAACTTTGTGTGAGATTTGTTCTTATCTTTAGAATTTTATATTTAGGGATATGAATATTAAGGTTGTCTTTTTTGTCAAAATACTCGATCTAGTCCTTAATGACTTTGTTTTAGCTACAAAGTGGATTTTATATTAAGCACCAAAAGTAGTAACTTGCAATTTTGATAAAACTCCCTTTTTTACATGGGTTAAGGTGCAATTTTGCCAATGAACTATTGGCCTAGGAGCAATTTTGCCAATAAAATTTCTAGTGGACTAAAATTACCAACAAACTATTGGATCAGGAGCAATTTCACCAACGCCGTTAATTGAGCCTAACGCCGTTAATCTGCCTTCATGCAAAAATTACATAATAGAACCCAGATGTTTATGAAACTATATTTAAGCCCCAAAAATTTTAAATTTTTTATTTTAGTCCCTCCACATTCTTTATATGAAGGGACTAAAGTGAAAATTATAAAAACTTTTGGGGCGTCAAGATAATTTTTTGAAAAATTTTGGGTTCTTTTCTGTAATTTTTATGGGGCTATCCCTACCCCCAAAATCCACCCCTAGTTATAGGCTTTTTTTTTAACCTTAGCCTAACCTGGCCTGTGGCCTATTAAGGAGGCCTGTAATTTTAAAAATTTTGTAACCAGCCTAACAAACCATAGGTCTCACCTCAAAACAAGCCTACTTCAAACAAGGCAAAAACATAATTACTTTAAGCAAGCTAAAAATAGACCTAGTTTAAACACGTTGTTAGATGTAGGTCTGTTTTCGGCCTGTTTAAAATAGGTCTGTTTTCACCCTTTTTGAAGTAGGCTTGTTTTGAGGTAAGCCTTGTGGTTTGTTAGGCTACTTACAAAATTTTTAAAATTATAGGCCTCCTTAATAGGCCACAGGCCAGGCTAAAGCAAAAAAAAAGGCCTGTAACCAGTTGCGGATTTTGAGGGGTAGGGATGGCCCACAAAAATTACAGAAAAGAACCCAAAATTTTAGAAAATTATCTTGCCGTCCCAAATTTTTTTTATAATTTTCACTTTAGTCCCTCCATATAAAGTACGTGGAGGGACTAAAATAAAAATTTTAAAATTTTTTGGGGCTTAAATATAGTTTCATAAGCATCTGGGTCTTATTCTGTAATTTTTTGCATGAAGGCAAATTAATGGCGTCAGGCTCAATTAACGGCGTTGGCAAAATTGCTCTTGATCCAATAGTTTGTCGGTAATTTTGGTTCACTAGAGAGTTTATTGGCGAAATTGCTCCTGGGCCAATAGTTCATTGGCAAAATTGCACCTTAACCCTTTTGCATTATATACCTGTAATATCTTCTTTAATTAATTAATCGAACTTCTCTAATACTTATATTTCTATATTATGGGGTATCAATAAAATTTACATCCATCTTCTTTCGATGGTTTGACTAATGATGATGGATCATATTTACTCCATTTTTTGGTTTTTTTCCCATTCTTCTTTCTAGATTTAATTTCTTTCATCAGTTTTGAAAATGATAGTACAGTTTTGATGTTTATTTCTTTGCAATACTTTGTATGAAATGTTTTCATTATCAGAATTTTAGATATAGGTGTGTGTATTAAGGTTGTTTTTTCCTATCAAAATACTCCCTCCATTTAGTAGTGAAGCTTATTTGAAGGATTGGAGGAAGTAGTTTAATCTATTTGATAAAACTCCCTTCTTATGCTAGATAACTTTAGGGTCTGTTTGGTAGGAGGTAAATGGAGGCGAAGGGAGGGGTGAAAAAATTTTGAGTTAGATTTAAACAAATTGGACAATTGGGGTTATAAAATTTTAATAAATATAAGATGCAAAATAAAAGAGTATGAAAAACTAATTAAAAACTTTCAACCTCACTTCTTTAATTTTTTTAAATCCAAGTGTTAAAAGTTTTTGCTCCCCTCTATTAAAATTGAAGGATCACATTGAAGCACAAAAGAACTACTAATATTATTGATCCTTGAGAATAAAAGAGAATATGAATAGGTATTTATATATGCAATAATAGACTAACTCTAACCCTAAAATCAATCATAATTCAATCAAATCAAATTATAATATCTCAATAAAGATATATTCTTAAAATATAATATTCATATCTAATCTTAATAAATGCTAAATGATATCCTTCATAATAATAATAATAATAATTAATTAATACTTGATATTCTTAGCACTCCCCCTCAAGCTAGAAGTAGCTTGCACATACAATAATTGATCATTAAGAAAATAATGTTCCATAGTAATAATCCACTAGCTTCACTAGCTAGGAGCTTGAACAACAAAGAGCACCAAATTAGAGTAGAAGTTGCAACAAATGGTCTCATAAGGAATCTGAGCAACAACGAACGTGATGAACACCAAATAGTCTCACCTCCAAACGACAAATACCAAACAAAACACCTCAACAGAAACAAAGAAATGAATAGGTCACACAAGGATCCCAAATAGCAAATAATTGCCAAAACACCTCATCGGAGACAAAGAAATGAATGGGTCACACAAGGACCACCAGTCAACAAATAATTGCCAAGCGCCTCACCAGGGCCAAAGAAAGAATAGGTCACACAAGAATCACCAAACAACAAAATCATTGCCAAACACTTTACCAGAGGCAAACAACGAATAAGTTACATAATGACCACCAAACAAAAACTCTAACTCCCTTGCTCTCTGGCCGGAAAATTGAACTCATAATAGGAGAGAGGATCGGAAACATAGAGCTCTAATACCATGTTGAGGAGGCCTTTATATAAGCAAATTAGTAGATTAACCCTAACCCTAAAATCAATCATAATCCAATCTAACTAAGTCATATCAAATCATAATATCTTAATAAAGAAATATTGCTAAAATATAATATTCATATATAATCTTAATAAATACTAAATGATATCCCTAATAATAATAATAATAATAATAATAATAATAATAATAATAATTAATACTTGATATTCTCAACACCCTCCAAATCTCTCGTACAAAACAAATCTCTTACCTAATTAACCAGTGTAGGATTTCTCTAATACTCATATCTTTCTGTATTGTAGGGTATTGATGAAATCCTAACTCCATCTTCTTCAAAGGGAAGAGTTACTGATTTTGTATAAACAAACACTAAATCACGTCAATTAGAAATTATGCTTCCAAGCAATTATCTTGATTATATGATGTAAAGCAAATAGATCATCAACACTTCAAATTTTGGAAGAAATTACCAATGACCATGTGTTTTTCCTTTAGTTGCATTCTTTGCTTTCATGTATTGTATTGTTTATAGTGTTTTGTAGGGGAGTATGTTTAAACTGGCTAAGCACGCCCTCAGTTAAAATGCTTGAAGATTCGCTAGTTGTCTGCAAAATGGACTGGATGGAAGCAAGGAAAGAAAATTCCAGAGGCAGGATAGTGAAGGCTCACCGGAGTAGGACGCCGGAAAACAATTTGGTTAATCAGAAAACCCTCTCCCCGAGGAAAGAAGTAGGCGACCGTAGACAAAACCCACTACTTGACGTTGACATGTTACACAAAATTGGGAATGCTCTAGGGACATCGTCGAAAGCTACTACCCCGCCACCAACTCATGCTGAGACTGTCCAAGATGACATCAATGAAGTCTTTCATGAGTCCCCAAGTGTGTTGACCTATGCTTTTCCTGGAATAGACTGTAGTGGGGAGACTGGGCTTTCTAGTGCTATTGGGCCTAAAATAAAGGGGGACAAACCTTTGAATTTAGAAGGGGAGGGAGTTAGTAATTCACAACTCAAAGAGGTAAAGATAATTGAAGCCCAATGTCCATACAGTGTCGAGTTCCCAACTGAAGAAGAGCCTAACCTCCAGCAAGTTATTCCATTTAATGGGCTTTTTCCAATATCTGACATGGCATTGAAGCTGAATAGGATTAAATTAAAGAGGCCACCTGGGAGTGAGCTGGATTATGGGGGGTAAAAAAAACCATGTAAACTTTCCTTCTCTGAATGGCTGAGGTCCTTTCTCTCATGATTAGCAAGCATCAAGAGTCTAAGAGCATAAAGGGAGTGAAGTTAAGCCGAGGATGCCCCACGCTGACTCACAATTTCTTTGCAGATGATGCTCTTTTCTATATGTATGCAAGTCACAGAAATTGTATTCAGTTTGTCAAAATTATAGATCTTTATTGCAAAGCTTCAGGCCAGTCCGTTAATGTAGAAAAATCAAGCATCTTCTTTTCCTCGAACACTCCATCTCATGTTAAATCAATGGTGGGCATCATTTTGGGTGTCCCTCTTTCAGAAGATCCAGGCAAGTATCTAGGAATTTCGAGCATTTATGGCAAAACAGAAACCTAAGCTCTGCCTATATTTGGGAACAGGTCTTAAATAAGCTTCAAGATTAGGGCAATTGCCTCCTCTCCTTTGCAGGCCGTGAAGTCATGATTAAATCTGTGGTCCAAGTTATCCCTATCTTCCCAATAAACTGCTTTGAATTCCCATTTAAAACTTGCCAAGAGTTAAACAGCCTCATAACGAAATTCTGGTGGAATGGCAATGTATTTAGGAATAGCACCCACTGGAAATCTTGGGACACCCTTACAAACGATAAGGACAATGGAGGCATGGGATTCAAAGATTTAGTCATTATGAATAATGCCCTTCTAGCTAAAACAACATGGAGATTGGTGACTAGACCTCATGATCTATGGGCTCGAGTGATAAAATGTGTTTTCTTTCCCAAATCTGATTTCTTGGATGCGATCAAGGGGTATAAAGCGTCATGGTGTTGGTCAAGCCTTCTAAAGGGCAGAGGTTTTCTTAAACAAGATCTTAAATGGGAGGTGGGATCTAGTACTAAAATTAGAATTTGGGAGGATCAGTGGGTCCCGGGGGTTTCTGTTCTTGAAAAACTAGCAAATGCCCATAAGTTATCATGTAGGAAAGTCTATGACCTCATCAAGGATGGTGAATGGGACCTCAAGCCAATCCATCATCTCCTTTCAAACGAAGTCATACAAGCCATTTACAAAATCCCAATTCCTAGAAATGGATTGCAAGATAAATTGATATGGTCGAAAGCTAGGAATGGTGAATATTTGGTTAAATTGGGCTACCAAACCAAAAAGGAAGATGTTTTGGTGGGTAGTAATAAAGCTGGACCATCTACAATTTTGCCCCACCAAAGTTGGAAACAAATTTGGTCAATTAAGGCCATTCTAAGGGTGCAACATTTCATTTGGCGAGTGCTTAGCAATGCCTTAGCTACCAACTTAGCCCTATATCAATGTAGGCACTCTCAAATGCAGCTATGTCCCATCTGTACTACAGAGGAAAAAACAATAGAACACCTATTTTTTCAGTGTCCATGGACCAGATGCATTTGGTTTGGTTGCATCCTAGGAGCTAAAATTGATGCTTTACGTGTGTATAATTTCAATAGCTAGTGGTTACATACTACAGGGTTGAAACTATTAACCCCCGAGGATATTTCTCTGATTTGTTAGATCTTATGGCTGATCTGGAAGCAAAGGAACACCAAGGTGTTTGAGGGAATCAACCCAAAACCATTGACTGTTATTACCTTAGCCCTCAAGAGTAATAATGAATACTGGGAAGCTACTGGAAAAAGACTCACCGACTCTGATAATCTGCAGAAAACTAGCCCCTCTAACTCATGTTGGAAGCCACCTCCCTTTGGGTTCTTAAAGATTAATTGTGATGGCTCTTATGCAAAAGGAAGAGGCGCTGCTATAGGTGTAGTGTGTAGGGAGTTTCTAGGCCACTTCAAATGGGGTTTCATAGATAAAGTCAAATCCATTTCCGCCTTCATGACTGAAGTACTAGCTTTGAAAAGAGCTTTGCTCCTTGCAATTGACCTAGGACATGATAATGTAGTGTTTGAAACTAATTGTCTTTCATTACTAAAATGTATTAAAGAAAAGGCTCCTGAAATGATAGAGTGGAGATGTAGAGTTCTAATTCAGGATATTATCTGTCTCTTTGATGCCAGGGCTGGGTTCTCCCGGATTTTTACTCCTAGAAGGGGTAACCAAGTAGCTGATTTCCTTGCATCTAATACCTATAAAGGGGTGTACCCTACCGGGTGGGTCACTCAACCAACACCCTCTTTAATCTCTCTTCTAGCCTTGGATATTGCGAGGACAATTGATGCTGATGAGGAGTTTGCCTCTTCTCCTCTATGATGATGGTGCCTGTTTGTTTTCTCCTATATTGTTTTTATGGTTTTAAGCTTTCTGTGAATGTTTCTGCTGTTGGCTGTATATTTAGCCTTTGTGACTTATGTTCTGTTTGTTGTTATTCTATTAGATGTTTCTCTTGTCTGTCTAGATGTAAGACATGCCTTTCTCGGCTTGTTATGTTCTCATTTGGGTGTATTCTAACAAGCTTGTAATCGGTTTCCTGTCTTAGTAATATATGCAGCATTTCTGAGCAAAAAAAAGAAATCAATCTAATTATATATAGTGTGCTCTCTCTCTCTTTTCCTATTTATTTACATAGAAGCAATACAAGAGATACGTTGAGTTTGTTTTCATTATATTTGTTTCTTTCTAGACGTAAATGTATAAAGTATAATCGATAATTTGGGATTGTTTGGGAAGGTGTTGAGATGCCTTAAAATCCCATTAGAAGGCAAAAAAGCTTAGTGGGGGACTGGATTTGGTGTTTGGGTTCCCATATGATTAACTGGGATTATTAAAAAGAGTCGCTTATGAGGAGAAATCAGAAAAAGTTGCTTATGAGTGTAGAGTGACCGTTGATCCATCATCAACTGTTAAGCCATGGGTCTATCTTCTCCAAGGTATCGCCATTGCTTCTTCTTCGTCCTCACCATCACAGACGTAAAATGGTGGGAGATCGATGAAGGTGGGTTAACTAACAACGGAGGTAGGAAGGCAAAAATGATGAGAAGCGCACCAAAGGTAGGCGAGTAGCCTGCTGATGGTGGGCAAGAAGGGCTCTGGTGATAGGATTAAGGAGCTCACTAGCGGTAGGGGTGAAAAACTCATTGCGATTGAGTTTGAACGGCCAAGCCTAAATAGGGGACCAAAGTGGATTCTAGGAGGTGGAATTGCAAATGTAAGGGGTGTCTGATGATAAAAGCCATTTCCACTTGTTTTTAGTGGATTTTTTTTTTGGTTCAAATTGTTTTTAGTGGATATGGAAACAACAGTTCACAGAGTTTATGATTCACAATTTTATTTAAAGAAATTCCCAAATTGATGTAGATATGTTTGAAAGTGGAAAATATGGGTTTGAAAGATAATAAGCATCCACTTAATTTAGCATTCTCATCAAATATATTTATATTATCTTCAAGTCAAATGAAGATAACATATCTAAATTATCAATGAAATACATTCAATTAAGAAGTTTAGTGTTTTTAATTTTTTTTCCAATAATAATTTAAAGTTTTTCTATCATTTAAATTTAAATTTTTATCTTCAATCATCAATCAAAACACACACACACACACAAACACTATATATATATATATATATATATATATATATATATATATCATTCATTCAATGTGTGCCCTATAATTATGACTTGTTCCCTACTTAGGGTTTTTTGAGCAAAATGCCCCTAATTAAATACTTATTTACCAAAATGCCCATGTCTGAAAACTATTAACCAATTTGCCATTGTTTAGTCGATTACATAGGATATGTAACCGACTAAACAGTGGCAAATTCTTTTTTTTTTCAGGATTCAAGTTATGTAATCGACTAAGCACTATAGCTTAGTCGATTACATATCGCGGAGGTTGTTTTTTCTCAGTTTCCACGTATGTAATCGACTAAGCTACAATGCTTAGTTGATTACATATCCACAGGTCTTTTTTTTTTAAAGTAATAACATTATGTAATCAACTAAGCTACAATGCTTAGTCGAATACATATCGACAGGTCTTTTTTTAAAAAGTAACAACGTTATGTAATCGACTAAGCTATAGTGCTTAGTCGATTACATATCAACAGGTCATTTTTTTTAAAGTAATAACGTTATGTAATCAACTAAGCTATAGTGCTTAGTCGATTACATATCATGGAATGAGTTTTTTAAAAGGCTGAAATGCATCATAACGCATAGTTATACTCAGTTAGGTTAAGGAAGACGCTCCCCATCGTCATTTTCCTCCTAAAACGGCACAAATCTGGTGGTGGGTTGAGAAGGGATCCAAATCTTGAGCCATTTGTGTTGATTTCGATATGTTTTTGGTTCCCATTTCGAATTTGGCCCTCTTTTCTTTGTTTTTGTGAACATATTCTCCTTTTAATCGATTAGGCTCTATTTTCTTTGGGTATGTAGTGTTTTGTTTGTTGATTTCAATTGTTTGTTCTTGTTTTTGAACATATGAGCGATCAATTACATGTTCTTGTGTGTTTTTGAACATATGAGAGGCTCTTTACAAGAAAATCTAAACCAAACAGTGGGTGTAAAGCATCAATTACATGTCCTTGTGTGTTTGGATATTTACAATTATTGATTACGTTCGTTTGATAGTTGATGATGCATTTTACTTTCAATTTCATTGTTATCGTTGTTGGATATTGGTAGTGCCATTATGCATTTTACTTTCAAATTATGTGATTATGCCTTTGATTGTGTTTGTTTCTTGTTTGTTGATGGTTTGTAATGTTCATTTGTAGGTGTTTGTTGTCATCATGCCTCACAGATTGACAGTGAGAATGAGAGACAGACGAAGCAGCGGAAGGATGGTGGGGCATCCTCCTCTAGGGCACAACAAGATGATCTCCGTTACGGTTATTTGGTGGAGCATTCTGTAGTACATCATAGAGAATTCGTGGCGCAGTTTCCTGGCAGAGGCGTTATCAAGCCGAAGTCACTAAATATGGCCTTCTTTAAAGAGGAGGGATTTGACAAAGTGTCATTGCTGGAGGCTTCCAATCTGAGAGGCTTGGTGGAGATGGTGTGTCCATACTCAGAGGTTATGGTGAGAGATTTCTACCATAACCTCAGCTATATACATGGCGATCTGAGGTCTTGCATTTGTGGCATTGACATCATCATGACGGCTCCCATCTAGAGGGACATACTGGGATTTGATTTTGATGGGCGGCCACATTTGAATATGATGGGGATAACAATGTGCCCATGCCTGGATTTGATCGAGCTACGGCTGTGCATAAGTCCGGGAGGCCATTAGGTCAAAGAGCTATCTTCACTGTGGGGCGGCTAACTGTTGATGCTTGTATCTTCTTCTACGTTATCACACACAATTTGTTTCCTCGGCCTTACAATCATTCGAGAGTGTTGGAGGGTGACATATCTATCATGTGGGCTATCTGTCATGGCCAGTCGGTGAATTAGAGGCACTATATCTTTTGGATGATGTACAAAGCCAAGCAAAAGGACAACACTGCTCTCCCATACGCCTATCTGGTGCAGAGGATATTGGATTGTTTTGGTGTTCCCATGCAAACTGAGCAGTTGGTGACCCAGCCGATGTGGAATGCTAGCTTTGGGAGGTGTCTATTGGAGTAGTACAAGATCTCCAAGGGGCCAAATGGTGTCTGGCAATTCATTGTTGCTGAGGAAGAGGAGGCACCGGTTGCACCCATGGTTGATCCTGAGGTCCCTGATGATGATTATGATAATGCTAATGACGAGGACATGGTTGAGACGGAGGGTGGATTCTCCTTCCGTGATGTGATGAGAGGCCTCAATGCTAAGATGAAGAAGATAGGGAAGATGAAGCTGAGACAGAAGAAGAGATGGAAGAGCCACATTGAGAAGGAGAACAAATGGTGGAGGTAGATGCAGAGCTGGATGAAGGGGCTAGAGGATGGGCTTCGTCATCTACAATTGGGACAAGAGCAGGAGGCAGCCGAGGAATAGAACCGGGTGGCTAATGTCTCTGAGGAAGAGGAGGATTAGATCAATGTCTTTTTTTTTTGGTTTTGACTTGATGTTTCTATTGGCTTTGTGTAATTTTTTTTTTTTTTTGGTTAGACTTGGTCAATTTGTACTGACAATGGAAATGTTTTTTGTAATGAATGTTTGTGATTTTGGTTGATATAATTTAAGTTCATCAATTTTGGTAATGACATGTTATAGACCTAAAAAACTAATTTCCAGACATTAAGGGACTAAACCTATGCAAGACCATTAATTGATGCTAAAAAAACCTTCCCCAAGTCACATATATAGGTAAAATGCAGTTGGACATCAGTTTCCCCATACACCCATTTAAAATTAGCAAGTGATTGTACTTGTGGAACTGGTTTAGTTGATTACACCATAATGGTGTAATCGACTAAACTAGTTCCAGAAGCTATATGGCTTACTGAATTTGAATGGGTGCTTGGTCTAAACCAATTCCAACTGCATTTTACCTATTTATGTGACTTGGGGAAGGTATTTTTAGCATCAATTAATGGCCTTGCATAGCTTTAATCCCTTATTATCTCGAAATTAGTCAATGGTTCGTCAAAACATAACAATAACATAAACTCATTGGACAATATCATTCAAGCTTCTCTAAAACAAGTCATCATTAACTCAATACCAAAATGCATCAAAAAACACAATGCATATAGTCGCACATGGCACGCGACTACCAACTCGAGCATCTTTTGTATGGCCTCTTCAACCTTTTTAGAAACTATACTACCTGCAGCCATATGTTTGTTAATCTCAACATGCCTAGTGACAAAATATTCAACAAGTCTATTACATGTCATCTTCACCAATGACGTTATCGACAGATTACGTGTACCCTTGAGGACCTTGTTGACACACTCGAATAGGTTAGTGGTCATGTGACCAAACCTCCGTCCGTCTTCATCATAAGATCTACACCATTTCTCCTTTTGAAGCCGAGCAAACCAGGAGGCAACTTGTGGGTTTGTATCAATGAACTTTTGAAACTTCATGTCAAAATGAATCTTTAAACTCATATACCCTTCATGACAGCGAATGCAAACTCATAACAATGGAAACAAATTAATAATTACAAATATGTGAAACAAGTAAATGAAATGTGAAATTTCATACCTAGTTTTATAACTGTTTTCTTCAATTTAATATCCCTAAACTCAGTATTAAAGTTGCTTCCGACATGACGCAGGCAATACACATGATAGGCATATAGAGGCTGCCAAGTACAATAATCTTTAACCGCCTTTATGATATTGACGTGATGGTTAGATATCAAACAAATACCTTCCCTCTACTTCATATGAGCACGTAGGAAATCAAGAAACCACCACCAATTATCGTACTTCTCACCAAGAGGAACAACCGTAAAGGCAATGGATAGCACCTTCCCATCCTCATCCTGTGAAGTCGCAATCAACAAAATACCTTTATATTTTCCATACAAGTGGGTGCCATCAATTTGTAGTATAGGCTTACAGTATTTGAAGGCTTCAATGATCTGGTGAAATGTCTAAATAACTACAATGATTACACAACAATACTACTTTCAACAAGGTGGGATGGCCTTACACTTTGATGGGTCACACTAAAAATGACCAAACAAAGAGCAAATAGAAAGCTTTGGGGCATAAATGTGATAAGGGTTTCAAATGAGCTCAAATGACCTTTTAAGAAACATATTTGTCGATATGTAATCGACTAAGCACTGTAGCTTATTTGATTACATATCGTGGAAATTGAGAAAAAAACAGCCTCCGCGATATGTAATCGACTAAGCTACAGTACTTAGTTGATTACATGACATGAATCCTGAGAAAAATGAATCTGCCACTATTTAGTCAATTACATATCCTATGATTGACTAAACAGGGGCAGATTGATTAATAGTTTTCAGACATGGACATTTTAGTCAAAAAGCCCTACTTATTTATTGAACTTTAATTTTGTGTAACAAGTCAATCCCTACTCTTTATAGGTATACCTATGATCTAAACTTTAGTCTGAGTTCCAAAAAATAGTTTATTAGTCTCTATAATTTCATTTCAAAAAATGTTGACGCTGGCATTTTGAATGATTAAAATTATGAGTAAATATATAATGGACGAAATGTCAATCAATTTAAAATTAAAAGAATTGAGTTATATCGAGTTGACATTAAAACTATAGAAACTATTCCTTATAAAACAAGCACATGACTGATTATAATGAGAATATACTTATACTGATAAGAAAATTAAAATAATTTTTTATTATCAATTTTATTATTTAATAGATTTTTTAAAAGTGTAAATGATGAAGAAGATATTTAGTTTTTTTTTTTTACTAGAGATGAGTTGAAAACAAATCAAAATATTATTACCTTACTTTCTTATATTCTGCGTTGATTCAATAATCTTTTACTAACAAACTTTTGATTAAGGTAGTAAGCAATCTCTCCCTAGTAAAGATGATAACACAAGTTTGATTATGTGAAGCACATTTGTTGGGAAATGTGAGAACCTTCTTTCCTCTAAGCTTTGAGAAGGAAACATTTGATCAAATTAGAATAACTCTTTTAAAATTAGAAGATATTTTATTATTAATGGTTTCTTGCCGTCGATTTTTTTTTTACTATGGGTTAATATCATCTTTAGTCCCATAAGTTTGCACTCATTTTTTGTTTTGGTTCCTTAAGTTTCAAACCAATGGTATTGATCTCTCTAGAAACAAAATGATTTAGGTTATCTTTAAGTTATAGGAACTAATGTTTTAAGCTAAATGAACCTTGAAACTTGAAAGATCAAAACTTAACTTATGGGACTCTCATGGTTTAAAAAAACAAAAAACAAAAAACCCTTGATGGACCAAAGATTATATTAGCCATTTTATTATTAATAACTAAATATTATGTAATGCTTTAGAAATATTTCAATAAATTATACAATTCACAATTATATGATTTATATCCATTATTTTACCATTTTATTTGAATTGAGCTGAAAATAATTTCAAAAATTTGGATAATAATACAAATAATCCTTCGCCCAGGGATTCAAAATAATAATATTATTAATAATAAGATAAAATCCCAAGAAAATACTATTTAAATTTCAAAATCATAAACAATTGATTTCCTAAAAAACGAGTTTTCAATTGTTTTGATGTTCTTATTAATCGATTTTGAAGTTTAAATGGTAATTTTTTCATTTCTCCTAATAATAATAATAGCATTTAAATAGTATTTTCATACATTTATCATTCCAAATTTCCATGCTCCTTCATTTATATTCTGAAAAAAAAAAAAAAAAAATCTGTATCCCCGTAGTTGTTCCTTAAAAGCATTTCCGCGAAGAAAAGGAGCCGTCATTACCCAATTTCTCCATCGAAGAGTGAAGACAACAGAATTCAGAAGCGGTAAGGATGGGAATTCGATTTACCTCCTCGGTTGCGTGCCTGACTCTTCATTTTTCTCTAATTCCGCAATTCAGTCAAGAGCAAATCTCGATATACCTTCTGTGATCTTTCACATTTTGATCCTTCCGGGATTAAAATGGAACCTGTGTCTGCCCTCACGCTCAATTCTGATGGCGATGAAGATTAAAAATGTTAAACGGACATGATTTCCATTCTATGAACTGCATATCGTACAGTGGATTTTGATCGTGCGGAGGAGGTCTTGGTTGACAAGGAATATAAATTAAGTCCGAGATTGGGATTCTCAGCGAGAAATTAGAAATGGAGAGATTAGAGAGAAGGAATGTCGAAGAGGAATTCAAGAATATGAGGAGCAATTTGAGAAGGGAAAGAAGGCTGAAGAGAGATATGAGAAGCTGTTGTAAGCAGTGAAGAATAATAGTGACTTGGAGAATGAGAAACGAAGGGCTGAATCTGAGATGGAGTCGCGGAAGAGCAAGTGTGAGGAGTTGAATGGATATATGCTGACGATCTGAAGAAACACTAATCAAGGGGTTTCCACTGAAGCCATAGAAGAAATGGAATTGAATGAAGCTGTTGAACCCTGCAGACTCATCTCCTTCACCAATAAAGACAGAGTTCGTACATTTAGCATCAGGTATGAAATTTAGCATTTATCTCTATTAGCATCAGGTATTATATAAGCTCTGAAAAATGTCTCATTAGTTATTACATGAATTGCTGCTTCATTTTCAGCTTAACTTCGGATATGCCTTGTACTCAAATTGCTCATGTCACCCAAAGTTGTCTAACATTTTAATTTTTCCCACAAAGATTGGTTCAAGATCAATATGACACTTTTCCTAAGAATATTCTAGCAGTGGGAGATTCAGTTTTTCCATCAATACCTTGAGTGCTACCTTGATCTGAATAATATGCCTAGCTTCGAAGAAGTTATGAGCAACATTATGACTCCAGAGGATGCAGAGAATGCGCAACTAGAAACAGAGGATATACTGCCAGATACAGAGGATGGGCATGATGACAGTAGTATAAAGCAACAGTATAATACACGCAGCCGGCGTCTCAAGCTCACATTATGTGGTGCAACGTAAGTTTCAGAGTTAAAATTTTATAGTTATATTGACAATAGATAGTGATGTTAATGTGTGTAGTGATTATCACAATTTTACAGATTCATCTGGAAAGTCGTTTTGGTGCAATAAGCCTGAGGGGCAGGTTGTACAATTTGTTGTAGTATGTTGTTATGTTTTTTTTCCTTGGTGAATTATGTTGTTATTTTCTAATTTCTATGCCATTATAATTTGTAACATTTTTTTTTGGTGTTACTTATAATTTGTAACATTTATGGGTAAAGGTGCAAAAATGCCTACGAACTTTACTCTTAGGAGCGTCCAACACCATGTATTTTTTTTTTAGAGCAAAAGTACCTATGTGGTTACATTTTGGGAGCAAATGTCACATTGGGCGTTAGTTGACCAGACGGTCAACGTCAAGTTGGATGGAAGTGAACCGTAACGCTGACGTGGACGCTGAATTGGACTGATAAGAAGCCAAATAAGAAGAAAAATGATGACTAGGATTCAATGGAAAGTAAATAAAAAAAAATTAAACACCCAACTCGTAGCTGGGTTTTGAAGATCGAATTGGGGAAAAGAGGGAACCCTAATTTTCTGCTTTTCATTCATTGTGAAGGGGCATGAGGGGGAGCACGGTATTCTGGTGTAGACACTGGATCAAACTCTAGGAAGGAAGATGTGAGGGGAAGAAGGGAAGAAGGTGACCGGAGCTTCGGCGGCAACCGGTGGCCAAGGCAAGAGACTTTGGCTAGCCATTTGAGGTTATGATTGTCGTCTCTTGATATACCCCAAGGGTGACTCTCAAGCTCTGCCTGACTATATCTCCATTTACCTCCAAATCGTGGACCCTGGGGCCACTTCCTTGTCCAAATGGGACTGTTTTGCTAGCTACCATCTGGCAATCGTGAATGTCGCCGACGATTCTAAAACCATTCATCGGGATTCGTGGCATCGGTTCTCAAGTAAGAAGAAATCACACGGGTGGTGTGATTCACTTAGAATTCTCAATTCCTCAACTTTTCATATATCTAGAAATATATTTCACTTCACTTTCTCTTTCTCTCTCTCTTCAATATCGTCTTCTTGCTCTTCACACTCGAAATTTGGATGTTCCTTTTACATATTTTAATTTCCCAGTTCACTTTTTTTCCTCTTTAGTTTTTCCCCTTTTCCTTTTCGGATTTCTGCATAAATCGTCAGGAAAAAGAAAAATTAAATATGCAGGAATAGTTAAGAAGCATCTATCTTCTTCGATTTAAGGTGTGATTTTAATTATGCTTTCGCTAACATTCATTTTGATTCATGTTTTAATTTCCAAAATCAGTTACCCACTTGAATTTTCTTCTCAAAAGTAAATATCCATGTTCCCCACTCCCATCCCACAAGGAACTCTGATCATTATTAATGTTTTGATCATCAAAATTTCCTAACTCTGGGCTCATCAGTGTTCTATGGGAAAACGATTTCTGTTTATCATATGGAGAAAGATGTTAATTTGCGACCCAAATTGGGGAACCCTAATTTTCCCCAATTTGATCTTCGAAACCCAACATACCTAGCGTATGAATGAAGGCCGATCCTGATGGAGTTAGAGTTGTGTGTTTAACCTTTTTTTTTAATTATTTACTTTCCATTACTAAATCCTAGTCATCATTTTTCTTCTTATTTGGCTTGTTATAAGTCCAATTCAGTGTCCACGTCAGTGTTACTGTTCACTTCCATCCAACTTAATGTTGACCATCTGGTCAACTAACGTCCAGTGTGACATTTACTCCTAAAATGTAACCACATTGGTACTTTTGCTCCAAAAAAAAGCACATGGTGCTGGACGCTCCTGAGGGTAAAGTTCTTGGGCATTTTTGCACCTTTACCCTATTTGTATGTTTAATTTTTTAGTCATCCACACTCGTGGATTAAAGACTCAGACAAGCAAGAAGACAAAGATGGTTAGCAATTTCTTTCTGTTAGATCACTCAAAACATTATGTCTATGGATGTTGAAATAGTTAATTAATATCAATTTCTAATTCTCTTTTCTTATATTAGATAGCTGACATTTTGTCCTGGCATTCTCACATGTCTTTCACATTTTTTGTAATAAACAGATAACGATCTTGCATTGAAAATTACTCCCTCCAGTTCTAATTATAAGACACATTTAACTAATTTTGGGGAAATTAAGGATGAGAGTTAAATTGGTTAATTTTACTCATTTTCCTAAAATGCCCTTATATAAATTTTCAATGACATTAACATACCTCCTTGACCTAGAATCTTCTTTTTCATATTTTTTAATTGAAATGATGGTCTCGCTATATATACGTGTGTCTTTATATGTACATACATATGGATGTACACACACATATATCAACCCCCCAAAACACACATACACCCCCTGAGATATACACACATATATCTACACACAAATACAAACCCACACATCTACCCTCACACACACATGTATACACATCCACACATATATATACATAAATACACGCATACACACGCATTATATGTGTGTGTGTGTGTGTGTGTGACACACACATAAAACACACATATGCATAGACACGCATTATATATTATATATATAATATATAATGCGTGTGTATGTCTACACACACACACACACACACACACGTAAATTAACGTCAACTCATCTATAAATAAATTAAAATCCAATCATTTAAGAGTTTTATAGACTAGAAAATTCTATTCACCTATATGCATATACTTACCAAAAACTAAACACACTTGAGAGAATAAAATAGGGGTGTTTTAGGAAAAATTTGACAAAAATTTAAATGTTGTCCTGTAATTAGGATCAAAACCAACTCTCAAATGTTGTCCTATAATTAGGACTGGAGGGAGTAAGAAATTGTGGGCGACATTGTGGCTTGGCATTATCACGTCTTTCACATTTTTTTCAAATAAACAGATGATGAGCTTGCATTTAGAATTGAAAATTGTGGTTTTATTTTGTCAGAAGTGAAGTGTTATTGAATTTGGACTTGCATTTGCTAAGCTATAAGCTATCATGTCAATCCATAGAATGACTTAACGGCAAGTTTAGACCTGCCAGCTTGAAGCACAGAAATTTTGACACGTTTATTATCAAAGACTGATTTTTCTTTTGTTTTGGTTATTCGTCAAGGCATTTTGTGTCCCTAATCAATGAATGAACTTCCCAACTTTCCCATTCTTCATGTGAGTCGATACAAATGACATGATGACTGAAAATTTCTTAAAGTTTACTTAAAAATTTTGAAATAAAAGTTATTCTCATTATATATATATATATATATATATATATATATATATATATATATATATCTCTATAATAACTCATCCTCAAGCCAACACATTCGTAGCTTATCACTGACTTCCCTCACAAAATATTATTAATAAGCCTATTACGTCATCATTCATGTCTTTAGCTCATACCTCTGGCTTCATGCCTCACAGGATTTACGTCTTCTCTGCAAACCCTTCCTCTCTCTCCACCCTTTTCCCGAGAGCTCTTCAATATCCTATGTCTATTTCTCTCTCCAACAATCTGTCAGTTCGCACTTCTTCTTGTTGAAAATTATACCCTAGGGGCTAATCATTAAATAACTTCATAATTTGATTTATGAAGATGAATCAAATCAGCCGGCTTCTTATTTGTATTAAATAAATTGATTGGATTGAATCAATTAGACAGATTTAATTTCCAATTCAATTTCAAAATTAATAAGATTGATTTTGAATATTTAATGCGGCCCATTAGGGTTATAAATACCCTTAGGTTGTAAGTAATTTGATTACTACACATAAGAGAATTGTGGAGCCACAAAAAGAACCCTAGAAGAGAGACGTGAGACAAAAGCTTGAAAGGCGCTAGCACGCTGCCGTTCGTGTTGGAGTGCTGTTCGGTGTGGATACCGGTAGAGAGAGTGGATTCGTAGAGTTGGCTCCTAGACATTGATAGATCAAGAAGGTGTTAGCCCACGAGTTTACAAAGCACGCAAACGAGATCGCATAGGTACGATTCTTATTTACTAACCCGATTTAAACGCTGTTGATAGATTTTCTTCTTGGGATTCATAATTTATTGGATAAATTTAATTCTGCTGGATGTACGAATCTCAACAGTGGCATCAGAGGCAGATCAATTGTGCGTTTAAATTGGGTTTATGTTCTTAATGTGATTATATATGAGATATATATGCTTAACTGTATTATGTATGTGTTTAAATCGGTGGTTCACGTTAGAGTTACGATCGGTTACATTCGAAAATTCTATATATGGGATATACAAAATAAAATATGTGGGATATACAGGTCACATGTTGTATATACGTTTAAAATATATGGGATATATTTTGTATGCTTTTAATTATAATTGATTATATATATATATATTATAAACGATGTGATTAATATATTAATTTATTATATATTAATTGATGGAGCTTAAAATACATGTGTTTTGTTTTGATGTATGATTTGATTTTTTTTTTTGCTTGTTGCCAACGTATAAAGTTATGGGCACATGATTATCATAATTACATCACGTATAATTATGATATAGGATTATAATCACATGATATGGGCTCATGATAATTTTTTACATCTAGTATAATTGATTGGAATTGATGACATATCTTGTTATGATATCCAATTATAATAATGTTTTATAATTATTAATTGATGGGAATTGGGAATTGTCATCACGTTATAATTATTATAATTAGGCAATTGATGAGAATTGGGAATTGGCATCATGTTATGATTATTATAATTATTAATTGATGGAAATTGAGAATTGACATCACGTTATAATTATTAATTGATGGAGAAATCATGAAATTTCATTTTATATTGTATGAATTAATACTTGTTGTGATTTACTTTCAAATTGTTTGGGTATGGTGAACAACATGGCTTTAGTCTTTACAATGGTTGTAATATTTAAATATGGTCTGCGAGCCATGCCTCTCTCTAAATATTCTTGATGTACATTCTCTTCTCATCTCACTCCCCTCAAATGTTTAAACGAGGTTTCTTTTGATGTAATTTTCTTTTCTTATTTAGAGAAGTCCCCTCATTGGCTTGAGAGGATTTTAGGTTAGATGAGCCATGTTGTGTCACGTTTTATTATGCTTTTGATTAGATCATGACATGTTTATTTTGCGTATTATGTGTTGTTTGTATGAGATATATACAACTATAATTGCATTCATATGAATATAATTAATTAGATTAAACCCTCCAAATGAAATCTTAAGTCGTAATACCGTCAATTAATGGATACTTGTCAAAGCCTAAATCTCTTATTTGTATGTTCCACCAAAGTGGATGCACTTGAGTTATCTTGGTGAGACATGAGTGAGTAATGGTGATACTCAACATTCATGATTGTCTTGACTTAATTGAGATTATCAAAACGATTTTGGATCTCAAGACATTAGATGGGATTAAACATGCCAATCATATGATGATCGAATCCCATAAAGATTTAAGAGTTACATATGATGTAATTGGCAAAGGGGTTGCCTACCTAAATAACTTGATTTTAAGCGTCCTGCCAAAACAAACTTAAATTTAAGCCAAATATGGATCTTAGCTCACTTATTATATTGAGGATTGTTAATTCAGTGAGAGATTATTGATTAATTTTGCGTATCTTTTAATTGTAGAATTATGTCGACTAGTAATACTGCTACATTATCACTGCGATCAGTCTTTGAGAAGGACAAACTAAATGGGACCAACTTTCTTGACTGATTTAGAAAATTGAGAATTGTTCTTAAACACAAAAGAAAGGGTATGAAAAGGAAAGGCAAGGGCAAAGGAAAGGGTAATGGCTCAATTGGTAAGACCAAAGAGTTAAACAGGTCCGAAACTAAGCCTACAGCCAAGAAGGCAAAGCCTTTGAAGGACAGGGTTTGCTTCTTCTGCAATGAACCTGGTCATTGGAAAAAGAACTGCAACCTCTACCTTGAAGATCTAAAAAAGAACAAGAAGGATGACGGGGCTATCTCTTCAAGCATTTATGTTATAGATATTCATTTTTCTACTTCCTCTACATGGGTATTAGATACTGCATGTGGTTCTCACATTTGCACAAATGTGCAAGGTCTCAAAGATAGTAGAAAATTGAAGAAGGGCGAAGTAGACCTACGAGTTGGAAACCGAGTAAGAGTTGTTACTTTAGCCGTAGGCACTTATGAATTAATTCTGCCCAGTTGGCTTTTGTTAATTTTGAACAATTGCTTTTATGTTCCTGCTATGAGTAGCAACATTGTTTCTCTTTCTTATTTGGATAAGGAAGGTTTTACTTCCATTACTAAGAATGGTAAATGTTCTATTTATCATAATGACATTTTTTATGCTGATGGTGATTTGCATTTTGGTCATTATTTACTAAATTTAGAACATCCTAATAATGAACATATCTATAACATGTCCACCAAAAGGATCAAGTCAAATGATTTGAATCCGACCTACCTATGGCATTGTCGTCTAGGCCATATAAATGAGAAACACATTTTAAAACTCCATCAAGATGGATTTCTTAACTCATTTGATTTGGAATCATTTGATACATGTGAGTCTTGTTTATTGGGAAGGATGACAAAGACACCTTTTACTGGGCATAGTGAGAGGGCCACTGATTTATTGGGCATTATACATACTGATGTGTGTGGACCAATGAATACATCTGCCAGAAAAGGTTATATGTACTTCATTATATTCATAGATGATTTTAGTAGGTATAGGTATATCTATCTAATGAAACATAAGTATGAATTTTTTGAAATGTTCAAAATATTCCAAAATGAAATGCAAAACCAACTTGGCAAAACAATTAAAGCACTTTGATCTGATCGGGGTGGTGAATATTTGAGCCAAGAGTTCATTGACCATCTTAGGAGTTGTGGGATCATCTCACAACTAACTCCTCCAAGAATGCCACAATGAAATGGTGTTTTCTGAGCGAAGGAATCGAACTCTATTAGATATGGTTCGATCTATGATGAGTGAAATAGATCTTCCGCCATCCTTTTGGGGCCATGCCCTAGAAACAGCTACGTTCACACTAAATCGAGTTCCACCAAAGGCAATTGAAAAGACACCATATGAGATATGGACTGGGAAGAAATCTAGTTTGTCATTTCTTAAAGTTTAGGGATGTGAGGCTTACGTTAAACAACAAGCCTCTGATAAGTTATCATCCAGATCCTCAAAATGCCTTTTTGTGGGGTATGCTAAGGAAACTAAAGGATAGTATGTCTACAATCCTACCGATCACAAAGTGTTTGTTATCCGGAATGGTGTCTTTCTAGAGAAAGAGTTTATCTCTAAAAGAACTAGTGGGAGTAAGGTAACCCTTGAAGAAGTTCGAGAGTCACAAAACAACGTAGAACCACAAATGGAAAACAGAGAAGACTCACAACAAGTTGATGAGCCTGTTCTAGTAACACAAGGCCCATGAAGGTCTGATAGGACAAGGCAAAAGCCTCAGAGATATGTACTTCTAACTACTGGAAGTCGTGATATCTTGCTCATTGAGCAGAATGAGCCAACTACCTATCGAGAAGCCATAGTGGGACCAAACTCTGAAAGATGGCTAGATACCATGAAGTCTGAAATGAAATCCATGTACAACAATAAGGTATAGACCTTAGTCGATCCACCAGAAGGTGTAAAACCATTGGGTGTAAGTGGGTTTTTAAGGAGAAAACTGACATTGATGGCAAAGTAAGTGTCTTCAAGGAACGATTGGTTGCAAAAGGATTCACTCAAACTCATGGCGTGGACTATGATGAAACTGTTTCCCAAGTTGCAATGGCCAAATCAATCAGAATTCTTCTTTTCATAGCAGCATATTATGACTATGAAATATGGCATATGGACATCAAAAAAACCTTTCTTAATGGAAAGCTACTTGAGGATGTGTACATGACACAACCTAAAGACTTTGTGCGTCCAGAGGAATTTGGTAAAGTTTGCAAGCTTCAAAGATCCATTTATGGATTGAAGCAAGCGTCTCGGAGCTGGAATCATCGATTTGATGAAGTAGTCAAAGAGTTTGGATTCATTCAAAACATTGATGAACCTTGTGTTTACAAGAAAGTTAGTGGGAGCACAGTTGTATTTCTAGTGCTTTATGTTGATGACATCGTACTCATTGGGAATGACATCCCTACCTTGCAAAGTATCAAGTCTTGGTTAGGATAGTCCTTCTTAATGAAATATTTAAGTGAAGCCACTTACATCCTTGGGATCAGGATCTATAGAGATAGATCCAAGAGGCTGATAGGCCTAAGTCAAAGCACATACATAGACAAGATACTACATAGATTCAATATGCAGGATTCTAAAAGGGGTTACATGCCCATGTCTCATGGCATCCATCTCAGCAAGAATCTATGTCCTAGTACACAAGATCAAACAGACCACATGAGTAAGATTCCATATGCCTCCGCTATTGGATCCATCATGTATGTCATGTTATGTACTCGACCGGATGTGTCATTTGCCTTGAGTATGACCAGCAGATATCAACAAAATCCCGGTGAATGTCATTGGACTGCTGTCAAGAATGTCCTGAAGTACTTAAGAAGGACTAAGGACTTATTCTTGGTATATGGTGGCTTGGAGGAAGAGCTCTGTGTGACTAGTTACACAGATGTGAGTTTCCAAACTGACCAAGATGATCTAAGATCGCAATCTAGATATATATTCCTTTTGAATGTTGGTGCGGTAAGCTGGAAGAGCTCTAAGTAGAGCACTGCAGATTCTACAACAAAAGCTGAGTATATAGCAGCATCGGATGTAGTTAAGGAAGCCGTTTGGATCAGAAAGTTCATTATTGAACTAGGGGTGGTTCCCACCATCTCAAATCCAATAGACTTGTTCTGTGACAACAGCGGGGCTATTGCACAAGCTAAGGAGCCTAGGTCACATCAAAGGACCAAGCATATATTCAGGTACTTTCATCTTATCAAAGAAATCAATGATAGAGGTGACTTAAAGATATGCAAAGTACCAGGAGAAGACAATGTTGCTGATCCTCTTACTAAGCCGCTTGCACAGATAATGCATGAACGTCATGTGAGGACAATGGGAATTAGGAAAATTAATGATTGTACCTAGTGCAAGTGGGAGTATTTTGTTAGAAAGGCTAATCATTGTACTTTAAACATTATTGTTATTTAAAGTATTCTCTTTTAGTTATCATTTCATTTGCATGTTTATATTGATAACTGTATCCTTGGATATATCTTATAGATTATCCTAAAAGTCCCTGGTCGGTTATCTACGTGGGAGCGAAGATGAGATAAGACCAATACGACTTTGATGATGTATGGAGATACGAATCAAAGTCATGGGCACTAGTAAGAGTACAAGGTGCTAGACTGACCCACTATGATAAAGTTGCATGGATTTAGTCATAAGCTTATCTCATGTATAACCACGTCACAACATCCTATGACTTAAGATCATCATGGATTCCTACATGAGAGTCGCTGATCTTTGACCTAGTCAAAAGTCACCTTTGACCGAGTAATGATAAAGGCTTGGATTGGGATCAGTGGTTTTCATGCATAGAAATGTGAGTGGTCAAGATGGAATTTGTCCCTCACATTTGTAGAGAGATAATACTGGGCCCCTCGATGAGTGAGTCTGAGAAATGTATGGCCATACTATGATGGAAAAGAGTTTCCATTTCAATTATTAGACTACTCAAGAATCGAGAAAGTAATGGTCAAGAAAAGGAAGTTGACATTATCCATGCCTCATCCTTGACCAAATTATCACATGACAAAAGGGACGTGACATGGTTGTATGATAGGTTGTATCGAATAATCGATCCTCATGTGAATTGGGTAGTTGCAATGCCTTGCTAGAGGCCGCTTGCAACTTGTGGGCTGGTACAGTATTAGCCTGTTGCCAATCTCATGTGAGCCTACAAGGTCACACACAAGAATAGCCTAATATGAACTATAATGTCCAGATTCATTGAATCTAAGATATGTCTAAGATTCAATGAATACAACGTTTTATCTAGGGAGGGTATATATCTAATGATTGCACCTAGTGCAAGTGGGAGTCTGTTGGAAATTATGCCCTAGAGGCTAATCATTAAATAACTTGCTAATTTGATTTATGAAGATAAATCAATGATTTAATAGATATCATATCTCAGATTTGATTTATGAAGATAAATCAAATTAGTTGGCTTCTAATTTGCATTAAATAAATTGATTAGATTGAATCAATTAGACAGATTTAATTTCTAATTCAATTTCAAAATTAATAAGATTGATTTTGAATATTTAATGCGGCCCATTAGGGTTATAAATACCCTTAGGTTGTAAGTAATTTGATTACTACACATAAGAGAATTGTGGAGCCACAAAAAGAACCCTAGAAGAGAGATGTGAGACAAAAGCTTGAAAGGCGCTAGCACGCTGCCGTTCGTGTTGGAGTGCTGTTCGGTGTGGATACCGGTAGAGGGAGTGGATTCGTAGAGTTGGCTCCTAGACATTGATAGATCAAGAAGGTGTTAGCCCACGAGTTTGCAAAGCACGCACACGAGATCGTATAGGTACGATTCTTATTTACTAACCTGATTTAAACGCTGTTGATAGATTCTCTTCTTGGGATTCGTAATTTATTGGATAAATTTAATTCCGCTGCGTGTACGAATCTCAACACTTCTATCCCTCCGTTTTTCCAATTCTTATTTTAATCTTAAATATTCCAATATATAATCACTGAAAACATCAGCCTAAAATTCCCATGAAACTAGTCACCATTGCTCAAGCTCGCCAGTCACCTTTCGTCCACCTCTTGGATCCTGTTGTTTACGCCTTCATCTTCTACAACCAATCCTTTCTCTCTCATTTTTCCATCTCCCTCCTTCCCTTTCTTACAGTTGGATTTTCTCTTCTTCCTGTCGTGCCTCAAGCATCCTCTAAATATTGGTTTCTATCCTTTATGCAGTGTGAGTATCAATTTTTGGCACCGGTTCTTTGATCTTTGTCTTTTCAAGTTTGCACTTTTTTATTCTTAATCCTGTTTTCTAGTTATAGAGGTTGATGTTACAGACTCATGTATGCCATTTTTCCTTCATCACTATTGATCTAATGTACTTTGTGATTTGTTTACAAGAATCTCTAGGCCGCTAATAATGGGGGTTTTTTATTTTAACCAAAGCTTGAACTTGCCAACACTTTTCAAATTTTTGATGGAGCTAGAGCTTCCAAGCCACGTCTATGGAGCAAAGAACAAGAGAGAGAGGGAGATTGGAGGAGGAGGAAGAAAGGGACTTTCACCCTTTAGCATCACTCACAAATCAAAGCTCAGACCTTTCGGAGCACATGCGAAGAACTTTGACTAACTGGAGTTTGAGATCAAACGGAGAGAGAGCTTGAGAGGGAAGGAAAGAAGACGAAAGCTTGTAGAAGAGTCAGAGAGCTTGATTTGAACAAGCCAAATGTGAGGGGGAGACCAACATCACTTGCTCTCTCAACCACCATCAACTAACACCGCTGGAAACTACCTTCGAACAAGAGAAAAGGGAGAGGAAATCACCAAGTATCTTGGGTCGTTTCACTCTGCTCCATGTCTAGCTCAGCTAATTTTGGTTCCTGGGTTATGAGATTTTTTTTTTCACATATTGTTTTCTATTTTTCATTATTAGTTCATCATTCTTACAAAATTTCAGTTCTAGGGAGAAATAGGTCGCTCTTTTGACTGAATCATTGAAGAAATTGTGAATGGAGGTAACACGATTTCAATTGAAGAAGGAAAGGAAGGGTAAACATGATTCTTATAAATAAAGGGATACCATTGTAGCTATTTAGGGATGTTGCCATATAGATGCAACTAAAGCCTAGCTAAAGATGTCAGACTTTAACAAATCAGAGGAGGCTCGCTTGAGGTACTTTAATATTTTGGCCGCCTCTTTGTTGTGAGGTAGTTGAATCAAATTGGCCTAGCTAAATGTTTATGAATGTAAGGTTGTATGATTTCAGTGACCTTATTCTCTAATGTCGTCGTGTTGTTTTATTAGGACAAGGCATTGAGGTTGCCAAACCTGTAATTGAATCCTTGAAAGGTAAAGGTGTTTCAACTATTGGAGTGGTTGGTTTTTGTTAGGGTGGTGAGTGCCTCTCATTTTACTGTTTTTGATGTGTGTTTTTTCCTCATTTTGTGTATGTAGTAGTTTCAGATCTTCGTAGGTTTTTGTATTAAATTAGCAGTTATACAATGATTTTATTCATCTTTCGTGAGTGATGTTGATATATTTTTCTTTTCAAGTTACACACCCTCTTTTAAGGAAAAAAATAGTCTTTCCAAAGGGAGGAAAATTATCTGATTTTTGTTGCATCTTTTAGGTTAATGATCAGTTTAAGCATGTTGAGTACAAGTGCATTTAACTCCTCTAATTTTTAAGCCTGGTCTTTGAAAGGCCAGGGCCTAAACGAGCCGACCCGACCCGATGAACTTAGCCTAATTTTCCGGCTCTACCGCCATCTCTTCCTTAACCTCTTTTATCGCCATGACCAATTCTTCAAATCCATCCATCATGAATGACCCCTCTCAAAGTCCCTTTTATATTCATCTAAATGAAAATCTTAGATTGATTCTTGATTCCCCGCCTATCTAGCCTAAATTACTTCTTGATCTGAACCACGTTTTTAAATGTTGTTCAATAGCCTCTAAGGTTTGGAGAAAAATACTGCCATCGGATATGTGTGCCGATTTTTTCAAGCTTGATATTAAGAGTTGGTTGTCTCTAATCAGTCAATCTAGTAAGGATACTAAGCTATGTTATATGAGCACTCTCTATATACCGTACCTCTTATCATCAACAATTTTACCATTTATTTTTACCATCCTGACTACCTCAAGTAATAAGTTCGATCCCATGATCAGTTTTAAACATGATGGGTACAATTTCAGCGATTATTTATTTGGATTATGATTTTGATATAGTTGAAAACATCCCAACAAGTAATAACTTTGTGTGAAAGTTGTTCTTATCGTTAGAATTATATATATATATATATATATATATAATGTTGTCTTTTTTTTGTTAAAATACTCCCCTCTAGTCCTTAATTACTTTGTATTAGTTACCAAGTGGATTGTATATTAAGGACTGACAGTAGTTGCTTAAGTTATTTTGATAAAACTCCATTTTTATATACTTTTAGTCTCTTCATTAATTAATCAACGCCGGACTTCTCTAATGCTTATCTTTCTATATTATAGGGTATCGATGAAAGCCTACCTTTATCTTCTTCTGTTGGTTTGACTGATGATGATGGATAATCTTTTCTCCATTTTCTGGTTTGTTTCTTCTCCTTTATTGTTGTAGCTTCTTTCATCAGTTTTAAAAACAATGGAGTAGAGTTTTGATGATTATTTATCAGTAATACTTTGTATGAAATGTTGTATGTTAGAATTTTATATATAGGTATATATACATATACATATACATATATATTAAGTTTGTCTTTTCTATCAAAATACCTCCTCCCTTTCTTAATATCATTGTAGTAAAGAATCTTATATTAAGAAGTAGAGGTGGTTGTATATGATAAAACTCCATTTTTTAACTTTATATACCTTTAATGCTTTCTTTAATTAATTAACGTAGGATTTCTCTACTACTCATCTTTTTATATAACAGGGTATCGATGAAAGCCCACATCCATCTTCTCCAGAGGGAAATGTTTCTGATAATGCATAAACAAACACTAAATCATATCAATTTGAAATTATGTTTCCAAGCATTTATCTTGATTATCTAATGTAAAGCGAATTGATCAACACTCCAAATTCCAGAAGAAATTACATATGAACATGTGCTTTGCCTTTAGTTTCGTTCATTGTTTTTAGTGTTTTCTAGGAAAACTGTAAAATTAAGAAACTAATGTGTACTATTTTTTCCGTATTTGTACGTACACAGAAGCTATACAGATGCGTTAGTCTTGTTTTTATTATATTTGTTTCTTTAATGATGAATATCGATAATCGATAAATTGATTGATAATTAAGATTATTGATTTGATGTGGGCCCTATAATTTTGACTTCATCCAAACTTAGTCATTGAAGTTTATCATGCAACATTATAGCAAAAAAAAAAAAAAAAAAAAGTTTATCATGCAACAAATCAATCAGCTTTATTTTTAAAACGTTTCAAAAAATAGTTTATTAGTCTTTATAAGTTTATTTTTAAAAAATATTGAGATTTACATTTTAAATGAATAAAAATTACAAAGACTGTGTTAAATTATAAGGTTGAACGAAATGTCAATCGATTCAAAATTAAAAAGATAAGGTTTTATCGAGTAAATGTCAAAACTATATAAACAATTTTTCTTCATAAAACATACACATGACTATTTTTTTTAATCGAACGCACTTGAATATTTAATTTCCGACAAGAGAATGCTTGCACTTGTAAAAATGATAAAAAAATTATTTTATTATCAATTTTATCATTTAATAAATTTTTTATAAGTATAAAAAAATGAAGAAAATAAATCAAAATATCATTACCTTACTTTTTATATCTGTCATGATTTTACAATCATTTTGAAATTATAAGATATGTCATTATTAAGATTCTTTGCCATAGATTTTCTTATTATTGATAACTAAATATGATTCAGTGATTTAGAAATATTTCAATAAATTATATAATTATTTTATCCATTATTTTACCATTTTATATGAATTGATCTAAAAATAATTTCAATAATGTATTTTTCAAAAATGTTCTATTAAGAACATTATTATCTAATCTAATATATTGGTTTAATACCATTGTTAGTCCTTTTAAGTGTGCATTCATTTTAATTTTAGTCATTCAAGGAGCAAAATAATCCAGATTTTATTAAATGAAATGACCAATGTTTTTTTTTTAAAAAAAAAAAAAATGAAACTTGAGGACCAAAACTTATGATTTGAAACTTGATGAACTGAAACCAAGGTTGTCAAACTCTTACGTTTAAAAAAACATGTGATAGTGACATAAACTTATATGGTGAACTCGAATTATAAACTTATGAAACTTTACTTTCACCATTAAATATATATTAATAGTATATAATTAGAATATACAAAATGATGACAATTTAATTTAAATTCAAATAATTGGAAATTAAATCTATCAACATGAATAATTTATCATACTTAACAAATAAATTTCTATCAAATTTATGTATAAAGTTGATGAGTATGATCAAATTGAAAAAGTTAATACGAGTTTAAAGGTGAGTCAACACAATTTTGTAAGCTAGAAACGTAAAAGTGGCAAGCTCAATATTTAAATTCATGAGTTTAACTAAGTTTATAATGATCATGAGTTTACCAATGACTCAACTCGAAATATACCATTGAATTTTGAAGGTCTGAAGGTGCTTCGTTGAATTCTTTGAAATATACCATGGGCACAAGGCATGTTTTACATGTGGCATAACTTCTTATAATGCTCGTGCCATAGCAGCATCTTGGTCAGTAAAGACTATTACTGGTCTTGCATTCTTGTGTGCTTGCCAAAAAGCCTTAAAGAGCCATTTGAAAGTCTCATTGGTCTCATTATATAACAATGTTACTCCAAAAATCACCCCTCCTTTATAATGATTGAAGCCTAAGAAAATTGCTAGAGGTCTATGGTTATTATTTGTGCAATAATTTTGATCAAGTGAAATGACTTCTCCAAAGCAAGCATAGTCAACTAACATGCATGCATCAGCCCATTACACATTTGTCACGTGCTCATGTGAGTCCATTTGGTGAGGATGAAAAAATGATGGATTTTCTACCAATTGTTATTCAAAATAGGGGTAAAGGTGCAAAAATGCACATGTGATTTACCTTCAAGAGTGCCCAACACCAAATATTTTTGTAAGTCCAAAAATGCCTATGTGGTCAAGAAAGTGGAGCAAAAATTCCACATGTTGTTTGTTGACCGTTAAACTTAAAGTGTTGACTAACAGAGCTGACATGTACACTGAAGTGGAGAAACCTTGGCATATAGCACACTACAGTAACTCCGGTAACATTGGCGAGTAAACACAGAAGATGTGGAAGAAGGAGTGCTCGTTTGTAAAGATCCACATTATTCTCAAAACACTCACATTATTTCCATCTTCTTTTCATTCTCACACAATATCATTCATTCCCACGACCTTTTTGAATTCCCCACAACAAATCTCCCTGCATTCGTCTTCGCCACTACGTTGTGGCAACCATCGATAAAAGTTGTTAGACTGAATGGTGAAACGTTGTTGGTTAGCCACTGATCGACATAGAAGATGGATTTTGAGCAATTAATGTGGGGCCCAGTCAATATGGCCTTAATGTAGTCGCAAAACCAATCGAGGTGAGCTCCGACGCCATCAGAGGTAAGGTTGAGGCAACACACTAGCGCATCATTGCAAGGGCCACGACCGCTAAAGATGTCACAGTTGCCTCACTTGAAGTAGTCATGCGATGGGCTCATGAGGCCCTATGACTAGAGATTTGGGATCAACACGGATTGGCCTGAAGCATCGCCGAGCATCACGCTAATTTTGGCATCGATTCTGCCTTTAACGATCAAACTAGTCTTCACGTATAAGGTATAAACGCAGTCCCTCTGTTCAATAACATTTCCAAGTGAGATTAATTCACATTTAAACAATATTGCACTGATCTAGTAAAGAAAAACATAATGGCGATCAGATATTTCAATTTTAGGATTTTGGAAACAATCTGAAGAGAGAGTATATGCCAAAACACCTATAGACTGGGTTATATTGCTTATCATTCATCAAGAAACAAAGCTACAAAAAAATCGTCTAAATTAGAGATCAAAATAATGCAGATTCTTGTTAAACTTTGATGATTCATGCAAATCTATTTGATAGCAATAATTAATCAAGTGAAGAACATCAGTTCCGTTAGTCAACACTTCAAGTTTAATAGTCAACAAATGGTAGATGGGATTTTTACTCCATTTTCTTAACCACATATGCACTTTTGCACCCTAAAAAAGCATTTGGTATTGGGCACTCTTGAGGGTAAAAGCATATATGCATTTTTGCACATTTACCCCTTCAATATGATGAAATATGCATCCAACTTCATCATATTTCATAGCCCGTTGCTTTCTTGAATTAAGATATTTTTTCACATCGACTCTTGTATATCCTAAATTGTCTTGGCCTCTTACATATTGGCTTTGCAAATTGAATGCTGATTATTGATTAATCCTAGCTTTTTCAACATTTTCTAATTCAAAACATTGAGCTTGTGTTAGCCCTCTATGCGATGCAAGAAAATGAGCTACTTCAAGAGGCTAAAGAAGATTATTATGATCTAGAGAAACTCCACTTACTCTATACTTTACATCTACTAGCTTAACTTTCATTCTAGCTTCACATATTCTTCTTGTCTCATCTCTCTAAACTTCCTAATTTGCACTTCTCGTGTATTTGGTTTTGTCACCCCTTCCTTATTACAAACATATGGATAAGATGCATATGTTGATTAATCCTTTTTACTGTTGTTAAACTATTGCCTTCTAACACTAAAACCAATTCTTCTACCATATGCCCTCCAAAATTCCCATGATTTTGTTATATTGTCAAATTCAAGATCACGTGTAGGAGTCAAATTTATAGCCATGACATAAGCCTCCTACAAAATTAAAAAGTATATGCCCAATGTAAATCAATGATAAAAGAATAAATTGATTATAAAATGTACATGTATTTATACACACACATATAATAACCAAAACAAAGCATACATATGCATATATTGCTAGAAACTCTCTTAAATTCAACTTTCTCATCAAACTTTCATTGAAAAATATATATACATATATTTATTTCATAGAATCGGACATTCAAGTGAATACCAATAAGATGTGATGTTGTTCAAGGGGATGTTATTCTAATGTCTAAGGTTTCTCTAGTCTTTTTTTATTTGAATACAACTCGAGCTTGGATCTTTGGATGTTTGTTGACGCTCATTACAATTTAGTATATTGTTCTAGTGAACCTCTATGCATCTTTACTACGCCTCTAACAAATCATGTCATGCTTTAAGGACTGTTGCAACAGAAAATTAATAGTTTATGTGAATCGATTTTGGCAAGAATTGGGAAAACAAATATTCCCCCTATGCAAGTCTAGCTTTATCTTGCTTTAAAGATTGTTGCAGGAATTCCTTTTTCTACATCCTCATGCATGTTGACTTCCTCTAGAGCATAATGTAAATGTTATCTAATTTTAATAGACGTGAAATTCAAACAATCCCCAACTAATGCTACATATGATCAATTTTTTTCTAGGATTATCAGGCCATGGTAGCACAACTTGATCACCAGTTTCATCTTGAGAAACTTTCCCTTTGAAGATTGTGGTTCTACTACCAAATTTGTGTTTAAGAGAAGTGAATGCAAGTATTTTTCAATCACACACATTCATAAATATAGCACATATAAGAAAAGGGATATTTTTCCATGTTTATATTGTTGGATTTTTTTGTCTAAATCTCATGGGTCATGAATAAAAAGTAGGTGCTGATTCGCCATCGCCGGTCGCATCATTTCACCATGGTTATGTTGGTTTGCCTACGATGTCTATTTGATTGTTTCATCGTCTATAAATAGACGTGTGTGTAACATAAAACTTAACTCATTTTTCCAACACTACACTCTCATACATATAATTTACTGTATTTTGCACATCTTATATATTGTCTAATTGTAAATGCATGTGGTTGTGTTCGTTTGGGCTCCTGATTGATAGTGTCATCATTCTAGAGATGTAATCTGTTCTATCTTGGAAGACAATTATTTGTGATCCTTGGGCATCCATATAGATTGAACTACCATACATGCTTTGGTCTCTTACATCCTTGTTTACATGCTTTTATTAAATTATCACTTGTTTTTAAATACTAATAATTGTTTGTGTTAACATGCTCATTGGTGACATAGAAATATGACCAATGTACCAGTAGAATGGGATGAAAATTCCATCAAGACTTTCATTGACCTTTGCATTGAGCAAATATATAAAAAAGAACGACTTGGCTCATCATTTATGAGGGACAGGTGGAAGAAAATTGTGCCCAGATTTAATGGAAAAAAAAAACAGAAAAAGCATATACCAAGAAATAACTGAAAAATAGGTTAGATAGCTTGAAGAGAGAATGGAACTCTTGGGACAAGTTGCTTTCAAAAGAGATCGGTAGAGACTATGCAAGAAATATGGTTGTTGCAGAAGATGTGTGATGGGAGAGGAAAATAAAGTTACCAAACTTTTAAGCTTTTAATATGTATTGTTATTATTATTACAATTATTTTAGATAAAACTTTGATTTTGGTTGAGTTTTTGCATGCAAGAGAATAAGGCGTATGGAAAATATAGATATAAAGGTATGAAGTTTGCTAGAGAATTGCAAGTAATATTTAAGGATGTTCTAGCATCGGGAGAGGATATGGAATGTCCATCATCAACTAAATGGGTGTCACTTGGTGATGATGAAGATGATGTGTATCGATCACAAATGGACCTAGAAAAAGGCTCAGATGATAGTGAGGAAGAGCTTCAAGGTACTAATATTGAAGGTTATATGCAAGTACTAGTAGATTTAGAAGGCATGAACTTGACATCCAACACCCAACCTAGTACACCTAGTGGTTTAGCAAGCATTGAGAAGAGAAAGAGGGGTGAAGGGGCAAATAGATCGAAAAAGAAAAAAAATGTCGTCCCAAAAACAAGTAGCTGGTGCTATTAGTGTGATAGCTGGCACATTTAAGGATAGCGCAGATGTCCTTAAAAGGATCTCTAACAACAATTATCAAACGAGTGTCATTGTAGCTGACTTACTTACCATTCTAGAGATTTGTCAGTGATAGTGATTTTTGAAGGTGATGATGTAATATGATGATGTACCGAACGCCTCAGAACATGTATTTAGGCCTAAAAGGAGATAAATGTGCCTTGATGGATTTTTTTGTGTGAACATGCATACAATAGTCTACATTGGTAGGCTGGCCCGAAGCACTAAACCATATTATTTCATTATAACTATGAAGTTAGTTCTTTTATGTATTGTATGACTCATCTTTATTCAATGACACTTATTATTTGTATTAATTCAATTAAGTCTTGCAACTTATATAATTAGTATTGATGGTGTTAAGTGACCTTCACATAGGTTTCATTATATATCCATGGCAAGTTTGAGTGATAAGGATATTTCAGACGGAACAAAGGAAGTAGGATTGTCTCATGAACAAAGAAGGTTCCTACAACTTGTTATTATAAATGAACAGATGACAAAGTATGCACAGATTGGTAACTTGATAGATGAGTATATCACGCCTTCTTTTTACAAACAACCACGTAGAACTAGTAAGCAAACATGGGCAATGTAGGTGCAGGAGGTTTTGCAAGGCCATAATGTAGTATGTCAGGAAAATTTCTGAGTAGAAAAACATGTATTTGTTCATTATGTTCTAAATTGAGCGAACATGAATTACAACACACTCAGAACATCGGTGTTGAAGAAATGGTTGCCATGCTTTTATATACAATTGGACATGGACAAGGAAACCGAATAATCTAAGAATGATTTCAACATTTAGGCAAAATTGTAAGTAGTATTTTTCTTAGGGTTTTAAGAGCTTCTTTCAGTCTTTCAATAAAAAATATCAAACTACTTGATCTGGAGTTTCATTAATGTCACCCAAAAATAGGTAACGATACATGATATCACCCATATTTCAATAGGAGCAATTGATGGAACTCACATCAAGTGTGTGGTCAGCCAATCGAAGCAAGACAAATATATTGGAAGAAAGGGATATCCAACACATAATATCACGGCTGTTTGTGATTGAGACATGTGCTTTACTTTTGTGTTGGCAGGATGGGAGGTTACTGTACATGATGCTTGTGTCTTCCAAATTGTGATCTCCACTCCAATTATGAACTTCCCTCATCCACCTGAAGGTATATCTCTGACATCCTCACTTTAATTACATTAATTTCAGTTTTTATTTCACATTTCCTATAATTTAACAATGTCAAATAATTGTCTACATGTATTAGAGAAATATTACTTGGTCGATGATGGCTATCCAACACCAGTGGGATATATTGGTCCGTATAGACGTAAGCATCCAGAATTCAGGCGACAGTCAAGATTTCAAAATCCCAACAAGTACTTCAATTTTTAATATTCAAGTTTGGAGTGCGCGATAGAAAGAACGTTTAGAGTATGGAAGAATAGGTTTCACATCTTGCAAAATATGCCCTCATATAGCTTTCAAACACAAGTCTACATAGTTCATGCAACAATGATGATACATAATTTTATCTGAAGATATTCCCAAAATGATGTGAAATTTGGTCAAGCTGAAGAAGGAAATATGGGTGATGAAGATACTGACGATGCACTTGATGAAACATGCTCATCATTATCTTCAACATAAATGAATTATGTTTGTGATCAAATCAAAACCAACTTGTAGGAGATAGGTGTTAATTCAATATTTTACACACTTATTTTGTATCTTTTGGGTAATAAATTTAGGATTGTTAGCTAATAAATAATGGGCTTTAATACTTATTTGGGCTTTGGGCTTTTATTTGGAATTAATTAATTTTCATGGTAAAAATTCCAAATTTAATATGCTTCACTGTTTTAACCATAACTTTTGAGCCAGACATCGGATTGTTCAGTTGAGGGAAATTCTGGGCAAACGCAAAGATTTCGGTTTGTCCAGAAATCGATCACGAGTTTGGTGTTTAAATTTCGTCTGATGAAGGTTTTGGAATCCCTAGTTCTGGGTTAGTCGTTTTAGTCTGGTTAATCTCGTTTTCATTTACTACTTTTGTTTTAATTTCGTTTTACTGCGATTTGAAAAACTCCCTCAATCATTTACTGGCATTACTTCTGTTACTATTAGAACCTATTGCAATTCCGTGGGAAACGATCCAGGTTCCTTATACTGCAAATCTTTTTACTGAACTTGGTTATTTTGCAAGGGGTAGACAATCTCTTGTCAAAATTTGGCGTCGTTGCCGAGGAATTGCATTGGTTTGATTAGTAACAATAGCATAGGATTAGTTTTATTAGTTCAGGTGACTGGGCAGAAAATTTTCTCACCCAGATCACTTGAACCAGGGCTTGCCCACATGGAAATTGGCATTTTAAACAATAGTCACCCCCTTTGCGAGAGTGAGGTCCTACTCAAAATCGCCAACTTCCATTGTTTAGGCCCTGTTTTTGCTGTTTTTTTGTTCCCGGCGGGACGTAGCCGGTATTTTTGAAATTGTTCCTAGGATTTCTACTAGACTTTGCAATTTTCTTTGATTGAGCTGAAATTTGGCAAGTTGATAGATTTTGGCCTAAATATCAAGACACGTTACTTTACTATGTGGTCTTCATTTTTAAGCCAAATTCCATCATTTTGACCACTTTTTCAATTTTTTAAGTTTTTTTATTGCATTTTTAGGTCCCCTAATGCTCTAGGAATATTTCTGTACAAATCCCATAAATTTTAAAAATCATTTGGTAGTGTTTTCTGCATTTGTTTTGGTTATTTTTCACTTTGGTTTTCTGTTTTTGTGTTTTGAGTCTTTTAGTGTCTTATTGGTATTTTGCTGTTTTGTTGCTGTTTTTGGTCATTTTTTTAGTCTGTTTTTGCTATTTTGAGAGTTTTCCCATTTTGCCATATGCTGTTGTAAGAGTACCAAGAGTACTACTGATCCCAATGATCTATTAGAAAGGGATCCTAAAATAGAGAGAACCATCCTAGCTGCTAAACGTACCATGAGGTTAAGTCAATTAGTAACTACGGATCCTATTTCAGATTCTGAATTTGATTCTGTGTCTCTTGAGTCTTCTGAATTTACTGATTCTAGTAGTACTTTTGCTAACTCTAAAAATATGGCAAAACAAGAAAACCGTCCTACTTTGAAAGAATTGGCTACACCTGCAGTGGTCAATCAACCTTTATGTATTCAATATCCTGAACTTGGTGCTAACTTTGAACTTAAATCTGGTCTTATCCATTTGCTTCCCAAGTTTCATGGTCTTGCAGGTGAATGTCCCCATAAGCATTTGAAGATTGCAGATCAACAAAGACTTGAGAATAGACTTGATGACTTGACCTCTCTAGTTAGACAGTTGGCAGTTACCCAAACAGTACATGCTTCCCCTCCTCAGATGGGATATTCATGTGGATATTGTGTTGATCCTTACTACCCTACTGAGTCCTGCCCTACCTTCCAAGATCCCAATTATCAGGACCATTCAGTAGCTGTCGTTGGTGTGTTTCTAGGGAAGCCTCAATACCAACAACAGAACAATGCCTTCTCTAATACTTACAACCCTAGCTGGAGAAACCACCCTAATTTCGCTAGAACCAGAATTAGGGTAATCAAAGCTACCAAAATCAAAGCAACCAGTTTCAACAGAATCAAGGTAGTTACCAACAGAGGCAATTTAGACCACCAACTTTTCCACATTCTGCACTACCTCCTCTTCCAGCTCCTCCTCCCCCACCAGCCGTATGTGCACCCCCTCTAGTGACACAGCAGCCTAACAACAGTGGTAGTGGTTCTTCTAGTTCCTTGCTTGAGGATATGATGAGCAATTTGCCAAGAATACTTTGCAATTCCAACAGCAAAGTGAGACCTCCATTCAGAGTTTGTAAACCCAGATTAGTCAACATGCAACATCATTGAACCAACTCCAACCTCAAGGTTCCAACAACACTCTTCCTTCACAGACAATTCCCAACCCTAAGAGGAATGTGAGTGATATCTCCCTACGGTCTAGCAAGCAATTGGAAGAGCCTAGGCCAGCTGCAAATGTGATTACATCGGATAGAGAGTCAGGAAATGAGAAGAGTGACTCTAAAGATAAGGAGCAGTGAAGCAAACTGAAGAGGACATCCTTATCCCTCTTCCTTTCCCTTAGAGATCCATTCAATCCAAGAAAGTGGCAGAAAAGGCACTAGCACAAGAGAAGGATATTTTAGAGACATTCAAAAAGGTTCAGATCAACATTCCTCTCTTAGATGCAATCAAGCAAATTCCTAAGTATGCCAAGTTTCTGAAGGAGTTGTGCACCAACAAGAGGCGATTGAAGGGACATGAATGAGTGAGCATGAACCAAAATGTATCAGCACTCATCCAGCCTACCATGCCTCCAAAATGCAAGGATCCAGGAATGTTTTCTATCACTTGTATTATTGGTAACTATAGATTTGATGATTGCATGCTAGACTTAGGTGCTTCAATTAATGTTATGCCTGCATCTGTCTATGCATCTCTTGGTCTTGGTCCCTTGCGTCCTATTGATGTTATAGTTCAGTTGGCTAATAGGAGTAATGTTCATCCCTCTGGTTTGCTTGAAGATGTATTGGTCAAAGTTAATGAGTTGATATTTCCTGCTGATTTTTACATCTTAGATATGGAGGATGAGTCTCCTAGTAGTCGATCACCAATCATATTAGGTAGACCATTCATGAAAACAGCTAGGACCAAAATAGATGTGCATTCTAGTACTCTCTCCATGGAGTTTGGTGATATTTCTGTGAATTTCAATATTTTTGCTGCCATGAAACATCCTAGGGAGGAGCACTCTGTTTTTTGCATTGATGTGATTGATGATGCTGTGGATGATGTTCTTGCTGATTGTTATGGTGATTTTCCAGATATTGCATCTATGAGTAATTGTACTATTTGTGATTGCTCTGATGATACATAGTGCCCTATATGCATTGAGATTGATGCTGCATTGTGTGATGACATGGATTTTGATTGTGAGAGTGTCACTTTGCATTTTGATATTGATTGTGATGCTCTTTGTGATGTTGATTGTGAGACTTCTTCTTTGCATGATGTGCTAGATTCTAATTCTAATAGTGAGTTGCCAAGACACAGTTCTGCTTCTTTGTGTATAGTTTCCAAGATTTCAGGTGTATACACTATAGAACTTGTAGAACAACCACCCAAGCTCTTTCCCTCCATTGAGCAACCACCCAAGTTGGAGTTGAAATCCCTCCCAGATCATTTGAAGTATGCTTACTTGAAGGTGGGTGAATAGTTGCCAGTCATCGTGGCAAATAACCTTCTACTGGAGTAAGAGGAGAAGCTGCTAAGCTTATTGAGGGCAAATAAGAAGGCGATTGGGTGGACACTAGCTGACATTATTGGTATTAGCCCCTCCATGTGTATACATCGAATTTTGTTAGAAGACGAGGCTAAACTAGTAAGGCAACCCTAGAGGCACCTTAATCCCTTTATTCTTGATGTGGTAAAGAAAGAGGTCACAAAGCTTCTGCAAGCTGGTATTATATATCTCATCTCTAATAGCCAGTGGGTTAGCCCGGTTCAGGTAGTTCCCAAGAAGTCCGGAGTGACTGTGGTGGCCAATCAGAAAAACGAGATCATTCCTACTCGAGTCCAGAATAGTTGGAGAGTTTGCATTGATTATAGGAGACTTAACCAAGCCACTCGCAAGGATCATTATCCTTTACCATTCATTGATCAGATGTTAGAGCGGTTGGCTGATAAGTCTCACTATTGCTTCCTTGATGGATACTCTGGCTACTTCCAGATCCATATTGCTCCTGAGGACCAGGAGAAGACTACCTTCACATGCCCTTTTGGAACATATGCCTACCGAAGGATGCCCTTTGGCCTTTACAATGCGCCGGGCACCTTCCAACGTTGTATGGTAAGTATTTTCTTTGAGTTTCTAGAGGATTGCATAGAGGTATTTATGGATGATTTCACTGTATATGGGTCTGGTTTTGATGTATGCTTAGCTAACCTGTCTAGAGTTTTGCATAGATGTATAGAGTCCAATCTTGTGCTGAATTTTGAGAAGTGTCACTTTATGGTTGAGTCAGAGATTGTTTTGGGGCATATAGCGTCTAGTAAGGGTATTGAGGTAGATCATGCTAAGATTGATTTTATTACTGCTTTACCTTACCCCACATCTGTGCGGGAAGTTTGTTTTTTTCTTGGTCATGCAGGTTTCTACAGGAGATTCATCTAAGATTTCAGTAAGATTTCCCGACCTTTGTCCAACCTTTTGCACAAGGACATCGAATTTGTATTTGATGATGAGTGCAAGTTGGCCTTTGACCATTTAAAGCGAAGCTTGACTACAACCCCTGTAATCCAACCAACGAATTGGCTGCTTTTATTCGAGATTATGTGTGATGCCTCTAACTATGTTGTTGGTGCTATCTTAGCTCAGCGGGTTGATAAAGCTTCTCATGTCATTGCATATGCATCCAAGACCTTGGATCCTGCCCAGTCTAATTACACCACCACTGAGAAAGAGTTGTTAGCTATAGTGTTTGCCTTTGATAAGTTTAGATCATATATGTTAGCTAGTAGAGTTATTGTTTACTTTGACCATACTGCATTGAAGTTTCTTTTGAAAAAGGTAGATGCTAAGTCTCGACTTATCTTGTGGATGTTGTTGCTCTAAGAGTTTGATGTTGAGATTAAAGATAGAAGTGGAGCACAAAACTGGGTAGCTGATCACTTGAGTTGCATTTCTCATTCTCCTTCTCACCCCTCTCCTTTGATTTTCCTGATGAGCAGCTTCTTCAGCTGCAAGGTAAGATTCCATGGTATGCTGATCTAGTTAATTATTTGGTTGCTAAAGTTTTACTTGCTGATTCCATTAGGGCCCAGACTCTTAAATTGTAAAGTGATTCCAAATATTATGTTTGGGATGACCCTTATTTGTGGAGATTTTATAGTGACCAAGTAATTAGGAGATATGTGCCTGATCATGAGTTTTATTCTATCTTGCATTTTTGCCATGCTTCTGCTTATGGTGGTTACTTTGGACCACAAAGAACTGCTAGGAAAGTGTTAGACTGTGGTTTATTTTGGCCTACCCTATTTCATGATGCCCATATGTTTTGTAAGTCATGTGATAACTATCAGAGAGCAGGAAGTATTTCCCGTAGGCATGAGATGCCCCAAAACCCTATATTGTTTTGTGAAGTTTTTTATGTTTAGGGTATTGATTTCATAGGTCCATTTCCTGTTTCTCATGGTCATACTTACATACTGTTGGCTGTGGATTATGTTTCCAAATGGGTTCAGGTGAAAGCCACCCGGACTAATGATTCTTCTGTGGTGGTGGATTTTGTTAGGTCTAACATTTTCTGCAGGTTTGGCATTCCTAGAGCCATCATCAGTGACCAAGACTCTCATTTTTGTAATCGAAGCATGGGTGCCTTGTTACGCAAGTATGGAGTGCTTCACAAGGTCTCCACAGCATAACACCCCCAGACCAATGGTCAAGCTGAAGCTTCCAATAGAGAGATTAAGCAAATCCTTCAGAAGACTGTTAACTCTACCTGGAAAGATTGGAGTAAGCGATTAGATGATGCTTTGTGGGCCTATCGCACCGCCTATAAGACTCCGGTTGGGATGTCTCCCTATCAGCTTGTCTTTGGTGACATGTCATCTTTCGGTTGAGTTGGAGCATCAAGCCTATTGGGCTATTAAGCAGTGTAACATGGATTTGGCTAAGTCTAGAATGGAACGAAAGCTACAGCTGCAAGAGTTGGATGAGCTTAGATTGGATGCCTATGAGAGTTCACGGTTGTACAAGGAGAAGACAAAGGCATTCCATAATAAGCACATCTTGAGAAAAGAGTTTTCTGTGGGCCAGAAAGTTCTTCTATTCAATTCTCGCTTGAAGTTTATGCCAGGTAAGCTTTGATCTAGATGGGATGACCCTTTTGTGGTTACTAATGTTTTCCCTTTTGGTGTTGTTGAGTTGTGTGATCCACCCACCGGATGAACCTTTAAAGTCAATGGACACTGCCTCAAGCAATTTCATAAGGGAGACATGAAGCAACCTGAGGAAGCAAAGATCCTCCTCATCGATGTCACTTATCCTTCATAAACCCCTTGGGGAGTATTCTTTTTTCTTTCCTTCTATACCTCTTTTTTCTTTTCTTTTATTTCTTCCATTTCACACCTTTCTTTTTCCAAATAAAATTAGTTGGTGAATAATATAGTTTCTCTTTCTATGATTGCCACATCTTACAAACTTGGACATTTGGGTTTTGATAGATTATTCTGTTGGACTGTAATTCTAGACTTTTGGATTATATGTCTTGGTAGTTGATTTTGTAGTGTCGATTGCATGATTGGATATTTACCCATATGAGATTTTGGGCCTACTTGAATGGAACTCATCTTTTACCATTCTTTCTTTTATGTGTGCATCTACTCATGATTCATGTTTTCTAGAACTTGCTCCCTTTCTTTTTGAAACTGCATTTTCACTTACATATGTAAATATAGATGGAGGCTTGTTTTCTTTCTTTCATTTCCATACTTTGGCCAAATAGCTTTCCCTTGCATCATATTCACTTTGCTAGCCCCTTTGTGCTTTTGTGACTCATTCTTTTACAAACCACATTATTAGCCTAAATGTAAAACCAATTTTTACCGCACCTTAGAATTATATTGAGTTTTGGTTTCACTTTGGTTTTGTGTTTAAGTGTGGGGGTTGCTCAGGAGTGCAACAGTTTAAGTGTGGGAGAGACATATTTGATTTGGTCATTGAAAAAAAAAAACGAACGAAAAAAAGGATAAGAAAGGAAACAAAGAAAAAGAAAAGAGCAAGAAAAAAAAAAGGGAAAAAGAAAAGCAAAAACAAAGGAAAAAAAAAGATTTGGTTATTTTCTTTAACTAGTGCTCTTTTAGATTTCCTTGGTGCTTAACCTCTCTTTTCCATGCTTACCTACCTTTACCCTAACCCCATTACAACCATTAATAATAAGCTCTCTTGATTTATGCATGCATGTGTTGTGAGTAGTGGAGAAGTAGAAATTGAGCAAGCCTATGGTAAAATAATTTCTTGAGTAGAATTTGAGTGATACACTTATCTCCTTATACATTTGAGAGATTGATTGAGGGCATCCTTTGAGAGATCACATTGTGTGATTAGCATCATTGATTGAGATTGCCATGATTTGTAATTCGAGATGAAAGGATTTCAGTCTTGATTGTTTGGTATTTTGAAACCTTGTGTTCCTTGTTCAAATTTTACATTGTTGGCAATTATTAGAAATGAGACTTTTCTTTCTTCTAATTTCCTTTTCTTTTTGATTTTGCCCAGGAGTGCAAAAGGATAAGTGTGGGGGAATTTGATAATTGAATATTTTACACACTTATTTTGTATCTTTTGGGTAATAAATTTAGGATTGATAGCTAATAAATAATGGGCTTTAATACTTATTTGGGCTTTGGGCTTTTATTTGGAATTAATTCATTTTCATGATAAAAATTTTAGATTTAATATGCTTCACTGTTTTAACCATAACTTTTGAACCAGACATCGGATTTGCCTTATTTTTGTCTCATATTTCAGATGATTCAAAAGGCTACAAATGTTATGAGGACTCGGAAGACAAATTCGATCAAGAGGATGGTCAAACTTGGAGCCGAAGTCAGAGACGTTTTTCTGGATTTTTATTTGGGCCCAAATTTTGTGAAGGCCCATTTGATATTTTAGTCTATTTCTTTTTGGGCTGGATATTTTATGACTTGGAGCCCCATTTCGTTTTGCTATTTTAAGTTAGGTCAGATGGTGGCTAAAAATAGTTTTGTATTTTCGTTTTTGAGACTTTTGAAGATCAAACATAGGTTTTTAAAATTCTCTGAAATGTTCTTCATGTTCTTTGTTGTTTTACTCATATATGCTTGGCTAAACCTCTCTGATTAACCCACGGATTAGGGATTCCATATTCCAGAGGACTCGCGCTTAATCGGTAACATCTAAACTCGTTTCTGTCTTCTTTTATCAGATTCGATTCTGGATTCAGATTGGGTTTTTGATTAAAAACTCAAATCGATTAATCCCAAGGAAATATTTCGAATTGGGTTTAAGTGATTACTGTGCGATTGTTCGGTGCTATGCCACTATTTCGAAAACATTCTGAGCGATTATTCAGTTGAGGGAAATTCTGGGCAAACATAGAGATTTCGGTTTGTTCAGAAATCGATCACGAGTTTGGTGTTTAAATTTCGTCTGATGAAGGTTCTAGAATCCCTGGTTCTAAGTTAGTCGTTTTAGTCTGGTTAATCTCATTTTCATTTACTATTTTTTTTAATTTCGTTTTACTGCGATTTGAAAAACTCCCCCCAATCATTTACTGTCATTACTTCTGTTACCATTAGAACCTATTGCAATTCCGTGGGAAACGATCCAGGCTTCTTATATTGCAAATCTTTTTACTAAACTTGGTTATTTTGCAAGGGGTCAGCATTCTCTTGTCAATAGGTTTATTTAAGCATCTCATTCTGTCGTATGTATATATGCATATATGTAAGTATATGTATCTATGTATCTATAGATAAGATTCATACCATTTTTTGTCATTTTCCATGTCATCTATCTTTTCAAAAGCTATACCAAACAAGTGCCCATTAAGAGAGGGAACCACTCCCACCAGTATCTCAAATATAAATCATATAAAAAAAAAAAAGTTCAGGAGGGGAAAAAAAACTATCACAAGAAACAAAACCCACTTCTCTCCTGCGACTTCCCGAAACGGGCCAGGAGCAGCAAGGATAGAAATGTGATACACCTCCTCGTTTGCGTGGCTTCCTCTTCATTTTTCTCCAACTCTGCGATTCAGTCAACAGCGAATCTTGAGTTACCTTTTCTGTTCTCTCACATTTTGATGCTTCCGGGATTAGAATGGAACCTGTGTCTGCCCTCACGCCCAATTCTGATGGCGACGAAGATCAAAAATGTTTGTTGGCGCTGAGTGTGACGGAGTTGATTTCAATTTTACGAACTGCATATCGTTCGGTGGATTTTGATCGCGTGGAAGAGGTCTTGGTTGACAAAGAATCCAAACTTAAGTTCGACATTGGGATGCTCAGCGAGAAATTAGAAAGCGAGAGGTTAGAGAGAATGAATGTCGAAGAGCAATTGAAGAAATATAAGGAGCAATTTGAGAAGGGAAAGAAGGCTGAAGAGAGATATGAGAAGCTGTTGCAAGCAGTGAAGAAGAATAGTGACTTGGGTAATGGAAACACTGTTACTGAGCTGAGGAATAAGAACCGTAAATTGGAGGATGAGAAACGAAGGGCTGAATCTGAGACGGAGTCGTGGAAGAGGAAGTGTGAAGAGTTGAATGAACGGCTTTTGACGGTGGAGAAAGGCGCCAAGTCGTCCATGAATGGATACGTTGAAATTAGGGCAAACGCTGAGGATATATCTGGGGCTCGACGAAACGCTGATCAAGGGGTTTCCACTGAAGCCTTAGACGAAATGAAATTGAATGAAGTTGTTAAATGGGCCGTTGATAGTGGAAATACCCCTGCAGACTCCTCTCCTTCACAGAGAAAGACGGAGTTCGTAAATTTAGCATCAGGTATGGAAATTTAGCATTTATCTCTTTTAGCTTTATGGATAGGCTGCGCTAACTTCTAAATCTCTTGGAATGATTAGATATTTACATTTGACACATACTCTCTACCTAAGCACTTCATATTTGGACCAAGATCCCCCGCCGGGGTTGCCCTTGCATAGTTCTTTGGTTTTGATTTATTTTTTTATTTCTTTTCGAATCTTCTGGGCAGTATTTGTTTCTTCTCTGTGATTTGATAGTGATAATTATCTTTCATTCGCGAGCTTTTATGATGTTCATATTATTTTTAGTTGGGTTTAGGATCTATGGAGAGTTTTAGCTTGTTGATCTAGGACATGATTGGGTGGTGAATATTCATTATTTGTGTGAGTGTTGTAAAACCTTTATGCAAGATGCAGCCACCTGCTTCATTCCTTCCAACATATGCACATCAAGTATATTAAACAATGTTTGAGCACTTTCAATTGTCCATCTGTTTGTGGATGATAGGTGGGAGCAAGCTTTTGTTGACACTCAATGTTTACAAAAACTCCCTGCAGGAATTGCTTATGAAGATAGGATCGCTATACTTATTTCTATCAGTGCACCATGAAGTTTATAAATAGGATCTAAAAATTGTTGTGCCAAAAATTAAGTTCCCTCTTGTTGCGGCAGTTTCCCCTCCATCTTTTCAAAAGCCAACCAACAATGTCATTCCCTTGGGTTCTTGAGAATTTCTTCTTAGTAAACCTTTTTAGTGTTTAGCTGCCCCTCTACTCTGTACAAGTCCACCCCTATTCATCTATGGCCATTCATCAATTCCTCACAATCTTTCATGACCCTTACAAACTGTGCTGGTAGGCCTGACACCGTTTCTTAGTGATTTGTAAAATGCTGCTCCATTTCCTGTTCCATTGAATGCATATGATCTTATAGTTCAAAAAGAGAAGCTTGGGCCCTTTTCCTCAGTCATGTTGGTCTGAGGAAGGACCTCTCTCATGCTACTGCTACATAAAAATAGATAGGAAATAGTAAGATGAAAAGGTAGTAGAGAGAGATAGGATTAGACAAGAAGAAAGGCACAGAGAGAGAGAGAGAGTGAGAGAGAGAGAGAGAGAGAGGAATTCTACACTATCATTGCATTAGTCCATTGTCAGCTACATGCATTATGCTCTTTTATAGACATTGCGTTTAGGGCAGTTATAGCCGTCTTACAAGTGTAATGACATAAACGACACTACTTGCAGCCGTCTTACCAGTGTAATGAATTCTATACTATTATTGCACTAGTCCATTGTCAGCTACATGCATTATACTCTTGTATAGACATTGCGTCTAGAGCAGTTAGAGCCGTTTTACAAGTGTAATGACATAAACAACACTACTCACACACATACTGTATAATATTCTCTGCAAAAGAGGTGCATTTTGCATACTGTTGTTCAGAAATCTGTAGGCAGATGTGCACTGTGGCATTTATTCTTCACAACTGCTATAATTTAATGATGCCTTCAAAAAGCTGCAACAATATACAGTTAGGTAGGTGCCTGAGGTGTTTCAAAGTTGCTGTCGTACCATAGTGGTTTCTTAAAATACTTAACCTTGAGGAATGGAACAGTGCCGACAGTTTTTTTTCAAACTGTTGTAAATGATGGAGTTTTAAAAACCACAAGATCTTACCTGAAGGAATGAAAAATGGTCCTAAATGGACTGCAGCTTTGTAGAAGGTTTTTACCACAACCATGTATTGTTGGAGCATGCTAAAGGTCTTCATTGGTTGTGTTGTAGATGCCTATTTCTTAGAAGCTGCAACCATGAGTGGTACTTTCAAACAGTTGTGGCAGGGTTTTAGTCTATAAAGTGAACTGCTGTTAGAATAAATAAGAAATAACTTGCTAAATACTTATATTATTATTTGAAAGAAGATATATAGAAGCTCACATATTCAAAGTAACTCTTTACAAGATACTCAACTGTTTACAATCACACATTACACTCAAACCTATTTATATTATATTCTAAAGGCCCTTAATCTGATCATATTAAATATCATCTTCATGATTCACACATACGAATATTGCACACTTTTACATGAATCTAATCATGGATGACACACAATGTGAAATTCTTACTCATTTACAATTACAATATTTTGGCCAAAAAAAAATAAATACAATATTAAGGCACACAAAATAATGAGAGTTTATTATTTATGCTTACTACTTCCAACACCCCCTTAACTTTTTTTATATTTTTTGTAATTAATGATGTGGACTTAGACCATATCCTGGAGGTGAATCGCACATTTCAGAAACTGGTCACCTGATGTGCCCCCCTTTATTGTGATGAATTTTCATTGTGACCAGACACCTCAGCTTCTATTTATTAACGCTTTCTCTTTAGAACTAGTTCCTTTAATTTAACTTCTGCATATTTTACACATACATCTCCATGAGCATCTTTGAATTTAGAGATCAAATATGATGTTAGAGACATATTCTTGTTTCATGCCCCGAATTACAGTGCTTTAAAAACTCTGAAAAATGTCTTATTACATAAAGTGCTGCTTCATTTTCGGCTCAACTTCATAATGCCTTGTACTCAAATTGCTTATGTCACCCAAAGTTGTCTAACATTTTAATTTTTCTTACAAATATTGGTTCATGATCAATATGACACTTTTCCTGAGAATACTCTAGTGGTGGGAGATTCAGTTTTCCCTTAAACTCCTTGAGCACTACCTTGATCTGAATAATCTGCCTAGCTTTGAAGAAATTATCAGTAATATTTTGACTCCAGATGATGCAAAGGATGCGCAACTAGAAACAGGGGATGTGCATGATGACAGAAGTATACAGCAGAAATATAACACACGCAGCCAGCGTCGAGGCTCACATAATGAGATTCAAGGTAAGTTTTAAAGTTAAAATTTTATGGTAATACTCACAATAGATAGTGATGTTAATGTGTTTAGTAATTATCACAATTTTACAGATTCATCTGGAAAGTCGTTTTGGTGCAATATGCCTGAGGGGCAGGTAGTACAATTTATTGTGGTATGTTGTTATTTTTAATTTCTATGCTGTTATAATTTTTAACATAATTGTTTGTATGTTTAATTTTTTGGGAGGTTGCTAAAATTAATAAGAGGAACCGAGGGAAGCAAACCATCCACGACACTAGTGGATTAAAGAACCAGGCAAGCAAGAAGGGGAAGCTGGTTCGTGATCTCTTTCTATCAATTTACACAAAACAATTTATCTATGGATGTTGAAATAGTTATTATCAGTTTTATATTCTATAGGATGTACAACATCAAAGACAGATCAATGCTAGTGAGAGAGCCTCACCAACTGTTCAAACAAAAATTGTAAGTTGAACTTATTTTGAATTTAAATTATTCGTTAATGCTTTCATTGTACTACCACCTCTGGTACTTAATATTAGTCCTAATTGACTAATTTGAGAAGATTAGGAAGCTAAATAAATTACTTTAAGGGGCTGTTTGGTATGAGGGATTTGGAGGGGAGGGGTGGGCAAATTTTTAGAAGCTGGTTCGTCATTTCTTTCTATCAATTTACACAAAACAATATATCTATGTATGTTGAAATAGTTATTATCAGTTTTATATTCTATAGGATGTACAACATCAAAGACAGATCAATGCTAATGAGAGAGCCTCACCAACTGTTCAAACAAAAATTGTAAGTTGTACTTGTAATTATTTAGAATTTAAATTATTCGTTAATGCTTTCATTGCACTACCACCTCTGGTACTTAATATAAGTCCTAATTGACTAATGTGAGAAGATTAGGAAGCTAAATAAATTACTTTAAGAGGCTGTTTGGTATGAGGGATTTGGAGGGGAGGGAGGACAAATTTTTAAGACTTGATTTAAAAAAATCAGAGAAGTGGAGTTAAAAGTTTTTAATTAATTTTTCTTACTATTATTTTACATCTTTTCTTTATTAAAGTTTTATAACCTCACTTCTCCAATTCTTTTAAATCCAACTCATAAAAATTTTCCCTCCCTTCCCTTTCCCTCCATTTCCCTCATGCCAAACAGACCTAAAGTATTTATCTCCAAACTAGCATGCTTGACTTATAAATTGAATTTTAATATATATGATATAATGAATTTATTTAGCCTCCTTAATATCTTCAAATTACTCAATTACGTCTTGTATTAAGGATTGGAGGTAGTATTATTTGATGATGAAACCCATTTTTCTTAACAAATTGTAGGGCACGATTGTTGAAAAGCAATCTCAAGAGGGGTCTTCTAAGGAAATGGTTATTGATGGGCGAGGTGATGCTTTAAAACAAGCCTTGGGAACCCCTGAACCGTATGAACGTGGGATGTCTTCTAAGGAAATGGTTATTGATGGGCGAAGTGATGCTTCAACACAAGCCTTGGGAACCCCAGAACCGCCTGAACGTGGGATGGCGTTTGACAGAGCGTTTGACAAGGCCTTTGACAAGGCGTTTGACAAGGCATTTGACAAAGTGTTTGACAGGGCGTTTCGGGCGTTGGACAGGTCAAAAGTAGAAAGTAGGACAACAGTTAGAGAAACTAAAGGCATTGAATTCGGTGTTCACACATGTCATAAGGAATCAATCTGAGTTGTAGTCAATTTGTAGAGTTCAGAAAATGGGTGAGCTGGAGCTGGGCTGGGAAAATTGTGGCCATTTATAAAAGGTCTCAATAGGTAAATCCTATTTCTTGACTCTGAAACTTAGCCTAACTTGCCTCTTGTTTAATGGAAATATTTATTTGTTTCGTATGATGCCGTTTTAACTTGTTAGGCATATAGAGACTTAGGGCATTTATAGATTTAACATTCTTGTTTTCATTAGAGTCCTCAATTTTATTTTATTTTTTATTTTGAAAACTTTGCAGTAAGGAATCACGTCCTCTTCAAATTAGATGATGCCTAGGAAAAGTTGACAACTTATTGTAAGAACTCCACCTGTTGATGGTTGGATGTTTGCGGTGGCTTGTAACTCGTGGAAACAACTTAATGAAAAAGTGTTGTGCCTGGTTGAAGGCAACAATAAAATGAAGAGATAGTTTTAGGTAACAATATCATTCGATGTATAAATATTAACTAACTATCACAGTAATGACAATTACATTTAATCAACTAGGTAATTCACAAATTTAAAGTTTGTCCATTAACAATTTAACGTATAAGCATTGACAAGACAACGTGTCATGTTCAATAAAACTCCAATTTAAATGACTAAAAAGATACATGTTCAAGCTTTGCATTTACTCGGGTTAGTATTAATAACTCACAATAAGTCGAAGCCTCAAGTTCTGGTCAACACTGGAACTCACATCCAAACCCAACCAACATTCAAGCTGTGCAGGACAAGAATAATGCTTCAGTCCTGAAAGAAAAGTGGTTCAATTGTAGTTATGATTTGAAAATTTTCACGACAATATTTGCTCATAAGTAGAAACTTAAATTTGCACCTTAAAAATGTCGTGAACAACATATAAATTGCTAACTCCGCATATTTGAGCAATTAAAGGTCAAACTTAACATTACGGATTTGAACCATTATTTATTCCCGATCTAATATAGCAGTTACAATTTAATACCTGTTATGTATTAAGATTTGATGATGTTATGATCTGCCCATTGCTGTGATAACAATTAACAGGCACAAGTAAAAATCATTATAATATATATATATATATATATATATATATATATATATATATATAATAATAATAATAATAATAATGTTTGCATGATACATGTAAAATCTCATTTTACGACCGTTATTTATTTAGTAACATACATAACAATTAATATATAAGAATTGTGACTTTTAATAAAAATTAAGAACAATTTCACATAGACAACCGTTATGTATTAAGTACATAAATAATGGTTTATAATAAGAGCCAGAACACTTATAATACATGACGATTTTAATATAATGACCATGATGTATGGATATAAAACTCTTCATGTGAGATTTTCTGAGCTAGTTGATCTTCTCTGTATATATAATAGAATAACAGTACATTGAATGGCTATGCAACTTTTATATAGATCAAGACATTTCAAGCTTTGTAACGTAGGATATGTCAGAAATGTTGAAACAACCAAAGATATTGGAAAAGGACAAGCAGAGGTAGGAAGGGTTTACAGAGACAAATCGTATGTGGATGAGAGAGAACTTCACCAACTTGAATATTTACGAAGTGTCATCAAAGAAACTTACCCACCAGCTCCATTACTACTTTCAAGAAAAAATAACGAAACATTTGTCTTCAATGCATACAAAATACCTGCAAACACTAACATCCTTGTTGCTTGCTTGGGCATTAACAACAGAATCCAAGTATTGGTCTGAAGCTGCAGAGTTCAAACCAGAGAGATTTTTCTGGGGGTTCTAATAACTACGACTTTTGAGGCATGAACTGAGTATACCCATTTGGATCTGGAAGAAGGATATGTCCCAGAATTGCTTTCGGTATACCCAATGTTGAGCTTCCACTTTCCAGTCTGTTGCATCTTTTTTATTGGAAACTACCTAATTGAATGAGGCCAGAAGAGTTTGACATGTCTGAGACTTTTTTTGAGGGGTTTCGAAGAAACATTAGATTTGTGCTTAATTCCTGTGTTATCATCCTAGTTAGCGTTACAATTATACTTCCTCTAGTCCCATCATCTTCTAGAAAGTGTTTGTAGTCCTTTTTATAAAACATTTGACGGCTTTAAAGAATATTTAATATTTTTTTGCACATATCCTATATTTAGTGTAGTTATTTAAGGATAATATTGTTTGCTAAAAAATAAGGATAATATTGTAAATGATTAGAATTTTATGATAAAGTTAATGTTTTTAGTTATTGATATTAGTACGTGTAAATTTGGAATGACTTACATTTAGAATGGAGGGAGCAAGTTATAGTTACATCAGTCAATAATCCTATAATTTTTTCTCATATGAAGAATAAAAAGATGCCAGATGTCTATGTATGCTTATATAATTATACATTAAATATTAATTTAATTAAAATATTTAATTAATAAATATTGTAGTTTTATTTGTTGATGTTTGGTTTTCTGCAACAACATTTAATACTTTTGATATAATCAATGCTTGTTAAGATTTTACAGTTAATCACTCGCATGATCATAGGTAACTCATTAATACACCGATTAAATATAGTTAGGAACAATAATAAGTGATGATAGGAAGTAATGAAATCACAATCAATAATTTTAACTTTACGAATACGGTGATTTACTGAAGCATGAAAGATTACTCGAGTTTATCATTAATTGACTCGAGTTGGTTCTTTTAATACTCGAGTAAAGATAATTTTCTTTTGAAAGTAGAATATGTTTGAATTAGAAAATCATTTCACATAACATAATTGTACTTGAGTCTAAAACTATTGACTTGAGTTGTTCACTCGAGTCAAGTTTTTTATAACTTGAGTCATGAAATTTTGCTCAAAAGCTAAAGACTGCAAGTTATATTGAAAAAAGAGTTTAAGAAAAGGACACTCGAGTCTTAATTAAACTGCCAACTCTAATGGATGACTCGGGTGCACAAATTATAATTCAAGTTTCAAGGATTTGTTCACATATATGATTGAGAAATACGTTTAAAGTGATTTTGAACAAGTGATACTCGAGTGCAGAAATACTAACTCTAATGAGTGACTAGAGTTTGTAAATATTGGCTCGAGTGTGAAGCTTTTAACTTTTTGAAAAAATAACTAAGCATGAGATATAAGTTTTGAAAAATAAGATATAGATATTAATATAGCTCAAGTCATGAACTATTAACTTGACTTTGTCAAAGATGAAAACTGTTTTAACTAAAGATTTTAATGTACTAAACCATGACTCGAGTCTGTCAAAACTTGAAACATTATTTTGATTAAGGTTTTAAAGCGCTGATTCAAGTTCTTGAACTATGGCTCGAGTTTGTTTTTGGTAGACACATAAAAATACCTTCTAATTCAAGATTTCTCTAAAATCAAGTTATTTGTTCAAATGCCATTAAACATACACTTAAGTGACTTGAATCATTAAGTCATATTCTTTACAATTTTTTTTCATCATCAAAACATTGGGAACTAACAGTTCACATTGATGACAGCTTAATATATTTGATCAACTATCAAACAAACTTAACATAGATAACTATCGGGGCGGCGTTGCAACAATTTGGGAACTTTTATAGCATCATTGCCCTTAAGAGAAAACTTCTAGGGTAAATGTGCTCCTTAACAAAAATAATATGGATGACTCGTGGGCTATCGATCAAACATATTTAGTCAATTAATTGTCAAACATATCTGGATAATGGCCAATGCAAAATTGCTCTAAATTTGACACTTCTGAGGTAATATTACCCCCAAAAAACTTCTAGGGTAAAATTGCACATCCGTAACAACTTTTGGGGCAAAATTTCCCTTTAACCCTTATATTATACTAGTATGTATATAATGTGATAATTCTAAGAGGAATATTATAATTAAATTAATAAAAAAATAAAAAGATTTATCGAGTCATTAGAAAACAAATGGTAAATATTAAATAACACCGAATTAGATATATTTAATGTGATAATGTGATTTTTGTACATATGGCTGTTAAATATTTTTTTTTAAAAAAATATCTTTAAGGATTAATTAAATATTAATGATGGAAATCAATTGGGCTTGGAGTGGGTTCTCATAATTAAATTTTTTTTTTGGTTCTTTTTGTCATTTTTTGGCTGTTTTTGTAAACATCAAGTTATTAACTCATTTAGAGCAGTGCGAAAAGGCTATTTTACTCCAAAAGTTGTCACAAAATGGAATAATGACTAAATTTATTCATGCAAGTCGGTATGAATGACATAATGACTAAAAATGTCTTAAACTTTACTTTAAAAAATTGAAATAAAAGTTGTTCTCATTATAAATTTATTTAATAACTTAGCATTAGCACTTAAGATAATAACACAGCTGTCATGGAGGTTCATGTTCCTATTTCTTTCCCCTTCACCTTGTTTTGCTTCTTTCTAGTGGTACTATGCATAATTAAAAGACCTTATTCCAGAAAGTCTCTCAGAAACCTACCTACAGGACCATGGAAGATACACTCATAGGAAATTTGCAGTTTTTAGGTCACTAATTTTATGCTAATTTATTTTATATTTCACAAGCCTTGAGAGATTTAAAAACATGTTGCATTGGAGGACAGATGAACAAGCCACACTCAAATATTTATCAGTCTCGATTATATTTTTCATAGAATGTTTTGTTTCCAATTAGTGTATGCACTGTTTGCCTCTTAATTTAACGTGCTCATATTTTGAACATTTGTTTGAAATTAATAACAGTGTATTGCACAAAGTAATTAGTAAAGAACATAAGAAGCTATTGAATATTGATAGAAGACATGATTTTCTTGAAAATAGTATGCAATACGCCTAGACATTTCTTCAATGTTTCTGGTTGATTTGCCAATCTAACTCAACCAGCTTAATCATTAATCAGGACATTTTTGGAGCCGGAACTGATACATCATCAACAGCTCTAGAATGGGCAATGTCAGAAATGCTGAAACATTGAAAGCAGAGGTAAGAAATAACTCTAAGGTTACGTCTCGGAGGTAGACCTGTACATTTGAAATACTTCAAGCTGATCATAAAAAAAAACTCTAAGGCTACATCCACCTGCAGTACTGTCACTTCCAAGAGAAAACACAGAGAAAGGTGAAACCAATTCGGCTACGAGATACGGTCGAAGACGAGGGTGATTGTGAATGCATGGGCCATCGGAAGAGACCCCATGTATTGGAATGAAGCCGAGAGATTCAAACCAAAGAGGTTAAGAACTTCATAACTAATTCTGTTACATTTCTTTAACTAAAAAAATCTACACTACTTTTTAAAAGAAAATTATGAGGTCTCTTACAACTGAATCTTATTTTTAATTTCAGACATTTGTCAAAAAAATATTTATAAGTATTTTTGAAAATGTTTCAATCACAAAATCTACCTTAAATCTTTTTAGTAACATGAGTTTTGAGATGTAATTTACGTAAATTTTAAAAAATATTTTGCTTAAAAAATCATGTATATGAAATGCGAGATATTATCTCCAGAACAATTTTAGCTATGCAAAATTAAATTTTTATCAATTACATGAACTATAAAGTCTTTTAGAGCATGTTATAAATTATAAATTGATCATTTGCAAAATTATTTCTTTTTATGAGTCTGCGATTCATATAATTCTCGTAAATTATATAAATCTCAAAATAATTTTCAAGAAATACTTTATCTGAAATTTCCCAATGTAATAACTAACCTGTTTCAGTAACGGTTTGTTGATGTTAAGTTTTTTTATAATTTATGTTTATCAATGTTTAAATTATTTGATAAAACTGTTACAAAAGATATATATAAATTTTATTAAGATCATATTGGTATATTTTACTTTTTTCCTTTAATTTTTTTTTCGGTAGTTTCTTAAATAAAAACTTATCCCGACTCATTTATAAAATTTAGAAAGAAAGAATAAATATATTAATTTCAAATCTAAATCTACGCGTGTAATAACTAACCTTTAGCTGGATAAAACACCAATAATTGATGACATTTTATTGACGCTAATTTTTTATGATGATAATTGATTAATATCTGAATTAAGGAATAGAACCTACTTACTTTCATGTACGTGGGGTAGATAAAATATTTCTGCCTTAAAGGTATAAACATTAAACCCTTGAATTATTCTATAAAATTGTTACAAATGATATTTATAAATTTTATTAAGGTGACATTATTTTCTCTTACTTTTTTCTTAAAATAAAACTTATCCCGACTCATGTATAACATTTAGAAAGACAATAAAAATCTTAATTTCAAATCTAAATCTACGAGTGTAATAACTAACTTTTAGTTAGTTAGCGCACGGATAATTGATATCATTTCTTTGAGGTTAATTTTATATGATAGTTCTTGATGAATATTTGAATTATTCTATAAAATTGTTAGAAAAGTTATTTATAAATTTTATTAAGATAACATAAAATTTATCTTACTTTTTCCTTTGAAAAAAAAACCCCCTTATCCAGACACATTTAACATTTGGAAAGACCCAAAAAAAATCTTAGTTCCAAATCTAAATCTACAAATAATAAATTGATATAATTTCTTTGAGGTTAATTTATAGGATAATTCTTAATTAATCTTTGAATTATTATATCAAATTGCCACGTATGATATTTATAAATTTAAATACAAGTAGATATTGTTATTTACCGGATGTGCTCAGAATGTAATAGAATCAAATGTTTTAACTTTCGATTCATTTGATTTTTTTTTTTAGATAAATATTTTATTTTTTGATTCTTTTGATTATTTCCCCGCTCAATTCAAAGTCTCAAACCAGCCCTTCTGTCCTTTTCCCAAGAAACAAACCAGCTCTATAAATACCTCAAGCCATTTGGCCTTCAGAACGCAAGAAGAGTAGCGAGAGAACTTGAAGCCATCCTTGACCAAAAAAAAAAAAAAAAAATTGAAGCCGTCCATTTTCATTGACACCTTACCTGTTTTCTCTCTGCATATATATTCAAACCATAGCTTAGTTTGTGTCCTTACCTTTAAATTATTCTTTGATCGATCACTTCAATTATTTTCGACATGCATGGAGTCTTCTGCTAATTAGAACTATTTTACTACCCCATTGAATCTTCATCAGCCAACGATCTTAATAGGCTGTAAACCACGAGATGATGAGATGATCTACATCGGCCCCTCGCGAAGGAAACACGTATGTTGCAATGTTAAAGCTTTATGTTGACTGTACTACTTCGTTGCGGTCCTCATTGCCGGCAACTGCTGCTGAGCCTTCGTCTGCCGCCTTACCATTGCTATCATATTTACCCCGTTTTCTGGTTTGTTACTTCTCTCTTGATTTACGTTTGACATAGGATATTTTATGTTGGTTGCTGTTAGTATATGTTATATTTGAGTCATTGTACGATAAGGTATTTTGATATGATAAGATATTATTTTGTGCATCATTACCTTTACTGATACGTCCCAGGGGTCTGGGAGGGGTGTTGATTCGGTTCAATTTAGTGGCACTCGCAGTCGTTGGAGACGGGGCTGTGTCTGATCTGGGTTAGAGGAATTAGGGCGTGTTTCTACTACCAGTTTAAGCTTTCAGCACAACAGTTAGCGTTTCATGATTGAGCATACTCAAGCAGGGATAGTCTCAAGATACGTGACCTCCTTAGAAGTCCTCATGTTGCGTTGCTTTGTTCCTGAATTACTACGCTCTAGCCTAAATTACTAGGCGATCTTAAATTAGTTGATTCATTCACTAAATAGTTAGGTGTGGAAGCTTTTTTCTCAACCATTGACAAGTTGAGAATGATAGATATTGTGGGGTGACATAGGATATTATACATATGTCATTTTGATATTTATTTGTATTTGAGTAGTTGCACGTTAAATTGTATATGATAAATTATTATTTTATATATCCACATAGTTAGGATACTGAATTACATATATGAGCACTCCCTATATAATTAAGTGCCTCTTATCATCAATAATAATACAGCCTTACACTTTATTTTTATTATCCTAACTATTTAAAGTGAAATGGTATCAGAGCGTTGTCCTATTCCTTAACCCTTTTCACTGCGAAATGGTATCAGAGCTAGCGATGTACTATTCCTTTACCATTTTCACCGCCATGACTAATTCTTTCAATTCATCCATCATGGATGACCCTTTAGAGGCCCTTATATATTCATCCCAATGAAAATCTTGGATTGATTCTTGTCACTCCTCGTCTCGCTAGCCCAAATCACTAATAATACAGCCTTGCAGTTTATTTTTACTATCCTAACTATTTAAAGTGAAATGATATTAGAGCGTTGTCCTATTCCTTAACCCCTTTTCACTGCGAAATGGTATCAAAGCTAGCGTTGTACTATTCCTTAACCGTTTTCACCGCTATGACTAATTCTTTCAATTCATCCATCATGGATGACCCTTTTGAGGCCCTTCTATATTCATCCCAATGAAAATCTTGGATTGATTCTTGTCTCTCCTCGTCTCGTTGGCCCAAATCACTACTCTTATATATCTATTCGGTTAGGATATTAAGTTATGTTATATGAGCACTCTCTATATTAAGTACTTCTTAGTATTAACAATAATTAAGTCTTTCAATTTATGTTTACCATCCGAACTACCTCAAGTAACAAGTTTCCATGATCAATATAAAATATGATGGGGTACAATTTCAATGATTATTTATTTAGATTATAATTTTGATATATTTGAAAACATCCCAACAAGAAATAACTTTGTGTGAAATTTGTTCTTATCGTTTGAATTTTATATATTGGTGTGTGTATTATATATTAAGGTTGTCTTTTTCTGTCAAAATACTCCCCTCTAGTCCTTAATTACTTTGTATTAGCTACAAAGTCGATTGTATACTCAGAACCGAAAGTAACAGCTTAAGTTATTTTGATAAAACTCCATTTTTATATACCTTTAGCCTCTTCATTAATTAATCAATGGAGGACTTTACTAATATATTTCTATATTATAGGGAATCGATGAAAACCTACCTCCTTCTTCTTCTGACTGTTTGACTGACGATGATGGATCATCTTTACTGCATTTTCTGGTTTGTTTCTTCTTCTTTCTTGATTTAGCTTCTTTCATCAGTTTTGAAAATGATAGAGTAGAGCTTTGATGATTATTTCTCTGCAATACTTTGTACGAAGAGTTATCATTGTTAGAATTTGTTACGGCCCTATACATTGGGCTTGATAGATCTAAAGGCCTAGCAGGAAAGCCTTGCATAGAAGTCAATACATGTACAGGTAAAACACTAATCACCCACTAACCATACCACTAATCCCGGATCGTACAGGTAGTAGAGCAGGCATAAACAGGTAGTAGAGTAGGAATAACATAATATAGGTACCATGAGCAATATGCAGGAGCGTGCGTAGCATAGGGACGCGACGCACAACCTAAGGGACAAATCTTAGAGGTAACCCCTATAAATAGTGAGGCAACCCATCAGGTATGCTCTCTGGACACTCTCTATTTTACATTTAGTCTCACTGTGCACATACCGCACCCCCTCTGTGGCTTTAGCCACCGTTGTGTACGCACAGTGATATGAGATATACTTGGTAATATCTGCTTTAATAGATATTACAGGGCTACATTCTTCTTCTGGATACTTACACTCGGGTATTCATTAGTGTCATATTGATCCGACAAAGATTATCACTAGCTCCTTTGAGCTAGACATTTGTGTTCTATATACTGAACATTGGCGTCGTCCGTGGGGATGATAAAATTCGATTCCCCGAAACAATACCGCCGAAAATGGCACACACCAGAAGTCGAGGTTAGGCTCCTCTACAGGATCCTCCGCAGCTGGACCAGCCCCTTGGAAATGATGAACAACAACACTTGGAGATGCCCATTCTACATGGGCAGGTGGCCCCCAACCAAGCTCAGGGGGAGGATTTGAATGTCCTGTGGTATGATCACATTGTAGTGGAGGAAATTGAAGATATAACATCTTCACTAGCACTAGCGTTGGCACAACAGCATGTGGAGCCTCAGAGCCGAGCCTTACACACTCCTGCAACTGAGAGCCCAGGAGACCGATACCTGTAGAGTGCTTTTAATGTTGTTATGAAACGAATGGACAGGATGGAGCAGCAGAACCGCTTGCAGAGGGAGGCCGACCTCAATCGCATCCAAGAAGACTTAGAGAACCGAAATGCCATATGGAGGCAAGAGGAGGCTGAGCGGACCTGTCTATTCGAAGAAAGAATGAGATAGGTAGAGCAGTTCCTAGGCGGCAGTAGCCGCGATACCACAGACCTAGGCCGTGGAGATATATCACGGTCGGCCCGAGAGGCTAATGAAGGACTACAAGTCAATCAGACCGAGGCTAGCTCGATGGATCGAAAGCAGGATAGGGGCAATCAAGCCCGGAACCAGGCTGAAGATGTAAGGACTCGAGGTCCGGAGCCCACACAAACGAACGGGCAGCAAGCTAAGCCCAGTCGTGCTGAAGAAACGCCCAACAAAGAAACCAGATTCTCAAATCAAGTTAGAAGCATGCCTCCGCCAAAATTCGGGATGGTTGGTAAATACCGAAGGATCTATGATAACGGAGTGGATAATATCAGCCCCTTTTCGGATGAAATTGTCAATGGGACATACCCTAAGGATTTTGATTCCACCAAGCTAACCAAGTACGATGGGACTCAGGACCCGCAGGCTCACCTCAATACCTTGTATCTCAACATGTTTGTAAGAGGGTATTGTGGCCCTATCATATCTCGGCTATTTGTTGAAACTCTTCGAGGAGCGGCCCAGAGGTGGTTCCACACCTTACCTTCCAAGTCAATCAACAATTTTGAAGATCTGGAGGACAAATTTCTCTCCAATTTTGTGACTAGTAAGAAACAGTCGAAATCAATCTATACATTGAATAAGATACAACAAAGGCCAGAGGAAACCCTACATAAATATCTGGACTGGTTTAACGATGTGGCGCTGCAGGTCCGAGATCTTGAGGAAAGCATGCATGTTCACTTGTTGATATCCGGATTAGATCCTGAGTCTCGGTTCGCGCAAGCTATGATCAAAGTCGAGGTCAAAACCTTAGAGGAATTCAATATCTAGAGCTAGAATAGCTGCAAATTGCCAACATGAGTGGACAAGAGAAGCGGGCCGAAGGATCACAAGCTAAGAAGGAGCAGCCGAGAAAGCCCAGGACCGAGTTCTGTGGTAGGAACTTGGACAATAAAACCCGGAACGGAAAGATGGAGGGCTGGTATGAGAGGTACACGCCCTTAAATGTATCCCGGTCCTAGCTTTAGAAGAAGGTCGCATTGACCGAAATGCAGAAGGTGGATAGACCTCGGCCCATGAGTAGCAAGGCAACGTTAGATCAATCGCGCTTTTGTGAATTTCACGACCAGCCGGGGCATATGACTGATCAGTGCTGGGATCTCCGAGATGCAATTGAGAAGTTTGTCTGAGTGGGCAAGCTAAAGCAGTACATTATCCGGACCCAAGGACGCAAATTCAACAAGCGTCAGCAGGAGGCGCCTAGTTCAGCGCCAGAGAAAAGAAGGAAGGAGCAGAATGGTAAAAAGTCGGAAGGTGGAAGTGACGACTTCCCGGAACTAGAATTTGAGTGCAATGTCATAAGCGGCAGGTTTGGAGGATGGGTTGACACCACAAGTCAGAGAAGGAAGTATTTAAAAGAGGTGATGTCTATCCATGGTCAGTCGAGGTTCAAAGAAGACACAAACAAACCCGAGCCTCCCCCGCTGACTTTTATAAGGAAGGATTTGGAGAATGTGGTACCGGGACATCATGACGATTAGTCATCTTGGGCACCGTTGGAAAATGTTTGGTGACGAAGATTTTTGTTGATGCAAGGAGTGCGTGTGACATCATTCTTTAGGTCGCCTTCAAGAAGATGAACCTTGACCTAAAGCACTTGAAGTCGTGCAAAACCACTCTCACAGGGTTCAGCGGTCAATACACCCAGCCCAAGGGATATATAGACTTAAAACTGATCTTGACATAAAGAAGGCATTTAAATCTGAGCAGGTCAGGTTTATCGTGGCTAATTTCCCATCGAGCTATAATATAATCCTTAGAAGACCCACCATCCACAACTAGGACATGTTAGCATCTACTAAACACCAAGAGGTCACGATGGTGAGCAACAAGAACAGGGTGGTAACTGTGAAAGGGGATCAACAGGAGTCGCGACAGTGTTATTTTGCTACAGTAAAAGGGAGTAGTGGAGAGTCCTCATTCCGGCCATTCTGGAGTGGCGATAGAGGAGGAGCACCTAACAATGACCAGTCGGGCTCATCCTCTAAGGCAGTACACTTGGTGGAGCTAGATGTGTGCAAAGAAATTGAGGTGGCAAGGCCGGAGCCAGGTGGAGAGCTGGAGGACCTAGTGTTGGGCCAAGAGCAAGGACAAGTTACAAAGATTGGCAAAACCTTGGAGCCCGAGGTTAAGGCTGACTTGATCAGATTCTTGAGAGCCAACCAGGACGTATTTGTGTGGAAAACATCTAAACTGCTGGAGATTGACCCAGAATTTTATTGCCATAAGTTAGCTATTTATCCTGGAGCAATCCCAGTCGCACAAGAGAAGAGGAAGCAAGGACCAGAGAGAATTCAGGGCTTGGAGAATTATGTAAAAGAATTGTTGGAGGCCGAATTCATAAGGGAAGTACAATATACTACCTGGTTGTCGAATGTTTTGTTGGTGAAGAAACCAAATGGTAAATGAAGGGTATGCATGGATTACACGAACCTCAACAAGGTTTGCCTAAAAGATGCATATCCAATGCCGGGATAGATCAGCTGGTCAATAGTGAATCTGGCTTTCAATTACTGTCTTTCATGGACGCCTATTCCGGATACAATCAAATTGCAATGCATGTGGACGACCAAGAGAAAACGACTTTTATAACAGAAAAAGCAAACTATTGCTACAACGTTATGCCATTCGGGTTGAAGAACGCTGGAGCCACGTACTAACGAATGATGAACCAGGTATTCAATGAGCAGTTAGGCAAGAACATTGAAGTATATATCAACAATATGATAGTCAAGTCGGTAAATCCTGGAGCGCACATTCAGGACCTACAACAAACTTTTGATAAATTGAGGGCATATCGGATTCGCTTGAATCCTACTAAGTGTGCCTTCAGAGTCTCGGCAGGGAAGTTCTTGGGATTCATGTTGACGAATAGAGAAATAGAAGCAAACCCAGAAAAATGCCAAGCCAACCTGAATATGAAGGCTCCCAAAACGAAGTGAGAGGTACAACAACTGACGGGACGATTGGTCGCATTGACCAGATTCCTGCCAAAATTCGCCGAGAATGCTCTCCCATTTTTCAAGCTGCTAAAAAAGGCAGCTCGAATTGAATGGAACGCGGAGTGTGAGGTCACATTCACAAAGGTGAAGCAATGTCTGGCAGCACCACCCGTCTTATCTAGACAAAACCCGGATGAAGCTTTGATATTGTACCTTGCAGTAGGGGAAGAGGCCGTTAGTGCTGTGCTGGTAAGAGAGCTGGAAGAGAGGCAAATCCCAGTCTATTTCGTCAATAAAGCCTTACAAGTCAACCCATTTGCCAGATTCTGCACCGACCAGATTTGGCAAGGAGAATGACCAATTGGGCTATAGAGCTCTCGGAATTCGACATCACGTATGAGGCTAAGCAGGCTATCAAGTCACAGGCCTTGGCCGACTTAATAATAGAACTCACTCCGGCTGACCAAGAAGAAGTAGGGAATTTGCCAGTATGGAAGTTGTTTGTTGACGGCTCTTCTAATGATAAAGGGGGAGGTGCCAGGGTTATCGTTGAGAATCTGGAAGGAATGGCGATGAAACACTCCCTAAAGTTAACATTTGAAACATCAAACAACCAGGCTGAATATAAAGCATTGTTGGCAGGACTAACGCAAGCGAAGGAAGCTGGAGCTGCAAGGGTCCACGCCTTTACTGATTCACAACTTGTTGTCACCTAGATTGATGGGACATATCAAGTTCGGGGACCGTTATTGGCCAAATACTTGAATAAGGTCAAAACGGCTATTAGGGACTTTGATGAGGTGCGGGTCACCCACATCCCTAAAGGGGAGAATACTAGAGCCGATATCTTGTCCAAATTGGCAAGCACTCAGGCCCATGTAGCAATAGAACTGTGATTCAGCAAAGCCTAACAGAGCCGAGTTGTATCATGATGATCTCAACAACTGGAGATTGGAGGAAATTGATAGTAGATTACTTGGAAAGAGGTCTGCTACCCGACGACTCCTTCAAGGCGAGGAAATTGATCTGGGATGTGACGATGTATACGATGGTCGAGGATCAACTCTATCGTAAGGGTTTCCATTCACCAATGCTCAAATGCTTGAACACAAAAGAGGCTGAGTATGTCCTGTCTAAGGTTCACAAGGGCATCAATGGGCAGCATATAGGCGCAAAAGCCTTATCCAAGAAGGCCCTCTGAGCCGAATTTTACTAGCCGACCATGGTTGCAAATGCCGAAGAACATGTTAGAAGATGTGATAGTTGCCAAAGGCAGGGGAAGATACTCCAATCCCCACCATCTAAATTGAAATCTATATCAGCCCCATGGCCTTTTTACAAATGGGGAATGGACTTGCTCGGATGCTTTAAGATGGCTCCCGGGCAGTTAAAATGTCTAATTGTGGCTATTGGTTACTTTACTAGATGGATAGAGGCTGAACCCTTATCCACAATTTCCTCTACATGAGTGCAAAGGTTTTTCGAAAGGAATATCGTATCTCGGTTCAGAATCCCGCTCAAAGTCATTATGGATAACGGAACTCAGTTTGCCGACAAGGGATTTTAGAATATGATGAAAGCTTTCTAGATTAAACATCGATTCACCTCTGTGGAACATTTGCAGTCTAACGGGCAGGCGGAGACAACAAGATAATCCTTGATGGGTTAAAAAAGTGAATGGAGGATACCGAGACAGATTGGGTCGAGCAACTCTACTTCGTTTTGTGGGGATACCGGACCAGCGTACAGTCATCCACCGGGGAGACTCCCTTTAGGCTGACATAAGGATGCGAAGCTATGATCCCAATAGAGATCGGCCAGTCCTCTTGGAGAAGAACCACAGCTGTGGAAGCCGGGGAGGACGATAACAATGAGGCGATAGCACTCAAGCTGGATGTTATTGATGAGCTCAGGATTGTGACTTATTGCCAAGATCTGGCTATGAAACAACTCATTGCGACAAAATTCAACAAAAAGGTGAAGTTGAGGTCTTTTCGCAAAGGCGACCTTATGTTACTCCAGGCTGACATAGGCAATAGAAATGCAGGGATGGAAAATTGGCGGCTAATTGGGAAGGACCCTACTAGGTTAAGGAAGAAATCGACAGCAGAGCTTACCACTTAGAAACCTTGGAGAAAAAGCCCATTAAACGAACGTGGAATACCGACAAGTTAAAGCTGTATTACAGCTAGAACTGGTATCCATCTAGGAAGTGACACCATCACTAAAACCACATTTAAATTCCTCCTACGGGAGTATGTAAAATGACCACAAGGTCAAAGCCAATGTGCAAATCCTTTCAAGGAAATTGTAAGACAATCACAACAATGACATCAATTATGAATGAATCCTTGACATGAGGATAGTTGCAAGAAGTTATATTTTTGCCTTATTAAAGTGTGATTATTGATTCCACCTTGGGTGAAACTGGGAATTACAAGTTAATCCTAACAAAGAAAAATAGAACGTTCACGATGGTCTATTGAGACCCGATGCATCTAAACCCGTCTTCTGGGATAATGAAGTGACTCGCCCTTTCGACCCTGATCAGGTCTGAGTGTTCCATGGCGGGTTATGACCCATTGGTGAGCATAGGGCAGGTTCCCTTTATCTCGGATTGAAACTTAGATCTCCTAGAAGATCGGAGCTTTGCGTAAAAGTCATAAGATTTTTACAAGAAATATTAAGCTTGGATATGATTCTGAGCAAATATAAATATAGATTCCATGACAACATTTATGCTCGTGGCCTGGTCATTAAACTCGAATTTCAAACTTCAAAGTTTGAATTCACAATAAAAACACTACAGCAATCAGGGAGCAAAAAACATGAGGATGAAATAAAGATTTATATCATTAATACTTAAATGTACATGAGCCAAAATATAATGTAAGAGAAAACAGAATATATAAAGTCAGCTACTCAGCTGTCCAAAAGGGAGGGAGAATCCCGGCCTTGTTCATGAACTACCGGCCCCTTTATCCTCAGTGTCGGCCCAGTCTTGCTCACCAGCCAAAGGAGGCATTGCGGCTTGGAAAGCAGATGACGGAGCAGGAACAAAGCTCCCATCCTCATCAATGTAGGCATGATAATGCACCTGCCTAAGGTCCAGAAACACGACCGGGTTGAAGTGCCAGACTTGATCCAGGGTGTTGTTGAAAGACTCCACAACCCCCTTTTTAAGCATGGATATCTTAGCCTTCAATATGGTTTCAGTTTCTTGTGACTGTCTCTCCGAATCACGCTTTATAGCCTGTAGTTCCTTTATCATCTTCATGTCATGAAGATGGTTTTGGGCTACATCAGAAAGTGATCTTTGCGCAGCGGCAAGACTTTCCTTGGCTTGAGCCAACTCATTGTCCGACTTCTCCTTCTCCCGCCTGAGATCCTCTAGTGCTGCCTTTGCCCGGGTAGCCTCCTCGATAGCATCAGAGCCTTTGCCATGGCGTCCTCTATGTCTTTTAATTCACAAACCTTGCCTTCAGAAAGCTTGGTAGGGTCATAAAAGGCAGTAGGAGGACGGAACCCTGGATAGTTGATGCCATGAACCCCGGATTCCCAAAGTTCAGACTCGGAGAGTCAGGTAGGGTTGGACGATGAAGGAGGAGAAGGAAGCGAGCGCAATGGAGGAAAGCGGGGAATGTGCAGAACGTCCGCCCCAGAAGCGACAACCTCTTCTACCTGAACCGAAGTGGCGGCCCCAGAAACTGCTGGAATGGAGTGGCTTTTACCTTTCTTCAGCCGCTTTAATCCGGTACTGGCAGCAGGGACATTAGTCGCTGGAGCAGGGCGTTTCACTCCAGTGATTGTAACATCGTCGGTTGCATCACCGAAAGCCTCGGTGTTCAAGTATCCCGGCTTTCCCATTTTTTGAGCTACAGGAAAAGAACATTTTCTTAATATGCGGCAATCACAAATATAGTCAAAGAGGCAAAATAAAGATAAATCTGTTAGTTCTCATAAATCATAAATATTTTGATGATGACTTAACAGGATAACTTAGAAAATCAAAAGCATTCAATATGACAAGATTACCTTGAGGTTGGTCAATAAACTTCGAGGTTCAACCAATTAGCCTTCTTTGATCAATGTGATATTCAACCTCGAGCCAAGATATATAACCTTGAGGTTGGGGAAAACCTCGAGGCTGTATACATACCTCGAGGTTGCGTCAGCTTCTTGAAGTAATCTTCATTAGGCATATCAAAAACCTCAAGGTTAGAAATGAACCTCGAGTTTTCAGTAAAACTGAGGTTATATAGTGAACCTCGAGGTTGATGAAGTCTTCATGTTTTCTTTTGCTCTGAGCTTAAGCCTCGAGATTGGGTTGTGTGACTCGAGGTTTCAATGAAACTCAAGGTTAGTCAGAAGACTCGAGGTTGATGCGTTCTAAATTGATTTATGAGTATTTAAGCCTCTGATCCGTTACCTAATATATGTGGTTTCTCATTTCATGGAATAACCATACTGTTATTACTAACTATGTTTCAAGCTTATCTTGCCATAAAGTTCAGAATTTCTTATGCTCGCTCGCTCTCTGATGAAAAGCAGACCATGATGTCATTAGCATTTATTGTTACAGCATATATCAGATATCAGACGAAAAGTGATATTTGAAGATAAAGAAGTGACAACATTGCTTCTGTCCAACTCAAACGGTCAAATGAAGCAAAAACATTCTTAAGGGAACAAGAATGTTGGTCAAATAGTTATCTCTCCAAATTAAACCGCTAGCATTAAATACCAACAGTCATTTTACTTGCCATGATTACACAAGACAACGGCTAGTTTACAACGGTAGTAATTCGCAATTATAATTTGAAGAAGCATTCAATTGAGCCACCTACTGAAACTCTATGCATTTTATTGCTCTTACCAGTTTTATTCAATATCTTTGATATTACTTATACTTCAGTGTTCCATTTTTATCTACTCGTGAGGAGTTATTTGAACACTTATTTCATTCAGTTGCAAAATCTTAAGGTTGTGAAACCTTAAGTGTGGGTGTACAATTACAAGTAGTAAGGGGGAGTGAGTCCGAGAGTGTAAGGATAATGCCAAAGTTGTACTTGTAATCTGTGAAGAGTTAGTGGAAATCCCAAGGAGTTCTTGGGGACTGGATGTAGGTCAAGATTAGACCGAACCAGTATAAATTGCTTCGTGTCCATTCTTTACTTCTTGAATTTTCTTTTAAGTAGGCTTAGCCTTAATTCGTGGAAATTTTTATTAAGCGACTTAAATTTTTTTTGATCACCTATTCACCCTCCTTTAGGTGATATTCCATCTTCAAAATCATGTAACAAACGAGGCAGGCGTACACTTGGCCTGAGGAACATGGGTGTCGAACCAGGGAACAAAGTCGACCAACTTTATTGGACCATGGACTTGAACATAAGTCATAATTTGTGAAATGGTTAGGATGTCACCATCAGACAATTCCTTTTCCGAGAAGCGGAAATCCACTTCAAGAAATTTATGATGATTCTGGGTCCAATACAGTGGGAAGGGTGTCTCATCCCTATCAACGTCTAAGGTCTTAAGAAACTAGGGCATCTTCCCAGCTTCGGCCTGAACCTTGAAGAAACTAATCTTAAAACCCTTAAAAGAATCAGTGAAGACGGTGAAAAGCTTAGGTAGTTTCACGTCCCCCCGGAGTGAAGTGAGACCTTTTTTAGGGGACTAACTCTTGTTAATACTAGACTCATGGACTACAAAAATATGAAAGAAGAGTTGAATGGTACACACCAACTCCTTGGACTTACAGAACTACTCGAAAGCAATCGCGAAAGCCCAACCGTTGGGATGTAGCCGGGTAGGGGCTAGATGGAGATGGTTCAAGAGACGCATTTGGAACTCGGTAAACGGGAAGCGAGCACCAAGCCTAATGATCACATCCCAATACATGAAAAAGAAAGGAGGAGATGACTCATCGTCCTCCGGCTAGGCACAGACTGACTCGGAGGGGGAAGGAAGAGCTAGGGTGTAACCATCCCCGCCCTGAATGGGTAGATTTGCCAACTCGGCAGCAGACATGTCAGACCTGGCGTCTAAAACAACGTCGACAACCCATGACTTTGGATCAAGAAGCTTGTCATTATAACCAGCCTTTTTAGCCGCAGCTTTCTTAAAACGTTTTGAAGTGGTAGGAGCCATACCTATAGTAAAAGCAAAGCAAAGAACCGTCAGAAAGGCCACATGCCAAGGGCAGAAATTAAAGTAAATGATAAACTAAGGAAAGACTGACTCCTATTAATACTAGGGGCAGGTGGTAACTCCAAAGCCTGATTATGCCGGCAGGAGGACAAAGCGGATTGGGCTTCGACCTCGAAACCCCGGAAAGCAAGATAACTGGCCACAAATAGATAGTCATCGCAGGTGTTGACAACCGCTTGTGGCCGATATTCCAATCCGGGGCATGAAAGACCTTGCGAATGAGTGGGAAATGCGACCGAAAGGCACGAGCTTCAGGCCAGGTCGAACGTGGGTCATACACACTGATCGGGCTAGGGTTTGAGGAAGATGCTGGTGACTTCCTTTTACTAGTACCACCCCTATGAGCTCGGAGCAGGGTTTCTTGTTTTTGTTCGGCAGTACGGTCTACCCCCCAGAACCAATACGGGACACTAGGGGGCAATTTCAAGAAAAGTTCATACCCTTCTTGGGAGACCGAGTTTCCATTAATCGTAAAGGAAGGAAGAGGGGCTTTATCCATGAAGTTCTAAGAAGAAAAAAGAATGAAGCTATAAATTAAAACTGTAGATGGCTCAGACCTAGCCGTTAATGACTACAAAGACCAAGAAAAAAATTTTGCATTGGCCCTCACCGCCATCTGGTGAAGAAGGAAATCAAGGAATGACGAAATGTCAATTTAAATCAAGTAAACTCCAAATTGCAGAAGACGGATTAGTTTCGTTGGTCAATAGTGTTTTCAAGACATTCGAATTCAGAGAGGAATTCATTGATCATCATCTCTATAAAAAATGAGTCAGATAAAGTATACAAGAGTTCAGAATCAGTGAAAAGGGAAGGAATAAATGCTTAGAAGTTAGAAGCAGAGAATGGAGATAGAATAAGTCAGGAGCATAAAGACGGAGATGAGTTCTAACGATGTTTACCTGAAGATATGAAGGGACAAAGAGCACGGAATGAAGGTCTGAGCCATAGGAGAACAAGCAGAAGGCAAAAAGTTTGTGGAAAGCGCAAAAACTTTGGGGGCAAAGAACAAATGAAGGAAGAAGGGTATATGTAAGTATAACTATCAAAGTGCGCGAATTTGAAAAGCCAAGGGCAAAAAAGTCAACGGAGGCATAAAGTGATGATGACGCTTGGGAAACGAGGTACGTTTTTAATGCGCCTTGGGACCGAAGGAGTCCAGGCACGATGTTAGGGTTCCCAAGTAATGGGGAGCAGCCAACTGGCATGCAAGGGATGGCGCTTGTGTGATCACAGCAGAAATCGAAGTGCCACCTACATAGGATGCACGACCTATCGTGGCAAATCAACAGTCATCACCGAGCATGGTTAACATCACCCTAACCAAGCCCAACACCATGCTCGTTTCAAAGAGCCCGACGAGACAACACCATTTCGGTAGTAACTCAAAAGTCCGGGATCCTACCATTGGGGTTCTCGGACACCTTATTACTTAAAGCACGTTAAGCAATGCAACAAAGCTGAGGTGTGGCCTAAATCAAAATGTGGCCCGAAAAGCATATCTCGGGTAAGATGAGATGAGTACCTATCGAGAGGATCACATATTTCAGCAATATACACCCCGACAGCTCAGACACTTAAACTATCAGGTTGGGGGCAACTGTTACGGCCCTATACATTGGGCCTGATAGATCTAAAGGCCCAGCAGGAAAGCCCTGCGCAGAAGTTGGCCCATGTACAGGTAAAACACTAATCACCCACTAACCATGCCACTAATCCTGGACCGTACAGGTAGTGGACTAGGCATGAATAGGTAGTGGAGTAGGAATAACAGAATGTGGGTACCATGAGCAATATGTAGGAGCGTGCGTGGCACAGGGACGCGGTGCACAACCTAAGGAACAAACCCTAGAGGTGACCCCTATAAATAGTGAGGTTATCCATCAGGTATGCTCTCTGGACATTGTCTATTTTACATTCAGTCTCACTATGCATACACCCCACCCTCTCCGTGGCTTCAGCCACCGTTGTGTACACACAGTGATCTGAGATACACTTGGTAATATTTGATTTCATAGATATTACAGGGCTACATTCTTCTTCTAGATACTTACACTCGGGTATTCATTAGAGTCATATTGATCTGACAAAGATTATCACTAGCTCCTTTGAGCTAGACATTTGTGTTCTATATACTGAACAAAATGTTATATATAGGTGTAAATATACATATATATTAAGGTTGTTTTTTTCCTGTCAAAATACTCTCCGTTCCTTAATATCTTTGTAGTAGGTAATATATATACTCTTAGATTAAGAATTAGAGTTGGTAGCTTAATCTATATGATAAAACTCTTTTTTTTTTTAATTCTATATACCTTCAATCTCTTCTTTAATTAGTCAACGAAGGATTTCTCTAATACTCATATCTTTCTGTATAGCAGGGTATCGATGAAAGCCTAGCTCCATCTTCTTCAGAGGAAAAAGTTTCTGATAATGCATAAACAAACACTAGATCATATCAATTTGAAATTATGCTTTCAAACAGTTATCTTGATTATGTGATGTAAAGCAAATTGATCAAGACTCCAAATTCTGGAAGAAATTATATATGAACACGCGCTTTGCTTTTAATTAGTTTGGTTCATTGTTTTTGTGTCTTGTATTGTCTACAGTATTTTCTTAAAAAACTAGAGTATAAAATTAAGAAACCAACGTGCTCTATTTTTTCGTATTTTTTATTACCTTCCATACTCGGAAGTAACACAAGATTGTGTTAGGCTTGTTTTCTTTACATTTGTTTATCTATAATGGATAAATTGAGTAATAATTAAGATCGTTTATTTGATGTATACCCTATAATTTTGACTTATCCAAACTTAGTCATTGAAGTTTATTATTCAACAAGTCGATCCCTGTAGCTTTATCTTTTCAAAACATTTTAAAAACTAGTTTATTAGTCTTTATAAGTTTATTTTAAAAATGTTGAGATTAACATTTCAAATTAATAAAATTACAGAGATTAGGACGAACTAAATGTTAATCAATTCAAAATTAAAAGAATTGGGTTGTATCGAGTTAGTTTCAAATGACTATTTTTTTTATTTATTTAATCAAACGCACTTGACTATTTTCAACAAGAGGATACTTGTACTAATAAAAATTATTAAAATTATTATTTTTATTATCCATGTTATTATTTAAAAAAATTTCTTATAAGTACAAAAATGAAGAAAATAAATAAAAATATTATTACCATAATTTATTATATTTGTCATGATTTTACAATCATTTTGAAATTATAAGATATTTCATTACAAATTATTTTTGCCATCGATTTTCTTATTATTAATAACTAAATATTATTTAGTGATTTATAAATATTTCAATAAATTATATAATTAACTGTTTTAACTATTATTTTACCATTTTTATGAGTTAATCTAAAAATAATTTCAATAATTTTCTATAATTAAGAACATTATTATCTAATCTAATTCATTGGTTTAATACAATCATTAGTTCTTTAAGTCTGCGTTCATTTCAGTCTTAGTCATTTAAGCGGCAAAATGATCTAAATTTTTATTAAATGATAGGACTGATGTTTTAAATGAAATGCAACTTGAGGACTAAAACTTGTGGTTTGAAACTTGATGGGCTAAAATAAAAAATGTCAAACTCGTGATAGTGACATAAACTCATATTGTAAACTTATAAAACTTACTTTTATCATTAAATAGGTATTAATAGTAGGAAAAATTAAAATAAAGGACCTAAATAAAATAATATTTAATTAGAAGGACCATAAAAATTGTAATTATTAAAAAGGACCGAATAAGCTTAAAAGTACTAAATTATCCTTTAGCTTCCCCAACGTAGAAAACAAAGAGCAAAGCACCTTCTTTTGTCCTCCCGTTGATATCAAAGTAAGGCCATTTGAGAATCCAGTATGGGATATTAAAAATGACGATATTTGTTTAAAGTGTATGCATAGTAATGAAGTTCCAGAACAACTTTGTTCTAATTAACTTCTTGTTTTCACGGAATTCCAAAAAACTCGGTTTTTTAACTTTTAATACTTGATTTCCAAATGGTCCAACCTTGATATTCAGGGGAGGACGGAAGAAGGTACTTTGTTCTTTGTTTTTTGCGTTAGGGAAGCAAAAGAGTAATTTAGTACTTTTACGTTTATTCAGTCCTTCTTGATAATTACAATTTTTATGATCCTTCTAATTAAATTTATTTTATTTTGGTCATTTATTTTAATTTTCCCTTAATAGCATGTAATTATATAATTAAAATATAAAAAATGAGAACAATTTAATTTAAATATATTTTAAATCCAAGTAATTGAAATTAATTCCATAAACATTTATAATTTATCATAGGGAAAATTCCATTTAAATACCAAATGAAATTGCAAAACCCTCAAATGTTTGTTAAATTTTGTAAAGGATTTAAAGGTACCAAAGACCAACTTGAGATTTTTAAATATGGGTGAATTTATCCTTTTGCCTAAGATTTTTAAATAAATTAAAAAAGAAAAAGAAAAATGACCCTCACCGGAGGGCCACGGTGGCCGGCCGCTAGACGACCTACAACCGCTGGTAGCCTGGCGAACGGTTTCTCTCCTTATCCCTCATCCACACCATTGATCTCATTTAAATGTTAATCTTGGCCATCCATTTTATACCACATGCGGTAGAGATGAAATGGATGGTTAAGATTAATATTAAGTGAAATCAATGGTATAAATGAGAGATGAGGAGATAAAAGCTGAGGAGAGAAATCAGACTCAACAACCTAGGCTCCAGCTAGTGGCAGCTTGAGATCTAGTGAAGGTGGGGTTCGAATCCACCCCACCTTCATGGGGGCCAAGTGGCCCATCTATTGGGCCACTTTGTTCCTTTGATATATATATATGCATTAAAACACACACACACACACACACACACACACACACAAATGCACCCACACACACACTTCTTAACATTTTTTCCATCAAGAAACAATCTTGTAAATCTCATTAATGAACTTGTTATTCTCATTACAAATTTTGATCATGGTGCTTAGATTTTGTTCAATCATATGAATCTCATTATATATGTATGCATTAAAATACCATTAACGATAATTGGATTACGCCTGTGACTTTAGTTATTCTTTATTGATTGAATATCTGCGACTACAATTTGACTTGTGATCATTACAATTGAAATTTAAAGAAACACTTATAAAAAACTTGATGAAAGCACTGGTAATTACTATTATGGAACTTGTAATTAAATACCATTAACGAATTAGTAATTCTCATTATAAGATTTGTTATAATTGACCCTTATTTTTCGAAGTGCTTAGATTTCGTTCAGTCTTTTGAATCCCATTTTCTATATATCCATATAATATATCATATTTATATATTATATAATACACACATATCACACACACACACACACACACACACACACACACACACACAAATATATAATGGGATTCACAAGATTGAACAAAATTTGAGCACTTTGAACAAAATTTGTAATAGGAATAATAAGTTCAGTAATGGTAATTACCAATTCGTTAATGGTATTTACAAGTTTCGTAATGATAATTACTAGTGTTTTCATTAGGTTTTTCACAAGCGTCTATCATGAAACAACAAATAAAGGTCAATCATAAAAAAATATTGTAATAAGAATTACCAATTAGTTAATGATATTTACAAGTTCTCAAATGGTAATTACCAATGCTTTCATCAAGTTTTTCACAAATGTCTCTTCAAATTTTAATTGCAATGATCACAATTTAAATTATAATCACATATATTCAATCAATAAAGAACAATTATAGTCACAAGAATAATCCAATTATCATTAATGGTATTTTAATGCATACATATATAATGAGATTCATAAGATTGAACAAAATCTAAGCACTATGATCAAAATTTGTAATGATAATAACAAGTTCATTAATGAGATTTACAAGTTTAGTAATTAGATTTATAAATTTAGTAATGAGATTTACAAGAGTGTTTTTTGATAGAAAAAATGTTAAGAATATATATTTTTTAATGTGTATATATTTCAAAGGAACCTTGGGCCACTTGGCCCCCATGAAGGTGAGGTGGGTTCAAAACCCACCTTCACACTTTCATTCAATCTTTTTTTAACAAAAAGATTGAACCCCACCAAAAAAAAAAAAAGCCCTCGTCGAATCTCAAGCTGTTAGCAGTAGAGCCCAGGTTGTTGGTAGCTGGCCATAGTGGCCCTCCGGTGAGGGTCATTTTTTAATTTATTTAATTGAGGGCAAAAGGGTAAATTTACCCGAAATTAAAAATCTCAATTTGGTCCATATTACCTTTAAATCCTTTAGAAAGTTTAATAGATATTTGCAAGTTTAATTTTCCAGTTTCATTTGATATTCAAATGGAATTTTTCCTTTATCATATTTAACAAATAAATTTCTATGCAATTTATATATAAAGCTGTTGAGTGTAATCAAATCTAAGTTAATATGAATTTAGGGTGAGGTAACACGGTTTTGTAAACTATAAATATAAGAAAGGTAAACTCGATATATAAACTCGTGAGTTTAAGGAGTTTGTAAAGGTCATAAGTTTGCCAGTGACTCGACTTAATTTTGAAAGTTAGAAACGTTTCGTAGCGTCAACTAGCGAGTTTGACAATAATGGCTACAATTAAAATGAAATTAAACTTGAAATAATGAGATTGTATTAACCGTTCGCCAAGTTTTCATTTAAATATCATTCCAAATTTCCAATTCTCTTTCAATGTATTGTTCATCCTAATAGCTGTTCAAAAAACAAAAAACAAAAACAAAAACAAAAAACCAAAAAACAAAAACAATTCCACGAAGCAACGGACCCGTCATTACCCAATCTGTCCATTGAAGTGAAGACATCGGAATGCAGAACAGGTGAGGATAGAAATTTGATATAACTCCTCGTTCTCGTGGCTTCCTCTTCATTTTTCTCCAATTCTGCGATTCAGTCAGCAACAAATCTTGATTCTTGAGTTACCTTTTCTATTCTTTCACATTTTGATCCTTCCGGGATTAGAATGGAACCTGTGTGTCTGCCCTCACGCCCAATTCTGACGGCGATGAAGATAAAAAATGTTTGATGGCGCTGAGTGTGACAGAGTCGATTTCAATTTTACGAGTATGAAATTCTTACTCATTTATAAATACAATATTAAGGAACACAGAACACTGAGATTTTAGTATTTATGCTCACTATTTCGAACACCCCCTTAACTGTTTTTTTCCTTTTGTAATTAATGATGTGGACTTAGACCATATCCTGGAGGGGAATCGCTGATTGCAGAAACTGGTAATCTGATTTGCCGCCCTCCATTGCAATGATCTTTCATTTTGACCAGACACCTCAGCTTCTATTTATTCATCCTTTCTCTTTTGAAACAGTAACTTTAATTTAACCTCTTCATATTTTACACATAGATCCTCATTATCAATATCACACTTTTCGCTAATTAATTTAACTTTAACTTTTCGCACAAAGATTGTTTAATGATCAATACGACACTTTTCCCAAGAATGCTCTAGTGGTGGGAGATTCATTTTCCCCATAAACTCCTTGAGTACTACTCTGATTTGAATAATCTGCTTAGCTTTGAAGAAATAATAAGTAATATTTTGACTCCACACAGGTACTAAAAATGCTTTTAATACCAGACAGAAGAGGCATCGTAAGGCCGGACTCGTGACTGGTCTTGTTCCAGCTGGTATTAAAAGTATATCTTTAAAACCGAACATAAACCGGTCTTAAATAAACACTTATAAGACCAGACATTTAAAAACATCAGGTCTTAAAAGTGATACTAAATATAACTGAAATATTTTTTACTCGGTCCTAAAACTGAATTTTTAAGACCGAACAAAACTTTAGACGCTCTTAAAATGTCTAATTTTTACGACCGAACAAAAATAAATGCACTCTAAAAAATAGCGGCTTGTTATACCAGACGATTAATTATACGCGGTCTTAAAAGACTCACTTTCAAGACTTGATGATTAATACGTCCAGTCTTAAAGTTTAACTTTTTAGACCGGACGTATTAAACCATCGGTCTTGAAAGACCAACTTTTAATACCGCACTAATATCAAATATGTTCACCTGACCTTTGAGACCGCACATATAAGTACAACCGAATACATCCGGTCTTAAAAGTTGAACTTTTAAGACCGGCGTTTTTTTTTTTTGTCTAAATTTTCCTGAATTTTTTCCCTGTTATGTTCTTCCTGATCATATATACACAAATCCATACCACCCAATCCAGCACATAAACGGCTATACTTTAAGCTCCAAGCTATAAACAATTATGAATGAATTGAATTGAGAAAAAGCATAATATAAATATTATTGACTATAATTTACAAATACAAATACAATAAGTTACAATAAGATATACAACACTTAAATCAACATACATGCCTAATATTCATCATGCCTTCATCTGATTCCCATCCAACAACGTAACGTCCTCTTTTGTAACGTGCCCCTTTGGATCTGATCCTGCCACAAAAATAAAACAAGACTTCATAGAGTCAGTGACATTGTTTAAAAACATGGAAGGAATATACTAGTGTTAAAACCTTAAAGTTTTCAATAATTTGTGCAAATGAATATTACGTTATGAATTTGACTCTTTTATAAAGGGATATCCTCCCATATTCCTTCTTGATAATCATTTCTTATGCCAGATTTATTATCCGCTTCATCTTCTTCGTTTATGTCTGATAAACCCCTTGAAAAAGGAGTACTATCAGGAAGACCATAATTTACATGACTTTCCTTATCAATATCAATGACCCTTTTTCCTTGAAAAGCTACAGACCACATTTTATTTGCTTGATCGGTGATATAAAAAACTTGTTTTGCCTGATCTACCATAATAAAAGGTTCATCTCTAAAACTTCTACTATTGACATCGACTAATGTAAATCCTAGTCGACCGATCTGAACACCATTATTGACATTAACCCACTTGCATTTGAAAATGGGAAATCTAATCACGACATATTCTACCTCTCAAATCTCTTCAATAACCCCATAATATGGCATGACTGCCAATTTAGGCCGCTTGTCTTTCAAATTGGAGAAGTGCATAGATTCAGCCTCTAACATTATACTACTGTTCCGGACGGTGCTCCTATCATCTAGGAACTTCATGTAAAATGTATAACCGTTGATCACATACGAATTCCAACTTATGACATCAACCGCAGGACCATGTGCTAACCATTTGATTGTCTTAGAAACAGATTCCTCTCCCTCGACCTTTTGTTTGAACCAGTTTGCAAAAGTTATGTTATACTCCCTAGTCAACCTTTGTTCATTCATTTGGGGATTTTCTTTCCTTACATCTACTTTTGTGTAGCTATGTTGGCTTGAACTTCATCAACAGTATTCAAGATGTATAAGTGGACTTGTGACAATTCATTAGGATCCATACTCTTTACTGAAGCCCCTCATCTACCTCCTTCAGCATGGCGATGTTTTGGAAGCCCGATATGTCTTGCTTTGGCCAAATAATTTTGAAAAAATTCCATGGCCTCTTCAGATACATACTTCTGAACAATTGATGCTTATGGCCGCTATGCATTCTTCACGTACCCTTTTAGGAATTTCATAGATCTTTTAATTGGGTACATCCACCGTAAATTGATAGGGCCGCACAACTTTATCTCCCTCAGTAGATGAACAATTAAATGAACCATGATGTCAAAAAATGTAGGAACAAAAAGCTTCTCAAGGTGGCACAAGATAAGATATCATTCATTCTCCAATTCATTCAATTGTCCAATCTCGAAAACTTTACTACAAACAGCATTGAAGAAGAAACAAAGCCTAGTCAAAATGTGTTGAGGATCATACTCGGCTATGCCTCGAATAGCTACTGGGAGTAGCTGTTGCATCAAGACATGACAATCATGAGACTTTTGGCCTACCAATTTCAAGTCCATCAATACAAGCCTCTTAAAATTTGAAGAATACCCTGACGAAACTTTTGTGCCATGTAAACACTCACAAAAACTATGTTTCTCATCCTTAGACAAAGTATGAGAAGCCGCGGAACAATAAGTTCTGTTACCATATGGCCTTGGATGTAAGTCTTCGCGTATTCCCATTTCTAGCAAATCCAATCTTGCCTTCTCACCATCCTTTGTACTACTTTGTATGTTGAGAAGCGTGCCAACAATACTGTCACATACGTTCTTCTCCACATGCATGACATCAATGCAGTATCTCACATCAAGGTTGCGCCAATATGAAAGATCGAAGAATACCGATATTTTTTTTCCATATATTTATTTCTTTTCTACCCTTTGCAGTCTTACCGAAGATGACACTTATATTTTTCACCTTTTCATACACTTGCTCCCTAGTCAATGCCACCGGAGCATCTTCATACTCTTGGCCACCAAAAAAGGCTTTCTTTAATCGACGATATGGGTCGCCTCGTCTAAGAAATCTTCTATGTCCAAGATAAATTGTCTTTCTTCCATGTTGAAGTTGATGATAGTGTGTGCCTTCTTCACAAACCAAACATGCTTTATGGCCTTTTATACTATACCCTGACAAGTTCCCGTATGCTGGGAAGTCGTTTATCGTACAAAATACATGGCTCTTATTTTAAAGACCTCCTTCTTGAAAGAGTCAAAAACATTGACACCTTCTTCCCACAACTCCTTCAAGTCTTCGATCAAGGGCTGAAGGTAAACATCAATGTCATTTCCAGGTTGTTTTGGTCCCGAAATCAACATACACAACATGATGTATTTTCATTTCATGCATAACATAGGAGATAAGTTGTAAATAATCAGGAGTACAGGCCAGGAACTATGTATGCTGCTAAGGCTTCCATATGGATTCATTTCATCCGTGCTAAGGGCAAGCCTAAGGTTTCTAGGTTCTTCACCGAAGGTCGGAAATAATTGATCAATTTTCTTCCATTAAGAAGAATCGGCCGAATGTCAAATCTTTCCATCAGAAATCCTCTCATCTGCATGCCACCTCTTTTTTGCATCATTTTCATTAGCAAACAACCGCTTGAACCTTGATATGATTGGAAGATACCACAACACTTTTGCACTCCCCTTACTTGACTCGTACCTTGGGGTTTCACATATCGAACAATTTAGCTTCTTTTCTAACTCGTTTTTATACAATACGCAATCATTCAGGCATGCACGGATCTTTTTGTACTCTATCCCCAGTGGAAAAAGTATTTTCTTAGCATCATAGTATCGATGAGGCAACACATTATCATCCAAAAGCATGTCCTTAACAGCCTCAAGCATTTCAGAAAAACTCTTGTCGCTCCACCCATGACGTGCCTTCAAGCTGACCAATTTCAATACGGCGTTCAACAATTGATATTTTTTACACCCAAGGTATAGTGGGGTCTCTGCATCACTGCACATATTACCATATGTATGTAATTGATGAAAAGTCTCTTCTCCTACATCACGAATAATGTCCTCTATGCGATCATCCATATCCGTGTCATTATCATCAGAGGCTACTTCCCTATGTTAAGACCCACTTGGCATTTTTTCACCATGCCATACCCATACTGTATAAGTCTTACAAAATCCTTGACAAATTATATGTGTGTGTATAAATTCAGGACTTAGTCACCTTTCATTAAAACATCGTACACAAGGGCAATAAAACTTCCCGCTATCATCATGGGCATTTTGTTTAGCAAATTCTTTAAATTCCCTAACCCCATTCTGATATTCAACACTCGTCCGTAAAGCATTTATCTAACTGCGATCCATAGTAGAATTCCTATAGATGAAAAGATTTAACATACATAATCCGAAAAAACTCAAACTTCTATATAAAATAAGCCAACTACAAATGCATATATAAGCTAAATGTTGGTTCTATCTTATGGTCATAAATGTATCACAGTGAATCAAGAAACAAAATAAATGCATGACGAGGAAATTAAATGCATCGCATGTAGGTCTTGTGGACTCACCTATAGCATATAATTTCAAATGCGTTTGCTGAGTCTTTCTTCTCCTGCCACAACGTTAATGTTGCAGACATCAAGAGTAACCTAAAAGCACTTGTTGGTCAATTGGGTAGGTCCCACAAGAACATTTCATCAATTTTGTTCAACCCATGAAAAACCCAGAACGATAAGCAGGAAAATCATACAGTTATATAGCCGAAACAACTCTTACAGCTTGGTCTTTAGACGTTGAGCTAAGGAACCAGAAAGTGGTCATTGAAAGAGCAACGCGAAGCAGTGACGAAGCAACACACAAACACTGGAAACAGAACCTGAGTAATCACTTTCAGCTTGACAAGAGAAGTTCAAAGAGGGAAATTTAATTTTTCCGCAAGAGTGGCGTGACAGAGACATTTATTATTTGGGATATTATTAAGACCAGTCAATTAAAAGGAATCCAGTCCTAAAGATATATTTAAATTATATTAAACTTTTTAAGACCGAAGGTTTATAAGACTACAATCCTAAAATTCATTTAATTTAAATTATATTGAAATTTTTAAGACCGAAGGTTTAGAATACTGCGGTCACGAAATTCATTTAATTTTGGACCGCATCTTTTATAAAACTCCGGTCCTAAAAGTCAAAAACTTTTCAGAATTAAAACGAAAGATTGTAGCAGCAACTGAATGAAAATAAAGGAACACTGGAGATTGAAGAATAAGCTTTTTCCATTAATGGATAATATGGAAAAAAATAAAATATAAGCCTAGTTCTTATAAATTTTTACATTACTAGGAAACAAAAACAATATATAATGTGACTAAAAATCCTAATGCTTATTATCAGCTAATGTCTTGGAGACATCTGCTTCAGCAGCAGAAATTTCGTGTTGAAGATCAGCAATTTCCTGTCTTATGTGCATCAGTATCACTTCATCATCAAAGGAAAGAGGAGGAGCGCTGGGACCAGGAGGTTGGCGATTATTGTCACAAGGCTGGAAAGGGGGAGCGGGAACCTCTTCATGGTCTGAAGGCTGGAGGGGGCCTTCAACCTCTTCATCATCTGAAATAACAATGGGTCCAACGACCTGAGACTCCTCCATTAAAATAGAACGCATTGGACCTAAACCCACGAGAGATCTAAGGAAGGCACGAGATTCAGGAGTACCCCTGCGAGGGGTTATCTTGTATCTAACATTGTTTAAGCAATTGGGGCAGGAGGGGCATAGAGTAACGTAGTGTGGAGTTACGAGGTAATGAGGAGTTAAGAAGGACAGAGAGGAAGTGTGAGGAGGTTAATAAAGGCAGGAGTTAATACGCAAAAGTGTATTAAGACCATCCTGTAACATATCCCCGGCCTTAAAAGTCTATTATTTATTTTTCCATTCAATTACTTTTAGGACCAACCAATAACATATCCTCGGTCTTAAAAGTCTATTATTTATTTTTCCATTCAATTACTTTTACAACTGTTATATAAAATATGCCCAGTCATAAAAGTGTATATTTATATTATTCAATTACGTTTAAGACCGATCTTTTATCTTATATCCGGTCCTAAAATTCATTTATGTTTTTCAATTCAAATTTTTGAAAGTAAGAATTTTTTCTTAAAAATAATACTTTTAACTTTTAAGAACGAATCTCTTATAATATCCGGTATTAAAAGTTCATTCTTTTCAAATGAGAGATAGCATAGTCGTATCCTTACACTCTGTTCAAATGAATGATTCAGAGTCTCTTTGGCTTCCAGATTAACTTCCCAACTAGGTGTCTCCTCATAAACGTTTCCCGTGTTTCACATTGTTCAAGATGGGTTCTCTATTTAAACCCGTTGTTACTTTACTTTCTTCACATTCTTCTCACTCACTTCTACAACCTCCACCGTAATGGCCGCTCCACCACCACCAGGTGTTCCTAATCATCGTCCTCCCCCTCCACCTCCACCTCTGTATCCTCCTCCGTTTCCTTCCAACCCCTCCTTCTACCAGATGATGCAGCACCACCTAGCCTACGTTGCTCATATAGACCGACGCTTGGGCCAAATGTTTCAGTTCTACCACGCCTTCAACAACAAGCTGAACTTGCTACTCGATGCCAATGACGTTGAGTACAATCTTTCTGATGACGACGTCTCCGACCTCTCCAAACCCTCCCTCCCCTCCGACAACGACAGCTGGGTTAAATATTTTTATGTTTTTTTTGTTTGTACTGTTCTTGCCCCACAACGAGCAAGAAAAAATGATAAATATATTTTTTTCCATATTCGATTGCCTTTTCGTATTCCTTTCCGTTATCTTGATTTTGTTTCAGACAAAAAAGAAACAAACAAAACATGTTCTGAAACATGATTAATGATAAAAATTCATAGAATACAGTTAAGAACATATAAAACAAAACAAAAAAAAAGACAGCGTTTACCTTTTACGAATTACGAATAAAAACAAACACAGTGACAACTCTTCTCAAGGTTGGACCATCTTTGTCGTATCCAGAGTTGAATATTTTTTGTGTCCTTTTCATTATCTTACATCTTTTCCAACAAAAAGATAAGAGAAAAAGAAATGGGACACCGATAATGCTTTTCAACTTCTAGAAAGGTAAAAACGACGACAGCAAGGATCCTAGCTTGAGCAGAACGCCAAAAACTCGAGTGTTTTTGAACCCTAATGATTTATCTTAAAAGCGAGTCATAACTTCTATTTAAAGAAAGACTATTAAGACAAGACATTAAACAAATAGACAGTCCTGTTAGTTCTCAACCAAGTTTTGATGATAACTAGACACTTGTAAACCAATGATTTAAATAAGAAGTCGATTTCATGGCTTAAAACTCCAGTTCTTATATCAGTGAAAATAAAACTCGAGTTCTTGGGTGAAGAACTCGAGTTCACGACCTTTGACAGTGAAAAGTTTTCAAAAGCATAAGAACTCGAGTTTTTTAGTACCAAACTTGAGTTCAAGAACTTGAGTTCTTGGTAGAACTCGAGTTCTTACTACGAGGAAGTGGGTCAAAGTTGAGACCTTGAGTTCTTGGAAAAGAACTCAAGTTCATGAACTTGAGTTCTGAGTGAAGAACTCGAGTTCCTTTATTGTAAATTCGACCAAAGGTTAAGAACTTGAGTTCTCAGACAAGAACTCAAGTTCATGAACATGAGTTCATGTTTAAGAACTCAAGTTCTTTGAAAATCAATTTGTGCTCAACTTGAAAACTCAAGTTCTTGAATATCAACTTGAGTTCTTGGCTAGCAAACCAGAGACGTTCAGAAAGAAAAACAAAAGAACTTGAGTTCTTGTTTAAGAACTCAAGTTCATGAACTCGAGTTCTACTTTGAAAACTCGAGTTCTTGTCGCTGTCACTGATCTCTGATTCTGTGAAAAACTTGATCTTTGGTTTATAACTTCAAGAATCACCTAGAATGATATTTAAAATGTTTCTAACGTGTTTGCTAGTGATTTCAGGGATTTCAACATTGTATTATTAAAAAAAACATAAAGCAGATGATTACGTCACAGCATTTAATGCTGAAGCAGAAAACAGAGCAACAAATGGAATGAGCTGTGGAGCAAAGAGAAATATTCTTCTAATGATTACTTAATCAAGACATTCTTCTGCAAAAGCACTCTCAACGATCAATGCATTTAATGAAAGAAGGGATTTCATTTAATGAAGCTTCAACGGTCTATTCGGTTGAACGAGGAACAGAGCTATGTCTAACGGAAAATTAAATAAGTCACAACGGTAACATTCAAGTTCCTCCCAACGGCATTAATGGCGAAGAGTATAAATGCCCAAGCATTCAATTCAGCCAACTACCGAAACTCTATGCATTTACTCTGATTAATCACTCTTATCAGTTTCACTCAATATCTTCGGATATTTTCTTGTACTTCAGTGTTCATTTCTTATCTACTCGTGAGGAGTTATTTAAACACTTATTTCATTCAGTTATTAAATCTTAAGGTTGAGGAACCTTAAGTGTGGGTGTACGATTATAAGTAGTAAGGGGGAGTGAGTCCGTGAGTGAGAGGATCATTCCAAGTTGTATTTGTAATCTCTGGAAAGTTAGTGAAAAATCCCAAGGAGTTCTTGGAGACTGGATGTAGGTCAGGATTAGACCGAACCAGGATAAATTGCCTCATGTCCATTCTTCTTTAAGTTCCTGCTCAGTTAGTATTCTGCCTGAATTCGCCAAAATCTTGATTAAGCAATTAAATTTTTAAATCACCTATTCACCCCCCTTCTAGGTGATATTCCATCTTCAAGTCCTAAATATCTGGCCATATTTGATTTAGAATTAAAGAAAACTTTTAGGACCGGATGTTATATAAATAAGCGTTCTTAAAAGTGTTGCCATATTTTATAAGATTTTTAAGACCGGAGATATAACAAACATACAGTCCTAAAATATAGGCTTATTAGAAAACAAAGACCTTTAGGACCATCTCTTTATTAAATAACCATTCTAAAAGTGTCGCCATATTTTATAAGACTTTTAAGACCGGAGATTTATCAAACATACGGTCCTAAAATCTAGGCTTATTTTTTTTAAAAAAAAAAACAAAGACCTTTAGGACCGTCTCTTTAATAAATTTTTGTTCCTAAAAGTGTCGCCATATTTTGTAAGACTTTTAAGACTGGAGATATAACAAACATACAGTCCTAAAATCTAGGCTTATTTGTTTAAAAGAAAACAAAGACCTTTAGGAGCGTTCTTTAATAAATATGTGGTCTTTAAAGTCGTGAATACTAATCAGAATCTCTTACAGCATTTACAACTTTTCAAAACTCAAATCTCAAGCAATATCCACCATCCAATACATTCAGAAAACCAAAATTACACAAGCTAAGAAAATTATTCTAAAAAATAAACAAATTTCTTATATATTGAATTATACAAATTGTACAATTATTCATTTATAGAATGAATTTACAAATGAATATAGTCCTGTAATTACATTTGTTGCTCTACAGGCATATATTTACAATGTATTATCTAGAACATTGACAATATAATTCCTACATAGGAAATCAGGATGCTTCCAATCATTTATTGTAGCGACCTTTTCCTTATCTAATGGTTGTTCTTCTTCCACTCTCCAAGCATTTTAGTAAGAAATCGTGCCAAGTTCAAGGTAGTTAAGTAGAAAAAAAAATTATCTGGTGACATCTTTTAAAATTATTCCCATTGATTTTTTTTTTTTTTTGGTTTTTCACCATGCATTGGAATAGAACCACTAGGGTTCATCAAATTTGTATTTGCACTTGTCATTTATGTTATTAAAAAAAACTTTAATTAATTATACAGATTAATCTACAAATACTATAATAACCAAAATTAAAGATATTAAACATATATTCAACTTAATCTACCAACACATGAAAACCAACTTTATTTATTATATCAGTTAGGCAGGCAAGTGCAAATCAAAGTGGGAGTTTCTCCATGCTATTGCAATGGTAACCAATTAAGTAACCACTAAGATTAAGGCTTAGCCTTTAAATTACTTTCCTAGACACCAATGATATAAATTTATCTTAATTGATTCCAATTCCAATAAAGCAAACTAATATTAAATTGTTTTAAGATTGTTGTTGAAAATACTAAACAGGTAGAAATTTCAGTAAAACAAGAATATGTATAACTAAGATGGCATAATGTGTAATCTAAGAAAAATTTTGTATACAATGAACAAAATAGAAAAATATGATAAGACTGCCAGAAAATGATAATAAACTTTAATGAAATTCGAGCTCAACGTATGTTATCTCCTTAAGACAATTTGTTCCCTCTATATGGATGCCCAAGAATAACAAACAATTGCCTCCCAAGATAGAATTGATTTACATCTTCAGAATGATGACACTATCAATTAGAAGCACAAAGGAGCACAACGAATTTGCTTTTATAATCGCACAAAATATGATTAGTATGTAGAGAAGAGTGTTTGAGATTGACTTTATATCACTAGCAAGTCCTATTTATAGATGACAGAAATTGTTCAAATGGACCCGACTCTTGCAAACAAACTGGTTAATGGGAATAACAAGTGTATTTGTCAGGTTGTACACATGTCACTCTGACGAACGCCTTTGTTATTTACATTATTGAATTTGTTAATACCATTAAAGAATTTGTTATTCCTATTACAATATTTTTTGATTGTGCTCAGAGTTTGGTTTTAGCCGTAGCGTGTGTTCCCCTTGTCGAATACACTTGTTATTCCTATTACTGATTTTGTTAAGGGTAAAAGAACAAAAATATACATGTGCTCTATCCTCAGGAGCGTCCAGCACCATATGCTTTTTTTTTTGAAGAAAAAATACACACGTGGTTATCTTTTTAGAGCAAAAGTCACATCCCACCGTTATGTTACTGTTCAGCGTGATGAGAGATAAAGAGATGAAGTGAACAATAACATAACGGTAGTGAATGGTAACATAACGGTGAGATGTGACTTTTGTCCCAAAATGGTAATCATATGTATATTTTTGTTCCTAAAAATGCATATGGTGCTGGGTACTCCCGAGGGTAAAGCATATGTATATTTTTGCTCCTTTACCCTTTTGTTAATCACATAATGAATTTTGTTAAAAAGTCCACATTTACTGTTCACCTTATTCTTCCTTAAACTCATTTACTATTCATTACTAGATTTTTCAGCCTCCTGAGCTCATTTTACTATCCACCTTCTTCATATCTCCTTCCTTCCCCTTCCAACAATGGAGTCCAACCCCAACAATCACCACATTCCAAACAATTAAAATTTTAGAAAATCAAATTAGAAACAAACTCATAGTCGCAACTATAAGCTTGGGCCTTCAAACTCACAGTTGCGCGGCTCCCAGCTTAGGTCTACAAATTCATAGTCATGGTGTTTTTTGTGGTTATTATGGCACTTGCCGGCAACAATGAAGGTGGAAGCTATCACTGATGAGGAAAGAAAGGCATAAGCAAGAGTAAAAATAAAGAGAGGGACAGTAGAGAGAAAGAGAGTGGCCAGGAAGAGGAAGGACGAAAAGGAGAGAGATGAGGGGTATTTTAATAAAAATACTTAAATTTTAATATCCCAGATTCCTCCTCGTCATTTTTGAATCCTTTTAATTTTTTGATATACACTTTGAAGTTTTGAAATTTCATATGATATTTAAATAGTATTTTCCCTAAGTTTTTCTCATGTGGAAAGCAAAATATGCATTATGCTTATTACCTATTGAGTTCATAAAGATTTATTTTATTATATCTATATATAAATAATCACTTCTTATTCTACTTTTTGATTATTTAGAGTACTTAGACATCACCTTAATATTTAAGTTGTCAATATAAATTTTTTTTTTTTAACACACCGTAGAAGTATGCTCTTTGAAATTTTTTATATGAGGTGCAAATTAATTTGATAACTAATTTTTCACACACTTTTATGACATTTGTTATAAAAGGTAAAAAAGGATGGGTGGTACTTGATGTAACATAAACCGACTATGTACTAGTAAACAAATTAATCAAATACATATAACATCCTAAATTTTGGACTTTGGGAATCAAGAATTAATTATGAAAAATTTGACCTTAAAGAATTTTAAAAATTGAGAATTTGAAATTTAAGGCATATTTTTCATAAATTAAAGGTAAGTTACTTGGAAATAATTATTGGCCAGAACATTTTGGAAGATAATTTGTTATGACCAAAATAAATTATAGGGAATTTAACTTGGATAAATGTTATAATCAATATATGAAAATTAAATTATGAAATTTGGGCTAAAATATTTATGAGAAAAATTATTGGGAGTTGAGGCCTATTATTCCTTGAAATAATTAGGGGGAAAGAAGAGTTTATTTTCCCATAAATTTATTTTGGGGAAAATAATAAGGAAAAATTAGGCCTACATACTATTGAATTTATTTAAGGCTAAATTCTCCTTAATTTACTGAGAAAAGAATAAAATAGGGATCTATAAAAATAGCTAAAATATATATACAAAAAGAGAAGAAGAAGCAGTTGGGCCACAATTGGGCCCATATGAACCAAGCCCAAAAATAAATGGTCCACATGACAAGACTCAATCCACGTGAGGAGTATGTATAATTAATCAAGAACCAGCTCCTCCTTCCAGCTTTAAGTCGACGGCATAAGAGGAGACAAAAACAGTTTCAGCAACACACCAAGGATCAGAAAATGATACAGATGAACAGCCCAATATGTTAAGGCCCATAAGAGTTCAGCCGAAACACAACCCCAAAACCAACACAGCAGACCCATCCGAAAACCATTCATTAACTACAACAAAACATAATCAAGCATTAAGCAACACGTAATTGGCCAGCTGTCATCATGCATGAGAAGATCATTAAGCATATATAAACACGCCTCTGCTCCATTCCTGTATGAGAAAAACGCTGAAGGAAAGTGAGAGAACGAGAGAGTCCAGCTGAAGATCATCTTTCCCCTGTCTGGCCGACGGAAAACAGAGGAGAATTCCAGCGGCTGTTTATCATCTCTGGAGCTTGGAAGCCGAAGGTTAGCATCATCTTTCTTTTGTTTTAATTCTCTGTCATAACTTCGCTTAGAATGAACCAAGAAGAATATGAAATAAAGCCATCTAAAACAATCTGAAAATTGGAAATGAAAAACAGAGACTGGTTCTTGCATTGGTGTAGCTTGATGCCATCGTCCCTGATGCACGAAAATGATAATGATAATAGTTTTTGTTGTTTGGATGGTTCTGTGTATAAGTGGGTTATCAGTGAAGCATGGGATGAGATATATATATATATATATGGATATGTCTCGGTGTGACAGTAAGGGTCCTGTAACGCATGGTTTTGCTGTCAAAAAGTGTCTTACTGTCATCGGTTTGCTTGAGTTTAGGAGAGAACTATATATATACAAAATAAAATGCTTTTGCTGTTAAAGGTTCACTGTCATCGAGTTTCCTGTGGTTGTGGAATGAGTGAATGATCTTTAACATGTATATGTGTTTGCTGTACATACCGTGACTTCCTGTGTTTTCTTTCCTGCACCTAGGCTTTGTTTTTGGCTAGAAAGATAGAAAGAAGAGAAGGAAATAGGTATATAAATATATATCACTAGTGCAAAAAAGTGTTTTAATACCGCATCGTTTACAGCGGATTATCAATGTCCCGCTCTTAAAGAAATAACCGGTGGCAATTTTGTAAATATAAAGAACTTCTTTACCTGCACCAATTTTTAATACCGCCTTATTTACAGCAGATTATCAACGCCCCGCTCTAAAAGAAATGACCGATGACAATCATGTAAATATAAAGAACTTCTTCAGCCGCATCAACTTTTAAGACCGCCTCATTTACAGTGGAGTTTCTAGGCACCGGTTTTAAAAATATGACCGGTGGCAATTTTGTAAATATAAAGAACTTCTTCTAACGTTATAAATTCTTAAATATAATATTCAGACCGCTTAAAATAACCAACCGCTCTGAAAAATGTTAAAAAAATTAAAATATGGATTACATTATAGAGAAAACTCATACATCACCGACTTATACTTTCTACGGTCAAGAACAATAACCAGATAATTAAATCGTATAAAACTTTTAAGAGCGTATATATATAAACGATCGATCTTAAAGTTAATACTTTTAAGAGCGGATGTAACTTTTTCATTAATAACGGCTGGTTTTAAAGATATGACGATGACAATTTTGTAAATATAAAGAACTTCTTCTATCGTATAAATTTTTAAATATAATATTCAGGCCGCTTAAAATAACCAACTGCTCTTAAAAATGTTAAGAAAAAACATAAAATATGGATTACATTATGGAGAAAACTCGTACATCAACGACTTATACTTTCTATGGTCAAGAACAATAACGAAATATTTAAATATAATCATATAAAACTTTTAAGAGCGGACATATATAAATGATCGGTCTTAAAGTTAATATTTTCAAGAGCGAGCGTAACTTTTTCATTAATAAAGGCCGGTCTTAAAAATGGAAACATATATTTCTTCGCACGAAACCTTACTTACGACTTACATCTTACTGTCTGAACTCTGAAACCCCTGTTGTCTTTGCGAAACCCCATTTCCTGTTGCATTACGTCTATTTCTCGCCAACCACCACCTTCCTTTGTTACTCTCTCTCACTTTCTCAGGCGTTACTCATTCGCACCACTATTCTCTTACTTTATCGAAAATGAACGAAAAAAACCATTCTCGCCCTGTTCAGTCAATGCCAGTTACTGATATTACCAGTGTGAGCGAGAACCAACCCTTTTCTTCTCAAAATGAGCCTTGTGACCGCCCTGCATGCCGTGGTAGAAGAAGCACACGAATGAGCATCGTGTCCTTAAAATGGAACGCTGGGTCAAGGATCGAGATTCAATTTAATGAGAGGTTGCAACCTGTCGGTCCGAATAAACATGAATATAATAGTTATGTTGGCTATATGGCACGCAACAAGGTCAGCATTTTGATAGATGAGTGGAAAAATGTTGACCAACGCACAGTGAAGGATCCTATCTAAGACACTATCCGGCTTTCATACACTGTCCCTGACTCTGACAAGTTGAAAGCCAAGACCTTGTCTTATTGTGCCGATAGGTGGAGGAAATTTAAGACCTTTCTCGCCAACAAGTATATTTTTGCCGAGGTTCGACCTAATCATAATCCTTGGGACAAGTACACATTCATTGATCAACAAATTTGAGATCAATTTGTTCAACTTCGGTCCACTACTGATGCTTTGGTGAGTTCATATTTAATTTTGTTTGCCCTTTCTTTTTGCTTATTAACCTGTGCGGATATGTGAATGTTATTGTGTTTGTCTAATCCTATTAGTTAGATGGTTTAATGTGTGAGTAGAAGTATATATTCAAGTAAGTCAGAATTGAATTTGAGTATGATGGTTTAATGTGCGAGTATGCATGTCTTATATGGTAACTGTTATTATATTCTTAACTAGTTTTGTTATAGTAGGTAGTGGTTAGACATTGCTAGCTATTAGTAACTTAGTATCTTAGTTCTATACAATTCTACATCTTCCTTAAATTAAACGTTGAAACTTGATGAAGTGAATTTGACTAGTGTTTGAGGTTCATATGAAGCAAAAGTTCTATAATTTCTTTAAGTGAAATGACTTGAATTCATAATTAATAGTTGTTGTCAATTTTGATTCACAGAGAAGAAGGGCACAAGCACAGGAGATAGGGAGAAAGAATGATTGCCCGCATAGGGCTTCTCGCGGGGGATATGCAAAAGCAGAAGAAGAAATGATGGAGGCCGGCGGAAGAGATTGGAAGAAGAAGTTGAATCCAATCCTTCTGCTGTAGTTGATCAGCAGGCATCCCCGATACGTCGCGAGGATTTGTGGCTGTATATTCGGCGACCAAAAAAGGGCGCCTACATGAGTGAACAAACTCGTCTAGTTGCTGAGAGAATTGTAAGTATCATTTATTGTTATTTTTTAGTTACTAAACATGTTTCATTACTAAGGTTCTCGTTATCTGTATCTTACAGGAACATCTAAAAAAGAAAGAAGCAGAGGGATCTTTTGTGTCGGGCGGGAGGAATGATGTTCTGACCGTTGCAACCGGAAAATCAGATCACTCAGGGAGGGTAAGGCCGATCGGAGGACGGGTAGGCATAAAAGAATACTTTGGTAAAACCAAACGACTTAGGCAAAGTATGGTTACCCGGGAGGAGATAGACCAAACGGTTAGACAATTAAATGAGGAGGCAGCGGCCAAAGAACATGCACTGAAAGAGATGTTTGATGCCCAGATGAGGCTAATGAAGGAGGAAATGATGGAGATGAAGAGGCTTATTAGCTCTCGGCCAGAGACCAGTGTTCCCCTCACACATACACCTACACCTATGCAGCACAGCACCAGAGGGAGCTGCATTGTTGGACAGTCAGAGAAACATTGTGACCTGTACGTGGCAGAACCAACTAGACAATTAGTTGCTAAAGGGACTGCCCACAACTTGGGATCAATTGTACTCCACAAACAAATGGCTGATGGTGAAGTCAGAGTGTCAGTTGAAGAGGTGATCATTGATGCACCTCTCCCTCTCCCAACCGATCAGCTGAAGCGTGTGAGTGATGTCAAGGGAACCTTCATCTCTTGGTCGGTGAAGCTTGTAGATGTCTATACTCCTCCTGATGCTTCATCCCCTCCTCCAGTTCAATCCCCTCCTCAATCTTCATCCCCTCATAATAAAGTTGCATCCCCTCCTCCATCTCCATCCCCTCCTAATAAAGTTGCATCCCCTACTCTTGAGTTAGGGGCCATGGATAAAATATCCTAAATGCTATCCAAAGGAGAATTTGCATGTTAAGCGTGGGATATACAGGAAGTGGTAGGGGTTCCTCATGACCCTCAACCGGTTTTCTTTGACACCGCTAATACAAAGTCCCTGCTACTTCCTAGACAGGAGCTTACATCAGCAGTTATTCAAATGTGGTGTAGGTAAGTATCTTATTTTATGAGTACATAATTTAAATGCACCGTTTAGGGTTTAGGAACATGTATAATAATTCCATGATCGATGTCTTTATTGTAGGTTCATGCATCAAGATTTAAAGCAACAGGGCAGAATCAATGATTTTGGATTCTTGTGCCCAGTATATGCAAGCGAAGCCACCATGGAACAAAGACAGGAGTACATATCAAATAGGCTGTGTGAAGTGAGAAGGAAGGTGTACTTGTTTCCATATTGCCATAGGTACATATCACAATCGATCTCTTGTTGCAATTCAATTAATTCTATATAATATATCACTGAGTACTTTACTGCTTTGAATTTTCAGTGCCCACTGGCAGTTGCTCGTCTTGATCATGGACTCGAATACGGTGTTATTCTTATGCTTCACTCACGGCCAACCAGGGGTTTGTTGAAGCAGATCATCAACAGGTAAGCATGTCATTTTGATTCTCTTGTAAGAAATCTCTGATGTGAATTTTTAGCGAACATTATTGATAAATTTGTGATTTTGATGATAGTGCCATGAAGACCTTCCTAAACCAGGTCAGAAAAAAGCGAGGGAGTGAGCTCAAAGATCTTAGATGGCTCACACCAAAGGTTAGTACATATTTGGACACTGGCATACTGCCTTGTGAAGTTGGTCAGTAAGCTATATATATATATGCTCGATCTTATATATATTTCTTGTTCTTTTCAGACCCGTCGGCAACCAATCAGATCCAACTTATGTGGCCTGTACATAATGAAACACATGTATGATATTATCACCCAACCAGATAATAAACTCACTGCAAAGGTAAATGTATTTAATGTTACATATTATGGCTGAATTCAGTTTCTGTCTTAATTAATGTTACATATGAAATATGCATGCCAATTAATTCAGTTTCTTTCTTTGATGTTATACAGAGATTTTCCTCTAAGATTTCCTTTTCTGCTGATAAGGTGGACCACATACGCAGAGTGTTTTGTCAACATGCAATTGACATCATAGAGTAAATACAACAATCACAGTAATAATTCATTTGTAAATATATGCTTGTAGAGCAATAATTGTAATTACAGTCCTACATTAATTAATTTGTAAATTCATTCTGTAAATGAACAATTTTACAATTTGGGGCATTCTTTATATAATAAATATTTTATTCTTCCGAACAATTTTCTTAGCCTGTGTAATTTTGGCTTTCTGAACGTATATTGGATGGTGGATATTGCTTGAGTTTTGAGTTTTGGAGAGTTATAAGTAGCAGTAAGAGATTCTGAAAAGTATTCGTGACTTTTAGGACCATAAATTTATTAAAGAGACAGTCCTAAAGGTCTTTGCTTTTTTTAAAAAATTAATCCTTGATTTTAGGACCGTATGTTTAATACATATCTGATCTTAAAAGTCTTAGAAAGGTGACGACACTTTTAGGAACACATATTAATGAAATAGACGGTCCTAAAGGTCTTCGTTTTTTTTAAAAAACTATGCCTTGAATTTAGGACCGTATGTTTGATACATATCTAGTCTTAAAAGTAACTTTTAAGACCGCATATTTATTAAAAAGATGCTCCTAAATGTCTTTGTTATTAAGACCGCACATTTATATAACATCCGGTCTTAAAAGTCTTCAATATTTCTAAACTAAATATGGCTAGATATTTAGGATTGTCTATTTGTTAAATATTCGATCTTAATAATCTTCCTATAAATAGAAAGGATGACTCACTTTATAAGACAAATAATTGGGGTTCAGAAACACTTCGAGTTTCTGGCGTTCAGCTCAAGCTTAGGACCCTCGTCGTCGTCAGTTTTACCTCTCCAGAAGCTTAAGAGCATTGTCGGAAAAAGAAGTAAGATAATGGAAATTTTCAGCTCTGGGTGTGGTAAAACCGACGGCAACGATGGTCCAGGCTTCAGAAGAGTTGTCACTGTGTTTGTTTTTATTCTTTAAAGGTAAAAGTTGTCTTTTTTTCGCTTTGTTTTATATGTTGTTAACTTTATTTTATGAACTTTTATCCTTAATCACATTTCAGTTATGGTTTTGTTTGTTTCCTTTTTGTCTGAAACAACTGTGTTTGTTTTTATTCTTGAAAGGTAAAAGTTGTCTTTCTTTTCGTTTTGTACGTTGTTAACTGTATTCTGTGAACTTTTATCTTTCATCACTTTTCAATTATGGTTTTGTTTGTTACCTTTTTTTCTGAAACAAAATCGAGACAACGAAAGTATACTATAATCAGACAATCGAAATGGGAAAAAAAATTATTTATCATTTTTTTTCCTGGCCGCTGTGGGGCAGGATGAGTACAAACATAAAAAAAACATAAAAATATTTAATCCCCCCCGTCGTTGTCGGAGGGGAGGGAGGGATCGGAGGAGAGGTCGGAGAGGTCGTCGTCAGAGAGATTGTACTGACGTCATTAGCGTCAAGTAACATGTTCAGCTTGTTGTTGACGACGTGGTAGACCTGAAACATTTGGCCCATGCGTTGATCTATATGATCAACTATATGATCAACGCAGGCCAGGAGGTGCTACATTATCTGTCGAGCAGAGGGGTTTGGAGGCGGCGGCGGAGGATACGGAGATGGCTGTTGAGGAGGAGGATTATTTGGTGGCGGCGGCGGTGGTGCAGCGAGAGGACCATTGCTGTGTATTCCTGGTGGTGGGGGAGCGGCCATTATGGAGGTTATAGGAGTGATTGAGAAAAATGTTGTTAGTTCTCTATGTGTTTTGATGATAACTGACAATTGTAAACTAAATTTGAAGTTTGTCTTTGGTAAGTTGTAAAACTTACTATTCAAGGCAAACTCGAGTCTAGGTAACAAAACTCGAGTTTGGACTTGACAGACAGAAGCTCAGTTTTTACAAAGCTGGCCAAACTCTAGTTTGTGTAAGACAAACTCGAGTTTGCATTACACAGAGAGCAATCAAAATTCTTAAGAACTGTAAACTCGAGTCTATATTTTGGAAACTCGAGTTTAGGATCAAACAAAAGCTTCAATGCTTTATCAAGATTTCAAAACTCCAGTTTCATATCCACAAACTCCAGTTTACCAAATACAAAAGTCTTCAAGTTTAAAGTTTTCAACTGAAACTCGAGTCTGGACGTAGAAGACTCAAGTCTGGGTTATAACAGAGACACTCGAGCTCTTGTTTATTTTGTAAACTCCAGTTTTGATTTCAAAGACTCCAGTTTAAGCTTAACAGTAAGTTTTCAAAGTTTCAGCTACCACTGAAACTCAAGCCTAGTTTATGGAGACTCGAGTTTAGGACAAATTAAAAATACTTGAGTTATTACTTATTACATGATTTCTAAACTCCAGTTTTGAAAACGAAAACTGCAGTTTGAGCCCTCAAAGATGTTTCAAATGTTTCAGTTCACACTGAAACTCGAGTCAAGATCTTGGTGACTCGAGTTTAGCTCAAACAGAAAACACTCGAGTAAATGACTGATTTGAAAACTCCAGTTTGGAAAATGGAAACTCCAGTTTACACTTATGGAGATATTTCAAAAGTTTCAGTTTTCACAGAAACTCGAGTTTTGGATATCAAAACTCGAGTCTGGATCATACAGAGAGCTATACAATATTTCAGGTCTTGTAAACTCCAGTCTGCAATTCTAAACTCTAGTTTTGAAGGTGTGAACTTAAAATTAAGATTTTCATAAAAGCTTCAAACTCGAGTCAGTCACTAAATGACTCGAGTTTAGCCATGTGTTCAAAATCCCATTCAAGACCAAATCGCGACTTTCTTCTCTGTAAGAATGAAACTCGAGTTAGCTTTTGCAAACTGCCAGTTTAGACCAATGCTCAATAGTCATGTCTTCTGGATGAACCTCAAACTCGAGTCTAGGATTATAAACTCGAGTTTGCATCAGAGATTTTGAAAAACCAGATTGAATCAATCTGCGAAATCATTATGGGTTAATCTAAAATTATCATATCTTGTTGTATTATTATTCCTAATGTTTTTGATCAAGTTTTTGATAAGTTTCAGACAGTTTCATCACAAGATCAAGGTGAAATCAAGATCCAGCATAAGTGCATTTAATGAAGAACCAAGAACAGGGCTGATTCTTCTCCCTTATCCCAGATGTTTAGTTCAGACTGTTGTAACACATTAAGATCATCTCAAACGGTCGAATTAAGATCATGGAATGACTAAAAATCTGGAAGACATTTTGCAACAACACATTCCAGGATTTCAGCAAAGAATTAAAAGAACAGAGCAAAATATGCAACTGTCATTTCCCAGATTTGCAGCTGAACGTTGGAGAAGATATTGCAACGGCTAGCTCATCTAGCTAGGCTATAAAAGGCTATGAAGACACAGAGCAAAAAACAACGAAGGTATACTTGAACACATTCGCATTTTTTGGTCTGTATTGTGATTCTTTTATCTGTTCTTCAGTGATTATCAATATTCACTCTTTTGAGAGATTGAAATTCTTTTAAAGTATTTGGTTGTGTAAACTCAAGGTTGTGGAACTTGAGTTGGGTTGTTTAAATTACAAGGTGTAAGGGGGAGCAAGTCTTAAGTGATTAGGATTGTGTCTTATCTTCATTGTTGTAGTTAAAAACCTGTTGAACTAGTGGAAACGCCCAGAAGGTATCTAGGGACTGGACGTAGGTCAAGGTTAAGACCGAACCAGTATAAATCCTGTGTGTATGAGCTTTTCTTTCTCTACTCTTTCATTATTCATTTCTTAAGCTTTATTTTTTAAAAATCCCCAATTCACCCCCTCTTGGTGATTTCTTCCACTTTCAAATGTGAAGAACGTAAAGTAACAGCGAGTTTAAATAGAGAAGCCATCCTGAAGAATTTGAAACGCGGGAATCGTTACCAAGGAGATGCATAGTTCATCAGAATACGAGGAGACGCCTAGTTGGGAAGTTTATGTGGAAGCCGAAGAGACTCTGAATCATTCATTTAAAAAGAGTGTCTCTGGTGTACGTCTCTCACTTGAGAAGAATGAACTTTCAAAAATTTATTATTTTTTTAAAAAAAATTAATAGACTTTTAGGACCAGTTATAATATAAATGATCGGTCTTAAAGGTAATTGAATGGAAAAATATTAATAGACTTTTAGGACCGGTTATAAGATAAATGATCGGTCTTAAAGGTATTTTAATGAAATAAATAAATAATAGACTTTTATGACCATTACCTCGTAACTTAAGTCCTGCCTTTATTGTCCTCCACACGCTTTCTCTCTGTCCTTCTTAACTTAAGTCCTCATTACCTCGTAACTCCACACTACGTAGCTCTCTGCCCATCATTCCCCAACTGCTCAAACAATGGTTATATATAAGCAGACAACCCCTCACAGGAGTACTCCTGAAGCTCGTGCCCACGCCAGATCTCTCGTGGGTTCTCTTCCAGTGCGTCGTTCCATTCCGACGAAGGAGTCACGGGTTGTTGGATCCATTGTTATTTCAGATGATGAAGAGGTTGACGGCACCCTCCAGCCTTCAGACCACGAAGAAGTTCCTGCTCCCCCTCCCTAACCTCCTGGTCCCAACGCTCCCTTGGTTGATGATTATGATGCGAGACTGAGGCGCATATTACAGGAATGTGCTGATATCCGGCGCGAAATTGCTGTTGTTGAAGCCTCCTTCTCCAAGACATTAGATGATAACATGGACTAGGATTTTTAGTCGCATTATAATTTTTTTTTGTTAATCTTCAGTTTGTTGTTCTTATTTTTAGTTGCATGTTGTCATAGTGATCTAAATATTAATAAGAACGAAGATTATATTTTATTCTCCATTCTCCAGTTCTTTTTTATTTTCATTCAATTGCTGCAGCAATTTTTCTTTTTAATATTAAAAAGTATTTGACTTTTAAGACCGCAGTTTTATTAACCATACGGTTCAAAATTAAATGAATTTGAAGAATGCAGTATTATAAAACTCTGGTCTTAAAAGTTTCAATATAAATTCAAATGAAATTATTTTTACGACCGCAGTTTTATAAAACTTCGGTCTTAAAGAGTTCAATATAATTTAAATACATCTTTAGGATCGTATTCCTTTGCATTGACAAGTCTTAATAATATCCCATATAATAAATGTCTCTCTCGCGCCACTCACACGGAAAAATTAAATTTCCCTTTATGAACTTCTCTCGTCTAGCCGAAAGTGATTACTCTGCTTCTGTCTCCATTGTTTGTGTGTTGCTTTGTCGCTACTTTGCGTTCCACTATCGACAACAACTTTATGGTTCCTTGGCTCAACATCTAAAGGCCAAGCTGTACGAGTTGTATCAGCTATATAACTGTATATTTTTCCTACTTATCGTTCTGGGTTTTCCATGGGTTGACCAAAATTGATGAAATCTTCTTTTGGGACCTACCCAATTGACCAACAAGTGTTTTCAGGTTACTCTTACTTTCTGCAACATTAACATTCGTGGTAGGAGAAGAGAGACTCAGCAAATGCATTTGACTGGTGAGTGCACGAGACCTACTTGCGATACGTTTAATTTCCTCGTCATGCATTTATTTTGCTTCTTGATTCACTGTCATACATTTATGACCATAAGACAGAACCTACATTTAGCTTATATACGCATTTGTAGTTGGCTTATTTTATATGCAAGTTTCTGTTTTTACGGATTATGTTATATGTTAAATCTTTCTGTCCATAAGAATTGTACTATGGATCGCAGTTGGATAAATGCTTTATGGACGAGTGTTGAATATCAGAATGGGGTTAGGAAACTTATAGAATTTGCTAAACAAAACGCCCATGATGATAGTAGGAAGTTTTATTGCCCTTGTGTACGATGTTTTAATGAGAGGCGACTAAGTCCTGAAGTTATACACACACATTTAGCTTGTCAAGGATTTTGTAAGACCTATACAGTATGGGTATGACATGGTGAAAAAATGCCAAGTGGGTCTCAACACGGAGAAGTGACATCTGATGATAATGACGCTGATATGGATGATCGCATAGAGGATATTATTCGTGATGTAGGAAAAGAGGCTTTTCATCAATCACATGCATATGGTAATATGTGCAGTGATGCAGAGACCCCACTATACCCTAGGTGTAAGAAATACCAACTGTTGAACGCTGTATTGAAATTGGTCAGCCTGAAGGCACGTCATGGGTAGAGCGACAAGAGTTTTTCTGAAATGCTTGAGGCTTTTAAGAACATGCTTCCGGATGATAATGTGTTGCCTCACCGATACTATGATGCTAAGAAAATATTTTGTCCACTAGGGATGAAGTACAAAAAGATCCACGCATGCCCGAATGATTGTGTGTTGTATAGGAACGAGTTAGAAGAGAAGCTGAATTGTCCAATATGTGAAACCCCAAGGTACAAGTCAAATAAGGGCCTGAAAAAGTGTTGTGGTATCTTCCAATCATACCAAGATTCAAGCGCTTGTTCGCTAATGAAAATGATGCAAAAAATTTGTGGCATGCAAATAAGAGGATTTCTGATGGAAAGATTCGACATCCTGCCGATTCATCTCAATGGAGGAAAATCGATCAATTATTTCCGACCTTCGGCCAAGAAACTAAGAACCTTAGGCTTGCCTTTAGCATGGATGGCATGAATCCATATGGAAGCCTTAGCAGCATACATAGTTCCTGCCCTGTACTCCTAATTATTTACAACTTATCTCCTATGTTATGCATGAAACGAAAGTACATCATGCTGTCCATGTTGATTTCGGGACCAAAACAACCCGGAAACGACATTGATATTTACCTTCAGCCCCTGATTGAAGACTTGAAAGGGTTGTGGGAAGAAGGTGTCGATGTTTTTGACTCTTTCAAGAAGGAGGTCTTCAAAATGAGAGCCATGATATTTTGTACCATAAACGACTTCCCAGCATATGGGAACTTGTCAGGGTATAGTATAAAAGGCCATAAGGCATGTCTGATTTGTGAAGAAGGCACACGCTACCATCAACTTCAACATGGAAGAAAGACGGTTTATCTTGGACCCATATCGTCAATTGAAGAAAGCCTTTCTTGGTGGCCAAGAGCATGAAGATGCTCCGGTGGCATTGACTAGGGAGCAAGTGTATGCAAAGGTGAAAAATATAAGTGTCGTCTTCGGTAAGACTACAAAGGGTAGAAAGGAAACAAATATATGGAAAAAGAGATCGGTATTCTTCAATCTTCCATATTGGCGCAACCTTGATGTGAGACACTGTATTGATGTCATGCATGTGGAGAAGAACGTATGTGATAGTATTGTTGGCATGCTTCTCAACATACAAGGTAGCATAAAGGATGGTGTGAAGGCAAGATTGGATTTGCAAGAAATGGGAATACGCGAAGACTTACATCCAAGGCCATATGGTAACAGAACTTGTTGTCCCCTGGCTTCTCATACTTTGTCTAAGGATGAGAAACGTAGTTTTTGTGAGTGTTTGCATGGCACAAAAGTTCCGTTGGGGTATTCTTCAAATTTTAAGAGGCTTGTATCAATGAAGGACTTGAAATTGGTAGGCCAAAAGTCTCATGATTGTCATGTCTTGATGCAACAGCTCCTCCTAGTAGCCATTCTAGGCATAGCCGAGTATGATCTTCGACACATTTTGACTAGGCTTTGTTTGTTCTTCAATGCTATTTGCAGTAAAGTGTTCGAGATTGAACAATTGGATGAATTGGAGAATGAATGATATCTTATCTTGTGCCACCTTGAGAGGCTTTTTGTTCCTTCATTTTTTGACATCATGGTTCATCTAATTGTTCATCTAGTGAGGGAGATCAAGTTGTCTGGTCCCGTCCATTTACGATGGATGTACCCAATTGAAAGATCTATGAAATTCCTAAAAGGGTACGTGAAGAACGCATACCGGCCAGAAGCATCAATTGTTCAGAAGTATGTATCTGAAAATGCCATGGAATTTTGTCAAAATTATTTGGCCAAAGTAAGACATATCGGGCTTCTAAAACATCAGCATGCTGAAAGGGGTAAATGGGGGGCCTCAGTTAATAGAGTGGATCCTGATGAATTGTCACAAGCCCACTTATACATCTTGAATAATGTTGATGAAGTTCAGGCCAACATAGCTGCCCATAAAGAAGCTGTGAGGAAAGAAAATCCCCGAATGACTGAACAAAGGTTGATTATGGAGCATAACAAAACATTTGTAAACTGGTTCAAACAAAAGGTCGAGGGAGAGGAATCTGTTTCTGAGACAATGAAATGGTTAGCACGTGGTCCTGAAGTTGATGCCCTGAGTTGGAATTCGTATGTGATCAATGGTTACACATTTTACACGAAGTCCCTAGATGAGAGGAGCACCGTCCAAAACAGTGGTGTAATGTTAGAGGCTGAATCTATGCACTTCTCCAATTCGAAAGACAAGCAGCCTAAATTGGCAGTCACGCCATATTATGGGGTTATTGAAGAGATTTGGGAGGTGGACTATGTCTTCTTTAGATTTCCCATTTTCAAATGCAAGTGGGTTAATGTCAACAGTGGTGTTCAAATCGATCGGCTCGGATTTACATTAGTCGATCTCAATAGTACAAGTTTTGGAGATGAACCTTTTATTATGGCAGACTGGGCAAAACAAGTTTTTTATATTACCGATCAAGCAAATAAAATGTGGTCTGTAGCTCTCCAAGGTAAAAGGGTCATCGATATTGATGAGGAAATTCATGCAAATTATGGTCTTCCTGACAGTACTCCTTTTTCAAGGGGTCTACCGGACATGTACGAAGAAGATGAGGCGGATAATGAACCCAACATAAGAAATGATCATCAAGAAGGGATATGGGAGGATATCCCTTTATAAATGTTAAGGTAAATTTAAAGTTTTAACTGTATTATATTCCTTCTATGTTTTTAACCGATGTCACTGACTCTATGAAGTTTGTTCTTGTTTTATGTTTGTGGCAACTGGATCCAATTCAATACTCTCAACCGAGGAAGCTGTAAAGCTACAGAAGCAATATATATCTTGAAAATTTGGCCCTCAAAGATCAATGTTAAGGTAAATTTTCTCTAATATGTAACAACCAACTTAATCAGTAACGGATTTTATTATCTCTGGATTTTTAATATTGAAGTGTTGATTATTGTTTCTGCTCAGTCACACAGAGAAGAGATCATACTAGAACTCCACAAAACTTATCAGGATCCTGTTAAGGGAGTTGTACATGGTGGAATGATCACGGAGTTGTTGGGTGGGAATCTGATGAAGGCATGGTGAATATTGGGCATGTATGTTGATTTAAGTGTACCGTGTACGTGGTATATTTTATTGCAACAACTTATTGTATTTGTATTTGTAACTCATGGTCAATAATATTTGTATTCTAGCTACGATATGCTTTTTCCTAATTTAATTTATTCATAATTGTTCATAGCTTGTAGATTAAAGTGTAGCCTTTTCTGTGCTGGATTGGCTTGTATAGATTTGTGTATAGATCATTCAATTTATCCACAATTATATTGTTCATAGCTTGTAGCTTAAAGTATACCGTTTTATGTGTTGGATTGGCTGGTATGGATTTGTGTATATAGATGATCAATAAGAACAGAACAGGGAAAAAATGCAGGAAACTTTAGACCGATAAAACAAAAACGTCGATCTTAAAAGTTCAACTTTTAAGATCGGATGTTCTCGGATTTACTTAAATGCGCGGTCTTAAAGGTTATGCGACATATTTGATATGCGGTACTAAAAGTTGGTCTTACAAGACCGTTGGTTTTAATATGCTCAGTCTTAAAAGTAAATCTATAAGACCGGACGTATTAATCAATCAGTCTTGAAAGTGAGTTTTTTAAGACCACGTATAATTATTTTTGTCCGGTCTTAAAATATAGAACTTTTAAGAGCGGTTAAATTTTTGTTTGGTCTTAAAAATTGAGTTTTATGACCGACAAAAAAAAATTTCGGTTGGATTTAGTATCACTTTTAAGACCTAGTGTTTTTAAATATCTGGTCTTAAAATAGTTTATTTAAGACCAGTTGACATCTGCTCTTAAAGATATACTTTTAATACCGGCTGGAACAAGACCAGCCGCGAGTCCGGTCTGCGGATGCCTCTTTTGTCCGGTCTTAAAAGCTTTTTTTGCACCCGTGTATGTTCCTATGTGTGTGTGTCGAAAGGAAAGAAAGAGGAAAACTTTTTGAAATATATGTGTATGTGATCCTGTGTGTATGTCGAGTCTGCAAGAAGAGGAACTTTTGATATATATGTTTGTGTATGAGTATGAGTGTGTGTGTGTGTGTGTGTGTGTATATATATCTTTTGGTTTTAAAAACATGCAGCACGAAAAGAAGCATTAGTGAGGGTAATCATAAATAAGTCACTAAGGGTCAGGGGAGGAAGAAAACGCATAAGAGTATATAAGTGTGTGTGTAGCGTGTTTGCTTGCTGAAGAACTAAGAAGAAGAAATATATATACATATATGTGTTAAACCGTGAGAAGTTCAGAGAATAAAGAAGGAATGAGTAATATATATGAGTGTTGGGTTTTGCCTCTGTTTGTGGTTTTGCTGCACATATATTAAAAGAGAAAGGAATTGGTTTATACTTGTCTGTGAGTGTATCGAGCAAAGAAAAAGAAAGAGTAATATAGGTATTTATATATGGCTGTAAGTGTGAATGTTTGCTGGAAGATCTTGTTTATAAAAGACAAAAGTGAAACTAAATATATACGTGTGTGTGTTCTTGTATAAAGAACACTAAATATTTAATAATAATTAACACTATTGACAAGGTTAGTCTTTAATGGATTAAATGAATAGATTAAATCATATTTTTGTATGATGATAAACATTTATTGGTTTTAAGTAAATAGAAATAATAACATATGTGTATGTTAAGTCACCATAAATTTCCTGAGTGTTTCTAAATAAATATATATATTTATAGGAAGTGTTTAATGGTGGTTAGTATTTATAGGCTCTAATTAATCATCTAGAATACTAAGTTAAAAGAGGAATAATTAAACATTGATAATAAAAGGAGATTGGTAAATAAATAAATGTGATTCTTAAGAAAGAGGAAGTGGTTAATAAAGGGGAATAAATAAAAAGAGTTATTGATAATAATGATAATGATAATAATTTTATTATTATTATTATTATTGTTAGAGAAAAATTAAGGGAGTAATTATTATTAACCCTTCAAACTAATTTACATAATTAGTTTAATTGCGATTCGAATAAGAGATTGATAGCGATGATAAACATTATTTTTAGGCAGACCCAGATATTGTTCTGATCCCAACAACTTCAGTACAGAAGAAGGATACACGGTCAAGGTAGGTAACTTTAATCTTATAATCATGTATGTTAATGTTATGCAATTATTAGCTGATCATGTATGCTGGTTGAATTACTTGTTTATATTTTCCTGACCATGGATTTGAGGCTGCGATCTCATGGGGCTGCGTGTCCTAGATAAGGGTTGCGGTCCTTGGCCGTTAACTACGGTTACGATTATGTGTAATTTCTTCCATGCTTTAACATGTGTTATTATGTCATATTTATTTTCATACATGTGCATGAGACTAACTGTTACCCTAGGGTCCATTCACTTGAACTCCAGATCACATGAAAGATACAGGGACCAGTTCGGGATCAAATGACAAGAAGCAGCTGTAAGGACCATAGCAATTGGAACTTCCTAGAAAAATAGGAATAGTTAGACTGTATTATTGTTTATCATTCGTCTGTTTTGGATTAATGTATTAACATCCCTCTATGGGATAGATATCGAATCGCGAAAAACTAGCCCGTACTTTCATACTATTGTAATTTCAAAAACTTCGATTACGAAATCAAGTCGTCCAAATCTCTTCGATCCTTTCCGCGTCAACTCTGATGAAATAAAGGCCCCAAAGGCCAGGCGTCACAATACACAAACAAATACACTTGATTACTTGTTTTTTCCTTTTGCCTTTCAAAATGTACATACAAGCCAGTTTTTTACATGGGTTTTACAAATAACAGATATAATAAAAGTCAGATTGTAGATGTGATTTATGTTTGGGATAACAATGGTAAAAGTGACTTTTTCTTGATGGCCTCTTATTTGAAATAGCGTTTGAAAAATCAGATGACATGCAAAATAACTGAAAATAACATGAATCTTAATATTAGATAATACATACATACATATATCTATATATATATATATATATATATATATATATATATATGTTAGTTGTATAAATTGTGATAATTGAAGATAAAAATTTAAATTTGATAAAAAAATAAATTATTATTAAAAATTGAAAAAAACTCTAAAGTACTTCATTAAATATATTCTAATGGATAAATTATAATGCTTATAAATATATATTTAATAGTACATTGCTTATTGAATCGCCTATGCTTAACATTTTTGTCCAAAAGCTGAAAAAGTCACATCAAAAGCTAAAAAACAATGACTTCTATCATAAGTGGATTTTTAACAAAAGCCTATCTACCCTTGAAGCTATCTCAAATGGATTAGTTTTTTTTTTTTTTAAAGATGGAATATCACCTAAGAGGGGGGTGAATTGGGTGATTTAAAATTTTTTTCTTAATCCTCTGGATTTACTAGGTAAAATAGGGATAAACAGAGAAGAGTAGAGAAAGGATAGAAACCAGAAATTTATACTGATTTGATCCAAAATCTTGACCTACGTCCATTTCTCATACTCTCTGGGATTTCACTATCTCAAGAACTTATCACACACTCTATACTCTTAGAGTAATTCTCTCACCAGAACTTACTCCCCCTTACAAACCGTAATCAATTAACTCAATCTCAAAGGTTCCACAACCTTGAGATTAATACAAAAATGATAAGTTGAAAAGCTCTCTAAAAGAGTAGATGAATAATCATTGAAGTGTATGTATATCCGAAAATATTACTCAAAGGTTAGAAACAATAAATGCTAATTTTCACAAATTAAATGTACAACGTTTCAATAGGTGGAGAATTCAATGCTTCTGGCTTTTATAGTTGATGGCATTTATGACCATTGAGAAACTTCATGAATTATCCGTTGTGATTGATAAAAATGACCATTGAGACTGATTATCCTTTACCGTTGCTCAAATGAATTCTTTCTTCAATCAGCATTGTAATTCCATGTTGACATTCCTTGTTTCATTTGTCCATTGGGACTGAATATTGGAAATGGAAAGGAAGAGGTTGCAATACTTTAAGATTCTTAGAGAGTTAGTTGTCTAATTCCGGCATTCATCTTTGCTTTGCATTTAATACTTTTGACACATAATTGCTTTATTGCAATTTGGTGTTAATCCATATCAAAATCAATTGAAACTCATTAACAAACTGATTAAACATGGTTAGGAATAGTAATGAGTAAGAATATAAGACATTCTAAGTCATAATCAGAGATTTAGATATTACGGACACGTTTTTCAATGTTTAGAAACATGACTTGAGTCACAATATCTTGACTCGAGTTACCATGACTGGAGTCATATAATTTGACTAGGGTCTACTTTGATTGAAACTTAGAAAAACATAGAGCTAAAGAAATGATGATTGGAGTCATCACAATATGACTGGAGTCATCTAAGGTTACAGAACACTTGAGTAGCTCTCCATATTAACATGGCTAGAGTCATTTAAAGATGACTAAAGTCATTAATATTTTCAAAATACCTGGGTGCGTCTCTATGCTAACATGATTGGACTCATGGTTAAGTGACTCTTGTCACTTAATAACTCAGCACATATGAGGGCGCCTCTGAGCAAATATGACTGGAGTTTACTAGTCTTGACTCGAGTTATGTCAGTTTTTACAAAGTTTTATATTGGGTTTAAGTTGTAAAAAAACTTTTGCTACAGTAGATGACTCTAATCTTTTAATGAATGACTGGAGTCACATTTGACCGTGGGAAAAGACTGAGTTTGAAATTTGCTTAGAGTGACTGGAGTTACAAAATATTGACTAAAGTCATTTAGCTTCAAGGCATTTTGCAAATAAGAGGTTATGACTAGAGTCATCTAACTTGAAAAACGATTTGCAACAAGAAGTTATGACTAGTCATAATAAATTGACTGGAGTCACTCATCATTTATCGGTTTTAAAACAGATAGCAATGACTCGAGTTATATGAAGATGACTCGAGTCATCTTGCATCAGAGAAACTAGTTACTGAACAAGGCATTATCTTTAACAATGAAAGGATCTTATACTTAGTTTAATGACAATATTTTTAATTTACAATTATCAATTACTATCAAAACACATAAAGAACTAACATTTTTTTTCCACTAGGCTTCTGCTTCCCAGCACTGGTGTCTTTATGGTGTTTTGGTGCTATGCCAAACATGCACAAAGCTATATATATATATATATATATATATATATATATATATATATATATATATATATAATTAAACTAATGTATGTTTATGAAAGTACTCTTATACTTAATTAAAGGTCAAAATTTATTGTATAAAGAGATTCTCAGGAGAAAAGAAGGTAAAGAATTATGAATATCACCTTTCATAATTTGATGGCTAGGAACAATCAAGTAATTATTTGAAGGTTTCTAACAGTCAAATATATACATTTTTTAGTAGTGATATTATTATATTTATAAGTTGTGAACTTTACATGGAAGCATATTTTTCTTATGTTATTATCTTTTCAATTGCAAGCATGTTGGTTTTAGAAAAGAAATTGCATTCATGTTGTAGAATCTATTTTCTTTTGCTGACCTCATGGTCATATTTACTATTCAATGAGTGAATGTCCAAAATTCGGTACTTTGAAAGACGCTAATAATCCCCATACAATCACAAACCCAAAGTCAAAAAGTTTAGGCTAGAAAAATAAGACAATATTGATTACCTTGAAAGGCTTGGATTTCCCATATACCAAGAGTTAGCTACATATATGATCTTGAACTCACTCCCAGAAAGTTATGACCAATTTATCATAAGCTATAACATGAACAACATGGAGAAATCAATTTCTGAATTGCATGGGATGCTAAAAACAGCTGAGCAAGGCCTTAAGAAGAGGCCCATCACTATTTTGATGGTTTAGAAAGGAAAAGGTATGAAAAGAAAGGCAATGGCAAAACAAAAGGGTAAAAGCTCAGCTAGTAAGACCAATAAGTCAAACAGACCCGAACTTAAGCCTGCAGCCAAGAAGCCAAAAACCTCTGAAGGATGGGGTCTGCTTCTTTTGCAATGAACTTGGTCATTGGAAGATGAATTGCAAACTCTACATCGAAGATTTGAAAGGACAAGAAGGATAGCAGGGCCATCGCTTCAGGTATCTATGTCATAGATATTCACTTCTTTACTTCCTCAACATGAATATCAGATGCTACATGTAGTTCTCGCATTTGTATAAATGTGCAGGATCTCAAATATAGTAGAATATTGAATGGACATATCTATGACACAAACTACCAAAAAGATCAAGTCAAATTATTTGAATCCGACTTACCTATGGCACTATTGTCTAGACCATATAAATGAGAAACGGTTTTGGAAACTCCATCAAGATGGATTTCTTCACTCATTTGATCTTCAATCATTTGATACATGTGAGTCTTGTTTATTGTGAAAGATGACAAAGGCATCTTTTACTGGGCATAGCGTGAGGGCCACTGATTTATTGGGCCTCATACATACTGATGTGTCTGGACCAATGAATACATTTGCCAAAGGAGGTCATTTATACTTCATTACATTTATAGACAATTTTAGTAGGTATAAGTATATCTACCTAATGAAACATAAGTCTGAGGCTTTTGAAATGTTCAAAATATTCCAAAAAAAATGAAGTGCAAAACCATCTTTGCAAAATAATTAAGGCACTTCAATCTGATCGAGGTGATGAACATTTGATCCAAAAGTTCACTGACCATCTTAGAAATTGTGGGATCATCTCACAACTTACTCCTCCAGGGACACCTCAATGAAATGGTGTTTATAAGCGAAAGAATCAAACTTTATTAGATATTGTTTGATCTATGATGAGTCAAACAGATCTTTCGTCGTCCTTTTGAGGTCATGCCCTAGAAAAAGCTACGTTCACACTAAATCATGTTCCATCAAAGGCAATTGAAAAGATACCATATGAGATATGGATTGGAAAGAAACCCAATTTGTCATTTCTTAAAATTTGAGGATGTGAGGTTTACGTTAAACAACAGGCCTCTAATAAATTTTCATCTAGATCCTCAAAATGCCTTTTTGTGTGGTATCCTAAGGAAACTAAAGGATACTATGTCTACAATCCTACTAATCACAAAGTATTTGTTATCTGGAATGGTGTCTTTCTGGAGAAAGAGTTTATCTCTAAAAGAATCAATGGGAGTAAGGTGAATCTTGAAAAAGTTCGAGAGTCACAAGACAACGTAGAAACACAAATGGAAAACAGAGAAGACTCACAGCAAGTTGATGAGCTTGCTCTAATAACACAAGGCCCACGAAGGTCTGATAGGACATGGCAAAAGCCTCAGAGATATGCACTTCTGACTACTGGAAGTAGTGATATCTTACTCATTGAGCAGAATAAGTCAACTACCTATCGAGAAGTCATAGTAGGACTAAACTCCGAAAGATGATTAGATGCCATGAAGTTTGAAATGCAATCCATGTACGACAATAAGGTATGGACCTTAGTCGATCCACCTGAAGGTGTAAAAAACCATTGGGTGTAAGTGGGTTTTCAAGGAGAAAACTGATATGGATGGCAAAGTAAGTGTCTTTAAAGCACGACTGGTTGCAAAATGATTCACTTAAACACATGGTGTGGACTATGATGAAACCTTTTCCCCAGTTGCAATGGCCAAATCAATCAGAATCCTTCTTTCCATAGCATAATATTATGACTATGAAATATGACAAATAGACATCAAAACAACCTTCCTTAATGGAAAGATATTTGAGGATATGTACATGACACAACCTGAAGGCTTTGTGCGTCTAGAGGAATTTGGTAAAATTTGCAAGCTTCAAAGATCCATTTATGGATTAAAGCAAGCATCTCAGAGTTGGAATCATCGTTTTGATAAAGTAGTCAAAGAGTTTTGATTCATTCAAAACATTGATGAACCTTGTGTTTACAAGAAGGTTAGTAGGAGCACAATTGTACTTCTGGTGCTTTATGTAGATGACATCCTACTCATTGGAAATGACATCCCTACCTTGCAGAGTGTTAAGTCTTGGTTAGGAAAGTCTTTTTCAATGAAAGATTTAGGTAAAGCCACTTACATCCTAGGGATTAGGATCTATAAAGATAGATCTAAGATGTTAATAGGCCTAAGTTAGAGCACATACATAGACAAGATACTGCATAGATTTAGTATGCAAGATTCAAAAAAGGGTTACATGTCCATGTCTCATGGCATCATCTCAGTAAAGATCAATGTCCTAGTACACATGATCAAAGAGATCGCATGAGTAAGATTCCATATGCCTCTGCCATTGGATCTATCATGTATGTCATGTTATGTACTCTATCAAATGTCTCATTTTCCTTAAGTATGACTAGCAGATATCAACAAGATCCCGGTGAGGGTCATTGGACTGCTATCATGAATATCCTAAAGTACTTAAGAAGAACAAATGACTTATTATTAGATTGGGTGATGAGCTTTGTTTAACTGGTTACACAGATGCAAGTTTCCAAACTGACCAAGATGATCTAAGATCGCAATCTGGATATGTATTCCTTTTGAATGGTGGTGTGGTAAGCTGGAAGAGCTCTAAGCAGAGTACTGTAGCAAATTCTACAACAGAAGTTGAGTTTATAGCAGCATCAAATGCAGCTAAGGAAGCTATTTGGATCAGAAAGTTCATTACTAAATTAGGGGTGGTTCCTACCATCTCAAATCCAATAGATCTGTTCTGTGACAAAGCAGGGCTATTGTGCAGGCCAAGGAGTCTAGATCACATCAAATGACCAAGCATATATTCAGGCATTTTCATCTTATCAGAGAAATCAATGATAGAAGTGACATAAGAATATGCAAAGATGAAATAAGACCAGTATGACTTCGATAAGATATAGAGATACAAATCAAAGCTTAGGCACTTGTAAGAGTACAAGATGCGGGACTGACTCACTATGAGAAAGTTGCATAGATCAAGTCATAAGTTTTTCTCATATATAACCATGTCACAATGCCCTTTGACCTGAGATCATCGTGGATTCCTACATGAGAGTTGCTGATCTTTGACCTTGTCAAAAGTCACCTTTGACCGGGTGATGATAAAGGCTTTGATTGCGATTAGTGGCTTTTATGTAGAGCAATATGAATGGTCAAGATGGAATTTGTCCCTCACATTTGTAGAGAGATAATACTGGGCCCCTTGATGAGTGAGTCTAAGAAATGTATGGCCATACTATGATGAAAAAGGGTTTCCATTTCAATTATTAAATTACTCATAAATCGAGAAAGTAATGGTCAAGAATGGGAGGATGAAACTATTCATGCTTCATCCTTGACCAAATTATCGTATGACAAAAGGGACGTGACATGGTTGTATGATAGGATGTATCACATCATTGATCCTCATGTGAATTGGGTAGTCACAATGTCTTGTTAGAGGCCGCTTACAACTTGCGGGCCAGTACAGTATTCGCTCGCTGTCAATCTCATGTGAGCCTACAGGGTCGCACACTGAAATAGGATAACATGAGCTATAATGTCCAGATTCATTGAATCTAAGATATATTTAATATTCAATGAATACAACATTTTGTCTAGGGAGAATATATATAATGATTGCACTTAGTGCAAGTGGGAGTTAGTTGGAAATTATGCCCTAGGGGCTAATCATTTATACTAATTGAGATATCGTATCTCAAATTTGATTTATGAAGATAGATATCATATCTCATATTTAATTTATGAAGATAAAGCAAATCAGTTGGTTTTTAATTCACATTAAATAAATAGATTGAATTGAATTGGTTAGATAGATTTAATTTCCAATTCCATTTCAAAATTAATAAGATTCATTTTGAATATTTAATGCAACCCATTAGGGTTATAAATACCCTTATGTTGTGAGTAATTTGATTACACACACACAAGTGAATTGAAGAGCCACAAAAGAAACCTAGAAGCGAGACGTGAGACAAAAGCTTGAATGCCGCCGTTCGTGTTGGAGTGCTATTCGGTGTGGATACCGGTAGAGGGAGTGGATTTGTAAAGTCAACTCCTAGAGATTGATCAACCAAGAAGGTGTTAGCCCACAAGTTTGCATAGATACAGTTCTTAATTACTAACTCGATTTAAACGCTGTTGATAAATCATCTTCTTGGGATTCGTAATTTATTGGATAAATTTCATTTCGTTGTATGTACGAATCCCAACAAAGAGTTCATACATAAACCCGTCCTATCTCCCACCATCGCTCCTCTCCCCTCTCCCACTATCGATCATCCTTCTTCAGTGGTAGAACATCGTCGCTCCTTTCTCTTTAGTAACAGAACATTGCAAGTTTGGGTATTTTTTTTTAAAAGAAACAAAGCCTTACAGTGTCTATTTTAAACAAGGATCATAAATTTCTTACAACATCCTTTTTTAAACGAACATTATTTTCAAACTTTACTACGTCACTCATATAAATGTCTTTCTAGAAAGAGACATAGAAACACTAAAAAAAAAAAAAAAAAAGACCTTTGGCGGCGACAAAAGTCGCCACCGAAAGTCTAAATGTCACCACTGAAGGGTTTTCAGTGGCGACAATTTGTTGTCGCTGATACAACCGTCACTAATACTTTTGGCGGCGACATTTTGTCACCACTGAAAATAGGTATCAGTGGCGACAAATTGTCGCTCCTGAAAATAGGTTTCAGTGGCGACATTTGTCGCCACTGAAACATGTAACAGTGGCAACAAAAGTCGCCATCGAAAGTCTTTTTTAAAAAAAATAAATAAATAAATGTATTAGCGGCGACTTTTTGTGTCGCCACTGAAACATGTATCAGTGGCGACAAAAGTCACCACCGAAAGTCATTTTTTTTAAAAAAATAATAATAAATGTCATACAATACTACTCAACTTGGGACTTAGCATCCCATGCTACCAAGTCTCCCTTAGAAATTAAAGGAGAATTATCATATGCAATGTCGGTGATACAATAAGGTTGATATTAAGCTACTAAAAACCAAATGCACTGAATATTTTTGTCTTATATGCGTAATTTTAACAGCTGATTGTGAACAGACCAAACAAGGAATAATGTGGCAACAATGCATGCATGATAAAACCATTAGTGTAATAGTGTAGCATTGAGGAGTAAAAATTATCAATTAGCTTCTTAAAATTAAAATGAAGTAAAGAAGATAAGTAGAAAAGATTAAGGTGCCTTGTAGAATTGCACTTTGAAGGCAAGCACCGGCTAGTAAAGCTCCACGAAGATTTGGCCCACTAAATTCACATCTTCCCTGGGCAAGATGAAATAAGTAAGAGGCCCACAAGCATGCAACAGTAAAAATAAAAAAAGGAATTAATACTATGAGTGACTTACTCACGCAAAGTTGCATTGTGAAAGTTGAAAGACTCAACATCAACATCCTGTCAGATAAGTTTGGGTTCAGGAACTCTTGTAAATTAATTAATCGCAGGTGGTTCTTTGGATAAGACCAGCTAACTGGACATCTTTACTAACTCGAACAAGACAAGCATATGGAATAACAAGTTTTAAAAAGTAGGAACTTGAAAGTTCAAACTAGCAAATAAATTTGTTGCTAAATACTGCATTTTACACATTTTGTTCCTTATGCAACAAAGGATAACCAGATGTCCTTGGGTTAGACCATAAAGGTGATATAGTCATCCTGAAACTCTTGTTTGGACTTAATAATTCTCAGATCTAGATTAAGTAGTAGTATGGGATATCGGATATTTATACAGAAAACGGAGCTAAAAAATAAGGTAGGCAAAGAAAGCCTTGCAAAATAGCCAGCCATTATTAGGGGTCAATAAAGAGGCTAAGAAGAAAACCATTTCTTTAATGGAAATGAGTTATCCTTGACAATTCTGTTTTAGGCAAAGCCTCTTCTTGGAAGAAAGAATTATCCGCAGTTGGTGGATCCCAGAATTAGAAGCTCCTATGAAGAAGGACAACTTCATTGATTAGTCCAAGTAACAGAGCAATGTCTCAAAAAGGTACCAAAGGAAAGATTCAGCATGAATATGGTACGTATCCATGATTAAACTTATGTCAATCAGTAAGTGCAAAATAAAGTAGGAAGAAACGTGTTGCATGTACTATAGTATTAATTGTTGGCAGTGAGTTACTTGATGTAAAGATCTCTATGGTTTTTTATTGAATGCTAAAATTATTTAAAACTAAACATTGAATTATGAGGTCTGAAGGGCGAGCAAATAAAAAAATCATAAGATTACTTAAAAGCCTAAAATATTGACCAAAGGGATCAATAATTACTTTAGTACTAATTTTGAACTATTAAGAGGATACATTACACATAAATGTTACAGTCATAATATAGCCAAATCTGAGTTTTATAAACAAGGATGTTGCCTGAATGAAATATGATAATGGTGGTGCTTCATCAAATTAAAGATACAAATATATACGAATTAATGAACACGAGATAGTACTCAGTTCAGGTGCTTCTTACAAACCTATCCAAATAAGACGCAGTCTAACCTATCATTGCCCTGGTTCATTCCCAGAAGATATGGTCCTACGAGGTTTGATAGAGAGTAAAGAGGGCTGTGTAACAGTAGACTTTTCTCCAGAAATTTCAAACTCAACATGCAGCAAACCAACATTACTTGCTCACAAGGTAAAGAGGAAAAAACTAGGACAGAATAGCCTAAGCAGAGTGATAAATGAGGAAAGCAAGAAGTACTCAACTTGCAGTCACTCACTAAAGCTATACATAGAAATGTCTATTAGTCCGAAAGTGTTTTCCATGAGGTGTCTGCTTGAGCAAATGTGTATAATTTAAAAATTCTATGACCAAACAAACTGCATAGCCACCAACAAACATATATCTAAATATAGGGTAAGACAGTGATAGAAAGGTTCTTCAGTCATTGAGTTCGACAAATGTAGCATAACCATTAAGCTCAATTAAAACTTAAATATACTACGCATCTTCAACGTGCTTAATCTCAGCAAGCCTATTTTGTGATGAGTCACCAGCTTTCTTCAAAGTGTCCCCGACCATTATAATTCTTGACTTCTCTGCATTACCCTACCACATAACGAGGAAGAACTGAACATTAAAACCAATTTACATTAAACTTTCAGATCCGGACATTGTAGAACAGCAGAGATAATGAGACAAGAGAAGCAACAAGGTATCCAATATTACCCCTTTCTTGAGGGAGTGGACGCTGATTTTTCCGTTAGCAGTGACGGCGAACCAGATACCTAGTGGTTTTTCCAGAGTGACCAGGTACTTGTTTAGATTCATCTTGAATGCAGAAGAATCCCCAGACATTGCCAAAACCCTAACAGTTCCGCCATTGAATCGAAGCTTCTTTCTACCAGCAATCGGAGGACTTCCTTTGAGAAAGCACCGATCCTTGGCCCAAAACGAGGACGAATTGCCGCTTGGCAGCAATGGCAAAGGACGATCGAGAGCTCCGGGGGCGATGAATTGTAGAGAGAGCATAGCGAACAGAATATTAAGCGCCGCGAAGCGCTTAAACCCAGGTTTCTATAAATGGCGCCCAATGTCTTTTCCCTGTCGCGCCCAATTTTTTTCCCTGTGGCGCCCAGTTTCGTTTTTCCTTCTGCCTCGCGCGTTTCATGATAAATCTTTACACTAATTATAGCCAAAAAAAAAAAAAAAATCTTTACACTATGAATTTCATTTTTAAAAATGCGTTGCTATATTTTTTTAAGAAAAAATCTTAATAATTTTTGTTGAAATTGATTTACTGTTAAAAGTTTTCAAAAATTAAAAAATCAATAATTCCCAACTCAACTCCTCATATTCATATCCATATTTCTCCCTTTTGGACAAAATATTTCCAAAATTAAACCCATTGAACCTAGTAACCAAGATATTTAATGAAAACCGCGTGTTTGGTATTAATGGAATTGTCGAACAAAAAATATTGATGGAATTGAAATTAAGAAAAAAATTGTTGAAAAAAATCTTTCATGCAAAATTATTGCCCAAAATACTTGAAATTAATTTAAGGACTCACATTCATAGTTTTATCTCTAAGTGCTCTATATATGGGTGAAGCTCAAAATATGTTGCTATTAACTGATATGGAAAGAGTGATAAATCCAAATGATTCTTTAACTTTCATGATTAAATAGAGTCTGAGATTATTTCTCTCATTTGCATTTCATAAAACTAGATCAATTTCCTCTCTACTAGTATTTCAATGAATATATGTGTTAGAAGTAGCCTTAAAAGCACTTGACAAAACTTTCTTCAATCAAAATCATGTTTATCTTTTCATCAAAATGTACAATCTCTTGTTATTATTAATGAAAATCAACTTTAAGCAACAACATTAATGTGTCTTGTATAATTATATATGATTGTTTGATTCATGTGGAGTCATGGAGAAGACAAAGTCTTGGACCATGCATCGTGACTAAGACTAGGTTTTAGGTCACATATTTGTTTACATTCAGTTAAGCTGTGGATTCAGCTTATATGTGAATTATAGTTATGATAATACCGCAATGTATGTTTTCCTAATGCTAACGACACGTGGATTCATGGCATTGGTGAGTGCAAACATTGTAACATACAATTTCCAAAAGCTATTTTTATCTCGTAAATCCCCAAATCTATTCTCCAAAATCAAGATCCAAACGGGCTCTTAGTCCATGATAATATATATTTTGGGAATAGAAGTCAGTGATAATTTTCAAAGCATAAATTTTCTTAATTTGGTTAGGAGACTGATTATTGGTAGATTTCAACTTACTTCTTGCAAGATTTTATTAAAGTGCAGAGTTTTAAGAGAAAATTTAAGCTGTTAAACAGTTAATCTTCCCTAATAAATGATAAATATGTCGTTTATCTACCAAAACAAGGTAAGCTAAAAATATAGTAAAAAGTGATAACTAGCCTTGGTCGAGTTTCTAAGGAGCCTTTTGTAAATAAGTGATAACTTATTTGTTGAATCAATATTACAAGTTTTTTTAAAAAAATAAAATTGGACTTTCGGTGGCGACAGAAAGTCGCCACTGAAAACCACCTTTGGTGGCGACAAAAAAATGTCACCACTGAAAGTATGACTTTCAGCGGCGACTAAACATGTCGCCACCGAAGGTTTTAAAAAATTAAAAAAAATAAAATGGGACTTTCGGTGGCAACATAAAGTCGCCACTGAAAACCACCTTTGGTGGCGACAAAAAAATGTTGCCACTGAAAGTATGACTTTCAGCGGCGACTAAACATGTCGCGACCGAAGGTTTTAAAAAATTTAAAAAAAATAAAATGGGACTTTCGGTGGCGACATAAAGTCGCCACTGAAAACCACCTTTGGTGGCGACACAAAAATGTCGCCACTGAAAGTATGACTTTCAATGGCAGCTAAACATGTCGCCACCAAAGGTTTTAAAAAATTAAAAAAAAATAAAATGGGACTTTCGGTGGCGACATAAAGTCGCCACTGAAACTACCTTTGGTGGCAACACAAAAATGTCGCTGCTGAAAGTATTACTTTCGGCGGCGACATTGTTATGTCGCCACCGAAGGTTCCACTTTCAGTGGCGATTAAAAAAATTGCCGCCGAACGTATTACTTTTAGCAGCGACTACACATGTCGCCACTGAAAGCTATACTTTCAACGGCGACATCAAATGTCGCCGCCAAATGTCGTCACCAAAAACCTTTTTTTTTTTTTGTAGTGAAAGTAACTAATTACAAGCATTAAACGTGCTTTCTATGGTAGTGAAATGAGTGTCATATTTTTTTTTTTTGGGCCAAAAAAATGAGTATCATATTCACCATTCATGGATTTAAATCATTCCCAAACGTGGCAAGTATTAATAGAATTGGCGACATACAGTCAAACAATTGACTATTCAATTTTGAAAATTTATTGAATCACTTTTATTTTCCACGTCCCTAAATTAATTAAAGTTTCAAAGTTGAATAGTCAATTTTTTGACTATATGTTGCCAATTATATTAATTGATTCAATAAATTTTCAAAGTTGAAAAATCAATTGTTTGACTATATGCCGCCAATTCTATTAACACCCGCCATTTCTGGGAATAAATTCAAAGCATGAATGGTGTACTGCAGTCCTTGTTGTCTAATTCATACCTTTCTTCCACATCCTCATTATTGGAAGAGGGAGATGAATTGATGTCGGGTCAAAGTATTATTTATCATCGTGGGGAAAAGGGAAAATGTTTTGAATCATCATGGAGTTTGTTATTTCATGGCAGATTTTGTTTAACAACAGTCATTCTTGTGATCGAGACAAAATATAATGATTACTTATTACCACAATTATTTATTTATTTGGACTTCTATTAAGTGACATATTTTACTTACTAATTGTTAAGTATCTCAAGAACTAACCACGTAGCCCCCTCCGCCATCGCCGGTGCCTCCACCAATCCATCTTTGCGCCAAATGATGAGATGACATAAGTTAATTAAAAGAGAATTTGGAAAGTCTTATTGTTATGAAGGAGGTTCAAAACAAATTACGAGAGAAGGGGGAGGCTTATTGTGAGGTGGAACAAGGAAAGAAAATTGTGAGGTTGCCAGATTTTAAAATTTCAATTTTCTTATTCCATCTACAGTAAATTTCATCCCCCTTCTCTTAATTTGCTTTGTGAACCTCCTTGATCATGACAAGAAAACCCTTCCCCCATGCTCTTTTCTCTTGTCTCATCTTGGCAGAGGGGTTGGAGACGCTACCGATCGTAAAGGGGTGGCGTGGTTAAGATCCTCAGTACTTGAGCCATTTGTTGCCACCAACAAGCCTTGAGGAGGAGGAGGTGGTGGTGGTGGAGGAGGAAGGGGGCAGCAGCGACAAAGTTCCCTAGGAATTTATAACATGACAAAGGAGAGGAGGAGAGGGCCGATAAAGAAAAGTAGTAAAAATCACAAGTAATAGTTCAATTTAAATAGAGGTTTTACAGATAGTGAAGGGTTATGACTTATGACTTCTGAAGGTATAATGAGATTACAAAGGGTTATGATGAGTTATGACATTGAAGATTCGAATGTTATAAAGGGTTATGAAAGAGTTAGATGACAGTTGTTTCCAAAGACCGTTATGTTTTGTTTTATCTGATATAAGAAATTGGAAGTTTAATTATTCGTAAGTGTTACATGATAATTGTTTTAAAAGAACTGTCACTTTTCACTAAATAAACAATATGGTAATGAACTACAATTATTATTTTCGTGTTTTCACAAATTTGACCTCATAATACATGACGGAGCACATAGTTAACCATTATGTTTAAGCATTATATATCTCTGTGAGACCTTTGCCTTGACATACATAATGTTTATTAACTATAATCGTTATGTATTAGGTGTTATGAAAGCCTAAATCTGTAGTAGTATGTTTTTTTTATTTATCCAGCATATGAAATATCTTTTACAGATGTGTCTAGCACCCTAAAATATATTTTTGATGCATACAATACAAAGGCAAAAAGAAAAACTTTAAGGTGCTCCATGTTCGTTAACCCTAAGGAATTTATAACAAGTCTAATTGTCATCGTAATAATAGCTCAATTTATTGTTGGAAGAAAAAATTCAACTTATCAAAGGCTTGTTTGATTTTTTTAAAAAAATATTTTTTTAAAACAAAAAAAAATTAAGTTGTTTTAAAAAAATGAAAAAAAAACAGTTTTTAGTTTTAGTTTTTCTATTTTTTTTTTTTTGTTAAGTCATCATCTATCCACTATCAATGATGGCTACCACATCACTTCAAAATCATTTTTTTTTTTAAAAAAAAAACAACTATCAAAACATTTTTTCTATTGTTTCGTTTAAAAAACTTATTTTTAAAAAAAGTTTATAAATTTTTTTTTGGAAATAAATACAAATACAAACAAGCCCTATTTTCTACGAAAAAACACATATGGCCATAAATTGTCTTAAAATATACTAGAGGGTTAATGTGTATCCAACACCCTATAAAGTATTTTTCTATATACATCAAGTGTCTTAAAATATTTTATGGTGTATCAAACGCCTTGAAGGATTTTTTCATGTGCTTAAATCCATATATTCCCCTAAAGTATTTTGATAGGATCAATATTTTCCGTCGAGCCAAAAACCCATCTTGTTTTGTAAAAACCGCTTCAGTTCCTAGTCTAATTTTGAATAGCGGCTGTATGGCAGGTCAACATAACCATAAAAGCAATTTTTTTTTTTTTTTTAGTTTAAATTGAGCTATTAGAATTCGAGCCAAAGAAAAAAGAAAAACGGAGCTATTAGAAATTCTAATCGACAGCCCGACCGATCACACTGTCTGGTAGGGTTCATGCTTTAATCATTAGAAAAAAATGACGTATTAAATTGAAATATTTTAGAACGAAAATATTGAATTTAAAGTTGAAATGAATTCCTAAAAAAAGGCTCATACAGGATCAGGGATAGCATTATATATTCTTCATTCCTCTTTGCCCTAAATCACACACTTCATTATAGTGCCAGTTCTATTCTATCTGCCATGGATTCTCTGCAAATTGCTTTCTCTACGTTGTGTGCCTTTTTATTCATCCTCCTTCATGTATTGATGAAAACAAGCTTCAAGAAATCTCCCAAAACTTGTCTTCCACCAGGACCTCCATGGAAGCTTCCTCTTATAGGGCACATGCACCACCTTTTAGGATCACTACCCCATCAATCTTTAAGAGACCTAGCAAACAAACATGGCCTACCTGTGATGTATCTTAAACTAGGAGAGACCTCCAATGTCATAATCTCTTCCCCAGAAGCCACAAAAGAGGTCATGAAAACACATGATGCCGTCTTCGCTAATAGACCTTACCTTTTTGCTTATGAAATTCTGTCTTATAATGCTACCAACATTGCTTTCTCTTCCTCTGGTAGCTACTGGTCTCAGCTCAGAAAAATCTGCAGTACAGAACTTCTTTCGGTTAAGAGGGTTCAATCATTCAGGTTCTTTCTATATACTTGATGCTTCACTTTTTTGTAACATAATGGCTATACGGTCTAAGGTAATGTGACTCAATTTAAAATAATCCCAATGTCCCTGAATATAAAAGTTATATAACAAATTAGTAAATATTAAGAAAATTAGTTAAGTTAGTTATTTGTAAAAAATATTTTTTAATTTTCCTAAAATACTTTTAATCATTGACATTAGAAACTACTATCAATCTTGATAGAAAACCCTTTAATGTATATAGTCAAAAGAGAGTCTAAGAAAATAATTAAATATTTGGGAAATAAAGTAAATTGAAGGAATGTAAGGGTTTAATTATTGGTGCATGGCCAGCTAGAAAGATTAATCTTTGATTAGTATCTATAAGTTTATCTTTCAAGGCATGTGTGCTCTATAGCCAGGGGTGGACCTAGGGGTTAGGGGTGGCCCCTGCCCCCCCTAAAAAAATAAAAAAAACAGTCCTAAAGTGTAAAGAATATAAACATGAAGCTAGTGACGATGATCATGTATACGTATATAAATAAATAAAAAGGGGGGCTATTGTAATAAGAAAAAGGTGGGGCACTTTGGCTACTTTCTTCTCTAACGGGTAACACCTCGTTTGCTTTCATATATATTAAAAAGAAAAGAATATAATAATAATAAGGTGGGGCCACAACTTTTAATTATCCCCAACCCCACTTATTTGCACTTTTCTGAGTCACCTTGGACTTTTAATTTCTTCCTCTCGCCCATGGCTTGTCTTGTCGTTCGCCATTTTTTTTCAACGGCTTATGACAAATTAAGGTACTCAATTAAAATTACATATTTTCATTAAATTTCCTTCATGAAATTTGTTATACATGATTTCATCTTTCTAATGATATTACTTTTATACTCATTAGAGAATATTTTAGGGTTAGAATTTTGGACAAGTTTTGAGTTTTGTTAAAAGATGGCTATGAGAATATAGATGATGGCTAATAGTAAATTTTAATCGGTTTACTTTTGTTATTAATAATATTTTAAAAATCATAATAATTAATGCTCTTTGCGATATAATAGAAGACCAGTTTCTTGATGATTCTTTAATTACATACATTGGGAAAAAAAATTTGTTTTAAGTTTTAACACGAATTCTATATGTGAGTTTAACAATATGACAATATGTAAAGTAAGAATCAAGTAAAGTAATTTCAATTTTTGTAATATATTTATTTCAATTTTTTGTATATTAGGTCTGTATTGTATTTCAAATACTTTTATTCATGGTAGTATTTTTTATTCTCGCCTCTATCAGTAAAATTCTTGGGTCCACCCCAGCTCTAGCCCTAATGACCTTGAAGAATCTAACTCACCTAACTAAACCGTTTTGTGTCGAAAGAAAAAGTTTATATTTTCTAAAAAAAATAAAATAAAAGTTCATCAATAGTAAACAATGCTGTGAATAGTGCATCTACCAACACTAACAAAAATAGTTTTATTAACGTTGAAATTTCAATATTACCTCTATGTCTATACATGAGGGCTATAGATGATATCTAGATTGTTTTTTTTTAAAAAAAAAAATAGTCAACATAATAAATTTCAGGGAATGGCTCCATATTTTTTACGATGTGATAATATTTTTCCTTCTTTAGTGAAATTTCCTCAACTATAGCTCAGTATTTCTATTGATTGAATAAAATAGCGTAATTAATTAATTAAGTCCAATAAGGAAAGTTATCAGTTCACCATCTTTTGTTTTTCAATATAATATTAAATCCCAACAATTGATACTTGATCTAATTAATAGTGCATATATTAAATGGAGGCGAAATAGAGATTAACGGAGACATTCATCTCCTTCCTTTATCATATATGCCTGATAACAATAAAGGAAACACAAGTGATAAATTTTCTTTTTCTTTTTATTTTATATTTGATTGATTGAGTCAAATAAGAGTAGCTCTTCAATTTGATTTCTTTTCCCATGTTGACGTGTGTTAATGTCATTCTTATTTTACAATTATTATTTAATTATAATTGACAATTGTTATTTAGTAAAATAAAAAAAAAAAATCTGTATTCTATGTTCTTTTTTTTTTTTGTTTCTCTCTCAACTCTCATGTTGTTTGAACTAGTTGTTATGAATATACTTATTATGTGGATGTCCATTGACTCCCGGTTTCCAAATATTAAAAGATGATATGGGACCCACGCATAGTGATTTACTATTTGCATAGTACCACGCATAGTAGTTTACTATTTGGTGGGACCCGCACACAATTATACAATCACTCACGGGAAGGAAATCCGTGAGTGAACAGTTTAGGTTTTTGGGGAAAACTACACCAAATGACCCAGAGGTGGAAATTACACTAAAGTCCCATTTTTCTTCTATAAATAGAGGTTTTCTGTAACTGTTCATGTATTGAATGAAATGAGAATCTATCTCTCTACTTTATCTCTCTAGAACCTCTGCTCTTCTTCTTATTATTTTTATCAGTTTTATAACACGTTATCAGCACGAAGACTCTACCAAGGTAAGATTTTCTCACCATCTATTTCATATTTCCATTTTATTTATCTGGGATGATCTTAACCATTATATGGAATTAAATATCTATTCTTACCGATTATTTTAACATCGGGTTCCATGGTTAAGATTTGAGATTATTTACTATTTTACTACGGTAAATAGTAATTTACTATTCACAGTAAATTTACCCCTTTTTCAGTAATTTTTACATTTTATTCATTTGACTCCTACATGGAAGTCTAGATTAATCTTTCTGTAATTTTACTTTATTCACTATTTATAGTGAATAGTAATTTTACTATTCACGGTAAATTTATATTTTATTATTTACAGTAATTTATTTATGTTTATATATTCTTCCCACTTCCTATTCATTTATTTCATGGTGGCGTCATTAAGCTCCATTTGTAATTCTTTACTTACTGCTTTATTTATTTATCTCATGGTGGCTATACTAAGCTCCATACTGACTTTACTAATATTTAGTTTTATGTCACTAACATTTATTTTATTGTTACTAACATTTATTTATCTTTTATGATAGCACATTAGTATATTTACTAGTGGGTTCTATTTATTTATTTTAACATTTATTTATTTTTTATGGCGGCAACATTATTTATTAGTGGGCTCCATTTATTTATTTTATTTTACATTTATTTATTCTTCATGGAGGCACACTAGTCTCTATTAGTGGGCTCTATTTATTTATTTTATTTAGAGTTTATTTATCTTTTATGGTGGTGACATTTTGTGGGCCCCATTTATTTTATTTTAATTCTTTACTGCTTTATTTATCTTTCATGGTAGCAACACTAGTATAGTGGATTATAACAATTCATATAGGAGCATTTGCAGTTGGGATATGTGACTTTGTCACTTTCTTTAGGTCAGTAAATGCTTCTGGCATTCGATTAACTAAACTTTGAAATTGAATTATCATTTTGAACTTTTAGTGCACATTTCTTTGTACGAGGATCAATAAGAGCCAATGATAATTCATTTCACTTTATCTTTACCCAATCTGCTTATTTTTCTCCCCCTCATCAAATCATCAATTTTCTTTGTATATCCATCTATATGCATTGTAATAGATTAATAATCATTACACATTTAAAACATTTCAAGATGGAATTAATCTGGCTCCTGACCAAAAACCAATTATACAGGGAGAATTCTGTTGGCTTATATAATTGCTGCAAATATACACAACATATAAATTTTGTTCTCATAATCATTGATCTATCCATTCATGGATACTTTAATACATTATTTCTGGATCATTCAATCTGGAAATTGCGCGCATAATATATTGCAAACTTCTAGTTGCAAACATCACTGCAAACTTTGCAGATTTATAATCTCATATGTAAACTTTCAATTTGATATATTTCCAGAGATCCATTTCCAATAATTATGTCTATCTGAGAACAAGCAGCACATAATATATGACTCGGATGATCAAACAAGTCATGCCAACTTTCCATATGATTTATCATCAAATCTAATATTCATTTTGGGGGAATCAATATAGAAACATTCACAAAGAATTATCACATAAATATTCACACTTGATATATATTATTCTCCCCCTCAAGTGTGAGACCTTAAAAATTAAATCATTAAATTTCCATACAATATTCCATGATAATAGCATATATGATATCTATTTCATTAAAATTCCACAGATTTCTAAATGCATTATCAATGCATAATTTTGTTACTTCTGGTAACAAAATTTCCATTTTCCAGAATCAACAAACAAATATATATTAAATACAAAATCATCAGGTGTATAATTGCAGATTCACGAGCGCAATACTGTGTAATCACAGGCGCATCACTGTGGAATCACAGGCGCGACAACTCAGATTGTCGTATACATATAAAGTCAAAAAGATTCCAGGCTCGTGCTTTATAGGGAGCAAATCTGTAGAGATTTAACAGGAATACGCAAATCTGCAGAGATTCAATAGGATTTAATTCAACTATAAATAGAAGAAGGCAAACTAACATGCCTCACAAACATTCAAGCATCTGATAACATTCACTACCATATACCAACTTATCATTTTTCTTCTAATCGCGTATATTATCAGCACGAAGACTCTACCAAGGTAAGATTTTATTACCATCTCCTTTACTATTTGTTTATTTTTTCTATCTGGGATAATCTTAACCATGATATGGAATTAAAGTTCTACTTTTACCGATTATTTTGAACATCAGGTTCCATGGTTAAGATTTGAGATTATTTACTATTTACTATTCACAGTAAATAGTAATTTTTACTATTCATGTTAATTTTACCTTTTTCAGTAATTTTATATTTCTATTTATTTTGACTCCTTTATGGAAGTCTAGATTTAATATTTCAGTAATTTATTTTTCACTATTCATTGTGAATAGTAACTTTACTATTCACGGTAAATTTATATTTTACTATTTACAGTAATTTATTTATGTTTATATATTCTTCCCACTCCCTATTTATTAATTCATGGTGGCAACATTAAGCTCCATTTGTAATTTAATTTTACTGTTTTATTTATTTAATTCATGGTGGCGATACTAAGCTCCATTTGTTTAATTTAAATTCTTTACTTACTGCTTTATTTATTTCATGGTGGCGATATTAAGCTCCATACTGACTTTATTAATATTTACATTATGCCACTAACATTTAAATTTATGTTACTAACATTTATTTATGCATTTATTTACCTTTTATGGTGGCAACACTAATATTAGTGGGCTCCATTTATTTATGCATTTATTTACCTTTTATGGTGGCAACACTAATATTAGTGGGCTCCATTTATTTATGCATTTATTTACCTTTTATGGTGGTGGCACTAATAGGGCTCCATTTGTTTATCTTAATTCTTTACTGTTGTCTATATATTATATAATATATGCATCATCTTTCTTACCTTCGGATGAGATAGGTCTCGCTGTGAGTTTACTCCCATTCCTATCTCATCTTATTTTTATTTTCTTAGCATGTTTATTTACCGTTCTTTAAATTATGTTTTAATTTATAATAAGATTTTATAATATGATTCTAATTATTTTTATTATTTTTAGTTTGAATCATGTCTTCCAACCTTTCAAATCTTGAATTTAATGCTCTTGACATCACCGGGAAGAATTATCTATCATGGGTTTTAGATGCTGAAATCCATCTTCAAGCAAAGGACTTTGGAAAGGCTATATTGCCAGGAAATGATGCGTCCCCTCAAGTAAAGGCTAAAGCTATGATTTTTCTCCGACACCACATTCATGAAAGTTTGAAAACTGAATATTTAACGGTGAAAGATCCATTTGAATTGTGGACTAGTTTGAAAGATAGGTATGATCATCAGAAAACGGTGATTTTGCCTAGAGCTCGTTATGAATGGATTCATCTCAGGTTACAAGATTTTAAAACTGTAAGTGAGTATAACTCAGCTGTTTTCAAAATAAGTTCTCAGTTAAAATTATGTGGTGAAAAAAATAACTGATGAGGACTTATTAGAGAAAACTTTTTCTACCTTTCATGCTTCGAATTTGCTTTTACAACAGCAATATCGTGAGAAAGGTTTTAAAAAATATTCTGAGTTAATCTCATGTTTACTAGTAGCCGAGCAAAATAACGAGTTATTATTGAAAAATCATGAAAATCGTCCCACTGGATCTTCTCCATTTCCTGAAGCGAATGTGAGTGTACGGAATGATCATGGTCGTGGCCATGGTCGCGGTCGTGGTCGTGGCCGTGGTCGTGGACGAGGACGTGGAAATCGTGGAGGTAGAAATAATCATGGTCCTTATCATGGTGGAAGAGGTTATTATAGTCCTTATACCCACCAGAAAAAGATGAACAATGAAGGACAAAAGAATGATAAAGAAGGTCCTTCAAAAGTTGTTGAACATAAATGTTATCGGTGTGGTATGAAGGGACACTGGGTACGTAATTGTCGTACACCAGAACATTTAGCGAAACTTTACCAAGCCTCTATAAAAAAGAGTGTTAATAATGTGGAATGTGATGATAAGGCTCATAAAGATAATGATGTCAATGAGCCAAATGATGATGTTATGTCTCACTTGGAGGTGGAAGATTTTTATGATTAAATAAGTTTTGCAAAAATTGTAATAATTATTTTGTTTCGTTCTGACTTGTTGCCAATTATGTATAATAAATATGTTTTTAATGCATCTTCTATATTGAATATGTTTTGATGCATTTCTTTTCTTTTAATGAAGCTCATGGACATTTCAAATATTGCACACAAGAATGAAGATATATGTCTCATTGATAGTGCAACGACACATACAATTCTTAAAGATAAGAAATATTTTTCACATCTAACAAATTGTAGTACAAGCATCAATACCATAGTGGGTAATACAAGATTGATTGAAGGCTCTGGAAGAGCAATAATAATATTATCCAATGGTACGAAATTTGTTATTAATGATGCTTTGTATTCCTCTAAGTCTCATAGAAATTTGTTGAGTTTTAAAGATATCCGTCGAAATGGATATCATATTGAGACTATAAATGAGGACAATAAAGAATATCTACAAATTGTTACTGTTAGATATGGTGAAAAATATGTTCTGGAGAAATTACCTATGTTATCTTCTGGTTTGTACTATTCAAGTATTAGTACAATTGAAATAAATGTTATGGAAAACCAGAAGCATGTTGATAAAGACATATTTATTGTTTGGCATGACCGGTTAGGCCATCCCGGGTCAATTATGATGCGACGTATAATAGAGAATTCATGTGGACATAACTTGAAACAGAAACAAATACCAAAATCCCATGATTTCTCATGTGATGCATGTTCCAAGGGAAAATTAATTATTCGGCCATCACCAACCAAAGTAGAAAGTGAGTCTCTCACATTTCTAGAACGGATACAGGGAGATATTTGTGGGCCAATACACCCACCATGCGGACCATTTAGGTATTATATGGTTTTAATTGATGCATCAACTAAATGGTCGCATGTGTGCTTATTATCTTCTCGAAACCTGGCGTTTGCGAGATTACTTGCTCAATTGACAAGATTAAGAGCACATTACCCGGATTATCCTATCAAGAAAATACGTCTTGATAATGCTGGTGAATTTACTTCACAGACTTTTAATGAATATTGTATGTCCCTTGGAATTGATGTTGAACATCCTGTAGCACATGTTCATACGCAAAATGGACTTGCAGAATCATTGGTAAAACGATTGCAACTTATTACAAGACCTTTACTTTTGAAATCTAATTTACCAATTTCTGCTTGGGGCCATGCCATTTTGCATGCAGCAATGTTAATTCGCATCAGGCCAACTAGTTATTTAAAATTTTCCCCCTTACAAATGGTTTTTGGTGAAGAACCTAATATTTCTCATATACGGACCTTTGGATGTGCAGTATATGTGCCTATAGCACCTCCACAACGTACTAAAATGGGTCCTCAAAGAAGAATGGGAATTTATGTTGGGTATAAATCTCCTTCAATTATAAAATATTTAGAACCATCTACAGGAGATTTATTTACTGCACGATTTGAAGATTGTCATTTTAATGAATCAGTTTACCCAACATTAGGGGGAGAAAATAAGCAGTTGAATAAAGAGATTAGCTGGAATGAATTATCATTGGCTCATTTTGATCCTCGTACAAAACAATGTGAACTAGAAGTTCAAAAGATAATTCATTTACAGAATTCAGCTAATCGAATGCCAGAAGCATTCACTGACCCAAAGAAAGTGACAAAGTCACATATTCCAGCTGCTAATGCTCCTATTCGAATTGATGTCCCTGTAGGACAACCGATTACAAATGAATCAAAAGCACGCCTTAAGCGTGGTAGGCCTATCGGTTCCAAAGATAAAAATCCTCGAAAAAGAAAAGAAGCTAAAATTATAGATGGCCAAGTCGAGGATAATCAAGAAAAAAGCGTAGCTCTGGATGAGCCACTTCATAAAGAGAAATTATCTCCAGAGGAGAATATTGAGGCCCCAGAAGAGATCCAGGTATCTGAAATGTATGAAAATAATGAGATCTCAATAAATTATGTCACAAATAATATCAAATGGAACCGTAATGAAGTCAACATTGATGACATTTTTGCTAATCATATGGCATATGATGTGATGAATGAAGAAGAGGATCATGAGCCAAAATCCATGAGAGAGTGCCAACAACGAAAAGATTGGCTCCTATGGAAAGATGCCATTAATGCAGAATTAAAATCATTGGCAAAATGAAAAGTATTTGGACCTATAGTCCATACATCTAAAGATGTAAAGCCAGTTGGATATAAATGGGTTTTTGTACGGAAAAGAAATGAAAAGGGTGAAATTACAAGGTATAAAGCACGCCTTGTAGCCCAAGGCTTTACACAAAGACCTGGCATAGATTTTGAAGAAACATATTCACCAGTAGTGGATGCAACTACTTTTCGTTATTTAATTAGCCTAGCAGCAAATGAAAGGCTTGATTTGCATCTAATGGATGTTGTGACTGCCTATTTATATGGTTCACTTGATAGTGATATCTATATGAAAGTTCCTGAAGGACTCAAGATGCCTGAAGCATTTAATTCAAATTCACGAGAACAATACTCGATCAAATTAAATAAGTCCCTGTATGGCTTGAAACAATCAGGGCGCATGTGGTATAATTGCCTTAAAGAATATTTGTTGAAAGAAGGGTATAAAAATGACCCGATATGCCCATGCAGTTTTATAAAAAGATCGAGAAATGAATTTGCTATAATTGTTGTTTATGTTGATGATATCAACATTATTGGAACTCCTGAAGAGATTACAAAAGCCATTCATTGTTTGAAGAAAGAATTTGAAATGAAAGATTTAGGTAGGACAAAATTTTGTCTTGGATTACAAATTGAGTACCTGAAGGACGGGATCTTTGTACATCAAGAAACTTATACAAAGAAGGTCTTGAAACGATTTTATATGGATAAGTCACATCCATTCTGTACTCCAATGGTTGTAAGATCTTTGATAAAAGAAAAAGATCCATTCCAACCCCAAGTAATTAACAAAAAAGGTGTAGAACAATTACTTGGTCCAGAAGTGCCATATCTTAATGCTATTGGGGCACTAATGTATCTTGCTAATCACACAAGACCTGATATAACATTTGCTGTTAATTTATTAGCAAGATATAGTTCTGCACCAACACAAAGGCATTGGAATGGTGTAAAGCGTATTTTTCGTTACCTCAGAGGTACTATGGATATGGGGTTATATTATTCAAATGTATCTAAACATGAACTGATTGGTTATTCAGATGCTGGATTTATGTCTGATCCACATGATGGAAAATCACAAACAGGTTATGTATTTACATGTGGAGGTACAGCAATTTCATGGCGATCTATGAAACAAACTATATCAGCCACTTCATCTAATAATGCAGAAATCCTAGCAATGCGTGAAACAAGTCGAGAATGTGTGTGGTTGAGGTCAGTAATTCATCATATACGAACTACTTGTCATTTATCTTCTGGTAAAATGGTTCCAACAGTTCTATATGAGGATAATACTGCATGTATTGCCCAACTTAAAGAAGGATACATCAAGGGCGATAGAACGAAGCATATTTCACCAAAATTTTTCTTTACTCGTGATCTTCAACAGAATGGTGAAATAGATATCCAGCAAATCAGTTCAAGAGAAAATTTGGCAGATTTATTTACCAAGTCACTTCCAGAAGCAATCTTTGAGAAGCTTGTCTATGGTATTGGTCTTCGAAGACTTAAAGATCTCAACTGATGTTATCAGAGGGAGTAATACTGATGTTGTCAACAGGGGGAGTTGATACACGTTGTACTCTTTTTCCCTTTTCTAGGTTTTGTCCCACTGGGTTTTTCCTAGAAAGGTTTTTAATGAGGCAGCACTGGATAGTGTATCAATGAGTGATGTACTCTTTTCTTTGGCTAGGTTTTTATCCCACTGGGTTTTTCCTAGTTAAAGTTTTTAATGAGGCACATTCATAAATGGACATCCAAGGGGGAGTGTTATGAATATACTGATTATGTGGATGTCCATTGACTCCCGGTCTCCAAATATTACAAGATGACATGGGACCCACGCATAGTACCATGCATAGTAGTTTACTATTTGGTGGGACCCACACACAAAATAATACAACTCACGGGAATGCATTCCCGTGAGTGTACAGTTATGTAATTAGGGGAATATTATTCAAATGTATCTAACACAAAGGCATTGGAATGGTGTAAAGCGTATTTTTCGTTACCTCAGAGGTACTATGGATATGGGGTTATATTATTCAAATGTATCTAAACATGAACTGATTGGTTATTCAGATGCTGGATTTATGTCTGATCCACATGATGGAAAATCACAAACAGGTTATGTATTTACATGTGGAGGTACAGCAATTTCATGGCGATCTATGAAACAAACTATATCAGCCACTTCATCTAATAATGCAGAAATCCTAGCAATGCATGAAACAAGTCGAGAATGTGTGTGGTTGAGGTCAGTAATTCATCATATACGAACTACTTGTCATTTATCTTCTGGTAAAATGGTTCCAACAGTTCTATATGAGGATAATACTGCATGTATTGCCCAACTTAAAGTAGGATACATCAAGGGCGATAGAACGAAGCATATTTCACCAAAATTTTTCTTTACTCGTGATCTTCAACAGAATGGTGAAATAGATATCCAGCAAATCAGTTCAAGAGAAAATTTGGCAGATTTATTTACCAAGTCACTTCCAGAAGCAATCTTTGAGAAGCTTGTCTATGGTATTGGTCTTCGAAGACTTAAAGATCTCAACTGATGTTATCAGAGGGAGTAATACTGATGTTGTCAACAGGGGGAGTTGATACACGTTGTACTCTTTTTCCCTTTTCTAGGTTTTGTCCCACTGGGTTTCTCCTAGAAAGGTTTTTAATGAGGCAGCACTGGATAGTGTATCAATGAGTGATGTACTCTTTTCTTTGGCTAGGTTTTTATCCCACTGGGTTTTTCCTAGTTAAAGTTTTTAATGAGGCACATTCATAAATGGACATCCAAGGGGGAGTGTTATGAATATACTGATTATGTGGATGTCCATTGACTCCCGGTCTCCAAATATTACAAGATGACATGGGACCCACGCATAGTACCATGCATAGTAGTTTACAATTTGGTGGGACCCACACACAAAATAATACAACTCACGGGAATGCATTCCCGTGAGTGTACAGTTATGTAATTAGGGGAATATTACATCAAATGACCCAAAGTGGAAATTACACTAAAGGCCCATTTTCCTTCTATAAAACCATTTATTATTTACTGCTTTATTTTTCATGGTGGTAACACTTGTATAGTGGACTCCATTTATTTATTATTTATTTACTGCTTTAAATCCCCTTCCCTTTTTATTTTACCGTTTTCTATATTATATATATATATATATATATATATATATATATATATATATATATATATATATATTTACATTTGCATATGCATCTTCTTTCTTATCTTTGGATGAGATAGGTCTCGCTGTGAGTTTACTACCATTCCTATCTCATCTTCTTTTTATTAATCTAGCATGTTTATTTCCAGTCATTTATTTTATTTTATTTATTTATTGCTATATATATATATATCCCTCTCCCTTCTTATTATTTATGGCAACCACACTATTAGTGGGTTCCATCTATTTATTTTATTATGCTTATATTTTATTTATCTTGAAGATAAACTGTTAAAAGATCATATATATTATTATGAGATCAAAATGCCATAGAGATATGAGGCATAGATTGGCTTGAGAGATGAGGCATAAATTGGCTTGAGCCTAAGAGGCAAGATAGCCTTAATTTCAGAGGCAAGATTGCCTGAAGCCAAGAGGCAAGTTAGCCTGATAACAAGAGACAAATTATGAAACAATATTTGATCCATAAATTTTGTATGTTATCAGTTGTATAAAGGCCTCAAAATTGTATATTTGGCATTAAATATTCCCTTAAATTATGAGACAAGGGATTGTATGATCATGATTGATATTATAAATAAATATATTCAATTTGCTATTGTAGTAGCAATATTGTGGATTAATTTCTTGCCATGATCAAACAAATCAGTGAGTTATGGATCATGAATTTTTATCCAACTTCATTCCCAGAAGTGAATGAAGCAAATATATTATTATAGTTGTTATGTGATTTCTATGATTATAACAATTTTTATAAATACGAGAAAAGAATATTCATAAACAAAATAATTAAGCAAAAGGAAATATTATTTCAACAAAGTTTAATTGCGAGTGGCTCAACATCATTACAAACTTTAATCATCTCATTCTGAAGATATTTAATGTCTTCTTCTTTTGCTTCTCTTGAGATGGGATCCAGATGAGGCAAAGCTCTTCGTAATATCGAGATTTGCGTCATAAGTTTCTTGAGCTTCTTGTGTGGCCACTCCGTTAACCCTCCTTTTTGATAGATTTTTTGTATGGTGTGAGTAGACATATTTAATTGTTTACTCGCTTCATCAAGGGTTAAGTGAAAATGATTTCTTAAATCATGGAGCGTTGTTTTCTTTATTCTTTCTCTTTGCTCCATAGATAACCTATATAATTCACCCTGGTTAAGGGATGAAGTATCATAGGGTATACTTACTGCAGGTTGTTTTCCTTTGCCTAATGAGTGTTCAATATTGGTTTGAAATGAACTTCCATGGAGGTCATTTGGATTTATAGCCCATTCCGAACCAACACAGAGAACCTCATGATAGGCTAATACAGGATCACGCATCAAGATATATCCTGATGCTTGTAAATCTATACAATACTGTGTCAGAAATTGTTTGATTTCTTCAAAATTTTTCTTTGTGAAATCAAACATTGGAAGCCTGTCAGTATTATAAGATTTATCCTGTACTTTCTCAAATAAAACAGCATGGGTAATCATACCTGTTCTTCTTCCGTGAACTTCAAGTTTATGGTACTGAAGTCCGTTGGTATGAATAATTTCCCGTAAAACATGACAGCAACTACATTCCAATAAGCTAGTAGTTGCTAATTGGCTTGTAGCTGTTGGCTGGCTAATTGTTGCTGGTTGGCTAGTGGTTGTTGGTTGGCTGATTGTTGTTGTCGGGCTGGTTGTTGCTGGCAAACTGATGATAGTTTGCTGGCTTGTGAATGCTGGTTGATTAACTGCCGACACTATTGGCTGAACTGGATTGGTAGACTCCATTAGTTCTGCCATAGTTCTACACCTCTTAACAGGCCTCCTTGATGAACCTGCTTCAGTTGTACCTTCAATCCTTGTAGATTGAGGAAGAACACTTGTTCTAGGGGGAGAAGTAGGTACATTTGAAGCAGAAGGAGGAATAGTAGAAGGAGGAATAAACATTTCAAAGGGATTAGGAGATAACAAAGAAGTAAATGACATGTTATGCTGATCATCATACAACAAAGCATCAAGTAATGCTGTTTCGGATGTATCAGAAACTGGGATAAAACTGCTTGGTCCTGCCATGGCAATAGAATTTAGAGAAATATGTGTGAGTATCTGGTAGTTGATATTATCAGATGCTTGAGTGTTTGTGAGGCATGTTCGTTTGCCTTCCTCTATTTATAGTTGAATTAAATCCTATTGAATCTCTGCAGATTTGCGTAGTCCTGTTAAATCTCTACAGATTTGCTCCCTATAAAGCACGAGCCTGGAATCTTTTTGACTTTATATGTATACGACAATCTGAGTTGTCGCGCCTGTGATTCCACAGTGATGCGCCTGTGATTACACAGTATTGCGCTCGTGAATCTGCAATTATACACCTGATGATTTTGTATTTAATATATATTTGTTTGTTGATTCTGGAAAATGGAAATTTTGTTACCAGAAGTAACAAAATTATGCATTGATAATGCATTTAGAAATCTGTGAAATTTTAATGAAATAGATATCATATATGCTATTATCATGGAATATTGTATGAAAATTCCATGAATTAATTTTTAAAGTCTCACACTTGAGGGGGAGAATGATATATATCAAGTGTGAATATTTATGTGATAATTCTTTGTGAATGTTTCTATATTGATTCCCCCAAAATGAATATTAGATTTGATGATAAATCATATGGAAAGTTGGCATGACTTGTTTGATCATCCGAGTCATATATTATATGCTGCTTGTTCTCAGATAGAAATAATTATTGGAAATGGATCTCTGGAAATATATCAAATTAAAAGTTTACATATGAGATTATAAATCTGTAAAGTTTGTAGTGATGTTTGCAACCAGAAGTTTGCAATATATTATGCGCTCAATTTCCAGATTGAATGATCCAGAAATCATGTATTAAAGTATCCATGAATGGATAGATCAATGATTATGAGAACAAAATTTATATGTTGTGTATATTTGCAGTAATTATATAAGCCAACAGAATTCTCCCCGTATAATTGGCTTTTGGTCAGGAGCCAGATTAATTCCATCTTGAAATGTTTTAAATGTGTAATGATTATTAATCTATTACAATGCACATAGATGGATATACAAAGAAAATTGATGATTTGATGAGGGGGAGAAAAATAAGCAGATTGGGTAAAGATTTACTAGAATGAATTATCATTGGCTCATATTGATCATCGTACAAGGAATTGTGCACTAAAAGTTCAAAATGATAATTCAATTTCAGAGTTTAGTTAATTGAATGCCAGAAGCATTTACTGACCTAAAGAAAGTGACAAAGTCACATATCCCAACTGCAAATGCTCCTATATGAATTGTTATAAAGCACGCATGAAGCGTTGCTGGTCCATCGGTTATAAAGATAAAAATCCTCGAAAGAGAAAAGGAGCTATAAAATATAGATGATTAAGTCGAGGATAATTAAGTAAAGCTCCAGAAGAGTTATCTTTTGATGAGATGTTATCTCCAGAAGAGATATTACAAGAAAAGTGTATTGTGGTCCAAGAGAGACCTAGGTACCTAATATATGTGAATATAATGAAATCTCAATAAATTATGAATGAAATCCGATGGGACTGAAAATGAAGTCGACGTTAATAATATCTATGATAGCATATGTTGCAATGAATGATAATGAGGATCATGAGCCACAATATATTTGTATGTGCTAGAAGCACATAAGGCGCCAGAAACACATATGTCCCAAAAGGACTCAAGATGATAGTGCATATAGCATCATTATCTGAATAAACATTTATTGAATTTCTATATGCACATATATATTTATGAAAAGATTATTATGACTTTACTTGACAGATTTAGATCTTGCAGGTATATAATGAACAATCAAATTGGGCGTTTCTAACAGAATATTTGATGACAGAAAGTATAATATGCTCAGAAAGACATTGAAGCAATATAGTCATCAGGGGGAGCAACACTGATGTAATCAAGAGGGGGAGACGATACACGCTGTACTCTTTTTCCCTTATCTGGGTTTTATCCCACTGGGTTTTTCCTAGAAAGGTTTTTAATGAGGCAGCACTAGAAAGTGTATCAATGGATGATGTACTCTTTTCTTTGGCTAGTTTTTTATCCCACTGGGTTTTTCCTAGTTAAAGTTTTTAACGAGGCACATTCATAAATGGACATCCAAGGGGGAGTGTTATGAATATACTTATTATGTGGATGTCCATTGACTCCCGGTTTCCAAATATTAAAAGATGATATGGGACCCACGCATAGTGATTTACTATTTGCATAGTACCACGCATAGTAGTTTACTATTTGGTGGGACCCGCACACAATTATACAATCACTCACGGGAAGGAAATCCGTGAGTGAACAGTTTAGGTTTTTGGGGAAAACTACACCAAATGACCCAGAGGTGGAAATTACACTAAAGTCCCATTTTTCTTCTATAAATAGAGGTTTTCTGTAACTGTTCATGTATTGAATGAAATGAGAATCTATCTCTCTACTTTATCTCTCTAGAACCTCTGCTCTTCTTCTTATTATTTTTATCAGTTTTATAACACTAGTGACTATGTAGGCGAGGAATTTAGAATTTATTAGTCTCATCCAACTAACATGACACTCAAACATTCATTGACCCAGTATTCCATGTTCTAAATGGAAAATATGGATACACCCATCTCACTTCCCTCAAAAAGCATAAGGCAATGTACCCAAAAAAAAAAAAAAGGCAAGGCAACCTGGCATGGAAGATTTGTGATTAAAAGCAAAAGGAAAATAAAATTTTTGCATGTCAAATTTTATTTAGCACCTTAAAATATTTTTTCACTAGTACTTAATATCATATAAACTAAATTTATATGCATTCAGTACCTTGAAGTATATTTTCATTAGCACCTAATATCCTAAAGTGATTAATTATGTATTCAACATCCTAATGTATTTTTCCACAGTAGCACTGAAAGTATGTTTTGCATGAAAAATTTGGAGGAAATTGAAGGAACAAATTTTATGAGTTGAATTAAAAAAAAAATGGAAAAGTAGGCTTACAAAATTTTATTAAAGAGAATATGTAAAGAAAACGAGTAAAAAAAATAATTAAAAATTTTTAACCTCGCTTCTTTCATTTTTCTTTAAATCTAACTCAATTTTTTTCCCTCCTGTCATTTTCACTCCCCTCCCCTCCCCCTCTTTGTTCCAAACAAGCCCTTACTATTCTAAATACATAGTGTCGTTTCTATTGAGAAAATACTTTAAAAGTAAACTTGCACCAAAAATTGGTTTGGATGCTTGTTCTACTAAAAAATACTTAGGGCCTTGAATTTTTTTTTTTTAATGCTACTAAACCCAAGAAAAAACGAAAAAGTTTTTCCTTGGTGTGACAACAACTTAAATTTCGCTAAGCAACATGTATTTCTCTTTTTCCCCCTCACAACGTCCTACACATAGGTACACTTATCTCCTTCTTTCTTGAAGGAACAACTTGATAATTAGTTGAAAGAACCCTAACTGTTTCCAAGACACAGGTTTATTAGAGAAGAGGAAGTTTTAGAAGTGGTGAAAACAATTTCAGAAAACGAAGGATCAGAGGTAAATCTGAGCAAGATAATAATGTCCATGACAAACGCCATTGTAGCACGAGCAGCTTTTGGTGAGAGATCAAGAGACCAAGAAGCCTTCCTTAAGTGTGCTAAGAAGGCTTTGAAGCTAGCTGGAGGATTTTACATTGCAGATTTCTTTCCTTCCATGAAGCTTCTGCAAGATATTTCTGGTATGAAGAGTAAACTTGAGAGGCTGCACACAGAGATTGATAGAATACTGGAGAACATCATTGATTTTCACAGAAAGAAGAAGATGAACAAAAATAAAACCTGTGATGATAAGGTTGAAGAAGATCTAGTTGATGTTTTCTTGAAAATTCAGGAGCAAAATGATCTGGAGGTTCCCATATCTGTTAATAACATCAAAGCAACAATTCTGGTAAGTAGGATAATTAAAATCTTGTATTAACATTTATAAAGAAAATACTATGCTTATACATCAATATAGTGGAAGATAAAATTTTAGTTATCACTAATTATTGCATATAAATATTTAAATTCATAAGTAGTAAGTTTCTCATTAATGGTGTTAAATGATAAAGCATAAAGTTTTGTATTATTTTTGTTATTGTCATCATAAGGGTTAGAATTTTAGTAAAAAGATTTTTTTTTAAAAAAACCACTTGAACTTTACTGATTTTTTTATTAAAATGAGTTGTCAATTCTACAAAAGTGTAGTTAAAACCTATGTTTTTTTAAAAAAAAAATTATAGATAACAAAATTGATTGCGATTTTGAAGTTTAATCACTATTTTCATGTCTTTTTCATTAGAAGTTTTTAGTTATACTATTTAGTCTTAGCTATAATCTAGGCCATTTAATAACTTTCTTAATTTATGTGTAAAACAACAAAGACAAACATTCAATTTAATTTGAAAATGTAGGGAGGTGCTTTGCACTATTCATTTTGGTAATTAATTAAAAAAACTTAGCTTTAGTCATTTCTAAAGAGTTATTGATTCAGTTGATTGACATATGAACAAAAATATTGGACAAACTACCCAAGATGCGTAAATTTGATGATTATTTTTGCTCTGCAAAATTCAACTCCAAATTAGGAATATGCTTCATTAAGTAACATGGAAATGTATGTTTCTTTGCTCAAATTAAGTGAGTGAAACAAGAATATTTGAGCAATCTAAACAAATTAATCAATTTCAGGATATATTCATTGGAGGAACTGAGACATCTTCAACAATTGTGGTATGGACAATGTCAGAGATGTTGAAACAACCAAAAATATTAGAAACGGCGCAGGCTGAGGTAAGAAGGGTTTTCAAAGACAAAGCTTATGTGGATGAGACAGAACTTCACCAACTTGAATACTTACAATGTGTCATCAAAGAAACTTTAAGGTTACACCCACCAGCTCCATTATTACTTCCAAGAAAAAACAATGAAACAAGTGTAATCAATGGATACAAAATACCTGCGAACACTAAGATCCTTGTGAATGCTTGGGCATTAGGAAGAGATCCCAAGTATTGGTCTGACGCTGAAGAGTTCAAACCAGAAAGGTTCATTGATGGTTCTGATTATTATAACTTCCGTGGCACAAACTTTGAGTATATCCCATTCGGGTCTGGAAGAAGGATATGTCCCGGAATTGCTTTTGCCACACCCAATGTTGAGCTTCCACTTGCTAGTTTGTTGTATCATTTTGATTGGAAACTTCCCAATGGAATGGGGTCAGAAGAGTTTGATATGTCTGAGACTTTTGTTGGGACGGTGAGAAAAAAATTAGATTTGTGTTTAATTCCTGTGTGTTATCATCCAACTAATTAGCAATACGACTATATAATATTTTTATATCAGTCAATAATCCTTTGGCTTGTATTTTCTCATATGAATCATGGGAATTTGGTAGTATGTCTGTAACATCCCAAATTTCTGGGATTTGAATATTAGAATATTGTATGGGAAATTTAAAGTTATGAAATTTGGGCTAAAATAATTATGAGAATAGTTATTGGAAATTAAGGCATATTTTTCCTTGAATTTATTTCAAGAAAAGATTAAGTAAGGAATATTTGTAAAATATAATTTTAAGTCTAAAATTATGGAATTTGTATTTCAAGGCTTAGGAAATAAAGAATTTAATTTTTATTATTCAGCAATTGCAATTAAATCTAATTGCAAATAAGATATTGCTTAAAAAAAAAAAGAGAGAACAAATGGATCATATGGGCCATGTGTGAAGCATACATCATTAGCTGTGAAACTACATCAGCCCATCGTGTAAAAGGCCCAGTTTTTTTCAGCCCCTATTACCAAAACACAACTTGTCCATGATCTAATATCAAGCAACAAAGAGCAGAGCTACATCTACAGTGACCAATTAAAAATGGCTTAGAGAGAGATTCTCTGGCTTCTCTCTAGTTTCCATCCTTGTTTTCCTTCTGTTTCAAAACTTTCTAGCTATAATCATGGCTTCCAAAGATGTTAATCCTTCTATAGATTTCTCCTCTAGGGGGGAGGATGATCAGATTGCGAGAAGTGCTAAGAAAAGTAAGAATGCTGATATGGGCGTTGGCAATAATATCCTCTCAGGGTCTTGGCCAAAACTGGGTACCTCAGCCGTGATGTTTGCTAAGGGGGGTGTATCCTTTGCAGAAAAATTAAAAGGCACATCTGGAGAGATTGACAGCTCTGATGATGAAAATCAAAGTAAGGCTGCTGATGGGGAAGAAGGTAATATGTCTGAAGATGAGAATCTGAAGGAGGACAACGAACCTCTATGCAAAATGGATGAGGACTTGGATAGGAACTTTCCTACTTTCAACTTTTTAGGAAAATTGAAAAAAAAACTATATAAAGCTTGGCGTAAGGCTTTAATCGTCAAACTTTTGGATAAGAGCATTGGATATAAGGCTCTACAGTCGCGTCTTCAACTCTTCTAGGCTAAAAGAGGAGTAATTACTCTCATCAACATTGGTCATGGGTACTATGTTGTGAAATTCTATAATAAGGAGGACTACATGCTTGCCCTAACTGAAGGGCCTTGGATGATATATGACCACTACCTTACAGTAAGACCTTGGGAACCTAACTTCTCTCCAGTTAGAGCAAAAATTGATAAAGTTGCAGTGTGGGTAAGGGTTCCAAATATTTCTCTGGAGTATTCTGATCAAGAGGCTCTAACCATTATTGGGGACAGGATCGGTGAGACCATTAAAGTGGATATGAACACATATCACCAGTTGAGAGGGCATTTTGCACGCATATGTGTTCTGATTGACTTAGGAAAACAATTAATGTCAGGATTCAAGCTAGATGGGGTTGATTATTTTCTGGAATATGAAGGTTTACACTTGTTGTGTCTTAATTGTGGAGTCTATGATCACACTGGAGAGTTATGTCCATCCAGGAAGAAAACATAGTGTGAAAGTAATGACAAACAAGATGAAGGAGTGCATGATCCAGCAGTGTGTAAAAAGCAAACCACCGAGGAAAATGCAAATTCTTACCGAGATCGATGGAGGATTGTCCAGCGAGCTTGGTGGCTACACAAACCGAGGGAGAACAAGGAGGAACATACGAGAAAGGAAGACAGAGGCACACGTTTTGATGTTCTAGCAGGGGAGGAAGGTATACGGCTGATTGAGAGTGACAACGCGAGTGTACAGGGGGCGCAGGATCAACCATCAACGGAGTGAAACCCCCATCTGCTGAACATGACATCAGTACGGAACCACAAAAAGTCAAATAAAGGGGATTTGGAGAAGGGAGTGGGTAGAGAGAGTCATAAGGAAAAAAAGAGTTGCAGAATATAGAGATCAAAAAAAGGGCAGAAAAGAGGCACAGAGAGAAAAATAAAAATGGGACAATGATGCTAACCTTTAAGAAGACAGGCGTGTTAGTCGAGGAGGATGATATTTTAAGCTCTCCTGCTGAGATCCAAAAAGTGAGGTCGGTTACTATGTTAACAGAGGAAATGGAGGATGTTGGCATGGGCCATTCTGTCGAAGCCCATATGGGTGAGGCTTGTTTCGACCCTGGAACCCAGTTGGAGCAAGTAGATCCAGGATCTGTTATGCCCTCTGATCCTATTCATCCAGCGGATCCTAGTGGAGATATTTGTCCAGCGAGCTGCTCCCTTGTTCTTGAGACCCAACTCTCCCAATAATTGGTTTGGGTTACTTTCCTAGTTTAATTTTTTAAATGATTAGCCTTTTATTTTGGAATATAAGGGGGTGTGCAACAATAAACTCCTCCAAAACTTGAAAACCGTGTGCAGTGGGTTTAAACTCTCTATTATTATTCTAGCTGAAACCAAATCTTCCCTGGATGCTCCCTTTCAGCCTCTTCTATCCTGGGGGTATGATGCCATTAAATCTATTCCTAGTGTTGGAAGATCAGGAGGGCTAGCTGTCATTTGGAGAATTAGTGATATATCTGTTAATGTTTTAAATGAGGAGAGATAATTAATTCACCTCGAGTGCATAATCAGTAATAGACCTCCCTTCCTCTTGTCTGCGGTTTATGCCATCCCTCACTCTAACCTTAGAGCTTCTCTTTGGTCCTCTCTTCTTAATCTATCTTCATCAGCTTCTAAGCCGTGGCTGGTAGTAGGTGATTTTAATGACATTATGGCCTCCCATGAAAGAATTGGCGGCGTAAGTTGCAACCTCCGTAGGATTCAGTGGTTCAATGATAGAGTTGCAGAATGTGGTCTCACTGATCTAGGTGTTCAAGATCCCCAATTCACTTGGAAGGGCCTTAAGCTAACTAGATATACGCGGCTGTATGAAAGACTTGATAGGGCATTTGGAAATAGTCTCTTCCTAAACGCTTTGAACAATTCTGCAGTAAAGGTTCTTCCTCGCATTCCGTACTCTGATCATAATCCGTTAGCCATTTCTTTTCCTATGAATCAAACTAACGGTCCGCAGAGGCATTTCAAATTTGAGGCAATGTGGTTGACCCATAAGTCTTTTAGAGGTTTTCTAAAAGATAGTTGGAGGAATAATGGGAATATATTACAATCTCTAATAGATATTCAGGAACCTCTTGCTGATTGGAATAGAGAAAGTTTTGGAATGGTGGAAAAGAAAAGAATCATTTTGGCTAGACTGGGTGGCATCCAAAAATCACAAAACTATCCCCACTCGAATTGTCTCTGCTGTTTGGAGAAAGAATTATAGCTGGAGCTCAATCAAATTTTGAAGAGAGAAGAGATAAAATGGTTTCAAAAATCCAAGTCCAATTGGATTACGAAAGGGGACAGAAATACAAGATTCTACCACCTTAAATCCTCAATAAGAAGAAGAAGGAACAAGATCACTATGTTAAAGGATGAAGTAGGAGTATGGATAGATGATGAAGACAAATTGAAGAATATGGTGGTTAAATTCTTCCAAAACTTATTTCAAGTAGAGGAAGTTAGCTCTAATAGACTTATTACCAATTCTTCTTTTCCTCTGTTGGATAAAGATGTGATGGTTGGTCTTGGAGTTATCCCAACTGATGATGAGATTAAGAGAGCCTTGTTTGATAAAGGCCCTTATAAAGCCCCGGGTTTCGATGGTTTCCCTCCCATTTTCTTTCAAGCTAATTGGAATGTTATGGGACATAGTCTTTACAGATTTGTTAGGGATGTTTTTGAGGGGAATCATGATTTAACATCTCATAATAAAACTCTTATATCCCTGATTCCCAAGATTGACAAACCAGAGAGAGTCGGACACTTTAGGCCTATTTCTCTATGTTCGGTACACTACAAATGTGTTACTAAAGTGATTACAGCTAGACTTAGAAACTTAATGGACTCCATTGTATCTCCCTTCCAATCAAGTTTCATAAAAGGAAGGCAAATACATGATAATATAATTGTGGGTCAAGAGATATTGCATACTATGAAGCGGAATAGGGGAAGGAAAGGCTTAATGGCGATGAAAATTAACTTAGAAAAGGCATACGATAGAATCCGATGGTATTTTGTCAATCAAGTTCTTGAGGAAACAGGTATGGAGTCTAACTTCATTAATTTAATTATGTCTTGTGTTAGGACTGTTTCATATAATGTCTTGTGGAATGGGGCTCACACTGAATTTTTCCCTGCAAAGAGGGGTCTCCGTCAAGGTGATCCTATATCCCCCTTTCTTTTTGTTTTATGTATGGATAAATTGTCCCATATAATTTGTGATAAAGTTAGTTCAGGAGTTTGGAAACCCGTGTTGCTATCAAAGGAAGGCCCGACGATCTCCCATCTTATGTTTGCTGATGACATCTTACTTTTTGGGGAAGCTACTACGGATCAAGCTCATTGTATGATGAATTGCTTGCATAAATTTTGTGAAGTATCCGGGGAGAAGGTGAGAAAACCGAGTCTACCATCTTTTTCTCACCTAGAGTCTCTACTGTTATGAAACAGAATATTGCCATGATCACTGGGATGAAGATTTCATCGGAGATTGGTAGATATCTAGGATTTCTGTTGTCTAGGAGGAGGAAAGCAAAGGAGACTTTTCAATACATTGTAGATAGAGTCAGATCCAAACTATATACTTGGAAGGAGAATTGTCTATCGAGAGCAGGGAGAATTACTCTTGCGAAATCAGTCTTAAGTGCAATTCCCTTATACCCTATGCTTGCTGCCCGAATCCTGAATACCATATGTCAAGAAGTGGAGAAAATTCAGAGAAACTTCATTTGGGGTAATAGTAACTCCTCATTTGGATTCCATCCTATTGGGTGGCATCAAGTCATCAAATCAAAAGATCAGGGGGGCCTTGGATTTAGAAAGCTCTCATCTTTCAATAGTGCTTGTGGTGCAAAAATAACATGGAAACTCCTCACAGGTCAGAAAGGATTATGGGCAGATGTCTTACTGCGAAAGTATATGATAAGAGATGAGACCGATCTATTTCAAACGAAGAAGAGTGATTCGGCCCTCTGGAAGTTCATTACGAGCCAAAAAGATCTTGTGTTAAAAGGGTCTGTTTGGAATATCAGAAATGGTCTCAGTACCCATTTTTTCACCGATAAATGGTTATTGAAGGACCAGAGTTTGTAGGAATTATGTACCAGGCCCCTTACAAATGAATAAATTAACAGTGTGGTTGCCTACTAGACTTGTGATGGTCATTGGGATCTTATGGCTCTAGCTCAGATTCTCCCTGCTTCCATCATTTAGAAATTAATTGCCACCTTTCCTCCTAGACAAGAGGCAGGTAACGACATTCTGGCTTGGGGGAGTACCCAGAATGGTTTTTTCTCAATCAAAAGTGCATACAACATGTTGGAAAATGCTAATTGCGGTCATCAGGACAATATCTATAAGGAAATAAGGAAGTAGAGAGGAGCCGAAAGAATTAGAGTGTTTATGTGGATAGCTTTCAATAATTGTCTCCTTACTAATCTATGGAGAAGCCAGTAGTCGTCCACCTCCTCTATTTGTGGTCATTGCAATAAAGAACCAGAAGATACTATACATATCCTACGAGATTGTTCCTATGCAAAGAATCTATGGTGTGAGCTAATTCATCCTCAACATATTCCGGAATTCTTTAATTCCCTTGTTGGGAGATGGGGCAAAATGGGTCTAAGGAAGGATTTAGGCAAGTTACAGATTGGCAGCTGGAGTCAAATCTGGGGTGTTACCATATGGAAGTTGTGGCTTTGGAGAAATGAGGAGTACTTCAATGAAGATTTTGAGAAGCCCATCAATCCTACTGCAGTAATTCTTCAATCCTGGAGAAATTATACTCAGATTCAAGAGGATCCGATCTCCACAAATAGCCCCCCGTCTGTCCCTGCTACTTGGCTTCCTCCGGAGACTGGCTGGGCAAAATTGAATATAGATGGAGCTGTTTCACGAACCACAGGGAGAGCAGGCTGTGGCGGGATTCTTCGAAATGATAGAGGGGAATGGATAGCCAGGTTCACTCACATGTTGGGGATTTGTGCTATTGTTGTTGAAGCTGAAGAGTGGGCAATCCTCAAGGGTCTTTAGTTAGCCTGGGACCTTCGGTGCCAGAAGTTGATCGTGGAATCGGATGCAAAGGAAGTGATCGACTCTCTCAATGTCGATAGATCTGGAAGAAGAGGAAACACTGTTTGCTGGTAGATCCAACATTTAAGGAGGAAGGAATGGGATATTAAAATGTTACATATTCCAAGAGAAATAAATAAGGTGGCAGATCTATTGGCTAAAAGAGGGATTTCCTCTTCTCGGTTTTTGGACAAGTGTCCTGACTTTTTGGAGTCTGTGGTCTTTCAAGACATGTTGGGATTAAATTCCCCTACTTTTATTCCTGTTGCTTAGGTTGTATTCTTATATATCAAAATAATAATAATAATAATATCAAGCAACAGTCCAGGAGCAGTTCACGCCTTAGCGGTAGAAGCAAGACATGAAAAAGAGACGCTAAAACAGACCCAGGTGGAGCGGAAGATCAGTAAGAAATCCTTAGACCATGTCCGTCGAGCCCAGTGCCATTACTCTCTAGTTCTTTTCCCTTGGACCTGTTGTAAATTATGCCCTAGGGGCTAATCATTATATAACTAAAACTAATTGAGATATCGTATCTCATATTTGATTTATAAAGATAAATCAATTATATATCTAATTAAATAGAGATATTGTATCTTTGATTTAATTTTCAAATTAAATATATCATATATCTGATTTAATTTAAATTGAGATATAGTATCTTAGTTTTAATTAAATAGATATATATCTTTTTCTCAGATTTAATTTATGAAGATAAATTAAATCTGTAGGATTTTAATTTTAGATTAAATAAATAGATTAGATTAGATCTATTAGATAGATTTAATTAATGTTATTTAAATCTAAAATTCGAATTCAAGATTAATTGAGATTAATTTTGAATATTTTAATACGACCCAATTAGGATTTTAAAAATTCTATAAAAGGACATTGATCTAGTCATATTAATTAGAAGAGAATAGCCACAAAATAAAACCCTAGAGAAAAGAAAAGGTGTAAGATGTAAAAGGTAAGAAGGCGCTAGCACGCTAACGTTCATGTTGAAAAGTTGTTCGGTGTGGATACCGGTAGAGGAAGGCGATTTGAAGAGTCGACTTCTGCTAATCGAGAAGATAGCCCACTAGTCCAAATAAAACAAGACACACACGAGCTTTTGAAAGGTATGGTTTCTTATACCGAACCTTGATTAAACGTGGTTGACCGATCCTCTTCGGAATTGTAATTTTTATTTTAATTCCACTGTGTGTACGGATCCCAACAGTGGTATCAGAGGCAGGTCAACTGAGCACTTAAATTGGGTTTTCTATATGCGTGTATATGTGATATTTATGTTTAAACCGAATCCTGTAAGCATGTAAATTGATAATTTGCGTTAGGGTTTCTACGAATAGCTAGTCCGTTATTACGGTCGTTTATGAATTGGTTAGAACGGTGGATGGTCACGCTGAATCATCGATCACGTTCGCGCATAGGTCGTATTCTGAAACGTTCGGAATGAACGATCATGCTCGGATTTAATCTAAAGATATGATATAATATAATATAATATAATATAATATAATATAAATTCGAAAGTAATGATGATATTATTTATAGATAATAATATTATTATATATAGTATTTAATTTATTTGATAAATTAAATAACTATAATAAATTGAGATATTGTATCTCAAATTTGATTTTCGAATAAAGATATAGTATCTTAGATTTAATTTATAAAGATAAATGAAATCTATAAGATTATAATTCAAATTAAATAAATATATTAGATTAGATCTGTTGGACAGATTTAATTAATATATTATTTTAATTTTATATCATATTATATGATATTATAATATAATATAAATTCGAAAGTAATAATGATATTATTTATAGATAATAATATTATTATATATAGTAGTTAATTTATTTGATAAATTAAATAACTATACTAAATTGAGATATTGTATCTCAAATTTGATTTTCGAATAAAGATATAGTATCTCATATTTAATTGAATAGAAAGATATCATATCTTAGAGATAAATTAAATATGTAGGCTTATAATTCAAATTAAATAAATATATTAGATTAGATCTATTGGACATATTTAATTAATATATATTATTTCAATTCATATTTGAATTTCAAAATTAATTGGATTAATTTTGAATATTTTAATACGACTCATTAGGGTTTTAGAAACTCTATAATAGATATTAATCTAGTTGTATTATAAAACGGATGAATTAGAAAGCCGTGATTAGCTATTCGTAGCGCGAGAATTTAAATCATGATATTATATTATATATATTATATAATATAATATAAATTAGAAAATTTTAATCATGAATTAAAATATGTTCTAATTTTCATTTCAATGTGTTGTTTGGGTATGGTGAACAATATGACTCTAGATTTTACAATTGTTGTAAATTTAAATATGGCCTGCGAGCCATGCCTCTCTCTTTAAATAATCTTCATGTACATTCTCTTCTCATCTTACTTCCCTCGAATGTTAAATGAGGTTTCTCCTTATGTATTTTCTTTTATTATTTAGAGAATTCCCCTCATTGGCTTGAGAGGGATCTAGGTTAGGTGAGCCATGTTGTATCACGAATTTTAATTATGTTTTTGATATGATCAATGCATAATTAAGTAAGACACTATATGATATACAATTAATAGGATTAATTAGATAAAATATAAAATAATACCCTCTAAATAAAATCTTAAGTCACAATGCCGTCAATTAATGAATACTTGCCAAAACCTAGATCACTTATTTGTATGTTCCACCAAAGTGGATGCATCTGAGTAATTTTGGTGAGGAAAGAGAGAGTAAAGATGATACTCTACATTCATTATTGTCTTGACTTAATTGAGATCATCAAAACGGTTTTGGATCTCAAGGCATTAGATGGGATTAAACGTGCCGGTTATATGATGATCGAATCCCATAAAGATGTAAGAGTTACATGTGATGTAATTAACAAAGGGGTTGCCTACCTAAATAACTTGATTTTAAGTGACCTGCCAAAGCGGACTTAAATTTAAGACTTAGCCCACTAATTATAATGAGGGTTATTAATTCAGTGGGAGGTTACTACTTAAACTTTGCATATATTAGTTGTAGAATCATATCGTCTAGCAATATTGTCACACCATCAATGCGATATGTTCTTAAGAAGGACAAACTCGATGAGACAAACTTTTTTGGACTTGTTTGGGAACTTAAGTATTGATCCCAAACATGAAGGAAAGGAGTATCTCCTCGATTAACCTATTCCTAACGAGCCAGCAGCTAAAGCTCCAAGAGCTCAGAAAGATGCTTACATGAAGCATCTGGATGACTCTATGGATACAGGATGCCTGATGCCTGCCACTATGGTTCCAGACCTCGATGGAGATTTGGAACATGTGAAGGCCTCTGAGATGATTGTTAATCTTAAGGAAATGTTCCTGCGACAGGCAAGGCAAGAGGGGTATGAAATGGAAAGCCAAGAAGGCAAAACCTCCGAAGGATGGGGTTTGCTTCTTCTGTAATTGAATCAGTCATTGGAAGAGGAACTGCAAACACTGTTGGATCTGACTATCACCCAAGAGGGGGGTGAATTGGGTGTTTGATAAAACTTTAGAAACTTTGAAAACTTTTCGCAACTAATTTGAAATAAGTTTATGACAGTAATCAGTTATCCAAATATGTATACTGGAAATAAAAGAGTTTAGGGAAGAGAGTATGCAAATTGTGATTTATCCTAGTTCGGTCCAATCCACGATGACCTACGTCTAGTCCCCAGGCTCCTCCTGAGATTTCAATCCACTATCTCCTTGTTTAACTGGGCACAAGAGAAAAGCCTTTACAACCTCACAAGTTTAGTCGGGCACTTGTGCAGCCTTCATAATCTCTCACTTTGATTACACGTTCTGTACTTGGAGTAATCCTCTCACTGGGTTTCACTCCCCCTTACAAACTGTAATCAATACACTTGCTTGCTTACACACTCTGTACTCGAAGTAATCCTCTTCCTAGGATTCACTCCCCTTACAAGCTGTAATCACAACACAGTGTTTCCCACTCAAGATCACCCAATCTTGAGTATCTCTCAAATAAAATGATTAACAATCAATCTTCTCTCTCAGAAGTGAATATGATGAACACTGAAGCACAATACAAATCATTTCACTTTCAATGATAAACTATGTAGACATTGAGAACAGAGAGTAAATGATGCGAAAATCAGAGTATTAGCATGTTGGAGGTGTAAGCTTATGTCTCTGCGTTTTTTCTCTTCTTCCACACTCTTCTCTGTTGGAGTCTTCAAGTCTTCGGGTATTTATGCTAATTGAAGCTTGTGACCGTTGCAGATCCATTCAGACTTGGACTCATTCGAAAATATAGCTGTTGTGAGTGTTTCTTCATGGATCTAGCTGTTGTGACCACTTTTGTTTGAATATGATTGTTGGGAACATTTACAGATTTGAATATTTGAGTTTTGTCCCTTCAAGAATGTCTCCCATGATGTTCAGCAGCATTTGTTGGTGGGAGCCTTATTGTCTGCATTGAAGAAAGGTTGGTCTTCTTTCCAAGCTGTCATCCATTTGCTTTGGTTGAGAAGATATATTAAAATAATACAAGTGGTTCATGGAGTTGCTTTATTTAATTTTAAAGCAAATATCTTCTAAAATCTGAATATCATGATTGTAGAAAGATTGAATCTGTTATAGTTGAGCATTCAGCTTCGTTTCTCCAAGTTTCTCATTCGATTCTGTCTTCTTTGCCATTTCTGAAAATCTGCAACAACCTTCATCTTCATGCTTATGACAGATTTTGATTTCTGTCAAGTTTGATGTTATCTCAAGCTTTTAATCATCTGAAACTTGCTAGAAAACTGATTAATCATGATTAGAAACAATAGCAATAGATGATATGAAGTATTAAGATCAACCATGAAGTTTTCGTAAGTTGGCGCAATCTAATTTTTAAAACTTCAGCGACTGAAACTGGAGTTTGCAAAACGAAACTGGAGTTTGCAGTGGGCTAAACTGGAGTTTAGAAATCCAAACTCGAGTTTCGGTCTTCCAGAGAGGAATATCGCGATTTGAGTTTTGAAACACACTTGAACATAAGGCTAAACTCGAGTCATTAAGTGACTAACTCGAGTTTTGGACTTTTGAAGTGAAAATAAGCTTAAGTCCACAAAACTCTAAACTGGAGTTTTCAAATGCAAACTGGAGTTTAGAAAGTTCAGAATATTGATGAGCTCTCTGTCTGCCACAAACTGGAGTTTGTAAACTAAACTGAAGTTTACAGCAAGCTAAACTGGAGTTTGGAAATCCAAACTCGAGTTTAGGTCTTCCAGAGAGGAATGTCGTGATTTGAATTTTGAACCACACTTGAACTTAATGCTAAACTCGAGTCATTAAGTGACTAACTCGAGTTTCCTTCAGAGATGAAAATATCTTGCTCTCTGTTAAGTGCAAAACTGAAGTTTGCTAACACAAACTCGAGTTTTCTTCTCCATGGCTCAGTCAAATATCCTTTTCACAAGTTCTTTGCTTTTTGACTTGATAAAGATCAATTCATGGAATCCAGTACCTATCTCCATAAAGCTCTTTAAGTCTTCTTTCCATTGCAAGAAGAATCAGCTCCAAACTCACTGTATTCTGATAGTTATGATCTGATAAATGAAGGTTGTTCTTTGCCAACGTTTTTGCAACATCCTGAATTTACAGTCAACTTTCGAAGACCATATCTCACTCATTTGATCTTTGTTTTCCATGATCTTTATGTTTCTGGAAAGGTATATGAGTCTACTTTCATATGCCACCAATTTCAGCTCATTCTGATATGTAGATTGTGAGATACACTCAAATCATTGAAGCTTGGTCTGCTGTGTGGCGTGAATTCCTGTTCCAACTTCTGAAATTCATAGCTCTCTCATCTTAGCTTCTTTGGGCATGAAACTTTGTCAAGATGACGCATTGGATGTCTAGTTTCATACAAAATTGATTTCACCTTAAACCAATCTCTGGTTTGGGAGATATCATCGAATTACCAGAGGTCGCCTGTGCTAAACGTGAACAGAGTTGAGCAGAGTTGCTGAAAGCTTGCTAAACTCGAGTCATTAAGTGACTAACTCGAGTTTTGAGTTCCAAACTCGAGTTTACATTGCCAAACTCGAGTTTTGCTGATCCGAGACGCTAGAGTTGTTGAAGACTTCACAAACTCGAGTCATTAAGTGACCAACTCGAGTTTTGAGTTCCAAACTCGAGTTTACATTGTCCAACTCGAGTTTTGAGTATCCAGAGACGCCAGAGTTGCTAAAGACACTACAAACTCGAGTCATTAAGTGACCAACTCGAGTTTTGAGTTCCAGACTCGAGTTTTATGTTCTAAACTCGAGTTTTCTCATAATCCAGAGGCAGATCACTTCCAGTAATGCAGTAAACTTGACTTTTGAGTATCTGGCTTGATTTTGCTCATCCAGAACCTGATATATGCTTGTTTTAACTCTGAATTGAGCCATCCCAACTTCCATTTGATCTTGGAGACTTCAAGAATCAAACTAAGAACTTGTAAAATGATTTTCTCAGTTTATTCAGCAAGTTCTTCTTTCTTTCTTCTCTCTTCTTGATTATTCTCCATGAATCAACTCTTTCTTTCTTCTATTCTCTTGTTCTTTCTCCACATGAACAAATCTACATTAAATGTAGCAATTAGACAATGTATATGATATAAACTTTTTGCTCTTGCTAATGGCAATCTATATAAGACATCATCAAAACTAATCATAACCAACAAACACTACCTTGAAGATCTGGAAAAGAACAAGAAGGATAGAAGGGCTATCACTTCAGGTATTTATGTCCTAGATATTCACTTTTCCACTTCCTTAACATGGGTATTAGATACTGCATGTGGTTCTCACATTTGTATAAATGTGCAGAGTCCCAAGGATAGTAGAAAATTGAATGGACATAACTACCAAAAGGATCAAGTCAAATGATTTGAATCCGACCTACATGTGGTATTGTTGTTTAGGCCATATAAATGAGAAAGGCATTTCGAAACTCCAGCAAGATGGATTTCTTAATTCATTTGATTTTAAATCATTTGATAAGTGTGAGTCTTGTTTATTGGGAAATATGACAAAGACACCTTTTACTGGGCATAGTGAGAAGGCCACCAATTTATTAGGCCTCATACATACTGAAGTGTGTGGACCAATGAATATATCTGCTAGAGGAGGTCATTTGTACTTCATAACATTTATAGACGATTTTAGTAGATATGGGTATATCTATTTAATGAAACATAAATATGAATCTTTTGAAGTGTTCAAAATATTCCAAAATGAACTGCAAAATCAACTTGGCAAAATAATTAAAGCACTTCGATCTGATCGAGGTGGTGAATATTTAAGCCAAGAGTTCATTGACCATCTTAAGAGTTGTGAGATCATCTCACAACTTACTCCTCTAGGAACACCTCAATGGAATGGTGTTTCCGAGCGAAGAAATCGAACTCTATTAGATATGGTTCGATCTATGATGAGTCAAATAAATCTTCTGTCGTTCTTTTGGGGCTATGCCCTAGAAACTACTGCATTCACACTAAATCGAGTTCCATCAAAGGCAGTTAAAAAGACACCATATGAGATATGGACTGGGAAGAAACTCAGTTTGTCATTTCTTAAGATTTGGGGATGTGAGGTTTATGTTAAATAATAAGCCTTTGATAAATTATCATTCATATCCTCAAAATGTCTTTTTGTGGGGTATCCTAAGGAAGCTAAAGGATACTATGTCTACAATCCCACGGATCACAAAATGTTTATTATCCGCAATAGTATCTTTTTGGAAAAGGAGTTTATCTCTAAAAGAACCAGTGGGAGTAAGGTGAACCTCGAAGAAGTTCGAGAGCCATAAGACAACGTAGAATCCCACATGGAAAATGGAGAAGACTCACAACAAGTTGTTGAGCCTACTCAAGTAACACAAGGCCCACGAAGGTTCGATAGATCATGACTATAGCCTCAGAGATATGGATTTCTAACTACTAGAAGTCGTGATATCTTACTCATTAAGTAGAATGAGCCAACTACCAATCGAGAAGCCATAGTGGGACCATACTCCGAAAGATGGCTAGATGCCATGAAGTCTGAAATGCAATCCATGTACGACAATAAGGTATAGACCTTAGTCGATCCACCTGAAGGTGTAAAAACCATTGGGTACAAGTGGATTTTCAAAGAGAAAACTAACATGGATGGCAAAGTAAATGTCTTCAAGGCACGGCTGGTTGCAAAAGGATTCACTCAAACTCATGGTGTGGACTATGATGAAACCTTTTCCCTAGTTGCAATGGCTAGATCAATCAGAATCCTTCTTGCCATTACATCATATTATGACTATGAGATATGACAGATAGACGTCAAAACAGCCTTCCTTAACGAAAAGCTGCTTGAGGATGTGTGCATGACACAACCTGAGGGTTTTGTGCATCCAGAGGACTTTGGTAAAGTTTGTAAGCTTCAAAGATCCATTTATGGATTAAAGCAAACATCTTGGAGCTGGAATCATCATTTTGATGTAGTCAAAGAGTTTGGATTCATTTAAAACATAGATGAACCTTGTGTTTACAAAAAGGTTAGTGGGAGCACAGTTGTATTTCTGGTGCTTTATGTTGATGACATCCTACTCATTGGGAATAATATTCCTACCTTGCAGAATGTCAAGTCTTGGTTAGGAAAGTCTTTCTCAATGAAAGATTTAGGCAAAACCACTTACATCCTTGAGATTAGGATCTATAGAGATAGATCCAAGAGACTGATAGGCCTAAGTTAGAGCACATACATAGACAAGATACCGCATCGATTCAATATGCAGGATTCTAAAAGGGGTTACATGCCCATGTCTCATGGCATCCATCTCAGCAAGGATCTGTGTTCTAGTACACAAGATCAAAGAGCCTGCATGAGTAAGATTCCATATACCTCTGCCATTGGATCTATCATGCATGTTATGTTATGTACTCGACTGGATGTGTCATTTGCCTTAAGTATGACTAGCAGATATCAACAAGATCCTAGTGAGGGTCATTAGACTGCTATCAAGAATATTCTAAAGTACTTAAGAAGGACTAAGGACTTATTCTTGGTATACGGTGGCTTGGAGGATGAGCTCTGTGTGACTGGTTACACAGATGCGAGTTTCCAAACTGACCAAGATGATCTAAGATCGCAAACAGGATATGTATTCCTGTTAAATGGTGGTGCGATAAGCTAAAAAGCTCAAAGCAGAGCACTGTAGTTGATTTTGCAATAGAAGCTGAGTATATAGCAACATCAGATGTAGTTAAGGAAGCCGTTTGGATCATAAAGTTTATTATTAAACTAGGGGTGGTTCCTACCATCTCAAATCTAATAGACCCATTCTGTGACAACAACGAGGCTATTGTGTAGGCCAAAGAGCCTAGGTCACATCAAAGGACCAAGTATATACTCAGGCGATTTCATCTTATCAGAGAAATAAATGATAAAGGTGACATAAAGATATGCAAAGTACCAGGAGAAGACAATGTTGCTGATCTTCTTAGTAAGCTGCTTGCACAAATAATATATGAACGTCATGTGAGGACAATGGGAATTAGGGAAATTAATGATTGTTCATAGTGCAAGTGGGAGTATTTTGTTGGAAATGCTAATTATTGTACTTTAAACATTATTGTTATTTAAAGTATTCTTTTTTAGTTATCATTTCATTTGCATGTTTATATTGATTACTGTATCCTTGGATATATTTTATAGATTATCCTAAATGTCATTGGTCGGTCATCTACGTGGGAGCAAAGATAAGATAAGACCAGTATGACTTTGATGAGGTATGGAGATACGAATCAAAGTCATGGGCACTTGTAAGACTACAAGGTGCTAGACCGACCCACTATGAGAAAGCTGTATGGATTTAGTCATAAGCTTATTGTAAGAGGAGCTGAATCACTAAGAGGGGGTGAATTGGGGATTTTGAAAATTTTTGCAATTTCGCCTCTTATGGTGATTGACCAAATGAAATCAGTGAGCAGGGAAGAACAGCGATGCACAATAGTTTATACTGGTTCGGCCCAACTCCTTGGCCTACGTCCAGTCCTCAGGCACCCTAAGCTTTTCACTAAATCAATTGATTACACACTCTGTAACTCTAAAGCAATTCTCTCTCTAGAATTTGCTCCCCCTTACAAGTTGTAATCAATAATCTCCCAAATCTCCAAGTCCCCCGACTTGAGATAAATTATAATCAATCACAATACAATTGATAAAACTCTCTTACAGAGCAGATAAATGATCACTGAAGTTCTATAGTGTCAACCGACACTTTGTACAAGAAGCACTCTAATAAATGAACAAAGTTAATGCAATCTCGTTTTTCAGCTCAGCGTTCATGTAGAGACTTGAATGCAACTCCATTTATACTTAGAGAGACATTAATAGCCGTTGTTTGCATTCATTTGATCGTTGGAGAAGTTTCCTTTCAGTTAGAAGCAGTTTGGTCCTTTTTCTCTCTACACTTATGCTTATTTTTAGACCTAACTATCACCCAAGAGGAGGGTGAATTGGGTGTTGGATAAAAACTTTTGAAAACTTAGAAAATCTTTTCGCAACTTACTAAAGGAGATTTGAATGACAATAATAATTTATAAACCAATAGATAGTCATTCAAAACATATATGCTGCAATGTAAGAGTTTAGGGAAGAGAATATGCAAACAGAGATTTATACTGGTTCAGCCTAATCCTTGATCTACGTCCAGTCCCCAAGCTCCACTTGAGATTTCAATCCACTATCTTCTTATTTAATCCAGGCACAAGAGAAGCCTTTATAACCCACAAGTTTACCTAGGCACTTGTGAAGTCAAATCTGTAACTGAGATACTCCCCCTTACACACTATAAGAATATAATTGGTTTCCCACTCAAGATCACCCAATCTTGAGTAACTCTCAAATAGAATGATTACAATAAATCTTCTCTCTCAGAAGTAGATAAGATAAGCATTGAAGTACATTGCAAATAATCTCACTCTCTAAGGTAATTATATGATCATTGAGATATTCGGAGCATAAGTGATATAAATGTCAGAGTATTGGCATTTTGGCAATGCAACTGTAATCTCGTGTCTCTTGTCTCGTTGTCTATTTTGAATGCTTCTCCTTTTATAATTGATGAAGAGCATTCAACTGTTAAACATTCTTCAAGTAGAATATGACCGTTGGATGTCCGTTGGAAGTAGCTGTTGAAATATAGCCGTTAGACTTGTCGTTACTTGTTCCGTCAAGTGCTTCACTGGATTCATCAGTTTTGTCTCCTACTCAGCTTTGTTGAATATCCGTTGATTTGCCAAATGGGAATAACATAAATGACTTTTGTTTGCTTAGAGATCAGTTGCCGTGGTAGTGCATGGTTTCTGCAGTCGCTTTTCAAGTCTCTGACATAAATATTGTTTTATGATGCTTTTTGATTAAAACTTCATGTTAATGCCTGAAATCACTAGCAAATAGGTTAAAAGCATCTTATTTATCATACTAAGTGATTCCCGAAACCATAAGCAAAAGATCAGTTCTTTTGCAGAATCAGAGATCACAGTCAACGACAAGAACTCGAGTTTTCATTCTAGAACTTGAGTTCTTAAACAAGAACTTGAGTTCTTGTGTTTTTCTTCTGAATGTCTCAGGTCTGCAAGCCAAGAACTCAAGTTGATTTCCAAGAACTCGAGTTTTCAATTCAGGCACAAATTGGTTCTCAAAGAACTTGAGTTTTTAATGATGAACTCTAGTTCATGAATTTGAGTTCTCCTCCAAGAACTCTAGTTCTTAGTTTTGACCGAATTCCACATAAGAAGAACTCGAGTTCTTTACCAAGAAATCAAGTTCTTAAACTCGAGTTTGGTACTAAAGAACTCTAGTTCTTAAGCTTTTCAAAATTTCAACCTTGCTGATCGATAACTATCTGTTAAGTCTTTCCAAAGCTTGAGTTTTAAAATATGAAATCAAGTTTGTCATTTTGAACGAGGATAAAAACATAAGTTGTTTGAGAAAAACATAAGAACTTAAGAACATTGGAGATTCCAGTAACGTCTTCGATAAGACTTTGGCAAACCACCCATGCTCATAAAGCTCTTTAAGTCTTCTTTCCAATGCAACAAAAATCAGCTCCAAACTTATTGTATGTTGAGCACTATGATCAGATTAATAAAAGTTGTTCTTGAGCCCACGTTTTTGCTACATCCTGAACTGACTGTCAACTTCAAAAATCCATATCTCATCCATTTGATCTTTTTTTCTGTGATCTTGATGTTTTTGGAAAGGTATTTGAGTGTAGTTTCATATGCCACCGATTTCAGCTCATTCCGATGTGTATTTTGTGAGATATGCTAAAATTACCGAACCCTGCTCTGCTGTGTGACTGTAACAGGTGGGGAAACTTCAAAAATTCATAGCTCTCTCATCTGATCTTCTTTGGACTTAAATTTTTTTTCACAATGACCCATTGGATGTCTAGTTTCATCCAAAATTGGTTTCACCTCAATCCAATCTCTGGTTTGAGAGATATCATCGATTTACCAAAGGTCGCCCAAGCTGAACGTGAAACAGAGGTGAACAGAGTGAGCCAGAATAACATGAACTCGAGTTCTTAAGTGAGAACTTGAGTTTTTCCCTAAGAACTCGAGTTCTTAACTGAGAACTCGAGTTTTCATACATATTTTCCTGAAAGCTCGATTTTGTTCATTTAAACTCTGAATTGAGTCATTCCAGCTTTCATTTGATCACAGAAACTTCCAGTATCACAGATAAGAATTTGAATGTTGATAGTCCCATTATAATATGCAAGTTCTTCATTATTTATTCTCTTCCCTTCTTCTTGATTATTTCCCATTAGCCAATACAAACTTTTTGCTCTAACTAATGGCATCTATCAAAGTATTTAAGACATCATCAAAACTAATCATATCAACACTTGTTTCTTGACTTGTAGGATAGAGAGTGTCTTCTAGTCGTTTATATCCGTTGGGATTGTCAGTCCTTAATTAAATGAAGGTCTCTTTATCCTTTTTCCACCGTGTAATGCTTGGTAGTTGAGATTTCAGCAAGTTTGGTGGTTTGCATTTAATGCTTCTAACAAGACATTGCTTTTGGTGTTAACAGCTCTTTTAATCCGCTTGTATCATCTATAATTGAGCTGAAATATACTAGCAAACACGTTAAACATATCTATTAATGATGATAATTAAGAATATAAATCATTCAGATCATGCTATAAACATTACACAGATTTCACAATTTTGAAATATCAGAAGGCGCGACCAATACTCGAGTTTGTGCACCAATACTCGAGTTTGTCACTATGCACTTAAGCCTATGCTCGAGTTTCTGAGTCTATACTCAAGTATTCTCCTTACAGAGATGAGACTCACGATTTGAGCCTTGGTGTTCCTGATGAACTGAAGCCAATACTCGAGTATTCTTCCAATACTCGAGTTTTGGACTCTTGATGAATAAATGTCCAAAACATTAAAACCGGAGTTTCCATCCTATACCGGAGTATTGAAGGCTCAGAAACCTTGATAGCTCTCTGTATGGCTTAGTACTTGAGTTTATGTTTCCATACTCGAGTTTTCTCCTTTGTTTTGAAACTCTGAAATTAGTTATGTAAATGCTAAACTGTGGTTTTCAAAACTGAGGTTTTTAATAATAAGATTTATAAGTGATTTAATTTAAAGAATCTCTTTGCTCGGCCTAATACTTGAGTATTCTAGTGATACTCGAGTTTTCATTTAAAAGAAGAAAATATTTGAATTCTGGAGCCAAGTTGGAAAACTGTCTTTTCAAATTCCAAACCGTAGTTCTCAAAACTGTGGTTTTTCCAAACCGAGGTTTTCCATTTTCAGCTAAAACTATTTGAAGAGTCACATAGGCCTAAACTTGAGTTTTCATGTCAATACTCGAGTTTCCCTTAATGTAAAACTTGTGATGCTCTCTGTAACTCCCAATACTCAAGTATTCATTTGAATACTGCGGTATTGACCTAAGTTAAGTGTATTGAGCTATTCTTTGAAATCTCAATACTCGAGTTTTCCTACTGAAACTCGAGTATTGGCTCAATCTGCAAGTTTTCAACTTCTTGAGACAACTCTTTATTCTTGATTCCACCACGAGTACAAAAAAGGTTTTTAAGACCGGACGAAAAAAGGCATCGTAAGACCGGATCAATGACAAGTCTCGTTCCAGGCGGTCTTAAAAGTCTATTACTTTTAAGATCGGATTCGCAACCAGTCTTAAAAAATAATTTTAAGACCAGACTTTTAAAATATCTGGTTTTTAAAGTCTCATTCTATAACAAAAAAAAGGGACTTTTAAGACCGGTTGCGAAAACACATCCAGTCTTAAAAGTCCCTTTCTATTAAAAAAAAGATACCTGGAAACCAGAAATTTGTCCGGGCGAGCAACATATTAGGGATAAATTTGAATAATCTCCTTTGATACAAATACAATACCACCATCCCATCCTTTTGGAGGCTGCACAGATCACATCATTTCATCACTTAAGTTAGACCATCTTGATTCAATGAAGGATGAAAACTTGAGTTCTCTTTGAAATGATATAGCAAGTGAGAAACTAACCTGATTCACGACATAGTATACTTTGAAACGACTGAGATAATTAGCAACAAGACAGTCCAATTCTTCCTGCATATATATAAATATGCAAATTACTATAAATAAGAAGTAAACAAACATTGTGTACCTTAAACAAAGACATACTTGGAACGTTACAGTGATTCCAGACCCTCCAGCGAGCATCCCAAAGATAAACCCGTCCAGCATCCCAAATTGGCCTCAATTCATAAATTCTAGCTTGCAAATTTTCCAAGTCATAAAAGCAAAAATAAAATAGATCGAAGAAGACAAAGTAAAAATTGCGAACCTAGAGAAGCTAGAACCAAAACAAGAAACCTTCAGAGCAAAGAAGGCAAGAGCAATTTTCGTAGCGTTAGAAAATTTGTGAGTGAGGTCCTTAAGATAAGATGAGATGAGTTGAAAAGAGTGAGGTAAGATTTAAAAGGTCGAAGAGAGGTTTGGAGAGCGAAATTCAATTTTCGAAGCGGGAAAATAAAAAATTCATTTTTTAGACTTTTTAGACCGGACTTTTTAAACATCCGGTCTTAAAAGCATACTTTTTAGACCGGACTTGTTAAATATCCGGTCTTAAAAGTTTTTTAGAGAAGTTTAGAGCGAAATTCAATTTTTGGAGCGGGAAAATAAAAAATTCATCTTTTAGACTTTTTAGACCAGACTTTTTAAACATCCGGTCTTAAAAGTATACTTTTTAGACCGGCCTTTTTAAATATCTGGTCTTAAAAGTCTATTTTTTAGAGATTTAGAGAGCGAAAATCAATTTTTGAGGCGAGGAAATAAAAAATTCATCTTTTACACTTTTTAGATCGAATTTTTTAAACATCCGGTCTTAAAAGTCTAAGAGAGCGAAATTCAATTTTCAGAGCGGGAAAATAAAAAATTCATCTTTTAGACTTTTTAGACCAGACTTTTTAAACATCCGGTCTTAAAAGTGCTCTATATATTTGTTGGAAGTTCATATTTAATTAGTTAGCATATACAATTATATTATGTAATTATCTTATTAAGTTGTTAGAGAGATTTTCGTAATTAAGTTAGTAGATTATGATTTTTTTAATTTCGTAATTATATGCCTGATTGTAATCCCTAGATTATATTATGCAATTATCTTAATTATGTTGTTAGAGAGATTTTAGGAATTAAGTTAGCATATTATGATTTTTTGAATTTCGTAATTATATTCCTGATTGTAATCCCTAGATTATAGGAACTTTCTAGGTCAAAAGATTATTTGCTTATTGGCATCTGTATATAATTCCAATTAAGCAAAGGATTAAAGCATCGCATTCTCGGACTCATCTCTGATCGGCGTCTTTTCAAAATATTTACGAAATTGCCACTGGTCATACTTTTAAGACCGGATCTTTCCGGTCTTAAAAGTATTCTATATATTTACGAAAATGCCACCGGTCATATTTTTAAGACCGGATCCTTTATAATTCGGACCAAAAAGTTCTTTATATTTACAAAACTGTCACCGGTCATACTTTTAAGACCTAATTCTCTATAATCCGGTCTAAATGAGGCGGTCTTAAAGCGTTTTTTTGCACTAGTGCACAATTGATTGTTATCATCAAAACCCATAGAGAACTAACACTTATCTCATGTATAACTGCGTCACAACACCCTATGACTTGAGATCATCATGGATTCCTACATGATGAGTCACTGATCTTTGACCTAGTCAAATGTCACCTTTGATTAGGTGATGATAAAGGCTTGGATCAAGATGAGTGGTTTTCATGCAGAGGAATGTGAGTGGTAAAGACGGAATTTGCCCCTCACATTTATAGAGAGATAATACTGGGCCCCTCAATGAGTGAGTCTGAGAAATGTATGGCCATACTACGGTGGAAAGAAGTTTCCATTTCAATTATTAGACTACTCAAGAACCGAGAAAGTAATGGTTAAGAAAATGAAGTTGACATTATCCATGCCTCATCTTTGACCAAATTATCGCGTGACAAAAGTAACGTGACATGGTTATACGATAGGTTGTATCGTGTCATCGATCCCCATATGAATTGGGTAGTTGCAATGTCTTGTTAGAGGCCGCTTGTGACTTGTGGGCTGGTACAGTATTGGCCCACTACCAATCTCATGTGGGCCTGCAGGGTCACACACAAGAATAGTCCAACACGAGCAATAGTGTCCGAATTCATTGAATCTTAGATATGTCTAAGAATCAATGAATACAAAGTTTTATCTAGGGAATATATATATATATATATATATATATATATATATATATATATATATAGTGATTCCACCTAGTGCAAATGGGAGTCTGTTGGAAATTATGTCTTAGGGGCTTATCATTATATAACTAAAACTAATGGAGATATTGTATCTCATATTTGATTTATAAAAATAAATAAATTATATATCTAATTAAATAGAGATATTGTATCTCTGATTTAATTTTCAAATTAAATATACCATATATCTGATTTAATTTAAATTGAGATACAGTATCTCGGTTTTAATTAAATAGATATATATCTTTTCTTAGATTTAATTTATCAGATTTAATTTATGAAGATAAATTAAATCTGTAGGCTTTTAATTTTAGATTAAATAAATAGATTAGATTAGATCTATTAGATAGATTTAATTAATGTTATTTAAATCTAAAATTCGAATTCAAGATTAATTGAGATTAATCTTAAATATTTCAATACGGCCCAATTAGGGTTTTAAAAACTCTATAAAAGGACATTGATCTAGTCATATTAATTAGAAGAGAATAGCCGCAAAATAAAACCCTTGAGAAAAGAAAAGGCGTAAGACGCAAAAGGTAAGAAGGTGCTAGCACGATAACGTTCGTGTTGAAAAGCTGTTCGGTGTGGATACCAGTAGAGGAAGGCAATTCAAAGAGTCGACTTTTACTGATCGAGAAGGTAACCCATCAGTTCAAATAGAACAAGACGCACATGAGCTTTTGAAAGGTACGGTTTCTTATAACGAACCTTGATTTAAATGTGGTTGAGCGATTCTCTTCGGGATTTGTAATTTTTATTTTAATTTCGCTATGTGTACGGATCCCAATAGGACCGGACCCTTCTTGTATTATTTATCAATGCTCATACATTCTCCTTCCTTATGCAACGTGAAAGCTGAGAGAGTCCGAGAGAGAGTGAGAACGCTGGAGAGTTAGGGTCAGATCAGTACAGCTTCTATACTTCATTGCTTCTGTTTTCTCGACTTTCCAGCAGTCTTTAGCCATTCGACCTTGATAGAAAACAAAACAGAAACGTAGAGTGAGAGTTGAAGAGAGAAAACTGAATCTACTCATCTCTGTTTCGGGTGACAAGAAACAGAGGAGTCGTCATTCAGTTGTGTCATCGAGGCTGGTGTTGTTGCTCTGTTTTATCGTCAGGAAACAGAGGAGGAAAGCACTAGATATAGGTACCCAACGACCTTTAACTGTGGTTGTGTTCTCTCTGTTTTTTTTTATTATTATTCACGCCTCATCTGTACAACTGACTGGAACCGAGAGGCAGATAGCAACGGAAAGAGAGAAACGAAAACTGGAAACGAAGGGGGGGCTGTTAGTGTTCGAGAATCTCACCTGAGTTTTCTTTGAACTTTGCATTCTTCTTACTGTCATGTATATATATAGTGTTGGCGGTGTATGTGTGTGTATAAGGCTGGAAGAAGAAGGAAACCGTGACTGTCATATAAAAGAGAAGTTTTCTGTTATAGGTGTGTAAATAATATATATGTCCGTGTGTCTCTGTGTGTGCATGCAGTGGGAAGGAAAGAGGATATGAGAAAATACCTATAAAACATTCACATGTGCATGGATATGTTAATAAAACTCCAACTTGTTGCATAAGAAAAAGAAGACCGTGGATATATGTCCAAAGTCATACATGGTTTTGCTGTCATACCGTTATTTTTCTGTTCAAAACGTTGCTGAAATATGTATATGTATGTTTTGGCTGCAAAAAGGAGGACGTGGGTTTGTGAGTATGCAGTGGAAAAAAGATTTTACTATCATAGGCTTAAGTGTATGTATATAGATCAAGTGTGAATAGAAATGATAGATATATGTGGGTCATTAATGAATGCTCTATATATATATATATATATAGACACACACACTAAGGAGGAGTGTTTAAATGAATGTAATATAATATATATAAAAGTTCCTGATTTTTTATACATATAAAGTATATTATTGAAATGTAGTGATTATTATTAATATTAAGGAACAAAGAATTTAAATAAATAGGTTGAGATTTATATATGTATAGTTGTGTGAGAAATCCTAAACATATAGGTTGGTATTTTTCTTTGAACCCACTGTTATTTTTAAGTGTATGAGTAAGTTGTAACATTCCAATTTTCAAAAGCGGAATAAAATTTTTTTTTCATTCAAAGTCATTTCAAATCATCAGAGTAGACCATTTGAGCGGAAGAGTATCTGATATATATATTCAAAATGCCATAAGTCTGGTTGGATACAATAGCGGTATAGAAACCGCGTGGTTTAAAAGTGAAGAAAAGCAATAATAGGAAGGCTTCTGCCGGGACATCAAAGGAAATCTTCAGCCGGGTCTTCTAGACGACCTGCTTGCGCTTCCCTTTGTCCTCCGTCCTTAGTTCTCCCGACCCTGACGCTATGTTAAGAGCTGAGGTCCCATACATATGGACCCCAGGTAACGATAAACCTCATGTTTACGTACACAATATATAAACAACTCATACCACAACACCAAACCGCATACTCAAGCAAACTATCATAACTAATGCATATATATCGCTCCCAGCATACAGACATATCGCTCCCAGCATATGAACATATCGCTCCCAGCATTACAGATACTCTCTAACATTTATATGCACACATACCACATATATGCATAACATAAACATCATAGTTAGTGTTACAGTACGCGAACGTACATTAATTACCTCATACAAGCATACCATACACATAGCACATATATGCATACAATAAACATCAGAGTTTAAGTTACCAGTACGCGGACGTACCTTCATTGATGAGCGTTTAGTATGATGACGATAAACTGTACTTTTGACGGAAAACAGCGGAATGACAGCGAAATGACCGCGGAACAAGATTACTGATATCCTATAATGATAATATCACATTTATCAATATTTGATATCATAACAGGCATTTTAGGTACAAATTACCATTTTGCCCCTGATCCCCTAACCGGTGGAATTTCGCCAGCGCTTCGCTATTTTGACTTTAAACTCTCAAAATTTTTGCTATAACCTTTCCTCTAACATATTTCTAAAATAAATATCATATTTATTCCTAAAACATGATATTTAAACTAACTTGAAAAATTAAAGACTATTCTAGCATTTCTACTAGAACTACCGAAAGAACTATCGAACTAAAGACTAGGGACCGAAGACTTACTCAGAGCTTCGCTAGGATTTTCTCCGGACTCCTCCTTCTTCCTTTATCTCCAAATTTTTGAAAATTGCAAGAGAACTTGGTGTGAGGTTTGCAAATGAGAGGGTTGACTATTTATAGAAAATCTCAATGGCATTTTCGTAATTTCCTTGAACTTTGATTGGTTGAATTCTGATCGTCAGATCGCACTTTCTTGAGGTGGCTTGATCTTGGCCTTACACCTCTCTTTGCTGACATCATCTTGAGTCATCAAAGTGATGTCATGCTTGCATCATCTCTTGCTTTATGTGCCTTTATCTGATAAAGTTCCCTGTTCGGTGTCCAAACCGCGAAATTTGGTAAAATCTTAAAATTTCGGAAGCAGTACCCTGAAGGTCTTTGCTTCCTCTTCAAGAATACTGGGTTTTCCTAACCTTATTCTCTTATTAAGGACATTCCGTTATCTGCCGAAAATCCTCGGTATTCGTGTCCGATTACAGAAATAACTTCGGCCGGTACTAACTTCTGGATAAAAATCCACTAACTAATAATATGCTTTGGTTTTGCTTAACTCATCCCCAGATTCTCACAACGGAATTATTTTCTATCTGTTCTCATTTATCCTGTTCACTATTAAAATACTATTGTTTATAAATCACATGTCTAATTATATTATTATTATATTCCAAGATCTTATCTCTTATTTTATTTTTTTTCTTTTAGGCCTAAAAAATTTCGCCACTATATATATATATATATATATATATATATATATATATATATATATATATATATATTATTTTCTTTTTTTTCCTACCCATATAAATTACATTTATCATATATTTATTTCCCAATGAATTTCCTTATTGGTCCAAAATCAATTTCATGGATTTAGACCTTATAAAATTTACTAAAAATTTCCTAATTAATACTTTAATAATTTCTCAAAATTTTCTTAATTAAAACTAATTATTTTCTCACAACAATTTTACTGACATTGGTAATTTATGCATTATGCAAAATATTAAAAACCATGGGGCAATTTATGTCCCCCAAAATGACATTTAATTTTTTGCCTTATTATTTCTCAAGGAAAATAATCCCATAAATTATCTAAATTAGAGACAACATACTCTCTAATTTTTAATTCAGGATTTATCATAATATTCTCAGGGTATCTTATAACCCACAAATCTACTTAGGGGTTGTCAGCTTTTTTTTTCTCCTAATTCCATGAGAAATTACCTTTAAGAAATAAGGTAATTATTTCACTTGTTTTGAGACCACAAATTCACCTATTTTCAATAGGTATTTATTTGTCAACGTAATATTCCAGATATATAATTATCCGGGTATTACATAAGTGACTAACGGTAATGATAAACATTTTTAGGCAGAACTTGATACCTTTTTCTGATCCCAAGAACTTCAGTCAAGAGATAAGGATCCAACTCTAATCTTGTAAGCATGTGTGTAAGTGTTTATGTATTAATTAGTTGATCATGTATACTGGTTGATTTACTTGTTATAAGTTTTTCCAAGCTATGGATTTAAGGTTGCGGTCTCATGGGACTGCGTGTCCTAGATAAGGGCTGCGGTCCTTGGCTGTTAACTGTGGTTACGGTTATTTGTACTTGTTAATGCTTCCATGCTTTAACATGTGCTATTCTGTCATTTACGCTTTCATACATGTGCATGAGATTAATTGTTACCTTTGAGGTCCATTCATTTGGACTCCATACCACATGAAAGATACAGGTAGTGGTTCAGGATCAAAAGGCAAGAAGCAGCTGTAAGGGTTACAGCAGTTGAAACATTTTGGAAAAAAGTAGGAGTAATTAGATTGTACTTTAACGTTTATCATTCGTCTATTTTGGATTACTGTATCAACATCCAACTATAGGATGAATTCGAATCGTGAAAAATTTGTCCGTGTATTTTCAAACTAAGTTATTTTCAAAATACTTTTATTCTGCAATTAAGTCTTCCAAATCTCTTTGATGCCTCTCCGTGTCAACTCTGATAAAATAACGGCCCCACAGGGTGGTCGTCACAATGTCTATCATGTATACTTATGTGATTCTGTAATAATTTAATAAAAATTGTCGCTTTCATATTGTTATACATTTGTTGATTACAGAATCAAGTATTATCTGATTTATTATTTGACTTTATTCATACTGCATTGAAGTGTATTACTTTATCCAACGATATTTGGATTACATATACATTGTATTTAGAAGAAATAAATAATAAAACATATCGTACAAATTTTGTTATTATAAGTTTGTAAACTCTACTCCTTATTCTTAATCCATTGCTAAATATTCACTATTACATAAATCACAATATATGATGGTTATTATCAACAATAAAGCATAGTTCCGAGCCATTATATATGTTGTTGCTATAGATACTTAATGCAGATACATTACGATTGCAAATGGTTATTTATTTTGTACGTATTATAACAATTCTAATTTAACACTTGCTATGGATTGAGTCTCGGTGAAGCCATGATATGCAAATTGTTGTGATAATAATTAACAGACACATGTGAATAACCATAATAATATATGGTAATGCTTGCAGGATACATAACAGTCTTATATTAACAATCGTTATTTATTTAGTAACATATACGGTGGTTCTTATGTAATAACCGTTACTTTTAATAAAAATAAATAATGTTGTCATGTAGACAATTGTTATGTATTTAACACATTAATAACGGTTTCTAAATATGAACCATGAAATTTTATAATAAATGACAATTATTATATAATAACCATGATGTATGAATGTGTGACTCTTCAAGTGAGAGTTTTTAAACTAGTTGAATTGGATATAATAGAACAATACCTCCTACAATGAGTTGTCATACAATTGATGGATCAAGACATTCCAGGCTTTGTGGAAAGAATCAATGGCAACTATTGACCTATAAATTGTGTCTTGACACAGAAATTAAACCTTAAAACCAGGGTTGAGCAAAAAAAAAAAATGTATGAATATTCATATTGGAAAGGATGCAGGGGTATACAAACCCTTGAGCAAAGCTGCAATAACCACCATGTGGGGCCTCTATTTATTAGAGTTATTGCGCATAGGCATTGAGATGATTTGGACGACTTAAATTCGGAATAAAAGTTTCTGAAAATAACTTAGTTGGAAAACATGAAAATAAATTTTTTTGTGATTCTAATCTATCCCATAAGGGGATCTTAATATAGTAATCCAAAAATAACAAACAATTGATAAACGAATTATTATAGTCTACTCCTTATATTATTAAGGAAGTCCCTTCTACTATAGTCCTTATAGCTGTGTCTTTCCTCTTGATCCCGATCCATCACATGTCTCTTTCATGCGATCTGGAGTTCAAATGAATGAACCTCAGGGTAACAATTAATCTCAAGAACATATATCAAGCATAAATAACAGTTTAGCACATGTTAAGCATAGAAACATTTACAAGTAAACAAGTCACACCATAACCACAGTTAATGACCAAGGACCACAACACTTATTAGGACACGCAACCCCAATCCATAGCTAGGAAAAACATAACATGTAAATCAACTAGCAAACATGATCAGTTAATACATAAACACATACATACATGCCATCAAGATTAGGGTTACCCACCTCAAGCTTGTGTCCTTAAACGTTTATCATTGATGTTAGTCACTTACTTAAATCGCAAAGATAACTAACTATGTGAATTAGTTTAGAGGATTAATAATGGTTATTAATCCTTTAAAATTTCCCCCAATAATAACAATAACTTTTATTTATTATTATTATTAACCCTAATGATAATAATTCCTCATTTATTATTATTATCACTCCTACCCAATAGCCACATGCCCCTTGGCATGTCTACTTTCATAGGAAAATAATATTAATAGTCCACACAATTCATATTATTCTCTAAGTAATTATTTTCCTTTACTGTTCAGTTTGAAAGTCCAAATTCAGTGTTTATTTCAAAAATTCACATCTGGAGTTTTAGACATCCAAATTAGGTGGTTCAAAATTCTATGAATTCCTTGATGAGTCTAGTTTCTAGGAAAATTTATTTCAATATTTTATCACATGTCAAAAATTCACAAAACTTCTAGACGTAACCATTGTCCAGAATTTTCTCCAGAAAACAGTCTGTCTTGTTACCTAACTTCAAAAATTCATATCTTGAGTTTTAGGTATCGGATTTAGATGGTTTAAAAATATATGAATTCCTCACTAAGTATAGTTTATAGGAAAATTGGTTCCAGTATTTTATAATATTCCAATTATTCCCAGTTTTCAAAAATATAATTATCATTTAGAAAACGTTCCAGTTCTATAACCCGTTTTTCAAAATTCATAATTATTTGTATACTTATCGAAATGCAACAAATTACCTATCAAATTAAAGATCTATGTGTCAAATGACAATTTGGAAAATTTCATAATTTCATAACTTCATTTTCTTGGTCAAAAAGTCAACGTCATTTACTTCCTCCAGAATGATATCAAAAACGTTTTCAGATTTTATCTTAACTTCCAAAAATCATAACTGTAGACCTTCTTTTGAGGTGAACCAAAACTCATTTTAAAGCTTACGATGTGTACTATATATCCATATAATTTCAAGGTCGAAGAAGGTCATTTACCCTAGTTTTGGCTTAGTAAAAAAGTGTTGCTCTAACTGCAAAGACTCAATATTTCAGATTAGACAGCAGCCATTTTCCATGTTTAGCATTTTTTTTATACTTCTCTAAGCCTTTTCAGTCTCAACCCAGATTCCAACACTTCTAAACATGGTCCTTAGGTTCGGGTTATGATTCAACCAGAATAAAAGACACATGAAATCATCCAAAACACATGTTTTAAACGTCATATTCCGAAGCAGCAAGTTCTTAGGTTCAGCAATAGTCATTCAGAACCCATTAACATACGCATGCAACGTTAAAAGTTTCTCATTTTAGTTCCCATGCAGCATAGTATCATTATGTAGAAGTGAAACCATAATACTCTATCTTCAAACGCAGAACCAAACATGCAGAACGTAGAAGAGGTTTACCTTGTTCTCAACTTCCACGCTTTACTTCTGTTTGCTGGCTGAAACAAATGAGAATGAAGAAATGGAAAACGAAACTTATTATCAGTGTTGTCCAATTCTCCTTCACTCTTGATTCCTCTCTCTCGGTTTCTCACTCTCTCTCTCTCTATCGCCTCTGTCTTTGGTATTTAAAAATAGAGGAATAACAGTGGTTGTTTCCTCTCGGTCCCTTACATTATCATTCTCAGCGTTCCTCCCTCCCTTACTCTCGGTTGTCCTTCACTCTCATCTTAGACTCAACTTTGATTGAGGCAGTGTGAATGATGAAAGGAAATAGAGAGCAATGAATATATAGTACATAAAAGGTCCGGTCCCTGTTTTTCCTTTTTATTAAAACTCTCGGTCCATCTCACTACATTTCTGTCAAAAAGCGTATGGGGTTGAGTTTTGGGCGACATTGGGCTCGAGAGGGATAGGTTGTGTGTACAGTGAAGACTAAGTCTTCTTTCCTGATGCTTGCGTGTTGTTCTATCCAATATTTCTTCTACGTTTTTAATGGACTGGGAGAGAGAAAAATGAGATGGAGGAGTTGTGTCGTGCATGTGGGCCGAAGAGATCAATTGAATTGAAACAGGCTGAATAATAACATATGAGTTGAGGGAGTATATATTGGGTACGTGGGCTAATAAGTAATGGGCTGAGGGAATGGATAATATTTGAGACATAGAGAGGTGCTCGTTCTAATTGGAGTAAGGGAACAAGTGACATGTAAATATTAGGCCATTAGACTTGAAAAATTTCCTCGAAAAAATTATAATCAGGTATAATAAATTCCCTTTCAATTATTCCTTGACTTTATTATTGTTATTTTTTCATCAATGGATTTATTTTGGCCATAAAATATAATCTCCCAAAATGTTTAGACCAAAAGTCAATCACAAATAATTATCCTTAATTTTTGGCAAAAGATGCCTTAAATTCCAATTCTAAATTTTAAAATTCCTTAAAGTCAAATTTCCCATGATTAATCCTTAATTTCCTATATTTGTGTGTTTTTTTACCCAATTGTTGCTTTTATGACTTAATTGCTGAAAAGGCATAAGTTATATGTGATGAACATTTACATTATGAGCTATATAGGTTAGGAGTGCAATTGATTATAGCTACAAAGCCAAGAAAATCTGGATCCCTCCCAAATTGCATGACTACTCAATATGGGAAGTACTATTCTATTATATAGAGTTGAGATCAAGTAGCATAGAAACTCTCACATTGAATAGTCTAAGATTGATCACAATGTTGAATTTTAAAGCTTTTAACTTGGTGCCATATGCTCAATACAAAAACAAGAGAGGAACCTTCGATTAGAGCAATAATTGGTTTTCCACAAAAAAACTTCACAAAAGCAATTTAATATGTCACCTTAAAGGGTCAGGGTCTAAAAAGGTCCCCTTTTAGGCCCAGGGTAAGAGAAACATATGTTTTTGAAGGCCCGACTCGTGAGTGTACGGGCTAATGCCGACCCTGCAGGGCCAGAAGCTATTTTTCTAAATTTTAATTATTTTCCTACGTTTGTTTTTCAAAGAAATATAATTAGTAAATTATAACAATTAAAGTTCTAATTTAAAAAATAAACGTTGTGAAAATTAAGGTCTAAACAACATGCATCATGCAATAAATAAACATAGTTACTAAGTCATAATCAAAGGTAAACTATTTCTCACATACCACAATTACAAATAATTAATGAGTAGCTTAACAAAATTAAAAATACTTCATTTAAATATGTCTTGAAAAGTGTAGGTAGTCAACAAAATAAACAATATATGATACAAACAAAAAAAAAAATCACTAGAAAATAAGTGAAAAAAATATAAAACTAACAATAATAATTATGAAATAAGAAATATCTTTTAGAAATTTTTAATTTTTAGGATTCTTTATACAATATGTTCTTATGAAACTTAATTCTAAAAAAGATAATAACAACTTAATATTTGCAACATCATTAGCAAAACATAAAAATTCAATAATATTATTATCATATAAATAATTTTAAAAAATGAAAAAACATACAAGCCTAAAAGGGCTGGCCTTTGGCCTTATAGGGCTAACCCTTTAGGCCCTTGACCCTACAAGGTTGACCCTTTTAGGCACTCAGTGTAACATTTTGAATTTTGGGCCTAGGAGTTTGAGGATAAGCTTATATCAAGAAGACAACTAAGCACAGTTCAAGAAATGTGACAAATATTATGAAGGGGATTTTCCTTGATGTTGGCAAATTAAAGCTTCTGGAGAGGTAGTTATCTTGTGGCATGTCTTTGACTAAGCAAATAATATCCAATGGCTATAAAACTTTCCAAATTTAAAATAAGCATGATAAGCTTTAATTTGATATATAATAAAAATCAATTGGATTTGTATAAAATGAGTTATGAATTTTTGAAATTAGCCCTTGAATCTGGAACGTTTTCTGGACTAGCAGGAAATGATTGATGAATATGGGACATATCACATATGTTTGACCATGCGAGGTATTTTCCTTCAAAATAGAATTATTAATGGTCACATAACCTTTGGAATATGGTCACATAACCTTTGGAATAATTGCAATTAGATAATTGTAAAATGAGATATGAATTTTCAAAGTTAATCGAAAATTCTTCCAGCTTTGGGTTGTTGTGTGAAAATGAGTTTTATAAAGGACAAGATGGGAATTTCCAATAGTGGTTATAATTGTAAATATGTGAGGTCAAGATTTTCAAATTGTCATTAATTACTCTCCTTGCCACCATATGTCCTACTTAGCCAACAATAATTTCACTTGTTCAAATAATCATTGTTTTCATAATTACTCTTTATAGCGGTTAAAACCTAGAAACTGCTACAAAAGGTAATTGACATTTTAAAAAAATATATTTGTGGAGGTTTCATAACCATTACTTAAACCACTATAAATTGTATTTGAAAATTTTAAGGGCCACCAACGGTTGTGAAGTTTGTAGCAGTTATTGTGGATTAACTACTACAAGGTGTAAGTGTTTGAAATTTGAGTTTTAAAGCCCACCAACGGTCATGAAGTTTGTAGCAGATTTTTCCTCTTATCCACTAAAAAGTGTATGTGTTTGAAATTTAAAAATTTTAAAGCCCGACAACCGTCATGGAGTTTATAGTAGTTTTGGCCTCTTAATCGCTACAAAGTGTATGTGTTTGAAATTTAAAAATTTTACAGCCCACCCATAGTCATAAATTTTGTAGCGGTTTTTGTCTATTAACCACTACAAAGTGTATTTGTTTGAAATTTGTAAAGTATAAAACCCACCAATGGTAATGAGTTTTTTAGTAGTTTTTGCCCCTAAAGCTATAAAGTTTACACTTTGTAGTGATTTTAAAACCACTAAAAAATGTTGAATGTTGGATCAATGCACATGTCATTGAAAAATCTCAAAATTCTCTCTTCACTCATCTTCTTTCTAATGTTTTACATTAGCTATGGATAAGTCATGGTAAAGTTGTTGTAATATCCCGAATTTTGGACCCTAAGAATTGAGAATAAGCCTAAATTAGGCAAACAACTAAGCCTAGTTCAGGAAGAATCACAAGAATGACAAGAGATAAAAATAGCTTTCAGGGACATAGTAAGTGGATATAGGCCGTAGAATTAAAGTACCGGTGCCGAAGGGCACAAAACACTTATGCAGTGTTAATTGGTGGGGAAAATGCCACTCAACTATGTTCTAAGATATGGGACAGTTATCTAGAAAAAAAATGTGCAAAATAAGTATATACACGACATTTTCTAGACAAATAAGGGTGCCCTGCATTTTGGGAAAGAAGGATAAGGTAATATCTTGAACATGTGTGGAATAAATGTTATCATGGATAATTAATGGGCATAAGTACAAAGACATTTATGAAGGCTTAAAAATATTTTGGCTAAAGTCAAGATTGTAACCAATAGGAATAAAGCAAGTATAAAGTAATTAATACTACATTACATGCAAGGACAAGCAATAAACTCAAGCCTAGATGTAATAATAACCTAAGGAATCCTTGGCTAACAAGTGTCACAAGAGGGAAGTAGCTTAGATTTGCGAAAAGGGACACTTAACTACTCACATTTATGACACCTTGGGATAAATCAAACAAATAAGAGAGATAAAGCTTCTTGAGCAAGCCAACTATATTTTGGGAATTAAGAAGGTTGGAACACCTCTTTAAAAAAAACCATTTCCCTTCCATTTTTTGGTTAATTTCGTTGAGAGGGAGAGGGAGAAGGAAGCTCAAGAAGCTAAGCTCGAGAAGCAAGAGGAAGAGGAAGATCAAGGCTAAGATAAGTTCTATGGCTTTGGATCCTTAACGTATTCTCTTCTACTTTCTCTCATATGGTTAAGACATTAAAGAAAAACTTTTCCTTAGTGATTTGAGGTGAAGATCAAAGTGATCTTGGTAGTTAAAGAGGTCAAAGATTCAAGAAAACTTAGATCCAATATCAAGTAAGCCGTAACTTAAACTTTCTTGTGATTTTCGAGTTATTGAGTTGGAAAATGGCCAAGTCCTTGAGCACATATATATGTAAAGGGTATTTTTGGTTAAGGAAGATGATGAGTATAAAACTAAAGATAAGGTTTGTTGCTTAGAAAGATAGATCGGACATGATATAGGAAAGATATGATGCTAAAATAGAAACTTGATGTGTTGTTGTTAAACTATGAATTTCATTCAACTGCTTAAACATGTGGATATGATTTGATTTTGAATATTCTGATGGTTTAAAAGTGTTTAGAATGAGATTTTGTATAGGGTTGAACTTGGATCATCTATAGTCGACTGCTAGGTAGTAACCTTAATCCTTATATACTATGTGTGATTGTGTATGTATGTTTTACCATATATGGTACATACATTTTGTTATCATTTATTTCCAAGCGCTATGGAACCGGAACATGTTGTGTGCATTATGGGCCATGTTGTGTGTTGCGCCCAGTGGTCTGTGCTATGTGCTATTAGAACTACTAGTTCCGGATTTGACTGTATGCCTTAATACTGAATGAGATGGTTTGAGTTTTTATTCATGGTTTCCGTATATGCATTGTTTATACATTTTAAGCCCTCTAGCAGTTCATCTAGATCAGAGTAGGGAGATAGAGGTAAGACTCCGGAGCAGGACTAGGGTAGTAGTGGTTATTATTTTTCACGAATATGTATTTTGATTTTCGGATGACTATAGTATATTATCTTTGGCCAGTCAAACAATATTATTTGAATGACTGTATATTTTGATCCCTCCGAGGGAATTTACTTTTCAGCAACTTATTTTATCAGTATATCATTATCCAAACCAGTGCATGCTTTGCTATTAATACTCTGACGATAGTGTAAATGAACCTCAAAAAATAATTTAAAATTGAAATAAGCTAAAGAACCACACTACCTGCCATCCGGAAGGGCGAGACCGGTAGGATGTAATAGTTGTCACGCAATTCTCCAACATATTTGGAATAACTAAGCAATTTCTTGGATTTTGCAACCTCTCACGCCAATTGTAATGGTGAGATTATGTGTCCGTGTCTCAAATGCAAGTTTAAAAAGTGGCATAGATGAAAAGTTGTTGGGAAACATTTTCTTGTGAAGCCTTTTCTAGGAGATTATACATTTTGGGGAGTTCATGGTGAGAAACCTGGTATGAGATATGATGCTTTTTTAGAAGTTTATAAGTAGTAGTTCAAGTAAATTAAGATGATCATGTTAATGATTATGTTTGTGATGCATTTGGTGTTCATGAAGACAACTTCAAGGAAGAAGTGCAGGGTTTATACCATTTTTTTCTTAAGGAATGATGAAGTAGCTCAACATTTTTTCCACCTAATGGATTAAACACATTGTCCTTTATATCATGGTTGTCGAAAATACTCGAAATTGTCTTTTTTGATCAAATTGTATTATATAAAGTACTTGTGTGGAATCAGTGATAAGGGAATGTCGATGTTACTGGAATTTTTACAAGATGCATTCCTCGATGCAGAAATTCCCATAACAGATTGAGCCTGAACCACTAGAAAATGATGCATTCCCCAACAATTGTATATTGTATTGGGGAGATGAAGCTAGTAAGGAGACTTGTAAGCTATGTCACACATCAAGGTACAAGACAATTCAGAAAGGGAAAACACAAAAGAAGAAACATGCAGAGATTCTTAGGTACTTTCCTTTGAAGTTGTGGTTATAAAGATTGTTTATGTCGTCTAAAACAGTTAGCATATTAAGTGGCATGAAGTCGATAAGAATGAAGATGGTAAATTAAGACATCCATGGGATGCACAATCTTGGAAACCATTCACTCATCCTTTTTAGCTTTTGTTGATGAGCTTAGGAATGTTTGGCTTACTTTGGTGACTAACGGTTTTAATCCATTTAGGAATCTTAGCACACATTATACTATTTTTCTGGTAGTCTTAGTTCCATACAACTTTCCCCCTAATAATTGTTGGACTTGTGTAATGTTGGCATCAAGATATATGACACATACGAGAAGACATTGTTCAACTTGCGTGCAGCCTTAATGTGGATGATAAGTGACTTTCCTGGCTAGGAATATTATTTGGGTGAAATGTGCATACTAGAAGGCATATCCAACTTGAAGTTTTGACTTTAACTCAGTGCGCCATTTACCATCCCACAATAAAAAATAGTGCTTTATGGGTCATTAAAGGTTTTTCTATAGTGAGCATAAGTTTAAATTGCAACGGAATCATTTCAATAGGAAACCTAGAAAAAGAGGACCTTCCCAAACTTTATCTGATTTAGACATCTTATAGCAGGTTCAGGATGTTGAATTTGAGGTTTGAAAAAATAATGATACATCACAAGTAGGGAGAAAGACTAATATGAGTCTTGCTTATGAGCCTCAACAATGGCTAAAGATAAGCATTTTCTTCACTCTACCATATTGGAAATCTAATTTTCTTCGACACAGTCTTGATATCATGTACATTGAAAAAATTGGTTGCAACAATATGCTATACACTCTGTTGAACGAACCCAGAGAGTCAAAATATCATCTTCAAGTGAGGAAATATTTATGTGCCATAGGAGTTCGTGAAGACGCATAGCCATATGAGCATGACAAATTTCAACCAGCAAAATTCACCCTCACAAAAATGAACAAGGAAATCTTCCTTATGACTTTGAAGAAATTGAAAGTTTCTAATGGGTATTCAAGCAACATTTCACGATGTACTAAAATGTAGGCTCAAAAGGTTGATGGGCTAAAGAGTCATGACTCATATATTCTTATGCAACAATTACTTCTATTGCTAATAAAAATTACAATGCCTTCTAATGTATCTATCGTTTTTGGTAGAGTTGTGTTCATTATTTCAGAAATTGCATTCTAAGGTTTTGATCATTGAGGAGCTCAATCAGCTGCAACATAAAATCATGCTTATGCTTTGTCATTTAGAGATGATATTTCCGCCGTTCTTTTTCACTGTGATGGTTTACATGTCCACCTTATTCATGAAATAAAGCTAGCTGGCTTAGTTCAATATCGATGAATGCATCTGATAGAGATGTACTCATTTTACATATGTCAATCACATTAATTAAATTCTAAATTTGCTAGTGGCACATTTTAACATGTAATAACATTTTTTTTTTATAAAATTTATAGGTTCCTAGGGAAATTGAAATTTTACATAAGGAATAAGACATGGCTAGAAAGTTCTATAGTTGAAGGTTAAATAGGGGATAAGGTCTTATATTTCTATTCATGGTACTTTGATGACACTGAGATGTCTTTCAATTGATCACCTAGCGTAGATGATAATTATGAACCTGAGCCATCATCAAGAGAGATGTTAATTCCTCGTGTTGGTAAAACAGTTGGAGGAAGTGAGAACTATTGGATTTTTATGTCTAAATCCCATAGGTTATGAATAAGAAGTCCTACTGGTTCACCACCACGGTTGCGTCAATTCGTTACGGTTGTGTTGGTTCTCCTATAAGAGTTAAGTCTATCTAATTAATTTCCATCATCTATAATTAGGATGTGCTAGTGACAGAAAATCAGAAATCAATCAATCTTAAACACTCCTCTCTCATATATATTGGATCATGCATTCAACAATCATATTATGTACGATTCTGTAGACTCGTTGTGTTCATTTAGGCTTCTGGTTGAGAGTGTCATCATTATGGAGATGCAAATCGTTCTATCCTAGGAAGAAATTGTTCGTTATTGTTGGGCATCCATATAGAGAGAACAAATTGTCATAAGGATACAACATACGTTGGGTTCAGATTTCATCAAAGTTCATTATCATATTTCAATAGTCTTACGAGTCTTTACTGCTTTTCTATATTGTATAGAATTGTGTTATGTTTATAAATTATGTCATACTGGTTACACAAATTCTTATCTTAATGAAATTTCTACCTTGAAAGTATTTTCTACAACAATCTTAAGACAATTTGTTTGAATCTGTGTTTAGTTTCTTAAATTATGGATTCTCGATTTTGAAAAGTTAGAGTTTCTAAAATATAATTTCTATGAGTATATATCTGTCTATTTGTTTCTGATATAGATATATTAAAGTTTTGGAACATTAGGACAAAATTATTAGAGCGTGTGTTTTGAATTCATGTTTTGTAAATATGATCATGAATGAATTTGGTAATGTCTATTATGCCATATATATGACCTAACTATGAGAAATAGGTGAAGTTTGGTCATGGTCGATTATGACAATATATTTATTCATTTGAATTAAGTATCTGCCACATGAATTAATGCTATTGAATCCAAATATAAAGATTAGATGTTTGGATATTGCATCAGCAATAATGATAATTATTGGATGATGCTTCCTTGCGGTTATAGAATAAACACAAGTTTATTATGTCTAAGACATGGCTATTCAAAAGTTATTATTTTGGTAGAAGAAAATATATTGAAAATTATGAGATTGTCATGCACTGTAACTTATTCAACAAAGGCTTTGTCATTAATTAGTATTGAAAGCAAATTTTGTGAATTATCAAATATTTTGTGTGACAAGCATATGACAGTAATATGAAAATTTAATCATTTATCTATTGTTGGGATAAATGTGCTTTAATTTTTCATAGTATTATTATTTCTCTTGGTATAAGCATGCATGATATCATGACATATTGGTGGTGGAATCAGATAAAGTTAATTCATAACATTGTGTCTAAGAAAGTGGTTTAAAGACTAAGCCTTGATATAGTAGTTACTTAATTAGTTATCGTTGCAATAGAATGGAAGACTCCTACTAGATTTGCACTTACCTGACTAATTGATATGATGAACAAAGTTGATTTCATGTATTGGTAAAAATGTGATTATAGCCTTAATTTTATAATTATGGATGATTTTGTGGCTATGATTTTATGGCTTTTAAATATTGTTAATAGCAATCGCATGAATGCTAAATATTTAAGTTTTGGAATTAAGTATGGTGGATTTATTAATCACCAAAGTGGTCAATTTTTATGAATTATTTCAATTCCAAATATTATAGCCTTAATTGTATGGTTGATTTGTTAGTAACTAAAGTGGTCAATTTTGTATGAATTGTTTTAATTCTAAATATTACGGTGTTTACCCATAACCTTGGTGTTATGAAGTTGTAATCACTAGTGCAAAAAAAAGCTTTAAGACCGCCTCATTTAGACCGGATTATAGAGAATCAGGTCTTAAAAGTACGACCGATGACAGTTTTGTAAATATAAAGAACTTTTTGGACCGGATTATAAAGGATCCGGTCTTAAAAATATGACCGGTGACATTTTTGTAAATATATAGAACACTTTTAAGATTGGATTAGAAAAGATCCAGTCTTAAAAGTATGACCGGTGGCAATTTCGTAAATATTTTGAGAAGGCGCCGATCAGAGATGAGTCCGAGAACGTGATGCTTTATTCCTTCGCTTAATTGGAATTATATACAAATGCTAATAAGTAAATAACCTTTTGACCTAGGAAGTTCCTATAATTTAGGGATTACAATCAGGAATATAATTACGAAATTCAAAAAACCATAATCTGCTAACTTAATTCCTAAAATCTCTCTAACAAATTAATTAAGATAATTGCATAATATAATCTAGGGATTACAATCAGAAATATAATTACGAAATTAAAAAAACAATAATCTGCTAACTTAATTACGAAAATCTCTCTAACAACTCAATTAAGATAATTGCATAATATAATTGTATATGTTAACTAATTAAATTTGAACTTCCAACAAATATATAGAACACTTTTAAGACTAGATGTTTAAAAAGTCCGGTTTAAAAAGTCTAAAAGATAAATTTTTTATTTTCCCGCTCTGAAAATTGAATTTCGCTCTCTTAGACTTTTAAGACCGGATGTTTAAAAAGTCCGGTCTAAAAAGTCTAAGAGATGAATTTTTTATTTCCCTGCCTCAAAAATTGATTTTCGCTCTCTAAATCTCTCAAAAATAGACTTTTGAGACCAGATATTTAAAAAGTCCAGTCTAAAGAGCACTTTTAAGACCAGATGTTTAAAAAGTCCTGTCTAAAATGTCTAAAAGATAAATTTTTTAATTTTTCTGCTCTGAAAGTTGAATTTCGCTCTCTTAGACTTTTAAGACCGGATGTTTAAAAAGTCCGGTCTAAAAGATGAATTTTTTATTTTCCCGCCTCAAAAATTGATTTTCGCTCTCTAAATCTCTAAAAAATAGACTTTTAAGACCGGATATTTAAAATGTCCATTCTAAAAAGTATGCTTTTAAACCCGGATATTTAAAAAGTCCGGTTCAAAAAAATGTATAAGATGAATTTTTTATTTCTTCGCTCCAAAAATTGAATTTCGCTCTCTAAACTTCTCTAAAAGACTTTTAAGACCGGATATTTAACAAGTCCAGTCTAAAAAGTATACTTTTAAGACCAGATGTTTAAAAAGTCCGGTCTAAAAAGTCTAAAAAATGAAAATTTTATTTTCCCGCTTCGAAAATTGAATTTCGCTCTCCAAACCTCTCTTCGACCTTTTAAATCTTACCTCACTCTTTTCAACTCATCTCATCTTATCTTAAGGACCTCACTCACAAATTTTCTAACGCTACGAAAATTGCTCTTGCCTTCTTTGCTCTGAAGGTTTCTTGTTTTGGTTCTAGCTTCTCTAGGTTCGCAATTTTTACTTTGTCTTCTTCGATCTATTTTATTTTTGCTTTTATGACTTGGAAAATTTGCAAGCTAGAATTTATGAATTGAGGCCAATTTGGGATGCTGGACGGGTTTATCTTTGGGATGCTCGCTGGAGGGTCTGGAATCACTGTAACGTTCCAAGTATGTCTTTGTTTAAGGTACACAATGTTTGTTTACTTCTCATTTATAGTAATTTGTATATTTATATATATGTAAGAAGAATTGAACCGTCTTGTTGCTAATTATCTCGGTTGTTTCAAAGTATACTATGTCGTGAATCAAGTTAGTTTCTCACTTGCTATATCATTTCAAAGAGAACTCAAGTTTTCATCCTTCATTGAATCAGTATAGCCTAACTTAAATGATGAAATAATGTGATCTGTGTAGCCTCCATAAGGATGGGATGGTGGTGTTGGATTTGTATCAAAGAAGATTATTCAAATTTATCCCTAATATGCCGCTCACCCAGACAAATTTCTGGTTTCTAGATTTTTTTTTTAATAGAAATGGACTTTTAAGACTGGATGTGTTTTCACAACCAGTTTTAAAAGTCCCTTTTTTGTGATAGAATGAGACTTTTAAGATCGGATATTTTAAAAGTCCAGTCTTAAAAGTATTTTTTAAGACCGGTTGCGTATCCGGTCTTAAAAGTAACAAACTTTTAAGACCACCTAGAACGAGACCGGTCGTTGATCCGGTTTTACGATGCCTTTTTTGTCCGGTCTTAAAATCCTTTTTGTACCTGTGAATATCCCAAATTTCTGGGTTTTGAATATTGGGATATTATATGGAAAATTTAAATTATGAAATTTAGGCTAAAATAATTATAAGAATAATTATTGGAAATTAAAGCCTATTTTTCCTTAATTTATTTCGAAAAAAATAATTTGGGGAAGGAAAAATCCCTATATTAATTAAGGATTTATTTCCATGATTATCCAATAATCGCAATTAAATGACATAAGCCTAATTGCAAATAACGGGTCTTGAAGATAATCAAGTGGGCTAATTTTGGTAGTCACACAATATATATATATATATATATATATATATATATATATATATATATATATATATTTTGTCATGGAAGCCCAAATATTTATTTCAGCCCAAAACCTATATCCAACATCAATGATAAGTGGCCCACGTGAGAAGCCCATAGTATCATCAATGAATCACTTTCCCTCCACCCTGATCCGACGTGAATAAGAAACAGAAGCAAGCTCCCTTCTCTCTCTTGGATCACAGCTCACCTACTACTTCTCTCGGCCCACAGAAGTCCAGTTTTTAAGCCAATCATGCGACAGCCTGTGATTCAATCCAGATCACCTCTTTCCTTATTATCCATCGCTCCATTGTTACGTAAAATGAAAGCCAGACACGCAAAGACGCTGAAAACAAATCCAGTTGCAGCGAAAGATAAGCCAGAAATCCTTAGAGCCATTCCTCTAGAGCCTTGTGTTCAATATCCAATGGGATTATACTTCTGGATCATCGTGTTTCATCTGTGTCTGGTCCTATATGAACTCTATAAAACCATTTCATAGTAGCCCTCGTTTTCATTCGTTTCCCATTCATTTGGTAGCAGTGAAGAGAGTGAGGCCGAGAGAGGAAGAAGGAGAGAGTCCGAGGGTTAGAGAGGGAGAGTGGGACGAAGAGGAGAGTGGGAGTTGAGATAAAATATTACTGCCGTTAGTTCTCTGTTTCGGGTGTCAAGAACAGGGGAAACCAGTCAGCCATTTTCGCTTGGAAGCTAAGGTAAGTTATGGAACTTATCTTTCTCAAAGATTTCAGCATTTCTATCGATTAGTTTGTGAATATTAAGCCTTAGAAGTGAAACCAAGCTTGCTGAAAACTGAAAACCAAAAAGAAAAAGAAAACAGGGGGCTGTCATCGGTTTCCTTTGGTTTTATTTTATGAATGAAACCATATAGATATATGTTGCTGTTTTTATGCCGTAACTCAGATCAGAAAAGACCATACACATAGATAATATATATGTTAGTTGCTGTTTTATGTAAACTCATAGGAAGGGAAATAGGGGCGGATCTAGGAATTTATGGAAGGGAGCACCATTGGTGGGGATGCGGGGGTTCGGGGGCAGTGCCTCCGAAATTTTTTTTTACAGTAAAGCTTTAAATGCACTAAAAAAATAAAAGAATATAAAGGGAAAAACAAGACTAAGACTAAGTACTATTAAAAGAAGCAAGGCTGGACACCATATATTTTAATAACAAAAGTATATTACGATAAAAACAATTACAACATCATCTTTCTAGGCTTTATTTTTTGGAATTCCATCATAATTGCCTCATTATCAATACTATCAAATACATCTTTTTCAAAATAAGACACTAAGCAATCATTCAACCATTCATCCCCCATCCGATTGCGAAGTACAGTCTTGATGTATTTCATAGCTGAAAATGCTCTTTCCACAGATGCAATTGTTACAGGCAAAGTCAATGCTAACTTTACAAGTAAATAAACCAAATGATACACAATATATTTTTTCTTTTCAACCATCTTCTTGGCAAGATAAGCTATTTCTTGCAAATTAAAAAAGGGGAATAAGAAGGGGAATAAAAAGGAGCATATATATTATTATGTTATATTTTATATATATTTTATTTATGTTTTTCCAAAAATTTAAGGTTGGGCACTTGCCCACCCAACTTATAACCTCAGTCCGCCTCTGTATATATATATATAATGAAGAGTAACATTCTAAATTCATAAAAAAAATCTTTAATGACATCTCTTATAAATATAAAAAAAACAAAAAAAATAGAGAAAATATCACTAAGGTCCTAAGATACATAAAAAATAGTAAAAAAGTCCTAAGCTAAAACCACATATCAAAACAGTTCCACAGAAGTCCCATGACTTTTTTGTTATTAGTTGTGAAAGTAAAATTACTAACTTGCCCATGTAAAAAAAACGCTAAAACCACCGACCGATTTCCTCAGTCTATCATCTCCATGACGTTCGACACTAGACACAGAGCAACGTGAGAGTAGAATGAGAGAGAAGTGAGATGAGAGGACTAGAGTGAAAATGGAAGAAATCACCAAGAGGGGGTGAATTGGGGATTTCAAAAAATTCTTTTGAAAGATGTCTGAATTCTTTTTCAAAACTTGAAAGTCAAATAACGAAAGAGTAAGAGAAGAAAAACTAGACACAAAGGATTTATACTGGTTCGGTCTTAAACTTGACCTACGTCCAGTCCCCAGATATCTTCTGGGTATTTCCAGTAGTTCAACAGGCTTTAATTACAATAATATAAACCACATGCAATCCTGTTCACCTAGGACTTGCTCCCCTTTACACTTTGTAGTTAAACAACCCAACTCACAGGTTCCACAACCTTGAGTTCTCACAAAACAAATAATCAGAAATGATTTTTGAAACCACACTCTCTTAAAGAGCAAATAATCATAAACACTGAAGTTCAAAAATTATTTCGCATAACAGAGCTTAAAAATCAAAGAAGCAATCAGTTGTAATTCGGTTGTGTATCTTGCTCTTCGTCTTCATGGGTATTTATAGGTTAACTAGTGGAACTAGCCGTTGCATTTTCTTTTCTAACGTTCAGCTGTAAATCTGGAAAATGAATGTTGCATATTTTCCTCAATTCTTTCAATTCTCAGCTGGAATCCTGGAATTCGTTGATGCAGATGGTCTTCCAGATATTCTGTCATTCCATAACCTTTATTTGACTGTTGGAGAGTGATTTAGTTGATCCATAACGGTCTGTGATGAACCATTAGGATAGAGGAGAAGTTTCAGCCTGGTTTTTGGTTCTGCATTAAATGCTCTTAACCCATATCTGATTTGTTGTAATCTGAAGCTTGAAATGTGTTAATGTAGTCTATAACTCATGAACAAACTTATCAAACATATATATGATGATTCATAATTTCATTTGAGTGCAAAACAGATCATGAGAGTGAATCAGAAAGATGAAAAACGCGAAGCGTGAAACAGGGATCTGTAAGGCTCGAGTCTGAGTTCATTAGGCTCGAGTTTGTTCATGAACTCTCAAGCATAAAATAAGTAAGCTTGAGTTTATCCTTTAGAGATCAGAGTTTATCATGATGAGTTTTTGAAATCATTTTGATAGAGTGCACAAACTCGAGTCGATTAGTGACAAGCTTGAGTCTTGAACTGTTTGGAATGAAAATAAGCTTTGGTCTAAAGTCGTAGGCTCGAGTTTGAAAACTTAGGCTCGAGTCTGATCGGGCTGTGAAACTTGGTAGCTCTCTGTCTGAGCCAAACTCAAGTCTGTAAGTGTTTGGCTTGAGTTTTCTCCAGCCAAACGCTTTTGAGACTTCTTTCAATCTGAAATAGGCTTGAGGTAACAAAGTTATGCTTGAGCCTGTTTTTGAGTAAATCTTTGTTTGCTCTCTGGAAGATATAGGCTCAAGTCTATTCACATGAAAGTTTGTTTGAAGAGCTCTCTGTAAGACTTAGGCTTGAGTTAAGAAATGCATGCTCAAGTGAAAAATGCGACATGCTCTCTGTAAGGCACAAGCTCAAGTTTATTTAGGTAGGCTCGAGTCTAACTGAGAGTCAATAACTTAATTTGCTCTCTGTAAGACGTAGGATTGAGTCTGCCTTGGTTATAAACATGAAACTTGCTCTATGTCACGAGCAAGGTCGAGTCTAATAAACTAGGCTCGAGTTTGCCTAAGTTCAAAACACTTATTTTATTTTCTGTCAAGTGTAAACTTGAGTTTATCAATCCTAAACTCGAGTTTAACTAACATCATAAGTTTTAAATCAATTTTAACAATCTTTAAGCATGCTTGAACTTTAGCAACAAGAAAAGAATTTTAGTTTACAATTGTTAGTTATCATCAAAACACAGACAACTAACATTCTCCTCCTTTTTGATGATAACAACACTTGTAAGCTATCTTGACAGAAATTTTGAGATTATTGAAGTGCATTTAACAGTGATGGATACAAAGACTGAGCATTTTGAGTTTGAATTCATTTGAGCAAGTATTCAGAATAGAAATTCACAATGTATTGCATATTACTCAAGACATTAAGTTCAGAATGTTTAAGCTGCAGAAGTAATACTAATAAGCTTGTCAATATAGCAATACAGCAAAAGGCAAGAGAACTTAAACAACACACAACTTAAAAGTTAAATGACTCTCAAAATATCTTGAAAGCTCAAAATATGCCTTCACTCTTCACTTTTCTTCTCCCCCTTTGGCATCATCAGAAAGGGATGTATCAGAGGCAGTAACAATGGTGATGGGAGTGATAGGCAATGCTGTCTTAAGGAGTAGAATATTGGGAGGTGGAGGTGGAGCTTGTGATGAAAAATCGAAGATGATGGAAGTGAGATGATAGGTATAGAAGAGGATGGAGGAACAGGAGGCACATATGGAACAATGTCAAGGATTGGATGATCTGGCCTAAGGGATGGAGGATTAGGAGGTGGAGAGGAGATTAGAGAGGATGATCTGGGAAGGGAATGGGTAGAAGGAAGGCTTGCAATGGAGGAAGAAGAAGGGGAATTATGGGCTGAGGTTTGAGGAATAGGTCCAGGGGTTGTTTGTGCTTGTAGGAGTTTGGAGAGATGCTCCACTTTTTCATTCAAGGTTTTCAATTGTGCACCTTGAGCATCTTGAACTTCAACCAATGTGTTGTGGGTTAAAGTGACCTTCTCAACCATCCTTCCAATCTGAGTCTCAATGGCGGTTATGAGTGTATTATATTTGGTGTCTAGATTGGTTTGGAAGGTGTTAAAAGTGTCAGCCACTGCTTCTTCAACGATGCTCTTGATCTGAGAATATAGATCAGATGGAAGTGTAGATGGAGTTGATTGAGCTTCATTGGCTTTGGATTTTGAAATTTTTGACTAAGATGGAGCTCTTGATTGTCCAGAACCCTCTTCCAGGTTGATCCTCATGAGGTTCAGATGACGCTTCCCAAAGATTGGAGTTGGTACAGAATCATCATTAGCCAAATACCAAATCTTCTCATTGAAGAGTATGACTAAAATCAGTGAAGGGAATGGAATTTGGGAAAAGTGTCTCGAGGCAAACCTAAACCTAGTCATTTCTTGGAAAATCCAGTAACCAACATTGTGTGGAACTTTGTCAATTAAGGAAGCAAAGAGAGGAAAATCCTTCTTTGCATAGATATACCAGATTGCTCTATACACAGTGGGAATTGCTGCTGGTGTGAATTTTAGAATATGGAGAGAGTCGGGAACTGGGTCATTGGGTCTAAGAAGTTTAAAGATTTGTCTGTCTGTGTACTTATACTGTGGTACAGGTGGAGGATTAGCAATTTGTAGAAGAAAGTTTAGATAAGCAGGGGATATGGTCATCTTTTTCCCTCTCAGATTGATTGTAACTCTTTCTTCTAACAGATTTCCCTCATCGTCTAATACATTATCACTTTTCATATAAAAGTAAAATGCTTTGACAACTGAAGGACTGAAGGAGGCTTGAATGGATAGAAGAGTTTCAAAAGGTTTGAGCCAAGGTGACAAGTCAATATTGCATTCATCCTTGATTTTTTGTAAATTAACAGAAACTACTGGGCAAAAGGTTTTGTGGGAAAATTATTTTTTGAAAGAGATGGCTTCTTTTCCCAGAAATTCTATCGGTTTATCAGAAAAATCTTTTGGCTTTGAAGTGACCTCATTGATTTTGGAAATTGCAAGGGTTTTTGTCGGTACCTTGGATTGGGATTTAGAAGGGGTAGTTTTGGAAGAACTTTGGTCCTTGCTGGTTCCTCTGAATTCAAAAGCAGAAACTGTCGCCTTCTTCTTCTTGGAAGGCTTGGCTACTTCAATGATTATCTCCTTGTCTCCTCGGAGAGAGCAGCTTCTGGATCAACGATTTTCTTCTTAGGACGATCAGTAGGTTCTTGAATAACCAATTTCTTGGGTTTGGCCAAAGGTACAGGTTCATTCGTTGCAACTCTGGGAATTCTAGTATCTATCCCTCTTTGGAGCTTCTTGGGAGCAAATTTCTCCCTTCTAGGTCTTTTCAATGGTGGTGGAGACGCAAAATTTGTAACATAATCAAATGAAGCAGTAGACACGGTTCGTTTGGGGGCCATTTCAGAGTATGGAATCGAATAGGTTTGAGAGAAGAGAGAAGGTTTTAGAGAAGCTAGGTCAGGCTCAAGCGAAAAGACGAGTGAAGAGTAACGGTCGAGCTTCAAGTATATATATAACGTGCGACAAACTCGAGTTCAAAATTGTAGGCTCAAGTTTAGACAAAAAATGAACTAACCTGGATGCCAAGTGTGTATCTATAAACACTTTACACACATTGATAAGCTCGAGCTTGTTACTAATAGGCTCGAGTTTGGTGACTTCCTGAGATTGAGTGGAGCATTATCCTGAGTAGGCTCGAGCTTGCTCTGCTAGGCTCGAGTTTGCGTCCTTTGCTAGTAGTTGAGTTGCTCTCTGTCTTCTCTAGGCTCGAATCTATTGTTTGTAGGCTCGAGTTTGGTTGCCTACAACATTTGATTTTCATTCTCTGCCTTCTTTAAACTTAAGCATGCTTTAGATAGGCTCAAGTTTTCTTCATCAGACAGAAAACTTCAAACGATGGTCAGTCTATAACCTGCATAAAACATGGCTAAACACTCTGATGCTTAAGTTAGCAGCAATTAATCATCAAAAACATAATTAATGTTGGGATAGAGTCATCTTACAATTTATTGGGATTTACCATTCCCAATTCTCTTCTAATAAAAGTAAATTGCTCTTTTGCAAGTGGTTTTGTGAAGATATCTACAAGTTGTTGATGGGTTGGGATAAACATCACTTTGACATCCTTCTTTTGAACATGATCTCAAATGAAATGATGTTTGACATCAATATGCTTTGTTCTGGTATGATAGACAGAATTTTTGGCTAAGCTAATAGTACTGGTATTATCACAAAGAATGGGAATTTCCTTCAAGTAAGTTCCAAGATCTTGGATCTGTTGCTTAAGCCACAGGACTTCTGAACAACAACTTGAGGCAGCAACATACTCAGCTTCAGTTGAGGATACAACTACTGTATTCTGCTTTTTGCTGAACCATGAGACAAGTGAATTTCCAAAGAAATCACATTGTCCACTTGTGCTTTTACGATCAGTCTTGTATCCAGCATGGTCTGAGTCAGAATATGCTACTAAGTGTTCAGGTTGACCTTTGGGAAACCATAAGCCCAATTCTTCTGTATCACGCAAGTATCTAAAGATTCTTTTCACGTGTTCAGCATGAGATTCCTTAGGAGCGGATTGAAATCGAGCACACATCCCCATACTCAATTGTATATCTGGTCTGCTTGCTATCAAGTAGAGTAATGATCCAATCATGCCTCTATACCTTGTGATATCAAAGTCTTTTCCCTTCTCATCGGCATCTAAGGCAGCAGTTGAGCTCATTGGTGTGTCTGCCCCATTACAATCTTGAAGACCATATTTCTTGAGCAAGTCTCTTAGATACTTGGTCTGAGAAATAAATATTCCATTTTTGCGTTGTTTGATTTGTAGTCCAAGAAAATAATTGAGTTCACCTATCATTGACATTTCAAATTCACCCGCATAGTCTTAGAAAATTCCTTGCACAAAACATCATTAATAGCACCAAAAATTATATCATCCACATAGATTTGTACAGTAAGATTTCATTAAGCTTATTACTTTTAATAAAAAGGGTGGTATCTGCTCTTCCTCTTACAAATCCATGATCTAGAAGGAATTTACTTAATCTTTCATACCAAGCTCTAGGAACTTGTTTTAAACCATATAAAGCCTTCTTTAATTTGAAAACATGATCCAGATGAAATTCATCCTCAAAACTAGGGGGTTGTTTTACATAAACTTCTTCCTAAATAAAGCCATTTAGAAAAGCTGCTTTCACATCCATTTGATATAATTTGAAACCTTTAATGCAAGAAAGGCTAGAAGAACTCTTATTGCTTCCCATCTTGCTATTGGAGCATAAGTTTCTTCATAATCAATTCCTTCTTCTTGATTATATCCTTTAGCTACCAATCTTGCCTTGTTACGGACAATGATTGCAAACTCATCACGTTTGTTCTTGAATACCCATTTAGTGTCAATGACTGGATGGTCTTTGGGCCTGGGTACCAAGTCCGAAACCTGATTTCTTTCAAATTGATGTAATTCTTCTTGCATTGCTATCACTCAATCATTGTCTGAAAGGGCTTCTTCAATCTTAGAGGGTTCTATTTCTGAAATAAAAGCTGAAAAGGTGACTTCGTTCAAAATACTTTGTCCGGTACTAACTCCTTGATTTGCATTACCTATAACTTGGTCCAGCGGATGGCTCCTACTGTATTTCCAAGCTCTAGGTTGAGTTTGACCAAAGTTTTCACAATCATGTTCAGATTCAGCTTCTGGTTCTCTTTGCAAATTGTTTTCAGAATTTGTCAAATCAGAGTAGGTTTTTGAAGAAGATTGGTTCTGAACTTCATCATCATCACTAACCATAGATTTGTTAGGATTGGTTTCACAGAAAACAACATAAATTGACTCTTCTATAGTTTGAGTAAAATGATTATATACTCTATATGCCTTACTCCTAGATGAGTATCCAAGGAATATACCTTCATCAACTTTAGAATCAAATTTACCTAAGTTTTCCTTACCATTCTTGTGAATAAAGCACTTACACACGAAAATGTGCAGATGCGCTAAGTTGGGCTTTCTTCCTTTGTAAAGCTCATATGATGTTTTGTTCAGCTTCTTCCTGAGATATGCTTGGTTAGAAATGTAGCAAGCTGTGTTCATTGCATTTGCCCAAAACACTTGGGAGGTCTGATTTTCATTCAGCATTACTCTTGGCATTTATGTGTGAACTCTGTTCTTTCTTTCTCTACTCCATTTTGTTGAGGTGTTTTAGGAGCAGAGAAGTTGTGATCTACTCCCATCTCATCACATAATTTCTCAAAATAATGGTTTTCAAATTCTCCTCCATGATCAGTTCTAATTTCTGCAATGGATAAACCTTTCTCGTTCTGGACATTCTTGGCAAAAACAGCAAATTGATCAAATGCTTCATTTTTAGCAGATAAAAATAAAGTCCATGTATATCTTGAGAAATCATCAACTATAACTAGAGTGTACAAATTTCCACCAAAGCTTTTTACTCTAGTTGGACCAACTAAGTCCATATGTAATAATTGAAGTAGTCTATTTGTTGAGATCTCATTTTTCGATTTAAAGGATGATTTGGTTTGTTTTCCCTTTTGACAAGCATCACAAATCATATCCTTTTTTAAATCAAGTTTTGGTAAACCAATAACCAAATCCTTTTTCATTAACTTGTCGATTTGAAACATGTTGACATGAGCTAATCGTTTGTGCCACAACCAACTTTCATCTAAGTTACCAATGAAACAATTTTTAGATAGTGAGTTATTAGAAAGATTAAGAGTGTAGCAATTATCTTCTCTTGGAGCCCTAAATAAGGCTTTTGACTTAACATTATCTAAGGAGAGATCATCCTTGTCACAATCAAACATTCTTCTGAGTTGAAGATGATTAGATTACATTTATCTGCACTTTGGCTTACACTAAGGAGATTATGGCATAGGCTTCCACAAGGTAGACATCTTGTATTTTTGGTCCATCATTGTTACTAACTTCACCGATGCTAGCTATTCTTCCGGATTGATTTCCGCCAAATGTAACCTTGCCACCTTCCTTGTGTATGATTGTTGTGAACTTGGATTGATCTCCCGTCATGTGTCTAGAGCATCCATTGTCAATGTACCATTTACTGGATTTTAATGCTCTTAGACATACCTACAAATTTGTGGAATTAAGTTTTAGGTACCCATTTCATCTTGGGTCCTTTTGGGTTAGTACATGTCTTGGGGGCCTTATAAGATCCCTTAGGCACCCATTGATAGTTACCTATAGGTTTGCCTTTCCTTTCTTTTCTATGAAAACAAGAAGTAGAATGACCCTTTCTGTTACAGTAATTACAGTGGGCAAAAGGATTTGAAGAGTAAACTGATTTCTGAAAATAACTCAAGTAGTTCTTTTCTCCATTTCTTTTCTTGCCTTTCCTTTTATCAAGGTTAGGTTTATAGCCAATTCCAGACTTGTCATTTGTGACCTTTGAAGATGGAATATCACCTAGAGGGGGGGTGAATAGGTGATTTAAAAAAAATTCTATTGCTTAATCAGGATTTTCGCAAATTAAGAAACTAACATAGCAAGAAATTGAAGATGAATGGACACAGAGAGAATTTATCCTGGTTCGGTCTATCCTGACCTACATCCAGTCCCCAAGAACACCTTAGGATTTTTCACTATCTTCAGAAAAACAATTACACAACTCGGAATGATCTCTCAGACTCACTCCCCCTTACTGCTTGTAATTGTATACCCTCACTTAAGGTTCCACAACCTTAAGATTTTACAACGAATGAAAATTGCATGTTTATGTAACTCCTCACGAGTTGAATAATAAATGATCACTGAAGTACAAGTTGAGAGTAGTGAAACTGATAAGATAATAACTCAGAGTAAATGCGCAGGTTTCGGTCTATGGCTGAATTGAATGCTTCTTCAATTTATAGTTGTGTTGCAAAATAGCCGTAGTGTTGATTGTGTTGATACAGCCGTTGTCTTCTTGATATAACCGTTGTTGTTGTTGTTGGCAGGCGAAGGTAGAGGTCACTTGACCATTGGCATTTTGGCATTTGTCTGCTAGCAGTTTGAAATTCCTAAAGTATAGCGCCAACATTCTTTTCTTATTGTCCTCAAGAGAAAGAGAACGAGAGTGTTTTTGTATTTGACCGTTAAAGTTCTACAATTCTACAAAAGAATGTTGTCACTCTATTTCTGTTTTTGCTTTTCATTAGATATAATAAATGCTGATGACATCATCATCTGCCTTTTTGATAAAGCATAAGAATTCCTGATATGATAAGATAAACTCCAAGAAATGTGGTTAGCAACAACTATATCAATGTAATAATAGAAAAAGAGATGAACCAAATACACATTGATTAACAGAAGTGAGCACGCAAACGTACGGGAAATCAGTACATAACTTGGCAACCTCAAGGTTGAATTTTAAACCTTGACTTTATGTGAGATCAGAAGGGAAATTCAGATAGCCAGTAAACCTCGAGGTTACATTCTCAACCTCGAGTTCTATCAAAACCTCGAGGTTACTTTTCTAACCTTGAGGTTCTGTCTAAGCAGTGAAGAATCATGGTCAGCGAAGAAACAGATGCAACCTCGAGTTTATGAAACCAACCTCGAGTTTCAGTCTAACCTTGAGTTTGGTTTATGAACCTCAAGTTTTTATAGGGAACTTTCAGAAGTGATCTAACAGCTAAAACCTCGAGGTTGATTTTTTAACCTTGAGTTTCATAGCAACCTCGAGGTTAATAAGTTCAACCTCGAGTTTACGTTTGATAGCAAGTCTAGCTTTTTGACAGCAAGGTTTCTGGTTACTGATTTTCCTGTTCATCTTTTTATAATGTTGTTTCATCATCAAAACATAGAAGCTAACAACCTTTTGTTGTTTTAAAATGATATCAAGCATTTCACTACCTTGAGTAAATTTTTCAAGTGTTTTTGAAAGATGATAATTTTTCCTTTGTAAATTGTGGTAGTTTTCACAAGTCTTTTTAGGAATAGTTTCACAACCCTTTTCGAAAGTAGGAGAGGAAATATTTTGTTCTTCTAAAACTTTTATTCTTCTTTTTGAAATTAGAAGTTCTTTTGCAATCTTCCTAAATTCTGAATGAAGGTTATTATACTCAGAAAGCAATTCATCAAAGGTTGGTTCATAATCACTTACCTCTCCATTATCATATTCTTCTTGAGTGACCAGGCAAAGATTTGCAGTTTGCTCTTCATCCTCTTCTTCTTCATCATATGAGCTATCTCCCCAGATGGCAGAAACATAGGCCTTTTTCTTGAATGAGCTGAATTTTGTCTTTTCCTTTTCTTTGTTCTTCAGCTAAGGATATTCAGACTTAATGTGACCAGGCTTGTCATACTCATAGCATATGATAGGCTTCTTTGCTTCTTTGTTGTTGCTATTCTTGTAAGACTTCCGGAAAGCTTGATCCTTTTTGTAAAACTTTTTGAATCTTCGAACCATCATTCCAATCTCTTCATCATCTATCTCATCATCATCAGAGTTCCTATCTTCCTTGATAGTTTTGAGGGCAATTCCCTTTTGTTTCCCTTCCATTTCATCAAGTCCTTTTCTAAACTTGATTTTTCCTTCGTATTTTGATAAGCTTCCAAAGAAGGCAGCTACAGATTGCATTGATTCTCCTCGGGCTTCTTCTATAGCTGTTACTTTAGCTTCCCAATCTTTGGTTAGTATATTCAATATTTTCCTTACCTGAGCTTTTTGGTCATATACCTTTCCTAATGCTGACAGCTGATTGATCAGGTGAGTGAAGCAGAGCTGGAACTCTGCAATTGATTCTCCAGACTTCATGCGTAGGAGATCATACTCAGTGGTGAGAGTGTTGATCCTGTTCTCCTTCATTCTTGAGGTTCCTTCATAGGCAACTTCTCATGCGTCCCACATTTCTTTGGCACTAGGCAAGTTACAAATGCGGAAGTACTCCTTTTGGCTCAAGGTACTTTGCAGCATCAGGATGGCTTTGTTGTTAAGAACAATTTTCTTTTGATCATTTTCATCAAACTCAACTCTCGTTTTTTGCACAATATTCTCACAAACTTTCTTTTTGGGGACATAGTTCCCTTCCTCAATTACTTCCCATAGACCATACTCACAAGCCATCACAAATACTTTAAATTTGAATTTTCAGAATGAGTAGTATTCACCATTGAAACCTGGTGGTCTGTTTATTGAGGCACCATCTGGTAGAATTCCTTCCATTGGATCTTTTTGTCTAGGATCTTAATCCTTTAAGTAGACAACCTGGCTCTGATACCAAATGAAAATGGAAGAAATCACCAAGAGGGGGTGAATTGGGGATTTCAAAAAATTCTTTTGAAAGATGTCTGAATTCTTTTTCAAAACTTGAAAGTCAGATAACGAAAGAGTAAGAGAACAAAGACTAGACACAAAGGATTTATACTGGTTCGGTCTTAAACTTGACCTACGTCCATTCCCCGGATATCTTCTGGTATTTCGAGTAGTTCAACAGGCTTTAATTACAATAATGTAAACCACATGCAATCCTGTTCACCTAGGACTTGCTCCCCCTTACACTTTGTAGTTAAACAACCGAACTCACAGGTTCCACAACCTTGAGTTCTCACAAAACAAATAATCAGAAATGATTTTTGAAATCACACTCTCTTAAAGAGCAAATAATCATAAACACTGAAGTTCAAAAATTATTTCGCATAATAGAGCTTAAAAATCAAAGAAGCAATCAGTTGTAATTCGGTTGTGTATCTTGCTCTTCGTCTTCATGGGTATTTATAGGTTAACTAGTGGAACTAGCCGTTGCATTTTCTTCTCTAACGTTCAGTTGTAAATCTGGAAAATGAATGTTGCATATTTTCCTCCGTTCTTTCAATTCTCAGCTGGAATCCTGGAATTCGTTGATGCAGATGGTCTTCCAGATATTCTGTCATTCCATAACCTTTATTTGACTGTTGGAGAGTGATTTAGTTGATCCATAACGGTCTGTGATGAACCATTGGGATAAAGGAGAAGTTTCAGCCTGATTTTTGGTCCTGCATTAAATGCTCTTAACCCAGATCTAATTTGTTGTAATTTGGCGCTTGAAACGTGTTAATGTAGTCTATAACTCATGAACAAACTTATCAAACATATATATGATGATTCGTAATTTCATTTGAGTGCAAAACAGATCATGAGAGTGAATCAGAAAGATGAAAAACGCGAAGCGTGAAACAGGGATCTGTTAGGCTCGAGTCTGAGTTCGTTAGGCTCGAGTCTGAGTTCATGAACTCTCAAGCATAAAATAAGTAAGCTTGAGTTTATCCTTTAGAGATCAGAGTTTATCATGATGAGTTTTTGAAATCATTTTGATAGAGTGCACAAACTCAAGTCGATTAGTGACAGGCTCGAGTCTTGAACTGTTTGGAATGAAAATAAGCTTTGGTCGAAAGGCATAGGCTCAAGTTTGAAAACTTAGGCTCGAGTCTCATCGGGTTGTGAAACTTGGTAGTTCTCTGTCTGAGCCAAACTCGAGTTGTAAGTGTTAGGCTCGAGTTTTCTCCAGCCAAACGCTTTTGAGACTTCTTTCAATCTGAAATAGGCTTGAGGTAACAAAGTTATGATTGATCCTATTTTTGAGTAAATCTTTGTTTGCTCTTTAGAAGATATAGGCTCGAGTCTATTCACATGAAAGTTTGTTTGAAGAGCTCTCTGTAAGACTTAGGCTTGAGTTAAGAAATGCATGCTCAAGTGAAAAATGCGACATGCTCTCTGTAAGGCACAAGCTCGAGTTTATTTAGGTAGGCTCGAGTCTAACTGAGAGTCAATAACTTAATTTGCTCTCTGTAAGACGTAGGCTCGAGTTTACCATAACAGGCTCGGGTATGCCTTGGTTATAAGCATGAAACTTGCTCTATGTCACGAGCAAGCTCAAGTCTAATAAATTAGGCTCGAGTTTGCCTAAGTTCAAAACACTTATTTTACTTTCTGTTAAGTGTAAACTTAAGTCTATCAATCCAAAACTCGAGTTTAACTAACATCATAAGTTTTAAATTAATTTTAACAATCTTTAAGCATGTTTGAACTTTAGCAACAATAAAAGACTTTTAGTTTACAATTGTTAGTTATCATCAAAACACATAGAGAACTAACTTAGAGAATACCGAGAAGAAAAAGGAAGAGGAGGACTCAAGTTAGTTCGAGTAAAGGTCAAGTCTCGAGCAAGTTCAAGTCAAAACTCTTACTCGAGTACAAAGTAAGTTCTACTCGAGCAGTGTACTTGAGCATAAGGTAAGGCCTACTCGAGTAAAGGTCAAGCCAATGAACAGATAAAGTGTGCTTGAGCAAGGATCACACCGTATTTGAGTAATGTCGAGGATCACTGACGTTAGGAGCTCAATCAAGGTTTACTCGAGTATATTGGTTGTCCTGCTCAAGCACCCTAGACCCATTTCAAAACTTCAATATATTGATTGTCCCCAAACGCACAGAAGACTTTAACAACAATAAAAGCTAGATTGACAACATGAAAAGCTATTTTGATACCAACATTTTGGAACCTAGAAATAGCTCTAATCAAGGTTTACTCGAGTATATTGATGTGACACTCAGGAAACATAGACTCATTTCAAAACTTGAGTATATTAATTGTCCCCAAACGCATAAAAGGCTTTAATAACAATAAAAGCCATATTGACAATAAGAAATGTTATTTTGATGACAACATTTTATAATATGGAAATAACTCCAATCAAGATTTACTCGAGTATATTGATGTGATACTTGAGCAACTTAGACCCATTTTGAAACTTGAGTATATTGATTGTCCCCAATCAATATACTTGAGTTAACCTTGATTGAAGCTATTTCCAGGTTACAAAATGTTGGAGTCAAAATAGCATTTATTGTTGTCATTGAGAGGTTTGCATTTGGGGACACTAGGCAGTGAAAGTGACCTTGCATCAGGAATTTTATCTGCAATTTTTATCATTGACTGGGAGTATAATTTAATTACAGCTTTGGATGGTTCTCTTGATGATGAAACAAGGAGAAGAATCATTGAGAGGTTTGCATTTTGTGAATCTATGCATGCCTTTCATCACAGAATAAGTGTTCAATTTCTAAAAAATATTTCCTTAGATATTCGTGGGAGATTGGAGACTATCTTAATTCAGACAGTAAGATCTACAATATTCATTGAAGACAAACTTATAAATGACAGAATTATATCATTGTGCTATACATAGGTGCTTCAAGTTCTCGAGTGTCTTGGCGTGGATGGAGATGAGGAACAAAATCTGCTATATCAACTGCTGAGCAAGGGTGAAACATGGCATATGTTCATTGTTCCAAATTTCATCTTGACAAAGGTTTCAAGATACCTAAGGTTTGTTGCATTAATTAACAAGTTAATCAAAAAAATTGGGATTGATAGAGTTTTTACTGCATGTGCATTGTTTAATTCATTTGAAATTGAAAGAAGTAAAGAGGTTAAATCTTGTGATTAGTTAGTGGTTGAAATTTTGTGCACATGGAGATGGCCAGGAAGCAATTTTGTTTCTTCTTTCTAACCTTCGCTCAATGCATATGCCAAGAGGATTAGTTCTTTTCAAGAAAGCCTCTTAGATGAGATATTAAGCATCTTGCTGGATGGTGCCTTTGTTTATGGAGGCAATGGCATTGAGAGTTCAATCAGTGTGTGGTTAATTCCAAATAATGAAGTCAAAGGTGTTGAGGAACCATTTTTAAGAGCCCTTTTTTTCTTTTCTATCCACTTTGTTCAAAGAGAACATATGGGGCACAGGGGAGGCTACGGATCTTATTGAACTACTTTTGGATAAGTTTTATATTGGCAAAGAAGTAACATGGAACTCAGATAAACTGAGTATATTATAGTTAAATATTGAGTTCCATGTTAAGTTTGTCATGGAACACGATCAAACTGTATTCCAGTTAAAATCCAAGTTTCATGTTAAGTTTTACGACAAAGGAAAGGAGGCGGAGCCCGGTTAAACTGAATATATTGCAGTTAAAATCCGAGTTTCATGTAAAGTTTTGTGGTAAGAAAAGGAGGCGGAACCCAGTTAAACTAAATGTATTATAGTTAAAATCTAAGTTTCGTGTTAAATTTTGCAACAAAGGAAAGAAGGCGAAACCCAGTTAAACTGAATGTATTACAGTTAAAATCCAAGTTCCGTGTAAAGTTTTGCAGCAAAAGAAAGGGGGCAAAAGAAAGGGGGCAAAGCCCAGTTAAATTGTGTTGCAGTTAAAATTCCTTAGGAGAAAAGGAGGAGTTCATCTCCTAAAGGAAAAGAACATGGAACCCGATTAAACTGAATGTATTATAGTTAAAATCCGACTTCCGTGTTAAGTTTGCAAGAAAGAAGAAAAGAAGAAGTGTGCCTTTAGAAGGAAAAGAACGCAAAACCCTTTTAAATTCGAGCTAAACAGTTAAATCCAGGTAGATCCATTTTATGTATAGAACCCAAATAAACTAAGGGGCATAATACCATTAAATCCAAGTAGATCTATGTTATGTTTGAAACTCAGATAAACAAAGTAGCGGAGCTGGAGTAAATTGAAAGAATAGTTAAAAACGTGTTCCATGTTCAGTTTGGAACCCAGTAAAACTAAAAGTAGATTACAGTTAAAACACGTTTTCATGTTGTATTTGGAACACAAATAAACTAAGGATTATACAATTAAATCCAAGTAGATCTATGTTTAGTTTGGAACTTGGGTAAATTGAGGGTTATGTGTCACATTGTTGCAAATTGTGGCAAGTGTGAGTGAATAAAGGGGTAAATGAATCCAGGGTAATGAAACCCAGATTCGAGTAAAGTGTGGAGCAAAGGAGTAAACAAATCCAAGGTAATGAAAACTGATTTCGAGAAAAGCATGGAGCAAAGGAGTAAACAAATTCAGGGTAATGAAACCCGGATTCGAATAAAGCATGGAGCAATGAGTAAATGAATCCAAGGTAGTTAAACCTGCATTCAACTCAAGCGTGAATAAATCAACAAATGAAGCTAGGATCTTTCGAGCCGTATTCAAAAAAAGTGAAAGTATAGCAATATGCTTTCACAATTATGATGCATCAAAGTTTTATTCGAAGGTAAGGAGGTAAATAGTCATGCTAACCCTGATCAGGTCGAAATGTTTAAATTTTTGTTAAAAAACTGAATTTGAATATGTGGCAGATTGCCCTTACTCCAGATTAAATTACAATTAGATGAGCCGGAATGTAATGTGACAGACTAACTAAAATCTTCACAAATATGATACGTGGTTTTCATACCAGATGAATATCTAAGCAGACTTTGCGTGAATATTTTTTACTTTAGCCCAGTCATTGAAAAAAACTCTAAACATATGTTTAAGTTCATATCATCAACTTATTGTTGAAATGAAGATAAAACTCAAACATTAGATCCAAGTTAAAAAGTCAATGCACCCCAGCAACCTAAAGACCTGCACTACTAGGCTGGGGGCAACAAGTGTACAATTGTAAAGCTATCAGCAATATGAGCAAATAGAGTTTGTTCCTCTTTATGACAACCCGGACTAGGGGAAACTTGTTGCTAAAACATATCACCCACAAACTCAAATGTTTGATGCAAAAGAGATCCCAATTCAAATGAAACATAATAGAAAACTCTAGTTGAATTGACCGAAATTACAAATCTAGGGGCAAATCACAAAAAAAAATAATAATCTAAAGGTCGTTGAAACTCGAGTTGAAGTTGAACAACTCGAAAATGAGATCTGGGATAAACAATCAATTCACCCCGGCACCCTAGAGACTTAGACTACCAGGCTGTGAGCAACCGTTATGGATTCATATATGATGCCCATTCAATGTATGGCCCAACTAGGGTCAATCTACGTGACACAGATATGGCGTCATAGCACTTGAGCTTGGAGACACAAAGGCCTATAAGTCCAAACCCTAACCCTAAGGTAAACTCTATAAATAGGAGGTAAACCGTAAAGGTACACACGTTATCTCTTTGTTATTATTCTGCAATCACTGTGCACACACACATCACCCCTTAGGCAAAAGCCACCTTGTTTGCACAGTGATCCACGGCATTCACTGGTATCTAACCTATAGATATCTGGGAGAGCTTCATTGATCCAATATCAACCTACTAGCCCATTAGTTAGACATCCATGTATCAATATAAACTACTAAACGTTGTAGCTCATCAACTATTGGTCCATGTATATTACCATCATTGGTCAATAAATGACATCATAATTACATGTTATAAAATATGTGGTCCAACGTGTTTGGTTACTTATAGCAATATGCCAAAGATGAAGGTCAGCATAGGCATTTATTTGATTGGGTAATGGTGAGACTATTCACAATTAACCATTTATTATATGTATACGGGGAGTTCCAATGAAACTAGCCTATTCCCCATGCAACATTGTTTTTTACCATGTATTATTGGTGGTCATAATGCAATTCTCAAAGCACCATTTAATTCTTCCTAATTCCCGCGTCAAGAACCATTTCCCCATTCACTTGAAGCTGATTGTTAAAGGTTTGAAACAAACTTGGGGAACCTATTGGTCCTTCCAAACAGCAATTCATAAATGATTCATTCCAATTTTGATTTTCAAAAAACCCTAATTGAACCACATGCTTTCTATAAAAGGATCCTAACCCTAGCAATTGGGATACCACCTAGACCTCTGTTTCATTTTCTTATCAAGAAGAATACAAAAAATTGCTGCAATGGCTTCTTCGGATGTATCTTCCTTGCAAACCGACAACACCCACAACAATTGGTGCATTTGTGTGAAGGTCATCTTCAACTGGGACATCCCGCGTGGAAGGAGTCATCACCAAGTCACTTAAAACACAGTCAAAGGTTGTATATGTTAATATTTTCCATTTGGTTCTCTTTTGTACACCAGTCAAAGGCAGAAATTTGAAAGGAAAAGTAGGGGGAAATAAACAAAGGAAGTAGAGTCAAAAAGATTTGGAGTCTTTGTTGTTGTTTAGTATGCTCAGATAAGCCGGATAATTGAGACTGGTTGCTTAGTTTAAACTATTCTTTTGAATTCAAGTATTTTAGTCATAACTTGCATCTGTGATCTTAGGTGTTTCGTTATACATGTAGGTGTTGATTTGTCGACTATACTCGATGCTACTCGTGTTTATCTAAATCCACATTTTCTTGAGGTTGCTGTGGTGAAGAGTAGAGTGTTGGGGATGTGAATGAATATTGTTTCTTATTCTGATGTTTTTAAAGCAATTTAGTTTCTGGGACTTTTTGGTTTCCATTTGGATCAAGCGATTCGACTGGTTTTTTTTCTTTTCTGGATAGTTGTAAATTACTCCCTTTGGTCCTTATTATAAGGCATCAACTACCAAATGTATTTGGTCCTTTTTATAAGGCACTTGCTTGTTTTCAAGGAGCATTAATTATTTTTTTCCATATATGCCCATAATTAATAGGGGTTGTAGGTGAGAGTAATAATAATATAATATTAGAGTTTAGTGTAAATAGTAAGGGTAATATTGTAAATTACTTAAATTATAGGACAACTTTATTGACTTTAACTGTTTTATTGGTTTGTGTGATTTGTCAGTTGGTGCCTTATAATAAGGACCGAGGGAGTATATATTAATGCATGTGATGACAATGTGATAGTTAATACTCTCATCTTTTTGCTTAGTCATGATTATTTTCTGCCAGTTTTTCCTGCTAGACATGAAAGCGTGATGAATATAGATAGTAAATGTGTCTCATCTATTGAATGTAGGAGAATTTACATCAAAGTTGAGTTTAAACAGATGTATCCGTGTATTGATGAGCGTCTTGACTTTCGGTCACTTTGCCTGCCAAATTCCTTTTGTATTTGGTCAGTTTTGCTGCTTTACAAAACTGAATGCATATTAATGAGGCGATTAAATGATGACAATACTAGTGTAGCCATAAACCTAATTATATTTCCAATATCCCGCTGACGTTTTCATCGTTTAATGTAATCTGTAGTAAATATTCACACAATTTTAATTGAGGCCAGTAAACCTATTTTTTTTACACACCAAACGCTGCTGCATAATAAATATTGATAAAAACAGTGAGACTGAAAAACGTCCACCAACCCTACTTTCAAATGTCAAGTACTATAACCATTCACGTTTTCCTATTTAAGGCTCCTATATTATTTTAAATTTCACTGTACAAATAAAGCTTTCGTAATATATATCCTAAGCAAAATATTACCAGAAGGTGTACGTACAAAAGAAGCCGGGGGGGAGGGTTCATTCAAATAACTTTTACCCGTATAGAATCACATTTTGACTGAAAAAAAGCTTATTCTCCAAAAATTGCAATTTCCTGTGTGAGCAAACACATTGAATGTGGTTAAATCTCAATTACAGATATATTATATATGGGTGGGTATAGCTATATCTAGGTGTTTGTGATTTTTGTATTTCGTATGAAATTGCCTCCCAAATATATGTATTTTCCTGCCAAAAGTTTACTATATATCAAGTTACCAATGTAGTCATCCACTAATATATAATTTTTCTAGGTCAGATTTCTGTCACGTCTAATCTTTTTGTGTTTTTATAAAATATTTAAGTAAGTGATAACGATATTCTATCATGTTGCCTTCTCAGGTTACTTTAATATGTTCAACACCACATTAACATGTATGATTCAAGAGATGAAGAAGACCCTCTTTTCTGCCACAATGATAGCAAGGACACCATGCCAAGGTTCTGAGGAAGTGGGTGGTGAGAAAGAAGACTGTTCCTTTTACAGTATGGAAGATTGGCATGTTGTTGGTTGATGAAGTTGTAAATATGTATTAGCCGACAAGAATTGAGGTTGCTGCTACACACTAAAATGTCATTGATAAACTGTATGACGAGCCTAAGGAATGACTATTATACAAATTCCATAATTTCCTGGTTCTAGAAAATGATTATAAGTATAGAGTTACCACAAATCCCTGGATGTTTAATTTCATCAATATACTTACATTGAAGAATCGGACGCTTCCATTACGGACAAGGCATATAATTTCAAGACTATTTCAGACATATATCAAGGCAATATCACAGATGGTGGTTTAATAGGTTTGCACTGTTATCCTTTGACGTTATTTTTTCATGTTCACTGTTATTCTTTGACACATACTAAACTCTATAATTAATTATTTAATAGTTTAGAAATAGGTTATCCGATATGTGTTTAGATTTTTGCTTTAGCAGAAATTGTTATTCAATAACATGTATTTTATAATTTCAATAATTTTTTAATCTCTTTTATATACTGAATATGATGTCATTGCCTTTTTTACTCAAATGTCCATTTTAATTGCTACGGATGTGATTGGTTTTTTGTAAGCTTTTGAACGCTTACAGGACCAAAGAAGGGAGTGTAATATTATCAAGAGGCTTAACTTTAGCATAGCTGATCAACAGTAAGAAAGTTCAATAAATTATATCATAATTTATTAAGGATTAATGGTTAAACTTTCCATGATAAGAGCATGTGTTCATCGATTAAATGTTTTGCCTATTATGTTTACAAATGAATGACTTAAATGATAATGATTGTTGGTGACAAAACTTTACATTGCTTTGTAGTGAAAACTCAATCAATATAACTCTTTCGGGGATTGTACTGTGGAGACTTATGGGAAGAAACATGAGGACACGGAACTTCCAATAATCATGCTTGTGCGGTCTGTAAGGTTGAATAGAAACATAGGTAATGCTCCATCGTCTTTAACTAAATACAATTTTTGTATAGTAAACATTATTATGTCATTGTGATATACATACGGTTTCAAATATATTTTTTCTTTTAGAATAGAGTCATTTGAGTAATGCCTTCAATGATACATTAGTAACTTCCAATCTAAACATTTTTGAGGCAATTTTGTTGAAGGAAAGGTGGGATGATCCTTGAACATGTGTTAAATAATTATTATCTTTAATAGGTTTATTATTTTTTTAATCATTCAAAGATGTGGGTCAAATTCATGTAAAGACTTAGTAAAGAATATGTTGGGACCCAGTTGTTTAGCCAAATTTCAATTGCGAAGCACCCTACATACACCCATGAGTCCCTTCTTCATTTTCGATAAAGGATTCCATTATGTGATATTTTAAAGTTAAATGAGGTACACAATTTTAAATATCTAATGCAATAAAATATTTGTTGTTGTTTTTTTGGTGCAAAGTTCATTAGTAATACATCATAATCACATGGCATAAAATATGTGATATTTTAAAGGACTAACTGAGGCTAAGAGGATTGTCATGGGAATTTGATTTGTCAACGGCCTGTATTGGTGCCTTGCTTATTATTTGTTTTCATTTTCTTTCTAATCTATGTTAAGCACTGTTAGTCCTTTTTTTTTTTTTGGATTTACAATATTTCTTATGGTGTCTTTAAGTTGTTGATATGGAAGTGTAAATTTTATTTTTTTTTTATTTTTTAATAGAGGAAGTGTAAACTTTATGATTAATGGTAATGAATATGGTTTGTACTAGGTCCAATTAGCAGAGTTAAATGCTTGTGTTAAATACCTGTGAATGGTACAATTTATGACAAAATATGAATCGACAACATTAGGTAACGTATATCATTTATATATGTTGAAGTTTTTTTTTCCTCAAATTGATCTTAACGTTTCACATCTTATTCTTTGTAACATTTAATGATGTTCACTATTGGAGTCATGGAGTTAAACTCCTTCACGGTCTTTTTTTTTTTAATTATTCATTTAATTATGTTTATTAAAGCTATGTACATGTTCTACGTATCATTTATGTTGGAAAATTCATATTCAGCGTGGATATACTAAAGTTGTGTACATTCTGTTCATGTTGTTGTGTTAGATGATGAAGAATGAGCTGTTCAAGAGTGTCAACAACAGCAAAGACACATGGTTTGTTCATGCAAAGGCTCAGACCTCTCTACCCTCTACACCACCAGTTGACCCTACCTCTGAAGTCCCAATCACTACCACAGTTCCCCCTCTTTTGTTGATGACAAAGGGGGAGAGAAAGGCTCAGAGGGAGAGGAACAAACTTGAGAGAGAGATTTGTTTTTGAACAGTTTGAGTCTTGAGTCTGTAGTAATTTACTGTTGTTTTCATCATTGTGGTTGTATTCATACTTTGAAATGCACTTATGGTTTAAATGATAATTTCATTTACTTGTTGTGTTTCCAAACTCTGATATCTTGTTATGCATTTCATATTATGTCTGTAACACTTCATCTCAAAATGCTCAATCTGTCAAATTCTTGAAATTTTAAGTTTACAAGTGTTGTCATCATCAAAAAGGAGGAGAATGTTAGTTCTCCATGTGTTTTGATGATATCTAACAATTATAAACTCAATATGAAGTTTGTATTTGATAAGATGTAAAACTCACTATCAAAGGCAAACTCGAGTTTGGGTAGACAAACTCGAGTTTGGACTAGACAGAGAGTAGTTCAGAGTTTTGCAAAAGAAGCCAAACTCCAGTTTGCTGAGCAAACTGGAAGTCTGGAAGATACAGAGAGCACTCAAAGTTTTGAACAATACAAACTCGAGTTTAGACTAAACAGAAAGAATTCAGAAACTTCAGTATTTTCACATGTTTTGTAAACTCCAGCCTTTGTTTGCAAACTCCAGTTTATCCCAAAAACAGAAGAGACTTCAAAGTTTCAGTTCTTGCTGAAACTCGAGTTTACATCTGTAAACTCGAGTCTGAGTCACACAGAGAGCTCAACAATATGTCTGACTTGAAAACTCCAGTCTATGTTTCTAAACTCCAGTCTATGTTTCTAAACTCCAATCTAGAAGTTCTTGAACTTAGGATTATCCTCATAACAAAGCCTCAAACTCGAGTTGGTCATTAATTGACTCGAGTTTAGCTACATGTCCAAACTCTCATTCAAAGACCAAAGCCCGATAGTCTTCTCTGTAAGGACCAAACTCGAGTCAGCCATTCCTAAAACTCAAGTTTAGACTTTCACTTAACATTCATGCTTTCTGGATGAACCCAAGACTCGAGTCTGAGATTATAAACTCGAGTTTGCATCGGTGATTTTGAAAAACCAGATGGTGTTGATCTGCGGAATCTTTATGGGTCAATCTGAAAATGTTTTATCATATGATACTATTACTTCTAACATCTTTGATGAAGTTTTGAGTGAATTTTAGATAAGTCCAGCAAAGATCAAGATGAAATCAGATCTGGAATAAGTGCATTAAATGAAGAACCAAGAACAGGGCTGATCCTTCTCCTCTATTCCAATGGTTCAGCACAGACCGTTATGGATCAATTTAATCACTCTCCAACGGTCAAATGAAGGTTATGGAATAACAGAATATCTAGAAGACCATCTGCATCAACATATTCCAAGATTACAGTTGAGAATTGAAAGAACAGAGGAAAATATACAATTGTCATTTTCCAAATTTGCAGCTGAACGTAAGAGGAGAAAATGCAACGACTAGTTCCTCTAGTTAGCCTATAAAAAGCTATGAAGACTCAGAGCAAGAGAGATATACAACAAAGCTACATTTGATTACATTTGCAATTTGAGTCTGTATTGTGGTTTTTGATCTGTTCTTCAGTGTTTATCAATATTTACTCTTTTGAGAGTCTTGATTATTTGAAAACATTTTTCAAAAATTTGTTTGTATGAACTCAAAGTTGTGGAACCTGTGAGTTGGGTTGTTTAATTACAAAGTGTAAGGGGGAGCAAGTCCTAGGTGAATAGGATTGCGTGTAGTTTACATTGTTGTAGTTAAAGCCTGTTGAACTAGTGGAAATACCCAGAAGATATCTGGGGACTAGACGTAGGTCAAGGTTAAGACCAAACCAATATAAATCCTGTGTGTCTAGCTTTTCTTCCCTTACTCTTTCTTTATTTACTTTTCAAGTTTTGAAAAAGAGTTCAAAAGAATTTTTGAAATCCCCAATTCACCTCCCTCTTGGTGATTTCTTCCATTTTCAAATTATTCCTCAACACAATCAGTTGCTTAGGGATGCCTCACCATAAGCTAGTCCATGAAGTTAGTGTACCAATTATATTGATAAAAAATATTGACCAAGCAGTTGGGTTATGCAATAGGATTTGGCCACGAATAACACATTTGGGAAAAAACTTCATCAAGGTGAAGACGTTGAATGGAATAAGTGTTGGTGAAGATGTATTGATTCATTGCATGGACATAAATCTATCGGAATCTAAACTACCTTTCAACAAGATGAGGAAGCAATTCCCAATCATTATTTCCTATGCAATGACCATCAATGAAAACCAAGGCTGGTCATTGTATACTAGCTCAAGGAGAATTATACTACCTCTGTTTATTGTTGGCAAAGGCACATGGACCAAAACAGGAAATTTAAATTGTGATTGTTTATTGTAAAGTTAAAGGCACCGCAATTGGTCAATAAATGGCATCCTAATTACATGGCAGGGCATGAAATATGTGGTCTAACGTGTTTGGTTACTTATAACAATATGCTAAAGATGAAGGATATTGGGCCGCATACACATCTCATTAGGCACCTCATCAAAAGCAATGGGTCATTAGATGTCATACGATTATCGGTACCACATGTAAGAATTAACCAGTTTATATGAGCCAATTTGCGTGATGATTCATCTCCACCAAAGAAGGTCAACGTAAAAATATATCCTACTGAGTAAGAAATTCTCATTCCACATATAACCATTTACTCTATGGGGAGTTCCAACGAAACGATTATATTCCCCATGCAACCCTTTCCCCATATACGCATTTAATATTAGGCATGGATTCAATATCAGCCACAACGTCATTGGGTAGTTAGAATTTTCGTCTTAATTGCCCTCAACACATGCAAACCCTAATTCTCATAAATTTTTATTATATAAAGGTGCATTGCATAGTGAATTTTCATTGTTCGGAAAAGCTGCCTTCCATACCATGATTCCATCATCAAGAGCAAATGTATATATCTTTGCAATGATGATTTGGCGGATTTCGAGGGCCTGAGATTAGTGCATCTCATGATGGCGGTGGCTGAGGCAACCACCAGAGTTAACAACAACCATGATATGGTTACGGTGATATTAATTCAACTCAATAAGTTGGTGTCTTTAACCTATGGAGACAATGTGGAGCGACTAGGAGCTTATTATATACGGATGCCTTAAGGGGCTTAGTTTCACCAATAAAAGCTCCACTTAGTCGAATATTTCCTGAGTATTGTATGTGCTATTAAATTTTGAATAAGATATGATAAATGCCTCAAAATAGCTTTGTTTTCTATTACTACCATAGGGGAGTCCATCCTTACGAACATATATGCATATATATAAAACAACAATGTGATGAAAGATGCTCCTCGTCCAGGCATTGCTTCTCATTTTCTTATATTTGTAGGGGGAAGCTCCATAAGCCATTTAATGTTGGGCGGGAAGAAGATGATAAGGAATGAGTGAAAGAGAGAGGAGATATGGGCTTATAGTGGAAGGAGTTAGAAGGAAAAGATGGTCCAACTCTGTGGTTTCTAATAGAAACTTAAATCTGTTATTTTTTTTATTTAACGGTTTTAAGCCACCATACTCTTTCACTTACAACATTTCAATCTCACTATCCACAGTAGCATCTTCTTGCCCGTCGGAAATACCACTGTTGATATTACCATTGTTGCTCAAGTAAATATATCTTCAAGTTCTTCAGTTCAATACATTTTACACACACTCTTTCTGGCTTTGAAGTTTAATTTTTTATGCTCACCTTTTGCAAATTACTTGATCTCATGGAAAAGGAATCCATCAATTCAATATTATTATTTATGGGATTCAAAGGATTATAATTTTTGTGCAAATTATAATTATACTTAGTTTTAATAATGATTTATTGATAATTGATTTATTATTATTTAAACGTTTTGATATACATTTTTTAAATGTTAACTTATCCAACCCTCCCATCAATGTCGAACCATATGGTACCTTTTTTAGATGTTCTGGGGGCTTTTAACTGGAGTATTCAATTTTAGCGAGATGGAGAGACGATGTACCAGTTTAACTTTGTTTTGAGATAATGGATGAATGGTTCATGTTTTCCCATTTTTTAACTTTTATAGCAGATTATTGGAATCCAGAAAGAATGTGGCTATATATGAACTTACATATGTCCAACGTTTTTCTCATGTTGATGTAGTGGCAATCCCTTTCATTGCTGCTTTAGGGGAACAACATCATTCTGGTCTTTGTTCAACAACTCCAAGGTTTTAGATAAGGATGATGTCGTTGTTGCCTTACTTTGGGTTAAACTTAAACGTCTCAGTGGTTAGTTTGTCCCACATGTTTTCATTGAACAGGTTCCTTTTACATATTTGAACTAACACATCTAAGTTGTTCATTCTAGGTAGAAAATTACTCCTCAATAACTTTTGTGACACGTCCAAAGCAAGCTTTAACTACAAACACCCGACTGCCATTGTATTTCGTGAGAAGTTGCTCATTCTATCTAGAGAGAACATAGTTGTTAACAATGGATCACTCATCCCTTGATGTCTGTCAAATCTTCTCCCATGCAAAGAACAAGTAAGTGCAGCAAAATCCCACAGATCAATTGAATGCTAAACTGACACCATTTAGAAAGCTGTGTTGGCATTCAAAAAAATAAAACAAGAATAGAAGGTGTGCTGAGATGGGTATACCATAAAGAGTATATAATGGAATAGAGAGACGGTTTGTTTTTCTTTTTTTGTCTAAATGGAGGTGAAGTGGAGATAATATCCAGTGAGGACACCCCCTGTCAGAATTAAAAGGAAATTCCAGTAGGAATCCATTAGAAAACATCACCTTTTTGTAATAGGGGGTGATTTCAGGCAAATCCTGTCAGTTATCCCAAAAGGTGGACGAGCTGAGGTTATAGATGCAACTATTAACGCTTCTCCTCTTTGGAATGAATTTAGATTACTACGATTGACCAAGAATATGAGGTTGACGTCTTCAGTTAATCAAGTCAAACAAGAAAAGATTTAATTATTTTCAGAATGGTTGCTAAATATGGGAGATGGGGCCATTGGGTTGCCACATGATGGTATTGCTGACATCACAATACCCTCTGAGTTACTGCTTCATGATAATTGTAACCCAATTAGATGCATGGTTGAAGCTACTTACCCAAATTCAAAAGAACGCATATTTGATGAAGATTACTTGACCAATAGGTCAATTCTTACACCTAGAAGAGAAAATGTGGATATATTGAATGAGTACATTTGTTCTTTGTTGCTCGGTGATGCAATTGAGTACTTTAGTTTTGACTCTATAGGTCGTACAGAATGCATATGAACCCATCTGAATCTAAACTTCCTTTCACTTTGATGAGACAACAATTCCCCATTATCATTTCATTTGCAATGACAATTACCAAAAGTCAAAAGTCAAGGATAATCCATGAGTAATGTTGGTCTCTACATACTGACCTCAGTCTTCTCACATGGGCAATTATATGTTGTACTTTCTAAGGTGAAGAGTTTCAATGGCTTGAAATTAATTATCTTGGATGAGCTCAACAAATGTAGTAAAACTACAACAAATATTGTTTACAGAAAAGTTTTTCAAAACTTGTCACTACAGTAATGGTTTCAATGTATGTTTTGTGTTGCCATTGTCCAATGTAAATGATGTCATATTATGATGGAGGGAAATTGTTTGATCTTTTACATGATATCATGTGTGTTAAGTTAAAACCATTTAAGTATTTAACATATCCGTGCATCGCACGGGTCAAAAGTTTTGTTCTTATACAGAATAGAACCCAAAACGTTGCAAGCAGGTATCGTCGTGCATGTGTGTGTGTCAGGAAACTATATCAAAACGTTGCAAGCAGGTATCGTCGTGCGTGTGTGTGTGTCAGGAAACTATATATATCTAAGTGCATCCAAGAAAACATTGCCATTACGATATACATATATACCACCGTCCTTAACTAATCCATATATATATAAGATAAAGCTTTACTGATGAATATATGTTATCACTTCACATGCTATGTGTATATATTAGCGAAACATAGGCATGTGGGGATGATATATATGGCGTTAGTTTTGCTGTCATATAAATGATATATATATGGGGAACCAAAAACGTGGCTTTGCTTTTGGAAAGATGATAGGAAGACTTGCTGTGTGTTGATACATATAATCATATAAAGGCTAATGCATAAGAAAGCTAATGTATATGTTGTTGTCATGTATGTGTGTGTAGATATATGGTTTAGAAACTAATAGGACTTGTGATAGATTTAGAACCCAAAAGATATAATACATGCTCATATATGTACATTAAACCCAAAGTCTTATTGTATGTACATTGCATGTGTGTGTGTAATGCATATTTTGTATGATTTAAAGTATTAAGATAGCCTCTGAGAATTTAAAATAATACTCAATATTTTAAGTTTAGGTTGCTCATTTGCTAATGAGAAAAACATTTAAAGAGCAAAATTACACCTCAAATTACTTTATGATCCTACTAATATCCCTAGTGGCTTTCCAGAGATCCCACATTGAGTATATCACATCGCCACATAGTTTCCTTTACCAAGAATTACTTTGATATTCGGTGCAACAGGAAAAATACTTTATAATATTATATGCACCATAAATTAGTTTAGAATACTGGATGCAATAGGAAAAATCCATTAAGGTATTGGATGTTTCTTAACAATAAAAAACTAAGGTGATAATTCTTAAGCATTAATTACAAAGTGGAGGATGAAGAGTGTTAAAAAAGACTTGTTATCATAATACTTGTTTGGTTTTAAATGTAAGAGTTAGATAGTTGATTTATAGATACTAAACAAATTAGTTAAGCTAATTATTGATAAGAAATGTGTGTTGATTTTCAACATGCCCCTTTAAATATTTATATTAGAAACTACCATGTTGGAAACCTCCTTAATAAACGCACTTAATAAGGATAATTTTGAAAACAAATTGTGAACTTTGAGAAACAAAGTTGCTTAGGGTCTTACATTTAGAGTTAGAGTAAACCCTTTTGCTAACTCTTATAGATAAGGAAGAGTAAACAATCGTATACCCAATCATGGTTGGTATTTTTAGCGTAATGTTGAAGCAGTAGGCCTAATCATGGTTGGTATTTTTAGCGTAATGCTGAAGCAGTAGCAGGGGAATGATGAAGAAGCAATTGAAACCAATCCAACACAAATGATAGCTCAATTTGCTAACCCCCTCCCCAAAAACAAAAAAAGTAAAAAGAAAAGAAATCAGAGACTACAGTTACTGCCAATTAATAACGAGTGAAAACCACTAAGATAATATTATTATAATAATTTATTAAAAAAAAAAAAAAAACTCAACAACATATGGACCGACGAATTTTGTTAAGGATGGCCCAAATCTACGTATGTGCATACATGAGATCCGCTAACTGTCTGCCCTACGTGAATAATAAACAATGAAAAATGTTCAAAATACAAGGACCAAGTAGTCGAAAAATACCTTGAAGTAGAATCTATCCATACTTATGGCTTACTGTGTTCCTCATGCCTTGAGTTTTAAAGCTGGAAAATGGCCTAGAAGATCCAAGTTCGATTACTAGTATATTGAGAAAGAAAGGAATCCAAGAAATTATTCATACTTGGTCACATGAGACCATGCTTAATTTTAAGTTGTTCAATAATATATGTATATATATAGATAGATAGTTTGACTCAAATTCATATAATCTGACTTTTTCATGATTTTTCATCTGAGAATCAACGAAGCTGGAGGAAGTACGACAAGTGAAATTCCAGGATCAAATGTCATAATCAATGAAACCCAGAAGCCATACCAAGTATGCATTAGAGGGGAAAATACATGTTACATCTCAGATTTTTACAAACAAACAAGGGCATCATCAATCAGGAACAAGGTGAGACAACTTACTAACAAGTGGCATTTCAGTTCATTTGTATGTGTGAAGCTCCATAACTATGAGTCAACGACTATCTAAGATGGAGAAGGTGCCTGAGCAAGAGTTATATCAGAATGTGAAAGAGTACCAGATTGATCAAAATCAAGCTCCTCAAACTGTTGCATTACGAGTGCGACATCTTCTTGACTTATCTTCCCCATCTCTCTGAGCTTATAGATAATGAACTCCGCAACCCTGAGAGCAACAACAACAGGTTTAATCGAAATGAATTAATGAAAACATCTTGGTCACAATCACAAGTTTTAAACTATACTCATTCTTACTTGATCATATTGTTTGAAAGAGAGCATCTTTTGCAAAAGATGTAAAAAATCCTAGTATCCTATTTCAATAGATCAACAATCCAAAATTAAACAAATTAAGGAAATACGCATCATTCCTTTACTTTGAATCAAGTTATGAGCTGTTCAAGAAAAACCCTTTCCTATGATATGATAAATCATATGGTATGCAAATATTTCAATGCAACAATGATGCACTTGTCAGAAGGACTAGTTTGAAATGAATTATATGCTTATAAACACCCATTTGTGCACTGAAAAAACATCAAGAACTGGAGCGAAGTGGGTGTGTCAATTCTGGACTGAATTGTTAACCTATTCTTGTACTCCTTAGATTTCTTTTGTTACGACGTACTTGTTATGTTTATTGATCTATAATTAAGAAACAGATGTAGAAGAGAAACACAAGAAAGAAAGTAGAAAAGAAGATTGAGAAGAGAGCTCCTAGACTCACAAATCTGTATTATTGCAATGCCATAACTAGTCTGATTGTACAATTGAGGGATTGGGCTATTTATAACATTGGGCTATTTATAACACTATAGCCTCCCTTAAGTCCTAACTAACCCTAGTTTACAATTATTGACTAATTATCCTACTAACTATCTATTTTACAAATAGGTCCATATGTTTATCTTACAATTAGGTCCTTAAATGTATATTATTATCTTTACATATCAATACCCCTCCCCCAAAACATCCTTGCCCTCAAGATGATTGACTACAAAACACAAACCTGAACCTAAAAACTGAAACTTCAAAAAGCATAAACCTAAGCTATAAAATTCTGGAAAAAATTCTCGTATACAATTCTAGAACTTGTGCTGCTACACTCTTCACGTCTTTCCCTTCCAATTATAGAAGAGAATAGTTGTGAGCTTTACAAGTCCGACCACGTGCAATACAGATGATACTTGCTGCCTTTTCTGAACGAAGCAAACTCCAAGCTATTGTCCACTGTATATTGGAGAAAACCAACATCAAGAAGCATCTTGACTAACTCCCCTTTAAACCAAACAAAAATCAGAATTCTTGTAGGAGAGCATAAAAGGATCAGGACCCATTCTTGCAACAACCCTTCACTAGAGGTACCCATAGGAAATATGTAAGCCAAATGCAAAGTCATTGGGCTCTCTTGTTCGCTTATATCTTCCAAGCCCATAAACTTATCTAATATTAGAAAATCCAATGGGTCAAGAAAATATCTCTGACAATCAGAGATGGTGAGAACTAGATTTGACTTTTCAAATTGATTCTGTTGCAAACACATACACACTATAACCAACGCAACACTCCTTGAAAAAAGCGTATAATCCTCCAAAATACTGCAATCCATGAACAAAATGAAGCAAACAACTCCAGGCACTGTTTTTGTCACCTCCCTCATTTCTCATTCTATAGAAGCTTCTTCGTCAGCAAAACATTCTCTAGTCTTCATTGTAACTTCCTCCAAAACAACTGCGGACAAAGTTAGAGCAAGCAGTGATGGCAATTAGGAGCCCGGTTCCACATTCTCCATTTTTTCAGGGCGTCGCCCCATGTTTTGAAGATATTAAAGCCGATCTAGTCAAAACAGGCTATTCGGGGGTTGACCAAATCTTTATTGTGGAAACAATGGTCCCACTACTCATTGCCACTATTATGTTTATTGATCTAGAATTAAAAATAGATATAGAAGAAAAACACAAGAAAGAGAGTAGAAGAGAAGATAGAGAAGAGAGCTCCTAGACTCTCACAAATCTGTATTATTGCAATGCCAAGTAATTGGGCCATTCCATTTGCGGTCCCCTACTAGCACATTTTTACCCATCGTGTATTATAGTTTGTAGTGCAACATGGAAAATATTTCTAAAGGTTTTGGAAGGTGGAATCCAACAGTAGGATTGGATAGATGGATGATAGCTGTCTTCCATGTATGACATCAACTTCAAAGCACATTGACTTATATTAAAAAAAAACCCAATACACATTCAAAAGATCTCTGACACACACAAATGGATGCAAGTTGGTTTGACTTTTCAAACAAAATTTTTTGTAGCCACGTGAGCTCCTCAGCTTACCTCATAACCGTATGCGGCGCTTCCAAACGCCTCCACGCTTCTGGTGTTCAAACTTCTTGATCAATCTCACACGTAGGAAGCCTTGAAGTATTCGATATTGATGGAGACAGAGAACCAAGCGATAACATTGATCCCTGTCTCACAATTCTTCCCGGGGCACACGTAGCCATCTGTACTAAGCCAAGAGTCACGAGTCCATTGTTGTGACTTTCGAATTTCTTTTGTTTGTGACTATCCAGAAGCTTTACGTGCTTGTCCCCTGGAACATCTTGATGATTCACCTGTGCTTGCTCGCTGATTCTTGAACTCCAAATCAACCTTGGGTGGCATCGATACAAAACTCATCCTTTTTCGAAAAGGAAGAAGCATTTGGGCTGGAGTTATTGGATGACAACCAACGTCTTCTTTTTCTTTCAAGTCTCTTCTTGCCTTCTCCAATCACCACTGCAGATATAATTCTTCCATTCAAGTGATAGAATGAGCCCCACGCATGGTTCTTGGTTGAAAGAATTCGACTGAGTCACAAAGTTCATCTTTCAATCCACCCACATAAGCTTCAGCAAGGTACTCTTTTGACATTAGAGTAGGAGCTGGAATCTTGTGACATCTTCATCAAAAACTTCATTATACTCCTTCACACTGCCACGCTGGCAAGGCCACCACTGCCTACGACGGAAAGTTGGGAATAAAGAGGAACCCATGTTTCAGAAAAATAAATAAATAAATAAGAACAGAACTGGAAATGAAGAAGCACAAAACTTGTCGGTGGTGTCTTGATGATTTTTTGATGTTTTAATGGCTGGCAGAACCATAAACCACCCCAAAAACAGAATCAGGAACCAGAAAAACAAAACCTGTCTTGAAAACAGAACTGAAACAGAACTAGTCTTGAAAACAGAAGAGAAGAGGAACAGAAGCAGAAATGAAGCAGAACAGAACCAAAATGTGGTTGTTTGTTCCCTTCTTGATGTGTTCTTGAGAGGTACTTGATCATGTCTTGCTTCTTGATGAGTTCTTGATGATATCTTGATCAAGACAGTCAGCCCAATAACCAACAACACAGGCACCAACACCAAAAATTGATAGAAAACAGAACCAAGATGAAGTTACAATACCAGAAACCAAAACAGAACCAGAATCAAATATGGCAGAACCAGAATAACATAGGGGTTCGGAAAGAAATCAGAATTCGCATTGCAAAAGCAGCCAAGGAAGGACTGCTCTAATACCACTACTGTTATGTTTATTGATCTAGAATTAAGAAATAGATGTAGAAGAGAAACACAAGAGAGTAGAAGAGAAGATAGAGAAAGGAGCTCCTAAACTCTCACAAATCTGTATTATTGCAATGCCATAACAAGTCTGATTGTACAATTCGCGAATTGGGCTATTTATAGCACTATAGCCTCTCTTAAGTCCTAACTAACCCTAGTTTACAATTATTGACTAATTATTGTACTAACTATCTAATTTACAAATAGGTCCCTAGGTTTATGTTACAATTAGGTCTCTAAATGCATATTATCATCTTTACATATTAGTATTCCTAAGTTTCACTCTACAAATTCAACTTCTCTAAGAAAGGAAACAAGGCAATTTTTTGTTGCTGTTAGAATTGACTGAATGACAAATTGACTATAAAGTGACTTACAAGCTTCTAGAACTTCTACAAAAGATGTAAAAAATCCTAGAATCCTAGTTCAATATATCAAAATATCAACAATCCAAAATTAAACAAATTAAGGAAATATTCACCATTCCCTTACTTTGAATTAAAGTTAATGGCTGTTCAAGAAAAACCCATTCCTATGATATGATAAATCATAAGGTATGCAAATTTCAATGCAACAATGACGCACTTGACAGAAGGACTAGTTTGAAATGAATTATATGCTTATAAATACTCATTTGTGCACTGAGAAAACATAGAGAACTAGAGCTAAGTGGGTGTGTAAATCCTGGACGGAATTGTTAGCCTATTCTTGTTCTCCTTAGATTTCTTTCGTTATGATGTATTCTTCAGTTTCACTCTGCAAATTCAACTTCTCTAAGAAAGGAAACATGGCGATTTTTTTTGGACAGAATTGACTGAGGGACAGATTGACAATAAAGTGACTTACAAGCTTCTAGAAAAATTTCTTATTTACTAGTTAAACTGACAAATTCAATCAACCAACCTTTCTTAAAATTGCAGGAAAACTATATCCATATGGAAATAAATCTAAGCCAAGCCCAAGCTCTATATCTGACATGGACTATCTATATCTTTAAGGATAGGCCTGTATCAAAATGTGTTTGGCTAGGGTCTAACTCGAAGCCCAACACTTAGGAATCTATTGGACTTTGGATCAGGCCAAACCCAACCCATGAAAAGACAGACAATATGAACTACCAACAACCAAGATTATGAAGAATAATGAACTAACCCAACACTTCCATCATGATCAATATCTGCTGCCTCCAAGTCTGCATTGGTTGTCCTCCGTGTAAGAACCATCTTAGTGATTTCCTTTTGTCTTTTTTCAGTGTTCATCTCAGCAATGTAAAGGAAAAGCTGAGCTAAGCAAATAGTACCAGTCAGTATCCAAAACACAGCAAAGACTCTTCCTCCTTCACTTGAGAAGCTTTTATCACCATAACCCAGTTTTGTTATCGTACAACAGACACAATAGAATGCATCGATAACTTCCAATTTCTCAACAGCAACTAAGAAAATCATCCCCATAATAATGATCACCAAAAGCAGGGAAAAAACCACAAAAAATTTATACAACGTCCTGTTGACCTCAGCCTCCTGTAGAATTTGAGTTGGACCAACTTTATGGTTCCTATGCAGAGTTTTGATTATCAAAACTTCCTGCTTCTCAACCAAGTAGTCTGCTGCTTTGCTTAAGATTAAACCAACTAGTGCCATTCCTGTGAAGACAAAAGCACAGGCAAGTAGTTTTGTAAGGTCACTATTTGGCACAAGGTCTCCATATCCAACTCCAGTCATCGTGATAATTGTAAAGTATATAGCATCAAGGACCCCTTCTGTTTTCTTCCCTGTGATCTGGTGCCTGACAAGATAGAAGATCACAGCTCCAATACCTAAATACCCAATAAGATATATAGCCACATTTTGAAAACTTGGATGTAACTTCCCAAATATGGAGTCAGAACAATGAATTGAGCCAATGTTGGTTTTCACAGGTGGATCAACATTAGCAAGAGGAGCACTTCTACAACGGAGATACCTTCTCCTGCTGACCCGGCAATTTGTTTTTGGAGGGGCTGGATCTGGTGATTGGGGTAACAAGGGGTCCCTTGCACCATTACTGGTCATGTTTAGACAACTTAGAAAGGAAGGACCAATATTATAAGACCTGCTTCAGTTACACAAGGGTAAGAACAAGCAATAGCAGTCAATTATGTGGAAAAATACAGACAATGAATACCAATCCATGCACAAATTGTTGTGATGTGAAGGTATTAATGTTATGGAGCATATAGTTCATAAAACACCAGTTGCAAAGTCTACTATAAAGATTTACCGAAGCAGGATCTTCAGAAAAATACACGCTTGTACTTGTAGTTGATTAGCATAAATACAAAATAAGACAGTTGCCTCATCATGCCATGGACTATTTTACCATGCTTCTTATGCAGAAGTTTTGTTCGATCTTGTGAGTAAATGAAGCACAAGCTTACCGACTATGTGCTGAAATTTCATTAAATTAAGAAAATTGGGGTGGCATGGACTGTACACTCGACCACTTAGTTTGAGCATAGAGGTTATGATACTAGTGATGAAATCACAACTTAAAAAATCAAGCAGTTTGGTAGATGATCATAAATACATCAGATACTACATAAGCCAGGCTATATCTCCTAATTACTAAAAGAAAATAAATCTTGGAACTTTGAGGATGACAAGGCAAGAGGTTTTCCTTTGAATTAATTAGGATAGCAACAAGAAACGTTTGGAATTACAGCAACGAAGAGAGCATAAAGATATTTTTCTCTTCCTTTTGGGAAAAAAATGTATGGCGACTATGCAAATGAAGCTCTAGCCATGGGAAATTGTAAAGCAAAACAACTAAGCAACAGAAATGCGAAATTTGTAAAACACCATTCAACCTTCTTGCCTCAAATCCATATTGGATTTTTTTTTAAAAAATACAGCTTTACTAAAATTTCACAATCCACATCAAGTTGGTGAGCTGAATTTCATAATATATTACTCCCTCAGGTCCTAATTATAAGACATATTTAATCAATTTTGGAGAGATTAAGGAGGGGAGTTAAATTAGTTAATTTTACTCATTTTCATAAAATACCCTTATATAAATTTTCAATGACATTAACATACCTCCTCAACCTAGAATCTTCTTTTCCATGCTTTCTAATTGAAATGATGATCTTGTTATATATACATATATATGTGAGCGCGCGCGCGCGCACACATATATATCTATATATGTGTATGCACACACACATCCCCCCCAAAAAAACACACATACACCGCCATAGACACACACAAATACAAACCCCCACATCTCCCCCCCCCAAAAAACACACACTCAATGTAGACACATCCACACACATAAATATATAAATACACAAATACACACACAAATATGTGTGTGTGTGCATATAAGTGTGTGAGTATGTACACACACATATAGACACACACGTATATACATAAACACACACACATATTTATATAATGTGTGTATATGTATATATATGTGTGTACATATATAAATATACGCGCGCGCGCATATATATATTGGTAAATTAACATCAATTCATCGATAAACAAATTAAAATTCAACAATTTAAGAGTTTTATTGATTGAAAAATTCTATACACCTAAATGCATATACTTAACAAAAACCAAACACACACTTGAGAGAATAAAATAGGGGTATTTTAGGAAAAAATTGACAAAAATTTAAATTTTGTCCTATAATTAGGACCAAAACCAACTTCCAAATGTTGTCCTATAATTAGGACTGGAGGGTGTAATAATCAAAATAAAAGGAGGCAAAAGCAACTAGAAAAAGAAGATTTTCAAAAAATTAAGCTCTGTGCCTTTTTTAATTACATCATCCAATGGCATCAATCATGGAGGTTCAACTTGATCCAAATCAGGAAAATATTCCCAAGTTTATGCCTTAAGAATCGTGAATTATAACAGCAAGAAACATTGAAGAAGCAAAATAAATACAATAAATTAGAAATAGAATCACCGACAGCAGATCAAAACTAAAACTAGACAAAAAAAAAAACACTTTTCTTTAAGCTGTGTCAAAAAAGCCGCATCAATTATAAGATAAATCGAATAAGTTAAGATCGAGCTTTTAAGGCACAGATTTATCATAATGCTACATAACCGCCAAATTGCATTTCGTTTCAAGGATCACAAGAATTTCGGCAAGAGCTACGAAGCTTCAAGCACTATACCCCTAGATTGACAGAGGATGGTACCAGTAACTACAGTAAGGGAACTTCAGCTGAAAAGGCAAAACGAAGTTTCAAACAACTAAGTTTACCTTACAGAAACAGAAATTCAGAATCTGAAGATTCCGCGCCAAAAATCAAAATTAATCCGTAAGAATCAGAACCAAGGTGAAAATGGAGCAGAGGGTAGGGTCTTACTCTTAACTCTGGAATAGAAAGCTAACACTGAAATCGTGGAAATAGGCTCTGAGCGCCCAAAAACAAAAACAAAAACAAAAAATCGTGAAAATATGGTCCCTATTTTTAAATATGTGTATTTAACGGATTTTTATGAAACACCGTTATATATATAGGTTTTACCCTGATTTATTGATAGAATATGCGCAACACTTTTTTAGTTAAAACTTAAAAACATCATGTAAACGATTTTTTTTTTTTTTACAAAAAAAAATCAGTTATATATGAACTAGTTCATATAAAATAAATCATTAAATATTGTTTCATATATTAGACGTTGGTTATAAACAATTGTTATATATTTTTTTCCCCATAATTCTCCCTCTTTATATTTAATGGTTTCTTAAAAACCGTTAAGTATCATGCATCATATATAACAAAATATGTGTGTATAAAATTTATAATTTTGTGAATTTAGCATTAACTAATGAAATAATTTCACAGATTGATTAATATTTTCTTTACTTTTCAGCATCTAGATGGTTTGATACAAGGTTAGATGAATAAACAATTAAACATTCATTCACCAAAATATCCCGGTTTTTTTCCCATAGTGCCCCTTTTTAGGAAACTATTTACCAAAATGCCCCTACTTTGAAACTATTTCTCATTATGCCCTCCTCTGGAAACATATTCCCAATTTACTCCCCTTTAGTCGACTAAACCAGGGGTTTAGTCGACTAAATTTCGAAGGGTTCAAATTTTTTGAATCCCCTCGAAATTTAGTCGACTAAACCACTTAGTTTAGTCGACTAAATTTCGACGGTGAGGGTTTTTAAACACCCCAAATGCCGCTAATCGACTAGATCTCCCCCCCAAACCCCTCCCCCATCTCTTTTTCGCCAAAATCTTTCTGAATCCGTTGGTGGGTTGCGAAGAGAACTTCAATCTAGTGGAATTTGTGTCGATATCGGTATGTTTTCATCTCCATTTAAGATTTCCGTCGTCATTTATATGTTTATGCGAACCCTCATTTGCGTTTTTGCATTTTGTGTTTTGATTGGGTTGTTTTGTTGTGTGTCTTTGCTTGATTTGAGTATTTCATTCCTATTTATGGAGGAAAATGATGAATATACATGTGAAAGTGGAAAGATTTATATTGGTTGAGTGGTTTTTATTTTTTTGAAGAATATCACTTCGTTTTTCATAAATTTTTTTATTTGGTCAGCTAAAACCCTCCATTTTGCAGCTAAAATTCTGGTGTAAAAAATGAGTTCAAGTTCAAACACTTACATGACTATAATCTACCACAGTGGGAGGTATTTTGATGGTCCCAAAGGTGTTCAATTTGAAGGGAAAATGAAAATGATGAAAATCAAACGGGATACTACATACAACGAGCTGAAAGAAAGAATTTACCAAAAATTGGGGCTACATGGCAGCCAATGCATTCATCGGTTAATTACCAAAGTGGAGACTATAGTGGGTAAGGATAATGTATACTACATTAGTACCAATGTATGTGATGATGAAGATGTAGATTGTGTCATAGATGCATTTGCTAATCGGAGAGTACAAAATTTTATTGAGATATATGTTGAAATTGAATCTGGCGAATCATCATCTATACCTATGCATCCAAGATCCCCACAGTATTTTGGTGAAGAAGATAGACATGTTGGTGTATCTGCACCTTCACAAGTGTTAAGTCAGGTAACATTGATGGAAGATGAGGAAGATGAGAATATGCACAGTGATGAGGAGGACGAATTTGAGAGGTTTATTCCATTAGGTGACAGCTCAGATACCGATGTGGAGGGTGATTTTGATTCTTGCCCGAACCTAGTAAACCCAGAGACTGCAACAATGTCACCACTTCGTATTGACCCAATTAGTAGTGGTAATTTAGTAGACTTGAATTTGTGGTTGTTTTTGTATTGTTTATTTACTGGTTCTGACAGAAAATTCATATTGACAGATGTTGGACCTGATAGTGAGCCGTTTTGGACCGAAAGCCCGCACTATTCTCAAATTAGTGCGGTTGACTGTGCGATGAGTTAGAGATGTTGTATGGTGATGATGACAGGCAAGGTGGATGACAGTTAGGCGATCCATTATATGTGTATCAGCAGTTTCCTTCTAAGTCTGAGATGCATCATGCCGTGAAATTGTATTGCATGAAGACTCATCGTTCAGCCAAAGTTGAAAAAAGTGATGAACGGAGGTTTGTGATGAAGTGTCGAAATCATGCTGACGATTGTCCCTGGTATATGAGGGCAATGACAGGCAAGAATGGAAATTGTTGGGTGGTCCGTAAGTGGGTTAGCGATCACACCTGCCTGAACCAGAGTCTTACTCGGGATCATGGACAACTGGATTCAAATGTCATATGTGCAGGCATTATCAGTATGTTTCGTATTTTTGTTGGTTTCTACTTCTGCTTGTTTATTGACATTATATTCTGAAGTTTGTTATGCTTTAACAAGGTATGTTAAGAAAAGATCCAGCTTTAAAGCCAGCGCTGATACAAGAGAGGATGCAGCGTATGTATGGATATAATATAACATACAAGAAGGCTTGGAAGGCGAAAATGAAGGCCATTGTGAAGTTATTTGGTGATTGGGAGGAATCATATGCATTCTTGCCCAATAGGTTGACATACATGACGCAGGTTAACGTGGGCTCTGTTTTCAGGCTTGATATAGATGAATGTTCCGACCATCGTCGGTTTTATGTCAACTTACGCGTCTTTCGTACAGTTTTTTGGACATTTAACCAGACAGTTGAAGCCTTCAAATACTGTAAGCCCATACTACAAATTGATGGCACCCACTTGTACGGAAAATATAAAGGTACTCTCTTGATTGCGACTTCACAGGATGGGGATGGGAAGGTCTTACCAATTGCCTTTGCTGTTGTTCCTCCTGGTGAGAAGTATGATGACTGGTGGTGGTTTATTTGTCTCTTACGTGATCATGTGACGTAAAGGACGGGCATTTGTTTGATATCTGATCGTCACGCCAGTATCATAAAGGCGGTTAAAGATCACCGCAATTGGCAACCTCCGTATGCCTATCATGTGTATTGCCTACGTCATGTCGCGAGCAACTTTAATACCAAATTCAAGGATGTGCAACTAAAGAAAACAGTTATGAACTTAGGTATGAAAGTATACACTTTGGTTATTGCCTTCACATACTTGAACATATTTGTAATGCACCCTTTGTTATGAGTTTGCTTTAACATGTTATGCAGGGTACATGAGTTCAAAGATCCAGTTTGACCGGAAGTTTCAGGAATTTATTGATTGTAACCCACAGGTTGTGTCCTGGTTTGACCGGCTTCCAAAAGAGAAATGGTGTAGGTCCTACGATGAAGACGGACGGAGGTTTGGTCACATGACGACTAACCTAGCCGAGTGTGTAAACAAGATCCTTAAGGGTGCACGTAATCTGCCGATAACAGCTTTGGTGAAGATGACCTGTAATAGACTGGTTGAATATTTTGTCACCAGGCGTGTTGAGATTAACAAAAATATCGCTACAGGTAGGATAGTGTCAAAAAAGGTTGAAGAAGAGTTACAAAGGATGGACCAGATGACAGTTACATACCGTGTGTGGCTATAGCAAAGATGTAGGAATTGCCACCAAGTCGGTCATAATATGCGCACATGTCCAACGAGGAATAGGCAAACTTGAAGTCTATGTAAAATGTTTTGTATTTAGGGTACTATGAGTTGTGTTGTTAATGGCTTTGAAATTTGGACCATTCAGTTGATTGATATGTTGTATGGTATTATTGACTCATTTTGGGACATTAGCAGATCAAATGTGTAATGAAATTCACAAATTGAAGCTACTAAACAAAAAACCATAAAGTTTCAATGTCCGAACATAAAACATAAAGTCAATTAAAGTACATAAAACATGAACACCATAAATCTAATATGCATGCTCTGGATTCCCATCATCCTCCGCGTGCTCATCAGCCACATCATCACCCTCGGCAGCATTCGGTGCTCCTACAAGCTGCATCTGACCAAGTGTTTCCTCTACCCACTTCATCCGAGCCTGCATCCACCTCCACCTTTCATTCTCTATCTTCCACCTCTTTTTCTGCATCCTGCCCTGGTGTTGGATGGCCTGCATGACATCACTAAGGGAGAATCCACCCTCCGGCTCAGGATGAACATCGTTGCCGTCATCATCATCGACCTCAGCAAGAACAATAGGTGGACCCTAACCAACATCAGGTACAAAGGGTGGACCCTGGCCAGCAGCAGCATCAACATCCTCTTCACCAATGTAGTGCCACCCACCATCTGCACCCTTGGTGATCTTGCACTGCTCTAGGAGGCGCTGTCCAAAGATGGCATTCCATGCTTCCTGTTTCACCATCACCTCATCGTCCATAGGAACACCAAATTTCTCCAAAATCTTCTGAACCAAGTAGGCGCATGGGAGTGCACCTTTATGTCTTGCCTTATACATATGCCAACAGATATAATGTCTCCAATTAACCTCAATGCCATTCCAAATAGACCACATAATGGGGATGTCACCCTCCAACACTCGTGAATGATTGTAGGCCCGAGGAAACAATATGTGGGTGATGACGTAGAAGAGGATCCGAGAACTAACAGTCAGTTGTCCCACAGTCACTATAGGTCTATGCCCTCCTGGCCTCCTGAACGCATAGACAGCCTCATCTCGAACATATCCCTCCATGACAAAATTGGTGTCCCCATCAAACTGGTATCTATCACCAGCATCAAAATCAAATCCAAGAAGATCCGTCCACATGTCAGCCGTCACCAGAATGTCAACCCCGCAGACACAAGATTGCAGATCACCATGAATGTAGATCATGTTATGGTAGAAAGCTCTCATCATAACCTCTGAATAGGGACAACTCATCTCCGCCAGCCCTACCAAATGCGAAGTTCCCAACAACGGCACAATGTCAAAGCCCTCACGTGCAAAGAATGTCATGTCTAATGACTTTGGCTTAATGATGGGTCTGGAAGCAAAATCCCTTATGAATCGTTCATGCTCTGCTTCATTATTTTCAAACAAATATCCAAACGGGAGGTCAACAACGGGCTCAGGCTCAGGTTCCGGTGCATGCTGTTGCCTAGAGGAGGATGCCCCGCGCGATGCTCGGTGCTTGATCCGTCTCCCACGCACATTGCCGGTGTCAACAGGAGCTTGTCTACGACGCATGATGAGAACAAAGACCTACAAAGGGACGTTACAATCAATCAGGAAACAAGAAACATTCATCATTCTCAATTTCACATTTACATTCATCATTTTCACTAACAAACACTTTCAACATAAACAAGAAATACTCATAAACACAAAAAAAATTCGCATAAACGCAAAAAAATTATCATAAACATGTACATTCATTATTTTCCTCTATAAATATCAATGAAAAACTCAAATCAATCATACATACACAACAAAACCACCAATTCTTGATGAAAAACAAAGATAAATTCGTCCAAAAATAAAAAAATTCGCATAAACGCAAGAAAATTATCATAAACATATACATTCATCGTTTTCCTCCATAAATATCAATGAAAAACTCAAATCAATCATACATACACACAAAACCACCAATTCTTGATGAAAAACGAAAATAAATTCGTCCAAAAATAAAAAAATTCGCATAAACGCAAAAAAATTATCATAAACATATACATTCATCGTTTTCCTCCATACATATCAATGAAAAACTCAAATCAATCATATACACACAATAAAACCATCAAATCTAAGCACAAAACAGTAAAACACAAATGGGGTTTGCAATAACACAATGTCGACGGTGGAATTCCGAAAATGGGATGAAAACAAACCGATATCGACACAAATTCCACTAGATTGAAGTTCTCTTCGCAACCCACCAACGGATTCAGAGAGATTTTGGCGAAAAAGAGATGGGGGAGGGGTTTGGGGGGAGATCTAGTCGATTAGCGGCGTTTGGGGTGTTTAAAAACCCTCACCGTCAAAATTTAGTCGACTAAACCAAGTAGTTTAGTCGACTAAATGTCGGGTGTGGGCTTTTTAACGCCCACCCCCGTAATTTAGTCGACTAAACCAAGTGGTTTAGTCGACTAAATTTCGAGGGGATTCAAAAAATTTGAACCCCTCGAAATTTAGTCGACTAAACCCCTGGTTTAGTCGACTAAAGGGGGGTAGATTGGGAATATGTTTTCAGAGGAGGGCATAATGGGAAATAGTTTCAAAGTAGGGGCATTTTGGCAAATAGTTTCCTAAAAAGGGGCACTATGAGAAAAAAGCCAAAATATCCCCCCCCCCCCCTTTTTTATCTAGTAAAAAAAATCTGTATCCCAAATAAAACTACAAATGGATTTTGAAAAACTACTCCATCCGTATAAGACCTTTCTAACTACTCCATAGAGACTAAGAAGAGTAAATAAAAGTAGTTTGTATCATTGTCCTCTTTTCATTTTTTACGAAACTCAATTATTGAAAAAACAATGGGTTAAGTTGGAATATACGAAGGAATTCCAATAAAATTCAATGTTTTAAATTATTTTTTAGCACATCAAATATCGTAAAGTATTTTTTATAAACACCTATCACCCTAAACTAATTTTTAATTCATCCAAACTTAAAAATATTTTTTCAGTAACACCAAACATCATAAATCAACTTTTTCGTATATTCAACACTTTAAAGTTTTTTTTAAGTAACACTCAATATTTTAAATTTAGGTTTTAAATTTAGGGTGCTCATTTGCTAATGAGAAAAACATTTAAAGAGTAAAATTAAACCACAAATTACTTTATGATACTACTAATATCCCTAATGGCTTTTGAGAGATCCCACATTATGTATATCACCTGGGCGCATAGTTTCCTTTATCAAGAATTACTTTATGATATTGGCCTCAATTAAAAAAAAAAATAGTTTAAAACATTAGAAGCATCATAAATTAGTTTAAAATACTATATGCAATGGAAAAAAATACATCAAGGTATTGGATGTTTCTTAACAATTAAAAACTAAGGCGAGAATTCTTGAGCATTGATTACAAAGTGGAGGATGAAGAGTGTTAAAGAAGACTTGTTATCATAATATTTGTCCTATTCTCAATGTAAGAGTTAGATAGTTAATTTATGGACACTAAAAATATTAGTCAAGCTAATTATTTACAAGAAATGTGTGTTGATTTTCAACATACCCCTTTAAATATTTATATCAGAAACCACCATGATGGAAACCTCCTTCACAAGTGCACTTAATAGGGATAATTTCAAAAACAGATTGTAAACTTTAAGAAACAAAATGGCTTGAAATCTTATATTTAGATTTAAAATAAACCCTTCGGCTGATTCTTATAAATCAGGAAGAGTAATTGAAACCAATCCAACACAAATAATAGCTCAATCCCCCCCCCCCCCAAAAAAAAAATCAGAGTCAAGAGCTACTGTCAATTAATAGTAAATGAAAACTATTAAGATAATAAATTAAAAAAAAAAAAAAAATCAACAACATATGGACCGTCGAATTTGTTAAGGACGGCCCAAATCTACGTATGTGCATACATGGGATCCACTCGATGTCTGCTTCACATGAATAAAAAACAATGAAAAATGTTCAAAATACAACGACCATTAAGGAAAGAAGGACAATATTTAACTCAACCTTGATCACTACAATCATGTTTCTTTTTCAGTATTCCCAACTACCCAACATTTTTTCTTCTTCCCTACTGACACCAACACTGCTTTCATCGCTCCCACTGCCGTTGTTATTGTTGTTTTTTTTTTTTTTTTGAAAAATATTTTGTCTACTTCCTTAACTTACTATCTATAACATTTAATTCTAATTAAAAAAAAAAAACAATTTTTACTCCGTCCACAGCAACAGTTCATTCACTAATCACTACCGACTTTGATTTGGAACCACACTCCATTCCCTGCAGAGTACAAAACTTCAAGGTATACCTGTGTGTCTACATCAAAGCACTAGCTTTCAATTTTTCTTATTGTGTCTTTATATTATAATTATAGTATTTCTAAATTTTTTATCAAAATAATATTTATAGTAATTTTTTAATATGTGTGTTTTACGTCAAGTATAACTATAATTATTAGATATATTTTATTGTATATATTAGCTACTATAATTTTATTTACAAAATCTTAATAATTATAAAATTATATTTTTTTTTTGTATTAAATGTTATTTCAAATTTAACTTTATTAGTTTTCAACAAAAATGTGAAAATAAAATAGATAGGTAAAGTTGGCCATATAAAAATATTTTCCCTTCCATCCCTTTCTAAACCAAACAAGATACCAAACCCCTCAAATCCCCTCCCCTCTTATAAATCCAAACAAAGTAATATTAAAATCCCTCCCTTCCCTTCCCCTTCATTAAAATCCCTCACCTCCCCTATGTTGAACCAAACAGAGCCTAAAGTATAATTTATCTATACTTATGGCTAACTGTGTTCCTCATGCCTTGAGTTTTAAGGCTGGAAAATGGCCTTGAAGATCCAGGTTCAATTACTGGTGTATTGAGAAAGAAAGGAATCCAAGAATTTATTCATACTTTGTCACATGAGACCTTGCTTAATTTTAAGCTGTTCAATAATATATGTATATATTATAGATAGATGGTTTGACTCAAATTCATATAATATGACTTTTTCAAAATTTTTCATCTGATAATCAATGAAGCTGGAGGAAGTACGACAAGTGAAATTCCAGGATCAAATGTCATAATCAATAAAACCCAGAAGCCATACTCAAAGTATGCATTAGTGGGGAAAATACATTTTACATCTCAGATTTTTACAAATAAACAAAGGCATCATCAATCAGGAACAAGGAGAGACAACTTACTAACAGGTGACATATCAGCTCATTTGTATATATGAATCTCTATTACTATGAGTCAACGACTATCTAAGATGGAGTAGGTGCCTGAGAAAGAGTTATATCAGAAGGTGAAAGAGTACCAGATTGATCAAAATCAATCTCCTCAAACTCTCGCAGTACGAGTGCGATATCTTCTTGATTTATTTTCCCCATCTCTTTGAGCTTATAGATAATGAACTCAGCAACCCTGAGAGCAACAACAAAAGAGAGATTTAATCGAAATGAATTAATGAAAACATCTTGGTCACAATCACAAGTTTTTAACTATACTCATTCTTACTTTAGCAGATTGTTTGAAAGAGAGAACCTTTAACAAAAGATGTAAAAAATCCCAGAATCCTATTTCAATAGATCAACAATCCAAAATTAAACAAATTAAGGAAATACTCATCATTCCTTTACCTTTAATTAAAGTTATGAGCTGTTCAAGAAAAACCCATTCCTATGATATGATAAATCATATGGTATGAAAATTTCAATGCAAAAATGACGCACTTGACAGAAGGACTAGTTTGAAATGAATTATATGTTTATAAATACTCATTTGTGCACTGAGAAAACATCAAGAACTAGAGCTAAGTGGGTGTGTAAATTCTGGACGGAATTGTTAGCCTAGTCTTGTACTCCTTAGATTTCTTTAGTTATGACGTATTATTCAGTCTCACTCTGCAAATTCAACTTCTCTAAGAAAGGAAACATGGCGATTTTTTTAATTTTTGGGATAGAATTGACTGAATGACAAATTGACTATAGCTTCTAGAAAAGTTATCATCTACTAGTTAAAACTGAAAAATTCACTCAACCAACCTGTTTTAAAATTGCAGGAAAACTATATTCATATGGAAATAAATCTAAGTCAAGCCCAGGCTCTGCACCTAACTTGGACTATTCTAAATCTTTAAGGGTAGGCCTGTATAAAAATGTGCTTGGCTAGGGTCTAACTCTAAACCCAACACTTAGGAATCTATTGGACTTTGGATCAAGCCAAACCCAACCCATGAAAAGACAGACAATATGAACTACCAACAACCAAGACTTTGAAGAATAATGAACTAACCCAACACTTCCATCATGATCAATATCTGCTGCCTCCAAGTCTGCATTGGTTGTCCTCCGTGTAAGAACCATCTTAGTGATTTCCTTTTGTCTTTTTTCAGTGTTCATCTCAGCAATGTAAAGGAAAAGCTGAGCTAAGCAAATAGTACCAGTCAGTATCCAAAACACAGCAAAGACTCTTCCTCCTTCACTTGAGAAGCTTTTATCACCATAACCAGGGTTGTTAATGTACAACAGACACAATAGAATGCATCGATAACTTCCAATTTCTCAACAGCAACTAAGAAAACCGTCCCCATAATAATGAGTGCCAAAAGCAGGAAAAACACCACAAAAAATTTATACAACGTCCTGTTGACCTCAGCCTCCTGTAGAATTTGAGTTGGACCAACTTTATGGTTCCTATGCAGAGCTTTGATTATCAAAACTTCCTGCTTCTCAACCAAGTAGTCTGCTGCTTTGCTTAAGATTAAACCAACTAGTGCCATTCCTGTGAAGACAAAAGCACAGGCAAGTAGTTTTGTAAGGTCACTATTTGGCACAAGGTCTCCATATCCAACTGTGGTCATCGTGACAATTGTAAAGTATATAGCATCAAGGACCCCCTCTGTTTTCTTCCCTGTGATCTGGTGCCTGACAAGATAGAAGATCGCAGCTCCAATACCTAAATACCCCATAAGATATATAGCCACAGTTCGAAAACTTGGATGTAACTTCCCAAATATGGAGTCAGAACGATGAATTGAGCCAATGTCGGTTTTCTCAGGTAGATCAACATTAGCAAGAGGAGCACTTCTACAACGGAGATACCTTCTCCTGCTAACCTGGCAATTTGTTTTTGGAGGGGCTGGATCTGGTGATTGGGGCAACAAGCGCTCCCTTGCACCATTGCTGGTCATATTTAGACAACTTAGAAAGGGAGGAGCAATATTAAAAGGCCTGGTTCAGCTACAGAAGGGTAAGAACAAGCAATAGCAGTCAATTATGTGGAAAAATACAGACAACGAATACCAATCCATGCACAAATTCTTGTGATGTGAAGGTATTAAGGTTATGGAGCATATAGTTCATAAAACACCAGTTGCAAAGTCTCCTATAAAGGTTTACTGAAGCAGGATCTTCAGAAAACAACACGCTTGTATTTCTAGTTGATTAGCATAAATACAAAATAAGACACTTGCCTCATCATGCCATGATTTATTTTAACATGCTTCTAATGCAGAAGTTTGTTCGATCTTATGCGTAAATGAAGCACAAGCTTACCAACTATGCGCTGAAATTTCATTCAATTAAAAAAATTGGGGTGGCAAGGACCTTACACTTGACTACTTAGTTTGAGCATAGAGGTTATGATACCAGTGATGAAACCACAACTTAAAAACTCAAGCAGTTTGGTAAATGATCATAAATACATCAGATACAACATAAACTAGGCTATATCTCCTAATTACTAAAAGAAAATAAATCTTGGATATTTGAGGATGACAAGGCAAGATGTTTTCCTTTGGACTTAATTAGGACAACAACAAGAAACGTTTGGAATTACAGCAACAAAGAGAGCATAATGATATTTTCTCTTCCTATTGGGAAAAAATGTATGATGGCTATGAAAATGAAGATCTAGCCATGGGAAATTGTAAAGCAAAACAACTCAGCAACCGAAATACAAAATTTGCAAAACACCATTCAATCTTCCTGCCTCAAATCCATATTGGATTTATTAAAAAAATAAATAAATACAGCTTTGCTTAAATTTCACAATCCATATGGAGTTCGTGAGCTGAATTTCATAATATATTAATTATCAAAATAAAAGGAGGCAAAAGCAACGAGATAAAGAAAAGTTTCAAAAAATAAAGCTCTGTGCCTTCTTTTATTACATCATCCAATGGCTTAAATCATGGAGCTTCAATCTGATCCAAATCAGGAAAATATTCCAAGGTTTATGCATTCAGAATCGTGAATTATAACAGCAAGAAACATTGAAGAAGAAAAATAAATACAATAAATTAGAAATAGAATCACCGACAACAGATCAAAACTAAAACTAGACACAAAAAAATCTTTTCTCTAAGCTATGTCGAAAGAGCCGCATCGATTTCAAGGCACAGATTTATCATGATGCTACATAACTGCCAAATTGCATTTTGTTTCAAAGATCACAAGAATTTCGGCAAGAGCTACGAAGCTTCAAGCACTATACCCCTAGATTGACAGAGGATGGTACAAGTAACTACAGTAAGGGATTTCGAAAGTAGGGGAAAACTTCAGCTGAAAAGGCAAAACGAAGTTTCAAACAACTAAGTTTAGCATACAGAAACAGACATTCAGAACTGAAGATTCCGAGCCAAAAATGAAAATAAATTCGTAAGAATCAGAACCAATGTGAAAATGATGCAGGGAGTAGGGTCTTACCTTTGGAAGAGAAAGCGAAGGCTGAATCTTCGGACAGCTTCTGAAATTGGGATAGATGCTGTGGAGTTGAAGGCCAATGAACAGCTCGCACTTAATTTTATTTTTTAAAAAAAACACATGTCACTACCTCCCTGGCTAATAATATGCGTAGATTCAGCAATTAGTTAAATTATTATTAAAAAAACTGTAAATTTAGTCAAATTTATATAATATTTTAGTTTAATCTTAATTTTAAAAGATATGTCTATAGTCCATTTAACTCAAATAATGATTTTTTTTAAGAAATCATTATTATTTTTAAAAATTAACTTATATATGTTAATATTTGACAATGTTTTGTCAAAATTAAAATTTTAATGATAACATTTTCTAGTAGCTATATTCTTGTATAGTATAAAATTAAAAGACTAAAGGTTTTTTTTTTCTAGCATTTGTCAAAATGTATATTTATTTTCTTAATATACTCTATTAATTCATTTGCATGAAAACTACTCTTCTTAATTTGTGTAATTAACAGGAATAGTTTAGAAAAAATTATAAACATTTCAAGCAAAGTAGACTGAGATAATAAAATCAAATCTAATAGCTGGTGATCTCTAATATTAGAGATTGAAGGGACTATTAATCAATATCACTATTTTCTGTACAACTATTGAATATTAACATTTATTTATTTTTAAATTATTAATATTATAATATTCATAAAATTTACAGGAAGTGACATTTGTTCAATCTATGTTCCCGATAACAATTCCAATAATCATTCTTCATCCATGTCATTATTATATCTAAATTAGCATTTTTGGCCAAAGCAATTCTAAAATTATTCTACAACTGGCTGAACTACATGAAAATATGTTTTCAGGAAATGTCAAAAAATACTCTTAATATGAGTCAATGCAATGTGACTACAACATATTAACTTGTCAAAACCTAAACAAGAACTTGTCAAGTAAATTTTACATATGAACATTTAAAAAAAAAATCTTATTGGACAAGTGTTGACAAAAAAGGACATAGTGTTAGGTGGGGGAAAAAAACACTTTAGAATTGTATGAGTAAATGTCAACCACATATTGACTCGTCAAAATATGAATAATGTCGATGTCAATTGTAGAACATATTCTTGTTATGTTTTTAATCATAAAAAATTTTCAACTTACCCTGAAAAAATCATAGATGAAAATTCAATAATTCAAAAATTTGTAACATAATAATTAAATTAAAATTTAATGAAGAATAATAATACGCAAATATAATAATATATATAAGAAATAAACCTACGGTAAATTTAATTGTCAACATAATAAGACCATAATATATATGAATTTTCAATTTAGTAACACTATATGGAAATAAATAGTAATGTATGAAAATATATTGAATTATTTTAGCTGGTCAATTTTTTATTTCTTTACAGGTTTTTTTTAAGAGAGATAAAAATAAGAAAATTAAAAATAAAAAAAGATAAAAAAAAATTAAAAAAAAAGTAGAATGTTAGACTTGTTTTATTCTTTTTTAAATTAAAAGGGAATCACACAGATATGTAGGCCCCACTCCCGCCATGCAACATGACAAAAATAATAACCTTCAAAGATATTGTCGAATTGCACCACAAAATAAGTGTTCTTCTCCTTATGAAATAAAACCTAACTCATGAACTCAATGGACAATTATCTTGAAACTTTGGTCCTTATTAATTCATTATGCAACCAATGAATTACTTTATTTGTTAATTTGTTCTTCTAAAAAGTTGTACATGAAAATCTACCGGTAAATAACAATAAGAAAATACTTAAGACATATAAAAAGAACTTAAGACAAATTAAAGGCCATGGTCTTAACCAAAATCCCACTTTAGAATCTTGTTCTCATGATAAAAGTCAGAAATAGACATGATCAAGTTCGGAAACCAAAAAGCATAAATTAATAGTACTCATATAAGCAAGAAATTAAGAAAATAATAGGAGGCAAAGTAATGGAGTATGAATATAAAATACAAATATACACAAATGAAAATAAAAATTAAAAATTTTTAAATGGACAAGCAAGGGTAACCTGCAAGTGTACTCGTAACCTACTCATTTTGCTCTTAAATGGGTAGGTTTCAACCCGCCTCACCATGAGCATTTTATGGGTGAGTTTAGATGAACCAATTTTAGAATGGTTTGAGCAGGCCTACTGCATTACAGACAACTTGCTCAGCCCTATTATAAATGAATAAAAGTTGTTAAAATATATTGAAATGTCATTAATTTCTTAACAAAATTTGTGAAAAACCTAAGAATGTATATTTGTTACTTGGTAAATTAAAGTTATTAAAACATAATCAATATCGTGAATTCCTTAGCAAAAATTTGTGAAAAACCTTATAGTTTAATTTGTTACTTGGTAGACTAATTTTGCTGAAACCTAATAAAATGTCGTAAATTCCTTAACAAAGTTTGTGAAAATTTTGATAATGTAGATTTGTTACTTAATAAACGAAAGTTGTGAAAACATAATCAAATATTGTTGTGAATTCCTTAACAAAATTTGTGAAAAACATAATAATTTGATTTGTTACTTAGTAAACGAAAGTTATTCAATGAAATATCATGAATTCATTAACAAAATTAATGAAAACCTGATAGTGTATATTTGTTACTTAATAGACAAAAGTTGTTAAAACTTAATCAAATGTTATAAATTTCTTAACAAAACTTGTGAAAAACCTGATAGTTTATTTGATAAATGAAAATTTTTAAAACTTGATTAAATTTTGTAAATTCCTTAACAAATCTTGTTACTTTGCTAATAATTATTCTCTCTGGAGCTCTTTTGGTGTAAAATGTGTGTGTGTGTGAGTATTTGTGCCAATTCTTGTTAATTTTAAAAAAGAAAAAAATTAGGTACTAACACCTTTATGGTATTACAAATATTTAAAATACCATTTTTTTTCTTTTCCTATTTTAAAGTTCTTTTTGTGGGATTTCCCCTTTTTTCAGTATTTTTTTCATCTGCCCAAAAAATCATCCAGTTCTCTAAAAACCGTTCCAGATCCTGGGCTATCTCCGGATTCCAGCTCAATGGTGGTTCGATTTCAATCTAATATGGTTCAACAAAATAACTGTTTTCTAATCCAAACTGAGTTGTTAAGGAGGTCCGGTTGACAGTTAAACTAGTTGGACTATGGTACGTTTCTTTTATTCGTGGTCAAGGCCGTTTGGCTACCAAAAAGAAGAAGAATAAAATGAATTAAAAAAATAAAAAAATAAAAACAAAATGACCAAAATATGAAGGGGATAATTTAGTCCATGACATTGAAAGTTATGATTCATGAGGTCTGTGAACATTGTGGTGATTCCCACATTTATGATATTGGGTTTTCTAAGGATAACATACATCAAGATAAATACGCAACGAGCTAAAGACTTTATTCATGACCGGTTCAATCATGAGTCTAAATACGTTTGATTATTGAACTGTGAATTAGTTCAGGGTCCAATTTCAATCCATTTTCTTTTTTGATCATTTACTTGATATAATTAGAAAATACGCAGGTTGGAAATGAATTATTATTCACCATATTCTTATTCTGTTTGCCAATGATTTAGATTCAAAATGCCAAGTGTCACGTCTCTAATTATCACATATTATACATTTGTTGTGCGACATTTTAATGGTTAAATTGCTTTTGTAAGCCTGCACAATAATTATCCCTTAATATAATATATTGCACTTTATGAAATATATACTACTACAAAAATTGGTTCTTACTATTTTAAAAGACGTCTCTATTTAAAAAAGGGAAGTAAAAAGTGAATGTAATGACATTCTTGTAATTATATTAGCTCGATTTTATGGCACCAAGCAAAATTTGTTGCTAGGAGATTTTTTAGTGTCCCAAATTATATTTTGGAACTCCAAAAATCAATTTTTAGATAGGGAAAATTTTTTTGCAAGTAATTTTTTGAGAGTGAAAATTTTTTGGCGTGCCAAAATACAATTTGGGACTCCAAAAATCAATTTATGGGGAATTGTTGTGCAGGGAGAATTTTCTGGCAAACAATTTTTTGTTTGGGAAATTTTTTTGGTGTCCCAAAATAAAATGTGGGACTCCAAATATTAGGAAAATTTTTTGACAGGCAGTTTTTTTTTTTTTGTGCGGAAATTGTATGGCGTCCTCAAAATATATTTGGGGACTCCAAAAAATCACTCTAGTACACCCACACCTTTACTCTCTCTCTCTCTCACACACAATTTCGGTCACTCACACCTCTGCTCCAAAAAATCACTCTAAGTACACTCACGCCTCTGCTCTCTCTCTCTCTCTCTCGCAGTCTCAGTCACTCACAACTCTGCTCCCTCTCTCTCGCAGTCTTGGAACACTATTTTTTTCTGCTTAAATCGTGAAGTTGTCCTTGTCGCCATTTCGTCGTTCAAACTCTCAGAAGTCAACTGTGTCGTCGGCGTGGTTGGCCTTGGCGGATCCGGAGAAGGTGGTGGCTAGTGGTGGATTGTATCTCTCTTTTTACTTCTCTTCTGAAGCTTGAAGCCGTGCTTGTCCCCATTTCAGCAGATTTTGTGTTTGTGGTGGCTGGTGGTGGTTTGTCCGAGATCGGAGAAGGTTGACGGTACATCAGGGTGAATCAACCTACGGAGAGAATTTCTAGTAGGATTTCTTTGATTTGTCCTGTTTATTTCTTAAATTTGCCCGCTTTATTTTTTTTCCCCATTTCTTACTTCTGTCAATTCTCTCACACAATTTCAAGCAAAACACTTTCATCACAAATATGATTAGTATTAACTTGTTACCATTTTCTCTAGCCTTGGTTACAATATCTTTGAATATCGAAACAACTTAGGGACAGAGTATGGTCTGAGAGTAATGAAAGTAGATCGAATGGAAGAATCAATGCTATAATCATTTGAGATCTGTAAGATCAATAAGCAAGGATAGGCTTTAGTTGTGGCATTTTTCAATATGTGCTTTGAAAAGTATGTTTTGCTTTTCTATATGGGAAGGGAACTTAACCATTGGCGCATATGAATGAATGATAGGTGATATGCACACTTTGACGTACTGTATTTGCTAGGATTTTGCTCCTACGAGTGATTTGGGTAGCAATTGCTTACTTTCAAGCAAGTGGAAATAGCTTTAACTAGGGTGGCAGCTCCTTTGGTGCCACAACTTAGAGGTCTCTTTCTTTGCAAGTCTAAAGTTTAAACCCCCTTCTGTGCTTACTTAGTTATAGGCACTAGCTATGATATTATGTATACAAAATGGAAATTACCCATCAAGCTTTGAAAGCTTCCAAATATTAGTATCTCTCAAATTGATTGGCCACGTTAGTTTTCACAAAAAGTTATATTTTTTTATGTGAACAGTGTTAATTAGACCTGACTATTTAAATTATTTTCTACTATATGAACATAGTAGTCTGGATCAGATGGCCTTGGTTTAGGTGGAAGAGTTGTTAGACTATTGACAGCTGCTTCACCTGTGCTGGTGCATATTTTTCTGAATTTGCAAGGCTGATTGATTTCTGGAGTTAGAGTTTTTTCTTTATCCCTCCCTCTATATCTATCCAGCACTAAATATTTGCACGATGGAATTGATATTCTTGCACCATGACTTGGGAGTTTTGGGGAAGACTGTAGTTCTCATTAAGGAAATATGTAATGCTCTCTCTTTTTTTCCATTGAGGAAATAATATAATACCTACCCTAAATGTAGGACCCAATTTGTATTAAGAACCTTGCTATCTATGTTTGGATGTGCAACACCAACGTATTATTGTCGAAGCTCTCATTTGCACAGACACAGCCATCCACCATAATCTGCAAATTCCTAAAGATCACAGTAGGGTGACTGTGACACTTGTTTGGGAGGGGAAGAAAAAACACACATCCCGGTTCATGATGAGGAGGTTCCCATACTATAGAAGGCTATAGGATCGTTCATCCTTTGGCTAAACCATCTTATTCAGATGACGACGATACCGCCAATGGTATGAAATATATAACTAGAACTTCATTTTTCTTGGTAACCTACTCATAATATGTTTGGTTTGGTTTCATAGGATGAGGAAGCTGCGGGCAGATGTCCCTTCTTAGCACGATTGAAAGAGGTGTACAAGCACATTGACTATATCTCCTTGCAGATGCGTGAGGGCATTGTTGGTGAAAAACTAACATATCCCTTAATAATTGACAAGAAAGATCTGCACCAGTTTCTACATTTGGAGTGTTTAGATATACAAATTCTTCAACTTGCAATCCTGTAAGTTTTTTTTTCCTTTAATTATTGTATCGATTTTTTTGTTTTATATATATTGAACAACATTTATCATTTTAATTCGATCATAGTGCCTTCCACAATATTGTTTGAAATTATAATCTAAGGGCTAATCATTAAATAACTTCCTAATTTGATTTATGAAGATAAATCAATGATTTAATTTATGAAGATAGATATCATATCTCAGATTTGATTTATGAAGATAAATCAAATCAGATAACTTCTAATTTGCATTAAATAAATAGATTGGATTGAATCGGTTAGACAAACTTAATTTCCAATTCAATTTCAAAATTAATAAGATTGATTTTGAATATTTAATGCCGCCCATTAGAGTTATAAATACCCTTAGGCTGTGAGTAATTTAAACACATACAAGATAATTGAAGAGCCACATAGAAACCCTAGAAGAGAGACGTGAGACAAAAGCTTGAAGGCGCTAGCACGCTACCGTTCGTGTTGGAGTGTTGTTCAGCGTGGATATCAGTAGAGGGAGTGGTTTCGTAGAGTCGACTCCTATAAATTGATAGATCAAGAAGGTGTTAGCCCATGAGTTCGCATAGGTACGATTCCTAATTACTAATCCGATTTAAACGCCGTTGATAGATCCTCTTCTTGGGATTCATAATTTATTGGATAAATTTCATTCCGTACGAATCCCAAAAAATATATGTGTCCAAGACGTAAGAAATGCTTCATATGTCTTGCAAACACAACAAAGCATGGAAATAAATTAGAGGGAAGGTCAATTTATGTGGGTTACGCACTTATCGAGACTTAATTGCCTTGTTATCTAGCGCCAATATATGAAAAGTACGTATTTTTCGTTTTCTCTATTTCAGATTTTTAACAATAAATTGCTTTCTTATCTTAATTTAATTTTAATATGTATATGTTGTAGTAATCATTGAACCCTGTGTGTTGTTTGTCCCCCAAATAACGTTTGTTATTGGTTTGACTTGTTAAAGGGCAAGCCAAACAAAGACATGAAACACATTTTTAGCATGTAAGTATATTTTTGTCTAATTCATTTATTCTTGATTTAAATGAATTGTTTTAATGTCTAAAAATTTTCATTTTAATGATAGTGCAATCAAGACATATAAAATATTTGCTGGGAAAAAAGAGGGTCTGAATAAAGAACCGAAGTGGTTTTATTCGAAAGTAAGTAATTTCAATTCAAGTTATTTAATTAACATGCATGCCTTTATTCATTTTAACAATTTGCTTTTGATTTATAGTACCCTCGACAACCCGGGCACATTGAATGTGGATATTATGTTATCCTTTACATGTTCTACATCATTAAGAGCGGACGTACTGTAGGTTTTGAGCAAGTACGTAATCACTCCCTGATTCTCAAATGATAATATTGTTGATGTTGTACTTAATTGAGTTGTTCATTAATTCATTCACTTCATTGATTTATGTTATACCTTGTTTTCTAATTTACAGATTTTTGGTACTAAGGCAACGTACTCGGAGGAAGACATTGATTTAGGTCAAGACGCTTTGGCTGGATATCTTCTTTCACACGTAGATGTGTAAAGTTTACTTTGAATACTTCTTAGTAGTTGTATGTGTAGCTAGAGACATCAACATTATATTTTGACACTTTGTGGTAATTGTTGAAATGTGATTCATAATTGTTGTATATATGTAGTAGTTACCATTGTTACGTTGATCATATGATGGGTAGCCTCACTGCTTGTTACGTTGATCATATGGTCAGTGATGAGAAGGTAGATAAAGTATTTAAAATTGGTCTACAATGAAAATTTTGGTAATGTGTATATTCATGATGGCTATTTGTTTGATGGGTGATGATATGTAGGGGTGAGCATGGGCAGGGCTGGACAGGGCGAGACCCCTGCCTGATGCCTTGCCCAAAGAATCACTGGGCAATAAAACGCAGCCCGGTACCCAGCCCGGCCCTACCCCATAAAAGACCTAACATTTTTGGGCTGGGCAAGGTGGGCTTCTCATGCCCAAGTGATGATATTTTACTACACCCTATGTGAAAAAAAAAAATTTCAATCATATGTAATAAATAATATTGTAAGCTTCAAATGTAATCGATAATTATACACCTTAGAATATTCGAAAATAAATCTACAATTTAAGTCTTGAAATTAAAAAAATTATTATGTCTTAACAAATAATCAAATACACATAACCTGAAGAATTAAATAACATCCATAGTCTATTAAATACAAGGCATCATTAGTAATATAATGAACTAATAGTCAGATACTTAATGGATATATTAGAGTATTAAGTCTATTAACTATTATAAAAAAATATTTATATCAACTATTATATATATATATATATATATATATATATATATATATTAATTATACTGGGCAGAGCCAAATGGGCAGGGCGGCATACCTTGCCCGATGCCCAGCCCTGCCCGTAAAAATGCCCAGCCCGATCATGCCCATTTTTTATGAGCTTCTTTTTTCTGGGCTGGGCAGGGCCATTTTTGCTAGGCCGATCTGGGCGCGTAGGGCGCCTGGGCTTCGTGCACAGCCCTAATGATATGTTTAAATTTGCATGTAACGTATTTTGGTAATAATCTGAATTCACCTCATTGCTTAATCTTATGGGTGCATGGTATAGTCATTTCTTATTATGTGGTTCATAAGATTCTAATTTAATTTGAATCATCTAAAGGTTGTGGGTTTCATACGTGGTTTACTAATGATCTAAACATTTTGGTGATGTATGTTCATGGCTATCTGGTTGATGGTTTTTATAGGATTTAATTGATGGTTTGTGAAAAATACGTACCCAACTATTAAAAAATAATAATAATTCTTACGGCGTCCCAAAATAATGTTTGGGACACCTTAATCATATTTTTGGAGTCCCAAAATCATTTTGGGACTCCAAAAGTATGATTTTTTGTAAGAGAACATATTTTTGGAGTCCCAAAATCATGATTGGGACGCCTTAACCATATTTTTGGAGCCCGAAAATGATTTTAGAGCTTCAAAAGTATGATTTTTTGTAAAAGAAAATATTTTTGGAATCCCAAAACAACTTTTGGGATGCCTTAAATTATATTTTTGGAGCCCCAAAAGTTATTTTGGGACTCCAAAAATATAATGTAAGGAGTCCCAAAAGTTGTTTTGGGACTCCAAAAAAGACGGTTAATATACACATTTTGTATGTAATTTTGGGACTCCGTAAATCATATTTTTGGAGTTCCAAAATTAGTTTAGGACGCCAAAAATATAATTTTATTGTGTCTTTTCAATAAACATCCCTTGAATAAGGAATGTTAATTGAGCCTATTTTGGGACGTTAAAAGAGTTTTTTGTAAAAGTGATAGAAAAAAACAAAGGAATTAAATATAAAATAAAAATTTATTATTTCCAAAAAAGAATCATTTCAAAATATGTGGATATGTACCATTTTTTTATATAATTACCACCCAAATTTGAGCATTGTGATTTGTTAGCCCTTTCTAAAGATAGTTCAATCTCTTGAGGAAGAAATTAGTAGCTCAAGGTCAATTTCTCTATAGCTTTTGACATTATTTTTGAATTTCATTGTTGTCATGAAGGGAAGAATGAATTTCCCTCCAAAGTGGATTAATTTGATCTTGCAATGCTTAACTCACCTAATGGGTTGATTTTTCTCATCATCTATTTTGTCATCATTTCTCATAATCTCTTAATCATGTCCTTCGAGTCAATCTGAAAATGTCAAAAATAAGTCACGTCATCAAATTATTACTCACTCAACTTTTGTCTCATCTTCTCAATCTACAGTCCAGATGGCCTTCTCTTCCTAATCAACAGCTCAGATAGGCTCATGACAAATGATGAGAAAATAAGATGAGGAGAGCTGCTCACTCAAGTTATATATTCATTCAGGAAAATAAGTCAAGGTGATCCTCCATTTCCCTATAGCTCTATATTCTTTCAACAAATGTCATGTCTTGCTTGATTTCTCATATGGAAAGATCAAATCAGTAGGGAGGAATTAAAATTTGTAAAGATTCTATGCCCATTTATCTCTTTCTCTATGTAGACGATTCTCTTTTTTCCTTTGAATACTCTCAAAAAAATGTCCCCTCTCTTACATTTGTTTTATACACATATTGTTCGTGTTCAAGTCAAAAATTCTATTAAAAAAACAAATTAAATCTAAATCTTCATTGATTTTTCCGTCCCAATGTAAATTTTCAGACCAAGAGACTCCTCTCTCATTTTATTGGTGTTAACTTCTCTTCAAGACTAGGAAAGTATCTTGAAACCTAGATTAATTATGGTATAAACAAGTCCTTAATTTACCAAAGGAGAACAAGTGCAATGAAAATCAAGCTTCATTCCCAAGATGGTCGTCTTTCTCTTGCTACCTCCGGTCCTAAATAAATGATATAGTTTGTAATGTAAATTACACTACAAACTATGTCCTATATATAAAACCGAAGGAGTATAAAGTAACCCCTCATGTCTTTAATATATGACATATATGAGGAGTTAATTTTAGTCATATAAATATAAGACATAATTTTTTTATATTAGTCAATATTTTTTAAATTTATTATTGTTGTTGATACTGCCTCAATAATATTTGAGGAGGGGAGGGAGTGAAGGAAATAAGAAAGATAATCAGTGAGTTTTAAGAACTGGTGGAGTATGTTTTATTTGCAACTTACTTACGTATTCTTTTACGCATTAAGATGCCTCTTCATATTTGTGAGAAAAATGATGCAAGTTGTCTTACCTTCTTCTAGGGTCTTTCAGGGCATAGGGATAAGAAGCTCTTCTTACCAAACAACTTTGGAGAATCTTGTCCGTTCCACATCCCTCTCTCCTTACGCATACTCTGAGGGTCTGTTTGGTTTAAGGGGACCGGAGGGGAGGGGAGGAGGATTGAGGGATTTTAGCCCCCTCCCCTCATTTGGCTGATTATATTTTTTAGGAGGGGAGGAGAAATTTTTTAAAATTTCACCCCCTCTCACCTCAAAAGCCTCCCACCACCCCTAAAAATCGGACAGATTTAGCGAGATTATAAAAATTAGTGCCCCAGTAGACTAAAATGCCCCTATCCTTTTTCTATTATGCCCAAGCTAACCCCATACCCTTTTAATATCAAAACTCGATGCACCGGTGAGAGTCACGAACCCTATACTTTGCGGCAGCTGTCAGTGAGGCGAGAAGGAAAAGAGTGACAGTGATCGAAGGTGGAGGCACTTTCCGGTGAGTGTCTATTTTCTGCTCGTCCTTGGTCTGTTTGTCTTCCTTGCTCTATGGTGCTTGCCGATGAAGTATTTATACTATTATAAAAGTAGTTCATCTATGGTGCTTGCCGATGAAGATGGTTCCTGAATTGTCGAATTGTGTTCGTGTCGTCCTCTGACTCCTCTCCATATTTCCTTCTGTTGTTTATTTTTTTTTTAAAAAAAAAAGCCACATCGAAGCTGAGTTGCAAGTAATTTTTACCTTTTATACGCTAATGACTTAACAGTTTCATCTGAAAACTGTATGGGCGATATGAGAAATGAAAATCCCCAGTGTATTTTTTCCCTATTTTGTGAAGCAAATAATGACGTTATTCACAGGAAGGAAGCTTAAAGGTATTGTTGTGTGAATTTGTTGAGTGTGTTGAGTTGAAAGCTTGAGAAAGATGTGTTGGGAGATTAATATAAGCGGAGTAAAGTAACTTGCATTTTCTATTTTCCTTGTTTTTTTGGCAAAGTTGCAACTTAGTCTTTTTCTTTGAGGGAATAGACCAGAGCTTCAATTCAATTAAAGCTTTCTCGGACCTTTACTGGAACACTACATATATTTGGAAAATAATTGTGTTAGGACCAGGCGAGGTTTTTAACTTGAGCTCTTGACAACTTAGTAAGAAGGTGGAGTTGTAGTCTTTTCTCTGTTCCTTCCCTCGTGAGTCTGAGTATAACTGTTTACATTTATATCAATCTATATTTGATGAAGTGAGAAGGCAGGGTCTTTGGGTTGTCTAAGTATAACTGTTTACATTTATATCAGCCTTATTTCGAGGTTGTATGGGTTAAGGCCTTTAATGTTAAGAATGAGAATGATAGCTTACTATTGTTTCTTCTATTGCTTCCTTTTTATGGAATCTATTAGTGCTTTTAGATTCTAGAGTCTCATTTTGGGATAAGTTAAGATCTTTCTCTTGCAAGCTCTTTTAGATATTCAACCTTGGGGTGTTTACTGCTTTCTCCTTAATGAACCGTTGATCTAGGGTTTTATTCTCTTCCTCCTTTGTTGAATTGATTGAAGTAACATAATAAGGTCATTTCTCAATTTTAGATTTTTAAAGCATTGTTTAAAGTTAGGTTTTAAGCTCAAAAACTATGTCTGTCACTTGCTGGTTTGCCTGCGCCTTGCATGTGTGAACCAGTTTCTAAACAAACACTTACATGCAATACGAGAAAGATCATACAAGTTCTGTGCAGCAAAAGCGAGTGGGACCACCAAGCGCTAGTGTAGCACAGTGGTATAACGCTAGGTTATCCAGCCTTTGTATCAGGGTTTGAATCCTACCCGGACCATTGGTCCCTTTAAAAAGAAAGTGAGTAGGCTTGGATGTAGCTAATATTTTCTAACATCATAGCCACTTTGTTCCGATTAAAGATGTTTGGCAATGGCTTTGTGGTTTATTGACTTAGCCACCTCCTGTTGGTCATTATTTTATCAAATCTGAATTCTTATTTTTTAACTATATCCTTTCTAATGATGTTCAGTATAGCAATTTCATTGGTGTATTTATAAGTTTGTGTGGTAATTAATTTGGGATAAAGTTGTTTATTTGTTAAATGGATTTTGAAGAGGAATTTGTGACACAATGGTTCCTAATGCGTCAGAGACTTGTAGCCCATGTTATTTGTCTTGTTGTCCAATATTTTATGGTTAAGAAGTCTAGTAATAAGAAGAGAATAACTTACAATATGAATTCTACGAGAGAGAGGGTACGTGAAGAAGTGATGTATAAGATAGCTTATACTTCTAGTGGACGAGATATTGTTAGAATGGGTCCTGAAGCTTTTTTTGGATTGTGTAATATGTTAGAAAGAGACGATAGCCTAAAGCCAACCCGATTCTCCAAGTGTAGAAGAACAAGTTGCTAAAGCCCTTTACATCTTATCACACAAAACAAAAAACCGTGTGGTTAAGTTTTGGTTTAGGCGGTCTGGTGAGACAGTTAGCCATCATTTCCATAATGTGCTAGAAACCATTATTGAATTAGAAGATAAATTCCTTTTACAACCAGATGGCTCTAGTGTCCCTTCTGAAATTCATGTCAATGACAAATTCTACCCATATTTTAAGGATTGTGTAGGGGCCATAGATGGAACACACATTCGTGCCAAAGTACGTATTGTAGATGCACCTCGATATCGTGGCAGGAAGGACTTCCCTACACAAAATGTTTTGGCTACTTGCACCTTTGATTTAAAGTTCACTTATGTGCTTGTTGGATGGGAAGGAACCGCATTTGACTCAAGAATTATAAAGGATGCATTAAGCCGAGAGGACTGTCTTAAGATGCCTCAAGGTAAATATTATTTGGTTGATGCTGGATTCATGTTAACGAGTGGTCTTATTCCACCATATAGAGGAGTTCGGTACCATTTGAAAGAATATTCAGACAAAAATCCACCCCAAAACTATAAAGAACTATTTAATCTTCGACATTCATCACTTCGAAATGCTATTGAAAGGGCTTTTGGGGTATTGAAGAAAATGTTTGTGATTTTATCTAGTGCAGTAGAGCCAAATTATCGCATTAAGGCGCAAAAGTTTATCATTGTTGCATGTTGTATTCTACATAATTATTTGATGACTGTAGAGCCTGATGCAAATCTTATCCGTCAAGTTGATAATGAATTGGCAAGCGAAGATCACTCTAACGATGATAGTGCTCCAAGAGGTGATAGAAGTGAGGCAGCTCAAGGAGAGCTTATAAGAGATGCAATAGCTCAACAAATGTGGATTGACTATGAGAATAATGCTGGGAACTAAACTTTACATGTTCCTTTGTTGTCGTGTTGTTTGGTTTTTTTTTTTTCCTTCATTGAATTATTGTAATTTTGAAACTTTATTGTAATGTTATTTGGTTTTATTTCCTTCATTGAATAATTGTAATGTTGAAACTTTGTTGTCGTGTTATTTGGTTTTATTTCTTTCATTGAATAATTGTAATGTTGAAACTTTGTTGTCGTGTTATTTGCTACTTTTCTTTAATGATGATAATTATTCATAAAAATGTTTCTTAATCAATTGAAGTTTACATTTATCCCTCAATTATTTATGCACAACTTTGTTGTTTATGATTTTATTCATGTTACTTTTCTTAGAATGGCTCCAACAAAGGCACCTAATGCAAATGTTCTAACATCTGAAAAGAGTCTTATTTGGACTTCCTAGATGGATGATGCCTTGATTGATGCATTTATGCAAGAACTTGATATGGATCACAAGGTGAATAGGACTTTTACAACTACGGCTTATGATAATATAATTACATATTTGAGTACGCTGTTTGGATTTAAAGTTGATAAGGACAAGGTGAAAAATCGTTGGAAGACTTTGAAGAAAAAATATTCTGAAATTTATGATATCTTCAAAGGGGGTATGAGTGGATTTTCGTGGAACTCATCTACTCATACATGGGAAGCTGAGGACGAAGTTTGGGAGCAATTGATTAAGGTGAGATAAATAACCCTATCTTATTATGGGAATTATTCTGAAATTTATTCTTCTTTTATCGTTTGAAATCCTCTATTCCCCTGCCAAGTGCATTTAATTTTTGAAATCTGATTTTGCAGGAAAAATCAAAAGCTATTCATTGGAGAAATACGCCCATCCCAAATTATGAAAAATGTTGGCTCCTTATGGAAATGATAGAGCTACTGGAGATGATGGTGACACTTCTTCAAATATGAAGAAGAAAAGGTGTCTTTCAATTCCTCCACCAGCACACTCTAGTCCTCCATCACCAATTGAGAATGATATTGATCAAATGCTATCCCAAAATAATGTGACTTTTGAAGATTTTCTTGTCAATTTGGATGATGTGGAAGTTGATGATCCTTCTCATGGAGCACAAAGTGAGGGCTTAAAGAAGACCAAAAGGGTTGGTGCGAAAAAGGCAAAAGACACTTCTTCTGAGGGAGTTTTAATTGTAGAGCAAATACAAGGTATGGTAAGTACTATGAGGGAAGGAAATCAAGTTTTTGAAAATAGATATGCACCTCAAATTTCAGGGGAGGACACTTTTAAGCTAATTCGAGAGAGTGGATGTGATGAGGATAAGATCTCTATCATCTATTGCTTCCTCATGAATGATCTAAGCAAACTCAGAGCAGTAATTCAATGCCCCCCCTCTTATGCGCAAGCAAGTTATTATGCAAATGGTTTTCAGTAAATTAGATTAGCTCATTCGCTTAGAAAATAAATTTGAAGATATTTTTTTTTTGGCTATGATGGATGACTTTTGATGGCTTTTGATGCCATCTTACATACTTCAATTTGTTTTTTGATCTTTTATTATGCAAATGGTTTTCGATAATTGTGGATGCTTTAAAGACTTTGGATTTAATCTGAATGCCATGATTGAATATGATTTTTTTAAGTGAACGATTGATTATATATACGGTCGTTGTGGACACACACATATATATAGCGAGTGATTAGATGTAGATCAATATGTTAAAAAAATGTATTGAATAGAATTGCATTTGACCGAATACCACCTAGGATCAATTGTTCATGCATGTTGTATAAAACCATGCGATGACTGAATAGAAACCATGCGATGACGTCGATGCTTGTTGTATGAAGCATGATTTTGAAGGTTAAGCACAATTAGCAATTTAGATGACTATTCTAAGACTTATCAGAAATTGACCTTTAGTTTCCACGGGTATTTGGGAAATTCATAACTTGGTCCATACAACTTCAAATGAAGTGATTCCAATTTATATTTATTCCTTGATAAGTCTATTTTCATAAATTAAAGTCACCAAAAAGTTGATTTATGGCTAAGAAAATTCCCAGATCTCAAAATCATATACACTGTCCAAATTTCAATCCAAAATCTTATGTTAGTTTGTAAAATTCATGTTGGAAAATATGGTATTTATCCTTGTCATCCTCTTTATTTTTTTTATTTCTTGGATTCATTTTATCATAATGAAACTATATATATTAGTAATAGGGGTTGTCCGTAGTTTTGATGTTGAAGAGCTTTTCTAGCCATAGAGATCATATCTACCATCACATTTTTTTTAGTGGAAACTGCAGATATTCAACTAATATGTACAAATTTGGCCAAAAAAAAAAAACAACTAATATGTACAAATGTTACAAATATATATAGCGGGGTGATTAACTTTGATCATATATAAATATTTTAATTTTCAATTTAGGCATAAAAATATTATTTATAATTAAATGTTATTATACATTTAATAAAGTTTTGGAAAAACCACTTATAACATAAGTAAAATTGTCCATGTGAAAATAATTTTCCTTCCCTCCCCTCCTGAACCAAACTAACTAACATTAAAATCCCTCATATAACATAAGGGTAAAATTGTTAATGTCAAAAAAACTTCCCTCCCCTCCCCTCCCCTCCCCTCCTAAACCAAACATGATAACATTAAAATATCTTCCCTCCCCTTCCTTCTAATCAATCCAAAACAAAGTAATATTAAAATCCCTCATATCCCCTCCCCCCTTCCCCTCCATTAAAATCCATCCTCCCCTTCCCCTCTGTCGAACCAAACAAAGCCTGAGAGTTAAATATGTAAGCTATTACCAGCATCCTCTCTACTTAAAACCTTACAATTCATTTGGATTTGGAAATGTGTATTGGAGAATAAGAATATAACAGTCAGCAACATGAATTGGCGAGTTGGTTATGGCTCTCAAATTCCTCCCAACCACCATTTTTGGTGCCCTATGCATTCAAGATCGACAACTGCATACCCCTTTTAATTGGAGCCCCCTTTTGACCCTCACATTGATTTTTAGGACTCCTGTTTCTTTTCTAAGAAGGATGATTGTCTTTGTTGGATTGGTAATTCTTCTGGTGTTTTTAATGCTTAAGATGGTTTTAAAACAAGCCTTCAATCTTATCATCCTAGCATAGGATCCTTTGATTTTTTTTTTTTATTTGAAAATTTCTTTGATAAATTTCACTTGCTTGCAAATGATTACTTCTCATATGGAAGCTACTGCATAATAATCTTCCTTCAAGTGACATTCTCAATAAGTCACCCATTTGGCTGCTAATAATGAGTGTCATTTTGGATGTCATGTTGAGCTTGTTCAGGTTAGCGGTGAGACCAGTAGTTTATTTTCTATCTAACTTTTGTAAAAGTCTAATAAAAAAAAGGTCATATTGTAAATGTGATTTGTGTTTAAATTGCTCGTTTGGCTTTTGCAAAATCGGTTTTTTCTAAACTAATAAGTGTTTGGATTATTATTTCAAAAGTCAACTGAGATAAAAAAAAAAGACTGAAAATGACATGAATTATATATACTTCATATACATATTAGTTGTATATATTGAGATAGTTGAAAATAAAAATTTTAAGTTTAAGTTTAATTTGAAAATAGTTAAATGATTATTAAAAAAATTAATAAACAATAAAGTCCTAAATTAAATATATTTAATGGATAAATTTTTTTAATAAAATAAAATGGATACATATAATACATTGTTAATTTTTCCTATTATTATGCCTAGCAAGTTTGACTCTAATTCTATCACAAAGATGATTCATTTGTAAAATTACTTCATTGTAACATTTTCGGTTAAGCCTTTAACTCAAACATTTTTTTTTGGAATAACATTGATTTAAGCGAACACTTTCACAAAAAATTTATACAATAACCCAAATTTTATTGATCCTAATATGTATTAAATATGGTTAGATAAATACAATTTGGGGATAAAAGATTATTCCGTCCATTACATAGAAATTCATAAGATTATTTACCAATATATATTAAATATAGAAAATACATTGAAATATATGAATTATTATGGGGATAAAAGAAGACATGGAAATGGGTGGGAATATAAATACGTCCAAGAAAAAGCATAACATAACATAATTTTGCCACATCATCATATGTGGGCTTGCCATTGCAACAATTTATTTGAGAATGGAATTATGCTCATCCTCTCATGTTCCTTACATCTTTTGCTTTCTTGGTGCTTTGTCATGGATCGGTAACTCAGATATTCTGCCCCCATCCAAGAAACAAGTGTTGCCAGCTAGTAATCTTTGTTGGGAAAAATCTACTATTTCGCACAACATCTACAATTTGCTTTCTTCTTTTTCAGGAGTTGATGTTCAAATAGCAAAGTTTTAATTTCTTTTAATAAAGTTTTTGGGTTTACACTCTTGTCCCATCTCTTTTACTTCCATATAAACATTAATCTTTATTAATATCACTTTGCTTTTTCATTTTTTTTAAAAAATAGTCCCTCTAGTCCTCTTTATTAGAACCTGAAATTTGAGTTGTTTTTATTCTTTTTATAACATTCTCCTTGAAGTTGCTTAAGCATTTAATATACTTTTACCAATTTACCTCATCAAATTCTATATTTTCTCCTTATCTTTCTCATTATACTTTTTCTCATTATTATTTTATTTTTCTTTCTTACCCAATTATATGTAAAGTCATGCTTGAAAAAAGTTCATTTTTCATATATTTATTATCTTTAACCAATTTTAATTATTATTTTTTAAACAGTAACTTAGTTATCATTCTCTTCCAAAAAGGACAAAAAAAAGTAATTCTCTTCACATGATTTTTAATTTTAAAAAAAATGTATAATTACCTCATAACTACGGTAATTGCTTTTTTATCCAAGCAATAATTATTTTATATACAAAATAAACAATAAGTATTATTAAACCAACAAATACCATCTTATACAAGATGACTTAGGATAATAACGTGACGAGGTAATCCATCGAGGGAAAAAAATCATTACTCTATTTTCATAAATTTCTAATATTCATTTCATAAATTTCTAATATTCATACAACGCTTAAATCAGTACTCTATTTTCAAGGAAACCTGTATCCAATTTTATCATATGTATCCTCAATGATCCAACTTCCAAGTGATTAATGATACATTCTGAATGAGATGGCACAAATGGTCAAGATCAGTAGGGTGAATTCTCACCACACTTATAGGCACTGCTGTTTGGCCAGACAAAAGAAAGACTTGAGGCACTGCTTTGTATTCTCCTCAAGTCATTTAAAATTTTGCTTGGTATATTTTCTCAGGAAAAATCTTTTGAACTGAATCTCCCCACTACTAGTATTCTTAATTCTCCTGAAACTGGTGGCCACAACGAGTGCAAGTGTAAAAAGTAGTTTGCCCTTCATCCGCAGATCGCATCTGTAAATTAAAATTAGAATACGTTATGAAACTTAAAGCTAAACTTGACCTTTATATAAATAGTATGAACACCTTTGCAGCATAAACTAGAGTGGATCCAATGCTTTACACATAATCTGAGAATCAAGGCTCGTTATTTACTCCCTCTCTGATCCTTATTATAAGGACCTGAAAGCAATTTTTGGTCCCAAGTATAAGGCAACAACCACCACATTAATTACTTTTTCCCCACTTCACCCTTGTTATTAATTGTGGTTCAAAGCTAAAATAATTAAGTTGCATCATTTACAGAGACGTAAAGTTGGAAAATTTATCAATTTAGAACAAAATTAATGATTTAATTGACATTCCTTAATCCATGAAATTAATAATAGGTTCCTTATAATAATGTCCAAAGGGAGTATAACTCATGAATAGTGTGCTTGCTAAAGATGAAAGATAGATAGATTCTAATAATACCTGTCTGGTATAAAAGTTAGCTTCACCATGACCACATTTCTCACATTTCTTGTTCACCTATCCAAGAGAAAAGATTACATCAAGATAAAAAATAACAACTATTGATCAAAAGGAAAGCTTATGCATGCCCCTATATATAAAACCTTTTGGTTCAGTACCTTTGATAATTGGACCTTCTGTTCTTCCATTATAACAATTCCAAGCTCCCTTCTGATATCCTGAAAACAAAAGGGCGCATAAAATTGGGAAAATGTCAGATTCAGCATGAAGTTTGCTATAGATGCATTTATGGCGCCACAACAAATTTTTCTATTTTGATATCAAATCCTCAACCTTCGTCAAGATTTTGGAATTATTAATTTCATTTATATTACCCCCTTATTTCCTTTTTACAAGAAACAAATAAACGAATCAAGTTGACCAAAAGTTGTTTAAAAATAGTTACAGAAAATAAATATCTAAAAAGCGTAACTTTTTTTATGAATAATAACCTTCGTATTTATAGGGGAGAGGAACATAAGAGAGAATAAGAGAAGTAGAAAAAAGAGATGTCCGGAAGAGAGAATGTGTGGTAGGGAGAGAGTGTGAGCAAATGCAATAAATGCAATGATATTATAAGAGTAATTAAATGGAGGGGCAAATGGGAACTTAACAACAAAATTTTTTGGCACCTATAAATGTCTCTTATAAATAGGAACATGGCATGTCCAAAAACTGTCTCTTATAAAAAAGAAAGAGGGGGTACCAAAGGTCAAAACAAAACATACTTTAAAACAATGAACAGAAATATGATCTGCAGCTTATCTAAAGTAATAAAGCATACCTCAGCAGAAATTGTGTAACTTATTTCTTTATCTTTTACATCTGAAGACAAGAACAATCAATTAGGGTAAATTAGAGATGAGGTGAATTAAGCTGCAGTTATATAGTGAATTTTTTAGAGAAAAAGGATATTGACCAACACTTGAAGATCAAAACATGCACATAGACAGACACACAATACAAAATTCCAAATATGCAAACATCAAAACACATACACACTTAAACTGGCACACAGATTTCACAAGTTGGTTGGTGCTACAAACTCATCTCCATGCCTCTCATTTTTCAAGGTTAAATCAAGGAATAACTTCAAACATTAGATACTTGCTATTTCCCTTAAAAGAACAGAAAATTAAATCAGACTTAAAATCATATAAAAGAAAAGCAAGCATCTTGTGGAAACCTAAAACTCAACATGACCACACAATGTCAAAGGCACCAAATCACTCACATCATAGAATGATCAAGAAATTATCAGTGATAATAGGAAACATAAGTAGATAAGAAGTCCTTGGGCTTTAAAGGATGATAGGTGACAGCATAAAGTTGACATTCCAAAAGTCCTTTTTAAGGCAACATGAACTTTTTCTTGGAACATGATGATTGCCAAGCATTTGCACTGTCAACTAAATACTGCAGATTTTGTTTTCATGCACAAACAAGCAGCCAAGTTGATATAAGCAAAAATTTAGCTGTTAAATTGGAAAACAACACTTCTGACGTACTAAAAAGAAGGAAAAGGGAGCACGGTTGTATAATTTGATAATGATAATTGAAAGGAAACAAGGATATTTAAGATACTAAAAAATGACCCTACCAGAAGTTCAGTAATACCAAAAAACATTTTAACATGCAAACAAATCAAGCATACAAATCCATCAGAAGATGTGGTTTAAAGGCTTTACCATTAATGTCTCGCTTAGTTTTGCACAAAGGGCACTGTGCAAACATAGGAGAAGGGGCTGTCAGCATTGTCCCACACAAGTGACAGAACAGGAAATCACGCCTTTGAGTATTAGCCATAAGATGTTCCTCCAATGAATAATCTGCTAATAACAATTTCTCAAAACTAAGGTATGAGGGTGACTGAAAAACTCATCAAACCAACCTACTATGTCTAATAAGTAAACAGACCAACAAGATAAGAGAAAATAATATGAAAGACAAACCCATGATCAAGAGCTTTTCTAGGTTTTGTGTGTGCAGAAGCATTGGTTATAATTGTAATCTCCACAAAAAACCATATACCGTAAGCTATTTTTTTTTAAAAAAAATAAAGAAATTAACAGTTGCTAACAGGGAAAAAGAGCTCAAGTATGACCTGGTTAGTTAACACGAAGAAGATAACGACAAGGCTACTTAGTTCATCATTCAAATAGTTATCTCGTGTCACATTGAACAAAGTTTATAACTAACAAAAAAATTGACCAAAGAAGAAAGAAGAAAATTACAGGTCTAGACGATGGTGAAGTGAACGATTGAACTGATACTGAGGAGGAAGCGGCCGAGGCGAGGTTGCTCTGCTGCAGCTTCTCTTCCTCTCCCTCTCAGACGGACCAGAAGCCAGGAAACGACTACGTGGAGGAGGAGCGCCGGGAAGGGCTGACGGTAGACCGCGACGGCCGTGGGTGGCGACTGGAGAGGGAACTATGAATTTTTGAAAATGGGATTAGGGTTTAAATGCAAACTCGCATCGATTTTCCTATAACGACCCCCACCCCTTTTATTTTCTGAATAATATTGAAAAGTGAAAACAAACCAAATGAAATGGTTACAGTGCTCCCCTATATGGATTTCTTTTCCCTTTTTCCCGTTAATAATGGGGTAGATTTGGGAAAATTTCAAATAAAAACATTTAATTTTGAAAAATCTCAAAAAATCTGTTAGTAATTGAGAAGGACAAATAGATCGGGGACTAATATGAAATTTTAAAATATTGTGCTTTTAATAAAATACCCACCAATTTTTTTTCTTCTAAAAACAAAAAGAAAAAACCTTCGTATGCACTGAAGCTCTACTGCCACCATCGCAGGCCTTCGCTGATTGGTTGCTAGAGCTCTGGTGAAAAATTAAATAATATGATTGACTACTTGAGCTCTCTATTTTTTATTGTTGACAAGTTAAATAAAGATGATAATAACTTGAATGTAGTCAATAATAATCTCAACAGAGCAATTTGTCAATCCTTCTACTCAAGTTGTCACTGTATTTATTCATTTGTTAACTATGCCCAATAGGGTTTATAGAATTTAAGTAGTCAATCATTGTACCAAAGTAGTCAATTTCATTACTCAAGTTATCACTGGAGCTTCGGATGTTGACAGGTTGGCGTCGACGACGGAGCCCCTACACTGGCGAGGGTTCTCTCTTTAAAAAAAATAAAATTGAAGGGTATTTTGATAAAAGCATAATATTTCAAAATGTCAGAATAGTTGCTTAAGATCTATTTGTCATTTTCATATGTTAATAGAGAAGTTTTTCAAGTTCAAATGGTATTTATTTAAATTTTTTCTTTAGATTTGTGTGGTGGAATTTACCTTTTGTTTTTTTTTTCAAGATCAATTTTACCAATGGGTAGAACTCATACCCTCATGTTATTTAATTGATTTATGATTATATTGACTTTTATAAAAAAAATTAATAAATTGAAGTTTATTTAGATATTAATGGAAAAAAAATTAGAAGTAAAATGGATAAAAAATGAAATAATGCATAATTATATTATGGGTATATAAAATAGGGAAAATTCATATGGGGCCTTTTTAACAAAAAAAATTCATAAAAAAGGCCCTAAGATTTTGAAAATATTAAGGTTTTTTTGGTATAAATTCATTAAAACTTTAATTGTTAACGAGGCTGATATAGTTGTTAATAGGGCTGATATGATTGTTAACATTTTAATGAATTTATACCAGAAAAGACCCTGGGGTTTTTTCTAATATTTTCAGAATCTTATGATCTTTTTTGAATTTTTTTCTGTTACAAGGGCCCGATATGAATTTTTCCAAATATGATAATTTTGGAACAAATATTAAAATTAAGAATATAAAAATAAAAATAGTTGGTGTCTTATTAGGAATAGAGTAAAACACTACAATTATTATTTTTATTTTGTTTTACCTTAATTACGCACCTCTCATATATTTTAAAATATACATTTTAGTTCAAATCATTAATACCATTAAATAATGTTTCAAGAAGATTCTTAATTTACATTTTTTATTAAAAGTTATATTAGAATAAATCTCATTTACTAATTTATCCCTCGTTGTAGCAAATCTCTAATTGATCTTTTAACATTATTATTTATTAATAATCTATTTAACATTTTTACAAAATTTGAGAAAAAATTAAGTAATTTTTATGTGAAATTGATTAAAAAATTGAATAATTTTTTTAACATACTTTTAATGAAATATATTTAAAAATTTTGAATTAAAATATATTAATATAATTAGGATCACCATTTCTCTCGAACATTGCATTCCATTTATATATTAATATACTTTTCAGTCTATTAAGTTCACGTGCAAAATTTAATTTTGTTCCTTTTAACTGAATAAAGTGTTTTTTTCTTTTTTAATCCTTTCACCATATTGTCGTTAACCAAAAAAAAGAAAGAAAAGAAAAGAAATACTAATATGTATTAAAATATTAAACGTTGAAAAAATATTTTCAAATGGTGACATTAAAAGCTACATGGCAACACCTTGAAAAAGGGTTATGAACCAATCACAACAAATGAGGGTCGATCAAGAAGGAGTTCAATGGCAACTAGAGAAGCATGGACTTTATTCACTTAAATCTGGGTATCAACTTATTTTAAATGACGAGAGCCTGAAGTCACCAGTATGCTGGCTTTTCTAGCAAGCAAGGAACGAGAGAATCTTCGAGCATCGGTAGGGCGGAGACATGATTTAGAGTTAATGGGTGCATCGAATTTTTTTTTTTTAAGAAAAATTTTAAATACATTAAGATTATATCATTGACATTTTTTGGAAAGAAAAAAGTTTAACAAGATTAAAGAACATGTTGGAACTTGGAACCTATAAGAAATCAAAAAATGAAGAATTATAATAACTAGAAGGTAGGCAAGCAAACCAAAATGCTGGCTTCGTCTTCAATTCATCATAAACGAAAATCACAAGGTGGGGTATTACCTTTAGATATTCATTTACATCAGCCTTCATCTACTTAGCCTTGAGTGCTGCATCAACCTCCAAAAAGATTCGAGAAGATAAAGTTATTTTTTGAAGCAAACCAATCTGCAAAAGAAAGCAAAAAAGGAAGCTGTGTCATGCCAATATTCAATACAAATAAGACTTATTATCATGCTTTCATCATAGAGCAAAGGAATAAGAGAATGATAGTTACAAACTGGCACTCCAACTTCAACATGTCTCAAAAAAGGCTATCCACTAGAGAGCATGACACTTTCAATAGGTTCAACACCAAACACCTAAATAAAGGGGAAAAAAGGTAAAAGAAAAGATGGAAGTTTGAACCGGCGACCTTAAGCTAAAACTATAAAGTCTTAACCAACTATACTATCCATACATATTGTTACTAAATTCTCTCAATTTATATGTGTATATATATATGTGTGTGTCTATATATATATATATATATATATATATATATATATATATATATATATTTTTTTTTTTTTTTTTTTTTATGGGTGCACTTACCCCCATAAAAATATATGTGGCTCCGCCAATGAGCTCCGATGCAAGGGTATTTATAGATGGAGCATTTTCTGAGGTCTCGGGAACGCACAACATGTGGTGGGATCTTGAGGGATCATTCGAATCGGTGAAGGAAGACTTTATCCTGAGATTAACTACCAGAGATGCCATAACAGAGGAGCTATTGGGAATCAGGTGCAAGAAAGATCCAGCTTTTAAGTGATTCAACAGAAGCAAGTGGGTTAATGTAAAAGAGGTGCTATGAAGATATAGCTGGGAATCAGAGCCGACTTTTGAAAGCCAGGGCCTAACAGGGCCGACCTCCTGGGGCCTAGAAGAAAAAAAACACATGTTTTTTGAAGTCCGGCCCGAAAGCATTAGAGCCAGGGTTGGCCCTCCAAAGTTCGGAAATTATTATTCCAAATTTTAACTATTTTTCGTCCATTTTTTTTAAAAGAAATATGATTAGTAAAATACAACAACTAAAATTCTAATTTATTAAATAAATATTATCAACATTAATATTTAAGCAACACAAATTATCTAACAAATGAGCACATTTATCAGTTCGTAACAAAAGCAAACTACTGCCCACAGTCTACTACTATCCACAGATAAAACATATAAAATATAAGAAGCGTACCACTAACAACATATGACTACACATCTTCTTCATCACTATCATCAATGTTAAAGATATTTGATTGTGCTTCACTATTCGCAGTAGACTTTGCTTCATGATTAAAAATATCATGTATTTGAAGCGCTCAAGCCCAACTTCAACTTCAATTAAGAAAAATTATGTAGGGTCTAATGGGCTGGCCCGTGGCACTCTAGAGCCAACCCTGCAGGGTCCGAGGCCCTCCAGGGCCAATTTTGTTTATTTGTTTGAATTTTTAGACCCGACCCTTAAAGGACCCGAGCCGGCCTGACAAACTCGACCTGATTTCCCAGCTCTACATGAAGAGCACTAAGAGAGGAACATCATCATTGAAATCAGGAACATTCTGCAACGAGAGTGGCAAGTGGAAATGGTGTGTATTTCACAACGCTAATGCAGGTTTCCTTGTTAAACATGTTGGTTGGGTTTTTCTCATCTTTTTTCTTCATATCCTTCATGAGCCTCATCTAAGCCATTGATTAGAAAGATTAGAGAAAAATTAAATTAATAATATGACATTTTAGATTGATTGGACAAATATGATTTAGAAAGATTAGAGATTCATCGTCTATTTACCTCTAGGAACCTTCTTACAGCTGCCATTCTCGATGGAAGTGGAGTAGTTCCTTTTGTATTGTTATGTTAATTCCCTTGTATCGAAAATAAAGTTTAATTTTTAAAATAAAAATGATTGTCAAAAAAATGTTATCATTTGAAACTAACAATACTAAGGTTAAATGATTGAAAACAAACTTTTCAAAATTAAGGGGACTCTATTGGTTAAGTTGGTAAGGGGTCTCACCCTTTAAGAAGGTGAACACAAATTTAAATATCAGGAAGCACACTTGTTAGGAGATATGATAGCATTTTATCCTTTAAACCTTAATGGAAAAAACCTTTGATCAAATCAAAAAGGAAAAAAATAAAATAAAATAATAATGGAATTATACTAAAAATTTATATAGAGTTATAGAAATATATGTTATCTTGAGATAACCGTATTTCCAGCAAATGAAAATTGGCTCTTTTTCAATTTTTCTGGTCCTCGGGTGCATCCTACTTAACAAAAAAATCAAACAAAAGAAATTAAAAAAGGGATAGTAAATGATGGGCAGCCAGGAACCAAAATGGCAGCGTGGAAGGATAATGCAAAGAAGAAGGAAGCTGATACACAAACTCCTCAAGAGAGCCAAGAAGCAAAAATGCCACCTAAACTCATATTTCTTACAAAGCAAAGTTGTTGGGGAATGAAGAAAAGGCTTTTGATAAAAGTCTTGATGGAAGAATGAAGGAATGGTTAAAAGAAGAGGAGGAGGTAGCATCGAAGCTGACTGAAGAACAAAAGAAGATGATAGAAACGCTTCACACTTCGAATGCTTTAGATGAAACACTCAAAGATCTTTGTAGGCCATGGAATGATTATTATTTTGACCCGTCTTGAGTAGGAAGACTAATCTTGATATGTTGAAACTTGAAAGACAGAATTAATTAAGTGGTTATTGCGTTTTGAAAATTTTGAGCTTATTGACCTTCCTAACAATTATTTTGTCTTCAAAACACTAGGATAAGCTTTATACAACAAACTATTGTTTGATGGATATTGGCTTATACATGGACACTACCTTGCTGTTCAGACGTGGAGTCCAAATAGTAATCCTCATTATAACAAGGTGTGAAAGGTTGAGATTTGGGTAAGGATTCTCACCCTTCCAATGCCCATCTACTTGGAGGAATGTATTACGGAGATTGAGAATCTAATTGAAAGAGCTCTCAAGGTTGACCTTGATACTTTAGCACAAAGAGAGAATAATCAACATATAGTGGAAAAGGGAAGTTTGCTAGACTGAGTGTTGAAATAGATATGAATAAGCAACTTCAATCTAGATTTTCACTCTGTAATCAAATATATCCAATGGGGTACGAGGGAATTGATACAATATGTTTTAGTTGTGGTTTATACAGATATACTCAAGAGACTTTCCTATCCAAAACACAAAACCAAACACCTTCAATAGATTAAGGGATGTCATAGAGCCATTCACTGTCACAGGGAAACAAGAGGGAAGGAAAACAACCCGTCGTTAGTGTACCTGGTATTCCGGCGGAGGAATAGTTTGGCGTGTGGATGAAAGTTACATCATCTACTAGGCATCATACCCAAAAAACTGAGCCAGAGAAACAACATATCTCAAGTCGACTAGTAACAATTGATCAATAGGGATACAAGAAGGAAGGAAAAACCATTGGGTCTTGTTACGATATTTCTGATTGTAATGAGACCCTGCGGTTTTTCCTTTTTTGTTTTCCTATTGACCAAAGGTTACTAGCCGACTTGGAGGATCTATTGCTTCTCTGGCTTAGTTTTTTTCGGGTATTATGCCCCTAGCAGAGGATGTATATCTTTTATTCATGAGCCAAACTCTTCTTCCATTGGAATCCCAGATACACTATAGACTAGCCGTTTTCCTTCCCTCTTGTTTCCCAGTGTCAGTGGCTATGCCACGTCCCATGATCTGTTGAAGGTGTTTCGTCCTGTGTTTTGGTCAAGACTCAAGCACAAAATCCGAGAGAGAGCTTCTCTCTCCAGGCGCGTCTTAGCATTATTAAATTTGTATTATTAAAACTAAAATTATATCTATTTCATTATTTTTCTATAATTACAAATATTAATTTTTAATCCTATCTTCATTTCCTTTTTTCCCTCTCCCCAAATAAGCCTGAAATGCATATTATTCTACACCGTTATAACAGTTTCCGCTTCACACAGCCGCAACTCTCAAACATTCCGATCCAATACATCCAAATCAAGCACAGCGAGACATGAATGATCAATCAAAGAGAATTTGAAAAAGGAAAATAAATTAAAAATATAATTACAAAGTCCAAGAGATTACAAAGCTACATTGATTAAAAAAATTGAATATTTTTTTTAACATACTTTTAATGAAATATATTTAAAAATTTTGAATTAAAATATATTAATATAATTAGGATCACCATTTCTCTCGAACATTGCATTCCATTTATATATTAATATACTTTTCAGACCATTAAGTTCACGTGCAAAATTTAATTTTTTTCCTTTTAACTGAATAAAGTGTTTTTTTCTTTTTTAATCCTTTCACCATATTGTCGTTAACCAAAAAAAAAAAAAAAATACTAATATGTATTAAAATATTAAACGTTGAAAAAATATTTTCAAATGGTGACATTAAAAGCTACATGGCAACACCTTGAAAAAGGGTTATGAACCAATCACAACAAATGAGGGTCGATCAAGAAGGAGTTCAATGGCAACTAGAGAAGCCCGGACTTTATTCAGTTAAATCTGGGTATCAACTTATTTTAAATGACAAGAGCTTGAAGTCACCAATATGCTGGCTTTTCTAGCAAGCAAGGAACAAGAGAATCTTCCAGCACCGGTGCAAGAAGACTGCGACAGGGTATTTATAGATGGAGCATTTTCTGAGGTCTCGGGAACACACAACATGTGGAGGGATCTTGAGGGATAGAGTCAGGTGAAGGAAGACTTTATGCTGAGATTAACTAAGATGCCATAACAGAGGAGCTATTGGGAATCAGGTGCAAGAAAGATTCAGCTTTTAAGTGATTCAACAGAAGCAAGTGGGTTAATGTAAAAGAGGTGCCATGAAGATAGAGCTGAGAATCAAGGCAGACCCTTGAAGGGCCAGGCCTAACAGGGCCAGGAAGAAGAAAAACACATGTTTTTTGAAGCTCGACTTAAGAGCATCAGGGCCAGGGCTGGCCCTCAAGGGTCCAAAAATTACTATTCTAAATTTTAATTATTTTTCGTCTGTTTTTTTTAAAAAGAAATATGATTAGTAAAATACAAAAAAGTTCTAATTTATCAAATAAATATTATCAACATTAATATCCAAACAACACAAATTATTCAACAAATGAACACATTCATCAGTTCGTAATCAAAAGCAAACTAATGTCCACAGTCTACTACAATCCACAAATAAAATACATAAAATATAAGAAGCGTACCACTAACAGCAGATGACTACACATCTTCTTCATCACTATCATCAATATCAAAGATATTTGATTGTGCTTCACTATCTGCAGTAGACTCTGCTTCATGAGTAGAAATATCATGTATTTGAAGTGTCCAAGCCCAACTTCAACTTCAATTAAAAAAAAAATATGTAGGCCCTAATGGGCTGGCCTGTGGCCCTCTAGGGCTAATTTCGTTTATCTCTTCAAATTTTTAGGCCCGACCCTTGAAAGGCCAGGGCCTAAACTGGCTGACCTGACGAGCTCGGCCCGGTTTTCTGGCTCTACATGAAGAGCACTAAGAGAGGAATATCATCATTGAAATCAGGAAACATTCTACAACGAGAGTGGCAGTTGGAAATGGTGTGTATTTCACAACGCTAATGCAGGTTTCCTTGTTTAACATGCTAGTTGGGTTTCTCTCATCTTTTTTTTTTTTTTTTTTTCATATCCTTCATCAACCTCATATGAGGCATTGATTAGAAAGAGAAGAAAAAAATTAAATTAATAATATAACATTTTGGATTGATTAGACAAATATGATTTAGAAATATTAGGGATTCATCGTCTATTTACCTCTAGGAACCTTCTTACAGCTGCGATTCTCGATGGAAGTGGAGTAGTTCCTTTTGTATTGTTATGTTAATTCCATTGTATCAAAAATAAAGTTTAATTTTTAAAATAAAAATGATTACCAAAAAAAAATTATCATTTGAAACTAACAATGCTAAGGTTAAATGATTGTAAACAAACTTTTAAAAATCAAGGTGACTCTGTTGGTTAAGTTGGTAAGGGGTTTGACCCTTTAAGAAGATGAACATAAATTTGAACATTAGGAAATACACTTATTAGAAGATATGATAACATTTTATCCTTTAAGGCTTAATGGAAAAAACCTTTGATCAAATCAAAAGAAGAGGGGCCGGGGTGGGGGGGGGGGGGGGGAGGATAACGGGATTATACTAAAAATTTATAGTTATAGAAATATATGTTATCTTGAGATAATCGTATCTCCAGCAAATGAAAATTGGCTCTTTTTCCATTTTTCTGGTACTCGGGTGCAACCTACTTAACAAAAAAAATCAAAGAAAAGAAATTAAAAAAAGGGTGGTAAATGATGGGCAGCCAGGAACCAAAATGGCAGCGTGGAAGGATAATGCAAAGAAGAAGGAAGCTGATACACAAACTCCTTAAGAGAGCTGAGAAGCAAAAGTGCCACCTAAACTCATATTTCTTACAAAGCAAAGTTGTTGGGGAATGAAGAAAAGGCTTTTGATAAAAGTCTTGATGGAAGAATGAAGGAATGGTTAAAAGAAGAGGAGGAGGTAGCATCAAAGCTGACTGAAGAATAAAAGAAGATGATAGAAACGCTTCACACTTCGAATGCTTTAGATGAAACACTCAAAGATCTTTGTAGGCCATGGAAGGATGCTATTATTTTGACCCGTCTTGAGTAGGAAGACTGATATTGATATGTTGAAAGACAGAATTAAGTGGTTATTGCGTTTTGAAAATTTTGAGCTTATTTAGGATAACCTTTATGCAACAAACTATTGTTTGATAGACATTGGCTTATACATGGACATGGACACTACCTTCTTGTTCAGACGTAGAGTCCAAATAGTAATTCTCATTATAACAAGGTGTGAAAGGTTGAGATTTGGGTAAGGATTCTCACCCTTCCAATGCACATCTACTTGGAGGAATGTATTATGGAGATTGAGAATCTAATTGAAAGAGCTATCAAGGTTGATCTTGATACTTTAGCACAAAAAGAGAATAATCAACATATAGTGGAAGAGAGAAGTTTGCTAGACTGAGTGTTGAAATAAATATGAATAAGCAACTTCAATCTAGATTTTCAGTAATCAAATATATTCGATGGAGTATGAGGGGATTGATACAATATGTTTTAGTTGCGGTTTATATAGACATACTCAAGCGATGTCGTAAGGGTTTATATAGACAAACACCTTCAATAGATCAAGGGATGTCGTAGAGCCATTCACTGGCATAGGGAAACAAGAGGGAAGGAAAACAACCTGTCGTTAGTGTACCCGGTATTCCGGTTGGCGTGTGGATGAAGGTTACATCATCTACTAGGCATCATACCCAAAAAAACTGAGCTAGAGAAGCAACAGATCCCAAAACGGCTAGTAACAATCGGTCAATAGAGAAACAAGAAAGAAAAACCGTTGGGTCTTGCTACGATATTTCTGATTGTAGCAAGACTCAACGGTTTTTCCTTTTTTTATTTTTTTTTATTTTCTTATTGACCAAATGTTGCTAGCCGACTTGGAGATCTGTTGCTTCTTTGGCTTAGTTTTTTTTTTTTTGGGTATTATGCCCCTAGCAGAGGATTTATATCTTTTATTCATGAGCCAAACTCTTCTTCCATTGGAATCCCAGATACACTAAAAACTAGCCGTTTTCCTTCCCTCTTGTTTCCCAGTGTCAATGGCTATGTTCGTCCTGTGTTTTGGTCAAGACTCAAGCACAAAATCCAAGAGAGAGCTTCTCTCTCTAGCTTTCTCTCTCCAGGAGCGTCTTAGCATTATTAAATTTGTATTAGTAAAACTAAAATTATATCTATTTCAGTATTTTTCTATAATTACAAATATTAATTTTTAATCCTATCTTCATTTCCTTTTTTCCCTTTCCCCAAATAAGACTGAAATGCATATTATTCTACAACGTTATAACAGTTTCCGCTTCACACAGCCGCAACTCTCAAACATTCCGATCCAATACATGAAATCAAGCACAGCGAGACAACAGCGAGACATCAATGATCAATCAAAGAGAATTAGAAAAAGGAAAATAAATTAAAAATATAATTACAAAGTCCAAGAGATTACAAAGCTACATTGATTTCATATTTTTAAGAGTTAAAGACACTAAAATTAATCTCCAAACTGCGGCTAACCTTACTACGATGCTAACTGCTACCTCCTGCGTGTGATTGATTCCTCGATCTGACGCTCTAATCGGACCTGCCGACTTGAGATTCCAGCTGTACCTCGTGATGGCCGGCAACGTAATCGAGGAAGACCTCGCCGGCAGTATTGTTGCTGCTAGTGCTGCTACTGTTGCCAGCGGCGGAGGAGGAAGTCCGGCCGAAGACGAGGACGAGAGCGAGGAAGAGAGCTGTTGAGAGGAAAAGCGGCCAGAAGTAAGCCAAGACAGTGACGAATCTGGGAGCGAGGACGGCGAAGAAGGAGACAGTGAAGGCTAAGAGTAGAGCTGCGACGAAGTGGTATTTCCATTTGAAGAGTCTCTGAGAGATATCCATGATGATGATGATGAGGTTGATGATGGCGATTGAGCTAGAGAGAGAGAGGAGAGTGTCTTGGTGACGATGAAAGGGAGAGAAAAAGAGGGCCGTTTGTTGTGTGCAGAGATTCGCTCCTGCTAATTACATTTTTCACCTTATCTGAAATTACTGAATTACCCTTCTCGGCTCACGTATCTAGGGTGGGCTTATCATTCATCCTGCCTTGGGTAAAAACCCTAATTTTCAGGTTCTTAATCCCGTTGGTATCAAAGAAAACAAGCTTTTAATGGATATATAGTTTTTTTTTAATGAATATTCTATGGGTGAACTTTTTATTAATTTTCTACCAATCAACTTTTTTGATGACAACTTTGTTTGGTTTTCTTTATCACTTACTTTAAGTAGCACAATATATAGGACAAATAGGCTTACTAAACATGTGGTATCCACTTATTTTATGTGCTTGGCTCTCTTTTTACGATATCATGTGACATCCTAGCATAGGATCAAAAGAAATGTTACATCCTAGAATTAAGATGTAGCTTCTTTATATATAAATTTTTGGGTTAAGTTGTAAAAATGCATATGTATTTTACCTTGAGGAACGGTCAATATCAAGTGCTTTTTTTAGATGTAAAAGTGCACATGTAGTTATAAATTAGATGCAAAAATATCATTTAAGTTTGACTTTTTTTAATTTCAAATATGTAAAGATATACATGTGGTTTGGCAAAAAGAACGTTCAACATCAAGTGTTTTTTATTTAATAATTTTATTTCAATTAAAGGAAAATTATTATTTCTTTAGGTATAATTCTTGGAAGGCCAAATTTTTTCTTCTAATTTATCATTTTGGAAAAGAGGATATATTCAATGGGTAAAAACTATAAAAATTTTATTTCCTTAATTTAGTTTATATTTTTTTAAAAAATCCTTATTAAATTTTCTAATTAATAATTGATAAATGAGTATTTATAGGTAAATTTTATAACTATAAGTCTATAACATTCCTTGATTTACTTTCATTCATCATTTAAATAAAAATAAATCATTTAGATGTTTATATTGCATATTTCTTAATACAATAAAAATTATATATTGTTCAGTTTTGATTGAAAAATTATTTAAATAATTTTTGGTTCAATTTGTTAATCAAAAAATCAAAATTATTTTTAATTAAATATAGTATTTATAACATCAAATTTTAAATGCATAAATACTCATTTATTAATTATTAATTAGAAAATTTAATAAAAATAAAATAAATCATGGAAATGAAAAATTTGACTTTCCAAGAATTATACATAGAAAAATAATAATTTTCCTTTAATTAAAATAACATTATTAAATTAAAAAAATTGGTGTTAGGCGCTCTTTTTACCAAACCACATGTGTATTTTTATATATTTGAAAGTAAAAAAAGTCAAATTTAACAGCCATATTCAAACGTAATGGTCAAACGGTATTTTTACATCTAATTTGTAACCACGTGTGTACTTTTATACCTAAAAAAACACTTAGTGTTGGGACTTCTTAGGATGAAGCATATGTGTATTTTTACATTATATCCCTGAATTTTTTAATATTGTTTTTTTAGCTTGGCCGTGCAATTAAAAAGGAACAGAAAATTTCATGTTGGAATTTTTAACCACAAAAATTGGGTGAAGTAAATTTGTGGACACTAGTGGTGATGTTTGATGTGATGTTGTTGACTTTTAACTGTTCAATGCTCATTGTCGATGACAACAATAATCAACAATAGTCAAAATACACATAGTAAAACGTAAAAGATGACAAAGGAATAAGAAAAAGGAAAACACATAGCTTTAAAAGTGGGTTAAAGGGTAAATATCCTTAAAAATTTCTTGCTAGGTAATTTGCTTCTTTAACTTTGGGTTAGCGTATTGTTTTTTCCTAAAAGTTTTAAAAATGGGATAATATCACCCTATAACAATGTTTGACCAACACAGACTGTTATTAAATAATATTGACTTACCATGAAATTTTTTCTAAAGGAATAAATATTGTTATTCTAAACTTTTGGTTAGTGCAATTGGATTATCAATGTTCAAATCAGAAAAAAAAAAAAAAACCAACAACCCATTGTCAATGATCCTAAATGTTGATATTCATAGATTTTGATTGGAAACATCGCTCAAGGTTATCTAGGTGCAAAACCAACTTTGCTCCAGTACTTGCCAAAGTTGCTCTAAATTTGCCCGAGCAAGTCTGAACATGTCCATGAGTAGGTCCATGTTTGTACAAGCTTGATGGCAAGTATGAACTGTTACAAAGGACATAGCTTATGCCAAACCTTATTATCACACAAGAGTCCATGAGAAAACAAATAAATAAATATATAGTAGAAATTAAATAACATAAAAGACACATAAATTATTAATATGGAAAACCTGTCAACTCAAGAGTAAAAATCAAGGGACATCTCGACCAATGAAAATATGATCTATTATAATCAAAATAGGGTACATGAGACTCTCAACTAAATGCACAAAAGACGAACACATTTTCTCTCATATCAAACCTCCAAAAGATGATCCCACCATTCAAAACAATGAACAATAAGTTTTGAACCTGTTGACCATATTTTAGCTTGATCCAACGTCAAGAAGTGTGAAATCGCTAATTTACAAATATTGACCTGTGAAGTTGCGTTTTTCTCACTCTCTCTCTCTTTTTCTCTCTCTCACATGACTCTATTGTTAGTTCTCTATGTGTTTTGATGATAACTTAACAATTGTAAATTAAAGGAATAAGATTTCATAAATTTACTAAGTTTTCAGAAAAATCTTACTCCAGTAACTGTTACATTACTCTAGTAACATCACTGTATTTCCACATACATTACTCCAGTAAGTGGTCTGTTACTCCAGTAAGCTGCCGTGTTAAATCGCATTTTAGAGAAATGTTACTCCAGTAATGTTTCTGTTACTCTAGCAATGTGCGTATGTTCAAATTGTTTTCAAGTTTCAATTACTCCAGTAATGACCAAGTTACTCCAGTAACACTACTCTTTGAACCTCGTTTTTTTGAAATGACATTACTCCAGTAACAGAGGCTTACTCCAGTAAGAGTTACTCCAGTAGTCACTAACGTACTGCAGTAAGTCGTTGTCCTTCAGTCATTTTTCAGTTGTCTCCAAGTCAAACCCGATGGCCCATCTGTTATGAAACACGTTACTCCAGTAGTCTTTTTGCTACTCCAGCAAGGTTACTCCAGTAGTCACTTAATTACTCCAGTAACCCTTCACTGTCAGACACTTCCAGAAGTCTTAGCCCGATATTACTCCAGTAAGGTTTCGGTTACTCCAGTCATATCTGTCACAGAGGCTAAAATGAACCTTAGTTACTCCAATAACCAAGGACCTACTCCAGTAGTCTCGATGACAGAAACTAAACAGACCTCAGTTACCCCAGTAGCTAAATGTTACTCCAGTCATATTGCAGACAAAAACAAAATGACTTTCAGATTACTCCAATAATAAAGACCCTACTCTAGTCATATCTGTTGTAACACCCAACCTTTGGGGCCTTTAATTAACCAGAGTTATCGCGGAAATAGATCGAGGAGATTTGGACAACTTTTATTTATGAAATAAATATTTCTAGAATTTACTGTTATATAAAAATACGGGTAAATTTTTCGCGATTCGGTCTCATCCTATAGTTGGACATTAGATACAATAATCCAAAAATAAGCGAAATGATAAACATAAAATATATTACAGTAATCCCAAATGTCCAAAAGATTCAACTGCTGTATTCCTTACAGCTACTTCTTGCTCTTTGATCCCGAACTGGTTCCTGTATCTTTCACGGGTGCTGGAGTCCAAATGAATGGACCCCAGGGTAACAGTTAATCTCATGCACATGTATGAAAATAGAAATGACATAATAGCACATGTTTAAAGCATGGAAGAAATAACCGTAACCGCAGTTAACGGCCAAGAACCGCAGCTCTTGTCTAGGACCGCAGCCCCATGAGACCTCAGCCTCAATATCCATGGCCAATCAGGATAATATAAACAAGTAGTTCAACCAGCATACATGATCAGCTAATATTTGCATAACATTAACATACATGATTATAAGATTAAAGTTACCTACCTCAACCGTGTATCCCTTTTCTTTGTACTGAATTCGTTGGGATCAGATTATCAAGATCTGCCTAAACATGTTTATCATCGCTGTCAGAAACTTATTTGAATCGCGAATAAACTAATTACATGAATTAGTTTAAAGGGTTAATAATAGTTAATCTCTTAACTATTCTCTAATAATAATAAATTATTATTTATTATTATTATTATTATTATTATTCCAAATAATAATAATAAGCTCCCTATCTATTATTGGACATTAGCACTAAATCCTAAATAATAACATTGTATGTTATTATTATCACCCAACAAGTAACACCAATTAATTTAAATACCCATCTTCAATTAAGAAGATAATTAACTAAATTTTTAACATTTCTCATGGTTTTCCTTTAATTTTAATTATATATTTAACTTATCATTTATGCTCTACCTATTTTAGGTTGAGCATAATAAATTCCCAAAAATCTTACTAACACACATTTCTTAGTTATTAATTTTTAATTAAGAGTTTATAAATACTTAAGTATTATTATGCATTTTAATACTACACAAATGAGTATTTTAAATAGAAATCTGAATAAAATAACATCAAGGAAAATGCATATTTATTTTTATACCAACACTATACTTTTAAATCATACTTTAATATATACTAATTATTACACAAATGGAAGCATATATAAATCAAAACCACTTCTAAATATGTGCATAACATTTTCTCATAAACCGCCAAGCACACACACAGATATGACATACACACTTTTATATATTTTGTTCTTTCCCTTTATCTTCACAGCACACACCGAAACACACACATATATATATTTTTCTACTCTTCCCTTTTATTTCTTTTGACAGCAAAATAACACTTCAACAGCCACACATCCATCCAAAGGAAAGGAAAAGAATCATGCAGCAACTTCTTAACTGTGTATATTCCTATTTTAGCCTAGCTTATGAATTCTCGTCTTCTTCTTTCGGCAAGCACACACAGATACATATATATATTTTCTTCTCTTGGCAAAAACAGATCCTCATGACAGCAAAAATGACACTCCTAACATACACATATATATAAGCTTCTTTTTCTTCAATTCATACACAAACAGAAGGCAAAAAGAGAAAGAACAATAAAACAACATGACAGCATATATATATACATCAACATAAACTCACACTCTCCCTTTCTTCATGTATGACCAATTCACGGGACCGAAGTATTATACAGCAACAAAACAAACAGAAGCAAATTCATAATATGAAAATAATACTCATACAACAGCTTGAATTCATATATATATATATATATATATATATATATATATATATCAGCTAACATTAACTTGAGATTACTCCATGCAACAACACGAAACCTATATGCAGAAAACTAAACGTCTATAACAACCCAAAACAGCCCCTGTTTTTCATTTCATTTTTTGTTTCTGTTTCAGTTGCTTTTATTTTAGTTTCTTCTTGGATATATTCAAGCCAAAACAAGACAGAAACGAAGGAGGAAGGAAGGATAAAAGTCACCTTCTGTCTTTAATCTCCAGACGTGATGAATAGCCGCTGATTTCCTTGCTCTGAAATGCTTCGGCCAGAACAGGGGACAAGAACTCTCAAGAACACTCTCAGCCTCACTCTCTATCTCTCACTATGTCTCAGCGTTTCTGTCCGAACAGAAAAATGAAGGGAAGGAAACGAATGGCTTTATAGCCATTTAATGATCATTTGTGCATGTAAACTTTTGGACATCTGTACATTACGTGGAGGTTAGGCAGCGTTTTCTGTTTTTAATGGCTGTTTGACAACACTTACTTGAGGTTAATGAATTGGGTGTTGGATCGGGTTTGGGCTTGAGATTTGAATCAAAATCTGTGAAACCCATCTCTTGCTTGCTGTTGGCCCAGTTTTGGCGAAGAAATGAGAACCAATATCCAACTGATTCATTGATCTCTGCTTATGCGTTTTGTTGGACCAATTTAGGATATTTTTGCTGTGTCATTGGCTTCTCACGTGGCTTTAAACTTTAGGAGATAATTTGGTTGATTTTGGGCCTATCTTATATGGCCAAAAACCGTGGCCCATTAGTACTGTTTTTTTTTCTTTTAATATATAAATATATATATATATATATACTTCCTTATTTTATTTCCTTTGGCCATCATATTATTTAATCATAGTGATAATTTATTTATCACACTAATTTATTTGCAATTTTTTCTATTATTGTCATTTATAGAAATAAGTCCCTTATTATTTATTATTTTCCTTAAATTTATTTTCTTCTCGAATAAATTAAGGAAAACTTACATCTTAATTTCAACTATTTATTTTTCGCCCAAATTTATCATCTCATTCACATCTAATATTCCAAAGTTAAAATCCCAGAAATTTGGGATGTTACATCTGTCACAGAAGCTAAAATGAACCTTAGTTACTCTAGTAACCAAGGACCTACTCCAGTAGTCTCGATGACAGAAACCAAACAGACCTCAGTTACCCCAGTAGCTAAATGATTACTCTAGTCATATTGCAGACAAAAACAAAATGACTTTCAGATTACTCCAGTAATAAAGACCCTACTCTAGTCAAATTGAAGACAGAAGCAAAACATGTCATAGTTACTCCAGTAACTTGGAATTATTCTAGTAGACTTGAGTCAAGAATGTTAAAAGATGCAATATGACTCCAGTAACATCAAGATGACTCCAGTAAAGCTTGTAACAGAAAGCTTTCTGTCACTATGGTCTACTCCAGTCACCCATACCTTACTGCAGTAACTAATCTGGATGGCAACCGAAACCTTGTTTTAATCAATGATTATTATTTGATTAAATCCTATTTCCATTGATTATTACTGTCTGTCATGATTAATCAGTTTATTTAAGTAAAGTTCAGTTAAATCAAATGAAGACTGAAGCTGAGATCAAGAGAATCAAGTGAACGCATTTGCTGAGCTGGAAAGTGAAAGAACAGTATGGTCTACCAACGCGTGTGTCAGGGAATATTTACAACTTGCATTAAACAAATAAAGACATTTTGCTGCTGCCCATTCTGATAAAGATGATCAACATTATCATCGAATTGAATTCTCTTCAGTAGCAGACAGTACTGAAATCATCAAGCTGGAATCCAGACATGCTCAAACTGTCAAAGTTCTTAGTGGGTATCCAACGTCAAAAATTCCAGAAGAGCTCTAACGGTCTGAATCTGATAAGCATCATTGAAATGAAGTTCTTCAGGTATAAAAGAAGACTCAGAAACGCAGAAAAACACAAAAGCACATACATACAAGATTACATCTAGCATTTCAGTTTTTTTGTGAAATACTTTGAGAGAAATTTGTACTTTAGTGTTTATCATTATCTACACTTAGAAAGAGTGTCTTTTGTTGTTAAAATCATTTCCTTGTAAGAATCTCAAGTCAGGGGACTTGGAGATTGGGTATATCAGTTTACAACTTGTAAGGGGGAGTGTATCCTAGTGAGAGGACAACTTCAAATACAGAGTATGTAACTGATTGTGAGTGATAGTGGAAATCCCAGAGAGTTTGGGGATTGGATGTAGGTCAAGGAGTTAGACTGAACCAGTATAAATCTTGCTGTGTCTTGCTTTCCTCTTCTTACCTCTGTTTATCCCTGTTCTAGCGCATACATTCCAGAGCCTTGTCAAGAAAATTTTTAAATCCCCAATTCACCCCCCTCTTGGTGATTTGCTCTGCTTTTCATCTATAATAAGGCCTCTCTGGCCTCTCCAAGGCTCTTTGGCCTAAAAATCTAATATGCCACATCTCTACTTGAATAAATGAGACACTACCTCAAATTATGAAACTTCGAAAGAATATTTTTTCTACAAAAAATCATCAAAAAACTTTCATTTTTTTTTTCATTATCTCACTCTGTTCTTTGTTTCCTATTTTTCCTTTCATTTATTTTTGTAAAATGGGAAATACATAAAATAGAAATATATATAATTTGGGCATTTCTCCAAATAGGAAGGAACCCAAAACCCAACATCCCATCTCACAACTATGTGGAGACAATCGCCAATCGAGCATTCACTCAAAATTTCCACAAATGTTAAGGTCCATCCATTCAAGCAACTCTAACCTTGAAGAAATATCTTTGGTGAAAGATACTCTAGCTTGTTCACAAACCATATAGTGAGAACACTTCACTTCTCCAATTCTGCATTCCTAAATCTTGGAAGTACATCATTCCCTTTTTTACTAATATAACTAAGTCTTTACTGGCAAAAAAAGAAAAGAAGAAGAAGAAGAAGAAGAAGAAGAAGATATAACTAAGTCTTTGATGCTGAAAACTTAATGCCTCCATATCTATGGCATCCATACTACCTCTAGCCACCAAAGCTTCTATCATATACACCATCTGACCATTTAAAGAAGCTTTTGTCTTTATCACTCAAGTAAGTCAACAACTCAACGGTACACAATTGTGCAACTTGTCAATCTGACAATTAGGCTATGATACCACTTGTTAGGAAGGGCACAAGGTAGTGAAATGCTCAAAGTCATCTTGAAAGCACAGAGATTTACAAACGATAGATCTAGAATAGGTTATAACCCAGATTTAGACAAGAAGACAAGGAAAAAGAAAAAGGGAGGTAAAGCTTATTTAAATTATTTTCAGCATTTTGGTCATTCATCTAATCTCTTTGCTCATTATAACTACTGTAATAGAAAGGGGAACAATACATCTTCATGTTTTCATAAAAAGGAAAAACAAATAGGTACCTACAAATAGGTATTGAAAGGATTACATGTTCCTCAAATGATCCATACTAACCACAAAGGATACCTAAAACTTGATTGTCATTGTTTATAAGTATGTCTCAAAGCATCAAAGACCAACAAATGGTATATCGATAGTGGATGCTCGAGACATATGATTGGAAACAACACAAAGTTTGCCACAATGAGATCAAAAGATGGTGGCAAAGTGAACTTTGGATGAAACCAATCTGGAAAATTTTCTGGAATAGGTGAGATTTGTGAAAAAGATGGAGTATAAGTAAAAGATTCTATTACGTAAAATGATTATGCCACAACCTCCTTAGTGTCAGCTAAAGTATGGATAAATACAACTGGTCATCTTTGATTCATATGAATGTCTCATTGTAAGAAAAAATGATCTCCAACTCAACAAAGATCAACTTAAAGTCAAGATAATAGCTTCAAGCGATGGTAATTGCTATACTCTTGATATGAGTAATCATAATACTAGTTATGAAAATTGTTTCTCAGCAATGCCGATGAAAGTTGGTTATGACTTAAGAGACTTGCTCATGTCAACATGCACCAATAGGCAAGTTGTTCAAAAATGATTTAGTAATTGGTTTACTAAAACTTCATTTAAAAAATAATTTAGTATGTGATGCTTGCAAAAAGGATAAATGAATAAAGTCATCTTTTAAATCCAAAAAGGAAGTCATGAAAAATAGACCACTTCAATTTTTTCATATGAATTTAGTTGGACCATCAAAAGTTAAAAGTCTTGGTGGCAGTTTGTATACACTGGTCATTGTCAATGATTTTTCAAGATTCACATAGACTATTTTTTTTCCTCAAAAGATGAAACTTTTAGTAAATTTGTTGTTTTTTCCAACAAAGTGCAAAATGAGAAAGGTATGTTCATTGTCGCCATAAGAACTTCGCCATAAGAACTTTTCATGGAGGAGAATTTGAATTAAGCCTTCGAAGAATATTGCAACTCAAATGGCATTGATCACAACTTCTATGCTTTGAGAACTCCTCAACAAAACAAAGTTGTGAAAAGAAAGAACAAATTACTCATAGAAATTGCTAGAGCTATGCTTAATGAGAAAGATGTTTCACAAGTATTCAAAGTTGATGTAATGAGCACTGCAATCTATATATCTAACAACGCTTACATCAAATCAAAGCTTAGTAAGACACTTTACAAGCCCTACAAAGGAAGAAAACCAAGCATCACTCACCTTCATATATTTGGCTGTAAGTGCCTTACCCATAACAATGGTAAGGACAACTTATGAAAGTTTGATTATAAATCCAATGAATGCATATTTCTGGGCTACTCTAATAGAAGTAAAGCTTATAGAGTTTTTGACAAATGAACTTGTGTTGTTGAAAAGTTCATTCATGTTGTGTTTTATTAAAACGAACCTCTAGCTAAACCTTTGGAAGATGAACCTAAGGTAGTTTCTCAAGAAGAAAATCAAATTGTTTCGAAAACACCTACCTCTTTAAAAAATAAACCTAAAAATGATTTTGAACCATCTAACCAAGGTCAACCTAGAGCTTGGAAATACAACAAAAGTCATTCTTTAGACCAAGTCATAGGTGAGGCCAGTGAGGGGGATAAAGACCATGAACAAAACTTCTAATGAAGTTATTTTCTTTGCTTTTATTTTTGAGTTAGAACCTTCTAACATTGAGGAATCTATATCAAACAATGATTGGGTGATAGTAATGCAAAAAAAATTGAATAAATTTGAGATAAATCAAGTTTTGTACTTGGTATCCAGGCTTAGGGACCATCCATTCATTGGTACTAAATGGGTATTCAAGAAAAAATGAGATGAATCTTCAATCATTGTCAAAAACAAGGCAAGATTGGTGGCCAAAGGCTAAAATCGAGAAGAAGGAATTGATTATGAGGAAACATATGCTCTAAGATTGGAAGCCATACGAGTACTCTTAGCCTTTACATGCATTAAATGATTCAAGCTTTATCAAATGGATGTTAAAAGTGCTTTTCTAAATTGCTACATTATGTAAGAGGTTTATGTAGAACAACCCCTGGCTTTAAAGATGTGTTAAAGCCCAACCATGACTGAGGAAAGCTGTTTATGGTCTTCAAACAAGATCTTAGAGCTTGGTATGAAATATTGAGCAGATTCCTCATTGACCCTTTTTTAGAGGAAAAGTAGACACAACACTATTCATCAAACAGAAGAAAAATAATCTCTTAATTGTTCAAATATATACTAATGATATTATATATTGTTTCCTTTACTAATGATTCTTTCTATCAAGAATTTTCAAAGATTAGGTGGGATGAATTTGAATTGTCCATGATGGGATAATTAAATTTCTTAATCAAACTGCAAATTAAGTAGAAGAAGAATGAGATATTTATCTCTTAGACCAAATATCTTAATAAACTCTTGAAAAATATGGAATAGATCATGCAAATATAGCTGACACTCCAATGAGTTCAATTACACTGCTTGATGCTGATGTCAATAGAGCAGATTATAACATCACAAAAATATTGAGAAATGATCTTTTTTTTTTTGGCTCTATCTTACTGCTAGCAAGCCATATATACAGTTGAGTGTAGGCATGTATGCAAGATATGAGTTTATGCTCAAAGACTCTAAGGTTGAGACTATAAAAATAATATTTAGATATATTGCTGACATGACTGAACTTGGTATATGGTACCCAAAAGGAGGCAATGAGTACTTGATTGCATACTTAGACTCAGACCATAGAGGATGCAAAAACTGATAAGAACAGTACTGGTGGACAATGTCAGTTCTTAGGTGGCTCTATCGTATCATGGTTTAGCAAGAAGCAAAATATTGTATCTCTATCATCGACTAAAGCTAAATACATTATTGCATCAAGTTGTTGTGCTCAAGTACTTTAGCTGAAATAAAAACTTCAAGACTTAGGTATTCATCTGAAGGAAATCCCTATTTACTGTGACAACACAAAACAAAGATGCCTGTTAGTTCTTTATGGGTTTTGATGATAACAAACAATTGTAAAATCAAAATTGAAGTTTGTCTTAAGTAAGTGAAAAACTTACTGTCTAAGGAAAACTCGAGCTTTGGAGTCAAAACTCGAGTTTTGGCTTGACAGTGAAAAGCTCAATTTTAATGATCAAAGGCAAAACTGCAATTTCCTAGAGGAAACTTGAGTTTTGGCCTTATAGAAAGCATTACAAGTTTTTCATCAGGACAAACTTGAGTTTCGGTTTGGAAACTCAAGTTTAGGCCACACATAGACTCTTCAATAATTTCTGAGGAAATGAAAAACTCTAGTTTTCAAAGGGAAATTCCAGTTTTCAGACTTTCTAAGTTTTTCCAAGTTTTGGGAAAACTCGAGTTTCATTATGGAAACTCGAGTATTAACTAGAGAAACTGTTTTCATGATTTGAACATATTAAAACTCAAGTTTTGAATTGAAAACTCTAGTTTCTCACTTGGCTCCAAATTTCAAATGTTTTCACGTTTTAAGGGAAAACTCGAGTTTAGTTTTGGAACTCGAGTTTTGGCCAAAGCACAAATGATCACTATTTCTTCATGTATTTAAAACTCTAGTTTCGGAAACTCTATTTTTGAAATAACACAAGATCTCTCTAAGCTTTAAATTTTAAAATGGAAAATCGAGTTTGGTTTTGGAAACTCGAGTTTGGTTTTGGAAACTCGAGTTTTGATCATACAGAGAGCATCGATGATTTTCACTGATTTTAATACTCCCGTTTTGAATGAAACACTTGAGGTTTTGGACATATATTCATTAAAAGTTCAAAACTCGAGTTTTGCCTGAAAACTTGAGTTTGGTCTCTAGCTAAAACGGTGTTCCAAAACTAGAATTGTGACTTTCCTCTTTGGAAGGAGGAAACTCGAGTTTATATTTAAGTGCATAGTGACAAACTCGAGTATTAATACACAAACTCGAGTTTGTGTCACGAGTGTTAAAAATTCAAATTTGTCGAATTTGTGAAATCTCTCTTGTTTGATCTTAATGATTTCTAATATCATTTATCAACTTTACCAGATATGTTTAACGTGTTTGTTATTGAATTTCAGCTGTTTTAGAAGATGATTTAAGAAGATTAAAAGTGATGTTTCAACACAAGCAAAAAGCATGTCAGAGCATTAAATGCAAAGTACAACTAACTTGCCATATTCTAATCAAACAAGCTCTACACGATGCAAAAAGGATAAATGTTCCTTACCTAAGCAAGTCATTGACATTCCAATTGATAAAAACATAAGGAAGTCAACATTTCTCCTTCAACACAAGGAATGAACAAAAGAGTAGAGAGAAGTGACCAAAGTGCCTCAAGCAGCTAAAAAGATGTACCAATGGTCAAAATGAAGCTTGTAATGGTTATTTAATACTCTCTTAGTATAAATGGAGCATCATTTAATTCTTCTCAACAACTATTGAGCTAGAAAACAGAAAGCATTTAAGTTTCAACTACTCTTTGAGTTTTCTGTGTAAAGTATCTTTAAGATACATTTGCTCTTTAGTGTTTATTCTTATCCACTCTTTAAGAGAGTTCATTGATTATAAACAATCTCAAGTCAGAGGACTTAGAGATTATGGTTATTGATTACAACTTGTAAGGGGGAGTAAGTTCTAGTGAGAGAATTACTCTTGAGTTACAGAGGGTGTAATTGATTGTGATAGTGAAAAACTTAGGGAGCCTGAGGACTGGACGTAGGTCATCGAGTTGGACTAAACCAGTATAAATCTTTGTGTCTTACTCTTCTTCCCTACTCTTTGTTATACCTTGTTTTAGCATAGCAAAACAGAACTTTCGAAAAGAATTTAAAAATCCCCAATTCACCCCCTCTTAGTGATTTAGCTCCGCTTTCATGTGGAGTTTATTTGTACACACCTTCACTTAGCAAATATATTCACTGAATCATTGGCAAAGGACCAATTCTTGTTCTTAAAAAGAGATTTGAGAATTTTAAATCCTAATGAACTATATGTAATTTTGCTTCATCTTAATTAATTTGAAGTATGTGTTGATGATTTGTTTGCTAACTTAAGCATCATAGTTATTAGAAGTTTTTTTGCAAGATCCCTTGTGTGATAAAGGAAGTTAGAATGACAGAAAGGGAATCACTTGAGTGAGAGAGATAGTACTCAAGTGTTACAAGACACTAACTCTCAAATAGGGATCGAGTTTTCACACTATACACTCGAGTAAGGTATTTTTATTGTTCATCACTCGAGTGACTCAAGGTATCACTCAAGTGAGGACCTTTGGTGAAAAATTATCTTTTAAGAAAGCACTCGAGCAATGTATTGGATCACTCAAGTACTTTGTTGCAAAGGCATCACTTTAGTGATCTAAAACATTACTCGAGTGCAAAGTTATGAAAAATTAGATTATATCATAACTTCACTTGTCTCTCCTTCACTTTTAGTTTTTGACTTTCTAAACCTTTCAACTTCTCTCAACATTTTCAAAATCTCTTGAACTCCCAAATTGGTAACCGTCGAGCCATTTCCTTTTGATTAAAGGGTAAAGTAGCAAAAATACACATGTTTTTTATCCTCATGAGCGCCCAGTACCATATGCTTTTTTTAAGAGCAAAAACACACACGTGGTTACTATTTTGGAGCAAAAGTCACATCCCATTGTTATGTTACTATTCACCGTGATGAGAGAGAAAGAGATGAAGTGAATAGTAACATAACGACGGTGAAAAGTAACATAGTGGTGGGATGTGACTTTTGCTCAATGGTAATCACGTGTGTATTTTTGCTCTCAAAAAAAGTATATGGTGCTTTCAGATTCCTCATTTCCCATTCATCATCATTTCCCCTCCATTTCTCTCTTCATTTTCTCAGATTTTATGCCTCTCTCTCTTTCTCGATACTTCACCCTCATCACTAGAAACCTAAAAGCTCAGAAACTTTGAAGTTTTTCTTCAAAACTCCTTCTCTCATCAATGATATGCACAAAGAGACCTAATGTGGACCAAGATTCCTCACCTTCACATCTTTCAAAGAGTTGAAGGTGTCGAAACCTTCGAAAGCATTAAAAAGTCCAAAGTTTCAGCCTAAGGTTCAAGCTTCCAATCCTCCTGAGCCTCGACCAAAGGCAAAAGGGGTATTTATTTGAGAGCCTAGTGAGTCTCAACCCTCATCAAAGCCAATCCCTTTCGGAAAAGGGAAATGGAAGAAGGTTCCACCATTGAGAACGGCTAACATATAAGATCAACAATTCTGAGCTAGACTCGACATTGCATTTCAAAGGTTTGCTTCTCAAAGTTCTGTCCTAAGAAAATCTCGATATGGTACTTCATCTGAAACCCAAAAGGTCATTGCTAGTCAAACTACTCTCGATGCCTCTGACTCTCTTGACCCTGTCACTCCTTCACCATCCCAATTGATCAAAGAAGAAGAGACTTTAGTTCCTCTTCTCAACTTCAACACTAAAGACTTACAAGTAGTTGATAAGGCAGCTTTTGACTCTGACTATGTTAATAGATCATTCTTTCCTGTATTGACATAGCAGCTCTGAAATTTGATTTCAATCTAGATTTATACCCTTATCTAAGATAGTATGAGCCTTGGTTAAGAATTCGAACTGTATACTGCCTCGCTATAGTCAAAAACTTTTATTTTAATATGGTGAATACTGATGAGTATGATGACCAAGGCATAGTGGTGGGGGAGTGTATTAAAAACTTTGTGAGGGGACACAGGATTCATTTAACAATTGATTTGCTGAATACTTATCTAGGGATTGAAGATGCCCTTTTAGGACATTTCTGAGAATTTACCAATCAGGAGATATTGAGATTTTAAAGCTAGGAGAGCCAGTGAGTCCTCTTCCTTTTCCTTTCAGATCTTTGAGTGACATCTTCAGAGTCATTTAGTACATTAATTCATGAAGTACGGTTAACAAGGTGAAGAATTTCTCATATATGACTATCAAGGACCAGTTGATACTGGCCTCTATCTTATCTATTTAAAAGAGGAGTGTTAGTGATCACAACTTTCAGGAGATGAAAAGATTCAGATTTTACTCAACCAGGACCACCACCATTGCTTTTCCTTAGTTAGTCTCTTACCTCCTTTTCCTGCACAACATATTGTATCTAATTCTCGAGAACAAGGTAGTAAGAATTAAGAAATTCATGAAAGTTCAGCTTGGAAGGATGAATAGAAAATTTGAAGATTACGGTGAGGAGTCCTATCCTAAGCCAAAGAGGAAGAAGACTAAGAGAGTTGAGACCTTAACCTCCAGAGCGGATGAGGCTTAGTCCTCTCAAGCAGGCTCTCATGTTCCTTTTTTCTTGGACGTGTCTATCCAAACATACCTCCAGGGCTCTCTTTAGGTTTCCATATCTCAAATACATAAGTCTAATGAGTATTGCATCAATCAGGTAAAGTACTAAGCCAAGAAACTAGTAGAGGGGGTCAATCATAACTTTAAGATCCTATTTGACCTTTAGGAAGACTAGTTTGTATGCATATAGAGGATGGAGGAGATTATGAGGACTCACATTGGCATTCCTTTCAAGAGCCCTCCTCAGCTATACTTTTACTCCTTTTGATCCAACCACTTTTACACCTCTTGATACTGCACCTGATCCTACTATCCTTGATATCATTTATACCACTAACGATGCCACCACCACTCCCATCTTTGATCTCATCCTAGTGGGCGACTTGCTTTCTGTGAAGTCTATTATTCACCTTGCATCTCCCACCTCACCGGGCTAGATACTTCACTCTACCTCCAGTTCTGACACTGATGAGGTGATCATAATTGAGCCAGAGCCCACCTTCAATATGTACTCACACACTTATTCTTCCTCTGATAACACCTCTCCCACTTTTGATCCTATGACCACTATTGTCCTCTACACTCGACCTCTCTCTTCCTTTGATAATCCTATTATACTACTTGCTCTTTTTGGACCACCTCTCCTCCACCTTTTGATATTAGTTTTTCCTCTCCCTTTACCCTTTTTCCTGATAACAAAAAGGGGGAGAAGAGTAGCAGTTTTAATGTTTAGTATTTACTTGTTTAAATTATGATATTTGTATTAGTTTATGTTTATAATAACTTATTTAATTATTCATTTCATTCTAATGATATGACATTTTCATTATGTGCAATGTGTTTGATCTATCTATGCTCTTCAAAATGATTTCAAACATACTCATGTTTTGTTATCATCAAAAAGGGGGAAATGTTAGTTATCATATTATTGTGTTTTGATGATAATAAATCTTGATATACAAAGTGAGCTTGATTATTTAAGTTACTTGAGTGAGTTTCTAAATACTCAAGTAATAGAATTGTATTAAAATAAACTTGAATCAACAAGACACTTGAGTGAAAGTTATTCACTTCAAGTGATCTAAGAGGATCACTCGAGTGGTAGTGAATGCACTCGAGAGATGCATCCTTTTAGTGTTTTTGCAAGTCACTCACCAAAATTCAGAATTCATGCATAATTACTTGAGTGATTCCTCATCACTTGTAGGAATTAGCAAGTGACTTATAGAGTTTCAAGATGTTGAAGCAGATCACTCGAGTGATGGTTTTCAATACTTTAATGATGTGCTCAAAGATCACTCGAGTGAATTAGTGATCACTCAAGTGATGGTGTTAACTTGTAAGTTTTAGCAAGTTCCTTGCATATGGACTAAGAGTGATGTGATCTTAATAGAATATCACTCAAGCGATGTTAAGAATCACTTGAGTGATCCAAGATCACTTGCTAATGAGTACAACTAATCCAAATAATCACTTGACACACCTGGTAATGTTGGAACTTTTAAAACAACATAAGATTACTCGAGTTATAAGTGTTTTTATAACACTTCACTACCAAGTCACAAACATAGTTCATCTGGCACTCGAATTATACTACAAGAACTTGAGTGACAAGGCATCACTCGAGTGATTCTAAATCACACTCGAGTGCATGTTCATTGTCTTTTAAAATCAATGTCTTGATAATTTTGATATCTTTGATTAACATCTAATTACACTTTATAATTACTTATACAACTTCTCAATATTATTAATCTTATTTGTGTATAGGTTTCAGATGATTAAACCTTAGATTTGAAAGTGGAGCTAAATCACAAGAGGGGGTGAATTGGGGATTTTGAAATTCTTTTCACAAGTTCTGTTTTAACATCAATGAAACAGAACAAAACGGTGAGTGAAGAGGAAGAGTAGAGACATAAAGGTTTATACTGGTTCAGTCCAACTCTATGACCTACGTCCAGTCCTCAGGCACCCTGAGTATTTCACTATATCAATCGATTACACCATCTGTAACTCAAAAGCAATTCTCTCTCTAGAACTTGCTCCCCCTCACAAGTTGTAATCAATGATCCCCAATCTCTAAGTCCCTTGACTTGAGATTGTTTACAATTAATGAAATACAAACAATAAACTCTCTTAAAGAGTGGATAAGATTAAACACTAAAGCTCAATAGTATCAAAAGATACTCTATGGAGAAAAGCTTAATAGTAGATGAACAAATTGAATGCTTTTCATTTTCTGGTTCAATAGTTGTTGAGAAGAATTGAATGTTGCTCTATTTATACTTAGAGTGTGATTAATAACCGTTGCAAGCATCAATATGACCGTTGGTGAAGTTGTCCCTAAGTTGGAAGCATTTTGGTCTCTTCTCTTTCTACTCTTTTGTTCATTCTTTGTGTTGGAAAGATAAATGCTGACTTCCTTATATTTCTATCTGTTAGAATGTCAGAGCTTTGATTAGGTGAATGTCCCTTTATCCTTTTTGCATCATGTAGAGCTTGGAAGATCAAAATAAGGCAATTTAGGTGGCCTTGCATTTAATGCTCTGACATGACTTTTGCTTTAGTGATAACAGCTCTCATAATCTGTTTAAATCATTTGTATTTGGCACTGGTCATCATAGTTTGTCATTGTTCTAGATCATTTTGGGACTATTGGTACTGCTTCGTCACTATTTTGGTTCTATTTCGGCACTGTTTAGGTATTGTTCATAGGTACTATTTGTCACTATTAATTGGTACTATTGGGCACTATTATGCATTGTTCATCGTCATTGTTTTCGACACTGTTTTGACATTGTTCATAAGCACTATTTTGCTTTGTTTACCGGCACTGTTTTTTATTATTGTTTATTAGGTGTGAGTTTCTTGCCTTTCAACCTCTCTGCTTTGACTTGTGCAAGTTTGAAATTTTTTGGGTGTAGTTAGTGATTGTACTCGTTGTTGGTGTTTGTGTTGATTTCTAGTTTCTCTCTTGATCGTATTTATTATTTGGTTATTGTGAGTATTTGGTAATCAATCCATGGTTGAATCTAAGACATCTGATATGCTTCCTATGTCTGCTATGATTACTTATGCAAAATTGAAATGGACCACTTATAATGATTGGAACAAAACTATTCGGGTCTATCTCTTGGGGGTTGAAAAGGAAGCCCATTTAACTTAGGATCTTTCTTCTGGTGATACCGAGAAAAGTTTGGCTTGGTCTCACACAAATGCTAATATTTTTTTACATATTCGGAATTATATTGAACCATGGATTTTGTCTTCTATTAGTCATTACAACACGGTAAAAGAAATTATGACTTATTTGGAATTTATGTTCTCTGGAAAGAGGAACTACACTCGTATTTATGAAGTTCGCAAGGATATCTATCATTCTCAGCAACAAGGTTGTCCTTTGAAGGATTTCTTCTTTGACTTTAAATGGTTGTATGAAGAAATGAAAGTACTTATGTCTATGCAGGCAGATCTCTAGACCCGTATCAAGAATTTGGAATTTCAAGCTATCATTAGTTTCCTTGAAGCTTTTAATCCATCTCATGACACCATCCGATTTTAGATTCTATCCAGTCAAGAGCTTGCATCTTTTAAAGATGTCTTCTCATGGGTGCTTTGTGTTGATAGACTAATTCATCTGTCTGTTAATCCTATTGTCAGTGTTTTGGCTGGGCATAGCCCTTTTAAAAATAGGAATTCTGGATCCAAACAAGGCACCACCGTTCCACCTTTTGGCAATATTATCTGCTATTATTGAAAGGAACCTAGGCATGTCAAGAAAAATTGCTGTAAATTGTAGACTAAACATCAGCGTGATCAGTAGTGTGGTTTTGCTCATATTGCTTATACCCCTAATCGGTCTAGCTCTAGTCCATCCTTTGCAGGGGCACTTGCTATAGGCACTTTGTCTTTTGGCCTTGCTATTACTTCTATGAAATGGGTCATTGATTCTAGTGCCACCAACCACATGATAGGTACCATAATTTATTTTCATCATACACCCCCTATGCCAACCCTGTTAGTTCTCAATGTGTTTTGATGATAACTAGCAATTGTAAACTTGATATGAAGTTTGTTTTTGGCAATATGAAAATCTCACTGTCAAAGGCAAACTTGAGTTTAGGTATATAAACTCGAGTTTGAGACTTGACAGAAAGATATTTAATTTTACATAAAAGCCAAACTCGAGTCTGCATAGACAAACTCGAGTCTATACAGACACAGAAATGAATTCAAAATTTTCACATTAAGCTAAACTCCAGTTTGCAAATCAAACCTGAAGTCTGGAAGATACAGAGAGCACTCAGAATCCCAAGCAAGCCAAACTCGAGTCTAGATTCCCTAACTCGAGTTTAGACCAAACAGAAAGGAACCCAGAAAACTCAATAGACTCCCAAACTCTAGTCTGGCATTCCAAACTCCAGTTTGCACTTGACCCAGATAAACCTCAAATATTTCAGTAGTCACTGAAACTCGAGTTTGCTTCCCAAACTCGAGTCTGAACCATACAGAAAGATCATTTACTTGGCTACACTACAAACTCCAGTCTATGACCCTAAACTCCAGTCTGGAAAATCACGAACTTAGGCTTGTTCTTTAAACATAGACCCAAACTCGAGTTGGTCACTAATTGACTCGAGTTTAGCTTCCTGACCAAAATTCCATCCCAAGTCCAGAGCCCGATAGTTCTCTCTGTAAAAGCCAAACTCGAGTTAGCTTTTACAGACTGCAAGTTTAGACCACTAATCAACAGACATGCTTTCTGGATAAACCCCAAACTCGAGTCTGGAAGAACAAACTCGAGTTTGCATCGGGGATTTTGAAAAATCAAATGATGTTGATCTGCGAAATCTTAATGGGTCTTCCTGAAATTATTTCCTCATATGATATTATTGTTTCTAATGTCCTTGATGAAGTTTTGAGTGTTTTTCAGATAAGGTTTAGCCAAGATCAAGGTGAGATCAAGATCCAGGATAAATGCATTAAATGACGAACCTAGAACAGGGCTGATCCTTCTCCCTTATCCCAGATGTTCAGCTCAGACCGTCGTAACTCATCAGAATCATCTCAAACGGTCAAATTGAGTTAAAGGAATGACTAAAAATCTGGAAGACATTCTGCAACAACTAAATTCCAAGATTCCAGCTAAGAATTCAAAGAACAGAGCAAAATATGCTACTGCCAGTTTTCCAGAATTGCAGCTGAACATTAGAGAAAGAATTGCAACGGCTAGCGAATCCATTCAGTCTATAAAAGGCTGTGAAAACTCACAGCAAAACACACACAACGAAGCTATCTTGATTATACTTTGAAATTTGAGTCTGTATTGTTATTTTCAACCTGTTCTTTAGTGTTTATCCTTATCCACTCTTTTGAGAGGTTGTAAATTTTTGAAAGCATTTGTTTGTGAGAACTCAAGGTTGTGGAACCTATGAGTTGGGTTGTTCAATTACAAAGTGTAAGGGTGAGCAAGTCCTAGGTGATTAGGATTGTGTCTGGTCTACATTGTTGTAGTTGAAAATCTGTTGAACTAATGGAAACACCCAGAAGATATCTGGGGACTGGACGTAGGTCAAGGTTAAGACCGAACCAGTATAAATTCCGTGTGTCAAGCTTTTCTTCTCTTACCTTCTTAACATTTACTTTCAAAAGGCTTTGAAAAAGAATTCAAAAGTTTTTTTTTTTAAATCCCCAATTCACCCCCTCTTGGTGATTTCTTCCATTTTCAAACCCATCATCCATATTTGTCGCCGATAGTTTCTCGATCAGAGTCCTTGGATCATGCACTGTTTTACCAACTACATCAATTTCCCTTTCTTTTGTCCTCAATGTTCTTGATCTTACATTTAATCTTTTGTCACCTAGTAAATTGACTCGTCATGTGAACTATTTTATCTCACTATACCCTGACCATTTTTTAATTCAAGATCTTTTGATGAAGCAGATTATTGATAGAGGCTATGAATTTGGTGGACGCTACATACTTTATGATCAGGTACTGCATTTTGTTGCTTGTTCTAGTTGGTCCTCTCCCTTTGAAGTCCATTATCATCTTGATCATATGTTTCTTCCCTAAAATGGTTGTACCCTTAGTTTTCATCTGTGTCTTCTTTGGATTGTGAGTTGTGTTAATTTACCAAACACCATCGTGTTCATTTGGCACCTTATCATGTGTTCTAGTCATGAGCCTCATATTAGGATTCAATGTCCTTAGTAGTTCGTTGTCCCATTTATATTCAACGATGAAATAAGGAAGATCACATTCAAGTATGCATAAAGCAATAATATCCCTCATTCACTAATGGTAAATTTTCCTACACCTCATTTTGCCTTCTTTATCCAATCTCATCACCCCAATATCATGAAATTTGTTTAAACCTTTACAAGTATGACAATTTAGATATGAGGTGCCTTTATCCCCACCCCTTGCAAATAGACCTGACATACATTACATTGTGCCTTAGCTACCCCTTGGACTTCAACTCTTTTAAAATACCTCCAAACATTAGAAGTCAAATGTCTAGCCTTCTTAGGCTTTGATGCATTAGTATTTTAAAGAGAAAATGCCAAATCTTTAGTCGTTATAGCTAATGATTCATTAGTCCTTTGAGTTTCTCCTTGTAATTTTTGTGACGAAGACATTAGGCTACATCAAAAATCATACTAGGTCCAAAAATAAAAATTGTCATTTTAAAGAATGCATTGTTCAGTGAGAAAGAAAAGCACACAAGGAAATTAAAGTAATCATAATTCATAAGAATTTATGAGTGACAAGAAATCAAAACCTGTACTTTAATTCTTATCTTCCTTATCTTTTTTGTACGAGTGAGTGAACTGAAGTATATGTCATAGTAATTACTAGGGAATGTGAATGGAAGGCATTGAAGTTTCCTTTAGGTGCATAGCATAACACAACAAAATAACCATTTATGTCAAAAATCATACTCGGTCAACAACAAAAAACATAATAGATCAATAGAATAGACTGAACAATATACAAATCATACTCTGATGATAACAATAAGTATAGATCAACAAATTATAACAAAAAAAATATCAACACTACAAATCATTCGAACAATACGTTGGTAGAGTGAGTGGTGGAAAAGCACGGAACCTTCGACCTGGAGACTGTGAGGAACCTTCGACTCTTCAAGACTTGCAGTCCGTCATAAAAGCTTAGAAGGCCAGAAGGGAAGGGCTTGATGAACAGTACATTGTTAGAGTGGAGAACTCAGTGAGCTTCAACCAAACATATAAGTTATTGTGAGAAACCTTTGAGACTTCTAGTTCATTGGAAAAGATCAAAAAGGAAGGGTTTGAGGAACAGTACATCACGGAGTTGTAGACTTGGCGAGCTTCAACCTTTGAGACTTCTAGGCTGTCGAAAAAGCTTGGAAGGTCGAAGGAACAGTTTGTCAACCATTAACACCTCAGCGGAGTAGTGGACTTTGCAAGCTAAAGTAGAGAAGCACTGATGTCATGATGCGAATGCGTAGCTGCGTGTGTGTGTGGCATGAACTTATGCTTTTGATTAGTGAATGAGTGAGACGTTGAGAATGGGTTAAGGATGTATAAGGATCGGGCTAGATCGGGTTGAACATCAACTCCAAGTTTAGCTTGATAGGACCTACCTTGATAGGACCTTGGGTTGGACAAGTTAGCCCGAGGTCCAGCCTAAGGTCTGGCCAGGTTTAGTATTAGCCCGAGGTTGGGTTGGACCGAACCAATGGACTTCTTGGACTAGTCCTTTTTTTTGAGGTTTTTTTATTTTGCCTTATTGGGAGGTAATATTTTAGCTCTGGTTTCACCTAACTTCCTAAATTAATAAAAAGTGATGGAGTGAAAAGTAATTCCTATAAGTTAAAAGCATAATAGGACGCCTAGACTCCAGTGAGTGGCTAAGTGCAAAGTGTAGTGGTGATTTACAAAAAAATATATATTGGGTCAAATCAGACTAGTCCAAGGAGTCTAAGACCTTGGACCGAAGTTTGGTTTGGTCAAATTGTATTTGACTAATTTTTTTCCCCAGAACGGGTCGAGTCAGATCTGGTTAAACCGAACAAAGTTCGCCGGGTTTTTTGGACAACCCTAGATAGGTGAGTGCTGAGTAGAGATTGAGACACTGATAGAGTGATAAGAGGTTTACTTTTTAAGGTTCATGCCTTCATGGTCAATCTCAGTCAGGCAAGGCAATTGGGCAAGTTATGAAAAAAATTAACGAGCCTAATGGGCTATCCCTTTTAAGCCCTTGACCTTATAGGGCCAACCCTTTTAGACTCAACTTCTTTTGAAGGCCCCAATTTATAAGCCCGATCTTAACTTAACAGGGCTTAAATGAGCCATGCCAATAGGCATGACCCGATTTCCCAACTCTAAGCTTTTCCCCCTTAAATACTAATATTGTATTATGAAAATATAATAGGATTAAATACCATTTTTGAATGAAAGTTTACTCTGAGGAGCACTGGTCACCCATAAGTTTTTTTGGTCTCATTTTTTGCCCCGAAAGTTTAAAAACGTAGTAATCTTGCCCATCCTTTAATCTTGACCATTGAATTGTTTTTCTTCTTTGTAAACTTCCAGGGGCAAAATTGCTCTTAAAAAAAAAACTTTCGGGGCAAATTTACTCCTAAAAAAACTTCTAGGACATATTTGCTCCGTTTTTAACTTCTGGGGCAAAAATGAGACAAAAAAACCTTTCGGGTGACCAGTGCTCCTTAGAGTAAAATTTCATGGCAAAAATGGTATTTAACCTAATATAATATAAAAATGTTTTTTAAATGTTATTAGTCACGGTCAGACTTTTTTTTTTAATTTTTTTAAACTAAATGGAAAAAAAATATGAAAATAGAAAAATATAAGAAAAAAATGTTCATTTTGAAACAAAATTAATGGACCCATTTGTTATTGTTCATTGCACTGCTTCGTGAACAATAAAATCCATTTTACTTTACTACTCATATATGTATCGTGATATTTGTGGGTGCTTTCTATTAAAAGTAAAGCTCACTTTTCTCTTAATCTTGCTGAAGGTACATGAATTTTCTATTTTCAAATATATACAAATTACAAGCATCTTCTCGGTGTTATTAAATTACACAAAGCTCAATTCTATTTTCTGAAACATACCAAAAAAAAAAATCTCTCTAGAAAAAGAAAAAACAACACAAATCACTACTAATTTTATTTTTGAAACTAAATATAAAAATTATTTCAAGGAATTTTTTATACATTTTTAAAATTGAAAAGACGTTTGTGAAATTTTAACTAAGCCTTAAGAAAAATCTATGTAATTTGAGGGAGAATGATATTTGGGTCCCTTGTCAGAGATTTATTAACACTTTAATTGATCCCTACTTTATGAAAAAAAAAAATTAATATAGCATGTCATAATTGTCAATGTGAAAACAGTCAAATTGTTGAGTATTGTTTGACTCTTATAAAGTTCTTTAGGTCTTTAACTCTGTTTAGTCATGTATATTGTTGCTAGCAACAAAATTTAGCTAAGTGGAGTCATGGGGCTTATCAAGGCTAATGTATGCCTCTGGATTCAAAGAACACTTATATATGTACTTATAAATCATCTCTAATTTTAAATATGACATGATTCGTGGTATAAATCATAAATGTATGACATAGTTCATAACTATATCATACATTTAGGATTTGAAGAATAGTACATGTGTGAAGTGTCATTAGTTCATAAAAAATACTTTTAGGGATCAACCAAAATGTCTTTACAATATTCTGCTGTGTCATTCTTTTAAGTTGCATTTTTTTTTTCTTGAGTTAAAACCACTCCAATCTTTTTATTTTTAATGATTTTTTCCCCGTTTTTGCACCCCAGACATGTTATCACAAAAACTTTTTACTTTGCCTCCAATATATTGTTTATAAAAAAATTGTGTTTGTGAGAGATCAAAAACAAAACTCCCATAAACATGCTCTCTTTTACCTTAGAACTAAGTAAAAGTGGTCATCGATCAAACCAAAAAAAGAAAAAAAATGTTGGTCATAATAAAATTGAAGGTTGTGACTGGCTAAACACAGTCACAAATTTTTGGGCCAAAAAAACAGTCTCATTTGAATATATGTGAATGTAACATACGTTCAGAGATCCTATGTTTAAGATCCAACTGGCTTTGATATTAGTTAAAGTTTAATGTGGCTTTAATAATGGATCATTTATAACACACAAAAAACAAGAGTTGCTTCCATTGTGAGACACATTCTAATTTGGATTAGTTAAAATCTAATGTGGCTTCAGTACTGAATTGAATAAAAATTTAAAGAGAAGGCCGATTTGAATTTGAATTAGTCAGTGTGTTTGGATATTGAATAATTTAACCAAAAATAAAAGTGCCAAAAGAGGCTGACCCCTAATGTATGATCTGATTTGTGAGTTGTTATTGGTTCTATATGTAAGACTTATTTCATATGTTTATCAATTTAAAAATACTAGTGATATTCTTTCGACAATAATCAAGTAAGAGATGAATGGTGGGAATTGGAACATGTTTTAGAAAAAAAAATTATATTAATTTATTTAATTAACATCCTTAATCTACTCAAATTAATTAATCAGTTAAGTCTAAAATTAAGGACCAAATGAGTAATTACAATAGGAAAACGCCTAAGAAATAATCTTTTGTAAGGTTAAAGCTATTTGCTATATATATATATTGGCTTGCAAATAGTTTCATTTTTGTTGGGATTGGATTAGAGCTTGTTTTGTTGGGACTGGCTAGCGTCCACTATGATTAGGGTTCTCTTCCATTCTCTTCTTCTAAACCATGTCGTTTTGGTGCAAAATAGGTAAGGTGATGCTTTTTATTATTATTATTATTTTATAATTTTAGGGTATTGACTAATACTAAAAAAATATTTCATGGTATAGATCGTTACTGAAAAAAATACTTCATGTTCTTAAAAAAATACTTGATAATCTTGAAAAAATATTTTAGTATCTTAACAAATATTTCAGGGATTTTGGAAAAATATTTTAAGGTAGTATTAAAAAAATATTTCAGGATACTAACTGGTACTAAAAATATAATTTAGAATATTTTTTTCAAGACCATAAAGTATTTTTTTAGTGTTTATTTGTATCCTGGAATATTATTTTAGTACCTATTAACACCCTAAAATTAAAAACAAAAACATCACCTTACCTTTTTGTGCCAAAACGGGCGCAGTATAGAAGAAAAGATATGAAGGCTAGCCGTTCCCTGTTTTGTTGAATATAAAGAAGTAATGGACAAAGCCATGAAATGAAAAAGCATGTTTTTTTGGAAGCTAGTGATCAGCAAAGATAAGGATCAATTTCAAAGTCATGAGACATGAATCATGAGTTGGTAAGGCCACCGCCTAATCCAAAGGATGATTTGTGTGATAACGATTGAATGAAAATCACATAAAAGGTTTCATATATATTATATGGGACCAATGGCTACTGGTAGTCCATGATCCATCACCTTTTATTCTACTTTTCTTTCTTCATTAAAAAAAGAGAGTTAAAGGCACTAAAATAATCTTTAATTTTTATTAAAAATGTAATAGTAATCATAAATTATTTTTTAGAGCAAAAGTAACCATAAATTTCTAAAATTAGGGTAAAACAGTTAAACCTAACTAATTTTCATTTACTAAAATGAGGAAAATTAATCTTTTGGCCTTTAAAATTTTGACTCATTTATAATTTAGTCCCTACATTTTTTACTTGTTTACAACTTAGTCTCAAATGCTTATGAGTCATTCTAAGTGGCAAAAAATATTACAGTGCTGTTAAAAATTGTTTAGGTGGATTTTATATAATTTTTTTTAAAAGTCCATGTCCTGACCAACTTGCATGCTTTTCTACCTCTACTTTCCAAAAACCTCATTGGGCAAAATCCCCAATAAAGTTTCAAAAATATAACAAAATAGGGATTTGCTAACCAAAGTTGAGTCACCAAAATTTTAAGTTGTAGGAAACCCACAAGTTTTAGAGCCAAAATCACCACCCCACACTATACATGCCAAACCCACAACAATTCATGGTTGGTTCCTTGCTCTTACAAATTGGTGGTGGTTCATCGAATGCGTTTATGTAAGTAAAACTCAAAATATGTTAGTGCTCAATACATGTGTAAAATCATTTTTTGACTGGTGAAATTTTTAGCAAGGTTTAGTCCCATTTCTGGATGATGAGAACAAAAATGGAACTACACATTTTAGTGGACTCTAAAATACCTTTATCGTAAAAATTGTTCATTTGATCAGACATACATGTGATACAAAATTTCAAAATTGGATGATACTTTGTTATAGCAAACAACTCTTGATTTGAATAACTCCTTGGTGTTTTTTTTAAAGAAATACATTTTAAACTTAATAATTATGACAAAATTCCCAAATAAAGTTTGAAAATATATAACAGAATGAGGATTTGTCACCTAGTGAGGTTTCTGGAGAACAGAGGCGGAGGGGATGTGAGTTGGTGGGGACAAGGACGCTTTTTTTTTTTTCCAATTTATGTAAAATCCACCTAATCAATTTTTAGCATATTTTTGCCTTATATGATGACTTGGAAATATAAGGGACTAAGTAGCAAGCGAGTAAAAAGTTCAGGGATTGAATTAGAATTGAGTCAAAACTTTAAGGGTTCAAGGGGTATGTAGGCATCGAGCAAGACTTGATAGAGAAGGAGGGATCTTATATGACTATAGAATGACATATGCTTTGGTCGGTGCCTTGCCACTGCCCATAACATTTGGTGTTCTATAGTAACATTTGATCCTTCCTTCTCTATAAAGTCTTACTCAAGGCTTGCATATCCCTTGAGTCTTTTATGATCGGGAGTTCCATTGTGCATAGCCGCAAAGCCATGAATGTCTTGATCTATCCCAAATTTCATGGCTATACTCGATGTGTGAACTTCCGTTCTATTATGCAGTCAAGTCAAACAAGCAAAGTAAAAGCAGAAACTATATCTCATGCATATATTATAATACTCTATCTCTTAATCAAAAGGATAATCAAGTAGTACACAAAAATGACTTTTTTGCATAGAAAGTTTTGCTTTAACCTCCAAAGAATCTAGCATATAGCTGATGTATAAATACCTCCATTGAAGAGTAGAGTATTGGACTAAATTAACATAATGAAATCTTGGTAAATCTTTAATAACTTTATGTAACAGGAAAGGAACCTTTGATCCAAGCCATTGATTTTTTTTTTTTTAAAAAAATATGAGCACGATTAAGGTCAAAACCTTTTCTACAAAACATAAAGTGAATAATGGAGAATGCATAATGGATTAAGGAAATCATATCTTCATATGAGGAGCATAGACCATGCATATATATTATGGTTTCTATTTGATAACCGTTAATTATGTGCAACACTCTTTTTTTCTTAAAAAAAATAGGGGGTTTTGTTATCGATTTCCCCTTGCTTTCATTTATAACAGATAAACAAACAATAATACAATAGACCATTCATTAAAACACATAAATTAAACCAGCCTAGAGGTAGGAAAACCGTCTAAACACAAATTTGCATCATCATTTAGATAATAATACCAAATCAAAACCCAAAAATTAAGTGTCTCTTTTCTTAGATGATCACAACTTTTCATTGTTAGAATTGGCTAACACACAAAGGTGGGAAAATTGGGTGTATGATAAAAACTTAAAAACTTTGAAAATCTTTTTGTATCTTAGTGAAAATCAATAAGTATGAAAGTAATGAATCATAAATGCACAATCAAATAAATAAATTAGTTATATTGGAAATATAAGAGATTATGGAAGAGAATATGCAAATTGTGAATTATCCTGGTGGCTGGGTCTAATCCTTGATGACCTACATCCAATCCCCATGCCATGCTTTTCCTAAGGGTTTCAATCAACTATCTTCCGCAAGTTTAAGAACCACTACAATCCCACAAGTTTTGCTAGGCGCTTGTAAAGTCTTTACAATTGTCGCAATGAGATAATAGCTCCTCCTTACACATTGTAAGAATATAATTTGTTTCCTACTCAAGATCCCTCATTCTTGAGTAATGATCACAAGGATAGAATGATTACTACTTATCTCTATATGATGTAGATGATTATTAACACTGAAGTATAAGGTTAGATTATGATTACAAAGTTTTAGCTAGAATTCAAAGTTTTGGCATTTCAACATTGTATGCACACGCTCTCGTCTTTGTTCATATTGAATGCCTATCCTTTTATAGTTGATGTAGCTTGATGATCATTGAAGATGTTGAAGTATTCACTAGGTTGTTAAGACTTTCTTCTTCCTGTTGAAAAATACATGTTGGAACTTTTTTGACAGAAAAGATGTTTTTTTATCGTTGAGTTCTAATATAAGTTTAACTACCCATAATCTTTAGATAAACTTAATTAGTAATGATTAGAACTAATATAATCAAGGTTTAAAAGAGTTTGAAATAATATCAAAAAATTCGAGACGTTGATTAAAAACTGTGAATAATATCACTTGAGTGAGCTTGCTAGTAATGTCTCATCATTGAGTGTTGCCTCATCACTTGAGTGATATTTTGTTCTCCATACCCTTTCACTAAAGGGTTATTAACTAGTAATTATGAAAATAGCATAAGATCACTGGAGTAACTAGGCTTCACTAGAGTGATTTGATGAAAAAGTTATCACTATTTACTAATTTGAAAGTGATAGCTCAGCTTTGCAAATATTACTCGAATGGCCTTATTGCACTCAGGTGATTTCTTAAATCTTTGACAAAAGAATTTATTCAGCATTTTCCGATTATTGGATGGTGAATTAGAATTTTTAGGCATCACTCGAGTGACATTTCTCTCACTTGAGTGACCTATCATAATTTCACAGCATCACTTAATCACCTTCTAGTACCTTCTTAATGATCATGTGAACAATAGGACTAATCAAACATCACTTGAATGATTCTTTAAGTTTTCAAAGAGATTACTGGCTGGCAACTTCCTGGTGATAAGGCACATCATTGGAGTGATCTTTCATCACTCTAGTAATATAGAAGAATTTTCGTTGAATACTTATAGGTTGAAAAGTTGGCACATAAGTCAACTTCTAATAAGCATAACTCTTTGAATGTAACTACATATTTTCCAAATGACGTATCCCCAAAGGTTTTGTTAAGTCTTCTTCCAAAGCAACAAGAACTAGCTCTAAATCTGTTGTTCACCAAACTTTATGATCAAATAAGTAGCTATTGGTCTGGAACACAATGTTGATTTTGAGCACCAACTTTTAAAGTTCATATCTATCTCATTTGAAACTATTTGAGCACAAGATAGATGTCCATAAACCACATTTACATCTATTTTCATATGAAATAAGTTTCACCCAAATTAGATTTGTGGTTTAAGAGATATGACTAAATTACCAAACCTCTATCATGTGGGTTGAAAATAGAGCTGAACATAGTATGCTGAAACATGTTCATCGCTCAAGTGGAGCTTCATTAACTAGAGTGAAACATGTAGATATCACTTTTGGAGGTGCAAATCAAGTGATAATGAAGTATAACTTGGGTGAAGTTTGTTAAAATACGTTTTTTTGATGATAACAAACCTTGACAATGTTTTATGAAAAGAAAAATTACTCAGGTAAGAATATATCCTTGTGACTTGAAGGTAATTGGCTAGTGACAAAGTTATTTTGTGAAAACTATTGGTGCACTCAAATGATGATCTAGAAAGTTAAATATCACTATCAAGGTACTTGCTAGTGAGAAAAGGAATTTGTAAAAATATTTTCTATCACTCGAGTTTGAAACTTGTCACTCGAGTGATGAATTACATACAGTGTGTCACTTGCAAGGTACCTGATGGCGATTCTTTAAAAATATTCTTTATATTCAAGTGATGCCTTAAACCACCACAAGGTACTTAAAGGTAACTCACCATTTTTTTAAAGTAAAAGCAGTGAGCCACTCAAGTGACAGGAGTGACATTCAAGTGATGCTCAAAACTTCACAAGGTACTTGGTGTTAATTGACTATTTTTAGAAAATAAAAGTGATAAGCCACTCGAGTTACTAAGTTGCCACTTGAGTGATACTCAAATATTTGCTAATTACCTTTTAGAAACTGGAAAGAGATAACATGACAAAGTTTAAAAATTAACATCACTCGAGTGAAAATTGCTTACTCGAGTGACAAATGTAATAATCATGTTATCATTCTTTAATTACCCACTAGTGATCAACCAGCGTTTTGAAAAACTAAGGGAGGCACTTGAGTGACCTACATCGACTCAAGTGACGCAATATAAATACCGAATGGTAACTTGCTAAAATACTCTCATATTTCTTCTAGTTACCACTTGGTATCTCTTTGCAATAGAACATCACTAGAGTGATAAGTTGTCACTCAGTGACTTTGAAAAATAAAAAATAAAAACCATCGTCTCAAAAATTTTGATTCTTATTCCCTTATGTTAGAATCTAACTACAATGTTTTATGTTATTCTTAAACATCATTAGTTCAACATTCTAGTGTTTTATGCAGCACTTTGTAATACTTTCAAACTTCCAAAAGAGAAGATAATTCAAGTGATAATTCAAGTGATACTTTCCCAGAAAACAGAGCAATGCTTCGAAACTCTTAAATCATTAGATTGATTATGAAATTTTCTCTTCTTGACTCTAATCATTCTAACTCTTTACTACACTAGTACTTTAGTGTTTTTCAGGTGGTTATAGAAGGATTGACTCACAAATGGAAAAATCACTTCTTCTTTTTTTTTGTCAAAAGCATTAAATGCGAGGGACATTCAAATATCGAATATTCTCTCTACTCCAACGACTAATTTCTTATACACAATGAATATTTAGAGACTTCAATGAATACATACATACATACATACATACATACATACATATATACATATGTATGTATGTATGTATGTATGTATGTATATGTATGTATGTGTCAAGTGTTTTGGACCGAACCAATATAAATCTCGTGTGCTTACCGTTTGTGACATCTTTTCAACTTTATTTTATTGAAGCTTGCACTAAATTTTGAAGTTTTTTTAAATATCACCCAATTCATCTCCCTCTTGAGTGAAAGTCTTGTTCTAAGAAAGTTGATATGACTTCCATATAAGGCACTTCAACTTCCAATTAAGTCATTCTAACTTCCATTTGATCATAAAGACCTGCAATATCAAATCTTAGAACTTGAATCTTGATATTGTCATTATATCTTATAAGTTCTTCTCTCTTCAATCTCTTCTCTTCTTCCTTTTTATCCTTCTTGATGATTCCCAATAATCAAACTCAATAACTCCATTCTTTTCTTGACTTCATCTCCCTTTATTTGATAATTTCTTTCTTCAATATCTTCTTTCTTTTCTTAACTAATCTACAAAATATTTCACATTAAGCATAGTAGTTAGTCAATGTATATGATAAATACATCATGTAAACCTTTCGCTCTTAATATTTGGCATCTATATTTGATATAATCAGAAATAATAATATCTAATACCCTTATAAGCTAGTCTTTCCCTCATGCTAAGACATGAGAAGCCCCAATATTGCTTTGTTTTAAGCATGTGGCAGAAAATTCAATAGCCTCTTCATAGATATTTCGTTCAACAATGAAACCCTTAGAATGAATTCAATTTTTCACAAACCTTCATGATCTTCATGAATGTTCAATCGAGGATATAAACCTTAAATAGACTGAGCCATCAAGTTGTATCTCTTTAACCAAGTGAGTTGCTAGGAGAACCATGATGTCAAAAAATGTTGGAGAAAAATACATCTCAAGCTTACACAATGCGTCTATGATTCAGTTTTGCAACCTTAGTATTTCTTGAGGGTTTATCACTTTACTGCAAAGTCACTTAAAGAAGAAATATAACTTGGTGATTATAGCTCTCACCTCATAAGGCAACTACTACAATCAAGTTCTCCATCAAGACTTGACATTCATGAGATTTTAATTCTATCCGTTTAAAGTCCTTTAGTGACACGAGTTTTTTGTTTTTTGATGTTTGAAGAGTAACCCTTTGGCACATTGACTAAAGCAAGAAACTAACAAAAACTATTTTCTTCCTTTAATAGTGTGTAAGCCATAGGACAAAGAAATGTATGGGCTCCTCTCCTCTGGTACTAGTTCTTCTCTTATTCTTGTCTCAACCATATCTATCTAGCATTGATGCCATTTTTTGTCTTCCTTAGAATATGGAGTGATGTGTCAACAATACTTTTGTATACATTTTTCTCAATGTAAATAACATTAAGAATATGTCTCACATCTAGGGTCCTCCAATAAGACAAATCAAATAAAATGAACCTCTTCTTTCATCCACTTGTCCTAAGATCCTTGACAAGAGGTTTGTCAAAAAAATTTTTTATATCTTTCACCTTTTAATATATATGTTCACTAGTAGACGGTTGAGGTGACTTGCCCTTTTCTATGATTTTCCATTGAAATATACTTTTAAATACTGGTAAGGATGATCTTGAAGCAACCATCTATGATGTCCCATGTTGAAGTTCTTCATGCCATGATTCAATCTAATTGAATGTGTACCTTCTTTGTAAATTGGACATCCAAATTGGCTTTCAATAATGTATCTTGGCAAATTACTATATGCAAGAAAGTCATATTGGCTATATTTCAAACATGATGTTAGGACCCATAACACAATATTGGGATGGTCATCGATGGAGGATAAGAGAGGGAATAAAAATAGTGTGTTCCATAAGACAGTGTTAGGATTGTTAATAGACTTGTAAAATATGCTATATTTATTATATTTATTTTTGGATTCAACAAAAGAAAATTCTGCTGGCTACTCATAGCAAAAAAAAAAAAAAGTTCTTTACTAAATTTGAACTACACACACACATTATATGTGTGTGTAAGTTAAATACCATTTTTGTGATGGAAGTTTAGCCTAAGGAGCACTAGTCACCCGGAAGTTTTTTTGATTTCATTTTTACTCTGGAAGTTTAAAAACATAGCAATCTTACCCATCTGTTGATCTTGACCGTTAAATTTTTGCTCTTCTTTGTAAATTTCCATGGGCAAAATTGCCTCTACAAAAAACTTCCAGGGCATATTTGCTTTATTTTAAACCTTTAGGGCAAAAATAAGATCAAAAAAACTTTCAAGTGACTAGTGCTCATAAAGCTAAATTTTCATAGCAAAAATAATATTTAACCCTATTTTTATAAGATATTGAAATGTTAAACTAACGATGGTAGAAGGTAGAGGAGAGGAAACAATAGCCATACATAATTTTATTAGGAGCAATTCTTAATGAGAATATAGGCCATGTAGATAATATTAGTGGAGATAAAGAGCTTTCCTTGACTAATTATGTCGTGCCATTTATAATCCAAATGAATCAGAATCGTGACACAATTAGAGACCAAATTGTACCGAACTTGTGATCTAGTACTTATGTAATATTATTTGATTAAATTATATATTTTAGCATTACTAAATTTTCTAAGTTAGCAATTTTTCACTTTTTATTTTTATTTTGATTTTATTTTTTCTCTTATAATTTTCTTAAATGCCATTTATTCTATTCCATTCCAAATAAATTTCAATTTCACAAAAAAGTTATTTATACTATCATTAATCCAAATATAAATTTATTTCACAATATGACTTTTACCCAATCTTACTTTTCCACAAGTCGGATTGTAAAAAAGTTATTTTTTTTTCACCGCTATCCCAAACACACACGTTCTCTTCATGATTTATTGAACTTCTAAGAATTTTTTTATTTTATATTTTAATAACATGGACAATGATAAATGCCTTCTGTGGAGTCTATAATGGGGATGTGATCATTTCCTAATTTGGAGATTGAATTTAGTCCTAAATATAAGATTCTTTTTCATATTATTTTTTATATTTATCATTTTTTTTCATACTTAAATAATAATCTAACGTTATATATAAATATTTTAGAAAGATAATGCCTCATATGTTACAAATAAGTAATTTATTTAATTTTTTTTCCTTTCAAAATTAGATAAATAGGTGTTCCATAAATGATCATAGGAGGATTTCATATTTGATTTTATCTGGTAAAATACGAATAAGAAATTTATTTAGCTTTTTTATCTCTCAAAATTAGATAAATAGGTGTTCCATAAAGGATCATAGGATTTCATATTTGATTTTATCTGGTAAAAACACCATTAGATTTGAAGCAAAGATATTTGATTTCGTGAGACTCGAATCCAAGTGGCACCTCGCAATATATGCCCATAACAGACAAGCTTCCAAGCCCATTTATAGTCTCTGCCTTTCTAAGTTGTTAATCGTTATAGTCTCTGCCGGCTCCGTTCGTCAGAGGCGGCAACATCGTCAGGTTCGAACTCCAACAATGGCGCCTGTGAGAACCACAGGCGCTATTGTCGGCGTGGCTGCCATTTTCGTTTCAGTAGCTTTCTCCTTTTACATATGCGATCGTCGTTCTAAATCTTCCTCCCTAAAGACACGCTCAACTTCATCAAAGAAGAAATCCAGGATGGGGCTCGTTGATGCCATTGGGAACACACCTTTAATTCGAATTAACAGCCTCTCTGATGCCACGGGTTGTGAAGTAAGCCCTTTCGACTTTGTGATTCATTCTTTTACTTTGATATACTTGAAATATCATCTTGGGGCTTTGTTAGTTTTTTCCCTCGAGACCCTTGACTTTATTGTCGATTTGATTTTGAAATTGGACTTAAGAGTAAGTGGTTTTGTTTTGCTGCTATTTTGGGGTGTACAGATTTTTGGGAAGTGCGAGTTTTTGAACCCTGGAGGGAGTGTGAAAGACCGAGTTGCAGTGAAAATCATTGAAGAGGTAAACTGTTTGAGTCGTAAGTGTATCTTCTAGTGAGAACTATTAAGTAGTATGGGGCAACTTTGAATTTTGTCCATTAATAACCTGTTATAAGAAACATGAACCAAATATACATTAGAGCTCATAATTGATGAACCAAGTATTATCTTCAAGAAGTGTTTTGTTTTCCTGGTTTTTTGGGTGATGGGTTCTGTGTCTATTCTCCCGGATGTCAATATAAGAAACTGCTATATCCTATATTTCTACGTTGGAGAAAAAGTCACGGGCAGTTTATTGATAATGAATTTTGTTTCCCCGGAGAGTAATAAAGCATTGAATCTTTTTTATCTTTTTCCAATTAGTAACATCATCCCTCCAGTCCTTTATGTAAAACACTATTCTTTCTCTCTTTCTCTCTCTCACAAAAGAATAAAATGTTATTAACAAGAAAATCATAACATGATAACATCTCATATAATTGTCAAGCTCACAGTTGGACATTGTAATTAAATGGATATCTTAAAATATATGCAAATCATTCTATGTATCATCAATGTATGTTCGACTAAAACTTCTGATAAAGGATTTTCTGTTACTTGAGACCTATGTTTGTTACCTGGAATGTCTAAAAATCAAATCTTTATGTGGTATATATGTGTCCCCATAGATTACAAGCTAAAAGGATGAAACTACTGTCTAATTAATCATTATTTAATCAAATTGGGTTGACTTCTTAATGAGAAGTTGATTTTGTAATTTATGAATTATGAGTCTGATATTGTCTGAGCTAAACCAACCATACTTGATCTTGTGTAATGCATAACTATGGGGTGTAATGCATAGAGGGCTTGGCAACTAATGAGACAGACAATATGTGTTATGAGAAATCTGGTGGTATTTCTATAAAATTTAGTAATGAATATTTTAGAACTTTCAGCCAGTAATTTGAAATTCTTCTATCAAGTACTAATTTGGTCAATGTAAAAATGATTGAACCTAATCCACCACATCATATTCAAGAATGTGCCTATTAATCCTGTTCTAATAAGAAGTATATTACATATGGATACTCTGAATTTAGAATTTATTTCACTTGTCATAGGTATCCATACCTGATCAATCTGGTTTGTGAATCTTCTGTTTCTTTTACTTTTTACATTCGTTCTGGATGAAAGAATTGAAGCCTCTCTGCTTGTTCTACCCAACAGTTTAAGGGGGCAAAAACTATGATCAAGTCATGCATAAAGCATTAGAAATTCATGGAATTCAATTATGTAAACTACGGATTTACTTTCTCCTCTATATGTAAGATCTCTTTTCAGAAGACAAAACTTATCTGAGGCCACCAGTTTTCTTATTGAATCTATTGTTAATTTAAACGTTGTTTATTGTTAAGTGTAATATACTTTCGTTGATTTATTTATTTTGGGACAGAGAACTCTTAGGTTTCTATTGTTTTTATAGATGCAATCACTGTTAACATTGTTAGTACTTTTGTGTAATTTTGTTTTTTCCCAGTATTTTCCTAATAACAGATATCTATCATTTTCATAATGTGGCTGAAGTACTCATATGTTTTTATTCTGTTCTTGTGATGGTTCATTGTCACAGGCTTTATCCTCTGGCCAGCTACGCCCAGGTGGAATAGTTACGGAAGGGAGTGTTGGAAGCACTGCCGTTAGCCTTGCCACTGTCGCACCTGCCTACGGATGCAAATGCCATTTAGTTATCCCTGATGATGTTGCAATTGAAAAGGTGAGTCAGCGATGCAATTAAACTTATCTCACTTCAGCCTTCTAGTCCCTTTTATGCATTATAAGTGTAACAAAATAAGTTGAAAAATAGTTTACCAGAAAATATAATTTGAAAAAAAAAAACCAATGGTATTTGCAGATGCAACTTACACAACTAAGTTTTATGTGCCAAAATGTCAAATATTGCGCTTCTGACTGAAATAGACTGTCATTTTTCCTCAGACTCCCTTTTCTCCCTGTCCTTCTGACACAGCTCTTTGACTATAATGGAATAACCTTTCAGGCTCAGATAATTGAAGCTCTAGGAGCTACTGTTGAAAAAGTTAGGCCAGTGTCAATCACTCACAAGGATCATTTTGTAAATGTTGCGAGAAGACGGGCATCAGAAGCAAATAAATTGATGTTAGAACAAAGAAATAAATCACAATTGAATGGCGGAAGCATTGAACCGATTAATGGTTACAGATCTGATGAAGATAGACACAGTTCAGCTCTTTCTATGGATTGTCAAGGCGGCTTCTTTGCTGATCAGTTTGAGAATTTGTCAAACTTCAGGGCTCACTTTGAGGGTACAGGACCTGAGATTTGGGAACAAACAAATGGAAAGTTGGATGCATTTGTTGCAGGAGCCGGCACTGGTGGCACTTTGGCTGGTGTTTCTGGGTTTCTTCAGGTCTATCATTATGGTTCCTCTAACGTTTTGATATTGATTTTCATTCTGATTATGAAATTTTCCTGAATGATTTCCTTGTGGTTGACAGGAAAAGAATACAAAAATCAAGTGCTTCCTTATAGATCCTCCTGGTTCTGGTTTGTTCTTTAAGGTAACAAGGGGGGTGATGTACACCAAACAAGAAGCTGAAGGAAAAAGACTCAAGAATCCATTTGATACCATAACAGAAGGAATTGGATGTAATAGGATTACAAAGAATTTTATGATGGCAAAAGTTGATGGCGCTTTTCAAGCCACAGATATTGAGGCTGTTGAAATGTCTAGGTAAATTCCTTAATTTACATGTCCCGTGTTCCAAGTCTTAGTGTTTCTTCTTCTCTTTTTAATCTTGGGTTGAGGTGCAATTTTGCCTCAGAAGTAATCACTTCGAAGAATTGGGTATCTGGAAGTTTCTCAAGGAGCAATATTGCCCCATAAATGTTAAAAAAGGAGTAAAATTTTCCCTAACCATTAAAAAACTAACATTGACCACTAAAAAATTGATGTTGGCTCTTAATATTTTTAATGTAAAGGGGAAAAATTGCTACGTTTCGGTTACGCCCTGAGCAAAATTGCTCTTAAAAAAACTTTTGGGTACCCAACATTCCTGAGTAGGTACGGGCAAAATTGCATCTTAACCCTTCAATGTTTTAGCTACCAACCTGAAAGGCTGACGATGAATTGAATAAAAATTGTGGCTTTTAAATCTTAATTGCCAGGTTTCTTCTGAAGAACGATGGCCTATTTCTTGGTAGTTCTTCAGCAATGAATTGTGTTGGAGCAGTTAGAGTGGCACAGTCGCTGGGACCTGGTCATACAATTGTAACCATTCTCTGTGACAGTGGAATGAGACATCTGAGTAGGTTCCACAATCTTCAATACCTGTCTCAGCTTGGTTTGACTCCTAAAGCAACTGGGTTAGAGTTTCTGGGTATCAAATGAGAATTGGCAGATTCAAAATTCCAATGCTCCAAACCTGTTGAACTGTTACCCCATTGCTTCCTACCCTGACCTTCCTAAATTAGAGGATTAAATGCAGCTGAAGTGTGTGTGTTAGAGAGAGAGAGAGAGAGAGAGAGAGAGAGAGAACAGGCTTCCCTTTTGGAAGACCTACTTGAAGGAACAGAAGTGAGACTCATTTATCTCTTGTTTTCTCTCCTTCCTCTCATCACTTCAGTTAGATTATTGTTGGAGAAGATTTAGGCTTGATCTTTCTAGGAGGACACTGAGAACTTTGACCTGGGTTTCTGTCAAGATTTGGTGCCATGTAAGCATTGGTACGTATCATAAGTGGCACCATCTATCATAGAAGGCTGGAATAGAAAGGGAGCAAAACGAGGCTTGGGGAGTTTTTGCGAGAACAAAACATAGGTTTCTTTCTTTCTTTCTTTCTTTTTTTTTGGTGTAAGACTGTTATTCATTTATCACTGGACTACTATTTATCAATTGCTCAAATATGAGTGAACAATTTTGCATTCTTGGACCATGGAATTTGGCCAATTCAAATTGTCCGGGAATGGTGTGGTGAATAAATGTCAGATTCAATTCTACTGTGAGAGTTGAAAGTGACAAGTATTCTGATAGATCCTATAAAATTAGGATCTAATAGAACAATTCAAGAATCAGAATTTGAAGTTCTTGATCAATATCACAATATAACATGCATGTATATTTTTGCATAATGCTTCTGTTTACATGGTAGGGCATATATAAAATTATATAACTGTCACAAACAACTGAAAATAACTTCCTAAGAGATAAGATACGTCTAAGTATAACTTCCTAATAAGTCTTAACCAACCTATAAGCATAACTTCATAATACATAACTTCCACCTAAAGATAAATTCCTAATAAACAGGATTATCCTTATTTAATTTCCTTTTCCTTGAATAAACTAGCAAAGGACGTTCTGATTCTTCTAGCAATATCCTATCATATTTATTATGTGGAGACAGTGACTCATGCTTCAGAGTTACATGGCAAGAGAGATGCATCTCTTGCCTCACCATGTCTTCTGGTACGCTTTAGTTTTCTGTAGTGTGCCAATGTTTTGGTAAAAATTGTTTTGCTGTAAGTATTGCAAGAAATGGCCATGAACACGTGGAAGAAGGAATCATGAGTGTTTGCAAGTTGGGAGCAAATTATTGATCATTTAACTGACTCGATCTAATAAGAAACCAGCTCATCATTAAGAATCCACTTCACAAGTTTGGAGCTAATTATGATTTTTTTTTTTAAAAAAAAAGGAAAGATAGCAGTAAATGATACTCCACATTACAAGAATTTAACAACTGAGAAATCATCTAAAGAAAATAGATGAAATCCAGGGTCATCGCTAAAGCATGCTTGACTAGCATATGAGCTTCAAAATTTTGCTCTTTTCGGGCATATTGCAGATCAACCGACCAATCACGTTTAAGCCGGCTAAGTTTAATCATTTGACATGGTTGCTAAATAATAAAATTATGGATTAATTTGAGTTTCTAATTTTTCCTCCTAATTTCATTAATGTCATGCTTGGTTTAGACGTTTGAAGTTATATACTTTAAAATATCCCGGAAAATTGGTTAAAAATACTCATTTTAAAATTACCTAGTACTAATACTCTGTAAAATCCTTTCTGTGTGTATGAAAACGTATCAAGTTCTTATAATCAATAAAATTTTCAATCAAATATTTTTTTCCTCTAATTTTTCCTTTTTTAACATTTGAATCCTAGATTTTTATTTTCATCCCCACTTTATTTATCCTTGCTAATTGAGCTAGTCTCAAGTGATTCCTTTACTACTTAATTATAAGGATGCTACTTGTTTAATTTGTGTGGCTTGTCGTTGTCCGTGTCAATCTCTTCTATATTCTAATTTTATTGAGTGTTCCAGAAGGGATCTAAGTGTGCTATTCCCTAATGCACAAGGAATTTACTCAAATAAATTAGCCTATCACTATTAACGTCTAAGAGATAATACAATAAGCTAACACCACCTCTGGTTGCACTACAAACTTGATCTTATAATTAGGACCGAATGAAATACAATATATTATGCTAACTTGTTTGATGTAAAGTACTGAATTTTATAAATTTAGCACAGCTTATGGGGGCTAAGGCCTGCTCATGTAATGCTTGTATTATACCCTTCAGGCTAACCAACATGGACCACCACTACCCCCGATTATTTCTACCATCACTATCAACCAACGTCACCTTCACAATTAGGGAACTTCATCACCGTTCATCCCCACGATTATCTCCGATCATCGCTACTATCACCTTCGTTACCCGCCTTCGTTGCTGTCATCTCCTTCATCGTCACCACAACCATCGCTGTCGCCACCGATTTTCATCATCTCCATCCCCACCATTTTTGTGTATCATCATCGACACTAAGCTATCACCACCGCTATCACCTTCGTCGGCCACCACCACAATTGGATTATCATTGCCCTCCACTTTCATTGACACCACCATCTTTAGCCGCTATTGTCATTGGCCACGACCACCATTATCATTAACTACAACCGTTAAAAATTATTAAAACGTTAAAATAAGAAAATTCCTCCAAAAATGATTTTTAAATGAATTTATTTAAATTTTAATGAAAAGTTATTTTTGTCAAAAATTTTATTTTTATCTTATAGTACTATCTCTAGTTCTAAATATTAAAGCTAGTTTAGAAGTAAGTTTTCGTACAAGACATAAGACTTTTTTTTTTCCTTTTTTTTTAATGTTTATCATTTTTTTTCAAATTAATTTGTCTGACTTATACATCGATATATAATTTAATTATGAAAATAAATATTTTAGAAAGAACATTTAACACATAATATAAGTTAGTAATTTATTTAATTTTTTTAATCTTCATAAATTAGTCAATTACATTTTACATTAAGGACTAGAGATATTACCATATCATGATATTATTTTTTTAACCTGAACCATATCATAATATCATGAACTATAGGATATTTGTTATGAAAATAAAAGATATTTGGGATAAGAGAACAAGAGATCAAAGAAGAGAGAAATTCAAAAGAGAAAGAGATGAGTAATTCTTTTCCACTTGTGTGTGTTGCAGTGCTTGCATAAGACCTCTATTTATATATGATTGAATGAGTCTTACACCAAAAGCCACCATTGATAGGAAACTTGGAGAGCAAGTCTTCTTGGCTTGGGAAGGAAGAATAATAAAGATAAGAAGTTATTAAATGTAGCCAAGTAGAGATTGACTAAGATACAGGTCAATGGAAATCTACATAATTAAAATTTATAAAACTACCCCTTGGATGTCCATCATGAATGTGTCTCATTAAAAACTTTAACTAGGAAAAACCCAGTGGAACAAAAATCTAACTAAAGAAAAGAGTATATCATTCGTTGATTCACTTTCCAATGTCACTACATTAAAAATCTTTCTAAGAAAAACCAATGAGACTAAACCTAGATAAGAAAAAAAAAGAGTATAGTGTGTATTGACTCCCTCTTTTTGAGTCTCTAAAGACTGATGTCATGGACAAGCTTTTCAAAAATTGTACCAGGAAGTGACTTGGTGAATAAATCTACTAGATTTTCATTGGAACGGATTTGCTAAATATCTATTTCACCATTTTTTTGCAAGTCACAAGTGAAGAAGAATTTTGGTGAAATATGCTTTGTTTTTATCGCCTTTGGTATATCCTTCTTTAAGTGGAGCTATTCATGCAGTATTATCTTCATATCGTTATGTCATTTTCTATTGTATTCTACTTGTAACATTCTAATTTTTTTTTGGATTTACTTATAATTATAAAAGAATTATATTTGATTAATGTATTTATTATGTAAAAAATGAAAAAAAAAATAGCAACTACAACAACAAAAATTTAAAAAAAAATATGAAAGGGTGTGCCTGCCCCTATTGAGTTTTATAAGGGAGTGGTTCTAATTACTACCAACCACACCCCTCCCCTCTATATTAACACAACACCGCCAGGGGGGATGTGAGCACAAGATAGTGAGAGTGAGGAAGAATGAGAGGAAAAAGAAGAGTATGGAGGTTATTCAGTTGATTTTAAGATATGTTATTTATTTGATAAGATTATTTAGGTAAATAAACTACCTTCTTTACAACAAAATTTTTTCATAAAATTTATTCTACGTATTTTTCTCTTTTTAATGAGGGTAATATTGTGTTGGTTAGTGCAAATTTTGGGGTTAGGATTTGAAGAAAGTTGAGATTTTACAATAAATGACAACATATATGTAGAAAATTATTAATAGTTAATTTTAATTGGTTTAGATTTTTTTATTGGCTGTTAGAGGACTTTAAAATTAATTTTTCTTAACCTTACTTTCATATGTATTACTTGTATGTGTTTTGAAACATTTTGTGGGTTTGGATATGAAATTATTTCAATGAAGTAGTGTATTTTTTTACTTGTATATGTAAGTGAAATTATTATTGAGATTGTTATTGATGTTTGTTATGAGATGTTGTATATGGAATGATAATTTTGTAAGATGTTTTGCAAAATTATAGCGACATATTATTTTTCAAATATAGGTTATGTTTGGTTATGTGAAAGATATTTAGGATGAAATTGTGCCTGTCAGTTCTCTCATTCTTGACCTAGATTTTGTGCTGAGCGTTTTGGGTGAACACCTCTCTATTATGGTATATCGGTGGTGGCATGACATGGGACAATATTCTTGAAGTGACTAACAAACCTTGGCCATGTGTGCTAACACTGATAGGTTGTACCACCTTTAGAAGATATAAGGAGGAGAATGATGGATGAGTGAGGATGGTTCTAATTGTTGTTTATTATTATGTATTATTTAATTATTGAGAACAATATTATTATGTTGGTAAACCTACTTCTTTGACTTGCAATCATTTTCTGCATATCTTATAAATTAATTTTGGTTACAAGGACTTTATGTTTCACCCCGTCATTATTATTATTTTTCAAGCGAGACCTTTAATTTTACTAGAGGCAAAGGGAAGCAGCAAAAGGCATAAGAGTTGTAAGAACTGTAGGCCTCTTTTGGTATTAGTGTTATTTTTATTATTATATTAGCAATATAGGGTCCTTATGTTTTTGAAATATCATATCTATTGTTTGGATAATTGTTGCAGAGTGACGGTTTAACTACTGTTAGGCTGGAGGCCTTATTTTATATACTTTGATAATTTACTGGATCCACAATCATATCTTGTGTGGAAATTGTTTTGTTTAGACCCTTTACTATAAGTTTTAGTGTTGTAAAACTCGTGAGCTATTTTTTTCTATTGTTTTGTAATTGTGCCTAGGGTGATGGATTTCTATAGTGGATTTTTGGATAGAATTTGTGCCCTGGACTCTATGTTTGTGGGCGAAATTTGTGCCATAGGCTCATTTGTGTGTGTTTTTGGAAAGAGAAGTGTTTATCCTGAAAATGGAGAAAATCACCAAGAGGGGGGGTAAATTAGGGATTTTGAAAATTCTTTTTCCGGATTGCTTTGTTTTCTAATACTAAACAGAGCTATTAAGAGTATTGAGAAGGAAAGCTTGACACATAAAATTTATATTGGTTCGGTCCAATCTTTGACCTACATGCAGTCCCCAGTCTCACTGGGATTTTTCACTAATCTAATCGATTACACAATCTGTAACTCACGAGTAATTCTCTCACTAGAATCTAATCCCTTTACAAGGTATAATCAATATCCCAATCTCCAAGTCTCACGACTTGAGATTCTTTAGAATGAATGATTTTACAATCAGATAAAAAAACTCTCTCTAAGAGTAGATAGATAAATACTGAAGCATTAAGTATCAATAGATACTTTACAGAATGAAAAATTGAAAGAATGGTTGTAAAACTTGAATGCACTTCATTTTTGCGGTCTTGGTTATTGAGAAGAATTGAATGCAACTCAATTTATACAAAGAGAGTGTTGAATGACTGTTGCAATCTTAATTTTGACCGTTGGTGCATTAATCTAGCTGTTGGAGTCACTTTGGTCTCTTCTCTCTCTACTCTTTAGTTAATTCTTTGTGTTTAGAGGATAAATGTTGACTTCTCTTGAGTTTTGTCCATTGGAATGTCAGAGACTAGTTTAGGTAAGAAGCATTTATCCATTTTCTATTATCCAGATGTTGTTTGTTCAGAATATAGAGAGTTTTCTATACTTTTCATTAAATGCTCTGACAAACTTTTTACTTGTGTTGAACCATCACTTTTAATTCTCTTGAATCATCTCTAAATCAACTGGAATTTACTAGCAAACAGGTTAAACATATCTAGAGATGTTGATGAATGATAATAAGCAACATATAGATCAAACACACAGTTTTTCGCAGATTCAGATAATTCAAATTTTGAGTCATGTGATATAGACTCGAGTCAGTTCATCAAGACTCGAGTTTATAGTTTACATTTAAATGCATAAACTTGAGTTATATATGTTTGACTCGATTTTTCTTTATACGAAGAAGAAAGTCACGATTTGAACTCTCAAACCTGTTTTGAATTGAGTCTAAACTTGAGTCATTAAGTGACTAACTCAAGTTTTGGACACTTAAGATAAAAAATACATTTCTAGTCCGAAAGCTCAAAACTAGAGTTTTCATACAAAACTAGAGTTTTCAAATGGTGTAGAATAATGTTCTCTGTGAAGCATAAACTCGAGTTTGTATGGTTTAACTCGATTTTCCACAAAAGCTTAGAAAACTGCATAGCTTATTAGATTGATAAAACTGGAGTTTTCATTTCGAAACTTAAGTTTTCAAAACCTTAGAATTATGTGTTGTTCTTTATAAGTCCTAAACTTGAGTTTGTGAAAACTAAACTCAAGTTTTCTCAAAGGAGAAAACTTTGTAAAAACATTCAATCAAATCCAAACTGGAGTTTCTAAAATCATAACTCAAGTTTTCACAAACTTATAATATTATATCTTCTGTATGTGATGAAACTTAATTTTCTAAAATTCTAACTTGAGTTTTCACACTACTTGGACAAACTTAGATTTCTTGATTTCTCAAACTGGAGTTTGTTAAAACTAAATTCTAGTTTGTTTTATATTTGGAAAACTTAGGTACTCTCTCTTTGTTACTAAAACTTAAGTTTTCAAATCTTGACTCAAGTTTGTCTTTATTTACAAAACTTGAGTTGCTCTTTGTTTAGTCCAAACTCGAGTTTTCTAACCAAAACTTGAGTTTGGCTTTGTCAGTAAGCTTTTTCTTCTTTTCAAAGACAAAATTTAATCTAGGTTTATAATTGTTAGTTATCATCAAAACCTATAGAGAACTAACATATCCATTATCACCTGTTAATTAAGTTTTATAAAACTATCATGATAAATTGTTGTTTATGAGAAAGGGTCATTTCACAACTCGCAAGCCATGATCTAATTTCCTTTATAAAACTATCACGGTAAACTTTGCTAAGTGACAATGGAACCTTAATTTTTAGTTCTGAACAAGATTGTTAGTTTTCATTAATACAATTGAGTTTGTTTAATGTGTGTATGTAATGTCAGTCTTATGCGTTAGGCAGTCACTAATAAGCAAGAGTTGTGATCTTAACTTACTAGAAAGGAGTTAAGGTTAGATCTCCATTAGACAGTGAGTGTTAGTAGAGTTAGTGCATCATTCTATCTAAAGCATAAGTTACAGGAATGTATTTATTGCACACACCATATACCTAATTTTACATGTTATTCCAAGCCTGAAAATCTATATAGGAATATGAGAGAAGTAGAGTAAGGAATGTAATTACAGGATTGTTGGAAAACTTTTGGATACATAAAAGGTGGGTTAGCTAAAGAACTTTGATGTAGCAATATTGTAACTTTGTGGAAGCATTTGTTGTAGTATTACTGCAACATTGTGATAAGCAATCTGGGGAAGAGTTGTAAATTAGGGGGAAATATGAGCCTTACTTATTTAAAGCTTGATATATCTCAATCATATTCATGCTCGCTCTCTTTATTTCCTTTATTAAAATTAGTAGTTCACATCAAACACTCATATTCTTATATATTTTAATCACACGATTTTTGAGGACTTCCTTGATGCAAAAGTTAGTAATATAATCTCTATGGGACAATACTCTATTCATCACTTTATTACTTGTTTGACTGATTCACTTGCCATAAGGGAATTTGATCAACAAGTTCTTGAGAAAAATCCTACAATGAGGCATATGAAATTCTTGAAAGGATGTCCATTAACAACAATAAATGGCCAACCGATAGGGTGTCATCTACCATAGGAGTAGCTTAAGTCCATGAATTAGATGCTATGACAACCCTAACTGCACAAGTTTCCTCTCTCACTAGTATGATCAAATCAATGAGTTTCCTTGTTGGAACACATTCATGGCAGCCAACACTAATATCCTGCACATACTATGGAGGAGAACATCTTTGAGCCAGCTAACCTAAAAGCTACAAACTATGTGGGGAATTATAACAGGAACAAGAATAACAACAACTCGTATTCAAGTACGTACAATCCAAGGTGTAGACAATACCCAAACTTCTCTTAGGGACAACAATATGAAGCTCCTTCACAACCTAACAAATTTCAATATCCTTCTAGATTCAATCAGCAATCAAGACAACCAAATGTGGAACCACCTACTTAATCATCTATTGAAGGCGTAATTAAATAATACATGGCCAAAAATGATGTATCACTCAAAGTAAACAAGTGTCTTTGAGAAATATGGAAAATCAAGTTGGACAGCTAGCTACAACTCTGAACAATAGGCGATTAGGTTCCTTACCTAGTGATACTGAAGTCCTTAACTGAGAAGGAAAAGAGTACATCAAAGCCATAGAATTGAGGAATCAAAAGTTTGTTGAGCAACATAAAGTAGTAAAAAGGCCTATTGAAGATGCCAAACCCCTATCATGTTAACCAAAGAAAGAAAGGGAAGCTACAATAGAAGAATAGACAACATAGCATTTTACCCCAAAACTGTAGAAATTGTGTAGCATACTTGATGCTATAGCATAGCATGCCAGAATTTTAGAGATCAGATGGTATACTTAATATTGTAGCAATGCCATAGTAAAAGTCAATAGAATAGAGAATTTTAAAAATAGTAAAGCTACCTCCACCTTATCCTCAGCAATTGCAAAAACAATCAAGGAAATTTTGAATGCTTTAAAGCAATTGCATATTAATATTCCCCTAGTGGAAGCCTTGGAACAAATGCCTAGTTACATCAAATTTATGAAAGATATTTTATCAAAGAAAAGAAGATTGTGAGTTTTTGAGATAGTGGCTATGATTGAAGAAAGCAGTGCTATTCTACTTAACAAGCTGCCTTCAAAGTTGAAAGATCAAGGAAGCTTTACTACATATGTGCCCTTGGAAAAAATTATTGAGGAAGAATGCTGCGTGATTTGAGAGACAACATAAATATGATGCATATGTTGATTTTTAAAGCAACTGGTAGTAGGAGAAGCAAGACCCACAACTGTGACATTGCAGCTTGCGAATTGATCTATTATTCACCAAGAAGAAAAAAAATGAAGATGTATTAATGAAGGTAGATAAGTTCATAATCCCTGTTGATTTCAACGTGATGGACTTCAAAGCTGACCAAGAGGTACCCATCATTATGAGAAGGCCATTCTTAGCTAGCTATGAGAAGAATGCTAATCAATGTGCAAAAGGAGGAACTAGCAATGAGAGTCAATGAGGAGTGAGTGACCTTCAACATCCTAAAAGCAATACAATATCCTAATGACATTGAAGAATGCTCAGCTGTTGATACTGTTGAAGACTTGATGCATGAAACATTCCAGGAAGCATATAGTCAGGATATCTTTGATATAATTCTAGTAGAATAAGTAACTCATATAGATCCTATAGAATATCTGAACTTTGTTGAGGACAAGTATCTAAATAGAATAAAGAAGATCTGTGTTGAATCACTAGAACTTAACTAGAATAAAAAACATGTAGCCAAACCTTTGATTGAAGAGCCATAGGTTATGGATCTCAAACATCTACTTGAACACTTAAAGTATGCCTACTTGGCAAAATCTTACACACTTCTAGTTACTGTTTGCGCACATCTTACATAAGAATAAGAAGCAAAGTTGTTAGCTGTGCTAAAACAATTCCAAAAAGAATTTGGATGAACAAATGCAAACATTAAGGGAATTAGCCCTTTTATCTGTATGCCAAAGATACTACTTGAAGAAGGGTACAAAAAATCTATAGAACAATAAAGACGTCTAATTCCTATAATGAAAGAGGTAGTTAGGAAGGAGATAATCATGTAGCTAGACACCAGTATCTCTTATCCTATCTTAGACAATGAATGAGTCAATCCAGTCCAATGTGTTCCTAGGAAAGGAGGAATTATGTGGTCAAAAATGAGAAAAATGAGCTAATTCCCACAAGGAAAGTTATGGGTAGAGGATATGTATAATTATCACAAGCTCAACAAGGCTACATTGAAAGATCATTTCCCTTTATCGTTTGTTGATTAAATGTTGGAAAGACTAGCTAGAAAGGAATACCACTGCTTCTTGGATTGTTATTTAGGGTATAATCAAATTGTTATAGCACTATAAGGTCAACACAAGACAATCTTCACTTGTTTATATAGAACTTTTTCTGGAGGGTGCCTTTTGGTTAGTGTAATGCTCCAACAACATTCCAATATTGTATGACATCCATCTTTTCTGACATGGTTGAAATCTTCATGGATGACTTTTTTGTATTAAAAAACTCTTATTATGTCTATCTACATAATCTATAATCTCTCCTCAAATGTTGTGAAGAAACCAACTTGATTCTAAATTGGGAAAAGTGCTACTTCATGGTGACTAAAGGTATAGTTCTCGGGCACAAGATTTCTTGTAAGGGAATTAAGGTAGATAAAGCCAAGGTAGTTGTCATTGAACAATTGCCACCTCTAACCACGATTAGAGGGATCAAAAGCTTTCTTGGACTTGCTGGATTCTAAAGAAGATTTATCAAAGACTTTTCAAAACTATCCAAACCACTTTTCTCATTGTTGGAACAAGATACACCATTTAAGTTTGATGAAGCATGTATGGAAGCATTTACTATTTTGAAATATAAGCTCTTAACAATGCTTATGATAGTAGCACTAGACTAGCAGCTACATTTTAAAATGATCTGTGATGCAAGTGATGTTGTTGTGGGAGATGTTCTAGGATAAAGCATGGCAAAACACTAACAGGCACTCAGATAAATTACACAACAACTGAGACTGAACTACTAGCAACAATATTTTCCTTTAAAAAATTCATAGCCTATCTTGTTGGCATAAAAGTGGTGGCCTACATTAATCACTTTGCCATCAAATATTTGATTTCCAAGAAAGATGTTAAACCAAGGCTCATAAAGTTGATTTTGTTGCTACAATAATTTAATCTGGAAATCAAGGATAGAAAAGGGGTAGAAAATCATGTTACTGATCATTTATCCAGACTCAAAGACCATGTGCTTGATAAACCTAAGATACTGATTTAAGACTTCTTCCCTGATGAATAGTTCCACTCTGTCACATGTGTCTCAATACCTATACGCACTCATTGCTAATTTCCTATTAATTGAAAGTTGCTATAAGAGATAACATATCATCAAAAGAAGAAATTTTTGCATAGCAGCCGCTAGTTCTTTTGGGATGAACTATATATGTTCAAAAGATGTCCTGTTCAATTGCTTAGGCGATGTATACTAGACAACAAGATGGAAGCCATACTGCAACAATGTCATTCCTCACCTTATAAAGGCTACTATGGAGGTATGTGAACCATAGTAAGGATACTGCAAACCAATTTTTATTGGCTTCGACTATTCAAAGATTCACATACATTTGTGTCTAAATGTGATAACTGCCAAAGTTAGATGTTGCTGAACCCTATCTTGGAGGTAGAAGTATTCAATATTTGGGGCATTGACTTTATGGGGGACCCTTTCCCCCTTCCACTGGAAATCAATACATTTTAGTTGTTGTGGATTATGTTTTAAAATGAGTGGATATAGTAGCTCTCCCAACAAATGATTCAAAGGTAGTAGGTAAATGTCTAAAAAAACATCTTCACAAGGTTCAGAACACCTAGAGCTATTATCAGCGATGAAAGAACACACTTCTCCAGCAAGCAATTTGAACATCTACTAGCTAAATATGGGGTCAAGTATCAGATTGCTACAACATACAACCCCAAACAAATGGAGAAGTTAAGGTCTCCAACAGAGAAATCAAGAAAATCCTAGAAAATGTGGTGCATCCCAATAGAAAGGATTGGTTCAAAAATTTGGATGACTTACTTTGGGCATACATAACAACATTCAAAACTCCTTTAGGTGTGTCCCCATACTAGTTGGTCTTTGGCAAAGCATACCATCTTTATGTGGAGTTAGAATGCAAGGCTTATTGGGCAATTTCAAAACTAAATATGGATGCCACAACAACTGATGAGAAACAGATGCTACAACTAAACAAGCTAGATGAATTCAAATTACATACTTATGAGAATGCTAAGCTTTACACAAAGACGGTAAAAACATGGCATTATAAAAGTCTCCTTTCAAGGAAATTTGAAGTTAGGCAGCAAGTTCTCCTATATAACTCAAGGCTCAAATTTTTCCCTAGAAAATTGAAATCTATGTAGTCAAGTGCCTTCCAAATCCAATCTACTTCTCCTCATAGGGCTATGGAATTAATGAACCCAAGTTCAAAATGAACCTTCAAGGTTAATGGTTAGATAGTCAAGCACTACTGGGATGAGAATCCGATCAAGGAAAAGACTCATTCATCTCCATATGCCTAATTACAGTACACAACAAAGTCAGGTTAAGGACTCTAAACCAAGCACTATTTGAAGGCAGCCCAAATTTTCTACTGTTTCTCTCTTTCTTTCATTATTTTTGTTTTGTAGTAATGCAAATAATATCAGAGGACTGGTTGAATAATCTTGAAGAAAGTTAAGGTAAGGTGTGGATCGTAACACATTGCACAAGGATTAACAGATGAAGCATATGCGATGTTTTCCCTAGGATTGTTGCAGTGTTGTTGTAACCATGCGTGCAATTGAACACCATTTTACCATATTGGTTCTTTTGAGTTTAATGCACCAGTATCTTGACTAAAGGCCAAGTGACTAATGGCCTACAAAATCCACCACAACATAACTTCCCACACAAAATTCTCTCTCTCTCTCTCTCTCTCTTCTTGTCCTTTCTCCTTATACCACCTGCCATAACTGACACATTTAAATCTAATTGAGCGCGCCTTTCTACCTCCATCCTTCTCTTCCTTTTCTTTGCGAACTCTTCCTCTTCCACCAGTACTTGTGTTACATGTTCTACACATCTAATGATTACTACTGCCTTTTCTCCGCTCTTTCACCCTTGTCTTCCCCATTATTAATGCCTCCACCTGCTCTAGTCTCTCTTACCTACTTCCCTTCTTTTTCGCTCACAAACTTAACTTTTATCCACTATCTCTACACACCATGCCTTGAGTAAAATAGGTCACTTGTAGGGGTTGATATTCTACCCTTACTTCTTACCCCCAAACCACCCCCAAGCTTCTCCTCATCCTCCCCAGCCTTCTACACATGTTTTCCTTAGGCTGATTGAATGGTAGCCTGGCTCACCCTTGGTTTTAGTCTACCATTTCTACCACCCTCCAACCCCGCCCTTGTTTCCAACTATGTGTCTCACCTCGCTGCTCTAACCTAAGAGATTGTTGCCATCTGCTAAGATTTCGAGGACTTCCTTACCCATAATTTGCCTATGGATAAGGGGCCACTTGCGCCATTGCCTCTGATACCCACTCTGCTTACCCCATAGTGTAGCTAGCTATTGCCTTTGTGCCTACAGCAGACCTTGCTCTAAGTGCCCCCGCTATGTGGCATGTCATTAACTTACCTTATGAAGAGTGCACTGCCTCTAGTGCCACTGTCTTGCTTGATGAAATCTACTAGCTGACCATTCTCTTTTCTTTACTAGCCTCCTTTGTTGTATAGTTTATTTATTGTTCGTCTATTTTGCCTCTGCTGCTCTATTGAAGTAGTTTCTTAAAAAAACAAAAGATCCTTTTGATGCTAAGCCACTATAATAATGTAGTGTTGTTAATAGAATTCTCTAGCATATCCATCCTGCTTTGATCCTTCTTTCCTTTTGCCTTATTGTTCTCTTATGTCCTTAACAAAGTACTCTTGTTTGTGCATTTTTTCACTTTAGCATTCGTGTTGCCTCTTATGTGATATTATATATTTGTGCTTGGTGAATTGGACACATCGCACACATATAGTTGCACATGAACTGTTTTGTTCTGTTTCTTTTTCCCCTCTATCCTGTTGTCCTTATATTTTTCCCAACTTTATTATTTGCATTAAGGGCACTGTAGCTTTCAAGTGTGAGGGAGGTTCTAGGCAACAACTATGTGTTAATTGTTATGATTCGACTGAACCCAAGAGGGGTTGAATTGGGTGAAGATAAAAAACTTGCTCCCTTTTAAAATCTTTTCGCAATTCAGTAAAATCAATTTGTAAAACAGGAAAGAGTTATAAAACCGTTGACAATCATTCATCCATAAATGCTGGAAATAAAGAGTTAAGGGAAGAGAGTTACAAACTCATATTTATACTGGTTCAATCCAACCGTGACCTACATCCAGTCTTCAGGCACCCTGAGCTTTTCACTATTCTCCTTGTTTGACCAGGCACAAGAGATAAGCCCTTACACCCCACAAGTTTATCCAGGCACTTGTGCAGCCTTTACAATCTCTCTCAGAGACTCACCCCCTTACTACCTGTAAGGTTACAATTAACACCCACTCAAGATTACCTAATCTTGAGTAACTCTCAAAGAGTGATTTACAGTAAAACTTCTCTCTAAGAAGAGGATAAATGATCACTGAAGCACATAGGAACTCATTTCACTCTCTAAATGGTAAACTCAAAAAACATTGAAGAACAGAGAGTAAGAGATTCAGCATTTTGACATTATGACAGTGTAAGCTCACTCCTCCTCCTTTCTGGGTTTTGAATCCAGTTCTATTTATAGATGAAGGTGTTCTGAACGTTGAAGAATAGAGTCGTTGTAAATAGATCCGTTTGAGAATGAAGCAGTTGAGAACTAGCCGTTATTTTGCTTTTTGGGACTTGACAGCTCAGCATTTTGGATCTTCATGTAATCCCACGTTTGATCATCTGAAACATGACCACAAATGATTTAAATGATGTTAAGAAGTGTTACAATTCATTTGGACAAACTTCTGGTTGATCTAGATCAAAATCGTGATTTTCAAAATCTTGAATTTTTTGAAGTTGCGCTGTAAACTCGAGTATTGTATTGAATACTGCAATATTGAGCTTGTTTTAATACTTCAGATTTGTCTCTGTCTGATCTATACTCGAGTTTTACTTCCCATACTCGAGTATTGAGGATCCATTAATGTTCATAGCTCTCTGTCTGAGCTATACTCGAGTATTCATTCGTAAACTCGAGTTTTCAACTTGATATGGCCCTTGGTTGCTTTTTGACTTGATACAACATCTAATTTAGCAAACCAATAATCCTCATACTGCTCCTTGGTCCTTCTTTCCAATGCAACAAGAATCAGATCTTAACTTGTTGGAATTCGCCCGTTATGATCCGTTGAAAGAAGATTGCTCTTTAACCATCATTTTCTCATCGTTCTGAATAGCCAGTCAACTTTCGAAGACCATATCTATCTTGTGTGATCTTCATTTTAGTTGAATCAAGTATTGATGGAAAGCCTTATGAGTCTTCTTTCAAATGCCACTGATTTCAACTCATTTTGATTTGTAGATTATGAGTTATACTCAAAACTCTGAAGCTCGCTCTGAAGTGTGGCGTTAACATTTGATCCAACTTTGGAAATTCAAAGCTCCTTGATCTGATCTTCTTTGAACTTAAAACTTTGTAAAGATGATGCACTGGATATCTAGTTTCAGCCAAATTTGATTTCACCTCAATCCGATGTTTGGTTCAAGAGATATCATCGATTTACCAGACCTCGCCCAAAGCTGAATGTGAAACAGAGGTGAACAAAGTTGCTGAAGGAACTGGAAACTCGAGTATTGAAAAGGAAACTCGAGTTTTGTCGGGTCTAGATGCGCGAGAGAAGCTGAAAACACCTGATATTCGAATATTTAAGTTCCATACTCGAGTATTGACTCCCATACTTGAGTATTGACCTCCATAGCTCAACTTTTGACTTGGAAACTCGAGTTGACTTCCAAACCTCAGTTTTCCAAACTCTAGTTTCCAAAACCACAGTTTCCAACAAATTTCTGCAGAAGCTTGTATACTCGAGTTTTAACCTGGAAACTCGAGTATTCTCTTCCAGAACTTGATTTTTATTAATTCTAACCTAGAATTGAACATCTCCATCCTCCATTTGATTGTGGGCACTTCTATAATCAATCTTGGAACTTGTGTAATGATATTTTCATCAATTTCTTCCTTGTTCCATCTTCCATCTTGATCAAACTTCATCATTTGTCTTCAGCTCATCATCTTCTTTAATATTTCCTCTTCTTCAATTCTTCTTGATGAAATCTCTTGATCATTCTTTATACTTCAAATCATTCTTCAGAGATAAACTTGAACTGATCTTGAATATTAATATTTCATACAATAAGCTCTTTCTTCTTTAATCTCTCCTCTTCTTCTTTTTCTTCTCTTCCTTATCCTCATCTACATTAAATTCAAGAATTCATCAATGGAGGAAGATAAACATATTACTCAATCTTTTTACTATTAAGAATGGCATATACAAGACATCATCAAAACTAATCATATCTAACATTTTGATGTGTATTCATGATTATTTGAAATTGAAAGTAGGCTTAATCTGATACCCATACTAGCCACTTTGTAAATTTGGGAAAATTTTCAAACTTGAATTTGTTTAGCAATCAAGCAGAATTAGTAGTATGGCAGAGAAAATGGTTGAGAGAATGTGTAGAATTAAGTTTTCTCAGGGGGATACCAGCTGTGTGATGTATATGGCACAATCATTATAAGGAGAAATTCAGAGAATTAGCTACATGGAAGGATTCTTAAGCTTTAATTCTCAAATTCAATGTGCATTCTCTCTAGCTCTAATGTTCTCTTTGATTTGTCTAAGTTCTTAAGTTAAAATCATTCTGCATGTGAGTGTATTTGCACATGATTGACCATTCTTCCTTCACCCTTAAACCCATACACAAACCATCTTCACAATATAATCATTGCAAACCCCTTTAAGCCTCACAATTTTTATCTATGGATGTCATGAAGTTCAAATATGAAGTTAGGTATGATAACTTAACAATGTTGCAACATTATGAGCAGAAAAACCAAATGTCATCTTTAAAGCTCTAAAGTACAATATTGAGGAGCATAAGTTTGTTTCTATTAAAACAATTTGAGGCAGAAGAGAGCCAAAGAATGATATGCATGACTAGGTCTAAGATGGTTTAATACTATTCTGCATGCTTATTTGAATTGCATAGCAACCCATTTCATCCTATCCTATATATTCCATCTCGGCCACACCAACATTACGTACCTTAAAGTCCTCTTGATGCATTGAGCTCATGTTGCAAGGTAGAGATTGTAGAGCTTTGACAAGCCAATGGAGAGTATAGACTAGAAGAGGGGAATGAAATAAGGTTCCCCAATGTGAGAGAGAGTGATAAACACTTGACGTGAGAGTTTCTTTAAGTCTCTTTGCAAAAGCTAGGCAATATATAGAGTTGAGTTTGTATTAGGTGGTGGGATTGTTTGCATACTAAGTCGAACTTGAGAGGGTGATAGGAAATGCAATACCTAAGAACATAAGCAATGATGTATAATTAGTTCTGCTAGCTCTTGTTCCCATCTGATTTTTCCCAGAAGTACAAAAAGCTAAGTGTGGGGGGTCTAGTAAGTCTCAATTCTGCTATATATTTCTACTATAATTTGACTGATTTCAATGGACTTTCCTTGATTGACATGTATTGGATATGAACACTTGTGATGGATTTCATGAATATGTGAAAATAGGGATTAGAACAGTTGAATGTATGCATTTTAGGAGTTATCTTACATATAGGCAGAAATAAGGCTTAAAACTGTGTGATCCAAAATTAACATATCGTTTCAGTCCCAATGTTGTCTCAATGCTACAACATTGTATAGATCAGTATCTGAAAAATCATGTTTCTATTATGCACTGATCTTTTCTTGAGAAAATACATAAGATAATTTCAAGAACTTAGGCCGGACATGAGTGGGCTTTAAAGTTGAAAAGAAATGAAAGATGGCCGCTTGCTTAAGGAAGAAGAAAATCAAAGATAGTGGAAAATCATAAAGATATCAAAATAGAATCTCGGTCATTTAAAACAAAATAAATCATGATAGAATCATTGCTCCATGCTTGACAGTAGAGGAAAGCTCAACTTATTAACGAACAGACTGGACGTGAGGCACAAAGACCTCAACCATAAAAGGAAAAGATAATCAACCCTAAAAGGGTGTGGAGATTACGTTTGAGACTATGAAAGGGATGATAGCTCGAGACATGCTAAACATAGAAAGCATGACAAATACTGAGACAAAAGGTTGCTGATCCAAAGAAGACGTGAAGCCATTATGTGACAAACGCTACAGTGTGTTGTCAAACTTGTTTGATAGACCCTGTTCTTCCCTTAGTTTCCTTTTTGTGTTTTTATGGATATCATGTTAGTTTCTATTGTATTGTACTCTGAAGCCATGAACTAATTTCCTTTGGCTGAGAGATAGCGAAACCTTAATTTGTAGCTCTGAACTACTTGATATTTTTTTATTAATAAGGTTAAGATATAAAAATACTCATGTGCTTTATCCGAAGGAGCACCTAATAATAAGTTCATTTTTTTAGTGCAAAAATGACTATGTGGTTACAATTTTGGAGCGAAAGTCATAAAAAACATTAGTGGAGAAGATGTCTATTATGTTGGTGTTAAATGTGCTAAGTTAGTATCTAGATGTACTAAAACATGGCAATGAGTGGAGCTGGCATTCAAACACTAAAACATGGGCAAAGTCCCTAACAATTGTGGTGCACAAATGAGATTTAATTGACAGATGCAAGCTGTGAGGAATGAGAAATCGAGAGTGAGCTCCATGGCATTGTCCATCAACGACGATAATAGGAGAAACTAGAAAGAGAGAAGGAAGGTGGTGTTGCTTAAATGACCTAGCCGTGAGTAACGCTATGAAGGTCCGACTCGGTATTGCCATCACAATTTGTTGACTTCTTGGTGGACATTATGATCAAAAGGAAGCCCAGGTAGGAGGTTTTATGGGTACTGCAATTACTACCAGATAAGATTTGTTAGATGTAGAATGATTAGCAATGGTGTGGGTTCTTGATTTTTAACAGTTGTGATGAAATTTCATAAGCTAGTGGCTATGGATATTTCAAATTGCATGGTGATGGCTTTAGGGAAAGGGAAAATGTAGTTATTAAAGATTTACTCAATGACATAGACAAGTTATATAAGGAGAACAAGCGACTTTGAAGAGGGAATGCGTGTGCAAAGTTGAATGAAGAGCATCGCACTTGAAGCTAAGGTGATAAAGCTGAAATCTGAACATGAAGTAAAAGAAAATGAAGTAAAGAAGGGGCAATTGAAGTTAGAATTTTCATTAGCAACATTGTTACTAACTTGGGTGTCGTTGATGGTAAAGTATTTGCAAGGGTGAATGTATATTGTTGTTATTGTCAGAGATTGAACAATGTTTAAGTGGTATGTAATATATTTGTTGGTGGTAATGTATTGTTAATGGATTATGTGTACCTATGTTGTTATTGTTAATCATGTCTAAAGTAGATGTTGGTGGCGTTTGTTGACATGATGTTTAAGTAAGGCAAAATGTGAATTTAGTAGTTCTTGTTATGGGTTGTGAGTGGATAATGAAGTACTAGAAGTTAGTGCAGCAATATATTTCTTGAGATCAAAATGAGACCAATTTAATTAGGCAATTTCTTTATGGGCATGATTTGTTGTAGAGCAAAGAGTAGTAGATGTTGGAATCAACATGTTTATAGTAATTTGAATTGTAAGGTTTCTTAAGATAGCTTCTAGAATTAAATTTTTAAAAATAATTAGATTTATTAAAGATTAAAAATTTAACAACATCATGAGATGTGAGATTGTAAGTTAGTTTATGCTCATCAGCCTCTTTCTTTATCACAACTAGAGATGTGAGATTGTCTTTGAATTCTTGTACAAATGTACTTTATGCACAGGAGAATAATTTCTTCTTTAACTCGTTCCCTCTCTACTTCCTGCTCTAGTTTGTATAAATTTGGCAAGCACAAAATCTGTGCTAAGCCCTTACCTCACCAACAACATTAGCAAGTCCCTTTTGAAGCATATTTATAACCACCATCAATTTCTATAAATTGTATTCAAATAGAGATTGATATGGCATGCTTTAAGTGTGAGTAGATATTGATAGAAAAAGTATATTCACATACGAAGTATATTGGTACAACAATTCAAAGCATTCATTTTGCGGACATTGTTTATATAATCTCACAACATTCATGATAATATCAAACAGAATGCCAGCATACTAAAGGCATATATTTGATATAGAAATATGACGAGGGCCTTTACTTAAGCTAGATAGATGGAGTAGGTTAACAGAATGCTTAAGCTAGATAAGTGGCATGCTACATTTGCTATTCTAAAGACATCCTTGTGAAATTTTATCAAACGTAGAAAATACCAATACCTTCATTGATCTCACAGCATTCATGATAATTTCATATAGAATACTTAAGCCAAATAGTAGGTTTGTTTGTTTTATCTCTTTGCAAGCATTCATTTTTTACTGTTAATTATCATTCCATTCTTATTCTAGAACAGATCTAAATATCAATTAGAATGAATAAATTACTTTTTGGCTGTTAATTATCATTCCATTCTTTTTGACTGTGTAAGCTAAGAAATTATATAAAGGCATCAACTTTTTATTGATCATGATATTAATTAGAGGCAATTAGTTTTGATTATGCTAATTAATATCATTTCTTTTATTTTAACCAGAATGAATAAATACAACTCATGGGAAAAATCTAGTGTGAGAGGCAATTAGATTTGACATATAAGTAGCAATATACTTAACTTGTCTACAATTACAAAGTTTTTGATAGGCTCCAACATAAGAATTATTTTGAATTTATAGTTTATATAATCTCACAACATTTAGGATAATGATTATGTTGAGTTCATAGTTTCTATAATCTCACAACATTTATTTTGAGATCAGTTTGATGAACTTAGGCATTTAAGAAACTTAACTTGTATAAAATTCAAATCAAAGGGGCCAAGGGACATAATTTTTGACAAATTGGAAACTAACATATTCAATTGGTGCCAGATAAGTTACCAAAATATATTAAGGAAATAGACAAGTTAATAGAGATAGAAAAAACTAAAGGAAGTAGAAAACAACTAAACAAGGAGTCAGATCTGTAATTACATTTTGCATATCAGACATGAATGTAACAGTCTTGCCATTGTCTAAGCCTAGAGAGTTATAGAGCCATTATAGGAACTAACCAATGAAGTGCATTTTCTTTTGCAACCAACCCAAACGCTAAAGGGTACAACAAGTCATGAACATCAATACCAACGACTATCAACAAAATTGCTCTTGATTTTTCTTTCAAGAATGTGTCATCCACACCAATCAATGGCCTACATCCTTATTTCCACCCATCTTATAGTCACAAAAAAGGAAATATTAATAAAATATATCAGACACATATATATTTCAACCATTAAACATCTTCTAGAATTATACCTTTGAAGCATTAAAATACAAGTACATCCTCTTGAAAATTCTTCATCTGTATTCCAATGCCTATATGCTGACCTTGACAGACACATTTGACCTAGGATTTGATATTTTTTTAACTCGTTGCAATATGTCTCCACTTTCCGAATTCATCCTTAAAATTGCCTTCCATTTCTTCCACTATCTTCTTCTTCTCCCTTTTACATTTATGTATACTCATACTCACCTTTAGATCCCCCTGCACTTCTTTCTTCATCTCTTTTGTCTTGAATTGAAGGGCTTCTTGCACCTTCTCCTTGAAATGCTCTCACAACCATATAGTTGAAGCTCTTGGATTCTCATACACATGTGCACACATATGTTCATAAGCCTGTGATTTCACTTACCACCCTGTTACTAGGCCATATATTGATGCATATAGTGTAAAGGGGCATCCATCTTTACACACTACATTAAAAGTCTTCTCATCACTTTAGACAATTTTCAAGTTTCACACCACGGGTGATAGCGTACTTATCTATAGCCTCTTAAGCTCTTTTTTGTCTTCAAATGTCATGCCAACAACAAAAGAAGGCCTAGTAGCCTCAACCTCAGCCTCATAAAGGGTAGTCTGCTCTTGTAAAGGCCTATCATCACTTTCACCGAATATAAGTGCTAATCCATCCTCATCTACATCACTATCATATTCCACATCCATCTCCCCAACTTCTAAATCATCAAACACACTTTCTTTTGTATCTGAACTACAACTTTGAGCCATATAAGTACCATCATCACTAGTATCATCATCATACCATTTAGAGCCTTCATCAATACAAATACTCTCTTCCTCATCCTTTAACACATCTTCATCTATACTTGCAACATTTTGTTTTCCTTTTTGAATCATATTATCAAACCAATCTTCATTGACTATGTCCATTTCCTCACTCACAATTATCTCGTCAAAACCAAGAAACTTGATATCATTATAGTCATCACCCCATCTCATTCTCTCAATCACACCTTCCACATTTCCTTTCTCTGTGTTGTCCTCATTCACTATGTCAGTTTCATGGACACTTTTTCCACCATTCCTACTGACTCTATTTTCACTTTATGTACCCCCAATAGCATGTAAAATACTATCTACAACAAATTTATGCCCTCTTTGCAATCAAGCCTTAGTATGTTCCCACCCTTTTATTGCCATTTTCATACTTTTCAATACTACTTTCTACTGACCTATCACACGTCTCTTCCCCATTGTCTTCATCTTGGATTATCATTTTGTCCTTTATCTTCGATGCCATGAACACTACACAGTACATAAAATAAATGAAATCAAATAACATGAGTGAGTGATAAGGCAAATGAAGACTTCAACACTGTAATTGAAAGTAAATCGATGAAACAAAGAATTGCTAATAGTCTGATACATAACAAGGTCAAGACCAAAGCAATATCTTCATCCATTAATTTGAAATCATGAAATTGCTTGATATATTATTTTGAAGTAGATTGATTTAAAAGTATCATGCAACATGTTGGTATATAATGGTTTTCTTGACTCAATCAAAGATATTGAAGAAGAAGAAGAAGAAGAAGAAGAAAGACAAGAAGGTGAGCTAGAGAGCCCTGAATTTGAAAGAAATTGTCCTCGTTATAACGGGGAAGAAATCATGGAATAATATACTATATGGTCATTGTCACAATGTCGCTTAAATACAGACGTAAGACCACTGCTTTTGTTTGGTGCTGTTTAATTACAAAATTAATAGCTATTAAATAATGTATGATTTTTTTTTAAGTTTATTGGTGTTCATTCTTGAAGATTTGACAAAACATGAGAGGTTGGCAACCATCTTTTCAAAAGTCCAACAGATTACATTAGCTCATACCAGTCTCTGTTTTTTAGGTTATGGTCAAGAGAAAGATTAGAAGGCATATTATTAATCTTAATACCTTACAATACAATGCTAACTAGCAGTGTACTATTTTTATTTGTGGATAGCAATAAAATACTATCAAGCTATATACATAATTTTGCGAATATTCTTGTGATATTGTTAGGACCTAGGATGAACCAAATAAGCAGGTGGTTACAATTTTGCGAATATTCAGGTGGTTACATTTTTTACAACTTTTTGAATGACATACTTTATGTTTGACAAATAATATTCGCCAATATATGTTAATATTGAATTGCAATCTATTGAGAAGTTATATATAGAATCAAACACAACCCTAAACTCTTATGTTTTGTGGGGCCCGTCAAAATTTGCAATTTTTTTGTTCAGTGAAAGAAATGTTTGAAGAAGCTTGAAGGAAGTATATAGAAGCCATTGTAGAGGAACTATAATAACAAATACAAAAAACTAAGAATGCAAATTTTTTTGGGTCCCAATCATTGCTTACCTAGAACAAATTTTTGTCGGTTTTTCCCCTACACATTCTGCCCCAATATTTCCCCGTTCACACACAAATCCTCTTTTTTTCTGCCACTCTTTCTCGATTCCCCACTTCCACAAACCACAATCTTCGGCTCACTCACTCTATTTCTCTTTTACGTTATCGTCATTATCATCTTCACTCACCAAATCAAAAAGCATCACACAAATCCTCTACTCACTCACTTCTAAATCGATTAGAAACTGTTGCATAAACCTTAGTTGTGATCATCGCCTCACTCACTCACGTGTTCAACGAAACCCTAGGTCAACCCCCTCATCCCCAATCGATTATTGTTCAACCCACGATTGAACCCTAGCTCACCATTTGGTTTCTTCCTCAGCGGTTTCTCCACGTCTCAATTTTAGCCCGAAGTCATTTTATGTTTTTAGGGTTCATTGTTTTCCCCAATTTTTTTTCATTGCACCGTCATATATACTAGTCAACAATTTTTGTTCCATTTTCCTTCTTCTCACTCAAATTCATCATGCACATCAACATTTTAGGTCAACCATTGTAACTTAATAGTTAATATCCTCTCTACTAAGGTTTTCTGTGACTTTCACTCCAAAGTTGTAACCACATAGTCACTTTTGGACCAAAATGCCACTTGGTATTGGGGGCTCCTTCAGATAAAGCACATGTGTATTTTTGCCTCTTAACCCTTATTAATACAATTAAGTTTGTTTAATGCATGTAAGTAATGTCAGTCTTGTGCGTTAGGTGGCCACTAATGAGCAAGAGTTGTGATCTTAACTTACTAAAAATGAGTTAAGGTTATACCTCCATTAGACAATGAGTGTTAGTAGAGTTAGTGCATAATTCTATTAAAAACATAAGCTAAAAGAATGGGTTTATTGCACACAACCATACACCTAGTTTTTCATGTTATTCCAAGCATGAAAATCTGCATAGGATTATGAGAGAAGTAGAGTAAGGAATATAATTACATGATTGTTGGAAAACTTATGTATACATAAAAGATGGGTTAACTAAAGAACTTTACTGTAGCATTACTGTAACTTTGTGGAAGCATTTGTTGTAGCATTGTTGCAACATTGTGGTAAGCAATCTAAGAAAGAGTTGCAAATTAAGGGGAAATATGAGCTTTGCCTATTTAAAGCCTAATATTTCTCAATCATACTCATGCTTGCTCTCTTTATTTCCTTTATTAGAATTAGTAGTTCACATTATACACTCGTATTCTTATATCTTTTAATCATGATATTTTTTATCACTTCCTTGCTACAGAAGTTAGTATTATAATATATGTGGGACGATACTTTATTTATTACTTTATTACTTGTTTGACTAGTTCATTTGACATAAGGGAATTCAACCAACAGTGTTGCTACTAGTACATACACTACCAAAAACCATTTGTAAGGGGGAAACCTTTAAATAACTTGTTAGCTTAAATGAAAATTAACATTGCAGCATACAAAATGGCATAGCTCCAAATAGAAATTAGGAGATTAGATCTGATAAGAAAAGGTCTTGCAAATAATTGCAACCATTTAACCAATGATTATGCAATTCCATTTTGCATATGAATATGAATATAAGCTATAGGATGTTCAACACCAAATCCAAGGGACATACAATGATCATTAAAAGCTTGCAATGTAAATTAACTAGCATTTTCAAGAGATATTTTCTTGATAGGTTAATCAAGGCAACATACTGTTAATCAAATCAAATGAGCAAGCAATCTCACAAACTCTAGGGTATAAGAGGATGATAAGCAAACATGCAACCATTTAATTGATGCATCAATTAAAACCATATGGTAACTAAATGGTTTACATGGTGGGTGTATTGACCTACAAATATCTCCCCATATCTACTTTAGAAAAATGAGAGACTTATTTTCTATTTTCCTTGGTGAGGGCTGAATAATCAACTTTCCCTTAGAAAATGCACCACATGAGAAATCATGGGATTGTTGCATTTGTTTACACCTTAGGGTATGCCCACATGAATTCTCAATTATTTTTCACATCATTTTTGACTTGCAATGGCCTAACCAGTTATGTCAAACATTAAATTTATTTGTAAGCTTCTATTTTAAATTGACTAATTGCTAGTTTGTATTGACAAACTTCTGGTTTAGCATAATGTGCATTTAAATTATGCTGATAAATATATAGTATAAGCTAGAAGAAAAAGCTAAAAACATTTCTAATATGCATTTTCTACCAATTCGACAATAGAGACATTCCTTGTTATTTTCATTTGTTGTTTCTATATGATATGATATCTATTTCTGCAAAATATCTTTGCAACTCAATAAGTTTCTTTTAGACGTGATAGAATAAATGTATTATCAATACATAATTTTATTCCTTTAGTAATAAAATTTAGCTCTTTCGGAGCCTTGAATCAAATTTATACTACCAAATATAGTCTAAACATTTGCCTCTCACATTATCAAGGAAGAAAAATATTTATCATTTTTAAGTATGGTATGAGATGTTGCATTATCAATGAGACATAAATCTTCAAGACTTATGTCAACAAAACTCATTCTTGGTTAAAAGAAACATGAGAATATAGAAAATCATAGTTAAAAATGAAATACATATGATAGCTAGTAGCAACTTTAAACACACTAAATCATAGTTGTTCAAATAGATAAAGATAATTAATGCTAAAAAATTAGTAACATCCAAATGGGTAGTATCCATATCCCATACTCAGAATTTACAGCCTTATCAACATGATTTATTTCAATGGTTGATCCTTTACTAAGGTGTTTTGGCATACAGTAGGTACGAGACCAATGACACTTACCACCATAGCGATAATATGGATTTTCATATTTTATGAATTCCCTTTTATTGTATTAGTATGAACTATGTTAAATATTATAAAATTTAAATTTGTGGCTTTTGTCATTATTGAAAAGAATTATTTATCTTGAATGTATGATCCTTGATTTTTCTATGCCACCATTTGCATGAAGACTTCAAAATTAAATATTTGACCGTTAAAGATCCCCTTGCTCTTTGGAGCACATTAAAGGAATTGAATAACCACCAGAAGATGATTATTCTTCCAAAATCTCGTCATAAAGGTAATTTACTGCATGAGGAAATTGGAAGCATCCATTTATAACGAGATTTTGGAAGAATAACCATCTTCTAGTGGTTATACAATTCCTTTAATTTGTTTTAAAGAGCACGGGGATCTTTTATAATCAAATATTTAATTTTGAGGTCTTCATGCAAATGGTGGCATAGAATAATCAAGGATCATACATTCAAGATAAATAATTCTTTTCAATAATGACATAAGCCACAAATTTAAATTTTATAATATTTAAAATAGCTCATACTAATGCAATAAAAGGGAATTCATAAAATATGAAATATAAAAACACAATATAATAACGCAAATGATAATAATAAGAAATTTGGAAAGACAATAAATAATTCATAAAGTAAGATGTTAAAATAAAAATTAAACTTTATGACTTCGAGCCATTTAGTTTTCTTAGTTTCAGGCCAATTAGTCTCATTATTTTAGGCCAATTAATCTCATAATGAGAAATTAAATCTATATGGCTTTTGGCATTTTATCTTCAAAATAAATAAAAGTTATATGGTTTCTAGCCATTCAATAACATGAAAGACGAAAAAGCATGTAACTTCAAGCTGTATAGTAAGGAATCAAATGAATATAAAATTGTAATTATTTAGAAGGAACAGATATAAAAATTAAAAATTAAAAAAAGTAAAATACCCCTATGAAAATCTTCTACATTCCCTCCTACATGCTCTCTCATATTTTATTTTTAAAACTAATACGAAATTTTAAATTTCACTAAATTAAATAAAAGGTCTATCTAATTTTCATTTTTCACAACTTGCATAGATATCTATAAAAAAAGATTCTACACTCTTTAATTTTGTCAAAATTATAATTTGTTAAAATCAACAAAAAAAATTTAATTAAGAATATATTTATATAATTTTGATAAAAAATCAAAGTATTTTATAATTTATAATATATGTTAAATTGAAAAATTTTATATGATTTATTTTCATTTTAGAAGAAATTTATGTCTCATTTCATTTTTTTTAAAAAAAAATGGGGTTAAGGTGCAGATTGGCTAACCATGTATAATGCTAGGAGCACCGGGCACAAATTTTTTTTGAAGGTATCAAAAATATCAATGAACAATTGAAAAGGAGCAAAAAATACCAATAAAAAATTAAAACTTCAGTAAATACACCAAAACCAGGATTGTGTTACTTTCATCAGAATTTATTTTTTCATTAGTATTTTTTAGTCCCTTTCAATTATTCATTGGTATTTTTGATATCTTCAAAACATTTTTATACCTGGTGCTCCTAGCGTAAAAAAGATCTACACCTTATAGTTATATCTTGAAAAAAAAATGAAATGAGTTTATTTTTATTTTTATAAAGAGATCTTAATTGATATCAACGTTGATACTTTATAATATAAATATGGGAACTTGATGAAATATTTGTAATTAAATTATCTATTGATTATATAAATATGGAACTTGTCATTAAAATTTTTTAAGAAAATATGAATTTAAATCATATAGTTAATTAAATAATATATTGATTTTACATGAGTTTGAAACATGGTTAAGAATTAAAATTAAAAAAGAAGATATTATTATACTACATTTGAATAATGGATGTTTTGATTTTTAATTTTATTCTTTTTTTTAATTTATGAATACAAGATATAATGTTGGAGGTTTGACTAGGAACAATTTAGTAATTTTAAATTTATATCATAATGTTTAATCCTTCTAAGTAATTACAATTTTTATGGTTCTTCTAAATAAATATATTTTTCTCTAGATCCTTCATAATAATTTTTCCTTCAATATAATGGCTCAAATGATCTCATATAGATAAAATAAAATACAGTAAAAGAGTGTAGATGAAATCATCAAGGAAACGATGATAAGATCATAGATTTGTTGGAGTTTTTACGCTGATAACGTGTTATGGAAATAAAAGATATCTAGGATAAAAGAGCAAGAGAGAAATAGTAGAGTAATTCTCATTCACTTGTGTGTGTTATAATGCTTGCACAAGACTTCTATTTATATGCCTTAATGAGTCTTGCATAAAAAACTATCATTAATAGGAAACTTAGAGAGCAAGTCTTGTTGGCTTGAAAAGGAGGTAAAATATAGATAAGAAGTTATTAAATGTAGCCAAATAGATACTAATTAGATTAAAAATAAATGAAAATCCACATAATTAATATCCATTACAATATTATCAATTTATACAATACACTATGATATATTGTGCAATGACAAGCATAAAGTTATATTAAGATTTTATCAGACCCTATCCTATTAGACCTTATCCTATAAAGGGCGTCAAATGGGCCTACATGTATACGGTAAAATATCAAAGGAAAATCTTCATCAGGGTCTAAGGTATGAAAATATTGTTAAAAAAGACCTTAAAAAATAATATCAGAAAAGACCCTAGAGCCTTTTTTGACATTTAACTTTTCTTAGGGTTAAAGTTAAATGTCAAAAAAGGCTCTAGGGTCTTTTCTGGTATTATTTCTTAAGGTCTTTTTTAACAATATTTTCATACCTTGGGCCCTAACGAAGATTTTCCCAAATCAATCCAAATTGCTTAACCTTAATTTTCTTTAACTAGACTCAATCTATAAATTATGGTTTAAAAAACCTATAAATCTCTAAGAAAGATAAGAATTTCATGTCAATGATATAACGCCCTAGTCTACCGTAAACAAGCTTCATTTCAACGTTTTTGACATGTTTAGGAGTATTTCAAACTGATTGGATGTACGTAAATTGTGAGAAATTATTCCTCAAAAAAACTGCCTACATTGTTGAAAAGGACAAATGAATATTACAAAAAACATGAGGACATTCGTTACAATGAAAAAATCATGAACTTTTGAAATTTGAAAAAAATCAAAAAAATTTAAAAGCCAAACATGAAAAAAAAAAAAATTGGGTGGACAAACATGCCCTTGCTGGAACGGGAGAAGGAGTGCCCAGCACCACAAAGTTTGCTAACAGGAGCGCCCAGCACCACGAAGTTTTTTCTGGACCAAAAATGCATACGAAGTTACGTTTTGGGAGCGCCTAGCACCACAAGCCGTTAGTTGACCAACTTTGACCGTTAAGTCTAACGGAAATGAACAGTAAATTCTCAAAAATTACAATTTTGCCCCTAGTTTTAAGCTAAAATTACCATTTTGCCCTTAGTTTTAAATAATGTTTTTTTAAAAAAAAATTAACCCCTCCCCCCGGTGGCCCTACCACCGTCGGCTGCCGCCTCCGGCAACTTTTTTTTAAAAAAAACACTAAGGGGAGTCTGATGGGCCCCACCACCGGCCACACCACCGTCGGTGGCTGCCCTCCCCACTGTCGGCTGCCACCTCCGGCGAATTTTTTTTGAAAAAAAACTAAGATTTTTTTTTAAAAAAAAAACTAAGGGGACTCTGGTGAACCCCACCACCGGCCACACCACCGCCGACGACCAACGGCCACCTTCAGCGAATTTTTTTTTTTTTAACCTTAGTTTTTTTAAAAAAAAAGTCACCGAAGAAGGTCACTTAGTTTTTTTTTTTTTAAAAAAAACCTTAGTTTTTCTTTTCAAAAAAAAGTCGCCGGAGGAGGTGGCTGCCAGCGGTGGGGAGGGCGGCCACCAGCGGTGGTGTAGCCAGTGGTGGGGCCCACCGGACTCCCCTTAGTTTTTTTTTAAAAAAAAACCTTATTTGTTTTTTTAAAAAAAGTCACCGGAGGAGGTTGTCAGCGGCGGGGTGGGTGGCTGGCGGTGGTGGGGCCACCAGGGGGAGGGGTTATTTTATTGCTTAAAAAAACATTATTTAAAACTAAGGGTAAAATGGTCATTTCAGCTTAAAACTAGGGGTAAATTTGTAATTTTTGCGAAGTTACTGTTCATTTCCGTCAGACTTAACGGTCAATGTTGGTCAACTAACGGCTCGTGGTGCTGGGCACTCCCAAAATGTAACTTCGTGTGCATTTTTTGTTCAGAAAAAACTTTGTAGTGCTAGGCGCTCCTAGTGGCAAACTTGATGTGTATTATTGCTCCTTCTCCCCTTGCTGGAACTAATCACTATAGACTTTTCAGACATAATTGTCACCAATAGTGAGATTTCCCGTCTCTTGTGGCAACAATCATTAAAGAACCAAACCAAATAGTCTAACTGGTCGAACTATGGGTCTAACAACTTAATTTGGATCAAACAACCATTTTCATTTGGTATTATTAACTTAGAAAAACTTCATATGTTACGGTATTATTATGCTGACAATTAAATTACGGATTTATTTTATATATATTATGATATATGTGTATAACTTATTTTTATCATCATCATCATCATCATCATCATTTAACAATTGGTTTTACCATCTAACCGGTTGGACCATAAAAACTGGAAACAACCCCCCCCCCCCCAAAAAAAAAACGGCTCTCTCCGGGCTCACTTGATACATTACTACTAAAATAGTGGATGACAATTTGTATAGTTCCTACGGCGAAGTGCTCTTTTTAAAAAATAAATAAAATAAAAATAAAAATTATTGTGGGTCTTAATGGTAATTATTATTTCTCCGTGACTTGTAATTGTCATTTCCCCTATTGAGAGGGAAACATCCACCGCCCTATAGTATCTAAGTTTGTTAGGACTTAGGGCACACATAAAAGACTTTCCACATGGTTTTGGCCTTTGGGGTTCACTTGGATTTAGATAACAGTACTCCCTATTTTTAATATAAGATATATTTAAGGGATTGATCTTAGTCTTAAATATAATATTTATATTTTACATTTATCATTCTTTTTCTATTTATGCTCCTAACAATAATCAAAGTTGAGAGGGAATAAGATAATTAACATGCTTAAGAAAATGCATGCCATTTTTTTTAACTAACTTAATTTTTTAATTTAATTAAATTAGATAAATATGTCTTATATTAAAAATTATGTTATTAAATTTAATTATGTACAATTCTACTTGAGATATTAGTGGAGTAGGTCAAAAAGGTCACTAGTTAGACGTTTCCTCCACTATAACAACTTAGTGGAGCACCCAAAAAATCTAAAAAAGAAAAAAACAAATCAAGAACTCTCTCCACTACACTTCTCATCATCTTTTCTTTTACTTTCTTGCAATGAATGATTTAGATTTGATTCCCCTTTTTTTCACATATATTGGAACAACGTTTGTTAGAATATTGAAACTGAATCAAGAGGATGGAACTTGAACTATCTAAATTTGATTCAATAATCTGTATGAAAATTGATAAAAAGGAGAGAAGTGGATATAATAAAAAGAGAGAAAATTCTTAATTTCTTCCTTCTAGCTAGTTTCATATTTCATTGAAAAAGTGACTTTGCAACTTTTTGAAAGAAAGTAAAGTTACAATTTATTTCCACACAAGTGATTCGATCATATTGGTCCTCTCTAACTGTTTTACTGAAATTAGGAAAACTTAGCTAACTCATTAACTTTGTCTTTGCTCTTTCAAATATAAAACCCTTACAACTACTTTACAATGATTAAGAAAAAAAAAATTTAAAGTAGTTTGTGTTGTTAAAATTATATATATATATATATATATATATATATATATATATATATATATATATATATATATATATATATTACTACTTTCCAATGTTATCCTTCAATTAATATCCACCATATTAATTTTTTTTTTTGTGAAACTATATTAATTATCTTTATGTCTTTCTTATACGATATGTCTCTACATTAGAATTGATAAAGTATTTGTGAAAAAAAGAATTTCTTACCACTATAGCACAATGATTTCCATTTATCTCAAATAATTCTGAAATTCCAATTAAGTTTTCAAGGATAAAAATGAAATTATATGTTGACGTGAAATGACTAAAGTGTTGATTGTGGCGAGACCCACAAAATCCCTCATCGGGTATTTTGTGAGGGAAGAGTGACATTAGGATATAAAAGGATCCCCGGCCTCCCACCTTTCCTCTCATCCAACAAGTATCTTCTCTTCTATAAGGCATTTTATATTTCATCCTCTTTTATAGTATTTCATTTGTAAATTATTTGGGGTTTAAATTAGATTTTGGTATTCATCTTATTGTTGTCTTATTTATTAGCTATTATTAGATATAGTAATTGTGATTTATTTTATTATTAAATGATGTCTAGAGACTTTATTTTCTAGTATTGTGTTTTTTTAGTATAATCAGTTACACTCTATATATCCCGCTTCCGCAACAATTGGTATCAGAGCTGATGTCCCATTTAAGTATGATCTATGGTTGCAGCATAGTTTGAACTTCCACGTCAAAAAAGAATTACTTCGACCTTTTGTATTGGAAGCTATTAAATAGTATCTAGAGCAAAAATGATGAACAAAAGGAATGAAGAATCAGCATCAAAGGTCAACAATTCATCGATGGCATTTTCACTTTTGATAAGAATTATGTCCAATGCGAAGTGTGTAATTGAAATTTTTGACAGATCGAAACATTTTGGGATGTGGCAAAGTGATGTTCTTGATGTCCTTTTGCAACAAGGACAAGACTTTGCTATTACATAAAGGAAACCAGACAGCATGGGGAAGATTGGAGGATCATCAATTGTGTTGTTTTGTGGTACCATTTGTTCATACCTTTTAAGAGAACATGAGTATCCACACACAAAGTAAACTTTTGCATGTAGACTATGGAAGATACTGGAGGACAAATTCTTGAAGAAAAACAATTATAATAAAATCCACATGAAGAAAAGACTATTTTGCTTTACTTCTATTCATGGTACCTAGGACGAACCTTCTTAAAGACAAGCAGAAGCCATGGCTCCCAAAAAAAAAATGTTCAGAATTCTTTTTTAAATTAAATATAATGTAAAATTTAATTTTGGCCCCTAATTTTTTTGTTAATCTAAAAATTAATATAAAAAATTTTTAATTAGTTAATAAGTATATATTTGTCCCCTAAATATTTATCCCAAGGTCTTCCATTGTTTGGCACCACAATAAATGATCATGTCACCAACTTTAATAAGCTGGTAACAAATTTGTAGAATATGGACATGATCTTTGAAGATGAAGATTTGGCCTTGATGTTGTTGGGATTACTTCCTGATGAGTATGAACACTTGGAGACTACTCTACTTCATGGTAAAGAGGAAGTATTTCAGAGAAGTTTGTTCTTCCTTATACAACTATGAACAAAGAAAGAGAGAAAAACAAAGAGGTAGAGAAATAGAGGTAGTTGTAAGAGAACGTACTAGAAACTAGACAGGATTGAGGTAAGGGTGATCCAAATATAGGTCCAACCCCAGTAAAGATGATTGTGCCTTTTGTCGAGAAAAAGGCCACTGAAAGAAGGATTGTCCAAAGTTGAAAGACAAAGCCAAATCTAGCAATGGGAATAATGGTATGGACTCAAATGTAGCTGACTGTGATAGTGAAAATTTATATTTCTCACTATCTACGATGATATCATCAAAACCTTCAAACGTATGTTTGTTGAAGTTAGCCTGTAGCCATATGTGTACTAACCGAAACTAGTTCACTGATTTTCAAAAAGAAGGATGTGGAGTTGTCAACATAGTAGATAACACTTCTCTTACCACATATGGCATTGATTCAATTCAATTAATGAACCATAAAGGATTTATCAGAACATTAAAAGATGTTCATTATGTATCAGATTTGAAGAAAAATCTCATTTTTGTGAGAACTCTAGGCCAAAAGGGTTCAAAATCACTGTAGAAAGTAGAGTGATGAAGATATTTTTTTGTGCATTGGTCGTGTTGAGGGTATTCAAAAGAAAAATAACATGTATTACCATCAAGGTAGTACAATTGTTGGAATAGCAACAATGACATCCAGTGATGATAAGGAGGTGGAAGCGACCAAGTTATGGCAATGTGCTTCGGGCATACTGGAGGAAAGTCCTTCAAAACTCTATCTGATCAAGGATTATTAAAAGGATTAAAAAAAATTGTAAATAAAGTTTTGTGAGACTTGTATAAAGGAAAACAAACAAGGGTTAAGTTTGGTATAACTATCCATAATACAAAGGATATTTTGGATTATGTTCACTCTGATATTTGGGTTCTTTCCAAAACACCTTTATTAGGAAGAAAACATTATTTTTTAACCTTTGTTGATGATTTCTCCCGAAGAGTTCTGGTGTATACGGTGAAGATTAAAGTTGAAGTATTGATTATTTTTTTTCAAATGGAAGGTGATGATACAAACACAAACTAGTAGGAGTATCAAATATTTTTCATATGGTTAATGGAGGAGAATACATGAATGATTATTTTCAGAAGATTTGTGAGGATGATAGCATCGTCAGACACTTCACCATCATATATACACCACAACAGAATGGAGTAGCATAACGCATGAATTGAAATTTGTTGGAAAAGATTCGATGTATATTGTCCAATGCTGGCTTGAGCAAAGAATTTTGGGCTAAGGCAATAACATATGCATGTCACCTCATTGATCGTCTACCATCTACTACTCTTGGTGGTAAGACACAATTGGAACAATGGTTGTGTTCGGTTTAACTGCATACTATAATATGAAAGAGTCAAAATTGGATCCAACAAAAAATAAAGGGGTTAAGGTGCAAAAATACACATGAACTTTTTCCCCAGGAGCGCCCAGCACCACGTGTTTTTTTTTAGAAAAAATACACATGTGGTTACCATTTTGGAGCAAAAGTCACATCTCACCGTTATGTTACTGTTCACCATCATTATGTTACTGTTCACTTCATCTCTTTTTCTCTCATCACGGTGAACAGTAAGTCAAAATTGAGAATGTGTAAATCAATAGTAACCAGCAAGTCAAAATGAACATTATTGAACATTGAATATTTAATAAAAGGTACAACCAGAATTTGTAATTAGGAGAAATTGAGAATGTGTAAATCTTGAGGTAGAGATTTGTTGATTGTGGCATGACCCACAAAGTCCCACATCAGGTATTTTGTGGGGCGGGGTTTTTTTTTTCTTTTTTTGGGGGGGGGGGGACCGGGGGGGTGAACCTTATGCTATACAAGGATGCCGCCCTCTTACCTTTCCTCTTATCCCAACATTTGTCTTCTCTTCTATAAGATATTTTGTATTTTTCTCTTCTCTTATAGCATTTCAATTGTAAGTTAATTTGAGTGAAATTGACTATGGTATTCCTCTTATTGCTGTCTTATTTATTATTTATTTGTTGATATTAGATATAGTAGTTGTGATTTATTATATTATTAAATTACGTCTAGAGATTTTATTTTTTAATATTGTGATTTTTAGTATAATCGGTTAAACCCTATACAATGGTGGATCTAGTTGTGAGTTGTTAATGTTGTGATTTTTTAATATTATTGGAGTGAAAAAATTTTAGTATAAGGATGCCGCTGAATTTTTTTAAGGAAAATTTTAAATGTATTTTAAAAATATATATATAAACAAGAAAAGAAAATAATATCAAAAAAATATTCATGAAATCAAGTGAATACTGATGATGTAATAAGAGAGGCAATTATTTTACAAACCTGTCATTTATAAAAATAAGGTTAAATGCGGTTAAAAATGCAGTTACATAAATTATAATGAAGGGTGGAACTCAATGAGTTCAAGTACGTACATATGTTTTATAACAAAAGTATATTACAATAAAAATAATTATAATGTCATTCTTCTAAGCTTTATTTTTTAGAATTCCATCATAATTGTCTTATTATCAATGTTATATCAAATACATCTTTTTCAATATAAAGCACTAAACAATCATTCAATCAACATCTAATTATGAAGTGCGGTTTTGATGTATTAAGGGTGGGTATTTAATTTAAAGGTAGACAATCATTTAAATATATGTATTAATTTATTAAAGAAAAAATCGCCAAATTCAAGTACCCAGATCTGCCTCTGGCTCTATATGTCCCGCTCCAACAACAGAAAGTGCATTTACCTTTTATTTTTAAAAAAAAAAATGAAGCTAACCACATCCTGCCTTTACTGGTCATGAAATTTTTTTGGTGAGCCGAGCGATCATGGGTTCAAAGTTCAAACCCTTTGGCCACCTTCGTTCTTTGTAAAAATATTTCATTTGGGATGTTGAATTTTTTAAGTAAATAAAGTAAGGAAATTTTTTATGAAAATTTTCCAAATACAACAAAAAGACATTGCCTCTACATTGAAACTTCTTGAAAGAATAAAAACTTATAATCAAATCAGGGGCATGAGTGGTGGGAGACATGCATTGAATCTCATGTTACATCCGACACATGTTTAACTACGGACTTGGCTTGCGTCCTGCTTTGCGTCCGCCGCGTGAAACGCTACCGTTTTTGGCTCATTTAACACACACTTGGTCCTTAAAAAAAAGAAAATCAGAGCACTGACTGTCAGATAGTAAAAAGATAATTCAGGATACTGAATGGTACTAAAAAAAATTCTTCATGATCTTGAAAAATTATTTCAGGATCTTGAAAAAATATTTTAGAGCATTGATTAGTACTCAAAGGATACTGACTAGTACTGTAAAAATAATTCCTGATATTAAAAAAATTATTTTCAGATCTTGAAAAATTATTTCTGATTCTTATTGCTACTAAAAATATAGTTTAAAATATTTTTTTAAGATCCTAAAATAATTTTTTTAATATCAGGAATTATTTTTACAGTACCAGTCAGTATCCTTTTAGTACTAATCAGTGCCTTAAAATAATTTTTCAAGATCATGAAGGATTTTTTTAGTATCATTCAGTATCCTGAATTATTTTTTTACTATCTGGAAGTGCTCTGAATTTTTTTTTTTTTTTAAAGGACCAAGTGTGTGTTAAATGATCCAAAAACAGTAGTGTTTCACGCAGCGGACACAAAGCATGAAAGGACGCAAGCCAAATCCTTTAACTACTTTTGACCAAAAAAAAACAAATCCTTTAACTACTTGTTCTAGGTTTTTTTATTTTATAATTACTACTCCCTCTGGTCTTAATTATAAGACATATTTAACTAATTTTGGGGAGATTAAGGAAGGGAGTTAAATTAGTTGATTTCACTCATTTTCCTAAAATGCCCTTAGATAAATTTTCAATGACATTAGCATACCTCCCCAACCTAGAATCTTCCTTTCCATGTTTTTTAATTGAAATGATGGTCTTACTATATATACATATGTGTGTGTACACACACATATGTATGTATGTGTATGCACACACATATATATCTACAAACCCCCCAACAAAAAAAAAAACACACATACACCCCCACAGATACACACACATATCTATACACAAATAGAAACCTCCACATCCCCCAACACACAAACACATGTATACACACATCCACACACACGTGTACATAAATACACAAATACACACACATAAGTGTATGAGTATGTAAACACACATATATATATTTATATAATGCGTGTGTATGTCTATATGTGTGTGTACATATATAAATATATATGTGGGTCTATGCATATATGTGTGTTTACACACACACACACACACATAAACTCATTGATAAACAAATTAAATAAATATATTTTTCTCTAGATCCTTCATCATAATTTTTCCTTCAATATAATGGCTCAAATGATCTCATATAGATAAAATAAAATACAGTAAAAGAGTGTAGATGAAATCATCAAGGAAACGATGATAAGATCATAGATTTGTTGGAGTTTTTACGCTGATAACGTGTTATGGAAATAAAAGATATCTAGGATAAAAGAGCAAGAGAGAAATAGTAGAGTAATTCTCATTCACTTGTGTGTGTTATAATGCTTACACAAGAATTCTATTTATATGCCTTAATGAGTCTTGCATAAAAAACTATCATTAATAGGAAACTTAGAGAGCAAGTCTTGTTGGCTTGAAAAGGAGGTAAAATATAGATAAGAAGTTATTAAATGTAGCCAAGTAGATACTAATTAGATTAAAAATAAATGAAAATCCACATAATTAATATCCATTACAATATTATCAATTTATACAATACACTATGATATATTGTGCAATGACAAGCATAAAGTTATATTAAGATTTTATCAGACCCTATCCTATTAGACCTTATCCTATAAAGGGCGTCAAATGGGCCCTACATGTATACGGTAAAATATCAAAGGAAAATCTTCATCAGGGTCTAAGGTATGAAAATATTGTTAAAAAAGATCTTAAGAAAAGTCAAATATCAAAAAAGGCTCTAGGGTCTTTTCTGATATTATTTCAAAAAGCGTTAACAACTATATTAGTTCAGTTAACAACTACCCATTAATAACTAAATCAGTTTCATTAACAATTAAATCAATATCCATTAACAACTATATAACTATTCGTTAACAATTACATTTTTATGAAATAATACTAGAAAAGGCTTTAAGGCTTTTTTGATATGTGACTTTTCTTAAGGTTTTTTTTGACAATATTTTCATACCTTGAGCCCTAATGAAGATTTTCCCAAATCAATCCAAATTGCTTAACCTTAATTTTCTTTAACTAGACTCAATCTATAAATTATGGTTTAAACAACCTATAAATCTCTAAGAAAGATAAGAATTTCATGTCAATGATATAACGCCCTAGTCTACCGTAAACAAGCTTCATTTCAACGTTTTTGACATGTTTAGGAGTATTTCAAACTGATTGGATGTACGTAAATTGTGAGAAATTATTCCTCAAAAAAACTTCCTACATTGTTGAAAAGGACAAATGAATATTACAAAAAACATGAGGACATTCGTTACAATGAAAAAATCACGAACTTTTGAAATTTGAAAAAAATCAAAAAAATTTAAAAGCCAAACATGAAAAAAAAAAAAAAAAATTGGGTGGACAAACATGCCCTTGCTGGAACGGGAGAAGGAGCGCCCAGCACCACAAAGTTTGCTACCAGGAGCGCCCAGCACCACGAAGTTTTTTCTGGACAAAAAATGCACACGAAGTTACATTTTGGGAGTGCCTAGCACCACGAGCCGTTAGTTAACCAACTTTGACTGTGGGAGGCATGCATTGAATCTCATGTTACATCCGACACATGTTTAACTACGGACTTGGCTTGCGTCCTTTTATGCTTTGCGTCCGCTGCATCCGCTGCGTGAAACGCTACCGTTTTTGGCTCATTTAACACACACTTGGTCCTTAAAAAAAAAATTCAGAGCACTGACTGTTAGATAGTAAAAAGATAATTCAGGATACTGAATGGTACTAAAAAAATTCTTCATGATCTTGAAAAATTATTTCAGGATTTTGAAAAAATATTTTAGGGCATTGATCAGTACTCAAAGGATACTGACTAGTACTGCAAAAATAATTCCTGATATTAAAAAAATTATTTTCAGATCTTGAAAAATTATTTCTGATTCTTGTTGCTACTAAAAATATAGTTTAAAATATTTTTTTAAGATCCTAAAATAATTTTTTTAATATCAGGAATTATTTTTGCAGTACCAATCAGTATCCTTTTAGTACTAATCAGTGCCCTAAAATAATTTTTCAAGATCATGAAGAATTTTTTTAGTACCATTCAGTATCCTGAATTATCTTTTTACTGTCTGGAAGTGCTCTGAATTTTTTTTTTTAAAGGACCAAGTGTGTGTTAAATGATCCAAAAACAGTAGTGTTTCACGTAGCGGACGCAAAGCATAAAAGGACGCAAGCCAAATCCTTTAACTACTTTTGACAAAAAAAAAAAACAAATCCTTTAACTACTTGTTCTAGGTTTTTTTATTTTATAATTACTACTCTTTCCGGTCCTAATTATAAGACATATTTAACTAATTTTGGAGAGATTAAGGAGGGGAGTTAAATTAGTTGATTTCACTCATTTTCCTAAAATGCCCTTAGATAAATTTTCAATGACATTAACATACCTTCCCAACCTAGAATCTTTCTTTCCATGCTTTTTAATTGAAATAATGGTCTTACTATATATACATATGTGTGTGTGTACACACACACATGTATGTATGTGTATGCACACACATATATATCTACAAACCCCCCAACAAAAAAAACACACATACACCCCCACAGATACACACACATATCTATACACAATAGAAACCTCACATCCCCCCCATACATAAACACATGTATACACACATCCACACACACGTGTACATAAATACACAAATACACACACATAAGTGTATGAGTATGTAAACACACATATATATATTTATATAATGCGTGTGTATGTCTATATGTGTGTGTACATATATAAATATATATGTGGGTCTATGCATATATGTGTGTTTACACACACACACACACACACACATAAACTCATTGATAAACAAATTAAAATCCAACAATTTAAGAGTTTTATTGACTGGAAAATTCTATGTACCTAAATGCATATATTTACCAAAAACTAAATACACTTGATAGAATAAAATAGAGGTGTTTTAGGAAGAAATTGATAAAAATTTAAATTTTGTTCTATAATTAGGACCAAAACCAACTCTCTAATGTTGTCCTATAATTAGAGGGAGTAGTATTTTAATAACAGTGATGATCTGGCACGTGTTACACGTGGATTCTTTTAAGAGGATCAGCTTTCTGTCACTCTGTATAAAGGTTTCATATCTTATCATTGCTCTCTTTTTGGTTCTTGCGCTCATCTGACCTCAAAGTCAAGCAAACTGTGTAATAGTTTAATGGTATTGATTTGCCAATTTATGCGTCTTTCATCATTGAACCATTATCCATTAAGTGGAAATAATAATGATTTTTATATTTGTAAATTTGGTTTATTTTGGTGTTGGTGATTTGCTGTGTGTTCAGTCCAAACAAGTATTAAATTCTAGTCTTTTTTGTCACAAAAAGTTTGAGAGATAAATCATATTACCAAACACGGAATTTGTTAAAACCATTTATGAAGCTTTTTTTATGTTATAGGGTAAAGTAGCATTAAACACCTTGCTAATATTTCCTAGTTCCATATATCCAACAATTTAACTTTATTTATGGTGTATCTATCACCTAGATTTTTCTTATTTTTTTTTATTTTTGGCTTCGAGCAATCCTAATCTCATTTACAGCGCAGCTCGCAACAATAAACCAATAAATAAAATTAGTATACTGAATGTAACTAAAAAAAGCTGGATGCACACAGAAAAATAACATCAGGGCTATATGCACCATTAATAAGATAAGAATACTAGATAGTATCAAAAAAATAATATTAGGAGGTTGAATACTGCTCTTTCAAATATTATACTGTTTTTAGTCTTTTTCTAAAAAAATTCTAAATAACATTTATTTTGATATTTCCTAACAATCTATTTTTCATTAACATCTCTTTATAATAAGAATACAAAAGTATATAGATATATTTTAAGGGTTTAATGTTTTTGCCTTCGAGGCATAAACGTTTTTTCTGCCGCACTCACATATAAGTGAGTGAGGCCCATTATTAAAAGAAGCAAGAGAAAAAATAAATAGACCTCACTCACTTATATATAAGTGCAGCAGAAAAAATGGTTTTGCCTCCGAGGCAAAAACAATAAACTCATATTTTAAACACCATGCATTATATAACTTTAAAAAAAAATGAGGTCCTTCCAATTTTTAAGGTTTTGTTTGGTAGTAAGAATATAATAATATCAATCAAGTTAAAGATTTACATTGGAAGAATTAGGTCTCTTGCTGACGAGGACAATCTAATCATGTTGCATTATATTAATGTAAAACTCCCAAATGTCAACAGTAATGTATCATTAATTTGCCATTTAAGAAATAGTGTGAACGTAAGAAAAAGAAAAGTTATCACTAAATCACAGTTGGGGACACTACATCACATCAATGTTAATTTAAAAGTATAGATTTAAGTAAATAAATTCTTAAAAAATGGTCCAAAAGGGTCTTTATCCCACTAAGCACTCAAATAAATAATAATACTAATAATGTTTAATAGTGGTCCATTTGGCCGCATGCTAGGTCACTGCTTATATGACCTCTCACTATAACTGGAGGGCCACCATTTGTGAGTTTGAAAGGCCTATGTCCCCAAATCATTCATTAAGAAAATCATCTAATTCCTTTGTTTTTATTTCCCCTTTTGAGACATTTATTCAATTATATAGTGCACGCCTAAAAGCTATGTCACTATATATATATATATATATATATATGGGGCCTCGGTGGGACACTTTGAAATGTAATTTTTGTTTACCTGTTTAAGCATTGAACCCGGCTATATATTGCATGAAGTTCAATTTGTGCCTATATATGGTACGAGGTTGTTTAGTTAATTATGGCTCTTGTATATCTTAGAGTGCAATGAAAGCACGTGCGTGGGTTCCTTATTTACAAAATGTATGTTACATGCACTTTTTAATTTATTTTTATATAATTGTATGTGATGCTATATATTGACTTAAATTTGAGCATTGTTGAGTTTAATTAAGACAACTTTCTTAGCATTATTTTTTGGTTAAATTATACAGACTCTCCCCTGAATTTTGAATTATGTATAAACAACTTCCTAAACTTTTAAGACTTTATATTGAAACCCACTTAAACCCTGTCATAATCTAGTCCAGGAAAAAAAAAAAAAAAAAACCATCGTAATTATATACCCTTTCAATAATATTTTGGTGTGTAATTAACCCCTTCAAACTTTGAGTTATATGCATACACGCATAATAGTTACCTGTATAACTATAAGAGTTTAGGGAATTTATTGTAAAGTTTCAAAGTTTAAGAAGCTTATCTATACATAAGTTCAAGTGAGGATGTATATACTTTCTTTTTTTTTCATTGACAAAGTTTAAGTTTTTAACCTTACTTAAAAATAATTGAGTAAGTTTCATTAGAGTGAACTGCTTGTAAATATTTTATTTTATTTGGTAAAAAAGGAATATATGCATCAAATTATGACTAGGATATCGTCATAGAAACTAGTCAGTCCATGTAGATATCTAAGTTTCAACTTACAACTATGTGAGGTATTTTCTTGAAAAAAATTGATATTATCTGATGTTCGATATATGTACCATCATTTATATTTTTGAAAAGAAATATATAAAATTAAGTTTATATATATATTCTTACTTTATAAAATTTATGTTTCATTATTTATTTAAATTTGAGGGAGATTTACTAACATAGAGTTGAGTTGGTTTAACGGTGCATTTAGGAATTTGGAATTAGATGTCTGATCATATTATTATTAAAAAACTTCAGCAGGTTTTTCGTCATTTTGCGCTTTTCTCCTAGCTGTCAGCGTAGTTGCGTGCTAAGGCATTTTCCCCACTTTTTAGGCTTTATTTGGGAGTTTCATTTTGGAGGGAATGGAAAGGAAAGGAAGGGTTTTGGTAGTCCCTTCCCTTGTTTGAGAGTTTTAAAAATAAGAAGGGAGAGAATCAAGGATTTTTACAAATCCTCCAAAACCCTCATTCTTCACAAAAATGAAGTTCCCCCAATATGAAGGGTTTTAAGAGGGAACATGGATTAATTATTTTTTTACCCTCGTTCAAATAAAGCACTCCTGTTATTTCTGATTTCTTTTCTATTCTTGGAATGCACACGAAAAATGTTTTTTAGAGAGAGAAAATACTTTTGTAGTGGAAAATATTTTTAGAGAGAGAAAATGCTTTTGTAAGGAAAATATTTTTAGAGAGAGAGAGAAAATATTTTTTTATGGGAAAATATTTTTTGAATATAAAAATTACGTAAATAACTTTTTTTAGAAAATTTAAATTTAAATTTATTTGTGAAGTATAATAATTATATTAATTTTTAAATAAAAGGATAAAATAGTAAAAATAACTCAATAATCATCCATCTTCCTCCCTTACTATTTTTTTAACTCCCAAACAAGAGAAGGAAATATCTTCCATTTCCCTTCCTTCTCCTCCCCTCCAAACTCCCTATATCTCTTTCCTTTCCTTCTCCTCCAAACTCCCAAACAAAGCCTTAATCTATTTTCTTCAATATCTACTGGAGAAGAAAATGATTGTCACACCCCTTAATATTTTGACATTTGTCATAGTAATAATGCACAGCTCAGTGGGTGAACAGAAATAATATAAACATACTAATATAAAGTACTTGATTACACCATAAGAATTCCCACAGGGTTTGTACATAATATTTACAAATGCCAAAATTGTATTATACAACTACAGATAGCCAACGTCAATACTTGAATTGGACTGGAACCTTTAATTGCCGGTATCTATTGCCTTCTCGTTGGAGCCGTGTCCACTGTGTCGATCACATCCTAAAAGGGTTGAGATTCATACGAATCTTAGTAGTAACAGTTAATTACTCACATAGAATACATACATTGAATATAGTAGTTAACCATCAAACGTACATACAACACATCAACATTGAAAGATAAACATGATATGCAACATCAACTAAAATCATAGGACTCACCGATTCTTTCCTACAGCACTGGGTATTCAATTGGGCCTCTGCCCTTCCCATCTGAATGCTCTATAGGTTTTGCAACCTAAGGATCCACTGGTCCACTAGGCCCAGTGGACCTAGTGGACTATCTATCTAAAGACTATCTATCTCATGTTTACAACACATATAACACAATGGTTCACACATGCATATAAATGCATAGATAGTATATAAGAGAAAAGTTACGATATGGTGGTCTTTCCAATTCTTGTGGTTATTAGTCCATTGGTCATCCTGGGCATATATCAAATCTTATAATTACACATTCACAGACGAGTGAGTTATTACATATCTAAATTCTTCACTATCTCAAAATACTAAGATTGGTTATCTTTAATATTATTGCACTAAGCTCAACATGTACCTAAAGAAGTCTACGCTAACTCTGAGTGCTTATCGTAACATTTGGAAGTTGACTTTGCTACCAATTGTCCTTACTTTCTTATTTTCGTACCAAAGCTAAAAGCAGACAGAATTTTCATTCAACTTTAAAAATTCATATATTTATGTACATATAACCAATTGTAGTGATTCAAAAAGTTATGTGACCACTTTAAGTCTAATTTTAGGAAACATTTCCTCCCAATGCCACTTATACTCACACTAATCCAAGATTCCTATTAAATCCTTATTGTCACAAAATCATCTTAGTTTTAAGTGTTTAACTTCAAAAATTCATAATTCTTATTGCACTAGTCCAAATGGCACAAATGAACTATCCAATTAAAGCTTGATAAGTCTGTTGTGGACTGTCGAAATGGGCCGCAGAAAGCAAGGCCTAGTAAGGAGGCTTTATGACAAAATCCCCCTAATCAGGTAAAGTATCAATTCCCCTATAATCATGCTTAGTACAAGTAGTGGAGCAGAGATGGTCAGAACGTGGAGGTGCACTACTTACAAGCACTCCAGTGGACTGAAACCCTAGGTAATCTCTATAAATATGAGACTACCCACAAGGTATGGGAACTTTTTCATCTATTCTACATTTTATTTCACTATGCACACACCTCACTCCATGTAGCACAGTGATCCTCAGAAACTCTGTGATATCTTCCCCATAGGTATCGTTGAGTATTCTTCTACTCCTAGGGTTCCCTTCCATTATAAGCTTCTGGGAGACAAAATAGATCCAACATAAAACTTACACCAGTCCTTGGTGACTGGACACTCGTGTTCTTATAATAGAACATTGGCGTGACTGTGGGGACCGTTAAAATTCGATTCCCAAAGTAAGATCGTTGAGAATGGCTAACTCTAGGAGCCAAAGTTAGGTTTCCTGTCAGGATCCACCAATGTAGCAACCACAGCAAAATTCTGATCGACGCGGGCAACAGGAGGATTCTGTGGCTCCTTATTACAACCGAGTTGAGGTTGAAACGAAGGACGAAATGGTCGACACTAGGACCTCTCCAGCGCCCAGTAACCGAGTTATACAATAGATACAACCATTGCTCCAACCGTAAAACCCTCCACTAGAATTCCAAATCGAAAACCCCGACATTCATCACCCGCAAAACGTTATGGAGACACTGTTCAGGCGAACGGAGGAAATGGAAAAGCGCAACAAACTGCAAAGAGAAGATGATATCCAACGTCTGCAAGAAGATATAGAGCATCGAGATGCTATTTGGAGGCAAAAGGAAGGACGGAGGCTACAATAAATGCTGGCTGATAGAATGGACTGAGAAGAGCATGACGACCAAAGTGCCAGTCAAGGTAATGCTAGGAGTAACTAGGCCTTGGTCCTTACCCAACACATAGACAGGGATGTTGCTAGTCCTAGCAGGGTAAATCGACGGAATTCGTCACAAGTGAGTGCCGGGGTACCCTACCCCGATCACGGAAAGGAAAAGATAGATGGACCAGACCGAGGTAGAACTCGCAAAGAGGAGATACAAAGGATGCGGTGGCTGGAAGAGTGTGTAAGGCAATTGGAGGGCCTAGCGCAAAATGACGATCGAGATCCTAGAAACCCAAGAAGAGTTAATATTACCACGGCCGCTCAACAAGAGACCACAAACACGCCTCGGGACAATACTGATCAGAACAAGACAAGTGCTACGAACAAACAACCCTTGGAAGGCCGAGATACCGACAAGGAAAATTTGATGCTGGCATCGCTGACCAATCCGGACGCGTCAGCTAATCGACTCAGTGGAGGGATACAAGGCCCATTTTCAGACGAAATCAGGACAACGGTAATACCCCAAAGGTTTTGACTTGAGAGATCTACCGAAGTATGATGGGATACAGGACCCGTAGGTTCACCTTAATAACTTCAACATGGAAGTAATAACAAATGGTGTCATACAAAGTAAGAAATTATAAAATTGTTTTAGACATCAACTATCACCACTATTTAATGGACACTTAGTCTTTCTTGAGGTCTATTTGGTACGAGGGGAGGGAAAGAGAGGGGGGAATTTTTTGTTTTTTGTTTAAGTGGGATTTTAAAAAATTAGAAAAGTGGAATTTAAATTTCTTAATTAATTTTTCTTACTATTTTATCTTACACCTTTCTATTAAAATTTTATTACCTCGTTCTTAAAATTTCTTAAATCCAACTCGTAAAAATTTTGTCTCCCCTTCTCCTCCAAATCTTTATAGTAAATTGAACCGTGTTTTTAGGGGAACATTACAACATTCGGTAATTTAAAATACCTCTTGCTCATGCGAAAATAATTTCAGAGCAAAAATGCCCTTTAATATCTCACTCACTTGTACATTTATAACATACCTAACACTATGGAATCAAAGTAGTGTAGGCCAACTTAGTTATTAATAAATTACATTTTATATATAAAAAGTCTTGAGAAATGAAAAAATAATAAATGTTTAAGATATTATAAACCACGTTTTATAAATTATTTCAAAATATGCATACATATTAAAGTTCCTAATTGTATGTAAGTATTACCTAAAAAACCCAATTAGTTGACTAACTTAGAGATATAGAGGAAGTTAAATAAATAAATTATAGTGTATATTACATGGTATCTATTAAATAATTAAATGTATCATTAGATTATATATCAGTTTGTAAGTAAGACAAACTCTTATAAAAAAAATAAATAAATAAAGACTTTAAAATAATTTATTTAGTTTGCTTAATGGTATTCCAAAATTTATCAATTAACTAGATATTATATCAGTTTGGAAAATGCATTTTGATCAATAATTCAACTACGTCATTAGTTTGGAGAAAATTAGGGATAAGGATTAACGAGTCTGAGTCAAAGTCTTCTTTTTCTTTTCCACAACTGAAAAGTCATAGCTAAGCATTTTAATATGTAAGCATTTCATCATCAATTTATCCCCCCCCCCTCCAAAAAAAAAAAAAAACCTACATTATATTCCCTTTTTTTAAACGAGTCCACTAAATTATATTAATGTCTAATAAATTTAATATTTTATTTATTTGTTTATTTTTGTCCCTAAATTTAAATTTTCATTTTGAAATTATTTTATTACATGTCATTTTTTATTTTAAGTTGTACAAAGCTTTTCTACTAAATATTTGTATTTGTTAGAGTTAAAAATTTGAGAAATTATTATGAAAATAACATTTGAATTAGAAAGAAAGGTTAAGGTGCAAAAATAAGATTTTTCTCTAGGAGTATTCAGAACCATGTGTTTTTTTTTTGAGCAAAAATACACATATGGTTACCATTTTGGAACAAAAGTCACATCCCACAGTTAAGTAACTATTTACCGCCATTATGTTATTGTTCACTTAATCTCTTTCTCTCTCATCACGGTGAATAGTAATTTAACGGTGGGATGTGATTTTTACTCTAAAATGGTAATCATATGTATATTTTTGTTCCAAAAAAAAGCTTGTGATACTGAGCGTTTATAGGGAAAAAACTGATGTGTAGTTTTGCACATTAATCCTAGAAAGAAATAAAAGTAAGAGGCAAAAATGAAAGAACTAGTATTAAGATATTCCTTGAAATTAATGAATATATATCTTAAAATAAAATGAAACAAATAAATTAAAATCTAAAAATGGCATTTACAAAAAAGTTAGAAATTAATTTTGATAACTCACCTATAATTATTTATCTCTTGCTCAAAATAGAGTATACAAAAGGAAAAGAAATAGTATAGTACAACATTAGGAGAAATACTAACACACTCCAGTAGTATCATGTCATCTAAATTTTATATAATAAAAATATAACAACCCAGATCATTTAAACTTAATTGTCTAAAAATTCATCTAAAAAAATTCAAATTTTATCTTATTATTAATAAAATATATCTTAATTTGAGGAAAAAAAAAATTAAGCTAAAATGATCAACTAATATTTTCTTAAAAATAAGATAAAATTTACATTTTATTTCATATTTATCATCGACAAAGTATAATTAAAATGATATAAATTATTATATTTTTATTAGGTAGAATTCACACGTCTTACTTCTAGAATAAGTAAATGCTCTCAAAAAGAGTAAAAGCCGATGGTCTGCCATTTATTAAAAGGAAAAAAGAAAAAAAAAACAAAAAAGATAATCCAAATCAGACCTACGATATGCCTACACCAAATGAAAGGTCCAGATTCTTCAGCTCTCATTCAATCTGACGGTTCAAAACACGTCTTTGCTAACTGCACTTATCGATAAACAACGGTCTCCAAATCTCCACTTGTCCTCTAGATAAAGCGTTATGAACGCCCTGATCCAACGGACCCAGCTCATTCCCTTCCAAACCTCCAAAACCGCTTCTTCTTCTTCCTTCCATCCCGTCGGAGACGCGGCCACTCGCCGGCAGATCAACTCCGACCTTCTAACCGAATATACTTTTCCATCCACCAGATACACAAACTCCAAGTTTAATTCTCCGAATTGGGATCGGATAACAATTCGTCGAAAATTCCTTCAAGTCAACGCATGTTATTCCTCCGTCTCATCCTCGCCCACGACTTCAGAGACATATTTGTGTGCTGAATTTGAACGACTTATTTCATTCGTTTTAGTTCTTCAGAAAAATATCTCGAACTTAGGATTCGTTCTCAATCCAATTTTCCGGAGCTTAAACTATTGTCCGGAGACATTCGTCAATTTAAATTTTAATAGAATTGCATGATTCAACAGTTTGAGGCACTGGAATTCTCGTTTCTGATACCGAGAATCACTCTCGGCTGTAGTGCTTAAATTTCAAGCTGAGTCGATTGATTCGAGTTTGGTTGAATCGTCGATGGCGGACTCGGATAACGATTCCGGAGGTACTCAGAACGCGGCGAATGCGAACAGCAGCGAACATTCGCTGCGAGAGCAAGACCGGTTTCTACCAATCGCGAATGTGAGCAGGATCATGAAGAAGGCTCTTCCAGCTAATGCGAAGATCTCAAAGGACGCTAAGGAGACAGTACAAGAGTGCGTATCGGAGTTCATAAGCTTCATCACAGGCGAGGCCTCCGACAAGTGCCAGAGAGAGAAGCGGAAGACAATCAATGGTGACGATTTGCTGTGGGCAATGACGACGTTAGGATTTGAAGACTACGTGGACCAGCTCAAGATATATCTCCAGAGATTCAGGGAAATGGAAGGCGACAAGAGCGTGGCGGCGCGTGACAAGGACGGCGGTATTGGAGGCGTGAACACTGCCAACAGTGGCTTCGAGGGCGGAGTAGGTGGTGGAGTGTATGGTGGTGTGGGAATGATGATGCATCAGGGACACGTGTACGGCTCTGGAAGGTTTCATCCAATGGCTGTAAGTGGAGGAAGTGGTGGTCCTGTGATGGGTAAGAGTGGGCCCAGTTATCCCAGTGCCGGATCTAATGCAGGTAGGCCCAGATAGGTAAAAGTATAGTTTATGGTTTCAATAGTTTGTGTTGTTGTATTGTAATTTTATTAAGAGTTGTTGTTGTTGTTTTTTTTTTTTTTGGATATAAGTTGTTGTTTATTGATTGGTGTTTATATTGTTATAAAGTAGAAGACACTATTGATTGATTTTATTTGATAGTACTGTAACTGTTGCATCAAAGAAAATAGTGCTTCTTGCTTCTAGTGCAGCTTAATATACACTCTCATGTATTTGAGTAGGGTGCTGTCCTCTTATGTTGTTAATTTAAGAGTTAATTGAATTTTTTTAAGATTAAAAAAGCTAAATATGTTACTGAATCATAACATATGATGTGTGTCATTAGATTATATATAAGTCTATAAGCCAAGCAAATAAATGTAGATTAAAATGATAAATATAAATATTTTAATATTCATATCGTAGTTGTAGGTGCCTTCTAACCTAATGACATAAGAGCTCTCTTTTAAGTGAGAGGTTATAGGTTCAATCTCACTTGTAACTTCAAACGAGTTGAGCCTACCTCTCTAATAAATAAATAAATACTCATCTGGTTCTTTATATAAAACCTTTTTCTTAATCTCTACAAAAAATTAACAGGAGCTTATATTAAAAATCAAAGGTACTAAGTATAACTTCTTTAATCTTTCAAAAACAAAAAAAATAATAATAATTAACTGACTTTATATTAAAGACCAGAGATAGTAGTTGTATTAGTTTCATCAAACACTATCATTCAATAGATCTCAGCATATTAGATATGTTGTAATCATATATCATATTCTCTGTTCCAATTATAAGGATTTTTTTTTTTAAAAAAAAGGAATGAGTAATTCTTATTATAACTCTTTAAGTGATAAATTAATTGCATTTTCTTAAAATTGACCTTGTTTAAGTTTGTTGAAAATACCCTTATTTATTTCTTAATATGTAATTTATGTTTTTCAATATGAGTAAATTTGATATTTTTTATATTCAAATAAATTTAATGACTTACTCATCTCTTCTTAGTACGTTATGGTACAGTGGTTGGACATGCTTTGTATAATAGGGACAAGAGTGTGTATAACTAGCAATATGAATGAATGAATATATATATATATATATATATATATATATATATATATATATATATATATATATATATATATATCTCGAGATTACATTTGCATATGTGTTCATCTTCTTCTGTTTTCTATTTTTCTCCAAGTCCTCATTTGGATAGTTGGATATGCTCTCAATTATTTTGTGATAGCACAACAATGAGAAGATAAATCTCGTTCTCCTTTACCTATATTAGGGGTATTTCTTTTCCTTTTTCTTCATATTTAACTAATCATTTTTGGTTTAACAAATAAACTATTGGAAATGCATTCCAATCATGGCAATCAGATTTTTTTTTTTTGTTACATTCCATTTATTTCTCCTTTGTCTATTTTATAACCTTCAGGTTTGAATTTTTTTACTTTTTGTTTATAAAAGTTTAGATGAGCTGGTTACTTGAATTTGTTATTATTAGTATAGTGATTTAGATTGCAATTTTAGTTATTTATTCGAATTTTGACGAGATGCTTTTTTTTATTTTATTTTATATCAATTGCAATGATTGCATCCAAATATAAAACTAATGAATAATAAAAAACTGACTTTGATACAATGACTCTAAAATATGTATTTTAGTTCTTCCTTGTAATATGAGACATATTTATTTCATCCAATTAGGTTAAAAATATTTGTTAAGTTAGTTAATATAACATGTATTTTCAAAAACTTACTAGTAATATTCCTTAATTCTCTTTACTCTTTAATTATTATTGAAGGATCTCAATAGAAGTAAATTTTTTAAAAAATGACAAATATAGAAAAAAAATATTTAATATTTGTGACAAAGACAAACTCCTCAAATATACTGCATATTTAGAAATTGAAGGAAGCATTGTCTCTCCCCTGCTAGGAACACCTCTCTTTCTCTTGTTCTTTTTCATATGTCTTTTAGTTTCTTAAAATTTAATATGGGAAAATTCCTGAAAATGCATTGAAAATTACAAAAAGACAAATCAGTTATTTCAATATACTAATTAAATCCATACCATTACTATTGGACTACTATGAGGTTATATTATCTTGCCAAAAAGACATCCTTGCCCCAGAGTAGAAAGAGAACTAAGAGGATATATAGCCTTGATCCCATTTTTGTCGCAACCCAGCCACGGCAATTGAGAGGGTGAAAAGCAAAGATTGTAGAAGGCTCTATCTTCCTGATGCCCTTTGTGTGTCCGCCGCCATAGCCATCTCCAACATTTGTAAGAAGACGACTGTTTTGAAAGTTGCTACCATCTTCGTCAGTTTCTCTGTCATAAGCTTCACCAAATATCTATCATTTCACCTCTTTGCGTAAATTATGTTCTTTGTAAATGTTGTATATGCATTTTTATGTTATCATATGTTCTTCTTTGTACTTCTTTCTTTTTTTCCTCCCCAAAATGTTGAAGTTTGAAAATACCTTTGAGTGTTGAAATTAATGTTTTCATTTTAAGATTGTATCTGCAAAACCTTTCATAAGCATTATGTGCGTTCTATAGTTTCGCACAAACTTTCATTTGGCAGTTGCCCACAATCTCTTAGAGAGACCCAATACGGATGGCAAATAATGTAGAAGAATGCGAGTTTCTTGTGAGTTCTCTAGCCTTCTCTATCTTTTCCAAGCCGTTAATCCACTTCATCGTTGACAGTAGACTTAAGTCAAAATCTTGGCTGTTGTTCTGCTAATCCCCGCCGTTGGTTTCAATTTCTCCCTCTTTGAAGGGATGTCTGGTTCAAGGGGAGAAAGTCGTGCAAAAAATTAAGGGTATATTTGGTATGAGGGGAAGGAAAGAAAAATGACCCCTCCCCATTTAAAATTTTGTGGATTTTTGGGTAGGGGGCCAAAATTTTAAATCATCCTCCCCTCTCATTTTTCTTTTTTCTTTTTTGGTCAACATCCCCTCCCCTCTTAAACTAAACAACGAATGATTTTTTCTCCCTCAATTCTTTCTTTCTAATAAACCAAACAATGTAATATACATTTCCCTCCCCTCAAATCAAATACACCCAAAGTGAAGACAAACCAAGCAATCCAAGAGAGGTACTTTGGCAGCCGTAGAGGCGGTGAGGTGGTTGTCGGAGGGAGAAAGAAAGAGTAAGTACTTACTAATTTAGTGATGAGATAAAGAGAATGGAAGAGGGAGGAATTAGGGAGGGTGTAGTAGTAAATTAGTAACATTTAAAAATTCCAATGAGATACTTTAAGGCTGATTTGGGATTAGGATAATTGGACTCACTAATATGCATGGGTTCCAAAAATTTTGACGGTATTTATGTGGGACATTCCCATTAATATTTACAAGTTTAAATTTTTATATTGACTCGTTTAATATGAGTTACAAATTAATATTTAAAAGTCAAACTAATATTTATAGTAAAATTAAGTTACTTACAAATTAAATTAAACTTGTAATGTTTACCCAAAAAAAAAATTAAACTTGTAATATTAAATTTCTTATAACTTAGGCTAAAGTATATATTTAATACTTTAAATTTAGATCAAGTTTTAATTTAGTCTAAAAATTTTATAAAACGTATTTTTAGTCCCATAAACTAAACAACGTAAGTCTCATTTAATAAAAAATGTTGACTCAACAATTTAAAATGATGACTGTATAATTAAAAGCTGAACTTGCATTGCACCACTCGTCAAATTGATTTAATTTGCATTTTTTAAAAGTATGCCTTTTCCTTTCATTTCCCATACTCTCTCTCCCCTAAACCAAAATTAATAATAATATAAATGGTAGAATATATTGTATGTTTGTCATAAAAAACAGAATGTTATGTGTAACATGAAATACAATACGTATATCATATTTGCTCAAGTTCCAATGTGAACATTAGAGCTGTCAAAACGGGTCAGACGCATTGGGCCGTCACATGGAAGTTTTTCTTATTCCGGGTCCTAGAGGGCCGGCCTTGTTAAGCCTTGGCCCTTCACGGGCTAGCCCTGAAGAGCTGGGCTGACCCTGATTGACAGCTCTAGTGAACAACCTATGTTATTTAGGTCTAATCTCACAAAAATAAAAATAAATTAAATCCTCTTTGATTCTTTCTTGCAATTTGAAAAATCTCCTATTGCATAAATAATAAAAAACAAATATTAAAAATTTTGAAAAAAAATAATAAAATAAAAATTCCATTGAAGTTGTTGTTCATAGATTAGGAAATGTGGTTTTTAGTCAATATTGTAGAGAAAATTTAAAAAAATAAAATTAAAAGAGAAACTCCCAATTGATGATGATTTGGTGTCAGAATAGGAAATGTCAGATTAGGTCATTAAGAGAAAAATTAGAATTCAAGGAAAAAAAAATCTCAAATTGATGATAATTTGGTGCCAAAACAAGAAATGTCACCTTGGGTCACTAAGAGAAAAATAAGGGGAATTTTTTTTTTAAAAAAAAATCCCAAATTGATGATGATTTGGTATCACAATTAACAGGAAATATCATCTTAGGTCATTAAGAGAAAAATAATAAATAAAAATAACAAGAAATGCATTAACAAGGTAAACCTTAAAAAATGCCTATGTGAAAATAGATCAGACCACAATCATGTGGCTTGGCTTACGGCTTGACCTATTTATTAAAAAGGTCAAGCCAAGGCCTATATTTAATGGCATAAATGTATAAATAGGTCAAACCTATTTTATTAAAGTCTAGCCTGTTTATAAAAAAAAAGATTATTATATTTTTATCATATATGTATATACATGCAATATTTAATTTATATGTTTTTTTATACTCAAATTTATATGTTTTTCGTTCTTATATTTTGATTTTATTTGCCAATCATTGTTATATTGTAGTTTTTAATTTAAAGTTATAATAGGTAATTATTCTGTTACCCAGAATTATTGATTGTTTTCTATTCAACCTTCCTCTACTCAAACTCAGATCAGATAGTCAGACCTCACTGTCATCTCATCATCTTTTCCAATATTTTTGTTCATGCTTGGCGCTCGCTATTCCTCTCGTTCATTCTGTTGCAACCTAAAACCTCTCTCTATCCTTCATGCAAGACATAAAAGCTTATTAGCAACGCCTCAGATATCTACCTATATATATTTCTTTTCCACTCAAATATTTCTCACTACTTCAACAAATAGAAACCGACGCCGACTCTATAATCTCTTGCCAATATAGAAACAGACCGACACCGTTTGGCTTGTTCTTCAGCACAAGGCAATAAGCAAAATGTACATATAATCTATCCTCTAAAGGGATATCTCAAACCCATCAACCTCAGAACCTGGGTTTGCTTTCTACTAAAAAGTGGAATAAATCTGATGAATCTATTTTAGGTTTGAGATGAACCATATTCTCTACGGCGGGTCCAAAGTGCAACATCATATACTTTTTATACTAAAATAGGTGACGATTTATATCGTTTTTTACTTTTAAACAGTGTAAACTCATTTTTTCTTGTGTTTAGGCGGATTGTACTTTTTATATTTATAATATACTGTTTTTAAGTAAAATTTTTTAATCTGTTAGGTTGATATGAAATAGTATACTGATAAGATGATTCAAAGGAATTCTTAGCCCAGAACAAGTTAAATAATAAGCTTGGTTATTATAATTAAATTCCTATTGATAAACAGTTTTTATGGAAAAGAACTAACCTCCCCAGAAAACATAGTTATAAGAAAAGGTTCAATAACAACAATTAAGGTCTGACACTTTTTTTAAACATAATTACAGTTGTATCTCACAGGTTTCTACTACTTTCTAAGACACAAACATGAAAGTATTAATTGAATGAATTGGCACTATCCACTATACAGTTTTTGTTTCCTGAATTTTATATAGTCTATAATTATTTTGGTTCGTTATTTTTTTATATAGAACAAGTCTCTATAATGGATAGCCTCAACAACAACACAAGTAAATATGCTCCTCCTCAACCTCAAGGACATCAAACTAAACAACAAATTAGTAGGCATGTGGCAACTCCTTCAAATGATGCAATGAACATTAAAACATTAACAACAAAGCATCTCAACCAGTATAGTAATTGGGGGTGAAGAAGATTCTGTTTACAAAAAAGCGGCCAAAAACTTCAATGGTATAAAAAGATTTTGAAAAAGTTCAACTTACTGATGGTGTTAAAAAATCAATGTGTTTATACTGTAAAGAAAAGCTAGCTACTGATGGAAGGGGAGCTAGCACTAGCCGTCTTAAGAGGCATTTGATAGATTGCTTTAAACATAGGTTCTTTGTTGAAAATGAAAGAAATCACTAAGAGCGGGGTGAATTAGGGATTTTAAAAAAAAACTTTTGAATTCTTTTTCAAAGCCTTTTGAAAGTAAATGTTAAGAAGGTAAGAGAAGAGAAGCTTGAGACACGGAATTTATACTGGTTCGGTCTTAACCTTGACCTACGTCCAGTCCCCAGATATCTTCTGGGTGTTTCCACTAGTTCAACAGATTTTCAACTACAACAATGTAGACCAGACACAATCCTAATCACCTAGGACTTGCTCCTCCTTACATTTTATAATTGAACAACCCAACTCACAGGTTCCACAACCTTGAGTTCTCACAAACAAATGATTTCAAAAATTTACAACCTCTCAAAAGAATGGATGAGGATAAACACTGAAGAACAGGTTGAAAATAACAATACAGACTTAAATTTCAAAGTATAATCAAGATAACTTCGTTGTGTGTGTTTTGCTTTGAGTTTTCACAGCCTTTTATAGACTGAATGGATGAGCTAGTCGTTGCAATTCTTTCTCTAATGTTCAGCTGCAATTCTGGAAAACTGGCAGTAGCATATTTTGCTCTGTTCTTTGAATTCTTAGCTGGAATCTTGGAATTTAGTTGTTGTAGAAGGTCTTCCAGATTTTTAGTCATTCCTTTAACTCAATTTGACCGTTTGAGATGATTCTTACGAGTTACAACGGTCTGAACTGAACATCTGGGATAAGGGAGAAGGATCGGCCCTGTTCTAGGTTTGTCATTTAATGCATTTATCCTGGATCATGATCTCACCTTGATCTTGGCTAAACCTTATCTGAAAAACATTCAAAACTTCATCAAGGACATTAGAAACAATAATATCATATGAGGAAATAATTTCAGGAAGACCCATTAAGATTTCGCAGATCAACATCATTTGATTTTTCAAAATCCCCGATGCAAACTCAAGTTTGTCCTTCCAGACTCGAGTTTGGGGTTTATCCAGAAAGCATGTCTGTTGATTAGTGGTCTAAACTTGCAGTCTGTAAAAGCTAACTCGAGTTTAGCTTTTACAGAGAGAACTATCGGGCTCTGGACTTGGGATGGAATTTTGGTCAGGAAGCTAAACTCGAGTCAATTAGTGACCAACTCGAGTTTGGGTCTATGTTTGAAGAACAAGCCTAAGTTCGTGATTTTCCAGACTGGAGTTTAGGGTCATAGACTGGAGTTTGTAGTGTAGCCAAGTGAATGATCTTTCTGTATGGTTCAGACTTGAGTTTGGGAAGCAAACTCGAGTTTCAGTGACTACTGAAATATTTGAGGTTTATCTGGGTCAAGTGCAAACTGGAGTTTGGAAGGCCAGACTAGAGTTTGAGAGTCTATTGAGTTTTCTGGGTTCTTTTCTGTTTGGTCTAAACTCGAGTTAGGGAATCTAGACTCGAGTTTGGCTTGCTTGGAATTCTGAGTGCTCTCTGTATCTTCCAGACTTCAGGTTTGATTTGCAAACTGGAGTTTAGCTTAATGTGAAAATTTTGGATTCATTTCTGTGTCTATACAAACTCGAGTTTGTCTATGCAGACTCGAGTTTGGCTTTTATGTAAAATTGAATATCTTTCTGTCAAGTCTCAAACTCGAGTTTATATACCTAAACTCGAGTTTGCCTTTGACAGTGAGATTTTCATATTGCCAAAAACAAACTTCATATCAAGTTTACAATTGCTAGTTATTATCAAAACACATTGAGAACTAACATTTGTCTCTCGACAAAATAAGCAAACCACTATACAATTTTTACCAAGTACTCTAATGAAAGATGAGAGAAATCTTAGCTACCACTAATATTATGGTATATGAGTGTCCTATTAGCATGGTGGAAGATGATGTTTTGATATGGGCCTTTGAATATGCAAATCCGGATTTTAGAAAAGTCACTTATAAGATTGTTAGAAGTGATTGCCTCAAAAGTTTGAAGATGAAAAGAATACTTTAAAAAGATATTGAAAAAAAGTAAGGTAAGCGTTACAGCATAAATGTGGAAGTCAAGTCATCAAGTAACTAAATATATGGTTGTCACTTGACATTTTGTTGATGATATGTGGAATCTTTAGAAGAGAGTTTTGAGTTTTTATTAAAGTGTGTACTCCAAGACGAGGAGTAGATATAGCAAATGCAATTTTCAAGTGTTTGAGATCATGGGGCATTGAGAACAAAATATTTTCGGTTTTTGTTAATAATGCTAGCTACAATGACACTTGCTTAAGAACTTTTAAAGAGAATTTGTTATTGAACATCAAGTTGGTACTTAATTGGCCGGCAACTATTTCATGTTAGATATTGCGCACATATCCTAAATTTGTTAGTGTAAGATGGCCTTAGCATTATTAAAGATGTCATTCACAAAATTTGTGAAAGTGTAACAATTATGAATGCCTCAGATGCAAGGCTAAAATCTTTTTGTGAAGTTGTAGAGTTAAGGGGTTTGAAAGAAATGAAGTTTATTATTGATTGTCCTACAAGAAAGTTGTGTATGGTTGAAGGAAGAGAAGGTGCGACGGAGATGAGGAAGCCATTGTTGACACCAAGGGTGTAAGTGAGGGCGGTTAAGTGGGATGATTTTGTAGTTGGAAAGCGACGGAGATTGTAATCTAGAGAGAGGGAAGCGAAAGTGGTCCAGCGATTGAAAGATTCAAAATCAGATTTCAAATTGCAGATATTCTGAACAAAAAGTTCAATTGAAATCCACAAATTCAGAATCTAGGGAATATATCTACGATTACACCATGGTAAAACGAGGATCATGTAAAAATAATAATAGCAGTTAAGATTTCTCTCATCTTTTCAATGTGTTCATTAGTGTTTATCATGTTATCTTAGTCCTCACATTTTTCTGATGTTTTTTTTACCAACTCGAGGGCACTAATTTAATGAATATTATGTGTAGTTTTTTCTGAGCTATATTATATTGATGATAACTCTCCATATTTTATATATTTAAAGTATATTTTGAAGATATTTGGAGAGTTATCTAAACAATTTTGAGAGATTTTTATGAGTTTATATTATTATAAGATCAAATCAAAGTGGTGCATCACTTGTGGGATTTCAATTTAAAATAATAGTTTTTGAGTTTAAGAAATAAATAATAGTAATTAGAAATTTTAAAAAGAAAAAAAACATAAAACTATATAAAAAAAGAATAAATATTTTTTTCTATTATTATTATTATTGTTATTATTATTATTTAATCTCTTGCACCAGGAGGGAAAGGAGCACTATTGTTATTTCGGTGGCTTTGCTTCGATGAATGAAAAAATGGAAATTGGGCTGATTGATTGAAGATTGAAGAGAGAATGGAAATTGGGCCCACCGATTAGAATTGAATGGAGGAAAGAAGCCCTAAACTAGAGGAATAAAAAGAGTTGCAAGCCACAAAGAAGAGTGACACAATTGGTTAAGGCATCGGTCTTTACCCCCAAGAGGGAGGAGGTTCGATTCCCATTGGTCGATGTGAGGGCCTTTTTGGTGGGCGATCTGTAAGTATCTTTGTAAGCGCTCTTTAAACCTGAAGATATACCCTGATCCTAATGGGTTACTGGTGTCTATCCTCATCTAAACTTTTTATTACCAAAAAAAGAGGCGCATGGCTGGAGAATGATTTAATTGGAGCTGGCCCACCAATTCATTGAATGAATTAAGAAAGGGAATGAAGACCTAAAAGAGAAGACACAAGCTGACGGCTGGAAAGGAGAAAAGAGGCAGCCACGCGGGATAAAAAAAAAAAAAAGGAAGCACGAACAGAGACGCACGAGGCAGAAACGAATAGAGAAAATTCAAAGGACGGAGAATGCGCAGAGAGCAGCCGCCTGGAGAAAACGCGAGAGATCAATTGAGAAGGCTGAGAACACACAATTGAGAAGGCTGAGAACACACGCAACGGCTGGAGAACAGAAGACCAGACGGAGACACAGGAGAACAGCGAGACTGAGGGTTTGAAGCAGTAGCATTATTCCCTTCCTTGCTTTACTTTATTCATCTCCATTAATATTATAATTTTTGATGTCAGAGGTTGCTGTGTTCTGGATTGAAGCCATGTTTGGTTAATTTATTTTGTAGTCTAGAGTAACTATGAACTTGTTAATGGATTAAACTTTGTTTCATCATTTAGTTATAATTAGTATTAATTTTGGTTGCTTAATCTTCTTTAATTTTATCTATTTAATGACTGGCCATCATTAAATATGAATTTGAGAATTAGAATTTACCTTGACGAAGGGGATTTTTAATTAGGCTCTGAGTTAAGCAATATGGGATTAAATTACGATTTAATTTGCAATTAGGATAGATATATATCTAATAGCCCCATATAATTGTAGAAAAGTGTGTACGAATTAAATTGCCTCTTAAATAAATTTGTTAGACATAGCAATTTCTATTTAAATTACGATTTAATTTGTAATTAGGATAGATATATACCTAATAGCTCCATATAATGGTAGAAGAGTGTGTCCGAATTAAATTGCCTCTTAAATAAATTTGTTAGATATAGCAATTTCTATTTAAGATAGGGCTATAAGTGGACCGACAGACACTTATAGCTATTTATACTTGAGATTAACAAAATTGATATTAAGGCTAATTAAATTAGTGAAATCAAGGTTTATGAAGTTAACAAGGGATTAGTGACTCTGGGTTGCTTATTTAATATTTGTGGTAGTTAATTTTAATTTCTTTTCATTTAATTAAATTCAATTTAAGTTGCTCAATTTAAATAAAAATGTAAAATCAATGCTTAACCAAAGTTGTGGATACTAAGTCCACGTGAGAACAATACTTTACTCACTCTTTATTACTTGATACGGCCAGTATACTTGCGGAGTTATAAGCTATAAATTTTGCCCTATCAATTAACATTGTTTGTGTGACTCAAAAGTAGGTTTCAACTAGATTTGGAGGATCGGCTCTAGAAGTTAGAAATGGAATAATATAGGGTAAATGTGCAATTTTACACATAACCTTTACCTCGAGGAGCGCCTAACACCATAACCTTTTTTGAGAGCAAAAGTACACATAACGTTATGTTTTGGGAGCGTCCAGTACCACGGGTCGTCAGTTGACCGACGTTGATCGTTAAGTCTGATGGAAATGAACAGTAACTCTGCTGAAATTACCATTTTGCCCCAGTTTTAAGCTGAAATTACCATTTTACCCCTAGTTTTAAATAATTTTTTTTAAAAAAAACACTAAAATAACTCCTCCCCTCAGTGGACCCCACCACCGGCCCCACCGCCGGCGGCAGCCGCCCTCCCCCCACCGCCAGCGACCTCCTCCAGTGGTTTTTTTTTTATAATTTTTTTTTAAAACAAAAAACTAGAATAACCCCTCCCCAGTAGGGCCCACCACCGCCACAACAGCGCTGGCGATCATTGGCCGCCACATCCGGCCGGCGGCGTATTTTACTTTTTATTTTTTTAAAAAAATTATTTTAAATAGTTAAGTAGGCTGGGTTGAGCTAGCTAATTAGTTATCTTATCTATACGATCATCATTCTCTGGTACCAACAACATAATACAGCACTAGTTATAATCTTATGTTAAGTACTTTATATATATGAGATGATTAAGGTCAAGAGATTCAATATTGATCTGATCTCTTCATTTTCTCTCTTTGATCATCATCATCATCATCGTGAAAGAAGAAAATATATATATATATATATATATTTTATATATATATATATATATATATATATATATATATATATATTATTCTGCAAATTGCAAATGGAAAACGCAATAGGGTATTAGAAAAAGGGAGGTTGGTTGAACATTCTGCCATAACGGCCGGCACAAACTTTGCTTCTTGTCGGCTTAGTTTGACGACATCTCTCCCTCAAAAAGTTATACGTACATACCTATTCTAAATGTGGTTATTTAAACCTCAATCCCGCTGCCTGCTTCCATCCGCGAGCGTGAGAGCTTAAGAGGAAATGTTCTCTGTTTTTAGTTTTGAAAACAGAGGAAAAGAGAAGGGAGACAGAAACAGGTATTCAGAGAGCAGCTGAGAGGCGAGGAAGAGAGAGTGAAAGGACTGAACATCATCCTCTTCCTCTGCTAGTGCCGACGAGAAACAGAGGTTGAGAACGGAGGAAGTTGGAGGGAGAGTCGGAGAAGGAGAAGGATTGACTATTACATGCAAGCTTGGATTTTAGTCAAGAAAAAGGGAACTGAAAACGAGATGAGAACAGAGGCAGAGACGGTGAAAACGTAAGTTTGATCAAGGTGAGTTTTGAGCTCTCTATCTCTAGTTCCTGCACGTTGGTTCTTGCTGCTTGGGTTAAAGGAAATTTTCACTTACAGTTAAACAGAACAGAAAATCAGGAGGGAGGGGGCTGTCATCGGTCATTCTGATAAGAGCGTGTTACCAGCTGTGAAAGTGAATTTTCTGTCATAAAAAGAAAGGAAAAGAGCCAAAAAAAAAGTAATATACTAGCTATGGAAATTAAAGGCATTTGAAGGGATAGGAGATGATGTTTTGAACCAATTATTTTGGATACCGATGCTGCTTGGATATTGTAAAGTATTTGAAAAAAATTATAAAAAAAAAAAGCCGCCGAAGGAGGTCGCTGGTCACCGGCGGTGGGGGGAGGCCGATCGCCGGCGGCGGCGTGGCCAGTGGTGGGGCCCATCAGGGAGGAGTTATTTTAATGTTTTTTTTTTAAAAAAAATTATTTAAAACTAGGGGCAAAATAGTAATTTCAGCTTAAAATTGGGGCAAAATGATAATTTCAGCGGAGTTACTGTTCATTTCCGTAGAACTTAACGGTCAACGTCAGTCAACTAACGGCCCATGGTGCTGGACGCTCCCAAAACATAACGTTATGTGTACTTTTGCTCCCAAAAAAGATTATGGTGCTGAGCGCTCATCGGGGTAAAGATTATGTGTAAAATTGCACTTTTACCCAATAATATATTATAGTGAATGTAGTCAATGCATGTGTGTTTGACAAAACTAATTCAGAATCTGAATAGGTCCAGTCCAGGGGACAAATCAATAGGAAATGCTATTTGCTTGTGTTTGACAAAACTTGCCTATTTAGAATTTTGTGTATATATAGGCAATTGTCACACATGTTGCACTTTTCTTGAAAGACTTAATGGTAGGCTGGTATCTACCAAACCCATTATAATTAAGTAGAACTGTTTCGATTGATAAAGATATTTTTAGAATATACAATGTTTTATAATATAAGATGTTTTGGAGAAGATAATAATTTATTAATGACCCTGTTTTAAAAAATATAATTCAAATGTGACTTAATAAGTGTTAGTCTTAAATGAAGTAAATATGAACAATGGAGTGCATTGTTTAAAGTTTATATCTTTTTTTTCAAAATATAAAATAGAATTTTTAATTATGTTTGTGTTTGAACTCCTTTTTTTACTTGTCTGTTCAGTTAATTCAATAACTTTTTCCATTACTCCTTTAAATGAAACTCTATTATTTAATTGTCTGGCTATAAATTCTCCAAAAATATTAGGGTGTCTATAAAAGTTTACAATTCTTATAATAGTAATGTTGAGTTTTCCACTCATACAATTCAGTTTTTTTCACATTCATATGTAATTCTTCAATTCTTTGATATTTACCTTCTATTGATAACTTTAGAAATCCCATATAAATTATGACTTGAGGTTTATTAGCCTTCACAATTTACTCAAAAAAAATTTTATAGACTGAAAGAAAGGAGTAGATTGGAAAAATTGTAGGTTCAAAATAATATTTGGCATCCGTTGAAGGTAATTAACTTACCTTTTTGCTTAAAATTTATTTTAAACTTTAAGTAACTTTTTATAGCTTTAGACATTACTTTAAATTTGAACATTTTGAAACTAATTTTTCAATATATTGTCAATACACATTTATGTCAATAAAAATTCATCAAAATATAAATTACATTACATTAATTGATTTTACCCCGGCTTCAATTCTAAAAAATAAATTGAGATAAAAGTTATTTACTAAATGTTAATCCAATGAGTCCTCTGACTTATTTGGGCAATCCAAATAAGTTTGATTAGGACAGATGACCCTAATACATAAGGCCTAATTTTTAAACAACCAGGCTAATGATTGGGCTCATGAAAATTGTGCAAGTTAATTTCAGGTTGACAGCCTCCACTCATAAATTCACAATTTTTTGAAAAATCAAAACAATATTAATAAAACATCTTCAGACACAAATTGTGCAATTCTATTTCAAGGAACAAACATAAACAAACTCATAATCAACACCAACAATAATGTCACAGTAAAGAACAAGCATGCATCAAGTTGAAAGAAGTTGTCCCCCTCCACTAAAATACCAAACCATATTCAATTGCACATCTGCAACTCCATTATATATTTTTAAAAAAATTATTTCAATATTACTCATACGCACACACATATACAGAAAAGTGCCCGCTGGTGGCTCTAATGGACTAGCCATTTTCAAATCGACGAGTTTTATTTTAGGAATTAAATAATTAAAAAAAATTAGAATTTATCATTTGGTCTGAAAATTCTCGAAAAATTATTATATAAGTTAAAGAAGCTAATTAATGAAAAAAAAATCTTATAAAATACTGATGATCAATTTCTGAAACTTATTTAGTAATTAAACACCAATAAAGAAAAGGGTAAAATGATCATTTACCAACCCCAAGTTGAAAAATGGATTTGGGCTAAGGTTAAGCCCAAATATGAATCCCAAAATGTGCCATAAATGATAAAAAGAACAAAGGGCTTGAGAGATCATAAGCATCCATGGGGCATTTGTGGAAAAAAAAATAATCCTTCCTAACCCATTAAAAGCACCAGCCACCAGCCACGTTCTCCTCCCCATTTGCATCCAGCAGCTGTTTTTAGAGAGAGTGAGAGAGGGGAGAAAAGAAGGCTCTTGAAAGAGTGCGATAATTGCATTTGTTAGAAGGGTGAAAATCTTTAATATTTTAAGTCTCAAAATAAGAAGTCCTTAATGAAATAGAAATAAATACAAAGAGGAAGAAGGCACTACAACAACAAAACATCAAATTACCGACAAAATTTTATGTTGCTAGGTTGAGTTTTGAGAAAAATGGAGGAATCGAATTCTAGACTTCTTGAGTGTTCTCAAGGCTTTTGTCAGTTGAGCAATTTACACCTTCCACTATTTAATCACACTCACACGTTAAATATTAATTTTATGATATTTTAGTATTTATAAATATATTTATATTTTTTTATACATAGTATTTATATTTATATTTTATTATTTTATATAAATTATTAAATAATAATAATAATAATAATAATTTATCAATTTTACCGATAGAATTTTTTCCATTGGTAAACTCCGTCAAAAATCTATCAGTAATTTTCACAACAAATTATTGATAGAAAAAAATTCTGTCGGTAATTATCAATAGTGTTTTTTTATCAGTATTTTTTTACAGATTTTTTGTTGATAATATGTCGAAAAAAATTACATGGATAATAGCGTGGTTTTTTTGTAATGAGGAGAGCTTCTCTCCCACGTCCAACTGGATCATTAGACCAAGATAAGAGCCCTCACCCTTACTCCTTTTACTGTGTGTTCTGTAAGATGATGATGACAATTTAAAAATACTACTTCTGACTCTAATTATAAGATAAAGTTGATTTTTTTTTGGAGAGATTAAGGAAGCTAAATAAGTTACTTAATTATTTTATATATTGTGTATTCTTAGATTATATATTAGTTTATTAGTTAAACAATTAGTTTGAAAAAAAATAAAAATACTCTAAAATAATTTAATTAGCTTCCTTAATTTTTCTAAAAAAATCAATTATGTCTTATAATTAGGACTAAAGAGAGTATAATTTTCAAGAGAGAGAAAGAGGAACACGGTGATTAATACTTCCAAATGCTACATAATTATTTTCTGAAGACTATATCATGCACAGAATCTTAAATGATGGTTTAATAACTCTTGTTATTGAAGGTGGAAATTTTCATATCACTAAAAGTGGTGCTGTTCAATTATATCATATCACTAAAGGCTAATGGAATTACATTATATACATTGTGGTTATCTATGATGTATGGAAAGAATGCTTGCTAAACATGAATTTGGATACATTATCCTAAACTTGGAAAATTTCATATTAAAGTTACAAAGGTATCCAAAAAGATTTAGACGATTAAGTGTTCGAATGAGGTAGGAATTGAGTCATGTAAATACAAAATGAGTTGGGGACAATGGATAGTTATTGAATTCAAATCTTTGTGACTTTTTGAGGGAAGTGTCTACTATTTTAATATAAAGAAACACCACACACCCCCTAATTAAAGTGACTAGAAGCCCCTGTTTGCTTGGTTAGATGATATTAATTGATTTAAAAGGCAAAATTGCGTGGGGATAGACCCCACGTGCAAATTTAGAAGCAACTAGCATGGAAATGAAATTTTTATGAATGTATAATGATGGATGATTATTAAATAGAATTTTGGAGCAACCAAGGAGGTAAAACAGCAATTGTTTTGAGTGTGATTATTTTTTTTTGGGGCTTTTTTTTTTTGGGGGGGGGGGTGGGGGCCGGGGGTGTTAATTGTCCTAATTGATAATTAAAACATGCAAGTGTCTACGAGCTCCTCTGAAGTGATTATTGGTAATTAAAGAAGTGAATTTTGCAGACTTTGATATTCCCTTAAGTTCTGTTTTTGTCTAGCCACTGTTTGGGTAAGGAGCTGGAACGTTGTAATTCAAAGCTTAAAAATGAATTTCTCATTCTAAGTTGTATAGGAATAACATGAGAAAGGAATTTACCTTTTAAAAAAAAACATCAAATTACCAACAGAAAAAATTCCATTAGTAAATTCCATCAGAGAATTTATTTTCTAACAGAATTTTTTTCTGTCGTTAATTTCCAATAGATTACAGATAAAATTCTGTCACTAATTTGTCAGAAATTACTGATAGATCACTGATGGAATTTTCCGACGGAACAATTCTATTGATAATTAGTGACCAAATTGTTCCATCGGTAATTTGTCGCTAAATTTTTTTAGAGCTTTTTTATATTATATCATGTTCTAATTATAGGACTAAGTTTTTGCATTACAAACTTAGTCTTATAATTAGAATCGTGGGTAGTAATAATTTAGAAGATTTAAAAAAAAAAATTTTAAAAAAAATTTATCATCATATCCGGTCATAATTATAAGACTACAACTTCATTTCAGCTTAACTGAGTAAGGCTTCAGCACGCGCGTGCGATGTCGTGGATGATGATTACACATGGATGTGTGGCGGAGGGACACATGGCTCTGGAGAGATGAGGTGGAACGACATGTGGAGGGACAAGAGGATGACATGTGGCGGCTGGCCAATGGGGTGGCCAGCAGCGACCGTTCTTTTGGGTACCACGTACGTGTGAGTTGACCATGTCTTTACGCCTTGGGTTAAAGGCAAAGTGTTTATAACCAAGAATTGCAGGAAAGTGCAATACTTGAGTCGTTTAATTGAGGAGCCTTTATTAAGCTACATAAACTAAGTATCTAAAATGTAAGAATACGTGAGGTTACTTTTAAAAATCAATTTTTTTTAACTACAATTAATTGGATCTATAACAAAATTAAATCCTAAGCTAATATTTATTTTGTATTTTCTTTATAATGGAATGGAGTATGAATATAATGTGTATAAAATGTATAATGAATGCTTGTGAAAATGAAGTAATGGCTATCATAGTTTAATTATTGTAAGACTAAATTTTCATTAAGTTTTGATTATAAAAAAAAAACCTCAAGCAAATGCTTGAGTTTGATATTCTTAATTAGTAATTACTCCTTCTAACATAACTAGCAATCGCTTCTTAACTTCTTAAGGCACTATTGATGTATATTTAGTGTGTGATATATTAAGATCAGATTAATAATCCAACTTGCTTATATATATATATATATATGAATATGATAACATAACACTTAATTAATTAATCCAATTCAATCATACTCTCTAACAATAACATATAGAAGCACATATCATTGAATCAATAACGGAAATAAATACACACACATATAAATCTAACAAGTTATAAAAATCTAATCCAATCACATAGGTTCAACCCACAAAATTATCTTAACCGATAAACTAAGTCTCAATAATACAAAATAACATTCTTAAAACTAACAAGGATATCCAAATATAAATAGAGAAAATAGATTGAACAAAATACATTTAAGCTCTAAAAACTCAATCTATTGGTCGTCCCCAAGAAGCAAAATGAACTCAGCCATGCATTGAAGCTTTAGCAACCGTCACCAAATGAAACTCCACCGCTACCATGGAAATTGGGAGGAAAGGATAGATTTGTGGTGTTAGTGAGGACAGAGAAAGTTAATGGTGGTGATGGAGTGAGATAGTGCAATGGAGTCCATGGTGTGAAGAGAGGATCGACGGAATGGAGGTCGGATGGCGACAGTGGTGGTTACGATGGCCGAACGGCGCTGTGGTGAGAGTGGAGCTAGCAAGTGGTGATGTTCCTTCCCAAGCTCAAAAATGGCACCTATTCCGTGGTTGAATAATAAAGGAGTTGGACTTGGCCTGGGGTGAAATCCCAAGGTCCTACGTACCACAGTGGTGGATCAAAGTCCACGTAGTTCGAGGGTAAACCGTTTGGCCTAAGATAGCCAGAGGGGGTGGGGTGTGTGCTCTGTGTGAATAGAAAAGGTAGGGTTTCGAGAGTGTGTGTACCTGGTGACTGCACATTGGTATTTAAAGAGTGTACCTGGGGGGCCATGATCCGATATTCTCTCTGCACGTGGTTCCACTTGTAAATACTCTGTTACCTGCACGACTGACGGTGGTTAGCGAGATAATGGGATAATACCTTATCAGGTATCTCTATTTTCATGGCTGGATAGCTGGCTTTGGGCCTAGCGAAGCCCAATTCGCCCGTCCGTAACAGATGCCCCCAAGCTCGGTATTTCAGGCTTTTGACATGCTGAGCTTTATTGGGTTAGAACTACCCTCGGTCGTATCTCGGATGAAATCTTTGACTCCTCGTTCTTTACTCATAACCCGGCTCGATTTCATCTTATTCTCCGACTTACTTTGATCGCCTCCTTTTCACTTGTACCCCGGTTCCATCACCGTGTTATGTCGAGTTACGTTTGTATGCCACGTGTTTCCCCGGCCGCCCTTAGTTCGGGGCGCTATTTGTAACTGACTAAGAGATACGCGTGCTCTTGCCCCTTGGCGTGCGTAGCGTCTCGTTGGTTTGTTTGATGCGGGAACGCGTAGCGTCGTATTGGGACCGGTGCCAACAACTCTACTGTCAACCGTTCTCGGCTTTCGCGCTTCTTTAAATGCTCGCGACTTTCCGAGACTCATGATGGCCATCTACTTTAGGGCTTTGCCAACTGTACCTGTCTTCTTGTATTCCCCTGACGTCACGGGTCCCATCGTTTCACATTCGCGCCTGCTGGGATCTTTCAAATCTGCCTCTTCAGACCACTTCTTTATAACTTGAATGTCGCGGTGTTCTCCTTTTTTACGCTCTGAGTTTCCAGTTTTCAAAAGAAAATACTCACAACCCAGGTGTTCCAAATCCAAGTCTTGACCCTCTCTTTTACCCAGTTCCCTCTCAGGTACATCTTCATCGTCAGTTTCTGTTTCAAGTGTTTACTGTTTTTCCCTTTCTTCTGTGTTTCTTCTTTCGTAGTTAAGTGTGTTTCGCGTCATTTGCATGTCTGGGTTCTTCTGGTTTCAATCCTGGGATTCCGTATGCTAAACCTTGCATTTCTGGGTTTTCTTAGGAAGTTCTTGAGTATTTCATGGATAAGGACAAAGATATACCTGTAGACATATATGGTAGGCCTATTCTGGAAGAGGATTGGGAAGATATTAGGAACATGCCTGAGAAAACTGCTTTTTGGCTGTATGGTGCTCGTCGATCTTCTCCAGCTATGGCTGCAGATGTTCTTAGACCTTCTGGGAGCGGTGACCGTAGGAGAGGCCCTAGGGTTCCGCCTCCCCTTCCGAAAGCTTCTCGACCTCCACTACCTCGGGCCTCCCCCTCCCAGGCTAGCCATTAGTCCTTCGTTTCCTGTTAGGGCGGTTCCTATTTCGGCCGTTCAGCCTTTGTCTGTTAGCGAATCCCAACCTAATCTGGTTAGCCCTTGTGAGACCTGTCAACACGAGGCTATCGCCTTCGTCAATCTTGGCCGGGAGGTGGTTGCCGAGACAGTGCTTAGGAGTTGTACTCACGGATCTGTTCCCATCCTAACATTGAAGCGTGCGTTGCATCATATGCCTTCTTCCCGAGGTAGATTTCTATCTAACTCGTCTTTGCTTTTGTATTTATATAGGTATAGATGGCCTCTTCTTCTCAAAGTAGCGAAAAGTCGATTGCTGAGGAGTCATGTTCTACCAATGCTGCACATAGTGCCGAAAATAACCCATGTCATTTCATTATATGCCCTCAAGTGTCCCGGATACAAAACAAGATGACCTTTGAAGAGTTTAGGGGGCCCATCCTTAGAGATGGAGAGGGGTATTCGGTTAGGTTACCTTTAGAGGGAGAGTCGGTAGCATCATGGCGTGGTAGAGATTCCCCTCATTTCTTCTTTATGTATCGAGATGTGGTTACCGTCCTAGGTGCTTCATTCTCTTTCTCGGATTTCACCACGGAAATCTTGAACCATTTGTATTTAGCCCCCACACAATTACACCCCAACAGTTGGGCTTACGTCCTCTGTTTCGAGAATTTCTGCAAGGAATAAGAGATACCTTGTACCCTACCATTGTTTTTCCACTTCTTTTCCCCAGTAAACACCTATAAAACCAAAGAGGAGCCCCTAGAGTTTGAGTGGACCCATCTTCGGGGTATCCGTAATAAGAAATTGTTTAATCCGTTTACCGAGTCATTCAAGGGCTTTAAGTCGGCATATTTTAAAGTAGAGGTCATTCCTGGCCAGGTTCTGTGGTTCCTCCGTTTGAATGAACAGGGAGAGTTGGAGGAGAGATTCCCCCTTTATTGGACTCCCAACCACCACCACTTTGGAAATAGGGCCTTTAACTCGAAGGTGTTTAAGCTTTCCCCCGAAGAGGAGAAAGTTGAGGAGCTATTGAAAGACCTCGGCCAGGCGATGAGGCCTTTTGATGCCGGGATGTATTTATCTGTTCCTTTAAAGAAACACAAAAGAAAAACAAGTATGCTGTGTCTGTAGCAATTTATTCCTGTTGTCTTATTTTATCACGCTATTGATTGTTTTTTTATTGTGCAGAGACAACCATGCCGTTGAAGTCTACAACTCTAGCAGTGCCGGCTTTCATGAGGAAATTCAGCGGAAAGCGGAAGGCAGCTGAGGCCGAGAAAACGGGCCCTGCCAAGAAGTCTTCCGCCACTCTCGCACAACCAATTACCAAGGTGGCTGACCCAATCACTAAGGTGACTGCACCTCCATCTTCTCCCAATGTAGGAGCTACCTCTTCTCCTACCGTGACCGTTCTCTCTCCCAGCCGGTATACTTCACCGTCCTTCATGTTCAAAAATCCGGTTGACTCTAAGGTCCGGAATAGCATTCGCCCTCCTTTGAGCTGGTTCACACCTTCGCCGCCTTCCGTTGAAGAAAAGAGCATGCTAATGGATATCGAACATTTTGCTCTTCGAGCCGTCGGGCTTTCTCAGGTTGTGGCCTATTTCAAGGCTCAATAGGCTGAGTCGAATGTGAAACTCAAGGCCGCCACATCCGAACGAGCCGAGGCTATTAACTCGGCGGTAAAGAGCGCGGTTAAGTCGACAGAGGATACCAAGAATAAGGCTGTTGCTAAGGTGGAAAAGGTGAAGAAGGCAGCTGATGAGAAGATTAGGACTGCACAGCTAGAGTTGGAGGGTGCGAGGCGGAAACATTCTGAGGATGCCGCCGAAATATCTCGACTCAACTCCAGCCTGCAGAGCCTGCAAGATCAGACAACCTCCGATGCTGCCTACATTGCCGACCTGGAAAGAGGTGTGGAGGAGTCTTTCAATAACGCTTTGGCGCAGGTTATTTTCCTGAATCCTAACGTCACGCTGAACTTCGAGGACGCCCGTGTTGATGGGATTGTGAAGGATGGGAAGATTGTGCCTACAAGCGCTCTGGAAGAGTCGGCTGGGGAGGGCACATCTGGAGTGGGAGGAGATACTATTGACAATGCTGAATCTCGGCCTCCTACCCTTCCAGATGGTGCCACGATTGTCTGATTTGTCGGTGTTGTTTAATAGGCCATTTTTGTTTTTCGACTTTAGTTTTTCTTTTTCCATTTGTAATCAACTTTGACAATGAAAATTTTTTTTCCTTTCTGAATTTCCATGTGCACTGTGATTTTGTTAGCAAATTTAATCGCTTTATCCCCTAGTGTTCTACCCAGCGTTAATAATAACCTTACGGCTTAAACTTGGTTAAACCAAATCTTAACCAGGCCAGATTGATCAAGTCCGGCCTTAAATGGTCTTATTTCGGGTGTATTTTCATCGGCCTTTCCTATGCTTTCCTCGTAGGTTTAGCACGGTCTTTCGGGCTATAAAGATGGCATCGAGGAATTATCGAAAATGGGTTATGGATTCCTTTTCGTAATTCCTTGTCGTGGAAGTCGGGATATCCTTATGCTTTTAATGGGCCTATCGTTTTAATACGACCTTGTGGAATTCATTTGAAAATAGGTTTCAGAACTCTTTTTCGTGAATTTGTGTGGTTTCGACGGTGCGATCTCTTTCGCGACTTTTATGAAGCTATCATATAGTCGAAATATTTTGATAAAAGCTAACGTTCCTCAATTAATTAAAATGGCGAATATGTCGCTAACAAACATACTTGCATAGACCACGCTAAAACATCAAAACGAAACTTAACTATAGTAGTTTCTCAATTTGTCGGCATTCCAGGTTCTCTTTACTGGTTTTTGGACCAAGGTTTCAAGTTTGTATGCCCCGTGCTTCAGTACCTCCCTAATTCGGTAAGGTCCTTCCCAATTGGGAGCTAGCTTCCCTTCTCGTGCATTCTTGTTGCCTATGTCGGCTCTCCTTAGTACCAGGTCGCCTTTGCTGAAAGAACGGGGTTTGACCTTTTTATTGAACCTCGCCGCGACGAGCTGTTTCACTGTTAAGTCTTGGTAGTGTGCTATGGCTCTTACCTCGTCTATGAGATCTAACTCGGCCTTAATGGCCTTGTTGTTCTCAGTTTCAGACAAGGCCTTTTCCCTTCTCCATGACGGTTCCCCGACTTCGACGGGTATTATGGCTTCACATCTGTACGTGAGTCTATAAGGCGTTTCTCCTATGGCGGATTGAATACTAGTCCGATATCCCCATAACACAGCATACAGTTGTTCAACCCAGTCGGTTTTGGTTTCTTGCATTCTCTTTTTAAGGCCATCCACGATCACCTTGTTTGCCGACTCGGCCTGTCCGTTAGACTGCGGGTGCTCTACCGATGCAAAATGCTGACGGATCTGGAAGTCGGTCATCATTTTTTGAAATCCTTTGTCCGCAAATTGTGTCCCGTTGTCGGTAATGACTTCTGCCGGGATTCCAAAACGGGCGATGATATTTCTCGCCACAAACTTTTGTACTTTAGCCGATGTTATGGAAGATAGCGGTTCAGCCTCGATCCATTTAGTGAAATAATCCACCGCTATTATTAACCACCGAAATTTCCCCGGTGCCCTCTGAAAAGGTCCCAAAAGATCTAGCCCCCATTTGTAGAACGGCTAAGGTACTTCAGCTCAGATGGGGGAATTCTGATGATTTTAGCGTGTTTCTGGCAATTGTCGCATTTCCAAACATGATTCTTTGCATCTGTTGATAGCGTCGGCCAGTAGTACCCGGCCCTTATAGCCTTCCGGGCTAGTGCCTTGGCTCCCATATGTTGTCCATTGATACCTTCGTGTGTTTCAGCTAATACATATTCCGCCTCTTCGGAACTGAGGCACTTTGCCATTGGCGCGTGTAGCCCTTTCCTATACAGTTAGTCATCTACCATTGCGTAAGATGCCGCTGTTCGTATCAGTTTCTTGGCATCTTTGGGTTCATCCGGTATAATTCCTCGTTCTAGGTAATCTGTGATGGGTTTCCTCCAATCATTTTTGCTGGTTATGATCATCACGCATGTTGGGGCTTCCAATCTTTGTGGAACTATTGTTCGGTTGTTGGTCCCTTGGGTACTAGCCAGCTTGGACAGTACGTTGGCTTTGGTGTTATTTCCACGCGATATGTGCCTTATCTCTACTTCATCAAATTCATCCATTATAGACTTAACCTTTCCGAGATACTTGACCAGTAAAAGTCCTTTAGCTTGATACGTCCCATTTATTTGTGATGCCACCAGTTGGGAATCAGTAGATACCAGTACTTTCCGAGCTTTGTTTTCCTTTGCTTGGATCAAACCTGCTATCAAGGCCTCGTATTCGGCTTGATTGTTGGAAGTTTTAAACCCGAGGCTCAAGGAGTATTCAATAGACACACCCTCCGGGTTCTCGAGAATTACTCCGGCCCCGCTTCCTGTCGATTTAGAAGAGCCGTCTACAAACAGCTTCTACTGTGTGGCGTGCCCTTTTATTGGGGCGAGTTCAGCAACAAAGTCGGCCAAGGCCCGAGATTTTATTGCTTGCCGGGCTTCATAACTAATGTCAAACTCGGATAATTCTATGGCCCAGCCAGTCATTTTTCCTGCTAGGTAGGGTTTATGCAGTATCTGCCTGATGGGTTGATTAGTTCGAGCTACAATAGGATGGCTCTGGAAATACTGACGTAGCCGTCGGGCCGCAATTAGCAATGCGAAAGCCATTTTCTCAAGCTTTTGATATCGTATCTCAGCTCCCTGGAGAACCCGACTTATAAAGTATATCGGCATTTGACCTTCATTTGCTTCTCGCACCAGGGTCGCGCTTACTGCCTCATTGGTTACCGCCAAATAAAGGATCAGAACTTTACCCATTATAGGCTTGGTTAATACTGGTGGGGCTGCCAGGCATTGCTTAATCTTTTCGAAGGCTGCCTCGCATTCAGTGCTCCATTCGTGAACAGCTTCCTTCTTAAGCAACCTGAAGAAAGGAAGCGACTTTTCGGCCGACTTTGGTAGGAACCGAGTTAATGCGGCAAGTCTTCCTGTGAGTTGTTGGACTTCCTTTCGGCACACAGGGGCCTTCATTTCTAAAATGGCTCAGCATTTATCGGGATTGGCCTTTATACCTCGATGGGTTAACATGAAACCCAAGAATTTCCCTGACGAGACTCCGAAAGCACATTTGGCCGGATTAAGCCTGATTCTGTGTGCTCGTAACTTGTCGAAAATCTGTTGTAAATCCTGAATATGCTGCCCCTGGTCTCTCGACTTAACGATCATGTCGTCGATGTAAACCTCTTCATTTTTTCCCAACTGATCTTCGAACACTTTTGTCATCATTCGTTGATATGTTGCTCTGGCATTTTTTAACCCGAAAGGCATTACGTTGTAACAGTAATTCGCCCTTTCCGTGATAAACGCCGTTTTTTCTTGGTCCTCGGGGTGCATAGCAATTTGATTGTATTCGAAGTATGCATCTATGAAGGATAAGAGTTTAAAACCTAACGCGTTATCTACTAATTGATCCACATTAGGCATGGGGAAAGCATCTTTGGGGCATACCTTGTTCAGGTCTTTGTAGTCCGTACATACTCTCCACTTGCCGTTGGATTTCTTTACTAGCACGGCGTTTGACAGCCAAGTAGTGTACTGGACCTCTCGTATAAAGCCGGCCTCCAGAAGCTCCTTAACGTGCTCTTCAAGGGCGGCTACTCTGTCTGGGCCCATCCTCCTTTTCTTTTGCGCGACTGGGATAGAACCCGGTCGGATTGCCAACTTATGGCAACAAAATGTTGGACCTATGCCTGGTAGATCGGCAGGTCCCTAAGCAAATATGTCAGCGTTCTTCAATAGGCATTCCGTCAAAGCATGACGAACCTCGGCACTTAACTCGCTTCCGATCTTCGTGGCTTGTTCCGGCCTACTGCCCAGGATGAAGTCTCGCAACTCTTCACTAGGCTCAGGCCTTTGGATTTTTTCCTCTGCTCTCATGTCCATTTCAACCAGATGAACACCTTTTTCTTCCCGAGTTTGTGACGAGGTTGCATTCTCTCTGTGTCCCTTCACCGAATCGTAGTAGCATTTCCGCGAATCTCTCTGGTCTCCTCGGACAACCACTATCTTGTTCTTTCTACCGAGCATTTTTGCCTTTTGATGCTTAGTGGATACCAACATATCCCAATTGTGGATTGTTGGCCTTCCGAGAATGATGTTGTAAGGGGATGGAAAATCGGCAACTACAAATTTGACCACCTCAGATTTAAAAGCTTCTTTAGTACCCAAGGTCAGTTTCAAGTCTATACAACCTTTAAGTCTAGTATCTTGGCCATTAAAACCGGTTAAGGTTGTTTTGCATGGCTTTAACTCATCCGGGTTCAACTTCATTTTTCGAAATGCCTCCCACAGAAGGATGTCCACCGAGCTTCCGTTATCGATGATGATTTTTTGGACTCTACAATCCAGAATTGTGCCTGTTATCACTAGGCCATCGTAATGATCGGGGACCACGTCTTCCATGTCGGCCTCGGTGAAACTGAGTATCGGTCTATCTCGCTCCTTTGTTTCCTTCTTAAATTGTGGGCGGCCTTGGATGGTTAAGACTTCCTTCAAATATTTGCGACGCTGATTTTGTCAATCTCCTCCACCGCCGGGTCCCCCACTGATGACACAACAGTCATACTTTGCTTCAGGAAACTCATCATCGCTTTCTTCCTTCCTCTTCTTCTTCTCCGGACTTTTATTTCGTCCCACCCCAGGGTGTTTATTACTTGAACGTCCCTGCGTTTGAATCACATATCTCTGCAACTTCCCTTCTCGCACAAACCTTTCTATTGCATCCCTCAGATCCCAACATTGGTCCGTTGTATGGCCGGGTTGGTCATGAAATTCGCAATACCGAGATTTGTCCAGGACGGCTTTGTGCAGCATAGGCCGCGGTCGCTCTGCTTTTCTCATCTCGGTTAATCCGACCTCTCTCCATATCCGTTCTCTGGACACCTTTAAAGGCGTGTACTGGCTGTATTTTCCTTCTGCCTTGTTTCCCCAGTGCTGGTTATCCATTGGCCGTCTCCTAATGTCCGACTTCAAACCACCGTGATAGTCTTTATTCCTTAGAGGTGGGCTCCTATTTCGTCCCAAGTTACTTCGGCTGGCCATCTCTAACTGTTCGAGTTCCAGGTACTTCTTCGATCGATCTCTAAATTCGGCTAGTGTTGTAACATTGTCTTTTACTGTCGACCTTTTGAGACGGGAATCGTCATGTAAACCGGAGATTGCCAGATGCAAATGCACATCCTCCTTCAAGTTTGGTACTTGAAGGGTGGCATCTTTAAAACGCTCGAGGTATTGCTGCAACGTCTCGTTTGGGCCTTGTCGTATGTTCCCCAATTAGAATTGAGTTTTGGGTTGCTTTCTGTTTGTCGCGAAATTCAGTAAGAACTTTTAGCCGAAACTCTCCATATCACGGACTGATTTCCGTGGTAAAGAATGGAACCATAACTGGGCCGCCCCTCGCAATGTTCCCGCGAATAATCAGGGCACTATTGGTCCTTCAAACCCTTTCACCATTATTTCCATGTTGAAGTTGTTGAGGAGGACCTGCGAGTCTTGAGTTCCATCGTATTTTGGCAAATCCCTTGAGTCGAAACCCTTTGGGTATTTTGCCATCCGTATCTCATCAACAAAAGGCCCTTGCACTCCGCCGCCATGACTTTTCTCCGATACTTCGACGTTAGCCCGGGTGGTTTCCGTAGTCCCCTTATCTCGGATTTTCTCAGTGCGTGGCGCATCCATATCTGTAATACTTCGAGGTGTTGATGCATCTACCTGCCGTGTTGTTACGGCAACATTTGGATTTTCTTCTCGGTCATTACTCTGCTCCACCTCCGCTAAGCTTCCTTGCCGAGTTTGCGTTGTCATTCGACTTGGGTCCTCCTTATCCCAGCAAGCATTATGATTGTTGTTCTCTTCTCTCCCTAGCCTCTCGTCCAGAATCTGCTGGAGTCTCCGACCTTCCTCTAGCCGCCATAGAGCATCCCTGCGCTCCATATCCTCCTGCAGACGCTTAACGTCGGCCTCCCTTTGTAGAGCATGTCGTTTTTCCATGTCCTCCATCCGCTTGAACATAGCTTCTATTACTGACTGTAATCTTCGAACGTCGAGATCTTCAATTTGAAATTCTTGCGAAGAGTGTTGAAGTACGGGTGACGGCTGTACCGGCCGCGAGATTTGGTTATCAAGGGCCTGAGCTGTTTCCACTAGCTCGTGTTCTGCGTCCATTAGCACTGGATTATCTTCCGGTGTTACTAACCCGTCTCGCGTTCCCGCCTCAGGATTCGCAGGCAGTAGCGACTTGGTTGTTCCTGCCGGGGTGCCTGATTTCGGCCCCTGGTATTTGCCATTCTCAGCTGCTTCATAGGTCGGGGAATCGTAATTTAACGGTCCCCAAAGATGGTGCCAATGTTCCGTGGTTGAATAATAAAGGAGTTGGACTTGGCCTGGGGTGAAATCCCAAGGTCCTACGTACCACAGTGGTGGATCAAAGTCCACGTAGTTCAAGGGTAAACCGTTTGGCCTAAGATAGCCATAGGGGGTGGGGTGTGTGCTTTGTGTGAATATAAAAGGTAGGGTTTCGAGAGTGTGTGTACCTGGTGACTGCACATTGGTATTTAAAGAATGTACCTGGAGGGCCGTGATCCGATATTCTCTCTGCACGTGGTCCCACTTGTAACTACTCCGTTACCTGCACGACTGACGGTGGTTAGCGAGATAATGGGATAATACCTTATCAGGTATCTCTATTTTTATGGCTGGATAGCTGGCTTTGAGCCTAGCGAAGCCCAATTCGCCCATCCGTAACAGCACCCCTCTCTTTCTTGGTTCTCCGTTCATCAAAGTCTTGGCGAATGGTGAATGTGAAGGAATGGAGGGGGGACACGCAATGGTTGAGAGACGTTGTTGATGGTGGTGGTATTCTCCATCTCCTTCCCTCTAATTCTCCTTCTTCCCCCAAAAAATCTTTCTAGTCTACCTCCCTCCTCCTTAAAGTTACAACTCCTCCTTTTTTTTCTTTGTCACCAAAAAGCCCTAAAATCATATTTCACAGACCAAAAATGCGCCCAAAAAAAACCATATTATTCATAGAAAAAATTCCGTCAGAAATTACCCACGGAATTCTATTATTTAAAAAAAAAAAGTGGTAAGATAAGCCATGTTTTTTTTTTGGGATGGAAATTTTCCATGAATAATTTCCGACAAAATTTTTGTGGGTAATTCGATTTTTTATGTGGTATGCTAATTTCAAATTTTGGGGTTATTTTGCAAATTTCATGAGTTTTGGGTATTTTTCTGTAATTTTCTATGGTCCTCATCAACATTAATTTGCAATTTTCAGAAGTCCTAAGTTTTTTTCTGTAATTTTCTCTAAAAATCTGGAAAAAAAAAATCAACAACAATGTAATACTTTTCATACCAAAAATTAATCATTCAAGAAAATCAACAAAAAGTGACCATTATACTCCTTTTTAAACGCTTTTCATGTAATGACTCATAGATATAATATTATCATAAAAAATTCATTTTTTCCTCAATTAACATGATAAAATCCCCGCTAGATCCTTTTGGGGTCTCGAGTTCGAATCACAGAACAGACACTTGTGTTAGAAAGGGCAGCCATGGACTCTAAACCAGATAATAGAATGATAATATAAAATAGCATTATATGAAAAACATATTAATGAGCAACAGATTACCGACAAAATTTTCTGTCAGTAATTGGCGATAGAATATACTTTAAAAAATTAGTCGCTAATTACCGAAAGAATAATTTCCGTTGATAATATCCTATGAAATAGAAATTCCGTCGGTGATTCTGCTTATGTCGGTGATTCCATAAGAAAATTGTAATTTCGTAACGTTGGTAATTCTTTTTTTTTTTTTTTTTTTTGGTAGTGTTGTAATAACAACGAAAAGTAAGACAAGACTTTATAAAGTGAAGTAATGAAGCTATAGAACTTATAATGAGAGTTAGAAGTGGGACTATGGCTAAAGTTAATTATCACTACTACAAAATCATGTATATATAATGGTCCATACTTCACGGCTATCAAGAAACAGTTAAATATAAGGAGTTGGAGTTACGGGAATTACATATTTCATGGTTATTCAACACAACCGTGAAGTATTTTCACAAATATTTTATGCTTGTATATGACAACTGTGAAATAATAGTTTTGTTTTTTTAAAAATGTTATCGTTTACTCTGTTGATTGTATGTGAAAAACAATAAAATAATGTTTGAATATATTTCACGGTTGTTTTAAAACAACCGTAACATGTAGTATACTGTATACTTTATGGTTCTTAAATATTAACTGTGAAGTAATGACTATTAAAAACCCTTCCTGGCCCATTTTCCTTCATCATTTCAAAGTTGCTAAGTTACTTCTGTGCTCAGTCCCAACACCTCGGATGACTTCATTTCCGGCTTCTCCACTACCATTTTGCTCTCCTCCATCACTTGGTGTTCGTTGAGGCTGCATTTGGGTTTGTTTGCTGTGGGTTCATGCGTTCTGGCTTCATTGCTAATTCAATTCCGTACGAATTCTGTGGGTGATTACCGATGAAATTTTTTTGTTGGTAATTATGTGGCTAATTTTGTGTTTGTTTAGTGAATTTCATCTTTCTTTGACTCAAGGTTTTTTGGTGTATTTTGTGGCTTTTGATGAGTAAATTTTCTAGAATTCTTTGTTTTTGAGTGATTTTGTATGTGCATGCGGGTTTAGCCACTTGTTTTAATTGTTTGTTGTCATAAAAACTGTTATTTTTAAGTTGTTATCACATTTCCCTCTACATGCATGATATGCTCTAGATAGAGAGGGTAAATAAAGAATGGATATGTCAATTGTTCATCCAATAAATACTCGGATGGGGTGGGAGACTTCATAAAGTTTGGTTTAGGCGAGTTTTTGAACTAAATGGGTCAGTGTTGATTGGGTCTTATTTTTCTTCTAATTAAAGACCTTTCCAAGAGAAAATTGTAAAACTTTAAAACCACTAACCTTAATGCTATATAGAATTAGCTAGTTATGAGTTTATAAAAGTTTTTAGAACATTTTATGAATATACCCAAAGTTAAAGAAAATTTTTAAGTTTAAAGTTTAAGAAAATTCATTTAGGTTACAAATGGTTATTAAATACCTAAATAACTCTATTAAGTGATTCTAGAGTAAGGTGTTACGCTTGGTCTAGAAACACGGCTAGGTAATAAGCATTTACATATCACAGTGTTTTTGCTGAAACACAGTACATAGGATTAGTAATCCTCCATTACATTAATTTCCCAAGGAAAAGAAAATAAAAATCCTCCAAGCACCAAAACAGTTCACCGATTAAACCATGAAAATTTGACGTGAGAAAATTGCTTTGCATATAGAATAGAAACATTATAGTTAGAGATACCACAGTGACTTATAAACGTGATTCAACAAACTTTCACCAACAAATCAGCCACACACGCCAAGCATGTCGATGACCAGAAAACTCATGTATATGTAATATCTCATCCCTCTCACACTTTATAAACCCGGCAACTTCAACCCTAACTTGTTCATCATCATCACACTACAACACACAATTATGAGAAGCTTCACAGAGATGCAGATTCCGGAGGAATTCATCTTCCGAAGCCCTCATTCTGGGGTTGTCCCGGTCCCCGACAACGTGACGCTGCCGGAGTTTGTGCTTCAGAACTCCGAGCTGTACGCCGACAAGGTGGCATTCGTGGAGGTCGGGAGCGGGAAGGCGATAACGCACGGCCAGGTGGCGAGGGACACAGAGAGGTTTGCCAAAGCGTTGCGAAGTTTGGGTGTGAGGAAAGGCCATGTGGTGATTGCTGTGCTTCCCAATGTTGCTGAGTATGCGATTGTTGCGTTGGGGATTATGGCGGCCGGCGCAGTGTTTTCCAGTGCAAATCCGGCAGCTCATGCTTCCGAAATCAACCAGCAGGCTCAGTCTGCCGATGCGAAGCTCATTGTCACAAATGGACTCAACTATGGAAAGGTGCTTATATGGCTAAATAGATATGATTAATTGCTTTTTTTCCTAAAGTATCATTTCTCCAATTTTATACTATTAAATTTTAATTTATCCCTTAATTTTATTTTCAGTCAATTAATATTAATATTAATATTCTCATTAATAAAAAATACTGATTCAACAAATTTAATAAAATGGGGATTTTGATACTATATGTGACCACAAAGTATATATACCTAAAATTTAATATTTTAATATAAGATTTTATATATATTTAAAAACATGAATAGCTGATGTTGAAAGTTTAGAATTGTTGTAAGACACACGAGTTAATTTTTTTAAAATGACTATTTTTATATTTCTAACTTATAAAATTAAGTCGAGTCTCTATTGAACTTATACCAATTGTAAAAACAACTAAACTTGTGATGATTTTATATGTCAAGTCAACTGTTTTTATGTTTATGTTGTTAACTTACAGAACTATGTTAACTTACTCATAAGCTTGTATTAACATTTTCGATTTAATTATGCGCTCAATGGCTTTATATTAGACATCTTCATTATATAATTTACAAATTCTAAATCACACATTAATATATAAGCATTTAATTGCAGAGTTATGCTCAAACCACTAATTAACTTAGTATTTTTCATTAATGTGACTGACAGTGTCAATATTAAGAGATTAAAAATACATTTTATAAACTTAAAGAATTAGAGTGAAAATTAATATAACTTTAGAAGAACAAATATATAGTTTAAAGCGCGATTGATTCAGGTTATTTTAAATTATTTAACGCCCTACTAGATATGTTGGAGGAATTTAATGTAATGAAGTGTTCCTCAACACCACCGAAGTCCTCTTTTCTGTGGGTAATACCAATATTTTGATGATAGTTTTGATACATGCATTCAATTTCACTGTGAGTTTTGCATAACCTGTTCGACTTATTGCCTTTGTAATGAAACCCACTCAGGTGAAAGGTGTAGGCCTACCAGTGATAGTGCTAGACGACGAACCCATCGAAGACACCATGAACTGGAGGAAGCTTCTAGAAGCAGCAGACCGAGCCGGCGGCCAGACCGGTCCCAAAGAGCCCATCTCACAGAACGACCTCTGTGCCATGCCTTTCTCATCGGGAACCACCGGTCTCTCAAAGGGCGTCATGCTAACTCACCGTAACCTCGTCGCCAACCTCTGCTCCACCCTCTTCGGCGTCGAGCCAGAAATGGTGGGTAAGGTCACCACCCTAGGGTTGCTACCTTTCTTCCATATCTACGGCATTGCCGGAATCTGCTGCGCCACGCTCAGGAACAAAGGCACGGTGGTGGTTATGGGCCGGTTCGAGCTTAGGACTTTTTTGAATGCTTTGATCGCTCATGAGGTTACTTTCGCTCCCATTGTTCCCCCCATCATTCTGAACTTGGTTAAGAATCCGGTTGTTGATGAGTTTGATCTCTCCAAGCTAAAGCTTCAGGCGGTTCTCACCGCCGCCGCTCCTCTTGCTCCGGAAGTTCTCACGGCGTTTGAGAAAAAGTTCCCTTGGGTTCTTGTCCAACAAGTGAGTTAATTAACTGCTTTTACTCGCCAAAGGTCTTTTTGGAAGACTCCCTATATTTTTCTCATATTCATTAAAACTGGACCGGACCGACGGATTTAACCACAACACCAATGAATTAGTCATCTAACCGATTTGATCCGACTGGTTTAACCAGTTCACTACTGATTCATATTTTTAAAACTTCAAAAATTTATATATATTTCTAAAAGTTAAGAATGAAAATTTTATGGAAAGATTCAAATGCCTATATTTTAATAATCATTCAAAAATATATCATTTGATCTTTGAAAAGTCTAGAGATATAACTTATAATCATTGTCCTTAGCATTATAAGTTTTAATCATTCAAATTACACCTTTTTATAGATTAATTGCATCAATAATAAATCTTACTTAACTATAAACCTCAATATTAAAATTTAGGATGTTATAATTGAGAAATTGAGTATTACAATTAGCAAAACTACCTGATTTTGATGTCGTTCAAGTTCACTTCCTCATAGATATGGTGCGGGTTTGCTCTAATTTGACTCTGATATGACCCACTGACCTTTGACTTATTACCTCAACCGGTTTAGTAGCCAATCAAGTTTGATATTTCTTTTAATCATTGCATTCTATATTAAATGATTTTGATATTTTATGATATAAAATGGGTAGGGTTGAATTTTGTACAATTTTTTAAAATAATCAAAATTACAAAATTTTAGAATAATTTTTCTTTAAAAAGTCGTAAAAGATATTTAAAATTGCACCATTTTATGTAGAATCTAATTATAAAAAAAATAACATTTAGGAGGTTGAGGCATTGGGCATTAAAAAGAGAAATATAAAAGAGGCCCCAAACACTTATAGCCTAGTGGCAATAAAATTCTCCTAGAAGTGTACGAGGCCATGGGTTAAATCTTGCTAGTAGTCTCAGGCATCAGTTCCTACCCCATGCCCTTCTAATTGAAAAAAATGGTTTGTACTCGTTTTGCGTTAGTAGTTGTGATGATGATGATGATGATGATGATGATGATGATATATATATATATATATATATATATATATATATATATATATATATATATATATTACAGAGATGATTTTATATATGAACGGTTGAAAAGCATACGAATTATTTTGCAGGCTTATGGTCTAACAGAACATAGCTGCATCACACTGACTAATGCACACAGAGGATTAGCGCATTCGAAAAGGAACTCGGTGGGTTTCATCCTCCCTAATTTGGAAGTGAAGTTCATTGATCCTGACACCGGCAAGTCCCTCCCCAGAAACACGTCCGGCGAGCTCTGTGTCAGAAGCCAAGCCGTCATGCAAGGTATGTTAACGTAAATTAAAATAGATCTTATGTTAAGGGCCAAAACAAGTCGATCATAGTGAAATGATGAAGAAATTAAAAGAGGGTGTGTTGCGTGTTTTCAGGTTACTACAAGAGGGTAGACGAGACAGCACAGACAATTGATAAGAATGGGTGGCTTCACACAGGAGACATAGGTTTCATTGATGACGACGACAATGTGTTTATTGTGGATCGTATCAAGGAGTTGATTAAATACAAAGGCTTCCAAGTATGTCAGCCTCAAACCCATTTTACTTTGCTTTTAATGCTCAGTTTTGCAGTCATTAAAATGGTCGAAACATTGGTTTGAGGCTTGAGGGTCAATGATCTAATAATTGCTGTTGTCTGTTGAATCGGTCAACCCAATCCTAATTAAAATAATATAACTTAATTAAATTATAGGAAAATATTCATATATAACCTTGGAAAGGTTAATTTTTAAATAAAAATGCATTGAAAATGGATCTAACAATTGAGAATTACTAAAGCACATAGTAATTGAAAGGCTGCTATTTTCTCTCTGGTTTTTTACTTAAAAGGGTGTACTAATATAAGACATATTTAGTGAGTTGATCTTAATTTTACATATAAGACATAATATTCATGTTTATCAATATTTTTCTAATTTACTCTTATTAATGCTCTCTAAATAATAATTAGAGAGAAGAGAGAATGAGGGGATTAATCAAAATTTAGGGTATTTTAGAAAATACATATATATTAATTAACTTTCTTAATTTAATCAAATTAGGTAATGCAACTCAATCAACTAAGCCAAAACTTTTACTAGACTGCACAAGAGACTATTTCACTAGTTCACTTGTTTAACTTGAGGATCCGAGTTAGGTTTTAATACCATAATTTTCTGCACAATTAATTCCAACTTTCATGAACTCATCCACAGGTTGCTCCCGCAGAGCTAGAGGCCATTCTTCTTACTCATCCCTCAGTTGAAGATGCTGCCGTCGTCCCGTAAGAAACTAATTAATTATATCCCAATAATTAAACAGAACTAATTTACAATAATTAATTAATTATATGATGATGGTGGGCTTTGCAGAATAGGAGATGAAGAAGCGGGAGAGATCCCTGGAGCAAGTGTAGTGATGAGTGCAAGTGCAAAAGAGAGTGAAGAAGACATGATCGAGTACGTTGCCTCCAACGTTGCAAGTTACAAGAAAGTGAGAGTGCTTCATTTTGTGGACGCCATTCCTAAATCTCCTTCTGGCAAAATCATGAGGAGGCTTGTTAGAGACAAAATGCTCCAACATATCAAGCCTTCTATCTCAAAATCTGCCTAGCTCTTCATACATTAGATCATCACTATAGAGAGAATAATTAATACCCTACTGTTTGGTGTTTCTATCACTTTCGGATCTTGTCTTTATATATATGATGTGTTATATATATATATATATATATATATATATATATATATATATATATATATATATCTCTCTCTCTCTCTCTCTCTCTCAAGAACTTAAAGCTTTTATTTTTGTAAGTCTTGAATGTTTTTTCTTTGATATATGAATATAATACTTGGCTTTATACAGAACTAGATAGTGACTCCACTACTGCATTGCAAAATAAGCCACATTATTGTATTCACCTATCGACCGTACTGCCTCTCTCTCTCTCTCTCTCTCTCTCTCTGATTTTTTTTTTTTTTTTTTTTTTACAGATTTTTGCTTTATACATTTACACACACACACAAATCTCTAATTAAATTGCAGAGATAATAAATAGAAGTTCCTTTTGTTCTATATAAGTCATCTTTTAGGGAAAAAAAAAATGATATGGTCCTTTTTATAAATCATTTTACATGAAAATATAGACTTTTAACTGCTTCCTTCTAATTTTACCCTTAATTTGCAATTTTGAATGGGTAGGGTGTAAGAGATGTGCATGAGATAGATGAATGAGTAGGATGTAATAATATATTAGATCACTATTATAGCGAATAATTAATACTCAGAAACCAAGATGCATGTAATCTCAAAAACTTAAGCCTTTTTTGTTTTTGGTAGCTTAATGCTTCTTCCTTGATATATGATATATAATGCTTGGTCTTCTACAGAACTAGATAGTGGCTCTATTGCATTACAAAATAAGCCATATTATGAATGTGTTCAAATAGCGATAGGAAAAGTGTCTTTTTTTGTAATATGACTTGTGCAAACTTAAGATTGACTAAAAGTTAGATTATTTGATATAATTTAGTTTGGATTGGCAGTAGCATAGTGCTTTTTTGAAATTGAAAGTTGTTTGGATTGATGGTAATATAAGTGGATTTTTTTATAATTATTTAAAAAAAAGTAAGTATTTATTTTTGAAGTGTACGGCTTGCTTTGCCCAATGCCAACATCCCTCTAGAAATGAAAAATATGCCATTAATATGAGAGAACTGCTCTATGAAAAGGGGAAAGAGAGAATAAAAGAGCAAGAGTACCGATGCCCCGGGGGGAGTGGCATGAGTAGGGAGGAGTACATGTGGACTTAGGGAGCCGTGGGGAGCCATGTGATAAGCCAAAATCTGATAAGCCACAGTTAAGCCACAGTTTGTGGCTTGTGAAAATAAACCATTTAATATCTATAATTCCAATTGTCGAATGCTCTCCCAATCAAAACAGAAAAAGTCAAAAGCTATGATTCTTAATTTTGACTCTTGAATCACGCAATTGGGAGGCCAAAAAATCATACCAAATACAGGCCTAGATTTTTAATATGCTTCCCTGTTTTTTCTAATAGATTTTTGTTTTATACATTTACACACACAACGTTTCTAATTAAATTGTAGATAATTACACGGGTACAATAACGTATTTTAAGACCGGACGAAAGAGACCCCATAAGACTGGACTAGCGACCGGTCTCGTTCCAGGCGGTCTTAAAAGTATATAACTTTTAAGACCAGACGCGATCACCGGTCTTAAAGAAATATTTTAAGACCGGGCATTAGAAACAATAGGTTTTTAAAATCGTACTATATAGACCTTACATATATTTTGTTCGATCTTAAAACTAGAATTTATTAGACCGGACAATACACGGTTTGATCTTAAATATACAACTTTCAAAACCAGACCAAATAACATCAGGTCTTAAAAATATGTAACTTTCAAGACCGGATATACATATGCACCGGTCTAAAAAAAAAGAAAATAAGACCTAACTATAACATATCACCGGTCTTAAAAATATTACTTGTAAGACCGGACTAAATAATAAATGTGGTCTTAAAGTTTGATCTTTTTTATACCGTTAATAGTACTTTTGAGATTGTAAGGAATAGCGTCCGCTCTATAAAGTGTGACTTTTAAGACCGGACATTAAATACATCAGTCTTAAAAGTGGAATTTTCCTCTATTCAAAACAAATTCACCACACAATCCAGCATATAAAAGACAATACTCTAAGCTACAAGCTATATATATATGAACAATCCTTTATAAATTACTATTATTGAATTGGAAATAGATACAAATATTATTCACCAGGCCATGAGTTATATTGTGGCATCGTAATGAATGTAGCTTGTTTCTGGCTATTGCAGTACACAACTAATAATAAAATGAATGTAATAATACAATAAGCTAGATAAGTTACAAATACATACAATGAGTTACAAATACAGTGTACAACACCTAAATGAACATATATACCAATTCACATTGTCTTCATCGGATTCCCACCAAATAACAACATAACTAACATTCCTCTTCTTTTGTAACAAGCCCATTTCTATCGGATCCTGCCAAAAATATAAAAACAAGAACAAAAGACAGTCAGTAACATTATTTAAGAACATAGAAAAAATATAATAGTGTTAAAACCTTAAAGTTTTCAAAGAATTGTGCAAATGAATATTACTTTATGAATTGATGACTTTTTTATAAAGGGATATCCTCCCATATCCCTTTTTGATGATCATTTCTTATGTCGAGTTCATTATCCGCTTCATCTTCTTCGTTAATATCCAGTAGACCCCTTAAAAAATAAGTACTCTCAGGAAGACTATAATTTGCATCATTTTCCTCATCAATATCAATGACCCTTTTTCCTTGGAGAGCTATAGACTACATTTTATTTTTTTGATCGGAGATATAAAAAACTTCTTTCGTCTAGTCCACCATAATAAAAGGTTCATCTCCAAAACTTCTACTATTGAGATCGACTAATGTCAATCCTAGCCGATCGATTTGAACACCATTATTGACATTAACCCACTTGCATTTGAAAATGAGAAATCTAATTAAGACATAGTCCACCTCCCAAATCTCTTACATAACCCCATAATATGGCATGACTGCCAATTTAGGCTGCTTTTCTTTTGAACTGGAGAAGTGCATAGATTCAACCTTTAACATTACAACACTGTTCTGGACAGTGCTCCTATCATCTAGGGACTTCGTGTAAAATGTATAACCGTTGATCACATACAAATTCCAACTTATGACATCAACCTTAGGACCACGTGCTAACCATTTGATTGTCTCAGAAACAGATTCTTATCCCTCGACTTTTTGTTTGAACTAGTTTGCAAAAGTTCTATTATGCTCCCTAATCAACCTTTATTCAGTCATTCGGGGATTTTCTTTCCTTACAACTTCTTTATGTGCAGCTATGATGGATTGAACTTCATCAACATTATTCAAGATGCATAAGTGGACTTGTGACAATTCATCAGGATCCACAATCTTTACTGAAGCCCCTCGTCTACCCCCTTCAGCATACTAACGTTTTGGAAGCCCAATATGTCTTACTTTAGCCAAATAATTTTGACAAAATTCCATAGCCTCTTCAAATACATACTTCTGAACAATCGATGCTTCTGGCCAGTAAGTGTTCTTCACGTACCCTTTTAGGAATTTTATAGATCTTTCAATTGGATACATCCATCGTAAATGGACAGGGCAGCACAACTTTATCTCTCTCACTAGATGAACAATTATATGAACCATGATGTCAAAAAATGCAAGAACAAAAAGTTTCTCAAGCTAGCACAATACTAGATATCCTTCATTTTCCAATTCATCCAATTATTCAATCTCGAAAACTTTACTACAAACATCATTGAAGAAGAAACAAAACCTAGTCAAAATGTGTCAAAAATCATACTCAGCAATGCCTCGAATAGCTACTGGGAGTAGCTGTTGCATTAATACATGACAATCATGAGACTTCTGGCCTACTTATTTCAAGTCTTTCATCAATACAAGCTCTTAAGATTTGAAGAATACCCTGAGGGAACTTTCGTGCCATGTAAACACTCACAAAAACTTCTTTTCTTATCCTTAGATAAAGTGTGAGAAGTCGGAGGACAATAATTTCTCTTACCATATGGCCTTAGATGTAAGTCTTCGCGTATTCCCATTGCCTGCAAATCCAATCTTGCATTCACACCATCCTTGGAACTACTTTATATGTTGAGAAGCGTGCCAACAATGCTATCACATAAGTTTTTCTCAACATACATGACATCAATACAGTGTCTCACATCAAGATTGCACCAATATAGAATATCGAAGAAGACATATGTCTTTTTCCATATATTTGTTTTTTTTTACTCTTTGCAGTCTTACCGAAGATGACACTTATATTTTTCATCTTTTCATACACTTCCTCCCCAGTCAATACCACCAGAGCGTCTTCATATTCTTGGCCACCAAAAAAGGCTTTCTTTAATCGATAATATGGGTGACCCCATCTAAGAAATATTCTATGTCCAAGATAAACTGTCTTTCTTCCATGTTGAAGTTGATAGTAGCGTGTGCCTTCTTCACACACTGACATACTTTATGGCCTTTTATACTATACCCTGACAAGTTCTCATATGCTGGGAAGTCATTTATGGTACAAAATATCATGACTCTCATTTTAAAGACCTCCTTCTTCAAAGATTATTTTCTTAAATTGACTGAGTAATTATCTATTCTTTCTTAATCATGCTCAAACTTATTTATATCATACCAATCATCTTTTTGAATGAGTTTCAGTTGATTAACCTTGTCTAAATTGAGATAAGCCGAAAAGCAATTCTACGTGTCCGTAGCATTAAATGCGTCTCAAAAACAAAGCCAACGATCGAAAATAAAGTATGTGGCAGACTAAAACATTCCTTCGAGGCACACTTATTCTAGCTATCATTCTAAGTTACTCTCTATACAAGTACAGTTGACGGCGAATGCATTTAATGAAGCAACGGTCAATTATGCTCAACAAAAACCAAATATGGCTAACTGAAATTCAAATAGTCACAATGGTTACATTCAAGTTCTTCACAATGGCATTAATTGAAGATCGCTATAAATGCTCACCACATTCAATTCCGCCAACTACTAACTACCGAAACGCTATGCAATTAATTTGACTCAACTACTTCTACTGTTTCATCTATTTCATTAATATCTTGGCATATTTTGTTCTTTAGTGATTATCATTTAATTTACTCAATGAGGAGTCAAACCTTATTCAATTTATCTATAAAATATTAAGGTTGTGGAACCTTAAGAGTAGCTATACGATTACAACTTGTTAGGGGAGTGAGTCCATGTGATAGGATCAATTCAAGTACAAAGTGTGTAAATTGTATAAAAGTTTGAGATAGTAAAATACCCAAAGTGATTGGAGACTGGACGTAAGTTGAAGAGTTAAACCGAACCAGTATAAACTCTCCGTGTTTATTTTCCTTTTCAGTCTCTGTTTTATTGTTCTTAAGTTATTTCCGAAAATAATTTTTTGAATCACCTATTCAACCCCCTCTAGCTGATATTCCCGTGTTCGTCTCCCCCAAGACGTCCATTAATTGCGACAGGAATACGGCAGAGAAAACATCTTCTTTTTAAACTAAGAGAATCAATTTTGGAGATCCAGATTGTTTGTGACTACCACTTGCTAAAAGAAGGTATAATAAGAACAGGACGGAGTGAGCGAGGAGACCAAGGAAAAGGAGAAAGTAGGAGGAAAGGTAGTATGGACAAAAGCAAAGGTGGTGGCGAAAGGCCGATCAAATTCCCCGCCCGAGGCAGCGAAACTGAAAAAACTGAAGGCCCTGCAACTAGGCCAAGATTTAGATTCTATTTTACTTAAAGCTCGATGATGTGTCTTTATATGAGTGGTTAGATCAAATGGATGGTCAAGATTGAAAGATGATGAAAGACAATGAGAAATGAGCTTATGAGAGAAACCAGATCCAAGGTTCACCCAATGTATGGCATTGTGATAGGGTACCATGATCAACTTAAAGACTTACATGCTTACCTATTCAAACTGAATTTAATGCACCCAACATCCAGAAGGAAAATGATTCGATATTAAGAACAAATAATAGAAAAATGCTTCAGAAGTGAAACTTGCAATATACATAAGTTCTTAAGCATTGACATGTATAGAGAAGAAATAGCCAAACTCATAATGTAATCAGTAGTAGATTCTACTATGAAGACTACAAACTTAACAATTAACCACATAAGAATGCCAAGATGAAATGTAAGAGGTAGGTGAATAAGTATTTACATAAATGAATAGAGTAGAGGAGAATTATTATTAACAAAATGAAAAGTGAAAAATAAAGTTCTTGTAAAAGTTAAAAGTAATAGGAATTAAAATGGGGGGAAAATTGAGAGGATGCAACATGATCATAAATGAATTTTCCGTAAACTATAATCTTAAGCTGAATGAAAAATCATAGGGAGTCACTGTTCCTACTCATTACCTAGCCATCATACTCAAAGCATACAATTAATCTAATGTCCATATAGCTTGTGCTACAATCAAAAAGATCAAGTAAATTTTGATGTGTACACATTGAATGACAGTCAAGGAAAGTGTGGTCAAGGATACCAGTTGGGCTTCCCTACTCCCCCGGATTCTTAGGATTTTGAATGCCTTGGTTTTTTTTATTGTTAATATCAATAAAAAGAACATCACATCAAAACATGTATTTTTTTTTTTTGGCTCGGAAATCAAAACATGTACTTGATCCAGGCTTAATTATGAGAAAACAGGGAAAATGTGAGAGACATGAAAGGAGAAGAATGCAAGTTTCAACTTAAAGAATCACATGAAAACCAATTTGATCAGAGTTTAATACTATGAAAATGAAATACCAAAAAGTAATATCAAACATATTAATCAGGTTGGTTAGAAGTTGTGCACCCAGCATCCACAATACATAACTGAGAAATACTTTAGAAGTGAAACTTGCAATATCCATAAGTTCTTAAGCGCTTTCACCAAAGAAATAACCAAACTTATAGTGAAATCACTAGCAGATTCTATTATCAAGCCTACAAACTTAACAATTAACCACATAAGAATGCCACCATGAAATGTAAGAGGTAGGAGAATATATATGTATTTTAATAAATGCACATTGAGTAGAGGAGAATTCTTAACAGAAGAAAAATAAAAAATAAAATAAAATTCATAGAAGATTTAAAAGTAATAGGAATAAAAATGACAAAAAGGAGAGGATTCAGGATTTTCAGCCTTGTCCATGTAGCTTGTGCTGCAAATAAAAAAGATCAAGTAAATCTTGATGATTAAATATTGAATGACGTCAATGAAGTTGTGGTCAAGGATACCAGTTGGACTTACCTAACCCCCTCGGATTTTGAGGATTTGGGATGCCTTGGTAACTGCTAATATCAACCAAAAAAAAAAAGGACATCATATCATAACGTGTACTTTATCCTTGCTTAAGTCTAAGAAAATAGGGGAAAAAATAAGAGAAACATGGAAGCAAAAGAATGAGGTTCAACTTAAAGAATCACATGAAAACCATTTTAATCCGAATTCAATATTATGAAACGTTAGCTTGACAAATGCCGAATGCTTTATTGAAGTCCATGCATGCCAACAGACAAGAAATTTGTATGCTCTTCCAAGACTTGATTGGACATGCTTTCAACCACTTTGTATATCATACTTAAGCCAATCATCTGAAACCATGGTGAATCATTTTAATACCAAATCGAAATATCATTAAATTGAAAACACTTCAGTTCATGTCCCCAAACATCCAGGAACGAATTTAAAAAATATACAAATCAGATGTTGCTATTCCATGTCCTAGCGAAGGTAGCAAAGGTAGTGTTATGTCTCTTTGCAATATTAAAAGATAAATGCATGATAAGATCATACATCTTCCCTATCATCCCAGTTTAAATTATGAGGAGTGGAACTTTATTGGACCTCCTCTTTGACAGCAAGAGTGCCCTCAATGGAAGCATCTCATTGAATCCTGGATTCCAATAAAACAAAGTGGCAGAAGCATAGTTGACTATGGTAGCTTTCTCTCAAACAAAAGTTTCATGAAATGTATGAAACGTTGTGTTTGAAACGGACAAAAAATGAATGAACAGTATTAAAGACATACCTATGATCGAATTATTGGTATAGATATCATTCCCTTGATGAAAACTCCTTCATACTATGTGCGATCATTAATGATAATTTAAATTAAAAAAAATTATAAATGTTAGAGGCACAATAGATTAAGATCTTATATATTCAAAACTACAGCAGACATCTCTATAAACAATATTTAGGATTAACAAGTTAAGACTTGAAACTACATTCAAAAAATTTCATTGGTATTGGTACTTTTATAATAAAAACGTTTCATAAAATGTGGCAGTGGATTTTTTTGTCTTGATTCACTTAAATGCATTTTTGAAGAGCCTAAACATAATCTCAAACAATCATTTAATTTTTTTTTTTTTGGTAAAAAAAAGTTTTGGAAGGGTTCGACACCAGTACCCTACCAAAGCCAGGACACGGCCCCGGGCTCTATGAGCACTTACTGGGGACTTACGAGATCGCCTACTAAAGGAGTCCCAGTGACGGAGAGGGGATCGAACCCACGACCCAAGGGCCTAGTCTTGGATCTCTTACCATCTATGCCAACTCTCATTGGTAACAATCATTTAATTTAACAATGTACCATGGTATGAAATGATCAAGCCCAATAAGACTTCTTTTTGAAACAATTTTTTTTTGTAAGAAAAATGGTGGCAAGTGTGCAACCACTCCAGGTACTGCAATGGCAAGGACGACCCTCCCAACAGTGGTAGCTCCATACAAGGCGGATTACGAGTGGTTTTACCACAGCTCAAACCCTAGACTTCTTAAGGGAATCCAGCGCCACATTCCGCTGGACTAACCACATGTTAGTTTTTTGAAACAATTTTCTTTAAACATATCCAACCATCCAACTAATATCAAAAAAAAAAAAAAACCCAACCACCCAACTAAACACCAAGTGAGCTAATGGCCCAAGAAAACACTAAGTGGGTTTAGTGCACTATTGAGGCCGACAAACAATATACAATTTCTACAAGAACCTTTGGTTAGAATGAGGACTTGTGTGGTTTTCTATTTTTGACTGAATTTTAGACAAATATATGTTCAGGTAATTTTTTTGGTTGGAAACTTTTTGTTTCAAACCCTAATTTACATCCACACTTGTCATCTAGAATAAATAAGGGAGAATGACTTTTAAGTCCCAATTAAGAGAAGTAATATCAAAAAAAGTCTCATTGAAAAGTGAACATGGGGAATTAACGAGTGAATTAAACATAATTAATAACTTAAAGGACTTCTCCATATATCATTTCCCTTGATTGGGACCTATATGTCATTTTCTCAATAAATAAGACCAAAAAGTGGGTGGGGGACATTAACCTCACTTGTTAGGGTGCATCCGCAAGGGTACACATTACATGTTTTTCCTTATATACTTGTTAGGTGCTTCTCCTTCTAATTAAAGGGATAAGGGCATTTTTTTAATTTTTAATTTTATTTTTTCATATACTCTATTTATTTAGATTAAATTATATAATGCGTCCTGAATTTTTTTTTGGCATCTAGTATTTTAAATTAATTAATTAATTTTTAGTCCTGCATTCAAAAATATTTTTCCTGTAACGCCAATATCATGAAAATTAATTAATTTGGGATATTGGATGCAAGAAAAAAAATAGGATACATCATATAATTTAATGTAAATAAATAAAATATATAAAAATAAAAATTTCTTTTTTTTAAAAAAAAGGCCCTCATCCCTCTAATTAGAGGGAGAAGCATCTAACAAGCACATAGAAACAATATTTAATGTGAATTTGCGGAACTATGATATTTGACAAGGGGAAATTTGGTTGCTTTTGAAATCATTTTAACTATAATCAATGAAATGTAATGTGGTTAATCCTTAGCTACTTTTTTTTGGGGGGTGTTAATGTCTAATGATGAATGGTATGGAAATCAAGTGATTAAACTATGTAATTAATTAAATCTCTTGATAAAATGGTCTTCGGCTGTCCTACTTCACTTAATTAATATATTAGGGATTTGATGCAATACAGCTTGGATGAATTCAATATAGCTCGTTCTTTTAGTTGAAAGTACTCAATTAGACCACTAACCAACAAGAAAGTAATGAACAATCTTATTATATAACATGCTACACTGCAACACAATCATCAATAACTCAAGCGTTTTTTTTTTGTTGGACCTGAAATAACTCAAGCTAAGAACATATATAGAATTAGTATTTAGTTACAGAACCAATCCAAAGTGCAACAAGTGATGTAGTAGCGTAGTACAGAAAACTCAACTCTCAACATTGAAAAACAAAGATTGAAACTAAATTACTAGCTACCCTTTGAAGCGCTACAACTCAAACCCTCATCCAGCCACCTTCATTGATAGTCCAACGTTATAGTCACGCGTAGAAGCTCTCATGGCAGAAACAAATTTAACAAATCAATGGTTTAAGACTAATTAATTTAATGACAAAGTTACCCTTTTATCTTATTTTTGATGCGACTGTCCTCTTACCACAGTAAGGCACACATGATGCATTAATTCCCAAGTACAAGTTTTGTTTTTGTTTTTGTTTTTAAAAAAAATCATGTTTAGGTCCCAACCAAGAAAAATAATATCATGAAAATCTCATGAGCTTATTAATAACAAATAAAACAGCAACTATTAATAAGTGGATTAGTCACCATTAACAACTTGTGAGACTTTTTTTGATATTATTTGTTTTGGTTGAGACCTAAATGTGATTTTCCTTTTTTTTTTTTCTTTTCCTTCTACAAAAACATTCAGGTGAGTTGGATCACAAATACAAGTTAAATGAACCCCCAAAATGGCATACAAAATGTTATATAAAATTTAAGCATATCAGCAATACAATTGGCTACCAAATTTCGAGATCTAGGAATAGAGTTCAGAGTATGATTCTAATGGTTCTTAAACAAATATTACAAGTCAAACATCAGAAGATTAGCCATCCCATTAGGATAAGAGGTTTACGCACAACTTTCTTATGCGGTAGATAGTCTGACCATAAGTTTTGTCTTGACACCAAAGAATTGTTGCAAATAGAGCTTTGGCTTCACATTTAAAGGTCAACGACGCCTCACCTGATTGGTAAGATAGATCAATTACCAATCCTTGTGGATCACGCAATATGTACCGAAATCCACTCTTACTTGTAGGCGTTAGAGTTAATGGTCTAACGATAACAAAACTATAAAATTAGTTTGTTTTACCAGACAATTTATTATGGAAAGCTTAAGAAATACCCCGATCATTAAATGATCTATGGAGTATGATCATCTTCATAATTTATCTGGTTGTAAGAATAAAATGAATGAGTAAAAACATATTCGCTTAAGGATCATTATTTAAACATACACCTGGAAAAAGGAAAAGGCTTTTGAAATTCAAATATAAGGATAATATTCTGAGAATCATAAAATATCCAAATATAAGGTGTTGATCAATTAAAGTTCTGAAGCTATTTATATGAAAACAATATTTAGATAAAAGGCTAAAAAACTAGAAAGTAAGTATTTATTTTGAATATCAATCTTATTCTAATATTGTATTCTGGAAAGAAACTCATCGCACCAGAATCCCTGTCTGCATATTTCTCAGAAAGAAAAATATATCTAAAAAGGTTTTTTTTTTTTTTTTTTTTTTTTTCCTTAGCTTATTGTGAAAGCTCGAATATATCCATAAATCTAGTACAGGGATGCAAAAGGAATTTAGAGGCCCAAAACTTGGTGAAGAGCTCAAGAATACTCCTCTTCTGTCGCATTAAATGATCTCACCTGCCAAGCTTCAACAAGAAGATCCCTATATCCAACGGGCAGGAGAATGTGACTTTCCATAATTGGATTAATTCTCAAGAAGACAAATGCAAGGAAGAGAAATACGAAAAATCCATTATTTGACTCAACTACAAGCTGAAAAGTGGGCTTATTTACTGTACTTAAGTGCGTATATCAACATTCCTTTGTTTTGAGAGAGATTTAATCTGTATTTTTGTTGAAAATTATGCTTTAGGGGCTAATTATTAAATAACTTCCATATTTAATTTATGAAGATAAATAAATGATTTAATTTATAAAGATAAATCAAATAAATTCGCATTAAATAAATTGATTGAATTGAATCAATTAGATAGATTTAATTTTTAATTCAATTTCAAAATTAATAAAATTGCTTTTGAATATTTAATGCGGCCCATAAGGGTTATAAATACCCTTAGGTTGTAAGTAATTTGATCACACACACACAAGAGAATTGTAAAGCCACAAAAAGAACTCTAAAAGAGGGACGTGAGATAAAAGTTTGAAGGCGCTAGGACACTGCCGTTCGTGTTGGAGTGCTGTTCGGTGTGGATACCGGTAGAGGGAGTGGATTCGTAGAGTCAGCTCTTAGAGATTGATTGACCAAAGAAGGTGTTAACCCATGAGTTTGTAAAGCACGCACACTAGTTCGCATAAGTACGGCTCTTATTTACTAACCCAATTTAAACGTTGTTGATAGATCCTCTTCTTGGGATTCGTAATTTATTGAATAAGTTTAATTCCGCTGCATGTATGAATCCCAACAGTGGTATCAAAGCCAGGTCAATTATGCATTTAAATTGGGTTTACGTTTTCAATGTGATTATATATGAGATATATATATATATATATATATATATATATATATATATATATATATCATTTGATTTATAAATTATCTAATAGTCCCTAGATAAAACAATTAATACAAACCAATGAATGATAATATAAATGTGTATACAACGTTGCAATTATATAACCAAGGTTCCTGAGCAAAAAATATAACCAAGGTTTAACGTTTGACGTTAAGATTGGGTCGAACGTTTGACATTTCAATTTAATGTTTTAATCTATTATAATAATTGTCTAATATAATTATTCATTGCGCGTTTAACGTTTCATGTGGGATATGTATCTATTGGATATGATATCATATAGATAACAATCATCTAACGTTGTGACTATAAGTTATCTAATATATAGTCACAATTTATATATGGGATATATAAATTATTTGCAACGTTTTATCTAGTAGCATATTAATATATAATATGATTATATATGGGACCGCCATACTAATTGTTCATAGCGCAATATTATCATGGCACTTTCTTTCATATTGTATGAATTAATACCTGTTATGATTTATTTTCAAATTGTTTGGGTATGGTGAGCAACATGGCTTTAGTCTTTATAATGGTTGTAATATTTAAATATGGCCTGCGAGCCATGCTTCTCTCTAAATATTCTTAATGCACATTCTCTTCTCATCTCACTCCCCTCGTATGTTTAAACGAGGTTTCTCCTGATGTAATTTTATTTTCTTATTTAGAGAAGTCCCCTCTTTGGCTTGAGAGGATTTTAAGTTAGGTGAGCCATGTTGTATCACGTTTTATTATTCTTTTGATTAGATCATGGCATGTTTATTTTGTGTATCATGTGTTATTTGTATGAGATACAACTATAATTGCATTCATATGAATATAATTAATTAGATTAAACCCTCCAAATGAAATCTTAAGTCGTAATGTTGTCAATTAATGAATACTTGTCAAAGTCTAGATCGCTTATTTGTATGTTCCACCAAAGTGGATGCATTTGAGTTATCTTGGTGAGACAAGAGTAGGTAATGGTGATACTCGACATTCATTATTGTCTTGACTTAATTGAGATTATCAAAACGGTTTTGGATCTCAAGGCATTAGATGGGATTAAACATGCCAAGTCATATGATTATCGAATCCCATAAAGATCTAAGAGTTACATGTGATATAATTGGTAAAGAGGTTACCTACCTAAATAACTTGATTTTAAACGTCCTGCCAAAGCAGACTTAAATTTAAGTCAAATATGGATCTTAGCCCACTTATTATATCGAGGGTTGTTGATTTAGTGGGAGATTATTAATTAACTTTGCATGTCTTTTAATTGTAGAATCATGTTGACTAGTAATACTGCTACATTATCACTGCGATCAGTCCTTGAGAAGGACAAACTAAATGGGACCAACTTTCTTGACTGGTTTAGAAACTTGAGAATTATTCTCAAGCACGAAAGAAAGGGTATGAAAAAGAAAGGCAAGGGCAAAGGAAAGGGTAATGGCTCAATTGGTAAGACCAAAGAGTCAAACAAACCCGAAACTAAGCTTGCAGCCAAGAAGGCAAAGCCTTCGAAGGACGGGGTTTGCTTCTTCTGCAATGAACCTAGTCATTGGAAGAGGAACTGCAAACTCTATCTTGAAGATCTGAAAAAGAACAAGAAGGATGGCGGGGCTATCTCTTCAAGTATTTATGTTATAGATATTCATTTTACTACTTCCTCTACATGGGTATTAGATACTGCATGTGGTTCTCACATTTGCACAAATGTGCAAGGTCTCAAGGACAGTAAAAAATTGAAGAAGGGTGAACTGGACCTACGAGTTGGAAACCAAGCAAGAGTTGCTGCTTTAGCCTTAGGCACTTATGAATTAGTTCTGCCCAGTGTGCTTTTGTTATTTTTGAACAATTGCTTTTATGTTTCTGCTTCGAATAGCAACATTGTTTCTCTTTCTTATTTGGATAAGGAAGGTTTTACTTCCATTACTAGGAATGATAAATGTTCTATTTATCATAATGACATTTTTTATGCTGATGGTGATTTGCATTTTGGTCATTATTTACTAAATTTAGAACATCCTAATAATGGACATCTATAACGTGTCTACCAAAAGGATCAAGTCAAATGACTTGAATCTGACCTACCTATGACATTGTCGTCTAGGCCATATAAATAAGAAACAATTTCAAAACTCCATCAAGATGGATTTCTTAACTCATTTGATTTTGAATCATTTGATACATGTGAGTTTTGTTTATTAGGAAAAATGACAAAGGCACCTTTTACTAAGCATAGTAAGAGGGTCACTGATCTATTCGGCCTTATACATACTGATGTGTGTAGACCAATGAATACATCTACCAAATGAGGTTATATACTTCATTACATTTATAGATGATTTTAGTAGGTATGAGTATATCTATCTAATGAAACATAAGTATGAATCTTTTGAAATGTTTAAAATATTCCAAACTGAAGTGCAAAACCAACTTGGAAAAACAATTAAAGCACTTTGATCTGATCGGGGTGGTGAAAATTTAAGCCACGAATTTATTAACCATCTTAGGAGTTGCGGGATCCTCTCACAACTAACTCCTCCAAGAACGCCACAATGGAATGGTGTTTCTGAGCAGAGGAATCGAACTCTGTTAGATATGGTTCGATCTATAATGAGTTAAATAGATCGTTCACCATCCTTTTGAGGCCATGCCCTAGAAACAGCTGCGTTCACACTAAATCGTGTTCCATCAAAGATAGTTGAAAAGACACCATATGAGATATGGACTGGGAAGAAACCTAGTTTGTCATTTCTTAAAATTTGGGGATGTGAGGTTTATGTTAAACAACAAGCCTCAGATAAATTATAATCCAGTTCCTCAAAATGCCTTTTTGTGGGGTATCCTAAGGAAACTAAAGGATATTATGTCTACAATTCCACCGATCACAAAGTGTTTGTTATTCGAAATGGTGTCTTTCTGGAGAAAGAGTTTATCTCTAAAAGAACCAGTGGGAGTAAGGTGAACCTTGAAGAAGTTCGAGAGTTACAAAACAACGTAGAACCACAAATGGAAAACAAAGAAGACTCACAACTTGTTGATGAGCCTGCTCTAGTAACACAAGGCCCACGAAGGTCCGATAGAACATGGCAAAAGCCTCAAAGATATGTACTTCTAACTGTTGGATATCATTACGCTTTGATGATGTCTTATATATATGCCATTAGTAAGAGCAAAAAGATTGAGTAATATGTTTATATTCTTTGTTGATTAATTCTTGAATTTAATGTAGAGTTCATTCATGAAGAATGATTAAAAAGAAGAATCAGCAAAGAAGAAAAAGAAGAAGATCAAGGAGGTTGAGGATGTAGATGAGGATAAGGAAGAGGAAGAGGAGAAATTGAAGAAGAGAGAATTTATTAAATGGAACATCTTCAATCAAGATCAGTTCAAGTTTATTTATGAAGAATGTTCAATGGAAGAAGAAATAATTTATGGAGAATGGTTAAAGAGATGAGAAGATAGAAAGAAGAGTCTACTAAGAAGCAAGAAGCTATCAAAGGAGTTTAGGGATAATCAAGAAAAAGAGAAGAGAAGAAAGATAGAAGAAGTTGATAATCAATATTCAAGATCAGCTCAAATATAAATGTGGAGAATGTTCAAGAAGATTGAAAGAAAGAAAGAGTTGCATTATGAAGAATGATTATGAGAGAGGAGATTTCAAAAAGAAGAAAATGAAGAAGAGGAAATATTGATCAAGATGGAAGATGGAAAAAGGAAAACTTGCTGAAGATATCATTATTTATGTTCCAAGATTGATTATAGAAGTGTCCATAATCAAATGGAAGTTGGAATGAGTTAATTCAGAGTAAAAATCAGCAAGAATCAAGTTCTGGATGAGAAAACTCGAGTATCCAGGTCAATACTCGAGTATACTACCTTACATGAGAGAAAACTGGAGTTTGGGTGTCAAAACTCTAGTTTCCAGGTCAATACTCGAGTATGGGAGTCAATGACTCGAGTATTGGGTGTTTTCAGCTTCTCTAGCGCTTCTGGACCTGACAATACTTGAGTATGCACTTCAATACTCGAGTATCCAGCTCTTACAGCAACTTTGTTCACCTGTGTTTCACGTTCAGCTTTGGGCGAGGTTTGATAATTCGATGACATCTCCTAAACCAGACATCGGATTGAAGTGAAATCAAATTTGTATGAAACCAGACATCCAATGCGTTCTCTTGACATAGTTTCATACTCAAAGAAGATCATATGAGAGAGCTTTGAATTTTTAAAGTTGGATCAAATATTCACGCCACACATCAGACCAAGCTTCAATGTTTAGAGAGTAACTCACAATCTACAAATCGGAATGAGCTGAAATCGATGGCATATGAAAGAAGACTTATAAGGCTTTCCATCAAGACTTGATTCAACTAAAATGAAGTTCATACCAGAGAGATATGGTCTTCGAAAGTTTACTAATGGTTTAGAACATTGCAAAAACGTTGGTTTAGAACAACTATCATTCATCGGATCATAACTGACAAAATCCAATGAGTTTGGATCTTATTCTTGATGCATTTGAAAGAAGACTCAGAGCTTTATGGGGATAATTGGTTTGCCAAAATTGAAGCTATATCAAGTCAGAGAGCAACCAAAGTCAAGAATGAGTTGAATACTCGAGTATACAAGTGAATACTCGAGTATAGCTCAGACAGAGAGCAATGAACGTTAGAGGATCTTCAATACTCGAGTATGAAAGTCAATATTCAAGTATCGAACAGACAGAGACGAATCTAAAGTTTCCTGGCAGCCTCAATACCGCAGTATGCAAGACAATACCACAGTATTCTCCTTCAGATCAAAAAAATCATTGTTGCAAAAATCTTAAATCTGATCTAGATCATCCAAATCCTTACCCAAATGATTTGTAATACTTCTTAACATCATCTATATCATTCGTGTACATGTTTCAGATGATTAAAGGGCATCAAACTGAAGATCAAGATTAAAGAAGTTCTGATGTCACAGATGAGTCAAAAAGCAGATATGAAATAACGACTAATTTCCAACTGCCACATTCTCAAACAGTTCCATTTACAATGGTCAGATTCCTCAATGCTCAGATCATCCTCATCTATAAATAAAGCCAGATTCAAAATGCAACATGATGATGGAAGAGATTATGCTGTCATAATTTTGAAATTCTGAAGCCTCTTCTCACTCTGTTTTTCATGCTTTCTTGGTTTATCATTTAGAGAGTGAAATCATTTGTAATGTACTTCAGTGATCATCTATTCACTTTTTTTGAGAGAAGATACGTTGTAAAATATTCTATTTTCTGAGAGATACTCAAGGTTGGGTGACCTTGAGTGGGAAATTGAATGTATCCCTTGGGTTGTAAGGGAGAGTCTCTGTGAGAGATTGTAAAGGCTACATAAGTGCCTGGTCAAACTTGTGAGGTTGTAAAGGCTTTCCTCTTGTGCTTGGTTAAACAAGGAGATAGTGGAATCTCAAGTAGAGCTTGAGGACTGGACGTAGGTCAAGGATTGGACTGAACCAGTATAAATTTGAGTTTGCAATTCTCTTCCTTAATCCCTTTTATTTCCAGCAAATATGTTTGAATGATTATCTAAAACTTTCAAACTCTTTACTATCATTCAAACTATTTTTACCGAATTGTGAAAAGATTTTCAAAGGTTTCAAATTCTTATCTTCACCCAATTCACCCCCTCTTGGGTTCAGCCGGGACTTTCACTAACTACTGGAAGTTGTGATATCTTGCTCATTGAGCAGAATGAGCCAACTACCAATCGAGAAGCCATAGTGGGACTATGGTGAAACCTTTTCCCTAGTTGCAATGGCCAAATCAATCAGAATCCTTCTTTCCATAGCAACATATTATGACTATGAAATATGGCAGATGGACGTCAAAACAATCTTCCTTAATGGAAAGCTATTTAAGGATGTGTACATGGCACAACCTGAAGGCTTTGTGCGTCCAGAGGAATCTGGTAAAGTTTGAAAGCTTCAAAGAACCATTTATGGATTGAAGCAAGCATCTCAAAGCTGGAATAATCGTTTTGATGAAGTAGTCAAAGAGTTTGGATTCATTCAAAACATAGATGAACCTTGTGTTTACAAAAAGGTTACTGGGGGCACAGTTGTATTTTTGGTGCTTTATGTTGATGACATCCTACTCATTGGGAATGACATCCCTACCTTGCAGAGTGTCTAGTCTTGGTTAGGAAAGTCCTTCTCAATGAAAGATTTAGGCGAAGCCACTTACATCCTTAACCTGAAGGCTTTGTGCGTCCAGAGGAATCTGGTAAAGTTTGCAAGCTTCAAAGATCCATTTATGGATTGAAGCAAGCATCTCAAAGCTGGAATCATCGTTTTGATGAAGTAGTCAAAGAGTTTAGATTCATTCAAAACATAGATGAACCTTGTGTTTACAAAAAGGTTAGTGGGGGCACAGTTGTATTTTTGGTGCTTTATGTTGATGACATCCTACTCATTGGGAATGACATCCTTACCTTGCAGAGTGTCAAGTCTTGGTTAGGAAAGTCCTTCTCAATGAAAGATTTAGGTGAAGCCACTTACATCCTTGGGGTCAGGATCTATAGAGATAGATCCAAAAGGCTGATAGGCCTAAGTCAAAGCACATACATAGACAAGATACTGTATAGATTCAGTATGCAGGATTTAAAAAGGGGTTACATGCTCATGTCTCATGGCATCCATCTCAGTAAGGATCAGTGTCCTAGTACACCTAATCAAAGAGATCGCATGAGTAAGATTCTATATGCCTTCGCCATTGGATCTATCATGTATGTCATGTTATGTACTCGACCGGATGTCTCATTTGCCTTAAGTATGACCAGCAGATATCAACAAGACCCCAGTGAAGGTCACTGGACTGCTGTCAAGAATATCCTGAAGTACTTAAGAAGGACTAAGGACTTATTCTTGGTATATGGTGGCTTGGAGGATGAGCTCTGTGTGACTGGTTACACAGATGTGAGTTTTCAAAGTGACCAAGATGATCTAAGATCGCAGTCAGGATATGTATTCATGTTAAATGGTGGTGCGGTAAGCTGGAAGAGCTCTAAGCAGAGCACTGTAGCAGATTCTATAACGAAAGCTGAGTACATAGCAGCATCAGATGCAACTAAGGAAGCCGTTTGGATCAAAAGGTTCATTACTGAACTAGGGGTGGTTCCTACCATCTCAAATCCAATAAACCTATTCTGCGACAACAACGGAGCTATTACGTAGGCCAAGGAACCTAGGTCACATCAAAGGACCAAGCATATACTCAGGCGTTTTCATCTTATCAGAGAAATCAATGATAGAGGTGACATAAAAATATGCAAAATATCAGGAGAACACAATGTTGCTGATCCTCTTACTAAGCCACTTGCACAGATAATACATGAACGTCATGTAAGGACAATGAGAATTAGGGAAATTAATGATTGTACCTAGTGCAAGTGGGAGTTTTCTGTTGGAAAGGCTAATTCATTGTACTTTAAACATTATTGTTATTTGAAGTATTTCTCCATTTTGTTATCATATCATTTGCATGTTTATTATGATGACTGTATCCTTGAATATATCTTATAGATTATCCTAGATGTCCCTAGTCGGTCATCTACGCAGGAGTGAAGATGAGATAAGACCAGTATGACTTTGATGAGGTATGGAGATACGAATCAAAGTCATAGGCACTTGTAAGAGTACAAGGTGCTGGACCAACCCACTATGAGAAAGCTATATGGTTTAAGTCATAAGTTTTTCTCATGTATAACCACGTTACTATGCCCTTTGACCTGAGATCATCATGGATTCCTACATGAGATTCGTTGATCTTTGACCTAGTCAAAAGTCACCTTTAACCAGGTGATGATAAAGGCTTTAATCGGGATTACTATTTTTCATGTAGAGGAATGTGAATGGTCAAGATGGAATTTGTCTCTCATATTTGTAGAGAAATCATACTGGGCCCCTCGATGAGTGAGTCTGAGAGACGTATGGCCATACTATGGTGGAAAGGAGTTTCCATTTCAATTATTAGACTACTCAAGAATCGAGAAAGTAATGGTCAAGAAAAGGAAATTGACATTATCCATGCCTCATCCTTGACCAAATTATCGCGTGACAAAAGGGACGTGACATGGTTGTATGATAGGTTGTATCGAAAATCGATCCTCATGTGAATTGAGTAGTCGCAATGTCTTGCTAGAGGCCGCTTGCAACTTGTAGGCTAGTACAGTATTGGCCCGCTACTAATCTCATGTGAACCTACAGGGTCGCACACAAGAATAACCTAACACAAGCTAACATGTCCAGATTCATTGAATCTAAGATATGTCTAAGATTTAATGAATACAACGTTTTATCTAGGGAGGATATATATATAATGATTGCACCTAGTGCAAGTGGGAGTCTATTGGAAATTATGCCTTAGGGGCTAATCATTAAATAACTTCCATATTTGATTTATGAAGATAAATCAATGATTTGATTTATAAAGATAAATCAAATCAGCTGGCTTTTAAATTCGCATTAAATAAATTGATTAGATTGAATCACTTAGACAGATTTAATTTCCAATTCAATTTCAAAATTAATAAAATTGATTTTGAATATTTAATGCGGCCTATAAGGGTTATAAATACCCTTAGGGGGTGTTTGGTTTGAGGTAATCCAAAGATTACCTAGGAATCATCATCATGTAATCCATGAATACCTCGTTTGGCAAAGCACATTGACAAAAATTACCAAGTAATTTGAGATTACTCGGTAATATCTCTCTGTGTAAATTTGGCAAATAGGATTACCCCCAAAGAGGTGTATTCCTCGATTACCAAGGAAATGAACATAAATTCAGTAATCTTGACCCAAATTACCCAGTAATATTTTGACTTACCAAACAACTTTTTTATAATTACTATTAATCTTATTTTACTCAGTAATTACTAGTAATCATGATTCCTCAGTAATCATAAATTACCCAGTTGAAACAAACACCCCCTTAGATTGTAAGTAATTTGATTACACACACACAAGAGAATTGTAGAGCCACAGAAAAAACCCTAGAAGAGGGATGTGAGACAAAAGTTTGAAGGCTCTAGCACGCTGTCGTTCGTGTTGGAGTGCTATTCGGTGTGGATACTGGTAGAGGGAGTGGATTCGTAGAGTCGGCTCCTAGAGATTGATTAACCAAAGAAGGTGTTAGCCCACGAGTTTGCAAAGTACGCACACGAGTTCGCATAGGTACGGCTCTTATTTACTAATCCGATTTAAACGCTGTTGATAGATCCTCTTGTTGGGATTCGTAATTTATTGGATAAATTTAATTCTGCACGTGTACAAATCCCAACAATTTTTACTGTCTTAATTGAGTTGCTTAAGATTATGATATCTTAAGTGGTTCGTAGCCTTAGTGGAGTAAGGGGGAGTGATAAGATTGAATGTAATTTGGTACTGAAAGTGCACTAAATCTTAAAAGTTATAGTGAAACTATCAGATATAAATTCATTGTGTGCTTATTTCAAAACTCTTCCTTCTATAATGAAATGTTTGTTAACTAGGAACTAAATTCAGTTTAAATTATTTTGAGTTATTAATCACCCAATTCAAACCCCCTCCTTCATGCTTCATGGGGCTGGTCAAGGGTGTGAGTTGGTATAAAGGAACTTTACTGGAGTACTAGGAATGGGAAGAGAATTAATGTCTGGAAAGATCAGTGGATTAGGGGTCTACCAGGAGCTAAACTGCAAAATCCTTGCCCTACAGCAGAGGATGATAATCTAAAGGTAGCAGATCTTATAAAAAATGGATGCTGGGACTTAGGAGCAATCAACAACAAGATCAGTGAAGAGGAGAGGGCTCTAATACTAAAAATACCTGTCAACTACATGGCTCGAGAAGATCGTATGGTATGGATGTCGGCAAGAAATGGCTGCTATGCTGTAAAATTGGGGTACCTAGTTGCTAGATCATGTGTGGAGGAAACTCTAGTCTGAGATCCAAGGACATCTTTCTCTGTACCTAAGCTGTTGTGGAAAAGATTTAGAAGGTGAGGGTTCCCCTGAAGGTGCAACAGTTCTTGTGGAGGATTGGAGCAGGGGCCATTCCAACCAAGGAAGCTTTATACAAGTGAAAATGTGGTATGAGTTCAATGTGTCCTATTTGCTTGGTAGAATTTGAGACCATTGAACACCTTTTATTTCTTTACCCTTGGATAAGAATATGTTGGTTTGGATGCCCTTTGGGGATTAAATTTAGTAAGTGGGGAATGAAGAGGTGTGAGGAGGTGTTTTGTGACATGTTGATGGTGGAGGAGTTGCTGGGGGAGTATGAGAAAGCATTATTTGCTACAATGTGTTGGTGGATATGGAAGAGGAGGTGTGACTGGGTGTTCAATGGAATTTAGCCAAAGGTTAGGGAAGTAGTAGGCTGGGTGAGTTCACAGGTGGAGGAGTACTAGAAATCAAGGGAGGTAGAGAGGGCTGACTGTAAATAGATATATTCAAATGAGCTACAACAAATTAAAGAATGGGTTCCACCACTACCAAGAAGGATCAAGGTGAATATAGATGGATCCTTTAGGGTACCTATTAGAGTAGTAGGGATAGGAATAATATGAAAAAACCCAAGAGGGGATTTTGTAGGAGGTTTGGGAAGAAGGGTGATAGCTGACTCCCCTCTTATGTCTGAATGTATTGCAATGCTAGAGGCCCTGTGTCTCATAGGTAAGTTTACTAGAATCCATATTGTATTTGGGACTGATTGTGAGGTTTTGTATAAGCTAATAATGAATAAATCTCTGGTTGGCTATGAGTGGAGTTGCTAGGATTTCGTAAGAGAGATCTTGAACTTACTTGACTCTTTAGATGATGTATCAGTCTCCCTTGATGCTCAATGAGGTAATAGAGTTGCAGATTATCTTGTAGTAGATGACGAAAGGAAGATGCACCAGCATGATTGGTTGGTTTCACCTTCATCTTCCTTAAGCGGAATCTTGAGATTTGATTCTGAGCTAGCTAAGGATCTTTGTGGTGATTCATTTGTGCATACTGATAGAGAAGGCATAGGATAACTGGTTTTTTTTTATCTACTCTTATATGATTGTTTGATTAGGACTTGTTTTTGACTTTTGGTAAGAGAGTGATAGGATATACTGTTAGTTGTTTTGGAGTGTTTCCTTAAGCTTCGGCTATTAGTAGTTAAGGGTGGAAAAAGGCCAGGGGCCTGTGGCCTGGCTTGTTAAAAGCTTGGTCAGGCCTGGCCTGTCAAGCTAAAAAGCCAGGCTAAGGCCTTTTATGAGGCCTGTTTTCAAGGTTTTCAGACCCGGACCGGTCACCAAACCGGTGGAGGGATTGGGTTAAGGGTCAGTGTGTCAGATCGGAGTTAAACCGGTATTAATTAAAAATATAATTTATCAAAATAAATAAAAGTATTCCTATTTTAATAATAAAAATAAACCACTTAGATTCAAAACAAGAGAAGCAACTCCACACGTGAACCAATGCAACACACCTTTTAATATAATATGCCTTGCATCCTCCATCTAAACTCACCAAACCAACAGAAAATTAAATGATGATGTGACTCTTTTGCTTCTTTCCCGTAATGGTCAGCAGTAGCAAGAAAGCATTTAAGAAAAGATGGAAATATCCCAACACCAATTCACCTCACTTTCAAAATAACCCGATATATTCTTCTTCTTCTCTCTTCACCTCAAGCTTCTCTTGTCCAGTTTAACGGTGGCTCTGCGATTGAGCTTTCTGCGTTGGAGAAGTCATGGAGAAACCCATCGAGCTTTCGAAAGGTAAATCAAGAAAATTAATCTCTTTCTTGACTTACTTTACAATTTCCTTGCCTTTTCGAGGAAGAGGATGGTTTGGCTTTTGTTGAAGTCGAAGGGAAAGGGTTTTGTTCGAGTCTTGAGTCTTTGTTTCCATGTTTCTCTTCTTTCACTTCTTCAGGCAATTGTTCTTTTTTTAAAAATATGACTGGGTCAACTCGGTCGGTTCAGGCTGAGTTGGACGAGTTGAACCGGGTCAACTCGAAACTCGAGGTTTCTCCTTAACTCGGACCGGTTTTCCGACCGATTCACTGGTTTCCAGTCCGAACTGGCCGGTCTGGTCTGGGTTTCACAACCTTGCCTATTTTCACTTAACAGACCAGGCCCAAGCTTGATAAAAGGCCTTTTAGGCCTATCAAGCAAGCCTGTTTATATTATTAATATTAATTTATTTAATTTTGGCCTGTTTTTAGCCTATTTAAAGTAGTTCTATTTTCGACTTATGGCTTGTTAGCTTAATTAAATTTTTTTTAAAAAAATAAAAAAAACAGGCCTTAACAAGCCACAAGCCAGGCTCAGGCCAAAAAATAGGCCTGTAAAAGGCCACAGGTCAGGCTTAGGTCAGTATGTTACAGAACATGCCTGACCTGTTTCCACCCCTATTAGTGGTTGTAATTTTTTATTTTGGTGGTAATAAAATTGACTTTTTTGGGCAAAAAAAAACCCTCCTTAATAATTTTCCGCTAACTTCAAATATGCCTCTTTAAGTGGATGGCGGTACAGCTTAGAGAGGGGGCTATACCAAAACTGAGACAATAATTGAGCCTGGCCCAGATTATGGGTTTTGAGGAGATACGCACAATGCTATGGGTGGCTAATAAAAGAGTGTGAGACATCGAGGAAGCTCAACAGAGAGATGTTCAAGGATTGTTCTTTGCTCACCAAGTCCTATAAGAGGTATTGGCAAGGGAGCCAACTCTGGTGCTTGAAATCCAATGCACTTCGAAAGAACACAAGAACCTGCAAAATCATTTAACAGGTTTTGTTTTAGAGGAAGCAAGCCCCAGTAAAACAAGCTAACAAGAATCTGAACTCTCATCAAGAATTTGTGATGGTTACACCCACTATTACCGGATCATGTCCTCAGTGTGCAAGGAACCATGCAGGGAATTGCTAGGTGAAGTGACTCCTCATAACACTAACAATTAGCTAGTTAGATTACTCAAACACTTCCATGACAAATGAGGAAAACTCATTTAAAAGACTTTATTAACTTAACCATGGTAGAAAAGACTTTAACTGCACCACAAAAGACTCTATCTTAATTAAAAGAAGTGGCATAACTACCTGCAAAATAGTAATTGTGATAGAAAAGGAATGAACTACACATGTTGTAGGAAAACCATTTTCTCATGTCACACACACATGAAATGGTGGGATCCACATATACATATATTAATGTTAGTTCTCAATGTGTTTTGATGATAACTAGCAATTGTAAACTTGATATGAAGTTTGTTTTTAGCAATATGAAAATCTCACTATCAAAGGCAAACTCGAGTTTAAGTATATAAACTCGAGTTTGAGACTTGACAGAAAGATGTTCAATTCTGCATAAAAGCCAAACTCGAGTCTGCATAGACAAACTCGAGTCTGGGCAGACACAGAAAGGAATCCAAAATTTTCACATCAAGCTAAACTCCAGTTTGCAAATCAAACCTGAAGTCTGGAAGATACAGAATCCCAAGCAAGCCAAACTCGAGTATGAATTATCAAACTCGAGTCTGAATTATCAAACTCGAGTTTAGACCAAACAGAAAGGAACCCAGAAAACTCAATAGACTCCTAAACTCCAGTTTGCACTTGACCCAGATAAACCTCAAATGTTTCGGTAGTCACTGAAACTCGAGTTTGCTCCCCAAACTCGAGTCTGGATCATACAGAAAGATCATCCATTTGGCTACACTACAAACTCGAGTCTATGACCCAAAACTCCAGTCTGGAAGATTACGAACTTAGGCCTGTTCTTCAAACATAGACCCAAACTCGAGTTAGTCACTAATTGACTCGAGTTTAGCTTCATGCCCAAAGTTCCATCCCAAGTCCAGAGCCTGATAGTTCTCTCTGTAAAAGCCAAACTCGAGTTAGCTTTTACAGACTGCAAGTTTAGACTACTGACCAACCGACATGCTTTCTGGATGAACTCCAAACTCGAGTCTGGAAGAACAGCCTCAAGTTTGCATCGGGGATTTTGAAAAATCAAATGATGTTGATCTGCGAAATCTTATGGGTCAATCTAAAATTATTCTATCATATGATATTATTGTTTCTAATATCTTTGATGAAGTTTTAAGTATTTTTCAGATAAGTTTAGCTAAGATCAAGGTGAGATCAAGATCTAGGATAAGTGCATTAAATGAAGAACCAAGAACAGGGCTGATCTTTCTCCCTTATCCTAGATGCTCAGTTCAGACCGTTGCAACACTTCAGGATCACTCTAAACGGTCAAATTATGATAATAGAATGACTGAAAATCTGGAAGACCTTTTGCAACAACTAAATTCCAAAATTCCAGCTAAGAATTCAAATAACAGAGCAAAATATGCAACTGCCATTTTTCCAGAATTGCAGCTGAATGTTAGAAAAAGAATTGCAACGGCTAGCTCATCCATTTAGTCTATAAAAGGCTGTGAAGACTCAAAGCAAAAGACACACAACGAAGCTATCTTGATTATACTTTGAAATTTAAGTCTGTATTATTATTTTCAACTTGTTCTTCAGTGTTTATCTTTATCTACTCTTTTTGAGAGTTTTGATTCTTTGAAATCATTTGTATTTGTGAAAGCTCAAGGTTGTGGAAACCTGTGAGTTGGGAAACTTAATTACATAGTGTAAGGGGGAGCAAGTCCTTGGTGGATAGAATTGCTTGTAGTTTACATTGTTGTAGTTTAAGCTTGTTGAACTAGTGAAAATACCCAGTAGATATCTGGGGACTGGACGTAGATCAAGGTTGAGACCGAACCAGTATAAATTCTCTGTGTCCAGCTTTTCTACTTTTACTCTCTCATCATTTACTTCTCACGGTTTTTTTTTTAAAAAAAAGGAGTCTAAAAGAAATTTTAAATCCCCAATTCACCCCCTCTCTTGGTGATTTCTTCCATCTTCAATTAATTCATATATGTATATGTGGGTCCCACCATTTCATGTGTGTGTAGGAATTTTTTTTCCTCATGTAACATGAGAAAACCAAAGCCCTTGTTTAATTAGGCAATTGTAAACAAGATTTCTAGGGTTATTTTGGAATTAAATGTGATTGGTTTTTGATGAGTTTAACTAGCCACCGCTTATTTCATTATGAGTTTTTTAGTGGAATATGTGTATTGAGCTTGAGGGTTTCCCATGTTTGAATTAAATAATTGAACTCGTTAATTTCAATCTCTCATTAACCTCCCTTTAGTCTAATTAATTAATTTGCGCTAAGAAAGTTAACTCCGTGTGAATCCTAAGTTGTCCCCTTCATCATTATAATTAAATTAGATCTTTATCATTTTACTTGCTTTTAATCAATCTTTTTAATAGGATTTTAATTCTTCTCTCATAAGAAAAACCCCTAAAATTTGCATTCAAATTCATATAGATTAGTCTTATTTTCAGATAGGTTTTAGAGTCAATTGCATTAGTACATTTAGTTAGTTAATTGCATATAGGTAGTAGTGTTTTATATCTTAGTTTAGGTCTATTTACATTCCACTGCATCTTTTGTCACTTGAAAGTTAGTCTTAAAGAAAACTCACAGCTTGCTCTTTGGAAGAATGACCTAGGTTGACCTTAAACTGCATAATTAATTAAAACATAGTTTAATTAATCATTTTAAGGACAAAAGTAGCTTATCATCAACACAAGCCGTTTACCACTTATACCAACCCCTATTGGTTATAGTTTTGATATTTTAAGTAACGTTTTGTTGTATTTTCTCTTTCTCATGACCCAAATACAATTTTCCCTTTATTATTCATATTTATCACCATCAAACCACCGCCAAGTCATCCAAAATAAAGAGCCACATACAAACAAATAAATTTATTATTGATGAATGAGGAAAAAAGGACAAGAAAAGGCAAGTCGTCGTGTGGGACCCATTTGTGCTAAATAAATTCCCCCCACAATGTTCCCGTTATCTCTTCCCGTTGCAAATCATCTTACCGTTATGGATAAAATCTCGGCTACATTTTTTTAAAAAAATATATGAGCTCCCCATATAATCAGAGCTGTATAGAGCTCTGATTAATTTAGACAAGTCTGAGTAATTGCATATTTATACTAGGTTCTGGAGAATAATTTTTATGATTTATGAGATAAATATGTTAGAAAAATTTTATCTTATCTTATGAAAAAAGCATACAAAAACTATAGTTTTGGGGGTTGCCAGACATACATTAAGACATTTATTCACATTTCAAGTCACGTTTTTGTTACATAGTAGTTTATATTTTTGTGGAAAGTATGTGAAATAATTTTTCTCCAAACTTATGAAAAAGAATTTCTAAAACTATAGTTTTAAAAGCTAGGTTTCAAAAGAATTTTTGTTGAGGAACCTTCAAACCTATATTTTAAAAGTTATTTTCTTCAAACTTCAAATTGAAACAAAATTTCTCGCACAACTTACCTAATAAATCCCAAAAACTATTATCTAAAACTTAAATTCAAACGGGTATTGAGATGCCAAGAGATCTCCTCCTATGTTAAGTCATATTATCATTACATACAATTTCATCTTTTTACTAAAGTCATAGCAGGAACAAAATGTTTTCAATATCTTCAATAAAGCGAGTAAATAAACCCCTGCCAAATCATTATTTTAAAGTTCTTTATGGAACAATTAAAGAAAGAGAGAAAAAAGCTACTCCTATGTTCTTAAATATAAGGTACAGAAGAAAAAAAAATTGGTTATATTTATAAAGAAGAGAGAGAAAATTTGTATATAAATGTATAAATTTACCCTTTATTTACTTTATTTTTATGAGATATAGTATAATATATAAATTAAATTTAGAAGGTTATTGAATTTTATAAAATTATTAATATGTTTTTTTCGGTGCTTTATATATAAAACCACATCAGTAAAATAGAAGTAAGATGATCTAGCATGACTTTCCTCTCCACATGTTTAAGGACACCTCTTCAATTGTTTTTTTTTTTTTTTTGCTCAGAAGGGGGTTTTTTTTGGTTTGAAAGAGGGGGGGGGGGGGGGGGGGGTTTCAACTCTTCAATTGTTTTTACCTAGAATATTCTTTATACATTAGTGCAAATCTGCAAAGATTCAACTGTCACGTGACTTCTCCCCTTTCCAACGTGGTCCTTATTTTGAGTCGAATTTCAAGATAGCCCACGTTTCAGTATCTGCTTTTTATTTAATTCTATAAAAGAAATAATGCTGTTCCTCTCGTCATCTTATTCTATTATCATTCTTATAAAATCATTTAAGGGTTAAGTAGGAAAAATACACATGTGCTTAACCCTCTGGAGCACCCAGCACCACGTGTTTTTTTTAACAAAAAATACATAAGTGATTACGTTTTAGAAGCAAAAATACCACGATCGTTAGTTAACCGTTAACCATGTAAAATTATCATTTTGCCCTCAATTTAAAATAATAAAAAAAACAACAAAAATACCCCACCTCACCCCCCAGTGGGCCCCACCGCCAACCCCCCACGCTGGCGGCCACCCAATGCCAGTGTCCGGCCGCTGACGACCACCTCCGGTGACCGGTTGTCGGCAACTTTTTTTTTTTTAATTTTTAAAACTAATTTTTTTAAAACAAAAAAATTAAGAGGAGGCTGGCCTCCCCACCGCTACCCTCCCTATGCCGGAAGTGAGGTGACAGCGGTAGGTCATGCGGCGTGGGGTGGGCGGCGGTAGGGAAACTGACGGTGGGGAGGCCGGCCTCCACTTAGTTTTTTTTTTTAAAAAAAAAATTATTTGAAAAAAAAAAGTCGGCAGAGGTGGTCGCTGGCGGTTGGGCGGCGACAGTAGGTCGTTGGCTTGGGGAGGCCGACCTCCCCTTAGTTTTTTTTTTTAAAAAAAAATTAGTTTTAAATTTTTTTTAAAAAAAATTAGTTTTAAATTTTTTTAAAAAAAAAGTCGCTAACGGCTAGTTCCGGAGGTGGGCGGCTATCGACTTGAGGGGGCCGGCGGTGAGGCCCACCGGTAGGGGTGGGGTATTTTTGTTGTTTTTTTTTTATTTTAAACTAAGAGTAAAATGATAATTTTACTTGGTTAACGGTCAGTTAACAGTCAACTAACAACCATGGTATTTTTACTCCTAAAACGTAACCACATGTGTATTTTTTGTTCAGAAAAAAACACGTGCTGCTGGACGCTCCTGGAGGTAAAGCACATGTGTGTTTTTACTACTTAACCCTTTATTTAAATTGTTGATTGGAAAGATGAGAGAAAAGTCAAATAAGTGATAACCCAATGATGTGGTTGATTTTTTACCTTCCAAAATTTATTAGACGTACATAATTTCAAGATTATAAGGGCTGATGAGAAAATGGATGATGAGAGAAATCAAACTTTATATTAAACATTCGACTAAAATGCAAGATTTAAAAATAGAATGAAAATATCTTTAATTTAGCGAGATGGAAGGAGCTCTACCCTTATTATTATTACTGCTCCTGCCATTATTATTATTACTGCTCCTGCCATTTGCTCGTGTAAAACAGGTTTATTTCCTGCATAGGCCTCCCTCGGTCTCTTATTATGAGTTTTACATAGCTGATCTGTGTTTTTAACAAAAGTAAATAACCTATTTGTGTTACAAAAGAAAACAATTCAAAATAACCTAAAGTAAACAATTAAAATTAATTGAAGACAATAAATGTATATATTATTTTCAAATTATACCTTTATTTATGAAGAAGATAAGTTACAAAAAATAAATACAATAATAAATAAAGGGTAAGATTTGAAAAGCACAACAAATGTTTAGGCAAATTGTAATACCCTAGATTTTATTTTATTTTATTTTTAATAATAATAATAATGATAATAAATACTAATAATACTAATATTAAAATTTATAATTTATAATAAAGTAATATGTGTGTGTGTGTGTGTGTGTGTGTATCATAATAATAATGATAAATGGGTAGGTAAAGATAAAAATTTAAATTAGAATCTAATAGGTGATTTGCCATTATTTATTAAACTAGTAATAGTTAAAACCCAACCCACAGAGCCCAACCCATAGGAAACCCTAATTTCAACTATAAACTTAGGACTAGTCATCTAACCCTAGCCATCACCTATCAGTTCCCTCTCTAAAAATTTTTGCGGCAGAAATTCTCTTCTAGGAGCTCTGCAACCACGGAGGCCAGGTAATCCTAATCCCTTAAGAAATAAAAATTAATTGTTGGTAGCGTTAGAACGTTGATTAGAATTAATTGATTGTAATCTTAATCCCTAAGACTTATGATGGGTAGTGTCAGTCTCAAATTAGGGAATTAATTGTGCCATTGTGAATAATTTATCTTCTTGCAAACTGATGTAGAAACATCATTCCCATCTCGATTTGCATGAGAATATTTCGTCTTACATACAGTTTATATTCATCCCTCCATCGGTTTGCGCAATTGATCAATACATGCTGAAATATTCATGCCTCCCTCCGCCTCGTTCTGCGTGATTGAATATTAACTATTAAAGGCCATGCTTGCATATATGAATATATAAGGTTGCCATGGGTGATTGCGTTTTTTTTTCTACTTATTTATTTACTTTTTGCGTCCTGATGATTTTGATTCTGGATGAATCACATATTCACATACATATGGGCATAAGTGTGTGACACGACTTGATTTTTTTTTTTTTTTTTGAATACTGAATGAAACCCTATCACGTCGGATCGTAAGATTATTCTTCGGTTTGGGTTTTTTGCTTAATGAATCCGATTTCTAAGCTAACATGAATACCTATATATGTATGTGTGTATATATATACAGGTATATATATATGTTGAAGAAGCATAACGTCTCTGGTTTTTTTTTTTTAATTTCCCACACACACATATACTGATATATTTTATTATTATAATACTTTTGGCCATAGATCAGGCTTTTTATCCAATGCTGTGTTGTTTTATTTATTTTATTCTACTTTTATTTTCTTTAAGAATAATTAAAATAAATAAGCAGTGGGAGGATATCTTTAGGATGGTACCTCCTAAAATGATGAACACACTTTTAAGGCGTATGCCTTCGAGAACTTTTGATGTGAACCGATATGTCCGTTCTTCCCAAAGTGATGTCTGGCAGGGTTTCCCGGGACACTAGTAGAAACTTTGGGAAGAGATGTGCACACTAGGAAGAATATGAATTATGGCCAATTTGATGATGATTTGTGACTGGCAGGTTTCCGGGTTACAGGGTAGACTGGTAGGATATCCGGGTCTACCATGGTTCTCTTCCCACTAGAAAACTCTAAAAACGATGACACCTTTTTAGTTTATACATATACACATATGATGCCTTTATGCTATTTTATTTTGCAATTAATTTATTTTTATTATTTTATTTTATGTTGGAATTGATTTATTTTACAATTATTTAATTTTATTTCGTAATTAATTTATCTTATTTTATAATTATTTTATATTGGAATTAAATTATTTTATTTTATGATTATTTTATTTTATTTTATAATTTATTTATTTTATTTTAATTCATATCAAATTTATTTATCTATCTACTTATTTCTGTTCTATTTTATTTCATTTTACCTTTAATTAATTAGGATTACCAGCGTTTGTTGATGTGTGTATTCTTGGGCTACGATGATCCTTCGGGGGAGCAGAGTTTCAGTGAACAGGTTTCAAAAATTGGGGCTAGCCGTGAGAAGTGAGGATGACGGACAATAAACTCTAGTTATCTACTTTCATTTATTTTCATTAATTTTATTTTTCGAAATAATGTTTAAGTTTAGAATTATTTCCTCTAATAAGAAGCCTTGCACTTGTCCCATACAAGTGCGGCGGTGACACCTTCCGGATGTTGATTATTTAGGATTTCTATTATTATTTATGAAAACCATTGGAATATTTATGTTATTTGAACTTTAGAAATCCGAGGTGTTACAGAAATATAAGATGAAGCCGATACTTTTAGGAAAAAGAAATATAAATATCATTTCAACTTCCAAAACTCCACAAGTTATGTTAACTCTTCAAAATAATAGAAGGGTCATCTGGTAGGAATTTGTGATACCAAGTTTTAGTGAAAAGACATAAATGCCCTCTATTTCTTCTCTTTATCTCTCACTATTTCTTCTCTCTCCTCTTTCTCATTATTCTTTTTCTCGTTGCTAGCATCCACCTCCACCACCCACATCTACTACTCATTGCCTCTCCCTCCGGCACCCCTTTCTATCACATCTTCCCCCTTCCTCGATCTATTGTTTGGTTGAGTTGCCGAAGAAGAAGAAGAAGAAGCCAACATCTCTCCAGTTCTATACAAAAACCAACGTCGATTGCTTTGTCCAGGCTGCAGCTGATCAGATGCATTTCACCCTTGTTCTCCAAGGCCACAACTCCCTTTCTTTGAACAAGAATAAGAGGTCCCAAATTCCTGGCAATTTTGCCTCCTCTTCCTCCTCATCGTCTTGGAGGTGCTGGAGAAACCTCTAGATCATCGGATCAACAAAGGGATGCCCAAAGGAGGAGGAAAAATCTAAATCTCAAGTCCTCTCCCTCCATCATGTCCAAGGCCAACGGAATGCTAGCGGTTGTATACAATCTAGAAATTCAGAGTTAGTGCACTTGTATGAATCGATCTCAACGAAAGATTGACGGAATACTAGCAGTGAGTCTTGAGGTCAAATTTGGTGGGTATTTGGGTTAGGGTTTGGTGGGGCAATCCATGGGTGGATGAGCTTTCTCGGCCACCTCGTGAAGCTCATCTTCAATATAAGGATTAAAGTCGACATATTTTCATGTTTTTTTTTCTAGCTATGATTCTTGCTCTTAGGTATGGAAGATGAGGAGAAGAGGGTTAAAGAAAGGGGGTGAGATTTTCTAGGCTTTGGTTCTTAGCTCTTGGGCATGGATTCTTGACTTTGATTATTATGTAAAATGATTGAGTAAGACCTCTTGTCTTTAGGTTCAACTGGTAAAAAGATCAAAAACTCTCACCAAAAGAAAGGAGGTTCGTTCCAGAAGTTGATTAAGGCGCTAGGAAAGATATCATATCTCCTAGAGCTCGTCGGCGGCAAGGCCGCCACCGACGAGAGAGCAAACCAAATGATGCAGATGCAAGGGAGGACCGAGGACGAGAGCGTGAGAGAGAGGACTCTTGGATTTTGAAAGTTCAAAAGGTATTTAAATATCTTTTTCCCTATGTTTTGGGCTATACACATTTACAAATTTAAAACTTTAGAGTGTGTTTGGTTTGAGAAAGAGGAGAGAGAAAATTTTTGGTGTTGAAAGTTATGTATGACCATGATATGAAATACTTCCATCAATTAATGTGTTGGAAAAAAAAAACCTACATAATTTTGAAAAATTTTCATAAATAATTTAGTTTAAAGAAAAAATTTCACTCCCACCTCAAACAGAAACCACTTTCCCTACCCATACCAAGGATGGGTAGGGAGAGCTCCTCCCGTCTGGACCGTCCATATTTAATTTTTTTTTACTTTTTATTTTGTTAAAAAATTATTTTAATGGGTAGAAAATCTAAAATAAAGATAATATCTCAACTAACATATTTTTAAAAAATAATTTTTTCATTTAAAAAATGACAGTTAAAAAAAATTAAATCTGGACGGTCCAAATGAGAGGAGCTCTCCCAGGAAAGTGATTCCCACCTCTAACCACACTCTCCCAGGAAAGTGATTCCCACCTCTAACCACACTCATCCCTTACGAGGGGAGAGAGTAAAACAGTAGTAATTGTTTTTGGTTATAAACGGTAAAACAGTAATTTGATTTCGGTAAAAAAAGGTAAAACAGTAATTTTATTCAAATATAAGCCGCATTCCCATCGGCTTTGTCAAGGTTTTCCCTCTCACTTCCCGCATCCGCCAGGCTGCCTTCCCTACAGGAGCCCTTCTCTCTCTAGCTCACGCGCATCCAAAATGCAGCTCCGGCCTCTCACCACCGCCGGGACTATGCTCCTCACGCTGTTGCTGTTCGTCTCCAGTGGCATAACCCACGCACACAACATCACCAACATTCTGGCCAAGCACCCTGAGTACTCCACCTTCAACCACTACTTATCCCTCACACACCTTTCTTCCGAGGTCAATCGCCGCACCACCATCACCATCTGCGCCGTCGACAATGCCGCCATGAACGAGCTCCTCTCCAAGCACCTTTCCATCAACACTATTAAGAACATCCTTTCGCTCCATGTTCTCCTCGACTACTTCGGTGCCAAGAAGCTCCACCAGATCACAAACGGCACGGCATTGGCCGCTACCATGTTTCAAGCCACCGGGACAGCTCCTGGATCTGCCGGATTCGTCAACATTACGGATCTCAAAGGTGGAAAGGTCGGATTCGGTGCGGAAAACAACGACGGAACTCTCTCAGCCTATTTTGTCAAATCCGTTGAAGAGATCCCGTACAATATCTCTGTCATTCAGATCAGTAAGGTTTTGCCGTCAGACGTAGCGGAAGCGCCCACACCTTCACCCAGCAAACAGAATCTCACGGCCATTATGTCCAAGCATGGATGCTCAGTTTTCGCCGAGACGCTCTTGAAATCAGATGCAGAAAAGACCTACACGGACAGTCTGGACGGCGGATTGACTGTGTTTTGCCCCTTGGACGATGCTTTCAAGGCGTTTCTGCCGAAGTACAAGAACTTAACGGCGGCGGGAAAGACGGCGTTACTGGAATACCACGGCGTTCCGGTGTATCAGCCCCTTGCTACATTGAAGTCCAATAATGGCTTGTTGAACACATTGGCCACTGACGGAGCTAACAAGTACGACTTCACAGTGCAGAATGAAGGTGAAGAAGTGACTCTGAAGACCAAAATAACGACGGCAAAGGTCACCGACACTCTAATCGATGAGGAGCCGCTAGCGATCTACGCTGTTAATAAGGTCTTGTTGCCGATCGAGCTATTCAAAGGGGCAACCTTAGGTCTTTCTCCTGCGCCGGCACCGGCACCGGGGCCTGATGCCGCCGCCGACGCGCCGGAACAACCGAAGAAGAAAGGAAAGAAAGCAAAAGCTGCCCCTGCAGATTCCGATACCGAGGCACCAGCTTACTCGCCGGACGGTGCCGCGGACCAGACAGCGGACGATAACGGCGCCGTTCGGTTTGACGGCGCTATGTCATTTATCGTGGCGGCGGCTTCCTTTTTGGGGTTTCTACTCATGTGAGTCCCGTGACGAGATGCTTTAAATTTGATTTCATTATTCATTCACTTTTTGGAGGCTTTTAATTAGGAAATGATGGGGAGAACTTAGCTATTTTTTCCTTAATTTAATTTTAAATTTTCAAATATTTTTTAGGAAATGAAAAATTGTTCAATGTTGTGATTCCTAATGTAAGCTTAATTCAGGTGTCATTTGTCGTGGTTGACGCTTAACGCGGTAGAAGATCTATTTATAATTTTTTAAAAATATATAATATTGGTGATTGTATAGGACTTTTGTCCTTATTATAAGACATTAATTAACAATTCATATAAATAAATAAAAACAATTAAAGTTAATAAAGTTATCATAAAATTATAATAATTTATAATATTATCCGGTTGTATTAGACTCTAATATTATATTGTTATTATTTTCATCCATTACTCTTATTAATTATAGTCATATATAAAAAAAAAGTAATTAATACTCTTTAGAAATAAACAGGTATCTTATAAAAAAGATTAAATAGATGTCTTATAATAAGAATCAGAATAATAAGAATAAGAAGAGGAGTATTGATGAGTGTTGTGATTGTGCAATTATTCCTATGTTAGATTCAGTTGTAGATTACCACGTGAATAAGCTGCATATGAAAGAGATTTCTGAAGTTCCACCGAAAAATTATTGTTAATTGTCTGAGCACATAAGACGTTAATTTAATTCTTTCTCTGTATCTAATGGTTAAGTTCATGATATATAGTATGATCCTTAAACACCCACATTGAACGAAAATATTAATTATATCATTAAATATAAAACAAAAGGTTAGCATAAACAGTATAAATGATTTAAATCACAAAAGCATAAAAAAAATAATCATAACTCAAATCCAAATTGCAATGATCAAGCATAAGAACAACTCCTCAAATTTTGAAAAAAGATGGAAAAAAATATAACACTTAGAAAAACAGACATAGGACGAGACGTCCAAATGATCCGTCAGGGTCCCACTCCATCTGGTACACAATGTTGTCCCAATTTTTTGAAATGGATGTCAAAATGTCAATAAATTTTTTTTTTTGAAAGGGGTTGGGCTCACCCACCGTCTAAGGATAAGGAGCTTAGAGCCCAGTCTACAGGGGATACTGGTCAGAGAGTACACATGCCTTCACCTCTACCAGCGTTACCACTGTTTCCTAGACGCCTAAGATGTCTCATCCAGCGTCTTGACCAACACAAGGATCGAACCCCTTCCTTAAAGGTAAAGAAGACCGACCCCCACATTAGTTGAACCAAGGACGAGGGGTTCAATAAGTTTTTTACATGTGTGGAGCATATGCCATCCTCCCAATTTTATTTAGAAGGAAGCTTCTATGCCTATACAAACATCACTAAATTGAGAAAGCAAAACAAAATTATCATCTAGCAGGGTGCAACACTCTATGCTCTACACCATTCAAACTATGATGGTTTATTTTTAATTATTTTAAGTGATTCTGTATCATAAAAAAAGCGGGAAGAATTTATAATTTGATGATTGGTAAAGCGTACTTGTATTTATTTGATGTGAAAAATTAATCTCTAAATCTTTAAATGTACGATTAACTTATATAATTCATTTGCTAACATTAACATGTTTTATGAGATGTTTTTTGTCCGGTCTAAAAAATAATTTTATATAATTGGCCATATCAAACACATGCTTCCATTTAACAGGCCTTACTTTTTTTAACCTTATATAAAATCCATTTGAAGATGAGTCGTATGCCCTATAAGTAATTTCTAATAGTATTATTAATATTTTTTTGCCACATAGATGACTCAATGTGGAGGCATAATGAATTATTAATGAAAAGGGAAAAATTATAAATAATAGAAAGATTAGAGACTGAGTTACAGATAAATCAAAAATTTAAAGGTTAAGTTGTGTCAAATCAAAATATACGTACTAAATTATAAGTAAGCTAAAAATTTTAAGAATAAAAATTAATTTTTCATTGTTACATGTAAAACCAAACAAGCATGTCTGTTTTTTTCTTTTTGGTTGAACCGATAACGTTCTCAGAGTGAACCGACAAAAGCCCCATAAGCGTGTGCTGGCAAACACCCCAATAGCACCTTCTTCAAGATCCACCCAACCCAGGCTTTACTATATTTCAGCGGGGTTCCCATTTTTGAGTTTTTATTTAATGCTAAGAAAATATTATAAATATTATGAAACTGAAGAAAATCTAGAGAGAAGTCAGAAGAAATTCTAGAGAGATGGAATGAATTTTCATTCAAGTATATTGAATAGTTATAGGAGACCTCTATTTATAGAATGATGCAAATAGTAAATTACTATACGTATATACCATGTCATCCTGTATTTGGAGATTATGGATCTATGGACATCCACATAATAAGCATATTCATAACACTCCCCCTTGGATGTCCATTTATGAAAGTGCCTCGTTAAAAACGTTAACTAGGAAAAACCCAGTGGGATAAAAACCTAACCAAAGAAAAGAGTACAACATTCATTGATACACTGTTGAGTGCTGCCTCATTAAAAACCTTTCTAGGAAAACCCAGTGGGACAAAACCTAGATAAGGGAAAAAGAGTACAACGTGTATCGTCTCCCCCTCTTGATTACATCAGACTTGCTCCCCCTGATGACTACTGATAGGGCAAAATTTCAAAGCCTATAACTCCGCAAGTGTACGGGCCGTATCAAGTAATAAAGATGAGTAAAGTATTGTTCCCTTGAGGACTTAGTACCCACTACTTCAGTTAATAATTAATTTTGCACTTTTCGTTTAAGTCGAGCAATCAAATTTAATTTAACTAAGAAAATAAAGTCAAAATCAAACAAATAATCTACGCAATAATCAAACGGGCAACCTAGAGGCACTAATCCTTTATTAATTTCATAAACATTTATCTCACCAATTTAATTAATCTTAATATTAATTTTGTCAATCTCGAGTATAATAGTTATAAGTGCCTTCCGGTCCACTTACAACCCTCTCTTAAGTAAAAGCTGTTATGCCTAACAAATTTACTCTAGAGGCAATTTAATCCAGACACACTCTTCTACAATTATATGGGGCTATTAGGTATATTCCTATCCTAATCGCAAATTAAATTATAATTTAATCCCATATTGCTTAATCTGGAGCTTAATTTAAATTCCCTTTGCCAAGGTAATCCTAATTCTCAAAATCATATTTAAAGATGGCCAGTCAATAAATAATCAAAACTAACCAAGATTTAAGCAACCAAAATCAATATTAATCATAATTAAACGATGAGAAATAAATCCTAATCAATTGATAAGTTCATAGGTCTCTAAGTTGCAAAATAAAATTAGCCAGACATGGCTTCAATCCAGATAACAGCAAAATCAACATTCAGGTTCAAAGACATACTAAAATTTCAGAATCTAAGCTACTGGAATAATGGGAAAGAATAGGCTACTAAAACCGAAGTTACTTGAAATTACAAGATCAAAGACACAAGAATCAGCAACCGCCTCTTCTTTATGATTCAGTTCTGCAACTTCCGCTGCTCTCTCGCTGGACAGACTACGAATCGCGCCTCTTGCTTCTCTTGCATCTCTGCCTTTTTATTCAATTCGTCTCCAGCTTTCCTTTTTTCAATCCGTGGACCTGCTTTTAGGTTTTAATTGAATCATTTGGTTTAATGCAATGTGGGCCCAGCTCCTTTATATCCAATTCATTGCGTGGCCCAAATCCTAAAATATAGTTCAATGTCTTCATTCAATTAATGGCCCAGTGTTTTTTTCATTTCATTGTCCAGCCCATGTCCCTAGTGCTTCTCTAAGACAACAAATAAAAGAAATTAAATAATAGTAGTAGTAATAATAATAACAAAACTGAATTTTTATTTCTTCTCTAATTTTTTTATTTTTTTTTATTTTTAAACTCAAAAACATTTATTTTAAATTGAAATCCTACAAATAATGCACCACTTTGATTTGATCTTATAATAGCATAATTTCATTGAAAATCTCCCACAATTATTTAAATAACTCTCCAAATGTCTTTAAAATGTACTTTAAATATATAAAATATAGAGAGTTATCACACCCCCACACTTGAACCAAATCTTGTCCTCAAGATTTTAAATTCTAAAACAATCAAATTCAAGGAAATCAAGGAAGCAAGATTTTTAAAGCAAGCACTAAAAATTGAAGTCAATTCAAACTTTCAAGAAACAAACTTTCTCAGAAATCTTTTCCACATTCCAAAAAATGCAAGTAGCAAGGCAATTAATTTGACAAAGATAAATCACAATAGAATGTCCCTCACAAGTTAAGTGTTTACACTCATTTCTCAAGATACTCAAGGGCTTGTGTTTCACTCAATTCCACCTATTGCACCTCATTTACCATATGCTTGTTTATCATCTCAATCTCCAGTAGACATGTTATCCCATTGCATACTCAAATCAAAAGGACTTTCTATAGGTTCTAATGATCAAGGTAGGATAATGAAATGAAAGTGAGCAAATGATATGGGAGAATACTTCAACTAGTGCTAAGTAATTTAATGAAATTCATGATGAAAAATGAAGGAGTAACCATCAAGAGAAAATAAACTCAATAACACTATATATGTAGAACTTTTATTCTTTTGACTTTGACAATCTTTTTTTTTTCTTTTCTTTTTTTTCTGTTTTTTTTTTTGTTTTTTTTTCCAGCACCTACACATACTCTTATTGTGTTGAGTTTCTAACTCCTTCACTCTTTTAAATTGCTTCACTTAGCACTTGCTAAAGTAAAGAGGGGGAAAATGGAGAGGAAAAGTTATAAAAATTTGCATATCTCAAATAAAAGGGCATTTACTCAATACAACTTTCTTTAAAAGGAAAAATAAAAATAAAAGGCTCAAATGGGGTAACAAAGGATTTTCATGAGACGGGTGGATATTTGGCCAAACTAGCTATGAAATGAATGCCTAAATCATCTTTGTGCATGCAAAGGGATTTCAAGTTTCAAAAGAGACTCAAGACAAGTTCTAGAGATAAAGTCACAATAGGTGTACTCTCTCTTAGAAAGAAATTTAGGCTCAAATTTCTCACAAGTTCTTTGACATCCTAAAGTAGAGTATCCAAACCAAATATTTGCCTTTTTACTAACCTTCAAAGAACATAGAATAAATCTCTAATCAAATTCACCTCTTTTCATGTTCAAATCAAACCAATCATGATAATGCTCCTGAATTTTGAAAAAAAATCAGGACAAAATATGATAAGTAAAATTAAGGATGCCCTCACCCCCACACTTAAATGTTACATTGTCCTCAATGTGAACAAGTAATGAAACTGAAGAGCAACCATATCTAAAGTACAAGGGTACATCAATTTCGGAGATTTCAAATCTCCACCAATCAAATAACTCAAGTGCTAATAGCTACTCAATAGGCATCACATGCATATCCAACCAAGATCAGCACTCAATTCAAGCAATATATCACAGCAATCAAATAGACCAAATCAAAGAAAAGTAGAAGGAAACTCCCCTATCTATCTTCGACTTGTGCTTTCAATCCTTGCTACCAAAGCGGGATATCTCATCAAGGGCTTTCAATAGTCCTACAAAATCAAACAAAACAGAAAATCATACCTTAGGTTGCCTCCCAAGAAGCGCTTGGTTTATAGTCCTCAGCCTGACTATACCATCAGTCTAAGTAGGTGATGACAAGCGGTGAACCGTTGTTTGCCGGTCCACTTCACCACCATGGTAATGCTTTAGTCTTTGTCCATTCACTTTAAAGCAATTTCCTGTCCTCTCATCCTTAACTTCAATTGCACCTTTTGATGACACCGAAACCACTTTGAAAGGACCAGACCACCTTGATTTAAGCTTCCCAGGAAATAATTGCAGTCTTGAGTTGAAGAGAAGCACCAACTGCCCTGGCTCAAAAGAACGCTTTAAGATGTGGCTATCATGCCATTTCTTCGTTCTTTCTTTATATAATCGTGCACTCTCATATGCTTGAAGCCTAAATTCTTCTAACTCATTTAGTTGAAAGAGCCTCTTAGTTCCTGCTTGATTGTGGTCCATATTTAGCTTCTTGATTGCCCACCATGCTTTATATTCCAATTCAAGAGGTAAATGACACGCTTTTCCAAAAACCAGACGATATGGTGACATGCCAATCGAGGTGCGAAAAGCTGTCCTGTAAGCCCATAAAGCATCATCCAGTTTGTCAGACCAATCCTTTCTAGTCGGGCCCACAGTTTTCTCAAGAATTCTTTTAATTTCCCTGTTAGTCAACTCACACAAACCATTATTTGTGGGTGATATGCAAGTGACATCCGGTGGTGGACTCCATATTTTTCCAAGAGAGCTCTAAAATTCTTGTTGTTGAAGTGGGTCCCTTCATCAGTAATGATTGCTCTGGGGATGCCAAATCTTGTCAAGATATACTTCTTCAAGAATCGAATCACTGTGTTGGCATCATTAGCTTGGCAAGCCATAGCTTCAGCCCATTTGCTCACATATTCCACAGCAACTAGGATGTATTTGTTTCCTCTTGAAGATGGAAAAGGACCCATGAAATCCATCCCCCAGACATCGAATAACTCAACTTCAAAGATTCCAGATTGGGGCATTTCATGTCTCTTAGAAATATTACCTGTTCTTTGACATCTATCACACTTGGTAACAAATTGGTGAGCATCTTTAAATAAAGTAGGCCAATAAAAACCAGATTCAAGCACCTTAGATGCAGTTCTTTGCCCCCCATAATGTCCCCCATATGCAGATGCATGACATGCATTCAAAATGTCCTCTTGTTCTATCTCAGGAACACATTTTCTAATAATCAAATCAGCACATCTCTTAAAAAGAAATGGTTCTTCCCAAATGTAGTAGGCAATATCATGTAAAAACTTTTTTTTTTTCGATAGAAGTTCAATTCAGGAGGTAATACTCCACATACAAGATAGTTCACAATATCAGCATACCATGGCAAACCACAACTACTCACAGCAAACAATTGTTCATCAGGAAAACATTCATTCACCAACAAATCATTCATATGATCAGAAGGGTTCACAATTCTAGACAAATGATCAGCCACTTGATTTTCAATTCCCTTCCTATCAACTATATGCACATCAAATTCTTGTAGCAGCAAGACCCATCTAATCAATCTAGGTTTAGATTCTTTCTTTCCTAACAAATATTTAATGGCCGCATGATCCGTGTAAACTATAACCTTATCACCCATCAAATATACCCTAAACTTTTCAAAAGCAAACACTATAGCAAGCATTTCTTTTTCAGTAGTGGAGTAATTTACCTGAGCTGCTATTAAGGTCCTGCTCGCATAGTAGATAGGGTGAAAGATCTTCGCACGCCTCTGTCCCAACACAACTCCAACAGCATGGTCACTCGCATCACACATTACTTCAACAGGTAGTGACCAATCAGGAGCGACAATGATAGGTGCTGAAGTTAATCTTCTCTTCAGCTCTTTAAAAGCCTTCATACACTCCTCATTAAATTGAAAGGGAGTATCTTTCTCCAGTAACTGTGAAAGGGGCTTTGAAACCTTGGAAAAATCTTTAATGAATCGACGATAGAATCCAGCATGGCCCAAGAAGCTTCTTACAGCCTTGACATTAGAAGGGGGAGGAAGCTGCTCAATTACAGAAATCTTGGCTCTGTCAACCTCCAAACCCTTTTTGGAAACTCTATGTCCCAAAACTATTCCTTCGATCACCATGAAATGACACTTTTCCCAGTTCAACACTAAGTTTGTCTCTTCACATCGATTCAACACCTTATCCAGATTTATCAAGCACTCTTCGAATGATTCACCAAACACTGAGAAGTCGTCCATAAACACTTCCATTATTTCTTCTATCATATCAGAGAATATACTCATCATGCATCGTTGGAAAGTGGCAGGAGCATTGTATAAACCAAACGGCATTCGTCTAAAGGCAAAAGTGCCATAAGGACAAGTAAATGTTGTTTTCTCTTGATCTTCTGGAGCAACTGCAATTTGATTATATCCTGAATATCCATCTAAGAAACAAAAGAATTCTTTACCAGCCAATCGATCTAACATCTGGTCAATGAAAGGGAGCGGAAAATGATCTTTCCTTGTGGCGTCATTAAGTTTTCCGTAATCCATGCAAATACGCCAACCAGTGACTGTGCGAGTGGGGATAAGCTCATCTTGCTCATTAGTAATTACTGTCATACCTCCTTTCTTAGGGACACATTGCACTGGGCTAACCCACGAGTTATCAGAAATGGGGTAGATTATTCCAGCATCTAACCATTTGATAATTTCCTTCTTGACCACTTCTTTCATCATAGGATTTAGTCTTCTTTGATTCTGAATAGATTTCTTGTGATCATCTTCCAAGAGTATCTTGTGCATCACAATTGACGGGCTTATGCCTTGTATGTCTTCAATTGTCCACCCTATAGCTCTTTTGTGACTCTGGAGAACTTTCAACAATCGTTCCTTTTGATCTTTAGATAGAGAAGAAACGATGATAATAGGTAGTGTCTCAGATTCCCCCAAGTATGCATATTCAAGATGCGGTGGTAAGGGTTTAAGCTCTAGAATTGGTGCTTGCTCAATAGAAGGCTTCAAAGAAGTAGTTGGCCGTGATTCCATCTCTAATAACTCAAATTGTTGTGATGGTTTGCTGTAATAAGGGGAGGCTTCAAGTAACTTCTTACATTCAACTATAATTCCTTCTTCAATTTCATCGTTCCTAAGTAGTGCAGCTGCTAACGATTCTTTTATAGAAAATGATTCTAAAGTTTCTTGAATTACCTCATCAAATATGTCAACCCTGAAACAATCTACAACATCTCTAAGATACTTCAATGCCTTGCTCATGTTGAATATAACTTCTTCATCGTTTACCCTCAACTTGATCTCTCCTTTTTCAACATCAATCAGAGTTCGAGCTGTAGCAAGAAAGGGTCTTCCCACAATGAGTGGTAGATCTCTATCTTCATCACAGTCCAAGACAATGAAGTCGGCAGGGAAAATAAACTTGTCAACTTTAACCAAAACATCTTCAATGATACCCTTTGGAAAAGCTAAACTTCGATCTGCTAGCTGAAGTGTTACAGAAGTTGGTTGAGCTTCACCTAGTTGCAATTTTCTAAACACAGATAGTGGCATCAAGTTGACACTTGATCCTAGATCACATAGTGCTCCTCCCTGAAATTTTTCTCCAATGATGCAAGGTATGGAAAAACTGCCTGGGTCTTTCTGTTTAGGGGGTAACTTGTTGAGAAGAATAGCACTACATTCTTCAGTTAGGGCAACGGTTTCATAATCACCAAACCTCCTCTTCTTACTCAGCATCTCCTTTAGAAACTTCACATAGTGAGGCATTTGCTCTAATGCTTCAAGGATAGGGATGTTAATGTGTAGTTGCTTGAAAATCCCCAAAAACTTCTTATATTGCTCATCTGATGCTTTCTTCTGAAATCTTTGAGGGAATGGTAGGGGTGGTACCCATTTGGAATTCTCTTGAGTTGCCTTCTTGTTCACTTCGCTCTGTTTAGATTCAATCTCAACTTTCTCTTCATTGACTTTTCCATTCATCTTCTGTGTAGCCTCTTCACCATCCTTCGTAAGATTTGTTTGATCATTAGAAGCTGAGGGTTGCTTCGTTGGTTGTGGGATCTCAGGTAATTCCCTTCCGCTTCTTAAGTTAAGAGCTTTGCATTCCTCTTTTCCATCTCTACGGGGATTAGGCACAGTATTGCTTGGCAATTCTCTTTGTTGTAAAGCATTCATAGCATCTGCAAGTTGTCCCATTTGTACCTCGAGATTCTTGATAGATGAGTCTAGTCTTGCATTAGTAGCAGCTTGATCTTGAGTACTCTTTAATTGAAAACTTGCTAGCTGAGATATCACTGCCTCAAGATCAGATTTAGGCTCTTGGGTCGGGATGGCTTCCTTTTCCTTTTGATAGAATCCAGGAGGTGTCAATTGCTTCATATTAGAGGCTGATGCTTCATTAAGAGTAGCTCCATATTTCCAAGAGAGGTTGGGGTTTTTACGCCACCCAGAGTTGTAGGTGTTTGAGAAGGGATTATTCTGGTTGTTGCCACGGTAGTTTCCTGCATAATTCACTGGCTCCATCTGTTGAGATATAAGGCAGTGTCCATTGTCATGGCCACTTCCACGGTAATCACAAGGAGCATGAATAGCATTTACCCCCATGTGTCTACCATTAGATCGGTTTACTTGAGCTTCTAAGTGATCGAACCTCTTGTTGATTGTATTTAACATTGCCATCACCTGTGAGGAAGAGTCCTCAACAGCTTTATCAATTGACTTCACTGGCCTTCTTTCATTGTTATTCTGAATAAAGTCAGTTGATAAGTCATCTAAACAGTTCCAGACATGATTCACCGGTTGCTTTGTAATTCCACCATTAGTGACAGCATTTAACTCTGATTTGGATTCCGGAGTCAACCGGGTACTAAAGATTTGAAGCAAGACCCATTTCTCCAGATTGTGACCAGGGCTCTGCCTGACTAGCAACTTGAACCTCTCCCATGCTTCGTACAGATGTTCACCAAATTGTTGAGAGAAATTGGTGAGAGTGGCTCGTGCATCTACCATCTTATTATGTGGAAAGAATCTCGATCTGAACTTTTCTTCCAATGCCTCCCAAGAAGTGATGTTGCCTTCTTCTAAGTTGTTAAGCCAATCTTTGGCTTTCCCTTGTAGAGAGTAAGGAAAAAGCCGTAGGCGAATAACACCATTAGGAACTCCGTTGAGCTTGAATGAGTTGCAAACGTCAAGAAATTGTATCAGGTGCCGATTGGGATCCTCTGAATCATGTCCTGAATACTGACCCTGTAGTTCAAGCATCTTAAGCATAGTCTGCTTGATTTCGAAATTGTTGGCTTGAAACTCAGGCACTCTGATTCCTGATTGATATCCTCGAGATTGTCTTCCCAGAAAATCATTGATACAGAGTTGATCATTCTCATCCTCAGCCATTTCTTCAGTTTCAGTCTGTACCACTTCCTCCTCTTGGTTTTCAGGTGTGTTAGCTTCCAAAAGCTCTTGGATATTCCTTGTTTTCTGCGGTGTTTTAGTAGCTTTGGATCTACGAGGCATAGACCAAAGTACCTGCAAAACCAAATAGATCTCAAAGTATCAAACTAATACTAAAAACTAAAAAGTAAAAAGAAAAGAAGAAAAAATATGACTCAAACTAAAACTACTAAAGCTCAATCAATTCCAACCAAAAAGTTATGGCACATAAGTCCCCGGCAACGGCGTCAAAAACTTGATAGGGCAAAATTTCAAAGCCTATAACTCCGCAAGTGTACGGGCCGTATCAAGTAATAAAGATGAGTAAAGTATCGTTCCCTCGAGGACTTAGTACCCACTACTTCAGTTAATAATTAATTTTGCACTTTTCGTTTAAGTCGTGCAATCAAATTTAATTTAACTAAGAAAATAAAGTCAAAATCAAACAAATAATTTACGCAATAATCAAACGGGCAACTTAGAGGCACTAATCCCTTATTAATTTCATAAACATTTATCTCACCAATTTAATTAATCTTAATATTAATTTTGTCAATCTCGAGTATAATAGTTATAAGTGCCTTCCGGTCCACTTACAACCCTCTCTTAAGTAAAAGCTGTTATGCCTAACAAATTTACTCTAGAGGCAATTTAATCCAGACACACTCTTCTACAATTATATGGGGCTATTAGGTATATTCCTATCCTAATCGCAAATTAAATTATAATTTAATCCCATATTGCTTAATCTGGAGCTTAATTTAAATTCCCTTTGCCAAGGTAATCCTAATTCTCAAAATCATATTTAAAGATGGTCAGTCAATAAATAATCAAAACTAACCAAGATTTAAGCAACCAAAATCAATATTAATCATAATTAAACGATGAGAAATAAATCCTAATCAATTGATAAGTTCATAGGTCTCTAAGTTGCAAAATAAAATTAGCCAGACATGGCTTCAATCCAGATAACAGCAAAATCAACATTCAGGTTCAAAGACATACTAAAATTTCAGAATCTAAGCTACTGGAATAATGGGAAAGAATAGGCTACTAAAACCGAAGTTACTTGAAATTACAAGATCAAAGACACAAGAATCAGCAACCGCCTCTTCTTTATGATTCAGTTCTGCAACTTCCGCTGCTCTCTCGCTGGACAGACTACGAATCGCGCCTCTTGCTTCTCTTGCGTCTCTGCCTTTATATTCAATTTGTCTCCAGCTTTCCTTTTTTCAATCCGTGGACCTGCTTTTAGGTTTTAATTGAATCATTTGGTTTAATGCAATGTGGGCCCAGCTCCTTTATATCCAATTCATTGCGTGGCCCAAATCCTAAAATATAGTTCAATGTCTTCATTCAATTAATGGCCCAGCATTTTTTTCATTTCATTGTCCAGCCCATGTCCCTAGTGCTTCTCTAAGACAACAAATAAAAGAAATTAAATAATAGTAGTAGTAATAATAATAACAAAACTGAATTTTTATTTCTTCTCTAATTTTTTTATTTTTTTTATTTTTAAACTCAAAAACATTTATTTTAAATTGAAATCCTATAAATAATGCACCACTTTGATTTGATCTTATAATAGCATAATTTCATTGAAAATCTCCCACAATTATTTAAATAACTCTCCAAATGTCTTTAAAATGTACTTTAAATATATAAAATATGGAGAGTTATCAACTACATTGCTTCATTGTCTTTCTATCATCAAGTATTCATTGTATACCTGCAAGATCTAAATCTTTCAAGCAAAATCATAAATATACATGTGCATAAATATTTATTTAGATAATAATAGCGCATGTACAATAAATGCTTCATGCTACATATGAATTCACTTAATTGATTATTCTCGAGAATTTGATGCTCCTAGCATCTTGAGTCCTTCAGGGACTTATTCTAGCGCCTTATGTCCTTCAGGAACATGTGGTTCTGGCACACACTAATATAGTATGACTCATGATCCTCATTATCATTCATTACAGCATATGCTATCAAATATACATAGATATCAATATTGTCGACATCATCATTTTTTTTTCCTGTCCCATCGGATTTCATTTATAATTTATTGAAATCTCATATTGTAAATACCAGGGTCTCTTCTTCGACCACAATACACTTTACTTGTAATATCTCTTCTGGAGATAACATCTCTTCAGGAGATGGCTCTTCTAGAGCTTTTCTTAATTATCCTCAACATGATCATTTATATTCTTATAGCTCCTTTTCTCTTTTGAGGATTTTTATCTTTAAAATCGATGGACTTGCATCGCTTCAGGCGAGCTTTATAATAATTCATATATGAGCATTTGCAGTTGGGACATGTGACTGTCACTTTCTTTAGGTCAGTAAATGCCTTTGGCATTCGATTAACTAAACACTGCAACTGAATTATCATTTTGAACTTTTAGTGCACAATTCTTTGTATGAGGATCAATATGAGCCAATGATAATTTATTCTAGTAAATCTTTACCCAATCTGCTTATTTTTCTCCCCCTAATCAAATCATCAATTTTCTTTGTATATCCATCTATGTGCATTGTAGTAGATTAATAATCATTGCACATTTAAAACATTTTAAGATGGAATTATTCTGGTTCCTGACCAAAAACCAAATTTTACGGGGAGAATTTTGTTGGCTTATAAAATTGCTGCAAATATACACATATGAACAATGTTCTCATAATCATTGATCTATTCATTCATGGATACTTTAATACATTATTTATGGATCATTCAATCTGGAAAATTGCGCGCATAATATATTGCAAACTTCTGGTTGCAATCATCACTGCAAACTTTGCAGATTTATAATTTCATATGTACTCTTTCAATTTGATATATTTCCAGAGATCCATTTCCAATACTATTTTCATAATCATTTTTATTTGAGAACATGCAGCTATACGACTCAGATGATCAAACGAGTCATGCCAACTTTCCATATAATTTATCATCAAATCGATTATCCATTCTGGGGAAATCATCACACAAACATACACAGAAAATTAATATACAAACACTCACACTTGATATATATCAATCTCCCCCTCAAGTGTGAGTCCATAAAATAATTCATGTAATTTCATACAATATTCCATATATGATATCTATTTCTACAGATATCATTAAAATTCCACAAATGCATTATCAATGCATTATTCTGTTACTTCTGGTAACAAAATTTCCATTTTCCAGAAACAACAATCAAATAAATACAAAATCATCGAAATTATCAAAATACTGTGGAATCACAGATGCATTACTGTGGAATCACAGGCGCAACATGTATCACTGTGGAATTGTCGTATGCATATATAGTCAAAAAGTGTCTAAGCTCGTGCTTGACAGGGTGCAGATCTGTAAAGATTCAACAGGACTGCGTATATCTGCAGAGATTCAATAGGATTTAATTTGGCTATAAATAGAAGAAGGCAAACGAACATGACTCACAAACATTCAAGCATCTGATAACATTCACTACCAGATACTAACTTATCATTTTTCTTCTAATCGCATATATTATTGCAATGGCAGGTCCAAGCAATTTTATCCCAGTTTCTGATACATCTGAAACAGCATTACTTGATACTTTGTTGTATGATGATCAGCCCAACATGTCATTTACTTCTTTGTTATCTCCTAATCCTTTTGAGATGTTTATTCCTCCTTATGCTTCAAATGTACCTACTTCTCCCCCAAGAACAAATGTTCTTCCTCAATCTAGAAGGAATGAAGGTACAACTGAAGCAGGTTCATCAAGGAGACCTGTTAAAAGGTGTAGAACTATGGTTGAACTAATGGAGTCTACCAGTCAAATTCAACCAATAGTCACAACAATCAATGAGCTAGCATTCATAAGCCAGCAAACAACCACGAGCCAGCCATCAACCACGAGCCAGCCAGCAACAATCAGCCAGCCGACAACCATTAGCCAGCCAATAACAATTAGCCAACCAACAACCACTAGCCAGCCATCAACTACAAGTCAATTAGCAACTACTAGCTTATTGGAATGTAGTTGTTGTCATGTTTTACGAGAGATCATACATACCAACGAACTCCAGTACCATAAACTTGAAGTTCACGGAAGAAGAACAGGTATGATTACCCATGCTGTTTTATTTGAAAATGTACAGGATAAATCTTATAATACTGACAGACTTCCAATGTTTGATTTTACAAATAAAAATTTTGAAGAAATCAAACAATTTTTGACACAATATTGTATAGATTTACAAGCATCAGGATATATCTTGATGCGTGATCCTGTATTAGCTTATCATGAGGTTCTTTGTGTTGGTTCGGAATGGGCTATAAATCCAAATGACCTCCATGAAAGTTCATTTCAAACCAATATTGAACACTCATTAGGCAAAGGGAAACAACCTGCGGTAAGTATACCCTATGATACTTCATCCCTTAACCATGGTGAATTATATAGGTTAACTATGGAGCAACGAGAAAGAATAAAGAAAATAACGCTCCATGATTTAAGAAATTATTTTCACTTAACCCTTGATGAAGCGAGTAAACAATTAAATATGTCTACTCACACCATACAAAAAATCTATCAAGAAGGAGGGTTAACTGAGTGGCCACACAAAAAGCTTAAGAAACTTATGATGCAAATTTCGATATTACGAAGAGCTTTGCCTCATCTGGATCCCATCTCAAGAGAAGCAAAGGAAGAAGACATTAAATATCTTCAGAATGAGATGATTAAGGTTTGTAATGAAGTTGAGCCACTCGCTATTAAACTTTGTTGAAATAATATTGTCTTTTGTTTAATCATTTTGTTTATGAATATTCCTCTCTCGTATTCACAAAAATTGTTATAATTATTGAAAACACAAAACAATAATAGTAAAATAACCACAATTACAATTTATTTATTGCTTCATTCACTTTTGGGAATGAAATTGGATAAAATTCATGATCCATAACTCACTAATTTGTTTGATCATGGCAAGAAATTAATCCACAATATTTCTTGACTTTACCACAATATTGCTACTGCAATAGCAAATTGAATATATTTATTTATAATATCAATCATGATTATACAATCCCTTGTCTCATAATTTAAGGGACTATTTAATGCCAAATATACAATTTTGAGGCCTTTATACAACTGATGGCATACAAAATTTATGGATCAAATATTGTTTCATAATTTATCTCTTGTCATCAGGCTAACTTGCCTCTTGGCTTCAGGCTATCTTGCCTATGAAATTAAGGCTATATTGCCTCTTGGTCTCAAGCCAATTTATGCCTCATCTCTTAAGGCAATCTATGCCTTATATCTCTATGGCATTTTGATTTCATAATATATATATGGTCTTTTAACAGTTTATCTTCAAGATAAATAAAATATAAGCATAATAAAATAAATAGATGGAACCCACTAATATGTATATATTAGTGTCGTTGCCATAAATAATAAGAAGGGAGAGGGATATATATATATATATATATATATATATATATATATATATATATATATACAATAAATAAATAAATAAAATAAAATAAATGACTGGAAATAAACATGCTAAATAAATAAAAAGAAGATGAGATAGGAATGGTAGTAAACTCACAGCGAGACCTATCTCATCCAAAGATAAGAAAGAGGATGCATATGCAAATGTAAATATATATATAATATATAGAAAGCAGTAAATAAATAAAAATGAAAGGAAGGGGGATATAAAACAGTAAATAAATAAATAAATGGAGTCCACTAAACTAGTGTCACCACCATGAAAAATAAATAAAGCAGTAAAGAATTAAATTAAATAAATGGAGTCCACTATACTAGTGTTACCACCATGAAAAATAAATAAAGCAGTAAATAATAAAATAAATGGAGTCAAATTAACAACAACAATAATAAAATCTGAAATTAAAATTAATAATTGTAAAAATAAAGTTAAAAAATGTATTTACCTTGGATTGTCAATAGCTTCCCTTCTTCCCCCCTTTTTTTTAATTAAAAATAAATAAATAAATAAATAAAAATAAATAAATATTTTTTTATTAGAAACAAGAGTCCTACACTAAAGAAAAAGAAAGCGTGGGTCATCATTATGTGTGGATCTTCTTTCCATTTACATGCAATAATGAAATACTATACAGCATGTGAAGAAGAAAAATCATAAAATAAACAATACAATAAAATAATTATAATTAAAATATTAAATTAAAATATTAAAAATCATAAAATAAACAATACAATAAAATACTGAATATATATGATCATTTTGTACCTATATTCAGATTTCAATCCAAATTTGGATATCACTTTTAAACCCTTTAAATATGAAAAAGAAAATGTTTACCCAGAGAATGATCTATTGACAATTACAAAAATAAGCAGATCGTCTACAGTTATGCATAATAATTCTAATACATGCATCTAGTACCAAACATGGCTGTTGAAAGCATGAACAGTTTTTGTTTTTTAGATAGTGTCGGCAGAATAATTATTTTTTTTTATAAAATTATTATAATATATAATATATTATTATAAAACATATGGAACCCACGTATTTTTTTTAACACCAACTCTCCCACTAACTATATGCAGACAACTTACTAAATATACTAAAGCTTATATAACAATTATCATGCGCCCCATTCATTCGTTTAGGAAATAAAATAAAGCTATCAAATCAACTTGGGGAGTCTAGACGAAGGAAGACAATAAAGAGTTGGGCCCCACGAAAAACATCTTCCTTCTTCTTTTTTCTCTCTCTCTTCTGCTCAGATTTCGCCATACTATGCAGTTAACTGAGTTTGGTACAGTGGAAACTCCAAAGAAAACGAATTTGGATATTTTCCAAATGGTTAAGGAATTACCACATCTGGCTAAAACAAAGAACAAAACTGCCAACTTCAACGATTGACATGGGAGGTAAGCTGAGGAAGAATAATAGAGGGTACTATTACAGCTGCGACAAGGAAATGATGAATTTGAAACAAAGAGTAAAGATTATGAACTGTGAAAAAGATAATGTTATTTGCTTTGAAGGAGACTGAGTGGAAGAGAGAAAAAGGGAGAAACTGAAGGAGGACGTGGCGCAGCTGAAGAAAACGGTGAAGGATAATAGTGGCAAAGTGTAGGAATTAATGGGGACTAAGCTTCTTGTTGACAAGATGAAGGAAGAAAGAGCAAGAAAAGATGAAGCTGCTGAGAAATGGAAAACAACTTTATCTGGAAATAAAGACTGAGTTGGACGATCTCATTCAGAGAACTTATGATGAATTTCTTCAGTTTCATGGCTACTCTGCTTCATGGAGAAAAAAGAAAAATAATGCAATCGTACTCATAATTGAAGGAGGCATAAAGATGATGAACAACACAAGCTCAGTTAGAGACTCGGGCTGATAACGTATTATGAAACTGAAGAAAATTTAGAGAGAAGTCAGAAGAAATTCTAGAGAGATGAAATAAATTCTCATTCAAGTATATTGAATAGTTATAGGAGACCTCTATTTATAGAAGGATGCAAATAGTAAATTACTATACGTATATACCATGTCATCCTGTATTTGGAGATTATGGATCTATGGACATCCACATAATAAGTATATTCATAACAATAAATACGTGTTTTCTCCCCTATTGTCAATCGGTTTTCACCTATCACCACTTGATATTTTAAATAGTACTTGTATGTTATGTTTAAACTTTAAAAGAAACATGTCTAGAAAAATTGTTGTTTTCGTATTTAAAATTAGTTGTTACTGTTTTAGTTGTTGTTGTGATTCGATAATTGTGTTAAATTTCTTAGTTGCTGAACAGTTATTGTCATTTCTTTTTTTTTTTTTCCCTCTTAAATTAAGAGTGTTTAGATAATTTTAGAACAAAATTTAATTCTAGGCTAGTCTAGTCTAGAAAAATTCAAAGTAATAAAGCCATTTCAAATTCCTAAAGTATTATTAGCACATTTGGGAAATTTTTTTGTCATCCTCCCTTCTAGAGTCAGGAAATCGGGTCGAGCCCGTCGGGCCAGCCCTGGCCCTTCAAGGGCTTGTCTGGAAATTAGAGGAGCTAAATGAAATAAGTCATGCAGGGCCTTTTTAATGGATGTATTCATGATATAAAAGAAGAAATGCATGATATTTTTACTCATGAAATAGAGCATACTACTCAAACTGAAGTACGATTAAATGTCTTTTAAATTGATTGTACTGGTGAAGAAGATGGCAATGATAGTCATCATACTAATGTTGCTTAGTGGTATGCTTCTTATATTTTACGTGAGTTATTTATGGACAATAGTTTGCTTTTGATTACGAATTAGTAAATGTAATTATTTGTTAGATGATTTGTATTGTTTGGATATTAATATTGACAACATTTATTTGATAAATTAAAACTTTAATTGTTGTAATTTATTAATTATTTCTTTGAAAAAATGGAGAAAAAATAGTTAAAATTTAGAATAGTAACTTCCAGACCCTATAGGGTCGGCCCTGACCTTGATGCTCTCAGGCCGGACTTGAAAAAACAGATGTTTTTTTTCTTTTACTCCAAGCCTTGTAGGGTAGGCCCTATTAGGCCCTGGCCCTTAAAGGGCCAACCTATAGGGTCAAGCCGACCCTGATTTCCAGTTCTATTCCCTTCCTATAATATTTTGAGGAGCCAATTGGGAATTGATTTTAAAGGGATTTAATTACCAAAAAATTTAAATGACAAGTAGTGAACATAAATTTATTGCTATTTGTTATACTAAAACTTGCCACTATAAATATTTTAAGTCATTGTCAAACTTTTGAGTGATTATATTTTTTCTTAATAATTAATTACCCTGAAAGGACTATAAACTGACGAAGGAAACACACGAATACCCCACATACACACCAAAAAAAAAAAAAAAGAAAAAAGAAAAGGAGCAAAGCAAAAGGTTAACAAAGACAACAACTTACTCTAAGATTATATTTCAATTAAAGAAGAGATTTTATAAAAGTTTTGATTGTATTTTATAAAAACACTTAATATTACAATTACTTTGAGTCATTTTTTTTTTCTCAATTCAAATATTAATATTTTAAAATATGTAATAAATTTATAGGAAAATTCCAAGAAAATATCACGTAAATTTTAAAATCTCAAATAGGTGATTTTTCAACTGAAAGAGTTGTCAATTGTTTTACTATTTTTATTAATCTCATTATTGTCATTGTTAACAAAATTTTGAGGTTCAAATGGTAATTTTTCTATCATTTTCTCTAAATTTATTAATGTTAGTTATTTAATTACTCAAAAGGGCAAATGTGTAAATTTAGCAATGAACAACTTTGCTATAAGCACCTTAAGAACTATCTTTTTGGGGTGCAAAAGCAGACATAAATAATTTATTCGGAGTAGATATAACAACGTCTAATGAGACTTAACTTCTATTGATCTTTGCATCGTAGGTCCCACCAGGCTTATGTCTCTCTATTATTTTAATATTTTTAAATGAGAAAATATCACTTAGACTTCATGGAAACAATTTTATTTCAATTAACCCCCAACAGATTATCAAATTTCACTGCACCTCTTAGGTTAAAATGAAATTAAGTTTTTAAAGTAAAAAGTCAATAATGCATTTATTTTATTTCTTTTATAAGAACTTTACAAGACAAATATGAGCATTTTAAAGACAAACACAAATATTTACAAGACAAAGAAAAGGATTCAAAGAAAACTAAAGAGTTAAAAAGAACATTATGACCATTCACAAGAGAAATAAAAGAATTCACAAGACAAATAAGGGTATTCATAAGATTTATAAATGGATTTAAGAGAATTCAAGAAGTTACTTTTTTTTTAATTTTTTTTTTTACAAGTCTAATATGGACATTTACAAGACAAATAAGTGAATAGCTAAATTTTTTAGCTCCTTGGTCATTCACACTTTTGTCTTGTAGAAGTCTTTATTTATCTTGAAAATACTCATAGTTGTATTATAAGTGCTCTTATAAAAATATAAAATAAGGATATTATTATCTTTTACTGAAAAAATTTAATTTCATTTTGACCTAAGAGGGCGTAGTGAAATATTATAATCTTTTGGTAGTTAATGTAAATAAAATTGTTTCAGTTAGGTCTAAGTAATAATTTTCCATTAAAAAAATCAAAATAATAGAGTGTGAAGACTGGAGGACCCATAGTGCAGAAACTACCCGAAGTTAAGTTTCTTTCACAACGTTGTTATATATGCTTCTAAATAAAGGGTTATAGGATAAAAATATACATGTGCTTTTTTTAGAGCAGCGCCCAACACCAAGTGTTTTTTTTATGTGCAAAAGTGACCACGTTGTTACAAAATTATGTGCAAAAATACTGTTTTACTGTTAAGTTTAACTGTCTTTTGCTGACTAAACGATGATGTGGCTTTGAAGGTGCAAAAATATATATGTGGTTTGTCTAAAAGAGTGCCCAAAAGCAAGTATTTTTTTTAGGTGCAAAAATATCGTTTGACAGTTAAGTTTGACTTTTTTTTTGTGGAAAAAATAGTACAACTCAGTACCCTAAAATATAGAATCTTGAAAGAATATTTCAAGATATTGACTAATACTAAAAAAATACTTCAAGATGATGATTGGTACTGGAAAAAAAAAATTTTATGATCTTGAAAAATTATTTTAGAATCATAAAAGAAAAATATTTCAGGAATTAAATAGTACAAAAAAAATATTTCAAGATACTGATAGGTACTAAAAAGACACTTTAAAATACTGACTTGTATTAAAAAAATACTTCATGATCTTAAAAAATTATTTTAAGATCTTGAAAAGATATTCTAGATACTGATCGGTACTAAAAAAATACTTCATGATACTGATCGGTACTTAAAAAATACTTTAGGATGCTGACTGGTACAAAAAAAAACTTCAGGATAATGAATGGTACTAAAAAAAATACTTTCTAATCTTGAAAAAAATATTTTAGGACATTGAATGGTACTAAAAAAGTACTTGAGGGTATTGGTTGTTATTGAAAAAATACTTCATGATCTTGAAAAATTATTTTATGGTGCTAACTAATACTAAAAAATATTTCAAGATATTGACTGATACTAAAAAGATAAAAAAAGTTAAACTAACAGTCAAATGATATTTTTGTACTTAAAAAAAACATTTGGTGTTGGACGCTCTTTTGACCAAACCACATGTGTATTTTTGCACCTTTAAAGCCACATCATCATCCAATTAGCAAAAAAAAGTCAAACTTAACGGTCAAATGATATTTTTGTACATAATTTGTAACCACGTAATCATTTTTGTACTTAAAAAAAAGCATTTGGTGGTAGGCGTTTATTCAGGAAACGCGCATGTGTATTTTTGCCCTTTAACCCTCAAATAAGTTGTTTATGTCTACTTTTACATTTGAAAATAGATAATTCTTATGGATTTAGCGAAATTGTTCATTGTTAAATTTACACTTTTGAATATTAAAAATAAGGATTAAGATGCAAAAATGCACATGTGTTTTTTTTTTTCCTGAGAAGCGTCTAACATCAAGTGTTTTTATTAGGTGCAAAAGTGACTACATGATTACAAATTACATGCAAAAATATTGTTTAACAGTTAAGTTTGACCTTTTTTGTTGACTAGACGATGATGTAGTTTTCAAATATGTAAAAATACACATGTGGTCTAGCCAAAAGAGCCCCTAATATCAAGTGTTTTTTAGGTGCAAAAATACACATGTGGTTTGGTCAAAAATACCATTTGATCATTAGTTTGACATTTTTTGGGAATGGATGGTAACGTGGCTTTTAAAGCAACTGTGTGGGGGAAAAAAATAGGCCTACTGGTCACAAGTCTGAGTTGGGAAAAATTAATATTACTATTTCTATCCTTCTATTCACTCCTATAACAACATTTTACTTAAAAATTACAACCTGTCCACTACAGATATATTTTTCATCCACACGTCACTTTAACTATATGAGTTTCACAGGGCTATTTTTGAGGTAATGGCGGGTAGGCGTTGTCTGATGCGTACTCGCTACAGCCAACACCGCGACGGTTCAATTTTAATGTTTTTTTTTTCACACAGTTGTTTTGAAAGCTACATCATCATTCAATTAGCGAAAAAAGTCAAACTAACAATCAAATGAAACTTTTTGACACACTTTTGAATGCAATTTTTTTTTGACAAAGGGTTCATTTATGATTTTTTTTTTTAAAGAGGGAAATAATTTATACATTTCTCTAGTTTTGATATGATTATTTATCTGTTGGGAAAATTATAATAAAGGACTTAAGAAAAATAATATTTATTATGAAGGATTATAAAAATAGTAATTATTTTGAAAGACTAGAAATTAAAACATTAAAATAGAAAGACTAAATTATATTTAGCTAAATTTCCTATATTCTCTCTCATTAAATTATATTAGAGTGATTGATGGATAATGACAAATCAAAATCTGGAGTGATTGACAAATTAGTTTTCTTACATTGTTAGTGTACATATACCCATTTTATGCTTAGCATTGCTATAGGTACGTAAAGCACAAGGCGAAGAATATCTTGCTCATGAAGCTTTGAAAAGGCGAAAATCTTATGATGTATGTTCTATGAGAGTCTTTTAAAACTTAATAAAAACTCTACTCTCTGTTCCCATGTGATTTGTCTTCATACCAAATTTGTAGATTTATGATTTATCTGATCATTTTGGTTGCCTTTGGCAAGGAATTTCCCTTGTTCATTAGTGTGTTTGAAGAAGTTGAACTCAGTTGGTCATTAGATATGATAAATCTCACAATGCTTTGCTTATACAAACTTCTTCAAATAGGCAGTTCAATATTTGTCAGACGTTGCTTATGTATGAATGCTGATGATAACATTATAATGTTGTTTGTTGAAAATTTGGAATTTTCTGTAATTTGACCATCTAATTTACCGATTCAAGAAACTATAGCTGCAAAAGTTATAAGGAATTTTCTTTAATTTGACCATCTAATTTTCGATGATAATTATCTCATAAGTATTTTTTTTTTGGTTAATTAGAGATTTCATTTTATACTTGCTTCTTGATTTTGAAACGTATTTAATAGTAGTTCTTTTAGAATTTATCCATCATGAAATTGGTTCGACAATAATAGAGCTTAGAAAGTCATGGATTGTCAATATTGGTTGAATATTTTTTTGTTACTTTTACATAGGTGGACAAATCATTAATGAATCGAGAGGAGTGCTATGCTAGGAAGGAGGGAGAAAAATTGGCAAAATGATTGAACATGGGCTATCATTGACCAAACCAATAACCATGATATCATCTTGTTTTGGGGAAGAAATAATTGGGAAGAGACTTAAATATAGTTTGAAGTTTGATCCTTCTCAGCTTATAGACATTATTGATGATCATGGAGTGAAGCAATTGATAAAATACAATGAAGGTTGTGCTCATCAGTACATTACTGAAGATCAAAATAGAACAACAATAAGCCAATCAACACAATGATAAGAGGTTACTTTATAATATTATATGTATATAAGTTTGACATACTTTCATATTAGTGCATTTAATAAATATTGTTGGGTTAAATATAAATGCAGTGCGTACACATCACAAGGACAACCACAATTTGCTATTCCCACAAGTGAAAATATTATTGCTACTCCTCCTGTAATTCAAAGTATCCCTGCAACAATACTTAATTAAATTCAACAAAGTGGCATGAATTAATTGTGGGATGTGGACAGAGTTTTGATGATGCAGTTGCTTTTAGGGAAGGACTATACAAATATAGTGTTGCACACAAGTTCAGATACAAATTTTTAAAGAACAACCCTTATAAGATGATTGCAAAGTGTGATGTTGATGGATGTGAATGGAAGATCACAACCTATACAATGGCAAATAATACTCCATTCTTGAGTGTTAAAACCTTTGATAATGAACATGATTATTTATTACAAGACAACATGCAAATGTATCATATAAATAGGTCAAATTTGATAGCATCTATAATTGTGGATAATATTATGACCAATCGAAGCAAGGCCCCCAATGATATCCACAATGACTTGTTTCATAAATATGTGGTACAATTGAATTATCATCAAGCCTGGAAGGTGAAAGAAAGAGCTTTAGATAACATTAATGGGTCAATACAACAATCATATATGTTAATTCTTTGGTTACGTAATCGTTTAATAGAAGCTGATCCACAAACAATGCCCAAGTGGACTTCATCTGTCAACAATTATGTTGACAGGCTATTCATAGCACACGGGTACAAAAAATGCTTTTAAGACCGGAGAAAATAGACATCATAAGACCAGACTCGTAATCGGTCTTGTTCCAGCCGGTATTAAAAGTATATCTTTAATACCAGACTTAAACCGGTCTTAAATAAACTCTTTTAAAACAGGACATTTAAAAATATCAGGTCTTAAAAGTAATACTTAATATAACATAAATATTTTTTTGTTGGTCCGAAAGCTCAATATTTAAGACCGGACAAAACTTTAGCCGCTCTTAAAATGTCTAATTTTTAAGAACGTACTAAAATAAATGTGCTTTAAAAAATAGCGGCTTGTTAGACCAACGATTAATTATACATAGTCTTAAAAGGCTCACTTTCAAGACTAGATGATTAATACGTCCGGTCTTAAATATTAACTTTTTAGACTGGGCGTATTAAACCATCAGTCTTATAAGACCAACTTTTAATACCGCACTAATATCAAATCTGTCGCCTGACCTTTAAGACCACGCATTTAAGTACATCCGAGTACATCCGGTCTTAAAAGTTGAACTTTTAAGACCGGCGTTTTTGTTTTATCGGTCTAAATTTTCCTGAATTTTTTCCCTATTTTATTCGTACTGATCATATATATACACAAATCTATACCAGCTAATCCAGCACATAAAAGGCTATATAGTTTAAGCTACAAGCTATGAACAATTATGGATAAATTGAATGATCTATACACAAATCCATACTAGCCAATCCAGCACAAAAAAGGCTACACTTTAAGCTACAAGCTATGAATAATTATGAATAAATTGAATTGGGAAAAAGTAGAATACAAATATTATTGACCATGAGTTACAAATACAAATACAATAAGCTGTTACAATAAGATATGCCACACTTAAATCAACATACATGCCCAATATTCATCATGCCTTCATCTGATTCCCATCCAACAACGTAACATCCTCTTTTATAACATGCATGCCCCTTTGGATCAGATCCTGGTACCAAAATAAAACAAGAACAAACTTCATAGAGTTAGTGACATTGTTTAAAAACACGGATGAAATATAATAGTGTTAAAACTTTAAAGTTTTCAAAGATTTGTGCAATTATCTTACAAATTGACTCTTTTATAAAAGGATATCCTCCCATATCCCTTCTTGATGATCATTCCTTATGTTGGGTTCATTATTTGCTTCATCTTCTTCGTTCATGTTTGGTAGATCCCTTGAAAAAGGAGTACTGTCAGGAAGACCACAATTTGCATGACTTTCCTCATCAATATTGAAACATCCTCCATATTACTTAATAAATTAACCATATTTTACTTTGGTAATTAACTTATTAATGCCAAAATATTTGATTAAATATCCCACATGATACCTAAAACATGCATAAAGAACCCTAACGTGGCAATATACATTTATCCAATATAAAACATAGAGACAGAAACACTACTTCTAGTAGTGTAGTCTAATCTTCTGATGACTGCCCTGTTGGACCCGGACATGAGCTCTCACCTGAAAAATGTGGTAACCATCAATCCGACTTATTATAGAAATTAATACGTGCTAGTGAGGTGCTAAGTGGAACAATTTTATAGACAAAATATTAACAATACATTTCAACAATATTTATATCATGAAAATCTCATATCATAATGAAGTATAATAAAATAACTATCTCAATTTCTCATTAATGCATTTCCCAAGGTACCTTCCTTCACGCCAGCCGAACCGCCTTATTTCACTCCGACTAGACCCATAGGTCTTTTCCCCCTCAATGAACTAGTGGGGTGTCCTAAGCCTTCTTGAGCTGGTGGGCAAGTCCCTCTTGAACCGGTGGGATATTAGAAAACCAACCATTGTGCACCAATGGAGGTCTCACCACGTGGTGGAATAACAATTTCTCCTCTTCCCAATTTAACCCTTTTCAAATTACCATAACAATATCATAATTTCTCAATTTCCAAATTCTTGTACACAAATAAATATTTTCAAATCACAATATTCCACAGGGCAAATTTTCTACAAACAATTTCATAATTAATTCACAAGATACTCACAAACATCATGTCAATAAGAATAATAAGTGGAAAGTGGTTACCTGCCACCCAAGCTAACTAATTTACACTGTTCCTAATCCGAGAGCTCCACTAATGCCAAAACTCAATCTATCACAATCAATTTACTATCCGTTAATAACTCTTTAAAAACTCGACATATTAGAAATATACAAATTGTAATAATAAATTTGAAATGTTATAAATTCATTCATTTTCCTTTTTTTTTAACACGTACTTCTCTATGGTGTATTTATATAACCTTACACTTGCTACTTTTAGACTTTATCTTTTACTGTCCTTAAAATCTAGCAACTTCAGGTATTTTTAATAAATTGCACAAAAATCATTTTAATATGCCGCAACTCTCACGTGTTCATATACAAGTCCCCTTCCATATAAAAATATTTTCAAAGATCATAACTTTCTAAAAAAATTCCCAGATTTCGAAAAGATTTAGACTGTTCAGCAAACTTTCCAAAACATAGGGTCATTTTGTAAAAATCATAATTCTTTACTCAGAACTCCGAAAATTACAAAATACCCACCATTTTAAACTTATACATCTCTACTTTCTTTCTGAAAAATTCCATAATTTTATATTATACTAATAATTCCCAGTTTATAAAAACATGATCACTGCCCAAAAAAAAGTTTCAGAATTGTTCCTGGATTTTGACCCTTCTTCCAAAAATCATAACTTGAGCTATAGACCTCGGTTTGAGGTGAACCAAAACTCATTTTAAACTTTATCATGTCTACTATATGTCCATGAAATTTCAGGGTCAAATAAGGTCGTTTACTATAATTTTTTACCTATCTAAAAATCGTTGCCCAGCAGAATATTCCGCACGTGAACAGTAACTATGCTACAGTAACACAAACACTGTTCATCTACGAAATTACTGTAGCACCGGTGATAAAACTCTGTTTTCAGTCCAGAAAAACAGAGATGCCATGCATGTCTTATGTATATATATTTACTTCCATGGGCAGCTACTCATGCAAGAACAATATGACAGCAAATAACGTTACACATACATATATTTATTTTCATTCAAAGAACAATTCAGTGGCAGCAAAAAGAACCTAAAAATGAGGAAGAATAATGACAGAAAAAGAAGCAAAAACATATGCGAAACCATGTTAATAACCACGGCCTGCATCAACAGTATGCATGCATTCATTAACCCATAATTATTTTCATCCATCAGATCCCATGTCGGTAATAAGCAAAATAGCAGCAAGTTTTTACCTTCGAAATATGAAAGGAAAGACGCTGAGTTGTTTCCTCTGCCACCACGACGCAAGTACAGGGAAGAGGTGATCGGTGTTCTCTCTCTCTCGGTTCTCTATGGCTCTTTATTTCAACAGCACCTCTCCCTCTCTTTTCTAAATCTCAGTTCACACTCTCTACGTTTTTCTTTCTGCGCTCACACACTCTGGCCGAAAGGAAATGAACTAGCAATGGAGGATTCAATGGTATATTAAGAGAACAGTCGGAGCTTGGCGTGGACACACAAAAACAGGGCAGGTGTGTTGGGCTACTCAAAGCACGAGGTAGTGAAAGCATATATGCTGCAATTTCAAGAGAGGACATCTTAGATACCCAAGAGTGTGGAACATGGTTTTCCTGGACACGAGATGGTGGAATAGTGGATTATAGAATCAGCAGAAAGAACAGAACAATATGCGTGGGGTGCGTCTTTGTCTGCTGGTCCGAATACCCAGAATAATAAATTGGAAGGGAATGTTGCAAAATGATAATATCCGTTTGCTATACGAGTTGGGCCAAAAGGAATTAAATCAGATGTAAGGAAATGAAATGGTTATGGGCTTGCTATGGGTGTTGCTGTGATGATGAGAGAATACATCTGAAATAAAATTGGCTTGTTGACATATCTCTAGGTATATTGATTGCGGCTATTCACTTGGTGATTATGATTGTGGAAATAATAATTTTAATAATAATAGGTTATATTTATTTTGTTAATTAAATTTAATAACATAAATCTTAGAATTCTTTTCCCCAAATAATAAATTTTAAAGTTACTAATATATATATATATATATATATATATATATATATATATGTATGTATGTATGTATGTATGTATGTATGTATTATACTTATTATTTTCATCTCATATTGTAATTTAATTCTCTACATAATATTCCAATTGGAGATCCCAAATAATTTTTCTTTTGCCCACACAATATTTTCTCTAAAATATTTGGGCCAAAGTTTATTTTCCTAAAAATCCTAATATATATTTTATTTTATTTTATTTTTCTTTAATTCCCAAAAATCCAAGAATTTTGGGATGTTACAAATATCGATGACCCTTTTTCCTTGGAGAGCTACAGACCACATTTTATTTGCTTGAGATAAAAAACTTGTTTCGCCTGGTCTGCCATAATAAAAGGTTCATCTCCAAAATTCCTACTATTGACATCAACTATCGTAAATCCTAGCCGATCGATCTGAACACCATTTTTAACATTAATGAAGATGGAAGAAATCACCAAGAGGGGGTGAATTGGGGATTTTAAAAAAAATTCTTTTCAAAGATGTCTAAGTTTTCAAAAACTTGAAATGAAAAAGGAGAAGGAAGAAAAGCTGGACACAAAGGATTTATACTGGTTCGGTCTCAACTTTGACTTACGTCCAGTCCCCAGATATCTTCTGGGTATTTCTAAAATCTTAATGAGCTTTAATTACAACAATGTAAATTACATGCAATCCTAATCACCTAGGACTTGCTCCCCCTTACACTTTGTAATTAAACAACCCAACTTTCTACAACCTTGAGTTCTCACACAACAAGTAATCAGAAATGATTTTTGAAATCACACTCTCTTAAAGAGCAAATAATCATAAACATTGAAGTTCAAAAATATTTCGCATAACAGAGCTTAAAGATCAAAGAAGCAATCAGATGTAATTCTGTTATGTCTCTTGCTCTTCGTCTTCATGGATATTTATAGGTTAACTGGTGAAACTAGCCGTTGCATTTTCTTCTCTAACGTTTAGCTGTAAATCTGGAAAATGACTGTTGCATATTTTCCTTTATTTCTTCAATTTTTGGCTGGAATCTTGGATATAGCCGTTGCAGATGATCTTCTAGTATTCTTGTCATTCCATGATTTGTTTTTGATTGTTGGAGAGTGATTTGGTTGATACATAACGGTATGTGCTGAACCATTGAGATAGAGGAGAGGTTTCAACCTGGTTTTTGGTCCTGCTAATAGGGCAAAATTTTTATAAAGCCTAAGATTCCGCAAGTGTACGGGCCATATCAAGTAATAAAGATGAGTAAAGTATCGTTCCCACGAGGACTTAGTACCCACTACTTCAGTTAATAATTAATCTTGCACTTTTCGTTTAAGTTGAGCAATCAAATTTAATTTAACTAAGAAAATAAAACCAAAATCAAATAAATAATTTACGCAATAATCAACAGGCAACCTAGAGGCACTAATCCCTTATTAATTTCATAAACATTTATTTCACCAATTTAATTACTCTTAATAATAATTTTGTCAATCTCGAGTATTAATAGTCATAAGTGCCTTCCGGTCCACTTACAACCCTCTCTTAAGTAAAAGCTGTTATGCCTAACAAATTTACCCTAGAGGCAATTTAATCCAGACACACTCTTCTACAATTATATGGGGCTATTAGGTATATTCCTATCCTAATCGGAAATTAAATTATAATTTAATCTCATATTGCTTAATATAGAGCTTAATTAAAATTCCCTTTGCCAAGTAAATCCTAATTCTCAAAATCCTATTTAAAGATGGCCAGTCAATAAATAGATAAATTTAAACACGATTAAGCAACCAAAATTAATACTAATTATAACTAAACGATGAAACAAAGTCTAATCCATTAATAAGTTCATAGTTACTCTAGGTTACAAAACAAACTAGCCACACATGGCTTTAATCCAAACAACACAACAAATTAAATTCAGATTCAACACAAGGTTCAAAACCAAACTGAAAATCAAAGGGAAGGGGAATAGGAATAGAGTATTGAAATTAAGAACAAAAGTTTCCCTCTAATTCAGTTGATGATGAGCCACGGAAGAGGAAGATGAAGCTATTGATTGTGTTCTCCTTCGCCTCCACAGTCCTCTCGTCCTTCCGTGGAGATGATGAAGAGAAATTGCTGCTCCTCTGCTTCTTCTTCCTCTACCCAGCCGTCGTCTCTGTCCTGCGTGTTCCTTCTGTTCGTCTCTCTGTATTGCCCAGCCGCCTCCCTCCTCGTTCCTGTGCGTGCCTTTCTTTTAATTAATTATTTAGGTCTTCCCCTTTCATTCAATCTGTGGGCCCAGCTCTCTTTTCCGCGTTCCAGCCTTCTTTCTTCTTCAGCCCAATTCAATAATCAATGTTATCTCATGGCCCACACACAATATTTAATCATTCATCAATTCTGATTGTTGTACGCATGATGTTTCTTTCTCTCTCTCTCTCTCTCTCTCTCTTTTTTGAAAACACAAGAGATTAAACACTAATAATAGTAATACTAGAAATAAATATTAGTTTTCATTTTTTTCTTTTTAAAACTTCTAATTACTATTATTTATTTCCTAAACTCAAAAACATTTATTCTAAATTGAAACCCCACAAATGTTGTACCAATTTGATTTGATCTTATAATCATATAATTTCATAGAAATCTCTCAAAATTGTTTAGATAACTTTCCAAATATTTCCAAAATATACTTTAAATATATAAAATATGGAGAGTTATCACCTGCATTAAATGCTCTTAACCCAGGTTTGATCTGAGGCTTAAAACATGTTAATGTGATATGTAATTCATGAACAAACTTATCAAACATATATATGATGATTCATAATCTTATATAAGTGTAAAACACATCATGAGAGTGAATCAAAAATATGAAAAACACGAAGAATAAAATAGAGATCTTGTCAGGCCCGAGTCTAACATCAGTAGGCTCGAGTTTGTTCATGAGGACTCAAGCATAAATTAAGTAGGCTTGAGTTTTCCCTTTAGAGTTCAGTATTTATTGTGATGAGTGTTTAAAAGTATTTTGGAATAGTGCACAGACTCGAGTCTATTAGTGACGGGCTCGAGTCTAGAACTGTTTGTAGTGAAATGAGGCTTGAGCAAAAAGGCGTAGGCTTGAGTGAAATCTTTAGGCTCGAGTCTGCTCGGGCCATGAAACTTTGATAGCTCTCTGTCTGACCCAAACTCGAGTCTGTAAGTGTTAGGCTCGAGTTTGCTTTAGCTATAAACTTTTGAGACTTCTTTCAATCTGAAATAGGCTTGAGTTAATGACGTTACGCTTAAGCCTATTTTTTAGTAAATGTTTGATTGCTCTTTGGAAGGGTCAAGCTTGAGTCTAATTCCTTAGGCTCGAGTTTACTCGTATGGAATTCTGTTTGAGGAGCTCTCTGTAAGACTTAGGCTTGAGTTAAGAAATACGTGCTCAAGTTTAAAAACATGGAGAAATGCAACATGCTCTCTGTAAGGCTCATGCTCGAGTTTATTCTGGTAGGCTTGAGTCTAACTGAGAGTCAATAACTTAATTTGCTCTCTATAAGACGTAGGCTCGAGTTTACCATAACAGGCTCAAGTTTGCCTTAGTTATAAAACATGAAACTTGCTCTCTGTCACGAGCAGGCTCGAGTTTACCTAAGTTCAAAACACTTATTTTACTTTCTGTTAAGTGTAAACTTGAGTTTATCAATCCTAAACTCGAGTTTAACCAACATCATAAGTTTTAAATCAATTTTAACAGTCTTTGAGCATGTTTGAACTTTAGCAACAATAAAAGACTTTTAGTTTACAATGGTCTGTTATCATCAAAACACATAGAGAACTAACATTTTCCCCCTTTTTGATGATGACAACACTTGTAAACTAAATTTGACATAGATTTTTAGATTTTAAAAAACTGAGCATGTAGATTCATTTGAGCAAGAATTAGAGACATAGAGTTTCATATTGCATATAGAGATTCAAGATATCTGGAAATTCAATATATTAACTTTATAAAGTTCAGGCTACAGAGAATAACATAAACTTAGAATTAGCTCAAAACAAGATAACTCAAAATCACTTGACAGTTCAAAACATATGTTTAAAACATCTCAAAAAAATATCTCTTCACTCTTCATTTTTCTTCTCCCCCTTTAGCATCATCAGAAAGGGATGGATCAGAGGCAGGGACAGTGGTGATGGGAGTAATGGGCAATGCTGTCTTAAGGATAGGAACATTGGGTGGAGGTGGAGGTGGATCTTGGGAAGAAAAGTCTAAAGAGGATGGTATTGAAATGATAGGAATAGAAGAGGATGGAGGAGCAGGAGGGACATATGGAACAATGTCTAGGATGAGATGATCTGGCCTAGGTGATGAGAATGGATGTGTAGGAGAAGGTAAAATGGGAGTTTGTGAGGAAATGTGAGGAGATGAAGATGAGTGGTGCGCTGAGGAAGAAGAGACAATAGGAGAGGATACAATTGGAGGGGATTTAGAGACATGGAGGGGTATACTTCTTGTGGAGGAAGTATGATAAATAATATGATAAATAAATAAATTATCTTATATCTCGATTTTGTTTCCATATTCGATTGTCTGTTTGTATCCTTTCGTTATCTCGATTTTGTTTCAGACAAAAAGGAAACAAACAAAACCATAACTGAAATGTGATTAAGGATAAAAGTTCACAGAATACAGTTAACAACATACAAAACAAAATGAAAAAAAGACAACTTTTACTTTTTATGAATAAAAACAAACACAGTGACAACTCTTTTCAAGGTTTGACCACCATTGCCGTCGGTTTTACCACACCTAGAGTTGAAAATTTCCATTATCTTACATCTTTTCCGACAATGCTCTTCAACTTCTAGAGAGGTAAAACTGACGACAACGAGGGTTCTGAGCTTGAGCAGAACGCTAGAAACTCGAGTGCTCTTGAACCCTAATGATTTGTCTTAAAAAAGAGTTATCATTTCTATTTAAAGGAAGACTATTAAGACCAGAAATTTAAGAGGTAGACAGTCCTAAATATCTTGTCATATTTAATTTAGAATTATTGAAGACTTGTAGGACCGGACGTTATATAAATAAGCGATCCTAAAAGTGTTGCCATTTTTTATGAGACTTTTAAGACCGACGATATAACAAACATACGGTCCTAAAATCTAGTCTTATTTTTTTTTTTAAAAAAACAAAGACCTTTAAGTGCATCTCTTTATTAAATGTGTTACTAAAAGTGTCGCCATATTTATAAGACTTTTAAGACCGGAGATGTAACAAATATACGGTCCTAAAATCTAAGCTTATTTTTTTTAAAAAAAAAAACAAAGACCTTTAGGACTGTCTCTTTAATAAATATGCATTCCTAAAAGTGTCATCACTTTTTTTAAGACTTTTAAGAGTGGAGATGTATCAAACATACGGTCCTAAAATCAAGGCTTATTTTTTTAAAAAACCAACAAACACCTTTAGGAGCATTCTTTAATAAATATGCGGTCCTAAAAGTCGCGAATACTTTTCAAAATCTCTTACTACTATTTACAACTCTCCAAAACTGAAATCTCAAGCTATATCCACCATTCAATACGTTCAGAAAACCAAAATTACATAGGTTAAGAAAATTGTTCGAAAAAATAAACAAATTTATTATATATTGAATTATACAAATTGTAAAATTGTTCATTTACAGAATGAATTTACAAATTAATGTAGTACTGTAATTACAATTGTTGCTCTACAAGCATATATTTACAAATGAATTAGTACAGTGATTGTTGTATTTACTTTAAGAGGTCAGTAATATGTTGACAAAACACACTGCGTATGTGGTCCACCTCATCATCAGAAAAGGAAGTATCAGAGGCAAACCTGTTGGTTATGATTTGTTTTGATGATATCTTATATAGATGCCATTAGTAAAGAGCAAAAAGTTTATATAATATACATTGTCTAATTGCTACAATTAATGTAGATTTGTTCATGTGGAGAAAGAACAAGAGAAGAGAAGAAAGGAAGAATTGATTCATGGAAAATAATCAAGAAGAGAGAAGAAAGAAAGAAGAACTTGATGAATAGCCTGAGAAAATCATTATACAAGTTTTTAAATTGATTCTTGAAGTCTCCACGATCAAATAGAAGTTGAAATGGCTCGATTCGGAGTTAGAACAAGCAAATATCAGTTTCTGGATAATTAAATTCGAGCTTGTCACTTATAGACTCGAGTCTGGCTGATTTCCAGCAACTCCAGCTTCCCTGGTATGAGCAAACTCGAGTCTACACTTATAAACTCGAGTTTAGATGATTTCTAGCAATTATGGCTCCTCTGATGCGAGCAAACTCGAGCCTATACTTATAAACTCGAGTCTGGCTAATTTCCAGCAACTTAATTCTCCTCTGGCACGAGCAAACTTGAGCCTATCACTTACAAACTCGAGCCTGACTGATTTCCAGCAACTTTGTCCATCTTTGTTTCACGTTCAGCACGGGCGACCTCTGGTAATTCGATGATATCTTCTAAACCAGGAATCAGATTGAGGTGAAACCAATTTTGCATGAAACTAGACTTCCAATGCATCATCTTGAGAAAGTTTCATGCCCAAAGAAGATCAGATGAGTGAGCTAGAATTTCGCAAGGAGATATGAAAATCAGTGGCATATGAAAGTATACTCATAAGGCTTTCCATCAAGAGTTAAATGAACCAAAATGAAGTTCAGACCAAGGAGATATGGCCTTCGAAAGTTGACAGAAAATTCAAGATGTTACAACCTTGAGCCTATCACTTATAATCTCGAGTTTGACTCAGACAGAGAGCTAGTCGCGATCTGATATTCGATAAACTCGAGCCTAAAACTAATAAACTCGAGTTTAGCTCAGACAGAGAGCTATTGAAGATTTCCAACACGATTAGACTCCAGCCTACATAGCTTAAACTCAAGCCTAACGAATCTCTGTTTTATAGATAATGTCTTTCATCTATCTGATTCAAACTTATGAACTAATTTACTCACATTTTAAGTTTTGAATCATCATATATATGTACTTGATCAATATACTCATTAGTTTCAGATGAATTCAATAAAGATCAAGGAGAAATCAAATCTGTGTTAAATGCATTTAATGAAGAACCAAGAACAAGCCTGAAACTTCTCTTTTTTCCTAAGGGTTCAGCTCAGACTGTTATAGGTCAATCAAATCACTCTCCTACGGTCAAATAAGGTTTATGGAATGATAGAAAAACTGGAAGATCATATGCAACGTCTAAATCCAAGATTCCAGCTGAGAATTGAAAGAATGGAGAAAAATATGCAACTGTCATAATCCAGAAATGAAGCTGAACATTGAAGAATAAAAGAGAAGAAAATGCAATGGCCAGTTTCTCAGATTAAGCTATAAATACCTAGGAAGACTCATAGCATTGACACACACAGAATTACAACTGATTACATCTTTGAATTTGAGTCTTTGTGTATTCTACAGCATTTTGAGCTTCAATGTTTATTCATATCTACTCTTTTTGAGAGTTTGTTTTTGAAAATCATTCCATTACTTGTTTGAGAGAACTCAAGGTTGTGGAACCTGTGAGTTGGGTTTTTACAAAATGTAAGGGGGAGTATCTTAGTTAGAGATTTGGCTTCACAAGTGCCTGGGTGAACTTGTGGGATTGTAAAGGCCTTTCTTGTGCCTGGATTGAACAAGAGGATAGTGGATTGAAAATCTCAAGTGGAGCTTGGGGACTAGACGTAGGTCAAGGATTGGATCGAACCAGGATAAATCATAGTTTGCATACTCTCTTCCCTTATCTTTTACATTTACAGTATATACTTATATTTGAATATCTAATCGTCATTCAAACTGGTTTCAATATGTTTCGAAAAGATTTTTAAAGTTCATAAAGTTTTATCAAACACCCAATTCACCCCCCTCTTGGATGATAGCCAGGTCCAACAAAACCTCTGTAACATCAAAGAAAGAAACTGAATTAATTGGCATGCATATTTCATATGTAACATTAATTAAGTCAGAAACTGAATTCAGCCATAATATTTAACATCAAATATATTTACCTTTGTAGTGAGTTTATTACTTGGTTGAGTGATAATATCATACATGTGTTTCATTATGTACAGGTGCCACATAAGTTGGATCTGATTGGTTGCCGATCTGAAAATAACAAGAAATATATATAAGATCGAGCATATATAGCTTACTGACCAACTTCACAAGGAAGTGTGCCAGTGTCCAAATATGTACTAACCTTTGGTGTGAGCCATTTACGATCTTTGAGATCATTCCCTCTTTTTTTTTACCTAGATTTGGAAGGTCCTCATGGCACTATCATCAAAATCACAAATTTATCAATAATGTTTGCTAAAAATCTACATCAGAGATTTTAGACAAGAGAACAAAATGACATGCTTACTTGTTGATGATCTGCTGCAACAAAGCCCTTGGTTGGCCGTGAGTGGAGCATAAGAATAACACTGTATGCGCGTCCATGCACATGACGACCAACTGTCAGTGGTTGTTGAAAATTCACAGTAGTAAAGTACTCAGTGATATATTATGCAGAATTAAGTGAATTGCAACAAGAGGTCGATTGTGATATGTACCTATGGTGATATGGAAACAAGTACACCTTCCTTCTCACTTCACACAACCTCTTTGATATGTAATCTTGTCTTTCTTCCTTGGTGGTTGTGCTTGCATATACTGAGCACAAGCATCCAAATCATTGATTCTGCCCTGTTAGTTCAAATCTTGATGCATGAACCTACAATAATGACATCGATCAGGGAATTAGTATATATGTATGTGTGTCTAAATGATGCATTTAAATTATGTACTCATAAAAGAAGATACTTACTTCAAAAACATTTGAACAACTGCTGATGTAACCTCCTGTCCAGGAAGCAATAGGGACTGTATATCAACAGTGTCAAAGAAAACCGGTTGAGGATGAGGAACCCCTACTACGTCATTGATTTCCCACGATTGCAATGTAAAATCTCCTTTGGATACCATTTGGGATATTTTATCCTTGGCCCCCAACTCAGCAGTAGGGGATGCAGCTTTAGGAGGTGATGGAGATTGAGGAGGGGATAGAACTGGAGGAGGGGATGAAACATCAGGAAGAGTAGAGGCATTTACAAGCTTCACTGGCCAAGAGATGAAGGTTCCCTTGACATCATTCACACACTTCAGTTGATCGGATGGGAGAGGGAGAGGTGCATCAATGATTACCTTTTCAACTGACACTCTGACTTTATCATCAGCCATTTGTTTGTGGAGTACAGTTGATCCCAAGTTGTGGACAATCCCTTTAGCAATTAATTGTCTAGTTGGTTCTACCCCTCTGGTGCTCTGCTGCACAGGTGTAGGTGTGTGTGTGAAGGGAACACTGGTCTCTGGCCGAGAGCTAATAAGCATCTTCATTTGATTAATTTCCTCCTTTATTTGCCTCATCTAGGATTCAAACAATTCTTTCAATGCAGCCTCTTTGGCCACTGCCTCTTGATTTAATGTTTGGTCCATCTCCTCCCGGGTAACCATACTTTGCTTAAGGCATTTGGATTTACCAAAGTATTCTTTTAAGCCTACCCGTCCTCCGATCCTCCTTAGCCTCCCCGAGTGATCCGGTTTTCCAGTCGCAACGGTGAGAACATCATTCCTCCCACCCGACATATAAGATCCCTTTGTTTCTTTCTTTTTAAGCTCATCCTGTAAGATACAGATAACGAGAAGCTTAGAAATGAAACATGTTTAGTAACTAAAAAATAACGATAATGATACTTACAATTCTTTCAACAACTATATGAGTTTGTTCACTCATGTAGGCGTCTTTTTTGGTTGCCGAATATACAACCACAAATCCTCGTGACGTGTTGGGGATGCTTGTTGATCAACTATAGCAGAAGGATTGGATTCAGCTTCTTCTTCAATCTCTTCCGCTTGGCCTCCATCATTTCTTTTTCGACCTTTGCATATCCGTTGCGAGAAGCCCTATGCAGGCAATCATTCTTTCTCCCTATCTCTTGTGCTTGTTCCCTCCTTCTTTGTGAGTTAGAATTGAAAACAACTATTAATTATGAATTCAAGCCATCTTACTAACAGAAATTATAGAACTTCTGCTTCATATGAACCTCAAACACTAGTTAAATTCACTTTATCAAGTTTCAACATTTTATTTAAGGAAGATGTAGAATTGTATAGAACTAATATACTGACTTACTAATAGCAATGTCTAACCACTACCTACTATAACAGAACTAGCTAAGAATATAATAACGGTTAACATATTAGACATCCATATAACTAAGACATGTTCCTATGATGCAGGACAAAGGATGGAAATATATACTTCTACTCACATATTAAACCATCTAACTAAGAGGATTAGACGAACACAATAACATTCAGATATTTGTACAGGTTAATAAGCAAACAAAAAGGGCAAACAAAACTAAATATGAACTCACCAAAGCATCAAAAGTGGTTCAAAGCTGAACAAATTGATCCCAAATTTGTTGATCAATAAATGTGTACGTGTACCAAGGATTATGATCAGGTTGAACCTGGGCAAAAATATAGGTGTTGCTAGAAAGTTCTTAAATTTCCTCCACCGATCAGCACAATAAGACAATTTCTTGGCTTTCAACTTCTCAGAGTTAGGGACAGTGTATGAAAGCCGGAAAATATCCCAAAAAGGATCATTCACTGTGCGTTGGTCAACATTTTTCCACTCATCTATCAAGATGCTGACCTTATTGCGTGCCATATAGCTGACAAAACTATTATATTCGTTTTTATTTGGACCGAAAGGTTCCAACCTGTCATTAAACTGAATCTCGATCTTTGACCCAGCGTTCCATTTTACAGCTATGTTGCTCATTCATGTGCCACTTCTACCATGACGTGCAGGGTGGTCCCGAGGCTCATTTTGAGATGAAGAGGGTTGGTTCTGGCTCACATCAATAACTCGAGTTGACTGAACAGGGAGATAATGGTTTTCTCCGTTCATTTTCGATAAAGGAAGAGAGGTTAAGAGTGGTGGTGCAAAGGAGTAACGCCTGAGAAAGTGAGAGAGTAACAGAGGATAGTGGTGGTTGGCGAGGAATAGACATAATTCAACAGGAAGTGGGGTTTCGCAAAGAGAACAGGGGTTTTAGAGCTCGGACAGATAGACGTAAGTCATAAGTAAGGTTTCACGGGAAGAAGTAGATGTTTCCATTTTTAAGACTGGAGTAACTAAAATGACGATCTTAAAGGTTAACATTTAAAACCGTCTGTTATTTATGTCCACTCTTAAAAGTAATAAACTATTATTTTAAATTTTTTCATTATTTAGTACCGGGTATAAGTTACGTCCGCTCTTAAAAGTATTACCTTTAAGACTGCCATTTATATATGTCTGGTCTTAAAAGTTTTATACGATTATATTTAAATATTTCCTTATTATTCTTTGCCGTAGAAAATATAAGTCGGGGATGTACGAGTTTTCTCTATATTGTAATCCATATTTTAATTTTTTTTAACATTTTTAAGAGCGGTTGGTTTTTTAAGCAGCCTGAATATTATATTTAAGAATTGACACGTTAAAAGAAGTTCTTTATATTTACAAAATTGCCATTGGTCATATCTTTAAGACCGGTGCGTCAAAACTCCACTGTAAATGAGGTGATCTTAAAAGTTGATGCGGTCAAAGAAGTTATTTATATTTACAAAATTGCCACCGGTCATTTCTTTAAGACCAGGGCGTTGATAATCCACTGTAAATAAGACGGTCTTAAAACACTTTTTGCACTAGTGGCATATGGGTGTTGCATAATTGGATTTTTGCTTAGATGTAGACTAATTTTTTATATTGATGGTTGTCACCTAAGTGGCCCATATTTAGGGATGCTCTTGGCTGCATCTACTTATGATGCAGATAATGATTTGTATCGATTGGCTTATGCCATTGTAAATGGAGAGACTTATGAAGATTGGCTGTTGTTTTTGAGGAATGTGAAAGAATTGATTAGGTCTCTACAAATAATGCAATTGTCCATGATTGTCATAATGCAATTGTTGATGTAGTTAGAGAAGTATTCGGTGGGTTTCGTCATGCCTTTTGTTATAGGCACATAATAGAGAACTTTTGTGCTAAGATTTCTAAAGTATGTAGTGAACATCATAAAAGGCGTGAGGAGGATGCATTAAAATTGCTTGATAGAATTGCATATTCTCGATTGGACATTGATTTTTTTAAGGAGATGGGAAATCTTAGGTCTTGTTCTATGGACTTGGCAAGATGGGTTGAGACACAAAGTGATGTTGATAAGTGGGCTATGTCACACTTTCTATTTAGACGTTGGGACAATATTGCCACTAACCTTGCAGAATCCTTTAATCCATGGTTAGTTAAAGAAAGAAGGGATAACGTATGCCTGTTGATAAATGAGCATCAACATAAGCTAGCAAAAAAGCTTCATGTTTCCAAGGAAGTTATGGGAAAGTGGAAAAATGGCGTTGTACCTAAAATTGAAGCTATACTAAAGGAGAATGTTGCACAAGATGAAGGTATGGTAGTAGTAGATCTTAGTTTAGGTTGAATGCTTGTTTGTGTTGGTCGAAAAGATTTAAGAGTTAATGTGGCTTTAAGAGAGTGTACTTTCCAAGTATGGCAAATGAAGGGAATCCCGTGCCCTCATGCTTGTGTGGTAATAAAGAATTTACATGGTAATATCTACACATATGTTGAAGAGTGTTATTTTTTGTCTTTACAGCAAAAGATCTACATGAACACCATGATCCAAGGAGAAACTCATGATATGCTCAACTTAAACCAATTGTCCCTCAATGATTATAGGACAAATAGCTTTTTACAATCCCCTTTACAAGTTGCTAACCTACCAGGAAAACCTAAACAAAAGTATCGTGAATCCCAATTCCAATATAAGGTGCAATATCAATATTCTCGGTGTCACCAATCTTGGCATAACCGTGTGAGCTGTACAAATCCTAACCCAACTAAACTATGATGATGGATTTATGAAAATAATACGTATAGATCATTTTTTTTAATCATTCAATGTTATCTTTAAGTTAATGGTGATGGAGACAATGTTTTATTTTTGTATATCTAGGTTCAAATTAAGCTTTTTCTAAAAATCTTTTATTATGCAGAATAAGATTATATATTAGAGATTATAGACACACAATATATATTGAACTCAATGAGTTATTATCATGCAGAATTAGATTTCCCTTTCAAGCACACTTTTCATGCCAAGGGAATTTTGAGAATGCTAGCTCTCATAACAAAGATACATCATGCTATGTTATATCATTCTCAAAATTTGTGATACTGAAAAGTGATCAATCTAACCATTTGAAATATGTTAAACAGAAGACAATTCAACTAATTCTTTATACAAACAGTTAGGCTACAAGTCGTTTTGGAGTTTTGTTGGAACCATTGATAAATAGTCATTAGAATGATAAAAACAATGGCCATATTTTGCTATCAACAAACATAAATAATTGCTCTTATATTGTTTTGGGTATACACTAATTTATTCATAGTACAGTGGCACTCCTAAACCTATGACAAAAGCATTGTAAGACTCTAATTCTCTTTTACTAAACTAAAAAGAAAAAAAGAAAAAAAATCCTAATTGCGGAATTCAGCTACTGTAATTCATTGATACAACTTCAAGAGGTATCTGCTTTGAGCACCCTAACCATGAAAACTTAGAAGAGAAAGCCACAGACAATATATATGTGTGTGTGTGTGTGTGTATTATATATATATATATATATATATATATATATATATATATATATATATAATAAAAGGAAGAGTGGTAGGTGACAATGGAGAGCAAACTGGGGAAGTGACAATCTAAAAATGTTAATACTATCATCGGCATTCATATATAAGCAACCTCTAAAAGAGTGGTAAGTTCCCCTCTAAAAGCGTCCATTGTTCTAACATTAAACTGTTGCAGCTACAGTTTCCTAAATCGGTAAATTATTAGCAAACAATAGTATAATACTATCTTCAGCATTCAAACATAAGAAATGTCTAACATACACTAGTGCAAAAAAGTGTTTTAAGACCGCCTCATTTACAGCGGAGTATCAACGCCCCGCTCTTAAATAAATGATCGGTGGCAATTTTGTAAATATAAAGAACTTCACCCGCATCAATTTTTAAGACCGCTCATTTACAGTGGATTATCAACGCCCCGCTCTTAAAGAAATGACTGATGGCAATTTTGTAAATATAAAGAACTTCTTCACCCGCATCAATTTTTAAGATCGCCTTATTTACAGCGGAGTTTACAGGCACCGGTCTTAAAGATATGACCGGTGGCAATTTTGTAAATATAAAGAACTTCTTCTAGCGTATAAATTCTTAAATATAATATTCAGGCCGCTCAAAATAACCAACCGCTCTTAAAAATGTTAAAAAAAATATGGATTACATTATAGAGAAAACTCGTACATCACCGACTTATATTTTCTACGGTCAAGAACAATAATGAAATATTTAAATATAATCGTATAAAACTTTTAAGACCGGACATATATAAATGAGGTCTTAAAGTTAATACTTTTAAGAGCGGACGTAACTTTTACATTAATAACGGCCAGTCTTAAAAATGGAAACATATACTTCTTTGCACGAAACCTTACTTACGACTTACGTCTTACTGCTTAAACTCTGAAACCCCTATTCTCTTTGCAAAACCCCATTTCCTGTTGCATTACGTCTATTCCTTGCCAACCACCACCTTCCTCTGTTACTCTCTCACTTTCTCAGGCGTTACTCCTTAGCACCACCACTTTCTTACTTTCTCGAAAATGAACGGAGAAAACCATTCTCCCCCTGTTCAGTCAACGCCAGTTACTGATGTTACTAGTGTGAGCGAGAACCAACCCTCTTCTTCTCAAAATGAGCCTCGTAACCGCCTTGCACGTCGTGGTAGAAGTGGCACATGAATGAGCATCATGTCCATAAAACGGAACGCTGGGTTAAGGAACCTGTCGGTCTGAATAAACACGAATATAATAGTTATGTTGGCTATATGGCACGCAGCAAGGTCAACATTTTGATAGATGAATGGAAAAATGTTGACGAATGTATAGTGAAGGATCCTATCTGGGACACAATCCGGCTTTCATACACTATCCCTGACTCTGACAAGTTGAAAGCCAAGACCTTGTCTTATTGTGTTAATAGGTGGAGGAAATTTAAGACCTTTCTCGCCAACAAGTATATTTTTGTTGAGGTTCGACCTAATCATAATCCGTGGGTGAAGTACACATTCATTGATCAACAAATTTGGGATCAATTTGTTCAGCTTCGGACAACCACTGATGCTTTGGTGAGTTCATATTTAGTTTTGTTTGCCCTTTTTGTTTGCTTATTAACCTGTGCGGATATGTGAATGTTATTGTGTTCGTCTAATCCTGTTAGTTAGATGGTTTAATGTGTGAGTAGAAGTATATATTCAAGTTGTTAGATATAATTAAGTTTTGATGATGTCTTATATATGCCATTAGGAAGAGCAAAAAGATTGAGTGATATGTTTATCTTCTTCATTGACTAACTGTTGCATTTAATGTAGATTAATTCAAGTTAAGGTCAATCAAGAAGGAGATAAGAGTTTTGGAAAGAAAGAGTTGAGGACAAGAGGTTTCAGAATGAAAGAATTGAATTATGAAGAATGATAAGGAAAAGGAAGAGAAGAAAAAGAAGAAGAGAGGAGAAATTGAAGAAAAAGTGAAGTTCAAGTAGAAGATGAGATATAGAAGATCTTGCAGAAGATAATGAGTTCATCAAGATGGGAGATGATAGAAGATGGAAGAAATTGATGGATAAAATGAGAATATCCATATCATCTCAAATATAGAAGTGAAGAATGTTCAAGAAAAGAGAAGAGAAGAAAGAAAGAATAGAATTGTGGAAAATGATCAAGTAAAGAGAAGATCTTGTAAAAAAGAATGAGAAAAATCAATATTCAAGGTCTTAGATTGATATTATAAGTGTCCACAATCATATGGAAGTTGGAGAGGCTCAATTCAGAGTTAAAGATAGTGAAAATCGGGTTCTGGAAGTCAATACTCGAATTTCCAGATCAAAACTCATATATACAAGCTTACTGAAAAATTGGCTTTTGGACAGAGAAAACTGTAGTATTGAAAACCATGGTTTTGGAAAACCACGGTTTGAGCGTCAAAATGTCAAAACTTGACTATGGGGGTCAATACTCGAGTTTGGAACTTACATACCACAGTATTGGGAGTTTTCAGCTTCACTAGCGCGTCTGGTCCCGACAATACTCGAGTATCCACTTCAATACTCGAGTATTAGAGCTTAACAGCAACCCTGTTCACCTTTGTTTCACATTCAGCTTTAGGCGAGGTCTGGTAAATCAATGATATATCCTAAACCAGACATCGGAGAGGTAAAATCAAATTGGGATGAAACTAGACATCCAATGCGTCATCTTGACCAAGTTTCAAATCCAAATAAGATCCAATAAAAGAGCTATGAATTTCTAAAGTTGGATAAAGTATTCACGCCACTCTTCAGAGTGAGCTTCAGTGTTTTGAGTATAACTCACAATCTACAAATCGAAATGAGCTGAAATTGGTGGCATTAGAAAGAAAACTCATAAGGATTTCCATCAAGTCTTGATTCAACATAAATGAAGATTAGACTAGAGAGATACAGTCTTCAAAAGTTGACTGACGGTTCAAAACTTTGCAAAAACGCTAGTCAAGAACAAGGCTTCATTCATTGATCATAACAGGTGAATTCCAACAAATTAAGATCTGAATCTTGTTGCTATGGAAAGAGGAACCAAGGAGTTGTATGAGGATTATTGGTTTGCTAAATTAAAGCTTTATCAAGTCAGAAAGCAACCAAAGTACTGAACAAGTCGAAAACTCGAGTTTACGAATGAAAACTCAAGTATAGCTCAGACAGAGAGCTATGAACATTAATGGATCCTCAATACTCAAGTATGGGAAGCAATACTCGAGTTTCGGGCAGACAGAGACGAATCTGAAGTATTAAAACAAGCTCAATACTGCAGTATTCAAGTCAATACTTGAGTTTACAGCGAAGCATCAAAAAACTCAAAATGACGAAAATCCTGAATCTGATCCAGGTCAACCAGAAGTTTTCCCAAATGATCTTTAACAATTATTGTCATCATTTAAATCATTTGTGGACACATTTCAGATGATCAAACAAAGGATTTCATGAAGATCAATATATGCTGAGCTATCAAATGAAAATTGAACATAACGGCTATATTTCTCCAACAGCCACATCTCAACGGTTCTATTTACAATGGTCGAATTCTCAACATTCAGAAGGCCTTCATCTATAAATAGAACCAGATTCAAAACGCAGAAAGGTGGAGGAGTGAACTTATACTGTCATAATGCCAAAATTTAGAATCTTCTCCTACTCTGTTTTTCAATGTCTCATATTTTATCATATAGAGAGTGATATCATTTGAAATGAGCTTCAGTGTGCATCATAATTACTTCTTTGAGAGAAGATCTATTGTTAAACCATATTTTCAGAGAGATACTCAAGGTTGGGTGACCTTTGAGTGGGAAATTGGTTGTAACCTTACGGGAAGTAAGGGGAAGTCTCCGAGGGAGATTGTGAAGGTTGCACAAGTACCTAGATAAACTTGTGGGTGTAAAGGCTTGTCTCTTGTACTTGGTTAAACAAGGAGAATAGTGAAAAGCTCAGGGTGCCTGAGGACTGGATGTAGGTCAAGATTGGACCGAACCAGTATAAATCAAAGTTTGCAATCCTCTTCCCTTAACTCTTTACTTCCAGCATTTATGGTTGAATGATTATCAATGTTTTTAATACTCCTTGTTTTACAAATTGATTTTACTAAATTGCGAAAAGTTTTCAAAAGGAGCAAGTTTTTATCTTCACCCAATTCACCCCCCTCTTGGGTCCAGCCGTGTTTTACACAAGTAAGTCAGAAGTGAATTTGAGTATGATGGTTTAATGTGTGAGTATGCATGTCTTATATGTTAACCGTTATTATATTCTTGACTAGTTCTGTTATAGTAGGTAGTGGTTAGACATTGCTATTAGTAACTTAGTATCTTAGTTCTATACAATTCTACATCTTCCTTAAATAAAATGTTGAAACTTGATGAAGTGAATTTGACTAGTGTTTGAGGTTCATATGAAGCAGAAGTTCTATAATTTCTTTTGGTAAGATGGCTTGAATTCATAATTAGGAGTTGTTTTCAATTCTGATTCACAGAGAAGAAGGGCACAAGCACAAGAGATAGGGAGAAGGAATTATTGCCCGCATAGGGCTTCTCGCGGGGGATATGCAAAGGCCAAAGAAGAAATGATGGAGGCCAAGCGGAAGAGATTGGAAGAAGAAGCTGATTCAATCCTTTTGCTGTAGTTGATCAGCAGGCATCCCTGATACGTCGCGAGGATTTGTGGCTGTATATTCGACAACCAAAAAAAGGCGCCAACTTGAGTGAACAAACTCTTCTAGTTGCTGAGAAAATTGTAAGTATCGTTTATTATTATTTTTTAGTTACTAAACATGTTTCATTACGAAGCTTCTCGTTATCTGTATCTTACAGGAAGATCTAAAAAAGAAAGAAGCAGAGGGATCTTTTGTGTCGGGCGGGAGGAATGATGTTTTGATCGTTGCGACAAGAAAACCAGATCACCTGTGGCGGATAAGGGGGATCAAAGGACGGGTAGGCCTAAAAGAATACTTTCATAAAACCAAACGACTTATATAAAGTATGGTTACCTGGGAGGAGATGGACCAAACGGTTAGATAATTAAATGAGGAGGCAGCGACCAAAGAATGTGCACTAAAAGAGATGTTTGATGCCCATATGAGGCTAATGAAGGAGGAAATGATGGAGATGAAGAGGCTTATTAGCTCTCGGCCAGAGACCAGTGTTCCCCTCACACATACACCTGCACCTGTGTAGCAGAGCACCAGAGGGAGCTGCATTGTAAGACAGTCAAAGCAACATTGTGACCTGTACATGGCAGAACCAACTAGACAATTAGTTGCTAAAGGGACTGTCCACAACTTGGGATCAACTGTACACCACAAACAAATGGCATATGATGAAGTCAGAGTGTCAGTTAAAGAGGTGATCATTAATGCACCTCTCCCTCTCCAACCAATCAGTTGAAGCGTGTGAGTAATGTCAAGAGAACCTTAATCTCTTGGCCGGTGAAACTTGTAAATGTCTATACTCCTCTTGATGCTTCATCCCCTCCTCCTGTTCAATCCCCTCCTCAATCTCCATCCCCTCATAATAAAGCTGCATCCCCTCCTCAATCTCCATCCCCTCCTAATAAAGCTGCAACCCCTCCTAAAGTTGCATCCCCTACTGCTGAGTTGGGGGCCAAGGATAAAATATCCCAAATGCTATATAAAGGAGAATTTTCATGTCAATCGTGGGATATACAGGAAGTGGTAGGGGTTCCTTATGAACCTCAACCAGTTTTCTTTGACACCGCTGATATAAAGTCCCTGTTGCTTCCTGGACAAGAGATTACATCAGCAGTTATTCAAATGTGGCGTAGGTAAGTATCTTATTTTATGAGTACATAATTTAGACACACATACATATATACTAATTCCCTGATCGATGCCATTATTGTAGGTTCATGCGTCAAGATTTGGAGCAACAGGGCAAAATCAATGATTTTGGATTCTTGTGCCCAATATATGCAAGCCACACCCCCCAGGAAGAAAGACAATAGTACATATCAAAGAGGTTGTGTGAAGTGAGAAGGAAGGTGTACTTGTTTCCATATCACCATAGATACATATCACAATCGATCTCTTGTTGCAATTCACTTAATTCTGCATAATATATCACTGAGTACTTTACTGCTGTGAAATTTCAGCGCCCACTGGAAGTTGCTCGTCTTGATCATGGACTCGAATACAGTGTTATTCTTATGCTTCACTCACGGCCAACCAAGGGTTCTGTTGAAGCAGATCATCAACAGGTAAGCATGTCATTTTGATTCTTTTGTAAGAAATCTCTGATGTGAATTTTCAATGAACATTATTGATAAATTTGTGATTTTGATGATAGTGCCATGAAGACCTTCCTAAACCAGGTCAGAAAAAAAGCAAGGGAGTGATCTCAAAGATCCTAGATGGTTCACACCAAAGATTAGTACATATTTGGACACTGGCATACTGCCTTGTGAAGTTGGTCAGTAAGCTATATATGTTTGATCTTATATATATTTCTTGTTCTTTTTAGACCCGTCGGCAATCAATCAGATCCAACTTATGTGGCCTGTACATAATGAAACACATGTATGATATTATCACTCAACTAGATAATAAACTCACTGCAAAGGTAAATGTATTTGATGTTACATATTATGGCAGAATTCAGTTTCTGTATTAATTAATGTTACATATGAAATATGCACGCGAATTAATTCAGTTTCTTTCTTTGATATTATAGAGGTTTGCCTTTGAGACCTCCTTTTCTGCTGATGAGGTGGACCACTTACACAGTGTGTTTTGTCAACATGTTACTGACATCTTAAAGTAAATACAACAATCACAGTACTAATTCATTTGTAAATATATGCTTGTAGAGCAACAATTGTAATTACAGTACTACATTCATTTGTAAATTCATTCTGTAAATGAACAATTTTACAATTTGTATAATTCTTTATATAATAAATTTGTTCATTCTTGCAAACAATTTTCTTAGCCTGTGTAATTTTGGTTTTCTGAACGTATATTGGATGGTGGATATTGCTTGAGTTTTGAGTTTTTGAGAGTTGTAACTAACAGTAAGAGATTCTGAAAAGTATTCGTGACTTTTAGGACCGTATATTTATTAAACAGATGATCCTAAAGGTCTTTGTTCTTTTTTAAAAAATTATCCTTGATTTTAGGACCGTATGTTTGATACATCTCCGGTCTTAAAAAACTTATAAAATTTGGCAAAACTTTTAAGACCGAATATTTATTAAACAGACGGACCTAAAGGTGTTTGTTTTTTTAAAAAAATAATCCTAGATTTTAGGACCATATGTTAGAAAAATCTCCAGTCTTAAAAGTCTTATAAAAAATGACGACACTTTTAAGATTGCATTTTATATATAAAGTCCGGTCATAAAAGTCTTTGATAATTCTAAATTAAATATGACAAGATATTTAGGACTGTCTATTTGTTAAATGTCTGGTCTTAATAATCTTCTTATAAATAGAAATGATGACTCATTTTTTAAGACAAATAATTAGGGTTCAAGAACACTTCGAGTTCCTGGCGTTCAGGTCAAGCTCAGGACCCTCGTCGTCGTCAGTTTTACCTCTCCAGAAGTTGAAGAGCATTGTCGGAAAAGAAATAAGATAATGGAAATTTTCAACTCTGGGTGTGGTAAAACTGACGGCAACGGTGGTCCAGGCTTGAGAAGAGTTGTCACTATGTTTGTTTTTATTCTTAAAAGGTAAAAGTTGTATTTTTTTTTCGCTTTGCTTTGTATGTTGTTAACTGTATTATGTGAACTTTTATCATTAATCACATTTCAGTTATGGTTTTGTTTGTTTCCTTTTTGTCTGAAACAACTGTGTTTGTTTTTATTCTTGAAAGGTAAAAGTTGTCCTTTTTTTCGTTTTGTATGTTTTGTATGTTGTTAACTGTATTCTGTGAATTTTCATCGTTAATCACTTTTCAGTTATGGTTTTGTTTGTTACCTTTTTGTTTGAAACAAAATCGAGACAACGAAAGTATACGATACTAACAGACAATCGAAATGGAAAAAAAAATTATTTATCATTTTTTTTCCTGCCCGCTGTGGGGCAGGAAGAGTACAAACATAAAAAAATGTAAAAATATGTAATCCCCTCTGTCGTTGTCGGAGGGGAGGGAGGGAGGGAGGGATCGGAGGAGAGGTCAAAGACGTCGTCGTCAGAGAGATTGTACTCGACGTCATTGGCGTCAAGTAACATGTTCAGCTTGTTGTTGACGGCATGGTAGACCTAAAACATTTGGGCCATGCGTCGGTTTATATGAGCGACGCAGGCCAAGAGGTACTGCATCATCTGTCGGGCGGAGGGGTTTGGAGGCAGCGGAGGAGGGTACGGAGGTGGCTGTTGGGGAGGAGGATTATTGGATGGTGGTGGTGGGCGGGAGGACCATTGCTGTGTATTCCTGGTGGTGGTAGAGCGACCATTATGGAGGTTATAAAAGTGATTGAGAAGAATGTGAAGAACGTAAAGTTACAACGAGTTTAAATAGAGAAGTCATCCTGAAGAATTTGAAACGCGAGAACCGTTACCAAGGAGACATATAGTTCATCAGAATACGAGGAGATGCCTAGTTGGGAAGTTTATTTGGAAGCCGAAGAGACTCTGAATCATTCATTTGAACAGAGTGTAAAGATGCGACTCTGGTGTCTCTCACTTGAGAAGAATGAACTTGTAATACCACATATTGTAAGAGATCCGTTCTTAAATGTATTATTTTAAAAAAAAAAGTTAATAGACTTTTAGGACCAGTTATAAGATAAATGATCGGTCTTAAAGGTAATTGAATGGAAAAATATTAATAGACTTTTAGGACTGAGTATAAGATAAATGATTGGTCTTAAAGGTATTTTAATGAAATAATAAATAATAGACTTTTAGGACCGTGGATATGTTATATGACGGTCTTAATACACTTTTGAGTATTAACTACTGTCTACTGCTGTCCTGCCTTTATTATCATCCACACGCTTCCTCTTTATCCTTCTTAAGTCCTCATTATCTCGTAACTCCACACTACGTAGCTCTCTGCCCCTCCTTCCCCAACTACTTAAACAATGGTTAGATACAAGAAAACCCCTCGCAGGAGTACTCCTGAAGCTTGTGCCCACGCCAGATCTCTTGTGGGTTCTCTTCCAGTACGTCGTTCCATTCCGACGGAGGAGTCAGGGGTCATTGGACCCATTGTTATTTCGGATGATGAAGTGGTTGACGGCCCCTTCCAGCCTTCAGACCATGAAGAGGTTCCCGCTCCCCCTCTCCAACCTCCTGGTCCCAACACTCCCATGGTTGATGATGATGAAGTGAAACTGAAGCGCATAATACAGGAAATTGCTGCTGCTGAAGCCTCCATCTCCAAGACATTAGATGATACTAAGGACTAGGATTTTTAGTCATATTATAATCTTGTTTTTGTTAATTTTCAGTTTGTTGTTCTTATTTTCCTTTTGTACTTGCATGTTGTCATAGTGATCTAAAAATTAATAAGAGTGAAGATTATATTTTATTCTCCATTCTCCAGTGTTCTTTACTTTCATTCAATTGCTGCAGCAATTTTTCTTTTTAATATTCAATTGCTGCAGCAATAATAAATGTCTCTCTCGGTCCACTCGCGCGGAAAAATTAAATTTCCCTGTATGAACTTCTCTCGTCTAGCCGAAAGTGATTACTCAGGTTCTATCTCCAATGTTTGTGTGTTGCTTCGTCACTGCTTTGCGTTCCACTCTTGACAACAACTTCCTAGTTCCTTAGCTCAACGTTTAAAGACTAAGCTGTATGAGTTGTTTCGGCTATATAACTGTATACTTTTCCTATTTATCGTTCTAGGTTTTCTATGGGTTGACCAAAATCGATGAAAGCTTTTTTTGGGACCTACCCAACTGACTTACAAGTGTTTTCAGGTTACTCTTACTGTCTGCAACATTAACATTCGTGGCAGGAGAAGAGAGACTCAGCAAACTCATTTGACCTTATATGCTACAAGTGAGTCTATAAGACCTACTTGCGATGCGTTTAATTTCCTCGTCATGCATTTATTTTGCTTCTTGATTCAATGTGATACATTTATGACCATAAGACAGAACCGACATATAGCTTATATACGCATTTGTAAGTTGACTTATTTTGTATGCAAGTTTCAGTTTTTACAGAATATGTATGTTAAATCTTTCTGTCTATAGGAATTCAACTATGGATCGTAGTTGGATAAATGCTTTACGGACGAGTGTTGAATATCAAAATGGGGTTAGGGAATTTATAGACTTTGCTAAACATAACGTCCATGATGTAGTGGGAAGTTTTATTGCCCTTGTGTACGATGTTTTAATGAGAGGCGATTAAGTCCTGAAGTTATACATACACATTTAGTTTGTCAAGGATTTTGTAAGGCTTATACAGTATGGGAATGGCATGGTGAAAAAATGCCAAGTGGGTCTCAACACAGAGAAGTGACATCTGATGATAATGACGCTGATATGGATGATCGCATAGAGGACATTATTCATGATGTAGGAGAAGAGGCTTTTCATCAATCACATGCATATGGTAATATGTGCAGTGATGTAGAGACCCCATTATACCCTGGGTGTAAGAAATACCAACTGTTGAACGTTGTATTGAAATTGGTCAGCCTGAAGGCACGTCATGGGTGGAGCGACAAGAGTTTTTCTGAAATGCTTGAGGCTTTTAAGGACATGTTTCCGGATGATAATGTGTTGCCTCACCGATACTATGATGCTAAGAAAATACTTTGTCCACTTGGGATTGAGTGCAAAAAGATCCGCGCATTCCCGAATGATTGCATGTTGAATAGGAACGATTTAGAAGAGGAGCTGAATTGTCCGATATGTGAAACCCCAAGGTACAAGTCAAATAAGGGGTCTGCAAAAGTGTTGTGGTATCTTCCAATCATACCAAGGTTCAAGCGCTTGTTCGCAAATGAAAATGATGCAAAAAATTTGAGGTGGCATGCAGATGAGAGGATTTATGATGGAAAGATTTGACATCCTGCTGATTCTTCTCAATAGAGGAAAATTGATCAATTATTTCTGACCTTCGGCCAAGAATCTAGGAACCTTAGGCTTGCCCTTAGCACGGATGGCATGAATCCATATGGAAGCCTTAGCAGCATACATAGTTCCTGGCCTGTACTCCTGATTATTTACAACTTATCTCCTATGTTATGCATGAAACAAAAGTACATCATGTTGTGCATGTTGATTTCGGGACCAAAACAACCCGAAAACGACATTGATGTTTACCTTCAACCCTTGATCAAAGACTTGAAGGAGTTGTGGGAAGAAGGTGTTGATGTTTTTGACTCTTTCAAGAAGGAGGTCTTCAAAATGAGAGCCATGATATTTTGAACCATAAACGACTTCCCAGCATATGGGAACTTGTCAGGGTATAGTATAAAAGGCCATAAGGCATGTCCGATTTGTGAAGAAGGCACACGCTACCATCAACTTCAACATGAAAGAAAGACATTTTATCTTGGACATAGAAGATTTCTTAAATGAGGCCACCCATATCATCGATTAAAGAAAGCCTTTCTTGGTGGCCAAGAGCATGAAGATGCTCCGGTGGCATTGACTGGGGAGCAAGTGTATGAAAAGGTGAAAAATATAAGTGTCGTCTTCGGTAAGACTGCAAAGGGTAGAAAAGAAACAAATATATGGAAAAAAGACCAATATTCTTCGATCTTCCATATTGGCGCAATCTTGATGTGAGACACTGTATTGATGTCATGCATGTGGAGAAGTACATATGTGATAGTATTGTTGGTACGCTTCTCAACATACAAGGTAGCACAAAGTATAGTGTGAAGGCAAGAGTGGATTTGCAAGAAATGGGAATACGCGAAGACTTACATCCAAGGCCATACGATAACAGAAATTATTGTCCCCCGGCTTCTCATACTTTGTCTAAGGATGAGAAACGTAGTTTTTGTGAGTGTTTGCATGGCACAAAAGTTCCGTCGGGGTATTCTTCAAATTTTAAAAGGCTTCTATTAATGAAGGACTTGAAATTGGTAGGCCAAAAGTCTCATGATTGTCATGTCTTGATGCAACAGCTACTCCCAGTAGCTATTCGAGGCATAGCCGAGTATGATCTTCGACATAGTTTGACTAGGCTTTGTTTGTTCTTCAATGCTGTTTGCAGTAAAGTGTTCGAGCTTGAACAATTGGATGAATTGGAAAATGAAGGATATCTTATCTTGTGCCACCTTGAGAGGCTTTTTGTTCCTTTATTTTTTGACATCATGGTTCATCTAATTGTTCATCTAGTGAGGGAGATCAAGTTGTCCGGCCCTGTCCATTTACGGTGGATGTATCCAATTGAAAGATCTATGAAATTCCTAAAAGGGTATGTGAAGAACGCATACCAGCCAAAAGCATCAATTGTTCAGAAGTATGTATCTGAAGAGGCCATAGAATTTTGTCAAAATTATTTGACCAATGTAAGACATATCGGGCTTCCAAAACATCAGCATGCTGAAGGGGGTAGACAGGGAGCCTCAGTAAATAGAGTGGATCCTGATGAATTGTCACAAATCCACTTATACATCTTGAATAATGTTGATGAAGTTCAAGCCAGCATAGCTGCCCATAAAGAAGCTGTGAGGAAAGAAAATCCTTGAATGACTGAACAAAGGTTGGTTAGGGAGCATAACAGAACATTTACAAACTGGTTCAAACAAAAGGTTGAGGGAGAGGAATCTGTTTCTGAGACAATGAAATGGTTAGCACGTGGTCCTGAAGTTGATGTCTTAAGTTGGAATTCACATGTGATCAACAGTTACACATTTTACAAGAAGTCCCTAAAGGAGAGGAGCACAGTCCAGAATAGTAGTGTAATGTTAGAGGCTGAATCCATGCACTTCTCCAGTTCGAAAGACAAGCGGTCTAAATTGGCAGTCATGCCATATTATGGGTTATTGAAGAGATTTGGGAAGTGGACTATGTCTTCATTAGATTTCCCATTTTCAAATGCAAGTGGGTTAATGTCAATAGTGGTGTTCAGATCGATCGGCTTGGATTTACGTTAGTCGATCTCAATAGTACAAGTTTTGGAGATGAACCTTTTATTATGGCAGACCAGGCGAAACAAGTTTTTTATATTACCGATCAAACAAATGAAATGTGGTCTGTAGTTCTCCAAGGTAAAAGGGTCATCGATATTCATGAGGAAAGTCATGCAAATTATGGTCTTCTTGACAGTACTCCTTTTTCAAGGGGTCTACCGGACATGAACGAAGAAGATGAAGCAGATAATGAACCCGGCATAAGAAATGATCATCAAGAAGGGATATGGGAGGATATCCCTTTATAAAAGAGTCAATTCATAAGGTAATATTCATCTGCTCAATTCTTTGAAAACTTTAAGGTTTTAGCTGTATTATATTCCTTCTATGTGTTTAAACCGATGTCACTGACTTTATGAAGTTTGTTCTTATTTTATGTTTGTGGTAGCTGGATCCGATCCAATGCTCTTAGCCGAGGGAAGCTGTAAAGCTATAGAAGCAATATCTTGAAAATTTGTCCCTCAAAGATCAATGTTAAGGTAAATTTTCTCTAATATGTAACAACCATCTTAATCAGTAACGAATTTTATTATCTCTGGATTTTTAATATTTAAGTGTTGATTATTGTTTCTGCTCAGACACACAGAGAAGAGATCATACTAGAACTCCACAAAACTTATTAGGATTCTGTTAAGGGAGTTGTACATGGTGGAATGATCAGGGAGTTGTTGGGTGGGAATCGGATGAAGGTATGGTGAATATTGGGCATGCATGTATGTTGATTTAAGTGTACATGGTATATCTTATTGCAACAACTTATTGTATTTGTATTTTTAAGTTGTAACTCATGGTCAATAATATTTTTATTCTAACTACGATATGCTTTTTCCCAATTCAATTTATTCATAATTGTTCATAGCTTGTAGCTTAAAGTGTAGCCTTTTCTGCGCTGGATTGGCTTGTTGTGTATATATCATTCAATTTATCCACAATTGTTCATAGCTTGTAACTTAAAGTATACCGTTTTATGTGCTGGATTGGCTTGTATGGATTTGTGTATATATATGATCAGTAAGAATAGAACAGGGAAAAAATGCAGGAAACTTTAGACCGATAAAACAAAAACGCCAATCTTAAAAGTTCAACTTTTAAGACCGGATGTATTTGGATTTACTTAAATGTATGGTCTTAAAGGTCAGATGACATATTTGATATGCGGTACTAAAAGTTGGTCTTACAAGACCGTTGGTTTTAATATGCCCGGTCTTAAAAGTTAATCTTTAAGACCGGATGTATTAATCAACCAGTCTTGAAAGTGAGTCTTTTAAGACCGCGTATAATTATTTTTGTCCGATCTTAAAAAATAGACCTTTTAAGAGCTGTTAAATATTTGTCCGATCTTAAAAGTTGAATTTTAGGACCGACAAAAAAAATATTTGGGTTGGATTTAGTATCACTTTTAAGACCTGATGTTTTTAAATGTCCGGTCTTAAAATAGTTTATTTAAGACTGGTTGAAATCCGCTCTTAAAAATATACTTTTAATACCGGTTGGAACAAGACCAGTCGTGAGTCCGGTCTGCGGATGCCTCTTTTGTCCGGTCTTAAAAACTTTTTTTGTACTCGTGATATATCGATCAAATATTTCAGTAATTATTAGCAAAGAAAGGAGAATAAATTTATATATGTAGCTATAAGGAGAAAGAGCAAGAAGTCAAGAACCAAGAAATCTGATTTAGTTCCGAGGCGAGTTTAGGTTCATCAATCACTCCAGATTTTGATTTGTCATTATTCATCAATCACTCAAATTTGATTTGATTAAAAAGAATATAAGAAATCTAGCTAAGGACAAATTAGTCTTTTTGTTCTAATGTTTTAATTTCTGATCTTTTAAAATAATTAATATTTTTGTGGTCCTTTTTGATAAATATTATTATTCTTAGATCCTTTATAATAATTTTTCCTTATTTGTTTTCAATGATTATAGTGTAAACATTAATTCTAAAAGAACAAATGATTCAGTAAGATGATTTGAATCTAAGCCTTGTATGTCAACATAATCGTTCTGAAAGAGCTTCTCGCAACAAATGTTCAACTTAACTCAAAACTAGATTACTCGATAGGTACCAGATAATTTGCTCAAAAGAGTTAAAAAAATTAGAATGACCACAATTTGAGGAATTACAATGAAGTCCTAAAAAATTAAATTATCAAAAAGTTCTGCTGACAAGTGAGGGTTATAAATCTATTATTGATTTTTACATTTGCACTTATTATTACATGTTCTTTGGTCGATATTTGGCTTTTAAAGAATTAAATATCTTCCTCATCACCTTGGCATAACTATCCCATAATAATATAGTGCATTAACTAGACCAAAATCGAAATTAAAAACTTATAGCCCAGCCCAATCCAACAGAGATATTAGGATCGTTAGCACCAGGTAGTATACACATTCACTGTAGTATACACAATATTTATGGTTGCTCCAAATCTCACTCTTAAAAAACTTAAAATATGTAAGAGAGAAAGAGAGAGCCAAAATTTTAAAATCCATCAACTTTCTAGTCATTGGACTATTTTAGTATTTTAAATATGAAATGAAACTAAACCGGCAATTTACCTTTCCTTTTGAGAAAATTAATAACAATTAAGTCATATGAATTTATTTTACTACAGGAAAAGGAAAATTCTGAGGGACCTTAAATGTTTTTACTCATGTCTTGAATATTAAACTTACTTTATGGTGCAAATTAAACTAAACTAGATCCGACATTTAAAATGAGAAGAGTATTTCTTTCTTTCTTTTTTCTTTTTTAAGAGAGATAATGATCCTTGATTTGCATTGAGTATTTAGATAATTATAAAACGATTTTTTCTAAAAAAAAATTCATAAGTTGATAAATTGAGATAAAACTTTAATTACATGCTTATTTTATAAATCATAAAAATTATTCTTCTAGACACAAATACACAGTAAATAAAGTGCTTCGGTGGCAAAGTTGAGGAGAGCCATCTTGTCGGTGTTTTATGGCACCGAGCATAAGGATAGGTTTTTCAAATTCAGGTCCGTATGTTTCGTCCTTTGTTCACATTCTAGATCCCAACAAAATTGTGTTGTACAATTGTCCCTCACACCCTCTCTTTCTTCCTCATTTTTTTCCCCTCATTTTGTTTTTGTAATATGACAACTCAACAACCTTTTCTTGTATTTAAGGTTATTAAAATATGAGATTTTATTACAAAAAATTAAAAGAGATATAAAAAATCGTAAAATATAAAATCATAACATAGTAAAATTATAAAAAAAATTGTAAAAATTTAAAAGTATTTAAAAAATTAATAAAATTGATTTAATGAAAAAAAATCATAAAAACATGATAAAATAATATTTTAACTACAATGTTTGTACCAATCCAAATACCCTCCTCTCCCTCTCCCCTCCCTCTTTTCTTAATTATTTGTAAATATTAAAAAAAACTAAATTTAATTATGAACTGATTTTCCTTAAATATCTTCCTTTCTACTTGTTTTAATGAAAAGTGCCGGACAAGACATGGAGGACCAGCGTATTAAGGGTTGTAATTATTTTTCTTTCTTAAAAAATTATGATTTTATTGGATAGAAAATCTTTAATATCAATAATCAGTAGGAATAATTTAAAAAAATAATTATAATTTTAGGAGATAAAGTGAATTGTAATGTTAAATATGGAATTAAATTCAACACGAGTTAACTCCTACATTTAATTCAAAAGAGAATTCCGATCCATTAAATGTCCCAATTACAATTAATCAAAATAATATTATTCGACATGTCATCTCTTACAATGAAGATGTCATAGCCATTCTAAAACTTCCTAATAAAGATGCCATAGCTACTCTAACATTGTTAGTGCTATATAAAATGAATTACCCCCAATAAAATTAGAAAAAAGTCCTTTTTATACTTTAAGAACCGATTATAAATAGAATAATTTTGAGGACCGAAATCATTGTAAGGACCAAAATAAAAAATGGGTTAAACTTCAACAACCAAAAGTTGTATTTATCCATATAATAAAGAAGGGTTAGTTGTAAATAATAAGAAAACTAATTCAGTTAATTCCTTGTGATAAATATGAGCTGTTTTTTTTTTCCTTCTTTTAATATGAAACAAGATTAGCTAGCTAAGAAAGCTTATGGGTAACACCTTCTTGATCTATGCTCTGCCGCTGGAAGAAAATATCATCTTTAATAATGATTATTCCTAGATGAAAACTTTTAATATGAGCAAGTTATAAGTTTAGGTCTTAATATTTCCTATATTAGAGAGGAGGAGGAGAATTTTGTTGAAATAAGAAATTTAGGAAATAAAGGAAATTCTCTTTTATAGAAATTTACTCATCAATTACTCAGTATTTGGCAACTCCCCACCGGCCCATCATTTATAAGAATTCATCAGTTGGCCAAAAACAAGAACTCATCAGAACAGATTTGCTGCCATGAAGAGTACCTTTTTTTTTGGGGGGGGGGGGTGTTTGGAGGAAATATAACGGCCGTGGTTAAACTATGCAAGAAAAGAAGCTAACTATGAGCATGAAGCTTGTCAACACAAGTTCAAAAAGGTTGGGAGTTTAAAATCATAATTGCTACATCCATGTGATGTCTTGATGATCAAAATCCAAGTAGGATGTAGAAAATGATAGAAATTTGACTATGCTAATTGTTGCTGAAAACATGAAAGCAATTATTACAACATCAATTACAGCAGAAGCATTTTAAGATAACCATGAACAACCTTCTATTGGCATTTATTACAATAACATACACATAGATCTTCACAATCTGAAAGTGAACCCAGTTTCTCAGGCTGGTCCATGAATAAAACAAGAAAAGGGGCATCCAAATTCAGAAGAGAAAGAAGAAGGAAGAAGAAAAGATCATCATAAGAGGAGCTAGAATTGGCACAAGAAGCTTTCCTCCTTCACCATAAGGCATATAAGTGTAAGGACTTGGAGGAGCATAAGGGTAAGTATTTGGAGGGGCATAAGTGTAAGTATTTGGAGGAGCATAAGTGTAATAAGGATATGGAGGGTTGCAGCACTGAACCTGTGGAGAAGCAGGAGGACACTTTTTCGGATCTGACTTTTTGTCTGCCGGCGGCGGCGGCGCTCCGTAAATGGAGTAGCTGGACGGTGGAGGCGGAGTTGGATTTCCAGAAGAAGGATTGCCAGAGAGTGGTGGATCCGGTGGAGGAACTTGCTGACATGGAGGATCACACTTGGTTGGAACTGAATTATCCCCAGAAACTTCACACACTGAGAAAAGCACTGACACTGCTACAAGAAGATACTTTGCAGAAGCCATTTTTTTTTTAATGTGGGAATCTTCTGTCAAAGCTGAAGAGAGTAGCACTTTGAAAAAAGGAAGAAGAAAGGAGAGAATTAAAGGAGGATTGGAATGATGGGGATGAGATAAAAAGTAAAAAGGAGGCTTATTCATCAGAGGGCTTTATGGGAAAAGCAGATCGTGATCTAGAATATACCAATTCAGTACAGATTTGTATATAGTTTGCTGATATGATGCCGCATGGCACAACATCTGTCACTATAGTATTCAAGTAGCTCTTCACAAATTTCAACAAAGAGTTTCCGTGATTTCAGGTTAGAGTTACAGACAAGAACTTTTAAATTTGTTTTATATGTATCAAATATAATGAAATAACTTTATTTGATACCGATTTGAGACGTGAAGGTAGAGAAACATAAGTTTAATTGGAGTGTAGGACTAAGTAACTTTTAACGTTTGATGTTCTGGAATTTACTTTTCTCTACTGCAAATTGAGTGTTGTGAGTTACAGAGATACTTTAAAAATATAAATTAATATAAAATATAATTTACATTTTAGACTTTACTTTACAAGAGATAACTATTCTGGCGGCAAGCCAACCACCATGATTGAATGAAATCCTGTGTTGAGTTTGGTGTTGTCATGTTTATGTGCATTGATGTGCTTAAATTGTATTAAAAGGAGATAACTGATTTTTTAAAATATTTGATAATTTGAGCCTCATATATATATTGAGGATATGAGTGCTTATAAATAACTTTCAACGTTGAGTTCATCACTTCTTTCTTTGTTTTCCAACTAACTGATAAGACACATTAAATAATGCACTCACAATTTCATAGCTCTTATTTCTACTTCCACCTTAAAATTAATTTTCATTTGCTAAAGTATCTTGACCTTTTGGATATGTAGCAAGTAACCCATAATCATTAAGGATGTTAACAGAGCAGGAAGAAAATAACAAATTCATGTGCCAATGAAACGTCTCTTCCAAAGGAAAAAAGAGAGCTCATGTGTCCATTAAAGAAAGAAAGACATATCACTATCAACTTTTAATCCATACACTGACTGATTAGAGAAGACTTAAGGGGATTTTTGGAGATCATGAGAATTTAAATATAGAAAACTCAACTGCTCCTTGAAATATGAAGAAACAGGCCTTGCAGAGAATCCAGCATAGTTGCTTTCTAACTTTGCCAAGCACAGTTCATTTATGTATTTGAAGGGCTCATGCTTCTGGTTAAAAGGCTGTGCAGCATATTCTTCAAGTGCCATCCACTTCAATTTTGGTAAAAGAGAATAGAATTTAGGGCAAGAATTTAAAGCTTCAAGGACTACTCAGTTTGCTCAAAGTAGGGAAAAAAACATGGAGCCATCAAGATAATAATGTGGGTGATGATTAATCTTTTGGTTTATATAAATCTCAATTTTTAGTTTAGTTCTTATTCTTTCATCAAGGTGTCATCAGACATCAAGCATGTTTATTTGGATACATAAATCATAAGAATAATTAGGCAGAATGAACTCAAATTATAAAGATATATATAGAGAGAGAGAATATAAATTTCTTGTGACCTTCATGATTAGGAAATGGGTAGGGTATAGATACAGGAGAGCTGGGCCCAGTGTTAATGGTTCATAATGACGGAATGTTATCGTACACTAATGATATAAATTACACTATCTCTACACTACACTATGAGAGAATATTGTAATAACATCTTTACACAAAATACACGATTGAGTGAATCTTTAAGATGATATATTTAGAATGTAAAAGATACATTTAATATAGAAAATGCTCTCCATAGGATTAATCTAATTACACTTACAAATAGATATTAGAAAAAAAGCATGCATATTTCCAATTCTACTAAAGGTTTGTTTGATATGTCATATTTTTATATGTCTGTTTTTTATTTACTTATGTCTTACATCTTGAAGAGGGTTAGTTTTGGTATAGTAGTAAGATTGTTGCTATATGACTTGAAGTCTATGATTTCAAATATTAGAAACCGTCTCTCTCCACTTGTGGGGAGCTGTCTCTTTTTTTTTTTTTTTTAGAGTAAAATACTTTAACCTTTCTTGTATTTTACCTTAATTACACGAATCTCCCCTTTATTTTTAAAAATATACACTTAAGTCTATACCTTTAACTTTGTTAAGGATTTTTATTTTTTAATTAAAATTAAAATAAATTTCATTTACTAATTTACCCTTCATCATTACCAATTCCCTAACTTTGTCTAAAATTGTTCAAGGAATTTAATTAAGACCTTTTTCCCTTTTCTTAATTTATTTTTAGTTTTACAAATAATTATCTGTTATTTTTTTCATATTGAGATAAAGACATAATTAATTTAATTAATGCAGACATAGAAAATTTAATTTAATTAAATATGATTAATTATTTTAATTAATGCATACTAAAATACAATTATTCATAAATTTTTGTGCAAAAAATGTATTTAAAACCTTAAAATTTGAAATAAATATAAGTTATATAATATATCAAATTTACATTATTAATAACATATGTTGATTAAAAATATGCCTTTCAAATATGTTTCCAATCATGGTGTCATTGCAAAAAAATAAAAAAGAAATAAAGAAATATATTTTTAGTCATTTAAAAGAATACTAAGTAAGTAAACTTAAAAAATATGAGGAAAAGTATAAAAAATTTTAAATTTTATAATTAATAAAAACTAATAAATTTTATAATGTATTGGAAATAGTGAACATAAATGTATTAGAATTATTTTTTGCTTGCATAAAAGTTATTTTGAGGAAAATGTAAATGTTTATTCATTTGTTAAAAAGAGGGGTATTTTGGTAAAATAAAATGTTTAATAATCAAACTTAATGACCAATTAATGGTTGAGTGGATGGAAATAGAATCTTAAATATATAAGGAAGGTTTTTGTACCATATATTTTAATTTCAATGGAGGTTTACATACATACCTCTTCAAAATAGAGGGGAGTTTGTGTAATTTAGGTAAAATAGAAGGGTAGTCAACGTATTTTACTCTTTTTCTTTATTTTCTTTTTTAATGTAATTTACATCTTGGGACATGACTGTGAACTTCCATCTATTATTTTTCTTTTTAGGTTAGTTCTACCTGGGACATTTTCTATAGATGTATTGATTATTACTGACATGTTGTATCAATAATAATTCCCATATGACAATGTGTGAGGATCTCCTCTCGCATGCCAGGAGATAGGTAGGAAAGAAAAAGAGAGCGAAAAATATGGTCCACCTGAGTGGTTCTTAGTGGGCCCTACATCCTCTCTCTCTCTCTCTCTCTATTACTTATTTTCCTCCAAAAAGGGATTTGGATGGATTCATATGACAACAACGTACTGTAGAAACTTAGCATCAGATAATTAAAGCAAAATGCCTTTGTTATTAGAAGTAATTGTTCTGTAAACGAAGAAAAGTTACCTGAGCTGCCTCAATTTCCAGGTCTTGTTTCTTGATGTCAAAAGAAAGAGGACGCAGCATGCAAACAAAAAATAGATCTGATTTTCCAAAAAATGCCTTGTGTGTTTGTCTGAAAATCAGAATCATGAAAAGTCTGAGAACAGCAAGGTTAGAAAACAGAAAACAAGATAGGATAGAAGATGTTAGATTTTCAACAACTTTAAAATAGGTTACTAACATGCCACTTTTCCGACTATGTCTGGTTTAGTTTCTGTTATTTTTCTAATCGGACTGAAGAAAACAAGAGTTTCCGTAACAAAAAGTGTAGGATATATGCAGAATGTGTAACTAGGTATGAAATGTCACATACAACATAAGAAGGGCCTCATGTCATATCTTATGTTTTTTTCCTCCAATTAAGGAGGTAGACATTAACGGTTGGCTTTAAGTTATAAACAGAATCGAACCTATGACCTCCTACTTGAAGGGGAGCATTGATACCAATAGATTACAAGGCGGTGTTTCTAATTTAAGAATATTGGAAATAACAAAGACAGAAACATGAGTCCTTTATAAAAATGCATGTGCTTCATAAATCACCTCACATGTCTGACTTTAATTTTCCATTGATGAAAAATTTCCAACAAAAGAATGAGAGTAATCTGAAAAAAGTGCTACATGACATTTGCTCCTACCTGAATGCTAGGACTTCCAAAAATTCTGTATCAATCTGAAGAAGAAAAAGATAATGATCACATGGTTGAGGCATTATGTAACTTAGGAAATATGAGATCATACTTAAAGAACCTACCCCTGTCTCTTCTTTTACTTCTCTGATTGCTGCATTGAAAAGGTCCTCACCCTGCAGAAACCAAAGCCTCTGTCATGATTCTAACCCAATAGAAGTTTAGTTTTGAAAATTAGACAGACATTCTTAGGGAAAATGTTCATACAGCATCCACTACACCAGTAGGTATTTTCCATAACCCTAGTCCATGGAATCTACCTCTCTTTTCCTGGACTACCAGCACCTACAGGTCCACAGGCGAAAGCAAAGAAAAAAATATTAGTGCTATTTTCCATTTTGAGTATTTGCAAACGCGCGCACACATATATATAATTGCTTTTAAACTCTTTGGTCTTCTTTTCAATAGTTTTTTCTGAACCCTATTTAATGAAGACACAGTCAATTATAACACAGAAGTTACCTCTTTATTGTCATTCAATACAATGGCACCGACATTGACACGATGGGAAGCATTAGGAGGGATAGTGTTGCCAGTTTCAGGAATCCAGTAAACGAGCATGAGATAGCTTGGCTCAGCATGATGAAACCAGAAACCCTCCTGCCATCAACATAGCAAAGAGAGAATAACAAATGATTTCAACAAATATTAAGCACAAATATCAAAATTACTTATATTTGGTTCATAAAATTAAGAGCAAGTGTTTTTTCTTTTACTTTTCCAAAATAAGCTCATAAAAGGGTTTCTTTACAGTCCAATGGGGCTGTAAGAAGTCCTACACCATCATCCTTATAGAGTTCAAGATGCGAGCTCTTAATGGTCACACAGCAGTAGCTTGAATCCTTTTTTAACTTCAGAAAATGGGGCAGTTCAAGAAGAGAAAACAAATTAGAGTGAGAAATCATCTTATGATGAAAAAATTTGACTTAGTTTATGTACAACAGGAGACAGGAGAAAATCAAAGTAAACAGTTTGATTTTCAGTATCAAAGCACAACAATCTTAGAAGATAGTGGATCCCTATTTTTCTTGGACAAGGCTGACAAAACTGTGAAGCAAACTTGTAATTACCTTGACCGCAGTTTCAACCAGATTAACAAGCTCAATGGGTAATTTTATCCAGACACCCCATTTCCCCTGCAATATGTACTACTGTTAGTAATTAAATTATGACAAGATTTCAGATTTTTCAAATTCATTATATGGCTGAGCTATCTATTTCAGGAATCTAGATAAATAGTATGAAGCATCGAAAGGCCCATGTTTGTCCAGATATCACCTAGGGAAGGGGATCTCATTTTGAGCAAGATCTGAAAACACCCTCAACTTGATACCAAAAAAGGTCGGAGCTAATACTTGACGCCCTATTGTCTTAGAATGAAGAGTGTATTCCAGAAAGATCCTCAATATGCACGTGGTACAAATGATGACATCAGGAGATGAAAAATAGTATGACATCATATTCCTTTTCTTTTTCTTTTTTCAAAAAAGGAGAAAAGAAGAATCCCTTTGAAGATAGAAATGATCAAGCACGAGGAATTATTAATACACATGATATATATGTAATATCTTTCATGGAGGTATATTTTGCCAACGTTCCATTATTAGGATTTATTATATGCACTTAACTAACCAGGGTGGAAAGCGTGGAATCTAAGAAGATAATATCCATACAACCTTACACTTAGGCGAAGAGGTTTTTTCCAAATGTGCTTCACTAATCATTTTAAAGAATTTTTGTTACATGCCTCCAATGTTTATCAAAGTAGCTCTCTTAAGGCCATGAAATCATGCATTGAGAGAGAAACTCACACTCTTTCTCTGTGACTGCAGAGTATTCAGGTTACATTGCAAATACAATGGATTGGACTCACATGCATCCTTCTATTCATTGTATAAAGAGGCCAGAGGGCATGGAAGAAGTGTTTCGAGTACAGAACTATACAGATGCTTATGCTGAGAATCTCAGATATAAGAATTACCTGGTGCTTCCATTGTAGAAGCGAAGCTCTAAGCAGATTGACAAAAACGTCAGGATTCATGGCGTTCTTCATCTCTACAATCACTCCTCCATGTGCATCACTGATTGCAGGGAGAACTTCTACACATCCAAAACCATTCTCACCAAACTTTCCCTCCATTAACGGCTGAGCTGAATTTGCTGAGGCCGACATGTCCTGAACCTGAACCGCACATAAAAATTACAAAAATGATAAAGGGGAAAAATAAAATCAAGAAACAAGTTTAAAAATTTTCAAAGAAAACTGGTGATTTTCCACAATTATGCCACATTCTGTTTGTATCTATCTGAATCCTCCTTCCCAACACTAGAAGCTTCACCAAAAACAAAGCTAATAGCAAAACTTGAACAGTTGTTCCGGAATGAAGAAACCAATAGAAATAAATAACGGAAACAGATGTTGTTTAAGTTAATCCTGCAGTTTTTGGCATTCTGAATACCCTCATGCTCCACTTTGAATTCAGTGAAGGCAACACATTTATTGAAACCACCATGGAACTATTCTCCGGCAAGATATGAAAAGATGAGACAAATCATAATAGCATTTCTGTCTGAAGCAAAACAAGAAACAACTTGAAGGCATCACCAAGAAACTAAAGTTGCAGAAGATGAAATTACCTCACAGGGGTCAACAGAAGGGGAAGCTTGGGAATGAGCAAAATGGTTAGGGGAAGTCCAAGAGTTGAGGGAGATAGGATTGCAATATATAATGAACTTGGGGAAGAAGAAGAAGAGTGCATGTTGACGTAATTCCACTTCCGCTCATACGCGGCGTAATCCCAACACGGTTAAACTTGCAGAGTTAAAAACTAATCATAGTACTCCTAATCTGTGCAACATAATAGTAGTAAATAATTACTTAGTTCTTCAGAAGCCTACTCGAATAAACAATAAGATCAGTACACTACGGTATAACTTAATTCCCACGCAATAAACAGTACAAACTTAAACCTAAAATCAAGAACTACGTAACAAATAATCCAAAATGACAATTCTATTAACAAAAAAGCAACAAACTGTTCATCCCACTGTGTGTGAATAAGCAGCCGCCCAAGTTGGAAACACCGAGACCAAGTCAACGGGGCAGATTTACTTCTTCTTTATTATAAGGTAGTAACGTTGAGAAATTAGTCTTAAGATTGAAAACACGAAATATTTAGAGTTAGATTAGAATACAAGTATGAACGAAAAGACCGAATAACGAGGATATAAATTCAAGTTAGTAAAAGGAAGCAGTAAATATTGAATGCATCTAAACTTTGTGCAGCACAAAGTGGTAGATTTTCTAATCCTTCATTATAAACAAATAGGAACGACCTTGAAAGCTAGCCGAATCAAATTCCACGAACTCTTACAGATAAGAGTCAGCCTAATGTTAACAAAACACGAATATATTGATTATCAATCCCCTTCTCACTTATCTTCAAATGCGGATGAAGGATGATGGTTTATCAAGGTTTTGCATAACTTACTCAAACATTATAAACGGGTTTTATTATTACTTTTATAGTCTCAAAAAGGCTTATGTAATACACAGAAATATAGCTCCAGAAATTATGATTTCAATTAGCAAGGTGGAATAATCGAGGAGCTTACAATATCATAAAGTTCTGATTATACAGTGTATGGACTAATATATGAGACCCAATTGTAGTCTAACAAGGCAATTTGTACTAGGATCTGCCTGTAACAAAGGAAGATCTTAATCAGCCTATAATAAAGGTGTGGCAGTACAAATACATGGTTTAGGAGGCGCACAAAGCCCAAGAGTCCAAATCTCAAGGTAATTTCTATAAATAGGAGCAGGTACCTTGATTCTATTCATTCTCTTTTACTATTCAGCTTCATTATGTACGCATCCCACCCCTTTTAGCTAAATATCATTTCCATACACAATGATCCATTACTCTCTTATATCTACCTCAAAAATTATTTTGGAGAGTTATCTAATATTCTCTTTGGTATATGCTTAATAGATATTTTGAAGAATCCTTTTGATATAGACATCCTAATCCATTAAAACTAGACATCTGTTGTTTTTATACGTAGAATTCATAAGCAACCAGAAATGCAGCAAAAGCAAATAACCTAAAAGAAATCGCAACAGAGAGGAAATCTGTCTGTCTTTCCAACGGTGTTTGTCCTATTTTGCGGAGTCATCCTTACCACTCTCTCAGATTCCGGGGCTTTCTTCTCTCACACGAAGGCTGCGTCTCGTTTGGCCCGGAAGGTTGCACTTTTCTCCTGAGCATTCTCATGTGGGTCTATTATAGCTTATTTTGATAATGTGACTATGTGAGGATAAATTTTTCTCAAGAATTGTAAAAAAAAAAAACAAATTAATACTATCTAATAAGATGCTGAGTTTTTAGCTTAGGTAAAGAAGCATCCAGTATTTTTTTAACCTTAATTATCCAATATCCTATATCCTACTCGTATGGAGCATCCAACGTCTTCTGATTTTATTTTTCAGTTATATCTAACACTCTAATTTTATTAAAAATTTAGGCTACTAGATGATTAAATATTAAAATCACCAAGAAAATATTATCAGTGTTGTATACAACATAAAAAACATTAGGGGTATTAAATGCAACTGAAAAATAATATCAACGGATTTGATACTTTATCTTTTTCCTTTTGAGTTCTGCAGGGTATATTTTTTGAAAAATAAAAAACAAAAAAAATCAAATGATCTTCTCCTGAGAATGACTGGTTTCAAATTTCTTAATTAGAATATATATTGGGGATGCTAAGTTTTGAGTGCCCATCAAGATTAAAGTGCTCATTTGGTCTTTAATGTAGTTGATGTCGGTATTAAATGTAACTTATTTCACATGTCTATCAAATTTTTTCAAACTAACAAATGATATTTTTTCAACAATAATGAAGAAGAGAGAATGAGGGAATTAAGAAACTTGATTAAGATGTTAAAAAAAAATCACATTATCTAATTAACTTAATTGACATCCTTAATCTACTCAAATTAATTAATTATGTTTTACATTAAGGTAGTGTTTGGAAATCTTCCAAAATCTAGGTTTTGGAATTTAAGAGGTAAATATGTGAGAAAAGTTTTGTCTCGGCTTGTGTAAAATCTAAGTTTTAGCGTGCTTTCAAACACAACCAAAGGATGGATTAGAGGAGTATTCTTTCCCCTTTAAATTGGATATCAACAACCACCATATTGAAAGAAAAATCTAATGCCTTTTCCCTTTAAAGAATGGTCATGCAAATATGTATGCATGATTATAAAATTATATAATTTTCAACTTTTTACAACTTATGTTGGATTTGTTGGTAGTTAATAAGGCAAGAAAAAAAGCCCTATCATAAGTTTGAATCCAAACTAGTTTATGAATTATAAAATTAAAACTAATTTAAGAAAAATTTGATATCAACACCACCACATTGAAAGAAAATCTAACCCTTAGCTTTTCCCTTTAAGGTATGGTCATGCAAATATGTATGCATGATTATAAAATTATAAAATTTTCAAATTTTTACAACTTATGTTGAATTTCTTGGTAGTTATTAAGGCAAGAAAAAGACCCTATCACAAGTTTGAATTCAAACTACTTTATAAATTTAAAGACAAATAAATCCAATTTTTAAATCTTCTAGTTCTTTAGAAATAAAGGCTTTAAATAATATTTGAGGACTACGTATAATTTTGCTTCGGAAATCATATTCAAACACATACTTGCATTTGAGCTCGACAATATTCACACATGCACACACGATCTAGTAGTATCAACTAGTAGACAATAAACAACAGTAGCAAAAACTTCTATAATATTAAGTAAGATTAATTATAGAAATCACGTGATGCCATTATATTCTATTAACAACCAACTCTATTAAGTATTATCTAGATATTTCTTTCGATAGTTTCTTCCCAGGGCTAAGGCAATTTTTTTTTTTTTTGATTTTTATAGAAGTTGTGCATTTTTTTTAAGAAAAAAAAATAATTATGGATTTAGGAAATATTTAAAAAATTCATACCAAAACGTACAAAATGTGCTAATAAAGTAAGCATTAGAATTTGTGCGTGTAGCTTTCAATATATATGGCACGCGTGTGAAGTTATAATTTAGGTCTCAACGCACTCAAGTAACCCTGAGAAGGTGGACCAACTGTATGTGGTGCCGTCAACTTCAATTAAATTTTGGGAAAATTTCTTTAGGTCTTAAGAAATTAAGAAAATGTTGAAAAAATCTTAGAAAAAATTCTGATATAAAAAGAGTATTATTGACAACTCATTCAGTAGGGCACTAATAACTATATTTGTGGGTTTTAACACACTTTCAAACCATTTTGACAATAAAATTTTTTTCTAGATTTTTTTAGTACTTTGAAATCTTAAAGGAATTTTCCCTCAATTTTTCTTTTTCGAGCTCAATGATTACTCCCCACACTACCATCTCATTTGTATATAGTGCTATTTTACCTTAGGATAATGAGTCGTATTTATCACAATGGACTAATTTACCTACTTTAATATGTATATAAGTTATGTAATTCTTATAGGGAAAATTGACCTGGAGGCCCAAATTACTAAGATAATTTCAGAAAAGGCCCTCCACACTTTCCCATACCAAAAAAGGCCCTAGGGCCTTTTCTGGTATTAACTTCCAAGGCAAATTACCAAAACACCCCTCTTGTTTTGTTAACTGTGAAATCAGATCTAAAATCTCAATCACTCTCACTCTCACTCTCACGCTCTCACTCTTGCATCTCTGGGTTCTTCATTGTCTTCCACTCTCTCACTCTCTCGTCTCGTCTCGCCGCGAAAAGCTGAAAGTGTCGCCTTGGAAAGTCTCACCATCACGTATCTACATTGGCCAAATCTCCGAAAGGTTAGTGATTATTTTTTTCGTTCTTCACCGAAACATCCGAAATGCTTGTCTCATTTTTCACCAAAACCTGGAGCTTTTACAGCACAAACCTAAAATGCAGGAAATTTTGTAAATATGGAAAGCCAGTAGACTAAAAATTAAGCTCTAAGTAGGATAAAGTACAAATAGACAAATAATCACCTTAAGCCCAACACGATGTTTGTTGAGTATGAGCATAGCCAAAGCATCACTCTCAACATCCTCCGCAACAACAAGAAGCGGCCTATGTTTCTGTTCAAAATTCAAATAAAAAACTAGAGAATGAGAAGATCCTAAACTACAATGTGACAAAAATAGAAATTGCAAATCAACACAATCAATGATTTTCCCAGACACCTCATTTGCTAACTCCAATGCTTTCACAAGTGAGCTCATGTCTGATATTTTCTTCTCATGGATTAGTATAAGGGGATGCTCCAATTCCTAACCAAATGAAAATTACCATTATTCAACTGATCAGGAAACTCAATCCAAGTAACTAAATGAAGTTGAAAGAAGCTTTTTATTTCACATAATGCGCAATTGAATATACGGGAGATATCTGTGGTGACCAATATGAATCAACAAGATTAAATGATATTCTAATCAGCTTAAGACAACCAAAAAAGAAAGATATTGTCATTCGAAAAAAAAACAATATATATAGGAAGATCTTTAGCAATATGTGTAGATTAAGCTTGAGCAGGAATAAGCTAGAATCTTGCATCCTTATTCTATACAAGATTAAATGATAGTACAACAAAATTAACAAAGATAAGGCCTGTCTTCTGGAGGAATTAACTTTACAGCTGACATAAGACTCAATAATTAAAAGACAATTAAGAATTCTATTCCAAATATGCCATTACCAAATGTTATTCAGCAAAACTATAGGATAAGTGTAAAGAACATGCAAGTTCAACGGGTTGAGAGTTTCTGGGAAAGATGTTAGCAGCCACATGTTGAATCTGAACTTACACATTTTTGGGTCATATGATCAATAAAGAAGGAGATATATAGCCTATGGTCAGCTTCATTTTTGGGTCACATTTTTTTTTATTTTTTTTTTAAAATTTTGCCTATTATAAGTATGAGAAATGTAGTTCAATTTCTACATTATGTCATTTATTGGTTACAGGAGATGTACCTGGGGTTTCACTAGCCTAGTTGCCTAAATCAAAATTTCTCTTTTCTTGTAAATATGCATTAATAATTTGATTACTTTCTTTGTTCCTTCTGTAAGTACTCTCTTTAGATTGGTTTTAATCTGTTATTTTCTGTATAATCAGAAGCAGAAGTCCTTGCAGCTCCTCCAAAGCTAGTATATAGCAAACTTATTTTGAGGTAACACATTAACCAATACTCTTAACAAAAACTTTTCATCCCTACCCCTCATCTCTGCAAATTTACATGTCTTTGTGTGCTAGTGAATGAAAGGAGAATCATGCTTTATCTGCAGGTTTGCAAGGAAACTATTGGTTGCTGTTATGGATAAATGGGACAGTCATGTCCTTGCTATTAACAAAGTCATTCCAGAAAATTGGAATGTCTCGCAAATATGATAGAACATGTGGTCAATATTTAAATTCTCTTGCAAAAACTCCATTCATGCAATTTATGAGCCTCAATTTTTACTTTTAGATGGAAGACATCTGACTTATTAATTCTACTAAGCCTCAGTTTTTTTTTTGGCCCGCTGATTGAGTGAAACTGAATAATGCTTTGTTGGTTCTTCCATTAATTATTTGAGACACTACTGCAAATGGTTAATAGTTTAGAGCTTACTTAAGAAAATGTTGTTGAAACATCTTTTGGTAGCATCGTTAAATAGCTATATGATAGGGCATTCATTCCTCCATTTATTGCTAAGTATATAGTAAGGATGGGCTTTCATTAAATAGCTGAATACATTTCTCCGAGTAATAGAATGTGAAGAAAATTTCTGCTTCAAGCTAAGTAGTAATTTCTGTCTTGAAGCCTTTAGAAATGTATATGTTTCCTTTCAAAGTTATGCCTCTAGGATACTGTGGATAATGTTGCTATTGGTTTAGTTGTTTGTGGTCTCATTATTCGGAGCATTACTGAATTACTCTGCTAAACCCACTGTTAACAACATTACATTCTGTTTTACTGATTTTTAATTTTCACCAGTTAAATAAACTTTCTATGTTTTTTTATTGTAAAGGTCGGAGACGAAGTTGGGGCATTTGCTTGAGAGTGGACCTTTTGACCGAATTTTTATCTATTTTTCTGCTTCGGAGCCTTGACAAACATCATTTTATAATTAAGGTAATACATCACTATGTTTCAACTAAATTTCCCTAAAGAATCAATGAATAAAGAAGTCTAACATCAAAACTGTTGAACTTTATATAGTAGGCGAGGAAAAATGAGAAAGATGTGATCTAGAAATAAGTTCTAAATGAATAACTTGACCAATTCATACATATACTTCATCATGAGAATGTGCATGGCCAAGCCCATTGGGCAATTTATAAATTATAATATCTGTGTTTCTACTATATTTATTTCCTGTATATTCAGGTTTTATGTTTGTTGTTCTATGTGTTTTATTTTCAAGTTTGTTTTGTACAATAATATTTATCTCACCTTTCCAAAAGAAGTTCATCTTTTTTTTTTTTGTAATTTCATGTTGCAGGGCTGATAAGAATGAGTACCTCAAATAGGGTTGCTAGGTTTTCTGGGTACAACTTGTTTACTAAAGAGTTCTTCAAGCGACCGGACCAAAAACAAAAGTTGAAGGCCAAGGGAAAGATGGGTGAAGGGGGTGAAAAAACCTATCAAGACTTAGGTGTAGAACTGAGAGAATTATGGAAGGGTCAATTTTGTATCTGAATTTTTGAATTTTGTTGGTTGTTTGTTAGATTAGATAAAGCAACTTGTACAAAACATTGGAGTTCATTGACAGAAGATAGTTTTGTAAATTTGCTGATGTATTTGACCTGACATTTTAATATGAAATGACAACCACAATTGGTTCCAGCAGATATTCTCTTTGTTGGTTGTGTTTGTATGAGCAGTAAAAATTATTATTGATCAGGTACCCGGTTGTCAAAACCATTAACTCCTTTTAACAACATCATCAACCATATTAGCACAACACCATCAGGTCCATTAGCAACACCATCATGTTAATGGGGGGCTGATTGTGTTGTTAATGGTGCTGATTGTGTTGTTAATGGGGGCTGATAGTATTGTTAATGGTGCTGATTGTGTTGTTAATGGGGGTTGTTAATGGGAGGCTGATTGTGTTGTTAATGGTGCTGATTGTGTTGTTAAGGGGGCTGATTGTGTTGTTAATGGGGGTTGTTAATGGGAGGCTGATTGTGTTGTTAATGGGGCTGATTGTGTTGTTAATGAGGGTTGTTAATGGGAGGCTGATTGTGTTGTTAATAGTGCTGATTGTGTTGTTAATGAGAGGCTAATTGTGTTGTTAATGGTGCTGATTGTGTTGTTAATGGGGGCTGATAGTGTTGTTAATGGGGCTGATTGTGTTGTTAATGGGGGTTGTTAATGGGAGGCTGATTGTGTTGTTAATAGTGCTGATTGTGTTGACAACCGGGTACCTGATCAATAATAATTTTTACTGCTCATACAAACACAACCAACAAAGAGAATATCTGCTGGAACCAATTGTGGTTGTCATTCATATTAAAATGTCAGGTCAAATACATCAGCAAATTTACAAAACTATCTTCTGTCAATGAACTCCAATGTTTTGTACAAGTTGCTTTATCTAATCTAACAAACAACCAACAAAATTCAAAAATTCAGATACAAAATTGACCCTTCCATAATTCTCTCAGTTCTACACCTAAGTCTTGATAGGTTTTTTCACCCCCTTCACCCATCTTTCCCTTGGCCTTCAACTTTTGTTTTTGGTCCGGTCGCTTGAAGAACTCTTTAGTAAACAAGTTGTACCCAGAAAACCTAGCAACCCTATTTGAGGTACTCATTCTTATCAGCCCTGCAACATGAAATTACAAAAAAAAAAAAGATGAACTTCTTTTGGAAAGGTGAGATAAATATTATTGTACAAAACAAACTTGAAAATAAAACACATAGAACAACAAACATAAAACCTGAATATACAGGAAATAAATATAGTAGAAACACAGATATTATAATTTATAAATTGCCCAATGGGCTTGGCCATGCACATTCTCATGATGAAGTATATGTATGAATTGGTCAAGTTATTCATTTAGAACTTATTTCTAGATCACATCTTTCTCATTTTTCCTCGCCTACTATATAAAGTTCAACAGTTTTGATGTTAGACTTCTTTATTCATTGATTCTTTAGGGAAATTTAGTTGAAACATAGTGATGTATTACCTTAATTATAAAATGATGTTTGTCAAGGCTCCGAAGCAGAAAAATAGATAAAAATTCGGTCAAAAGGTCCACTCTCAAGCAAATGCCCCAACTTCGTCTCCGACCTTTACAATAAAAAAACATAGAAAGTTTATTTAACTGGTGAAAATTAAAAATCAGTAAAACAGAATGTAATGTTGTTAACAGTGGGTTTAGCAGAGTAATTCAGTAATGCTCCGAATAATGAGACCACAAACAACTAAACCAATAGCAACATTATCCACAGTATCCTAGAGGCATAACTTTGAAAGGAAACATATACATTTCTAAAGGCTTCAAGACAGAAATTACTACTTAGCTTGAAGCAGAAATTTTCTTCACATTCTATTACTCGGAGAAATGTATTCAGCTATTTAATGAAAGCCCATCCTTACTATATACTTAGCAATAAATGGAGGAATGAATGCCCTATCATATAGCTATTTAACGATGCTACCAAAAGATGTTTCAACAACATTTTCTTAAGTAAGCTCTAAACTATTAACCATTTGCAGTAGTGTCTCAAATAATTAATGGAAGAACCAACAAAGCATTATTCAGTTTCACTCAATCAGCGGGCCAAAAAAAAAACTGAGGCTTAGTAGAATTAATAAGTCAGATGTCTTCCATCTAAAAGTAAAAATTGAGGCTCATAAATTGCATGAATGGAGTTTTTGCAAGAGAATTTAAATATTGACCACATGTTCTATCATATTTGCGAGACATTCCAATTTTCTGGAATGACTTTGTTAATAGCAAGGACATGACTGTCCCATTTATCCATAACAGCAACCAATAGTTTCCTTGCAAACCTGCAGATAAAGCATGATTCTCCTTTCATTCACTAGCACACAAAGACATGTAAATTTGCAGAGATGAGGGGTAGGGATGAAAAGTTTTTGTTAAGAGTATTGGTTAATGTGTTACCTCAAAATAAGTTTGCTATATACTAGCTTTGGAGGAGCTGCAAGGACTTCTGCTTCTGATTATACAGAAAATAACAGATTAAAACCAATCTAAAGAGAGTACTTACAGAAGGAACAAAGAAAGTAATCAAATTATTAATGCATATTTACAAGAAAAGAGAAATTTTGATTTAGGCAACTAGGCTAGTGAAACCCCAGGTACATCTCCTGTAACCAATAAATGACATAATGTAGAAATTGAACTACATTTCTCATACTTATAATAGGCAAAATTTTAAAAAAAAAATAAAAAAAAATGTGACCCAAAAATGAAGCTGACCATAGGCTATATATCTCCTTCTTTATTGATCATATGACCCAAAAATGTGTAAGTTCAGATTCAACATGTGGCTGCTAACATCTTTCCCAGAAACTCTCAACCCGTTGAACTTGCATGTTCTTTACACTTATCCTATAGTTTTGCTGAATAACATTTGGTAATGGCATATTTGGAATAGAATTCTTAATTGTCTTTTAATTATTGAGTCTTATGTCAGCTGTAAAGTTAATTCCTCCAGAAGACAGGCCTTATCTTTGTTAATTTTGTTGTACTATCATTTAATCTTGTATAGAATAAGGATGCAAGATTCTAGCTTATTCCTGCTCAAGCTTAATCTACACATATTGCTAAAGATCTTCCTATATATATTGTTTTTTTTTCGAATGACAATATCTTTCTTTTTTGGTTGTCTTAAGCTGATTAGAATATCATTTAATCTTGTTGATTCATATTGGTCACCACAGATATCTCCCGTATATTCAATTGCGCATTATGTGAAATAAAAAGCTTCTTTCAACTTCATTTAGTTACTTGGATTGAGTTTCCTGATCAGTTGAATAATGGTAATTTTCATTTGGTTAGGAATTGGAGCATCCCCTTATACTAATCCATGAGAAGAAAATATCAGACATGAGCTCACTTGTGAAAGCATTGGAGTTAGCAAATGAGGTGTCTGGGAAAATCATTGATTGTGTTGATTTGCAATTTCTATTTTTGTCACATTGTAGTTTAGGATCTTCTCATTCTCTAGTTTTTTATTTGAATTTTGAACAGAAACATAGGCCGCTTCTTGTTGTTGCGGAGGATGTTGAGAGTGATGCTTTGGCTATGCTCATACTCAACAAACATCGTGTTGGGCTTAAGGTGATTATTTGTCTATTTGTACTTTATCCTACTTAGAGCTTAATTTTTAGTCTACTGGCTTTCCATATTTACAAAATTTCCTGCATTTTAGGTTTGTGCTGTAAAAGCTCCAGGTTTTGGTGAAAAATGAGACAAGCATTTCGGATGTTTCGGTGAAGAACGAAAAAAATAATCACTAACCTTTCGGAGATTTGGCCAATGTAGATACGTGATGGTGAGACTTTCCAAGGCGACACTTTCAGCTTTTCGCGGCGAGACGAGACGAGAGAGTGAGAGAGTGGAAGACAATGAAGAACCCAGAGATGCAAGAGTGAGAGCGTGAGAGTGAGAGTGAGAGTGATTGAGATTTTAGATCTGATTTCACAGTTAACAAAACAAGAGGGGTGTTTTGGTAATTTGCCTTGGAAGTTAATACCAGAAAAGGCCCTAGGGCCTTTTTTGGTATGGGAAAGTGTGGAGGGCCTTTTATGAAATTATCTTAGTAATTTGGGCCTCCAGGTCAATTTTCCCATTCTTATATTAAGATCAATAGAAGATCAACTTAACTAAAATTTAGGGTATTAATTTAGTATATTAATCTATAAAATGGTAAAAATAATAAATTATTTGAAGATAATATTAATTCTTTTATAATTATATTTTTGGTTATCATAAATTTTTAATTAAAAACACATTATCCCTCCATCATATAAGTTTAAAATAAGTCATAATATTCATTATTTATCATTGATATAGCTTAATTACTCAATATTCATATTCTTTGCTTTTTATGCCGAAAAATTACTCAATATTTCTAAGCAATGCAGAGTGTTAAAAGTTTCAAGTTTGAATCTTATGATGAATGAAAAACTTATATTAGAGTCATTTTCATTTAAGTCCAACAATACTCATGGTATGATAGTGTCCAGAGGTTGTAAAAGAAAATAGGATATGGCATAGCATAAATCTTATTATAATTTTTTTGGACCAAACCAACTTTATTATAATGTTAATCTTAATATTGGTATTATATACTCATATAGTCTTTCTATCACAAAGCATACCCCCTCCACCCAACAAAAAAAAAAAAAAAACAAATGCCCATGTTAGGTTTAGATCACGTTCATAATTAAGCACATGTACTCTCATGGCATGTACATCAGTTTATGTGCGTTCCACTTATCAATAAATTAATTAATGTGTTGTATTTTTTTTTTCTTTGACCAACTGAAGTGGCTTATTTAAATAATATATAATAGTTTTTTGTGTTCAAATTTTCATCGCGATGCATATCTTTGACTTCAAAATAATATTAAATGTTTGGGCAAGCTGTGGTAGCTAGCTATAATATGAGTATTACCATGTGAGACACAGGTCAATGCCGTGTAATGATATTATTTGGTTTTTCTTATATAAATAATCTTAGCAAACACTAAGCTTTTGCCAATTAATGTGTCAAAATACACGCACGCAATTGCAGTATTTAAAACTTATTAATAATTAATAATGCAATCCACTCCATTGCACGTGTAACATATATATAATAAAATTAATCATCAACCGATACATGATTTTGTTGGAAGCCATTACCAATTGTATGGATATTACTAGCGACTAGGATTTGATCATGGACATGGGTTTGACTAAAGTATGTCTTTTGTTTTTGTTGGTATTATTTTTTAAATGTTTATTTAATTAATGATTGTAATGTATTACAATCAGGCAGCTCCTAATTAAGTTTCTAGGGTGTTTGATTGATGATGCAGTGCATGGGATTTGGGATATACTTGTGAGTTGTGAACACATACACATGTCAATATTTTAGTGAAGTTAGTTAATATATATTTTTTTCCTCTAAAATGTCTTAATCATCTTTCTTAATTCATTTATTCTCTCTCATACTTGATAATTATTGAGGGAATGTCAATAGGGTTAATGTGGAAAAAATAAAAAAAAATTTAAAATAGATTTTACATTTAATACCAATATCAACTTCTTAGTTTTATCATATATATATAAGATACTTGAGGGAGTAGTAAGGTAAGGGGGGAATATCAGTGAGATCCCAAAGTAGAGAAAAATATCAAAAAAGACCCAAAAAAATCCCCTATCTTTTGATATTAATTGTGAAAGTTACAAAATTCTTCTCGTAAAAAAGTCTCCTTGTTAAAATGGTTTTTTATGTTGTCAAAATAGATTTATTAGTTATTCAAATGTCCCTATGAAAATTTCATTGTCAAAATAACCTTTCATGTTACAAAAATTTTTACAGGTTTCTATGATTTTATATGCTAGAAGAAAAACTCGGAGAATTTTTTAAAACATAAAAATTCATTTTGACAATATTAGAAGCCATTTTGACAACGGGATTTTTATAGAGATATTTTAACAACTAATAAAACCATTTTGACAATATAAAAAACTATTTTGACAACGAAACTTTTTTGATATTGAATTTTGTAACTTATTCACAATTAATATCAAAAAAATCCCTAGGGACTTTTTTGTGAGGGGATTTGGGTTTGAAACTTTTTTTATATTTTTTCTCTACTTTGGGACCTCACTGATATTTTTCAAAGAATATATATATATATATATATATATATATATATATATATAGTAATTAAGTCACTTATGTCAACAAGAAAAGGGGTAGAGTAAAGAAGGAAAAGACAATACGAAAGGAGGGAGAAATTAATTCGAAAGAAGAGGAGAACTTGAGGGAGAAAGAGACGTAAGTAAATACCTGTCTCCATTTATAGACTCTTATTCTAGACATAATATACACAAATTAAATCTCAATATCTTAATAAGAGTCGACGCTAATAATATAAAAGAATACATTATTTCAACAAAATACTAATTTAAATATAATATAAGTGCTATTAATATCTTTAATTTGGGAGTGTGTCCATATTAAATTTTCATAAACCATGGTAATCGTTTGTCATATTTTTTCATCATAAAGAAATCTTTAGACGGCGATATGTTCATTGTGTATATATAAAAGGCAATTCATGGTATGTGGTCGATGTGCTTATATGTGCGCACGCAGCCAGACTCTCGGCTAGGGGCCTCTCTCCACACTTAGACAAAGTGACATCAGTTTGCATTAAAAACACAATCTTAGCCGTTCATTTTTATTTCTATACGTAAGTTTGAGCTGGAGTTGTAAAAGTAGATTCATATAAGTCTGAGAGAAATTAAAACTCTTCTCATAAATTTACCTTCTATATTATAAATCATGTTGGAAGAATAATTTTTACCGCTAATCCAAACGGGTGAACAATGTTTAAAAAAACCTAATCTGTCATACTCTCATGCTACCGGTTTCATCCTTTTGCCTAAAAGAAACGTGATCGGCTGTGTGAGTAAGAAACCGTCATAGAAGAAGGGAGAAGTTGGCTGGTTTACAGTTTTTCGTTATTTGCTTTTCTGTCAAAATCATCCTTAGTTGGAAGAAAACGTTATCCGGTTTTCTGTCTTTTTTCTCAGCATATCTATTGCAGTGTCTTTTTTCTCAACATATATATCGGTTTTTCTGTCTTTTTCGTTATATATATACACTACAAAAAATTTCGTTTTTTGCGACGGAAAAACCCCGTCGCAAAATCAAAATTTTCTGTCAAAAAATGAAATTGTGACGGAATAGTTCCGTCGCAAAAAAGGCATCACAATTGTGACGAAATTTTAAATCCGTCGCAAAGTTTGAAATTTGCAACGGATTTTCATATCCGTTGCAAATTTTCAAATTTGCGACGGATTTTTTCCGTCACAAATCCCATGACGGAAAAAATCCGTTGCAAATCCCATTGGGAATTGTGACGGATTTTTCCCGTCGCTAATTCCGTCGCAAAAACATAAAAAAATAAAAAAAAATTAAATTTTTTAAAATATCAAAAAATAAAATAATTAAAAATAAATATAAAAATATAAAAAATATAAAAAATTCGTCAAAATGTAAATAAATTTTAAGATAAATATTGCATGCGATAAAAATATAAAATAACAGTCATACATAATCTTTTACAACAAGAAAGTCATAATATATATGTTCTAAAGTTGCAAATAATAGATACAAAAACATAATCTATAAAACAGCAGCATGGTCATCATCATCGTCACCAGGATAGTCATCATCACCACCACGAGGGTCATCACCGCCACCAGGAGGGTCATCACTACGACTAGGAGGGTCACTAGGTGCCAGCCAAATACCCTTAGACTGGAGTACAAGGGTCAGCTGCCTCACAAAGTCATTGGTCCGCTGCTGCTCTTCTGCTTGCTGCCGTATCTTCTCATCTTGCGCCTGCTACAACGCCTTCACCCTCCTAAGTTAATCTAAAAAAAACATTGCAGAGTGAGTTATTTTTTTCTACTTCATTTTAAAAGGATGAGAGAATGAAAACATAACAATGTAGAACATTTTTATTATGTTTACCTGCATCAGTACCTTCACTGCGCGGTGAGGACTGCATCGTAGGCTTCAGCCAGCTTGCGGAGGCACCCATCCTGAAGAGTCTACCTTTCTTGTCAAATCCTCCCGCAGCTTGAATGAATATACTCTTGTTATTGGACTAAGAGGATGCGCGGTCGCCCTTACTCTAGGAGTCTCTCTCTTGCGCGAGCCTCTGATAGGTTTCCTGTAAGTAAAAAAATATATCAAGGATGACTTACGTGAAATGAAATAATTACGTCAGTGCTTGAAACAAATAACAAAAATAATAAATATCTCACCGCAAATTGCTGCGACCTTGTGTTGATCCAGTGACGCCCACTACCATCGGTAGACTCCTGTGTATGGGTCCGCTTAAAGGTAGCCCACTCAACATCTTCAGCAGGAACATCCCCAGACGCTGCCTGCAATCACAAATTATGACCGCCAATTAATTAATTCAAAGTACAAATTTTCAAATACTGAAATAGAAAATGATTGTTCTCACAACTTTTCGACGATGCTCGCTGTATGGGATGGAGCCCCCAGTATATGATGGTCCAACCAAATGGACCCTATTTGATTTATTTTTCTCACTCTTCTCTTGAAATTTGGGATCGGTGTTCCATTTTTGAATTAATTGCTCTAAAGCCTCAGGCTGAATCCAATCAGTCTTGCCCAGACCCTGTCGCAATTTATAAAACCTATCAGACAACCACCTACCTTGTGATTGTAAGCTTTTTTCAACTTTTTTCGATGTTCAGGCAACCACCTAAAGTGACCCTAAAAATCAATTATGGACAATTAGTGCTCCAAATTATAATGTACCTTATCAGTTTGCATTTGCATAACAAAATTAATAACCCTAATTTACAAAACTTACCAAGAACTCCTCGAACCAAACTTCCCGACGATCCTTAGGAATATCTTTCCAATTGCCCCACGGATGATTGAAATTGCGGAATATTTGGGCTGACACGAAATCTGTGACCTGATTGTAAGGCTCAAATCTTGATACAGATGAAAAGACGTAAATGTTAGCGTATAAAATAAAAGTAAAAACCTCGTACAATTATCAGTAACTTTACGTATGACTTACTCTAGATTGCCGCAAGGACAAATCCACAGTCGTCCCGTCTCAGGATCAACACTCCCCCACACCGGTGTGGATGAGGAACTAGCTTCCCCGAATTGACTGTGAGGAGACGCGGTGTGTTGAATGACGAAATGTGACATATTGCAACATTTTAGTACATTGTTGCTTAAATAAAACCAAAGATGTCGATCAATTATAAATCGTAAACTATACTTGCTCTACCCTTTGCTGTGGATCAGGGGGATTGAAAGACAAGCCTGCACCGTTCATAATAGAGTCGATAGTGGTCGGTGAAGATGACATATGAAATGACGGCAACTCTAAAGAAGAGCTGTACCCTCTTCCGTAAGACGGGTCGGATGTCGTCGCCCTACCACCTCTGATAGGACGGGCCTGACCTCTACCACTACTCCGACCACTACCAGAACGCCCTCCTGAACGATCCATCTATGAACACCCGCAAACATTATGTCAAAATGTCAAAAAAAACACTTAATGTCGTTGTCAAAGTAACAGATTATATCTAGTAGAACGGACGGTTATAATCAGAGGACTAACACAAGTCAACTGGAAGATTCTGTTTCCTCCACCTCTCCTTGCCCCCCTTCCTCGTCAGTCTTATAGTAATCAAATTCAGACTCACTATCACAGTAATTATCTTCCTCCTCATCGTCTGATTCCTCGTCGACAATATGGATAGGAATCAGTTCTAACTCCCCATGTGCCTTGTCAAAAAGATTGCTTGGCACTTCGTCATCGACAACAATTACAGGTTGTACCTGCTCCACATCAGTTTGGAACGGTTCATTCATAGAGTCATTTGATTCTGACTCTTTCGAGTTGGGTATGATATTGCGTGCTTTGGTTCTGATAACTCCCATCCACCCTTGACGAGATGTTGGATACGATGTATAATAAACTTGTTCCGCCTGTTGAGCAAGTATGAATGGGTCATAACCAACGGTGTACCTTCTCGACCCCTGGTATTCAACATTTCCATATTTGTCAACTTTTGTCCCACGAGGAGAGTTATCAAACCACTCACATTTAAACAAAGTCACAGACTTGTCCTACTTATAATCTAGCTGAATTATGTCAGTTAACCTCCCGTAGTAGTCGGCCTCAACTCCATCAACCAAGCCACCTCGGCACCATACGCCGTAATTGCAACTTAGGGTATTTTTGTTCGCTTCTACAGTCGTAAAATGATACCCATTGATTATATATTTCGAACACCGGGTAACAACTATTGCATCTCCGCAAGATAAACTCCACGCAACATCACGGGGAGCTGATAGATTTTGCACAAAAAAGTATTCAAACCATTGAGGAAACTCAGCAATCTTGAATTGTTCAAGTTTAGAATATGATATTAATGGATTTCTGGATCGAACCCAATCAGAGAAAAAGCTATAACAAAAAAATCTCATTAATATAATTTAATACTAACCGTAACAGTAAAAGTACAGGAAGTCTTACGTTAAGTACGGGGTGGCCTCTTCACAGTTGTTTACAATGTACCACTCCGCCACTCGCTTGTCTCTTCCTTCCAGAGTTGACCTCTCACGTTTTCCCACGACTCGACCTGGAAAATTAAATATAGATATTTGATCGCTTGTACCACCTCCATCATCGTTGCGAGTTACCCTTCTCCATCTTGATATATTTCCAGAGGGATAATAATATGACGCAAATTTAGTGGCCTCTTCCACTAGATACGCTTCAGCAATAAATCCTTCAACGTACCTTTGATTTTTGATCTTATGCTTGAGAGTGCGTAAAAACCTATAAAGGACAATTACAAGGTATTTAAAACTTTACCACCATGAGAGTCTAATAATAACAAGAAGAAAGATAAGTGTGTGTGTGTGTGTATTATCTCTCAAATGGATACATCCACCTATATTGTTGCAGACCTCCAACCCTTGCCTCATAGGCTAAGTGAACAGGCAAATGCTCCATTGAGTTGAATAAGGTCGGAGGAAACACCATCTCTAACTTGCATAGCGTCAATGGAATGCTCTCCTCCAGCTGCCGTAACTTGTCAACGTTAAGTTCAGAAGCACACATTTCTTTAAAGAAAATGGAAAGTTCTGTCAGAATACTCCATATATGCTTCGGTAGTGCTTTAAAGGCCCACGGCAACAATTTCTAGAAAAAAAGTGACAATCATGAGTCTTCATATCAGACATCTTCACCTCATCTATTTTGACATGTCTAGCCATATTTGATGCATAACCATCCGGGAGTTTCAGATTTGAAACCCATTTTAACATTTCCAAATTTTGCTCTTTGTTGAGTGTGTATGGCGCTCGAGGTTTAGAAGTCCGTCCCCTAGGATCCACCACCAAATGCAAGTCAGGCCTTCTGCAAATCGCTTCTATGTCCTGTCTTGCGTAGACTGTGTCCTTCGTCAAGCCTTTGGTGTCCATTATGGTGTACAAAATATTGCAAAACACATTCCTCTCAATGTGCATGACATCGAGGTTGTGTCTCAACAGGTGATCTTTCCAATATATCAGTTCCCAAAAGATGGTCCATTTCATCCAATGATGATCAACCCCATATCCCTCAGGTTCATTGAATGCAACCCCCTCTTCAACACTTGCAATGTGCCTGACCCTGTCCCATATTTCTTGAACACTTAATCGACGGGGTTGATTTGCCCGTTCGACAGCATTCCGTATAAAGTCTTTTCTATTTCTTCTAAGCGAATGATCGAAAGGTAGGAATCACTGGTGCCTGTCAAACCAACAAACCTTGTGACTGTTTTGCAAAATAAAGCCCATGTTGTGCTCAAGACAGACTGGACATGCAAGCTTTCCTGACGTTTGACAGCCACTCAACATCCCATAGGCAAGGAAATCATTTATCGTTCACATTAAGGCAGTCCATATGATAAAATTTTGGCTCAATGATACGTCGTACGTGAGAACCCCGTCATTCCACAACATCTTCAACTCATCTATCAAAGGCCTGATGTACACATCTACATTCTTTTTTGGGTTAGAAGGCCCGGGGATTAACGCGTTGCGAAATAAGAACTCTCTTCTCATGCACATGGAAGGTGGGAGGTTGTACGGAGTCACAATCACTGGCCAAGATGAATATTTCCTACCCGTCTGGTTGAAAGGAGCAAAACCATCCGAACATAATCCAAGACGGACATTGCGGGGATCTGATGCAAAGAAAGGATTCACCTCATCAAATTTAAGCCATGCTTCAGCATCGGATGGATGAGTCACAAATTTTTCATCCCTGCGATGCTCTCGGTGCCATCTCATGTGAGCGGCTGTTTGCTCTGACGAATACAATCTCTGAAGCCTGGGCACGAGGGGAAAGTACCACATCTTACTGAATGGTTAACGGTCTATTTTCCTCTCTTTAGTCATAAGTTTGTATCTGTTATGTTCACAGAATTTGCATTTAGTTAGCTTAGCATCAACTTTATAGTACAACATACATCCATTAGGGCAACAATGGATTTTTTCATAACTAAGCCCGAGCTCTTTAACATTTCTTTTTGCTTGGTAGAAATCCTTCGGTAAATTATTGACTTTTGGAGCAATCTTGCTCATGATATGCATCATTTCGTTATAATTCCTCTCACTCATATGGTGATCAGTTTTCAAACTTAGTGTTACTAAGGTAGCCGACAACGATGAGTGTTCACTACTTTCACTGTGTCTGCAACCTTCCCATAACGGTCATTGCGCATCTTGAAGCATTTTGTAGAACTTATCGGCTTCCGGATTAGGATCCTCTCCTATATAACATGGTTGTTTATGCGTATCGGTCTCCTCTTGCGTGTATGATGGTTCAGCATGAGTAAAAGGATCAAAATATTGCCCAATTGACGGTCCTGCGGCATCCATCACCAACTGTTCATAGTGATTAAGGTTGCCTCGATGACTACTGCTCCCGTAATATCCACTCGGTGTCTGTCGGACTTCGCCATGATATACCCAGCATTCATAATCGTCCATAAATCCTTTTTTACACAAATGAATTTTGACCGTGTTATACTCGTGAAATTTGAAACACTGGCATGTGGCAAAGGGACATACGATGTGTCTACTTGAATTGGATGAGTGCGCCAAAGCAAATTGAATGAACTCTTCCAAACCGTTCAAGAATGCTCGAGATATTTCTCTTTTTTGAGTTAGACGGTTGGACATCCAACTCCTATCACGATGGTTCTCCGTACCTCTCCAACCTAACCATTACACAAATATACAGAATGGGGATATACCCCAGTCCATAAAACAAGATGACTCAAATATAAGTGGTCAATGCAACTGGGCCACTTATGCCAACTAATTACCACTTAATCATGAAAACGAGAAACAAAAGCAATGCTTTAACTAAGAACAAATTCCAGCAAGTAACCAGAAAATGAAACTTTATAATTACATTTTAATGTCAACAGTAGTGATAATTTATTTTTTCAAATCATTAGTATTTATTGTATAACCTGTTAAATATCATTCAAATCAGAAAAATATATGAAATATATTTGAAAAAATATTTACCATCATTTTAATTGGTGACTAACTCAACTAACCAATTTCACTAATTTTTAAATATAATACTTGGTTGATTTTGTTTTAATGATACACATAAGATTAAGTTAACATTGCAAAAAATAAATTTGACTAAGTTATATATTTAAGATTCAAAGTACTACCCCAGTTTCTAATATATAGTTTGTTGATAAATGGATTTGATTTTAAATATAACATCTTGATCGACTTTATCTCAAAAACTTATAATAAGTACTTGACAAAAGTTTATGTTTATTAAATAATCTCTACCTACATATATTATTATATAATTAGTCAGATATTGCTAAAAACATCATCGAACAATTTATTTATAAAGTCTTTCCATTTTTATTAAAAATTACATCGGTACATAAAGTCACACATACTATCATTAATCTTTTTATGATTAAGAAGAACCATTTAGCAGTCCCTTTCCTTATCCAAGTCGATAGATATCTATAACTACCACACATGAATTAATTAATTGATCTATAGGGAGATTCAATTCTTCATCTACAAATAATAATCATGCATGTACGCTTCAATCCTTTTTTTTTGGCATTAGACGGCAATTCTTCTTTGATTTTGAAAAACAAAAATAGCAACAATAGGTCTAAATGAAAATAAGTGAGGGTCTAAACCATATGCTAATAAGTGAAGTCCTATTCAGGAAAAAAGGTAAATAAGTAAAGAGCAAATGAACAAAAAAAAAACAAGGTAAAATACTTTCAACACAATTAAAATAAATAAGCTTTTATGAAGAATATATAAATAATTAGCATTGATGTTATGAGTCTTAAGTATCAATTTAAATGAAATTAAAATTATAAGATCATCACCTCAGGATCAATGGACGGAGTATTAATTTAATAAAAGAAGAAATATAAATTTTTTTATTGAAGACTAGTATTTTATGGTTCAGTGGTGATTTTTTTTCTTGCCTCTAGTCGTTTAGTGCGTCAATAACTGAAAGCATTTTTACCCTATAAAGTTCTGTGTGTCATTTTGCAAAATGTAAGAGTACTACTACCTACTTTATGCTAAAAAAAACCTTAAAAATTAACACAAATACTCCCTAATTAAAAGAAATAAAGTAAAACAAAATAAAAAAAATTCAAACTTACCTGAATCTGAAGACCGATGATGAATCGAAAAAATGCAGGGAAGCACTGTGTTTTTGTCACAGGAGGAAGAAGCAAGAGCGTTTCAGGTGAGTTGAAGGCTGGACAGACCACAGTCACCACCACGACGGAGCAAGGCGGCGATTTTGGAGAAGGATAGGAAGAAATCGCAAGGGGGGGCGAAATGTCGGGACAAAGGAGAAAGGGGGGATATTTGAGAGCAAAGTAGCATAGTTGGCGGCAAAAAAGCCGCCAACTAGCGACGGAGACCATGCCCTGTCGCTGGCACCTTTTGGGGCCAGCGACGGAGCCCAACCCCGTCGCTAGCCCTTCTGGGGCCAGCGACGGAGCCCAACCCCGTCGCTAGCCCTTCTGGGGCTAGCGACGGGGTCACAACCCCGTCACTGGCCCCATTTGGGGCTAGCGACGGGATACTAACCCTGTCGCTGGCCCCACTTGGGTCCAACGACAGGTCCTATTTCCGTCGCTAATGAGCTTTTCAGGTGTTTATTTTCAAATTTTTACTCCTTTTTTGCGACGGAATTTTATTCTCCGTCGCAAATTGCTCCAATTTGCGATGGAATTTTAATTCCGTCGCAATTTTTCTCAATTTTGCGATGGAAAAAATTCCGTCGCAAATTCAGTATTTTCTAGTAGTGATAGCAACCTCTTTGTTAAGGATTCAAATATTAGGCCCAACCAATGTGTGACTCAATAAGAGGCAAGCAAACCCTAACCCTAAGGTACCCACTATAAATAGATGATAAAACCCTAAGGCACACATTCGAAGCTCTGCCTCTTTACTATTCTGCATACACAGAGCACACACCCCCACTCTCCCTTATGCTAAAAGCCGATCTAAAATCGAACTATGTCGACTTTGATTCCTCTCAAGGGTATATAGGCCCTGGGCACTGTTCCTAGGTCAAGTCCAATATATCTTGTTCTACAACAAAACATTGGCGCTGACCATGAGGATTTGATAAATTTCAATTCCTGCGACCAAAGATGGTTAATACGAGAAGCAGCAGTCAAATACCTTGAATAGGAAAGCTTCAATTGTTGAGCGGTTGCTGAGCCTTGCAATGGTAATGATTAATGAATGGTTCAGAGCTGAAGGACAAGATGTTGAGACTCTCGAACCGATCAGATAGTTGGTGGGAATGCTCACTTATCTCTTCTCCACCATTTGTAAATGACAAGCAAAGGTTTTCGTAGTCAATGTCTATTGTGTCAAACTTGGGTACGTTGATACTTCAATTTGGCCTGCTGCATCAAACCCGGGTAAGTCGAATTTAGTCAATCCTGTTTATTGTTAAAAGCTTTTCTCAATGTATTTATAAAAATTATAAATACATAAATAAAAAAGAAAGAGAGAGCGGCTTTGCGATAACTTCCTAGAATGAGACGTCAGTGACAACTGATAAGAAGAGACAAATCCAATGGTGGATAGGATTTTTGATCTCAAAGCAATTCAAAGATTTTGACAATAAGTATGATTTCTTTGACTACACTAGTGAAGGGCCTTTGAAGAGAATGAAGAAAGCAAAGAAGGCTTAAGTGAATGATGAAACAAGATTAAAAATGAAAATACCAAGTAAGCAAATGAAGGATCTTATTAAGGAATTCTGGTCTGTGAACATTATGAAGGAACAAGATAGGAGGCTTCTTTGTTATAGAGGAGGAAAAAAATACTGAGTTAATTGCTTACCGTAGTCAAAATGGTGAGCCCTTTCCATATAAAGGAAAGGTTAAGCTTCATTTAGAAACTTCAAAAGAATGGAATTTACTTATGCAAGAAAGTCACACGATGAAAATGAGGGTAATAGGGAATTTTGAGAGCAAGAAAGATCAAGTTTTTCAGGAAGAGTGGATGCTTAACATCAATTTTTTCAAGAAGAGTGGATGCTTTTATTGCTTGCATGCATAACTTTCTTGGAAATAGATCTTTTTTTCTACCTTGGAAAGGTTCTATTTAAGATTCTGTTATTGGAGTATTCTTAACCCAAAATGTCTCAGATCATTTATTAAGTTCTTCGTCTTGTATCTACCTTTCCTATCAAAACTTCTTTTAAAGAAAGAAAAAATAGCATACCTCTATTGAAACATGGAAATTCCTCACAATCTTGTACAACAAATAATAGTTTAAACTTGGGGAATAAAAAACTATATTCTCCTAGTATGGTTTTTGGCAAGAAAAAGCCCATTTCTATAAGGAAAAAAGGTGATCAAACAGAGCAAGAGAGAAAGATGAAAGATGAAGGAAGATCAAGAAGTTGAGGAAGAAGACAAGCAATATTGGGAATCATTAAGAAGAGAGTATATTCAATATTGCAACCCAAGAAATAATAATCATATTGACGTAGTTGATTGGGAAGCAGTGAGATGCACAAACGTTGATAAAGTTGCTAAGGCTATTGAAGGTTGTGGTCAACACAACATTATTACACTAAACATACAGGCTTTACTTAATAAGTTAGTAGAAATGTACGACAACATGGATCTGGAATGGTTAAGACATGCTTTGCCCAAATAGAAAAAATAAAGAACTATCTTCTAACAATATATGGGTTGGGATTGAAGAGTATGGAATGCATAAAACTTTTAGCACTTAAGCAAGATGCTTTTTCGGTGGATGTAAATGTTAGAAGAATAGTAGTTTGATTAGGATGGGTTTCCCTTGAACCATTATCCAGAGGAGTATCCTATAATCGATATGGTACAACAATATCTTTGGCCTCAATTATGTACTCTTGACCAACCAACATTGTATCAATTGCATTATCATCTCATCACATTTGGAAAGGTATTTTGCAACCCAATTGCAAAGTTTGTCCAATAAGAGGAGAATGTGAACATTTTGCAAGTGTTGTTCCAAGTACAACATTTGCCCTACCTCAAAACAATGCTGATGGAAGGTCTAATAGTTCAATGAGATCATATATTATTGCTATATATTTGGATGATAGTTTTAGTAATCCGTTAACTCCTTCTAGTGTGAATGATTTAGCAAAGACAACCACAAAGCAATGTAATTTTATTATTGAACTCCTTGCATCACTGAGCCGTGAAAATATCTTGGGTGAAATAGAAGACGTAGAAGACTTTTGCAAGGGTGATGATTACTTTGAGGAGTTTTCCACATTAAAGCTGAATAAAGAAAATTTGAAAGTAGGTGGAAATTACTCTGAACTAAATGACATGGAGTATTCAAATGTTGTGGTTGCTTATGATCCAAAAAGGGCATCCAAATTTATGCCAGAATTGAAATGTGTCACTTGTTTAAGGACAAAGCATATGGTTTATGTGCTTCCTGATACACACCCTCTCTTAAATGGGTTTCCAAGGAGAGAGGATGATGATCCTTCCAACTATCTTTTTCGTCATGTGGACACTAGGTGCAGTATTGAAGGTGTACCCTGGTTAAACCAAATCTAGTGAAAATTCGGGCGTCTTGTAAATTTTTGAAGATGGGCTTAGATAAACTGAATCTAGTTAAAATCTGGGTTCCATGTAAATTCTTGAAGACAAACCCAGTTAAACCGAATCTAATTAAAGTCCGGGCTCCATGTAAATTTTTGGAGGTGGACCCCGGTTAAATGGAATCTCATTAAAATCTGGGCTTTGTGTAAATTGTTGAAGGCGAACTCGGTTAAAATTGAACCTAGTTGAAATCCGGGTTCCATGTAAAGTTTTGAAGTCCCCTATTGGATTTATTTGCAACAGTAATACTGCCAAGTCTATTTAAATGATTGAATTCATATAAGTAAACTTGTTTTCAAAAATCATATTGCGACAGTAATGCTGCCAAGCCTATTTGAATGACTAAGTTCTGGGTAAACAAACCCGTTTTAAAAAATCGTAAACTTGAAATCTTGGTGTTATACAGTTTAACCTACGCTTCCATGATCAATTTAGAACTTGGTAAAACTAAGTTTGAAGAATAGTTAAATCCGTACTCCTTAAATTGACCCCGGATAAATTAAAAATTATACAGTTAAATCCATGCTCCTTAAAGCGACCTCGAATAAATTGAAAATTATACAGTTAAATTCGTGCTCCTTAAATGGACCCCGGATAAACTGAAAATTATATAGTTAAATTTGTCCGGATAAACTGAAGATTATATAGTTAAATCCGTGCTCCTTAAATAGACCCTGGATAAACTGAAAATTATACAGTTAAATTCGTGCTCCTTAAATGGACCCCAGATTAATTGAAAATTATATAGTTAAATCCACGCTTCGTAAACGAACCCCGATAAACTGTGATGCATCACAACTTTGTATTCTAGGGTAATGAAGTGAATCGTCATGCTGATCCTAATCAGGTTGAAATGTTTAAAATGTTGGTTAAAAACTGAGTTTGAACATGTGATGGATTGCCTTTACTCTGGATTGAATTTTGGAATACCGAAATGTAATGTGACAGATTAAATAAAATTTGCATAAATATTGAGAATGCCTAATTAATAATATCAGTGAAATATTTAGCAAACTGCGTTAATATCTTGACTCTGGCCTAGTCATCGAATAGAACTCTGAACATATGTTTGAGTTCATATAATCAACTTATTGTTGAAATGAAGATACAAGTCGGACATGAGATTCGGGTTAAAAAATCAATACACCCCGGCAGCCCAGAGACTTGAACTACCAAGCTGGGGGTAACAAAAAGTGGACAGCGATAAAGTTGCCATGATGATATGAGAAGAGGAAATGAAAGCCCTTGTGGTGTACATAAATTTTCAAATTCTATCTTGGTTTTTTGAATAGTGTTAGTTAAAAAACATATCATCAATAACCTAGATCAAGGCAAATAATGCTATCTTGGTTTTTTGGATGCTGTTTCTGAAAAAACAAGTTATCAATAACCAAGATCAAGACAAATAAGAACGAGAACAGAATAAAAGACAAGCAAAACCGAAAACCCGGATATTTGATGCAGAAGGCTTCAAGGTGGATTAACTTGGACTTCACATTTGGGGGCAATTCAATTAAAACTCAAGTAAATCTGAAGTTCATTAAAACTCGGATAGAAGCTGAACAACTCAAACATGAGATATGGATTAAATAGTCAACGCAACCCATAATCTCGGGCTTTAAGAATATAAACCCGGAATCTTAGGGTTGAAGAATATTAACCTGGATCTCAGAAAAGCAAGTAAGGAATCCCAAAAATCATGAATACCTAATCCGAGTTCGAAAATCAACACACCCCGGCAGCTCAACGACATGAACTGCCAGGCTAGGGGCAACAAAATGGACAAAAAAGTGTTAGTAGAAAAGCATGATTATCAATAACCGGAATTAATGCAAACCAGAACGAAAATAAAATTTTGACAAGTATTTGAAATACGCAAACAATAAGTATTTTCCATTGATTGTGATTTGCTTACATATTGTTAAATGCAGGAACATAGATTGGGTAATTATCCTATGAAAATTGCTACAAAAGCAAGTAAGACAATCAATACATCCTGGCAGCCCAGAGACCTGAACTACTGGGCTGGGGGCAATTGTTATGGATTCAAATATTAGGTTCAACCAAGGTGTAGCCCAATAAGAGGCAAGCAAACCCTAACCCTAAGGTACCTACTATAAATAGATGGTAAAACCCTAAGGTACACATTCGAAGCTATGCTTTTTTACTATTCTGCATACACAAAGCACACATCCCCCTCCTCCTCTGGCTAAACGCCTATCTATAATCGAACTACATGGACTTTGATCCTTCTCAAGGGTATGTAGGCCCTTGGCATTGTTTCTAGGTCAAGTCCGATATGTCTTGTTCTACAACAGAACACTCTTAAATATAAATTTCAACACTCAAAAAGTTGCCGAACCAATTATGTGATTCAGCAGGCAGCCATATTATTGGGTTTTGTCGACCGACACGGAGGCTCAAGTCAACTTGTGATGAACTTGTGTTGACTTTATTAGTTACTTTTATCTGAGGATTTTAGATGCGTTAATTGTCCTTTTTCGCACACAGTCACACCCCACCAAATACTCATTCTGGAATTTCTTTGGGTGTGATGATTACTTTTTACGTAATTATTTATTTAATTTGGACGGGTGAACTTTGAAATCTTGACTTGTTTACTATAATAGTAAAATTTAATGGTTAAATAGTATTTTTGTCATGAAAGTTTTTATTTAGGGGTAATTTTGTCCTAAAAGTTTTATGGGGGCAATTTTCCTCAAAAGTTCAAAACAAAATAATAAATAAATAAATAAAGCAATTTTGCCTTAATCATTATCTCAGTTAATTTTAACTAATAGTTAATCAAATATACTGAGTTGACAGTCCATATGTTATCTACATTATTTTTTGTTAAGGTGCAAAATTACCCCAACAATTATAAATCTAACTTTGAAAAAAGATAAAATCGATGATACACGGACTTCTAGCGCACATTTACATATTAACAAAAATGATATGGATGATATGTGGACTGGCAGCTTAACTTATTTAGTCAAATAACTGGGATAGCGGCTAGAGTGAAATTGCTCCATTTTTTAAACCTCCATCACAAAACTACCTTCTAAAACACTTTCAAGGTAAAATTGTGCTATCATAAAAACTTGAACATAATGATCCCTTAACCCAAAATTTAAAGCTATTGACCTGGGTTTGTGGCCAAGATCATGAATGGTTCTCAATTGAATGACAGGAATGTCGAATTGTGACCATTCAAGAGGGTTATTTGGCGGTGTTTTACTAACGTGCATTTATAACCAATAAAAGCATAAAACACTGATAGTTCAAAGACAAAAATCAAATTAATGTGAGAGCAGTGCACATACTCAGGCCGAGTGTGAGTCGGAAAACCTTTCCCTCCAACCAAGAGTTTAGACTGGTTTTAATTGAAGTTTAGACTGGTTTTAATTGAAGGTATTTAATTAGAAGTTTTCCTTATTTTAATTACATTGAGAGTTCAATAATCTAGTCTAGATTTTAATAATTTTTAATTTTTTTACTATTTAATGATTTCAAGCAATTTCAAAAACTATTTTAAATTTAAATTTTATTTTTCAATTTCATTTCAATTTTTGTTTGATCCCCTTATTTTAATCTCTTACTTTCAAAAATTATTTAAATGTTTTCTAATGTCAAGCACTATGAAAAAATGGCTTGATATACGAGATCAATGTCAAAAGCCTGAGGGGGCAATGGAAAATTCATTAGCTACTTATATATAATTAGAGTCAGAAAATCGGGTTGAGCCTATTGGGTCGGCTCGTTTAAGCCTTGCCCTTCAAGGATTAGGTTTGAAAATTATAGGAATTAAATGAAATTGGTTCTGTAGGGCTATGGCCAGCCTGTTAGGCCCTTTTATTTTATTTTTTAAATTACCTAGGTTGTCTAGACTTGGGAGTTGAAAACCCAAAAAATTTCAATCTCAATCTTTCTTTCCTTTTTTTCTTCGAAAATCTCACTCATATAGTCACACTTGAATGGTTATTTGTTATAAAGTTATTTATCCATGTAAGTACAAATACATAATAACTATACTTTGATTTTATGATTTATTTTATTATTTGTTGTAAATAAAAATTATGGATGTGTTTATGATGTAGTACAAGAAATTCATGATATTCTTCCTCATAAAGCAGAGCCTACTACTCAAAGTGAAGCACAATCAAATGTCTTTCAAATTGATGATAGTGGTGAAGAAGATGACAATAATAGTCATCATATTAATGTTGCTTAATGGTATGCTTCTTATATTTAATGTGAATTATTTGTAGACAATATTTTGTTTTTTTATTACGAGTTAGTAAATATGTTTATTTGTTGGATGATTTGTATTGTTTGGATATTAGTGTTGACAACATTTATTTGATAAATTAGAACTTTAATTATTGTAATTTACTAATTATATTTCTTTGAAAAATACGGAGGAAAAATAGTTACAATTTATAATAGTAACTTTCGGACATTGTAGGGCTGGCCATGCCCTAGTGCTCTCAAGCTGGGTTTTGAAAAACATATGTTTTTCTTACCTTGGTCTCACCTATGTAGGGCTGGGCTGGTTTTGATTCCCAGCTATATAAGTAACACCTTATAATTTGGAATAAGCTAGTAACTTAGAAGACTACTTAAACAAAACAAGAGCAAAAGTGTGTGTGTGTGGGGTATTAGATTACCCAGATTCCTAGCTCTACACGTAACACCTTATAATTTGGACTAAGATAGTAACTTAGAGGACTACTTATACAGAACAAGAGGATGTGTGTGAGTAGGGCTAAATTATACAAACCTTTCCTAATTTTGGATCAGTTGCATATAACCCTCCTGGCATTTCAAAGTTTGAATTTTTCATGTTTTTTAACGAAAATTGTCATGTTGGATTATGAGATAACATGTGTCATCCTACATGGCATCTTGTGTAAATTACTAATTTTATAAAACCCTCTTAAATTTGAATAGTTTCAAAAAACACCCCTGGACTTTAATCAATTATAAATAACATCCTTGACATTTTAAAATTTAAATTCATTTCTCTTAAAATGTATATTTTAAAATTGCATTCTTTAATATTCATAAAATAGGTATCAATTATTAATTTAAGACACATTAAATGACTCAACTAACATTTGTTGGTTCATGTGTATTAGTGAATACTCTATTTAGTCTTATTTATAAGAGAACGATAACTAAATTACTTGATTTAAAAAAAAGGGCCAAAATTTGTTAAAAATAATAAGTATGTCTTAAAATAAATTTTTCCTCAAGTACGCTTCTATTAATAAGGGGTAAGTAAGAAAAGAAAATAGAGTAAACCTAAGCATCATCAACCGTTAAAATAATGCAATATGTACAATTAATTAAGGGTACAAATAGAAAAAAAATTATTAAATGTCGAAATAACTCTTATTGGATGTTTATAAAAATGAGTAAAGTAATTTAAATTTTAGACTCTTATAAAATGATTAGATAGAATAACCTCTTATAGTTTATATAGGTGGGAGTATTAAGGAATCACAACACACGAAGGTGGTGCCACTCTGATCTTATTTATAAGTCTTTTTTAACTAAATCACATATATTAAGGAGAGGTAGTTTTTTTTTTATCGGGAACTAAGGAGAGGTAGTTAGCTCAATGATTATAAGTTAAATTTTCAACTTTGCTCTCATTTATAAATGAGTATCTTTCAACTATTTTTTCTCTCTCTATTTTTATTGGTATAATTAATATGAACAAAATTGTCATAATCTTATTTATTACTTGAAAGATGACTTATAAATAAGACCAAATTTTAATAAACTTATTATAAATAATACTAGAGTGGTACTACATGCTTAATCTCAAATTAAATGATCAAGAGGTCAAAAAGTTGCCGAACCAATTATGTGATTCTGCAGCCAGCCATATCATTGGGTTTTGTCCTCGACACGGAGGCTCAAGTCAACTTGAGACGCACTTATTTTGACTTTGTTACTTACTTTCATCTGAGGATTTAGATGCGTTAATTGTCCTTTACCGCACACAGTCACACCCCACCAAATACTCATTCTGGAATTTCTTTGGGTGTAATGATTACTTTTTACGTAATTATATATTTCATTTGGACGGGTGAACTTTGAAATCTTGACTTGTTGACTATAATAATAAAATTTAACAGTTAAATGACATTTTTGTCTCAAAAGTTTTTACTGGCGGTCAATTTTCCTCAAAGTTTTATGGGGCAATTTTTCTTCCGAAGTTTAAAAAATGGAGCAATTTTGGTTTGACCATTATCTCAATTAAGTTTAACTATTAGTTAATAAAATATGTTAAGTTGACAATTCATATATTATTTACGTTAATTTTGTTAAAGTGCAAAATTGTTCTGAAAATTTTAAATCTATATTTGAAAAAAGATGAAGTAGATGATACATAGGCTTCTAGCACAAATTTGGAGATTAACAAAAATAATATAGATGATATGTGGGCTATCAGTTTAGCTTATTTAGTCAACCAATGATTAAAACTAATTGAGATAGTGACCAGGGTGAAATTATTTGAGGCATATGCCTTACAGTGAAATAGTTTGCATAGTTGTTAAGGGCGATTTGACATAAAGATCTCCTCCTACCATTAAGAAGCAGGTCAATTCCCACTCTCATTAGCCGATTTCAGCATGGAACCAGATGATTACCATAGTAGAATTATTTTAAACTTTCGAGGCAAAGTTGCCCACTAAAAAACTTTCATAGTAAAATTGCCCCATAAAAAAAAAAAACTTCCTAAACATAATTATCCATTTACCCAAAATTTAAAGCTATTGACTTGGGTTTGTGGCCAAGATCATAAATGGTTACTCAATTGAATGACAGGAATGTCGAATTGTGACCATTCAAGAGGGTTATTTGGCAGTGTTTTATTAACGTGCATTTATAACCAATAAAAGCATAAAACACAGATAGTTCAAAAACAAATATCAAATTAATGTGAGAGCTATGTTGCACATATATACATGTATGTGAATAGTAGTACTAAAACTCAGGCCGAGTCAGTTAAACTAGTGAATCGGAAAACCTTTCCCTCCATCGAAGAGTTTACACTGGCTGATTGGCTGGATCTAATTTTATATTTATCATAGTTAACGGGCAGATGACAATATGTTTTTAGTAGGAATCACTTGAGATTTTCAAATTTTGAAGGTATTTAATTATAAGTTTTCCTTATTTTAATTACATTGAGAGTTCAATAATTTAGTCTAGATTTTAATAATTTTTAATTTTTTTTATTTAATGATTTCAAGTAATTTCAATTTAGTTTTCAAAAAATATTTTAAATATAAATTTTATATTTCAATTTTAGTTTGATCCCTTTATTTTAGTCTCTTATTTTTAAAAATTATTTAAATGTTTTCTTACCTCAGACACTTTGAAAAAAATGGCTTGATATACGAGATCGATGTTAAAAGTCTGAGGGGGCAACGGAAAATTCATTAGATACTTATACATAACACCTTATAATATGTACTCAGATAGTAACTTAGAGGACTACTTATACAGAACAAGAGGAACTGTGTGTGTCTGTGTGTGTGTATTTATATGGCTAAATTATATAAAACTTCTCTAACTTTAGATCAATTACATATAACTCTCTTAACATTTCAAAGTTTAAATTTAACTCCTTTAACATTTCATTTTTAACTATTAACCTCCTACCGTTAAATGACACGTCAGATTATAAGATGATAAGTGTCATCATACGTCGCATCTTGTGCAAATTACTAATTAATTTTATAAAATCTCCTTGAATTTGAACAGTTTCAGAGAACACCCTTGAACTTTTTTAAATTATAAATAACATCCTTGATATTTTAAAATTTAAATATATTTCCCTTAAAATTTTGATTTATAATATTAAACCACATGCCTTTACCTCCTATCATTTTAATAAATTTATTAAAATTTTTACTATCATTTATCAATTAAAATAGTTCTTTTTTGTATGGCAAAAACTAGAAGAATAATATTTAGAAAAATGTAACAAAAACGTTGAACCTCAATTCAAGAAAAAATATGCATTACAAATAAAATATTAATGAGGGCAAGAGCTATCTTCTAATAAAAATGTAATACTTAAACTATCAATGCTCAATTATCCCAATAATATTTTTAACAAAAAATGATAACAATTGTATACTATCAATGCTCAATTAACCCAAGAAAATAAGTAAATGTTATACAAATCATGACATTTTATTTTACATTTTTTAAAAGGTTAAGGTGCAAAAATGCATATGTGCTTTACTTTGACGACCGCCCAATACCAAATGTTTTTTTTGTTAAATTGCAAAAGTGCATACGTGGTTATTAATCAGATGAAAAAATATTGTTTAATCGTTAAGTTTGATTTTGATTGTTAAATTTGACTGTTTCTTACTTTCAAATGTACAAAAATACACATGTAATTTGGCAAAAATAGTGCTCAACACCAAGTAATTTTTTTATTTAATAATTTTTTTCATTAAAAGAAAATTCATTATTTGTCTTGGTATAATTCTTGGAAAGTCAAATTTTTTATTTCCATAATTTATTTTATTTTCATAAAATTCTTATTAAATTTTCTAATAAATAATTAATAAATGAATATTTATACATTTACAATTTGATATTATGAAAAATATATTTAATTAAAAATAATTTTATTTTTTGATCTAACAAATTGAACCACAAATTATCTAAATAATTTTTCAATCAAAACTGAATAATATTATTTAATTTTTATTTCATTAAGAAATATGCAATATAAACATTTGCACCTCTAAATGAGTTATTTTTATTTATATGATGAATGAAAGTAAATCAAGGAATATTATAGACTTATAGTTATAAAGTTGACTTATAAATACTCATTTATCAATTATTAATTATAAAATTTAATAAATTATTTTTTAAAAAAAGAAAAAAAATTATGGAAATAAATTTTTTTACTTTTTTTACCTATTGAATAAATCCTCATTTCGAAAATAATAAATCAGAAGAAAAAAATTTAGCCTCATAGGAATTATACCTAGAAAAATAACAATTTTCCTTTAATTAAAATAAAATAATTAAATTAAAGAAAAATATTTGGTGCTGGGTGCTCTTTTACCAAACTACATGTGTATTTTTGCACATTTGAGAGTAAAAAAAAAAAAAGTCAAACTAAATGGTCAAAGTAAAACTTAACGGCAAAACGGTATTTTTGTACCTAATTTGTAATCACGTGTGTATTTTTGCACTTAAAAAAATAACATGGTGTTGGGTGCTCCTCAAAGTAAAGCACATGTGCATTTTTACACCTTAACCCTTTTTAAAATATTCTTCTTCTAGTTTTTTCCATACAAGAAAACTATTTTAATCGACAAATGATAGTAAAAAACTTAATAAATTTATTAAAATGATTGAAGTATGACATGAGGTTTATTTATTATAAATCAAAATTTTAGGGGAATTAAATTTAAATTTTGAAATGTCAAGGATGTTATTTGTAACTGATCAAAATTTATAAGGGCTATTTATAACTGGTCAAACTTCAGGGGCTTTACAAAATTAGTAATTTGTAAAGAATGCCACATCATCTTAGAATCTTATGTGACAATTTTTGTTAAAAAGATAATAGTCACTTAATAGTAGGAGCTTCATAGTTAAAAAATGAAAGGTTGGAGGATTAAATTTAAACTTAAAATGTCATGAGGGTTATATGATTAAATAAGGTGGCTCATCTCAATGACTCAAACAACACGTAACAATGTGTTAATAAAAGAATCCAATGATATATCAACATCTCAATTAAGTTGAATTCCTTGGTAATAATTGAGGCAAGACAAAGGCCTTCGAATCACAAGTTTGAATTCAAACTTTGGTTTTTGAATTTGAATATTTTTCAGGTGAATAGATGATATTAAAAAAAACGAAAAGAATGTCTATAAGTTAGAAAAAGTTAAGGTATTTCATTGTCCTAAACGAAATTGTACCACTCATTTATTTCAAATAATAAAAATGATTTTTTATTTTTAAAAGAAAAAAAAAGACACATAAACACCATTTAAAATGGTAAAGGATAGAGGGAGATGCTTCCAATTTCAACATCTCTAAGAGATGCTGTCTTTTTTAAATTGAAAGCAAATGACAAAAATGCCCTCACCTTCAATATTTCCACCTTATTCGTTCAGTTTTCTGGCATTTCATGGCCATTGGAACTCTGACATTTTGCCATGGACAAGACCAATGATGAAAGCGAAGTCTGGGATGAAAGAAATAAATGAAGGAAGGAGAATCTAGGATAAATTTGTTTAGATGAAGGCGAGAGAGGGTTGGAGGTGATTTGACGGAGGTGGTGGAGGAAAGAGAACGAAACTGAAGGTGGAAGTGGAGTGAGAAGGCGCAATCTCCACTGATGGCGGTAAGTGAGAACGAAGAAGACGGTGGTGGAGAATCTTAACGATGCCATCGTCGGTGGTTTGATTTCCTCTTCCCCTCTCCCTTTTGTTCCAAAATCGCGCCTTTAATCTTTAGGTCCAAGATTGATTCAAAAGTTTACTTTCTCTCTGGTGGTGGAGAAGAATTTGGCAGTAGATAAGAAAGTAACTGAAGACAGTGGTGGTGGTCCAAGATGGTGAGACTCAATGGTTAAGGTGATGATGATTTTTGTAAAAATAACAACTCCGGATGTAGAAATAACAACTATACATTTAAAAATGACCACTTATGAGAATGGTGACGCAAGCATAAATTAATTCCTGGAATTGATATGGGTTTACCAAGTTGGGATTTGAAAATAATAACTTCTAATATGGAAATGACAACTATACATTAAAAAGTAACCACTTGTGAAATGAGAAGGCATGCATGGATTATTTTTTAGACTCGATATGAGTTTATTAACTTTGGATTTGAAAATAACAACTTCATATATGAAAATGAAAATGACAATTATCTCTTTAAAAATGATCAATTATTTTTGCTTGAAATGACAAATTTAGTTAAGGAATTTGCCACTTTTTATTAGGTTTTAACAAGCTTCTTTTACCAAGTGAATTATCCCCACCAAAGCTCCACACGGCCGCAGCTTTGATGCCAATTTGATGGCCACCAGCCGACGACTAGTGGGTTAAAGTTTATTTAAGAAAAAAGTGGGGGTTTTTTTGTCATTTCCTTTCAATTTCAAAAAGACATGAAATTGCATAGGCATTATTGAAATTAGAAGCACCTCTCCGTGTTTTGCCATTTTAAATCATTTTTATAATTATAATTTAATTTCGTCACTATAGATGACAGCATACATGTGAAGGATTTATATTTGTGGAAGTTACTTTCAATGTATATAGTATGCATGTGAAGTTATAATGAGTCCTAAGGCAATCAAAGTGACTTTTAAAAGGTGGTGTGATGGTGGTGCCATCAATTATTTGAATTATTTTCAGTCTCAGTTGATTTCTACCCTCCCCACATTCTCGCACTCTGTTGGTTTTTAACGTATCATGAATTTTAAATTTGTATTAATTAATTTTTGATATTTTAAGTTGATATTTTTATGTTGATTTTATTTTAACATATCAAACGATTTATTTTGAACTTTATATTCTCAAGTCTCATACTAGCATATATAAACATATACAATTTTTCGTAGAAACCACCTAGTGTAATTGGTTTATATATGATAATGGTGTGTAGTGATTCAAAATATGTCTTGCGTGCTTGTATTATTGAGCTTTGTTGTTGGTCCTTTACTTCAATTATTATTTTGTTTGATTTGATTTTTTAGGGCCCATGAATTTAGTTGAATCAAGTAATTTTTTTTCTCGGAAGTTGAATCAAGTAATTGCCTCGGGTAATTTTCAACTTTTTCTTTTGGCCAAAATCATCATTCGGTCATTTATTTTCAACTTTCCATTCAATGCATGGTACATAATTCTAATTTGACAAATGGTCACAATATATTTTATTTACTCCCTCTATTTTTATTTATAGGACGAAGTTATTATTTTTTTTTTTTACATGTCATGCACTCATTATATTTATAGATGAGTCAATCACAACCTAACACTTAAAAATTTTAAGAGTAGAGCTTGGTGTCACTGATATACAGAGCTCCAACAGAAAAATTAGCTATTTTTTAAAGGTTATATCCAATTTTTCCTCAAAGCTATGGTTTTTTTTTTCCTAAACCGTTATCATACATAGTAAAAGGGTTTTCATTAAGCGAGAGTTAACTAACTCGTTAACTAACTCTTATATATTAAGGATATGAGGGAGTAATTTTTAGCGTTTGCTTACTTGTTAGAATTATGAAAATGAAAAATAAATATGCTTAATGCACTATATAATTGTTGAATCAAGCCATTTCAAAGACATTAAATCAAGCCAAATTTTAGAAAAGAAATGACAAGCACACAACTTTGATAGGGAAAAGATCCAAATTCACTTATAGACTATCCACAATCTCACAAAATATTAGCCATCTCTTCAAACCTCTCTACAATCATAAGGGTTTTTGTATCAAAGTAGGCTCCAAACATCATTTTTACCTAGTGCATATAATCTTCTAACACTAATACATATTTGCGTATTCAAAACGCTTAATACATAATGATTACAGCTAATAAATGTTATGTATGTTGAAGCGGAGGTCATGCAATGATATATAATGCTTAAAATTAGCGGTTCGTTAACTATAGGCACCATCACATATTGCAAGGTAAAATTCACAAAATCATAAAAACATGAGTACAAAAAATGCTTTTAAGACTGAACAGAAGAGGCATCGTAAGACTGGACTCACGACTGGTCTTGTTCCAACCGGTATTAAAAGTATATCTTCAAGACTAAACTTAAACCGGTCTTAAATAAACTCTTATAAGACCAGACATTTACAAAGATTAGGTCTTAAAAATGATACTAAATATAACTGAAATATTTTTTGATCGGTCCTAAAACTCAATTTTTAAGACTGGACAAAACTTTAGCCGCTCTTAAAAGGTCGAATTTTTAAGATTGGACAAAAATAAATGCGCTCTAAAAAATAGCGGCTTGTTAGACCACACGATTAATTATACACGATCTTAAAAGACTCACTTTCAAGACTGGATGATTAATACGTCTGGTCTTAAAGATTAACTTTTTAGACCCAACGTATTAAACCATCGGTCTTGAAAAACCAACTTTTAATACCGCATTAATATCAAATATGTTAACCTGACCTTTAAGACCGCACATATAAGTACATCCGAATACATCTGGTCTTAAAAGTTGAACTTTTAAGACTGGCTTTTTTTTGGGTCTAAACTTTCCTAAATTTTTTCCCTGTTATGTTCTTCCTGATCATATATACTTAAATTCATACCACCTAATCCAGCACATAAAAGGCTATACTTTAAGATACAAGCTATAAACAATTACGAATAAATTGAATTGGGAAAAAGCAGAATACAAATATTATCGACCATTAGTTACAAGTACAATAAGTTACAATAAGATATACAACACTTAAATCAACATACATGCTTAATATTCACCATGCCTTCATTTGATTCCCATCCAACTACGTAACATCCTCTTTTATAACAAGCCCCTTTAGATTAGATCTTGCCACAAAAATAAAACAAGAACAAACTTCATAGAGTCAGTGACATTGTTTAAAAATATGGAAGGAATATAATAGTATTAAAACCTTAAAGTTTTCAAAGATTTGTGCAGATGAATATTTCCTTACGAATTGACTCTTTTATAAAGGGATATCCTTCCATATCCCTTCTTGATGATCATTTCTTATTTCAGGTTCATTATCCGCTTCATCTTCTTCGTTCATGTCCGGTAGAACCCTTGAAAAAGGAGTACTCTCAGGAAGACCACAATTTGCATGACTTTCCTCATAAATATCAATGATTCTTTTTCCTTGGAGAGCTACAAACCACATTTTATTTGCTTGATCGGTGATATAAAAAACTTGTTTCGCCTGGTCTGCCATAAGAAAAGGTTCATCTCCAAAACTTCTACTATTGACATCAATTAATGTAAATCTCAGCCGATCAATTTGAACACCATTATTGACATTAACCCACTTGCATTTGAAAATGAGAAATATAACCATGACATAGTCCACCTCCCAAATCTCTTCAACACCCCTGTAATATGGCATGACTGCGAATTTAGGCTGCTTGTCTTTCGAACTAGAGAAGTGCATAGATTCAGCCTCTAACATTACACCACTATTCTGGACGGTGCTCCTATCATCTAGGGACTTCGTGTAAAATGTATAACCGTTGATCACATACGAATTCCAACTTATGACATCAACCTCAGGACCACATGCTAACCATTTGATTGTCTCAGAAATAGATTCCTCTCCCTCGACCTTTTGTTTGAACCAGTTTGCAAAAGTTCTGTTATGCTCCCTAATCAACCTTTGTTAGTCATTCGGGGATTTTCTTTCCTTACAACTATGCTGGCTTGAACTTCATCAGCATTATTCAAGATGTATAAGTGGACTTGTGACAATTTATCAAGATTCATATTCTTTAGTGAAGCCCCTTGTCTACCCCCTTCAGCATGCTGACGTTTTGGAAGCCCGATATGTTTTACTTTAGCCAAATAATTTTCACAAAATTCCATGTGTTAGTTCTCTATGGGTTTTGATGATAACAAACAATTGTAAAATCAAATTTGAAGTTTGTTTTAAGTAAGTGAAAAACTTACTGTCTAAGGCAAACTCGAGTTTTGGAGTCAAAACTCGAGTTTTGGCTTGACAGTAAAAAGCTCAATTTTAATAATCAAAGGCAAAACTGCAGTTTCCGTGTGGAAACTCGAGTTTTGGCCTTACAGAGAGCATTACAAGTTTTTCATCAGGACAAACTCGAGTTTTGATATGGAAACTCGAGTTTAGGTCACACAGAGACTCTTCAATATTTCTGAGGAAATGCAAAACTCCAATTTTCATTTGGAAACTCGAGTTTTGATCATACATAGAGTCATCTAAGTTTATGACTTGAGAAAACTCCAATTTTTTAAAGGGAAACTTCAGTTCCAATTTTTCCAAGTTTTGGGAAAACTCGAGTTTCCGTTTGGAAACTCGAGTTTTAGCCTAACAGAATGTTTTCACACTTTAATCATATGAAGACTTAAGTTTTGAATTGAAAACTCAAGTTTCTTGCTTGGCCCCAAATTTCAAATGTTTTCATGTTTTAAAAGGAAACTCGAGTTTTGGCCAAAGCACAGATGATCACGATTTCTCTATATTTATAAACTTTAGTTTTGAAAAAACAGAAGATCTCTCTGAGTTTCAAGTTAAAAATGGAAACTCGAGTTTGGGTTTGGAAACTCGAGTTTTGGTCATACAAGAGAGCGTCGATGTTTTTCCTGATTTCAATAGTCCAATTTTAAATAAAAACTCAAGTTTTGAGGTTTTGGACATATATTCACTAAAAGTCCAAAACTCGAGTTTTGCCTGAAAACTCAAGTTTGGTCTCTAGCTAAAATTGTGTTCCAAAACTCAAATCGCAACTTTCCTCTTTGGAAAGAGGAAACTCAAGTTTTAATGTGGAAACTTGAGTTTATACTTAAGTGCATAGTGACAAACTTGAGTATTGATACACAAACTCTAGTTTGCGTTGCAACTATTAAAAATTCAAATTTGTGAAATCGCTCTTGTTTGATCTTAATGCTTTCTAATATTACTCTTCAACTTCACTAGGCCATATTAACCAAACTCAAGTTGCTAACTTGAGTTGATTATTTTGAAAAATGGAAGAAATCACCAAGAGGGGGGTGAATTGGGGGTTTAAAAATTCTTTTGTAAAGACACCTAAGTTTTTCAAAAACCACAATGCAAAAAGGCAAAGAGAGAAAAGCTTGAACACAGAGGATTTATACTGGTTTGGTCCTAACCTTGACCTACGTCCAGTCTCCAGATATCTTCTGGGTTTTTTTTTCTACTATCAATGCTTTCTTATTACAACAATGTAACACCCAGCAATCCTAATCAACTAGGACTTACTCCCCCTTACACTTTGTAATTAAATGACCCAACTCATAGGTTCCACAACCTTGAGTTTCCACAAACAAGTTATCAAAAATGATTTAAAAAAAGACTACTCTCAAAAGAGCATATATGATAAACACTTACGTTCAAATTAAATACACAATAATGACTCAAATTGAAAATGTGATCAGTTGTAGTTCTTGTGTATGTGGCAATGAGTCTTCCTGGGCATTTATAGCTTGATTGGACAAACTAGCCATTGCATATTCATTTCTCTTTTTCTGCAACATTCAGTTTCAATTCTGGAATATGATTGTTGCATATTTTTCTCCATTCTTTCAATTCTCATCTAGAATCTTGGATTTAGCCATTGCATATGATCTTCCAGAGTTCTTGTTGTTATATGATTCGTTTTTGACTGTTGGAGAATGATTTGATTGAGCTATAACGGTCTGAGTTGAACCTTTGTGAAAAAAGGAGTTTCAGGCTTGTCTTTGGCTTTTCATTTAATGCACTTGACCTAGATCTGATTTGCTGAAATCATCTGGAATAAATAATCAATTTGATCAAGTATATGTATGTATGATGATTCGAAGCTTAATATGTAAGAAATTAGACTTGTAAGTTTGAAACAAGTTGCCATGAGATCTCGTCTTTGCAACAGAGTCCCGACAAACTCGAGTTAGTTCTATGAAGGCTCGAGTTTACTCGTGTTGTAGGCTTCCTAACATTTCTCTGTCTGAGCCAAACTCGAGTCTATAAGTGCCAGGCTTGAGTTTGGTTCACTTAGGCGCGTTGCATCCAAAGGATAGGCTTGAGTCTGCATAGTTGGGTTCGAGTCCATTTTTCAAAGAAGCTCTCTATAAGAGTTAAGCTCGAGCTTAGTTTAATGTGCTCGAGTTTGCTTTCATGACCAACTGGGAGACCTTTTCCTGCAAGACTTAAACTTGAGTTAGAAAAGCCATGCTTGAGTTTCATATACTCAACATGCTCTTTGTAAGTCACAAACTCGAGTTTATAATGACATGCTCGAGTTTAATTATTGGTGAACAACTAGTTTTGCTCTCTGTAACCTGTAGGCTCGAGTTTATCTCAGATGAAAACTTGACACTTGTTCTCTGTCACGAGCAGGTTCGAGTTCATTAAGGGAGGCTCGAGTTTGCATAAGTTCAAAAGTACTTTTCCTTTTGTTTGTTAGGCATGAACTCGAGTTTAATAAGATTAGGCTCGAGTTTGACTAACACAGTAAGAGTTAAAATATTAGCAAACTTCAATCTTACTTTGAACTTTAATATCAAAGTCTTACTGCATAGTTTACAATTGTCAGTTATCATCAAAACACATAAAGAACTAACATTCTCCCCCTTTTTGATGATGACAACACTTGTAAACTATCTGGACAAAGATTTTGACAAAATTAACATGTAAGGTTTAATCAAGTTAGATTCATGTGCTTAAACATTCAATTCAGATACTTAAAGCATTCATTGTATTGAGTTCATCATACATGATTAATCAAAGATAATGCTAAATGAATGAACTTCAGTACAATCAAAATGAACTTCAATAACTAGATATATAACTGAAACAACATGTAAACAACAATTAAGCTCTAAGTTTTGCTTTAGTCATCTCTTCAATTGTCTTCTCCCCCTTTGTCATCATCAAGAGAAGAGGAGGCAGGAACAGAAGTGATGGGCTTGATAGGTAGGGCGGTTTTAAGAAGAAGGAATGTGAGAGGAGGAGGTGGATCAGGTGATGAGGATTCTGGAGAAGAAGGAAGCGAAATAATGGGAATAGAGGAAGAGGTGGGAGCAGGTGCAATATATGGAATGATATCTAGTATGGGATGTTGTGGTGCATGTGGAGAAGGAGGAAGAGTGGGAGAGGAGATAATGGGAGTGTGAGAAGAAATGTTAGGAGATGAATGTGAGAGGTGTGAAGGGAAATTGTGAGTTGGTGAGGGAGAAGGTGAGATATGAGCTGTGGAAGGAGGAATTGAACTTGAAGGTCCAAATTTCTCTTCAGTCTTCAGCAGTTGTTCCAGCTTGGTATTGATAGATAGAGGGTGTGAATATCTCCAATTTTGACCTTAAAGTCATCAAAATGTCTGTGAAGGGCCTTTACATCATCAGCAATATCCTCAATAATATCAGCATTTTCATCTTGGACTTCAACCAGCTTGTCATAACTCTTGATTACCTCAGAGACCATCTTGCCAACCTCAGTCTCATTTTTCTCAATAAGCTCATGATATTGAGCTACATTGTGACTTAGAAGGTTTTAAAAGCTTCTGATACAACATGTGCCACAAGGTCTTTCAGATAGGTAGCCATATCAGCTGGTAAAGAGGATGGAGGTGGAGGTGGAGGTGGAGCTAATTGAGCTTCATTGGCTCTAGATTTTGAAGCTTTTGTATAAGAAGGAGCCCTTGATTGTCTTGAACCTTCTTCCAAGTTTATCCTTATGAGGTTCAAATGATGTTTTCCAAACACAGGGGTAAGAGTAGGTTGTTCATTAGAGGCCAAATGCCAAATCTTTTCATTGAAAAGAATAACTGAAACTAACGTGGGAAAAGGTATCTGGAAAGAGTGTCTTGAGGCAAATCTGAACCTTGACATCTCTTGGAAGATCCAGTGTCCTACGTTGTGAGGCCTTTTATCAATAATAAAGGCGAAGATAGGAAAGTCCTTCTTTGCAAAGTGAGTGAAGTTTCCTCCCTTTTGTAGTAGGTTTCGGGCATAGATATACCAAACAGTTCTATATTCAGTGGGCATGGCAGCTGGGGTAAAATTTAGAAGCTTTCCTGATGTAGGAACTGGTTCATTAGGTCGAAGAAGCTTGAAAGTTCTCATCATTATATTTGTATTCTGTAGTAGGTGGTGGCTTGGAGATTTGGAGTAAGGAATTCAAATATGCAGGAGATATGGTAATTTTCTTTCCTTTTATGTTGGTGGTAATTCTTTCTTCCAGAAGGTTTCCTTCATCTAGTATGTTGTCAGATTGCATAAAGAAATAGAAGGCTTTGACAATTGAAGGGCTGTAGGAGGCTTTAATAGATAATAAGGTTTCGAATGGTTTGAGCCAGGGAATTAAGTTGATATTGCATTCATCTTTAACTTTTTGCAAATCAACTGAAACTACTCGACATAAGGTTTTGTGAGAGAATTGTTCATTGAATCTTATAGCTTCTTTACCCAGAAACTCTATCGTTTTATCAAAGAAGTCCTTGGGCTTCAAGGAGGTGTCATTAATTTTGAGAATTGCTGGGATTTCTGAAGGTACCTTAGTTTTCGAGTGAGATTTGGAAGGAGTAGCTTTAGAGGAGCTTTGATCCTTGTTAGTTCCTCTAAAATCAGAGCCTGAAACAGCTGACTTCTTTTTCTTGAGAGGCTTGGTTGTCTCATGTACCTTCTCCTTGTCTTTTCTGTATGCTGTTTTGGGATCAATGATCTTCCTCTTGGGACTTCCAGTAGGTTCTTGGATGATTAGCTCTTTGGTTTAATTGAGGGAATTGGTTCATTTGTAGCAACACCAGGAATCCTGCTGTCTATCCCAGTTTGGAGCTTCTTGGGAGCGAATTTCTCCCTTCTAGGTCGTTTCATGAGTGGTGGAGACGCAGAGTCTATAGTAGAACCAGATGAAGCTGCAGAAGTGGGTCGTTTGGAAGCCATTTTGGAGGATGGAATCGGTTAATGTCGAGAGAGAAGAGAGCTTTGGATGGTTTTAGGTCAGGTTCGAGTAAGATGAAGAGTGAAGAGCAACGGTCGAGTGATTAGTATATATTGTACGCGTCAAACTCGAGCATAGAACTTGCAGGCTCGAGTTACCTACTCGAGTTTGCAAGAACAGGGTTGGATACAAATGAACTGACTTGGATGTCAAGTGTGTATTTGTGAACTCTTGACATTCGTTGGTAAACTCGAGTTTGTCACTAATAGGCTCGAGTTTAGCATCTTGTTGAGACTGGATTTGTTTTCCTCCCGTGTATGCTTAAGTTCGTGTTTCTTGACTCGAGTTTCCCTCTGTTGAGTTGCTCTCTATCTTCGCTAGGCTCGAGTTTGTTACTTATAGACTCGAGTTTGTGTGCCTTCAAGATGAGACTTTTGGTCTCTGCCTGCGATGAACTCGAGCATGGTTTAGATAGGCTCGAGTTTGTTACTCCTGATTGCCAACTTCACTCGATGATTAATAATTGTCCTGCATAAAACATTACTAAACACTCCGATGCTTAAGTTAGTGACATTCTATCATCAAAAGCATAGTTATCAATGGAGTAGAAACAACTTACAACTCATTGGGATTTACCATTCCTAATTCTCTTCTAATGAAGGTGAATTGTTCTTTTGCAAGCAGTTTGGTGAAGATATTTGCAAGTTGTTGGTGAGTTGGAATGAACTTTGACATCTTTCTTTTGAACATGATTGCGAATGAAGTGATGTCTAACATCAATATGCTTGGTTCCAATGTGATGGACTGGGTTTTTGGCCAAGCTTATTGTGCTTGTATTGTTACATAGGATAGGAATTTCTTTCAGATGAATTCCCAGATCTTGGATTTGTTGCTTTAGCCATAAGACTTGAGCATAGCAACTTGATGCAGCAACATATTTTGCCTCGGTAGAGGATACGACTACTGTGGTCTGCTTCTTGCTAAACCAAGAGACAAGTGATCTTCCAAAGAATTCGCATTGCCTACTTGTACTCTTGAACTCAGTCTTGTATCTGGTATGATCTGAGTCTGAGTATGCTACCAGGTGCTCAGGTTGGCCTTTGGGAAACCATAGTCCCAACTCTTCTGTATCACGCAAGTATCTAAAGATTTTCTTTACATGTTCAGCATGGGATTCTTTAGGATTTGATTGGAACTGGGCACACATCCCCACACTGAATTAGATGTCAGGTCTGCTTGCTGTTAGATATAACAATGATCCAATCTTTCCTCTGTATCTAGTGATGTTGAAGGCTTTGCCTTTCTCATCAGCATCTAAAGTGGTAGTTGAACTCATTGGTGTGTCAGCTCCATTGCAGTCATTGAGACCATATTTCTTTAGCAAGTCTCTCAAGTACTTGGTCTATGAGATAAATATGTCATTCTTGTGTTGCTTGATTTGTAGACCAGAAAATAGTTGAGCTCACCCATCATTGACATCTCAAATTCTCCTTGCATAATCTCAAAAAATTCCTTGCACAAGGCATCATTAGTAGCACTAAAGATTATATCATCCACATAGATTTGCACAATTAAGATTTCATTAAGTTTATTTCCTTTGATGAAGAGAGTATTATCTGCTTTACCTCTTACAAATCCATGACCGAGAAGAAACTTGCTAAGCCTCTCATACCAAGCTCTAGGAGCTTGTTTAAGACCGCATAAAGCCTTTTTCAATTTGAAGACATGATTAGGATAGAATTCATCTTCAAAACCAAGAGGTTGTTCTACATAGACTTATTCTTGAATAAGACCATTAAGAAAAGCACTTTTAACATCCATTTGAAAAAGTTTAATTCCTTTGACATAGGCAAAGGCTAGAAGAACTCTTATTGCTTCCAATCTAGCTACTGGAGCATAAGTTTCTTCATAATCTATTCCTTCTTCTTGATTGTAGCCTTTGGCAACAAGTCTTGCCTTGTTCCTAACAATGATTGCTAACTCATCACGTTTGTTCTTGAATACCCATTTAGTACCAATGACCAAATGGTCTTTAGGCCTATGTACCAAGTCTCAAACTTGATTTCTTTCAAATTGATGTAATTCCGCTTGCATTGCTATCACTAAATCATTATCTGAGAGGGCTTCTTGAACCTTAGAGGGTTCAAGTTCAGAAATGAAAGATGAGAAAGTTGCTTCATTTAAAATGCTTTTTCTAGTTTTCACACCTTCACTCACATCTCCTAGAACTTGTTCAAGAGGATGATTCCTACTGTATTTCCAGGCACGTGGTTAAGGTTGAACAGGATTTTCACAGGAGTTTTCAAGCTCAACTTCAATTACTTCTTGAGTAGGACTCTCAGAACTTGTTAAATTAGAAGATATTTTTTATGAAGGTTGGTTTTGACAGATGACTTCATCATCATCATCATTAAGGGATTTGTTAAACTTGTTTTCACTGAAAACTACATGAATTGATTCTTCAACAGTGTGGGTACGAAGATTAAATACTCTATAGGCTTTACTTCTATTAGAGTAATCAAAAAATATACCTTCATCTGATTTGGGATCAAATTTTCCCAGATTGTCCTTACCATTATTGTGGATGAAACACTTGCAGCCAAAGATGTGCAAATGTACTAGATTTGGCTTCCTTCCTTTGTATAGCTCATAGGGTGTCTTGTTTAGCTTTTTCCTGAGATATGCTCTGTTGGAAATATAGCATGTTGTACTCATGGCGTCAGCCCAAAATACTTGGGAGGAGTTATTCTCATTCAACATTGCCCTTGCCATTTCTGTGAGCACTCTGTTCTTTCTTTCCACAACACCGTTTTGCTGAGGGGTTCTAGGAACTGAGAAGTTATGATCAATACCCATAGTTTCACAAAACTCACTAAAAGCATGATTTTCAAATTCTCCACCATGGTCAATGCGAATTCCTGCAATAGAAACTCCTTTCTTGTTTTGGACCTTCTTGGTAAAAACAACACACTGATCAAATGTTTCATTCTTAGATGATAGAAATATAGTCCAAGTAAATCTAGAGAAATCATCAACTATAACCAAGGTGTAAAGATTGCCTCCAAGACTCTTTACTCTTGCTGGTCTAACTAAATCCATATGAATTAGTTGAAGAGGTCTATTAGTTGAAATTTCATTTTTAGACTTGAAAGAGGATTTGGTTTGTTTTCCCTTTTGACAAGCGTCACAAATCATGTCATTTTTAAATTGAAGTTTAGGTATACCAATAACCAAATCTGATTTTAGTAATCTGTCAAGTTGGGTCATGTTCACATAAGCTAATCTTTTATGCCATAGCCAACTCTTATTTAGATTACTAATGAAACAATTTTCAGATATGTCATTAGAGAAATTTAGAGTGTAGCAATTACCTTCTCTAGGTTCCCTGAATAAGGCTTTGCACTTAACACTATTTAGAGAGAGATCATCCTTGTTCACAGTCAAGCATTCTTCTGAGTTGAAGATAACTAGATTACCTTTATCTGTACTTTGACTCACACTGAGGAGATTATGGCATAGGCCTTCCACAAGGTAGACATCTTTTATTTGTGATCCATCATTGTTCCCTATTTCACCAATCCCGGCTATCCTCCCTGACTGATTTCCACCAAAAGTGACCTTAACACCATTCTTGTGCTTGATTGTTGTGAATTTGGTTTGATCTCCTGGCATATGCCTAGAGTATCCACTGTCGATAGACTACTTGCTGGATCTTGATGCTCTTAGACAAACCTGTGAAATTTATGAGATCAAGTCCTAGGTACCTATTTTGTCTTAGGTCCTTTTGGGTTAGTATATGCCTCAGGAATCTTATAAGATCCTTTGGGCATCCATTGATAGTTGCCAACAGGTTTGTTTCTCCTTTCTTTTCTATGAAAACACGAAGAGGTAGTATGTCCTTTTCTATTACAATAGTTACAGTGAGCAAATGGATTGGAGGTATGAACTGATTTTTGAAAATAGTTTAGGTAGTTCTTCTCTCCATTTCTCTTCTTTCTTTTCTTTTTATCAAGATTAGGTCTATAGCCAATTCCTGATTTATCATTTGTGAATCTTTGTTCTTTTAGAATTACCTTAAGCATCTCACTTCCTCTAGTGAATTTTTCAAGAGTTTTTTTAAGATATAGATTTCTTTTATCTAAATCAGTACAATTTTCTCAAATTCTTTTGTTTGAACGATCTTTAACTTGTTGTTCAAAAGTTATGTTTTTTCTTTTTAGAGCAATATATTTTTCAGCAAGTTTTTCAAATTCAGATTATATGACATTATACTTAGAAAGTAATTCATCATATGTTGGTTTATAAGTTCTTACCTCTTCTCTTTCAGATTCCTCATGTGCAACCAAGCAGATATTGGTTGTTTGTTCTTCCTCATCTTCTTCTTCATCTGATGAGCTATCTCCCCATATTGCTGAAACATAGGCTTTTTGTTTGAACCTATTGAATCTTGTCTCCTTGTTCTTCAACTGAGGACATTCAAACTTAATATGACCTGGTTTGTCACATTTGTAACATATGATTGGCTTCTTTATTTCCTTGATGTTACTGGTCTTGTGGGACTTCCGGAATCCTTGATCTTTCTTATAGAATTTTTTGAACCTTCGGACCATCATTCTAATTTCTTCATCATCAATCTCGTCATCATCAGAATTTTTGTCTTCCTTGATGGTTTTGAGAGCAATTCCCTTTTGTTTGCCTTCTATTTCAACAAACCCTTTTCTAAACTTGATCTTGCCCTCGTATTCTGATAAGCTACTGAATAGAGCTACTACAGATTGCATGGATTCTCCTCGGGCTTCTTCAATAGCTGTCACTTTAGCTTCCCAATCTTTGGTTAGTACATTTAAAATTTTCTTTACCTGAGCTTTTTTGTTCATATACCTTTCCCAAGGCTGCCAAATGGTTAATGAGATATGTGAAGCGGAGCTGGAATTATGCAATTGATTCTCTAGACTTCATGCGTAATAGATCGTACTCAGTTGTGAGAGTGTTGATTCTGTTCTCCTTGATTCCTGAAGTTCTTCATAAGAAACTTCTAATGCGTCCCATATTTCTTTGGCACTAGGTAAGTTGCAAATGTGAAAGTACTCCTTTTGGCTTAATGCACTTTGCAACATCAGGATGGCTTTGCCATTGAGAACAACTTTCTTTTGATCATTTTCATCAAATTCAGCTTTTGTTTTTGGCACAACATCCTCTCCTACTTTCTTAGTAGGGGCATAATTGCCTTCCTCAATTACTTCCCACAAACCATATTCACTGGCCATCACAAATACTTTGAATTTGGATTTCCAGAATGAATAGTGTTCACCATTGAAGCCTGGTGATCTGTTGATTGAGGCACCATCTGGTAGTATTTCTTCCATTGGATCTTTTTGTCTAGGACGTGAATCCTTTAAGTAGACAACCAATGCTCTAATACAAAATGAAAAATGGAAAAAATCACCAAGAGGGGGGTGAATTGGGGATTTAAAAATTCTTTTGTAAAGACACCTAAGTTTTTCAAAAACCACAATGCAAAAAGGCAAAGAGAGAAAATCTTGAACATAGAGGATTCATACTGGTTCGGTCCTAACCTTGACCTACGTCTAGTCCCCAATATCTTCTGGGTTTTTTTTCCTACTATCAATGCTTTCTTCTTACAACAATGTAACACCCAAGCAATCCTAATCAACTAGGACTTGCTCCCCCTTACACTTTGTAATTAAAAGACCCAACTCACAAGTACCACAACCTTGAGTTTCCACAAACAAGTTATCAAAAATGATTTTAAAAAAGACTACTCTCAAAAGAGCATATATGATAAACACTGACGTTCAAATTAAATACACAATAATGACTCAAATTGAAAATGTGATTAGTTCTAGTTCTTGTGTATGTTGCAATGAGTCTTCCTGGGTATTTATAGCTTGATTGGACAAACTAGCCGTTGCATATTCATATCTCTTCAGAACACATTGTGACTGAAGTTTCCAAGCACTTGATTCGAGTCTAGAAACCTTAACTCGAGTCATATTTTGATAGATACTTCAAACAGTTGTTGATTTAAGATTTGATTGAGATAAAGCTTTTTTACTTGAATTATTAACTTTCTTTTATTTAAAATTGTCTGTTATCATAAAAAAAAAACATAAAGAACTAACACAACCAACCTTTGAACCCCTCTTTTCTAGTTGGATTTTCTGGCATATGTCAGTCATGTTCAGTAGAGCCACATAATCCAAAATGTTTACCATACTTTTGTTAGTAACATTTGTGCGAGCTGCTTCAGTTGCCCTTACTCACGTTTTTCATTTTTGAATCCTAGCTAGGTTGCATTTTTTTGTGTGATATGCTCTAATCATATAAAGGTATGATTTCCCTTCTCTATTTTTCATTCTCCATTATTATTCACTTCATGCTTTGTAGCTAGGTTTTGACCTAAGTTGTGCTCATATTTCATAGCTACAAGCCACATTGTATAACTTATAAGAGAACACAATTCACAACTTTCTCTACAGGTACCTTATAGAAGGAGAACACAATTCACAACTCGCCTTTTCATTAGATTAATGTTAGCCTAGAGAGCTTAAGGCTGCCATCGATCCAAGATAGCTCTTCCTATGTCTACCACATATTCTAGTGGGAGGAGTTATGCTTATTTTGTGTGCTTGAAATTAATGCTTTTCCTAACCACCTTCTTATCAAACCATCTATGACAAAAAAGGTATACTTTCGTCTTAACACACACACACACACACACACACACACACACACACACATATATATATATATATATATATATATATCTGTGTGTGTGTGTGTGTGTGGGCGCACCCGCGCACATACATATTAGATAGAGATTCCGATTTTGCTTTGCTAGTTGGATTTTACCATATAATATAATATAAGCTCAAACATAGAGTATAGCCATGCAATTTGGGATGGATCAAGACATTCCTAGATTTATGGCTAGGCTCAATGGAACTCCCTATTGTAAAAGGATCAAGGAGTATACAGCTTCAAGCAAGACTTGAAAGAGAATGAGAGGTTAGATTTATAGAACACCATATGCAACCTAGCGAGAAGGAGCAGATGGCAAACTATATATCTAACTCCTCCTTCTCTATCAACTATTCTTAAGTCTGCATATCGCTTGAATCCTTTATAGTAGGGAGTTCCATTGAGTATAGCCACAAAGCTGGGAATGTCTTGATCCATCCTAAATTGCACTCAATGTGTAAGCTTCTGTAGTATTCAAATTGTTAGCTCTTATATGTTTTGATGATGACTCAACAATATAACTTAGCAAAATGGAACATTGAGTATTGTCAAATTACCTCGAGTATGAAGAATTTACCTCAAGGTTACGACAAAACTCGAGGTTGTAATTAAACCTCGAGTTTCAGTGCTTAAGTTTCCTAGATCAATCTCCTCCTCAACCTCGAGGCAACATAGATAACCTCGAGTCTGGGGCAAGACTCAAGGCACAATCCTTAACTCGAGGTTAAGTCAGCCCAGAGCATTTCACTGACTGTTAATTTTAAAAATGGGCATATGCAAACTCGAGGTGGAATAATGAACCTCAAGTTTTTAGCCAACCTCGAGGTTAGAGAATGAAACTCGAGGCTGATAGAATACTCATGCCTCTTTGCACTGAGTTTAAGTCCTGTCTTATAACTCGAGGCTGTCTCTGTGACTCGAGGTTACTAAAAAACTTGAGGCTGACCATGTAACTCGAGGTAAAGAGACTAGCTAAGCGGATATCTGAGTGTTTGAACTTTAGCCTTAAGCCTTAATCAACCTATCTATCTCTCTGCTGTTTTTGTCTCATGATGTTGTGTTTTTATCTCTACTAACTATACTTCAAAGTTATGATTATGAAGAATTTCAGGAAGAGATTAATGCTCTAAGATAAAAAGCAGATATAAGATGTCAACAAACATTTAATGCCATACCAGGAATCAACCAAAAAGCATCTGTTGAAGATAAAGAATTTCAACATTCTTTATGCCTCTACTGCAACGGTCAAATATGGAAGAATGAAGTAGAGACATTCTCCACAAACATTTCTGCCTAATCCCATGGCCAACCACCAGCATTTAATGACAACGGTCATATTATCAACGCTGAACTACCAAGATTAAAAACCAAGAGACAACGGTTAAATTACAACGGCATTGATGGCGAAGCTATAAATTGAAGAAGCATTGATTAGCGCCACCTACCGGAAGTTACTGAAACACTGTGAAAATTTATTTACATTTATTGTACTCTATTTTTGTAACAATTTCACAAAAAGCTTTAGTGATTATCTTATCTACTCTTTAGAAGTTTTGTATTTCTTACTTGATTACTTGTAAAATCTGGAGGTTGAGACCTCAAGTGTTTGGGTAACAATTACAGCTTATAAGGGGGAGTGATCAGTGAGATCATCCAAGAGTACAATGTAATTGTGTCAAGAGATTTAGTGGAAATCCCAAGAGTTATAGGGATTGGATGTAGGTCAAGTTTGAGACCGAACTATGATATATCATGTGTGCAAAGTTTCTCCTCTTCCTGCTTTAGTTTACTTTGTCCGAAAAATTTTTTAAGATTGACGACATCACCTATTCAACCCCTCTCTAGATGATTTTCATAAATGTGAGTGCAATTTTGTTCTGCATGCAGGGGGTATCCAAAAAAGAATCCCCATTTTAAAAAATTTTGCTCAAAACTTAATGGTTCTTACATAAAAATTGGTATATATTTATGTACTATATATAAAGGTTGTTTCATTAAATCCATTAGCATTTATATCAAATAAATAATGGTTGCAACATAACGACCTTCACATAGTTAAACATTATATAATATATATTTTGAAAACACCATTTCTATATTATAGAGTTTATAACAATTGTTTATTTGATACCTTTATTTATTGTGATATCAGTACAATATATATAACAATTGTTTTTGTGAACCTATGTTATTAACATGATAACATTACACACATCATGGCATCACCACTTCTCAATACATAATGGTTATTATACTAAAACTGTTATAATAGATTTAGAATAAATTATAGTTAAGAATGTAATGTATCTTTGTCGAGTAAATATCGCGACTGCATATATGACAACTCAGAACCATGATATATGACAATTAATAATTGTCATATATCGTGATTTCTGTAGCAGTGTAATAAATAACTCGCACTATTTATAACTTATTAATAGTATGACTTGTTATAAATTATACTCTTTCCTATCTCATTTATATGACCCTAATCATTGGTCCTTGATACAAGACTGTTCATGAATTTATAAGACTTGAGGTACAGAACACCGACAATTTCCTACCAACTTGAGGTTTACGAAGTGTTACATGGAAAGGAAACAATGTTTAAAGCATAAAAGTTAATTGCCTTCATCTGTATTTCTTTCATAAATTCATTTTTTATAGTATATATTACTCTATTGATTATAAATGTATGAGTTAGATAATTAATTTATGAAAAATTTAAAAAGTTGGTTAAGCTAGTTATTTATAAAAAAAAAAAAAAACAATGTGTTTTGGTTTTTCTAAAGTACCATTTTAATGATCATTTGTATTGGAAACTACTATTTTGATATTAAAAAAGAAAAAACCCCTAATATGTGCAATCAATAGGAAGAGTATGTAGGGGAAAAATATAAATAAGGGAGATAAAGTGGATTGAGACCTATATTTAGTAACAAAACAAACCATAAATCTACTAGCCATCTACTATATTTAGGGCTGAAAAGACAAGAGTACTCCTTCCGGTTTTTAATATAGAACACATTTGAAGAATTGATCTTGATCATAAATATAAGAGATATTTTTTATATTTGTCAATCTTTGCTTAATTTATCCTTATTGATACTTCTTCAACAATAATCAAGGAGCTAGAAAGGGAAATAATGGAATTAAAAAAGATGATTATGATGTTTTGAAAAATTCATGTCATATTAATCAACTTGATTAACTTCTTTTTGATTAATTAAGTAAATATGTCTTACATTAAAAATAAGATAGAGTATTATTTAAACATGAGACTCGAAGCCTTAGTATAGTGGTCTACACGCATTGGTAGTAACTGTTTATCATCTTATATTACTAACTAATAAACTCATTTTCAAACATTTTCGGGACAAAATATAAAAACGTTTCTTTGTTTAGTTCTTTTATTTATTTATTTATAAGATTCAAACTCTCAATCATAGTTATTTGAGGAATATTTTGTTGCTTTTATTTCATTTAACCATTGTTAAAAAGGTACCTTAGTTTCACAAATCAAGGGAATTGGAACTTAAATTTCATATGTTGTTGATGATGTGATTCTTTGGAATTAATCAAAGTTAATAGTCAAGAGGGATCAATTTTCACCATAGATGTCATCAAGTTCTACAACACACACATATATATCAAGAAAGTATATATTTTTATTGACACCAATATTTGCGTGTGATGTCCACATTTGTTTTAGAACTATAAAGAAATACACGATCAACCAACATTTATCAAATTTGAAAAAGAGTCAAAAGAACTGGTTCGATCCTCTTGTTTTGATTTCTTGAACCGAGAGATCCGTGAATCGGGATCCTAATGCATATAGATACAAATGGTCCAATGGGAGCGAGAATTTCCAAGAACATTTGGAACATTTCATTTCTGACCAGAATAGCCGTTTTCAAGTAGTGTTCGATCGATTACATATTAATCAATATTCGATTGATTGGTTTGAGGTTATCGATAAAAAACATTTCTCTAAGTCACTTTGTTTCTTTTTGTCGTGATGTGGTTCTTTGGAATTAATCAAAGTTAATAGTCAAGAGGGATCAATTTTCACCATAGATGTCATCAGGTTCTACAACACATACACACATATATAAATCAAGAAAGTATATATTTTTATTGACACCAATATTTGCGCGTTATGTCCACATTTGTTTAGCAATGCTTTTCTTTTCCGTACGTAGAACACAAAGATTGGTTCCAACACAAATTTATGCTTAGAAATTAGACGTACATACGGAAACACATGGACGGTTTAGCTTTCCTTGAAATGATTATGGCTTTTGCCTCTCTTTTTTGTCGTTAGTTATTTCTTTTTTACTCTTTTTTCCTTATGATTGAAGAAACAAATGCCTTACATTCAAAACTTAGGATTGTACAAAGACTGGTTCAGAAACTAGGGATAGCTTGCTGATAACCTTGTGACCATAGGTGGAGTTAGGAATTGTAATTAAGGAGTGAAAATGATACAATAGAACCTATGTGTTCATGAAATTACATTTTAGCCCCATAAAATTTAAATATTTTCACTTTAATCCCCCTATGAAACTTTTAGTATGGACTAAAGTGAAAATATTGAAATATTTATGAGGTTGACATATAATTTCCTGAACATCTGAGTTCTATTCTATAATTTTAGGGGGGGCACCCCTAGCTCCCCTAGTTCCACCCCTGCTTGTGACTTAGTGTTCTCAAAGTTTTCCTCTTAGTGAAAGGTATGATTTTGCTTGCAATCTCAAAAACAAGATATTAATACTCCTTTAAATGGAGAAAAAACGAAGGAGAAATTATTGAAAGACCATATTATTGTCAGTCCCAAACAAGATTCAATTAATTTAGTGGTAAAAAGCCCGGTTCAATTTATCTAATTTCTTTTTAAGCTTGGTTATTCTAAGATCATATTGGCAGGTAGGCATGCATGCTTAGCTACTTGGACAAGGTTCATCTCATGTCAATATGTGTTTTGCGTTTGTGTATATGATTTTTTTTTTTAATTAAGTTGAGTTCGTACGATAAGACATTGAAAATTATGAGTATTATTTTTCCCATCTAAAGTATAGTTGATTTAACAACAACAATTTTATTTACATATCTAAAACATTCCATAACTATTGTATTATTATACTCTTCAAGACATTAGATGAAGTCAATAAACCAAATGTTGGTCAAAATATATTAGCATAATATGAATAGTGGTTGAATAAGATTGAGAGTTTGAATCTTGTAAATAAAAACAATAAAAAAAATCACATTAGAAAAGGATCCTTCCATTTGCATCGAATAATGTTTGAATCCAACTAGTTTATATTGAATATTGTTCTATATAAGAACAAGAAATGTCTAGCCCTATTAGACTAGTGGGTTGATATTAGATCAATATGGCTCTCTCCTAGATATCTATGGATTAAATACCAGTGAATATTTCTAATCACTATGCAAACAACTTGGCTTTGGCCAAAAGGGGCGGTGTCTATGCACAATGACAACCGAATAGTACATAGAGAGAGAGTCGAGAGTGTCATACCTTAGGGTTTACCTCTTACTTGTAAAGTTTTATTTGTAGGGTTTACACTCATAGGCCATGTGTGCCTTATAGCCCAAGTGTTGTTAGCCATCACACCTAAGTCAAGATCTTTCATTAAGATCTTCCTTGATTATAGGTTGGTTGGGATCTTCCTTCATTATAGGTGGATTCTGATGTGGGTTGCCCCTTGTTGGGCCACACCATAAATGAGCCTCATAAATAGGTCTGTAATAGTTGCCACTCAACCCAATAGTCAAGGTCTCTAGGCTACTGGGGTGCACTGATTTGTCTAACTTGGATCTTATTTCTAAGTTGCCCGACTTTTTTTTCAAGCTTTAGCGAACTTTGTTCTTTCTTCACATTCTAGTTGTAACTTTCCCCCATATGTATAATCTGAGTTAATTTGCTTTGAACTCTGTTTATGTCCATGATTGTTTGGATTTTTTGCGCATCAACATCCGTGTTTCTAAGTTCACGTGTTCTAGTGTCGTGTTGCCCCCAATCCAAATTATATATCATGAGTAGGAACCTGCTCAATTTATTGTCCTTCAAGTATTGTCCGATCTCATCTATGTTGATCCCGGTTATTGATAACATATGCTCAATAAACCAAGATAGAATTCGAGGAGTTGTATGTACCTGAGTGGGCTTCTATTTCCTCATCTTATATCATCATGAAGAACTGGCAGTTGTACACTCTCAACCGTCGTGGTGTAAAACAGTCACCTTTAGCCATCTTCGATATTCGTGCGCATTTAATACCCACATTGCTTCTCATACCTCATCTCTATGGTTTGGGGTGAATTATCTCTTTTGCCCTTGACTCTTTCGATTCTTACCCTTGACGGTCGCTCCCTTATAAGCTTTCTCCCCCCCCCCCAACTTTCCATTTGAACTTTTTCTCTTCAAACCTTCACCCTTGCTCTGAAAAGAAAACCTTTGTCACCTGCCTTCATTCTCTTCAAAATCTTTCTGCCTCAAGCTCCCCGACTCGTGCATTTAGGTTTCCACCAACCTTTTCAAAAACAAGTACTTCCACCAATTCTTTTTCCTTCTATCTATTTTGTTTTGAAGTCTTTACTTTGATTGTGTTGGGTTCTTTTTCTGGGTTTTGTGGGTAAACCTAGATTCGTGGGTTCATCTCTTGAATATGAACCCTTGTTCTTGATTATTACTTTTTGGTTTTCCAGTGTCATGCTCTATATCTTCAGTGTTTTAGAATTCAAACTTTAGGATCATTCTTTTGTACTTCCTTCTTATTTTTATTGAATACATAACATGTTTTTTATCATCGCTGTTAAAGATGAATAATAATCAACCCTTGTCATCTTCGAGTCTAGATAGAATCACTATGGAGGAAGAGGAAGAATTATGGCAGACAGTCCCTCCTAGGTCTCAATTTTGGTTGTGGGGTATTCCCCTTACTGAGAAAGAGAAGCAAGAATCCTTACTTTATGGGTATCGTAGAGGGGGGAGTAGAACAAAATTTCATCCCCTAGACATCAAGAGCCAGGGTGAAACTAGGAGTTGAGGTGAGAGCATAACTATTCTGGGATCCCAAACTCTACCACCAAAAATTGTGAGCCGGGGTTAAAAGTGTTGGAAATTATGCCCTAGGGGATAATCATTAAATAACTTCCATATTTGATTTATGAAGATAAATCAATTATTTGATTTATGAAGATAGATATCATATATCAGATTTGATTTATGAAGATAAATCAAATCAGCTAGCTTTTAATTTTCATTAAATAAATAGATTGGATTGAATTGGTTAGACAAATTTAATTTCCAATTCAATTTCAAAATTAATAAGATTGGTTTTGAATATTTAATGCGGCCCATTAGGGTTATAAATACCCTTAGGTTATAAGTAATTTGATTACACACAAGAGAATTGAAGAGCCATAAAAAGAACCCTAGAAGAGATACATGAGACAAAAGCTTGAAGGCTCTAGCACGCTACCGTTCATATTGGAGTGCTGTTCGGTGTGGATACCGGTAGAGGGAGTGGATTCGCAGAGTCGGCTCCTAGAGATTGATAGACCAAAGAAGGTGTTAGGCCATAAGTTCGCAAAGCACGCACACGAGTTCGCATAGGTACGATTCTTAATAACTAACCCGATTTAAACGCTATTGATAGATCCTCTTCTTGGGATTCGTAATTTATTGGATAAATTTCATTCCGCTGCGTGTACAAATCCCAACAGTGGTATTAGAGTCAGATCAATTGTGCGTTTAAATTGGGTTTATGTTCTTAATGCAATTATACATGGGATATAATGTGTGTTTATGCTTAATCATATTTTGTATGCATTTAAATCAAAAGTTCACTTTAGAGTTACGATCGGATCGGAAAAATATTTATTTTATTGTTAATGCAATTAACAATATATATTTTTTAAATGAAATATTAAAAAAATATTATAATATGCATCATGTTTAATGGGATATATGTCTAATATATCCCCGAAATAATACGTTAACGTGATATATATAAGTTCACGTTCAATATATAATTACGTTTATTGTTCATGTGATATATAATTACCATTACAATTGGATATCTTGTAATATATATGATATCACGTTATATATAATTGTACATGATATATAATTGTTATAAATTACAGTTACAGTTGTTTGGGTAATTATACGTGATATATTACGTGATATCTTGTACATTTATAAATAATCTTGTACGTGATATATAATTGTTATAAATTACAATTACAATTTGGCATCATGTAATAATTATTATAATTATTAATTGTTGGAAAAATCATGACATTTTCTTTCATATTGTATGAATTAATACCTATTATGATTTACTTTCAAATTGTTTGGGTATGGTGAACAACATGGCTTTAGTCTTTACAATGGTTATAATATTTAAATATGGCCTGCGTGCCATGCCTTTTCTCTAAATATTCTCTATGTACATTCTCTTATCATCTCACTCTCCTCGCATGTTTAAACGAGGTTTCTCTTGATGTAATTTTCTTTACTTATTTAGAGAAGTCCCGTCATTGGCTTGAGAGGATTTTAGGTTAGGTAAGCCATGTTGTGTCACATTTTAATTATACTTTTGATTAGATCATGGCATGCTTATTTTTTGTACTATGTGTTGTTTGTATGAGATACAACTATCATTGCATTCATAAAAAATATAATTGATTAGATTAAACCCACTAAATGAAATCTTAAGTCATAATGTCGTCAATCAATGAATACTTGTTAAAGCCTAGATCACTTATTTGTATGTTTCACCAAAGTAGATGCACTTGAGTTATCTTGATGAGACAAGAGTGAGTAATGGTGATATTCAACATTCATTATTGTCTTGACTTAATTGAGATTATCAAAATGGTTTTGGATCTTAAGGCATTAGATGGGATTAAATGTGCTGGTCATATGATGATCAAATCCCATAAAGATCTAAGAGTTACATGTGATGTAATTGGCAAAGAGGTTGCCTACCTAAATAACTTGACTTTAAGCGTCTTGCCAAAGCGAACTTAAATTTAAGCCAAATATGGATCTTAGCCCACTAATAATATTAAGGGTTATTAATTCAATGGGAGATTACTAACTAACTTTGCATATTTTAATTGTAGAATCATGTCGACTAGTAATACTGTTACACTATCGCTGTGATTAGTCCTTAAGAAGGACCAACTAAATAGGACCAACTTTCTTGGCTTGAGAATTGTTCTTAGGCATGAAAGAAAGGGTATGAAAAAGAAAGGCAGGGGCAAAGGAAAGGGTAATGGCTCGATTAGTAAGACCAAAGAGTCAAACAGGCCCAAAAGTAAGCCTGCAGCCAAGAAGGCAAAGCCTTCAAAGGATGGTGTCTGCTTCTTCTGCAATGAACCTGGTCATTGGAAGAGGAACTGAAAACTCTACCTTGAAGATCTGAAAAAGAACAAGAAGGATGGCGGGACTATCTCTTCAAGTATTTATGTTATAGATATTCATTTTTCTACTTCCTCTATATGGGTATTAGATACTGCACGTGGTTCTCACATGTGCACAAATGTGCAGGGTCTCAAGGACAATAGAGAATTGAAGGAGGGCGAAGTGGACCTGCGAGTTGGAAACCGAGCAAGAGTTGTTGCTTTAGTCGTAAGCACTTATGAATTAGTTTTGCCTAGTGGGATTTTGTTAATTTTGAACAATTGCTTTTATGTTTCTGCTTTGAATAGCAACATTGTTTCTCTTTCTTATTTGGATAAGGAAGGTTTTACTTCCATTACTGGGAATGGTAAATGTTCTATTTATCATAATGACATTTTTTATGTTGATGGTGATTTGCATTTTTGTCATTATTCACTAAATTCAGAACATCCTAATAATGGAAATTATGCCCTAGGGGCTAATCATTAAATAACTTCCATATTTGATTTAGGGTTAAGGTGCAATTTTACACATATGTTTTTCCTCCAAGAGTGCCCAGCACTATAGGTTTTTTTTGGAGTAAAAGTACACACGCCATTAGGTTTTAGGAGCAAAAATATCACTTCCGTTAGTTGACCGTTAACTGACCGTTAGTTGACCGTTAACCATGGTGAAATTACCCTTTTGCCCTTAACCCTTTTCTCTCTTAATTATTTTAAACTAAGGGCAAAAGGGTAATTTTACCATGGTTAACGGTCAACTAACAGAAGTGGTATTTTTGCTCCTAAAACCTAACTACGTGTGTACTTTTGCTCCAAAAAAAACATATGGTGTTGTGCGCTCCTGGAGGAAAAACATATGTGTAAAATTGCACCTTAACCCTTTGATTTATGAAGATAAATCAATGATTTGATTTATGAAGATAGATATCATATCAGATTTGATTTATGAAGATAAATTAAATCAGCTAGCTTTTAATCCGCTTTAAATAAATAGATTAGATTGAATCGATTAGACATATTTAATTTCCAATTCAATTTCAAAATTAATAAGATTGATTTTGAATATTTAATGCGGCCCATTAGGGTTATAAATACCCTTAGGTTGTAAGTAATTTGATTACACACAAGAGAATTGAAGACCCACAAAAAGAACCCTAGAAGAGATACGTGAGACAAAAGCTTAAAGGTGCTAGCACGCTGTCGTTCCTGTTAGAGTGCTATTCGGTGTAGATACACGTACAGGGAGTGGATTCGTAGAGTCGGCTCCTAGAAATTGATAGACCAATGAAGGTGTTAGCCCATGAGTTCGCAAAGCACACACACGAATTCGCATAGGTACGATTCTTAATAACTAACTCGATTTAAACGCTGTTGATAGATCCTCTTCTTGGGATTCGTAATTTATTGGTTCAATTTCATTCCACTGTGTACAAATCCCAAAAAAAATCAATCTATCCTGGCTTCACACATTCCTAAGTAGGGAAGCATAATCCAAGTTGATTCGGGGTCCCGCATGAAGGAATTCGTCAACCCGTGTCTCAACTGCATCTATCTGAGCCCCAAAATCCTTCAAGATGGTCTAGACGCTTTAGCCGAGTCTACTATAGCCTCCTATAGTCACAACCTAATTACTACCTTGATCTTTGCATCTGGCACCGGGGACCCTTTCGTTTTCATGCCGGACACACTTTCCAGTTTACCAACCTTTTCTTCAAGTAATAGCTTCCTAGATTCAAGTATGCTATATTCACTTTCTGATTTGATCTCTTTATTATAAGTATCATGGGTTCAAATTCTTCGCACCTTGGTGAGGGATCGTATTCTGGGAAGTTGGGTTCTGCATGTCCCTAAAAAATTTTAGTGAACAAGTATCCATGGGTAACCAATGAAGTGCTCACCACGTTATTAACCATGACAGCGGCTGACATCGCTAGGCTTTTCATCGGCCATCCTAACAACTATGCCCTTTCTCCTCCTAACCAGGATGAGCTTGTGTGCTCGTGCCAGGGAGAGACAAACCCATCTTTTATATTCTTCTATTAGGATTTGATTACCCAACTCAGTATTCGCTTCCCATTTAATGAATTTCAAATTGATATTTTGAACCATCTATACTTAGCACCTACATAACTTCACCCCAATAGTTGGGGTTTCATTATAGCTTTCGAGCGCTTCTATAGGCTGCTAGGTCTATCTTGTAGTATTCCTCTTTTCTTTTCTTTTTTTACCATCCAAATAGCTTGGATAGTAGGGAGTCCCTCAATAAAAAGGGTTGGACGATAATTCAGGGTGCCCCCAACAAAATTTTTTTTGCGTGTACATTGATTCTTTCAAAAATTTTAAATCCAAATTTTCCAAGGTTGTTGCCGAATCCAGAAAGCAGCCTTGGTTCCTTAAATCCCTAGAATCCAAAGATGTCATGGGAAAATTTCCATTATATTAGACCCGCAACCATCACGACTTCACTCCTTCCACCTACTGCTTAAAGGAAGAGGAATTAGACGATTACGATGCCAACTCAGTAATATCGTTAAATAATTATGTCAACAAGCATGGCCCCGTTGACATGGCTCGTTCATGTCCTAGTCTCCAACTGAGTTGGTTCCGGCACCAAGTATGGTATCTTCAATGTGTTTATATTTGTCGGATTGGTTCCCATAATGTGTATTTAACTTTTTGTTTTCTCATCTTGCAAATCCAAGTATGGGGAAGCAGCCTTCATATGTTGTTATGCTAAGTCGTAGCAAGTCGGTGTCAGGTACAGAAAGGAGCAAGAAAAGACCTGTTGCTGAATACGGAAAATCTGGAGTAGAAATGAGCAGCAAATAGACCCCATATAAGCGGTCCAAAGCCGGCTAAGACATCTCGGCCCAACAATCCAAGGAGGCCCCGTCTTCTGTTGTTGAAGGCCCTATACAACAAGTTGCTTCAACTTCTCCTCCTCCTCCTCTGTCAACTGAACTCTCTCGCGAGTTGGTTTGGAAAAGCAGGGTAATCAAAGAGCTTAGTATCGCCATTCGTCCCCCCAGGCGCTATTATTAGGTTGTTCCTTTCTCAAATGTCGAGATGCGAGAAATTGAGTTGAACGCTATAAAGACCGCAAGACTAGCCCTAGCTTTGGTATCGATGAAAAAAAAATATTCCATAACCTTTACAAAGTTAAGGTGGATCAAAGTGGAGAAATATAAGGCTCTCGAGCAAAAACACGAAGCTCTTGAGGAACTGCAAATGGCCAAGGCTGAAAAGGACAAGGCCTATGGAGCTGGCGAAGGAGAACTCAGATCTTCTCGTTCTTAGGAGACTCATGTTTCTAATATACAAGCGTCGAAGCATTTATAGACGATGCATGAGGATACAAAAGTTGAGTTGAAGTATACTAAGGGTTCCCCTTAAAGCTGCTAATGCCGAGTGAAATTGGAAGAAATCACCAAGAGGGGGTGAATTGGGGATTTTAAAAATTCTTTTCAACTCTTAAAAATGAAGCTTAAGAAATGGATAATAAAAGAGTAGAAAAAGAAAAGCTTAGACACACAGAATTTATACTGGTTCGGTCTCAACCTTGACCTACGTCCAGTCCCCAGATACCTTCTGGGTGTTTCCACTAATTCAACAGATTTTCAATTACAACAATGAAGACCGAACACAATCCTAATCACCTAGGACTTGCTCCCCCTTACACTTTGTGATTGAACAACCCGTGGTTCCACAACCTTGAGTTCTCACAAACAAATGCTTTCAAAAATTTACAAACTCTCACAAGAGTAGATAAGGATAAACACTGAAGAACAAGTTGAAAATACCAATACAGACTCAAATTTCAAAGTATAATCAAGATAGCTTCGTTGTGTGTCTTTTGCTTTGAGTCTTCACAGCCTTTTATAGACTAAATGGATGAGCTAGCCGTTGCAATTCTTTTTCTAATGTTCAGCTGCAATTCTGGAAAAATGGCAGTTGCATATTTTGCTCTGTTCTTTGAATTCTTAGCTGGAATTTTGGAATTTAGTTGTGGCAGAAGGTCTTCCAGATTTTCAGTCATTCTATGATCGTAATTTGACCGTTTAGAGTGATCCTGAAGTGTTGCAACGGTCTGAACTGAGCATCTGGGATAAGGGAGAAAGATCAGCCCTGTTCTTGGTTCTTCATTTAATGCACTTATCCTGGATCTTGATCTCACCTTGATCTTAGCTAAACTTATCTGAAAAATACTCAAAACTTCATCAAAGACATTAGAAACAATAATATCATATGATAAAATAATTTTAGATTGACCCATTAAGATTTCGCAGATCAACAACATTTGATTTTTCAAAATCCCCGATGCAAACTCGAGTTTGTTCTTCCAGACTCGAGTTTGGGGTTCATCCAGAAAGCATGTCTGTTGATTAGAGGTCTAAACTTGCAGTCTGTAAAAGCTAACTCGAGTTTGGCTTTTACAGAGAGAACTATCGGGCTTTGGACTTGGCATGGAATTTTGGTCTTGCTCCTAGACTCGAGTCAATTAGTGACTGACTCGAGTTTGGGTCTATGTTTGAAGAACAAGCCTAAGTTCGTGATTTTCCTGACTGGAGTTTAGGAGACAGACTGGAGTTTTGGAAAGATGGTAGAAATTCGAGTGTTTCTCTATTTGTCATAAACTCGAGTTTACAGTGACAGACTCAAGTTTATGTTTGAGCTGAAACTATTCAAATCTTTCTGTTTGGTCTAGACTGGAGTTTGTAACTCTAGACTGGAGTTTATAACTTGGCCTAGAATTCGAGTGTCTTTCTGTTTGGTCTAGACTGGAGTTTAGGAATCCAGACTCGAGTTTGTCTTGCTTGGAATTCTGAGTGCTCTCTGTATCTTCCAAACTTCAGGTTTGGTTTTGCAAACTGGAGTTTGGCTCGTTGTGAAAATTTCTGATTACTTTCTGTAACTCCTCATACTCGAGTTAGTCCAAGTAGACTCGAGTTTGGCTTTCTTCACAAAAGTAAGCAGCTTTCTGTCAACCCTCAAACTCGAGTTTACATACCCAAACTCGAGTTTGCCTTTGACAGTGAGATTTTCATATTGCCAAAAACAAACTTCATATCAAGTTTACAATTGCTAGTTATCATCAAAATACATTGAGAACTAACATCGAGGTCTCAAATTACGCAGCCGTGATGCATTGCGGAGAGTGCTTTCAACAATGTCGTAGAGCAAATCCGGCTATTTAACCCCGGTGTTGTACTGCATGTCTTTGGGTTGCATTACAAGTCTTATGTTTACAATGATAAACTTATCCCACCCACTTTATCTCCCTGTTGTGATTTTGCATCATGATTAGATAGAGGTCAAGGTGAGAAGGGGGAGAAGAGGTCAATCCTACTGGCCCGGCTAGAGAAGTAGTGGGTGTGGAGGCTCAACTGGAAGCTCGACCGGTGTCTTGAGGTTGCCACTAACAATAACCTCACACCCTTTTGCTTTACTTTCTATGACAAACCTAAGGATGCCATATCAAGTCTTAAAGAGCTAGGTTTCCGGTTTGACTTGTGTTGTTGTGCTTGGGGTACTAAAGCCCCTACTTGCTTTTGTAACAATCTTTCTTGGGTTATTACCCGGTTTATTTTTTTTGTTTGTAACTACTGTGTAGTTGAAAGATTCAAAAATCAATGAAAATTTATTCATTTGACCAATACAAATATATCTTCAAGCTTAAATATGATAATAAATTAATAATATGAACTTAAACATAGTTTAAGAGTTCTATCTAATGACTAGGCCGAAGTCAATAATATATTATGCAGAGTCTGTTTGAATATCCTTCTGGTATAATGAACCAGGTATCATATTTGCGAAGATTAGATCTTGGCATTACGTTCCAATTTACTGAACCATAAACTAATCCGGAATAACGGCGATCTGTCACATATTCAAATTCAACTTTTAACAAATTTTTCAAATATTTCAACCTGATCAGTGTTATCATGATAATTCACCTCATTATCCTGGAATATACTTTGATGCATCACAACTACAAAGGCTTGTCGTTAGACCTTCACTGCATTCAAAGTTAGGTTCATTTACCTTGGCTTCATTCATTCATTCATAATTGGCACAATTTGAACAATTCAAATCAGGATGCTCAACTAAGAATTTCATTTATTTCATAATGAATTTGCTGACATAGTCGTCTTTAAACAATACTAAAAAAAGGAAGATTATGCTAAAAGTAAAACAAATTTTACATAGAAATCAGTATTTAATTGTAATATGCTCGGTTTATCTAGGTTCTATGACAAGAATTTAACATGGAACTCAGTATTTAATTGTAATACACTCTCAATTTATCCATGTTTCATGTTTTTTTATTAACTTCTTCTATAGTGTCTCCAACGTGTAAGCTCCTTCGCTGAGCTTGTCTTTAATCCGATATGGGCCTTCCCAATTTACGACGAGCTTTCCGTCTCTAGCATTTTTATTTCCCACGTCAGCTCTTTAAAGCACCAAGTCACCTCTTTCAAATGATCGAGGTTTTACCTTCTTATTATAGTTGGCGGGAATAAGTTGTTTGGTGGTCATATCTCGATAGTGTGCCGTGACTCAGACTTCATCTATAAAGTCTAGCTATACCACCAAAGCCTCATTATCCTTTTTCTCACTCTCTTTAAGAATCTTCATTCTCTTCCACGAAGGCTGCCCTGTCTCAACCAGGATCATAAGCTCACATCCACATGTTAACCTGAATGAAGTTTCCCTGGTTGACATTTGAGCACTAGTCTTGTAGCTCTGCAAGACAAAGTATAGCTACTCAACCTAGCTGGACTTTACATCCTCCATCCACTCCCCCAATCCATCAAAAATTACTTTGTTCACTAATTTTGCTTGCTCATTCCACTGAAGATGCTCCACAGAAGCGAATTGATGCTTGATGTGGAAACCAGACATCATTCCTTGGAACCTTTTATCCATGAACTGGGCTCCATTATCCATCAAAACCTCAACTGGGATTCCAAATATGGAAATTATATTTCTTTCGAAGAGCCTTGATATCTGAGCAAAGGTTATTGTCGTAACTGAAAATTTAGCCTTGATCCATTTGATAAAATAATCGACAGCTACAATGAGCTTTCGCAAATATCCTGGAGCTGCCTTAAATTATCTGAGTAGATCCATCCCGTACTTGAAAAAGGATCATAGGGCTGAGATAGACTATAATGCAGCTAAGAGGACCAAAGTATTCTGGTGTGTTTCTAACAACTGCCACATTTTTTGACATAATCCTTCGAATCTGCCTCCATCGTTAGCTAGTAATACCCTGATCTTAAAGCTTTCCTAGCCAAAAAGCCTTGGCTCCCATGTGTTGGCCATTTATTCCTTCATGTATCTTAGCCAAGATGTACTTAGCCTCTCCTGAGCTCAAACATTTCAACATTGGAGAGTGCAGACCTTACAGGTATAATTGATCTTCTAAACCTGTAAGCATGGCTGCAACTCGAACCAATCGCTTAACCTCAACTGAATCATTAGGAAGGACTCATTTTTCCAAGTAATCAATAGTTGGTCTTCTCCAATCTGTCATTGCTAAGATAACCATGAAACAACTTGGCTCTAATAAACTTTGCTAGATCACGGTTCTGTGGTTACCAAGGCTCTTCTTACTTGCCAATTTTGACAAGATGGTAGCTCTAGTGTTCTTCCCTCTAGGAATGTGGGTAATGATCACCTTGTAGAACTCGGACATAACTTCTTTCACTTTACTTAGCTATTTAACCAGCAAAGGACCCTTAGCTTGATATGTTCCTTCAATTTGTGCTATAACAAGTTGAGAGTTGATTAAAACATGGACCTTTATAACTCCATTTTCCTTCGCTTGAAGTAGCCCAGCTAGAATTACTTCATACTTTGCTTGATTATTCGATGTCAAAAATTTCAGTTGCAAGGAATGCTCTATTGACACTCCTTATGGGCTTTTAATGATGATCTTAGCTCCGCTTCCTTTTACATTTGACGAGCCATCCACATAAACTTTACAAGTATCCACATCTCCATTATCCCCTTTATTAGCCGGGGTTAATTCCATGACAAAGTTGGCTAATGCTTGCGACTTAATCGTTTGCTGAGCTTCATAGATGATATCAAATTCAGATAGCTCAATGGCCCAGTTAATCATCCTTTCGGCCAAGTCCAGCTTATGGAACACTTGTCAGATTGGTTGACTAGTTCCAACCACAATTTGATGTCCTTAAAAATAAGGATGAAGTCTTCTTGATGTGGAGAGTAATGTAAATGTCATTTTTTTCAAACTTTTGATGCTTCAATTCCAAACCTTGTAGGGCCTGACTTAAGAAATAGATCGGCGCCTAGCCATCTTATGTTTCTCTGACCAATACCGCACTCACTGCTTCTTCCCCCATGGAAAAATATAAGATTAGGATATCTCCGAGTTTCGGCTTAAACAAGACTAAATGAGCAACTAGACAATTCTTCAATCTTTCGAACGTGGCTTCACACTCTGGGTTCCAACCTCCTTGAGCCTCATTCTTTAGTAATTTGAAGAAGGGAAGAGCACTTTCTGCCTATTTAGGCAAAAATCCGGTCAATGCCGCCAATCTTCTCGTTAACTGCTAAACTTCTTTCTTGCTTTTGGGGGCTTTCATGTCCAACACAACCTTACATTGGCCTCGATTCCTCTGTTCATTAACAAGAATCTTAGAAACTTGCCAACCAGCACTCCAAATGCACATTTAGCCGGGTTCATCGAATTCAGTATGCTCTCAGCTTCTCAAAAGTTTGCTCCAAATCTTGTACATGCTTCACCGGGTTAGTCAACTTAACAGTCATATCATTAATGTAGACTTCTACATTTTTACCCAACTGGTATCCTAACACTCTGTTCATCGTCCTTTGATACGTGGCCCTAGCATTCTTCAACCTGAAGGGCGTCACATTATAACATTAGTTAGCCTTCTCAGAGATAAAGGTCATCTTATCTTGGTCTGCTAGATGCATGGTTATCTAATTATAGCCAGAGTAAGCATCCATGAAGGATATCAATTGAAATCCTAAAGAGTTGTCAAGTAGCTGGTCGATGTTGGACATTAGATAAGAGTCCTTGAGACACACCTTATTCAAGTTAGTATAGTCTGTGCATACTCTCCACTCTCCACTTGGTTTCTTCATTATAACCATATTGGACAACCAAGTAGCATATTGTACTTCTCTTATAAACCTGGCATCTAGCAATTCCTTTACATGTTCTTCCAAAGACTGCCACCTCTCTAGGCCAAGTTTCCTTTTCTTCTGTGCCACAGGGACTGATCACGGGTAAACTGCCAATTTATGGCAACAAAATTTAGGATCAATCTCGAGTATTTCTAATGATCTTCGGGCAAAAACATCCTAGTTCTTCCTTAAGAAATTTTCCAATCCAGGTCTCACCTCTTAGTTCATCATCTTGCTAATTTTTGTGACTTGCGAAGGCTTATCACCCAACACAAGATCCTCCAAATCTTCATCTAGCTCTGGCCTTAGGATCTCAGTTTCTTCTCGCATGTCGAGCTCTACCATATTTATTGGTTTTGTTCGTTAACCCCCTTTTCCCTTGCTCTCTCTCCTATCTCATTCGCGAACCTGAGGTAGAGAGGAAGGTCCGCCTTCACCTTCTTTGACCATCTTAAAGTAGTATTGCCAAGATTCTTTATGATCTCCACTAATGGTAACAACTTTGTTCTTGCCACTCACAATCTTCAACTTCTGATGCTTAATGGAAACAACATATCCCACATATGAATAGTTGGCCTCCCTAATATTATATTATATGGGGATAGAAAGTCGGCAATGATAAACCTTACTCGTTCTAATTTGAACACTTCCCTTGTTCCTAGAGTTAATCTGAGATCGATGTACCCCTTGGGAAGAGTGTGTTCCCCGCTAAACCCTTTAAGAGTAGTTTTACACAGCTTCAGATCTTCTTGATCAAGGTTCATCCTCTTGAAGGCATCTCATAGGATAATTTTGTAAAACTTCCAGTGTCTATAAATATCTTCTTTACTCGGAAATTTACCAAGGTCTTCATGACCACCAAACCATCTTCATGGCCAGGGACTACGTCTTCCAAATCTTCTTTAATAAAACATAGGAGAGGAGGTTGCCGCTTACTAGAGTCTTTGTTAAACTTCAGGTGATTTCTTATAGAAAGGGCCTCCCTTAAATACTTTCTCCTTTGGCTCACTGTATCTCCCCCTCCTCGAAGAGCTCCGCTGATAATGTTGCATTCAAACTCAGCAACTTGGAATTCATCATCATTGTTGTTTGGCTTCCGCTTGTCATCTCTTCTCTTCTTTCCAAGAGTTGGGCTCTTACTGTGTCTTCCCAGGTTGTGCTTATTATTTTTCCAACCCTGGGCTTTTATAACGTATTGATGTAATTAACACTCTTGAATAAATTTTTCATTAGCATCCCGAAGATCCTAGCATTAGTCAATAGTATGTCCCGATCCATTGTGAAATTCCCAAAATCGGGATTGATCTGTGCCTAACTATTATAAAGCGGTCGAGGTCGGTCTACTTTCTTCATCTTGGTCAATGCTACCTCCCTCCAAATTTGAGATCGGGAATGTTTAGAGGAGTATATTTTTCATATTTGCCTTCGTACTTTTCGGCCCAAAATTTGCGATCTAGGTTCCTTCCATGGAAATCTTGTTTTTGGCTTCCCAGCTACTCCTTTCCTTTCTTGGAGAGTTAGCTATCTCTATTTGCTCCAATTCCAGATATCTCTTTGATCGAATTCTGAACTACACTAAGGTCTTAACGAGATCCTTAAAAATCAACTTCATCGCCCAAGATGAACCTTCCAAGCCAGCCACAATCAAGTGCACATGTACATTTTCTTGTAGTGCATGTACTTGTAAAGTGGCCTCTTTAAAGCGGTCCAAATACTTTTGGAGCATCTTCCCTAGTTGTTGCTTAATCTTGCAAGAGCAAACTTGGACTTTGGTTGTTTTTTGCTTGTTGCAAAATTCAGTTCGAACCGATCTCCTAAATCTTCAAACCATGTTAGCGCAGCTCTCGTTAAGGTTGTAGCAAAAATCCAGGAAATAAGGGGCTCATAACTCCTCTTACGAACATATTCCTGTCGAAAGCATCAAGGTGGGCTCGTGGATCTTGACTTCCATTGTACTTTAGCAAAGAGGTCAAATCAAAATCTTCAGGGAAAGGAGCACCCACAATCTTGTCAATTCGCATAAATCTTGGTTCCTTAATTAGAGGAGGATTAGTAGCATTCTGATTCTCAAACGCTCCTCTAGTAGCTGCATTATTTTGACGTCCTCTTGTCTCTAGAAGTGGTTGTACCGCTCCATCTCCTCCATCCGCCTTAACATCGAACCCCAAGTGGTTTGCAGAAGGTGAATGTTTGGGTTCCTGATAGGAACCTGCTGAGAAGGGTCTTGCTACTGGACTTGCTGGATCACCATATTCTGAGGATTCACCGTAGGCACTAAAGAGGAAGTCGTGTCTAATACGTCTTCGACATACACTGCATCATAATCTGGAACGCCCTTAGGTTGCTAGTGAACTTCGTCTTGCTGCTCTCGGTTTGGCCATGGTGGATTTGCAAGCAACTACTTATGCATGGGCATATGACTGTTCTAGTATTGACCATTTTTTGTCGCAAGAATCAAAATTTACTGAGTCCCCATAGACAACACCAATGTTCTGTATAAGAAAAAGAATCAAAATTTACCGAGTCCCCACGAACAATCCAATGTTCTATATAAGAACAACGATGTCTAATCCTATTGGACTAGTAGGTTGATATTGGATCAATATGGATCTCTCCCAGATATCTATGGATTAGAAGTCAGTGAGTATTTCAAATGACTGTTCAAAAAGAGGTGGTGTGTGTGCACGATGACAACAGAATAGTAAATAGAGAGAGAGTCAAGAGTGTCATACCTTAGGGTTTACCTCTTACTTATAGAGTTTTACATGTAAGGTTTAGACTCAAGGACCCTATGCGCCTTATAGCCCAAGTGTTGTTAGCCGTCACACCTAAGTCAAGATCATTAATTAGGATCTTCCTTGATTATAGCCTTAATTGTAGGTTAGTTAGGATCTTCCTTCATTATAGGTGGATTCTGATGCAGTTTGCCCCTTATTCAGTCGCACCATGAATGGGCCTCATAAATAGGTTCGTAACAAATACCATATGATTAAAATTAAAGTACATTTTGCGTAAATTTTGAGTTAGTTGCACATCATATCACCTCCCTAGTATTTAAAGGTTTAAATTAAAAATCTTGATGTTTCATGCTTTGGTTATCAACCGGCCTACAGTAAAAATTGACGATAAAGTTAATGATATTTGTCATGTTATGCTAGTGTTTTTTTTTTTTTTTGGGGGGGGGGGAATTTTTTTTAATATTTTTTCATTATACTTCATGTCATCTAAAAGTAACTCTTGAGATTTTATATATAATTTAAAATAATTATAATTAATTAATTAAAAATATGAAAGATTTTAAAAACCATTTAAACATTTTATTTAAACATTTTTTTAATTAAAGAATATAAAATAATTAAATTTCCTGTAATTAAATTTCATACATTTAAGAAACTAAAATTTTAAATTTTTCTTTTATCAGTCACTTAAAACTATAACAAATTGATCAAAAAGGCATATGAAACTATAAGAATGTATAGATTAAATTATTTTCAAGTTTAAGTTATTGTTGACGTACGTTGTTTAAAGATTAATCCCTTTCACTTGACCATCATGCGAAAAAGAAGGAATTGTTTGAGGAAATTGAGCTTGTGGGAAAAATATTTACCGTATCTACTTTATATCCTTTGGAATAAATTAACGGTGGTGTTAATAGTGAAAAGGGAATTAATCTTCAACATGCATTCCCTTAAGTTCTTCAATGTACTTATTTTGTTAATACAAAAAAAGTCAAAAGATCGAAAACCAATAACCATACGTTGACGTCCACCAATAATTTTAATTTGCGCGTGTTGTCCAAGAAATTCATCAATGTTTTTTCCTTTGCCGTTATGATCGGGCACATATGTTAGAACCAACACGTATACGTACGATTTTATTAATTTTATATATTTGGAAACATGAACATACACACACGGTTTTGCTTTCATTGAAACAATGCATTTTGGCAAATTAGTGTTTTTTTTTTTCTTTTCTTTTGCCAATAGATTAAGGAAACAAATTCTTAATTCTTCTTTAAAATCATATTGTCCCTCATTCTTGTCCTCATCTTTTTTTCGCTTTGAGCAAAACATCCTCGTGCTCATCTAAAATTAGTCAATTGACTTGATCTCAATCAAATAATAAAGCAATTTTTGTTTACACATATGAGACACCATCACATTCATTGAATTAACTCGTCGTCTTCTGTTTTCTTTTTCTTTTTTCTTTTTAAATACAAGCAAACGCGAAAGCCAGAAAATTAAGAGGGAAAAAAAGGTTTACATGACGATTACAGAAATCCTGATGCTTTATCTCTCAACACTCGGCTGGCGGTAAGTTCCTTCTTTTCAAGCCACTAGACAAAGTCAACAAAATTAAACCAAACTGATTTAAAAAAATGTGTTGGGTTCAGCTCTCTATGTAGAGAAAGATCCCATATTGATACCCATTTGTGTTTCATTAATTAAAGCAGTGATGGGCTAGGGTTAGGTCTTATATTTAGCTATTATTTGAGAGAGAAGGGGGAAAAAGTCATTTTCGCAGTTTCAATAAATCGATGTTACCATATTTATTAACTGTTGGATCATGCTGAAAATTTATTCGTAAGTTTCGAATATTTAATGCGTGATTTTCAATAGTTGGATCGAGATTCATAACCTGGTGTAAGAGCTATTTAGTTCATATATTGAACTCTGTTGACTAAGTGTTTTTTGTCAGCTTTTTCATCATCTATTGTGAACTTATTGCTTTGCTGTTTTGACTTGTTGTACACTTGATTGAGACTCTTTGGTACAATATTTTGTTTATAGATAGTGGAGTTGAACCTTTTTTTTTTTTTTTTGTCTAGATCGCCCATGAGTTTTACATTGAGGGGTTTTTACGTTAATAACTTTAGTGTCTTTTATTGCTATAGCGCAGATTAATTTTCTATCATATATTTGTTTGAATGTTTTCTTAGAGATTCTTGCTGGTCATGAAAATTTATTTCCTTCAAGCCATTTGATAAAATCAATTACTCAGATTTTAATTTGAATTAGAGATAATAGCATTTTGTGCCACAATCAAGGGCCTGGGCGTTTTTTTTTTTTTTTTTGTATAAAGTACGATTTGTGAAAGGTTGTACAAAGAGTGTAGGAAAAATGCAATTTTTATTAATTGTTTTGGTTTTCCTTCCTCTGCAACTAGTTTAGTCAAAAGCGTTTTTTGGTCTACCTTTAACCTTTGCAATATTGTGACTAACTAAGAAATAAAATGAGTTAAATGGGAACCAAAATATACTTGTTGGTGATTTTCCTTTAGCTATAAATTTATTAAAATTTGTTTAAAATAAGCCACTTGTGGTTATCTTAGATGATAAAAATCCTAAAATTGAGGTGAGATATGAGTAGAGATTAATGACTCAAACAATCGTATCAAAAAAATTATATAAGATAATATTATTAATTTAAGATAACACAAAAAAATATAATTTAATTGCCATATTAATTTTAATATATAATAATTATATTGGGCTTGTTTGAGATAGCTTATAGGAGGGGCTTTTGGAGCTTATTTACTATTTCAATCAGGCTTATAGGTTTGCCTTCAATTTTTCATTTGGATGAAAAGTGTGAGGCAATCGGGTAAAAAGAAGCTTATTTGAAAAGTTTGATTTCCTAGCTTTTAAAAAGCTATAAGCTCCTTGTTTACTATTTCAATCAAATGCTGCTTTCATAGAAGCTGAACATGAGAATATTAGTGTAGAGCAAGAGTCTTCATCGATTGATTCTGCTGAGGAATCTTCAACCCAAATAAGTCATTCATCTTAATTGAAATAAATCAGATTCGTGACACAATATTAGATACCAAATTGTATCAGGTATAAGTACCTAGTTACTTATGTAATATTTATTTGATCAAATTATGTATTTTAGCATTGCCAAATTTTGTAATTTAGCATTTTAAATATTTTTGGTAATTTTAATTTTAATTTTTCACTTATAATTATCTTAAAAGTCACTTATCCATAAGTCATTCCAAACAAGCTTCAATTTCACTAAAGTTACTTATGCAACGACCAATCCAAATATAAATCACATTTCACAATCGGACTTTTACCCAATCAGACTTTGCTATGAGTCATTTTGTCCACCGGTATCCTAAACAAACCCAATATGTGCTTGAATTAATTTTAATATTACACAATATACTATTTGAACCTAATTGGAGGCCTTTTTTGGGCCTAAGTACAGGCCCATAAGGAGCTGAAGAAGCTTTTTTTTTTCTCCTTTTATATTAATTTTTTATATATACATAGGAGTTGAAGAAGCTAAACGCGTTTTACAAAATGCAAAACGCAGAATATTTTTGTTCCCCTTTTTTTATGAAAAGATTAATTATATAAACTGAAGAAGATTATATACCCAAAGTTGGTAAGTTAAAGTCTAGAAATGGTGGAATTAATAAATCATCAGTTTTATTCGAATGAGCAATTAGATTATTGAACAAATTATGTTTGTTTAACCTGCATTCCTTAGCACTCATCGAATTTTTAGATTTCTTTATATGTTTAGACTATTTTTAATAAAAAATATAATGATACAATTATGTAATGAGAAATCTTTTCCACTTGCTTGTCATAAGAAACTTTCACAGGGAAAAACAGAAAGATGATAAAATTAGAATAAAGAATATAGAGAAAAATGATATTTATTATGGAGAATCTTAAAGATTTATCATTATTTAAAAGTCTAAATTCTAAAATATAAATTTTTTATAGCTAAAAGCGGAGCTAATTACCAAGAGGGAGTGAATTGAAGATTTAAAAATTCTTTTCAAAGTGTTCTAAAACTTGAACACAAAAACAGAGCAAAACAGAGTAGAGAAGAAGTAAGACATAACAAAATTTATACTGGTTCGGTCTAACTCCTTGACCTACGTCCAGTCCCCAAACTTTCTGGGCTTTTCACTAACACTTAGAATCAGTTATACACTCTGTACTTGAAATTATCCTCTCTTTAGGATACACTCCCCTTACAAATTATACACTAATAATCCCAATCTCCAAATCTCATAACTTGAGATTCTTACAATAAATTATTTCAATAAATGAAAATTTCTCTAAGAGTTGATAAAGATAATCACTGAAATACAAAATGTATCAAAAAAATACTTTACAGTAGAAAACTGAAATAGTAGTTAGAGACTTGAATGATTTTCGTTTTCTATATCCTTGTTGTTGTGTATTCTTGAGAAGAGTTGAATACAACCTCTTATATATGAAGAGAGTATTTATTGACTATTCAATTCTTCAATGCAACCGTTGGAGATTTTGGAGTAGCTGTTGGAAACACTTTGTATTAGTTATGATTAGTTTTGATGATGTCTTATATAGATGTCATTAGTAAGAGCAAAAAGTTTGTATACTATATTTATATTCTTCATTGATTAATTCTTAAATTTAATGTAGAATCAAAGATGTGAAGTTCATCTATGAAGAATGATCAAGAAAAAGATCGATAAAGAAGTATTGAATGAGAGAAAGAAATTGAATCAAAGAAAAGTCAAATGATAAAAAATGATCAAGAGAAGAGAAGAAAGGAAAATTTTGAATTATAGAACAAGAAGGAGAAAAGAGATTTCAGAAAAAAGAAATTGAAGAATGTTCAAGAGAAGAAGAAAGAAAGAATAGAGTTGTGGAGAATGACCAAGTGAAGAGAAGAAAGAAAGAGAAGATCTTGCCAAATAGAATGGGAATATCAATATTTAAGATTAATTCAAATATAATTATAGAGAATGATCAAAAGATGAGAAAACAGAAAAAAGACACATGAGATTCTGGAAAAAGTTCACTATAGGCTCGACTTCTTGGATATTGAAGAAGGTAGAAGCTACAAGAATGATGAGCCCAAGTTAAATAATGAAAATTGATTAAGATAGAAGATGGAAAAAGAAGAACTTGCTAAAGATATCATTATTCAAGTTCTAAGATTGATCTTAAAAGTTTCCATGATCAAATGGGTCAATTTAGAGTTAAAGTCAGCAAAAATCAACTTCTGGATGAGCAAACTCGAGTCCCCAAATATTAAACTCGAGTTTACTACCTTACTGCAGTAATTTGCCTCTGGAATGCATCAAAACTCGAGTTTGGAACTTAATGAATCGAGCTTGTAGTGTTTTCAGCATCTCTGGACTAAGAAAACTCAAGTTTGCAGCGTTGATCAGCAACTCTGTTCTACTCTATTTCACGTTCAGCTTGGGTGAGATCTGGTAATTTGATGATATCTCCTAAACCAGAGATCGGATTGAGGTGAAACCAAATTTGTATAAAACTAGACATCAAATGCGTCATTTTTTCAAAGTTTCAAGCCCAAAGAAATCTATATGAGAGAGCTATGAATTTCTAAAGTTGGATCAGGAATTCACGCCACACAGCAGACCAAGCTTCAATGTTTTGAGTATAACTTACAATCTACACATCGAAATGAGCTGAAATCGGCGGCATATGATAGTAGACTCATAAGGCATTTCATCAAGACTTGATCCAACTAAAATGAAGTTCAAACCAGAGAGATATGATCTTCGAAAGTTGACTGTCAGTTCAAAACATTGCAAAAATGCTAATTAAGAACAGCCTTCATTCATCAAATCATAACGGACAAAATAGAACAAGTTTGGAGCTAATTCTTTTTGCATTGGAAAGAAGACTCAAAGAGCTATATGGGGATAAATAGTTTGCCAAATTTGGAGCTATATCAAGTTAGAGAGCAATTAATGACAAAACAACTTGGAAAACTCGAGTTTGTGAGACAAAACTCGAGTTTTGATCAGACAAAGAAGAATCTGGAGTAACGCGACAGCCTCAAAACTCGAGTTTCCAAATGCAAACTCGAGTTTACATCTTCGCTTCAGAAAAATCACCGTGTCGAAAATATCGTTTCTGATCAAGAACACCCAGATAATTACCCAAATGATTTATAATACTTCTTAACATCATTTACTCCCTCCGGTCCTAATTATAAGACATATTTAACCGATTTTGAGGAGATTAAAGAAGGGAGTTAAATTAGTTAATTTCACTCATTTTCCTAAAATGCCCTTATATATATAAAAAAAACCCCCACACATATCTACACATAAATACAAACCCCCATACCACCCAACACACACATGTATACACACATCCACACACACATATACATAAATACACAAATACACACACACACATAAGTGTATGAGTATGTATACTCACATATATAGACACACACACACACACATTTATATACATAAACACACACTCATATATATATTTATATAATGTGTGTGTATGTCTATATGTGTGTGTACATATATAAATATGTGTGTGTGTGTGTGTCTATGCATATATGTTGTGTGTGTGTGTGTGTGTGTGTGTGTGTGTGTTGGTAAATTAACGTTAACTCATTGATAAACAAATTAAAATTCAACAATTTAAGAGTTTTATTGACTGGAAAATTCTATGCACCTAAATGTATATACTTACCAAAAACTAAACACACTTGAGAGAATAAAATAGGGGTGTTTTAGGAAGAAATTGACAAAAATTTAAATTTTGTCCTATAATTAGGACCAAAACCAACTCCCAAATGTTGTCCTATAATTAGGACTGGAGGGAGTATATCATTTGTGTACATATTTCAAATGATCAAATGAAGGATTACATGAGATTCATATGCTGAGCTGTAAAGTCAAAAGGCACATCTAACGGCTATATTTCCAACAGCTATATTTTCTACCGGCTACTGTTCACAACGGTCATATTCTCAACATTCAAATCATCTTCATCTATAAGTAGAGCCACATTCAAAACGCAAAAAGACGATGACAAGATATTATGCTATCAAAATGCCAATATTTTGAATCCAATGTTCATCTCATACACACTCTGTTTTTAATGTTTACATAGATTATCACTTAGAGAGTGAAATTATTTCTATTGTACTTCAATAATTATCCATTCACTTCTTTGAGAAAAGATTCATTGTAAAATCATATTTTCTGAGGGATACTCAAGATTGGGAGATCTTGGGAGGGAAATTGAGTGTCTTACAGTGTGTAAGGGGAAGAATCTCATGAGAGATTTAACTTCACAAGTACCTGTGTTAACTTGTGGGTTTGTAAAAGGCTTCTCTTGTGCCCGGATAAACAAAAGAGTAGTGGATTGAAAATCTCAAGTAGAGCTTGAGGACTAGACGTAAGTCAAGGATTGGGTCAAACCAGTATAAATCTTAGTTTGCACATTCTCTTCCTTAATCTCTTATATTTCCAGTATATATGTTTGAATAATCGTCTATAACTTTATAACTCTTTACTGTCATACAAACTGATTTTACCAAAACGCAAAAAGGTTTTTAGTATTCCTAAGTTTTTATCTTCACCCAATTCACCTCCCCTCTTGGGTTTAGTCAAGTCTTACACTTTGGTCTTCTTCTCTTTCTAACCTTCAATTGGATCAGCTGCACAGAAGTTTATGGTTGACTTATCTTGAAATAAATATGTTGGAAGAGCAACTTCTTGATATGGAAATAAAACATTAATCCCTTTGCAATGTGTGTAGAATGACTGTCCAAAAAAATGCAACATTCTGGACTTGCAATAAATGTCCTGACATTGCTTTTGCTTTTTGACTAAGCCTTCATTTAATATTCTTTAAACCATTTGAAACTCACTAACAAACTTATTAAACATAATTAGGAACAATAATGAGTGATGTTAAAAAATATTGAAATCAAACATGAAGATTTCACAAATTCGAGTAATTTAATTTTCAAACTGAGCGATAGAAACTTAAGTTGATTTATTCAAACTAGAGTTTATAACTTTGCTTCAGAAGACTAAACTGGAGTTTCCAAACTCTGAGTCAAGTTTAGTTCTTCTAGAGAAGAACATTGTGATTTGAGCATTGAAGCACAATATGAATGCATGAGCAAACTCAAGTCGATTAGTGACTAACTCGAGTTTTGGACTTATGCTAAGAAAATAAGTTTAAATCCACGAAGCTTAAAACTGGAGTTTTCAAATTACAGAAATATAGCATACCTCTCTGCTTGGCTGAAACTCAGGTTTTAGGAAATCCAACTCGAGTTTCCTTTGAAATTGTAAATCTTTGAAAACTCTTTGTCAATCCAAAACTCGAGTTTACAAAGTTAAACTTGAGTTTTCTCAAAATTTAGAAAACTTAGAAAAACTTATTGGCCAAGTGCAAACTAGAGTTTGTCATATCAAACTGGCGTTTGCTCAGGATGAAAAACATTAAGCCTCTCGGGCAAACACAAACTAGAGTTTCTGAAAACTCAACTCAAGTTTGGTCAAGTTCACAAATTCTTGAAAACTCTCTCAGAGACATAAACTTGAGTTTGCAGAAGCAAACTGGAGTTTGTCATATTTCATAAAATATTAAAGGTTCTCTGTTTGATGCAAACTCGAGTTAGTACAACTAAACTCGAGTTTGTCTTAATGTAAAAAAAACTTTGAGTAGTCTTTGTATCTCACAAACTCAAGTTAGTCTACACAAATTGGAGTTTGTCTTGGTTCATAAAAATTGATCTACTCTGTCAAGTCAAAACTCAAGTTTTACATCCAAAACTTAAGTTTTCCTTTGACAGTAAGTTTTTCAACTTACCAAAGACAAACTTCATCTTGAATTTATATTTGTCAGTTATTATCAAAACACATAGAGAACTAACAATAGCTACAAAAATTGAAAGAATAGAAGAGGACATACTTATAAAATATTTTATAACCTTTATGTTAGTATATAGTAGATTGATAGATGATGATGAATGAATTGAGTGATTTAAAAATAAAACATTTTTTTAGGCATATGGTCTTCATATTAAAAGAAACCCTATTTGGGGCATTGTTGAACGGGAGCACATTTTGTGCTTATTGCCAACATACATTGTTAAATTGATTTTGAATTGTTCAAATTTAATTTAATTTAATGTTTATATTTTAAATAACCTTTTATTTTAATATATATGTAAAATTTAAAATAAAGATAATTTTATGACTATCACTTCTCACTAAAATAAATTTGATGAGTAATAAGTTGCCCATCATTGTGATAAGCACCGAATGCAAACCTATTATCAGACACCAAATGTGAGCACCTCTTCTAAGGGAAATTCAAACCTTAATCCGCCTTGCTATAAAAGACTAGCCCCTTCCATTAGACCAAACCTTCATTGGTAAAAATTTAAAAAAAAAATATACTCAAGTAAATAAAAATTTAAATAGGTATGAGAAGAAATATTTCCAGCAGGCTTCAATTCAAATGATGAAAATCGTGGAGAAGAGACAACTTGAAGAATTAATATTGCCCCAGTTCGACCTTTTCACTAACCTACATCCATCTCCAAGATTTGAATGGGTCTCTAGACAATCCCATAAGTTTCACATTGGTACTTGTGAAGCCCATCCCCCGTGAGTAAGAACCTAGGCTTGCAAGCAAATTTACCCTAGAAGTTTTCACTGATGAGCAATGTTGCCTTGAAAGTTTTTCTTGTCTCTATGTTACTCGAAAGTTTTAAAATGTAGTAATGTTGCCCATTTTTGTAAAAAAATTAATGATCCACGTCAATTTTTTTACGGTCAACATTAGTGTTTTAACGGAATAGGGCAAAATTATTACATTTTGAAACTTTCAAGGCAGTATTGAGACAAAAAAAAATCAGGGTAATATTGCTCTGAGTTTATACTTCTTAGACGAATTTACTACTTAACCTGAGAGCCTATCCCCTCAAGTTTCACATAGGTGCTTGAGAACATAATTCCGAAGTTTCCATATGGTATAATTTAGAACCTAATATACTCGCTAGTTGTAACTTTCTAATCTCTTAAAGTCTCACTGCCTTGAGAGGGTTTTCAAGTTAATGAAAATTACAAGTAATAGGGGCTCTCTCTACGGAATTGAATGCTACTTATTACTAAAGTACAAGAGAGTAGCTCAAAGCAATGAGTACAACAAAGTATGAACAAAATAATTCAAAAATGTATGGATTAAATGATTTTCAAGTTTAAGTTATTGTTGACGTACGTTGTTTAAGGATCAATCCCTTTCACTTGATCACTACGCAAAAACAAAGGAATTGTTTGAGGAATTTGAGGTTGTGGGAAAAATATTTACCATATCTACTTCATATAATTTGGAATAAATCAACGGTGGTATTAATAGTTAAAAGGGAATTAATCTTCAACACATGTTCCCTTAAGTTCTTCAATGTACTTATTTTGTTAATACAAAAAAGTCAAAAGATCGAAAACCAATAACCATACGTTGACGTCCACCAATAATTTTAATTTGCGCGTGTTGTCCAAGTAATTCATCCATGTTTTTTCCTTTGCCGTTATGATCGGGCACAAATGTTAGAACCAACACGTATACGTACGATTTTATTAATTTTATATATTTGGAAACATGAACATACACACACGGTTTTGCTTTCATTGAAACAATGCATTTTGGCTAATTACTCCCTCCGGTCTTAATTATAGGACAACATTTGAGAGTTGGTTTTGGTCCTAATTATAGGACAAAATTTTAGTTTTTGCCAATTTTTTTCCTAAACTACCCCTATTTTATTCTCTCAAATGTGTTTAGTTTTTAGTGAGTATATACATGTGAGTGCAAAAACTTTTTCAGTCAATATAGTTGCTCGATCAATAAATTAAAATCTAATAATATAAAAGTTATATTGACTGAAAAAATATATATATATATATATATATATATATATATATAATAGACACACACATATTTAAGTACACACACGTGCCCACGCACACACACACATACTTATATAAATATGTGTAATATATATATAATGTGTGTATTTATGTGTTGGTGTCTATATATGTGTGTGTGCACACACAACATACACATATATATCTATGCATATGTGTATACTTATATAAATATGTGTGTGCGTGTGTCTATATATATATTTTGTATGTGTGTTTATGTGTTGGCGTCTATATATGTGTGTACATACACAACATACATATATATATCTATGCATGTGTGTGTGTGTGTGTGTTTATATATGTACACACACTTATACATACATACATAAAAATATACACATATATATATCAATCTATTTGTGTGTGTATTTATGTATGTGTGTGTATCTGTGGAGGTGTATTTGTGTAAATATATGTATATATTAAAATTTATATAAGGGTATTTTAGGAAGATAAGTAAAATTAACTAATTTAACTTCTCTCCTTAATCTCTCCAAAATCGGTTAAATATGTTCTATAATTAGGACCGGAAGGAGTAGTGTTTTTTTTTTTCCTTTTCTTTTGCCAATAGATTAAGGAAACAAATTCTTAATTCTACTTTAAAATCATATTGTCCCTCATTCTTGTCCCCATCTTTTTTTCGCTTTGAGCAAAACATCCTCGTGCTCATCTAAAATTAGTCAATTGACATGATCTCGATCAAATAATGCAATGTTTGCTTAGAAATATAAGACACCAGCACATGCATTGAATTAACTCGTCGTCTTCTGTGTTTTTTTTTTTTTAATACAAGCAAACGCGAAAGCCAGAAAATTAAGAGAGAAAAAAAGGTTTATATGACAATTACAGAAATCCTGATGCTTTATCTCTCAACACTCGTTGGCGGTAAGTTCCTTCTTTTCAAGCCACTAGACAAAGTCAACAAAATTAAACCAAACTGAAAAAAAAAAAAAAAAATTGCGTTGGGTTCAATAAGTATTGAGAGAAGGGAGTCAATTTCTCAGTCTCAATAAATCGCTGTTACCATATTTATTAACTGTTGGATCATGCTGAAAATTTATTAGTAAATTTAGAACATTTAATGCGTCATTTTCAATAGTTGGATCGATATTCATTATTGGTGTAAGAGCTATTCAGCTCTTATTGAACTCTGTTGACTAAGTGGTTTTTTTTCTTTTCAGCTTTTTCATCATCTATTGTGAGCTTATTTCTTTGGTGTTTTGACTTGTTTGCCGTTGTTTTTACACTTGATCAAGACTCTTTGGTACATATTTTTATTATATATAGTGGAGTTGATTTTTTTTTTTTTTTTTTGGTCTGGATCACCCATGATTTTTATATTGAGAGGATTTTTAGGTTAATAATTTTAGTATCTCTTATTGCTATAGTGCTGCTTAATTTTATATCATATATTTGTTTGAATGTTTTCTTAGAGATTCTTGCCGGTCAGGCGGTCATGAAAATTTATTTCCGCTGTATATGGCTTAAATTGTTTATTGGCATCATCAAATTGAAAGCATAATTCTCGAGAAGTGAAAATTTTAAATGCATTAATTCTTATATATATAGTCATTTGTCTTAATTAATTTGACTGTTTAGAGGAGATTTGATCAACTGGCACAATTGGTCTAATGGATCAAATAGTTAAAGAATCAAATTTCCTTCAAGCCATTTGATAAAATCAATTACTCAGATTTTAATTTGAATTAGAGATAATAGCATTTTGTGCCACAATCAAGGGCATGGCGTTTTTCTTTAATTTTTTTTTATAAAGTACTATTTGTGAAAGGTTGTAGAAAGAGTATAGGAAAAATGCAACTTTTATTTTTTTTTATTTTTTATTTTTTGCTTCCTCTGCAACTAGTTTAGTCAAAAGCTTTTTTTGTCTACCTTTATCATTTGCAATATTGTGACTAGCTAAGGAAAAAAAAAATGAGTTAAATGGGAATCAAAATTTATCAAAATTTGTATAAAATAAGCCTTAGATGATAAAAATCATAAAATTGAGGTGAGATGTGAGTAGAGATTGATGACTTAAACATTCGTATCAAAAAAATTATAAATATAACATAAAAAAATATGATTTAACTATCATATTAATTTTGACATATAATACTTATATTATTATTTTAATATAATTACCAGAATTTATTGAGTTAATCTCTATATCAAAAATACAATTATAAAAGACAATGTACTTGAATTAATTTTAATATTATTTTTTATAATAACTAATTTTAATATTATACAATATAGTATTTGAACCTAAGTGGAGGCCTTTTTTGGGCCTAGGTACAGGCCCATAAGGAGATGAAAAAGCTTGTTTATATATATATACACATAAGAGTTGAAGAAGCTGAACGTGTTTTAAAAAATGCAAAATGCAGAATATTTTTGTTCCCCTTTTTTATGAAAAGATTAATTATATAAACTGAAGAAGATTATATAACCAAAGTTAGTGAGTTAAAGTTCAGGAATTGTGGAATTAATAAAACATCAGTTTTATTCGAATGAGCAATGAGACTATTGAACAAATTCTTCTTACATGTTTGTTTAACCTGCATTCCTTAGCCAGTCAACAATTTTTTAGATTTCTTTTTATGTTTAGATTATTTTTAATAAGAATATAATGATACAATTATGTAAACACAAATCTTTTCCACTTTCTCGTCATAAGAAATTTTCACAAAGGAAAAAAATATATATGAGAAAATTAGAAAAAAAAAATCTGGAGAAAATGATATTTATTAGAGAGAATATTAAAAATTTATCATTATTTGAAAAACCAAATGACAAAATTTAAATTTTTATAGCTACAAAAATTGAAAGAATAGAAGAGGATATATTTATAAAATATTTTATAAGCTTTATGTTAGTATATAGCAGATTGCTAGATAAAGATGGGTGAATTAAGTGATTTAAAAATAAAACAATTTTTTAGGCATACGCATCTTCCTATTAAAGGAATCCCTGTTTGGGGCATTGCTGAACGGGAGTACATTTTGTGCTCATCTCCAATATACACTGTTAGATTGATTTTGAATTATTTAAATTTAATTTATTTAATTTTCATATTTTAAATGAAATTTTATTTTAATATATGGAAATTTTAAAATAAAGATAATTTTATGGCTATTAGTTCTTATTAAAATAAATTTATCATTTAAAAAATCAAAAGTTGAAAATTTTAAATTTTAACCTTTCAAATTAAAATTTAAATAGTTTATATCTCACTAAAGTTATGAGTAATAAGTTGCTCATCATTGTGATAAGCACTGAATGCAAACACATTATCAAACACCAAATATGAGGACCTATTTTAATGGAAATTCAAATTTTGGTTTGCTTTACTATAAGGGACTAGCCCCTTCCATTAGACCAAAACCTCGGTTGTAAAAATAAAAAAAATATATACTCAAGTAAGTAAAAATTTAAATAGGTATAAGAAGAGACATCTCTAGCAGGCATCAATTTAAATGCTGAAAATCGTTGAGTAGAGCAACTTGAAGAATTAATATTATCTTAGTTACACTGACCTACATCCAGCCTCTTGAAATCTTTGAGATTTCCAATCCACTGTATGTCTCCTAGATTTGAATGGGTCTTTGGACAATCCTATAAGTTTCACATTGATACTTGTGAAACCCATCCCCCAAGTTTCCCATGAGTAAGAACCTAGGGCTAAGTAACAAATTTGCTCGGAAATTTTCGCTGATGAGTAATGTTGATCTGAAAGTTTTTTCTTGTCTTCGTATTACCCCAAAAGTTTTAAAACGTAGTTATACTACCCATTTCAGTTAAAAATTTAATAATCCACTTTAATTTTTTGATGGTCAATGTTAGTTTTATAATGAAATAGAGCAACATTGATACGTTTTGAAATTTCTAAGGCATTATTGAAACAAGAAAAACTTTCAAGGTAACATTACTCTTGAGCTTATACTTCTGGAGCGGATTTGATACTTAACCCGAGAACCTACCCCTCAAGTTTCACGTACAGGTGCTTGAGAACATATTTCCTAAGTTTCCATATGGTATAATTGAGAACCTATCATTGATACTTGTAACTTTGTAAGTTCTTAGAGTCTCACTTCCTCGAGTAGCTTTTCGAGTTAATGAAAATTGCAAGTAATAGGGGCTCTCTCTACGGAATTGAATGTTACTTATTACTAAAGTACAAGAGAATAGCTCAAAGCAATGTATACAACAAAGTATGAACAAAACAGTTGAGCACTTGTGTGTTCAATGCTCTTAATCTATCCAAATCTTACTTATGCCTTCAATGCATTTCTATTTATAGGTGGTTTTACTTGATTTATCCGGTAGACAAATTAATCCAACCATTAAAATCATTAATCTTCCCGTTGGAATCTTCACTTCAGCGTTCTGAGTGAAACAATATGGTTTGAACTACCGTGAGAAGGAGGAGAAGAATTGCAACAATAGAAGCAACAATCTGCCAAGGTGCACAACAATAATCATGTCTTAGAGCTGCCTTCATCTTGTGCCAAGGATCTTAACAATGGTCATTCAACCTTTGGCACATATCAAAATATTCACAATCGAAATTCAACTAACTGACATTTTCCCAAAGACCATTAAATAATGAAGCAACATTATTGGCATCACCTAAATAGTGGCTGACTATATTCTTGTCAACAAGGAGATCCACTTCTTTATAAGAATCTATCAAACAGTAATCCAATACAAGAGCATAGTCACTAATGTAAGAAGAAAAAGGATAATGGCATTGTTTTAATGCCATCATACCACGAAACAAAAGTTTAGTGGTCTCATCCACCAAAATTTATGAATTTTCAAGACCATGTTGTGAAAATTTGAAGTCTAACAATAACTTGCTCATATTGGCCTTCAACTTCATGCCAGCTTCATGCAAATGCATTTGCATTGTATAAGAGATTATGGCTTCCACCTACCAAGAATGAATTTTGCTGCAGCATTTTTCCTTGCAAGCAAAACAATCTAAGAAGATCTGTAAAGAGCTTTAGTTTAACATCGATTAGGTTCCAATTTTTGTCCGTTATGGTACATAAAATACTCATGTGAGCCTAAGAAATGAAGGGAGGCCGTAAGAAGTAGTAGTTTAGCCTTATGATGAGACAGAATTTGTGGTGTCTTGTAAATATAATGGAGGGTTGTAAATGTGTTAGGTGAGTCGGCCTATTAATATTATGCCCAATAGATTTAGTTCAGAACTGTATAAATATTGGAGCAGGTATTGTAATATTTTTTAGTTAACGAAATCTCCTTATTATGCAAGTGTTTGGCGTAGAGTTGAGAAGGCTGGAGCTTTTCATGGTATTAGAGCCACTACTGCGGTGGTCATGGGTAAAAGCTTTATTAAATAGCTCTTCAATAACAAAGAATGGAAGTTGATTCTTAAATAAAAGCAAATCTTGATGTATAGAATTCACTAACCATGGTTGTGACAACTTAGTATCATAGCTAATATCTATCTCATGGAACATGATGAATAGTTCAATGATGAAGCCAGCATCAATTATTGTTAGTTTCATAAGTTCTTGCTCTGTAAGATTAATAGTCTCTAAATAAGAAGCACGTAGTTTAGGCTCTAAATGTTTTATAAAATGAATCAAATTGTCCAAATTTAACATAGCTCTTTGAGTAAATCTTTTGAACATTATTTGTTTATGCCTTTCCATGTCTTGTAGCCTCTCATTACCATAGTGAAAGGGGCCAATCAAGACAACTTTTGAAGTGTAAGCGTCTTCTTTAACACGATGCATTGGAATGGCCAACCTATGGATACAACAGTCTGGTAACAAAAGACCAAGACCTCTTCTAGTAGATTTTTGTGATCCAAAATATAACAACTTATTCAAAAAAGTCAATGGGATTAAATTTTTCTTTTTCACCGCATAAGAAAGACAATAAAGCTAGTTAAGATGTTTTTTATTTTAATTAGAGGATAATATGAGAAAGTAATCATGGATTTTCCCCCCATTTTATTGATACAAACTACTCTTAACTACTTTATTTTCTTAATATTTTTTTGAAAAGTAGTCAGAAAGCTCCTATAAGATGGACTAACAGGAGCATAAGCTCAGCCAAAGGTTGAGGGAGTGCATAATTGACATTTATTAAATGATTAAAGTATATATTTAGTCTTTTAAGTTTATATTAAGCTGAAAAGTGTATTTTTCACTCCCTTAAATTTTATACAGTTAACCTCACTAACAAAAAAATATTGACTAAATGAATTTCAAATGATAACCCACTCATTAAATAATGACAAAGCATGTTTAAATTTTAATTCTATAATATAATAGTTACTTTTAGGCCATGGATCTCATTGGAGAGTTCCATGTCTCTCTAGATTTCAGTCTCTCACTGTCACAATTTGCTGCCTTAATCAACATCTCCTCACCCATGAATTGTCTTTTTTTCTCTCTTCACCTGCGTAGTCTCATCTCACTACTAGTTCTTTATCAATCTTGTTTTCATCTGCCTCTGTTAGTCAACTAGAGATTGAAAATACACTTTAAAATTTAAGGTGGCACTACTACTACAAAAAAAAAAAAAAAAAAAAAGCATTTTAACACCTATTTTTAGACCATTTTCTACATTTCTTTATATGGGGACATCTATATGAGCAATGTAGTAAAAATTAGGAACAATGTCCACTAAAAAGGGGCGCCACAAGTTTGACTTGTGGCATACCTTTTTCACAAAAGGGACATCGTGTCCCTTTTTGTAGTAAGGACAGCGTAAGTGCTACCTACAACATACTTACGATGTCTATTTTTGTAATACAGACGTTGAAAGTTTTTTTTTTTTTTTTTACCAAAAACAATCTTCATATTTTTCATTGCCCAGCAATTAATCTGTACAAAAATGTGTTCGAACAAATCATAAACTAAAATTTTGTTACATTAAGAAAACATCTAGCTCTAGCTAATTGAAGTCTTAACTACTACTGCTATATACAATAATAATCACCACAAAGTGTCAGTTACAAAAGGATACGACACTCTTTCACCAACAATCCCATAAGCATGGTGATCTGGCCAATGTCCTCGTGGAGTTGTTTAGTCATGCTAAGAAGGGAAATTTTGTCCATCCTATTAAAACATAAAATACAAATTATAAATAGGTTGTGAAGAACATTCAGGTAATAGTAAAGTATTTCCTACCATTAAAAGTGTTGCCACTATGTGATTAAGATATTTTGGCCAAAGGATGAACGATCCTAACCATGACCTAAACATCAAGAACCGAGACATCTATAGCTTCTTCCCCCTCTCAAACACATCACAATAACCTTATGTTGATCGTTTGAAATTTGTTTATAATGGTGGGTGGTAGCTTGTATGTGAACAAGAGCATCGGCAGCAAGACGCAGCAATGGGACATCCAAATGGAGAGTGCATGGCCTCTAGAGTGAGAGAATGGTCGCCAAGTAGTACCTTCAACGGGTTATAACTTCTTTTGGTGTTAGGGAAGGCCAAGGAATCCTACGTCCCTCATTTACCCTCTCTGATTGAATGATAGGCCTCATTTCACCACGTAGCTCTTTCAAAGAGTGATTCCCAAAGTTGATCCTCGGTTATACTTCGGGAATCACTCTTTGAAAGAGCTACGTGATGAAATGAGAGCCATCATTCAATCGGAGAGGGTAAATGAGGGGCGTAGAACCAAGGATTAACATAGAACTAAGAATTCCTCGGCCTTCCCCAATACCAAAGGAAGTTATAACCCACTGGAGGTACCACTTAGCAACCTCACTCTAGAGGTTGGAGAATCTTGCACTCTCTATTTAGATATCCCACTACTACATCCTGTTGTCGATGCTCCCGTTCACACACAAGCTACCACCCACCATCATAAACAAATTCCATATGATCAACATAAGGTTACTGTGACGTGTTTGAGAGGAGGAAGAAGCTATAAACGTCTTGCTTCTTGATGAAGAGGTTGCCACACTAGGTCAAGCAATATGATCGTTCATCCTTTAACCAAAATATCCTATTCACATGGCAGCAACACCTCCAATGATAAGAAATACTTTACTATTACTTAAATTTCCTTGGCAACCTACTTATAATCTGTATTTTCTGTTTTAATAGGACGAACAAAATGCAACAAAATATACTTTTAGAAGAGCTTATTCTTGAAATTTTTCCATCGTAGACGAACTTCCCTCATCTAGTGCTTGTTCATTGCTTTGTCTAGGACATTGTACATTTGCTACATGGTAAAAGAGAAGATGATTATATTTGAAACAATATGATTAAAGATGTAAATGCAGATATATTGAAAGTTATATACCGAAATTTGTTGACAAATCATCTCCTTTAAACCAACTTCCAATTAGGGTACACAGTGCGAACTTTGCTTCGAGCTAAATAGCCTGAATAGCTGATGAATCTGTCTTCCTCAACACTAATTGAATTCATATTAGCATCAAAGTCCACATACAGTCTTTCCCGTTATTCTTCATGATGTGCAACCAATACTCTCATCTTTGTGCTGCCTCTAACTCTTTTCATGACAAGTTCACCTCTATCGCTTTGTGACCCATCAAAGTTGTCAAATCAATGTTAGATAGGTAATTAAATTGCACTTAAATGAATAAAATAAACTAATAGGTAAATTTAAAACAAAAATTAGAGAGAGCCACTGTAATGATCCTCCCAATAACTCCATAACTAATAAAGTGGGGGATCCACTGATTATATACATGTATGTATATTACCTCAGTATCTCATGTGTAAATATAATACCCAAGTATGTATATATATAACACCAATTCATGCAAATCTGGTTAAAACACATTCAAACTTCGAACAAGCAAAGACGTGGTTTTTTTAGTGCACAAATCACAAACACTTTGATTCATATGCTCAGGATGGTGTCACACACTCCTTATAAAACAAAAAATCTCAGTGTATGACAGAAAGTTTTCAAGCTTGACAGTAGCAAATGACTGAGCACACAGTATACAATTCCAGAACAGGTATATTGCACGCACAAAACTCTGCTTATAATTTTGTTACTTCTGTCAAAGTCAGAATCTCAAGTCCAAACATTATCTGGCATAAAGCAGCAAATAAATGCCAAAAAATTTCAGCTCTTAATTGAACCCAATGTGGCAAATGCAGCAACAAAGTTTCAGAGTTTAGCAAATGGGTTAAACTTTAGAAGTTGTGCGTTTAAGCACATCACAACTAGGAATTCAGTGTTGCTAATTCAAATGGCCCAAACTAGACTCAATGGTTCAAGTTCTATAACACATCCAGCCAAACTTTTCTTGGATACAGTGAACATCACAAAAATTATGATTTGATTCAGAATTAGTCCCTTAGATCATGTAGCAGCAAAACTGGACAGATTTCACAAAATTTAGCTTGTGCACAAAAACTTTGAGTTAATTCAGTAAACAAGTTCAGCTTGCATGCAATTAATTCAACTGAACCCAACACTTTATAGTTCATACATTAAAATACATCTTGTGACAGAAAAGAGTTCACAAATTACAGCAGAAGTGATACGTATCAGCAGTAAAAATATTTCAGCCACCTGTGACTAATCAGATTCATCAATTTCAAAATTTCAATACTTAATTGTTTTCTTCCACAGTCACAATATAACAAAATTCCCAGCAGCTACCAACCAGGGACACACAATTACACTCAAAATTTCTTTCACAGAGTCAATCACATTCAGAGTCTCAACTCAATCCAGCATTACATCATATTTAATCATTAATCTCAGCAACAAAACAATTTCCAAATTTCTCTCACAGACCACGCATAGCCAAGTGAAATGCAATCTGACCACAAAACAAATAGTAATTCCTTAACCACATACTTTAAGTCAGATATCAGAACTAGATGATAGCAAATTGAACATAGTAACACCACTCAACAACAGGAATTTCCAGCTCCAAATTCAGTTTCCACACAGTGACAAAGTTAAACAGATTTTTATTTCAGTTTCCAAAGTCACAGAATCGAAGACCATATTTCAAACAACATAGCAATAATGTTAAATTCCAGTAATCACTAGTGAAACAATGAATTTCTTCTAATCTCCACAACAGGTCAGTTAATAACCTTCAAGTTTCTGCACATGTTCCAATCAGCAATGAAGTATTCAAAGGATAAGCACACCAGCAAGTGACCGAGTTTGCACAGCAATATAATTTCCAGTGTGGTGAGTGGTGACAACAGCAAATCAAGATGATAACAGCAACTTAAAAAAAGAAAATTCTTACACAACTAATTTTTATTTCAATTCTATGTTTTTATTTTCTTTATGTTTTTCCTAGCCCATTGGATTGCTAGGGAACCTCAACAAGTAAGGCTCCCCAGCAACGGCTCCATTTTGATAAAGCATGTCGTTATGTCTAAAAAAATATGAAGCTAAAATATCGTATAGTGATATCTATCCTAGGGCATTCTTCACTAAGGAGCCTAAGAGACGTTAAAATTCCTACCTAATCCTATGAGCCACAAATTAACAAATAGATAACAGCATAGGGAAGAACATTTTCTGGTTGATTTTCTGAATTAAAACTAATCCTAATGTTTGTAATTTTCTGATTTATTTAGATGAGAGGAGTGAACCTTCCTTAGAACAATTATTGTTCTTTTATCAAAACCTAGTGATTACAGCAAAATAACAGAATTATTATATGACAAACACATACATAGCAGAGATGTAATAATGAAATGAAATGATGAATGAAGTTGTTGGGGATCCAGTTCAGAATATTTGGAGTCAATGTGAGAAATTTCATGGTTGGCCATAAAACCATATTTTCACAGAGATCCTCAAAAACTGATGAGAGCTTTGAATTGAAGCAAGGCGTCATATAGAGAAGCTGCAACTCAATAAACTGCTAAAAAATTGAAGCTAGATACAATTTAGAAGACTAAGTGAAGCACATAACGGGATTATGACTCTAAGTTGTCTAAGTAGTAAACTATAAATTATGGACTTCTAAGAACCAGGACTACAAGATCATCAGACTCAGAGCAAGTCGGAAGGCTCACCTGAAACGCGAAGCCCTGTGAGCTGCAATTGCAAACGGTAAACTTCTTCCGTACGGATTTTGCAGGGAAAAACTGGAAATGCAGCAATTTTTCATTTGTTATATGATAATCCAGAGAACCATATGACTCCGGGTCATCACAGACTAAGACAGGAGACTAACCTAAACGACATGAATCTCTTACCCTGCGAATGCTTCCTGCCTCTTTCTCCGAGTGAATTTCAGAGAGCCAAACTGGAAATACGGCAAATCTTCTTTTATTATGATAATCAAAGGAGATCGAACAACAAGATCATCGCAGAGTCAGACCGAAAACGAACCTGAAACGGTGCTCGTCTTGCTCGCCAGTACAAATTTCAAAGAGCGAAACTAGAAATGCAGCGATTCATGGATTGTGCTGCGGTAATGAAAATAAATAGAGCAAGAAGATCAACAGCGGAGGAAGAGAGAAGGCTAATTTACTGAATATTCTTCTTACTCGCCTTTTCTGCGTAGAAATTTCAGGGAGCGAAACTGGAAAAAGGCAAAGATTCATCGTTCAATTAAAGAGGGAGGGTTCTTGAGTAGTGAGGAACAATGAGGATTCTGCAAAGGCGCATTAAGCAGACATTGCATCATTACACACGCTGATACATAAGTCATACAAGTTAGGGATTATTGGCACAGGAAACTAATTCCATGAGGCCGACATCAACTAGTTAGAGGCGGCACACCATTGATACCATGAGGCCGTGGGTTAGTAATATAGTGGTAGTTTAGGATTCTATTATGCCCATGCTAATAATTAAGAGGCAGTTACTCAGTTATGGGCCTCTTATAGTTGTTATGGTCCTTGGTGTAATTAAAGTTTAAGGCTAACCTATATAAAAGGAAAAGTCTATACTAATTAGGCATGTACGATTCAAATTGTGGATGATGGAATCAACCGTGCAGCCACACTTGTTTTGAAAGTCTCTCTTCCTCTTGTTCTCTTCTCACTCCCTCTGATAAACTCTTGAATTATAACTTTCTACCCCAATCCTATCAATGGTATCAGAGTGAGTCATCCCCGGCTCCCCACTATTAATCTCTGATAGTTGAATGTTGAGTAAAGATGATTGAATGAGAAGTGCAGTCTGCCTCTCCCGTCTTTGTTTTCTCCCCATTTTCTTCTAAATTCTATACTATTATTATTAGTGGTATTAGATCGTGCATGATGGAATGAACAATGCAGCAACACTAGTTTGATAATGTGAAGGATTTTATTAAGCATTGTGATGTTTGTGCGTGCTAGGTGCAAATACGAGACCATTGCTAATCCGGGGTTGTTACAACCTTTGGCTGTCCCTAGCAAGGTTTGGGAGAGCATCTCGATGGACTTTATAGAGGGTCATCCTAAGTCTCACGGAAAGGACATTATTTGGGTGATTGTTGATACTTTTAGTAAGTATGAGCATTTCATTAACCTATCTCACCCATTTTCAACATCTACTTTAGCACAACACTTTATGGATCACATCTATAGGTTGCATGGAGCTCTTATGGAAATTATTTCAGACTGTAACCCTATCTTTGTTATTAACTTTTGGCAAGAGTTTCTCAAGGTGCTTAAGGTGGATCAAAAGTTGTCCTCTTCCTATCATCCACAAACCGATAGGCAAACGGAGGTATTAAATCACTATTTAGAGTCTTATTTATTTTGTTTAACATCGGACCTTCCTAAATGATGGGAGATTCCTAAACAGTGGTCACGATGGTTACCTATAGTTGAATGGTGGTATAACACCACTTACCACTCTTCCACAAGAACCACCCCCACATGAGTTACCCTATGGGTAGCAACCTCCATTATATGTGCCTTATCTTCCTTAGTCTGCAGTGGTAGAAGTCGTGGACAAATCCTTTATGGCTAGAGAAGAAGCCTTGTTAGTGGCTAAACATCATCTATCATGTGTCGTAAATATGATGAAACAGAAGGCTGATTCTCACTGGATTGATTGTGAATTTCATGTAAGACAGTGGGTGTTTTTAAAATTACAGCCATCTAGGCATGTTTCAGCAGCTTCTTGGTCTAGTCAAAAGTTAACTCCAAGGTTCTTTGGGCCTTATCAGATTAAGCAATGTGTAGGAGCAATTGCTTACAAGTTAGATTTGCCAGTGGAAACGCGAATTCATGATATATTCCACATCTCATTGTTGAAATATTGTCCAGACACTTCAATCAAGATTAGACATCCACCAGAAATTTGTTAGAACTGACAAACAACAAAGAAACTAACTAGATTCTACATAGAAGATTAGGTCATCGAAAAAGGAGGATTGTCACTGAAGTTCTAGTTAAATGGAAGCAACTCCCCAAAGAAGAAGCATCTTGGGTGCTGTTATACCAATTTCAGAGGCAATTTACAAGTTTTCCTACTGCTAACCCTTGAGGACAAGGGACCTTAAGAGGTATTGATACATAAGTCATAAATAATGCAAGTTAGGGATTATTGGCACAATAAACTAATTCTATAAGGTTGACAATAACTAATTAGAGGCAGCACACCATTAATACTATGAGGCCGTGGATTCGTAATATAGGGGTTGTTTAGGTAGTTTAGGATTCTATTATGATCATGCTGATAATTAGGAGGTAGTAAATCAATTATCGGCATGTTATAGGTGTTATGGGCCTTGCTGTGATTAAAGTATAAGGCTAACCTATATAAAGGGAAGAGCCTAGACTAATTAGGCGTGTATGATTTAGATTGTGTATGATGAAATGAATAGTGCAACAACACTTGTTTCAAAAAAAATATCTTCCTCTTGTTCTCTTCTCACTCCCTCTAATTTCTATCTTTAAACCCTTGAATTCTCAATTTTCTACACTAATCCTATCACACACATTTCAGGAGAGGAGGGAAGACCGGGGTTTGACGGTGTGAGAGAGGAGGGAAGTCAGAGGATCGACAATGGAGACGGAGGTATGACTGAGCATCGACAATGGGAGAGGAGCAAAGAAGTAGGTTCGACCATGTGAGAGAGGAGAGAAGATAGAGGATCAACTAGAAAGGAGAGAAGCAAGATCCAAAGTAAAAAGTATTCATGTCAAAAGCCTTATTTTTAGTGTTTGTCTTTTGCATCTTAATTTTGAAAACGTCAAAAATCATGTTTGACACCTAATATATTAAACCTCTCATATATAATTATTAAAATACCATCGCTTTCATTTTTCTTTTTTTAAAAAAATATTTTCTAAAGAAGTAAATCCATTTCTTATAATAGCGTGGGACAAACCAAAACACAATATAAAATCAAACCTATGCTTTAGGTTTTATTAATTTGACCGTTACATTTATTAACAAAATAAATTTGATAATAAAATAAATAACCGTTAAATAATAATTTTTTTATTAATTGAGGATCTAGATCTACTATGACATTCTTTTTATAAATAGCCGTCAAACTTGAAGTATTTGATGTTTTTCTATAATTATTAACCCTCAATTATTCCATTTTAAAATTTAGTTTCCAAACCAATTTTCATTTATAAACCTTGCCTTGAACTCGCAAATCAAATCTTTTGTTCTATTGGCCTATGACATTACATGTAATATAACTGTTGATGATAAAAAAAATGTGGGCTAAAGTATACCTTTAAAGCTTTTAAATTTACTTGAGATATACTTTTAATCTTTTAATTTTATAAAGTATACTTTTGGTCTTATAATTTTAATATGTTTAATATTGCTAACGAAAAAAGATGACGTAACAAACTAAAGTGATAAGTTTATAAACTTAAGTGATCATTGTATAATTAAATGTTATTAATATTTAATTAAAAATAAGGTTTAATGTTTCTGCCTTTGAGGCAGAAACATTTTATCTGTCCCACTCACATAAAAGTGAGTGAGTCCCATTATTATTTTCTCTCTTAAAGGCAGAAACATTAAACCCTTAAAAATATGTGTAAATTGAAAAATATCTAAAAAGTTAATAAAACAATCAATATCAAAATCTCCATTGTATTAAAAAATTTTAGTTTAATAATCTAAATATATTAGTTTAATAATCTTAATATTAAAACCTTGATTTCATTTGCAACAATTTTTTGGTTTATTTTAGTTTAATAATCTAATTCTATGATATAAAAAAAATTAAAACTTGAATATGTTTTGTCATTTGCACAATCTATCACTTGAGTTTGTTGTGTTAACATTTTTCATTAGTAATATTAACAATGTTAAAAAACATATAACCAAAAATATATTTTATAAAGTTAAAAGACTAATAATATATATACTACAGGGAAAGCTTATAGGACTAAAGTATAGTAAAAAATGTGTAAGAAGTTAAGTATAACTAAGTTTTGTTGTTTTCATATATGTATTGTTTGTTAATTATTACTATGGAACAAGTACCTTAAAATGTTTTACCCCAAAATGTTTTTAATTATTCTCATCGATGGTTTATAGCTAAAACTAGTCAGGCTAAAGAAAAGGGTTTTTTTCTTCTTCTTCTTCTTTTTTTTATAAAAAAAGGCCACAACGGGATCCAAAATAATATAGAACAAGGTAGATCGTGAGTAAATTAGAGGGAATGTAACGAAATTAATAAATGCCATCACGGATGAAGGCATCGGATGCATACTTGAAATAATCTGAAATCAATTTGGGTTTGATAGAGAAACAACATAAGGCTAAAGAAAGTCTAATAACAATTGAAGAATTAAACAGGACGCAGCATGAGAGGCATGGAAGAGAAAGAAGTAACTACTATCAGGTCTCAAAGAATGTACTTAATATTACCGAAAAGTCTTAATGGTAAGTAACGTGTTTCTTTTCTTATATTGAAACTTATCCATACATGGTCCTTAGTAGAGTAGGTAAAACAAGCTCAACTGAAACGACTACCGTTTAATTAACTAATTAATCCTATAATTTATAATTTATCAGAGTTGTCACTTAATAAGAGTTAAATAGTAACTAAAATTTTCGCGGAATTTAATTTTTTTTTTTAAATATGCCAAAGCATGTATGATAAGCCCTAATGTGTCATCCAAAACATACAACAAAAGAACATAAGTCTTCCTCTTAGCACAGTAGAATAAACTTTTGTTTGCTTCCCTGAAGGACCTGGACTTGACTGGTCATCTGGGAAAAATTCTGTAACCATAAGTCCAGCTCATTATGAATACTAACATGTGTTAGTGAGGTGCTAAGTGAAATAAAACAATCAATCCAAAATTAAACAGTTAATCAAAATCCTTTCAATTCATTATCACAATAATAATAAGTAATATAATGGGTGTCACAATTCTGTTCATATTCAATACTCAAAAACCTCCCATCAATCCAACCGAACCGCCTTATTTCTTCCGACTAGACCCATGGGCTAAGTTACACCCATGTTACTGGTTACTCCAAAAGCTCACTGGTCAAGTGATGAGGACCGACCAAAATCCTTAGAGCATATATCCCAGACCATGGGTTTTTTCCCCTCATTGAATTGGTGGGCGCGTCGTAAGCCTTCTTGAACTGGTGGGCTAGTCTCTCATTGAACCGGTAGGACAATAAAAAGCTAACCATTGTGCAAAATGGAGGCATCATCATGTGATGGATATAACTTTATCATCTTCTCCCAATTCTTCCCATCCCAAAATTATCATAATAATTTAATAAGGAAATTTCCAGAATAATCATATATCTTCCCATCCCAAAAAGCCAACCATTGTGCACAATGGAGGCATCACCATGTAGTGGATATAGCTTTATCATCTCTCAATTCTTCCCATCCCAAAATTATCATAATAATTTAATAAGAGAATTTCCAGAATAATCATAATAACCATGTCATCATAAATCAGCTCTCAGTTCATTTGAATGCATGTATTTCAACTTATAAAAATTCCCCATGGCAATTTTATTTAAAACAATCATAATCAGATCAACAAATACTCATAAGCAGCACATCAATAACATAATAAGTGGAAAGTGATTATCTCTCGCCAAAGCTAACTAATTTACACTACTCTCAAATCAGGAGCCCAACACACTCCACAATTCAATCTACCAAAATAAATTCACTACAATTAATAACCCTATAAAATTCCACATACCCTAAATTATAACACATACTTTCATAAAATTACAGATATACAAATTTTAATAATAACATTTGGAATGCTGGAAGTCAAAAATTTAAGGAAACCATTGAAACTCTAAGTTCCCCCTTCAATTTATTATTCATTAATAACTTCCTTTTTATATACTATTCCTTCCCTTTAATGAATAATCACATTATTCATTGTTATTTGCTTACCCCATTTATTATTTATTATGAATTGTAAAATTTACCATGGCATTCCCAAAATATGGTATTAATCATACATATGATTTAAAACCCTGAGTTAAATAATTGCAAACACCCAAAACATTCTTTTCAAGAAGTAATTTACATTTATTTTAAATAAATAATTCATCTTCAATATATCTATATTTATTTCCCTTTTTAATAAATAATCATTGTTCATTTTCATTATTTATCTCATTTATTATTTATTTCTTCTTATACCATTCTCTTACTTAAAATCTGAAAATTATCTCTCATCTTTAATAACCTTATTTATTTTCTTTCTTAATATCAAAAATAATATAGTGATTTTTATTTTACTACTATTATTATGCTAGCTCTAATTTAACTCTATTCATAAATATTATCACCTAACAATTTAACTCAAATTCATGAATATTTATGATAATAAAACCTTGGTTTTCCATCAACCTATCGTGTGTGTGTGTGTGTTGTCGCAGAAACAAATGTTTATATATGTATTACTAATTAATTACACGTATTATATATACTATATTCTCAGTGGCCCACATTTTATTCATTCATTATTCATTGATAAAAGGAACCACATGCATCAGTTAAAACTCTTTCTTTTCATATAAATACACACGCATATATCTTTGCTCAGTGTCTCCTCTGTTGCTTCATAAAATAACATCACACCCTATATATATATATTTATGAGAAAATTCATATGGAGGCCAATTAACCAACAAAAACCCAAAAAAAGCCCCAACCAAAGTCTTTAATCAGAAAAATGTGATTTTGTAGTGAAATGACAGAAACACCCTCAACTAACACTCACATATGAGAGATGAGAAATTTCAAAGTCCCTCTCTCTCTCTCTATCGTGGCTCGGCACTCTGCTCTCTCCGCTCTGCTCTCTCCGCCCTGCTCTCTCCGCCCTGCTCGACTCTCAGTCTCGTCTCACCATCACCGTTGAAAGCTGAAAGTCTAGCTGTTGCCGATTCGCCAAATTAAGGTAGGAAACATTTTAGGGATTAGGTTTTTTCGGTCCCTTGTTTTGTTTTTGCTGTTTAAGAAGTGAATGGAAATACCTATCCTGATAAGGTGTTGCAGCATGCTGTTCTACTTAAAGCTTCATTAGGAGCAGATAAATACCTATCCTCCCTCACCACTATCATTGAAGTTGAAGTCTCCGCTGATTTGCAGGTTTTATGAATTTGCCTGTGACACTGACAGTGTTCTGGAGTGTGGATTTGGTGAATTTGAGCATTTGTTTATTTGTGATTAATTTTTATAGTTTGCTTGGTTTCGGATGTACCGATCAAATATTTATAGGCATTGGGCTCTTCAATAGAAGTAATCGGTTAGTATAATAGCTTCAAGGATTGATTTCCGTCCATGAAAAGCATTTGGGAGTCCATGTTTAATTTTAAATGTATAATATAAGTGTCCAAAATGCATTGCATAGTGCACATGGATAAGGTTACGTTTTCTCAAGTGTCTGATGTCTGTACTTCATAGTTTTTCATCATGCTTTGGCTGGATGGTGTCTTGGTAAATAATTTCCTGGACATACTGGCTTCCGAGTTGTATTGTTTTTTTTTTTTTGGTAAAATCCGAGTTGTATTGTTGACTCTAGGACTTGGATACATGTGGCAGAAATATATTTTTCTCACATAAACGCGAATTGAACACTGGAATTTGGCAACGTAAATGTTAATTTTTTTGACTTGAATGTAGCCTTGCTGGGTGATTTTATGTCTGTTAGAAACAGTTCTGGCGTGACTTCTTGCCATTATGCTCGTTTGAAATTCATGATAAATTGGTTGTTACATTAAATATGGAGATATAGTTACCGTTTTCAGGTTAATTAAAGCAATATAATCAAGTTATATTACATCATATATAATATATTTGTCCTGATGCAATATTTTCTTCTGATATGTTTGAAAGCTAAATTTTCAACTATCACATTGTAAAGTTTTCGTTTCCCTACAATTGTCACAGTCTCAAAGGGGTGTCGTGGTTTGATAGAGTTATGTGATGCTGACTTATCTCTCTCTCTCTCTCTCTCTCTCTATATATATATATATATGTATATATATATATATATATATAGGTGGTTAAGGTGTATGTTTCTGTCTTTGGAGATGAATGAAGGAAAGCAGTTGCCATTACTGGGTTGAAGAAAAAGGCTAAATTTGTTAGAAGTGAGCTGGGGAGGCGTATGAAGTTGTGGTTGACTCTTGAGATACGGTTAATTGAGGATGAATCATTGGGGAGAGGAAGGAGGGTAACATGAGTATACCAATTCTTTTTAATAGTTACTAGATTATGCGCATAAACTGGGTGATCTTAATGCAATTTTTTTGGGATAAATCAGAATTTATTGTTTCCAAATCAATTTTAAAAAGCAAAATTGAACACTTGCACCTTAGTACAGATTTCACAGCCCATAATATAGCTATACTATCAATCATGTGAATTACGATGTTTTCAAGTTTTTTTCTCCTTATGTGCTGTTCCTTTTAATGTTTAGTTTGCTTCTTTTCCAAGGGTTAAATTTATACTTGTAATTGTGATTCTCCTCTTTAGGTTTGTTTACCAAGGGACTAATAAATAGGACAATGATCCTAGGCAGAGGTTGAGATGCTCATGATTTTCCTACATTTAGGATAATTTATGCATCTAGTACTCTCTTTCACTTGTTTCCCTTTTCTTTGGTCCCTAGCTCTTGTTTTGGCTTCTAATTGGAAAATCGTGGATTATATAATGTTTGAGACATTAGCAGGGAGCTGTTTTATTGAGTATCCTATGAGTATATACTGATTTGTGTTTCCCAACTAGGATTCCGAGGTGGTTTTGAAGAGACAACTTTAAAGAGGAATTGTAATGCATGCCTGATCAAATTTTTTTATTTTTACCATGATAATCCAAACTAAAATCTCATGATGACAATATCAGGTCATTTCTATTTCATTAGAAGTCAAATTTGAATTAAACATATTATATTACAAGTTGTTTTTGGAGAAGTAGTAAATACTCCACCCATTCTTGTCTTAGAAAGGTGACGTGATTTACCATATTATGTTTGTTGAAATCACTTGTATTGTATTGCATATGAAGTTAATTTTAGACTTTAAAACTGTGAAATTTAGTTAATTATGATCAAGGGTAATCTTAAATGAACTTCATTTAAAATTGTTGTAGGTACATGAGCAAGAAGGCTGTGATATAAGAAGCAACAACATGTCGAAATCTTCACAAAGGGATCCAAGGTTCTCTGGATACAACTTACTCACTAAAGAATTCTTCGACCAATATGAGGAACGACTTAAGAATGGCCTATTCACTTGTTAGGACACATTGTAGTTGATGACAAATATGTATTTATGACAAATTTGTATCCATGAGAATGACCTTCACCATTTGTTCTTTTGAAAATTGTCTACTGATGCTAGCTTCACAAGTTTTATTCAATGGCAACAACAAATTTTTGCTTATGTTTTGATAGTTGTTCAGGGAATGCCAACTGCAAAATATCAATACCTATTAACAACAATATTAGGGGCCGTTAGCAACAATAACAGGGGTATTAAGAACAATAACAATACCCACTAACAACAATATCAGTCACTATTAACAACAATATCAGTATCTACTAACAACAATAAGAACAATACCCACTAACAACAATAACAATACCCACCAACAACAATATTAGTACCCACTAACAATAATAATAGTACCCACTAACAACAATATCACAGGCAGTTAACAACAATAACATTGGGCATTAACAACAACGGTACTCACTAACAACAATATCAGTCCCCACTAACAACAATAACAGTACGCACTAACAACAATAATAGTACACACTAACAACAATAACAGTACCCACTAAAAACAATATCAGTACCCACTAACAACAATAACAGTACCCACTAACAACAATATCACAGGCAGTTAACAACAATAACAGAGGGCATCAACAACAATAACAGTACCCACTAACAACAATATCACAAGCAGTTAACAACAATAACAGGGGGCATTAGCAACAATAACAGTACCCATTAACAACAATATCAGTCCCTACTAACAACAATATCAGTACCCACTAACAACAATAACAGTAGCCACTAACAACAATAATAGTCCCTAGTAACAACAATATCAGTCCCTAGTAACAACAATATCAGTAGTTAGTAACAACAATATCAATACCCACTAACAACAATATCAATCCATAGTAACAACAATATAAGTACCTATTAACAACAATATCCAGCTGCATATATTTATTGTTAATGCCCATGTTATTGTTGTTAATGACCTCTGATATTGTTGTTAGTAAGTACTGATATTGTTAGTGGGTATTGTCATTGTTGTAGTAACTACTGACATTGTTGTTAGTGGGTATTGTTATTGTTGTTAGTAGGTATTGTTATTGTTGTTAATAGGGACTGATATTGTTGTTACTAGGGATTGATATTGTTGTTAATAAAGATTGATATTGTTGTTAGTGGGTATTGATATTGCTGATACAAATGACTGATATGGCTTATACAAATGACTAATGTAGCTATTATAAGGCACTAATGGTGTTGTTACAAATGACTGATATAATTTTTACAAGTGACCGATGTAGTTGTTATAAGTTACTAATGACAAACATCCACTGATGTTTGTCAGTATTTATATATTGCAGGACCTGTCCATTCTTCTGATATTCTCATTCTATTAATAAAGATCATAAAAGAAGGAAAAATTTGCACTTGTCATTGAATTAAAATTGTCAAGTTAGTCATTAGACAATTTATAGAAGAACAAATATTGAAGGTCATTTTCATGAATACAAATTTATCATAAATACAAAAATGCACAGTTTCTTCCCCCTTCCCCTTCCCCATTTGTTTTTGCTTCTCCATCTACCTTTCCTCGTGTTGCTTGAAAAATTATTCAGTTAACAAGTTGTATGCGGAGAACCTTGGGTTCCTTGGTGAAGATTTCATTTTTGTTGCTTCTTCTTATGTTACAACGTTATCCTTCTTGCTCGTGTACCTACAATAATTTTAAATGAAGTTCAATTAAAATTACCTTTGACCATAACTATAAAGAGAACTCTCCACAATCATAAGTACTACAAAATGACCATTAACCACATAGAATGGCCAAATATAAGTCCATTAACATATAAGGAGAATGCAATAGACAAGTACATTTTAGTGCCAACCATCAAACACCCCACTGCTCTAGAGTTTAGCTTGATTTTTAAATAACAAACATGTCTTTTAGGTTTTTTTGGTCTCACTGCTCATCATTATTTTAACAAACAAATAATGCAAAAGGAAAAACCAAATTTTAGAGATTGATTGGTTATGGCCGATCTTAAAAAGTAAATGAAAGAAGATTCTTATTAATAGACTAAATGGATGAAACAATTATTCTCGTGTCCCAATTATGCAATTTTGAGGTGTGCGCTATGGATAAAGTATTTTGGGCTGACATCAAAAGTGCCCTGATAGAGATGGCATGATCTCACATACTTGCATAAGGGACCACAAAAATAAAATAAAGTGTAGCAAACTTTGCTTAGCATATAGCCAAATAACGGATCCAGATAATAGGAAAAACTAAAGTGAGCAACATTTTTACCCTTCTTTACCAATAAGAAGATATATATACATTGATCAAATAAAGCATAAGTTGAGGTTGAAAAGTAAATGCACGTTAGAGGAGATTTTCACATAAATGGATAATAGTAACAGTTAATTATACTGCTAGGCAAATTTTCTTAGGAGGCACAAATTTGTGTTACACTTTATTACCATTGGGATATGGTGCCTTAGTGTTTGGATCAGTTATGTTCATGGCAAGGCAACCACTGATGAATTGAAGCACCACTTAAAGTGGCCTCGAATTTGAAATACATGCAAATGTAAAGGGAAAAAAGGGGAACAAAAAACAAGGATTCTAAATTTAGTGGTTTGACCTTCTTCTTTTATTTCTAAAGGGGACAAAATTGCAAAATATTAGGATCAAATTACCAACTGACATATAAAAAAGAATTAAATTGTCTACAAACATCAGGAAAATGAAGCATTTTGCTCAAGTGTCCAAGTTAGCGAGCAACAAACCATAAAGAACCTACACAAATGCAATATATTTTATATCCCACTCTTTTCTCCTTCCAGTTTCATATACACTTGGCGGCTATTATTCTTTTAGAAAAATTGATTAAACAAGTTTTGCCAAAAATCATGATATTTAGCGGTATGACCTGCCAAGTGCAAACCATGATGAAAATCCACATCCCTAACCCTGGAAAAAGGTCAAGAATACTGCATTTTTCCCTTTTCGTGATTCCATATTGCTAACAAGATTTATCATTTCTAGATTTATTTCCCTTCATATTTGTTGCAAAGAGAGAAAACATATTTGTACTGGTTTGAGCAATTAAGGATCATACAGTATGCTTATCAAGGTATAGAAAACATCAAAACTGTCAAATAAAAAAATCTAGAAGGCAAAAAAAAGAAACACTCACCAATCTCTCGAAACATGGTTGGCGTATTTGTCAATGAGTAGCCTCCAAAGTGATCTAAATTGAGGAAATAGAGTTATGCCTAAGAATCTTTCACAAAACTTAATAAATATATATCAGACCATTAGCTAAAAGGTTAATGATATTGATTGCCCACTTCTAAACTACAACTACAACTACAGTGGGATGATAAACACCAGCAAAATGAGAGAAAAGGTAACCAAAATTCCAATCAAGTAAAAGGATAACTCAAATTCAAGGACCTGATTATGATCTTGAGAAAGTTTTTTCAAATGCTGAATCCAAGGCCCAATCCGAGGATTAGGTATTGCTGCCCATCCAGGTTTCCCACCTTGTGGGGGAACACTACCTTCACGCAAATGAGGCACTCCGACACACACAACAACAACAACATAATGTTATAGAACTTTCCACTTCATAATAAACCCACAAGTTTTTACAAGAAGAAAGTGAAGATGGAAGAAATCACCAAAAGGAGGGTAAATTGGGGATTTAAAAAATCTCTTTTCAAAGATATCTAAGTTTTCAAAAACTTGAAATAAAAAGGGAGAAGGAAGAAAAGCTGGACACAAATGATTTATACTGGTTCGGTCTCAACTTTGACCTACGTCCAGTCCCCAGATATCTTCTGGGTATTTCTAATATCTCAGTGAGCTTTAATTATAACAATGTAAATCACATGCAATCCTAATTACCTAGGACTTGCTCCCCCTTACACTTTGTAATTAAACTACCCAACTCACAGGTTCCACAACCTTGAGTTCTCACACAACAAATAATCAGAAATGATTTTCGAAATCACACTCTCTTAAAGAGCAAATAATAATAAATACTGAAGTTCAAAGAATATTTCGCATAATAGAGCTTAAAGATCAAAGAAGCAATCAGATGTAATTTTGTTGTGTGTCATGCTCTTCATCTTCATGGGTATTTATAGATTAACCAGTGAAACTAGCCGTTGCTTTTTCTTCTCTAATGTTCAGCTGCAAATCTGGAAAATGGTTGTTGCATATTTTTCGTCATTTCTTCAATTATTGGTTAGAATCTTGGATATAGCCGTTGTAGATGTTCTTCCAGTATTCTTGTCATTCCATAATCCGTTTTTGACCGTTGGAGAGTGATTTGTTTGGTCCATAACAGTTTGTGCTGAACCATTGGGATGGAGGAGAAGTTTTAGCTTGGTTTTTGGTCCTGCATTAAATGCTCTTAACCGAGATCTGATTTAAAGCTCAAAACGTGTTAATGTAATCTGTAACTCATGAACAAACTTATCAAACATATATATGATGATTCAAAATCTTATATAGGCCTAAAATATTTCATGAGAGTGAATCAGTAAAATGAAAATGCGAAGAATAAAACAGAGGTCTCGTTAGGCTTCAGTCTAACTTTAAAAGGATCGAGTTTGTTCATGTGCACTCAAGCATAAACTAAGTAGGCTTGAGTTTGCCCTTTGGAACTCTGTGTTTATCGTGATGAGTGTTTCAAGGTATTTTGGAATATTGCACAGACTCGAGTCTATTAGTGATAGGCTCGAGTCTAGAGCTGTTTGTAATGAGGCTTGAGCGAAAAGGCGTAGGCTTGAGTGAAAATCTTTAGGCTCGAGTTTGCTCGGCCCATAAAACTTTGATAGCTCTCTGTCTGTCCCAAACTCGAGTCTGTAAGTGTTAGGCTCGAGTTTGCTTTAACCATACGCTTTTGAGACTTCTTTCATTCTGAAATAGGTTGAGTTAAAGACGTTATGCTTGAGCCTATTTTTGAGTAAATATTTGATTGCTCTCTAGAAGGGTCAGGCTCGAGTCTAATTCCATACGCTCGAGTCTACTCACATGAAATTCTGTTTGAGGAGCTCTTTGTAAGACTTAGGCTTGAGTTAAAAAAATACATGCTTAAGTGAAAATGCGACATGCTCTCTGTAAGGCTCAAGCTCAAGTTTATTTAGATAGGCTCGAGTCTAACTGAGAGCCAATAACTTAATTTGCTCTCTATAAGACGTAGGCTCGAGTTTACCAAAACAGGCTCGAGTCTGCCTTTGTTATAAAAATGAACTTTGCTCTCTGTCACGAGCAAGCTTGAGTCTATGAAGTTAGGCTCGAGTTTGCCTAAGTTCAAAGCACTTATTTTACTTTCTGTTAAGAGACTTTTAGTTTACAATGGTTTGTTATCATCAAAACACATAGAGAACCAACATTCTCCCCCTTTTTGATGATGACAACACTGTAAACTAAATTTGACAGAGATTTTGAGATTTTTCAAAAGACTGAGCATGTAGATTCATTTGAGCAAAAATTAGAGATATTGATTTTCACAATGTATTACATATTGCACATAGAGAATATAGATATGTGAAAATCCATTGTATTCATTGCATAAGGTTTAATCTACAGAGAATCACACAAACATAAAAAAAAAATCAAACATATCAAACTCAAATATCTCCTCAAACTTCACCCTTCACTTTTCTTCTCCCCCTTTGGCATCATCAGAAAGGGATGGATCAGAGGCAGGGACAGTGGTGATGAGAGTGATGGGCAATGTTGTCTTAAGAAGAGGAACATTGGGAGGAGGTGGAGGTGGATTTTATGATGAAGAGGAATCTGAAGAGGATGGTATAGAGATGATAGGAATTGAAGTGGATGGAGGAACAGGAGGTACATATGGAACTATGTCAAGGATTGGATGTGTTTGCCTAGGTGATGGAGGATTAGGAGGTGGAGAAGAGATGGGAGGAGATGATCTGGGAAGGGAATGGTTAGAAGGAAGGCTGGCAGTGGAGGAAGAAGAAGGAGAATTATGGGCTGAGGTTTAAGGAATAGGGTCAGATGTCTTCTTGTCTTGCAGAAGCTTTGTGAGTTTCTCCACTTTCTTATCCAAGGTTTTCAATTGCTCCCCTTGAGCATCTTGAACTTCAACCAATTTGTCATGGCTTGTAGTAACCTTATCAACCATTCTTCCAATCTGAGTCTCAATTGTGGTTATAAGAGTGTTGTACTTAATGTCTAGATTGGTTTGGAAGGTTCTAAAGGTGTCAGCTACTGCTTCTGCAGCAAAGTCTTTGATCTGAAGGTATAGTTTAGCTGGAAGAGTAGAAGGATCTGACTGGGCTTCATTAACCTTGGATTTGGAGGCTTTTGAATGAGATGGAGCCCGAGATTGACCAGAACCTTCTTCCAGGTTGATCCTCATGAGATTCAAATGATGTTTCCCAAAAATTGGAGTTGAAACAGGGTCATCATTGGCCATGTGCCAGATTTTCTCATTGAAGAGTATGACTGAAATTAGGGAAGGAAATGGAATATGGGAGGAATGTCTGGAAGAAAACCTAAATCGAATCATTTCTTGGAAAATCCAATGACCAACATTGTGTGGAATTTTGTCAATGAGGGAAGCAAAGAGAGGAAAATCCTTCTTTGTAAAGTGGGTAAAATTTCTACCTTTTTGTAAGAGATTTCTGGCATAGATATACTAGATAGCTCTATACATAGTGGGCATTGCTGCTGGTGTGAATTTTAGGATATGAAGAGAGTCAGGAACTGGGTCATTGGGTCTAAGAAGTTTAAAGATTTGTCTGTCTGTGTATTTGTACTGAGGTACAGGAGGAGGATTAGAGATTTGCAAGAGAGAGTTTAAATAAGCAGGAGATATGGTTATCTTCTTGCCTCTCAGATTGATTGTGGCTCTTTCTTTTAACAAATTTCCTTCATCATCTAACACATTGTCAGATTTCATACAGAAATAAAATGCTCTGACAACTGAAGGGATGTAAGAAGCTTGAATGGATAGAAGAGTTTCAAATGGTTTGAGCCAAGGTGATAGGTCAATATTGCATTCATCCTTGACTTTTTGCAAATTAACAGAAACTACTAGGCAAAAGTTTTATGGGAAAATTGTTCTTTGAAAGAGGTGGCTGCTTTTCCCAGAAACTCTATAGGTTTATCAAGGAAGTCTTTTGGTTTAGAAGAGGTTTCATTGATTTTGAGAATAGCTGGAATCTGCTTAGGTACCTTAGATTGGGATTTGGAGGGAGTAGTCTTGGAGGAACTTTGGTCTTTGCTAGTTCCACGAAATTCAGAAGCAGAGATTGTTGCCTTCTTCTTGGTTGGCTTTGCGACTTCTGTGACAGTTTCTTTGTCTTTTCAAAACGCAATTTCTAGATCAATAATCTTCTTCTTTGGACTCCCAGTTGGTTCCTGGATCACAAACTTCTTCGGTTTGATTGAAGGGACCGACTCATTCACTGCAACTCCAAGGATTCGAGTATCTATCCCAATCTGGAGTTTCTTGGGAGCAAATTTCTCCCTCCTAGGTCTTTTCAGCGGTGGAGGAGATGCAGAGTTTGTCGCAGAATCAGATGAGGTAGCAGACGAAGTTCGTTTGGGGGCCATTTTTGATTATGAATTCGAATGGGTTTAAGAGAAGAAAGAAAGTTTCAGGGAAATTAGGTTAGGTTCGAGCAAGAAGACGAGTGAAGAGCGATGTTTGAGCTACTGATATATATATTACACGACAGGCTCGAGTCTAAAACTTGCAGGCTCGAGTTACCTGCTCGAGTTTGCAAGAACAGGCTTAAGTTTGCACACAAATGAACTAACCTGGACGTCAAGTATGTTTTTGTGAATACTTGACACTCATCGATAAGCTCTAGCTTGTCACTAATAGGCTTAAGTTAAGCATTATCCCGAGTAGGCTCGAGCTTGCTCTGCTAGGCTCGAGTTTTGTCCTTCGTCAGTAGTTGAGTTGCTCTCTGTCTTCACTAGGCTCGAGTCAGTTATTTTTAGGCTAGAGTTTGGTTGCCTACGAAATTTGATTTTCACTTTCTGCCTTCTTTGAACTTAAGCATGCTTTAAGTTTGCTTCATCAGACAACAAACTTCAAATGGTGATCAGTCTATAACTTGCATAAAACATGTCTAGACACTTCGATGCTTAAGTTAGCAACAATTAATCATCAAAATCACAACTAAATTGGGATAGAAATAACTTACAACTCATTGGGATTTACCATTCCCAATTCTCTTCTTATGAAAGTGAATTGCTCTTTTGCAAGTAGTTTAGTGAAGATGTCTGCAAGTTGTTGATTGGTTGGGATAAACATCACTTTGACATCCTTCTTTTGAACATGATCCCGAATGAAATGATGTCTGACATCAATATGCTTTTTTCGGGTATGATAGATCGGATTTTTGGCTAAGCTGATAGTATTGGTATTATCACAAAGAATGGGAATTTCCTTTAAGTGGGTTCCAAGATCTTGGATCTGTTGCTTGAGCCACAAGACTTGTGAACAACAACTTGAAGAGCAACATACTCAACTTCAGTTGAGGATACAACTACTGTGTTCTGCTTTTTACTGAACTATGAGACAAGTGAATTTCCAAAGAATTCACATTGTCCACTTGTGCTTTTATGATCAGTCTTGTATCCAGAATGGTCTGAGTCAAAATATGCTACTAAGTGTTTTAGGCTGACCTTTGGGAAACCATAGGCCCAATTCTTCTGTATCACACAAGTATCTAAAGATTCTTTTTACATGTTCAGCATGAGATTCCTTAGGAGCGGATTGAAAACGTGCACACATCCCCACACTGAATTGTATCTCTGGTCTGCTTGGTGTCAAGTAGAGTAATGATCCAATCATGCCTCTATACCTTGTGATATTAAAGTCTTTTCCCTTCTCATCGGTGTTGGTTATGATTAGTTTTGATGATGTCTTATATAGATGCCATTAGCAAGAGCAAAAAGTTTATACAATATACATTGTCTAATTGCTATATTTAATGTAGATTTATTCATGTGGAGAAAGAACAAGAGAAGAGAAGAAAAGATGAATTGATTCATGGAAAATAATCAAGAAGAGAGAAGAAAGAAAGAAGAACATTTGTTCATGTGAAGAAAGAAAGAATCATAGAGAAAGATCAAGAAAAGAGAAGAAAGAAAAAAGAACTTGTTGAATTGATTGAGAAAATCATTATACAAGCTTCATAGATTTATTCTTGAAGTCTCCACGATTAAATGGAAGTTGTAATGGCTCAATTCGGAGTTAGAACAAGCAAATATCAGTTTCTGGATAAATAAACTCGAGCCTGCCATTTATAGACTCGAGTCTGGGTGATTTCTAGCAACTCTGGCTCCCCTGGTACGAGTAAACTTGAGCCAATACTTATAGACTCGAGCTTGGATGTTTTCCAGCAATTCTGGCTCCTCTGGCCCGAGCAAACTCGAGCCTATACATGTAAACTCGAGCATGGTGTGAACAAACTCGAGCCTGGATGTTTTCTAGCGATTTTGGCTCTTCTGGCCTAAGCAAACTCAAGCCTATACTTACAGGCTCGAGCCTGACTGGTTTCCAGCAACTTTGTCCAGCTCTGTTTCGCGTTTCAGCTGAGCGACCTCTGGTAAGTTGATGATATCTCCCAAACCAGGAATCGTATTGAGGTGAAATCAAATTGGGCTGAAACTAGACATCCAATGCGTCATCTTGACAAAGTTTCATGCCCAAAGAAGATCAGATGAGAGAGCTATAAATTTTTGAAGTTGACCCATCTGTTAACGTCACTCAGCAGACCAAGGTTCAGTAATTTGAGGATATCTCACAATCTACACATCGAAATGAGCTGAAATCGGTGGCATATGAAAGTAGACTCCTAGGGCTTTCCATCGATGCTTAATTCAACTAAAACGGAGTTCAGACCAGGGAGATATGGCCTTTGGAAGTTGACTAAAAAGTTCAGGATGTTACAAACTCGAGCCTATCACTTATAAACTCGAGTTTGACTCAGACAGAGAGCTAGTCACGATATGATATTCGACAAACTCGAGCCTAATTTAATAGACTCAAGCTTGCTCGTGACAGAGAGCAAATTTCATGGTTTATAACTAAGGTAAACTTGAGCCTATAATGGTAAACTCGAGCCTACGCCTTACAGAGAGTTTTTCGAAGGTTTTTCAAGGCAGGAAACTCGAGCATAAAGTTATAAACTCAAGCCTGTAGCAGATCAAGAGTTTTTCAAAGATCTTTTAACTGAAGCAAACTCAAGCCTAGAGAAACAAATTCAAGTTTGCATGAACAAACTCAAGCCTGCTGAAACAGGCTCAAGCCTAAGACGCTTTGTTTTTACAAACACTTTGATCAGATCCACGAAATCTTCCTGAATGATTTACAGACTTCATATCATCTATTACTACTGTTCCTAATCTCATTTAATCAATTTTCTAACAAGTTTTAGATGATCAAATGAAGGATTACATGAAAAACGTTCAGATTCAAGTGCTGACCTGTAAAGTCAAAATGGTGTCCAGCATGTGTGTCAGAAGCTGTTGGCAACTTGGAATAAACAAACAAAGAAGCCCAAACATTGCCCATTCTGTAAAAGAAGATTAGTATTATCTTCTAATTATTTATATTCCAGATCAAAGGACTGTCAGCCATTGTTAGAACCAAAAGCATAAATCAAGAATATTCAACGGCTACTTTCTTGGTGGACTTGCAACAGAAAATTTCTTAGTGGACCTTCAACAGAAATTTCCTCAGTGGATTTCTAACGTTTACATTCTGAAAAGAAGCCCAACCATTCTTCAAAACAGACAGTAAGGCTCCTATCAACTACAGTTACTGAATATCATCAAACATGACCACATGGGAGACATTTTTGAATAGCCAACATTCAAATATTCAAGTCTGAATTATTCCCAACAGCTATATCTGACAGATATGGTCATAACAGCTAGATTTTTGAATGAATCAAAGTCTGAATGGATTTGCAACGTTCACAAGCTTCAACTAGCATAAATACCTAAAGACTTGAAGACTCCACTGACAATGAAAAACGCAAAGAACAAGCTTACACCTTCAACATGCTAATACTCTGATTTTCACATCATTTACTCTCTGTTCTCAATGCCTACATAGCTTATCATTGAGAGTGAAATGATTTGTATTGTGCTTCAGTGTTTATTCATTCACTTCTAAGAGAGAAGATTCATTATGAATCAATTTATTTGAGAGATACTCAACATTGGGTGATCTTGAGTGGGAAACACATTGTGTTGATTACAGCTTGTAAGGGGAGTGAATCCTAGTGAGAGGATTACTTCGAGTACAGAGTGTGTAATCAAGCAAGTATATTGATTACAGTTTGTAAGGGGGAGTGAATCCTAGTGAGAGGTTTACTTCAAGTACAAAACGTGTAATCAAGCTCAAAGAAGATAGTGGATTGAAAATCTCAAGTGAAGCTTGGGGACTGGACGTAGGTCAAGGATTGGACCGAACCAGGATAAATCACAGTTTGCATACTCTCTTCCCTTATCTTTTACATTTCTACTACATGCTTACACTTGGATATCTAACTGTTGATTTATAAGTTGTGAAAAGTTTTTAAAAGTTCCTAAAGTTTTATCAAACACCTAATTCACCCCCCCTTTTAGGTGATAGCCATATCCAACAATCGGCATCTAAGGCAGCGGTTGGGCTCATTGGTGTGTCTACCCTATTGCAATCTTGAAGACCATATTTCTTGAGCAAGTCTCTTAGATACTTGGTCTGAGAAATAAATATCCCATTTTTCCGTTGCTTGATTTGTAGTCCAAGAAAATAGTTGAGCTCTCTCATCATTGACATTTCAAATTCTCCCTGCATAGTCTCAGAAAATTCCTTGCACAAAGCATCATTAGTAGCACCAAAAATTATATCATCCACATAGATTTGTATAAGTAAGATTTCATTAAGCTTATTGCTTTTAATAAAAAGGGTGGTATCTGTTTTTCCTCTTACAAAACCATGATCTAGAAGGAATTTACTTAGTCTTTCATACCAAGCTCTAGGAGCTTGTTTTAAACCATATAAAGCCTTTTTCAATTTGAAAACATGATCTGGATGAAATTCATCCTTAAACCTAGGGGGTTGTTCTACATAAACCTCTTCCTGAATGAAGCCATTTAGAAATGCTGATTTCACGTCCATTTGATATAGTTTGAAACCTTTAATGCAAGCAAAGGCTAGAAGAACTCTTATTGCTTCCAATCTTGCTACTGGAACATAAGTTTCTTCATAGTTAATTCCTTCTTCTTGATTATATCCTTTAGCTACTAATCTTGCCTTGTTACGAACAATGATTGCAGACTCATCACGTTTGTTCTTGAATACCCATTTGGTGCCAATGACTGGATGGTCTTTGGGCCTGGGTAACAAGTCCCAAACTTGATTTCTTTCAAATTAATGTAATTCCTCTTGCATTGCTGTCACCTAATCATTGTCTAAAAGGGTTTCTTTAATCTTAGAGGGTTTTATTTCTGAAATAAAAGCTGAAAAGGTAACTTCATTCAAAATACTTTGTCTGGTTCTAACTCCTTGATTTGTATCACCTATAACTTAGTCCAGCGGATGGCTCCTACTGTATTTCCAAGCTCTAGGTTGAGTTTGACAAGGGTTTTCACAATCATGTTCAGATTTAGCTTCTGGCTCTCTTTGCAAGTTATTTTCAGAATTTGTCAAATCATAAGAAGTTTTTGAAGAAGATTGATTCTGAACTGCATCATCATCATCAACCATGGATTTGTTAGAGTTAGTTTCGCAGAAAACAACATGAATTGATTCTTCTATAGTTCGAGTAGAATGATTATATATTCTATATGCCTTACGAGAATCAAATTTACCTAAGTTTTCCTTACCATTCTTGTGGATAAAATACTTGCATCCGAAAATGTGCAGATGTGCTATGTTGGGCTTTCTTCCCTTGTAAAGCTCATATGGAGTTTTGTTCAGCTTCTTCCTGATGTTAGTTCTCAATGTGTTTTGATGATAACTAGCAATTGTAAACTTGATATGAAGTTTGTTTTTGGCAATATGAAAATCTCATTGTCAAAGGCAAACTCGAGTTTGGGTATGTAAACTCGAGTTTGAGGGTTGACAGAAAGCTGCTTACTTCTGCGAAGAAAGCCTAACTCGAGTCTACTTGGACTAACTCGAGTCTGAGGAGTTACAGAAAGCAATCAGAAATTTTCACAACAAGCCAAACTCCAGTTTGTAAAACCAAACCTGAAGTCTGGAAGATACAGAGAGCACTCAGAATCCCAAGCAAGCCAAACTCGAGTCTGGATTCCCAAACTCCAGTCTAGATCAAACAGAAAGACACTCGAATTCCAGGCCAAGTTATAAACTCCAGTCTAGAGTTACAAACTCCAGTCTAGACCAAACAGAAATATTTGAATAGTTTCAGCTCAAACATAAACTCGAGTCTGTCATTGTAAACTCGAGTTTAGGACAAATAGAGAAACACTCGAATTTCTACCATCTTTCCAAAACTCCAGTCTATCTCCTAAACTCCAGTCTGGAAAATCACGAACTTAGGCTTGTTCTTCAAACATAGACCTAAACTCGAGTCAGTCACTAATTGACTCAAGTCTAGGAGTAGGACCAAAATTCCATGCCAAGTCCAAAGCCCGATAGTTCTCTCTGTAAAAGCCAAACTCGAGTTAGCTTTTACAGACTACAAGTTTAGACCTCTAATCAACGGACATGCTTTCTGGATGAACCCCAAACTCGAGTCTGGAATAACAAACTCGAGTTTGCATCGGGTATTTTGAAAAATCAAATGATGTTGATCTGTGAAATCTTAATGGGTCTTCCTGAAATTATTTCATGATATGATATTATTGTTTCTAATGTCCTTGATGAAGTTTTGAGTGTTTTTTAGATAAGGTTTAGCCAAGATCAAGGTGAGATCAAGATCCAGGATATATGCATTAAATGACAAACCTAGAACAGGGCTAATCCTTCTCCCTTATCCCAGATGTTCAGCTCAGACCGTTGTAACTCATAAGAATCATCTCAAACGGTCAAATTAAGTTAAAGGAATGACTAAAAATCTAGAAGACCTTCTGCAATAAGTAAATTCCAAGATTCCAACTAAGAATTCAAAGAACAGAGCAAAATATGCTACTGCCATTTTTCCAGAATTGCAGCTGAACATTAGAGAAAGAATTGCAACGGCTAACTTATCCATTCAGTCTATATAAGAGGCTGTGAAAACTCAAAGCAACATACACACAACGAAGCTATCTTGATTATACATTGAAATTTGAGTCTGTATTGTTATTTTCAACCTGTTCTTCAGTGTTTATCCTTATCTACTCTTTTGAGAGTTTGTAAATTTTTGAAAGCATTTGTTTGTGAGAACTCAAGGTTGTGGAACCTGTGAGTTGGATTGTTCAATCACAAAGTGTAAGGGGGAGCAAGTCCTAGGTGATTAGGATTGTGTCTAGTATTCATTGTTGTAATTGAAAATCTGTTGAATTAGTGGAAACACCCAGAAGGTATCTGGGGACTGGACGTAGGTCAAGGTTGAGACCGAACCAGTATAAATTCTGTGTGTCTAAGCTTTTCTTTTTCTACTCTTTTATTATCCATTTCTTAAGCTTCATTTTTAAGAGTTGAAAAGAATTTTTAAAATCCCCAATTCACCCCCCTCTTGGTGATTTCTTCCACTTTCACCTGAGATATACTCAGCCAGAGATGTAGCAAGCTGTATACATTGCATCTGCCTAAATCATTTGGGAGGTTAGGTTTTCATTTAGCATTGCTCTTGCCATTTCTGTGAGAACTTTGTTCTTTCTTTCTACTACTTCATTTTGTTGGGGAGTTCTTGGAGCAGAGAAATTATGATCTACCCCTATCTCATCACAAAATTTCTCAAATGAGTGATTTTCAAATTCTCCTCCATGATCAGTTCGGATTCCTGCAATAGATAAACCTTTCTCGTTCTGGACCTTCTTGGCAAACACAACAAATTGATTAAATGCTTCATTTTTAATGGATAAAAATAGAGTCCACGTATATCTTGAGAAATCATCAACTATAACTAGAGTGTATAAGTTTCCACCAAAGCTTTTTACTCTAGCTGGACTAATTAAATCCATATGCAGTAATTGAAGTGGTCTATTAGTTGAAATCTCAATTTTTGAATGAAAAGATGATTTAGTTTGTTTTCCCTTTTGACATGCATCACAGATCATATTCTTTTTAAAATCAAGTTTTGGTAATCCAATAACCAAGTCCTTTTTCATTAATTTATCAAGTTGAAACATGCTGACATGAGCTAATCGTTTGTGCCACAACCAACTTTCATCTGAGTTACTAATGAAACAATTTTCAGAGGATGGATCAATAGAGATATTAAGAGTGTAACAATTACCTTCTCTTGGAGCCTTAAATAAGGCTTTTGATTTAGCATTGTCTAGAGAGAGATCATCCTTGTTAACAATCAAGCATTCTTCTGAGTTGAAGATAATTAGATTACCTTTATCTGCACTTTGGCTCACACTAAGGAGGTTATGGCATAGGCCTTCCACAAGGTATACATCTTTTATTTTTGGTCCACCATTGTTGCCAACTTCACCAATACCAGCTATCCTTCTGGATTGATTTCCACCAAATGTAACCTTGCCACCATCCTTGTGTTTGATTGTTGTGAATTTGGATTGATCTCCCGTCATGTGTCTAGAGCATCCACTGTCAATGTACCATTTACTGGATTTTGATGCTCTTAGACATACCTGCAAATTTGTGGAATTAAGTTTTAGGTACCCATTTCATCTTGAGTCCTTTTGGGTTAGTAAGTGTCTTAGGGACCATATAGGATCCTTTAGGCACCCATTGATAATTACCTACAGGTTTGCTTTTCCTTTCTTTTCTATGAAAACAAGAGGAAGTAGTATGGCCCTTCCTATTGCAATAGTTACAGTGGGCAAATGGATTGGAAGTGTGAACTAATTTTTGAAAATAGCTTAATTAGTTCTTTTCTCCTATTCTCTTCTTACCTTTCCTTTTATCAAGATCAGGTTTATATCCAATGCTAGACTTGTCATTTGTAAACCTTTGCTGTTTTAAAATGATATTAAGCATTTCACTCCCTTAGGTGAATTTTTCAAGAGTTTTAGAGAAATTATCATTTCTTTTCTGTAAAGAACAGCAGTTTTCACAAGTCTTTTCTGAAATAGGAGATGGAGTATTCTGAACTTGTTTTTCTAGGACTTTTATCCTTCTTTTTGAAATTAGTAGTTCTTTAGAAATCTTTTTGAATTTAGAACGAAAACTATTGTATTCAGAGAGTAATTCATCAAAAGTTGGTTCAGAATCACTTACCTCTTCATAGTCAGACTCTTCCTGAGCGACCAGGCAAATGTTTGCTGTTTTCTCTTCATCCTCTTCATCTTCATCGGATGAGCTATCTCCTCAGATGGCAGATATATAGGCTTTCTTTTTGAAGAAGTTGAATCTTTTCTTTTCTTTTTCATTGTTCTTTAGCTGGGAACATTCAGACTTAATATGGCCTGGCTTGTCACACTCATAGCATATGATTGGTTATTGGTTTCTTTGTTTCCTTGTTGTTGTTGTTCTTGTGAAATTTTCGGAATCCTTGATCCTTCTTGTAGAACTTTTTGAATCTCCGGACCATCATCCCAATCTCTTCATCATCAACCTTATCATCATCAGAACCTCTATCATCTTTGGTGGTTTTGAGAGCAATTCCCTTCTGTTTGCCTTCCATTTCATGAAGTCCTTTTCTGAACTTGATTTTGCCTTCGTATTATGATGACTTCCGAAGAGAGCAGCTACAGATTGCATGGATTCTCCTCGGGCTTCTTCAATAGCTATCACTTTAGCTTCCCAATCTTTGGTTAGTACATTTAATATTTTTCTTACCTGAGCTTTTTGTTCATATACCTTCCCCAAGGCTGACAATTGATTGATGAGGTGAGTGAAACGGAGCTGGAATTCTACAATTGATTCTCCAGACTTCATGCGTAATAGATCATACTCAGTTGTGAGGGTGTTGATTCTGTGTTCCTTGATTCCTGAAGTTCCTTCATAGGCCACCTCCAATGCATCCCACATCTCTTTGGCACTTGGCAAATTGCAAATGCGAAAGTACTCCTTTTGGCTTAATGCACTCTGTAACATCAAAATAGCTTTGCTGTTAAGAACAATTTTTCTTTTGATCATTTTCATCAAATTCAGCTTTTCCTTTTGGTACAATATTTTCTCTTACTTTCTTAGTAGGGACATAGTTGCCTTCCTCAATTACTTCCCATAGACCATACTCACTGACCATCACAAATACTTTGAATTTGGATTTCCAAAATGAGTAATGTTCACCATTGAAACCTGGTGGTCTGTTTATTGAGGCACCATCTGGTAGAATTCCTTCCATTGGATCTTTTTGTCTAGGATGTTAATCCTTTAAATAGACAACCTTCCTCTAATACCAAATGAAGATGGAAGAAATCACCAAGAGGGGGGTGAATTGGGGATTTAAAAAAAATCTCTTTTCAAAGATATCTAAGTTTTCAAAACTTGAAATAAAAAGGGAGAAGGAAGAAAAGCTGGACACAAAGGATTTATACTGGTTCGATCTCAACTTTGACCTACGTCCAGTCCCCAGATATCTTTTGGGTATTTCTAATATCTTAGTGAGCTTTAATTACAACAATGTAAATCACATGCAATCCTAATTACCTAAGACTTGCCCCCCTTACACTTTGTAATTAAACTACCCAACTCACAGGTTCCACAACCTTGAGTTCTCACACAACAAGTAATCAGAAATGATTTTCGAAATCACACTCTCTTAAAGAGCAAATAATAATAAATACTGAAGTTCAAAGAATATTTCGCATAATAGAGCTTAAAGATCAAAGAAGCAATCAGATGTAATTTTGTTGTGTGTCATGCTCTTCATCTTCATGGGTATTTATAGATTAACCAGTGAAACTAGCCGTTGCTTTTTCTTCTCTAATGTTCAGCTGCAAATCTGGAAAATGGTTGTTGCATATTTTTCGTCATTTCTTCAATTATTGGTTAGAATCTTGGATATAGCCGTTGTAGATGTTCTTCCAGTATTCTTGTCATTCCATAATCCGTTTTTGACCGTTGGAGAGTGATTTGTTTGATCCATAACAGTTTGTGCTGAACCATTGGGATGGAGGAGAAGTTTCAACCTGGTTTTTGGTCCTGCATTAAATGCTCTTAACCCAGATCTGATCTCAAGCTCAAAACATGTTAATGTAATCTGTAACTCATGAACAAACTTATCAAACATATATATGATGATTTGTAATCTTATATAGGCCTAAAACATTTCATGAGAGTGAATCAATAAAATGAAAATGCGAAGAATAAAACAGAGGTCTCGTTAGGCTCGAGTTTAACTTCAACAGGCTCGAATTTGTTCATGTGCACTTAAGCATAAACTAAGTAGGCTTGAGTTTGCCCTTTGGAACTCTTGTTAGTTCTTTATATGTTTTGATGATAACTAACAATTGTAAACTCAAAATGAATTTTACTTTTGGTAAATTGTGAAATTCATTGTCAAAGGCAAACTCGAGTTTAGGTATGTAAACTCGAGTCTGACACTTGACAGAGAGCTGCTCAAACTTACAAAGAAAGCCAAACTCCAGTTTGCGTAGGCAGACTCGAGTTTGCAGAGACACAGAGAGCAACCAAAGTTTTTCAACAAGCCAAAATCCAGTTTGCTCAGACAAACTTGAAGTCTGGAAAATACAGAGAGCACTTAAAGTTTTGAACAAAGACAAACTCGAGTTTAGACCTTAAGACTCGAGTTTAGACTATACAGAAAGAATTCAAAAACGTTAGTATTTTCACAAGGTTTGTAAACTCCAGTTTATCCCAAAAACAGAAGAGACTTCAAAGTTTCAGTTCTTGCTGAAACTCGAGTTTACATCTGTAAACTCGAGTCTGAGTCATACAGAAAGACCACTAATATGTTCGTTTTGGAAACTCTAGTTTGTGCTTCTAAACTCCAGTCTGGAAGTTCTTGAACTTAGGCTTATCCTCTTGACATAGCCCCAAACTTGAGTTAGTCATTAATTGACTCGAGTTTAGCTACATGTCCAAACTTCCATTCCAAGACCAGAGCCCGACAGTCTTCTCTGTAAGAACCAAACTCGAGTCTGATATTTATAAACTCCAGTTTAGGCCGTTACTCAACATTCATGCTTTCTGGATGAACCCCAAACTCGAGTCTAGGATTACAAACTCGAGTTTGCATCGGTGATTTTGAAAAACCAGATGATGTTGATATGCGATCTTTATGGGTCAATCTGAAAATGTTTTATCATATGATACTATTGCTTTTAATATCTTTGATGAAGTTTTGAGAAATCTTGCTTCCATAGAAAAGAAAGGAAAAGCAAACCTATAGGAAACTATCAATGGGTGCCCAAGGGATCTTATGAGGCCCCCAAGACATGTACTAACCCAAAAGGACCCAAGATGAAATAGGTACCTAAAACTTAATTTCACAAATTTGCAGGTATGTCTAAGAGCATCAAAATCCAGTAAATGGTGTTGGTTATGATTAGTTTTGGTGAAGTCTTCTAGATGCTATTAGTAAGAGTAAAAAGTTTGTTCCATATACATTGACTAACTACTTTGTTTAATATAGGTTAGTCAAGTTCAATTATAGATAATGATCAAGAAAGGAGATTGAAGAAAGAAGATATTGCCAAATATTAAGAGAATATTAATATCCAAGTCTCTATGATCAAATAGAAGTAGGAATGGCACAATTCAGAGTCAAAATAAGCAAGATCAAGCTTCATGATGAATAGTACCCGAGTTGCTACAGTATTAATGCTACAGGGATCGAGTTGCTACAGTAAATAATGCTACAGTGAAAAACCTTCAGAAATCCGACATTTCTCGAGAACTCATTCTGCATTATCGAGAATGGTTCTGGAGAATGCGTGCCAATTCTTGAGAATCCAGTGTCTCTTTCTACTCTATTTCGCGTCTCAGTTGGGCGACCTCTGGTAATTCAATGATATCTCCTAAACTAGAGATTAGAATGAGGTGAAACCAATTTTAAATGAAAGTAGACATCCAATGTGTATTCTTCACCAAAATTCAAGTCCAAAGAAGATAAGATGAGAGAGCTATGAATTTCGGAAGTTGCATCATCTGTTAACGTCATGCAGCTGACCAAGGTTCAGTAATTTGAGTGCATCTCACAAACTACACATCGGAATGCGCTGAAATCGGTGGCATATGAAACTAGACTCAAATACCTTTCCAAAAATATCAAGATCACAGAAAACAAAGATCAAATGAGAGAGATATGATTTTTGGAAGTTCAGAGTCTGGTTCAGAATTATGCAAAACGTTGGTTCAAGAACAACTTCTATAAATCAGATCATAATGCTCAACATACTGTGAGTTTGGAGCTGATTCTTGTTGCATTGGAAACAAGACTTAAAGAGCATTGAGTGGTTTGTCATGAAGTTATTAAGTTTACTGAAAGTTACTGTTGCAATGTTCCCGAGAATGTTTCGACAGATCAGAATGATGAAATGATATTGGTGGTGTGATTCTCGAGAATAAAAATCAATTCTCGAGAATGGCTCTCGAGAATTAGCAATCAGTTATCGAGAATGGCTCTACGGATCACATTGGAATTTACTTGCTGAGATAATTCTCGAGAATAAGAAAATGATTCTTGAGAATGGTTCTCGAGAATGTAAGTCAATTCTCGAGAATAAATGAATACAATTTGATCTGTCATATTCTTCTGAAGTGATTCTCGAGAATCAGAGACCAATTCTTAAGCACAGTTCTCGAGAATGTAAGTCAGCTCTCAAGAATTGACAAGGTGTTGTTTCAATTCAGATGAAGGAATTCTCGAGTATGAATGAACTGATTCTAGAGAATGATTAAACACTAATAATTCAATGCACTCTAGACTTCGATAGTTCTCGAGAATATATATCTGCATTTGAAATCTTTGTTCTCCGTAATCTGCAACCCATTGATTATAGCTTGGGTACTTCATATTATTGATCTACCCATCTTCTAACCAAGTTTGCTAAGTTACAGATGATCAAATGGAGCTATGATTAAAAAACATTCAGATTCAAATGATGAGCTATAAAATGGAATATGCACTGCGCCGTGTTTGTCGGAAATGGTCTATGATTAAACAAATAGGATCATAAAGGAAAGATCCACATTATCCTCAAAATCCTCCAGATTATAAGACTGCCTGCCATTATTGAAACCAAGAGTGGAAATCAAGAATGTTCAAACTGCTATATTCTCAGTGGGGTTTCAACGGCAACTTCCTCGTGGATTTCCAACGATCACATTTTCAAGTGGATCTCTAACAGAAATGTTCTTAGTTCCCATCCAACAGTCATATTTTTGAAGAGTTGTTCGAATGATCAAATGCACTTCATCAACTATAAAAGGAGAAGAATTCAACACAGACAATGAGAACAGGGACGTAAGCTTACACAGTGAAAAATGCCAAAATTCTAACGTCAACTTCATCTACTCTCTGTTTATTTCAATGATCTTATAATTTATCTTGGAGAGTGAGATTATTTGTATCGTGCTTCAGTGTTCATCATATGCACTTCTGAGAGAGAAGATTGATTGTTAATCATTCTATTTGAAAGAAACTCAAGATTGAGTGATCTTGAGTGGGAAACACTTTGTTGTGATTACAGCTTGTAAGGGGAGTGAATCCTAGTGAGAGGATTACTTTGAGTACAGAGTGTGTAATTAAGCAAGTGTATTGATTACAGTTTGTAAGGGGGAGTGAATCTTAATGAGAGGATTAATTCAAGTACAGAACGTGTAATCAAGTTCAAAGCAGATAGTGGATTGAAAATCTCAAGTGAAGCTTGGGGACTAGACGTAGGTCAAGGATTGGACCGAACCAGGATAAATCATAGTTTGCATACTCTCTTCTCTTATCTTTTACATTTCCAGTATATGCTTATTGTATAACTAACTGTCATTCGAACTAATTTCAATAAGTTGCAAAAAGATTTTTAAAGTTCCTAAAGTTTTAATTAAACACCCAATTCACCCCCTCTTGGGTGATAGCCAGGTCCAACAAATGGTACATTGACAGTGGATGCTCTAGACACATGACGGGGGATCAATCCAAGTTCACAACAATCATACACAAGGAAGGTGGCAAGGTTACATTTGGAGGAAATCAATCCGGAAGGATAGCTGGTATTGGTGAAGTTAGCAACAATGATGGACCAAAAATAAAAGACGTCTACCTTGTGGAAGCCTATGCCATAATCTCCTTAGTGTAAGCCAAAGTGCGGATAAAGGTAACCTAGTTATCTTTACCTCAGAAGAATGCTTGATTGTTAACATGGATGATCTCTCCTTAGACAATGTCAAACCAAAAGCCTTATTCAAGGCTCCAAGGGAAGGTAACTGTTATACTCTTAACCTCTCTAATGATTTATCCCCTGAAAGTTGCTTTATTAGTAATCTAGATGAAAGTTGGTGTTGGCACAAACGATTAGCTCATGTCAACATATTTCAACTTGATAAATTACTGAAAAAGGATTTGATTATTGGATTGCCTAAATTAAATTTCAAAAAGGATATGATTTGTGATGCTTGCCAAAAAGGAAAACAAACTAAATCATCATTTAAATCAAAAACTGAGATCTCATCCAATAGACTACTTCAATTATTGCATATGGATTTAGTTGGTCCTGCTAGAGTTAAAAGCTTTGGTGGAAATTTGTACACTCTAGTTATAGTTGATGATTTTTCAAGATATACATGGACTTTATTTTTATCTGCTAAAAATGAAGCATTTGATCAATTTGCTATTTTTTCCAAGAAGGTCCAAAACGAGAAAGGTTTATCCATTGCAGGAATTAGAACTAATCATGGAGGAGAATTTGAAAACCATTACTTTGAGAAATTCTGTGATGAGATGGGAGTAGATCACAACTACTCTGCTCCTAGAACACCTCAACAAAATGGAGTAGTAGAAAGAAAGAACAGGGTTCTCACAGAAATGGCAAGAACAATGTTGAATGAAAATCAGACCTCCCAAGTGTTTCGGGCAGATGCAATGAACACAGCTTGCTACATTTCCAATCGAGCATATCTCAAGAAGAAGCTAAACAAAACCCCATATGAGCTTTACAAAGGAAGAAAGCCCAACATAGCCCATCTACATATTTTCGGGTGTAAGTGCTTTATTCACAAGAATGGTAAGGAAAATTTAGGCAAATTTGATTCTAAAGTTGATGAAGATACATTCCTTGGCTATTCTTCTAGGAGTAAAGCATATAGAATATATAATCTTTCTATTTGAACTATAGAAGAATCAATTCATGTTGTTTTCTGCGAAATTAACTCTAACAAATCCATGGTTGATGATGATGATGAAGTTCAGAATCAATCTTCTTCAAAAACTTCCTCTGTTTTGACAAATTCTGAAAATGATTTACAAAGAGAACTAGAAGTTGAAACTGAACATGATTGTGAAAACCCTGGTCAAACTCAACCTAAAGCTTGGAAATATAGTAGGAGCCATCCACTGGACCAAGTTATAGGTGATGCAAATCAAGGAGTTAGAACCAGACAAAGTATTTTGAATGAAGTCATCTTTTCAGGTTTTATTTCAGAAATAGAACCCTCTAAGATTGAAGAAACCCTTTCAGACAATAATTGGGTAATAGCAATGCAAGAGGAATTACATCAATTTGAACGAAATCAAGTTTGGGACTTGGTACCCAGGCCGAAAGACCATCCAGTCATTGGCACGAAATGGGTATTCAAGAACAAACGTGATGAGTCTGCAATCATTGTCCGTAACAAGGAAAGATTGGTAGCCAAAGGATATAATCAAGAAGAAGGAATTGATTATGAAGAAACTTATGCTCCAGTAGCAAGATTAGAAGCAATAAGAGTTCTTCTAGCCTTTGCTTGCATTAAAGGTTTCAAACTCTATTAAATGGATGTGAAATCAGCATTTCTAAATGGTTTTATTCAGGAAGAGGTTTATGTAGAACAACCCGCCGGCTTTGAAGATGAATTTCATCTAGATCACGTTTTCAAATTAAAGAAAGCATTATATGGTTTAAAACAAGCTCCTAGAGCTTGGTATGAAAGACTAAGTAAGTTTCTTCTAGATCATGGATTTGTAAGAGGAAAAGCAGATACCACACTGTTTATTAAAAGTAATAAACTAAATGAAATCTTACTTGTGCAAATCTATGTGGATGACATAATATTTGGTGCTACTAATGATGCTTTGTGCAAGGAATTTTATGAGACTATGCAGGGTGAATTTGAAATGTCAATGATGGGAGAACTCAATTATTTCCTTGGACTACAAATCAAGCAACGCAAAAATGAGATATTTATTTCTTAGACCAAGTATCTAAGAGACTTGCTCAAGAAATATGGTCTTCAAGATTGCAATGGGGTAGATACACCAATGAGCTGAACTGCTGCCTTAGATGTCAATGAGAAGGGAAAAGACTTTAATATCACAAGGTAAAGAGGCATGATTGGATCACTACTCTATATGACAGCAAGCAGACCAGACATACAATTCAATGTGGGGATGTGTGCTCGATTTCAATCCGCACCTAAGGAATCTCATGCTGAACACGTGAAAAGAATCTTTAGATACTTATGTGATACAAAAGAATTGGACTTATGGTTCCCCAAAGGTCAACCTGAACACTTAGTAGCTTATTCTGACTCAAATCATGCTGGATACAAGACTGATCGTAAAAGCACAAGTGGACAATGTGAATTCTTTGGAAATTCACTCGTTTCATGGTCCAGCAAGAAGCAGAACACAGTAGTTGTATCCTCAACTGAAGCTGAGTATGTTGCTGCCTCAAGCTGTTGCTCATAAGTCCTATGGCTCAAGCAACAGATCCAAGATCTTGGAACTTACTTGAAGGAAATTCCCATTCTTTGTGATAATACCAGTACTATCAACTTAGCCAAAAATCCTGTCTATCATACCAGAACAAAGCATATTGATGTCAGACACCATTTCATTCGAGATCATGTTCAAAAGAAAGATGTCAAAGTCATGTTTATCCCAACTCATCAACAACTTGCTGACATCTTCACTAAACTACTTGTGAAAGAACAATTTACCTTCATAAGAAGAGAATTGGGAATGGTAAATCCCAATGAGCTGTAAGCTTTCTCTATCCCACTGTTAGTAAATTATTGTTTTGATGATTATTTGATACTAACTTAAGCATCAGAGTGCTTAGATGTGTTTTTGCAGGATGCTTATTTACTGATGTTTGCTGACAATATGAAGCAAACTCGAGTTTGAGCAATTAAACTCGAGTTTATCGGGGATAGAGAACAATTGAGTTTCTGGAATCAGGCCAAACTCGAGTCATTAAGTGACTAACTCGAGTCTGTATCAAACAAAAGAAATCCTGAAGTCTTAGGAGAGCCTCCAAACTTGAGTCATTAAGTGAGTGACTCAAGTCTGCACTACACAAAGAGAAGCCTGAAATTTTGAAGAGACTCCAAACTCAAGTTAGTATGTACAAACTCGAGTTTATTGGGGATTCAAGGATTCACACATACATCCTTGAAGTCCAGGTAAGTATACATTCATGCAAACTCGAGTCAGTTAGTGTAAACTCGAGTCTGTCGAAACCCTATATATATGTGATTGCTGTGACTGTTCATTTTCAACCCTCGAAACTCAAGTTTGCCCTAGAGTTTTCTCTACACTCTCTCTGCCTCATCCTCAAATTCGCTCCCTCTCAATCTACAATGGCCTCCAATCAACGTTTCAGGCCTTCCTAAGACGATGAAGCTTTGAAATCACCTTCACCTTCTCCTCTTCAATGAACACAAAGGGTCAAAATGATCCCTGCTCACAAACCCATGAGAAGCAAGTTGATTCCCAAGAAGTTTGCTTCATGAATTGACAAGCAAATCCCAGGTATCCCTCATTCCTCTCCAAGACCAAAGGGAATCACAATCCAAGAGCCTTCTGAGGAGCAAATAAGGAAGAAGCCATATCCTGTTTCTGGTAAAGGAAAGGAGAAGGTTTATGAACCTTCAAAAGGGTCCAAGAGAGAGAGAGAACAAGCCAAGCTTCTTCCAAAGCTCAATCTTCTCCAAAACCAACTTCTGCTGAACAGACTGACCAATCTCCTGAGACTCAAATGGTAACCAAGGCCCTTCTTGATATTTATAATCACTCCTTACCCCCATCTGACTTCTTCACTGAGAACATAATCTTGTCCAACCAACAAGCTACCAAATTCAAGGAAGAATTTGGCAAAAAACCCTTCTGCCCTGTGGTCTCAGTAAACCTAGAAAACCTGAAACAGGAGTGTAATCTTGACCTTTCCCCCTGGTTGAATCAGTTCAAAAATCTCCTATCCATTTCTACCCACTATACCCCCAACATAGTGAGACTCTTTTACTTCAATATGCAATGGGGTACCACAGAGGATGATGACCAAATTCTGGATAAGGAGAGCGTCACTACTACCGTTAGGGGAGTGAAGATCACCATTTCTGCTACAATTCTGAACAAAATCTTGGACATTGACAATCCTCCTCCTCACCATTACATAGAATATTCCAATAGGCAATGTCTTGAAATCTTAAAACCCAACGAGCCTATTACTGATGACCAATTACTCTCTATTCACTTTACCCTAGCCTCTATGTCTCCTACCTTCCGTGCTTTATGGTACATCTACTCCAGGAACTTGGTTCAGAAAGGTGGAAATTTCACCCACTTCACCAAGAGAGATTATTCACCCTTTGCTGCTGTAGTGGGAAAAATGCCAATTAATGTGGGCCAATGGGTGTTTGAAGAGATGGTTAGATTTAGATTTGGATCTAGGATAACATCTCATATTCCATTCCCTTTACTTATATCTGTTATCTTATTCCACTTCAAAATTTGGCATGTTGGGGCCATAGACACCATTGTCAGACCTCCAATATTTGGGAAACCTCAACTCTATCTTATAAAGATCAGCTTTGATGTTGAAGGGTCCGGACAGTCAAGAGCACCCTCCAGAACAAGAGCCTCCTATTCTCGAGCTCATGAAGCCCAATCAGCTCCTTCACCTCCTCAGCCTTCTATCCCTGTTGATGTCACTACCAAGATCCAGGAAATAGTTGATGCTGCAATTACCAACTTGGCTACCAACATCAAAAATGAGATTGTTAAGATAGTGGTCGAGCTCACCAAGACCAATACAGCATTGACTGAAGCTCAAGATACCATGAAGGTGCAATTAGACCACATTATGACACATTTCAACATATCTGGGTCTGCATCTTCATCTACTTTTGGCATTACATTTGCTCCACTCACTACCGCCACTACTCCAGTCACCACTACCACTCAGACCACTCTTCCTTCAACTCCTCCAATTGACCATACACCCGCAACTGATGCATCCTCTTTTGCAGATGACAAAAGGGGAGAGCAAGAACAAACTTGAGGAACAAACTTGAGTCTTGAGTTTATGGTTTATTGCTTTGCTATGAGTCTGTAATTACTGTCTTGTTTTGAATTTGTCATAAGACTATATTTACCTTCCAAGAAATGCACTATCGTTTAATGGTCTATATGATAAGTTCTCTTTGGTGCATTTTGCTTCTGCTTGCTTAAGACTCTGATATCTCATTATGCACTTCACAAGCACGTTTTGGTAAAATACATTTCAAAATGATAAACTAAATCAATTTTTTTAAAGTTCAAGTTTACAAGTGTTGTCATCATCCAAAAGGGGGAGAATGTTAGTTCTCTATATGTTTTGATGATAATTGATAATTGTAAACTCAAAATGAAGTTTGCTTTTGGTAAATTGTGAAATTCACTGTCAAAGGCAAACTCGAGTTTAGGTATGTAAACTCGAGTCTGACACTTGACAGAGAGCTGCTCAAACTTACAAAGAAAGCCAAACTCCAGTTTGAGTAGGCAGACTCGAGTTTGCAGAGACACAGAGAGCAACCAAAGTTTTTCAACAAGCCAAACTCCAGTTTGCTCAGACAAAATTGAAGTCTGGAAAATACAGAGAGCACTTAAAGTTTTGAACAAAGACAAACTCGAGTTTAGACCTTAAGACTCGAGTTTAGACTATACAGAAAGAATTCAAAAACTTCAGTATTTTCACAAGGTTTGTAAACTCCAGTCTTTGTCTGCAAACTCCAGTTTATCCCAAAAACAGAAGAGACTTCAAAGTTTCAGTTCTTGCTGAAACTCGAGTTTACATCTGTAAACTCGAGTCTGAGTCATACAGAAAGACCACCAATATGTTCGTTTTGGAAACTCTAGTTTGTGCTTCTAAACTCCAGTCTGGAAGTTCTTGAACTTAGGCTTATCCTCTTGACATAGCCCCAAACTTGAGTTAGTCATTAATTGACTCGAGTTTAGCTACATGTCCAAACTTCCATTCCAAGACCAGAGCCCGACAGTCTTCTCTGTAAGAACCAAACTCGAGTCTGATATTTATAAACTCCAGTTTAGGCCGTTGCTCAACATTCATGCTTTCTAGATGAACCCCAAACTCGAGTCTAGGATTACAAACTCGAGTTTGCATCGGTGATTTTGAAAAACCAGATGATGTTGATCTGCGAAATCTTTATGGGTCAATCTGAAAATGTTTTATCATATGATACTATTGCTTTTAATATCTTTGATGAAGTTTTGAGTAATTTTCAGATAAGTTCAGCTAAGATCAAGATGGAATCAGATTTGGAATAAGTGCATTAAATGAAGAACCAAGAACAGGGCTGATCCTTCTCCTCTATCCCAATAGTTCAGCACAGACTGTTATGGATCAATTAAATCACTCTCCAACGGTCAAATGAAGGTTATGGAACGACTGAATACCTGGAAGACTATCTGTATCAACATATTCCAAGATTCCAGCTGAGAATTAAAAGGATAGAGGAAAATACGCAACTATCATTTTCCAGATTTGCAGCTGAACGTTAGAGAAGAAAATGCAACGGCTAGCTCCTCTAGTTAGCCTATAAAAAGCTATGAAGACTCAGAGCAAGACACACAACCAAGCTACATCTGATTATATTTTGTAATTGAGTCTGTATTGTGATTTTAAGTTGATCTTCAGTGTTTATTATTATTTACTCTTTTGAGAGTCTTGATTCTTTGAAATCAATAGCTGTTGGTGTAAACTCAAGGTTATGGAAACCTGTGAGTTGGGTAGCTTAGTTACAAAGTATAAGGGGGAGCAAGTCCTAGGTGAATAGGATTACTTGTGGTTTACATTGTTGTAGTTAAAGTCTGTTGAACTAGTGGAAATACCCAGAAGATATCTGGGGACTGGACGTAGGTCAAGGTTAAGATCGAACCAGTATAAATCCTGTGTGTCTAGCTTTTCTTCCCTCACTCTTTCGTTATTTACTGTTTCAAGTTTTTGAAAAAGAGTTCAAAAGAATTTTTGAAATCCCCAATTCACCCCCCTCTTGGTGATTTCTTCCATTTTCAACTTTGTGGTTATCGTGATGAGTGTTTTAAGGTATTTTGGAATATTGCACAGATTCGAGTCTAGAGCTATTTGTAATGAGGCTTGAGCGAAAAGGTGTAGGCTTGAGTGAAAATCTTTAGGCTCGAGTTTGCTCGGCCCATAAAACTTTGATAGCTCTCTGTATGTCCCAAACTCGAGTCTGTAAGTGTTAGGATCGAGTTTGCTTTAGCCATATGCTTTTGAGACTTCTGTCATTCTGAAATAGGCTTGAGTTAAAGACGTTATGATTGAGCCTATTTTGAGTGAATATTTGATTGCTCTCTGGAAGGGTTAGGCTCGAGTCTACTAACATGAAATTTTGTTTGAGGAGCTCTCTTAAGACTTAGGCTTGAGTTAAAAAAATACATGCTCAAGTGAAAATGCGACATGCTCTCTGTAAGGCTCAAGCTCGAGTTTATTTAGATAGGCTCAAGTCTAACTGAGAGCCAATAACTTAGTTTTCTCTCTGTAAGACATAGGCTCGAGTTTACCACAATAGGCTCAAGTCTGCCTTTGTTATAAAACATAAACTTTGCTCTCTATCACGAGCAGGCTCGAGTCTATGAAGTTAGGCTCGAGTTTGCCTAAGTTCAAAGCACTTATTTTACTTTCTGTTAAGAGACTTTTAGTTTACAATGGTCTGTTATCATCAAAACACATAGAGAACCAACAGAAAGTACCAATTAGATGAACAGTGAGGGAAGCTTTATTAGAAACAGCGGTGTGCTTGCTGAAAAAGATGACCTCGTCCTCTACCACTATACTCCTCCCACCTCTTGAATTTTTTTCATGGGTCGAGGTTGAAGGAGATCGGCCGAAGGAAGAAAAGAAAATGCTCCAGGCGTTCCTTTTCTACCTCATTTTTCAACATTTGATTAAGGGCTTTTTTGTCTTTTCATCTGAGAATCACAGGCCTTTTCTGACATCTGATTTTTCTTTGGGCCCTCTTTGAAATTATCTCTGTTAATTAGGCCTTGAGGGAGATTTTCCCTATATTTATCCATTGAAGCTCCTTCCTTGCTCCAGCGACATACACCCATATATATAATTAATTCAACGTTTTCCTTCTGTTAGTTCTCAATGTGTTTTGATGATAACTAGCAATTGTAAACTTGATATGAAGTTTGTTTTTGGCAATATGAAAATCTCACTGTCAAAGGCAAACTCGAGTTTAGGTATATAAACTCGAGTTTGAGACTTGACAAAAAGATGTTCAATTCTACATAAAAGCCAAACTCGAGTCTGCATAGACAAACTTGAGTTTGGGGAGACACAGAAAGGAATCCAAAATTTTCACATCAAGCTAAACTCCAGTTTGCAAATCAAACCTGAAGTCTGGAAGATACAGAATCCCAAGCAAGCCAAAACTCGAGTCTGGATTATCAAACTCGAGTTTAGACCAAACAGAAAGGAACCCAGAAAACTCAATAGACTCCCAAACTCCAGTCTGGCCTTCCAAACTCCAGTTTGCACTTGACCCAGATAAACCTCAAATGTTTCGGTAGTCACTGAAACTCGAGTTGCTCCCCAAACTCGAGTCTGGATCATACAGAAAGATCATCCATTTGGCTACACTACAAACTCAAGTCTATGACCCTAAAAACTCCAGTCTGGAAGATTACGAACTTAGGCCTGTTCTTCAAACATAGACCCAAACTCGAGTTAGTCACTAATTGAATCGAGTTTAGCTTCATGCCCAAAGTTCCATCCCAAGTCCAGAGCCCGACGGTTCTCTCTATAAAAGCCAAACTCGAGTTAGCTTTTACAGACTGCAAGTTTAGACCACTGACCAACCAACATGCTTTCTGGATGAACTCCAACTCGAGTTTGCATCGAGGATTTTGAAAAATCAAATTATGTTGATCTGTGAAATCTTAATGGGTCAATCTAAAATTATTCTATCATATGATATTATTGTTTCTAATGTCTTTGATGAAGTTTTGAGTATTTTTCAGATAAGTTTAGCTAAGATCAAGGTCCAAGATAAGTGCATTAAATGAAGAACCAAGAAAAGGGCTGATCTTTCTCCCTTATCTCAGATGCTCAGTTCAGACCGTTGCAACACTTCAGGATCACTCTAAACGGTCAAATTACGATCATAGAATGACTAAAAATCTGGAAGACCTTCTGCAACAACTAAATTCCAAAATTTTAGCTAAGAATTCAAAGAACAGAGCAAAATATGCAACTGCCATTTTTCTAGAATTGCAGCTGAATGTTAGAAAAAGAATTGCAATGGCTAGCTCATCTATTTAGTCTATAAAAGGCTGTGAAGACTCAAAGCAAAAGACACACAACGAAGCTATCTTGATTATACTTTGAAATTTGAGTTTGTATTATTATTTTCAACTTGTTCTTCAGTGTTTATATTTATCTACTCTTTTTGAGAGTTTTGATTCTTTGAAATCATTTGTATTTATGAAAGCTCAAGGTTGTGGAAACCTGTGAGTTGGGAAGCTTAATTGCATAATGTAAGGAGGAGCAAGTCCTTGGTGGATAAGATTGCTTGTAGTTTACATTGTTGTAGTTTAAGCTTGTTGAACTAGTGAAAATACCCAGTAGATATCTGGGGGCTGCACGTAGGTCAAGGTTGAGATTGAACCAGTATAAATTCTCTATGTCCAGCTTTTCTACTTTTACTCTCTCATCATTTACTTCTCACGGTTTTTTTAAAAAAAGGGAGTCCAAAAGAAATTTTAAATCCCCAATTCACCCCCCTCTTGGTGATTTCTTCCATCTTCACCTTCCTCTTATCATTCAAAAGCAATAACACACTCATATATATATATATATATATATATATATATATATATATATATATATATTCACGTTAACTTTCTTCCTTCTTTCTAACACTAATAGATCCTCTATGTATATGTTTTTATGCTCATGCAAATCCTATCCTCATGAACAATAACCCCAGTTCATTTACGATGGCAACAAAACCAATAACTTAACCCCAAGTTCAGCAAAACCATTATCATATCCCATGAGAAACCATGATCATATCACTTAGACAGCAAAACCGATGACTTAACAGCCCCCAATTTCCATTTCAGTTTTTTAGCTACCCTTATGCGTTTTTATAGTAGCAAAACACGTTCAGCAGCTTATCATATATATATATATATATATATATATATATATTAAACACACATGCAGGAACCATGACCACACACTGCCCGAAACCAAACAGCCCTTGTGTTCATGTTTGTTTCAGTTTTTCTTCAGTATCAGGTTTTTAGTTTCCGTTAACTTTATTGTTGAATCTTTCCATGGTTTGTTTTCGAAAAGACAATGAAGGCAACACAGTGAAAGAGAAAAATATCAGAACTACCTTCACCGATTAAATCGAAGATATGCGACGGTACTGGTTTTGTCTCCTTGTTTCCGATGCTAAAATGCAAGCTCCTAGCTCCTTCGGGGATCAACCAGATTGACTCCTTCCTCTGTTTCAAACGCGATGAATAGAGGAACTTGGAACTCTCAGTTTGACTCTCTCTCTCTCTCTATCTCTTTCTCTCTCGGTGCTCTCTCTCTCTTTCACTTCTGCAAGTCCCTCAGTCTTTCTATCTCTCAACCCACTCTTTCTTTTCTATCTGTTATGTTCTCTGCTTCACCAAAAGAAGTGGGGAAGGTAAATGGAACGAAGACATGTATAGGAAGGTGGAAGAGATGGATTAGGAGGGAAGGACCAGAGGGTACTCGGCTCTGGGCTCGAGAGGTAAGGTGATGATCTTGCGTGTCTGACGATCCCACATGATTATCATTGAAACCAATATGCTTAACTGATATAGAGAATGTATGGGTTGGGTTCAAATGGGTACTGGGCCGCGGAAGATTAAAATAAGATGGGCTAGAGAAGAACAAAATTCATGATGCTTGCGTGGTTGCTACTGATCCTCTCTACTCCAGGCTAGCCGAAAGAAATATATGAAATAGTTCCCAGGTTTTTTTTCGGTGTAAGAAAAGTTTTGGAGGGGTTCGACACCAGTCCCCCACCAAGGCCAGGGCACGGCCCCGGGCTCTATGAGCACTTATTGGGGACTTACGAGATCGCCTACCAAAGGAGTTCCTTCGACGACAGAGGGAATCGAACCCACGACCCAAGGGCCTAGTCCTGGATCCCTTACCATCTGTGCCAACTCTCATTAGCTAGTTCTGAGGTTTTTAATATGTAAGGGCCAAGACCATGAACATGGAAGAATGAATATGAATGGGTTGGGTTTGGTTTGAGTATATGAGTATGTTGGGCTTGGAGTTTGCTTTCAGTTTGGGCCAAGGAAAAGAGATTCTTATATGTGTGTGTGTGTGTGTGTGTTAATATTTCTTTGAGATAGAATTTATTAAGCATTAATAGAAATAGAAATTTTTCAAAAATTTTCCTTTTAAGCATTTTCTTCTTCAAATATTGTTTTCCAAAATATTTTTGGCCTAACTTAATCACTTCCTTAAATTTTATCATTCTTCCCAAATTAATTTAAACAAGAAAAGTCTTTATTTCAAATAATTTAAATTTTTTAATTATTTTTAAATCAAAAATTCATTACTAATTCTTCTTATCATTTTTAAATTTGAGTTTCCCAAATTTTTGGGATGTTACATCAACCCTTAGCCTGCGGGTTTAGATAAGGTTAGGGAAGTACGGGCCACGAAATTCATAAGTCTCACACTCCCATTTGGTACCTTTCAATCCCAAAGAAAAAAATCTTGATCTCCTTCCTCCTAATTTAAACCAAATTTCTTGATTGCTTGAGGATGATTTGATGTTTTTCTTTGTAAACTTTGATAAATTTGACAACTTTATCTCTGAAATTGTAGATCATGTTTTAAAATTTTTATAAGTCAAATGGATGATGCTAGAAAAGTAAATTTGATGATTCAAATATATGTATCTCAGACCTTCTATTAACATAAGAGAATAGGAATTTTTTCTTGAGGAAAATAAACGTGAGCCTTCGGGCTTCGCGCTGGCATGTAAACTATAAGTTAAGGTTGGCATTTTGCCAATCCATAAAAGTATGGGTCATTTGATCCATGGGTTGGTACGGGTCAGCCCACATTCCCAATTTTGCTCCTGAATCCTCAGGGAGTAATTAAATCCTTTCCCTGAGATTTCATAGTGAATCTCCAAACAAAAAAGTAAAGAAAATAAGAAAAGACTTCAAATCAAAACTGAAATAAGAGTTAGTGAAGGATGCGTAAGTGTTGTTCGTTGAAATTACTTGGAGGATAAATCTATAGGCAGCTGAGATGAGAGAAGTGGCAGGCCAGCCGACAGCTCCACCGTTTATTGAGCACTCTGAGAGGCCAAGTTTTTTGAATTCATGTCATTAGGTATCTCCCAGTGAATCTCACTACTGCTTCTTCGACCTAAACTCAGATCCGTTAAACGGATCTAAATTTTTTGTTATTATTTTATGATGGCCAATAATCGAAAGGAACAACAGAAAAACAGCGGTGAAAGCAAATCCACGAGAGCAGAAGAAAGTCAGTCGATCTGGCGTTGCTCAGCAAATTCATAGTGTCAAACAAGAGAAAAAAGTACATATGGGACACCCTCCATATATCAATTAATGATTTGGCAGCTGCATTTATTAATGATTTCTTACTTGTATCACTGTATGATTATTACTTAAATATAATAATGAGCTAAGTCATATCATTATATGATTAACTTAACATACAATAATTAATGAGCTAAGTAATTAGATAGTCATATGCATTGGTTGGTATTTGGGTATCCCAAGAACCAATGATTTGAATGCCAGTAGACTTAAGGTGTGTTTGGTTTGAGGGGAGGGTGTGGGAGGGAAGGGAGTGGAAAGAAAGGAATTGACCAAATTGCCATTAATGAAAGGAATATTCTTTTTTGTTGAGAATATATTTTAGGAATATTAAAAAGTTTTTATGGGTTTTTTGTAAAGAAATGGTAAAAGATCTCCCCCTCCCCCTCCCCCTCCCCCTCTCTCCCCCTCCCTCAAACCAAACTAACTGTTAGAAAAGGATGTTGGGTCCGGTTTCCTCATCTTCTATTTTTTCATCATCCTTTACAATCTTTAAATCCTGTTCATTCAATAAATATAAGAACTTATAATGAGCCATGTAAGCTACTCCCTCCTTTAAATTATCTCTCCTTCTGGTTAATGTTTCTCTTCCTCAATCTAGCTCCCACCTTTGGTTTATATTTTTCTGAGTATTATTCAACAAGTTGTCATCTCCATGAATTAATTGAGCGGGTAGGCTTTATAATTTTCTCATCCTGAGTATTCACCATATGTAACTCAGTTAATTGAGTCTTATTCCAAAAAGTTTTGAAGAGGCAAAAAATTTACAGGTGCTAAAACCAAATGCAAAATTATCTATTCGAGGCCTCAATGCATTTTTAGCTTTGCAAAATGAAAAACATCAAAAATGTTGAAGGTGAAAGAAAATTTCAAGGTAGCATTGGACTATTAATCTTTGTCTTTCTGCAATTTCCTGTCGTCTTTAGTATAAAAAATACAAACGAAACAACATCCCACTGTTCTTTCGCCACGAACTCCAGTTGACAGAGCTAGAATCCACTTCCCCAAACCTGATGATGCCATGAGGTCTTAGGCGGTGAAAAATAGAGGAAGAAGATGAGGAAGAAAGAGAGAGATGGTTTGTTAACCAATGGTTGGGAGTGAGGAGAGGAGAGATGGGCAGGACCATGGTAGCCAAAAATGCGTTTTAAAACGCAAAAATGCCATTTTTACTTTTTAATTTTAGTAAAACGTATTTTGTTTGAGCAAAAAACGTATATGGAGTAAAAATGTAAGAAACGCCGTGAAAAAGCGTAAATTCGTAAAAGCGGGGCATTTTTTGAAAAAGTTGAATTCGCAATCTCAGACCCAACTCTCATTCACTCTCTAATTCTTAACTCGTCTCAGGCAATCAGTCTCTCAGACTCTCACTCAAGTTTCTCACATTCTCTGATTCTCAAATCTCACTCGCACCACGCCACCATCGCTCACGGCTTCCATTCTTACCTCGTGCTCTAATTCTCAAATCTCAGACCCAGATCTCATATCTCACTACCTCGTCTCATTGTCTTCTACTCTTCCTCGGTGCTCTCATTTCTCGATCTCGAGTCTCAACCTCAGTTCGCAGTCTTCACTCCTCCAGTAAGTTTTCTTCCTTGCTTTTTCTTCCTTGTTTACATGCATAGGGTCGGGATTGTTGTTTCTAACATTTAGAGTAGGTAGAAATTGAACATACAGTAAACAAAAACAGTATATGAAGAATCTGTATTAACTTAATATAATATACAGAGAGCATACAACAGGTCTGTATCATATGAAAAAGCTATAAACGAACTCACAAGATTGCCGAAATATGGTTATGAACTATGCAAAAATTCGGGCCCAACTTCCGTTGTGTCTTTAAGACAATTTTGCTCCCTCTATGGATGCCAAAGGTTTCTGAGCAATTGCCTCCCAGGATAGAGCGGATTATTCGTCTCCAGAAAGATGGCTCTGTCTGTCTGAAGCCCAAGCAAATCCAATGAGTCTGTTTTCGGAACACACAGAGTGTATATGCAGAAAGAAAGAACATAATGATATTCGGTGACTAGGGGCCCCTATTTATAGACTCTAAAAAAACACAATCATATGGACTCATCTGTTGCTGCGAACTGGTACGTTGTGCAAAAAGACACACCAGAACAGAACGAATAGAGGCAACCTGCATCTGTTGCCGGCGAACTGGTGCGTCTCACAAACAGACGCACCAAATAGAGCTGAATGGGTCATATCGTACGAACAGACGCGAGCAGACGGAGCTAAACAAGTCGTACATAGCCGCTGGAAAAAAACTGGAGAGGCACAACGGAAATAAAATTAAAAAGATTATTTTATTCAAAAAATTATTTAATAAAAAATTATTTTTTATTTCACATGCGCGACCGAGCCAGCCGGACGGATGGCGGCGGTGGCGCGCGCGTGTGTGGTGGACCAAGAGTTGCCTAACTCCTCACCTCTCCACAAAAGTGGGTAGGCCCAAGGGCCCATTTAGTAGGAGCAAAGTTGGGGCTTATATACCCTCCAACTTCGCTCCACCTAACCAATGTGGGACTTTATCACACATACAATCCTTCTTACTTTTCCTCTTCTATTCCATCCTTCTTCTTATTCATAAACTATGTGATTTCTTCCTAAATTCCAACAGGGACAATGGAGGAATTGGGTAATTATGGTTGTAAAAATCTCAATGCCACTTCTATTCCTGAAAGTTCCCTAACATTCCCTGGAGGAGTTATCTATGCAAAAGCTTCCATGTTGCTCCAGGTGAGTTTGAAGATGGGATGGATCTTTTCCTTTTTTTGGACCAAGGCACGGGGGCTTATCTTTTATAGATAGTTTGTTTTCATTTTGGACTCGGTTTTTAATAAAATAAAAGATAAGGAGTATGTGTTTTATGAAGGCATTGGTAGGCTATGCTTTACATGAAACTGTTACATGACGATTGATTTAGCAAATAATCCTATAGACAGGAATTTTGTTGATATATTCATGAATACTGGGTTGGAGTGTTCAAATGTCTTTTGCTGTTTGGCTTTTCCGGAATGTTCCTCCGGCAGTCTTGGTTCGGTTTCTGAGGGAGCATCGCTCTAAGTGGGTTGATTTCAATGTTGATGCGTACTTTGTTGCATCTCTTAAAGCAGGCTGCTTTGCCTATCCTGGGATGAGGTCAACTAGATTCATTGGAAGTGAAATTATCATGCCTTTTGGGCATACAATCGAACATGAAGAGGTACTTTTGCATTCTCTTTCTTTATTTGATCAGGGCGAGCAATGAATGGCACTTACCAACAACAGTCCACATTGCCCATTTCCTTTTTCTCCAAGTTATGTCACAAAAGTTTTCATATTGAAATTATACTTCTTGCCAATTGTGTTTGCGATCCAGATGCTTGAAGTTGTTTGTCTTGAAGGCCACTCTCTAGTTCAGGAGGATTCTTTTTCTTCAAGAGACATTCTTATCTTATAGGTGTTGTTTATGACTGTTGTTGAAATACTGGAAATTTCCTGTTCCTTATGTGTGATTGAAGTCAGATAAATTGCATTGTCATTTTTTGGAACGAGTTTCTCTTTTCTTAAATGATGCATTGATATATGTGCCTTAATGTATTGACTGACTAGGCTGAAGCTAGCATCTATGTGTATGTTTATAATGGAAACCATATTTGGAATTTGACTTGTTGCAACTGCTTATTGTGATTGAGATCATCTGCTGCAATTTGTCTTGTGTTTAGGAGAGTGTGACAGAGATAAACAATGGATATTTGAATGATATTTTGGTGACAATGTTGGATATTTTGATTGATATTGCATTGATCAGTATATGTATGGAACTATGGATAATGGCAGGTGCCTTTATTTGAATGATATTTGATGACAATGTTGGATATTTTGATTGATATTGCATTGATCAGTATGTGTATGGATGATGACAGGTGTCTTGCTTTTCTTAAATTTTTTTATTTATATATACAGGTAAAAACTACATTTTGTATTACGATTTTACATTTTATGATTTTTCATTCTCCTTTCGTTTTTACGTAAAAACTTGTTTTTAACAACCTTGGGCAAGACAAAGTAACTTGATGACATGGTCAGCGACGGAGTTAAGAATTACAATTAAGGAGGCGAAAATTACACAGTAACCTAGATGTTCATGAAACTATATTTCAGTCTTATAAAAATTTCAAAATTTTTATTTTAGTTCTTCCATATAACTTTACATTGAGAGACTAAAGTGAAAACTATGAAATTTTCATGAAGCTGACAGATAATTTTCTAAACTTTGGGTTCTTTTCTGTAAATTTAGGGGCCACCTTAGCCTCAAGCTTTCAGATTGATTAGACTATTAGAGTTTAAAGATTATGAGAAATGATTTTTTTTTAAAAAAAGATACTACCTCCGGTCCTAATTATAAGACATAGTTGACTTTTTTTTTGGGATTAAGGAAGCTAAATAAGTTACTTAATCATTTCATATGTTGTGTATTTTTAGATTATATATTAGTTTATAAGTCAAACTAATTAGTTTAAAGAAAAAATAAAAATAAAAATACTCTAAAGTAATTTAATTAGTTTCCTTAATCTCTCCAAAAAAATCAACTATGTCTTATAATTAGGACCGGAAAGAGTACAAAAGAAATATACTTCCAAAGATGTCTAGTTGTCCATACAACTGCGAAGCCAATATGTTTAGGAGTCACCATAGCACTTATCATTGTGATGAATTCTACACCGTTTTTTCAACAATCTAGATTTAAAATTTATATACCCATTAAGATATTTTTTTAAAAAGAAACATAAATATAGACAATCCATATTAAATCTAGGCAACCCACATTTCGAAACTTAATTTGGATATGCATATTAGGGGTGAGCATGGGTAGGGCTGGGCAAGGCGAGACCCCTGCCCGATGCCCAACCTGAAGAATGAACAGGCTGTATTTTGTAGCCCAATGCCCAGCTCTGCCCGATAAAAGCCCTAACCATTTTTTAGCTAGGCAAGGGTGGGCCTCCCCTACCCAAGTGGTAACGCCTTGCCCTAGAATAATTATTTGATTGTGCATGAAGGCTTACAAAATCCAAAAATTACATAACTAAAATAAGTCATGAATTCAGAAGCAAAATGCAATAAAGTCAAAAATTTCAGTTCCAATTTATCCATGAAATGTACTCTAAATTCTGATCCATCAGTTTCAACTTTATCCTTAAAACTAAAATGCATCACAAGTAAAATCAATCATGAATTCAGAACCAAAACGTACATGATGCCATAAGTAAATTCAGTTTCAACTTTAGTCTTAAAACTTAAACATTGTTATATGTCTCAACAAAATATTCATACTTAAATAATTAAACAACATCCATAATCTATTATAAATAAGGAAACAAAATGAAGTCCAAGTGGTTTGCATCAATGTCCCAAAAGTTGATTGCCCAGCTGAAGCATCTGAAAAAAAAAATTAAAACCAATATAATTTAATATAGGGTTAAGGTGCAAAAATACACATATGTTTTTCCTCCAGGAGCGCCCAGCACCATATGTTTTTTTTTGTGCAAAAATACACACGCCGTTAGGTTTTGGGAGCAAAAATGCCAGTTCCGTTAGTTGACCATTAACTGACCGTTAGTTGACCGTTAACCATGGTGAAATTACTCTTTTGCCCTTAACCCTTTTCTTTTTTAATTATTTTAAACTAAGGGCAAAAATGTAATTTCACCATGGTTAATGGTCAACTACGGTCAGTTAACGGTCAACTAAGGGAAGTGATATTTTTGCTCCTAAAACCTAACGGCGTGTGTATTTTTGCACCAAAAAGAAACATATGGTGCTGGGCGCTCCTGGAGGAAAAACATATGTGTATTTTTGCACTTTAACCCTTTAATATATCACAAAGTAAAAAAGAAAGGAGGAAATTTACTTGTAAATTTTAAAGGCTGCAATTTACTTATAACTCATACTTGCAAAATTAAACTTCAATCACCACTTGTTGTTACATCCTCCCCTCCAAGTGTAGCATCTAAGAAAAACAGTAAAAGAACAATTACATCAAAAAAATTATGAAGTAATATGTTGTATGAATTCTTGATCATTAAAATAAGAGTTTACTTGCAAGCTGAATGACATTTTTGTCTCATCAAAATTATCAAACTCGCGAAGCTTGTCAACAATTTCAAAGATAGATTGCCCATCTTGTAGCCAATTTTGGCTACAAATTAGTGCTTCTGTCATTTTAGGAAACAAAGAGCTCCTATAATGATCAACCACACGTCCTCCTGTGCTAAATGCAGACTCAGAAGCCACGGTAGAAACCGGCATAGCCAATACATCTCATGCCATGTGAGAGAATTTTATATTTTTCAGAATTAGCTTTCCACCAAGACAGTATGTCAAACTCAAACTAAGAAGGGATTTCATCTCTTGAATCAGTTGCAATATACCTATCTAACTCAGTTTGAGGATTTATTGAGGTTTAATTTTCATAGATTCTAACCACTTATGACCCGGATCCTCTTCTTCATCATCATCATCAAGAAAAGGCAATGAAGTTGTACCTTCTGTATTTGTGGAGATAACCATTGATTCAATGGAAACCCCAGCAGAGTACTCATCAAACAACCAAAACAAGAAATCTTTGACCCTTTCTTTCATAAGCAAGCAAACTTCAGGGTCAATATAAAGAATATCAAACATATGATTCACATAAGCTAGTTTATATCGAGGATCTAAAATTATAGCCACAAATAGCAACGGATTCATATTAGTGGCTTGACCCCAATACTGGTCAAATTTCACCTGCATGCTATTGCTCATCTCTCCCAGGAAGTTATTAGCATTATTTACTATATTCTTTCGCAACATTTTTTGAACACGAGCAATATGGTGGAAACATTCATTTGATGTTACAGAAAGTGAACTTGAAAATTTCAATGTAATGTCATAAAAGACCTTCAAGAATTTGATGAAGACTCGAGTATTATCCCAATCATTAGTAATTGGACCATAAAAGGGATCACACCTAGAACTATTAGAGGGATCACGCTCATACCTAGGAGAACCAGAAGCATCACGCTCACGCTTAGAGCTCGAGGTAAAGTATGAAATATAATCAGTATCTTCATCACGCATACGGTCAAATACTTTTTGAAACTTCATGGCAGCTTCCAACATTAAGTATGTTGAATTCCATTGAGTGGTTACATCAAGGCAAACAAGGCTTTTTGTTTCTATTTTCTCATATTCTACCTAAGTTTTGAATTTCAAAAACCTTGAAAGAGAAGAACAAACATATCTAACAGCGCTTCAGATTGCTTCAAAACTATCTTTCATTTCTCTAATACCTTCATTGACAACCGGATTAAGGACATGTGCGCAACACCTTAACTGTAGATAATCACCTTGACAAACTAAGCCTTTCCAACTCCTCAACCGCCTCTTAAGATATCCCAAAGCTGAGTCATTGGCTGAGGCATTGTCTACGGTTAGGGTGAACACCTTCTCAATCCCCCAATCTAACAAGCATTGCTCAATGGCCCTCCCTATAGTATCACCTCTATGATTTTCAATCATAACAAAATTAAGAATTCTCTTGTGCAGATTCCATTCATCATCTATAAAATGTGATGTTAAACACATGTAGTTGAAATTTTGGCTTGATGTCCAGCAGTCTGTGGTGAGACAAACACGTTTAGCACTTTGCTTCAAGAATTTCTTCAACACCTTAACTTCTCCAACATATAATTGCCACACATCCCTTCCAATTGTTCTTCTTGAAGGGATTGGAAAGCAAGGTTCAAGCTGATTTAACAATTTTTTGAAGACATGTTTCTCCACAATTCTAAATGGCTGCTTGGCACATACAATAAATTCTGCTAAAACTCTTCTACATTGCTTCTTATCATATTTATGTGGGACTAAAGATCTTCCTTGCCCACTCATCCCACCAGATAAAAGATTTAACATAGCTTGTCTTTTATCTTTAGTAGCCTTGTTTGGGTCTTTCTAACATTTTCAGATATGCCTTAACATAGAGTTTGTTCCATGGCGATTTGGATCAGCTTTATATTTGGCATGACAATGTTTGCAAGCTGCAAATTGCTCCCCATTAGTTTCTTCTATTGGCAACTTGATGAAGTGTTCCTATACCTCTGATGTGTGCCTGGGTTCTCTCTCTTTTCTCTTTGTACCTCTATCTTCAACATTTGTTATCTGTGTGATAGGTTCAATCACAATTTGTGCAGTAGGACCACGATAAGGGGGAGGGGGAAGGTGGATCGAGTAGTAGGTATTGGAGCAACAAGGCTAGGGGTAAGGGTAGGAGTAATAGGGTTAAGGGTAAGGGTAGGACTTTCACTAAAACCATTAGAATTAGGAGTTGATATTATAGGTTCTGTAGAAGTTGGTACTTGCAAAGGGGTTGAAGCACCTTTAGACATTCCTAAAGGTGATGAGTTAGAAGCTTGGTCATCCATTAAATCTGTAATTAAAAGATAAATTGTTAAAATAATAAAAATAATTATATCTCAAATATCATATATGAATAAAGTAATAAACACAAGGTAATTAAATTAATCACAGTAACAAAGCAAGCTTAGCAATTGAAATATAAATCTGAAACTTCAGCAAGTTCATAATTCTAAAATAATTATATCCTAATATAAAAAACTGTCAACATTTCAACAAACATTAGTGAAGGAATCAACAATATTTACACGTGCCCACATTTCAACAAACATGACTGTGTGTCTGTGATTATGAAATCGATGCTGGGGTTTTAAAATAATGCTTTCAAGAACAACTAACAAATAAGAAATCAACAATATTTACATGTGCCCATATTTCTGGTTTGTCAAATAAGCAAGGTCCCTATGAGAAAATTACAATATATCCCATGCCTAAAGAAAATCTACAGTTATCCCTATCTATATTTTTACAGTTGCAATGTCATTTAGGATTATGCTTTTGAAATTCAGAGATTCAAAAAGAAAGAAATCAAACTTCGTGAAGGAGAAAGGGAATGGTATTTAGTAAAACTGAACTTTCTGAAGAAGACAAAAGCCTTACACTCCATGCACAACTTTTTGATAATTATTAACAAAGGAAGGCTAATAATTATTGAAATGAATTCTTTCCCCCAGAAAGTTCCTTGCTTCATCATCCAGACGATTAGCAATTTTGGCTTCCCAGTGTAGGTAGGTAGATTTAATTTTAGCAAATTTACTTGTTTAAGGTTCCTATATCTTTACCACTGATGTGTTTACATTTCTTCTTTGTTATATTTTTATTAGATATGAAGCATCTATAATTCTACGGGAAGAATGCCTTACAGTAATACATGGCTTGTGTTAGGAGAGGTACTTGAGATCTTGAATATGATCATGATCAATTCATCGTCAAGAAATGGATTACAATTCATCGGTTTGGATGGCAGCCAATTACTATTACGCTTGATAACAGTAATTTGTTCGACTAGCAGACAGTTGGCCATATGACAACTCACAAATGTAAAACCATATCGATGGTCTATTGAATCTTACGGTGGGGAATAGTGTATCTCTACTAAAATAATAGTAGAGGGATTTGTAGAAAATCATGATGGTTGATGACTCTGGATTGTGCAAGACGTGAGGGAGAAGAAGAAGAAGAAACCTGAGACGTGAGTGGCTAAGAGTCAGATACGAGACTGCCGCTGAGACTAAGACAAGAGAAAGCTGAGACATGGCTAAGACCTGCGATCCCTAGACGAGAGAGAGGAGAGTGCCGCTGAGACTGAGACGAGAGAAAGCTGAGACGTGCGAAGGAAACTAATCCGCTAGGTCAAAAGCGAAGGTGGAAGCCGAAGAGGCGGGAATTTAGGTTATAGATAATATTTATTTAATATGAAATTGTATATTTAAATAAATGAAAAAAAAAATTCGGGCAGGGCCAAATGGGCAAGGTAGGACCCCTTGCTCGATGCCTAGCCTTGCTCGGTTATTAGCCTGGCCTAAAACTGCCCAAATTTTTTTGGGCCACATTTTTTAGGGCAGGGCTGGGTGATTTTTTACTGGGCTTGGGCGGGCATACTGGGCATCATGCTCACCCCTAATGCATATATTCGGTTTGGGTGCTTATGACCATGGTGCTCATATATCCTTGCTATAAGCATCAAAATTAGTTCCAGCAGTACACATCAATAGAATTAGAGATCTAAATGTATAATTGAGGAACTAGTAAGGTTTAAAAAATTTGACCTAGTATTAAGCCAATTGAGGTAGTGGTTCAATGGTTTATGGGTTAGAATAAAATGAAGTCTACTTGAGGTCAAACCGGCCATAATAAAAAATAAGAATTTAATATACTATATTTTATTTTTAGTCATTTTATATTTTATGAAATTTAATTAGCTAAGTTTTGAATATTTTTTTATTTTAATTAAATATTAAGTATGGAGAACAATTGGGTTTAAATGAATTAATTTTATTAACAATTGGGTTTAAATTAATTTATTTTATTTTATTTCGTCTTAAGTAACTATGTCTAAATAGGAATTATGGAATTAAAGGGTAGTTTTGTTATTATATTTTTCAGGAAAATAATAATAATAATGTGGGCCTTAGCCCATTGGACTCAACTAAAGCCCTAGTCACATCCTCTCTTTCATTACTCTCATCTCATTTATTTTCTCCATTAGATCGACTTCTAATGATTGAGATTCAACATTTTATAACAATATGTTATAATATTAAATATCAAAAAGTAATTTACATATAATACTAATAGTTTAAATTTATTTATATGTATTTTTGTGTTTAATATTATAATAATGTCATTATAAAATGTTAAATCCTAATCAATTTTATAACAATATGTTATAATCTTAAATATCAAAAAATAATTTAGATATAATACTAATAGTTTAAATTTATTTATACATATTTTTGTATTTAATATTATAATAATATTATTATAAAATGTTAAATCCCAATCAATGTTAAATCTTAACCATTGGAAGTTGACCTAATAGTGAGAAAGTAAATTGAGAGGGAGATCAATGGAGATACCTCCCGTTCCCCACAACCTCATACTTTGGCTTCTTCCTCCTCCTCAAATTCGATGACCTCTTCTCATGATCAAATTCATCTCTATCCCATCTTCTTTCGATATTGCAACTTCCATCTTTGGTTCCATTTTAGGCCGGTTTGCGCTTGCTCTAATTTTTTAATTTAAAGGTGAGCCATATCAGACAAGTGGCTGGGTCATCAATTTAGTATTTATGAAGACAGTGATTATAAAACAAAGTCACTTTGCACTCAACCCAATTTCAGTGCATGACTCGAGTTAATATATCTTGGCTCGAGTCACTAGATCATCTTCTTTTGAAAATAAGTTTAAAGTTTAAAATGAAGATGTCTCTATATGACTTTGACTTGAGGCTGATATGACTAACTCAAGTGTATGACTCGAGTTGATAGATTTAGGTTTAAGTCATGCTCTTCTTTCGAAAGTGAATTTTGAAATAACATTTTGAAAATGGTTTGAAATCTCGTTAGTTTGAGTCATTAAGTGACTAAGTCGAGTGAATATACAAAATAAGTTTTAAACACTAAACTCAAGTTAATATACACTGACTCAAGTTAAGGACTTGTGAATTTGAAAATAAGTTTAAGTCCACAAAATATGACTTGAGTCAAATACCATATATTCAAGTTAAAGACATTTCTGGAATATTTCATAATAGCCATGACTCAAGTTAAGACAAAATGACTCGAGTCAATATGTGCCCAAAATACATTGATAGCTATTGGCCTTGTATTGACTCGAGTTGCCCATTACAAACTCGAGTCAGTCATAAGTGCAAGTACTTATGATAGTTCTCTATCTTGATATCACTCGAGTTAATATATAACTGGCTTGAATTAATATTAGTTCAAATATTTTTGAAAACTCTTTGTTTTGTGCTGACTTGAGTTTTACAACTCTAAACTTGAGTTAACCTTTTACAAAAGATTACTAGTTAAGTTTGAACAAATTCCAAACATTTTTAACTTAAACAAGAACTTCATTTAAGTTTACAATTGTCGGTTATCATCAAAATACATAGAAAACTAACAGACTTTTCTTAAGTGTTTGATGAAATTATTCTGACTATGGTATTCTTTTGTATTGGTTTCTTTGTTATCTATCAAGTACTACTAAATGTTTTACTAAGTTGTTTAAGATGATTAATTATACGGTAATTATAGGAGATTGTTTCAATTTTGGTCAAGAAATCATCATAAAAAGCATCACATACTTGTGTTTTATACATAACCATAGAGGTAAGTTGTATATCACAAGGAAAATTGGCTATGCACTATTTGTGCTACTAAGAGTTCCCTACGGATTGATTCTACATGTACAAAGCCCAAGCTGAAGGTTTCTTGGCTGCTTGCAAATTAATGGAACATTTCATCTATTTTCTTCCATTGTAGAGAGTCAGCTAGATGTCAAAAATGTTTTCCATAACAAATTCTCTCATCAGAATGCAATCTCAACTTATTTGCTTTTGTTGCACTTGCAAACAAACACTTACACTATGACATTATTGGAAGATACTGCAACACCTTTAAAAATTTCCTTTTAGTTATCCCATCACCATAACTATTATCTTTCTTCACTTTGTATCGTGAAGTTTTACACTATGGACACTTGCTAAGGCCTCATACTCCTTTCCGTACAATACGCAATCATTAGGGCAAGCGTGTATCTTTTTATACTTCATATACATGTAGACAATATTTTCTCAACCTCATACATATGATTTAGAACTACATTATTGTCTAGAAACATATCACACCAATTCAAGCAATAATGTGAAACTACTATTGTTCCACCATAAGTTGCCTTTAAGTTAACAAAATGCAAGGTACTTGTCTAGTGTGTATACTTACTCCAAGGGCACAACTATGTGTTTGCATTAGTCTACAGGGGGTCATATACATGCGATTGTGCAAAGGATTCTTACTTAATATCATGAATCATTTTCTCTATTCTATCTTCATTTACTACATCCACAACTTTCAAATTGTGTGATGCATAAACAATTACTTCCTCACTATGCTATATCCACCTTTTGTACCAAAGATTTGTTCCATCACAAAGTAGGTGAGCCCTTATATCATCAAATCTCGTCAACTCTTAATTAAACGATTGATACAGGGACAAATATACATCCCATTTTTTGTAGGCGCATTTTGTTTGACAAGTTCAATAAATTCTTCCACCTCATTAGCATATTTTTCACTATTTCTTAAAAGCATTTATCCAACTATGATTCATTTTATTACCACCTAAGTCATTTCCAACAACATTAAAGTTTAGGACAATTGTCAAGGAAGGAATTGCCTTTTACTCATTTTTAAAAACATTTCAGTAGCATATCCCCTTAATCATAAGACATCCCAAAATTTCAATAACAACTTATTTCAACTTAATTCAAACAAAATCAACTAACTAAATTAATTCAGGACAATATCAACAATTTAATCCACCAATTTCATCAATACAAAGTATAAAAAACATAGCTAGTAGTTGTCTTATTCATAAACTAGAATTCATAGACTTCTAAGCATCCACGTTCATACAAGTTTACAAAGTTGTCTAATTCAATACGCATAAATATACTAGCCATATATTACAAGCATTATGTCATTAGAAACTATACTTCAACTTTTAATCAACTATGTAACCTTTATTAATTCTGAAATCATGCTTTACATTCAACTCTAGATCATGCCTCTTATATTCCTACATCCTAAAATTACAAAATCTCAAGATCAATACAAGTAATCACATCATCTTCATCAACAACAACAATAACAATATTTAACTATAACTACCTTAACTTTAAATTTGTATTCTTGAAATTTCCTTTCTATACTCAACCTTAGCATCAACAACAGCAATGAAGAGAACATTATAATATTTTACAAGCTAGAAACATAATAAAATCTTTTTTCTTTTATACCAACTAAGACTGGGGATTCAAAGGAAATCAAATTGAAAGAAATTTACCTTGGAAAAGTACAATTGGTGGACTGCCAACGGAATAGGGGCAGAGATGGAGGTAAAAGAAGATGAGCGATGGATGGAGGGAGGAGTGAGGAGAATCAGATTAGATAATATAATAAGGGTTTAATGTTTCTGTTTCAGAGGCAGAAACATTTTTTCTGCCGCACTCATATATAAGTGAGTGGAGCCCCTTATTAAAAGTAGAGAGAGAAAAAATAAATGGGTCTCACTCACTTATATGTAAGTGCGATAGAAAAAATATTTTCGTTTTTGAGGCAGAAACATTAAACCCATATAATAAATATTACTATACATTATAAAACAATGTTTTATGTTTTAGACCCATAAATTGTTTTTCTGTGCTTATAGAAACTTTAGAAGCTCAAAATACTATAAATGAATTTTCTCATACAACCCACGGCTGGCACGGGTAGGAATGCTTGTTTTTATAAAATTGTCAAAGCATTTAATATAACTTCATTGTCCATCTAAATCAGTAAGCTAGGGCCGTTGGGGATGATGTGTGGTAACTCAGTGACAGCTACACATCAATAAAGTAATTTCCCTAAATGGATATTGTCCACAAATTACTTTTCATGTTCTTATATCTCGAAATAGATAAGTGCTCTCACATATAGTAAAGCAACAATAACAGTGGGGCCATCATGTGGCCTTTTCCTTTTAAAATACAATGTTTTCGAATTTTTGTCAAGTTATTTTTTTTAAAGGAAAATTTTCAAAGATTTTTCATATTATATTTTTGTGTTCATTTTTTAAATTAATAAAAAATTGTATGGTCTTTTGCCCTCAAACAATTAGACATAATTTTTAATGTAGTATAGAAAGTCTGCAAATGGCACACACACATATTTATACACACACATATATATGTGTGTGTGTGTTATGTTTATGACTCACAGAAAATTATAATTACTTATACAGTATACTTATTCATAAATTTATACGATTTCAATAAAGGTGCATATATAGTACATGATTTTAGTTTTATAACGTAGATTTTTTTAAAATTTATTTTGCCAGATTGATTCATTACAATTTTAAATTTTATAAAAAAATTAACACCACTTCAACCAATAGGTGTTGAATTTAGTGAAATAGTTTATGGCTCCTTGAATATGATATTTTGGGTTTGTATTCGCGTGAATAAAATATTCTACTTTTTTTTTTGGTCGAAAATAAAATATTCTACTTCATAGTAATACAAAACAACAATTAAAGGAAAAACAGAAATTCTAACCAAAGAAAAATAGAAAATGTAATTTTATTTTGTATAGAATATTACCAAAAAAATAGACACTAATTTTGTGAATTGTAAACATAGAGAAAAATTGCAAATTTTTTGGGCAATATACTTTGGCATTTTCAGGGTCTTCAGGAGGGGGAAGTAAATAGTCTCATGGCAAATCAGAGAAAATAGTCTCTCATGCTTCTGGGTAACACCTCAGGGGAAGAGGAAAGAACTCGTTCTTCCTTTTCTTGAGTGAGCCTTCCATAGAAAGAGAGTTCTTCAGGCTGCAGAATCGGTCGGCCATCATGTCTCTGGGATATGCTGAGAAGCTTTCGTTCATTGAAGATGTTGGCAACGTGGGAATGAAGGAATACTTCGATTCACCTCACGCCTTGCGAGAAAAAGTGGGTTGCTTCTTCTTCTTCTTCTTCTCACTCACATTCTTGCTCATCTCGTTGCTTCTTTACAATGTTATTGTGCTTTTTTTAGGTATCTCTGTTCAAACTAGCTTTGATGATCTCCTCTGACTTCTCTGTTTATTAATGATGCGAGACATTATTCTGCTTTTGTTCCTGTCTCGCTTAGTTAAATCTGGTGCTTGTGTTTCAGTCGTTTGATGTACTAATCGATGAGGAAATTTCTAGGGTTATTCTGATTAAGCTGAATTTCATTGCTCATGAATGTATTATCGGTGTGTGATCACCAACCTGCAAGATTACAATACGCAATAGTTGTTTACTCTGAGAAATACTTTGCAATAACTGAATTTGTTCGAGTTAAGTTGTTCTGATGAAATGATTAATGTTTTAAACTACTGAATGTTAATCAGGGGTATGTTTGGCTTTCCTTGAAATTGAATTATACTGCAGAGCGATACATTTCCGCTAGACATGGTTTAACATGAAAGTAATCAATAATGTTCATGCATTTGTGCATAAATCAAGCTTCTCTTACTCAAATTTCAATTCCTTTTCTCAGTTTGAGTATGGTGAGAAATGGAGGTTGTGTTATAAAGTTTAGTAATGACCGGCTTTCATTTCACAAAGAATTACCACTTTTTTAACTTTTAATCACTAGTCAATGATGTAGTGATCATTCAATTTTTTAATTCATGATTGAGTTGTAACATTCTGTATACAACTGCTTTAGGACAACTAGATGCCTGGGTTGATTGTTCTATCTTATTCAGGTTTCAGACTTCGTAGCAAATGAAGCTTTGGTTTCCCTCTCCATTATGTTTTACCCAAACATCCCCTCCCTCCATTTTTCTAACCAAACCGCCCCCCCGGGGGGGGGGGATATTTTTATCTTCCTTCCAACCAAACAAACCCTAAGTGTAGACTTTAACAGATAAGAAAAAGAACAGTCTGAAGATTAAATAGGTTGATTGTTGGATATATTGGGGTGGAGACCACTAATATTGCTACCACTAAAACAGAAACCAATCCTACCAGATACATGATTGAAATTCAACCAATCTTGACACTAACGAACGAAAACTAATGGAAGATTGAAATATTTTTGTGAGTTTACTACAAATAGTGTTGCTAAGATCTTTCATTAGCCCTCTAGGATCAGATGTGGGTCACTTGGTCATATACTCTTCATATCCAAGCCTCATGAACAAGCAACAATCCTTTCCTTGCCCCATAAATGATTAATGCACACTATAGTGGGAATTACAAAGAAACCAATGGAAACAAAGAGCATAAGAGAACTGTAGAAGCCATCATAAGAGAGAAACTGAGAAATGTCTGCAAATCATGTCTTTACCATGTCCAGACCTGCTAAGAGGAGGGAATAAAAGTAATCTGTATGAAAGCTCAGCCTGGATCTAAGTTTGAGTTGGATTGTCATGCATGCTATGCTAGGTAGGGTGGCGCATCCATATGGTTGATATGCTTGAGCCTATGGTCCATGTTGTGACACAACACCATAAGTAGTAACTGACCTGTTCAATTCTATATTATGAGAAGGGACCTTCACCAAGCAATATGGAACTTAGCATGGAAACTAAAATACATTTGAAGCATACATGATCCATTATACAGCATGACCTAGACTTGAGTGTAATGATCTGAAGTTTGTATTTGGTTTCTAATTTGCATGTTTTCCTGGGAGTTCAAATATTGAACCCTTTTGTCAGTTCATTTTATTGCTGATATAAATCCCATGGGAGTTCAAATATTGAACCCCTATGTCAATTCGTTTTATTGCTGATATAAATCCCATGATTCTAATTAAATGATTATGGTAGACAGTTGAATATATTTTAAAATAGAAAGTATATGACTGGGTGCCAAGATATGTACTTTGGGAAGTGATGGAAAAGAAGGGTGTGCATGTTTCATACATCAAAGACATTGAGAACATGTATGAGGGGGTAACCTCTAGTGCTATAATGCCTTGAGGTGAAACAAAGGACTGTCTGATAAGGATTGACTTACATCAGGTGTAAGTTTTGAGCCCTTTTTTGTTTAACCTAGTGGTAGACGTTTGAACTGAGCTTATCGAAGAAGAGGTCCCTAACTGTATGCTTTTTGTTGGTTGAATCAAGGGAGGAGATTAATTCTAAACTTGAGATGTGGAGAAGAACTCTGGAATTGAAGGGTTTTTGTTTGAGTAGGAGCAAAACATCATATATTCGTTGCAATTTTGAGAAGAGATGAGTTAGAAGTGACGCAAAGGGAAATTATGAGAGGAACCCATTACATAAGTCAGAAAATTTAGATATTTGGGATCAATTATATAATAAGATGATGAAATTGATGGAGATATTAATCATAGAATTCAAGATGGGTGGTGTAAATGGAAAAAAGCTACTGGAGTTATTTGTGATCGGAAAGTATCTAATAAGGTAAAAGGAAAGTTCTATGGCACTTCTATAAGACCAGCAATGTTGTATGGTAGTGAATGCTGAGCTTTTAAAGGACATCGTGAACATTAAGTGGGGGTGGCTGAAATGAGTATGCTGAGATGGGTGTTTGGCCATACAAGAAAAGACAAGATTTGTAATGATTATACACATGAATGATTTGGAGTGACATCTATTGAGGAGAAAAGATAGAAAATCATTTAAGATGGTTTCTACATATTCAATGAAGGCCATTGGATATGTCAGTGAGGAGGGTCGATCAAGTATTATAGAGTCCTCTAAAGAGAGGCAAAGGAAGACCGAAGTGAACACTCAATAAAGTTATTGAGTGAGATCTTTTGGTTAATAATCTATCCAAAGATTTGGTTTATGATAGAGAACAATGGTGTCGTACGATCCATGTAGCCATCCCCATCTAGTAGGATAGGACTTTGTTGTTGTTTTTGGTAGAAGGTTGAAAGCATTTGGACCTTGAGAGAAAAGACTATGTCTTGCCAATAATAGATAACTTAATGCTAACTTGAGTGAGTCTGATATCCAAACCAAATATTCAGGTTCTTATTTCTTTGTCAAATGATGTGGGCATTGATCCATACAACTCATTTAGCCTTTTTCTTTGTTTTACTGATATGTAGTTTTGTAGGTCTTTCATTTATAGTATGATATCATTTCTTTGCCTTAATACTGGGATAAATCAAGGTCATCCTTCCCCAAATTGTGCTCTTGAACAATAAGAATTTCTTTGATGAGCTACTTAGTAGGATGGGGAGCCCTTTCCCAAAAGCTAGCGATTGAGGTAGGAAAGCCAATTCACATAAATACCCAAATCCAATAGAGCATACCATATTACTCAATATGAGGCTTAGACTTCTGATGCTACCTTAGTCTCCATCAATTGGGTTCCACTAAGGAGTTGATATCTCAGCAACTATACTTTGCAACATTTCACTTGGTAGCACATCGTTTGACTTTTTTGCCTATTAAACCCCCTAAGAGTTAGATACCTTTGTAGGTAGCGCCTTCAAAAACTTCCAACCACCAACTTTGATATTGGTTGATGGACACCACATCATGAGAAACCCTTGCCCAGAGGCTAGGTATTGAGTTGGAAGAAAGCCAATCCACTTAAGTCCCTGTTTGGTGCAGGGAAGATTTGAGGAAGGAAAGAAAAGGAATGGAAGTGAAAGGAAAGGGAAAATTAGGAGGGAACTTAAAAATGTGAGTTGTTTTGCATGCTAGGGAATGAAACTTAAGTTGAGGGAAAATGAAATGTTTAGTATAAAGAATTGAGTGTTGGTTAAGTGAGAAGGTTAGGTGAAAAAAAACAATGCCCCTAAAATTTTAAAAAAATAATGATTACTGATTAATTTTGTTAGAACAGTGGGACATAAACGAATCCTAAAACAAATCCCGTGATGGTTGAGATGTAAAATTGAAGTAGATGTTGATGGGATATGAAATTGAGATGAGGACTGGCTTCTGAAGGTGATAGGGACAATGGACATGAAAGGAATTAGAGGGGACATCACGAAAGTATGAAACCAGCTATGGAAATGAATATGACTAGAGGAATTGGGAAGATCATCACTGAACATTGAACCTAGGTGATGCTTTGATAGAGAAGGCAAGAATAATTGAAAAAAATGACTGGTAAACCCCTGAAAAGTGTGAAGTCACTGAATTAAAAGGAGTTTGTTCAAGAGGTAAATTAGCGGTGACTGCTCAAAATGAGGAAAATAACTCATTGCTTCATGTAATAAATTAATCAGAACAAGTAAGCTACCACATTAGAATAATGAAAGTGACCTCAATTAAAATTGCCACAGAAACTATAAAAATTTGTAGTTGTGGGGATGAAAAGGAACACATTCACAGGTTTATAATATGCATATTAGTATCTTTGTGAAAAAGGAAGTACAAGTGAACCAATATCATGCACATAAATGCCACATATACACAGATTAAAGCAATATTTATTAATTTTCATTCAATGCAAGGTGTGTGAAAGCAATTAGAATAATGCAGTTTGGCCTTTTCAAATGTTGCATAACAATAAACAGAAACTTGGACATGAGAGGAGTAGAATGCATAGGCACATAAACAGAATGCACAGACATTATGTGTGTCAACCACATAGACTTTTCAATGAATACATTTGAATGATGGCATTAAGGTCAAACGTAAGGCGCTAAAGTGAGAATGCGTTCGAATGAAAAATTTGACAGTAACCAAATTTCTGCATCAGTTCATATCAGAACATTCCAGGAACATCAATATGACAATAAAAGAAATAATTTTGTTTGACAGAAACAATACAACTATAAATGCATGACAGTAACTGATAAAGAAATATTATATGACAATTTTGTGAGAAATAGTATAACAAAATTTTAATACAAAAGCACAACACAATGTACAGGAACAAACAACATTTTTCATTGCCTGTTCTCGTTGCTTGTGTCACTACATCTCCAAACTCACCATGACAGAACCCACAAAAATGCCCACTCACAGACACCACTTAAAAAAGGTCACCCTTGTTGCTTCCCAAACGCATTTTCTGTCTATTTGTACCCAACTGGAAGCAACAAGGCATTGGCAAGCTTTATACAAAAAAAGGTAAATCAGACATCAATGCATACCCATTGCCACTTACCTCGATTTAAACTTCAGTTTCGCCTGGGTTCAACTTCTTGTTCGCCTCCAACTATGACTGTCATTCCAACCTTTTTTAACACGTCCTTCATCAAGCTCCTCGGTAGCTTGTGCTTTTAAACACATCTGATTTTTTAAAGGGGCATTTTTGTCTTAATATTTCACTCTCCCGAGAACATATCAGCTCTCTTGCCACTTTTAGATGGAATGAAGGTTCCCACGTTTAAGGGAACTTTGGACAGGGCTGGAACTCATCTTCCAAGAAGATAGGCGCACCAAATGTGTCTAATTGGAGGGAACTGTGTCAAGTTCCCTTTCCTTGACCTTAGTTTCGTCTAACAAACACGGCCTAAATGTCTTATAGAGCATCCCACACTATTCAATATTGGAGTTAGTGCTTGTTTTGATCAGCTTATTTTAAGTGATTATGCACTATATGAGGTAACATATAGAGCATCCCACACTATTCAATATTTGGCAATGATCCCACACTAGCACTTAAGCATCTCATACTACTTTAGTAAGTGTTTGGGAAACCATTAAAACCGTGATTTTAGAAGTCTTTTTTTGCAAGCCGAGACAAAATTCCTTTCACATACTTACTTCATAAATCGTAAAAGCTATTCTCCAAAAGCTAATCTAAATGTGCAAAGTCTCCATGATTCTCTTATTTCATTTTGAATTCTATAATCTAGAGAACTTTTATTTCTTTAAATTAATGGAGAGATGAGAATTAAGATTGAAACTAGACATACTTTTTTGCTTGTTTGCTTCAGGTTTCTTTCATTGGTTTTCTTTTAGTTGTTTAAAACTTGATTTCTTACTATTTTCTTGATAAAATAGTGATATTGTGCCCCTAATTCCCCCCCCCCCCCAAAAAAAAAAAAAAACACACTTGCTGACATTAATTTTCTTTTCCAACAGACAGAACGACTTGCTATGTTAATAAAAAAGGTAAGAATCTGCAGTCGTTCTTTCTCTTGAAAGTAGGGAGTTCCTTTCTGTGTTTTCAGTTTATATAATAGGTGCTTTTGATTTATTTTTTCCTTTTTCTACTTGCAGTGTAAGCATCTAGTCGTGTTTACAGGTGCAGGAATATCAACTTCTTGTGGTATACCTGATTTTCGAGGTCCAAAAGGAATTTGGACACTTCAGGTGATTAGTTTACTTATTGTGAATTTTCATCAATGATGAAAAAACCAAATGGGATCAGCCAATTTAACCAGTTGGACTAGAACCGGCCTAGGGTCTAGTTCAAATTTGGGGGAGAATTGGGAACTGGTCTGAACCAGTCTAGAACCAGTTAATTGGCATAAAACTTGTGAACTGTTGAAGCGGTCAATTCCACTTGTTAAGTGTATATATGTATTTTAATTTTTAAATATTTGACAAATTCAAATCATGGTTTTAAGTTATATTGTTTTGCCTATATATACATTATAAGCATTGAAAAAAAGAAAAAGAATAAAGGACTTGTGAGATGTGCAAGAAATATGTACACATATTATAGAACTATAAATTTTGGAATAAGCATATATATTATATAAATATTACATTTACATCTCATAATTATTTTATTTTTATTTTTAAAATTGTAAAATATTTGTTAATCTTCTTAAACTATATTTTTACTTTTGATCTTTACTCACCATATATTCTAATTAATTTGAATTTTTTTATTTGAAACCAATTTTTTTTTATAGATTTTAATGTTATTTTAAAAATAATTAGAATATATTTAAAATATGTCAAATTGACCATGATTGGTTTGACTATTAATCTTTAAACTAGTACCTCATCTAGTCCATTAATTAGTCTGGTTTTGTCATCCTTAATATTTATTATTGTAGCAAAGAGTCTTTTTAGTGAGTGTCTTTTATTGTTCTTTATTTCAATAGATATGCTATTGTACATTCTAGTATTTGATGTTGATTTGCCTAAAAAATATGCTCTGCGCCTTCTGTGATAGTCTCCTTTGTTTATAAGTATATAATGTTGCATTTTTCTTATGTGAGATAAGTATGCTAGAAGAGATTGTATAACAAAGATCAAACTTTTTTCTTTTTTGTCACATTAGGGGGGTTTGAACCGTGGGTTTCTACTCACACCCCATTTTATCCTTTCATGAGAGCTAGTGTTAGGTGGCAATAAAGATAAAACTTTATTTGAATGTTTATATTATGGATAACTTTATCTTATTTATTTTATTTTTTAATTTTAAATTTAGATGCTCTTTTGACTTTCATGCTTAATAGTCCAGTAAGGCAATTAATCAAATTTTTGTTGTGCTAGGGGCAATTGATCTATGCTTTGTGGATGAAATTGTCTTTAACCCTAACAGAATTATATGCTTCGTTTGTAAACTTTTCAGTTTTATTATTTGAAAGGCATAAAGAGTCTGAAGTGTTGAATTATTAGTTTTTCTGTAACAATGATCAAGAAAAACTCATGAAGTGTGATGTTGTAATAGAATGAGAAATGTTTGTCATAATATATGATTAATATTTACTTTCTAATATCATATTAATTATTCTTGTAATTACTGGAAAAAAGGTCAGATGTCATTTTGTTTCAGAATTCTTCACTGTTATTGTGATGGAGTTAAAATGGTCGTGCTCTCGTGGACTTCATATAAGCTATTTTAACATCTGGCATTTTTATGTCTGCTACAGCGTGAAGGCAAAGCATTGCCTGAAGCATCGCTTCCATTTCATCGTGCGGTGCCAAGCTTAACACATATGGCTTTAATTGCCCTAGAAAAGGCTGGTATTCTAAAGTTTGTTATCAGTCAGGTAATTAATGTTTTGGAATTGGTGTTGTTAATATGATGTTGAATTGTATGTTTGGGCATGGATTATTTACTTTAGCAGGGTTAAGGTTTTATTGTTTATCCATGTATACAGCACTTGATATCCTTTCATTACTGGTACTGGCATTGCATTCCATCAAAATGGTCATTATAGAGCAGAAGCTAAGCTTTTAATTTTGAATTAATTTCTGAAAGCATACTTTTTTCTTCATGGTAGAACGTTGATGGTCTTCATCTTCGATCTGGAATACCAAGGGAGAAACTAGCTGAATTGCATGGGAACTCTTTCATGGAGGCTTGTCCTTCTTGTGGAACTGAGTAAGACTAACTAAATTACAGTTTTTACACATTCTATTTTGAGAATTAGTTAACTGCTCAATCATATTTAAATCGAATACTTTATGCACTGCTGTTAACTTTGACAAACCCGATTGTCGCGCAAAAGGAAAATTTGACTCTGAAAATGCTTGGTGGTGTTAACAAACTAAGCAATAACAAAAAAATTTATTTAATGAAAGCTCTATCCTGTAATTTCCATGTTGATTGTAAAGTCTTCAGAAGTAACACAAGCTAGTTCCTTTCTGTTTTGAACACTATCTTTGCGCTGTGTTCTAACATACTTGATGTGATTTTGATAATTCTTCCATGCTTAAGTAATGGCCTTGAACTGATCATATGATGGTTCATTCCATCTTATTTGACTTCAATGACACACTATATTATTTATTTTGTATGCAAAAATTTGAATTTATCTAGGATATCCAGATTGCTTCTGCCTTCTGGTGCTCAGAAACTAATGTGCCTTCACTTTTGACCGTTTCATATTTCTGCTAGTTCTTTGGTTTGCATTTTTGTTTTATAACTATATTTAATTAAACCTGTTAAGGTACTTTCGAGATTTTGAGGTGGAAACTATTGGTTTGAAGGAGACATCACGGCGCTGTTCAGATACAAAATGTGGAGCAAGACTGAAGGACACGGTTCTTGACTGGGAGGTATGGTAATGTTCATTTTCTTGGTGGCATCTGCATGGTGTATCACTTGGAATTGTTGTTTATTTTATGATTGACACAGGATTTCAAACTATAGGTTTGTTTTTCCTTAAATGGATGTTTAGCACCAACACCACTGCTTGATAATGCTTTAGTTTCCCTAGAATCTAGATACAGTTAGGCTTTTGCACACGTTTATTACATCTATGCTGCCACCTGTATAGACATAATGAATGGAGGTTTCAGCTGACTTCTTAAAGATCATTCTTATGTTGGAGAGAAAAAGTGTTCTGCCATTTTTGGCTGGGAGCACGTTTCTTCCTACATCTGCCGCTCAATCTACTGTAGCTGAAAGAGCTTCACTTCAGACAGAACAAATTCATACACGTAAACATCAGAAAGTGAAGTGATTTTTGTGCCGAACTTGTTCAAGTAAATTGTGACAAATCCTCTTGAGCAAAATTAACCAATATAGTGACACTGACTACTTATTGCTTTCGGTTTTTAATAATAGTGAAATAGGGGTGGGGAAAATACCATTTTTTCTTTGTACAGGATGCATTGCCTCCAAAGGAGATGGATGCTGCTGAGAAGCACTGTAGGATGGCAGATATTGTGCTGTGCTTAGGGACAAGGTAACAACTTGTTTTGTTACTTAACTGTATAACTACTTCCCCCAGGGCCCATTTCTCTTTTCTTGTTGCTTTAACCATTTTTCTTTTTTTAGATATAAATTAATGGTTGAACACCCACGTCCTTCTTCCTTCCCGTTTGTCCGCACATGTTGGAATGCAGCTGTTTGTTAAATGTGGATGTGATCTTTACTTGAAATAAACCTTTTCTACATTGGTTTGGTTTAAATTTAACTAACTAAAACTCAAGCTATTTCTTTGTCGACCAACAAGGAAACAGCTTGCATTTATAGAATTGAACAGATAAAGGAATTTAGGTTTTAAGCTGGTTTTTCTACTATTTTAAAATCTATCTAACTATAGGTTTACAATCTCATTAACTGTATACCATCTGTAGAACTTTGAAAGAGAAATTTGTTCTAATTAAATTTTGATTTGAAATACAAGCTATAAATATGAAGTAGGTAGTTGGCTGTAGAAATCAATGAGTCTTATAAATCAAAAAGTAAATCAACGAAATAAAGTACATGATTAAGATAATTATACATAGAGCTGGGAAAACAAGCCGACTCGTTCAAGCCCTAAATTTACTAGAGCCAGGCTTAAGATTTTTGACTCAAAAGTGAAAGCGGGTCTAGGGCCGGCCCTTTTAGGCCCTATGTTTTTTTTTTTTAAAAAAATATTTATATGATAATAATATTATTGATTTTTTATATTTTGTTAATTATGTTGCAAATATTTAGTTGTTATTATCTTTTTTAGAATTAAGTTTCATAAGAACATCTTGTATTAAGAATCCTAAAAACTAAAAACTCATAAAAGATATTTATTTTTTCATAAGTATTCTTAGTAATTTTTTGTTTTTTGACTTATTTTCTAGTGATTGTTATGTTCATATCTTGTGTTGTTTATTTTGTTGACTACTTATAATTTTCATAACATATTTATAAGAAGTATTTTTAATTTTGTTAATTCTTTTCATTAATTATTTGTAATTGTGGTAGGTGGACAATAGTTTACCTTTGATTATGACTTAGTAACTGTGTTTGTATGTTGCATGATGTGTGTTGTTTAGACCTTAATGTTGACAACATTTATTTGTTAAATTAGAAATTTAATTGTTGTAATTTACTAATAATATTTCTTTGGGGAAAAAATCAAGAAAAATAGTTAAAATTTAGAAAAATAGCTTCCAGCCATGTAGGGCCAGCCCTAGCCTGTATGCGCACAGGCCGGGTCTAGAAAAATATATGTGTTTCTTACTTCAAAGGGCCAAGTCTCAAAGGCCGGCCTTGATTCCCAGCTCTATCTATACATAGAAATAAATGGGGAAAGAAATAAAAAATTGACTCAAGGTATTTTAATGTGAAAGGTGCCCTTTAATTACTAGACTTATTGGCCGTTTGGTTTGAGGGATTTGGAGGGGAGGAAAAAATTTTCAAGTTGAATTTTAAAAAATTGGCAAAGTGGGTTGTAGAATTTTAAAAAGAGAAAATGTAGGATGAAAATTAACCAACAAATTATAACCCAACTTCTCTAATTTCTTTAAATCCAACTCAAATTTTTTCCTTCCACTTACTTTCCTTCCCCTCCCCTCATACCAAATAACCACAACACCATAGGTGAGAAGTGTTAGATAATTGTTCATCCAAGTTTCCTTTTTGATCTTTCTCTGCATTTACCCATCTCTCAAGTTAGGCACAACTTGGAGCTATTTTCAGGCACCCTCCGTCTATTGCTTCTATAGGTTATGATCATGCCTTTTCTTTTCATGCCTTCACTTTGTAACAAGGGCTTTGATTTTTTGGACATCCTACCCTCAGTCTTTTTGTGAGGTAGAGGTTTTGGCTCTTCTAGAAACACGAATTTATGGTTTTCATGAGGCTTTTGCATTCCCAAATAGTGTGTCCATACTTTTGGTCAAATTTTGAATAATTAGAACATACCGGTCATTGGCTCTAATACTACTTCCGTTCCTCAATGTAAGACTAAGTTGACTTTTTTTAAGAGATCAAAGGAGTTAAATAAATTACTTTAATGTATTTATATTTATTGTTTTTCTACAAAGTACTTTGTGTGACTTATAAATTGATATGTAGTCTAATAATACACAACATATATTACCATTAAGTAATATATTTAACTTTCTTAATCTCTTTAAATAAAGTCAACTGGATTTTATATTTAGAACAGATGGGAGTACCATATCAAAATTTGGAATTTAGAAGTTTGTTCTGATTCAGTTTTATTTTGAAATAGGAGCTTTAAATGTAAAGGAGATAGGTCATTCTATGAATATGCCAACCAATCTCATAAACCAAAGAGGAATATGATTTATAACAAAATTGCATGACATATTAAAATAGAAAACGGGGTGGGAAATGAGTCATCTATGATGTAAAAATCCCATGGGATAAGCTAGGGACAATCAGAAAATGAATGAGCTCTAAGCCCATCACTGTTAGCTTTCCTTGATACAGCACCGAGTTCATGTGCTGTAGGATGTTATCCTAACAGGATTAGAATTTATTATATTTATATCTACTGTTTATAACTCCTAGCGTGTTTGATATATTGATAATATTTTGTGTAATATTGACATAGGTGCTTCTGAGGGAAATCTACAGCATATAATGAATCTAGATGGTCTTTGAATTGAAATAGTGATGGATATTAGAATAGCTAGAATTTTTCCGGCATAGTGTTGTTCACCCTAGATATAGTAAGGGCTCAACTTTAAGAAAGAGGTCCTTTTGCTGTCATTAGAGAGACTATGTGAGCTCCAAGTGCAATCACTTATCCCAATTACTTTTATATATTTCATTCTGAAGTCGACTATTATGTTTATATTCTATGTTGTTTGCATTATTGGCACCACACCTCAATTTTGATGTGATGCACATTTTATTTCTATGCAGTCTACAAATTACTCCAGCATGCAATCTGCCTCTAAAAGCACTTCGTGGTGGGGGTAAAGTTGTAATAGTCAATCTCCAGGTATTTTTTTCTTAATCTATTTCTTTCTGATCATGGTTGTCATGGAGGATGAACTGGGATTGGGCATGGTATTATTTAAATATTAAATATAGGAAATAGCATTTTAAATAATGTCAGGAGTATTTTAATTAAGGATAAATTAGGTTAGAGTTGGAAATTATGATTATTTTTATTTACTTTTGTTTGGGATTTGTGAGTGTGAGAGTTGGATTATGATTTTTCGTTTTAGGATTTCCTTGTTATCTTTCATTTTAAATGTTATCTTCTTGTCTCAATATAAAGTTCTCATTAATCAGGGCTAGAGTAGCCTATTTGATTGATTATTAATAGACCTTGACGCTATTTATCTGTCTCTCTTTCTGGGTCCTCCTAAATCTCCCTCTTCTCTCCTTTTTTTTTTTTTTTTTTTTTTTTTATCTATGTCTCCTCTCCGTCCATTTACTTTATTTTTGCAACGAGTGCTAGGTAAATTTGGTAATAGATCAAGATTTTGTCCTTTGTAGGCTTGGAGTATTCAATGTTGATTTGACATATTTTAAGTGCTATAGTCGACTACCTAGACAAGTCACTAGCAAAGGCTTGAAATAGTTAAAGGTAGAAGAAGAGCATCTTAAATAAGATTCCAATGAATTAAGGGAAATTATCTTAACTAAGCCCAATATTATCATTGGGAGTCCACTTGATTGCCCATCAGATATTGATGCTGATGATGATGACATTACAGTTTTTTATGAGCAGTTGGATTTAAATTTTGTTAATGAAGTTCATTATGATTATGTATAGCAATTTGAAGTATAATCTTCAGAATTCTGCATTCAGATTCAACCAATTCTGCTGTTAGGCCCACCTAAATTTCTTATTCTATATGTGCTGGAGAATCTGCATCTATCTTGGCTGTCACATTTTGAGATAGTAGTGCTCCAACCTCCAAGATGAATTTTCCTGTTGCTCAACTTTAAAATTCGAGCTTGAGTTTTCTCCAACCTGGGAGAATGATTGAGAATGAACTGACATTGGGGTAGATAATATTAATTTTTTGTTCACAAATTACAGATAAATATAGAAAATAAAATTTTAAATAAGAATATGAGTATTTTAATTAAGATTAATTTTGGACTAGAGTTGTTTATTTTAATGTATAATATCTTATGGCTTTATATGAAGCATTAATGATTAGAGTATAAGTAGGCTATTTAGTTTATTATTAATAAAACTCTTGGCTTAGTAGCTTTCTCATATCCTTACATCTACGTGTCTCATCTTTTTCCCTCTCTTTCATGTCTTTATCAACTCTCCCTCCTTTTTCTTTATTCTGATACCAGTCCTACATTGCCCCATCTTTTAACTCTAGAAGCAAGTTTCTTTGTTGTTGTGAATTTTCAGAGCTGAGATCCTTTAGTCTCTATTTTGTTTTCTTTTGTCATAAAATTTGAGTGAAGAATAACATGCCACGTTTGTTTCTCATATTGAAGGGAACAAGAATGATATTTTTGTTATATAAACAACAATGCTATTTTTTCTCTTATTAGATTAGAAATTCAAATGCTGATAAGTTGTAACTTCTCTTGCAAGCACATTATCTTAACAAGGCATTCAAAAACGCCCCCTTAGTCCTTAATACTATTATTAACTTTCTGGCTAGATGTACTACTTTGGTATCTCTTTCATATTGCAGTGATGTACATTTTCCATATTTTGTAATTACTTTTCACTTGTCTTCCAAGACAATGTAGAAACATGCATTTTGATTTGTGATACTCATCAGAATTTGATGCCTATGGAAATTCGATTCAGGCTCAACTTAATTTTTCTTTTTCTTTTTTAATTATGGTTGGCTTCAATTTCGGTTCGTCTAGTTGCAATGTTGATGCGTGCTAAGTGCTGACTATATTAGCTATCTGAAGTGCACTATTTTGGACTCCACAGAAGACTCCCAAGGACAAAAAGGCTTGTTTGGTCATCCATGGGCTAGTAGACAAGGTATTTTAATATGAATTCCATTTAGATCTTTCCTATTACCTTTCTTCATAGAACTTTAGATTTCTGTCTGAACTCTTATATTTAAAACTGCGGTTGGTGTAATGAAAAGGCATTGATGGAGTCAATGGCTAGAATAAGGAAATTTAGATGGGAAGCAAGGTCTATTTATTATGAATGATGTCAATTCAACCCATACTGACCGCTATGAAAGAGCTATTATATAATTAAGGGTGCCGTCTTATTGTTTTAAAATTTTATTTGCTATTTATGGGAGCATGTTTGATCTGCATTTTTTATTTGCTTCTCTTTATTGTAGAAGTTTTCTTTTCAAAGGTTAAAACATTTTTTTATGATCAAGAGTACTAAGCTGACCGCTATGAAAGAGCTATTATATAATTAAGGGTGTCGTCTTATTATTTTAAAATTTTATTTGCTATTTATGGGAGCATGTTTGATCTGCATTTCTTATTTACTTCTCTTTATTGTAGAAGTTTTCTTTTCAAGGGTTAAAACATTTTTTTATGATCAAGAGTACTAAGCTGATCTCGGAAACAATATTAGAAGAGATTTATACATTAGTTTGTTGCAGGTGAAGAATGACTTGCAGAAAACGTACCATGAAGGATCTGTGAATAAAAATTTCATATTGTTAGATACTACCAAATGGCAATTAACTATTGGAAACTTTTAGGAACTTATTTTATATTTCTTTGTCAATTGTAAAATCTAAAGCACTTGCGTTTTCTTTTTTGCTGTACCGTAAGTTTATCTTCTATAGAACTGTACACAGCTGCTTCCCCTCTACCAATACAACAACCACATCGATCGTTGAAGCATAATAATGTCAGATGAGTGTTAAAAATACTTTAATGCAAACTGGTCAAACTTATGAGCTGTTCCCATCACTTATTGAAGGTTTGAAGTTTAAACAGATTTCATTGTGAGAGGTAACAGTAGAAATTTAAGATATTTTAGTAATTCCTATTGTATTCCATTTCTGAGGATATGATTTAAAATGCCCATGCTTGCTGGTATTTTTATAATCCATTTTCTTGATACTATATAACGTATCCATTCTACTTTCTCATTACCTTCATGTTCAGATACGTAAGTATTAAGTGAAATGAATGACAAATTTATAATGTTTTTATCCAGAGACTGTCAACCACTTAATAGATTTATTGATTAGATGTTTCTCTCAGTGTGGGGGAATAAATACAGATGTGACTTTCAGAAATTTAATATGTACTGATTCAAAAAAGGACAGGTAATTGCAGATGTCATGGAATTGCTGAATATGCAGATACCTCCATTTGTCAGAATTGATCTTTTCCAAGTCATTCTAACTCAAGCCTTGAGCATTGGTAAACTCTGTTCGATTTGTAACTTCGCAGCTATATTGTTTTGTCAAGGACATAAATTCTGAAACATTTGACATCTTGCATATTTTATGTAACAACTCCATACATACATTTGCGCAAAAAGGGGTTCCGTCCCACATTCATACACTAAACATCTCATAACCTTACAACCTGTATTAATGACATCAATTTTTCACATAAAGTTCTCAAAATGGGGCTCAATGCAAAAAAAAAAAAAAAAAAAAAAAAAAAAAAAAAAAATTCTAACCAAATAAAATAAATCTCTTCAAGGCATCCTTGGATATTCATAAATGTCCAAAAGTAGCTCAAGGTTCAGACTTTTAATACCAAATACCTTAAAAAACAAAAAGGAAAACTCCTAGAGGAACATTAAATCCCAAAGTGACTAAAATGATTAAACCCTTTCTTTATGTCATGGCAAAATGTAGACATAGCCAACCCATGTGTTCGAGGAGCACAATACAGCCCTCCATGCTCTCTCATTAAGTGCCTTCCCTTGACTCTTACCCAATCTCTCACCTGAATTAGATATGGGGGCGAGATTTATCCTTGGATATTCATAAATGTCCAAAAGTAGCTCAAGGTTCAGACTGTTAATACCAAATACCTTAAAAAACAAAAAGGAAAACTCCTAGAGGAACATTAAATCCCAAAGTAACTAAAATGATTAAACCCTTTCTTTATGTCATGGCAAAATGTAGACATGGCCAACACATGTGTTCGAGGAGCACAATACAGCCCTCCATGTTCTCTCATTAAGTGCCTTCCCTTGACTCTTACCCAATCTCTCACCTGAATTAGATATGGGGGTGAGATTTGACATCTTAGTGACTAGTGGTATTCAAACATACACAAGCCAACTGCTACATACAATCATACCATATTATTCTATATCATATTGATCCGTTAGAAGTTTTAGCCACAGTTGCTCGCACCATCTGAATTAATTCAGTCTTAGCTCAGTTCACCATAACAATAAAATGCTGAAATTTTTCATGAGTTTTCAAGCTTCAATATATTGTGACTGTAAAATGCTGAATTTATTTTATTTTATTTTATTTTTTGTAAAATGAGTTTTCATGCTTCTATAGAAAAAGGTTTTATGTATATTGTTAAGTTTGCACAAAATTTCATTTCCTTACCTGAAATTGTATGACTTCATGCAACCGTGCTGTTATATTTCCTCTAGTCAAAATGCTACTGGATAAAGCTTCTTTTGGGCTTCTTTTGCATGAAGTAAAGATTCTTTGGCTGATTATTTCCTATCTTTGCTGTTCTGTTTCTGTCAACTCATTCAATCCAATTCAAGACAATGGGGTGGATTTTTAGTATTCTCATGAGATTGTGGGTTGCACAAATTTGGCACAAAGCATAAAAGGCCAGGTCACTGGTGGCATGGATTTTTTTTTTTTTGACATTGACTTATATGAGGCTTTGGTTTATAATTATCATATAGTACATTCATTTGTATTACAGATGGAAGATATGTGAACTGGACTCTCCAGGTTGCAAGTGATCATGGATCAAAAGCAGTGTTGCCATTCATTAAGTCTGTGGAGGTGAATACGTTAAACCTGAAATCTAATTTTGCATGTTTTCTTTTACTGAATTGAATTTCTTAGTAGCCTGGACTCATTTTTACATGTTTGGACCCCTCACTTCACATGTAATTATTTCATTGCTTTTCAACCCCTTGATGTATGTTTTTCTCCTATCATGTTATCTGATAGGCGACTGTTTTTGTATAATTTTAAAATTAGGATCTTCCAGGTTTGCCAACCCAAAAAAAAGAAAAGAAAAGAAAAGAAAAGTTGGCAGATAAATTGTTTGAAGCTTGTGAGAAGATAACTTCCTTTTTGAAGTGTTAGCTTTCCAGTGAGTGAAGCGGTGCGCTAAACCCTACTATTGGCTAGTTTGTGTTTGGGAAGGGAGAATGGATCTCACTAGTTCCACACCTATTTGATCCGACTGCATTTTTTTTAAAACCTGTTAGGAAATATTAATATATTAATGTAAATATTTAGAATCAATTAGTATCACATAATCAAGGATTAGGGATTATGATTAGGAAATCAATTATCATAAGAAGCCATTAATTCTAAGGCTCCTCTTTTATGTATAAATACCCCTCTTGTGTACATGAATAAACAAGCTATTCAGAGTATTCTTCTTATAACTTTACATGGTATTAGAGCTAGCAAATTGCTAATTTTTTCTGTTCGTGTTCTGTTGAGATTTTCCGAGTTGTTTGAAATAGTGAGAGAGAGTTAGGGTTAGATCTTCAATAAGGCTCCTTGAGACACGTGCCATACCATCGCATTCCCCTTCCTCCAATCAGCTTTCGCCTGAGGTTTGGTGGTTGTCTGACTGTGCGTTGACAGCATGTGGGTTACATGTGCTCTGCTAACAGAAGCTCTCATCAGCATGTGAGGGCACATGTGGTCTTGATTCTGATGACAGCTTCTTTCTCGAACCTCAACAACTCAAATCCCATACATTCCAGGTGTTTTCGTGGCCTAACTATGAGTTTTTCTCTTCAGGTTATCCCTCATTGGTTTATGGTTCATGGTTGTTTTTGCCTTATGGTGTGGCTTGTTGTTTATTTTGCCTTTTGTGGTGATTGTTGCTTCTGTTTGGTCAATTGTGTGACGTTTGTTGGTGTGTTTGGAGGTTCTTGTAGTCTTATTTGCCTCTGTTTGGTGGTTATCTGGTTCTATTGTGGCTATCTGTGGTTTCTATTCTTTGGTAATTTTGTTGCTACAACTTCTGTCTGCTTTGTTATTCTCCATGACTGAGTCTAAGATGAACGTGACGGCTGAGGTTGTCATGGTTTCTAACAAAATTACCGATTGTAAACTAAATTGGATCAATTACATGGATTGGAGCAAGACTATAAAATTGTATTTATTGAGTATTGAAAAAGAGGGACATTTGACTGAAGCCCCTCCTAAAGATGATCCTTAATTGGTTTAAGCTTGAGCAAGTACCCGGTTATTTTTGCTAATCAATAATTCTATTGAGAGTGACATTCTTCCTATTGCAAGTCATTGCAACACAATTAAAGAAATTATGGACTATCTAGAGCTTCTATATTTTGGAAAAGGAAATATCACTCGTATTCATGAAATCTAAAGGGTTTTTACCATGCTCAGCAGTAGAACCATCCACTGAAAAGTTTCTTTATGGATTTTATACGTATTTATGAAGAAATGAAGTTATTAATGCCACCCACCATTGATCTACAAGCACAGGCGGAAAATTTGGAAAGAATGGCCATCATGAGCTTCCTTATTGCCCTTATCCACCCTATGAGCCATTTTGCTCTCACCCACCACTGATCTTCTCCAGCCTTTGAGCTTCCTTCGCTTTAGGATGCTTATTCTTGTGTGCTGCATGCAAATAGTTTGTCTCAATCGACTTCAACTCTAATGCCGGTGCTAGCTAGCCATGGCCCTACTAATAACAAGAACAACCTTTCGAGACAAGGAAATGGTATTCCGAGTCCTCTTATTGTTTATAACCAAAACCAAAGCTTCTCAAGAAAAGGGAGTGGTACTCAAAACTCTTGGTGTTAGTGTTGGTGGGTTGTCTCCTATTGTAAGGAACCAGGTCATACCAAACACTACTGTCACTAGTCTCAAAGTAAGCTACATCGTAGTGGTTTTGCTCATATGGCATAGTCCTCTGATAGTTCTGATAATGGTTGAGCTCCATCTACATCAAGTGCTCTTGCTATAGGTAATTGTCTTGCCACTTCTTCCTTGAAGTAGATCATCGATTCTGGTGCCATTGATCGTATGACGAGTAACCATCATTTGTTCTCCTCGTATGCACCTTATGCTAACCCCCCCCCTCCGATAACAATTGCCTATAGTTCTCACTCTCGTGTTCTTGGATCTGGCACTATTAGATACTTAGATCTACCCCGTCTGTTTCCTTGTCTTTTGTACTTAATTTTCCTGACCTTGCCTTTAACCTTCTGTCTCCTAGCAAGCTTACTTGACAATTAAACTGTTTTATCTCACTTTTTCCTGACCATTGTTTGATTTAGGATCTAATGACAAAGCAAATTATTGGTAAGGGATATGAATCTATGGCCATTACTTTCTCAATGATCGAGTTCCAAGTTTGGTTGCTTGTTCTCCTAGTTCATCTTCTTTTGAAGTTCATTGTCGACTAGGTCATGTGTTTGTCTTCTTTAAAGAGGATTATTTTCAATTTCATCATGTGTCATCTTTAGAGTGAGTCATGTTAGTTCGCTAAACATTATCATGTTCATTTGGCACCTTGCGTCAATAAACGAGTTGCATCCCCCTTTGATTTAGTTCATTATGATGTTTAGGGTCCATGTCATGTTGAGTCCAAAATTGGTTTTAAGTATTTTGTCACTTTTGTCGATGACTTTTCTCGTACTACTTGGCTCTATTTAATGAAAAATCATTTTGAATTATTCTCTAACTTGAGCAATTTTTGTGCTGAAATTCAAACTCAATTTGATGTATTTCTAAAATCCTTAAGGAGTGACAATTCTAAAAGAATATTTCCCTTCCCACTTTCAAAACTATATGCTATAGCAAGACATCATTTATCAGTCCTCTTGTGTAGATACACCGGCCTAAAATGGTGTTGCAAAACGAAAAAAATCGGCACTTAGTAGAAGTTGGTTGGGCTCTGATGTTTCAGCAAGTTCCTTAACCTTTTTAAGTTGATATTGTGTCGACTATGTGTTTTCTTATTAATCGTATGCCCACTTCTATTCTCAGTGGTGACACTTTGTACACGACTTTGATTCCTTCCAACCCCTTGTTTCCTATTGATCCAAAAATCTTTGAGTGTCTGTTGCATTCAAGATGTTCGTCTCACTGTTGCAAAATTTGACCCCAAGTCTCTCAAGTATGTCTTTGTTGGGTATTCTAGGGTTCATAAGGGTTATCAGTGTTGTTCTCCCACTATTCGTCGTTATCTTGTGACTACATATATCATGTTCTATGAGTTGACTCCATTCTTTCCTTCCTTTACTCCATTTGAATCCTCTGACATAGCAGAAGGTCTTGATGATATCTTGGTGTGTGTATCAGGTTCATTTACCTCTAGTACAAGTGTCCGTTTCAGCACTTGCTAAACCACATCTCCATCATGTTTATTGGAAATTCCCTACAGAAAGTATTTAGTCAATCAAGTTCATGACCTACCAGTGCCGCTTCGGCATCTGATCCAAAACAAGTCCTCATCACTCCTGCCACTAAACCTACTCTTGAAATAGAAACAGTGCCTAATATGTTTGATGCTTCTGATAACTTTCTCATTGCCTTACGCATAGGTAAATGTACTTGTACATATCCTATTTCATCTTTTGTTTTCTATAACAACTTGTCTCCTCCATCCTATTCCTTCATGGCATTCTTAGACTCTATTACCATTCCCATTACTCTTCACCAAGCCTTGGCTTATCCCAGTGGGCGTGTTGAAATGGATGAAGAGATGACAACCCTTGATAGGGCTGATCCTTAGACTCTTGTTGATTTACCTCCTAGAAAGAAAGTTATTGGGTGTAAGTGGGTATTCACGATTAAAACGAAACCTAATGGCATCTAGGAACGTTTGAAAGCTCAACTGGTTGCAAAGGGATATACTTAGACTTACTATGTTGACTATTCAAAAACTTTTTATGGAAGCAACTTATGGTTGGAATCTTCATCAGTTAGATGTTAAAAATGCTTTTTTGAATAGTGATCTTCTTGAGGAAGTTTACATGGAGCAACCAGTTGGTTTGGTTGCTCAGGGGGAATGTGTGAAGGTATGCAATCTTCAAAAGTCTTTATATGGTTTAAAACAGAGCTCTCGTGCTTGATTTGAAAGGCTTAACTCTGTGGTTAAGAAATTTGATATGAATCAGAGTAAGTGCAATCAATCTATATTTTATCTGCGGACGGATGCAGACATGATTCTCTTAGTGGTGTTAACGACATTGTGATCACATGTAGCAATGCATCAGGAATCTTATCACTCAAAGCCTTTCTTAATTCTCATTTTCAAGCTTGGATTTGGTTATGCTAAAATACTTTCTTGGAATTGAGTTTATGAGAAGCAAGAAATGCATCCTCTGGACGCAAAGGAAATACGTTCTTTACTTGTTGAAAGAAATCAGGAAACTTAAAGCAGCACCAAGTAACTTTCCCATGATTCCTAATCCTTTTTTGGGCATTGATGACATAATACCATTTGACAAACTACTTGAGGATGTGAGAAAAACGGTTGATCCTAGTAGATCAAACCATTTGCGTACCTTGAAAGATACTATAGACTGATTGGGAAATTAAACTATCTAGCGGTGACTCCCGCTGATGTGATGTTTGCAATTAGTGTGCTTAGCGAATTCATGACAAATTGTTGCACAATGGGAAGCCTTGGAGCATGTCTTACATTATTTGTAGGGTTCACCCAGTCGTGGTATACTCTATACGAATCATAGGCACACTAAGATTGAATGTTTTTGTGATGCAAATCATAGGGGGTCAAAGGCTACAAGGGATTTACCATGGATATTGCATGTTTGTGGGTGGGAATTTGGTATCTTGGAAAGCGAGAAGCAGGATGTGGTATCTTGATCTAGTGCGGAAGCTGAGTATAGAGCTATGTCTCACTTAGTATAGGAAATTATGTGGATTTATCAATTAATAAGGTTGGCTTTGCCACATCATTGCCTGCGAAGTTGTGGAGTGATAATAAGGCTACCCTACACAGTCTTCAATTATGTGTTTCATGAACATACAGAACATGAGATCAATTGCTTGTTTGTTCAAGATAAGATTAAGGAAAACTTTATTTCTACAAGACATGTGCAGTCGAGTGACAAATTGAGCAATCTTCTAACTAGGGCTTTAAATGGGAATCGTGTTGTTGACTATCTTTGTAACAAGTTGGGCTTGATTAACATCTACACTCCAACTTGAGGGGGTGTTTGAAAATATTAATATATTAATGTAAATATTTAGAATCAATTAGTATCACAAAGAATCAAGGATTAGGGATTATAGGGATTAGGGATTATAGGGATTAGGAAATCAATTATCATAATGAGCTATTAATTCCAAGGCTCCCCTCTTATGTCTAAATACCTCTATTGTGTACTTGAATAAACAAGCAATTCAAAGTATTCTTCTTGTAACTTTACAAAACCAATTTCATGTTTAATGCTATTTGAAAAACAACTGACTTAGCAATTGACACATTTGTTCTTCCACTGCAGGTCTCTTTCTTGGACAAAGAAGATTATAAAGCTGCCACACTGATAACACAACCATTTAGGCTTAAAAGGTTGAATAATGAAAGGCTCTGCCGTTTTATTTTAGTAAAAATAATATAATTATTTGCAAAAAGCAGTAGTTGCACATATTTAACTGTTGAACAAATTAAGATTTCTAAAGCAGAAATCCCCATTTTGTATTCTTTTTCTCAGTTTGTGCTTGATAGGATATATGTCATGGCCTGCTCCTTACTTTTGGATGAATGATTATCAGGAGAACAATACCCAGCAAACCCTTTGAAATGGTTTTGAAACTCAACTTCAGCAATGGCTGTGGCTGCTCTTCCGTTGAAATTGATGTCCCAGTCGATTTTCAGGTGAGAGGATTGTCCAATTGCGTCCTCTTTGTTGATATAATAAAATGCAGCTTAGGAATAAGATAATTTTGTATCCTATAAATAAATAAAAAATAAAAAAAGGGTAAAATCATGAACAATTGTTACATGTATCTTAATTGCAGGCTTCAACTGACGGTTTCAAGTTTGACAAAGAGGATGTGCTCCAAAAGCTGAGAGACAAAGCAATTGGGAAATCAAAATGTGGACAGACCGCTGTTGTTGAGAGAAATACCATCCTGACACCAAAAAGTGACATCACTGTCCATGCCATTGTGACCAATATTATTCAGTACAGCCAGACATGTAAAGCATTTCCAGATTTTCTTACAAATGGTGACCTTAAAAGCAGCGTGTCTCGTATAAATGGTACGGAATCATCTAGGAAGCGTTCAAAAGGATCTAAGAAGCGTAAATCTAGATCATAGATTCCTAGGAACAGGTACTAGGTATAGTTTTGTAAATGTTTATCACATTATAACTGACACAAATGGTTAAATGTAAAAGGCTGGGTGAATTTTGTTAGATATTGCACTCAGTCTTCGCTTTCATGGCTGAGTATATGGCGTTCATGTTGTTAAATTATATCAATTGAAGGGTTTATATTTTAATATTTAAGTATTGAAATTTAAGGAAAAGAAATCAAATTCATACTGTTGATATTTCACGATCTACGTAAGATGCGCATCTTATATTTTCTACCCTTTTCTCATCTTAAACCATATAGAATATTTGTACTGAACATCTTTCTTGTCTTTTGGTTTTTGAAGTTGTATCTTAAAATTAAAATGTGTATTCGGGATAACGGTGGGAAAATTGAATTATTTTCCAATTTGATGTATGTAGAAGTATGATTGGATAAATGTCAGATTGTGTAATATGTTTATGTTTGGATTGGCGGTAACATAAGTGTTTTTTGATATAATTATAAAAGAAAAATTAAAGTCAAAATTACAAAAAAGTTGCTAAAATACATAATTTGATCCAATAATATTTCACAACTAATTGGTTAGAGTTGCTAGCTGAATCAAGATTCATTCGACCATATACATTTCTCTTCTGAAACTTTGCCCTGATCCATTAATTAAGCAACAACATCCACCAATTAACCGGCCTGAACCTCCTCAACATTTAGAGCCAAAACAGATTCTGAGTAAGCGTATGGGAAGGAAGAAGGGTCATATTGTCACAGAGGTGCTTGTGAAGTGGAAGAAACTACAAGAAGAAGAAGCTTGTTAGGTTTTCTTTGTTCCAGCTGCAACAACAATTTCCAGCCTTCCAAGTTCCTAACCCTCGAGGGCAAGGGTCTTTAAAGGGGAGTATTGACGTGTGAATTGTAAATAAGTAAGTAGAGGAATAAATAACTAACATGGTAACTAAGTCTATTAGTCGTGCCGATCAGGATTAGAAGGGATTAGGATTAGTAAAGTTGGTTATGACAATTATGACCGTTGGATGAGATGAGGCACCTAAGTCTAAGGGCTGAGCCTAAGATCTATACAAGATTAGGGGTGCTGTAATGAATAATCAACGTATCACTCAAAACTCTCCTCTCCTTCTGACTTCTCTCTTTCCTCTTTTCGTCTATTCTTCTACAATATCCACATCAGCTAACTAAAACAATTTTAATCATGTGGGAAAAATCTCAATGACCCTATCAACAGTTTGTAGAGGAAAGTGGCATTTTCTTTGTGGTCGGTAGCGCAATCATATACCCATGTGCTTTTTAAAAAAAAAAAAAAAAACAGAGAGAGAGAGAGAGGAGAAAGACTAAAAAATATGAAAATCCCAACCGATGACCTCAAAAGGGTCTAATTACTTTGAAGTCTTTAGAGACTGATTAGGATAAAATTGTAAAGCAAGATTGCTTACATGCCCTTCATTTGAAATCGTTAGAGTCACTAACAATTAGTAATACTTTTTGCATAACGAAAGACAAGAAAGGCTTAACTAGTGGCAAATTACATGTACTTTTGCAATGACAAGTTTAAGCATGAATCTGCATAAAGATGGTGAGAACACCTTTAGCAAATAAAAAATTTTAGAGGGTTAAGGAGCAAAAGTATACAAGTTTTTTTTCTAAAAAGTGCGTCTAACTAACTAATTTTTTAAAGAGCAAAAGCAACTTAACTATGTATTACAAAATAGGGGAAAAAGTTACATTTTTCTATTAGTGGTAGAACACGCGGTTAGTTTTGCCAGCTGAAGTTATTGAATATTGATCAATCATCATCATATAGTTGGACATGAAAGTGTGGGTTTTTTCAAAATCTTCATCTTCATCCTCCTCTGTTTTCAATTCTTTAGGTGCTTGTTTTGCAGAGACATGACGCAGAATATGGTGGTTTCCAACGCCAATTCCAGAATCAACCTAACTTTTATCGTCACGATCTTGACTCCTTCAATTTCATCATTGCTCCTCAAAAGCCCAGTGCCGCCCCACCCAACGCCGGCTTCATCTCCATTTCTAGGAACAAGTTCTTCACGATCCTCAACATCAATGATAATATGGAAATGTAACACAACTATGGATGCCAGCCAAATTGTCCATTTCCACTTAGACCCTTGTAGCATGGATACTGCACTATAGAGAAAATCACTCTGGCTAATGGCCTTTTAGCTTATTGGTATTAGAATTTTTTTTGGTCAGTGAAAGATCGTGAATCCTATCACGTTAATAATATCATACCGTTAATGTCTGATTCTTTAATTTAAAGAAAAAGGATGAATCAGTCTCAAGTGAAGATGTAATGTCAGTTAGAAATAGAAAGAAAAGATGGACAACGGAGGACGATCATGTGCATCACGTGGCATGAAGTAACCCATCATACGAAATGGCCTTAAAGGAAATGGGTGATATGTTTGTTTTATGAGCTTTGGTTTTCTCATGTTACATGAGAAAAAAAAAGTTTTCTACACACACATGAAATGGTGGGACCCACATATACATATATGAATTAATATATGTATATGTAGGTTCTACCATTCTATGTGTGTATAATATGAGAAAATGGTTTTCCTACAATATGAGAAAATGTTTTCCTTGTTTTATATGCAAAAGACGATCTTAAATGACGCAAGATATCAGAGTTGATGCTTATGTATTGAGAATCTCAAATCTAAAACAGAGAAATAGATGAAAGAGATCGTACAAAGATCCTCTGTTTCATCACCAAAACACACTGCTCCACTTTCCATTTACCACTCTGTCATCTCTCTGCACCAATTTGTACGATCTTTCACTAACACAACTCTTGGATCGTAAGCACCCCTCTTATCCCTCTCTCTGGTTATCTTCTTCATCTATCACGAATCTAATTGAATATATGTGTGTGTGTGTTTGAAGAAGCAGCTTCATCACCCATCTGCATTAGATATGTTTGAACAAATCATCTATGCTTCCTGAGGAAAGCAACTAGTTGTGTCACTGGACAAGGACGGTGCACTCTCGCCCATCACGACCCTGACCATGCTTTATGTCAAACATACACAAAAAGAAGCAACAATTCCATGAGCCCCGACGGCGCAGTGGCCTCCGCCATAGAAACCGATAAACACTTGCCCTGTCATTTATATTATTATATTTATTCTTTTATTTCAGATGTTATTTAACTTGCCCTGCTAGAACTATCTTCTCCACCTCACCTTTTTCAGTCAAAAAAGATGAAACTCACAGTTCAACCTTTGACCACTAACAAAAAATGTGACTTTTGCCTCTCAAAAAAACATTTGATGTTAGGCACATTTTTTAGAAAAACTCATGTATTTTGCACCTAAACTCAATTTTAAATGATAAGAACAGCTTAGCTATTGACAAGTTTTATGTACTTATGCATTGATAAATTACAGGTAAATAGCTCATTAAAAATGTCAAAAACACCTTGAATAACAACTTTTACATAACAAATTACTTTAAAGTAAGGCTTAAGATATCATTGATGCTAAGGTAACATCCAACATATTCAAACAAACAAACGGTTCTTCTAGTAAGGCCAAAGATCAATCCCGTCGGGCTTCTTTACAAGTATTTGATTGTATTCAGGCCTTGATGTCTGCAATGGAAATAATCAATTATTAACATTCACTTCCAAAGGCAATAATTGGATAATAGGCAGAGAACGGAGGAATATGAGGACTAGAGATAGATAGTATAAGCTTAATTTCCAATTGTTTCAACATATCAAGATCAAATACTACAACAACAAAAAGCCTTATCCGACTAAATGGAGTCAGCCATATAGATGATTTTACAAATCATTCTACTCTATCAATGACCAAATCTTTAGAAATATTGTTCATTAAAAGGTGCCATTCAATAACTTATCTAGACCAAATGTGAATTAAAAGTCCAGTTAGTAAGTAATAATGGATAACTGAGCATCATCAATAAAAACAAAGTAATGCAGAGACAGTACTAACCTTGCTCAAGTCATTACCCAGCTATGAAGAAAAAACAGTGCTAAACCTGTTGCAGTTTTCTTACTGTCCTATATAGGGATAGCAGTTTCCCCGTTACAATACTAAACAAGGAAGGCCTCTCTACCCTGACCCAGTCATTGTCCCTCCTAATCAGCAGCCTTATCGTGCTTTGGAAATAATAAAAGTAGTCTCTAACAACAGCTGGTGAATCTTAGTATGTACGTTCCCAAACTTAAATAGATCTGGCCATTGCTTTCTAAATTCTACAGTAGGGAACGTAAAAATCAACCATTGGTATTGGGCTGAATTGTTCCAGTGTGTAAACTGTTGGATATGACATCATCCTATTTGAAATGAAAACCAGTGGTTGATCCAATAGTGATTCTTCAATTAGTGAAAGAAACAAACTAGTATAGACCTCATTACTAAAGAAAACAGATCTCACTGCTTATTACTTCTAATTTGCATAAATTGTAACTTAATAAAGCAACACCTTTGATGACCCCAAGAGAGCACTGTTTTTTAGCATCAATGTATCACACGTCACATATACATACCTAAAAAAGAGGGATTTCCATTAAGTTTTTCTGGCATGTATGGTATAAGGAGGGAAATGGAATCCCTCTCGGTTGAAAAGAAACCACAGAAAACAAATTGCAATGTCTTATATTCGTGTTTGTTCAATTAAACAGAAAATGAAATATGCAATTTCTATTCTGACTTCATTTTTTACAAGGCACAAGAATCATCTTCCACTCACATCATTGTTTTGTTTCTCATTACATACCTAATATTCTATATATCAAAGAATCCCAAAGTTATTCCATCAGATTTGAACAATGGAGCCCTTTATTCTTTGGCTCTTTCTCAAGTTATGGAATGTGAAACACTCAACCTATAGATACATGTCTCAGTATACTAGAGAATAAAAAATAACGAAACATAAGCCTCGTTAACCTTTTTCCAAAGAACTTTCTGCCAATTTACTTGATACACCGTTTTGTTTCAAATTAAATCCACCGATGAAGACAGGGATGGATCTTTAACCCAAGAGAAAATATAGATAGAATTTATTTATTCGCAAGGAAAGTATGTTAATTACAAAGAGCTTAATTCTATAAAAATGAAAAACTCTGGTAACAGACCAAGGTCTATCCGAATCATTCCTTAAGACAAAACTTTAAGAACCAAATTGATCCAGAACACGAAAATATTCATATCCTCACACCGGCGAAATTGGAGTTTAGATAAAATCGTAATTGATATTTACATCTAGATCACAGGGAGAAAGGGAAAGGAAGGAAGAACTTACAATGTCTTTGAAGATAACATAAGCGATGACAAAGAAAGGATAGAAGAGGATCTCAAACTCGGCGAATTTGACGAAGGCAAAGATGGATTCTACCGCCCGAGTCAAAACCGATGGATTGCCGGTACTGGTTCGCCTGCTCATTGCTGATCGATAAATTTCTCGCCTGCTCAAATGAAATGCATGTAAGTAATTTTGCTTTATGATTTAATCCCATGTCAGTTTCTAGAAATTTCAGAACCACTTTCCTACTTATCTATTCGAATCTTTTATGCTGTATTATTGTAATCCCTTTATGTCTTTGGATCCTAGATCTTCCAGAGTGATAATAGAAGTTTTTCTTGACCAAAAAAAATATGCATTGGGAGAAGGCTCTTCATATGGATCGTCCAAACATGACCGTAAAAATTTAATTTTTATAAAAAATGATTTTAAAAATATATTAATAAGAAAATTATCTTTATTTTAATTTTTTTACCCATTAAAAAATAATTGGGTTAAGGTGTAAAAATATACATGAACTTTTTCCCTAAGAGCAAAAATACATATATGCTTTTTTGATGAGCAAAAATACACATGTGGTTACCATTTTGGTGTAAAAGTCACGTCCCACCGTTAAGTCACTGTGTTCATTGTAATGCTAAAAAGAGATGAAGTGAACAATAACTTAATGGCGGTGAACAGTGACTTAACGGTGATATTCTGGAAAAAGAACACAGATATTGGACTTGACCTAGGATTAATGCCTAGGGCCTACGTACCCGTGAAAGGGATCAAAGTCCACGTAGTTCGATTACCCAGATAGGGGGTGGGGGTGTGTGCTCTGAGTATGCAGAATCGTAAAGAGGCAGAGCTTAAAAGCCGTGTACCTTGTTAAGTTGATCCTCTATTTATGGGAGTTACCTTAGGGTTTTATTCATCGTGCGTCATAACTAACTGCTCCATTAACTGCTCCACTATCTACACATTATCTGCACATTCCTATATCATAGGCATAATTATTGAGTATTTACTATTTTACCTGATTGGTCCTTGAATAATTCTTGTTGGGCCGAATCTGTGCCAAGCCCATTATTTTTATCCGTAACAGATGCCCCCCAGCTCGGTAGTTCAAGTCCTTGAGCTGCCGGGATGCATTGCTTGTTTTGATGTGAAACACGGATTTGGCCGAAATATATCCGACTTATCCAATTTATGTTCCTGCATTTAATAATATGTAAGCAAATCATATTCAATGGAAAATACTTACTATTTTGAGCAAATCATTCAGTTTGCTTCTTCCTTGTCGAACTCGAATGCTTGTTCGAGCTTGATCTCTTTTCGAGTATTCATCCGAGTTTGGCTTCCTTTTTGGTTTGCCTTGATCTCGGTAGTCCTGCAATGATTAAAAATGCTCTTCTATTAACAATTGGTTTGCATTGTTTGTCCACTCTGTTGCCCCCCAGCCCGGTAGTTCAAGTCCCTGAGCTGCCGGGATGCATTGACTTTCTAACTCGCACTAGGATATCATGATTGTTGAGATTCCTTGCACGCTGATCCGAGATTCCGGGTTTAGATACTTTAATCCCTAGATTCCGGATTAATATTCTTCAATCCCGAGATTCCGGGTTTATGTACTTTAATCCTGAGATTCCGGATTAGTATTCTTCAACCTCGAGATTTCAGGTTTATATATTTTAATCCCGAGATTCCGAGAAACTTTACACAAGCGTGAATTGTGACCGTGATCCGCCTTTAAAATTGACATAGAGGCCGGCTTTTAACCAAATTTGGTTTTACCAAGGTCGACCTTTTATTCTTATTTCTTGCAAAATTTTATACGGAGCCCAGATTTAAACCAGATTCAGTTTAAACCGAGTTTAGCCTCAAGACATGATTCATGAAAACGGGTTGTACACCTCAGATTCATGCATGTATATGAACTTAACATGATTTATGAAAACAGGTTTGTGTACCTCGGATTCATGCATGTGAATAAACTTAACATGATTTATGAAAACAGGTTTGTATACCTCGGATTCATGTATATGAATAGACTTGGCGGCATTGTCGTCGCAATATGATTTATGAAGATGGGCTTGTTTTACCCGAGTTCAATCATTTAAATAGACTTGGCGGCATTACCGTCACATAGAATTTTTGGGAATGGGTTCTAGGACTCCTTCCCTTAAATCCTTTTTAACTTGTCAACATATTTAATTCACTTAGGAATTTATTTAACAGTTGACTGTTAATTCCATTGCATTGAATTGTCGAGAATGGGTTTCAGGACTCCTTCTCTAAAATTCATCGATTTTGACGGCGCGACCGTCTTAATTGGCTCTACTGGAGCTTATAGTCTAAGTGCAACTATATCGCTTACCAGATAATTGGCTCTACATGAGCTTACATTCAACTGGCGACTATGTCGCTTACGAAATAATTGGCTCTATCCGAGCTTGCATTAAAGAGGTGACTACGTTGCTTGCAAAATAATTGGCTCTATCTGACCTTACATTGGAATGGCAACTATGTCGCTTCATGTATTACTGTAGCAATTGGCTCAACCGGAGCTTATATAGGCTTGCAACCATGTCACTTCATATATTGAAGTAGCAATTGGCTCCACTGGAGCTTACTTAAACTAGCAACCACGTCGCTTTAAATGGAGCCCGGACTTTAACCAGATTCAGTTTGATCGGGTCCACCTTCATCCCTTTCGTAGGAACGGACTCCAAACGGAACTCGAATTTTAACTAGATTCAGTTAATCCAAGGTCCTCCTTCACAGATTTACACGAAACCCGGATTTTAACGAGATTCCGTTTAACCGGGGTCCGCCTCAATAATTTAGGGAGCCCAGATTTATAACCAAATTCGGTTGATCCGAGGTCCACCTTTATCCCTTGTTCCTCGCCTTGCTAATCAGGAAAAACAAGATCGAATGCATATCTCGGCATCAACGATTTCGACATATCTTAACACCGACATTGAATGCATGTCTCTGCGCCAATAGTCTAGCATCTTGGCCACCGACTTTTGCATGATATTCCTCAACCAGCATTCCTGAATGGATAGATGAGTGTTGACCAAGATAGATTCTGCAGCCGACGTTGCATGCATATCTCGGCTTGGCATATCTAGGCACTTAATCTCGGAAGTATATGTAACAGTCTCAACGTGGTCTTGGTCAGTAGTCGGGATTCAGCCTCTCAGTCTCGGCACCTAACGTTGGCATCTCAACCTTTTGGTCTGCTATGTCGGCACCTCGGCGTGCTGAAACTTCTGCATCTCGGAACTCAGACTAAAATGAGTCATGACCCTCAGCATGGGTCATGAATCTCGGCATGTGGCCAAAGTTGCATGTCCCTCACTTGCTATGATGATATGCTTTCAGAATGATGAATCTCAGAATAACACTTCGGCACCGACATTATGAAACAGTTCCAAGGTTATGCCTTAGTTGGCATAGTACCTCAACAGCCGATGGAATATCCCAACGCTGAAAGAATACCCTAGTGCTGAAAGAATATCTCGGCCTTCTTGCAGTATCTCAGCTTCAGAACTACGCATACTGACTTCAATTACCTCGGCACGGTGTGGAGGATTTACCTCGGCTCTAAAGCTCTGTTCGATACGGCAGATCACCTTGGGAAATATGAAACGCAAAATTCCATTTGTTGCTGCTGCGAGTATTTTCCTGAGCAAGAAAACCTCGGTCTTTGCTTTGGAAACCGCTTTATCTCCTTCTTTGTCTCGGCTTTATTCCTCCATACTCTGCCTATCTCGGCACCAACAAGTTCTTAAACTCGATATACAGCCGATGTTAAATGCACGCCTTCTGATGCAACTCATCATCAACATATGCTTTGGCTTTGTAGGGATGACGGCTTGTTAGGTTGCAGTAATGAATTCTTCCTCACGATCTCAGCTTATTGGTTATCTCGGCTTGGGGACATTTGAAATAGCCGTACTAATAAACAATGCTAGACACACTCACCGAGTTTGGAACCTCGTCCTTATGTCACCAACATGTGTTCTTTGCCTCTACATTCTGAATTTTGCATACGACAAAATTCTCAACAGCACCTCCTAGTGCTAGCATTGAATGTATATTTCGGTTGACTTCAAATCTACGCGCGACTTGAATCATCTCTGAGCAGCAAATACTCCTTGTCGCTTTGTATCGAACCAATTCAACACCTGAGGAAGACGCTTCATCCTAAACCCCAGATATGGAAAGTTTTGTTTGGGAATGTAATTTTGAATCTCAGGATTTTTTAGATGTGGAAATCGAATGAAAGAGTTCAAGATCATCCTTTCCCCGTGAAACCCCTCGTCTTCTGCATTCTCAATTCTTTTTTGGCCCTTCTTGAACTGCTACCAGTAGATTTAGGGCTTTTCTTGAATTTTGTTGGTGTAGGAATCGAAATTTACCGAATCCCCACGGACGGCGCTAATGTTCTGGAAAAAGAACACATATATTGGACTTAACCTATAGGATTAATGCCTAGGGCCTACGTACCCATGAGAGGGATCAAAGTCCACGTAGTTTGATTACCCAGATAGGGGGTGGGGGTGTGTGCTCTGTGTATGCAGAATCGTAAAGAGGCAGAGCTTAGAAGCCGTGTACCTTGTTAAGTTGATCCTCTATTTATGGGAGTTACCTTAGGGTTTTATTCATCGTGCGTCATAACTAACTGCTCCATTAACTGCTCCACTATCTACACATTATCTGCACATTCCTATATCATAAGCATAATTATTGGGTATTTACTATTTTACCTGATTGGTCCTTGAATAATTCTTGTTGGGCCGAATTTGTGCCAAGCCTATTATTTTTATCCGTAACAGGTGAGATGTGACTTTTACACCAAAATGGTAGCCACGTGTATTTTTGTTTCTCAAGAAAACATATGTATATTTACTCTTAGGGAAAAAACTTAGGTGTATTTTTGTACTTTAACCCAAAATAATTTTCACATAAAGATCAGCTGTTAAATGGGAAGATCTCCCCTTTAGATGAGGTCAGTGATTATGTCATTGTTGCTACACCTTTACGAGGATAAGATTCTCTCAGTATTCCATTTCTCCTCTTCCCTCAGAAGCATTCCATCCCAACCATTCATTTCAACAATCTATCCCATTTTAATTATGGTCGTCCATACACTTTAAACCCAGACCAAATTCTTGCCCGCAAAATCATCACTAATTGTGGCGCGGGAAACTTCACAATCACCATTTTTCTGAAAAACCAAGAACTGACAGTGGCTCAAACTGAAAAATTAGTTGCCGTCCATACACTTTAAATCCAAACCAGATTCTTGCCTGCGAAATCATCACTAACCGTGGCATGGGAAACTTTTCAATCACCATTTTTCTGAAAAACTAAGGACTGACAGTGGCTCAAACTAAAAAATAAGTAATCGGCTTAGATTTGTTATCAGAAGCAATTCAGCCGTCACTAAGGGAGGAGGAGGATGACGACATTCGAGTTGGTGGAAATGGGCGCCATCGAAAGTTCAAGGATTGGCTGTGTTTTTGAGCTAGGAAAGACGTTGATAAAAAGGGTATTAAAAGGCTATGATTTTGGGGTATAAGAAAAATATTTGAAGTTACTAACTGCATCTAGAATTTCCAAACAATCTGCCTCTCTATTCATATTATTAATGCTTGACATATCATAAATATACCAGAATGCTTTGAAGGGGATGATGTCGATAATTCAATTCCATCCTTTACTCGTGCGGTGGAAGGAACAATACGAAAGAAATGAATCCATTGTCCTCAAGCTTTTCTCTTTATTGTTGACAGGCACCGAAAGAGAGCAAACTATCTATCTGCCTCGGAGAGAGCTCCTTTGCAAAAGACATTAAAAGCTTTACAGCAAAGGGTAACTTATTAGACATTAAAAAATGAATACCAGAGATGTTGGCTATTTTTTTTCGGGGGGAAAGAAGTTGATAAATTTTGGCTTTGGAAAATTATTGACGTTGGAAAATTAGTCATAAAAGAGTTGCTATGATTTATTGATGCTGAAAAATTAGTCATAAAAAAGTTGCTTCTCCATCTACTTGCTCGTTTCTAATTTGGCTTTGGTTATTGGGGAAAGATGTTGATAAATTTTTTTGTTTAGAAAAAAGTTGTCTGTGAATGAGAAATCAGATGATTAATATACATATAATGGGGTGTTTGGAAAAAGCACTATCAAGTAAAGTGATTGAAGGTTTGTGTCATCAATTATCATATTATAATTATGATAAACTAAAATTAAACTACCTCATCCTCACACAATCTTCATGCATTACATATTCTTTCAAAAAGTTCTCTCCCAGCAGCATATTCCATGACTATAGCTAGATGAGTTGGAGTCAGCAAAACCTGATGAGTAATGAAGAACCATTCCATCAATGTTACCATAATCCAATCAAAAGGGGATTTGATAATGACCTTGTGTGCCTAATGAGTTTAATACTAAATGATATCAAAAATGGGTCTTTCTTACCTCCTTGAATCAAATGATGCTAGGATGTTTCAAGGATCTGTGATTTGTGATCTCTCTCTATACATGCTCATCAATGTGCAGATTCAAAAGATGATTGCTATAAATTTCTTTTTTTTCCCCCATATATAATGTTAGCTCTTATCGTCTTATATTATTTTCCATTAGAAATATTGCTATGATTTTGTAATTTCTTATTTTCTAATGACATTTTGTTACATGTTGCTTTAATTTATTTTTTCAGGTTTCAATATATGGAAGCTCATTTGACTCCTAGATTAGGAAAATAATTTGATAATCTAGAGCAGGCATAGAGATTTTGGAATGAATATGCTTGTAAAGTTGGCTTCAATGCAAGGAAAAATGGATTGACAAAAAGTAAGAAAGATAAGAAGACAATTATTAGCTATAGATATGCATGTTCAAAAGAGGGTAAAAGAAGACCAGATAAAAGGTACACCCCAACCACCAATCATCGTTCCAGACCAGGATTGATTGTCAGGCTGGAATAACAGTTAAATTAGTTGAAGGTAAATTCAAGATCACCAACTTTATAGAAGAGCATAATCACCCATTACATCTTCAAGAAACAGTGCATATGATGAGGTCTCAAAGGAAAATAAGTAATGCACAGGCAGATGAGATTGATTTGGCCAAGGATGTTGGACTTCAACAAAAGGCGACTTTTGACCTTATGAGTAAGCAAACAAGTGGGCAAGCTAATCTTGGTTTCACTCGAGTGGATACGAAAAATTATTTGATGACTAAATGACGAAAAAGTTTGGTGGATGGAGAAGTTCAATGCTTATTGAATTATTTTGAAGAACAAATTACAGAGAACCCTTCATTTTACCATTCATACTAGCTTGATGAAGAAGATCAAATTACAAATATTTTTTGGGCAGATTCTCAAATGCTTATAGATTATGCTTATTTTGGAGATGTGATTTCATTGGACACCACATATTGCACAAAAAATAATCATAGGCCTCTTGCAATATTTTCAAGACTCAATCATTTCAAAGGAATTGTAATTCTTGGTGTAGCTTTGTTATATGATGAAACTATAGAATCATTCAAGTGGTTGTTGAAAACTTTCTTGAAAGCAAACAAGCAAAAGAAACCTGCAACGATTTTTACTGACCATGATCAAGCAATGGCAAGAGCACTACGTGAAGTTATTCCTGAAATGAAGCATGCATTATGCACATGGTATATTGAGGAAAATGGAATAAAACACTTGGGGAATAAAATGAAGGGCGGTTCGCATTTTTTGCATGACTTCAATAAGTGCATGTTTTCTATTGATGACAAGTTACAATTTGAAGAAACATGAACTTCTCTAATATCATCCTTCAATTTGGAGGACAACTCATGGTTGAAGTCTATATATGAAATCAAAGAGAAATGGGCATGCTATTATATGAAGCACTATACAACTCTTGGTATGTGTAGCACACAAATAAGTGAAAGTATTAATGCAAATATCAAAAGTATTACAAACCCAAGTGTTAGTATTGGAGAATTCTTCAAAATTTTTGAGCGGGTTATTGGAGATAAGAGGTACAACAAGATGAAATGTGAATATGAAGCAAGAGAGAAAAAGCCAAGATTGATAGTCCAAAGTTCACCAATCTTACGTCAAGTTGCTCAGATTTACACCGCCTTAATGTTAGAGTTGTTCCAAGAGCAATTTGATCTCTTTTTTGCCACATGTATCTCCTCTCGAGATGAGAATGGTCCATTGTTCACATATACCGATACCATGGTTAATAAAGAAAAAAGTGGACATTGACATTTGATCCAAAGCATTATTCTGTATGGTGCAGTTGTAGGCATTTTGAATCTATTGGGATATTATGTTGTCATGCTTTAAAAATATATGAGGCAAATGAAGTGAGGAAACTTCCAGAAAAATATATTTTGAAAAGATGGACCAAAGATGCTAGAGATGGTGTAATACATGATATTAAAGGAAGTGAAATACAAGTGAATCCAAAGCTTCAGAGCACACAAACATATCAACAATTATGTCACATGATGATAACATTAGCAGCTGAAATCTCTAATTGTCCAGAGACTTCTACCTCTATCCACAACTCTATAATACAACTTCATAAAGAAGCAAGAGACTTCCGTTCAAGGCTAAGGAATTCAAATGATGATAAGAACAAGCAAGATGGAAGTAAGGAAAAAGGTGGCAACCAAAAAAACAAGAAGATGGATGGGTTAAAAGATAAACTACCAAAGGGCATTAAAAAAAGACATGGAACAAAAAGATGGAAACGATTTAAGTCTTGGCTTGATCGTTTGGGAAAGAAAAGTAGGTCCCAAGCCAAGGTAAAAACTGAGGAATTAGATGCTCCAATTTCATGTTCTGCATCTACGACAATGCAAGCACTACCTCAAGTTCAGTCATTTACGAATATGATGTTGGTGAGTTTTTCTTTGATCTAAAATTAAATTGACATTGTGTGATTTGTTCTGTTAATGTGTATGTTAAGACTTTTTCATGTTAATAATATGCTTACTTTTGTCTTTGTGATTTATAGGCTCCCTTAGATTGTCCAACACCATCATTGGAAGCATTTGAAGAGGAAATTTTGTTGTCAGGTACTAAAAAAACAAACATAGGAATATGCACAAGTTAAGGAGAAAATGTCACTTTTATTTAAATTAATGTGTATATTACATCAAGATGCCAAAGACAAATGTCATTTGCTAATACACTCTATAATATATCAAATATATTGTATTACAACTTTTTATGACCATATACTAACATCTACATTGCTCTTGGTTCTTCCTTCTTCTTCTTAGGTGAAGTTCAAATTTCTATAACAACTTCATCAATGTCCCATCAGTTCCTAACAGGTGAATCAACAATCTTTAATTAGCATGAAGGATTTGGCAACCAACCCCTGCAATAACAAGTATATAAGCAATGTAAATGCTTATATAAGACATCATTTTGTTTTGGTAGCATCATTTTGAAACTTGTTTTTGTTAGTTCTCTATGTGTTTTGATGATAACTTGACAATTGTAAATAATGAAAATTTTGATTTTACTCATCCACTAAGATTCTGAATTAAATTGCAAAAGTTTTGAAAAATACTACTCCAGTAACGACCATATTACTCCAATAATTTTGTCATGCAGCCTTCTGTAAAACGTCTATGTCCATGTTTACTCCAGTAGCATCACACTTACCCCAGTAATAGTGACTCCAGTTGTCACTAATGTACTGCAGTAAGTCTCTGTACTCCAGTTGGTTTTTCAGTTGAGTTCAAAAACAATCCCGATAGCTCTCCCGGTGTAAATCATGTTACTCCAGTAAACTTGTTACTCCAGTAACATGACTGGAGTTGTCACTTAAGTACTCCAGTAAGCCTTCACTGACTGATACTTTCAGAAGACTCAGCTCGATATTACTCCAGTAATGTTTTGGTTACTCCAGTCAAAGGATAGCACTTACACTAGAACTACTCCAGTAGTTACTCCGGTAGGATCCCAGACAGAAACAACCTGATCCAAACTGACTCCAGTAACAAAGACAAAAGCAAAGTGACCTTCAGATTACTCCAGTAATGAAGACTCTACTCCAGTCAAAATGCAAACAGAAGCAAAATGACATCAAGCTACTCCAGTAACTTAATGGTTACTCCAGTAAAGCTTTGAGACAGAAGTGAAATGCACATCAGTTACTCCAGTAACGATTAGTTACTCCAGTAAACTTGAGTCAGGAATGATTAAAAGATGCGATATTACTTCAGTAACTTAGTAATGACTCCAGTAAGCTCTTATGCAGTAAACATTAAATAGTCATGGACTACTCAAGTCACCATTTCCTACTGCATTGACTTAACTGGATGGCAACCGAAACTTTATTTTAATCAATGATACTTACTTGTTTACTTATTATTACCATTGATTATTATTCTGATTTAAGATTAACCAGTTTATTCAAGTGGATTTTAGTTAAACCAAAGCAAAGATCAAGAGGATCAGATGAGCATGCTTGCTGAGCTGGAAAGTGAGAAAGTACAGTATGGCTAGTAGAGCACTTGTCGGGAACATTCGTGCAACTTGGATTAAATAATTTTGGACATTCTTCTATTGCCCATTTTGATAAAGATGATCAAACATTATCATCTAATTAAATACTCTTCAGTAGCAGACATCACTGAATGGAATCATCAAGCTGGAATTCAAAAATGCTCAACGGTCAAGTACCTTGTGGACTTCCAACGTCAGAAATTTCAGTGGAGCTCCAACAGCTATATTCTAATATGGAACATTCAAATGAACTTCCTCAAGTATAAAAGGAAACTTAGAAACGCAAAAAAAGAAAAGAAGAAGAAGCTTACATATACAAGATTACACCTATTACTTCACTTCTTCTGTAATATTCCTTGAGAGAAATCTGTACTTCAGTGATTATCATTATCTACACTTAAAGAGAGTGTCTTTTGTTGTTAAAATCATTCTCTTGTGAAAATCTCAAGTCTGGGGACTTGGAGATTGGGTATATCAGTTTACAACTTGTAAGGGGGAGTGTATCCTAGTAAGAGGATAACTTCAAATACAGAGTGTGTAACTGATTGTGAGTGATAGTGGAAATCCCAGAGAGTCTGGGGACTGGATGTAGGTCAAGGTTTTAGACCGAACCAGATAAATCTTGCTGTGTCTTGCTTTCCTCTTCTTACCTCTGTTCATCCCTGTTTTAAAATACACATTCCAAAACTCTGTCAAGAAAAATTTTAAATCCCCAATTCACCCCCCTCTTGGTGATTTGCTTCGCCTTTCAGTTTTGGCAGCAACAAGTATATAAGCAATGTAAATGCAATGTATCTGCATTTAGAGTTGATGCAATGTGTCATCATTTAGAGTTGATCCAAGGTGTCGGCATTTAGAGTAAACTGCATCATTATGCTTGGTTTACAAATCCTTCACCAATTTAAGGATATGAAATTTGGCTGGACCATATCACAGGAAAATACAACAGAAGACAAAACTAGGAAAATTTAGTGTAAACTACATCATTAGCATTTCACTTTTTGTACTATTGAATTCAAAACTTTTTAAGTTAACAAAAAACTAATCTCACAATATATCGTAGGTTAAACTACACCAGACTGCTTGATAAAGAAAACAAACTCAACTGAGAAATATCAGTTAATGTGGTAGGTGGTGGCTCAAATAAAAAGAACAAACTCTGATGAATGACCCCTAGAATTCACCCATAAGATGCTCTATTGGACTTGTATGACTAGTGAAGATGTGGTGGAATTAAATGATTTGAGAATTGAACAATGGCTCTAAACAAAATACCCAAAAAAAAAACCAAAGGTAATCAATTTGGTATTTGATAGCAGCAAGTATATCTTCAAACAACAATTTTCTGAGTTAGCAAGCAAATCATCAAAAGAAGAAAAAGTTTGTTTCTTTGCTTTAACCTACAACAACAATTTTCAAATTTTTAGCCAGCACATAATCAATATCAATATAATCATTGATATAGTAATTCAAAATTTCTACTAAGCCGCAGATTCCTCAAACTCTATCCAATGTATGGAACCATATCTAGTTGAGAATAAAAGTTGAAACTACTACCACTTCATTGCAGAAATACAAAAACACATTCATAAGCTACTAAGTCTTTGAAATCACACTTTAAACATCACTCACACAGACTATAAATTCAAATAACTTGGAGTTGCCAAGTATTCTTAGTTAATGTATATTACACGAGTAGTCACAGAAATAGGGGAAATAATATGTAGAAGAAACAGAACAAGGTGAACAAAAGAATGGCCATCTCTACAATTAATCTAGTTGGCAGTTTGCATCAATTAATTCCATTTCTTCTATGATATATTAATTCACATATGGGGACAATATTAAATAATGTGGACAATCTTCATTTGTAATCGCTTCTTGGAAAGCCCAAGCTTAGCATTCGATATAAAACTTGGTGAATCGAAGCACTTAATCATTTGAAAAAGGAATAACCAACTCAACACATTTTGAACGATATTATTTCATAATTTGATCAAGAATTGAACAATTGAATTCGACCAAAAAAGTTCAACTGCAACAAATGATTGCAAAACGTCGACTAGCATTCCACCGAACCTACCAGCCGAAAAAAAAGAAATGAAAATTACGGCCCTAGAAAACATGAATTTTGTTACCAAAGGAAGGGTTCGAGGCCATGAGGGGGTGGAGAGCTGTAGACTACCAATTCGAAGAAGCTGGGTCCGGACAGGAAATTACAGCGACACAAGGGAAGATAGTTTTGTTGAGTTAAAAGAATGTGTTGTTGAAGGAGAGGAAAGTTCCAAGTTCAAAGAAGGAATCACAGACGATGAAATCGAGACCGCCATGAAAAAGAAAAAGTTTAGAGCTTGAAGATAGGAAGGAATCTGGTTAATTTTTTTTTAACTCATGACGTGTCAATTTTTAATCACTCGGATGAAATGAATGGCTGGGATGGAATGCTTCTGAGGGAAGAGGAGAAACGGAATACTGAGAGAATCTGATCCCCATCCTTTATCCCTTTTTTTTGGTCAAACATCCTTTACCTTTGGAGTAAAATAATTCATATACGGTGGGCACTTTTTTATGGAAAAAGAAAAAACAGAGAGTATTTAGCCTCTTCAAGAAAAAATTACTTTTTCCCCAACCAAAAACACTCAAATATTTGTTAGTACTATCTTTCTCCATTTCGTGAAAGCTTAAAATTTCAATTGCATTAATCATTCGCCAGTTTAAGAGGGTTTGCATATCCCTAGTCCCTTTCTAATAGGGATATTTATTTGTTTTTTTCATGTCAATTTGGATTCAAGGCTTAATTGTTAAAAAGACACAAGGTATAGTTGAACACTTACATTATTAGATATATAGGTCAGGAGTGCTAATGATTCTAGCCACAAAGCGTAAAAAATCTTAATTCTTCCCAAATTGCATCGGCTCTCAATGTGCAAAGTACTCCTTTATTAGATAGAGTCAAGATCAAGTAGCTTTGAAGCTCTCACATTGAAAAGTCTAAGATTAATCTCACATTATTGAATTTCATAGCTTGAACTTGGTGCCACCCGCTCCATATAAAAATAGGAGAGGACCATTTAATCAAAGTAATAATAGTTTTCCAAATAATATAATTTCACAAAAACAACTTAATGTCACATTGAATGCTTTATTGCGTTGTGACTTCACAAAAGTTGGATTCACTTGATCATGTATAACTTTTGGTACAATTGAACTAGTCTGTTTCTCATATTTGTATTAATCTTTTGAAAGTAATTTCTACATATTTGGATATACTTCCAAAAAAGAAAAGGAGAGGCATTCACTTAGGGACCAATATCATCGTCAATCAAAGCAATGAGTTGACAACTTTCTCTAACAAGAAAGGAACTTTCAATCACAACAATTATAGATTTTCCAAAAAGTATAACTTCACAAAAGCAATTTAATGTCACCTTGAATGCTTTATCGCATCGTAACTTCACAAAGACAACCCAACCAGCCGAGTTGAATACTACAAGTAACAAGAGAGGAATCTTCAAAGTGAACACAGGAAGGATAATATGAAATGGATTAGGTAAATTATAACTACCTAGCTAGGGTTACGAATGAAAACGTGGGTTAGAACAAGCAAAAACAACTCACATAGTAGTTGTTGAAACAAGGATAAAGTGTATTTACTACTAAAAGGCTAGACTAAGGCTTTTTATAGTAAGGTTTGACTGAAAATGACTCTCAATGTCTAGAAAAGACAATAGAAAGCATATAGTTACAATGTTCATGGATTTCGTTCAACAAGACTAACTGTCAACTGTATTCTATATTAGACATTTAAATAGAAGAGGAAAGGTTGGTTTTTTGCATTATAGTGTCTAGGACTTTACATCATAGTTCATTCATAAGAACTTTTATTTATCGGTTTACATTTATCATGGTTTTTTTGTTAATAACCATGAGGTATGTTATACTTTTTTTTTTAAAAAAAGGGGGGGCTAATAATTCCCAAATAATTACATTTTTATATTTTATAAAAATAAAACGAAAAAAATCACCTTTGATAGATGATCTATGGTTTGCTACGAATTTTGGAACTTTTTCTTCCTTCAATTTAAATGAATCAAAAGTTTAGTAAATTCATAGCATATCTCACATCATCACACTACTCGTCACCATAGAAATGGCCTAAATCCTCTCAGAGTAGTATCTCAGGACCAGTTTGGCTAATCATATACTCATCAAAAATGAGATTGGCTTTCCTGTTCATACTTGACAAATATTAAGTTAGCCTCCTCACAACATGGTCTATGCGTTCTACATGACACATCATTACCTCCACTTAGGGAGCAAAGAATGCAATGGAGGTTGTAGAGGAAGAGCAAAAGGAAGTGGAGGTTGTTGAGGAGGATGACGCTGGGGATTTTCTAGAAAATCTATATCATTGCATTTCATCTTAAGAAAATATAGGAGGACGATAAAGAAATAGTATGAAAAACATAAGGAACTAGGGAGTTTTAAATAGATTGGAAGTGACGGGTTCGAACCATCATTATATATGTTGGACGTAAAAGAGGATCAATTACATCAATGGTGGGTAATGAATGGTTATTTGGTTCTCATGCCTAATCGTCGAATGACAAAGAAGCATGTACAAAGTATTATCATCAATAGAGCCAGTAAAATGGGCTGAGCCCATCAAGCTAGCTCGCCCTAAATTTGCAAGGGTTGGGTTTGATATTTTTGCCACAAAAGTCCAAACAGGCTTAAAAGGGTTAGCCCTGTAGGATCGAGGGCCTAAAAGGGCTAGCCCGTTTAGGTCCATATTCTTTTTTAAAATTATTATATGATACAAACATTATTAAATTATTATATTTTGCCAATGATGTTGCAAACATTTAGTTTTTATTATCTTTTTAAGAATTAAGTTTCATAAGAATATCTTATATTAAGAATTATTGAAATAAAAAAGGGAAAAAGATAGTTAAATACCAATTGAATTTTCAAAATCCCAAGAGGCCTAATAAGAAACAAAAAGGACAGAGATATGATGGGTGAGGAATCTAGATTTTTTATGTTTGACACAAATAACCAAAAACGCCCTTTAGACCCATTTAGAAAAAGAGAGAGAAAACACTCTTGACCTCCATTCTCTCTTCTTCATTGTCGTCTCCGTCCAAATCCATTATAATACCCACTTAGTTGGGGCCAAATTCTAACCCTTCTTGCTATAGTTGCGATGGCCATAGAGGTGTTAAGGTTCAGTGAAAACACTCCTTCAACCATGAGTGTAGAGGAGGAGGAGGAAGCGAGCTGAGTGGGTTGTGTAGAAAGAGCAATTTCCTGTTGCAAAAGGACGTTATGAAATGTTAACCTTTAAGACCGTTTTTTTGTGTTTCTCCGGTCTTAAAACTGCCCATTATATTTCTCACGTGAAACCTTAACTTGTGTCTTACGTCTTTCTGTCTGAACACTGAAACCCTTGTTCTTGTTGCAAAACACTCAAACACCTCTTCCTGTTGCATTACATCTCTTCCTTGCAAATCGCCACCATCCTCTGTTACTCTCTTATTTGCTCTGGCATTCCTTTCTTGCACCACCTCTCTCAACCTCTTTCCTTGTTTCGAAAATGAACGGAGGAAACGAGTATAGTCCTGTTCATGAAATGCCAGTTGATGATGTGACTGGTGTTAGTCAGAACGAACCATCTCCTTCTCAGAGTGAGCCTCCTCGTAACCTCCCTGCACGCCATCGTGGTAGAAGAGGCCCTACCCGATTGAAAGAGCTTGCCCTAGCCGGAGTGCCAATGAAAGGCTCGATATACAGTTTGATGAAAATTTGGCTCCCTGCGGCCCTAATAAAAGCAGATATAATAGTTATGTCGGCTTACAAGCACACAGTAAGCCAAGCATTTTGGTAGACGAGTGGAAAAATGTCGACAAAGAGAAGGTGAAGGATCTTATCTGGGTCTCTATCCGGGTTACATACAATGTTCCTGAGATGAGAAGTTGAAAGTCAAGACATTATCGTATTGTGCTGATCGCTAGAGGAAGTTTAAGACCCAGTTGGCAAACAACTATATTTTTGCCGAGGTTCCGGTTGGTGAGCCTCGCCCTAATCCTTGCGCCAAGTATGCCTTTCTTGATGAAGCAACATGACAACAATTTGTTCAGATGCGGACTACTGAAGAAGCTTTGGTCAGTCTATATTTAATTTTTTTGTCCCTTCTTGTATACTTATTAACTTGTGCGGATATGTAAATGTTATTGTGTTCATTTATAAGGCCATTAGTTAGGTTGCTTGCTTAGGAAGGTATTCTGTTATAGTAGGTCACGTAGACATTGTTGTTAGTTAGTTAGTATGTTAACTGTGTAATGGTATATGTGCAAGTTGTTATTGAAACTTGACTGAGTTGGAACCAGTTATGATGAATGAGTGAATTGACTGAGTTGACAGCAGTTCTGCAACTCCCTTTCCTCTATTTCTCCCTATTCATTATACTATTCTACATCTTCCTTAACAAAGTCTTGAAACTTGATGGAGTGAATTTGACTAGTGTTTTAATTGACGTCTGGAATTCATAATTAATAGTTGTCTTTGATTGTGATTCACATAGAAGAAGGCAGCAAGCACAAGAGATTGGGAGAAAGAATGATTGCCCACATACAGATTCTCGCGGCGGATATGAAAAGGCTGAAAAAGAGTCAATGGCCGCCAAGCGAAAGAGATTGGAAGATAAAGCTCAAGCTAATACTTCTGAGATTATTGATCCGTGGCCGCCATCTCCAATACACCGTGAGGAGTTATGGCTCTATATTCGCAAAAAGAAAGGCGGGGCATACTCTAGTGAACAAACTCGTGTAGTTGCTGACAGAATTGTAAGCATCATTATTTTTTAATTTTTAGTTACTAAACATGTTCCGTTACTAATTATGCTCTCGTTATCTGTATCTTACAGGAAGAACTCAAAATGCAAGAACAAGAGAGATCATTTGTGTCGGATGAGAGGAAAGATATTCTTACCATTGCGACTGGAAAGCCGGATCACGCGGGGCGTGTAAGGGGAATTGGAGGACGGGTAGGATTGAAGTAATACTTTGGTAAATCCAAACACTAAAAACAAGCAATGGTTACCCGAGAGGAGATGGAACGTACGCTGGCCAAAGCAGCTGAAGAAGCAAAGGCCAGAGCAGAGAAGAAAGCAGATGAGCAAGAAGCTTTTATTAAGTGCAACGTTTCAAGACGAGCTGAAAAAGATGAAGGAAGAGATGATTATGATTGTCAGCTCTCGTGGAGAGAGTAGTGTTCCCTTGCCACACTCACCTACACCTGTCCAGCATAGCACTAAAGGAAGCTACATTGTTCGATAGTCAGTAGAACCTTGTGAGCTCTACGTGGAGGATCCTGGTAGATGATTGGTTGCAAGAGGGAATGTCTACAACTTGGGATCAACTGTACACTACTGACAAATGGCTGATGATGAAGTCAGGGTGTCAGTTGATGAGGTGATTATCGCTGATGCACCTATCCTTCTTCAAACCGATCAAATGAAACTTGTGAGTGATTGCTTGGGAGGCTTCATCTCGTGGCCAGTGAAGCTTGTACGTGTTTGTACTCCTCCTCAAGCTCCAGCCGTGCTGATGAAGCTGCAGCCCTGCGTGATATTTTGTATGCTCCTAAATTGACTGCCAAGAATGAAATTGGACTTATGGTAGTCAATCAAAATTTTGGAGTCAGATTGTGGCCTATAAATGCTGAAGTTGGCCTAAAAGAGAAGCTATCAGTCTTCATTGACCAAGAAGATTTAATCTCCCTACTCTTTCCTAAGAAGGAGATAACTAATGCAATTGTGTTGTTATTGATAAAGTAAGTAGTATCTTCTTCTACGAGTATGTACATAATTTTAAGAGGGGTGTTTAGACACACATACATATATACTAGCTAATTCACTGATGCATGTCATTATTGTAGGTTGCTGCATCGTGAAATGGGAGGAGTACAGGGCAGAGAACATGATTTTGGATTCTTGTGCCTAGACTACTTCAGTGCGGCTACCGTAAAGGAAAGAACAATATACCTATCTAAGAGGTTGTCTTCACATATGAGAAGGTGGTACCTTACACCATTCAACTAAGGTAACCATTGGCAATTGGTCCTCCTAAATGCGGAGGAAAATAAAGTAGTCTTTTTATGCTTCATTCACCACGAACTAGTGCCTACATTAAAGCAGATTGTTAATAAGTAAGCGCATGTCATTTTGTCACTGATTTTTGTCTAAAATCCCTTCTGTGAATTTTCAGTTACCATTATTGATGATAAATGAAATTTTTGATTTCAATAATAGGACCATGTTGGAATACCAAAAGAAGACCAAGAGAAAGGCTGGGCATCAGGTCAGAGATCCTGTATGGATCAAACCAACGGTTAGTACACATGGACACTACCTTGTGAACTTTGCCTTGTGAACTTGGTCATTGTGTAACAAATTATATGCGCTTTTATATATATATATATATATATATATATATATATATATATATATATATATATATTTTTCTTGTTTGATTTTAGACACGTCGACAACCACCTGCTTCTAACTTATGTGGATTTTATGTCATGTGACACATGTATGATATTATCACGCGAAGAATTATGTCTATCATTGAACTGGTAAATGTATTTGAAATACGATTGGCATGCTAACCCCTTTGATGTAAGGAATTAAGGTCTAATATATATTTTTGTCTTTGATGTTACAGACGTTTAATTGCGCTGACCCCTTTCCTGATGGTAATATTGAACGCATACGCCAAGTCATTTGTGAATATCTCAGTCAGGAAATCGCAAATGCCCCCAGGATTAATTTGTAAATATGTGCTGTATGTAGATCTATTACATATTCCGTAAATAATAATGAACAATTGTACAGTTTAATGAACAATAAATAATAAATTTGTTTATTCATTTCCAAAATATTATATTGATGCTTTCTATTTTTTGTTGTTGAATGTATTGCATGGAATTAGCTCTTAAACCTTTAGGACATGATGATGTAAATGAGCTTATTATAAAGTTCAAAATGTCTAGTGAGACCTTTAGGACCGTCTATTTCATAACAGTTCAGTCCTGAAGGTCTTTTCAAAAATACGTTTATAATTTTAAAATATGCAAGACTTTTAGGAGTGACTATTTAATAAATATTCGGTCCTAAAAGTCCTCGTATAATTTTTTAAAATATTGGGGACTTTTAAAACCGTCTATTTCATAACAGTTCGGTCCTGAAGGTCTTTTTAGAAATACGTTTATAATTTTAAAAATATGCAAGACTTTTAGGAGTGATTATTTAATAAATGTTCGGTCCTAAAAGTCCTCGTATATTTTTTTTAAATATTGGAGACTTTTAGGACCGTCTATTTCATAACAGTTCAGTCTTGAAGGTCTTTTTAAAAATACATTTTTAATTTCAAAAATATGCGAGACTTTTAGGAGCGACTAGTTAATAAATGTCCGGTCCTAAAAGTCTTCGTATAATTTTTTAAAATATTGGAAACTTTTATTAGGACCATGTATTTAATCAATGTCTGTCACAAAAATTTTTGCGGAGACCTTTAGGACCGATTGTTTATATTCCTACGGTCCTAAAGGTCTTTTTTTTTATTAATTAATTCCATTCCTTTTATACAAAATTGAAAGTATGTTCAAATCAAATCAACTAAGCAAATATATCATGGTTAATTTTAAAGTCAATTAGCAATGACTGAAGAGGACTTTAATTTGCTTGTTTTGTATGTTCTTAATTAATGTTGTTATTATTTTTTAAACAAATTAATGTTGTCATTATAACTATATGATGTTAATTTCAAAGTCATTTGTGTAACTTCTCAAACACAATCATCAGGTAATCCAAGTAGGCTTGTCCAAAAAAAACAGAGAGGAAGACTAAACAAAAATGGCGGACGGGGCCACCATTATATATATTTTGCATTCATTAAAAAAACAAAGACAAGAAAAAAATCTAATTAATCCTTTATTTTGTTGCTGGAGGAAGAGGAGGATGTAGTGTCTGCTTCAGAAGTAGGGGGTTCGATGTTGTTAGCATTGAGGACCATATTGATCTTGTTGTTGACGGTATGAAGGAGGCCACAGAGTTTTCCCAGTTGTCGATCGATGTGATCGACTCAGGCCAACAGATGCTCCACCATCTGCTTTATAGTTGGATTCAGCGACAAAGGAGGAGGTCTCACAGGTTGGAGAGGAGGAGGAGGAAAAGGAAGACCCAGTGGTGGTGGGGCAACCATTAGAGGAGTCGGAGGTTGTAGAATAATGTGAAAAAACTAAAGTAACGAGGGGCTTAAATAGATCGAGCACCATCGTTGGATTATCCTCAGAAGTCGAAGAGACTATGAATCATCATTACAAATTGTAAGGATGCAACTGCACCTCTTGGAATTTGGAACAAAGACACTTTTAATACCGCATATTCTAAGAGAACCGGTCTTATATGTACATACGTACACAACTCTAGGATACGAAGAGATTCATCTGACTGAAGCATTACATTTTAGGATGCAACTCCCAATATCAGAATTTGTATCGACGACACTTTTAAGACCGCATATTGTAAGACAACTATTCTTATAAATATAATGGTAAAAAAATTATTTATATTACCAATATTTATAATTTGAAAACGTCAGAACTTTTAAGACCCGATAGAATAAGAAAAAATTAGTAAAAATAAATTTTTTAAAATATTTTTAGGACAGATTATTTAAAAAGGATGGTCTTAAAATTACTTTTGAGACCAGCCATTTGTGAAGAAATATCTTAAAGATATTACAAATTTCAACTTAAATTCTGATTAGTTCAAATTAAGAATTAGTAATAGGCCTTTAGGACCAAAGGTATATAAATATTAGGTCTTAAATATAATTACTAATTATATTTTTCCAATTGAATCCCATATATTCTCACATTCCCATTTCGTATCTCTTTGCTCGCCCCTACAAACTGATCTCTGCCCTAACTCCCCTAAACCAAGACAATGGTTAGATACAAGATAACCCCTCACAGGACTACTCCTGAAACTCGTTAGAGAATCTTGAGACAACTTGTTGGTTTATGTCATATTCAGACTAAGAAAACACGTTCTATTCAGACAGAGAAGTCTTGGGTCGTTGGACCCATTGTTATTTCAGATGATGAAGAGGTTCCCGCTCCCCCTCTCCAGCCTCCTAGTCCTGACCCTGATGAAGTGATACTAATGCGCATACAACAGGAAATTGCTGATATCCGGCGGGAAATTTCTGCCATTAAACCCGATATCGACAAGACATTAGCTGATAATTACCTTTAGGAAATTTATTCACATAGGTTGTTTTTGTTAATTGTAAGTTTGTTGTTCTTATTTTTCTTTTTTACTTGCACATTCTCCATTAATGTAACAATCAAAATGAACTAAGCTTATTAATGGAAAAAACCTTATTCTCAACTATCCTTTATTTTCATTTTGTTGCTGTTGCTGTTGAGCAAAAAAATATTCAATTGCTGCTGCGGCAATCTTTTAGTTTAGTTTTAAAGAAAATGCGGACTTTGACTAAATTCTTAAAAAAATGAGAATTTTAGGAGCGGATGCTTAATAAGTAACCGATCTTAATGAATTCATTTAGGAGCGTATGCTTAATACATAACCGATCTTAAAACTTCTATACCTTTAGGACTGAATGCTTTACAATTAACTGTTCTTAATGAAATTAAATATAAATGATTTTGTTGTGCGGAAAAGTTAAATTTTCCTCTCTGAACTTCTCTTATCCCGCCGAAAGTGATAATAACTCCTATTCACTCTCAACTCTCAAGTGTTTGTGTGTTGCTTCATCGCTACCGCAAGATAGATCTCTCGACAAGCTAGTGCTAAACGGTGATAGACCTGTAAGATGTGTATTTCAGTTACATATATATTTTATTTTTTTGCTTTTCGTTTTGGGTTTTTTATGGTTTGCACGAAATCAGTGAAATGTTGACATGGGTTACTCTGTTGTATTTCGATACTGTACTTTGAAGTTTATGTTTGCACTTGAGACCTATCTGAATGACCAACAAGTGCACTTATTGTTACTTTTGTTGTCTTCATTTATTTTCTACGTCATGCATTTATTTTCCTTAGCTTCTTGGATTGACTGTACGTGATACATTTATGAGCACGAGTGATTCTTCATGTTGCATTTAATGGCCAAAGTCTTTTTTTTGGAACAATACTAGATTGACTGTACATGATACATTTATGTTGCATTTACTGTTAAAAGGTATTACAAGATAAGAAAACAGGTGTCCTCATGATTGAAATTTAAAGACAAATAAGATTCTCAAACACGATTGATTCTTCGTGTTGCATTTAATGGACAAAGTCTCACTCATATGCATTTGGACTTGCTTAGTTTATATGTTCAATTTTTTTCGGATAATGTATGTTAAATCTTTTCGTCTATAGGAATTATACTATGGATCGTAGTTGGATAAATGCAAGACGGACGAGTATTGAATATGAGAATGGGGTGAGGGAATTTATAGAGTTTGCAAAAGGAAATGCCCATGATGGTAGTGGAAAGTTTTATTGCCTATGTGTAGAATGTTTAAATGAGCAGCGAGTAAGTCCAGAAGTTATATACACAAATTTAATTTGTGAAGGATTTTGTAAGACCTATACAATCTGGGTATGGCATGGTGAAAAAGTTCCAATTGCATCTCAACGTAGTGAAGTGTTCTTTGATGATAATGACATGGATATGGATGATCGCATAGAGGACATTATTCGTGATGTAGGAGAAGAGGCTTTTGAGCAATCACATGCATATGGTAATATGTGCAGTGATGTTGAGACCCCGTTATGTCCTGGGTGTAAAACATACCAATTGTTGAACGCCATTTTGAAATTGGTCAGCTTAAAAGCACGTCATAGATGGAGCGACAAGAGTTTTTCAGAAATGCTTGAGGCTTTTAAGGACATGCTTCCGGATAATAATGTGTTGTCTCATCAATACTATGATGCTAAGAAAATTATTTGTCCACTGGGGATAGAGTACAAAAAGATCCATGCATGCCTGAATGATTGCATATTGTATAGAAATGAGTTTGAAGATAAGCAGAAATGTTCGGTATGTGAAACCCCAAGGTACAAGTCAAATAAGGGGCCTGCAAAAGTGTTGTGGTATCTTCCAATCATACCAAGGTTCAAGCGTTTGTTTGCTAATGAAAATGATGCAAGAAATTTGTGGTGGCGTGCTAATAGGAGGATTTCTAATGCAAAGCTTCAACATCTGGCCGATTCTTCTCAATGGAAGAAAATCGATCAATTGTTTCTGATCTTTGGGGAAGAACCTAAGAACCCTAGGCTTGCCCTTAGGATGGATGACATGAATCCCTATGGAAGCCTTAGCAGCAAAAATAGTTCATGGCCTGTACTCTTGATTATTTACAACTTATCTCCTATGTTATGTATGAAACGAAAGTACATCATGTTGTCTATGTTTATTTCGGGACCAAAACAACCTGGAAACGACATTGATGTTTGCCTTCAGCCCTTGATCGAAGACTTGAAGGAGTTGTGGAAAGAAAGTGTTGATGTTTTTGACTCTTTCAAGAAGGAGGTCTTTAAAATGAGAGCCATGATATTTTGTACCATAAACGACTTCCCATCATATGGGAACTTGTCAGGGTATAGTATAAAAGGCCATAAAGCATGTCCGGTTTGTGAAGAAGGTACACGCTACCATCAACTTCAACATGGAAGAAAGACGGTTTATCTTGGACATAGAAGATTTCTTAGACGGGGCCACCCATATCGTCGATTAAAGAAAGCCTTTTTTGGTGGCCAAGAGCATGAAGATGCTTTGGTGGCATTGATTGGGGAGCAAGTGTATGAAAAGGTGAAAAATATAAGTGTCGTCTTCGGTAAGACTGCAAAGGGTAGAAAAGAAACAAATATATGGAAAAAAAGATCTATATTCTTCAATCTCCCATATTGGCGCAACCTTGATGTGAGACACTGTATTGATGTCATGCATGTGGAGAAAAACGTATGTGATAGTATTGTTGGCACGCTTCTCAACATATAAGGTAGCATAAAGGATGGTGTGAAAGCAAGATTGGATTTGCAGGCAATGGGGATACGGGAAGACTTACATCAAAAGCTATATGATAAGAGAACTTATTGTCCCCCAGCTACTCATACTTTATCTAAGGATGAGAAAAGAAGTTTTTGTGAGTGTTTACATGGCACAAAAGTTCCCTCAGTGTATTCTTCAAATCTTAAGAGGCTTGTATTGATGAAGGACTTGAAATTAGTAGGTCAGAAGTCTCATAATTGTCATGTATTAATGCAACAGCTGCTCCTAGTAGCTATTCGAGGCATTGCCGAGTATGATCTTCGACACATTTTGACTAGGCTTTGTTTCTTCTTCAATGCCGTTTGTAGTAAAGTTTTCGAGATTGAATAATTGGATGAATTGGAAAATGAAAGACATTTGATATTGTGCCAGCTTGAGAAACTTTTTGTTCTTGCATTTTTTGACATTATGGTTCATCTAATTATTCATCTAGTAAAGGAGATAAAGTTGTGCGGCCCTGTCCATTTATGGTGGATGTACCCAATTGAAAGATCGATGAAATTCCTAAAAAGGTAGTGAAGAACGCATACCGGCTAGAAGCATCAATTATTCAGAAGTATGTATCTGAAGAGGCCATGGAATTTTGTCAAAATTATTTGGCCAAAGTAAGACATATTGGGCTTCCAAAATGTCAGCATGTTGAAAGGGATAGACGAGGGGCCTCAGTAAGGGGTGTGGATCCTGCTGAATTGTCATAAGTCCACTTATACATCTTGAATAATGTTGATAAAGTTCAAGCTAGCATGGCTGCACATAAAAAAGCCGTGAGGAAAGAAAATCCTCGAATGACTAAACAAAGATTGATTAGAGAGCATAACAGAACATTTGCAAACTGGTTCAAACAAAAGGTCGAGGGAGAGAAATCTGTTTCTAAGACACTCAAATGGTTAACATGTGGTCCTGAGGTTGATATCATAAGTTGGAATTTGTATGTGATCAACAGTTACACATTTTACACGAAGTCCCTAGATGATAGGAGCACCGTCCATAACAGTGGTGTAATGTTAGAGGCTGAATCCATGCACTTCTCCAGTTTGAAAGACAAGCGGCCTAAATTGTCCATCATGCCATATTACGGGGTTATGGAAGAGATTTGGGAGGTGGACTATGTCTTCATTAGATTTCCCACTTTCAAATGCAAGTGGGTTAATGTCAATAATGGTGTTCAGATCGATCGGCTAGGATTTACATTAGTCGATCTCAATAGTACAAGTTTTGGAGATGAATCTTTTATTATGGCAGACCAAGCGAAACAGTTTTCTATATCATCGATGAAGAAAATAAAATATGGTTTGTAGCTCTCCAAGGAAAAAGAATTATTGATATTGATGAGGAAAATGATGCAAATTATGGTCTTCCTGAGAGTACCCCTTTTTCAAGGGGTCTACCGGACATCAATAAAGAAGATGAAGTAGATAATGAACCTGGCATAAGAAATGATCATCAAGAAGGGATATAGGAGGATATCCCTTTATAAAAGAGTCATCAATTCATAAGGTACGTAATATTCATCTAAACAATTCTTTGAAAACTTTAAGGTTTTAATTTACATTTTTAACTATATTCAATTCTTTCTAAATTATGTTCTTAAACAATGTCACTGACTGTCTTTTGTTCTTGTTTTTATTTTTCCTACAGGATCCGATCGAAATTGGTATATATATGTTCATTTAGGTGTTGTACACTGTTATTTGTAATTCATTGTATGTATTTGTCTTATTGTATTAATTACATTCATTTATTATTAGGTTTATACTGTAATATCTAGTAACAAGCTAATTCATTACGATGCCTGGTGAATAATATTTGTATCCATTTCCCAATTCAATTATAGCTTGTAGCTTAGAGTACTATGTTTTTAGATTCTGGATTGTGTGGCGAATTTGATTTGAACAGGGGAAATTTTGACTTTTAAGACTGGTCTATTGAATGTCAGGTCTTAAAAGTCATACTTTTAAGAGCGGAGGCTATTCCTTACGGTCTTAAAACTACTAATAATAGTATTAAAGAGTAACCTTTAAGACTGGTGTATTTGATGTCCTGTCTTAAAAGTGATACTTTTAAGAACGTACAGTATTCTATATGGTCTTAAAGGTATAAAAATATCAACCTTTAAGACCGCACTTAATAATTTAGTCCGGTCTTAAAAGTAATATTTTTAAGACCGGTTATATATTAAAGTAAGGTCTTATTTAGTTTATTTTTGAGAGCGGTAAATATTTTTGTCCGGTCTTGAAAGTTGTGTCTTTAAGACCATACTTTTATTGTCCAGTCTAATAAATTATGGTTTTAAGACCAAACTATATATATGTAAGGTCTATATAGTGCGATTTTTAAGACCTATTGTTTCTTAGGTCCGGTCTTGAAATAATTATTTAAGACCGGTTCATGTTCGGTCTTAAAAGTTACATACTTTTAAGACTGTCTGGAACGAGATCGGTCGCTGGTTCGGTCTTACAGGGCCTATTTCGTCCGATCTTAAAATACTTTTTTATGGTCTGCTTCAATATAGGCAATGGATCCTTGTGAAAGGAGCATAGAAAGACCACTTTATTCTCCCCCACGCATGGGAGGAACAATTGCCAATGGTGACTGAAAATTCACAACACACAAGTACTCAATAATATGTATATAGCAAAATTAAGTGCATTGTAGACAATAATTATGATATGTAGCTATGGTTGAATGGTGCCAAGTACCACCTTCTCATATTAGTACACACCCTCTTAGTTATGTATGCTTGTCTCTCCTTTACGAGTAGCACACTTAAGTAGTCTAGGCACAAGAATCCAAAATCCTTGCTTCTGCCCTGTTCTCCTATTTCACGATGATCAACCTACAATAATGACATCAGTGAATTAGCTAATATATATGCATGTGTGTCTAAACAACCCCTCTTAAAATTATGTACTCAGAAGAAGATACTTATTTTATCAATAAGAACACAATTGCATTAGTTAGCTCGTTTCCAGGAAACAGTAGGAAGATTAAATCTTCTTAGTCAATGAAAACCAGTGCCTTATTATGGAGGCCTACTTCAATATTGAAAGGCCATGATCTAAGTCTAAAAGATTGATTGAGTACCTGAAGTCCAATTTCCTCCTTAGCACCCAATTTAGACGTCTCAACAACTTCATGAGGGCTAAAGCTTAAGGAGGAGTAGAAACATATACAAGCTTCACTGGCCACGAGATGAAGCTTCAATTGCAATCACTCACAACCTTCATTTAATCAGTTTTAAGAGGGATAGACGCATCAATGATCACCTCTTCAACTGACACTCTTACTTCATCATCAACCATTTGTTGGTAGTGTACATCAATTGATCCCAAGTTGTAGACAATCCCTCTTGCAACCAATCGTCTATCAAGATCCTCCAAGTAAAGGTCACAAGGTTCCGTTGACTAGCCAACAATGCAGCTCCCTTTAGTGCTCTATTAGACAAGTGCAGGTGACTGTGGCAAGGGAATAGTGGTCTGCCCATAAGAGCTCACAAACATCATCATTTCCTCCTTCATCTTGTTCAGCTGGGCTTGAAAAGTTGCAGTTAATGAAACTTCTCACCCAGCTGCTTTAGCCTCTACTCTAGCCTCTGCTTCCTCTGTCGCTATAGCCATTGTACGTTCCATCTTCTCCTGGGTAATCATACTTTGTTTTTGGCGATTGGATTTACCAAAGTATTCCTTCAGGCCTACCCATCCTCCAATTCCCCTAACACGCCCCGCGTGATTCGGTTTTTCAGTCACAACAGTAAGAATATATTTCGTTCGGTTTGACCCAAATGATCCCTCCGCTTCTTTCATTTTGAGTTTTTCTTGTAAGATACAGATAATGAGAGCTTAATTAGTAACAAAACATGTTTAGTAACTAAAAAATAAAAAATAACGATACTTACAATTCTTTCAGCAATTACACGAGTTTGTTCGCTAGTGTAAGCCTTGTCTTTCTTTCGGCGAATATACAACCATAACTCTTCACGGCATATTGGACATGGAGGATCACTTATCGCAGAATGATTGGATTCATCTTCATCTTCCAATCTCTTTCACTTGGCTGGCATCAACTCTTTTTCAGCCCTTTCATATCCGCCACAAGACATTCTTTGTGGGCAATTATTCTTTCTCCCAATCTCTTGTGCTTGCTCTCTTCTTTTCTGTGAATCAGAATTGAAAACAATTATTAATTATGAATTCCAGACCATCTCGCTTACAGAAATTAGAGAACTTCTACTTGATATGAATCCCAAACACTAGTCAAATTCACTTCATCAACTTTCAAGACTTTGTTAAGGAATATGTAGAATTGTAGAATAAATTTGGAGAAACAAAGGAAAGGGAGTTGCAGAATTGTTGCCAACTCAGTCATCATAGCTGGTTTCTACACATATTAGTCTAACCTCTTATATATAATTAGAGACTTGACTCTTAAGGCCCAATAACAACTTGCATAGAAACCATTACACAGTTAACATACTACCTACTATGATATAATACCTTCCTAGCTAACTGACTAACGGCCTTATAGATGAACACAATTATATTCACATATCCAAACAGGTTAATAAGCAAACAAAAAAAAGCAAAAAAAAAACTAGGAAGCACAATTGTACAAATTGTTGCCAAATTTCTTCATCAAGAAATGCATACTTGGCATAAGGACTAGGGCGAGGCTCACCAACTCAAACCTCGACAAAAATATAATTATTTGCTAGCTGGGTCTTAAACTTCCTCCAGCAATCAGCACAATACAACAATGTCTTGAAGATGGGGGAGACAAACTTGTTTTTCAACTTCTCATTGTCAAGAACATTGTACATAAGCCAAATAGAGTTCCAAATAAGATCCTTTATGGTGGCTTTGTCAACATTTTTCCACTCATCAGTCAAAATGCTAGGCTTGCTGTGTGCTAGCAAGACGACATAACTAGTATATTTGCTTTTATTTGGGTCACAAGGAGCCAAATGTTCATCAAACTGTATCTCGAGCTTTTCCCCAGCAGTTCGAGTTAGGGTAAACTCTTTCAATCGGGTAAGGCCTCTTCTACCACCACGGCATTCAAGGTGGTTATGAGGCCCACTCTGAGATGAACAGGGTTTGTTTTAACTCACACCAGTCACTAAGTAACTAGCATTCCATGAACAGGATTAGAATCGTTTTCTCTGTTCATTTTCGAAACAAGAAAAGATGTTGAAAGAGGTGGTGAAAGAGAGAGTAACAGAGGATGGTGGTGGTAGGCAAGGAAGAGAGGTAATGCAACAGGGGTTTCGCAATAGAGGAACAGAGGTTCAGACTTCAGAGAGAGTAACTAGAGGTTTCGTACGAAGGAGGTTATATTTTGTTTAATTATAAGACCGGATATATTAAAACACATGCTAGGTCTCAAAATTTAACCTTCAAGACCAGACCTTATGAAACTCTGGTCTTAAAAGTAATAAATATTTTATTTAAGTTCTTGCAATCTTTTGCACCAGCCACAAATTAGTCCAGTCTTAAAAGTTTAACTTTTAAGACTAAATATATTAAAACACAGGTCTTAAAATTTAACCTTCAAGACCAGACCTTATGAAACTCCGGTCTTAAAAGTGATTAATTTTTTATTTAATTTCTTTCAATCTTTTGTACTAGCCACAATTTAGTCTAGTCTTAAAAGTGTAAATTTTAAGACCGGACATATTAAGACGCAAGTCTTAAAATTTAATCTTCAAGACCAGACATTATGAAACTCCGGTCTTAAAAGTAATTAAATCTTTGTTTTATTTCTTTCAATCTTCTGTACCGGGCACAATTTAGGTCCGGTCTTAAAAGTGTAACTTTTAAGACCGACCTTTTAATATATCTGGTCTTCACATTTTTACACTTTTTATATTTAAATTTAATTGATATTTCAATTGTTTTAATAACCTATTTAACACCGGTTGTTTTTTGCATCGGTCTGAATAATATATTTGAGACTAATGAATAAAGTATCCAGTCCAAGAAGCTCTTGATATTTACAAAACTACCACCAGTCATACTTTTAAAACTGAAGCATCAATAATCTGGTCTAAATGAGGCATTCTTAAAGTGCTTTTTTGCACTAGTGTTGTATTGTTCAATTAATGTTGGAAGGAATCATTGAGCTGCTAATGTTTTTAAAATCACCTTTGTGTATGAAACGCCACCCAATCTTTATTAAATTTGTTTTTATTCATTATAAAATTAAGGGAAAATCCCCCTTAAGACCTAAGTTATAAAAATATTATTAAAAAAGACCCAAAGAAAAGTCACATGTCAAAAAAGGCCCTAGGGCATTTTCTAATATTATTTAATGAAATGTTAACAACTATATCAGTACCCCATTAACAACTAAATTAGTCCAATTAATAACTACTCGTTAACAACTAACTTAGTACCCATTAACAACTATATCAGTACTCGTTAACAACTACGTTTTTCTGGAATAATACCAAAAAAGATCTAGGGCTTTTTTTGACGTGTGACTTTTCTTTGGGCCTTTTTTGACAATATTTTCATAACTTGTACCCTGATGGAGATTTTCCCTAAAATCAATCTAAACTTACGATAATTCCTTAATTTTATCCTACCCTTAGGTTTACAAAATAGGATCTAAAGGTGACATGACTTTATATCTCTCATATCCATATACAGGGTCTCAAAACAAGGGTAGGTACAAAGATGAGAGAGGAATAGTCCATAAAGACGAACGTAAGGGGCCTCAAGGTCCAGTGGAATAATCCTTATTTTTCTATCACATAGCAAAACCCAATTCCTAATATTTCTTCTTCACAAGGAGGGATGTCTTCAATAATATCAATATAATTATAACAACGATGACAAAATTCATTTTGATTCTCAAACCATGACGGTATTTCACTTCCTGGAATTGTCACTAAGAAAGTTTCATTGCACTTCCTTTTCGGCGTTTTGACCAAAATAACCCTAGTTAAAAAAAATATTTACCAAAATGCCATTGTCTGGAAACTATTAACCAATCTACCCCTGTTTAATCAATTACAATACAGTGCTTAATCGATTACATAGTGTAAAAAGTTATGTGATCAATTATGCTACAGTAGAGTAATCAATTACATAAAGTAAATTTTGAAAAAAAAAATTAAACTGCCCATGTGTAATTGATTAAGCTACAGTGGAGTAATCGATTAAACAAGGCCAAATTGGTTAATAGTTTCCAGACAATGGAATTTTGGTAAATAATTTTTTAATTAGGGTTATTTTGGTCAAAAACCTGTTCTTTTTCACCTAAACTGAAAAATAACCATGGATCAAATTATACTACATATTGAAGCAAATACATGTAATAATTGTTTGCTTGTCATTGTTTCCAATAGACCACATTCTCTTGCATCCTTTTCTTTTAAACTTGGAGGAATTGAAGCTGCGGAAATGACCCAAGTTTTGAACAGGAATTCAACAAAAGAATTTGCAGATTCAAAAGATTAGATATGCAGCCAGTATTTGGATTCTTAAACTTGTTCCCACTTAGATCTAATTTCTTTGATATGATAAGCCACCCAAGTCAACTAGAATGAATCCATCATTAATACTGCAGTAGCTTAAATCTAATTCTTTTAGTGATTTAAGACTGAATAATGAAGTGGGCAATGTTAAGCCCTTATGAATTAAATGCCCATAGAACATGTGCTTCAACAAAAAGAATTCAAGGACAAAGTAGAAATGCTAAAGGTAGACAATAATGATAAATGGCAAGATGAATTCATCTCTGGCTTTCGTGTGTTATATATAGCAAGAATGATAATGGAATCATACAGATCGTACAAAGTTTGTTACAAGGGAAAATGTGCCTAATATGTGGTGAGTGGAATATCTACACCAGCTGGCATACACTATAAATACAGAAAAGGCAGTTGCTAATTACATACAAGAAATGATTAAATACTAATTAGTTCTAACATTCCCCCTGAAACGAGAAGGTGTTGGACACAGTCTGAGTTTGTTTCTTAGATAAGAAAATCATGTATGAGTCAAGGCCTTTGTGAGACAATTCACTACTTGGTGTTGAGAGGGAACTAGGCTACTGTAACATCTCCAGCTAAAACTTGATCACATATGAAGTGAAAATCAATTTCTATGTGTTTACTTCTAGCATGATGAACTGGATTGAAAGCAAGGGCTTGAGCACTTAGATTATCACACCAAACAATAGATGGTCTTTTCAAAAATTAACCAATCTCAGTTATCAATCCACACAGCCATTTCAATTCAACAGCACCATCAGCAAGAGCCCTATACTCAAATTCAGAACCAGCTCTAGACACAACTTTTTGTTTTCTAGAAGCCCAAGAAATCAAAGACCACGTAAATATACACAAAAACTAGCCATAGATTTATGATCATCTAAATCTATAGCCCAATCCGCATTAGTGAAAGACATTAATTGAAGAGATCTAAAAGGCTTGAGATGTAAGGCATAATGATGGGTGGCCTTGAAATATCAAAAAATACACTTTACTCCTTGAAAATGAACATCAATTGGACAAGACAGAATTTAACTAAGATTGCTTACTAAGTAAGCAATATCAGGCCTAGTGGTTGTCGCATACTGTAAAGAGCCTATGGCTTGACGATATAGAGAAGGATGAGTCATTAATGTACCATTAGTGGAAGATAAATGTCGTCCTGTTACTATAGGTGTGGGAATAGAAGCACAATCAAGCATTTCAAATCGTTTCAATAGATCTAATATGTATTTCCCTTGGTTAAGGTAAAGCCCAAATTCATCTCTATAAATTTCTATGCCAAGGAAATAGTAAAGAGAACCCAGATGCTTCAGAGAAAAAATATCATTCAATTTAACAATGAAATCCTAGATGAAGTTGATATTGTTGCCTGTAATTAGAATATCATCCATATAGACTAGGATAAAAACAACTAGAGACCGATTCTTCAGAAAGAATAGAGAGTTATCACTCTTTGAATTTTGAAATCCCTAATGATTCAGTATATGTTAAAGGGGATCAAACCAAGCACGAGGTGCTTGTTTAAGACCATAAATGGCCTTGGATAGCTTACACACATGATTTGGTTTTTGAGAGTCACAGAACCTATCGGGTTGTCTCATATAAACATGTTCTTGAAGAAATCCATTAAGGAAGGCATTATTGAAGTCCGATTGTCTAACATCCCAATGAAAAGTTACAGCAAGGGTGGGAATTAACTTGACAAAGGTTGGCTTTATAACTGGACTAAATGTCTCAAAGAAGTCGATTCTTGATGTCTATTGAAAGCCTTTCGCGACAATATGCACCTTATGCTTGAGAATTGAACCATCGGCATAAAACTTGGTTTTGAACACCTAACGGCAGTCGATCAACTTCTGTGATCGATCATATGGGACCAAGATCCAGGTTTGATTTCGATTGAGGGTTTCGTACTCATCCATCATAGCTTTTCTCCATTGTGATGAAGATAGAGCTTCGGCAATGTTGTGAGGAGGACTCTCCTTAAAAAGCAACGTCGATGTTTCAGATTTTAGGAGGCTGGCAAAAGGGGTGTCTAGGTTTTGTAATTCCATCTTTAGCCCTTGTAAGCATGTGATGAGTGTTCTAAGAGACAAAAGTTGGAGCACTGGAGCACGTCGGTGAATTAACTTGGGCCTTGGTTTGGGGCAAACTGTGAGACAAGGAACCTACATCAATAGGTGAGACTAGAGAAACATTAGATCTAGCGTCATTGGACCCAATATCGGTAGGAATTGGACTTCCATTATGAGAGGAAGACAAGCCTGAAAAGGATGAAACTGCACCATGAGAAGATGACCTGTTATCATTAGAAGTTGAACTTGGCATTAGAAGGAGCTAGGCCTGACGATAGGATGATAATGAATGGGATAAGATGCTCGACGCTTGAAGCTAGCGAATGACGATAAAGAAAACCTTTGGCACAAGGAAAAACAAAGGAATAAAAAACAGCATGACGACTGCCGTAAATGTGAGAAGAGGAACTAAGACACTTGTATCCTTTGTGTTGAGATGCAAGACCAAGAAAGATGCACTGTTGACTATGATATTGGAACTTGTGTGCATTGTAAGGATGTAAATATGGGTAGCAAGCATACCCAAATGGCTTCAAAACATGATAGTTTGGTTTTGGTACGAAATAGACAAAACAGAGGAGATTCACTTGCAATGATTGACGTTGGAAGATGATTGATGAGAGAAATCGACATATGAAAGGCATCTGTCCAATACGTGAGAGGCAATTGCACTTGAGCTAACAATGTTAATCCAATTTCAACTATGTGGCGGTGCTTATGCCCGACCCGACCATTCTGAGATGATGTGTAAGGACATGTATATTGCAATTAAATACCAACTGCATTAGCAATAGGAATAAAGGTTTAAATTCAACTCCATATTCACATTGAATGGATTTGATTGTAGTGTTGAATTGATTTTCAATATAGTTGCAAAAGTAATTAAATGCATTGGCAGTTTCTCCTTTGTGCTTAAGAGGGTAAAACTAGGTGAACCTATGTAGTCATCAAGGAAATGAACATAATATTTGTAGCCATTGACTGACTGTACTGGAGATGGTCCCGACATCATTGTGTATAAGGACAAAAGGCGAAGAAGCTTGAGAAAGGGAATTAGAAAATGGAAGTCTCTTTGATTTGCCTCATTGGCAAGCAACACAAACAAGATTTTCACTAACAATAAGCTTAACATTACAACTTTGCAAAATATGCTTTGAAGTCTTATTGTTTGGGTGCCCCAGTTTGTAGTGCCATTAAAGAAGCAGTGCATCATCCTTCTTGCTTGTTGTTACCATGTTGATCTGAAATGGTGAAAGTCTATTCATGGGATATAGGCCCTGCCTTGGTGACCCCTCAATAATAGTTGCCATGTTGCTCTTTCCTTCATAACACAACCAGTATTAGAGAAAGCAACAGTTACTGGATTATCCTCAATGAGCCTATTAACACTAAGCAATTATTTAATTGCAAATGGCACAATAAGAACATCCTTTAGATGAAGTTTAGAGTTTGAGCAAGGAAGAAAAGTATAACCAATGCCACAAATGTGTGTTTTGTTACCAATGCAAATGTAGATCAAATGGTTAGCTGTGGTAGTAGTAGAATCAAGTGGAGTGGAAGTAGGAGTTACATGACGACTAGCTCTACTATCCATATACCAGTCAAGTTCAATGATGACTTGAGGATATGCATAATAAGCTTGAGGAGATAAATGATTAGAGGAAGAGCCATGAGAAGCAGAAGAATCTAAATGTTGGTAGCATGTATCATAGTAATGGCCATAACGTCCACAAAAGGTACAACGAGGGCGTACACCACCAGATGGATCACCCTGAGATCCAAGCCTTCCTCCTTTAGAATGTCGTCCATGAGAGCTTCGATATCCTATCCAAAAACCACGACCGGAGTTAAAGTTTAGACCAAACAGAGGATTTTTGTTGGAAACAGAGGAACCATGAGACGCAATGTTTACCAACGACTAAAGTGACAGAGAAGAAAGCTTATTTTGCTGCTCAAGGCGACTCTCAAATGCCAGTAGTACGACTTAAGCATTGATCCAAGACAAGCTAACTTGATCAATTAATTTAACGACAATGGCATTATACTCTGCATCTAGTTCGTTGAGAGTATGGAGAATTAATTCATCAGTGGAGATTGGAGCACTTGCGAGTACAAGCTTATCAGAAATATTTTTCATCTTGGCTAGGAAGTCGTCCATTCTCATACCATTTTTCCTAGTATGGTGGAGTTCAAATTGATAAACCATTACTCTAGATTTTAAGAAGGCACTGGTAAGAGAACGGGCATTGTTCCAAAGCTCAGAGGCGGTGCGTCAGTGGAGCAACTGAGCGCCTATTTCTTGACTCATATTGTTACGAAGCCACCCTACAAGCAATCGATCGACTGAATACTATTCCTTAAAGTCTGAATTGGAAGAGGAACAATCGATCCAGCAACAAAGCATGTTGTTAGTGGTACAAAGACAATGGCGCCGATATGGTTTTGTAGCTTATTGCCTTCGATCAGTGGAAGGACCACTAATTCCCAAACCAGAAAATTTGTTCTATCCAACTTGATTGACACAATTTGGCTAGAAGAGCTGAATAATGAATAAGCTTTGGGAAGACACGGCTTCATTGGAAGTTTGAGAAGACGACATGACGGAAGACAAGGAGAATATGATTGCTCTAATACCAAGAAAGAATTCAAGGACAAAGCAGAAATGCTAAAGGCAAAGAATAATGATAAATGGTAGGATAAATTCATCTCTGGCCTTTGTGTCTTATATATAGCAAGAATGATAATGGAATCGTATAGATCGTACAGAGTTTGTTACAAGGGAAAATGTGCCTGATACGTGGTGAGTGGAATATCTACACCAGCAGGCATACAATGTAAATACAGAAAAGGCAATTGCTAATTACATACAAGAAATGATTAAATACTAATTAGTTATAACATCAACAAAAGAATCAGGTCCCAAGACTTTGATGTTGACCTTTTACATCTACGAAATGACAATTTTGTTGAGTTTTTCTAAACCGCCAATGGAAGGTGTTATTTCTGCTATATTGGTTTCACATGCATCAATCTCCTCCAAGGCTTCAATTTCATTCAACTTTTCTAGCAAAGACAAGGGATGATAGTCACTGCAAGCAAAGCCATTGCTCACAAGGAAGGAAGAAGATGAGATTATGCAAAGGGAGAGATGAGAGTTGGGGCTAAAGGTGAGATGATGCGGAGGGAGAGATGAGAGCTGGGGATGAAGGTGATGACGATGCTTGCAAAATCAAAGAGGAAAGAGAAGATCATCGGAGACGAAGAAGGTGGTCGGTGATGATGAGGTGGGGGAGAAGGTGATCAGAGATGACGGAGGTGGGGGAGAAGACGAGCATGAAGAAGTGAGATCAACGACAATGAGAAAAAGAGGATGATAGTACTTCGGTCTAAAAAATTATTATAAAGGAGGACAATTTTGTCCCAATATTTATCAATCCCAACACTCCTTCACCAATACCATAAGGGAGGAGTTTGTAGCGATGGGTACTTCCAATCTTAAGTAATCTCTAGTCCCTCATACCAAACAATACAATTTGATCAAATCCCTACTCCTAGTGCTTTGGACAAAACAGGACAATTTGTTTGTTGTTGCTCTTTGTTTTTGTTTGAGGAGATGTGCGGTCGGTTGTATGTTTTAGGATTTGTTTTGTTTCGTTTATATACAATTTTTTTTTTTTTTTGAAAGATTTCATTCATGCAGAGCGCCGGTGTCAACAGATATGCATGGGCAATTTTCAAAAATCGTCCATGACGTCTTCATTTTCTTGTTGATCTTACCCAACAGGCCATCCTTTTTAACTTTTAAATTATATCTTTCATTTCCATGACGTTTAACTGTCTATCTCGATCTACACGAAACAATGCTAATTAAAGAAATTAAGAAAAGAAGTCGAGTCTTCCCCCAATCTAATTCATGCTAAACAAAGCTAAGTTGGCAAATTAATTCTTTCTGATTGAGAGAATGTAATTAAATTGAATTATACACATCATTACACGCAATTAGTAATTGTTGTCTGTTTTGCACAAATCAAAGAGAGAGAACATGATTTGCATCTGTATTTCATCTTTCATGTTTGATCGTTACATGTTTTACTGTAGCTTTTATTATTTATAATTTGTATTATATGCTATCCTGCTGATTTAATATTCTTCCTGATAGGCAATTGGATATACTGAAAATGGACTATTTTCTTCAAAATTTTATTGATTTTATATGCTATGATTTTCAGTTGATTTTCTTGAAAATTGAAAAGTATTTTCTATTTTGCTGGCAAAAAAGAAAAGAAAGAAACGTATTTCCTATTTATTATTCAGGGCTAAGTTACAAAAATATACATAAGCTTTTTCTCTATGAGCGTCCAGCACTAAGAACTTTTTTTTAAAGCAAAACTACACACATGGTTACAATTTTGGAGTAAAAATCACATCTCATCGTTAAGTCACTCTTCACCGCCGTTATATTACTATTCACTTTATCTCTTTCTCTCTCATCACGATGAATAGTGACTTAACGGTGGGATGTGACTTTTGTTCCAAAATGGTAACCACGTATATATTTTTGCTCCCAAAAAAAATTCTTAGTGCTGGATACTCTTGAAGAAAAAGATCATGTATATTTTTACACTTTAACCCTATTATTTATATAAAATGAATCTAGAATCTATATGCTCTATGTTTTTTCTTAATATGGCGTTCATTAGAGTTAAATATTTCCCTTTTATGGAGTTAGATAAAGATTATGGAAAATATTATGGATTTTTTTTTTGAAGTATATATTATATAAAATATATTAATAATTTAATTACGGTAGGTCTAATTAATAAGTCTAATCATGGAGTGGATAAAAAAAGTCTAATCATTGAATCTTAAACAGATAATTTAACTAGGTGAATAACTAATCCGATTTTAATAATATTATTGCTCACGAAGTCATGAATATAATGCACATGTATACTTAGATTTTTAATGTTTATATATTTAAGACAACTTGGAGTTATTTAAATTGGGATTGTGTTAGATGAGCTCATACGAGTATCCCACAATGAGGGATTATCGCTTGCAATTACTTGAAAAATTTAGTGGGGGTATTCATTTAATTCATTTTTCATTAAGTTTAATTTTGTTTAAAACATTGGTTCCTATCATTAAATAAATATATAAACCATTTTGCTCTTTAAGGGACCAAAACCTCATATTTAAAATTTGATGGAACAAAATTAAAATGGGGCAAATTTAAAGAACCAAAGATTATATAAATCCAAAATTTATTTGAATATATACCCTTCGTGATACTATCCATAAAATAAAATTACCTAACTTGCAGATAGGTTAATATATGGAAATTTAATTTAGTCCTCTCTGTCCCAAATGTAATCTTTTTTGTCCTTTACAATGACAACCCATCCATTTTCTCTCCTAGATCAAAATACTTCTAGTTATAATACTTAATTTTTTTTCCTTAATGAAAATGCTCATTTTTCGCATTGGTGAAGAGTCATTACTAATCAAAACGACATTGGTTACAAATAACTAATTGCACTAATTTTCTTAATATCAATAAATTAGTTGACAGGGTATTATGTTTAGGGGTGAAAAGACTACGTATCGTGTGGGTAAATTAAGTTTTTACAAAATTTTGTCTCATAATTAGTGACTGAGTGAGTAATTTGAAATAAAAATGAACAGATAAGTATAGTTAATCTCCACAATGATGGTAAGCCACCCAAGTCATTATTCGGAATGGACCATCATCAATACTGCAGTAGCTTAAATATAATTCTTTCACTGATTTAATTAATATTTAACATACTGAAATAATCAGCCACCAAACGGAAGAAGACATTTCTAATATATCGGTTTCACTTACCTCAATCTCTTCCAAAGCTTCAATTTCATTAAACTTTTCAGAAAATCTAGCAAATTAAATTGTCTTCCTTTCCTTTCTTTCTTGATATTTTCTCTAATCTTTCTTTCTCAAGTTCTATAATTTTCCCTGCAAAATTTTTTTAAAAAAAAAAAAAAGATGAGAGGAGAATTTATTGCAAAATTCCTTTTTATCTTGTAATTGGCTAAAGGGAGGAAAATATATAAAAATTAATTAAAAAGATATAAAATATTTATAAATTTAATCCAATAGAGTATATTTCCCAAATCTGTACACATTTACTCATAAAATATCCACCTATTATCTTTCTATGTCTAAAATCAGAATCTAAAATTGTCTTTTTCCTGGGCACAAGTTTCTTCTTATTAGAGGGAATCATGGACATCTCTTCTAGTTGAATTCAAACATAGGTTTATCATGTTATGAAGGGCTAGCTCCTCCGCTAAACTCAACTCCCATTATAAAATTAGTTTAAATCAATTAGTAGCAGCAAGAATTCACATGCAAAGAATGCAAGTCAATTTAATCTCTAGTTATAATTAAGTTGAAGCTGAGTAGGCAAGAATGTGAGTGCTTACCAACTGACATTAGTTATTGAATTTGTGGCCCCTTCTGTTAGATTTTATCCAACAAACTTAAAAGGAGCTCTTCTAAACCAAGGTATTGTCTCTCACTTATTCTGCAATTTGTAATATATTGGGGCTATTTGCTTTAGGATGAAACAATTTTGTGAATAATGCTGGAAAGCTCCGGAGTGTTTTTGGGGACAATATAATGAAGACTTTGGTAGGTGTTGGCCGGGAGTAGCTAGGCACATTAAAACATCATTTAGTGGTCATCATAATAACTAAACTGATAAATTATACTCAGAAGTCGGCAATTTGGACCTCATATCATAACACCAACTTTGAAATTCATTAAGAGATAAAGGATATTGCCATATTACAACATCACGCACCTTGCCCAATCTGCACTGAAAAATCTAAATCTGATGGTACGGAACGGACTGAAATCGATCTCGATTCAAAATTTAGGGGCATTGGGGTACGAACAGCCTGCACAATGTGTTGCAACCCCAAATCGTTACATTAAGAAAATCACATACATCATCACAAAAATAATTAAGCTGCGTCCTATCATTTATATACTTATTAATATCACCAATACACCATTTTTAAAATTTAATTACATACCTCTATCTACATATCTTGCTTGTTTCTTATTTTGTGAAATATCTTACTGTACCTAATACCATTATTACATATAACATATCAAGCTGCTTCTCTTGGTCGTTCATTTTTATTTTTTATTTTACTTCAGTTTTGGTCACTATACTCGTATTATCAATATAGAAAAGAGTTTAAGTTGTTAATAATTTGTTTTCATCTTCCGCTTATATTTTTACTTTTAATCAATGTTATTGACAATGATATGTGCGTGGTGTTATTTAAATGCCTTCATCTCGGAGAATTTAATTGGAAATGGGTCCTAAAACTTCAATAAGTAAGGACTGAGATAAGCAGATAGAAGATTATTATTCGCATATACACCTTCCTTTCCTAGCAAGTTATTATCCATACAAGAAAATTACCTAAATAAAACATGTTCCTGTTGAAAAACAGTTAATATTAGTTAATATATGAAAATTGATTACATTTGTTCACTTGTATCCTTAATTAATATAATATTCTTTTTTCACTTATATCTTTAATTAAAGCCATTTTCTCATCTTTCCAATTTTTTAAATATTAAAGCTTTCTTATTTTACTTAATTACTCTTTTTTTGTCCTAATGTAGAACCATATTAAGCACTTTGCTTTTGTCCTGTTTAAACATAACAACGCATCCAATTTTTCTCCTACATCAAAATACTCCTACTTATAAATATTTGATTTTTTTTCCTTTATTAAAATGCTCAATTTATTTTCACTTAGGCAAAAGATTCACTACAGCATATCGTTAAATATTAGAAATAATTGTAAAAGATTATTTGAATTGTTAGTTACAAATAAATAATCTAACTAATCTTCTTAATACTAATAAATTTGTAACAATATGGGGAAAATCTATATGGGGGCCTTTTTAACAGAAAAAAAATTAAAAAATGCCCTAAAATTTTGAAAATACCAGAAAAGACCTTCTGGTATAAATTCATTAAAATTTTAGTTGTTAACAGAGCTGATATAGTTGTTAATAAGGTTGATATAATTGTTAACATTTTAATGAATTTATACTAAAAAAGACCCTAAGTCATTTTCTGGTATTTGCAAAATCTTAGAGCCTTTTTTGAATTTTTTTTTGTTACAAGGGCCCCATATAAATTTTCCCAAATGAGAATGTATATCGTGGGCTAAGTGTTTAAACTTTTTTCTCCTAATAATTAGGGATTGAGGGTGTAGTTTGAGATAAAAATGAAAGGAGAATGTATGATGAAAGTGACATACTTGATCATTGTGTTGTTCCGCTGCGGGAAGGAGACTTTGACTCATTGAGTTGTCCCATTTTTCAAAATCACCTTTACGTATGACGCGCCATCCACACTTTATAATCGAATCTTTTGCATCCATTTCCCTATTAGGCCAAGCACTAACTTTCAAGGGAATGTGACTGTACTCGCTTAATTGTAGGCAACGACTGAGTTCCTCTTCTTGTTTCCAAAACAATATCCATAGGTGGCTTGACTTCATGTCTTCTTGATATCTACACACCCTCACATAAGTCTTGGGCTGGAAATTAGGTGGGTGACGAATTGTAGCAAAATTAAACCAACATTGAAGCAAACCAAAAGGCGGTCTTTTGTTGGGTTTATCATCAATCACAATGCATAAGCCAATTCCTAACATTTCTTCACCGCAAGGAGGCATGTCTATCATCATCAAAGCTTCACCATTGTCATCCAGACAAAGATCATTTTGATTCTCAAACCATGAGGGTATTTCACTCCCTGGAATTTTTACATCAAGACTTTCTCCCACTATCAATCTTCCTCCCTATATATAGCCCAAAAATATCACATATCAAATTATATAGTATAACTAACAACAGAATGTACGTAAACTATATGTATATACCTGGTCGATTGATGTAAAGAGATGTGATAATTGTTCGTCCGACATTGCTTCCAATGAACCACAGTCTCCTGCATACGCTCTCCATAAATTTGGTCCTAACTGTGGCAATGACTCAAGTTCTGAACACGAATTCAAATAAAGAGATTTCAATTTCAAGAGATTAGATATGCATCTTGCATGTAGTTTCTTAAACAAGTTTCCAGTGAGATTTAATTTCTCCAATGATGATAAACCATTGAAGCTATCCAGAACGGATCCATCATCAATACCGCAGTAGCTTAAATTTAATTCTTTCAGTGATTTAAAATTGAAGATAGAGTTAGGCAATGCTAAGCCCTTATGGATTGAATGCCTCCAAGAGTTCGACATTAACCTTTTGCACCCTCGAAACGACAATTTCTTGACCTTTTTTAATCCACCAATGGAAGAAGGTACTTCAGTTATATCAGTTTCACTTGCGTCAATCTCTTTTAGGGCTTCCATTTCATTCAAGTTTCCGGCAATCTGGCAAATCTTGAGCAGCCGGCTATATCAACAAATACAAGACGCTTCAACTTGCAAATGCTTTGGGGAAGGCAAGCAAGAGTTTTGCAGCCCCTTAACTTCAATGTCTCAAGACCAGTCAATAGTCCTAGTGACTCAGGAAGTTTGACTAAATTTGTCTCCCCAGCATCAAGTATTTCTAGATTTTTCATACTTTCTCCAAACTCTGGTAGACATTTTACTTGAATGCACCCACAAAGAACAAATTCTTTCAGAGCAGTCATTTCCAATTTTTTTAGACACCTATTTTTAAGCTTTTTGCAACCCTTCAAATTCAATACACGAAGCTTTGTGTGTTGTCCAATTGAGACATGAAGGTCAACAATATCTTCACAACCTTCCAGTTCTAATCTTTCCAGATTTGGAAGTTCACAGAAATTAGGAGTTTCAATTAAGTTTTCGGAATAACTCAAGTCCAAAAATTTCAAATTCTTTGAGCACTAGTCAAACAAACATATGAGAATTAGTGAAAAAAATACATTGTGCTGACTTGCATAATCAATTACACTATTTATAACCTCAATGCATAAGATGTATATCTTACCAGGCTTTTATTCCAAAGTTTCTTCAATTTGCTATGATGCATTTTAAGATCAACAAGTTTATACAGTCGGGCTCCATGAGGAAGAGTGTCTAAAGGATATTTTGTCCAATGAAGGACTTTCAAAGAACGAGGAAGACATTTGAGGCCATGAGGAAGGTTGAAATCACTTGTTACGATGAATAATCTGAAGTTATGGAATGTTGAAAAGGCTTCAGGATCCCAAGATGCCTCACAAGATGTAAATGAAACCATACCTTTTATTTCTTTTGTGCCCTGATAAACAACATTAGTCACCAAGAAAATGATATCAAAATTAATTTACAAGAAACTTGTAAGATATATATAAAATGTATTAAATTCAATATATAAGAGCAAAGATCAACACTGACCAAGTTGTTTTCCATAACTTCATCAATATCTTCATTATACCATAATCTACTACGATTTCCAACATCATCAGGAGACTTATCTACAACAATTCTCCTACCCATTTGTTCAAGCAAATCATGCATCACTAAACAATCATCATAATCCTTTAGCATAGACTTTTCTTGAAGAGTTGTTATTCCAATTTTCGCATTGAATCCACAACTTTCCAATATATGTGTGATGACCTTTTTGCTCCACCCATTGAAGAAGCAAGCAATATCTAAGAATATTGCTTGTTCTGTGTCAGCTAACACATCAAAACTTAGTTTAAGTACCCTAAGAATATCGTTATGTTGATTCTTCTTCAACATATCCAAAGCATCTTCCCATTCTCCCAAGCTACTTCTTCCACACAAAACAGAACCCAAAACAGAGAGAGCTAAAGGAAGACCTTTCGCATAATCACAAACAATTTTAGACATATGCAAAAGATCCTCCTGAGGTTCACCGCTTTTAAATGCTTTTGAACAAAAGAGTTGAAAGGATTCATGTGGGTTCATAATTTGAACCTCGTGGGCATGTACTTCATGCACTCTACGCAACAACCCTGAATCTCTTGTTGTTATGATCACTCTACTCCCGGCACCAAACCAATTGGGGCTATTAGCCAAAATTTCTAAATGGCTTGTGTGGCCAACATCATCAAGGATAAGTAAAACTTTTTTATCCCTAAAACGGTTTTGGATTATTTTCTTCCCTTCGAATGTGTCTTCAATCTCCATGTTTCTAATTTTGAGATGTGAAAGAAGTTTACTTTGTAAGTGAACCTCACCATCTCTTTCTGAAGTTGCCCTAACATTGTGAAGAAAGCATTTGATTTCAAATTGGCTATGATATTTGTCAAAAACAGCCCTAGCAATTGTTGTCTTACCCACACCCGGCAAGCCCCATATTCCTACAAACCGAACATCATTCAAACCCATCTCTAAGAGCGGCTCCAGTTTTTCTATTTTATTGACAATTCCAATTAGTTATTCAGTATAAGGTGGCAGTCTGGAACGTAATTTATTCCACAGCTCCTCAGCCACTGCGTCAATAAGTTCTGCTTCATGCCTGCAGTAACAAATGAATGGCGGCCAAACACAACTTTTTATGCTGTAATTTTAATATCTGTTACTTCAATGTTTGCAATTGTTAATACTCTTGGACTTTTGGATTATCAACACAATGAAAAAATTTTAATAAGGGAAGCCAATGCATGCAATTCCTATTCCATTTTTATTTTGAGAGAGAGCTTTAATCTTGTTGTGAAGATAAAACTTTCTAGTTGGAGGATAAATAGTTTTGAATGTGGAAAAAAATAAAAATTAACAACACAAATTTAAATTCTAGAAGTTTTAATGTTAAATACAAAAAATGATTTCAAAATTTAAAATATAAAATTGATTAAAATAATTAATATCGTAACTAGAAAAATGACTTGGTAATGTAAAGTTGATTCCTCAATGCTAGAATATAACTCAGTATTATTGTCAAATAATTATATTGTACCAAGCAAGTTTTACCATACTATTTTCTATAAAATTCAATAGTGAAAACTTTTTAATTTATTACATAGTGGTAGATAAAAATGCAAGAACCAATGAATAATAAACAACAATAAAATTCATGACACTTGTAATATGAAGTATAATTCGGTGTTACAACTAATTAAAATTTTCATCTTAATGATTTTTTTTTTTTTAATCTCTAAAATAAGACATATATGCCAACCAAATAGCTTAACCGTTGCAGTATAAAATAAGAGAGAACGCTTATGATGTATTTTCCATGAACTGATTGTAAGTATAAAATATATGCCACATAATTTTACCCAATAAGAAATTAACTTACCAATCCTTGGAATCCCAACCAGATAAGTTAGCAACTTTTGTGAGAGAACCTCTCCAACTTTTCATGTCCTCATGGTTCCTGTTAAGCATTTGGTGTCTAGCAAAAGCTTCAGCGAAACTTCCTGTTTGACGTCGTACATCAGATGGATCCACATCATAAAATATGGGAAAAACTTGTTGACCTGGATTACTTCTTGAGGAAAGAATATGTCGGAGCTCATTTAAACACCATGAAGAAGAGGCATAATTTTTGGAGAGAACAACAATTGCAAAGTGAGAGTCCTCAATTGCTTGCAGGAGCTTATCTGAAATGATTTCTCCTCTATCAAGATCTTCTTCATCTCTAAAAACTTTGAATCCTTTCCTCCTTATCCCATGATACAAGTGGTCTGTGAAGCCTCTACGAGTGTCTTCACCCCTAAAACTCAAAAAAATGTCATGCTTGTAGGTTTTTCCGGTTGAATTGGAGTTGGAAGAGTTTGAAGAAGATGCTTCTTGGTGACTTGCCATAAAAGCTTGAGCCAACTAATTAATAGAGTATAATTTGATGAAGCTGTAATATATAAGGTGATGAGAATACAGGATAAAAAGGAAAAAAGAAGAATAGTGGAAGATGTAGATGTTCAATACATTCTGACCTGGGCTTAAAGCTACTACTGAAGTGTCCAAACTCTGATGTTCAAGAGATTACTGCGATTGGCAACATGTGATCTATCCCTTAAATCTTGCTTTTAATATTGTTGGTCTAAGATGTAGCTGTAGTATTTATTGCGGCAACTACTCAATATAGTTAATTTCTCGTCAGGAATCTTCCCCGACGGAGCAGTATGGGAACCAACTTTCTGTGAGTTTGCACTGACCTTTCTTTCTTTCTTCCTTCCCTTTTTTTTTTTTTTGGCTGAAAGACCTTTCATTTACTTTAATATGGTTTCTGTCATTTTTAACTATACGTTAAAACCTCAACAAAACAAAGAATGGCGTAGCCGCGTAGGATCATAATTTATAACGCAATTGTGTGAAAGACTTCGTTTTTCTAATCTTTGTATTGGACCCGTGTTCTTTATCCTTTATAGTTTTTTTAAATATATATTTCCATGAGGGTTAATTGTATTTCCCTCCAAGAAACAATAATGCTAAACACAGGAAACTGACTCGGGGAAAATCAATTCTTTCTTAATTATTAAGAGAAAAAATTAATTAAATTAAATTATATACATCGTTACACTCAAGATATTCTTTTCCTTTTTGCACAAATCAAAGAGTAAGAATAGGCGACTTAAGGAGAGTAGAGAAAATAGGAGTGTGCTGTGACTGTGTGAGAGAAGAAGATGGAGGAAAATAAAAAATTGTACAAGACTGTGAAAGTTTCATTAAGAGAAATGAAGCAACGCAACTGATGAGAACTGAAATTTGCAGTAGATTTTCATATTTATATAAAATTTAGATTATATGCTATGCTACTGATTTAATTTTTTTCCCCTGATCTACTGATAGGCAATATTGGGCATCATGAAAACCGAAAATGGGGCAATTTCTTGCAATTCTATTGGATTTTATAAGTATTCTCTTGTTTCTTTTTTTCCCGAAAAAATAAGATGAGTCCAGAATATAATCTACATGCTCATTTTAATAATATGGCCTTCATTAGATTTAAATATTTACCTGTTATGGCCTTCGATAAAGATTATGGGATATTGTCATTGACGGATATTTTTATTTGAAGTATGTATTGTATAAAATATATGAATAATTAATAAGTCTTATCATTGACCATAAGCAGGTCGCTTGACTAATTCAATCACCCATCCGGTCGTTTTCAACATTATTATGCATATTTTTCCCTTCTCTCTTTCCTATATATAAGACATATTTACTCAATTTAACTAAATTAAAAAAGTTAGTTAATATCACATATATTTTTTAAAACATTATAGTTATTTTTTTTTAATTCTCTCTTTCCCTATTTTCTTTGATTATAGTTGAAGGGAATCAATAAGAATAAATTTGACAAATATTAAAAAATATATATATATTTAGGATTAAGATCAACTCCCTAAATTTACCTTATGTTAATTATTAGAAGGAGTACTCATGATTAGGCATGGTTGCTTAAATTTCTCATGTTTAATTAAGACAACTTGGAGTTAATTTAATATCGGGATCGTATTAGTGCTACTTTGACGACCTTCAAAAATAAGTTCTTTTTAAATATTTTTTTTATAAATCAAGATAAAATTTTTCTCATACATTTGTCCCAAACATCATAAATACACTTCTAAAAAGCTATAACATTTATGCACTTCGATGAGCTAGTACATGTATCTCAGGTTGTGCTGAGAGATTAAATTACATGTTGAGTACCTTTTTAGTCAAGGCCAACCTTTTCAAAGTGCTTCTAATTGTCAGAGATTAACAATGACTGTCAATGAGGGCCTACCTATTGCAATCACCTGGAAAATATTTTTATTGCCAAAGACTTTGCTTAATTACTTATTGCGACAATTAATATGCAGGTTCTTATAGTTTTGACCAATTTTTAATTGGGTCTTTGTAGTTTTTTTTTTCTTTTTATCAAGTCCTTATACTTTTATTTATTTTTAATCATGTCCCAGAAGTTTTTTTTTCCTTATAGTTTCATTCGAGGAACCACTATAACTCACAATCTTCTGTCTTTCGAAGCGGTTATTGCCTCAAATATTTATGCTTTATTTTTCTTGTTATATTGTTAGAGCTAATTCATTATTTGATTTGTTATTTTTTATCATTCAATTTTTTAAATAATAATAATTGAATTTGACATCAGCTATAAATAAACATTTTTATACAATATTCCGGAAACTGGATTCGAATTTATTTAAAATTATAAAATATTAATTTAAAATAATAGATAACATTACAGAATTATATATATATATATATATATATATATATATATATATATTCTTACTACCTCTTTATCTTACTATTATTTGACTATCACTTTTTTAACATTAGATCTATATTTGATCCAACGGTCTTCATTTACCTTATTTAAAACCTTGGTATCACAGTTGGTGCATCACCTTCGTCTCCCAATCTTCCCTCACCCTCCGTCTCCACTCTTGCAGCCACTCTCTCTCTCCATTCTTCAGTCCCCTTCTTCCTTGGTATGTATTCCATAATCTTCCTTTTTCTATAAAAATGAAATGATCAGCGTTCTCTCTCTGCAGGGTAGAACAAGTGAAAATGAAACCTGTTTTTTTTTTTTTTTTCTCTTCCCGTTTTTACTTAATTCATATCGCTAACTTAGCTTCTATGCTTCCACCGATTTTGATCTAACCCACGGAATTTGAAGGGTAAATCCTCTTTCGTAAAGGTAAACCAGTTGAAGTCGATCGTCCTGTTCAATCGCGATCTCTTCACTGGCGAATTAGATTCATAATGACAACTTAACAGCAATTTAATCCGCCGTTTCAATGTATGGATTGGAATAAATGAAGCCCCAGCTTGATGATTAGATTTGGCTATTTGTGAATTTCTTTATGAAATTAGATTTGCATTACATTGACATTGAAATTATTTTTGAATTACTAAGTAAGACTTCAGAATCAAATTAGTTTGATCGGTTAAACCCTAAAAACATGAACATGATGCTGGGCATGACAAATAGATTTGCATAATGATTAAGGGAAAGAAGCAAGAACGCAAGAAACAGGAAAAGCAGATGGCATCCCGACGGCAATCAAGAGGAGAGAAAGGAAAGAGATCCAAATGTGGGAAGGGTGAAGGTTTTAAATAGAATAAATCAGGACCGTTTGATCAAATATAGATCTAACGATAAAAAAGTGGTAGTCAAATGATAGTAAGATAAAGAGATAGTAAAAATATCTTATCTCATATATATATATATATATTCCAAACCACCTATTTCAACGGAAATTCATCAACCATTAATTACGATCTATGAGGTAGAAAAGTCGCTATGTTTGTAATTGCCAGCACCGCAACTGTCAACGTTGCAACTTGCAACTTTAAAATCAAAATAATTCTTAATTATTATTATTATTTGGTTCAAAAGCTACTTATATTAATAATTCAAAGCCAGATACATAAAATGAGGACAAATCAAATATAGAAAACTAACACAGTCAAAGTAAATACAAGAGAACAAACCAAATACAAGGGAAAAAAATTAATTATCACCAATTGTGGAATTGGAATAGAAGTAGCATCAATGACAACACACCGGACTCCTATAGATCCAAGGTTAGAGGTGACATGAAAGAAAGTGTTAGTTGCAAAACTCACCTATAAGGCATATCTCTTCATAAGTATCCGCTACAAATAGAGTAGCAACACAGTAGCCCCGTCTTGGGGTAAAGAATATAAAAAGGTCCAACCTTAGAAAGAAGCTCAATGATATTCTGAAGAACACTTCTACTTCTCCATTAAAACAAATCTGGTGACGCCAACCACACATCAAATGAAACAACCACCTTTTAATTAACTAAATTAATCTTATACTTATCAAAGTTAATCAAAGTAATTCATTTATTAGTCAAAGTTAACCAGATAGTAGGTTTTAGGCAGAATTTAAAATTTTCAAAATATACTAAAGTATGCATGATAAGCCCTAATGTGTGGCAATATACAGTTATCCATACAATAAAAGATAGACAGTCCTACTTGGAATAAATATACTATACTTCTATCTGCTTCCCTAAAGTACCTAGACCTGACTGGTCACCTGGGAAAAATTTGTAACCATCAGTCCAGCTTATTATAAATATTAACACGTGCTAGTGATCGAGGTGCTAAGTGGAATGAGACAAATCAATTCAAATTAACACTTCATCAATATTCTATTTATATAATATCACAATAACAATAAGCATCTTAATGGGTGTTACAATTCTGTTTGTATTCAATACCCAAATACCTCTCACCAATCCAACCGAACCGCCTTATTTCTTCTTACTAGACCCATGGGCTAAGTTACACTCATGTTACTTACTGGTTACTCCAAAAGTCCACTAGTCAAGTGATGAGGACCGGCCAAAATCCTCAGAACACCTGTCCCAGACTATGGGTCTTTTCCCCTCTTGAACTATTGGAGTGTCGTAAGCCCTCTTGAACTATTGGGTTAGTTCCTCTTGATTCGTTGGGACAATAAAAAGGCCAACCATCGTGCACCATGGAGGCATTCACCACGTGGTGTAAATAACTTTCCATCTTCTCCCAATTCTTCCCATTCCATAATTATCATGATTAAATAAATGCATATATCTTAACTCATAAAATTCCACTAGGCAATTTTATTTAAAATAATCATAATCAATTTAACAAATACTCAATAACAGCATATTAATAATCATAATAAGTGGAAAGTGGTTACCTCTCGCCAGAGCTAACTACTTTCACACTGCTCTCAAATCAGGGTTTAACACACTCCACAGATGAATCCATCAGAGCCAAGTTACTAACAATTAATAACCCTTAAAAATTTTCACATATTTAAAATTATAACTGAGAAAAAAAAGAAAAGAAACTAATTTTAATAATAATCCCTTTATTAGTTATTTCCCTTGTTTATTTATTTCCTTATTTTTAATAATAATGACACATTATTATTATTATTATTATTATTATTATTATTATTATATGATAATTCCCAAAATACCAACATCACATGAACAGTTATTTAATAATTATCATTTATTATGAACTATAGCATTTATCATGGCTTTTCCAAACTATATTATTAAGCCTATATAAGATTTAAAACCTTGGGTTAAATAAATATATAAATATCCAAATATTCTTTTCAAGAAGTAATTAGCATTTAAATAATTCATCGTTAATGTATTATTTACTAATTTCCTTTATTATTAAATATCTTTCCTTAATTATAATCACTATCTTTATTTATTTTCTTTATTTTGTCCATGATATGATAAGTGCAATAATATCAAAATCAGTTAGTTAGCTAAGATCCTATTATCTATAATCAATTGAGATCAAATCTTATCTTTTAATAATAGTAACATCATTTATCTTTATTTAATTATTTTTCTTATCATTATTATTTAATAATTTATTTTATGTTTTGGCTTCATGGAACCAATTTAAACGCGCGCGCGCACAACATATAATATATTATACACACGCATACACCGCCTCCCTCCTTCCTCAGCGTGTTTCTCTTCTGCTTTTTATCATTTAACACAGCATCACACTCATATGCATATATATCTATATTAACCATTGAAAATCCCTTCATAATCCCCATCGGAACACACATGTATACATTCTCGGTTTTTATCAGCAAACACGCATGCCACTTACACACAGCAGGGAAACTCTCGTGACAGCAAAAATAAACAGGAAAGCATGACAGCTAAACAGATCCAGATACCCAGCGTTCTTCCTTCTTTCCTTTTCTTTCCCTTAGCAATATATATACATATATATCTATGATTACACTATCTTGCATTTAAACAAGAAAAAGCAACAGGAAGCAACTTGTGTACGTGCATATATATATATATATATATATATATATATATATATATATATATTACCATCAGCATCTTTTTGGTTGTCATTTCCAAATGCTTCAGTTAAAGCCTTTTCTTTCAAGCGACACACTCATACACACTATATATATGTAAACACACTTAGATGCTCTTGACAGCAAAACCAAGAAGACCCTGACAGCAAAAGAATAAAATGCAAGGAAGGTGCCAATATTAAAGCGCTGAATAAAGAAGGGACGAGCAGCAGAAATGGAGAAGGAAAATAGATATGATTCTTGGCTTATGCATATCGACTATTGCAAGGAAAAACGAAGGAAAGGGAAGGTATCATAGGTTCAGTGATGCACACAATGATATGGAACAAGGAGGTTAATCAGTTGGAATCTTACCTCTGTTTCTTGAACTAGAAACAGAGCAGTGAGACTTCTCCCTCTTCAACTTCTCCTCGCTCTACGTCTCATACTCGCCTCTCTCTCTCTCTCTCTCTCTCTCTCTCTCTCTCGTCTGCAATTTTCTCTGTTCTGCAACTCTCTCTCTCTCTCTAAGCTTTCGGTTTCTGGTGAGGTGAAGGGAAAGAAAGTGAAGGGCGGATGAAGGAGAAAGAATGGAGAACGAACCAGCTCCTGTAATATATAAATTGTAATCCAGTTTCGGTCAAAGAGGGAAGGTCTGGTCCGAAGGAGAAAAACCGATGGTCCATGAGACGTTGGGCTCGAGGATAATGATTTATCTGATTTTTCGCCGCTTATCCGATATCCTCTGCTGCGACTATTGTTTCTGCGTGACTGCCGCTGATCTTTGTTTTTCCGTCTGTGCTTACGTCTTCCTACTACATTTCGGTGCTTGGGACTGCGTGAAGGAGAGGATTATGGGCCAAAGGAAATAGAAACTAACTGATATGGATATTTGTTTCTTTGCTGCGTGCTAACGAGGAAAAAAAAAAGTGAGAACAATGGATCCTATGTTTGCTGATGCATGCTGGGCCATAGGGAATGAATGAGAGTGGCCGTGTTCAAATAACCTTCCAACTAAGAAGAGTTATACATAGATCTTGCAGATCTATTCATTACTTGAGAAAACATCATCACTAAAACCCAACACCACAAAAAAAATGAAGAAAAGATAGACAACTCGCATAAAGATGAGGAATAAAGCTCTCACCGCCTTAAGAAAGATTTTGAGTAGGAGAGGAAAAACTCGTCTTAGAGGCAAGAGAAGATTACAGTCAACAAAAGTCAGAGGGAGGAGACCGCAACTGGGAGATTTAAGCTTTGATCTACTTTTTTTGAAGTGGTTGTGGTTGAGGATGAGGCACGGTAACGACATGTGATGGTGAAACATGCCGTCAAAGAGAGAAAGTGGAGGGGATGAGTTCACGAGGCAGCGTGGGTGAGGGAGAGAGATAAAATAATTCTTAATTGACTCTTGCATATGTCCAAAGACTTGGAAAAATGAATGAAAAACTATGGAAATTTCAACTTCCAACTGTAATTTATTTTCTATACTCATTCTTCCTTCCATTCTCCTCCTTTCCACATGACTTTGACATGTATCACCAAAGTCAAGTCAACTTGACCTAAAGACTTGAAGTCTTCTCTGAATTGCGTTATGATTTTTCTCTCTATGGAGATATTTCTCTAAATTACAAAATACGTATGTATTAATAAATAATACTTGATCCACAAAAAATACCTCTTGAATTTTTTATAGTTAATGTATTTTATAAAAATGATTTAAGTCTTTTGAAAAAATAAAGGTTAATCTTAAAAAGAAAATAGGGCACCTGTGAAGAACAGGGTATGAACAGAGGAGATGCTCAGTGTGGTAAGGGAGGACCTATAATATATCTGAGATATTTGAAAAAGATGAAGAACAATTGTCAAGGAATTATAATTAGAACCCCTATTATTTTGTTAAAATATACTATATTTCATCATCTTTCTCACTATTACTCTCTCTCATTCTAGTCATTTACCTTCTTACTATTAGGGTCTGTTTGGTTCGACGAAGGGGAGGGGAAGGGGGGATTTTAATGGAGGGGAGGGGATTTGAGGGATTTTAATATTACCTTGTTTAGATTGATCAGAAGGAAGGGAAAGGGAAGGATTTTAATGTTACCCTGTTTAGTTTAGGAGGGAATGGGAGAGAATTTTTTTTCACATTGACAAAGTTACCCTTATGTTATAAAAGGGATTTTAATGTTACTTGTTTGGTTCAAGATGGAAATTATCTTCATACGAATAACTTATAAGTGATTTTTTATAAACTTTGTTAAATGTATAATAATGTTTAATTATAAATAACATTTGTATGCCTTAAATTAAAATTAACATTTAATACAAATATATATATATATATATATATATATATATATATATATATATTAAAAATCAAAAAAAAATATTTTATCAAGCTATACAAATCAATCTTGAAACTAAGTATTGACATGCATATGACACCATAATTTTGATAAATTAAATAAAATACACATAATTTTTTTTAAAATGGGTAAAAATAAAGATCCAGAGGAAAGAGGCGCAATATTCGTTTTCAACAACATTACGCTACCTAATGATCCAGAGGAAAAGGATATATATGCCTCAGGGTGGATAGCTGGGTTCAAAAGTCGGTAGTGGAGGTTTTAATGATGAGGCAACATGGTTTTGGAGCTCTGGATTCAATTGAGCTGCCCAGAATTGTGCATTGGACCTATCGAAGGATTACAGGATCTCAACTCTCAGCGATATCACGTGAGTGTGCTGCGCCCAATTGAGCCGACAAAAAGGTCTCATCGATTCATGTTTTTGATGAGAAGATTCAAGAAACTAACTAGACGAGAAGACAGGATTAGAAAGCAATTGCTATGTCCTTCACATTAAAATAATAATCAAACAAAAAACTCAAAATTGCAGGAACATTTGCAGAAACTAAACTAAACAAGCACGGTAGGCAAATAAAACGAGAAAAAAAATGGTGGGAACGTGTTAGTATATGTGTGTCTATATAGAGAGAGAGAGAGAGGGAGGATGATGGAGAAAGAAGGGCATACAGAGTTGGAGCGGGCATAGGAGGTGTTTTGTAACATCCCAAATTTTATAGTAAGCAAGTATTTATTTTCTCAGGTGTAATTTATTAAGAATTATGAGATTTAGAGAAAATTTAGAATAACAAATTATTATTATTATTATAAAAAAAAGTCAGAGGAAGAAGAAAGAAAGAAAGTAAAATAATACACACACACACTATAATAATATAATATCATATTATTAAAATATTATTATTATATTATAATGGGGGAAGGTGGAAGTTGACGGAAGGAAAGAATAAAGGAAGGGATATATATGTATATTATTAAAATATTATTATATTATATTAATATAATAGGGTAAAGATGCAAAAATGCCTATGAACTTTGCCCTCAGGAGCATCCAACACCATATACTTTTTTTTGGAGCAAAAGTACCAACGTGGTTACCAAATGGGTGCGAAAGTCACATTGACGTTAGTTGACCAAACGGTCAACGTGGAATTACAGTTTGTGTTAATATTAATTTATTATTTTTTTAAAAAAATATCCCAAGCCTAATCTATCCAGATTCGCAGCACATCATCTTCTTGGGATCTATCCAGATTCGCACATCATCTTCTCCAGTGCATTTCTCAACGGCAAGCTCACCTTCACCTCCAGTCCTCCTTCACTCCGACCTCCTTCCTGGTTGTCGTCCACCGGATTTGTCTCACTGCTCCACTCCCCTTATTCCAACTCTAACGCCCCTGTTACATGAATTCTTATACAGTTAAAACGCTATGACTGGGCACTGGAAAAAAATGGAAACAAGCCCTACACAAAATCATCAATCTAAAATCGGGTTCAAGGAACAGAACATAGCCTTCTTCCAACCAAAAAACATAAAGCATAAAATTCATTCCCACCATCACGATCAATACACTCTGGTTTCATTCAGATTAATGAGGAACTAATAATGATCACCAACTTATCTCAGTGTTTGTAAACTTAAAGGAAATGAAAATAGAAACCCCAATTAGATCTTTAAAGAATGTGAGAGTTCATACTTGGGTAATAGGCAGCCTGCAGGTAGTTCAAAGAAGAAGACGGTGATGGCAATTCTGAGACACAGTTGAAGGCTTGTGGCAAAGAAGAAGAAAAAAGATGTGAAGAGGTGTGAGATCTGAGATTAAAAAGAATTCTTAAGGCCAGGTCTTCAGCCCATCTGAGATTAAAGAAATTCGAAGAGGGTCACTTCAACACATAGAAACTCTTCATCATGCCGTCGATCCTAGGTCTCATGACAAAATCGAACCTCTCCGGCAGAGGGTTTGTTTGGGAGTGGACGGAAGAGGGAAGAGAGACAGAGTGTGGATGGAAGAAATCGAACCTCTTCGGTGGAGGGTTCATTTGGGAGTGGACAGAGAAGAGGGAAGAGAGACGCGAAAGGAAGAGGGAAGAGAGATGCGGACGGAAGAGGGAAGAGAGACAGATCGCAGATGGAAGAGGAGACAAAGCGCGTGGACCGAGGTAGGAGAGTGCCACATAATCCAATAGTCCAAGAGGTGACCACTTTTTTTACCATTGTAGTAACGCCACGTGGAGATACTTTAGGAGTCAACAATTGTAGGTCAAATTAACAGTCAAACGTTTTGTTTTTAACTGCAAGTGTGACTTTTGCACTCATTTAGTAACCACGTGGGTACTTTTGCTCCAAAAAAAAGCACATGGTGCTGGACTCTCCTGAGGGCAAAGCTCATGGGCATTTTTGCACCTTTACCCTTTTATAAATCTCTCATATTATAGGTCCCTCCCTTGCCATTCTCAACATCTCCTCTGTTTAGGACTTGTTCTTTACAGGTCCCATATTTGCGTGATAAGATCAACCTTTATCTCAAAAGACTTAAATCATTTTTATAAAATAAATTAACTTTAAAAAATTCAAGAGGTAATTTTTGTGGATCAATTATTATTTATTAATGTATACGTATTTTTTAATTTAGAGAAATATCTTCATAAAGAGAAAAATCATAACACAATTCAGAGAAGACTCCAAGTCTTTAGGGCTGGGTGACTTGACTTTGGTTATAGAAGTCGGAAGCCATGTGGGAAGCAGCATGAAGGAAGAAAGAGTATAGAAAATAAGTTATAGTTGGAAGTTGTAATTTCCTTAGTTTTTCATTCATTTTTCAAGTCTTTGGACACATGCAAGAGTCAATTAAGAATTATTTTGATTTTAAAGTTGCAAGTTGCAACATTGCTGGCAATTGCAAACATAGAAAATACATTTTAAATTCTGTAATGTTATCTGTTATTATAAATTATTTATAATTTTAAATAAATTCGAATTCAGTTTGTGGGATATTTTAATAAATATGTTTTATTATTATTAGCAAATTCAACTATTATTTTTTAAATTTTTTTAATGTTAAATAATAACAAATCCAATAATCAATCATCTTTAAGAATATATACAAGAAAAAGAAAGCAAAAGTATTTGAGATAAAATAAAATAATACATTACAGTTGGTTGATATGGCAAGAAGCCTCACTCCATAAGGAGGAGAACATAAGTTCAAATTCTGAAAAAATGGACTTGTTAGAAGAGATGAAAACTCTTCATGTTTTAGGCCTCGAAAACAGAAATTAAACCCTTAATCAAATAAAAAATATTAATGCTTTACTTTGAATTCTTTGGCCGGTGAAAACTCTTTGTGCTTTAGGCCTCAAAAAGGGAAATTAAACCAGTAATCAAATTAAAAAAAAAATGATGCCTTACTTTGAATTCTTTGGCCAGTGAGTATTACATCGAATTGTCTTTCAGGTTTATTATTATATTAAGAATCAATAATAATCATATTGCTCATATTCTTTTTATTTTTTATTTTTGGAATATATTGCTCACATTCTAAATCACCTATATGTATTGTTGTTGATACACTATCCCGTTATTATTTATAAGATTTTATTGACTGAATTGTATTATTTAAAAAAAATAATTAAAATTAACTACATGTATAATATATATGTGTGTGTCTTTAAGGGTTTGTTTGGTTTGAGGAGAGGGGATGAGAATGAGAGGAAACGAAGGGGTTTTGGCCCCCTCTCCTCATTTGACTGATCATATTTTTTTGGGAGGGAGGGGAAATTTTTTAAAATTTTCCCCTCCCCCTAAAAAATGTCACCCTCCAAATTGGACGGATTTGGAGGGATTATAAAAATTAGTATGTCAATGAACTGAAATATCCCTATTTGTTTTCTATTATTCCGAAAATAACCCATATCGGAGCAACTCTCACCCTTCTATCTTCTTCCTCGTCTTCGTCTCTCTCTCAACCCATGGGGACTCAAGCATGTAACACCCGGAATCCAACACCAAAAACTTGGTAAAATATTTGAAATATGTTCAACAAGGTTGATCGTCATTCAAATCAAATCATTTAAAACGTAGTTCATAACATAAAGTACAAATAAAGATAAACACAAGCGGAAGTCCTAGGGTCTTGGCAAATATAAATAACATAACTTAAATCACAGGAGTACATAAGAGCTTTCTGGGCTCACTCCGTTGGTGCCTCCCCTTGTTCCCTATTAAGATAATTACCTGAAAAATGTTAATGTGGGATGAGATTTCCACGTCTCAGTAACTATTGAAATTTTCTACCGTATACAAATAAATTATATATGACAAAAAGTAAGAACTAATTATATATATACGTACATAAAATCTTTCATATAAAAACTTTTGCTATATATAAGTGTGAGTGTGTATCAACATTTTGTAAACCTGTAATCTATGAAAAATAATGCAATATGTAGCCCTCCTTATATCTCCTTCCAACCTTATACCGCTGACTGGAGCCATAGGCTAACACATGGTCCAACAGAAACATATCATTTGACTGAGATGTCCCAAGCTCACCAAAACTTAAGATACACCTGGCCAAAAATATAGAGCTTAAGCCTGGACTATGGCTCCCCTCCTTAATCACAACTAAGGAGGTATCACGTGTCCCACAACTCCAATGCAATCCCGACCAGAGGATAACATGGAAGAAGAGGCCCTGACAAGTACCATCCACTGTGCACCGAGTGATGGTGTTAAAACAGATAATATAAATCCCTCCTAACTCCGTCCCATCACATACAGCCGCCATGATAAACATTTCTATTCAAAAATATTAAATCAACATCGTATATTATTTTACCGGGTCAAACAATCATTTTGAAATCTGGGACGTAAATAGTAAATTACTATTTAAAAATACGTATGTTACTATGCAAATAGTAATTCACTATTCAAAAATATGTACACGTACAAATAGTAAATCACTATTCAAAAATACGTATAAGTTACTATGCAAATAGTAAATCACTATTCGGGGCCAAAACTGTAATTTATACAGGTACCAATTCGTAATTTATCTGGGAACAAAACCGTAATTTATTCGGGAACAAAACCGTAATTTTAACATTTTATTATAAAATATTATAACACATATACATATAAATCAGTCCATAAAAATAAATAATTAATAATCATACACAATTCACAAGTATATGGAAGAATATTCAGAGTTACCTGTTATCTCCTAGCTTACAGATAATCCTCAAAAATTACTTCCCACCTCCTGACGAGAATCTTCTAGTATCCCCAAATAATCTCCACTATACTATTTCTCTCTTTTTCTCTCACGCTCTTCTCAGACGATGAAAGTGTGTGTGTGTGTTTCAAACCAAGATGAGTTTATATATATATAAACCCTCCCCACCGCGTAAACATTAGGCGGGAATAGCATTTCTCGCAAATTGTGGCGCTACTCCTCTTTTCAATATAGTAGGCACTGCACCCCTTCTTTTTCAACAATGGTGGATGCCTCCTCTCTGTTTTTCAAAGACAGTGGCCCCATCTCTTTTTATAATATTATATTGGGTAAAGGTGCAAAAATGCCCATGAGCTTTGCCCTCAGGAGCATCCAGCACCATGTGCTTTTTTTTGGAGCAAAAGTACCCACGTGGTTACTAAATGAGTGCAAAAGTCACACTTGCAGTTAAAAACAAAACGTTTGACTGTTAATTTGACCTACAATTGTTGACTCCTAAAGTATCTCCACGTGGCGTTACTATAATGGTAAAAAAAATGGTCACCTCTTGGACTATTGGATTATGTGGCACTCTCCTACCTCAGTCCACGCGCTTTGTATCCTCTTCCATCTGCGATCTGTCTCTCTTCCCTCTTCCGTCCGCATCTCTCTTCCCTCTTCCTTTCGCGTCTCTCTTCCCTCTTCTCTGTCCACTCCCAAATGAACCCTCCGCCGAAGAGGTTCGATTTCTTCCATCCACACTCTGTCTCTCTTCCCTCTTCCGTCCACTCCCAAACGAACCCTCTGCCGGAGAGGTTCGATTTTGTCATGAGACCTAGGATCGACGGCGTGATGAAGAGTTTCTATGTGTTGAAGTGACCCTCTTCGAATTTCTTTAATCTCAGATGGGCTGAAGACCTGGCCTTAAGAATTCTTTTTAATCTCAGATCTCACACCTCTTCACATCTTTTTTCTTCTTCTTTGCCACAAGCCTTCAACTGTGTCTCAGAATTGCCATCACCGTCTTCTTCTTTGAACTACCTGCAGGCTGCCTATTACCCAAGTATGAACTCTCACATTCTTTAAAGATCTAATTGGGGTTTCTATTTTCATTTCCTTTAGGTTTACAAACACTGAGATAAGTTGGTGATCATTATTAGTTCCTCATTAATCTGAATGAAACCAGAGTGTATTGATCGTGATGGTGGGAATGAATTTTATGCTTTATGTTTTTTGGTTGGAAGAAGGCTATGTTCTGTTCCTTGAACCCGATTTTAGATTGATGATTTTGTGTAGGGCTTGTTTCCATTTTTTTCCAGTGCCCAGTCATAGCGTTTTAACTGTATAAGAATTCATGTAACAGGGGCGTTAGAGTTGGAATAAGGAGAGTGGAGCAGTGAGACAAATCCGGTGGACGACAACCAGGAAGGAGGTCGGAGTGAAGGAGGACTGGAGGTGAAGGTGAGCTTGCCGTTGAGAAATGCACTGGAGAAGATGATGTGCGAATCTGGATAGATCCCAAGAAGATGATGTGCTGCGAATCTGGATAGATTAGGCTTGGGATATTTTTTTTTTTTTAAATAATAAATTAATATTAACACAAACTGTAATTCCACGTTGACCGTTTGGTCAACTAACGTCAATGTGACTTTCGCACCCATTTGGTAACCACGTTGGTACTTTTGCTCCAAAAAAAAGTATATGGTGTTGGATGCTCCTGAGGGCAAAGTTCATAGGCATTTTTGCACCTTTACCCTTTATAAAAACCCTAAATACTGAAGCATAATAGGGAAACTTTAGTTAAGCATGAAACTTTAGAACCCCTATTATAATTAAAGGGGTTTAAACTTCTCATGTTGCATGAGAAGAAAAAGATTCCTACACACACATGAAATGGTAGGACCCCCCCACACACACATGTATGTATGTATGTATGTATGTGGGTCCCACCATTTCATGTATGTGTGATATGAGAAAACACTTCTACAACATGAGAAGTGTTTTTCCCATAATTAAAACCCCTATAATTTTTCCTGATGGTCAAGTATGAAACTTTAGTTAAGCTCCTATGTTGTTAAAATAGTACGAACTCTAGTTCAAAAATATATGACTTAATCTATAGTACATTTGGAGGAACATAAACTATGTAACTACTTTTTTTTTTTTGGCCAATGTATATACTATGTAAACTGAGAAGTAATAAGAACCACATGGAAATGTAAGAACAGAGTTAATATATAAAGTAATTCTCCTTAATCCTTCATCATGTTGGCCATTCTAAAACCAAGAAAGATATCATTTAACAAATTGCATAAAATTAACGATGGAAGATATAGATGGATTTGTGGATGGAAACTATGAAGACAATTATGAGCATACCGGTTCAATTGAAGCAAATGGATGTAACATTTTTTTGTCCGAAAAAGTTCTCAATGAACCACATTCTCCTGCATCTATTAAATCTAAACTAGGTTAAGTCTGTGGCAAAAGTTGAAGCTTTAGGCAGGAATTCAAATAAAGAGACTGTAGATTCAAAAGATCATAAATACAGCCATCAAGTAGATTCACAAACTCGTTCCCACTCAAATCTAGTTTCTTCAATGATGATAAGCCACCAAGGTCATTAGGAATGATCCCATCAACAATATTGCAAAAGCTCAAATCTAATTGTGTGAGTGATTCAATATTGAAGATAGAAGCAGGCAATGTTAAGCCCTTCGAAAATGAATGTTTCTGAAACATTTTGTTCCACCGTATAAGAGACAAGATCCTTGAGTTAGAAGTTGGCATTTTGCATCCTTGAAATGCCAGTGTCTTTAATCCTTTTAAATAAAAAACAAAAGGAGTACTTCTACAATACTCATTCCACTTGCATCAAGCTTTTCCAAGGCTTCATTTTCATCATGGTTTTTTGGCAATTCAGACAAAGTTCAACAACCAGAGATATCAAGAACTTTCAGAAGCTTCAATTTGTGAATGGTATGGGAAAGGCCAACATGATTTTGGCAAACCTTTGAATCTAGAGTTTCAATGCTAGTTAAGGATCCAAGTGACTTAGGAAGTTTGGATATACTTGTCTCTTTGACATCAAGTGTTCTGAGCTTTTCCATCCTTTCTCCGAATTCCGGAAGAATTCTTACTTGAATGCATCACCCAAGAATAAATAGTTCTAGGGAATTCATTTCCAATTTTTTTGGAAGGACTTTAAGATTCAAGCAGCCTTTCAAATTTACTTCAATTAGACAGTGAAGCCACCCAAGTGAAGAATCAATTTCAAGGAGTGATGTGCATCCTTCAAGAATTAATCTTTCTAAATTTTGAAATGCAAGAAAATTTGGGGTTTTTAGGAGGTTTTTGGAATGGCTCAAGTCCAAAATCTTCAATTTCTTCATAGACTGATCAAGTAAAAGATAGGAGAAATTAGTCAAAAAAATGTTAGCTTCATCATTGAGTTATGTGAGAATGTTTATAAAGTATCTAACCTGTCTAGAAAGCGTCTTTAATTTGCTATTTTGCATTTTGAGATATACAAGTTGATCCATACACTCTTTAAAAGGAAGAGTTTCAATAGGATATCCATACCAATGAAAAACTTTTAATGTCCCAGGAAGGCCTTTGAGGTGTCATGAAAGGTCAAAATTACATGATACAATAAGTAATCAAGGCCAACACAACTTTAAAAAGGCTTCAGGATGCCAACATACTTCATCTTTCTCAAAGCTATGGGGCAAAACCATACCTTCCATTGCTTCAATTCCTTGGTTACAAACATTAAAGTCACCAATATCTTATAAGAAAATGTGTGCAACTATGGAATATAAAAATATAGCATTCATAGAAAAACAAGAAGATTATTTCTTCTATAAAATGATTTTTTTACCATATCTTTTTGTTGTAGTTAATCAATTTCATCAGGAAGCCACAATCTATTGTGTCTTCCAATAATAACAGGAGATTCCTCAATAATAATAAGCATACCATGTCTTGAATTAAATCATGCATCTCCATATATGTGGTATTGCCAATCTCAATTTCAGCAAGCAATGATTTTTCCCAAAGAATGTGTGTAATGCTACCTTATATCTCCTGATCCAATACTCACACTCATGATAGGCTCTCATTGCTTTTGATGAGGGCCTTTTTTATCTTTAGCCTTGGGGTCCACAATCAAAAATTAATCAAGGATTGTGTAAAGACAATGGTAAATAGGTTTTGGATTTTCAAATTAATAAACTAAAATAAGAATGCAATTAAATTCAATACTAAACTATTATTTTCTTGGCACTTTCTTCATAAAATGGTGAATAAGTGAATGGAATGGTATTAAAGTAAAAATATGAATTATGAACATTCTTGGTAATGAAAAAATGACTATCCTTACTCTTAAAAGATTATGGGAGTTAAAATTCGTCAAGTCTTAAGAAAAACCTTAAGATAACACTTGAGTCTAATGTTCTCAATTAATAGTAGCTCCTACAAACTGATAATTGAATATTATTCCACTTATTTTTATCTCTTTGTTAATAATTTAGGGATGTTTAATTAATAAATAATGGGTTTTATTACTGAATTGGGCATTAAGCTTTTAATTAGATTAAATTCATTTTTGGTAATAAAATTCCAGATTTACAATGCTTCACCATTTTTTCCATAACTTTTGATCTAGATATCGGATTAGCCTCATTCTTCTTTCGTTTTTCAGATGATTTAGAGTGCTACAATTGTTATGAAGACCTCGAAGGCTGATTTGGACAAGAAGATGTACGAAATTAGAGCTAAAGACAAACTCATTTTGCTGGATTTCTATTTTGGACGAATTTTGTAATAAAAGGACCAATTATTAGAAGTTTCCTAATTTATTAGAGATTTCATATTGATTAGAGTTTTCCTATGATTATGGGATTGATTCATAATTGTCAATCATCTTGATTCATCCTTTCTGTATAAGGAAAATTGTATGGTGGCTGAACAAAACACATTATTACGTTTTTACATTATTATTAGATTGAAAAACGTTTTAAAAAATTCTCTGAGATGTTCTTCGCGTTCTTCGTTTGTTCTTCATTGTTTTGCCCAGCCATGCTCGGCTAAGCCTCTTTGATTAACCCATGGATTAAAGATTCCGTATTCCAGAGGACTCATGCTTAACTGGTAACATCTAAACTCGTTTCTGCCTTCTTTTATCAGATCCCATTTCTGAATTTCGGATTGGGTTTTTGATTAAAAACCCAAATTGATTTATCCCAATGACACAATTCGAACTGGGTTTAAGTGATTACTGGGCGATTGCTCGGTGACACGCCACTGTTCTGAACATATTCTAGATGATCGTTCAGTGGAGGGAATTTCTGGACAAACGTAGAGATTTCGGTTTGTCCAGAATCAATCACGAGTTTGGTGTATTATTTTAGTCTGATAAAGGTTTTGGAATTCCTAATTCTGGGTTAGTCGTTTTTAGTATAATTAATCTTGTTTTCCTTATTTGTTTCATTTTGCTTTCATTCTTAATTGCATTGAAAAACTCTTCACCCCCCCCCCCATTCTATTATTATCTTTCTGTTTCTACTGAACCTACTGTGAATTCCGTGGGAAACGATCCAAGTTCCTTATACTGCAAATCTTTTTACTGAACTTGGTTATTTTGTAAGAGGTCGACATCTCTTGTCACAAACATAGCTAACTACTACCTCTTGAGAAATTGTTTAAAACCACTTGATGTGCAATTAAAATTGGAATGATGCGATGAATGTTCTTGAAGTTGAGTACTAAACAGTCTCTCAAAGGCACAACTCAACCAAATTAATTAGACAATAATACGCTAATCAAAATAGCTTCATTGCAACCACAAGAAATTCAACATATATATTTTTCACACTACAAAATTCAATATCAACTACAAATATCAAACTTACAGAGACAATTAACATTAATCTCAGTTCCAAAATCATATACAATAATTCCTAAGACTAGGCAATCTAAATATATAATTTTAGACTAATGGAATAATAGAAAAACTCCCCCATGTAGTCCAGCTCAAAAACAAAACCCCATCACCAAGAACAATGGAAATCAGCCACTCATTGACTATTGGAGATAGTCATCGGAAACTGGAGAAAGTCACCGGAAAATGCATACACTCGTCGGAATCTGGAATTTTAGACTGTGAAAGAGAGAGATAGTGGATGACAGTTGAAGGACGGTGCTTGAAGATTCCAGATAAAGTGAGTGCAAGTCCTGACAATGGAGAGAGAGGAAGAAACTTGCCAGAACTGTATCTCCAACGATAGCTGGAGGTTCGCGGCGCTAATGGAGTAACCGGAGGTGGTGGAGGTGCGATTCTAGTAGCAGTGATGAAGGGAATCAACATTGAATGGTCTCTCCTCTTCTTCCGTCGAAGCCCAAGTTGATCTCTGGTGTTCGTGGCACTCAAAAACTAGATGACGGATCTGGTCTTTCTCACCTAAAAGGTAGTGGCTGGGTTGTGGAGGTGACGGTGTGGTGATGGATGAAGCTCACTAGTGACGGTGATGGTAAGGGATGTCACCAGTGAGGTGGGAAGGGATGAAGACGAAGGTCCTGATACTGGTTCGCGGTGCTCAAAACTGTCGGGTCTCCAGCTCCTCTCAAAAGTGTTGGGTCTCTGTATTTAATTCCCTCCCTCAGCTCCAGGGCATCTTTGACCTAACGTTTTAACCAGGGACCTATCTACACAATTGAAAAGTTTCATTTAGGGATTAAACTATAAATATATAAAACATATGTGAGGCATACTGATATTTTCAAAAACTTTGGGTATTTTTCTGTAATTTTTCATGTTTCATTTTCTTCTTTGATTTGGAATTTTTAGGAATTATGGGGAGCTTTTCAGTAATTTTCCCCTATCCACAAAAATATTAATTCCGACTCACTTGACATTTTCCAAAATCTCATTTTCTTTTTAAACACCTACAATGCAAAATTAAACACAATATATCATCAAAAGTCTAAGAAATCATTTGTATGAATAATTAATATATTATGACCATTTTACCCCTAATTTCACTTAATTCAAAAAAAAAATGTCTCTAACTCAAATTAATGCTTAATCATGCAATAATGTCCTAGAAAATGCATTAATAATCCCAATTTAATCATGAAATATCATATAAAAATATGGTTCAATCAGTAACGTTACCTTCTATCTCTTGACCATTATCAAAGTTAATACATAGAGGAGCGTATGGATCTTATTTGGACGAAAGAGTAACTGATAAAATACTAAAAATTTAAAACTTAACTTGGTTTTGAAATAAACTTTATCCTCTCTAGAATAATTAATTTCAATCATCCCCAAATTTAAATAAACATAGACTTCACATACATCATTCCAAAATAAATATATACAAAACAAAAATGAACTCTCATGGAGTTCCTCCTTCCAAACTCCCACTTTACAGCACCGCCTTACCTCTTCTTCCCGAGGAACTTCCTGCACCTTTATTCAAATCTGATATTCACGAATGAATCTCAAGGTAACATGTTAACTTCTATGCATCGAGTATAAGTATATGTAATAAATTAAATACCACAACTAGGAATACAACTCAGCATACATATAGCATAAATCATAGTTCAAAATCACAGTGCTAGGAAGACTTGCACAAAACCTACCTGGTTCAAAATTCTATAGTTCTTGGAAAGAAAAACACAGAACCTACCTGATTCCAAAGCCTATCTCTCCGAGGAAACATATACACAGAACCTATCTGGTTCTAAATTCCCCTACCCGAGGAAAAATATATGTAGAGCCTACCCGGCCCTGAGGTCCTCAGCACACAGGAAACCACAAGCGTGGAACTTACCCGGTCTTGAATTTCTTCGCACATAGTTGAATGGCCAACAAAAAATATATTGTATGCAATCAAATATGTTTATGAAACACATTCCACAATTCATGGCATTTATCTATACACAACATACACACAAACATAGAAGGTTAGAGTTATCACCTTGTGCAATATCAAATCGTAATACGTCCAGAAGGGATGAAGACAAAGGTCCTGGTACCGGTTCGCGATGCTCAAAACATGATTGCTCTCTACTCAGAAATCAAAAACTTATAAAAATCCGGGTCATTTTGTAAACATTATTGCTCTCTGCTCAAAAATCAAAAACTTAAAAAATACCAACCATTTTTAAAGATATGAGTGTCCTCTACCTTTTTGGAATTTATCAAAATTTTTAAGGGTCTTTTACCCAGTAAAACCATCAAACAAGCTTACTGACCCTAGGATTCTGAAAATTGTAGTTTTCACTTCTTTAATGAGCTTCATATTTTATATTAAAAAATCCCTTTAAAAATTTATTAAGAATATTATTCCCACACCATTTGCCATGAGGAACATCATGATGGTCTCAGATTTACCAAAATCCATTGATATCTTTGACTTTACCATAGATTACAAAATCTGGGTTTTCAATCAAAGCTCCAAAAATTTTAAGAAGAAGAAGACGAGCTTACCACCAAGCTTGTCTTTGATTTTTCGATCTCTTCCTCTTTACTTTACTTGGCTTAAAATTTTTAGCCTATACTCAGGAATGATATGAATGTGGATTAATTTTCATTAACCAATACATGCATGCAAGTAGAGGAATCATTGCAAAGCAAAATTGCAACTCACTTACCTTCTACTTCTTGCTTCTAGCCATGGAGATGGGAGAGTGATTGAAGAAATATTGATGTTTGAGTCGCCTCATAGTCCAAATCATAACCCATGGACTTGGCAGAGGTTTTGGAGATGGATTTGGGGGGCATGGTGAGGTTACGGCTCGAGTTAGGGGTCGGGTTTTTGAAATAGACCTGAGAGAAGACTCGAGTTAAATGAGAAGTAAAAACCTGAAGTCGAGAACAAAGATTTAAATAGCAAGTTATAAACTCAAGTTTCAACCTATTGACTTGAGCCAAAAAAAAAACTTCTAAGAATTACTTATTGTCAGCCTTCATGTGACTCAAGTTTGGAACTTCTTCGCTCAAGCCAAATAGGCTTCTCAAAATGACTATTTGTCAACCTTCGCGTGACTCGAGTTTTGCACTTCATGGCTTGAGTCTCCCATATTTTTTAAAGTTAAACAAAGACTTTTAGAACCGATCATTTATAAAATAGTCGGTTATTAAGTGTTTCCCATATTTTTTTAAAGTAAACCAAGAATTTTAGGACCAGACATTTATAAAATAGTCGGTCCTAAAAGTCTCCCATACATTTAGCACTAGACATTTACAAATTGATAATCAGCTTATTTACAACATCATATCCTAAAGGTTTAAGCACTAACACCATGCAATAAATTTAGCAACAACAAATGGAAAGCATCAATTGGTTGGAAATAAATAAACAAATTTATTAATTATTGGCCATTAAATGTACATATATATTTGTACAATTGTTTATTTACAGAAGATGGTTGTTGCTACAGCATATATTAGAAAATTAATTCAGGACTTTGCAAGTTCCTCACACAGATATTCACAAATCACTTGGCGTAACCGCTCAATATCACCACGAAGAAAGGGGTCAGCACAAGCTTACGCTAAGGCGACGGCGGACACCCCAACTCCCGTTTGCGATGTGACATTCAATAACATCAATATCCACATTGGAGATCCAAATTGACATGTATTCACATATGTTCATTTTCATGCCCTTTTTGTTCTTTGTTTCATCTTTAAGCCTCTTCTTCTATGTTAAGTCAGAGGAATTAAAGGGGATGGCTTAAATGTTGGGAACAATCACATTGAATTCATTAAGACACATTAACACAAGTGAGGCCAAGCATAGAAGATAACGAATAGGAGACTCAACAACATTGTCGATGACAGGAAGCAGAAGGAGAGTAGCACTTCTTAGACGATGTGGTGGAGAGATATAGTATGATGGTTCGGCGAGGATATGTGACTGCTATGACTTCATGGACGGAGCTTAACCCAAGGAGGAGATTTTACGCTTGCCAAAATTATCAACAAGTAAGGGTTTATTTCTAATATAGGAAGGAAGTGATTTGTTAGATATGGGTTTATTTCTTATTTTTTTATCTTTTGAGATCGATTTATTAAATTTGGGTAAAATTTTAAGGAGGGTTTGTGGGTTTTCAAATGGCATGATGATGAATTGGGTGTAAGGGCGACACAGAGGTGACCAACAAGTTGCTTGGCCATGTGGATAGATTGTATGATGACAATATGAGCCAAATTAAAGAAGAAATGAGAACAAAGAAAGTGGTAGTATAGACTCTAAGATTGATGGAATATATATGGGAATGAAGAAGACAAATTGCAGACTATGTGTCACATATTGTGCACTGGTTCTGACTTGGGTTGCTTTTTTTTTTTGCCATTTTAGCTTTAGGGGGTCGTAGCATTTAGTGCATTGCAGGGACCTTATGTGTTTTTTGGTTGCTTTGTTGATTTCAATTTGTCTTGAATGGAATGTCTGTAGGGTTAAATGTAAGGTTTTATGTTAGATCAATATGGTTGGAACGGTGATGCTTGTTGTAATAAAAGATGAAGTTTATGGTATTATATTCTTTAATGGCAATCTTTTGTAAACATCTAGAATTGAAGCTAATGGATATAATGTGAAATTATTTGGGGGGGGGGGGGGGAATTCTTAACCATGTTGCACAATCATGGATTGAAATATAATGAAGACAAATTAACATAAGTGCTGACAAATAAAGACTCACAAAAGCTTATAAAGACAAATTAACAAACTCAATTAGGCTTTCATATGCTTCCTGTTGTTTGTTTTAGAAAAGAGTATAAAAAGACTCACAAATAAAGAGTCACAAAAGTAATTACAAAGAAAGTGGTTAAAGACAAGAAATGAGAAATTGTAATTGAAGATAAATTAAACAAGTTGCATTGTTTGATACATGAGCTCGTAGTAATAAACAAAACTAGTCTGAAACAAGCTGACCAATTCCTTAATGTGCCACTTGTACAAAACATGGTGGCTGTCTTTAGATGACAAAAACAAATTGACGTCCTAAATACATATTAATGAATAGCCACTTGTATGAAATATGACAATTATTATTCTTGGCAACAAAACAAATTTGAGGTCCAATTATAATTTAACATTCCCTTCCCCTTCCTCTTGTTTTTGGGAATTTATTTCTACTTGTTAAAGAAGTCAATATGTTGCCTCTGTGCTACCACACGTGATGTGGTCATAGTTGGTTCCCCTCTCCACATGAGGCCTGGAGGATTAAAGGGCTAGTTAGAAGATTCTAAAGCACTCATCCTTCTCCTTGAATTTGCACCTTCCTAGTACTAGTATTACTTGAACTACTAGACATGGTCTTCCTTTTCCTAGGCTCCCTCTCATTTGGTATGGGAAACCTAATCTCTGTATCTGAATGTTTCTGCATGTAATCCTCACGTATACCCTCATTGTCACCTCATTCCAGGCTACAAGACATAAAAAGAAATACTAACATAAGTTGTCGTACACATTTGGAATAAAGTAGCAAACAAAGTAACTTAATTCATTATACAAAGTACACCTGATGACTTTCTAATTTTAATATATTTGAGGTATATTTTGATATATTTAGGAAGTCATTAATATTAAATTAAAGAGATTTTCTTAAGATTTTAAGAGAAATCAAATTGGATACATCATTTGTGGCTTTCAATTTAAAATAAAAGTTTTTGAGTTTAGGAAATAAATAATAGTAATGAGAAGTTTTCCAAACAAAATAAAAAAAAAAAAAAAGAAATCAAAATTTTATTATTATTATTATTATTTTATTACTATATAATTCCCTTTTGAATATCTCCAGCATATGCCATAGCCACGGTTTGGATTGGATTAAAAATGGGGCCTACCAATTGATTAATGAAATTGGATCAGGAAGCATTATTGTCTTTTACGGGTTGAATGCTTGGGACCATTTGACTATTGAATGGGAATTGGGCCCACCAATTAAATGGGAATGAATTAAAGATGCAGATGGTGACCTAAAAGAAGGGGCGGAGGAAGCAATAAATAGGGCAATTATTCAAGAAGGAAGGCGGAGACGGAAGTCTTGCGGCAATTAAGAAAGGAAGAGGCTTCACACGGCTGGGCAATAGAGACGCACAAAAAGACTAACGGCGGACCAGGAGCAACACAAGAACGCACAGGAAAAGAAAGAAGAGGAAGACGTGACAGCTACAGGGAACAGAAAGGCAGACGGCTGGAGAGGCAGAGACGAATTGGAAGAGTTGGATTGAATAATTATTCAAGGAGAGGCTGTGGTTGTTCTTGCTCCTATTCTTGGTTTTGTTATCTCCCTTGACTAGTTTGATTCCAATTCTTATTATTTACCCGTATGTCTTTGAATCTGAATTGTGAATTTACTGTGATTTGGATTGAAGCCATGTCTGGCTAATTTTATTTTGCAACTTAGAGACCTATGAACTTATTAATGGATTAGGATTTATTTCTCATCGTTTAATTATGATTAATATTGACTTTGGTTGCTTAAATCTTGGTTAGTTTTACTATTTATTGACTGGCCATCTTTAAATAGGATTTTAAGAATTAGGATTTACCTTGGCAAAGGGAATTTTAATTAAGCTCTAGATTAAGCAATATGGGATTAAATTATAATTTAATTTGCGATTAGGATAGGAATATACCTAATAGCCCCATATAGTTGTAGAAGAGTGTGTCCGGATTAAATTGCCTCTAGAGTAAATTTGTTAGGCATAACAGTTTTTACTTAAGAGAGGGTTGTAAGTGGACCGGAAGGCACTTATAACTATTATACTCGAGATTGACAAAATTAATATTAAGATTAATTAAATTGGTGAAATAAATGTTTATGAAATTAATAAGGGTTTAGTACCTCTAGGTTGCCCGTTTGATTATTGCGTAGATTATTTGTTTGAATTTGACTTTATTTTCTTAGTTAAATTAAACTTGATTACTCGACTTAAACGAAAAGTGCAAGATTAATTATTAACTGAACTAGTGGGTACTAAGTCCTCGTGGGAACGATACTTTACTCATCTTTATTACTTGATACGGCCCGTACACTTGCGGAGTTATAGGCTTTGAAATTTTGCCTTATCAACACCAGTGTTGAAGTTAAATCGAACTCCCTTTCCACTCTCAACCCGACTCTTATAAAAAGTTCTTCCTCCATTTGGCCTTAATTGCACCTGAAATTGTTGAGGGATCACTTGAGATGATTGTGCATCACTGTCCATATCTATTGGTGTTGAATTGGTTGTTGTTTGCCACTACAATGAAGTAATAATGCATCAATATTGCAAAGCACATTGATTAAAAATGATGAAAATACGCATAAAACTCACATTTTTACACATAGCCTTGTTGTGACTCTCTTGACAACGTATTGTGTATGTACCATTAGATCCTTTTTTTTGTTAACTTCACAGGTGGATTTAGAGGCAAGTCGATAATGGTACACCATTGTCTTTTTTAGTTAGTTTTTTTTTCCATCCACTTCCTAACTTGTTCCTCTAATCACACCCTCGTCTTTAGTGGTCTCTGTAACATCTCAAATTTTGAATTTTAGGAATTAAGAATTAATCATGAAAATTAATTATGAAATTTAGCCTAATAATAATTATAAAGTGAATTATTGGAATTTAAGGCATTATGTTTCATAAATTAAAGGCAATTTAGTTGAGAATAATTAATGGCCAGAATATGTTGGAAATAATAATTTATGGCCTAAAATAATTATTGGATATTAATGTCTAATTTCCATGAATTGTTGGGGATTTTGAATTAGAAAATTAGATGGAGCTAATTCATAAATCTTAGGAAAATAATAAATTCCAAATAAGGAATAATTAAGCCTAAAAATTATGGAAAATTAAGGCACAATATCAGGCCACAAAAGAAGGAGTATATATATATCATTATGCTTCAGCCTATTCATTATTCATAAACCACAACCCAATTGCCTATTTTATTCCCCTGGCACAACACGTAAAGGCCCATCAAGAAGGGAGCATAGGTATATACATGCATGGATCAAAATGGGTCCTCTTATAAGGACGCAGAAACAGCCCCATGTAAGGAATCAAAGAATTAATGAAGAGACTTCATCCAGCCCACATCCAAAACATCTTCAGCCACGTGAGAAACAGGAAAATAACAGTAATAAAACACCATTCACCTAAAGCAAAATCAGATCATGATCAGCCAAAGATCATGCAACACGCAAGCCCAAAACATGATCCAATACCCATAATCCAGTGACCATCATCTGTCAAACCAAAATACAATATATACATCAGCTAAGATCCATTCAGCTCCAACTCGACGAGAAAGAGGCAGTAGCAGTTTCAGTTATTTCATTTGAATCACGTAAGAACAAGAACATTCAGCCATGAATTTCCAGCCTCGCCGAAACACTGAAACAATTAATAATGATCATCTTTGCCAACACGCCATGGACCAGAGAAAGGATACAGATGATCAGCCCATGCACACAAAGCCCAAACCTATTATCTTGTATCCTCTAATCAGTCAAACCGAAAACAAACAGCAGAAAATCACGCCATTCAGCGCCTGTAACGGAAAGCAGAAAAACAGGTTATGTAACAGCAGCTAAAAACGTCGAAATACAGATCCAGTGGCAGTGAAAGATCATCCCAAAAATCCTCAGACCATTCCTCTTGAGCTCCGTGTCTGTTAACCGTAGGACTAAGCGCATGGACTGATGGTTTAAGCTTGAACGCTGAGCTTCTATTTAATGGTTTGCTGCTGTTGTTTCTCTGTCTTTAGCCTCAAAACAGAGGAAAAAGAGAGAGGGAGAAGAGAGAGTGAGGGAGAGACCGAGAGTGAAGGGTGTGGGAGAGCAAGAGTGGTTCAGCGTCTTCTCTGTTTCTGTTGACGGAAAACAGAGCAAAGAAACCAGTCCCCTAGTCTCCTTGTTCGGCCGGAATAGTGAAGGTAAGTCCTAAGACTTGTCTTTCTCAAGGTTCCATCATTTCTACCGATGGTTTAAGAAGAATGAACACAAAGTAAATCAAGCTTAAACTACTGAAAACTAAAACTGAAAATGACTATCATCGTTTGCTGTTAGATAAAAGGAAAAGGAAGAGAAAAACGTTGAACCAATGTATATAGCTTACTGTCGATATTTTTCTCTGTGTTTGGGGTCTGTTTTTGCTGAAAAGATAGAATGAAAACTGAAAGCATAAAAGAAGAATTTAAAGGGATGTGTATATGTGTATCGGGTCTGTGTGTGTTTAATTATCATTGTTCTTCTTAGGTGTTTAGCTATCATTTCTCACGGCTGGACCATGTCATTTTGTTGCTCAAAACCTTGCTGTGTATGTAATGCCTGAAAGAAGTCTTTTTTTAAAATGAAGAGCTAGTATCATCGCTTGTAAAGAACCTAATGAATATCATGTGAATGAAGCTCTGTGCGTATCATCGTGTGCATGCCATAGGAAAGGAAGAGTAGCTGTTTGGGAATTTCTTTTACAAACTTATATATGTATATAGCCAACGTGTTTCAGGAAAAAAGAAAGGGAAAAAAAAATGCTGTAAGAAATGTATATGCATCTGTGGCCTATGTATGTTGCATGCCGTAAGTTTTTATTTTTAAATAGGAAACACTGCTGGTTTATTCTACCAGTATGTGTTAGCAATTTTTGGAGTTTAATGTCAACTTATTAAAACAAAAGAAAGGAAGTATGTAGGGAGTATAAAGGAGTGCGTATGTGGCTGCATAAAAAAATGAGGAAAAAGTAAGTTTTTCAAAATCATATATGTGTGTGTGTGTGTCTTGCTGACATGTTTTGGAAGAAGCATTTTACTATACATATATTGTTACCTATTTTATATGTTATTGTTATCATTATTATAAATTATAATTTGTATTTTAATAAAAGCATATTTATTAAGGAGATAAATTATGTGTTAAATTCTAATTTAATATTTATAACTTTCATTTTATGGTAATTATATTTATTAGACATAAGGAATTAATGTCTACAATTATGTGTGATGCATCAAGGTATTATTCTGTATAATATTAGTATTGATCAAGGTTTTAAAAGAAAACCATGAGAAACATTAAAATGATTATTGTGTGACTAAGTTATAATAATGGTGAATAAATAGTATTATAATAAATAATTTTGTTACTAGGAAAAGGGAGTAACTAATAAAGGAATTATTATTAAAATTAGTATAATTATGTTTTGTAGGTTTTTTTTAAGAGTTATTAATGAATAGAAAATTGATTGTGATAGATTGATTTGTGGAGTGTGTTGAGCTATTGGATTAGGAGCAGCGTGGTAATAAATAACTTGGGCGAGAGGTAACCACTTTCCACTTATTACGTGTATTTGATATGTTGTTGTGAGTATGTTGTGAAATAATTATGCACATTTTTATGAAAATGCCTTGTGCAACTTTATGATTTGAATTGTGGAAATCTTAGAAAAATTCCCGTTGAGCTATTAAATGTGAAAATTTTCAATGATGATTAATTTGGGAATGGATGGAGAAAGTTATTCCATCAGGTGGTGAGGCCTTTATTGGTGCACAATGGTTGACTTACTAGTGTCCCACCAGAGTGATGAGAACTTGTCCACCAAAGTGATGGACTTACGACATCTCATTAGGGTAAAGTGGGGAAAAGACCCATGGTCTAGGGCAGGTGCTTTGAGGATTTTGGTCGGTCCTTATCACTTGACCAGTGAGCTTTTGGAGTAACCAATAACATGGGTGTGACTTAGCCTATGGGTCTAATCGGAGTAAATAAGACAGTTTCGGTTGGATTGATGGGAGGTATTCTGGGAATTAAATTCAAAAAGATTTGAGACACCCATTATGATACTTAATAATGATGTGATATTATATAAAGAAAATGTTGATGAATTGTTTATTTTGGATTGAATTGTTTTATTTCACTTGACACCTTTCTAACATATATTGATATACGTAATGAGCTGGACTGATGGTTACAAAATTTTTCCAGGTTACAATATCTGCCCAGGTCCTTCCTGTAACACCCCGATTCCAACACCAAAAACTTATCAAAATATTTGAAATATATTCAGCAAGGTTGATTATCATTCAAATCAAATAATTTAAAACGTAGTTCATAACATAAAGTACAAATTTCGGAAAAATAACTTAAAGATAAACACAAGCGGAAGTCCTAGAGTCTTAGCAAATATAAATAACATAACTTATACAACAGGAGTACAGAAGAGCTTTCTGAGCTCACTCCATTGGTGCCTCCCCTTGTACTCTATTAGGATAATCACCTGAAAAATGTTAATGTGGGATGAGATTTTCATGTCTCAGTAACTACTGAAATTTTCTACCATACACAAGTAAATTATATATGATAAAAAATAGGAACTAATTATAAATAATTTTAATATGTGTGTGTGTGTGTGTGTGTACACATAAAATCTTTCATACAAAAACTTTTACTGTATATAAGTGTGTATCAACATTTTGTAAATCTGTAATCCATGAAAAATAATGCAATATGCAGCCCCCCTTATATCTCCTTCCAACCTTATACCGCTGACTGGAGCCATAGGCTAACACATGGTCCAACAGAAACATATCATTTAACTGAGATGTCCCAAGCTCACCAAAACTTAAGTTACACCCAGTCAAAGGTATAGAGCTTAAGCCTGGACTATGACTCCCCTCCTTAATCACAACTCAGGAGGTGTCACGTGTCCCACAACTCCAATGCAATCCCGGCCAGAGAATAACATGGAAGAAGGGGCCCTGACAAGTACCATCCACTGTGCACCAAGTGATGGTGTTAAAACAGTATCATACAAAACTCAATCCCTTCACATACAGCCGCCATGATAAACATTTCTATAAAAAAAAATATTAAATCAACATCGTTTGTTATTTCATCGGGTCAAACAATCATTTTGAAATCTGGGACGTAAATATTAAATCACTATTCAAAAATACGTACACGTACAAATAGTAAATCATTGTTCAAAAATACGTATAAGTCACTACGCAAATAGTAAATCACTATTCAGATCCAAAACTGTAATATATGCAGGTACAAATTCGTAAATTATTCGAGAACATAACCGTAATTTATTCGGGAACAAATCCGTAATTTCGACATTTTATTATAAAAAATTATAACACATTCACATATAAATCAGTCCATAAAAATAAATAATTAATAATCATACACAATTCACAAGTGTATGAAAGAATATTCAAAGTTACCTGTTTTCTCCTAGCTTATAGACTTCAATTCTCTCGATGAGATTTTTCTACCACCCCAGATAATCTTCACAACACTATCTCTCTCTCTTACACTCTCATAAGGCTGAACAGTAGAAGTATGTGTTTGTGTGGTAGAAGAGAAGTGGTGAGGTATTTATAGAATTTTTCGGTCTCAACTACCTTCCAAATTTCACATGTCTATCTACCACTCATCTACCATAAACATGTTTATCTACTTATCCATCTACCACACATAAGTTCATCTACCATCTAACTACCAAACACATGTATATCTATCGTCTAACTACCCTATACTTATCTACCGATCAATTTAACTACCAAACACATGTATATCTACCATCTAACTACCATGTACTTATCTACAGATCAAATATCACATTCGTATCTACCACACAATCATCTACCATTCAAGTATATTTATTTTTTAAAAAAAAAAATTATATATATATATATATATATATAAGAAAGTTTACTCATGATAATTTCATGGAAAATTTTATTTACTATAAATTAATTTCTCCTAAAAAAATTCAGGATGTTACACTTCCGGGAAGACTACAAAAGCCTAGTCTACTTTGATCAAGTAGGGATTCTGTTTGTTTTTGTGTATGAATTGTTAAATATATATTGCTACACATTAGGGCTTATCATGCATACTCTGACATACTTTGTGATGTTTTAATTTCCGCTCAAGATCTTATTATATGATTACTCTGATTAACTTTGATTAATAGAGGGTTATTTAGTTAGTTAAACAACGGTTGTTTTAGTCTCCTTGGTATTTTACTTAAAGATGGTGGTTTTATTGGTTGAAATCTTCTAATTTCCCAAAAATTCTTTCCTTTAACCAGCTAAAACTTAGTTCTATAACTACATATACATATACATATATATATATATATATATATATATATATATATATATATATATATGGTTGAATATATATATATATATGGTTGAATCTTGATCTTTGAGTCACATGATCTATGTTAGCATGACGTAAAGAACAAATAACATGTTGGCATGGGATTCTGGTTAAATCTCAAGCCCAACAAGTACATCTCTTGTTAGTTATGAATATAGTGTGCCTATCATCCCGTTCAATCACCTCATAACCATCATCACCATTGAAAACCAGATTACAACACATAGACAATTTCTGATTATCCTCAAGCAGTGATACACTCTTTGGGCTAAAGTTTCCTCTCCATTTAGTTGCATTTCTTTCACTCTCAACCTACTTACTCATCAATTTGAATCCGATTCCTTCAAGCATCCTAATTATAGGGAGATATCTATATTCATCCACCCATGCATTAAAACTCTCACTTATGTTGTTATCAACCATCCAAGATAAACATTGAGTGCTAAAGTTTGCTCTTACCTAACACTTTAGAGGATATGTTACTGAATCTTCAGCTGCTTGTTGATTTATGTCTCCTAATTAAGGTTGTCCTTGAATTTCCTTGGGCGTGTACTCCATGCACAAATGAAAAACAGTTTCTTCAAAACCCTTCCTCTCCATTTCTTGCTCCAATTTGCATATATATGCCTAGCACACAGTCCATGCTCAACCCTTAGTAGCACTTCTGAGACTACCACCATCAACCGATGTGTGAAAACACCAAAAATTAGCTATTTCAATTCATGAACAAATCGTAAAATGAGCAATCATTATTCATTAACACTAAACCTTTTGCATGTCTAACATAATAGTCACCAGATATCCATCTTCTAATTCCAAATATTTCTTCAACCACTTTAGAACCACCTCCAATTAACAGTGTTCTCTTTCTGAGTACTTCCAATAGCTACAAGGTATAGATAATCATTTGGATTAAGCCCGATTGTAGTGAGCATTATGTCGTGTGTATGTCCTTTAAGAAAGGTCCCATCAACACTAATGATGGGCCTACATCCTGCTTTCCATTTGGTTTGTATTAAAAAAAAAAATCAAACAACAACATATTCAATTCACATAATAAAGCAAAGGTACTTGATCATAATATCATAATGATTCACATAATAAAACAATAACATGATATCAAAAAATAATAGATCTAACAATAACATCTTTGAATCATGAATTAAACAGAGTTCCTATGGTAACATATATATAAAATACTCATAAAGTTCTATAGCAGAATCCAATTATAGCAACCTTCGCAATAATTAAGGATCGGTTTTATAGCATAACAAATTTTAAAAGACTCACAAACTTTTGGTTAAATCCTACAATAACATATATTAAAAGGACTCATAAAGTCTTATAGCATAAAAGATTTTCACCTTTGTAGTATTAAAGCAAAGAAACATTTGGCTAAACACTCTTTTGCCATTTTCAAGGCCTCTTTACTTAGTTCAACATATGCATCTGAGCTAGGATTACAGTTACTCAATTCATTTGCATATGCCTCAAGATTCTTCAACACGTCATTATAATTCCCCTCCATATGCTCCATGATTACTTTTTTAGCTCTTTTATAGTTCAATTTGCCCACACTGAATATCAACTCTTCTTCACAATCCTTCTTAATGTCTACTACTTTGTACTTTGGTCTCCCTTGCACCTTCTTCTTGAAGTATTGAACAAGCCACTTAATTGATGCTCTAGGTTTCTTAGAAACCCTAGAGCATTCATGTTCCAACTTCACTCTCTTCACCACCAAACTTGAGTTTGACCCATATTTAGATGCATAGAAAACAAATGGGCTCCCTTTTTGACAAACTGTCTTAACTTTCCAAGGCTTACTTTTAATGATCTTCAACTTCACACCAACATTTATTACATACTTATCTATAACATCTTTGAACTCCTTCTTATTTGTAAATAATTAGCCCAACATGAAAAAGGGATTCCCTTCACTCCCATTTAGCTCTTCTTGGACTCTTGATTCTGTCAATGGCCCATGATTGTCAATAAGGCCAAATTCATCCACATCATCCCCCTCTTCAAATTCATTTTCACCATCATTGTCATCTACATTAAACTTTTTCTCTACTTCAATAACACTATCATCACTGTTATCACTACCATCACTGTCTGAGTCACTACTATGAACCTCATCATCCTCATCATCACCAACACTCAACCCATCATTCTTGCCATTTCCATGTCCCACTTGAATCAAGACCCCTTCACCCTCCATTGACCCACCATTCATACCACAATTGATTTCCCCATTCTTATCTCTAATATATACCTCATTATCGAACTCTAATACTAACCCACCATTCAAACCACAATTGGGACCACCCTTCATATTTGATGCCATTAAACAATTACCCTTAATCAAAAAACCAAACAGTACACGACACAAAATCAAACAAAGGGTGATTTCGCTATTTCACTAGTACGTCAAGAAAAATATTGATCGAATTGCATACATACACGACTTGTACACATGCTAGTAGATTCCATACCTGTTTTTGAGAAGGAATCTATAGTATTTGACAGTTGTACCTGACTTAGACCTCACATGCCACCACTTTTTTGCCTTACCTCTAACCTTCTGATTTTCTCTCTCGTGACAGTTTCTCTTTGGTCTATGGCAATTGCTTTCGCGATGAATTTCCCTTTTCACTTTTGAGCTCTGACTTTGGTTGTGAATTAGGGCTTTCTCAAGGCCCTGATCTTTTAATCCCACCTTGCCACATCATTTTCCTTCTTAGCACCACGTCCCCATTTTTAACCCCATGTTGCACACCATCATCATAGTCTCCATGCCAACATGTGCACTGAACAATCAATGTTATGTGTCCATTGCCACATTGCCACGAGGTAAAAATGCTCCATTTTGGTTAGTTCTAGGGCAGAACACTCCTTGAAAAAATTTCAAACACTCAATACTCCTTAGTGGTTACTTCGAGGGCAAAAATGGTCCTATTCCCATTTTCATCATAAAAATGTAACAAAACAATAAGTTTTTGAAAATGTAATATTTTCAGTGCATAATATCTCACTTCTAAAAAAATATATAATCTCTGCCCTAAATATCAGAATTAGTTATTATGTGCTGTTCTCTGATTCTGATAAAAGCTTCACCACAAAGGAGGCTTTTGAACTTCTTGTTGGAACTCATCATTTTCCATTTCATCCTATGTACTAGTAGAAGTCAATTTGAAAATAAAAGGGCCTTGATCGTGTCCACATGTTCCTTGGGTGTCTTACTCATGAAAGACTAGCTACTAATAATATTCATCAAACACTATTCTAATAATTGTGCTGGCATTATTAGTGCAAAATTTCAAGGGAGAATTATCTAGATGTCTCAAGAGATTTAACAACCAAAAAAAAAATCTCAATTACAAGTTAGTGGCATAACGTTATTGTTATTTTCTGTACTAATACTTTTCATTTCATGTTCTTTAGTTTTTATCGAACTTTTGGGTGATTAAATCCCTTCCTTTAGACTTTATAGTGATTTCCTCAAAATCCCATTGAAAATCCCCCTTCATGTGATTAGGACTTGTATCCATGCTCTTAAAGTTTGAGATTATTTCTTGCTTGACCTTGAGGCTAGACATTCTTTCTTTAATGTCTCCATAACCGACTGCATGTTAAAAAATTTTAACTTCCATTTCGGTAAGCATCAAATATGTTCCAAGGAAACTTCTATAGGGCTATGCTACTTGGCAATTTTGGACATCTAGGAATAAAAAGGTATTTGATGTATAATTCTTTTCAATGCCTTCTCATCACTTCCTTTATTCTTAGGAATGTTAAACTAATATAGTACCCACTCACTCTATATTAAAGTCCCACCTTCAATTTGTTACTCTGAACTGGCTCACTCTCCACTCCCAAATAGATTAAATTTAATACAAATGGTTCTTCAAATTTGAAAGATGAGGTTGTTGCTTGTGGTGGGTCATTTAGAGACCTTGATGTTCTTATGTATATACGCCTTCTCTCGTTTATCTTCTTTAGATTGCTTGGTCCAAATTAAGGTTTTAGGAAACTCATTAATTGATTCCAATGCATTGGATAAATTCTACCACGAATCAAAAGTCAGTCAAGTTCAGTTTTCAATTAAATCCTTCACCAGAGGAAGTGATATTGTTCTTAGGATATTTGTTTCAGATACATTTTTAGAGTACATAATGTTCCCGCTAACAGTTTTCATTGAATTTACTGATGTTCTCATAATATAAGGGATCTTATTCATATTGATATACTTGGGATCAATTTACACATGTTTTCTTAATTTAATTTATGGTGTTCTCAGTTTCTCACCCTAGTTTCCATTAAAAAAAGATAAAACCAATCCTATTTTGATCTATTTCTTAGCCAAATGATGTGGAGACATTAAAAATCCTATAAAAATTTATATTATAATCTGATGTATTTTAAGAAAATAAAACTTAACAAATAATCTAAATCTACCATACCCTGGTCGCTATCACGTGGTGGTCGCTGTGTTTCACAATAATCCCCCCCCCCCTCAAAAAAAAAAAAAAAAACATCACATTCTTGTTTACTATACGAGGTAATGAAATATTCTTAAGTATTAATACAACGGCTATTTGCACCGCTTTTGCTGTGAGTAATCATAACTTTGTGTAATTTGTATTTTAAAATTTTAGTCAATTCCATTCATGTCGCATGGCCCTAAATTTTAGGATTGAGATTCTCTCGGTTCTTATCGAAAAAATAATGATATCTATTTAATTTTTTAACAGTTTAAAATTTTCATAGAAAATAAAAAATATTCTACATATTTATATAAATTTTAAAAGTAATAAATTTAGCACGATTCATATGTATGTCATGATCACCAGTATCATTAGGTTTTAATTTCATAGGGATAATATTCTCAAAAATAATAATAATAAACTACGTACCTAAAATAATTGGATGATTAAGTTTTATTACCAAAAAAAAAATATTTTATATCACGTCATAAAAATTTCATAAATAATTTTATGTGAGGGTTAAAGTGCATTTAACACCTTGAAGAATTTCATCATGTGCATCTAGCACTCCGAAATATATTTTTCAGGGGCAACCATCACCCTAAAATGCTTTTTATGTTATTTTATACTTAACAATTTAGATCATTTAGGGTATTATATACACTTAAAAAATACTTTAGGATATTAGATGCATCCAAAAAATAGTTTATAGTATTAGACGCAGATGAAAAATATTTTAGGATGCTAAATGCACAAAAAAATTACATCATGTTATGGATGCACCATAAAATACTTTTAAGAACTAGAAGCTAAAAAAAATACTTCAAGTACTAGATATAGATTTAACCCTTTTCAAATAATGCCCATATGAAGTGTGATAATATTGGTATGACATATAAATGATATGACTTACTATTTGAAGTTTCATAAATACCATATATATAACATAGAAAAACTGTATTATCAAGATACTTTTTTTATATGGAAAATTTTATTTTAAATATCACTTGAATTTGTAAAACCTTCATAAACCTACTGAAGTTATTAAAAGATTGAGAAGACATATAAGACAATAAGGGATATGCATCACATTCGAGTGAATTTATCTTTTTTCCATTAGTTTTTAAATTAAAAAAAGAAAAAAAGGAAATATGATCTTGCCGAAGGGCCACCATGGCCAACCATTCGGATGGCCTACAACTACTAGTGGCTTAGGCTCTAGCAACTGACAGCCTAAGATCCAACGAGGGTTTATTTTTTTGGGGTGGGGTTGAATTTGTTTTTTTAAAAAAAAAAAAAGATTCAATGAAAGTGAGAAGATGAGATTCGAACCTACCCTACCTTCATGGGGGTTCCTTTGATATATATATGCATTAAGAAATATATATATTCTTCTTAACATTTTTTTATATCAAGAAACACTCTTGTAAGTCCCAATACTGAACTTGTAAATCCCAATAATGAACTTATTATTCTCCTTACAATTGTTTTATCATAGTGCTCAGATTCCCCCCCCCCAAACACACACACACGTGTGTTATATAATATATAAATATAAATATGATATATTATATGGATATATATAAAATGAGATTCACAAGACTGAACAAAATTTGAGCACTTTGAATAAAATTTATAATGGGAATAAAAAGTTCATTAATGAGATTTACAAGTTCGGTAATGGTAATTACCAACTCGTTAATGGTATTTTACAAGTTCCGTAATGATAATTACCAGTGCTTTCATCACATTTTTTATAATTGTCTCTCATGAAATAACAAATAAGGGTTATTTATAACAAATCTTGTAATGGTAATTATCAATTCGTTAATGGTATTTACAAGTCCTGTAATGGTAATTATCAGTACTTTCATCAGGTTTTTCACAAGTGTCTCTTCAAATTTTAATTGCAATGATCATAAGTCAAATTGTAGTTATAGATATTCAATCAATAAAGAACAATTATAGTCACAGACATAATCCAATTATTGTTAATGGTATTTTTAACGCGCACGTGCGCGCACATATATATATGGTTTATCGTTTGTCATATCACTTGACATAAGGTTTTGTCAAGTCACCTCAAAGCTATGTCGTTTTGGGAGTTAAACGAATTAATTAAGGTGTTTTGGTAAAATTCAATAATAAATACCAAAATACCCTTCATTAATTCCCCTAACTCCTAAAACGATGTAGTTTTGATGTGACTTGACAAAACCTTATGTCAAGTGACAAGTGACCTGACAAAGGATAAACCATATATATATATATATAATGAAATTCACAAGATTAAACAAAATCTAAGCACTATGTCATTGATGAGATTTACAAGTTCAGTAATAGGATTTTCAAAAGTGTTTCTTGATAGAAAAAATGTTAAAAAGAATATATATATTTCTTAATACACATATATATTAAAGGCCCTATGAAGGGAGTGTGGGTTCGAACCCCACCTTCTCACTTTCATTGAATCTTTAAAAAAAAAAAAAGATTTAGCCCCACCCAAAAACAAAAAAACCCTCATCGGATCTTAGGTCATCGGCAGTTGCAAGTTGTCCGGCTGTCGACTTCAATGGCCCTCCGGCAAGGATCGTATTCCTTTTTATTTATTTATTTAAAAACTAAGGATAAAATAGTAAATTCACCCGAATTTACGTATCCCTCATATCTTCTCAGTCTTTTAACAAATTCAATAGGCTTATAAAGATTTTACAAATTCAAGCGGTATTTTAAATAGAATTTTCCCTTCTTTATATGTGTAATTCTGCCTGTGGGTCAAAAATCAAAATACTTTAAACTCCATAAATTGGAGTACCGGCGACTGACTACTTTCTGGTCAAAATAAAATCCATAAATACTTTGACCATAAAATGTTCTATAAATACAAGTGTGCAGGGAAGCTGTGGGTCCATCCCTGAAACTTTATGATCTCATGTATAAATTAATTCATATCAATGAACATGTATCAATGAAAATAGCTTTAAAGACCATCAAATTTGATCTTGAACACAGTCCTTATTAACTACTCCCTCATCCATTTTGAAAACTTTTAAATAATTTATTTATTTCTTTAATCTCATCAAATTAGTAGTTGAGGCTTTTATATTTACCATAAGGTAGTCGTAGTAGGGTTTTCTTAAAAAAAAAAAAAAAAAAAAAAGAGGTGGTAATATTAGATAGAAATTGTAATGCTCAATGGATTCATGTATCACATAAAGTGTTCATTTTTGTTACTCCCTCTTGTACTTATTATAAGGAACCAACTAATAAATATACTTGTTCTTTTTTCTAAGAACTAGTTTGGTTTGAGGGCGGGGGAGGAGGGGGAGAAAACTTTTATCCCCTTCTTTACAAAAAAACCCATGGAAACTTTTTAATATTTCTAAAATATACTCTCAACAAAAAAGAATATTTCCTTCATTAATGACAATTTGGTTAATTTCCTTCTTTCCACACCCTCCCCTCAAACTAAACACATCCTAAGACCCTTGTTTATTTCCAAGAAGCGCTAATTATGTTTTTGTAACATCTCAAAATTTTTGGATTTTTGGGAATTAAAGAAAAAAAAATATGATAAAACAAAATATAATAAAATAAATAAAACAGATAAAATAAATAAATACAAAATTTAACTTTAATTATTTACTATTGGCAAAAATTAAGGCATAATTTTTCCAAAATTCAGGATGAATTATAGTTCATGAATTGGGTCCAATTTAATACCAAAAACCCAAGCCCATATAGTAATCATTTCAGCCCATTTCAACTCTCTCTCTCCCTGCTAGTCAAATTGCAGCAGAAGTAGGTAAAAAGCAAGACCACATGCAACTCCATTCAATTACCCATATCGGCCCATATCCAACAAACTGGTCCAGCCCTCATAATCCCATTCAGCTGAAAATCATCTTCGACCCAACGCCAGGAAAAACACAGAAAAACGGAGTGAGAGCACGGCATATATGTGTTTCAAGCATCTTGAGACAAGTCACCAATTCATGCAGCGCCAAATTCGAATAGAATTCACACTCCGCTGATCAATTATTTTCTCGGAACTCAACCCCACTGTCTCGTGTTTTTAGCTACACCTACTCCCCTTTTCTGCATAAAAACCCTTTTCATTTCAAACCTCCTTTACATACGTTCCCATTCATTCAGTCTAATCAGCTATAAACCCTTCGGCCTTCACGGAAACAGAAGCCCATATGCAGAAAACAAACAGAGAGTCGTGAGAGTGAGCTGAGAAGGAGAGAGACCGAGAGCAGGAAAAGTATGAAGAAAACTGATATGAGAGGCAGAGAATGATAGAAACCGATACATAGAGAGAGAGAGAGAGAGCAAGGCAAAACCGAAACTCATTTGCCCTGTTTCAGCCACCGAAAAACAGAGGAGATTTTAGCGATATTGTGAGTCTCTATCACCATGCTTTTTGTGTTTCTTTAACCGTCATTGGTTACTCGTTTTGCTGTCATGGGTGCTTGTTAGTTTTGATGCATGCTCGGCTACCAAAGATCTGTATGTCATCGTTATGTTCTCTTGCTTTGCGTCGATGTGTGTAGGTTGTTGAGTGTGTGTGTTTCGGTTGTCTCTAGTTGGCTGTCGTCGGTCATTTTGTTGAAAGCATCAGTATAAAAATATGTGTGTGTTTCTTTTTTTTACGGTGTGGGTGTGTACATTCGTGAATATGAGAGGTGAAGCAAAGACGAAGATCAGAGAAATACATGTTGCTGTTGTCATGTGTTGCTGCAAGCGTATGTTGCCGGGTTTGTGTGTGTTAAATATGAGCTTTGTCTTACGTGAAAAGTTCTGGTTTTGGGCTGTCATGAGAGTTTCCCTTCAGTGTGTGTGTGTGCATGTATGTGAAAAAGATGAGAGAAAGAAGCTTTAATAGATAAGATCTATATATGTATTCATGATTCGCTTCCTTGATGCTACTGTTTGTGAGTATGGCTGAGGTTAGGAGGGATTTTTAAATGGTTAAATACATATATTGGCGGGTTCAAAACATGTTGCCTTCATTCCTTTTGTTTTGCTATCGTAGGGACCTTTGTTTTCTTTTCTGGCCGCATGTGTAATTAAGGTATATATATAGGTGTGGGTCTCTGCATGCCGTGAAGGTTCATGAAACCGAAATATATATATACATACATACGTTCTGGGTGTAGTAAGTGTATGAGGCAAAACAAAGAAAAAGAAGGAAAGAAGAGAAAACGCTGAACAAATAATGAAGAGGAAAAGAAAGGATAGATAACAGAGAAGGAAGAAAAGAGGAAATATAAAACGCTGGGCATATTGCGTATATATGAATAGAGAAAAATTTAACGGTTGCATGTGTTCCTGTTATATAAATATATATATTCCTAAAACTTAAAAAGAAAGAGAGTTTGTTATATACATGTATAATAGTTGTGTGTTTGTGTAACGTGTGATTACATTTAAATAAAATGATGCGTAATCCTTACCAATAAGAGTTGGCACAGATGGTAAGGGATTCAGGACTAGGCCCTTGGGTCGTGGGTTTGATCCCCTCTGCCGTCGCTGGGACTTCTTTAGTAGGCGATCTCGTAAGTCCCCAGTAAGTGCTCATAGAGCCCGGGGCCGTGCCCTAACCTTGGTAGGAGACTGGTGTCGAACCCTTCCAAAACTTTCTTATACCAAAAAAAAAAAAAATGATGCGTAATCCTTTATATATATATATATATATATATATATATATATATAAGTTATGGGTTCTATGCATAATGGATAATAAAATAATAATAAATGAGATAAATAAGTAATAATTAATGTTATTAATTATTAAGGCAATTAAAAGTAATGGAATTATAAATTCCTAAGGAAGTTATTAATAAATAATAATGGGATAAATAATAATAATAATGAATATATTATTATTATTATTATTGATGAGAATAAGAAAGAGAATAAATAAGGTTGTTATTTAAATTAGTATATTTTCTTTTTATTACCCGTTATTATTTTGAGTGTGTGGAATGTTAAGAGTGTTATTAATTGTTAGAAAATTCATTCATATAGATTGAATTGTGGAATGTTGAGATCTCAAATTAGGAGTCGTGTAAATTAAATTAGCTTTGGTGACAGGTAACCACTTTTCAACTTATTATATATATTTATATGTTGTTTGTGAGTATTATGTTGAATAATTATGAATAATTTTTATGGAAATTTTCCTTGTGAAACATTATTATTTTGATTTATGAGATTTATGCATTTATTATGATAATTATGGAAAAGTGATAAATTGGGTAGAGATGGAGATTATGTTATTCCACCACGTGGTGAGGCCTCCATTGGTGCATGATGGTTGGCTTACTATTGTCCCACCAGAGTGATGAGAACTTGCCCACCAGAGTGATGGGCTTACGACACTTCACTAGTTTGAAGTGGGGAAAGACCCATGGTCTGGGCCGTATACTTTGAGGATTTTGGCCGGTCCTCATCACATGACCAGTGAGCTTTCGGAGTAACCAGTAACATGGATGTAACTTAGTCTATGGGTCTAGTTAGAGGAAATAAGGTGGTTCGGCTAGCGTGAGGGGTGGTATTTTGGGAATTGTTGTGTAAAGAAATTGAAATAGTTATTCTGTGATACCTCATTTATTACATGAAATAAATAATGTTGAAATGTATTGTTAATATTTTGTTGTATAAAAATTGTTCCACTTGGTACCTCACTAGCACGTATTAATATTGTAATTAGTTGGATTGATGGTTACCACATTTTTCAGGTGAGAGCTCTCGTCCGGGTCCTTCAAGGAAGGCTGTAGAAGCTTAGACTACTTTGCTAAAAGTAGTGTTTCTATCTATTTTAGTTATGTTGGATGACTGTATAATGCCACACTAGGACATATTATGCATATTTTGATATCCTGTGGGATGTTTATTTTAATATTGCAGTTTATTGAATTGATTATCTAACTAAAATATGGTTAATTTATTAAGTATAAGGTAAGACGTTTCAGTTTTTCCATGTAAACCCATAATTAATAAGAATAGTGGGTTAGAATAATAATTATTATAATATTAGAGTTTATTACAATTAGTATAGATAATATTAAAAATTACTTAAATTATAAGATAGTTTTATTGACTCTAATTATTTTTATTAATTCATGAAAATTGTTAGCTTTTTCTTTTTTCAGTCAAAGATGAAAATTGATAGTTTTATGAAAATTGTTAGTCGAAGAGTACTAAATAGGGCAAAAGTACGGAAAAAACCCTTATTAATTAAATAATTACCAAAATGCCACTCTAACAAAAGTATTAACCTATCTGCCCCTTGTAATCGATTACATGCCCAATGTATTCGATAAAATTGAAAAAAAAAAGTTCCAACCCTTTATAATCGATTACGCACTGTAGCGTAATCGATTACATAAAATGTTACACTGTGTAATCGATTACAAACTGAGGCATAATCAATTACATAGTGTAAAATTACATGTAATCGATTACACAAGAGTGCGTAATCGATTACATAAACCCAGAATGCAAAATGGCAGTTACAACGAGATGTAATCGATTACGACACGGGCCGTAATCGATTACATATCACGTTTTCTGTTTTTTAAAAGCCGAAACACCTAATTTTCCCTCATCTCACTTCCTTTAACCGATTAGGGCTCCCCACTCTCCTCCATCTTCATTTTCGGCCAGAAGCCATTGGATCCAAGGTGTGGGTGTTGGAAAAATTGAAGATTTGCTCACATTTGCGTTGATTTCGGTAGGTTTTAAAAACCCATTACGATTTTGACCGTATTTTCTCCGTTTTGCTGAACATATGGTACATGTAATTGATTAGGGTTTGTTTTCTTTGGATATGTAGTGTTTTAATCATTGATTTGAATTGTTGGTTGTTTTTTTGAATAAATGAGAGATTAAATATATGTTTAGGTGCGTTTTGGAAATGGGTAGTGGCTATTTTCATGTGAAACTGAAGCGATTAATGGGGTTGAAGGATGAATTACATGTTATTGTGTGTATGGATGTTGACAGTTATTGATTACCTCTGTTTTGATTGTTGATTGTGCATTTTACGGACAATGACATTGGCTCTATTGATGGATAATGACATTTGCATTGTGATTATGCCATGAATTGTCTGTATTCCATGTTTGTGTCTGTGTTTCATGTTTGTTGATGAATTATGTTGTCTCTTTGTAGATATTTGTTGCCATCATGCCTTCACCCAGATGAGTTCACAGTCAGGCTGAGAGTGAGAGGCGTTCGAAGCAGCGGAGAGAGGGTGATACATCCGGCTCTCAGGCACAGCCGGAAGAACTCCGGTATGGATATCTGCTGGAACATCATGCAGCATCCCACAGAGTATTCGTGGAGAAGTTTGCCTACAGAACTGTGATCAAACCCAAGTCACTGGACATGGCGTTTTTCGTTGATGAGGGATTTGATATAGTCCCATTGTTGGAGGCATCGCACCTGCGTGTCTTGGCGGAGTTCGTCTGTCCCTACTCAGAGGATATGGTTAGGGCCTTCTACCACAACCTCAGCTACATTCACGGAAACCTAAAGTCGCGCGTATGTGGCATTGACATAGTGATGATAGCGCCCATATGGGCCCACATACTGGGGTATGATTTCGATGGGGCGGTCACCATTCTGTATGATCCGGATACCAATGTCAACCTACCTGGATATGACCGAGCTGCCGCCGTCCATGACATCAGGAGGCCATTGGGTCATAGACCTCTTTTCATTGTGGGGCAACTGACTGTGGATGCACAGATCCTCTTCTACGTGCTGACCCATGTTTTGTTCCCTCGGGGCTACAACCATTCCAGGGTGTTGGAGGTTGATATACCGGTCATGTGGGCCATCTATCACGCCCAGCCAGTGAATTGGAGGCACTATATTTGTTGGACGATGCCCAAAGTGAAGCATAAGGACAACGCCACACTCCCATTCGCATATCTTGTACACCATATTTTGACCCATTTTGCTGTCCTGATGAAGAATGAGGACATGGTGGACTAAGGACATTAGAACGCGGTATTCTAGAGGAAACTGTTGATACAAATATAGTGGATCACCTAAATGCCAACCACCTTGCATGTCATCTTCACCATACAACATCTCCGTCTCATCATTACACTACGCCTAATTAATGCTAGAATAGTGCGAGCTTTCGTTCCAAAATGGCTCAATATTAGTCCCAACAGCTGGGCAAATGACTTTTTCGTCAGAACCACTAAATAAGAATTACAAATACATCAACAAATACATATTTACTAACTTACCACTGCTAACTGGGTCAACACAAAGCGGTGAAGGAGATGTTCCCAAGGTACTCAGCTGCACAGTGTTCGTGTCATCATCAAAATTACCCTCGACATTAGTATCTGATGAGTCACCCAGTGGAACCACACTATCAAGTTCTCCCTCCTCGCTATGAATATCCTCCTCTTCCTCACCCTCGTCTTCCCGATCCTCCTCTTCCTCCGTCAATCTCAACTGACTTAATACTTGTAACGGTGCAGATAAACTGATTGCTCTGTTTTCTTGACCATAATATTGTGGAGATCTTGTGTGCATGGGAACAGACGATGCTTCACCGGATTCAACCTCAACGTAAATCTCAATAAAATTTTGTGATTTCCAATTATCAAAGGCATCTATAATGCACTCTACGTCTTCATCATCACACACATCGTTACTAATGTAATATACACTATCAAAACTGACTATAGTCTCCACTTTGGCAATCAACCGATGGATGCAATGGCTGCCATGTAGCCCCAATTTTCGGGAAATCCTTTCTTTCAGCTGGTTGTAAGTAGTGCCCCGATTGATTTTAAGCATTTTCGTTTTTCCTTCGAATTGCACGTCATCGGGCCCTTCAAAATGCCTCCCACTATGGTATAGTATGGCAACGTAGGCGTTAGAACTTGAAGTCATCCTTCACAACAAGAAAATGGCAGCTGCAAAGGGGTGGGGTTCAGATTTCACACAAAAACAAAGGTTGATTAAGTTAAACTACAAAGATTACACAACAATACAACATTCAAAGAGGAGAATGGTCTTACACTTTGATGGGTCGCACAAAAACCAACCAAAACACGAGCAACCAAAGAGCTTTAGGGCAGAAATGGAGAAATGGTCCCGAATGAGCTCAAATTGGCTTTTAAAAAACACATCTGTCCATATGTAATCGATTACGCACTGTAGCGTAATCGATTACGTGTAATTTTACATTATGTAATCGATTACGCTTCAGTGTATAATCGATTACACAGTGTAACATTTTATGTAATCGATTACGCTACAGTGCATAATCGATTACATAGTGTAAAAATTGCAACAAAAAAAAGTTTCAACCCTCTATAATCGATTACATTGGGCATGTAATCGATTACAGGGGCAGATGGGTTAATACTTTTACCAGAGTGACATTTTGATAATTATTTAATTAATAAGAGATTTTTCCGTACTTTTGCCACTAAATAGAGTAATAAAGAGTTATTGCAAAGCCCAAACAGGCCCCACCTTGTTTTTTAGATTATCTCAATTGTCCAACATTATCGTTGAATACTTTAAAAAAAAAAAAAAAAATTGTCGGCGCACGCTCTCTTTCTTTCTTTTTTTTAAAACTATTTGCGCTCTCTTTCTAACGGTTGGAATGAAACTATGCAATTAGCCAGCTTCATGATCTTCCTCCTCCTCTCTTCTCTGTCATATTCAATTTCTGCATTCTCTCATAACTAGAAATCTTCTTATCAGTTAAGACTATGTGTTCAAGAAGGACCCTAGTTCTGTTCTTTCTCTTCTTGTTCTTCTTTCTGAACCCAACAGTGTTGTCGCAAAACCTCACATTCGAATTTTCTTCCTTCACGTCTCTCCGGAACATCACTCTCGTCGGCGATTCCTTTCTCAGGAACGGCATCATCGGCCTCACCAGATTGTCCGACGTGCCCACTTCCAGCGCTGGAGCCGTAATCTACAACAATCCCGTTTCTCTCTTCGACCAACAATCAAACACTTCATCTTCATTCTCAACATCATTCTCTTTCTCCATCACCGATAACCTGAACAATCCTCCTTCCCTTGTGGATGGTTCCTTATCTTTCTTTCTATTTCCTAGCAACCACACCCTTGGGAGTATCGGCGGGTTTGTGGATCCTCTCAATTCCTCCCAATTAACCCGATCCAACTTTGTTGCGGTCAAATTCAACCCTAATGATAATCGAGTTGAGTTGGATCTAAACGGAATTGCTTCAATCAATGCCACCGGGGATACCATCTCACAGGGAATTGATCTTAAGAGTGGGGAATTGATCACAGCTTGGATTGATTACGAGAGTGAAAAGAGGAAGCTACAAGTGTCCCTGAGTTATAATAATTCGAGTTCAAACTTGAAGACTGAGAACCCAATTCTGAAGGTTGATGATCTTGACTTTTCAGGGTATATCAAGGAGATAGTGTACGTGGGATTTGCTGCTTCCACTGAGGGAAGCACTGAGCTTCATCATATTGTGGACTGGAGATTTCAAAGTAATGGATCTCTACCTTCAAAGTTTCGTACTCATAACGCCTCTAATAGCTTTGTGAGTGCAATAGTGGATGTTCATAATAGGTCCCATAATAATTCCAGCAACAAGCATGATAAAAGGCTTGGATTAATTATAGCCATTGCTGGTCCAGCTTTTTTCTGTGTATTCCTGGTATGTTTGGCCTATATTTCTGTACGGAAAAGGAGGAATAGCAGAACACTGAAGAGAGTGAAAAGTGAGTTGATGGCTTGTCCTAGAGAATTTAGTTACAAAGAATTGAAAGTAGCCACAAAAGGGTTTCACTCAAGCAGGATCTTGGGCCAAGGATCGTTTGGGACAGTTTATAAAGCCTTGTTTCTACCATCAGGAACCATTGCTGCTGTGAAAAGGTCAAGGCACTCTCATGATGGAAAAACAGAATTTCTAGCTGAACTTTCCATCATAGCTGGTTTGAGGCACAAGAATTTGGTTCAGCTCCAAGGTTGGTGTGTTGACAAGGGAGAACTGTTGCTTGTGTATGACTTCATGCCCAATGGAAGCTTAGATAAGATGCTCTACCAAGAATCTGAAGAGAGCCAGAACTTGTTGAACTGGTCTCGTAGACTTAATATTGCTATTGGGTTGGCTTCTGTTCTGATTTACCTCCATCAAGAATGTGAAAAAAGAGTCATTCACAGAGACATTAAGACTGGAAACATATTGCTAGACGCGAATTACAACCCAAGGTTGGGGGATTTCGGACTGGCGAAGCTGATGGATCATGACAGAAGCCCAGTTTCAACATTAACTGCAGGAACCATGGGGTATCTTGCACCTGAGTATCTTCAATATGGGATGGCTACTGAGAAAACTGATGTTTTCAGCTATGGTGTGGTTATTCTCGAAGTGGCATGTGGGAGGAGACCAATCGTAAGGGAAGGCCAAAACATGGTCAATTTGGTTGATTGGGTTTGGGGGCTACACTCTCAAGGGAAGATAATTGAAGCAGCTGATAAAAGGTTGAATGGAGAATTTACAGAGAAAGAGATGAAGAAACTTTTGCTTTTGGGATTGAGCTGTGTAAACCCAGATAGTGCTGGAAGGCCTTCCATGACTAGGGTTTTGCAGATTCTCGGCAACAACGATGAAGCAACAAGCACACTTATTGTGCCAAAGGTGAAACCATTCCTCACTTTCTCCAGTGGCTTACCTTTGAGTCTTGATGAGATTGTTTCAGATAGTGATGTGGAGTTCAGTACTGAGAAGTCCTTGCGTGAGATAAGAATTGACTGAAAAAAAAGTTAGCGTAGAGTCATTCATTTGATTTCCTGATTCTTTATGGAGTATTATTATTCATTAAGGAAGGTCATTGTCTAGGGACTGGAGTTCAAAACTCAATCTATTGAACTTCAATGTCATGTGTATTATTTACGATCTAGGAGTTTAATCATCTAATGAAACTGACCTTCTTTTTTGGGTCATATGATCATATATATTCCTCTAAGATTCTCATATAAAGTGAGCTACAAAACTATGTTCAGTCTGGATTTTTGTTTGGAAGAATAGAGCCAGCACAACAAATTTGGTAACCTTGAATTCATGTTTGAGGCAAAGCAAATCTAACCCTAAATTCACATTTGAGCCATGGTAACTTGTATTTCTATTATGCATTTGGGTCAAACCATGTTTTGCAAGCTAGTGTCCGAAATATTGCCAAAAGTGAGTTTCCCCTCTATAGTTCTATCAAAAGGTGTATTTGAAAACATGTCCTTTATAGTCAAAACTACGTTTGTGTATAAGTGGTCATTTCTGCTGAAATTCAAGTGTTTTCAAACATGCCCTAAGATCTATATGGAAAAAGGGATAAATTAAACAAACATGTACATAGGGGATAAACGACCAACTAAGCATCAGTGTCGATAGATCTAATGAGGACCTTATTGGTGTGGTTAACAAAGGTGAAAACACAAAGAATGATATTCTTGGGAGACTAAAACTCATTCTTAATTTAAAAATACTTCTATTTCTATTATCCCAAAGTTTCCATCTAAGAATTTCAAGAGTCTCCAATGAGTACTCATGCCGCGTGTGTTGAGATTCCACAGTAGCCAATCCTTGAATGATTTATTGAAGAAGTCTTGTGCTTAACTATGAGGAATTACATTTCTCCAGCAGTTTGGCATGACAAGATATTGTTGTAGGAGGAATTGGCTTGCGTCCTTTACACATTTCCGTCCGCTGCGCGTGAAATGATGGCGTTTTGGAAAATTCAACACACACTTGGTCCTTACAAAAAAAAATCAGAGCACTTCCAGATAATAAACAGATAATTCAAGATACTGAATAAAACTAAAAAAAAATCTTCATAATCTTGAAAAATTATTTCAGGATCTTTAAAAAATATTTTATGGCACTGATTAGTACTAAAAAGGCACTGACTGGTGCTGCAAAAATAATTTATGATATTGAACAAATTATTTTATGATCTTAAAAAAATATTTTTGATTTTTATTACTATTAAAAATATAGTTTAAAATATTTTTTTAAGATCTTAAAATAATTTTTTTAATAGCATAAATTATTTTTGCAGTACCAGTCAGTATCCTTTCAGTAATAATCAGTGCCATAAAATATTTTTTCAAGATCCTAAAATAATTTTTTAGGATCATGAAGAATTTTTTTAATTCTATTCAGTATCCTAAATTATTTGTTTACTATCTGGAAGTGCTTTGATTTTTTTTTAAGGACCAGGTGTGTGTTGAATTTTCCAAAACGCCATCGTTTCACGCGTAGCGGGTGGAAATTTGTAAAGGATGCAAGTCAATTCCGTTGTAGGATGTGAATTAAATCTTCCAAGTCTTTGTGGCAAAGTTCACACTTCCCTTCTGTTGTCAGTCCTCTCCTTATGTGCTCGATATTAAAAGTGCTTAACAAAATATTTAGGTAAATGAGTAAAAATACATATATGCTTTACCCCTGAGAATGCCTAGCACCATATACTTTTTCTGGGAGTAAAAATACACACGTGATTACCATTTTGGAATAAAAGTCTCATTCCACTGTTATGTTATTGTTCACTTCATCTCTTTCACTCTCGTCACGGTGAACAATAACATAACGGTGGGATGTAACTTTTGCTCCAAAATGGTAAACACGTATATATTTTTTATCCCAAAAAAGGTATATGATGCTGGACGTTCCTAAAAATAAAACATATGTGTATTTTTACTCCTCTACCCAAAACATTTTATAGCTCATCCAATGAAACCCCCAAGCAGAATGCAATCATGCACGAGCCACTGAACTTAAGCCATGTGAGTCTGACAGGAAAACAACAAAAAAGAGGGTTCCTAGGAGCAGAATATTGCAACGGCTATATATCAGTCAAACTGTTGAACACGCTGATATCAATTCAAGTTTTTTTTTTTTGGTCAAATATCAATTGAAGTTTATATCATTCTAAAGCCACTCATTAAAATTAGACAGTTCCCACTGATTGAGAGTGGGCCTCCTACAGAAATAAGATTGATCAATGTGCACAATACCCTGAGACGAACTAGATACTACTACTTTTTACAAAAAAAAAAACAAAAAACAAAAAAACCAGATACTACTCTCACGGATATATTAATAAGGAATAATTGTAAGGAATAATTAATCTATAAGTTCTTATAATTTGAATCAATTTTTAATTGGGTCTTTACAGTTTTTTCTTTTTGTTGGGTTCTTATATTTTCATTCGTCTTTAATTAAGTCCCTATAGTTTTCTTTTCTTTATTAGGTCTTTATAGTTTCGTATGATTTTTAATCATATATCCCTATAATTTTCTATTTATCATTTTAATTTAAAATTCAATAAAAATTTAAATTTCAATCAATGAATAGATAAAATAATTAATATAAAATTTTTTATAAATAATAATTATTATTAGAATCATTAATTATAATTACATTATATTTCTAAACAATTTTATTATTATGATTCGAATTTTATAATTATAAAAATAAATAAAAATTATAATTGATAATAAATAATATAAATATATTTTAGTTAAAAAAAATTGAAAGAACTATCAAAACAAAATTATTAGAATAACTTATATTTATAAAATATTCTTATGATACTATAATATTAAAAAAATAGTATACTTAATAATATTATATTTTATATATATAGAAGAATATTATTGGACTCTATATAAAATAAAATAAAAATATTATTATAACTTAAAGGTTAAAGAATAAAAAATTATGGCAAGCTAATTAAAAATTATATGAAACTATAAGGAACTGATTAAGAGAGATAGAGAAAATTATAGAGACTTAATTAAAAACAAATAAAAATATAAAAATATGATAAAAACAAAAAAATTAATTATAAATTGGTTAAAATTATAAATGCTTACTAATCAATTACTCCCTCTGGTCCTTATTATAAAGTACTAACTACCAATTCTCATAAACCAATAAAGTTAGTTAAAAGCATTAAAGTTATTTTAAAATTCAAGTGATTTCTAATATTATCCCTATTAACTACCCTAAATTTAAATATATTACTCGCTCTCACTGTCCTTATTAAATATGGGTAAATATGGAAAAATAAGTTAATTGCACCTTGAAAACTTGTAAGTGTCTTATAAAAATGACCAAAAACACTTATTAGTTGGTGCCTTATAATAAAAACCAAAGAGAATATATCTGTTTTAAGTATAAATGGTAGGACCCATTTGTCAGATACACATAGAGCTGGGAATCAGGGCCGGCCTCTAGGGCCTGGAGTAAGAAAAATACCTGCTTTTCAAAACCCGGCCCTAGAGCACCTAGGCCAGGGCCGGCCCGCAGGGCCGGCCCGCAGGGCCCAGAAATTACTATTCCAAATTTTAACTATTTTTCCTCCACTTTTTTTTTTTAAAAAATATAATTGGTAAATTACAACACGAATCATTGAATAAAATAAGTACAGTCACTAATTCATAATCAAAAGTAAACTATATTCACAAATAACTCACACAAAACATAAAAGGCATATCACTAAGTGACATTAGTACGATGATTATTATTGTCGTCATCTTCGTTCCTATCATCAATTTTAAGGACATTTGATTATTCTTCACTTTGAGTAGTGACCTCTAACTCATGAGTAAGAATATCATGAAATTCTTCTTCCGCATCATGAACACATCCATAATCTTTATTTGTAACAAATACTAAATCAAATCATAAAATTAGAATATATTTATTATGTATTTGTAGTTAAATGGATAAATAACTCTATAACAAATACAATATATATATAAATTAATAAATTTAAAAAGGAAAAAAAAAAGAAAAAACTACAGTGAAAAGGGCCTGCAAGGCTGGCCCGAGACCCTCCCGGACCAGCCCGTTTAAGCCCGAGGCCCGTTAGGGCCGGCCTCCAAGGTTCATTTCAAATAACTCGTCTATTTTTTAAGCCCGGCTCTTAAAGGACCAATGCCTAAACGGGCCGGCCTGATGGGCCTGACCCGTTTTCTCGACTCTAGATACACGGCACAAAAGCCCTGTCAGTTAATAATTAGTAGTTATTAACTTATTATGCCTACTCTCAAGTACAGAATTTTTTGCATAAAAAAAATAAAAACAGTTTTATTAAGCATTATGAGACAATAAACATTTCAATTCATTTTCAATTTGATAATTGAGTGGTGTAACTCAAGGGCCTAGGGGGGGAAAAGCGATTAGCTTGGTTTTTGTTTATTTCTTTTTCATCAAAATAATTAATAATATTTATAAAATAGTAAATACGTAACAAGTCAAATAATAGTGAATGATAAATTGTTATATAAAAAATATACATTTAGTTTCTTATTTATTAGTTAGGATTTACAATATAATCTTTTAAAAAATAACTTATTTACAATTTTTAATGTCTTTAATTAACCTATTTTAAGTTAATCATGGCTTATACAGGCTTCTTGGCTTGAGTTCATATGGGTCGGACCATGTTTTAACCGCTCTATTTGTATCTCGGGTCAATTTTTAAAACGTCTGCATCCACCAAAAAAAAAAAATGCATGTCTGCAACTCAATCAATTCTTTTTATATAAAAAAATTTAGGTGATTTAAGTGGACTCCCCAAAGACGGGGAATTTACTAATATAAGAATAATTTTAAAAAAATTACCGGATAATACACTGTACAAACTATTTACTCATATAATGCAGTTGGAGGTGTCGTCGAACATGATGCCACTAGTGGCGTCGTGTTAGACGACATCACTGTATTAGTGGCATCTTGTGGACTAACGCCACTTAAATGGCGTCAATATAAGTGGCGCCACTATAGTACCTGATGCCACTTGTGGCATCAGGTACATTAGTGGCACCACAAATTTAGAGAGCATAGGCGTGACCTTGCTCTCTTAAATAAAAAATAATAATATTATTATTTATTATTATTTTTTATTTAAGAGAGTAGGGTCACGCCCTTACTCTCTAAATGGCACCACTTGTACTGATGTCACTTAAGCGGCGTCAGTCCACAGGACGCCACTGACATAGTGGCGTCGTCTGACACAACACCACCAACTGCATAACACCACCAACTGCATTATATAGGTAAATAGTTTGTACAATACATTAATTCGGTAATTTTAAAAAAAATTATTCTTATATTGGTAAATCCCCCCCCCCAAGACTGGGGTTGCCTCGGGTCTCCTCAGCAATAAGATTTTTATATTGATGGGATTCAAACCTACAACTTTATTATTATGAGCAAACTATTTTACCAACTAAATCAACCTTTGTTATCTTGTCAATTTTTAATATTTGAGTTTTATAATTAAAAGTGAAGTAGACACATTTAAAATAATGAAATGAATGAGAACTCCTTATCTTACCCTCAAATTTCTCGTGGTCTTCGTTTTTCATAGCATGTTCATTTTTGGACAAATTCATGACATGCTCATGGGAAAAAGTTTTTTTAATCGCATTTTTAAAGCTAAAAGATTAGCATAAAACAAAATAAAATTAGACCAAGGGTATAATTACTTTTTGCCTACATTTATATCTTAGGCCATAGAAAGTGAATGTCCTTGATACATAGCTTGCTATGCGGTAAACAGAGACAGAGACGGCAACACCTTTTTTTTTTTTTTTTTTTTGTGCAACATATATCTTAATCCAAACTTTAAAAAAAAAACAAGAGAGAGAGATGGTATTTAAGGGATGCCCAACAAAACCCAACTCTTCGTAGACTTATTTTCATTTTGAAAATTTCAGAGCTTCATTATTTTATTTTATTTTATTTCGTTTTTCATGTGTTCAATTGTAGACCCTAAGGCTTTGTTTGAGAGTTTGGAGGAAAAGAAAAGGAAAGAAATTGAGGGAGTTTGGAAGGGAGAAGAAGGAAGGGAAATAGAAGATATTTCCCCCCTTGTTTGGGAGTTAAAAAAATAGTAGGAAAGGAAAATGGAGGATTAATGATTTATTTTTACCATTTTGTCATTTTCTTTAAAAATTAATATAATTATTATACTTTACAAATAAATTTAAAAAGTATTTTCTCTCTCTAAAAATATTTTCTCCTTTGAAAAGCATTTTCTCTCTCTAAACATATTTTCCCCTACAAAAAGTATTTTCTCTCTCTAAAAATATTTTCTCTCCCTAAAAAATATTTTCGTGTGCATTTCAACAATAGAAAAGAAAAAAGAAATCAGAAATAACGAGAGTGTTTTATTTAAACGAGGTAAAAAAATAATTAATCTATTCTCCCTCTTAAAACCCCCCATATTGGGGGAACTTTATTTTTTTGAGGAATGAGGGTTTTGGGGGATTTGTAAAAATCCCTAATTCCCTCCCCTCTTATTTTTTTAACTTCTAAACAAGGGAAAGGATTACCAAAATCCTTCCTTTCTTTTTCTTTCCCTCCAAAATAAAACTCCCAAATAAAGCCTAACCCTCCTAATTCCGTCATTGTGAATGAGACGGGTGGGGGAGGGGTGGCGGTGACCCAAGGAGGTGTAGCTTGTGTCGTGCAGAAGACCCCATGGTTGCAAACAGAGCCAATTGGAACAAAAACGTTGTGCAATGCTCTTGGAGCTGTAGCATTTTTATGCTATTTTGGAAATTTCACTGGTATTTTTGCATGATTTTCTTGTGTGACATGTTCACTAAACAATTAATGTTAGTTGAATTAACAGCTTGACATTTTTGTGCCCTTTTAAAAATTCTATGTATATTAATTAAGTAAAGATTTGGTGTCAAGTGCACATTTGTAAAAAATTAATTGATAGATTTGGATCTCAACTTAAAGAAATGTCGAGTTGCACGCCCGAAAAGTTCAATTATAACAACCACATGCAATTTTTGCACTATATTAATAACAATTTTCTTTTACTTGTAACTGAACTTCTAAAATTTGTAACAGGGCCTCCAGGATTTATAATTAATTAGATATGTTGCTCGTGGAACTTCCGAAATTTGTATTTGAGCTTCCCAGATGTATAACTAAAATTTCAAACATACAACTGATCTTCAAAGGTTTACAACAATTTCATAATTCACCATCTATTTGTAATTCATCTTTCATGATTTACAAATTACAAGTAAGCTCTCACATTTACAACTAAGATGTGTTGTCAACTAAATTCCAAAATTTGCAATTAATTTTCATGCTTTGATTTGCAACTAATAACTTCAGAAATTTTGCAACTAAGCTTTAGAGATTTAGAAAATTTCTGCAATCCATACTCTATATATATATATATATATATATATAAAAGATGGCTAGAAGCCCTACATTCACTAGTACAAAAAAAGGTTTTAAAACCGCCTCATTTAGACCAGAATATTGACACTCCAGTCTAAAAAGTATGATCGGTGACAATTTTGTAAATATCAAGAACTTTTTTGACTAGATCCTTTATTCATAGATCTAAAATATATTATTTAAACCAATTTCCAAACCAATTGGTCTTAAACATATTTTTTTTTTAAAAAAAAAAGAAATATCAATTACCTTTTAGAGAAATCTTATACGACCGGACTTAAATAGTATTTGGTCTAAAATATAAGAAAAAATTTAATCGGCTTGAACAATAGAATGTGAGTATGCTTTCTTTTTTTTTTTTTAATGTAAAACAACTAGAAAATACGCCCTCACACTTGTGAGATTGATCTGAACAATCAGGTCAAAAAAAAAAATCATAAACAAGTCGCTGGCTTTTTGTCAGGTTACTTGATGGTGTTAATAGAGAAATTTTTTTACCATATTCTAAAATTCAAAGGACTAGTAAGAAATTTTATGAAGGGAAAGGACCGGAAACATGATGTGATTTTGAGAGGGTAAAAGTATACTTTTGCCTCCATGTTATAGGGCGGTTTGGAGTGCACTTCAACTTGGCTTTTTCTAGCAAAAAAAAAAAAGAAGCCAAAATAGCATGTTAGTTGTAAAAAGTTAAAGTTGGGCCTGTTTGGATAACATTACAGACGCACTAGGCTTTTTATAGAAAATGTAACGTATTGGACTTATTTATAAGCTTGAAATCCAAGCTTATTTATAAACGTTTGTCATTTTGTGGGACTTTGTGGTTGGGAAAAGCTTTGGGATGCTTGTTGGTTTTGAGGGCATTAGGGGATAATAAGTACTGCCTTTTTGCAGTGGATCTCTACTCTCCAATTAGTTTAATCCATTTGTCATATATCAATCCAGGAAAATCATTTTGATCATCCACTTGATGAAAGCACCTCATCAAATATCAATACATTATTGGCACTACAAATGAATCGTCTTCGTGATAGAATCAGAAAGAAACTTGTCAGGGATAACAATATGCATAACAATAGGAGAAATTAATGTATTATTTTATAAACAATTTTATCCATTAAATATATTTAATTAAGGTTTTTATTATTCATTTTTTAATAATATTTAATTTTTTGTCAAATTAAAATTCTCATTAACTCGGTATATACAACTAATATGTCTATGTAGTATTTAATAGGATCCATGTCCTTTTTAGTCATTTTCCATCTCAACTAACTTTTTAAATAATAATCCAAGCACACATCAGTTAGAAAAAAAGTCACTTCTGCAAAAAGTCAAACAAACAATTCAAACACATATCAATTAGTTTAACCAACTTTTTTCCTACCTAGCATTTATAAAAGTCAGATAACTTTTAAGTCACCGTTCTACCGCTAACCCAAACAAGCCCATAGATGTTGCACTACCTGCCGAGTGAAGTAACTTAGAGTTGTTAAAACGGGTCAGGCCCATCAGGCCGGCCCGTTTAAGCCCTAGCCCTTTAAGGGTCGGGCTTGAAAAATGGACGAGATATTTGAAATTAGCCTTGAAGGGCTGGCCCTGACGGGCCTTGGGCTTAAATGGATTGGCCCTGCAGACTCTTTTTACTGTAGCTTTTTCTTTTTTTCCTTTTTAAATTTATTAATTTATATATATATTGTATTTGTTATAGAGTTATTTATCCATTTAACTACAAATACATAATAACTATACTCTAATTTTATGATTTGATTTATTATTTGTTGCAAATAAAGATTATGGATGTATTCATGATGCGGGAGAAGAATTTCATGATATTCTTACTCATGAGCTAGAGACTACTACTCAAAGTGAAGAAAAATCAAATGTCGTTAAAATCGATAATAGTGATGAAAATGACGACAATAATAGTCATCGTACTAATGTCTATGTTTTTTTATATTTTATGTGAGTTATTTGTGAACATAGATTGTTTTTTATTTTGAATTAGTGACTGTGCTTATTTATTGGATGATTCGTGTTGTAATTTACTAATTATATTTTTTAAAAACAAAAGTAGAGGAAAAATAGTTAAAATATGAAATAGTAATTTCTAGGCCCTGTGGGCCAGCCCTGGTCCTGGTGCTCTTTGGCCGGGCTTTGAAAAACATGTGTTTTTCTTACTCTAGACCCTGGAGAGCCGGCTCTGTTAGGCCCTGGCCCTTCACAGACCGGCCCTGATTAACAGCTCTAATGTAACTCAAGGGCCTAGGGGAAAAAAAGCGATTAGCTTTGTTTTTGTTCATTTCTTTTTCATCAAAATAATTCTTAATATTTATAAAATAATAAATACGTAACAAGTCAAATAATAGTGAATGATAAATTTTTCAATAAAAAATATACATTTAATTTCTTATTTTTTTAGTTAGGATTTACAATAGAATTTTTAAAAAACAACTTATTTATAATTTTTAATGTCTTTAATTAACCTATTTTAAGTAATCATGGCTTATACAGGCTTATCGGCTTGAGTTCATATGGGCCAGACCATGCTGACTTGTTTTAACCACTCTCTATTTGTATCTCTGGTCAATTTTTAAAAAATCTGTATATATATAAAAAAGTATGTTTGTAACTCAGTCACTTTGTTTTATAAAAAAAAAGAAGAAGAAGAAGAAGAAGTATGTTTGTAACTCAGTCAATTTGTTTTGTAAAAAAAAAAAAAGGTGATTTGGGTGAGCTCCCCACCAATAAGATCTTCATATTGATAGGATTTAAACTAACAACCTTATGATTATGAGAGGTGCACATTACATGTTTTTCCTTATATGCTTGTTAGGTGTTTTTTCCTCTAATTAGAAAGATGCTGACATTTTTTTAAATTTTTATTTTATTTTATATATATCTTCATCCCTCTAATTAGAGAGAAAAATACCTAACAAGCATGGAATGTGAATTCGTTTTTCATAGCATGTTTATTTTTGGACAAATTCATGACATGCTCATGGCAAAAACTTTTTTTAATCACATTTTTAAAGCTAAAAGATTAGCATGACACAAAATAAAATTAGACCAAGGGTATAATTTACTTTTTGCCTACATTGCTTATAAAATAAAAAAGTTGTGTTTCTTTCATTATCCCTTATAATCTTTAAATCGTATTCATCGAATCAATCTAAAGAATTATATTATTATTTTAACTTTTTTCTCATACTCCCAATGAAAGGACAAGATAGGGCTGATGAGGGATATGGAGAAAAAGGATGAGGAGATGATCCTCTCCCATAAATAAAGACAACAACTTTTTTTTTTTGGGGTCTGGAACGGACATCTTAATCCAAACTTTTTTATAGCTGTTTTTTAAAATACATGTAAGGTTTAAATAGGTATACCAAAGCATGAATAATATCCAAATGAGTTCAAAAGATGAAGAAACCTTACCTTTATGAATATATTTCTCTTCCTCATTTGATAACTTTATTTGTTCCTTTTTATGCTGGGAGATTTTGCTTTTATGTCAGGTCTTTGATAATGGTAACAAATTAGCTACACCAAAAACTATGAAGCTAATAAGTGATTGGCTGAGGGGGTTTAGAAGGGTCATTTCTCATGGTTCTTAGTATTTAATATTGTTATCCATGAATTCCCGACGACAACAATTGTTGTTGTCTTTACTGTCATCTTAAAATCAGTCATCTTGATGAGAGGTATTTAGAATATCTAACTACATGAAGATAAATGTGTTTGGTACACTTGTATATATGCAAGTTAACAAGTGTTATCCAAAATACTAGAATGTGATAAAATGATTGTATCCAACGGTAAGAAAATGATAGTAAGATTAAGAGATAGTAAGAATATCTTATCTCATAAAATAATGTATTTTTCAAAACTTTACAGCATGTTTGGTTTGAGGGAAGAGAGGGAAGGGAGTGGAAGAAAAAGTTGAGAGAGAAATTTTTTCTCTCATATTTACAAAATTGCCCATAGAAAATTTTCAATATTACTAAAATATACTCTAAACAAAAAAGAATATTCTTTTCATTAATAGCAATTTGGTTAATGTACTCCTAAAATATTTTTTCCTTTCCACTCCCTCCCCTACCTTTCCTTTAAACCAAACATAGCCTAAAAGATGTTTTACTTTTAGGCTTTGTTTGGGAGTTTGGAGGAAAAGGAAAGGAAAGAAATTGAGGGAGTTTGGAGGGGAGGAGAAGGAAGGGAAATGGAAGATATTTCCTCCCCTTGTTTGAGAGTTAAAAAAATAGTAGGAAAGGAAGATGGAGGATTAATGATTTATTTTTACCATTTTGTCATTTTCTTTAAAAATTAATATAATTATTATACTTTACAAATAAATTTAAAAAGTATTTTCTCTCTCTAAAAATATTTTCCCCTACAAAAAGTATTTTCTCTCTCTAAAAATATTTTCTCTCCCTAAAAAATATTTTCGTGTGCATTTCAACAATAGAAAAGAAAAAAGAAATCAGAAATAACGAGAGTGTTTTATTTAAACGAGGTAAAAAATTAATTAATCTATTCTCCCTCTTAAAACCCCCCATATTGGAGGAACTTTATTTTTTTGAGGAATGAGAGTTTTGGAGGATTTGTAAAAATCCCTAATTCTCTCCCCTCTTATTTTTTAAACTTCCAAACAAGGGAAATGATTACCAAAATCCTTCATTTCTTTTCATTTCCCTCCAAAATGAAACTCCCAAACAAAGCCTTAGAAAACAGTTTTTGTTTCAACTTATATGTTCCTTTAAATTATAGTTCAACGTATTATTTATTGATACTTTTATTATATCTTCATTTATAATTTTAATATAATATATATGAGTATATTTGTTGCCTTATCATAAAATAATTCAGGATAAATTTGAAAATGAATAAAAAATTCGACTATATTAATTACATGGACAAAACTTAGGCCCATTTACTTAGGTCCAATTTTCCAATTGAAATTTAGCACAACTTTTTTTTTTTTCATATTTTAAGATTAAATTCAATAAACTAGTTGATAAATTTAATTTGATTATAAATATAAGATTTCAATTTATTTATTATTTTTTTTATATTCTTATTTTGTTACATGCGTCTAATAAATAGGATTAGCTTTTAAGTTTTAACACACACACATATCACTATGCAGTTTTTATAAATAATTTTTTTGATTTATTAAACTGTAGTGTCAGTTAATAATATTAAAAAAATATCTAATAGAAATTTATAAAATAAAATAACAAAAAAATCTTCCAAAAATATTTTTCCTTATTTAAAACAGAAGGACTATAATATAAAATTTTAAATTTGAGAAGAAAGAGAAGGATTTGTTCGAAGAAAGGGGGGCCACGCCAGAATCAGTCCAGAGCCCATGTGTATATCAAAACCATAACGGTATGAGTAAATTCAGGAGAGAACCTGCCTGCGTTGTTCATTGCATAACATTCTCTCTTCTTCATCTTCCTTTCCGAATTCTTACTGTTACTCCGTTTTCATATTCATGCCTAAGGATCTCGATGATCTCTCACGGGTAGTGGATGATTTCTGGGGTTATTATCACGATGAGTGGCAGAAAGCAAGAAACGCCGGAAACAACGACGTAGATGGAACCTCTCAGACGAAAAGAAAGGGTCCCTCCGCCAACGAGAGGGAGACCTTGTACGAAATTCTTCAACATATGGTTTCCGTAATTTTCGTCGCTTATCAGGTTATAACCTTGCAACCTTGCTCCACCGGATCAAGACCTCCATTTCTCAGTATGCTCCTCGTATTACCAAAGCTTCTATGAACACCGCTCAAGATGTTCTTCACTGGACTCGCCAAGGTAGCCCTCTCCAGGCTCTCTTTGTCATATTTGTAAGTATTTGTCATCGCTTCTGTGTTTTGCATCACAAATTTCGCACTGCGTTGTTTATGTGAGGTTTTAAATTGAATTTTGTTTGTGCATTGTGGATAACGTGAATCTTAGGCGAATACCTTGGGAGATTTGATATTGAATTTGTGATTTATGAGAATATTCGGTTTATCAATTTTTTTCCCTCGGAACAATGTGTGTATGCACGATGCAATCGTAGCAACAACAGAGGAAGGCACTAGATGATCTTTACAGTGTTACATATGCTAGTGAAATCGCTTATGGCCTCTCTATCGACTTAAGCTTTGGGGATTAAATATTCACATTGTTCTGGACAAATTAGTGTGCGATTTGGGTCCCACGCTGATTATATAATCCCGATTTTTATAATTGATCATCCATGATATGTTCATACTACTTTTGCTGGATCATAATAAACTGAGTCTAACATTTTTTCTTTTTGATCCTTGCTACACGATGTGGCTCTCCGAATTTATCCTCAAATGTCTGTTTTCTAATTTTGCAGAATCCTTGTTTGATATTGTTTCATTTTATTCTCTTGGTATCGTTGGGTGACAATATGATGATTCTTCTTCCTTTTCTTTTTCATCTATCTATTATCCTTGTGCAATGAACACCACATCTTAATCATTTAAAGCTGATGAAGGGATTTGTTCTTGAAGAAAGATACTCCTGGCTAATTCTTTTTCTAAAGATCTATAAGCATGTCTGCCCTGTTCTCATGCTGCCCAAGTGAGAGTGAGTGTTTTGAAAACGGAAACACAATTTTATTTCGTTTATTCACAAACTTTCTGTTTCAATCCCACAGCTTACACTCTTTAGAGAGAGAAAAAATGTTATGTGATTGCCATTGCCGTTCCTGTTAGATTTGAAGTTTGATAACTCTGCTATAGGGTAATATCGAAATGCTACAAATCTGATCTTCAGGACCCTTTTTAAACCCTTGGAAAGATTTATCTGATTTTTTTTCCTTTATGTTTTATTTCCAAGTCTTATATGATGTGATGCTGCATTTCTAGATGTTACTTAATTTATGGGATGTTACCATCCATTTTCTTAATAACATACTTTTGCTATTTTGGAATTTCAATTTTTGTTTGGCTCATTGAACAGGTGAATAGGAACTTTCCTTAAGTTCATGGGGTACTAAATGCATGATTTGTGCTTATCCTATTTATCCTAGAGTACTCTATAAAAAATATTTTTTTTATACGCTTAAATAAACCAGGCAGCTGCCAGCAAAAATATTTACTCTATAAAAAATATTATTTGAATAATTATTATTCTTTATTTAAGCTTATCCTATTTATCCTAATGCACTCTATAAAAAATAATATACAACATATTTCACAAAATATTTTTATTAATTCACTAATTATTATTCTCACAAATTTCTTTAATTAAATTTAGCTAATAATAATTTATAATTTATATATTAAATTATTAATGTACAAAATAATAAATAATTAGTCATCTATCTTATGGTTTATAGTAAATTCACTAATTAAATAATTTACTAATTAGTCATGTATCCTAATTTTTAAAATAAATTTTAAATATTTTAATTTTCTTAATGATTAATTCAAATTATTATTTATTAATTTTATTATTTATAATTAAGTAGAATTATTATTTATAATTTTAAATATAATTATATATATATATATATATATATATATATATATATATATATATATATATATATATATTGTTGACGCCTAGCGTCAGCAGTTGGCGCCTAGGCGTCAATTACAATTGACGCCTTTAGGCGTTAATTATTTGTTGATGCCACTAGTGGCGTCAGGTGTGGCATCGTGTCAGTGATGCCAATGACTATATTATTTGGGTAAATAGTTTGTACATTACCTTATTTTGATATTGTATTTTAAAAAAATCTTAAATAGGTAAATTTCCCCCACAACTCATATATCAGAATAGGTCATCTGGCACTTCTATGTTTGGGTGTTCCTTCAAGAAGAATGATATAAGGATGGCATATTTCACAACAGGGGTAATACATGAGGCATTGATATGGCGGGTTATATCTCAAGTTGAGAGTCTCTTGAAATGTTTCCAACTTTTTTCCTCAAAAATAAATTTGCTGTTCAGTTTAAAAAAATATGTTCTTATTTTTTTTTAAATAATGAGAATGATGCTCAGAGGGACTATACTCCAATCATTCATCTGTTCTTAACCTTTAGTAATTACAATATTGATATGAATTGTTTTCACTACCTATGTATGATACATAAATAAATAATTGCCTCTCTTAGAGGAGATTGTTTGGCAGTAAGATTTCCATCTGTGAAGTTATAATATCAAGAAAATTCAGTTTGTTTATTTTATTTTTCTATTGCTTCGAATATTGTTTATCTCATTTGGTTTCTTATGATTTGCTTCCTGGTTTGTTGCAGGGTGGGATGATGACTCTTATTACCTTGGGTGCAACTTTCCTTGCCATTATTATTTCACTTTTTGTGTTATTGGCAATAGCAGGAGGGTTCTTGGCACTTCTCTTTGCTTGTGTAACAGCTATATATATTGGAGCATTATCAATTGTCATATTTGCTATTTGCACTATTACATTTTGGGCAAGTGTGGCCAAACTAACAGCTGCAGGTAAAAAGTTCTTTGATCGCCTCAATTATATGATATGACATTTTGGCTTACACTTTTTAACTATTTCATGGAACATATACCTTTATAAATTCGTAACTCTAAATAGGAATTAAAGCAATACGCTATGAATTTCAACTAAACTCAGGTTAATGACTGAATATGGTTATTGTCATGTCCAGTAAACATGAATTTTAGCCTACAAGACATAACATCTGGTCATGAAAAGTAAACAAATTAACATAGGTTTTGGTAACTTAATGTATGCCTACAGTTTTGCATTAATTTCATTGACACAAGGCATATGCGCTTGTGTGGAACCCATTTCTACAATAGCTTCAATGATACTAGGCATATGTGCCTGGCTTATATTTATGGACAGATTAGATAATTGCCCATGGGGAAATGTTCTGGCATCACCATACAATACAATTCCACTGTAACAACATTTTCTTTCTTGCATTAGATGATGATTTAGGTTTCCCCCAATGGATTTGCTATAATGTTGCTTATCTTTTGGGTTAATATTAATGCTACAATGTTTCTGGTTGGCGCCCTTTTCTGAAAATATTGAAACTAAGGAATCAGGTTGGATTGGATTCTTCTGCACTTTGTGGTTGATTACTAGCAAGAGCTATGAACTGGGCCGACAATTCTTGACTGTGAACAGCTCTGCCATTGCGAATTATGCCGATGCTCTGCATCCTCCCAAGATACAAAAAAAGGACTCAGATTGAGGCTTTTACCATTCATAGAAGGTTGTGCATAAATCTGCATATCGCTGCTTGGTAATCATGCTTTTTGAGGAGTCACCATCTCCAGTAGACCAAATTCCAAACTAGTGTTGTCGTCCATGCATACCCCTACTGGATCTTACATTGCTTTGATTTAGTATACTTGCGCCAATAAACAAGGGATTTTTTTTTTTTTGGCTCAAACCAATAAGCAAGAGATGGTATGATAGGTTGATCTAAAGAAGTCGCTGGCTTTTTGTCAGGTTACTTGATGTAAAGGGAAAATTATATTGTGGTTCCAAAGACCAAAAGTATTTATAAAAAAGTCTCAAACCAAAATCTTGTTATAAAAAAGTCTCAAAGACTTTTTTATAATTAATTGTCTAACATGAAAATCCATATTAACAGCATAAAATGTCATATTAACAACTAGAAATACTATATGAACAACACAATTTTCAGTTGTTAATATGACATTTTAAGTTGTTAATATAGAATTTCAAGTCGTTAATATGACTTTTCAAGTTGTGAAAATTTTTGTTGTTAACATAACATTTCCAATTGTTAATATGGTATTTCATATTATTAATACGGATGTTATCTTAGGCAATTAATTACAAAAAAATCCCAGAAACTTTTTTAGGACTTTTTTGTAATGAGATTTTGGTTTGGGACCTTTTTTTAATTAATTCTAGTCTTCGAGACCACAGTGTAATTTTCCCTATTGTAAACTTTGAAGGACTAGTCAGAAATTTTATGAAGTGAAAGGAAACATGATGTGAATTTAAGAGGGTAAAAGTATACTTTTGCCTCCAATGTTTATAGATGTGGCACCACTTGCCGAGTGATGTAACTAGGGTTGTCCAAAAATCTTGACAGTCTGGTTGGTCTGGTCTGATCCGACCCATTCTAGGGAAACAAATTTTCGTCCAAGACAATTTGACCACACCAGATTGAACCAGACTGCTCGGGTGGGACCAAACTTCGGTCCAAGGGCTTGGACCCCTTAGACTGGTCCGGTCTGACTTGATTTATTTATTTTTTTGTAAATCACCACTACATTTTGCACTTAGCCACTCATTGGAGTTTGAGCATCCTAATGTACTTTTTAACTTATAGGAATCACTTTTCACTTAGTCACTTTTTATTACTTTTGGAAATCGGATGAAACCAAAGCTAAAATATTGCTTCCCAATAAGGGGGAAAACATTTTGGATCCAAGTAGTTCATCGGTTCTGTCCAACCCGACCTTGGGCGGCTGGTACCAAACTGGATTGAACCTCGGGCTGACTTGTCTAGCCCGAGATCCTATCAGGCCAAACCTCGGGTTGATCTCCAATCCAATCCGACCTGGTCCTTGGGCATTCCTAGATGTAACTCAAAGGCCTAGGGGGAAAAAATAGCTTGGTTTTTGTTTATTTCTTTTTCATAAAAAAAATTATTAATATTTATAAAATAATAAATACGTAACAAGTCAAATAGTAGTGAATGATAAATTTTTGTATAAAAAATATACATTTAGTTTCTTATTGTTTTAGTTAGGATTTACAATAGATTTTTTTAAAAAACAACTTATTTATAATTTCTAATGTCTTTAATTAACCTATTTTAAGTTAATTATGGCTTATATAGGCTTATTGGCTTGAGTTCATATGGGCTGGCCCCAGACCATGCTGGCTTGTTTTAACCACTCTCTATTTGTTTCTCAAGTCAAGTTTTAAAATGTCTGTATCAAAATATATATATTTGTAACTCAGTCAAATTGTATTATATAAAAAAATTTAGGTGATTTGGGTGGGCTTTCCAAGGATTGAAGGAGCCTTGGGGCTCTCCACTAACAAGATCCTCATATTGATAGAATTCAAATTGACAACCTTATGATTATGAGCAAATCCATGTACCAACTAAACCAACCTTTGTAATCTTTTCAATTTTTTATGAGTTTTATAATTAAAAGTGAAGTACACACGTTTAAACTAATGAAATGAATGAGAACTCCTAATCTTACCCCAAATTTCTCGTTGCCTTTGTTTTTCGTAGCGTTTTCATTTATGGACATATTCATGACATGCTCATGGCAAAACGTTTTTTTAATCACATTTTTAAAGCTTAAAGATTAGCATAAAACAATTATATAATTATATCCTATGCCATAGAAAGTGAATGTCCTTAATACATTGCTCGCTATGCGGTAAACAAAGACGGAAACCCTTTTTTTATTTTTTGGTGTGCAACATACATCTTAATCCAAACTTTTTTTGTTAAAAAAAAAAACAAAAAAGAGAGAGAGCACTTAAGGGATGCCCAACAAAGCCCAACTCTTCCTATACCACTTAACATAATATACTTATTTTCATTTTGAAAATTTCAGGCCTCCATTGCTTTTTTTTTTTTTTTTTTTTTTTTCATGTTGTTCAGTTGTGGACCCTAGCCCTTTAGTTCCGCCATTGTGAATGAGACGGCTGGGGGAGGGGTAGCGGTGACCCAAGGAGGTGTAGCTCATGTCGTGCAAAAGACCCAATAGTTGTAGACATAGCGGATAGGAGCAAAAACGTTGTGCAATGCTTGTTGAGATTGTTTGTTAAAATGTCAATCTTGATCCACTTAATGATTGAAGCATTTTTATGCTATTTTGGAAATTTTATGGGTATTTTTGCATAATTTTTTTGAGTGATATGTTTGCTAAACAATTAATGGGTCTGTTTCAATTGGCGGTAGCGATGATGGCTTAAAAGCTACTAACTTTTAAAAAAGCCTAATAAGAAAAAAGTCAGATTAAACTATCTGATTTGTGTTTGGATTACCTGTTTGGCTTTTTGTATAAGTGACTTTTTTTCTAACTGATGTGTATTTGGATTATTATTTGAAAAGTTAGTTGAGATGAAAAATGACTAAAAAGGATATAAATTATATTGAATAGTATACTACGTATACATATTAGTTATATCTATTGAGATAATTGAAGATAAAAATTTAAATTTGAAAAAAAAGTTAAATGATTATTTAAAAAATTAATAAATAATAAATTTCTTAATTAAATATATTTAATGGATAAAATTGTTCGTGAAATAGAATGCATACAAATAATATATTGTTAATTGCTCCTATTTCTATGCCAAACATAATAATACATACATATAAACACAAAATGAAGTATAACTTTCCAACTAAAAATTGAAACTGGTTATTTTAATTTAAAAATTTTAAAAATGAAAAATAAAATGTTTAAATAAGATCAGGACAATTGAAAGGAATATAAACACTTTGCAAGATCGGTAGCCATTTTTTCCTTCCAATATCACTGAGATCAGAAAAATTATACATGCCACAAAACATGAATGGAGATAGAAGATTCAAATGAATGAAGAATGCCATTTTGTTTTTGGGCTTCTTGAATCTTGATCCAAAACACCCACTTTCCACATTGAAGAAATAAATTTGTACTAATATTACATTCTCAGATTTCAATACTTTGATTAGTGGAAGAATTTGGTAGAGAAAAAGTGACGCCAGATTCACCAAAAAGATTAAGCATCTTGAACTCTCTAGCAGTAAATGCCGGGTTCTTAGTTTCACATGAGCACAATACTCCATCTTAGCCACTTGTGCATCTTTTTCAAATGCAGGCAGAGCTTCTTGAACTCCTTCTGCAGTAATCCATATACAATTCATTTACTTCATAGTTTGTACATATACATCCGAAAAGAAAGAAGCATTATAAAACTGACATTTGTTTCTTCTTCTTCATCTGCACTTAACTTAACAGGTGGAGGCACTAGCTTAGACTTTTGTTTTATACTGAATGCAAGTTTGCCGCTAAAACCAACCTGGGATGTTTTCTGTGTATTATTAGCCTTCAAGTCTGCAGAGGTCCTTTTATTAATGGAAAGATTAGCAGTCAAAGACCTTGAGACAATTTTAATAGGTTTAGAATCCTCTAATTTTTCATTGTTCTTCTCCTGCTCTTGTTGAAGTTGCTTGAACCTCTCCATGAATGAACCATCATTAGCAAAAAGGCTTGGAGGCGCTCCATCATCCATCACCAAATAGAAAATAATGTAGCAAAACACTGTTTGACAAACAAGTTTAGAATGCTTGTTAGATAATGCAATTAATTGTGTGATTGTTTATTTTAAAAAAAGAAACATTCTATTTGATAAGCAAATACCAAACGGAAATTGTTATACACTAACACCTAAGATTAACAATATGTGCAAACATAACGACAATGATTACATCATAAGGCCCAATCAGATCGAAATGCTTTAATTGTTTTGCCAAGTTGGTTTTGCACTTCATTTTAGAATATTTTGAACATTTCAAAAGATTCATACTTATGTTTCATTAGATATATATACCCATACCTATTAAAATCATCTATGAATATAATGAAGTACATATAACTCTTAGCTCTCAACTTAAGTTTTGATGATAAGAACACTTGTTAGTTGTTAATTTAAAGAAAACTAGAGTTCTGGTTCTTAAAACTAGAGTTCTGGTATTTAAAACTCAAGTTTTAGAAAAGTTAAACAGTAAGAACTCGAGTTCTTGGGAGTAGAACTCGAGTTCGCGTTTTCTGATAAGAGAGTTCTCATCCAGTCAAGTTGAGAACTTGAGTTCTTGGGAGTAGAACTCGAGTTCGCGTTTTCTGATAAGAGAGTTCTCATCCAGTCAAGTTGAGAACTCGAGTTCTTAGGAGTAGAACTCGAGTTCGCGGCCTTTGCATCATACAAGCTTTTCAAAAATCCAAAGACTATGAGAACTAGAGTTCTTAAGTGGTGAACTAGAGTTTAGAACTAGAGTTCTTGCTTGAGAATTAGAGTTCTTCACTTTAACATGCGCCTGGGTCGAAGAAATTTTTGAGAACTAGAGTTCTTCATTCAGGAACTAGAGTTCTTGGTATAAGAACTCGAGTTCGCGAATTGTGTCTCACTGAAATTCTTCAGACAGAAGAAGGGAATTTGAGAACTAGAGTTCATTGGTCAAGAACTAGAGTTCTTCATTCAAGAACTAGAGTTCTTGGAATGAGAACTCGAGTTCGCGAAATTTTGTCTTGTCCGGAATTCTTCAAGGAACATAAGAACTAGAGTTCTTGAACAAGAACTAGAGTTCATGACTAGAGTTCTTGAACAAGAACTAGAGTTCTTCATTTTGGAAAACGGCGAAGTTTCTTTGAAAACACAAGAACTAGAGTTCTTTATCAAGAACTAGAGTTCTTGAGGAAGAACTAGAGTTCTTCACGAGGAAAACCAATTGAACCTTTTTGAAAAGTGCAATCATTGAAGAGATAGTGGAAATCCTAAGGAGTTCTTGGGGACTGGATGTAGGTCAGGATTAGACCGAACCAGGATAAATTGTCTTGTGTCTATTCTCTTTTAAACCTCTGGTCATTTTGCATTCAGTCATAATTCACGAAAATCTTGATTAAGCGAATAAATTTTTAAATCACCTATTCACTCCCTCTAGGTGATATTCCATCTTCAATAACCTCATCTAGCAGATGTATTCATTGGTCCACACACATCAGTATGTATAAGGCCCGATAAATCAGTGTCCCTCCACTATGCCAAGTAAAAGGTGTCTTTGTCATCTTTCCCAATAAACAAGACTCACATGTATCAAATGATTCAAAATCAAATGAGTTAAGAAATCCATCTTGATAAAGTTTTGAAATGTGTTTCTCATTTATATGGCCTAGACGACAATGTCATAGGTAAGTCCGATTCAAATCATTTGACTTGATCCTTTTGGTAGACACGTTATAGATATGTCCATTCTTAGGATGTTCTAAATTTAGTAAATAATGACCAAAATGCAAATCACTATCAGCACAAAAAATTTCATTATGATAAATAGAACATTTACCATTCCCAGTAATGGAAGTAAAAACTTCCCTATCCAAATAAGAAAGAGAAACAATGTTGCTACTCAAAGCAGGAACATAAAAGCAATTGTTCAAAATTAACAAAAGCCCACTGGTCAAAACTAATTCATAAGTGCCTACGGCTAAAGCAGCAACTCTTGCTCGGTTTCCAACTCGTAGGTCCACTTTGCCCTTCTTCAATTTTCTACTGTCCTTAAGACACTGCACATTTGTGTAAATGTGAGAACTACATGCAGTATCTAATACCTATGTAGAGGAAGTAGAAAATGAATATCTATAACATAAATACTTGAAGAGATAGCCTCGCCATCGTTCTTGTTCTTTTTTCAGATCTTCAAGGTAGAGTTTGCATTTCCTCTTCCAATGACCGGTTCATTGCAGAAGAAGCAAACCTCATCCTTCGAAGGCTTTGCCTTCTTGGTTGCAGGCTTAGTTTCATGCCTGTTTGATTCTTTGGTCTTACCAATTGAGCCATTACCCTTTCCTTTGCCCTTGCCTTTCTTTTTCATACCCTTTCTTTCGTGCTTGAGAACAATTCTCAAGTTTCTAAACCAGTCAAGAAAGTTGGTCCCATTTAGTTTGTCTTTCTTAAGGACTGATCACAGTGATAGTGTAGCAGTATTACTAGTCGACATGATTCTACAATTGAAATATGCAAAGTTGGTTAGTAAATCTCCCACTGAATTAATAACCCTCAGTATTATTAGTGGGCTAAGATCCATATTTGGCTCAAATTTAAGTCCGCTTTGGCATTCCGCTTAAAATCAAGTTATTTAGGTAGACAACCTCTTTACCAATTACATCACATATAACTCTTAGATCTTTATGGGATTCGATCATTATATGACCTGTCATGTTTAATCCCATCTAATACCTTGAGATCCAAAACTGTTTTGATAATCTCAATTAAGTCAAGACTATAATGAATGTTAAGTATCACCATTACCCACTCTTGTCTCACCAAGATAACTCAAGTGCATCCACTTTGGTGGAACATAAAAAGAGCGATCTAGGTTTTGACAAGTATTCATATTGACGGAATTACGACTTAAGATTTCATTTGGAGGGTTTAATCTTATTAATTATATTCATATGAATGCAATTATAATTGTACCTCATACAAACAACACATAATAATAAACATGTCATGATCTAATCGAAAACATAATTAAAACGTGACACAACATGACTCACCTAACCTAAAATCCTCTCAAGCTAATGAGGGGATTTCTCTAAATAAGAAAAGAAAATTACATCAGGAGAAACCTCGTTTAAACATACGAGGGGAGTGAGATGAGAAGAGAATGTACATCAAGAATATTTAGAGAGAAGCATGGCTCGCAGGCCATATTTAAATATTACAACCATTATAATGACTAAAGCCATGTTGTTCACCATACCCAAACAATTTGAAAGTAAATCACAACATGTATTAATTCATACAATATGAAAGAAATGTCATGATTTCTCTATCAATTAATAATTATAACATGATGTCAATTCTCAATTCTCATCAATTAATAATTATAATAAGAAAAACGTCATTGTTAGGCCTGACTGTCACCCAAGAGGGAGGTGAATTGGGTGTCGGATAAAGCTTTTGGAAACTTAGAAAATCTTGTCGCAACTTACTAAAGGAGGTTTGAATGATAATAATAATTTATAAACCAATAGACAGTCATTCAAAACATATATGCTGAAATGTAAGAGTTTAGGGAAGAGAATATGCAAACAGAGATTTATACTGGTTCGGCCCAATCCTTGACCTATGTCCAGTCCCCAAGCTGCACTTGAGATTTCCACTATCTCCTTGTTTAACCAGGTACAAGAGAAAAACCTTTACAACCTCACAAGTTTATTCGGGCACTTGTGCAGCCTTTACAATCTCCACGGATACAATTACACACTCTGTACTCAAGATAATCCTTTCATACTCGGATTCACTCCTCCTTACAAGCTGTAATTGTTTGCCCAACACTTGAAGTCCCAATCTCAAGATTTTACAGATAATCAAATAAGAATTGTAAACTCCTCACAAGTAGATAGAGTGTTAATCACTGAAGTGTATAATCGGTCATCTCACTCACTACTGTAAAAACAGAGTGTATGAGCTATCGACGATGAAGTGGTAAAGTTATTTCATTGGCTTCGTCGATCGTCGTCAATCATCATCACTTCTTTCGATTTGAAGACTTGTCTATTTATAGGTAGTGAAGATTGTTTCGTCTGTTGAGTAATTCTTCCAGTTGGAATTATGACCGTTGTGACTTTACTGTTGTGAGCTCTGGCGTAATCATTCACCTTTTGATAATATGATATTAATTCAGCTGAAACTCATTAACAAGCTCATCAAACAAGTTAAGAATGATAATAAGAAAGGATATAAGCCAAATAAATCATATTCAAAGTTTGTCACGGTTAAAACGCAGATTTATTAGAACTGATACATTTTGGCTTTAATCTGTCTGAAACACATTTGCTTCGAGTCAAGACATCCTGGCTCAAGTTTAGGTACAAACTCGAGTCACCTTTTGTAGGCTCAAGTCACAATATGCCATTTCAAAAGTAACGGCCAAAGATGGATGTTCAGAGTATTGCTAAAAACTCGAGGCAATCTTTCCTGACTCGAGTTTTGGATGAAACTCAAGTCACACTTGCCTGACTCGAGTCAGCATAGATCATTTGTTAAGTTTTCTCAAGCACCTTGCCTTAAGTCATATTCTTTTCCTCGAGTTTAAGCACAAACTTGAGTCTCATTCTCATGGCTCAAGTCACAGTGACAGATACCTTCAACATTTTCATGCTTTGTTGGCTAAGTTCTAGTAACATCTCTGTCAACCTCTAAATCTTGGCAAATCACATATATCCCTAGAATACTCTTTAAGTATTCTTTCCAATGCAAGAAGAATCAGCTCTAAACTCATTGTATGTTGAGCACTATGATTAGATTAGTAAAAGTTGTTCTTGAACCAACGTTTTTGCACCATCTTGAACAGACTCTCAACTTCCGAAAATCATATCTCTCTCATTTGATCATTGTTTTATGTGATCTTGATGTTTTTGGAAAGTTATATGAGTCTAGTTTCATATGCCACCGATTTCAACTCATTCCGATTTGTGATTTGTGAGATATCCTCAAATTAGCAAACCTTGGTCTGCTGTATGACGGTAACAGATGGGGAAACTTCAAAAATTCATATCTCTCATCTGATCTTCTTTGGACTTGAATTTTTGTCAAAATGACGTATTAGATGTCTAATTTCATTCAAAATTGATTTCACCTCAATCCGATCTTTGGTTTAGGAGATATCATCGATTTACCAGACCTCGCCAGAAACAGAGTAGAACAGAGTTGCTGAAGAACACATCTAACTCGAGTCAATTGAATTTGACTCGAGTTTTGGCCTTAACTCGAGTCAAATTACTCTAACTTCAGTCAATTCATCCCAAAACATGTTTTTGCTTATTTTGACTCATCCCAAAGCTTATTTTAACTCAGATTTGAGCCATTACAACTTCTATTTGATTGTGGAAACTTCCAGAATCAATCTATGAGCTTGTATAATGATTTTATCATTCCATTCAACAATTTTTTCTTTATTTCTTCTCTTCTCTTGATGATTCTCTTGATTCTCCATAATTCAACTCTTTTTTTCTTTCTTCTCTTGTTCTTCATCATTTGGCTCCACATCTTTGATTCTACATTAAATTTAAGAATTATTCAATGTAGGAGATAAGTATAGTATGCAAATTGTTTGCTCTTGATATCTATAAGTATATTTGACATCATCAAAACTAAGCATAACTAACAGTCATTACAACCATTGATCACATCAATTACAATAATGACACATTATCATAATGCAAGATGGCTGAATGATAATTTAATGTTATGTCAGGATATATGCCAAGATAATTAAAATTTAACGTTATCATAATATATCGATTTAATGTTCTTAATTTAACGTTATCATGATATATGCCAGGATGTTCTAAATTTTATAACGTTATGTATATAATAACGTGAACTTTATATATATCTAATATACTATAAAATTTTACTATATACTATAAAATTTTCGTTTAAATTATATATATTGTTAATCGCATTAACAATAAAATATATATCTCATATATAATCACATTAAGAACATAAACCCAATTTAAACGCACAATTGATTTGGCTTTGATTCCACTATTGGGATTCGTATACGCAGCGGAATGAAATTTATCCAATAAATTACGAATCCCAAGAAGATGATCTATCAATAGCGTTTAAATCGAGTTAGTAATTAAGAACCGTACCTATATGAACTCGTGTGCGTGCTTTGATAACTTGTGGGCTAACACCTTCTTGGTCGATCAATTTCTAAGAGCCGACTCTATGAATCTACTCCCTCTATTGGTATTCACACCGAACAACACTCTAACATGAATGGCAGCATGTTAGCGCCTTCAAGCTTTTGTCTCACGTCTCTCTTCTAGAGTTCTTTTGTGGCTCTTCAATTCTCTTGTGTGTGTAATCAAATTACTTATAAACTAAGAGTATTTATAACCCCTATGGGTTGCATTAAATATTCAAAATTAATCTTATTAATTTTGAAATTGAATTAGAAATTAAATATGTCAAATCGATTCAATCCAATCTATTTATTTAATGCGAATTAAAAGCCAATTGATTTGATTTATCTTCATAAATCAAATCTGAGATATGATATCTATCTTCATAAATCAAATTATTGATTTATCTTCATAAATCAAATATGAGATATGATATCTATCTCCTTAAATCAAATATGAGATATGATATCTCAATTAGTCTAAATGATTAACTCCTAAGACATAATTTCCAACAGAGCTCACATTTAAAAGGGAGTTTATTTTAGCTATAGCTCATTATATTTTTTTATTTCTTAGGTTTAAGAATCCATTTATGAAATGAGACTATGATTTTAGTTATGATTTATTCGATGAATTGGATTTTTTGATTTGATATTTGTAATGAGGATACCCATCAATATATATATGGTTCTCTATAATTCTATTGATTTCTCTCTATTTAACATGGTATTTTAAAATGGAATATCGCCTAGAGAGGAGGGTGAATAGGTGATTTAAAAATTTATTCGCTTAATCAAGATTTTCGCGAATTATGACTAAACACTAACTAAGCGGAAATTTAAAGGAAAATAGACACGAAGCAATTTATCCTGATTCGGTCTAATCTTAACCTACATCCAGTCCCCAAGAACTCCTTGGGATTTCCACTAACTCCTCAAAGATTACAAATACACCTTAGGGATAATCCTCACACTCACGGACTCACTCCCCTTTACTACTTGTAATCGTACACCCACAACTTAAGGTTCCACAACCTTAAGTTTCAACCAAGACTAATGAAAGTGATTACAACTCCTTATGAGCGATTAATTAATGAGCACTGAAGTACAGAAAATATCCGAAGATATTTGATAATGAATGAAACTGATAAGAGTAATAAATCAGAGTTAAATGCGCAGAGTTTCCGGTCGTTGGCGATATTGAATGCTTGGGTTTTTATATTCTTCGCCATTAATGCTGTTGGGAGGAACTGGAAGGTGACCGTTGACACTTAGTTGAATTTCCATTAGGCACAGGTTCCTCGTCGACCAAAATCGACTGTTGAATCTTTATTAAATGAATCTGCTTCTTTCATTAAATGTGATGGCCGTTGGTTGTACTTGATAGCTGGAATAAGTATGCCTTAAAGAATGTTTTGTTCTGCTGCAGTGTTAATTCAGAATGTTGCTCTGTTTCTGTTGCTTCACAATAAATGCCTGTGACGTGAGCATTTGCTTTAATATGCTTTTTTCTTAACAATCATTTTAATCCTGAAAAACACTAGCAAATGGGTTAAAAGCGTCTTATAAATGATTCCTAACTGTTCTGGAAAGTATCGGATAAATATTAGATCATCTGGAAAATTACAAACAACAAATCACGTTTTTTGTTCATAAGAACTCTAGTTCTTAAATAAGAACTCGAGTTTCGAACTAGAGTTTTGTTCCATGAACTAGAGTTCCTTTGTTTTCTTTTCAAACGAATCAGTTCTGAAAGTCAAGAACTCAAGTTCTTTAGCAAGAACTCTAGTTCTATGTTTTGCGCACAAACTGAGTTCTTAAAGAACTTGAGTTTTCAATGAAGAACTCTAGTTCTTATATTTTGAATGAGGTAGTTATTTTCCAGACATGAAGAACTCTAGTTCTTTACCAAAAACTCGAGTTCTTATGTTTCGAATGAAACATCTATTCTTCCAGCGATGAAGAACTCTAGTTCTAAACAAAGAACTAGAGTTCTTTCCCAAGAACTCTAGGTCTTTGGACTTAAGTTCAAACAGAGATATGTCTAAATTGAAGAACTCAAGTTTAAATTGCAGAACTCGAGTTATGAACTAGAGTTTGTTACTAATGAACTCCAGTTCTCAAAGTCCTTTTTGATTTTTGAAGGTTTGTGAAAAACAGAGGACGTGAACTCGAGTTCTATGACCAAGAACTCGAGTTCTCAATTTTGCTGACTGAGAACCGATCTATTAAACCTTTCAAAAGCTTGAGTTTTAAGGGCAGAACTCTAGTTCTTATTAAATCAACAACTAACAAGTGTTTAGTTATTATCAAAACTTAAATTGAGAACTAACAGTATTATTGGATGGTTTCATTGAAGTGGAATTATCGTTGAACCTAATACATTACTTATTCCATAATCACTCTCTAAGGGGTTTTAATAATGCTTAAATGAATGGGTTCATTACTTTAAGCATTAAACTCAATAGTAATTGAGGTTTGGTATATTAGGAAACTTAGAAGAACTCATTACACTAAGAGGGCTTGCTAGTATTTTAAGAGTATGGGTTCCTCTCTTGTAATACTAGACTTATTGTTTAATAAGGTTTGGAATATTAGAAGCTTAGCGCATTGACTTCCCAAATATTTTAATTGAGCAAGGACAACCATTAAAACCATTTCCAAAAGCGTTGTCACCATTTGCATCTTATCATTTCCATCCCTCTATTTGAAAATCTCAAAAATATCTATTTTGATTGCACTTAGTTAATGGTTTTGCAAATCACCAAAATATGTTTTCCTTATCAATTTTGCATCATAGATACTTAGTTCATTAGATTTTCATTTTTAGTTAGTCTACTAGGTTTTGTTTCATAATTGGCTTCTTAAAGTGAAATGACTTGAGTTGTGCACTATATTGCCTTAATTCAGATTTATTCTTAACAACCCCGAGGAGACTAAAGGGTTCTTTCACTCTCCTTAGCCAAGCATATCATTTTTTGATCTTATTTTCAAGGAAGTTTGGGCAACATTTCCATTTAAAAAGATGGCTTCTCTAAGCTTCTAAAACTATCCAAACTACCCACAATATTAAGATCCAACTCAAGAGCCTTACCTTTACTTTTTATCTTCTTCCTCACTCTCATGCCTCCTTGGGATAGCCCCATAGTCATCTTCAGCTTGAAATAGGGATGAGGATGAAGCTTTTGATGAGACGAACAAAGTTTATGAACACTATTTGGCGATCTAAGGTGGTTTGGGTGGAGATTTTACTCTAAAAATTCTTTCAACCTCACTCAACTTCCATGATGGGAGGCTTAAAACTCTCTTCCTTTGCCTCAAGAGCTCTCACAACACTCTTCTTTTCCACTCATCGTGCTACATGAAATTGAGGAGAGGGGAATAAGGAGCCTATTTGTAGAAGCATTGAGTGATTATGAGCCATTGGATAGAAGTTGCAAGATCTCATCTCTAGTTGACACATGGCAATCTTAACTAAAATGATAATGTCACATCATTTTGCTTTTCTTGCAAGTTTCCCCTTAACTTTTCTTACAAGCCCTTTACCCTTCCCTACTTTCTCATAATCCTAAGTTTACTTTTGGGAGCCATCTAGTTAGATTTTAACTAGGCTAGTTCCTTGTATGCATAAGCTTATTATATTAAGGAAATAACCATTCCACTTTTGTCTTGAATTAACTATTATTATTCTATTATTTTATGCATTTTAAAGCTCCTCTTTAAAATATTTAGCACAACACTCCATTTCTCCAAGAAGTCCTCTTATGTGGCGCCCAAAATAGAGGAGAAAAGGGTAGAATAGGGGTTTTCACTCTTCTTTAAAAAACAAGGTAAAAAGTAGAAAAGGCATCCACCTACTACCTTTTTACTTTAATATTATTATATTAGTATGAGCTTTTAGGGTTTTATCCCTAAGTTAGAAGAGCCCATTTTCTTATCAATACATCATGGGCTAACCTATTATGGTAACCCAATCCTTAAATACAATAGCCCAAACATCATTACTATTTTAAGTATATTTGAGCTATTATACAAGGATAAATTCTTAGACATTCTTTTAAATCTCTAAGAATAATTCTTATACTTTAAGGGTTTTCCCAAGCCTTAAAAATAAACCATATGGTTGGAAATTCATCTTAGGCTGATAGAAAATGGGATGTCGCACTATCAAGCTAAACTAGGCAAGAATCCCAAAAAAGCCCCAAAAAATAGAATGATTCTCAAGGATTATATAACATTCAACCTTTTGAATAAAGGTTAGAGTATCATCAAGCGCTATAAAAAAAAGACATTTTTAGCAACAGACAAAATCCGTAAAAAATTAGAGAAAATCCATCACAAACGGATTTCGCAACAGAAAAAAATCTATCGCAATAAACTTTGTTGTAGAAGAAACTTGCAATGGCTTTTAAGTAACAGAAAAAATCTGTTGCAATTTCCGTCGCAAATTACGACAGAAAAAAAAAATTCATTCGAAATTGCGGTAGAGTATTAAAAAAATCCATCGCAAATTGCGACAAAATATTAAAAAAAATCTGTCACAAATTGCAACGGAATATAAAAAAAAAATCCTTTCAATCTACCTGCCAAAATGATGGTGCAACAATCCCTTCAATAAATAAATTAAACACTACAGTGCAGCATCCACTTGTTCATGGTCTCACTACTATTTAACTCTTGGCAATTATAATTTGGCCAGTACATTATGGGAAAGGAATCTCCACTATTCAATCATCCAAGAAATGATGCCTAAATAGGAAAATTTTCAAATAACAACTAAAGAGAATTAGAAAATTACTGGCTAAGCTCTAACTCTAGTAGTCACTTAGGTACTCTAGTAACTCGTTACTTTCAATCATTTGTTGATCAAACCCGATAGTCTATCATGTTACTCCAGTAACTAAATGATTACTCCAATCATGTTGGAGTTACTCCAGTCATCAAATGGCTACTCCAGTCAACTCGACACATAGACAAAATGAACTTTAGTTACTCCAGTAAACTTCGGTCATATGAAAGACCTGGCTGAACCCAAGAGAGGGGGTGAATTGGGTGAAGATAATAATTTGTAACTTTTGAAAATCTTTTTGCAATTCAGTAATAATTAGTTTGAATGAAGGTAAAGAGTTATAAAGTAATAGATAATCATTCAAACATGTATGCTGGAAATAAAGAGTTCAGGGAAGAGAATTGCAAACAGAGATTTATACTGGTTCGGTCTAATCCTTGACCTACGTCCAGTTCTCAAGCTCCACTTGAAATTTCCACTATCTCCTTGTTTAACCAAGCACAAGAGAAAAGCCTTTACACCCTCACAAGTTTATCCAGGCACTTGTGCAGCCAAATCTCTCACTGAGATCCTCCCCTTACTACCCGTAAAGTTACAACCAATTTCCCACTCAAGGTCACCCAACCTTAAGTATCTCTCAGAAAATGTGGTTATACAATGTATTTTCTCTCTAAGAAGTGATTATGATAAACACTAAAGTGCATTACAACTCATTTTACTCTCTATATGATAAACTAAGAGAACATTGAAAAACAGAGAGTAGGAAATTCAGAATTTTGGCATTATAACAGTGTGAGCTCACTCCATCATCTTCTTGCGTTTTGAATCTGGTTCTATTTATAGATGAAGATGATCTAAACGTTGAAGAATAGAACCATTGTAAATGGAGACGTTGAGAATATGACAGTTGAAGAAACTAGCCATTATTTTCTGCTTTTTGGACTTGACAGCTCAACAACTTGATCTTCATGTAATCCTTCGTTTGATCATCTGAAACATGTCCACAAATGATGTAAATGATGTTAAGAAGTGATACAAATAATTTGGGTAAACATCTGGATGATCTAGATTAGATTCAGGATTTTCGCAACGGTGATTTTTCTGATCTGAAGGAGAATACTGCAGTATTGACTTGGATACCGCGGTATTGAGCTTATTTCATTACTTCAGATTCGTCTCTGTTTGTCCGATACTCGAATATTGACTTACATACTGTAGTATTGAAGAACTCTTAATGTTCATTGCTCTCTGTTTGAGCTATATTCGAGTATTTTCTTGAAAACTGCGGTATTGAGGCTGTTCTGCACTTTGGTTGCTTTCCGACTTGATATTGCTTCAAATCTAGCAAACCACTTATCCCCATATAGCTCTTTGTGTCTTCTTTCTAATGCAATAAGACTTAGATCCATTACTCATTGTGATTCGTCCATTATGATCCGAAGAATGAAGCTTTGTTCTTGACCAGCATTTTGTAACGTCTTGAAACATTAGTCAACTTTCGAAGACCATATCTCTCTATTATGATCTTCATTTTTGTTGAATCAAGTCTTGATGGAAAGCTTTATGAATATTCTTTCATATGCCACCGATTTCAGTTCAATCCGATTTGTAGATTGTGAGTTACACTCAAAACATTGAAGCTTGGTCTGATGTGTGGTGTGAATATTTGATCCAACTTTAGAAATTCCAATCTCTCTCATCTGATCTTCTTTGAGCATGAAACTTTGTCAAGATGACGCATTAAATGTCTAGTTTCATAAAAATTTGGTTTCACCTCAATCCGATCTCTGGTTTAGGAGATATCATCAAATTACCAGAGCTCTCCCAATCTTATCGTGGAACAGAGGTGAACAGAGTTTCTGAAAGTGCTGGATACTCGAGTATTGAAGAGCATACTCGAGTATTGTCGGGTCCAAATGCGCGAGAGAAGATGAAAACACCCAATACTCGAGTATATAAGTTTCATATTCGAGTATTGACTCCCATACTCAAGTTTTGACTCTTTGACTCCCAAACTGGAGTTTCCCAAACTCTAGTTTTCCAAACTCGAGTTTCTCATCCAGAAACAAATTTCTGTAGTAAGCTTGTATACCCGAGTTTTGACCTGGAAACTCGAGTAATCTCTTCAAGAACCTGATTTTTGCTATCTTTAACTCTAGATTGAGCCTCTCCAACATCCATTTGATTGTAAAGACTTATGATATCAATCTAAGACCTTGTATATTGATTTTTCTCATTCTTTTTGATAGGATCTTCTCTTTCTTTCTTCTCTTCACTTGGTCATTCTTCACAATTCTATTCTTTCTTTCTTCTTCTCTTGAGCATTCTCCACAAACATGTTTGAGCTGATCTTGAATAAAGATATTCCCATTCTATTCATCAACTTCTTCCATCTTCCATCTCTCATCTTGATCATTCTTCATCATTTAGCTTGGGCTCATAATTCTTTGCCACTTCTACCTTCTTTAATATTTCCTCTCCTTCATTTTCTTCAATTTCTCTTCTTCTTCTTTTTCTTCTCTTCCTTTTTCTTATCCTCATCTACATCCTTGACCTCCTTGATCTTCTTCTTTTTCTTCTTTGCCGATTCATCTTTTTGAAATTTCTGATTTCCTTCTTGATTATTCCCCACAACTGAACACTCTCTTTCATTCAATACTTCTTTATCAATTTTCTTCTTGACCATTCTTCATAGATGAACTTCACATCTTTGATTCTACATGAAATACAAGAAGAATTAATCAATCAAGAAGATAAACATATTACTCAATCTTTTTGCTCTTACTAATGGCATATACAAGACATCATCAAAACTAATCATATCTAACATCATAAACGTTATAATCATTGTGATTACTCCAGTCATTTAAAAGCTACTCCAGCCATCTTTCTGGAAATTGATCAGACCTCGTTTTAATAATTGATAATCATCTGCATACATCATATTTTATATACTCTACGATATTTAGTTGCATTTAACCAAGTTTGCTAGCAAGTCACAGATGATCAAATGGAGTTATGATTCAAAGACAGCAAGATCTATATATGTTGAGATGGAAAGTAAAGATACAGTATGGAGTGCCAGCGCATGTGTCGGAGAAATATTTGCAACTTGGATTAAACAATTGAGAACATTTAGCTGCTGCCTATTCTGATAAAGGATGATCCACATTATCTTCAAATTAAATACTCTACAGATTAAGAAAGTAGCAAACATCACTGGAATCAAGAGCAAAAATCAAGAACGCTTCAATTAAGCCATATTTTCAGTGGATTTCCAACGTCAAAATTCTCAGTGGATCTTCAACGGTCACATTTTGAATATGAAGATTCAAATGAACTTCTTCAAGTATAAAAGGAAGACCAGAAACGAACACAGAAGTACCGAACACATACATACAAGCTTATAATCATTGTTTCAGTCTTTCTTCTGTAAATTATCTTGAGAGACACTTGTACTTCAGTGATCATCATTATCTACACTTAGAGAGAGTGTTTTGTCCTGTTGAAATCATTTGTTTGTAAGAATCTCAAGTCTGAGGACTTGGAGATTGGGAATATCAGTGTACAACTTGTAAGGGAGAGTGTACCCTAGTAAGAGGATAGCTTCAAATACAGAGTGTGTAACTGACTGTGAGTGATAGTGAAAATCCCAGAGAGTCTGGGGACTGGACGTAGGTCAAAGAGTTAGATCGAACAAGTATAAATCTTGTTGTGTCCTACTTTCCTCTTCTCTCCTCTGCTTAGCCCTGTTTTAGTACTTGCATTGCAGAGCACTGTTAGATTAAATTTTTTTTAAATCCCCAATTCACATACCCTCTTGGTGATTTGCTTAATTTTTCATTTGGTATCAGAGTAAGGTCTTCTCTTAAAGGATTAACATCCTGAGAAGGATCTCAATGGAGGGAATTCTACCTGAAGGAGCTTCCATAAACAAACCTTTAGGTTTCGATGGGGAACATTATTCACTCTGGAAATCAAAATTCAGAGTCTATGTGATGGCCACTGAATTTGGTTTATGGAATGTATTTGATAAAGGGGATTATGCTCTATCTACAATGGAAGATGGAGTCAGAACTCCCAAGGTAGAAGAGGAATACACCAAGAATGACAGAAGACTTGTTACTCTCAACAGCAAATCCATTCATGTTCTTCAAAGTGCTTTAAGCCAGAGAGAGTATTTTCGAATCTGTACTCTACCTTCTGCAAAAGATATGTGGAAGGCTTTGGAGATTGCTCACGAAGGAACTGCTGGAATTAAGGAAAATCAAATCAATACTCTTATGACTGAATATGATTTACTTCGTATGAAGTTAGGAGAATCCATTAGCGAATTTCAGCTCAGGTTCACTCATTCAATTAATCAACTCGCTGCCTTGGGCAAAGAATATAATCAACGAGTCCAAGTAAGAAAAATCCTGAATGTTCTTACCAAGGCATGGGAAGCTAAGGTCACAGCCATTGAAGAAGCACGTGGTGAATCTATGACATCAGTTGCAGCTCTCTTCGGCAGCTTGTCTGAATATGAGGGAAAAATTAAGTTCAGAAAAGGACTTGATGAAAGTGATAGTAAGAAGAAGGGAATTGCTCTCAAAACTATCAATGATTCTAAAGAATTAGATGATGAGGATGAAGAAGAACTTGGCATGATAGTCTGTTTTTCATAATTTACTATTTTGCTCCGTTTTTCATAATTTACTATTTTAAACTGCTTTGTCAAACAAAACGATTTATTACGTACTTTGAGGTAGTTGATTGATGATGATATATAAAGTTATGTTATTATTCATGATCATATGATATAGAGATTGAAGTTATTGTCGTATTGTTATTATTAGAAGTTAAAAATGTTTAAATTATTTACTCTTATATTTTATTAAATTATAAAAATGGGACATTATTCATCGAAAAATTTGTTTGGATCAGATAGTATTGCTAACCATGCACCTCCTGCTGATCAATGAAGAGTCTCCATAAGGGTACAAAGTTTGTTGATCCATTTGGTGGTGCTATTAGTTGATGTAATCATAGCCCTATACTTTTGTATTAAAATTTAAAGTTAGATGCTCCATGTAATTTATAAGTAGGATCCATTTATTTTAAAGCACAAGTTTATAAGTTTAAGGCTTAAGGAATGTGAGTCCACTCATATTCCGTACCAGTCACCCCTTTAGGTTTTAGAGCGTTAATAGTAAACCACATTTCAACTTGAGAAAAAATTGGGAATTTTTCCTTAATAAAATTGAAATTTTGGTGGTCTCACACTAGATTTAGAATTTTTTTTTTGTTTTTTGTCGAAAGTCTCACACTAGTTATGTTAGTAAAGAATTCACAAAAAGGCATTTGTAGAAGATTAATCGCATATTAATTAAAGAGTAAAGGTTTATAAGTGTAATTTGTGTTGAATTAGACAATCAAATGCTACTCAACCAAGTACATATGTGGCAAGATCAAAAGGGAAGGAAAATATGGAAGGAGGATTTTGTGACATTTGATCAGATGAAGCATTAGAATAATATATTTAAGAGGAGGTGGACTTAGAATTTTATTAATTGTGATTAATAGATGAGTTGAAAGACATTTTACTCCTTCATTTAGTCCATAAGGTTTGTTAAAACAAGAAAATAAAAAGAGAGAGCATGAGCTGGATAGAAATAAGGAGAAGAAGAAGACTCAGAGCTTGTTTGGGAGTTTCCAAAACCTAGGTTTTGGAAACAAAATCTAGGTTTTGTCACAAGTCTGTCAAACACCCTTCTTTTTTTCAAAAGCTATTCTGTATCAAAACATAAGCTTATCAAGCACCCCTATTTTTTCAAAAAGTTACTCTGCATCAAAACTTAGGTTTTGGGATCCAAAACCTAGGTTTTGTCAAAGGCTATCTTTTAAACTTTTTCTCTCTCCTCTACCATCATCAGTAGTTTTTCAATACCAGTAAGTATCCTTAAGATATTTTTTAATACCTTTCAATACCCTAAATATTTTTTCAAGATCAGTCATTACCCTGAAATATTTTTTCAATATCATAAAATAAATTTTCAATATCGTGAAGTATTTTTTTTGTATCTATAAATATATTTTTAGTACTCGATAGTACCATGAAATATTTTTTCAAGATCAGTCATTACCCTGAAACATCTTTTTAATATCCTTAAATAAATTTTTAACATCATGAAGTATTTTTTAAGTATAAGTCAGTACCTTAAAATATTTCATGATCTTAAAACTTTATTTTGGGATATTAAAAAGATGTTTCAGGGTAATGACTGATCTTGAAAAAATATTTTAGGGTACTAACAGGTACTAAAAAGATACTTAATACTAACTAGTACTGAAAAAATATTTCTCATAATCTTAAAATTTTATTTTAGGATCTTGACAAAATATTTTAGGGTACTAACAATCTTAAAAAATATTTTATGGTACTAACGGGTACTAAAAAAATACTGAAAAAATACTTCCGGATCTTGAAAAAATTTTTACGATATTGAAAAAATATTTTAGGGTAATGACTAATCTTGTAAAAATATTTTATAGTACTGAAATGTACTATAAAATATCTTAAGGATATTAACTGATACTGAGATGATAGCAGAGGAGAGTGAAGAAGCAAAAAAAAAGGTAGTTTTTCACAAAACCTAGGTTTTGAGGTCCAAAACCTCGGTTTTGATGCAGAATAACTTTTAGAAAAAATAGGGGTGTTTAGTAAGTTTATGACAAAACCTAGGTTTTAATGCAAAATAGCTTTTAGAAAAAATATGGGTGTTTGGCAAACTTTTGCAAAAAGCTAGATTTTGATGTATAATAGTTTCTTGACAATTTTGGGTGTTTAGCAAACTTTTGTCAAAACCTAGGTTTTGAAGTTATCCAAACACTATCATTTTTCTCCAAAAGCTATTCTCCAAAAATTATTTTCCAAAAATCATTTTTACTTCATAAATCCCAAAAGCTGTTTTTCAAAAGCTATTGTCTAAAACCTATACCCAAACGGGCTCTCAATAAGTGAAGGTAAGTTTGAGTGTTTGAATCAATAATCTTACTAGTCCTTCCCCTCTAACCCTATCTAATAGGATTATAAAACCTCTCTTGAACATATACTCAGCAAGAGGAGAATGGTGAAGTTAGAAATTTTACAAATTTAAAGATCGGGGATTTTTCTTCTATATCTTCATTTGTTTAGATTTACAAATTAATGAAGAAAATTCATAAAAAAATCTCGACAAGTTCTCAACCCACAAATGAAAGATTTAATAGATTTTATAAGAAGCTCATATCGAACTGTAGCAAATCGTGTTGAAGAACTAAAAAGAACTACCGTCGAAGTCTTTAGGAACAAAAATCACTCTCTTACACAACCATTTCTGGAGAAGACATTCAACAAGTCGAGAACCAAGATGAGTGGGAGGGATCAACTGAGCAAAGCAAGACTAAGAAGGGGAAAAAAAATTATCAAAGAAAATAAAAAAAAAAACGAAAGAAGATATAAAATAGGAGAAGGAAACACACCAAAACGAGGAGGAGGAGGGGTAACGGCAATGACTTGGAACTTTGAGCGAGAGAGCCTAAACGATGACCCACACCATCAAATCTGAATCTGAGATGAGGAAGGAAGAACTGTTTGAAAGAGATGAGGAGGAGGAAGCAACGGTCGAATTCATGCAACACACTGCTTCATATATATATATATATATATATGACTACAATACAAATAACAAATATTTTTCAAAAAAAATAATAAATATGTAAAAGCACTTCCTTAAGGAGGTGCTATAAAATTTGCGCTAACTTTTACACTTTTTATAGTATTGTTTATATCATCAACATCATCCACAACATTAAAGCGACGTATTAACGGATAATTACCCTAAAATCTATTAAATCTTTCATTTGTGTGGTTGAGAACTTGTCAAGATTTTTTTAATGAATTTTCTTCATTAATTTGTAAATCTAAACAAATGAAGATATACAAGAAAATCCCCGATTTAATTTGCAAATTTTCTAGATCTGCCCCTAATTTATGAAGGGTGGACTTCAGTGGCAGGATTTGGGGATTCGGGGGGTAGCACCTGATTTTTATTTTTTAAAGAATAAGGTTTTAAATGCATTAAAAAAAATAAAAGAACATCAAAAAGAAAATAAAAGAATATCAAAAAAAAATATTCATGAAATCAAGTGAATACTGATAATGTAATAAGAAAGATAGTTATTTTACAAACCTGTCATTCAGAAAAGTAAGGCTAAATGTGATTAGAAATGCAACTACATAAATTACAATGAAGGATGGACACTCAATAAGTTCAAGTACATATATTTTAAGGGAATATCATTTCTGCCTTTAAAGTAGAAAAAGTTTTTTGCCTTAAGTCACAACTACGCCGTTTTAACTTTTCTTTTGTTTTTTTTTTCTTTGCTCTTTTTTTATTATTTTTTTTCTTTCCCTTCTTTTCCTTTCATATGTTTATCTCTTCATTTAAAAAAGAGTCAAAACGACGTAGTTTTAACTTAAGGCAGAAATGATATTTTCATATTTTAATAACAAAAGTATATTACAATAAAAATAAGGGAATATCATTTCTGCCTTAAGCCAAAACGACGTCGTTTTGGCTCCTTTTTTGTTTTTTCCTTTTTCTTTCCCTTCTTTTCCTTTCATCTCTTCATTTAAAAAAGAGCCAAAACGACGTCGTTTTGACTCAAGGCACAAATGATATTCCTTAAAAATAATTATAATGTCAACCTTCTAAGCCTTATTTTTTGGAATTCCATCATAATTGCATTATTATCAATGCTATCAAATACATCTTTTTCAATATAAGACAATAAACAATTATTCAACTATTTATCCCCCATCCGATTACGAAGTGTAATCTTGATGTATTAAGGGTGAGCACTTAATTATTTAAGTATAGACAATCATTCAAACATGTATTTATTTTTTAAAATAAAATAAAATAAAATCCTAAATACGCAGAGATTCATGGGTGGGCACTTGCCCCCTATCTAACATGCGGGTCCGCCCTTGACTATTACATAAGACACTTTTTTAAGAAAATTCAACAACTCAATTCAACTTAATATAAGCAAAACTAATCGAAACAATTCAAGATAATACTAACAATTTAAACCAGCAATTTCATTAATACAAGTTCATAATACCTCTAATAGCCCAACCAATATCAACTACCTATGTGTAACCGGCTAACACAAAAGCACAAGTGGAACACAAAACAAGATTAGAAAGTAGAGGCAGAGATTAAAAGGCTCCAAAGGGAGATGAATCTACTGCTCAAATTTATTTGCACAAACAGAAAATGACCTATTATTTGACAGTTGGTTACATATTCAGCATCACAACTAGCAGAGATTCTAGGACCCCCTTCCAAATAGAAGGTTAATTAGGGAGGATGTACCCCCACGCGCCTCTAATTCGAGACCCAACTAACTAACATAAACACAATTCATTCCCAAATTCCTACCTCTATGAAGCCGTCCTCAACAACACACCCCCATAACATGCCATTATAATTAAACTTATAGGCCAAAATGAAAACAAACCAAAAAATGATTAGGCAAAAAAATAAATAAATAAATAAAAGTGAAGATGACAGGGCATAATTACACAATTAAAGACCTACGGGGTGGAGGATGAAATTGAAGAGTAAATCACAAAACCAGGAGGGCGTCGACTTTGAGGCATAAAGCACGACAACGTCGGCGACTGTGTGAGACCGAGGACACGACTAGAAGGGCAAAGGGCGTCGGCGACACTATGTGTGTCTGAGTGAGGCCGAGGAGTACAGTGGTCACGATCGAAGAGGAGGGTGCAGGTCAGAGAAGCGGCTAGAGGTCATGTCTAGAGTCGAAGAGGTGACCAAACGATGTGATTTGGTCAAACTAGGGCTTAGATGTGGATGAGATGGAGAAGGAGGTGGAGGTGGAAGGCACGACTAAGAAAGGAGAGGCAATCCATTGAGATTAAGAGTTTAAAACAAATAAGAGTGTTTAAAATATCTTTACAACGACTGTTTTCTAAAGAGCCATAGAAAGATACTTTCAACGGTTGATTTACAAAACAATCGTTGAAAGTGTATACTTTCAACGGTTGATTTACAAAACAATCGTTGAAAGTGTATACTTTCAACGATTGTTTTTGTAAAGAGTCGTTGAAAAAACCTTTCCACAACTGTTTTTAAAAACATGCGTTGAAAAGGTTTCTTTCAATGAATGTTTGTTTTAGAGTAGTCGTTGAAAGACAACTTGCCTCTTTTTTAACTTCTAATTTTAAAGAATGGAAGTTAAAAGTACTTTTTATAGTGGTGAATCTTTATCAAAGATGTGATTAAAGATACAATTATAGTAGTTTATGGAATGAAATGATCAAAAAATCATTTTCTATTTCTCTATGTATAATTCAGCCAAGACATGGCACCAAGAAGAAGATGAAATTTGATTGTTTTGATGCTTCCAATGAATTTAAAATGAAAATTTTATTGGGTGCAAGTGAGAAAGTAAATTTGGAAGCACTGAAGACTTAAATGAAGATTTTGCGCCAAAAACCCTTATGTTACAATTTTGAGTTAATTGAAGGGAAACACCATTTCATATTTATTTGAGCTCTAAAATGCAATCTACAAGTAAAATTACGGGGGAATAGAGTGTAGAATCAATTTGAAGATAAGTGGATTGAAAATCCAAAATTATAGTCTAAAAGGTTAAGGTTAAGGAAGAATTGAATCCAATGTTCTAATGCGTGTCTCATGGATGGCCTATGATGTCTATTTTGCCATGTTTGGTGCTTGGGCTTTGATTTTTTGTTCAAGGGCCTACAAGGATTCAAGAATCAAGAAGAAAAAGGTTTGAGCAAGCAAGGGATAAAGGTAGCAAGATTACCTACTATAATGTTAAATGTGCTTGATTGTTAGGTAATGTTTAACTTGCCATGATTATTTATATGTGATCTTGATGCTTGAACATGTGAGTACCTTGCTTTATGTGTGCCTTGGCCTTGGCTATGCATGCTTTATTTATGCAAGGTAGTTTTCCTTATACTCTTGCCATCAGTCAACGTATCAAACATGTCCTACGCCAAGTAAGGATCAAGAAAGGAAAAAAAACAAGGCGCACTTGATAGAGCCTGTTTAGCTAGGAAATCAGCAGCCTCATTGGCGTCATGTAGGACTTGTTGTATAATGATACACCAATCACGTTTTACCAAGCTCTGTATCTCCATTATGCGATGGCGGACCTCCTCGTAAAATGAGATGATAAGGCAGTGCAGAGTGGGTCTCCAGAATAAACTTCCTTTGACCACTGTCCCATGCATGTTTTAGCCCTTACAACTCTGCAAAGAGGCTATCGTCACTTGAGAAACCATGAATATAGCCAGATAAACAGCTCCATCCACGTTCATCTTATAACTCAGGAGCAATCCATCTACTAGAGACAACAATAGTTTGGGAATCCTTCATCCGAGTCCCTCTCAACTTGTGGCTTGTCTCCCGAATGGACGCTACCATCGCCACAACTTGTTTACCATACACTCTAACATGAATGTGACATGATCACGCATTGTTTGATGTTCAAGTTTGGTAATTAGCTATTGAGGTTTCTAAGAAATGTCACCCCTCCCTTATCCGTCACATCTATCTAGGCAGAAACATACCAAAGAACAAGGGCAATGAAGTGGAAGATTGAAGGACTTGTGCTTAAGTTCAAATCATTGTTGCTTTGGAAGAGTAGTTGAAAGTTATATGATTTTGTGTGGTAAACATGTAAAAATTTATATAGTTTTCTTATGCTCTGTTTATAGGTTTGGTAGGTGGGATAACACAAGTGTGTTAAGTAAGATAAGAAAAATGTATGGGCCAATTTTGCGATCACTTTGCAGTTCTTTGGAGGTTGAATTAAGTTGGGTTCCAAAATCCATGCTTTTAATCCTGCTTTTAAATATCTAGAGAGTTTGAAATGATTTGGTTTTCCTCTTCTTATTTTTCAAGAAAATTATTCTTTTATTCCTATAATTCTGACCAGATTATAACTCAAATCAAATTTGCGGTCAAGCTTGGGCTACCCCAGTATGGCTTTGGAAATACTGAACATTCAGCGGGAGTTCGCATGGAAGAAGAGTCTTCAGATTAGTGCAATGAACAAATCCAAAAGTTTTGAACCTAAATCATTTGAAGGTATGATCTAAGATGATCTAATAGGCACTGTTGGGCAAGTCTTATATCCAGTGTCCCTATCACACAGAAACAACCAATAAAGGTTGCCAAGGTACTTGTTTCATAAGTGTTGCTTAACTAGATGTTGAATGAACACTTTGGTACTGAACCAGGCTAAGAAGTCATATTATTTACACACATTGAACCATACTACAAAGTCATTATTACGTAACATCATATCACAAACAAAAATACTCCCTCATGGCTTCACGTACTCGGTTTGCAACTTCTGAACCAAACACCACTTGGAGGTTTGAGCCCAAATCAATTCCAATGGTTCTGCTTCTGCTAACCTCATCCCTCTTCTGCATATCAGCTCTTTCAGCCTCTTCTGGTTTTATCATGGCAAGAGCACGATGTTCCAACCATATCCCCAGCACTTGCTTTGAAACAGGATGCAAATGGTCTCTAATGATCTGCTCCATGCGCTCTTCTCCGCCATCGTCTGGTGTCCTAATACTAACCATGATAGCTGTAGGAGGCCAAGCAGCCCGCCTATAAAGTGAGGAAGGGTAATATGGCTTCACCTCAGGGATTTTCCCAATATCTTGTCTGTGTTTTTCCAGCTGAGTATCCTCATAGAATGTTTTGAGGTCACCTGGACAAAGCACAAGATCTTTCCGAGGAGGTAGATCAAGAAAGAGGAACATCATTGTTGGACTAATCCGATTAAGTTCAATCACAAAGTTTGGTGAGTCGTTTGTGAGATTCAGATATGCTGAAAGAATAGTTCTATCCACGGATCCTCCTGTTAGTAGTTCACCATGGATCCAACTTCCAAATACAAAATCAACCTGAGATTTAAGGCAGAAACGCTCCAAATTCAGAATATAACAGAAAACACTTGGAGAAAAATGCATTGAATGGCTTTAGAAATAACTATTTCTGTATGGAAATTCAAATTTTAGAGCAATCAACTAGTCATGTACGCACAAGCATAAGCTGAGAGTATAAAATAAAAAGGGAACTTACTGGGGAGTACTCTGGCCTGCTTGAATTTGCATTGAGACTTTGATAGCATCTGCCTCATCCTGGAAGTACTGAACGTTCAGCGGGAGTGCACAAGGTATAAGCTGCGAATTGAAGTAATCTTCAACAGCTTTGATGAGATCAAGCATAAGGTTCCGGTGGGAGGTGAAAATGAAGGGGAAGTCCAAAAACTTCTTTCGCCCTTCACTGTTGTTGGTCAACATGGCAGTGGCAAATGGAAACCTACAATAGAATATAAGAATAACTCTCCCTCAAGGATGTGTAGAGAGAGAAATCTATCATCCAACACTCTTACAGTACATTTAAAACAAAAACAAACAGACATTCATTCAGCCTATGGAAGCTATACCATTTGGGGTGAACGCGTGTACAGAGTAATATATGGTGTTCAAAACTAAAACAAACTCATCTATTGTTTCTCTTCTTTCCTGCACTCATCCTAAGCATTCATAGACACAAAAATGAAGGAAAGAGCTTTCAAGGTGATGAAACCTTGCAAGTAACTTTTATTGCTACGTTAATTCAAGAGGATTTAGGGATGTAATCCAACATTAAATCTTTTTTTTCTTGGAATAAAAGAAGGCTTTGAATATATCTAAAAGGATAGGCCACAAATAAATTATATGAATATTGTTTTTTTCCTCACTGTGATCCCTCTGTTTTATTTTATACTCACTTTTTATGCTAATGATTCATCATCACAAGCATATTAAATAATGATTCTGCAATTCACAGGTTTTTTATCAGCAAAGAAGTTCTTGGGTATGCTTATTCTCTACTTAGAAAGGCAGGTTAAGCAAAACTGATTGTGTTTAATGCTCTACATAGAAAGGAAAATTCTAAAAAGTCACTGCTGAATAATGACCAGAGTGGCATAACAAACATTGCCTATTTCATTTTCTTTGCATTGGAAAAGGAATCTATTTTTCATTTTATACGAAATGGGCTTAAGAAATTGCACTCTATTAAACATCATCAAAGAAGGTAGTTCTTCTCAATTAATTGCATATCTACCACTGAACATAGGCAAAATCCCATTCAAATCCAATAGAAAAGAATCTTCCAATTTCAAAAAAGAATCCATTGTTCTTCAAACTTCAATCATCTGGAACTTTAATTAATGTGATTAGGAACATACTATAATGTATCTTGGGATGGAACATATACCAGAGTTACCAGAGTTTCCATACCAGGGTAAAGGGGGAAAAAAAAAAACGCAAGAAGACAAGAAAATATGATTCATATGGTGTAGTTAGTTATTTATCTCTTCTCATAGGCTGGATCGACGCATAGCAGGGGAACGATTAGGAAGAGAAGAAAAGAAAAGGCATCGACGCATAACAGGGTAAAGAAAAGAAACCGCATAGCAAAATTAGGAAGATTATCATATAAAAAAAGAAGAAGAAGAAGAAGACACACCAGAAATTACCAGTCACAGAGGTCGACGATACTGTGATCAGAACGAGGATATACAAAGACGAGGCAGGATCAGTGAAGAGAGTTCCGTCCGAGGAGGCAACACGCCTGAGATCGTGAAAACACCGGTCAGTCCAATTTCGAACTCCTCAGATCCGCCGTTCGTCCTTCCGTTCTGAGTTTTGGTCTGCTCCGCCGTCCTTCCTCGTGTCTGCCACCGAAGTCCGGTTCCGTTCCTCTCTCTTGGTAGGGAAGGTCTTTGTTGGGGGCTGGGTTCAGAACTTCAGATAGAAAGAACTTGTTTTTGGCGGGAGTTGGAGGGGTATGCCGTGTTGTGTTGTGGGTGTCAAATAAAAATCACACGGATCACACTCTAGTCACTTGTGAAATGCCTGTATTGCCTGAAATGCCCGTAGTGCGTCATTGCTATATGCGAAAGAGCATTTAGGATTTCACTACATGTGTCCTCTAGGTTCGCGCGTCATTTACCATTGCTAAGATTGTATGACCATTTTGGACAGACGCAATTGTGAAATTGATGGGCTTCTCCCTTCCGTTTAATGCCTATATCCTAGTGAGTGTGACACGTGTGAGGGACAAAGTTGGAACGTTAGTGATAAAAATGAAAATTGGGAGAAGCAGGGGAAGGTCCACTGTGATCTCAGCTTTATTAGAAAAAAAAAAAAAGTCAATACTATGGTACTGCTCGTCTTCCAATATTGTTAATCACATCACATCCTTCTTTTTCTTTTTATTTTCCGAAACATCACATCCTTTCTTATATTAACCCTACAATATTTTTTATTATTAAAATATAAATATGTTTAACTATTTTAATTAAAATATATTTTAAATTAAAATCGTTTTGACTCCGATCAGACCCACTGACCCTTAACCCAATAATCCTACCGGTTCGGTAACCGATCTGGTTTTCAAAACCTTGCTTTAGTGTGTGTGATAATTGATTTTATTTTTTATTTTTAATTCTCAATTTCATTTTAATAAAATATAAGAAAAATATTTCATTTTCTTTTTCTGTTATTTCTTAAAATCAATAATAAAATATTGATATCTTATAAAAATAATAAATAATAGGGTTAAGGTGCAAAAATACGCATGAACTTTTTCTCCAAGAGCGCCCAGCACCATATGTTTTTTTTTTAAAAGCAAAAATACACACATGGTTACCATTTTGGAGCAAAAGTTACATCCCATAGTTAAGTCACTGTTCACTGCCGTTATGTTACTATTCACTTCATCTCTTTCTCTCTCATCATAGTGAATAGTGACTTAATGGTGAGACGTGACTTTTGCTCCAAAATGGTAATCACGTGTGTATTTTTGCTCAAAAAAAAACACGTGGTGCTGGGCGTTCATGGGGAAAAAGCTCATGTGTATTTTTACACCTTAACTCTAAATAATAAATATTCCTATTTGAAATTCAAAAATTACATTAAAAATGAACTTGTTATATAGAAATTAGAAATCATTGGAGTAACACCACACTTGAGTACTCATCTGAGTGTGCTGTTATCTCACTCAAGTGCGATAGTTCCGGATATCACACTAGAGTGTGATAACCTCATACTCGAGTGTGATGTTATCACACTCGAGTGTCATAAGCCTATTATTTTTTTTGGATGACACGTCAATTTAACAGTTAATGTTTCCTTACCGTTAGTGAATATTGCTACGATTTAGAACTTTCAGGTTAACATTGAGTTGAGCAATTGAAATAGGAAACTTACTTGTATTTCAAGAAGGAGAACCGAGTATGGATAAGCAAAGGCAATAATGTCACCAATTCCTTGGTACTCCTGTTATGCTCCCCTTAATTGTCCCATTTTCTACAATTTCAATTTATCACATAAAATCAACTTTAGATCAAAGATTAAACCCATTTTTAGCAAATATTATTGCCTTCTCAAAATATTATGACATGATTTTGAAGCAATTAGGACTATAAAAGGTTTATTTCTTCGTGAATGTTTGGATTAGCTTATTTTAAGTAAATTTGATATACAAGAGAAATTTTGTCTCCTAAAATGCAAAAGAGATTTTTTTTTTAATTGATTCTCTTGTTTCCCAAACACTGTTCGACTTTACTCTTTTTCCCCTAACTAAACATGTTTCTCCCCCTGTATTACTCAGAGTAAAAAGCCATACTTTTCATGGTTTATAAATAGTGTGAATTGTTATAGATTATCATATATTGATTGATCATAAGCTTGAAATTTAGTAGTCAGAATAAAGGGAAGGAGAGAAAGATCTTACCAATAACTTTTGCAATGCCAAGTCCACGTCCAATAAAAGAATATGAAAATGACATAATTGCAGCAGCAACTGAAACACAAGCCATATTATTAAGATCTGAAATAAATTACACAAACAACTGGACAACTCCAAACAACACCATGAACAAGGGCTCCCCATAGTGACAAGGTGCATTGTGTCCATACTTGTGATAACAGTTTGACTTCAGAATTGCCCTGCATTATTATAATGAACTTGAATTTGGACATGAACTCGGACATTTTTGAAATGAGGTTCAAGTTAAATTATCTATCAATAATACAACAAGCAATTTAAATAAGTGATCACTTATCCATACACAAACAATGTAAATACTACTTCTAGACCTTATCATAAGATCTCATTCGTAGTGCAATTCGCACTAAAACGAGATCTTATGTTAACAACCAGGGGTAGTAACATAGAAATGGTAAAGTTTTTGTTTTTTTTTTGTTTTTTGTTTCCCAACAGAGGATATGTAACTCACATTGGTTGCTGTGATAATAACGTAAGCGATACTAGTCCCATATAGGGGTGGAAATAGGTCAAGGGCCTGTGGCCTAACTTGTTAAAAGCCTGGTCAGGCCTGGCCTGGCCTGTCAGACTACAAGACCAGGCCAATGCCTCTTATAAGGCCTGTTTTCGCTTAACAAGCCAGACTCAGGCCTATTAAGAGGCCTTTTAGGCTTGTTAGGTCGGCTTGTTTGTATTATTAGTATTTATTTATATAATTTTGGCTTGTTTTTAACTTGTTTAAAGTATGTCTGTTTTCGACCTGTGGCTTGTTAGCTTAATCAAATAATAATAATATAAAGAATTTTTTTAAAAAAATTAAAATTAAAAAAAGGTGGCATGTTAGGTTAAATGAATAAAAATAATCATTTAAAAAAAAAAAGAGCAGGCCTCCTAACAGGCCACAGGCCAGGCTCAGGCCACTATGTTACAAAACAGGCCTGACCTATTAAGGGTGAAGCCTGACCTGTTTCCACCCCTAGTCCCGTACAAGTTCAAATATTGACAGAAACTAGCCAACCATATACGTTTTCGTCCCGATCAACTAACACTAAGCCCATCGGAAAGCATAAAACCTTAGAGATTTCCAAAAGAAGAAGCATACCCTCAGTTCCACACAACAAAGCAAAGCCAGAAATTATTAATCTACACAAATTACATAAGACTTGTTCAAATCATGATATGAACTTTCCAGTCATAAATCATGCTGATTCTTGCATGATTAGAAAGTCCTCTTGCGAAGAACAAAAGGGTCTTGCTTTGTTGTCTTCCCCCCATAATTCTTAGGAATAGTTACATGTTTAGTTTCATTTGGTTTTCTCATAAAAAATAAGCCAAACCAATCAATAGATCATATAAAATGTTTAAGAAGTTGCATTATTCATAATTCATGAACAGTACTACTCGCTATACACCCCATGCAAAGTGCTGAACAGAGGACTGACATCTAATTTAGTCAAATTTTGCAAAATCGAGTACTTATTGGGCTGAGTTTCAGTAGATTTGGTTCATGGGTTTTGTTCAAGTGATATAGCTTCTTTAAGTTTTTTTGGATATCCATTTATTGTTTTAAATAGTTCAGTCGGATTTTTGTTAGTATAGTCTAGGAAAATCTATCTAAAAAAAATTACCCTGGTTAAAAGACAAAACTAACAATATCACTGTTGGTTCACTACCTTCTTCAATTCAGTTGTGATAACAGAAAAATGTATACTTTATTATTGGTTCAGTGTAGTTTAATTTGAATAATAAATCCAAGCCAGACTAAGCTATACCAACAAAATGTAAAGTTGTGTAACAATCAAGGAGAGTTACTACCAAGATAAGTTGTAATAGCATCTCTATAAGAGTAGTTTCTGGTGCCAGAAACAGGATCTAGAGTTCTGTAACAATCAGAAAGGAGGATGGAACTAATATAGGTGACAGTCAAGGGCGGACCCAGGTGTTAAATACGGGACAAGTGCCCACCCTTGAATCTCTGCGTACTTAGGATTTTTTTTTTTTAAAAAAATTAATACATGTTTGAATGATTGTCCACTCTTAAACTAAGTGTGCACCCTTAATACATTAAAATTGCACTTCATAATCAGATTGGGATGAATGGTTGAATAATTGTTTAGTGCCTTATATTGAAAAAGATGCATTTGATAACATTGATAATAAGACAATTATGATGGAATTCCAAAAAATAAGGCTTATAAAGATGACATTGTAATTTTTTTTATTGTAATATACTTTTGTTATTAAAATATATGTATTTGAACTTATTGAGTGCCAACCCTTCATTGTAATTTATGTATCTGCATTTCTAACCGCTCTTAGCCTTGCTTTTCTAAATGACTGGTTTGTAAAATAACTACTTCTCTTATTACATCATCAGTATTCACTTGATTTCATGAATATTTTTTTGATATTCTTTTCTATTCTTGTTTATATTCTCTTTTTTTAATGCATTTAAAACTTTTTTTAAAAAAAGAATCCCCCGCCACTGGTGCCCACCCTTCATAAATTTTCTGGATCTGCCTCTGGTAACAATAACATAGAAAAGCAAGGAAACAGGCCCTGAAATCCAACCCAACTGAGAAATACTTCAAGCCAGAGTCAAAACGCCAAAACCAATAATAGCAGTAATGATATGAGACACAGCACTCCATTCTGTTACTAACCAAAATGAAATGAATCAATCAATGAATGAAACTCAAAAAAAGTACGTACATAGAAACTTGGATTGTTTTGTCTCGTGACTGGTGGGTTTAGATTGATGTTTATACCAGTTCTTTTGGCACGTCCATCATCATCATAAGCAGTAGAAGAAGTTATTTGGAGGGAGTTTTGGAGAGCCATGTCTGTGTAAAACTCAGTGGAAGGCAATGTAAAAGAAGATAGTTACAGTGTGTGAGGTTCATATAAAAAAAAAAAAAGGCTTGAGGTAACTCCCACTTAAGAAGATTAACTATTACTGTTGCTTCTGCTGCTTGAATTCATTTAAAATGTTTTCTGTTGGAGAACCAGACACTTGGCTTGTTTTGTATTGCAGGCTTGTCTGTGCTATGAAGATTTTTCAATCCTCTTTAGGCCATGTTTGGTATGAGTGAAGGAAGATTCAAAACAGGGAGAAGGAGAGAAGATAACCATGATTTTGGGTTTATAATTGACTTTGGCGTGTGTGTGTGTGTGTGTGGGTGTTTGATGGCTCAGCAGAAAACATGGTTTGGACTCTTATAATAATAATTTTGTAAATACTTGAGAAAAATGGATCAGACTAATGTTTGGGGCAGTCACCTTCAAAGAGGGTATCAGTCAGCGGCTATGATTAACGGGTAGGCAGAGAGAGAGAGAGAGAATATGTGTAAAGGAGCATGTGGCAGAGAAAGAGGCTGTTCCTGGTCATTGAGATTTTGAGGGCACAATGAGACATTCAACTTTTGCTGAGAAGTGAGAACAAAAGTGGCAAGTTGAATGTTAAAGCTCACTGTAGTTTAGGGTTGCTAAATCCACCCCTATCCTCTAGTTTATAATATAAGTCACATTTAGATATTAATTATATGGATAAAATTGATAAATTTATTTTAAGTTTAAAGAAATTTCCAATTTTACCTATATTAAATGAGATTTTAAAAGAAAAAGAAAAAATATAATGAGTCATATTTAAATATTAACTACATAGACAAAATTGATAAATTAGTATTAATTGTTTTCAAAATTACTTATATTTTTAGACTAAATCATTCCTCTAAAAACGACTTATATTATAAAATAGATGGAGTATTTATCTCATTTACTGAAAATCACCATAAAAAAGATAAGTTTATGATAGACTGGGAAGGGTCTTGAGCAAAAAAAAAAAAAAAAAAAAAAAAGGAAGGGTGATTTTGACTTGTTAGGAGCAGCGGCAAGTGCAGACGAAGCAATGCTGATACGTATACTTCAGGCAAGACTTGTTCTCTTTGAAATTTTCCACACAACGCCCACAATTAATTCAAGGGAAAATTAGGGGACCCCATTTTAGAAATTTATTGTATAAAGGGATCTAGTTAAAAAGTGAAGCTTTGAGATCCCATTCTCTTAGGTCTCATTTGTAATTAATTTCTCCAATAGAAATTTATCCCCAATTTCAAACCAACCGATTTTTACCCAAAAACACCAACAAATCCATCGAATAAGAACATTTTTAAAAAAAAAAAATACTGAAAAGTGTCATTGCAAAATTTATTGATTAAAGGAACCTGGAATTTGTTTAAAAATACATACGACATATATATCTTCAGCAGATGCAACTTATTTTTAACTATGTGCAAAATGAAATATATTTACACATAATTAAAAAATATGTTACACACAATTGAAAAATAGTGATTGGCTGAAGATACGTTGTGCATAGGTCCTTAAATAAATTTTAGCTACCATTGCCCAAGAAATTTTGAAATGAGGGATATTTTCAGTAATTTTTGCAAGAAAACCTAATAGTTCGGTTTATTTGATGGCCACAAAAAGTTTATTCAGAATCAGAGAAATAAATTAAAATTGATGTTTTTAGAGGTTTGAAATAAGTCCAGTCATTTGTTTTCAATCAAATCCTTACCTAATGTCCTATATAAGGCAAAGTGTAACATTTAGGTAACATGTTTCTTCTCTTTTATGCTATTCTCATGTGACTTGTTTCACCAGCAAATGCATGTTCATGTGACCCCAATGAACTACAAAATTATTGTTTTATTGAAATTTTTTCATTAAATAACTTGTTTAATAATTGTTTACCAGCAAGTGATATTTTTATTAAATATGCGTATGAAGTATTAAAAAATAATTTAAATAATTTAATACTTATTTTTATCATATCTTTATTTATTTATTTGGGTGAAGTAATAAAAGTTATTTTACGAAGCAAACAAAATCTCATTAGGATGAAGGCTCCCTTGGGACTGTCCCACCTTTTTTGTCAACGTGTCTCACTTTTACTATTTAAATTTTCATAAAATAATCCAATTTTTATTTTTAAAATGTACACAATTTTCTTTTTTAAAATAAAAGGTTAGCATAAATTTAATTACCAGAAAAAGGTTAGCGTATAATTCAGTGTATTTTAATGTTTTTAAAAAACTATACACTAACTAAATTATATATTTTTAAGAGATTAATTGATAATTTTGATAAAAATATTTTAAAATTAAATTCATTCATTTATATTTTGAAGAAAAAATAATACTCGAATTTATTTTCAATAAAAACGTTTTGAATTTATTTAAAGTTTTATTCAAGAAGTCCCAGCTCGTGTCGTTTATCTTTTTGTCCAATTTCTCTATAACAAACAAACCTAAGAAAATTAGTAATTACATCAACATTCTTCTTACATACTTTTCAGTAGAGGTGGAAATAGGCTAGGCTAGGTTAGGCTTTAATTAAGTAGGCTTGAGCCTGCGACGAAAATCCAAAGTCTGAGCCTGGGCTTGAGCCTGTGAGTAGGCTTTTTTTTAGGCCTGAGCCTGAGCCTTTTGCAAGCCTGACAAGGCCTGAAGCCTATTTAAAAACCTATTTAATATGTAGGTCTTTATATAGTTTTAAAGCATATGCATCTAAGTCCATATATAATCCATCAAGCCTATTTAAATACTTACGTTATGTCTAAAAATTTTAAGAGTTCATTCTCATAAGAAATAAAATAGTTCGTAAGTGAAAGAAAATAACCCCTAATACTAGCAATTATTTGAGCAAGTAAGAATAAGAAAAATCAATCATTTATTGACTAGAAAGATATATTTTTTAAAATCAATCAAGCACGACAAGTGACATGTAAAACTAGATTTTACCTCTCATTTTTCTTGTAGAAAATGAGACAAACTTCTCCTATTTGGATAATTTTTATTTGGGCATCACTAAAATTAACTTACTACAATTTTTATGTTACATTAAATGACATAAATCAAGGGAGGATTAGTGAGCTAGCATTGACACCTCGAGCGATAAAAAAGAAGTGAAGTGGATGTGATCAGTTGATGAAGGAAAATGTTAAACTCATTGATAAATGGAGAATGTAAAATTTAAGGTTAATAATAAGTTATTAATTTCATAAATAATTTATAAAGTTAATTTAGATTAAATTATATGTGACTATGCATAATAAAACATTTAAAAAAAAAACCTAAATAGGCCAGGCCTGTAGGCTTGAAAGCTAGGCCTTATGAAAATAAGCCTGGCCTGTTTACCTAAATAGGCCTAACGATAGGCCTAAGCCTGAGCCTGACCTATTTACTAAATAAGCCAGGCTAGGCTTAAAGTAGGCTAGGCCGTAGGCCCCTGATAGGGGCCTGACCTATTTCCACCCCTTCTTTTCAGCACAAGCGACAAAAACCCAATAATCTCAATCCATCTCTTTGTCACCCTGTCAATTTTAAAAACCTACCATATATAGTCCAAAAAACAAAATCTACCATATATTCCTCCCACAAAGTGGAAAAAAATTACTCTCTCTTATATTAAATATAAGTAATGTTCAGATATTAAAAAAATTAATTAAATTTTGAGTAAAATAGTCTTACCACCCTCCTGTTTTACCTTAATTACAGAAACATCCCTTTTATTTTGGAAACCCATATAAACCTCCCTTAAAAAAAATGTATATTACACAAACTTTCTTTATATTTTAAGATTCTATTTTTATCCACCTAAACCGTTAGTTGGCTGTTAAATTTGATTTTTAAACTTCTTTTTTTTTTTTTAACACCAAAATGTTCCTCTTTAGTATTATATATATAACTTTCTAATTCTTTAAAAATTTATTAGTTTTGATATTATAAAGTAATTTTAACTTCAGATATATGTTAAACACATATATCTTTATCAAATATAATAAACTATATGAGTTTGAGTTTGTATATGTCATTTAAATTTATAATTTAATATTTTTTCACAAATATTTATAAACACGTTTGATCAAGCACATGTTTATTTAAAAACTTACTTGAATATTCAAAGTTTGTGATATTTACATTAACTAGTACTAAAATTATCAAACAAATAAGTATTTGTAAAGATAAAAATAGAAATTAATGAACAGATAAAAAAATATTAAATTATTTAAAACAATTTTAGTCAAAATGTGAAAGGAAAAATAAATACCCATAAGATAAAAAGTAAAACTAGGGATTTAGTATTAATAGTAAAATAATAAATAAATTTTTTAATATAAATTTTTGGAATATTTTTGGAATATTATTAATGGAGTTAATTGTTTAAACTTAAATATATGTTTTCGAAATAGAGGAGAAGTCTATATAATTAAGGCAAAACAAGAGGGAGGTCAGAGCATTTTACTCATATATATAATACTAAAGAGGGACATTTTGGTAATAAAAAAAATTTCAAAAGTCAAATTTAACGGCCAACTAACGGTTTGGGTGGATGGAAATAGAATTTTAAAATATAAGGGAGGTTTATATAACATACATTTATTTTAAGGGAGGTTTATATGAGTTTTCAAAATAGAGGGGAGGTCTATGTAATTAAGGTAAAACAGGAGGGTGGTCAGAGTATTTTACTCTTAAATTATTGATAAAAATGTGTGTTGGTCTGTCTTAACTATTTCTTGAGTTATTTACATGAAAACTACCCCTAATTAGAAACTTGGAAGATAAATTGATGTCTCATATTTAAGATAAAAAAAACTCTTACATTAACTCTTATATTTAAGACCCGAGAGTAGTACATATCCCCATTTTAATTTCACGAAGTCATTAGAGTTGTGAAAAACTTCAAAAAGTAGTTATTCATCATTTTATAAATATATAAATTATTTACCAATAAAGACACATCATACTATGAAATATGAATGACACTGTGGTATACGCCACAACATTTTTTTTTTTTTTTGGTAATATAAGATATGAACACCGCCTTAAAACTTAGCTTCCACTATATTATGTGGTTGAGTAGACAGAAAATTTCCAAAAATAGTACTAAAAAAAATATCATTTATAGAAATTTTCCAACCAAATATCTCCCATTTTTTTCAAAATTTCTCTTCATCCAAAAACAACAAGGTTATTTTACAAAAGACATGGTTTTTGGGTGCCTAAGCATTGTCATAGGCACACTATTAAAAGTTTAGATGCATTGGTTTACAAATTCTCTAAAACTTTAATAAACTCTTGTAGAGGTACATATATGTTACTCCTCCTACCTTTAATATAGGACATAATTAGGTTGGTAAAAAAAAATACAAGACATAATTAGAAGCTGATATTAGTCCTGAATGTAAGACTTGTCATTAATATTTATAATTTTTTTTTGAATTCCTCCTATTAATAATCCCTTAACAATAATTAAGTAAGACGGGAGGTAATTAAGAAAAATAATTAGAATTTTTTCTTAAAAAAAGTCTTATATTAACTAATTTAACTATTTTTTTTAATTCAATCAAAATAGGTATTACATTAAACAGTAGAGAGGAGTATTCATTAATGAGATTTTAGGAATTAGCATTAAATCTATGTCAGTAGGGGATGTGGATTATATGGTTTCTGTGTTTTTTTTTTCACGAAAAAGAGATTTAGGTAAGTTGAAATTAAAAATTCACTTGAATTATGACAAGATTCACAACTCAAACAATGTTTAAAGAGATATTTCAAGAGTATCTATGAATTAACTCTTCATATTATGAGATGGATTTCAACTTATACTATTAGAGGATTAGGCATGCATATTATTATAGGAAGCATATTTTCTCCTCTCTTTTTTTCTCATCTCCGTCGTTACATAAAAAAAGAATGGTTTAAATTCAATATTTTATAAAATTTTTCTTATAACATTTTGTTGGTTAATTTTTTTTAATCTACATTCTAGTTATAAATTGTGTAGATAAAATTTTAACAACTTAAATTTATTTATATTCATATTAACAATTTAATAAAATATTAAAGTTAAACCATACATTTTTTAAGATGGGGGTTGATATGAGATTTTTTTTTTTGGGGGGGGGGGGGAAGCTAAAAAATTACCTATGTCTAATCTGTCCAAACACTTCATATTCTCACAACACTACGGTTGATTATCTTTATTACCTATTGCCCTTATTTTCTTATTTTCGGGTAAGAACCTATACTGCCATATTTTTCACTCATATTTACAAAATCATAACTTAATCTACAAAAAATCCAATTGAGGTGGTTCCAGTGGCTAAATGACCTTTATTAAGTCTAAATTCAGGGAAAAACAATGCCCCTAGCCAATTGGATACACAACATTTCAAAAATCCTTAATTAACCAAACTATTCTAGAATTCATTCTAGTTTAACTACCACAACTTTAACAATCCATATCTTACAATCTACTAATCCAAACGACACATATTAGATATCAAATTAAAGCTTAGGATGTCTACTATAATTGTAAAACTTTTTAGGGTCATTGGGCATCATTTAGTTAGTAAAAAATGTAAGTGAAATATCACCTAGAGGGGGTGAATAAGTGATTTAAAAATCTTTTTCAGATTTACTCTAGAGATAGAAGAAACGGAGTATGAGACAAAGAGAGAGAGAGACACAGAGAGTTTATACTGGTTTGATCTAACTCTTTGACCTACGTCCAATATCTAGATCCACTGGGCTTTTCACTATGTTACTAACATAAATACAATTACACACTCGTACCTGAGATGATCCTTTTACATTAGAACTCACTTCCCCTTACAAATTGTAATCGTATACACACACTCAAAGTTCCTCAACCTTGAGATTAAACAAATAATCAGATAATTAATCAAGTGTTTAGACTCCTCACTGAGTAGATAAATGATAAACACTGGAGTACAATGATATCCGAAGATATAACTAATTCAAGTGAAATAGAGAATTGCAATAATGTCGAATTGATTGCGTAGATTTTCGATAGATGGTGAATTGAATGCTCCGAACATATATACCAGCTTCCATACATGACCATTGAGGTTTGTTTAAGATAGCCGTTGTGATATATTCATATTTTTGTTAGACTCAAAATATTTTTCGTTAAATTGAGTTTTTCAGCTTTCGTTACTTTCCGCTCATTGTATCAGCAAATCCCCTTTGGTTTGAACAGAAGTTGACTTATGAAGTTGGTAATATTATTTTGCCAAAATGAGTACCTGCGACAAGGTTCATTTGGACTGCTTTAATATTTATTCCATTAGTAGCTCTGTTTTTCTGCTTTGCATTAAATGCCTCTGACATAGGGTTGCTTTATAGTGCTTTTGGTTTAATTCTTCATTTGAACAGTTGAAATCACTAGCAAATGGATTGAAAACATCTTAAGAATAATTCTTAGCAGTAGTAAGAAGTAGTCGCTAGAAGATTCAAACGAATGAAATTGCATAGACATCGATCGGACATTTTCCTTTAAAAGAACTCGAGTTGCAAAATGATGAACTCGAGTTGAGTATAAAGAACTCGAGTTTCTTTTCTTTAAGTTGAAACGCTTCAGTTTCTATCAAAGTAGAATTTGAGTTGAAAGCATAAGCATTCGAGTTGATGTTTAAGGATGAAAAACAAGAAGCGTTTTGATTCTCAAAGAACTCGAGTTGTAAAAGCTCAACTAGAGTTATCAACTTGAGTTCTTAAACAAGAACTCTAGTTGTTAACATCTCACTGAGATCTCAAGTTTTACCAGTTTGAAGAACTCGAGTTCATATTCCAAGAACTCGAGTCTTTTATAATGAAACTCTAGTTCCTCAAACTTTTTATGTTTTAAAATAGAGAATGAGACATGATTCCTCGAACTTGAGTGTATTATTTATGAACGCGAGTTTGTGAGCATGAACTCGAGTTGATAAGTTATAAACTATAGTTGATCAGAAAATGATAGCCTTTTGAAAATCATTTCAAAAAAAGAACTCGAGTTTATTAACTGAGAACTCGAATTTACAACTTTGCTGACATAGGATTGAGTTAGAAAGAGTTTTAGAACTCGAGTTGATGAAGTATGAACTTGAGTTGTCCTAAGTTAGTAAGTTGACAAGTGTTATGTTATCATCAAAACTCAAACTGATAACTAACAAGAAAACACAGACGGCCTCCAGAAACAATTCTGGCAGCACATACCACTTTAACCTCAATATTTAGGTTTTTTATCCAATCCTTTTAAAATCATGATCATAACCTATTCCCACACAAATTTTCCCAATTAATTCATTGGAGACCTCAAAACTATCAAAATCACATCCCTTCCTTATTGTTTAAGTTAGGCCGAAATATTAGGGCTCCCCCCCCCCAAAAAAATTTAGTTTTTTTTACCGATGCTTCTAGGATCGGTTTTGCACCTTTATCCTGCACAAATTTTCATTCTAAATTCATTGTACATCAAAAGTAGAAAAATCACATTCCTTTCCTAAGATCCAGGTCTGACTGAAATTAGGGTAGCATAGCAACTTAATGATGAGGAAACTACTATAAAAAAAAAATAGAAGATGTAATAATACTTATAACATAAGAAATATCTTTTATAAGTTTTAAATTTTTAGGGTTTTTAATACAAGATGTTCTTATGAAACTTAATTCTAGAAAAGATAATAAAAACTAAATATTTGCAACATCATAAACAAAACATGAAAAAATCAATAGTATTATTGTCATATAAATAATATTAAAAAACATATTGGAATAAACGAACCGGCTCTTTTAGGCCCACGACACTACATGGATTGTTTTTTTAGGTACCTTTTCACTTTTGAAACAAATTTCAAGCTCGGCCCTTACAAATTCAAGTTCTATGTGTCGGGTAGGCCGTTTTCCCAGGTTTAAGGATAATGTACTTTATTTTCTTGGTATGTTGAGCCTTTAGATATTTGCTTTTTATTCTACGGATCTGTTGAAAAACATGCTTCTATTAATGATCTTAGAATTTTTTAGCATGCCTTTAACTTGATTAAAGAATATCTTTAAAACTTTTTAAAGAATTGAAACTTTTCAACTTGAATTGCAAATTGGTGATATTATGCTAACTCTTTCTATCTCTAAGAATTTAAATATGAATCTCAGTTGATAAAAGCTAAACAAACGAGTATTGAATATGATAATAGGGCAAGGGACATTACTACAAATAATTGATTTTACTTTCATAAAAAATGTCCATTTTTATAAAAGGTAAGTAAATATAAAGGTGGTGACATTTTTATAATTATGTGGAAAAAATTTGTCATATTGAACGTTCCTTTTAGAATTGGGGTGCAGAAGTGAACTTTATGCCTAATTTAATTTTAGGACATCTAAACTTGACTTTAGACAACTAATTAAAACATAAGACACCAAAAGAATGAGATTTTGGTGCTGGGCACCAATAGCATTATTTTTAGTGTCCAAATTAAATTTAGCACGCCTAAAATATCTATATAAACATCTCAAATTCAAATTGGGAAATTTTAGGCGTACTAAATTGGAATTTGGATGCCTATACTAAAGTATCTCTTTCACTTTGTCCCCTATCCTCTGTCTTCCCTCGTCGCGTCGCGCACTCTGTCGAAAATAGGAAAGGAAGGAAACAATGAAGAGAAAGATATAGCGTCAGCTCAGCTGCGAGAAAATCCGTATCCATTGGATCAAAGCTGAAAGCGTCGTGACGCTCCCTCTGAGGTTTTCCTCTCATTCTTTTCATCCTCCGCCAGACGAACTTCCATGAGCACAACGTTTCCTCCTTTCCTCTTGCTTCACCAACCTTCGGTTTTCTTGCTGCAATGTCTACTTGAAGTGGTTGGTGTTTCGTTTCTGTTATGGCCCCGCATTTTGGGCCTAAAGGGACTAATGGCCCAAAGAAAGAGTCCAACATGGACCTCTATCTCCATGCAGGTAAAAAACTAATCACCCCTTTTGTCTTGCCACTAATCTCAGGCTGTACAGGTAGTGGAGTAGGCAATAGCAGAGCGGAGGATGAGAATAACCGTTAGTGGGGGACCAAAGACAAGGTGCAGTATCGTACGTGGCGGAAGGACGTGGCGAACAGTAATGGATAAACCCTAAAGGTAACCTGTATAAATAGTGAGGTTACCCTCTAGGTACACACGAATACTCTATTCTTTTACTATTCAACAGACACAAAGCACACACCCCACCCCTTATGTTGTTTGTGCTCTGTGATCCCTTATCCTTTCTTGGTATCTCCTCTATGGATACTTAGAGAGGAGCTATCAGATCCTATATCAACGTTATAGCCCTTCTAGGCTACACATTTCTGTGTTACTAACAGAACATTGGCGCGCTAGGTAGGGGGAGGTAAAGTTCAACTTCTTGAAGCAAAACCACTAAGTATGGCACATACTAGAAGCAGAGGGCAACCACCTCCGCAGGATCCTTCACAGCCAGGTCAGTTCCTGGGGAATGATGAGCATTAGCATCTGCCCCCTTAGCAGGGTCAAGGAGGCTCCAACCAGATTCGGGGCGAGGGTGATAACGTTCCAAGGTTCGACCAGGTGATGGTGGAGGAGATGGAGGACGCGACATCTTTGCCAGCACCAAGGCTGGCGCAATAGCAGGCGGAGCTTCAAGTTCTGATCCCACAGGCCTCAGCTAATGAGAACCCGAAGAGTCGATACGTACAGAGTGCTCTCGGTTCTATTATGAAACGAATGGACAGGATGGGACAACAAAATCGCTTGCAAAGGGAGGCCAACCTCAAACGTATCCAAGAAGATATGGAAATACGGAATGCCATGTGGAAGCAAGAAGAAGCGGAGCGATCTCGTTTGTTCGTAGAAAGAATGAGGCAGGTGGAGGAATTCCTAAGTGGTAGTAGCCACGAGACAGTGGGACAAGACCTGCGAGAGGATTCTCCATCAGGCCGGGACATGAATACAAAAGCACCAGCTGAAAATGAGGCTGCTAGCTCGATGGATAGAAGGCAGAATAGGGAGAATTAGGCCCGGGTTCGAGATCAGGACAAGGGAACTCGGGGTCAAGTGCGTAATCAAACAAGTAGGCAGCGCACTAAATCTGCCCGAGATGAAGAGATACCCAACCTGGAGGAAGGGTTCTACAACCAAGCTCGAAATTTGCTCGCGGCAAAATCAGGGATGGGGGGAAAATACCAAAGGATCTATGACAATGGAATATATAACATTAGCCCCTTCTTGGATGAGATAGCTAATGCGGCGTATCCGAAAGACTTTGATTCCACCGAGCTCACCAAGTATGATGGTACCCAAGATCCACAGGCTTACCTCAATACTTTCGATGTTGACATGTTCGTAAGAGGATACCGTGGTCCCATTATATCACGGCTTTTTGTCGGGACTCTTCGGGGAGCAGCTCAACGATGGTTCCACACCCTACCCTTTAAATCTATTAAGAGTTTTGAAGATTTGGGGGATAAGTTTCTTTCTAACTTCGCTACTAGCAAGAAGCAGCCCAAGTCAATTTATACATTGAATAAAATACAATAGAGGCCTGATGAGACGTTACATAAGTATTTGGATCAGTTTAAGGATGCTGCGTTGCAAGTTCGTGATCTGGAAGAAAGCGTACATGTCCACCTTTTGATATTTGGGTTAGATCCAGAATCCCAGTTCGCTCAGGCAATGATAAAGGATGAGGTTAAGACCTTAGAGGATTTTAATTCTCGGGTGAAGAAGTATCTAGAATTGGAGCAATTACATATTGCTAATTTGGCCGGAAAAGAAACAAGAGTAGTAGGATCCTAGCCTAAAAAGGAACAACCTGGAAGTCAGCGCCCCGAGTTCCGGGGTAGGAATACAGAAAACCGAACTTGGAATGGGAAGTCAGAGGGCCGGTATGAGAAGTATACACTACTGAATGTGTCAAGTTCTTAACTGTGGAAGGAAGTCGCCCTGAATGAGATGAAGAAAGTGGGGAGACCTCGCCCTATGAGCCATAAGTTGGCACTGGATCAGTCTCGTTACTGTGAGTTTCATGATCAGCCGGGGCATATAACTGATCAATGTTGGGATCTTTGGGATGCTATTGAGAAGTTCGTCCGAGAAGGCAAACTACGGCAATATGTGATTAGGATGCAAGGGCGTAGGTATGACAAGTGCCCACAAGAAGTGCCAAGTTTCAACCCGGATAAGCGGAGAAAGGAACAAAATGGCTGAAAGCTGGAAATTGGAAATGAAGAATTTCCCGAACCAGAATTCGAATGCAACGTGATTAGCAGCGGCTTCGACGGAGGAGGTGACACAACTAGCCAAAGACGGAAATACTTGAAAGAAGTATTGTCAATCCGAAGCCAACCGATGTTTAAGGACGATTTAAGTCGCCCTGAGCCTCCATTGTTGGCATTTACCAGGAGAGATCTAGAGGATGTAGTTCCCGGGCACCAGGATGGGCTCATCATATCAGGAACGGTGGGAAGGTGTTTGGTGAGAAAGATTTTCATCGATGCGGGAAGCACATGCGATATCATACTATAGGAAGCATTCAAGAAGATGCAGTTAGATCCAAGGCATCTGAAACCATGCAAAACTACTTTGACAGGTTTTAATGGGCAATATACTCAACCCAAGGGGTACATTGATTTGAAGCTGACTCTTGGAAATAAGGAGGCGTTTAAAACAGAGCAGGTCAGGTTCATTGTGGCTGATTTTCCGTCTAGCTACAACATCATTCTTAGGCGACCCACCATACGCAACTGGGATATGTTGGCATCCACCAAGCATCAGAAGGTCAAGCTGGTGAGCAGCGAGAATAAGGTGGTGACAATAAAAGGGGACCAGCAAGAATCTCGGAGGTGTTACTTTTCTACCGTCCGAGAAAGTGAGGGAGGAAGCTTGTCACAGGTAACTCCGGACCGTGATAAACCTAGCTCGTCAGCTAAAGCAGTCCACCTAGTCGAGTTGGATGTGCGTAAAGAATCTGAGATGTCGAGACCAGAACCTGGCGGGGAGCTAGAGGATTTAGTATTAGGAGGAGAACCGGGTCAAATAATAAGGATTGGCAAGACGTTGGATCCAAATACTAAGGCCAAGTTAGTTACCTTTCTAAAGGCTAATAGCAATGTATTTGTATGGAAGGCCTTTGAGCTCCCGGGAATCGATCCAGAGTTTTGCTATCATAAGTTATCCATATACCCAAGAGCTTTCCTGGTGGCTCAAAAGAAAAGGAGACAGGGGCCAGAAAGGATCCAAGCGCTTGAGAGCTATATCAAAGAGCTTTTGGAAGTCGGGTTCATAAGGGAAGTACAATATACCACGTGGTTATCAAACGCCGTGTTAGTAAAGAAGCTTAATGGAAAATGGAGAGTATGTGCAGACTACACTGACCTTAACAAGGTATGCCCCAAAGATGCCTATCCCATGCCCAGCGTTGGCCAGTTGGTGGACAAAGCTTCTGGTTTCCAACTTCTGTCATTTATGGATGCATACTCCAAGTATAACCAGATTGCTATGCATATGGATGATCAGGAGAAGACAACCTTTATAACGGAAAAGGCAAACTACTGTTACAATGTCATGCCTTTCGGCCTGAAAAATGCTGGGGCCACCTATCAAAGGATGATGAAACAGGTGTTTGAGAAGCAGTTGGACAGGAATGTAGAGGTCTATATTGATGATATGATAGTCAAATCTATGAGTCTTGAGATGCACATCTAGGACTTACTGCAAACTTTCGATAAACTGTGAGCATATCGAATTTGCTTGAACCCGGCTAAGTGTGCATTCGGTGTCCCAGCGGGAAAATTTTTAGGGTTCATGTTGACCCATAGAGGGATCGAAACAAACCCAGATAAGTGCCAGGCCGTTTTAGACATGCAGGCTCCCAAAACAAAGCGGGAGGTCCAGCAGCTCACGGGGTAGCTTACGGCACTAACCAGATTTTTACCTAAGTCCGCAGAAAATGCTCTTCCATTTTTTAAGCTCCTCAAGAAAACTGCCCACATCGAGTGGAATGCAGAATGTGAAGCTGCATTCGCTAGGGTGAAGCAATGTTTGTCAGCCCCTCCAGTGTTATCTAAACCCAATCCCGGTGAAACAATGATTATATACCTAGCAGTGGGGGAGGAAGCCGTGAGTGCGGTGCTCATTAGGGAGTTGGAAGAGGGCTAGGTGCCAGTTTACTTCGTCAGCAAAGCTTTGCAAGCCTCTGAAATTAGGTATCAAAGGCTAGAGAAGGTGGCCTATGCCCTGCTAATGGCAGCTCGGAAGCTTCGCCAATATTTCCATGGGCACCAGATTGTGGTAAGGATGAGTCAGCCCTTTCGCTAGGTTCTACACTGGCCATATTTGGCGGGAAGAATGACAAACTAGGCCGTGGAACTCTCTGAGTTTGACATCATTTATGAGGCCAGGCAGGCCATTAAGTCTCAGGCTTTAGCCGACTTCGTTGTGGAACTCACCCCGTCAGGACAAAGAGGTATAGTAGACATTCAGGTATGGAAAGTGTTCGTGGATGGTTCTTCTAATCATGCCGGAGGTGGGGCTGGAATCATCCTTGAGAACTCAGAAGGGGTGATGATAGAGCACTCTTTACAGCTCACATTTAAGACCTCTAACAATCAGGCTGAGTATGAGGCCCTATTGGCTGGATTGTCACAAGCAAAGGAAGCCGGAGCTAGGAGGATGCAAGCCTTCACTGATTCTCAGCTTGTAGCCGCTCAAATTGACGGAACATATCAGGTCCGAGGGCCATTGCGGGCAAAATACCTAGATAAGGTCAGAACAGCAATAAGAGATTTTGACGAAGTAGTGGTCACCCATATACCTAGAGGAGAGAATACCAGGGCAGATATTTTGTCAAAATTGGCAAGTACAAAGAACCCGGGTAATAATAGAACTGTGGTGCAACAAAGTTTGACTACGCCTAGTTGTGTAATGACAATATCGGCATCCAATGACTGGAGAAAGCCCTTGGTAGATTATCTGGAAAGAGGATTACTGCCAGACGATTCTTATGAGGCTAGGAAGCTAGTTTGGGAGGCCTCAAGGTATGCTATGATAGAGGATCACCTTTATCGGAAAGGCATTCACTCTCCGCTGCTCAAGTGCGTAAACTCGAAGAAGCCGACTATGTTTTGTCTGAAGTTCACGAAGGAATTAACGGGCAACATATAGGAGTTAAGGCGTTATCCAGGAAAGTGCTTCGAGTTGGGTTTTATTGGCCCATAATAGTAGCCGATACTGAAGATCAAGTCAGAAGGTGTGATAGCTGCCAAAGACATGGCAAGATAATCCGTGCCCCGCCATCCGAGTTGAAATCTATCTTGGCCCCATGGCCATTCTATAAATGGGGGTTGGATTTGCTCGGACCCTTCAAAATAGCCCTCGGACAATTGAAATGGTTGATCGTGGCCATAGATTACTTCACTAAATGGATAGAGGCTGAACCTTTATCCACAATTTCTTCAACGCAGATACAGAAGTTCTTTGAAAGGAACATTGTGGCTCGCTTTTGAATTCTGGCAGAAGTCATCACAGACGGGACTCAATTTGCTGATAAAGGATTCCAAAGCATGATGAAGGCCCTCCAAAATAAACAACGATTTGCTTCAGTAGAGCATCCACAGTCCAATGGACAGGTGGAATCATCCAATAAAGTAATCTTAGAGGGCCTAAAAAAGTGAATGGCAGAAGCCAAGTCTAACTGGGTTGAATAACTTTATTTTGTCCTGTGGGGGTACCGGACTAGCATACAATCATCCACCAAGGAAACCCCATTCAGGCTAACCTATGGCTGTGAAGCTATGATCCCGGTTGAAATTGGGCGGTCATCATAGAGAAGAACCTCGGTTATGGAGGCTGGGGAAGATGATAACAATGAGGCGATAGCCTTGGAGTTGGATAGCATTGACGAGGTTAGGGTCGCATCCCATTGCCGAGATCTGGCCATGAAACGACTTGTAGAAGCTAGATATAACAGAAGAGTCTGCCTGAGATCCTTTTGTAAAGGCAATCTCGTGCTTTGTCGGGCAGATGTGGGTAATAGAAACGCTGGAGAAGGAAAATTAGCCGCAAATTGGGAGGGCCCCTACTGAGTTCAAGAAGATCTGGGTCAAAGGGCGTATCGATTAGAGGCCTTAGATGGAAAACCCATCAAGCGCACTTGGAACACAGATAAATTAAAACTGTATTACGGCTAGCCGACTTATAAAAGAGGCATATATACTATCTTCGAATCCTTGTACTAAGGATATTAATTAACAATTCCTTTTAAGGAGTCATGTAAGGTAGAGACACCATATGATGAAAAGATATAAACGAACTTTGTTTGAAAGGATAGTGTCAGAGCCTCATTTTAAGAGTTTTGTCTTACTCTTTGATTTTAAATACGAATGTACAGTTTCTGGTGAAAGATTGTGCGGTATGGTCATGTCATTGAGCATTAATCCAGTGGGAGGACCTTTGAGGCAGGGTCAACCGCAGAATTGAGATTTTGATGTTATCCAAGCGTTTTCTCGCGGCAAAGGCAGGGATGCAAGACTCCTGGCTAGACCAGAAAACGAATTAAGGGCTTATTGAAGCCTAGATGCATCTAAAGCTATTTTCTGGGATGATAAAGTGACTTACCTTACTTGACCCTGATCAGGTCTAAGTGTACATGAAAGGTTGGAACCCGGTAGAGTGTACAGGGAAAGTTGCCTTGTCTCAGATTGAAACTCGGACTAATAAAAGTCGGAGCGGTAAGTAAAAATTGCAAAGTTTTTACGGAAAGTTTTAAAGCTTAGATAAGATTCTGAGTTAATATTAATATGGAATCCGTGATAACATTTATGGCCGTGGCCGGGTCATTGAATTCGAATTATAAACTGTAGAGTTTTAATTCAAAATAAACAAAAGCGATTACAAGAAATATCCAAAATCGACACTAAGTTTGATTAGTAGAATTATGATACAAGAAAAAGGCGACAAATTTCCTAATTCGCTCATGAACTACCAGTTTCCTCGTCCCCGGACTCGGATCCGCCTTTATCGCCGACCGGGAGAAAGGCGCAAAGGCGCCAGGAACAAAGGCGCCGTCATCTTCAAGATATGCCTGAGGGTGTACCTTCGTGAGGTCCAGGGAGAGGTGGGATGAAAATGCCGGACTTGATCTAGCGCATTATGGAAAAAATCCACCACTCCCTTCTTAAGCTTGGAATTTTCAGCCGTCAGCCTTGCCTCCATCTCCCTAGACCTAGTCTCTAACTCATGGTGTTTAGCTTGCAGCCCATCCAGCATTTTTGCATTATCCAAAAGTGATTGCTGGGCAGCTGCAAGTTCCAACTCAACTTGGCCAAGCTTGGAGGCCATCCTTCCAGCCTTCTTCTCGGCAACCTCCAAGGCGGCATTGGCTCGAATAGCCTCCTCGGAAGCTCAGTGAAAATCAGCTCGAACTTGGTCTAGGACCTCCTCGGTCTGGACGCCTTGATGCTTCAGGTGGACAATAAGGTCAGCAAGGTCTAAAGCCTTTGCCATTGCATCCTCTAGGTCCTTTAAATCCCGGACCTCACCTTCTGTGAGATGGTTGTGTCCATAGAAGATGGCAGGAGGTCTAAAGCCCGGACGGTTCAAACCATGAATCCCATTGTCCCAAAGTTTAGACTCCGGAAGTCGGGTTGGATTAGAGAAGGGGGCGGTTGTAGGAAGGGATGACAGTGGAGGAGGAGTGGGAGCCCGGAGTGCCTCTGCTGCCCGAGCCGCAGCCTCTTCGACCTGAGTCGAGGAAGCATGTTTTGAAACTACTGGAAAGGAACTTTTCTTACCCTTCCTTAGCCTTTTCAGTCTGGAGCTAGAGGTGGGGGCCTTGGTGGAAGGGAGAGGGCGTTTCGTCCCGGTAACAACAACCTCCACGGCAGCGTCGGCAAAGGCCTCAGTATTAAGATAATCTGGCCTGCCCATTGCAAGAGCTGCAAAAAAAGATAAGACTCGGTGGTCAGCAAGTTGCATTAACAAGTTTGATAGAAAAATAAACGAAGACAAAGCGTGCAACAAACAATACGTCATACGCTGGGGTTGAGGGATGATGGCTTTGTTCCGGGGTATAAACTTGGTCCGCGGAATAAAGTCGGCCAACTTTATAACCCCGTGCTCTTGAACGTAACATATTATTTTTGCCATAGCAAGGGCGTCGCTCTCTGATAAGTGCCCCTTTGAGGAGAGAAGCTCGGAAGGGCATAAGGTGTGGTGATTTTTGAACCAGTATAGCGGGAAGGGAGTCTCATCCACACCAACGTTCAAACTTCAGAGAAACCAGGGGACTTTCCCGGCTTCGGCTTGAACTTTAAAGTAGTTAAGTTTGAAGCCCTTGAAGGAGTCGGTGAAGACGGTAAAAATTTGGGTAACTGTGTGTCCCCCCTGAGCGAAGTAAGGCCCTTTTTAGGGGACTTTCTCGACTCGTGAACAATGAAGATATAGAAAAACAGTTGGAGGGAGCACTTCAGCCCATGCCTTTTGTAGAATTCCTCTAGGGCTATCATGAAAGCCCACCCGTTTGGATGGAGTTGGGTGGGGGCTAGATGAAGATGATTCAAAACTTGCATTTGGAACTCCGTGAAAGGGAAGCAAACTTCGAGCCGGGTTACCACATCCCGATACAAAAAGAGAAAGGGAGTGGTCGACTCATACGCCTCCGGTTGAGCACAGACGGGTTCCGAAGGAAAGGGAAGGGATAGAGTGTACCCCTCCCTGCTCTGGATAGGCAAATCTGCCAGATCTGCTGCCGACATCTCAGACCTGGCTTCTAAATAGACATTGTTGACCCATAACCTCGGATTTTGTGCCTTCGCCGCGTCTTGGGCCTTTTCGGCTGTAGATTTGTTGAAGCATTTGGGAGCCATACCTAGGATGAGCAAAACAAGAAAAATGGGTCAAGCCGAGTCCATCATAAATGCAGAAAGCAAAGGAGTAGATAGGTGGCGAAAAACTAACTCCCAAGAATGTTAGAAGGGGGTGAAAGTCCCAATTTTGGAAGATGGTTATGCCGGCAGAAGGATAAGATGGACTCGGCCTTGGCATCAAAACCCTGTAGAGAGTAATCAATGGCTGTAAATTGACACTCTTTGCATGTTGGGGTAGCCCTAGGGTCGTGAGCACTTGATTTAGGGCGTGGCGAATCAGGCGATTGAACAGAAGACAAATTTGAAGATTCACGTTTTTCTCGAAGGTTAGGGAAAGGGGGGTTAGTGGGATTAAGTCCTGGTTTCAGTAAGGGTAAAAGAAGTTTCGTTCTACTGGCAGCCCTTATGAGCTCGGAGCAGGGCCTCATTCTTCTACTCGGTGGTACGATTAACCCCCCAGAGCCAGTGAGGGACACTAAGGGGCAGTCGAAGGAAAAGTTCATACTCTTTGTAGGAAAGTGGTTTCCCGTTGATCGTGAAAGGCGGAGGAGGGGCTTTATCCATGTTTTGCTAGAAAAGAAAAAGGAAGAAAAGGAAGCGGCATTACAAACGAAATAATGGCAAAAAGAAGCGACATTAGAGAAAACCCAGACTACAACAGCGTGTAAAAACCGCAGAAGCAAAAGAAAAGATACAGCACTCAACATCCATGTTCAGTAAAAGAAGAAGATAAGTAACATTCAACAAACAATAGCAACATTTAGTAAAAAGGGGGCACTTGACAGATCAGAAGTGTCATGGGGTGACGGAGTTGTGTCAACATGATTGACATTAGAAAGGAATTCTGATCATCATTTCAGTCAAATGGGCCCCATATGAATAGATAAGAGAGCATGACGGAATCAATCAAGAAATGTAAGGGGATATGGAATGGTTACCTGGAGGAAATAGGAGGATGAACGACGAGGAAAGAAGGCTCAAACTGTAGAAGGGCTAATGGAAGGGAAAAGATTAACAGAAGGTGTAAGAACTTCAGAAGAAGTAAAGTTATAAGTGAGAAAGAGGGGATATATATAGGCGGATTGGCAGAAGCGCGAATTTGAAGAGTTAGGGGCAAAAAGGCCAGGGAAAGGTGTAGTGATGGTGATACTCGGGAAATGAGGTAAACTTTTAATGCTCTTATGGACTACGACTGCCCAAAGGCGATGTTAGGGTTTCTCCCCAATAGGGAGCAGTCAGCTGGCAAAAGGGAAAAGATATATGTCCCAGCGGAAATCGAAGCGACAGATGAGTAGGTGGTGTAACTCGTCTGACTGAATTAGCAGACACGCAGAAACTGGGTTGGAGATGAGGTTAAGCTGGTAGCGGATACATCGGTGAGGACGCTGTTCTCACAAAGGGAGCTATCACGATGTCACTAATTCGGCGGTTATACCTAAATCCAGGATCCCGCGAGTAGAAGTTAGTGGTAATACCCTATCCATAGTGCGGGACATGTCAAAGCGGAAAGGCGCATTACTAAACTCAGGTGAAACCCGGTTTAAGTAGCCTATCTCGGACTAGCCAAAATAGTCAAAATAAATTTGCGCGTAGGCAAGCTCGAGCCTTGGTAATTTACATCCCGACAGCTCGGACCTCCGAACTGCCGGGCTGGGGGGAAACTGTTATGGCCTTGCATTTTGGGCCTAAAGGGACTAATGGCCCAAAGAAAGAGTCCAACATGGACCTCTATCTCCACGCAGGTAAAACACTAATAACCCCTTTTGTCTTGCCACTAATCCCGGACCATACAGGTAATGGAGCAGACAATAGCAGAGCGGAGGATGAGAATAACCATTAGTGGGGGGGGCCAAAGACAAGGTGCAGTATCGTACGTGGCGGAAGGACGTGACGAACAGTAATGGATAAACCCTAAAGGTAACCTATATAAATAATGAGGTTACCCTCCAGGTACACACGAATACTCCATTCTTTTACTATTTAGCAGACACAGAGCACACACCCCATCCCTTATGTTGTTTGTGCTCTGTGATCCCTTATCCTTTCTTGGTATCTCGTCCATGGATACTTAGAGAGGAGCTATCAGATCCTATATCAACGTTATAGCCTTTCTGGGCTACACATTTCTGTGTTACTTACAGAACAGATTCCAATTTTCATCTCTGATGGAAATTCCTTTTCTAAGGGTTATAAATTCCAAACGTTTTTATTCTGGGTGGAGCCTCGAGTTGGAAACAAGTTCCATCTCGGCCGGAAGATTGGTAGCAGATCGTTTGGAGAGATTTACCTCTGTGAGTTCTAATTCCTTTCGCTTTTAATTTGTTCCTTTGTTTTGCTGGGGAATTATGAATCCATCGTTTCTTGTTGTCAGGAAATAATATTCAGACAAATGAAGAGGTTGCAATTAAGCTTGTAAGTACCCTAATGTACTTGAATGTATATTTTTTGGAAGAAAAAAAAATTCGTGGGCGAATTTGGGATTGTAGTTTATAAATCACCTTTAATGCGTTAAACATGTTGCAGCTTTTTTTAAACTCGGTACTGATATGTTAGTTTAGTTTTTTGGTTTAGCATTCTGGAATATGCTGTTGGGAAATATACATGATCGTAGTGTCATATTGTAGGATTACAAGCGCTTGTAAAATTCAAGTAATAAATTTGATTTTCTTGTTTAGTTCATTATGAATGCACAGACCAATATGCTTTAGTACTGCAGTTGCACAAGGCAGAAGATTGTCTCTAGATGTCTCCTGCATATCTGATGTATATCTTATTATTCTAGATTCTGCAGGATTGATGTGAATTTATCTGAATCTCTTGTTGTTGTTCTCTTTGTAATCATATTACCACCGCATCTTATGCGAAATTCCAAAATTGTTTATTTCTGAAACTTGACAACACAATTAGATAAGAGATGCCTTGTATCCTATTAAATCACATATTTGCACCATTACAAGTCAATTTGGTAGAATTTTTTGGAGTTCTTTCATACTAGTTGGATGGATTCCAACTCCTGAAAATTTCCATCGTACTTCTTTGCATTCATTGGATTCCTAAAGCGGAAAAAGAAAAAAAATTGTTACAGCTATCCAGGGTGATAACATTTGCTTGTTTGTTGCAAGCTGGATTCAAAAGCTGATTTCCTTGCTTAGATTGAATTCTGGAATCTGGAAGTTACTGGTTCATTGATTTCTACACTTACACACATTGTTACATTGCTTTGAATTTGCATGATTTTTGTTTGGAGAAAGAGTTGTTGTTGTTATTGTGTAAGTGAAGCTGAATCTGGGTTGCTTAATTGAGATTGTGTCTAGCATTGCTGCCAAGATTGAGGATTCGCTGCTATAATTCTGCCTGTGATTGATTCTGAAAAAAGTTGAGAAGTATAGTTGCTGAAACTTCAAAATTCTGCTGAGATTTGCGTGGAAAAGATTACTTGTCATACAATTGCTTGCTGTCACATATTTGTGTAATTAGCATTTATGTGATTACTGAGATTTCTGGTTGCTGAAATTAGTTGTTGTTATACTGTGGGTAATAGTTACTGTCATAAGTGTGATTGATGTTGTTGGGAGTAGAACCTGTGTTCATTGGTGTTACATTTTCAAACCTTTGGCTGCTGCTATGAGTTGAAATTTATTAGAAAAATTGAGGTCTGAACACCCAAATCTGGTTTAAACAAGTCTATTGCATGGCATGAAGCATTTTTTAACTCAAAGGATTTAACTGAACTTGGTTAAACTGTCTTGGGAACTTGCTATTGTATATTGACAAGGTCTTGGAACTAATTCTTCTCTCGCTGAAATTTTGAGATCAGTTTTTTGAACCATTTATTTTTTCCTGGATAACTATAGGCTCTAACAAGAGATGAATTATTGAAATAAACCGCGTCAATCCCAAAACCTTTATTCCAAGTCAACATCCTCTTGTGGCCTTCGTGATTTTGGCAGAGCATCTAATCTGATTGAGGTTAGCTTGTCTCTTCGATACTTTTTTTTTCTTTGGGCCTGTAACAGATCATGTTAGTACAATCTCCGCTATCTTGGAACTTGAATCATTATTTGTGATGAATTAGACACATTTGACTTGTTTCCCCTTTTTTTTTTCCATCATAAATTTAGGCTGTTTGTGATACTTGTAAACTGTGGCTCTAATTCGTTTCACTGAAATCAAGTTTAAGAAAGTAAAATTGCTTAATGATGTTGTGGACGTCGTAGGTTTGACTTACAATGTCCCCTAGATAGGTATCCCACTTAAAAAGGACGTCGAATGTGCAAAAAAACGGACATTAAAAGGTTAATTTGTAGTAGTGGAAATTATTTTAGACTTTGTTAAAAGAAGTGCCGATGATGATAGTGAGATGTTTTGCTGCTCTTGTATAGAATGTTTGGAATTTGAATGAGAAGCGACTAAGTGCTACAGATATATATACACATTTAATTTATAAAGGATTTTGTAAAAGTTATATAGTATAGGTATTCCATGGTGAAGAAATGGAAATGTTAGGTGCATCTCAATAAGGGAATAAGTCTTTGATGATAATGATTTTCATCACGTCTAAAAAGCGATTTTTACACTAATGTTCTTCTAATTCGATGTTCGTCAGCTTCAAAGCAAAAATATCGACAACCTAAAAAACAAAAGAAAAAGATGGTGGATGAATTCTAGTGTTCATATATTTTTCTTTTTTTTAAGTGAAGAGATATATCATCACTCTTGAGGCATAATAGTGTTTCTTGTATTTTTTGAGGCATTACCATGCTGAGAGATAAGAGAGTTAGATTTTTCCTTTTTTTTGGGGGGGGTTGATCGAGGCATATTCTTGCAGAGTGTTACTGTTTGTACAGATTAGTTACATACTGACTTTTTTTTTTTTTGAGTAATACAGGCAAGCAATAGCTTGAAGTGAAAATAGAAACTAGACTATGGAAATCTAGTTCTAAATACAACACAAAAGGGTAAGTCTACGACCTGCAGGCCAACTGGTCTTTCAGCACCATATCCCTACACCCCATTGGAATTGTCGGGATAAGAATCACGTCCACATCCGCAGGAACATTATGTCCTTCCTTGGCCAGATAGTCAGCACATGCAATGTTGTCTCTTGGTGTATGATACATCTTCACAGTCCAATCCCGGAAAAGAAGATCTCTAATGTCTCTGATAATGTCTTTCAATGGGTGATTAGCATAATAGAAGTCTCTCATGATAATATTAACTGCATCAATAGAGTCCGAATATAGTACAATCTGCTGGAAGCCCAACTGTTGAGCCGTTCTCAACCCTAGCAAGATGGCATGAAGTTCCGCCTCAATAACCGTTTTAAGACCTAGGGATTTGTAGAACCCCATTAACCATTGATATTTGGTATCCCTAATTACTCCTCCACATGCTGCTTGAAATTGCTGCCTAACCGATCCATCCACATCTATACGGACCTCGTTATCAGTAGGAGGAGTCCACGATTTTTCCTTGAACCTGTCAAATTGGAAGATTTGGTGAGATAAATTATAATTGCAATTACTTTTCATTAGAAGGTACATACACAAATGAAGCATCTCCCTGGTAGCCATGCTTTTGCCTTGGAATAGGTATTTGCATCTAGAATTCCATAGAACCCAACAACCTAAACTAAATATTCTCGACCAAGGGAAGTTATGAAACTTTCCCTTTGTTGGCTTGTGCTTGGTATTCCAATTAAGCCAATTCTGCAAATTACCTGCAAAAAACTGAGATAGATAATTAGGAATTAAAATTTCTTTCCATAAATTTTTGGCTCTTTCGCAATCCCTAATTACATGGAGCACACCCTCTTCACTTTTACACTGGAATGGGCAAAGATTGTCATTAGTAAGACCTAACCTAGCTCTGAACGAGTTAGTGGCAAGTCTCTCATGACCAACCTGCCACATGAAATATTTGACTTTTTCAGGAATTTGCAATTTCCACATTAGGGACCAGAATTGGTTACTATTAGCTCCTCTCTCACCAAAGAGATATTGATAGGCCGATTTAACAGAGAAGCCTCCATCCTTAGCAGCTCTCCACGTGAAACAATCCGGGTAGTTGTTACTAGGAGGATGCATTTTAGATATAATACCAATGACTTCCCTTGGGAGAATTCCTTGCCACCTGTTTGTGTCCCATCACCCATTCATCAATAATTGATCTTTTATAGATTTTTCCTCATTTATTAAGCCTAGAATATGGACAAAGGTTAGGAGAGGTCACTACATGGGAAGCCAAAGATCACACCAAAACTTAGTATCAGCCCCATCATTAATCTTTCTCCCAACTCCTCCTATGAATTTGTCCCAAACCTGAACAATCTCCTTCCACACAGGAGAAGATCTTGTTTTTTTTAGATATTTTAGGCAAAGGAGCATTACCACAATTATACTTGGTCCATATGCATTGAACCCAAAGAACATGACGTTTAGTCAGAAGGCTCCAACATGATTTCATAATGAAAGCTCTATTCTGCCGTCTGAGATCTTTAAAGCCAAGACCCCCCTGCTTCTTTGCTTGAGTAATCTTATCCCAAGCAATAAGATGCATTTTCTTGGCCTCCTCATCCTGAGACCAAAGGAACCTCCTCGAAAGTCTATCAATTTCATTTATGGTGCAAATAGGAAGGAGAGTTGACTGCATATAGTAACTAGGCAAGAAGATAACACGGACTTGATCAAAACCGAACGACCAGCAAAAGTTAGAAATTTGCTTTTGCACATAGATAATTTAGATCTCGCCTTTTGCACAATTGGGTGATATGTGGCCTTTCTTATCCTTTTGTGAATCATCGGCACTCCCAAATATTTTCCCAGATCTGAGGCAATTCTAATTCCAAGCGCTTGGCTAAGCTCAATTGCTCTATTAAAATTGACATTTATAGAACAAAACATCTTTGATTTTTCCAAGTTAATTCTGTAGCTAGAGACTTCACAAAAAATTTTCATTACTTCACGAATCTCTGTTACTTGACTTAGAGAAGCTTCTGCAAACAAAATGAGGTCATCAGCGAAAAAAAGATGGGATATCTGCGGACCTCCTCTTTTGAAGACAAAAGGTTTCCATCTCCGAGCCTAACATTCAGCTTTAATAAGATGGCCCAAACGCTCCATGCATAAGACAAAAATATACGGACTTAAGGGATCCCCTTGTCTAACACCTCTGGTGGGAGTAAAGGATGGACTTTCATCCTCGTTCCACAGTATAGACATAGAGTTCATGGAAATGCATGCCATAACAAGATCAATCAATTTTCTTTCCAAATTCAAGCAAACAAGTGTATTTTCAATAAACCACCAATCAAGTCTATCATAAGCTTTCTCCATGTCAACCTTAATGGCTACAAATCCTTTCTTCTTACCCTTCATTCTCATAGAATGAATGATTTCCTGGGCTAAGATGTTATCGCATGTAGATCTATCAGCAATAAAACCGCATTGCTCAAAGCTTAAAAGTTGCCCCATAATGCCTATAAATCTGTTCGCCAAAACCTTTGTAATAATTTTAAAGCTCACATTACATAAGGATATGGGACGAAACTCTCGAAGCGAGGAGGGGTTGTCCACCTTAGGTATGAGAACAATCTTGGACTTATCGATGAAGGCCATATTGGAAGGATTATCGAAGCATTCTTCAAGGAATTGGCATACTTTTTCTCCCACAACATCCCATTGAGTTTGGAAGAAATGAGCGTTAAGGCCATCCAGCCCTGGTGCTTTGAAAGCTCCTATAGCAAAAATTGCATTTTTTATTTCCACTCTGGTGATTTTACTTTATAGCATTCAAAGAGTGTCCGCATCTATAATGGGAAAATTAGCGTTGAACTCGTCAAGACTTCTAACAGAAGCATCCAGAGTGAAAAGATTTGAAAAGAATTCATAGGCCATGATTTTAGCTGAATTATGATCTTCAACCCACTGTCCAGCCTCGTTAAGAATTGCTCCAATTCTTTGCTTCCTACTTTTGATCATGGTAGAGGCATGAAAGAATCCTGTATTTCTATCACCCCCTGAAGCCATTTACTCCTTGACTTCTAAAACCAGGTGATTTCCTCTTGAGTAGCTACTTTGTGATATTCCTCCCATAGCTTCTTTTCAAGCATGAACAAACCAGTCTGTAAATTCATCCTCCTGCATCTATCAATTCCCTCTAGGCGACAAATTAATTCCTTTATTTTTTTTGTAAAATTACCCACCCTGTTTTCATTCCAATTTGAAGCAGTCCTTTGAAATCCTTCCAGACCCTTAGGCCAATTTTTCTCATGCCAAGCTTCCTTGGTGATCTCCTTGAAGTCACTTTCTAGGGTCCATGCAATCTGATAAGAAAATGATTTTTGGAACCTTTTCACCGAAGTAGAGGAGTTGACATTGACCACCACCACTCTATGGTCGGACTTGAATTTAAGCTCATGCCGGACATAAAAATTTGGGAAAGAACTAATCCAATTAAAATTAGTAAAAACTCAATCCAGCCTTTCTTTCAACCCCTGCTTCTCCCAAGTGAACTTGACCCCCTGAACCTTAGCCTCAATAAGATTAGTATCCTCAATACAATCTTTGAATTGTTGCATGGCGGACCAAGAGGGATCAGCTCCTCCAATTTTATCATTTATGGACAAATAAGCATTAAAGTCCCCCAAGACTATCCAAGGAATATTTGAATTGGCAAGAGAACGAAGAGAATTCCATAACATAGCTCTCCCAATTGGAGTAGTTTCACCATAAACCACCGTCACAAGACTAACAGTATTGGTACGACAATCTCTAACCTTACAATGAAGTAATTGAGTTGTGGATGCAAGATAAGAAATATCAAAAGCACTATTATCCCACAAAAGCCAAATGCCCCTCGAGAAGCCAGTAGCCTCGACTTTAATCTAATGACTAAAACCCAGCTTATGGCAAACTTTGTCAACTCTATCACCACTAACACGAGGCTCCAACAAGCAAATAATATTCACACAATATTTATTAATAATATCCTTAATAATTAGGGGAAAGGCCCGGCTCCCGGCCCCTATAATTCTAGGATGCTACAATCATTAAAACAATTAACTACAAGATAAGGTAGAAATACTTACCTGCGCTATCCGGCTTTACCTTCATATTGTTGCTGGTGTTGGGTCTCTATCACCATTGTGGCCAGTATCCTCTAAGAAATCAGGAGCTATGTCCTCATTCGGATCCCACTGTTCCTGTAAAAGATGATTTTGGTCCATGCTCGCTTGATCTTGGATATGCTTCTCTTTTGTAACCTTGCTGTGATCTTAATGGGCAAAATTAGAAATATTTCCTTGAACAATAGCATGAATATGTTGCCCTTTATTCTTATTCCTCTTTTCATTTAGTTTTTTCTTATTTATATTCATATTCTCCACATTATTATCAATAGGTGCGGGCCCACATATCTCCTCTATTTCCCTCGGCCCATTATCCTGTTCATTCTTTGAATTATGTCTCCCATTTTCTACTTTTTGCAATGCCATCTGTTGATCCTCTTGTTCTATAATAATCAGCGAACTAGGCCCGTTTGGGTCCACCATGCTCGGCCCATTTGAGACTTTAGCCCCTTTTAGCCTATATTGCAGCTTATTATTAATCAAATGAGGATTTTTTCCCCTCTCTCTGCCAGCTGTATCATTGACAATTCCCTTCCTATTCGATCTCTTCCCTACTGACCCTGCGGATTTGCCCGTTCTGTTTATCGCCTCCAACACTTCATCTAGCCGTACCCCATTCTTGCCTAACGTCAAATCTTCACCTTCTTCCATACCCTCTATTGTCGCAAATCTCGTACCCAATCTGACATTGCCGGATTTCACGACCTTGGCTCTAGCTCCCGATGGATTTCTCTGATCCCCCCTGTAATTTGATCGTTGCCAAGATCTACTCCGAGAAGCTCTCTAATTGACGATCATCCAAGGACTGAAGTCCTCCTCCACAGAGTTCGCCGCCGATTTCACGACGGACCGAGTCACCACTTGCTTGAGATGATGCTGCGTTGGAGGATTTTGCGAAGACCCTAAGTCCCCATTTGAGCTTTCGGTAGATCCCGTATATGGACATTCCTCTCTTCTATGTCCAACTCTTCCATAAGCAAAACAAATTAAAGTAAGTCCCTCATACTCCACATTAAAGATTGACCCTGCTACAATCACTTTTGGAACTAACTTCTTCTGTAAATTCAATTCTACACATATCCTCATAAATTTGCCTCTTTGGACTTTCGAGTTTGAAGATTGTAAATCCTGCAATGTGTTCATGTCAACCCTCATAGTGCGTCCAATATGATCTCCCAGCACGTGAAATATAGTGTTTGTTATATAGATGCATTGGCACATTTGGAATCCTGACCCAAGTCGCTACTTTGCCTAATTGATTCTGATAAGGATTAAATAAGGTGTCCATCTCTATATAAGAACGCAGTGTTGCTTAATCACCCAGGGCCCTTCATATAACACTTTCCTATAATGTGATCTCCATAGTTCCTTATCCTGAAATCTGATGACAAAGTAGTTGTTTGGAATATCAATTAATTCAAAACTTGAGAACCCCCAAATTTTGATTAGGATTTCCTTTAGCACATACAGATTAATCCTCATGCCAAGCACAGTAAGAATTAAGACAAAATTCCATGGCTCACACCATTCATTAAATTCCTCTTCCGTGCACGGCACAACTAGATACATTTCCATAAGTTTCTTCATCTCATCAGTCTCCTCTGGCAATTTCGAGCATATTTCTTTATCATCATTGAACAGGTCTTCTTCTTCCATTACGTTATCACTGTGAGCCACTCCATTAAATCCCATTAGAGATGCTCAATATGAAGAGAACTTTGGAACACTAGTTTCTGCATTGTATTGTTCTCCATTCTTCTCAGCTTTCCCATTTTGCTCAGTGACTTGCTCTGTCTCATTATCCACCATTCTGTCATCCATAATGGTGTTAGCAGTATCTTCCATATTTTTTTTCTTCTTTCGATCCTCCTGGCCTTCAGCCGATGGTCGATCAGGTGGGAGTTTGTGTTGCCCAAGTTCTGTGAGAGTGAGAGCGTTCAGAGGACTAGCCATCGTTCTCTAAGACACCCCAGAGGTCCCGGTTTCTAACAAATGCTTGTTGTCGTCTTTGTTCTAGTTACATACTGACTTTGACCAAAAAGAAAGAAAGTTACCTACGGACTTAAAATAGTTTGTTCATTATGTTCTACATTGCTAAATTTCTTGGAAAACCTCCCAATTAATATTCCCTTTTTATAAGAACCCAAAATTTGAATTAGCTTAGTATTTTTTATAAAAGTTGAACAAGAGGTGTTGGAACATTTAATTAGTTTGTTTTTACCCCACACACACACACACATATATATATGAATGATACTTATATTTACTTTGTTTATCTCTTTTATTAAGAAAAAATTTATTTAAGACATTTATTATTTTTGGCTAAATTTTAACCATTTTCTTAAATTATATAATTCAGTTATTGAGCTCTTATAAATATGACCCCTTAGAAAGTACTAGTAGTAATTTTTTTGAAATAAAATGGCTTGGTAATTAGATCTTCTCTTGAGCTTCTTGTCTGTTGGTTGAGCGAGTTTGTTATTGGAGGATATATTTTTCATTCATTCACATAACTCAAATGCAAGATCATATAGGCTTACATGACAGCAACCACTTCTATTATGATCATTGATTAACAATTACAAATACAATAAAGTATTTTTCAAAACTTTAAAAGAGGTTTTACTTTTAGAAAACAGTTTTTGTTTCAGTTTATATGTTACTTTAAATTATAGTTCAACGTATTGTTAATTGATAATTTTTTTATTATATCTTCATTTATAATTTTAATATAATATATGAGTATATTTGTTTCTTTATCATAAAATGAATTTAGGATAAATTTGAAGATGAATAAGAAATTCGACTACATTAATTATATGGGCAAAACTTAGGCCCATTTACTTAGGTTTAATTCTCCAATTGAAATTTAGCTCAATTTTTTTTTTCCATGTTTTAAGATTAAATTGAATAAACTAATTAATAAATTTGATTTGATTATAAATATAATATTTCAATTTATTTATTATTATTATTTTTTATATTCTTATTTTGTTATACCCACTAATGCGTCTAATAAATAGGAGTAAGTTTTATCATAAATAATTAATATATATATTTTGAAAAAGGGTTTTAGTTTTCTCATGTTACTAAACTTCCCACACACACATGAAATGGTGGGACCTATGACATAAGATACTTTTTTTCCTACAACATGAGAAACATTAATCCCTTTGAAAAATCAATATGCAGTTTTTATAAATAATTTTTTTGATTTGTTAAACTGTAGTGTCAGTTAATAATATCAAAAAATACCTAATAGATATTTATAAAATAAAATAACAAAAAAAAATCTTCCAAAAATATTTTTCATAAATTAAAACGGAAGGAGTAAAATATAAAATTTTAAATTTAAGAAGAAAAAGACAACAGAGAAGAATTTGTTTGAAGAAACGGGGCTACGCCGGAATCATTCCAGAGCCCATGTGTATATCAAAATCATAACGGTGTGAGTAAATTCAGGAGAGAACCTGCCTGCGGTGTTCATTGCATGACATTCCCTCTCCTTCATCTTCCTTTCCAAATTCTTACGGTTACCCCGTTTTCATTTTCATGTCTAACGATCTCCACGATCTCTCACGGGTAGTGGATCCTCTCAGACGACAACAAAGGACGTGGATGAAGCGTCTCAGACGACAAAGGGTGGCTTCGCCAACGAGAGGGAAACTTGTACGAAATTCTTCACCATATGGTTTCCGTAATTTTCGTCGCTGATGAGGGTTACAACCGTGCAACCTTGCTTCATCGGATCAAGACCTCCGTTTCTCAGTGTGCTACTCGTATTACCAACTCGCCAAGGCAGCCCACTCCGGCTCTCTTTGTCATCTTTGTAAGTATTTGTGATCGCTTCTGTGTTTTGCATCACAAATTTCTCAATGCGTTGTTTATGTGAGGTTTTAAATTGAATCTTGTTTGTGCTTTGAGGTGGATAGTGTGAATCTTAGGCGAATACCTTGTGAGATTTCATATTGAATTTGATTTACTATAAGTCTGGATGTGGAGCTTGTGATTTATGAGGATATTCGTTCGCTTCTGTGTTTTGCATCACAAATTTCACAATGCATTTTTTATGTGATTTTTTAAATTGAATGTTGTTTGTGCATGTGGTGGATAGCGTGAATCTTAGGCGAATACCTTGTAAATTTGGATGTGGAGCTTCTGATTTATGAGGATATTCGATTTATCCATTTTTTCCCCTCAGAACAATGTCTGTATGCATGATGCAAGCATAGCAACAACAGAGGAAGACACTAGATGATCTTTACAGTGTTACATATGCTAGTGAAATCGCTTATGGCCTCTCTATCAGCTTAAGCTTTGGGATTAAACATTCACTTTGTTCTTCACAAATTAGTGCGTGATTTGGGTTCCACGCTGATTATATAACCCCGATTTTTATAATCGATCATCCATGATATGTTCAGTTTCATGTGGATCAGCAGATATTGTTCATACTACTTTTGCTGGATCATAATAAATTGAGTCTAAACATTTTTGCTTTTTGATCCTTGCTACATGAAATTTATCCTCAAATGTCTGTTTTCTAATTTTGCGGAATCCTTCTTTGATATTGTTTCATTTTATTCTCTGGGTATCGTTGAGTGACAATTTGATGATTCTTCTTCCTTTTATTTTTCATCTATGGGATGTTACCATCCATAATTTCAATTTTTGTTTGGCTCATTGAACAGGTGAATAGGAACTTTTGTGCTCATGTGTTATTTCACCATATTACCTATGACGATGTAGACCTTAGGAAGTCTTAATGGCCTTCATGCAATTTCAAAGTTCAAAATCATCTTGGTTATCCTATACTTTATAGCCACAAAAGCAACTAGTCGTCTGCCTAAGATTCCTGCATTGTGCTTCTCTGTTGCCTATAATTTATTTGTTTTGGCCAAACGATGAAGGATTTTCTTGTAAAACTCTGAGAACAAGAATTCATATTATTGCCATAAGCTGCACAAATCAATTTGTCTGCCTGTCTATTCCTAGAAGTACCCGGATTGTGCTAATATTCATGCCGTAGTTGGGCTTTACTGATGGAGACTAAGACCACAACTCATATCGGCATAGGTCATCTGGCACTTTCAATGTTTGGGTATTCCTTCAAGAAGAATGAAAGGATAGCATATTCCACAATGCGGGTAATACATCAGACATTGATATGGCGGGTTATATCTAAAGTTGAAAGTCTCTTGAAATGTTTCAAACTTTTTTCCTCAAAAATAAATTTGCAGTTAAGTTTAAAAAATTATGTTCTTATTTTTTTTAAATAATAAGAATGATGCTCAGAGGGACTATACTCCAATAATTCATCTGTTCTTAACCTTTAGTAATTACAATGTTGACATGAATTGTTTTCACTACCCATGCATGATACATAAAGTCATAAATAAATAATTGCCTCTCTTAGAGGAGATTGTTTTGCAGCAAGATTTTCATCTGTGAAGTTATAATATCAAGAAAATTCAGTTTGTTTATACTTTATTTTATCTTTCTATTGCTTTGAATGTTGTATATCTCATTTGGTTTCTTATGATTTGCTTCCCTGTTTGTTGCATGATGGGAATGGGATGATGACTCTTGTTACCTTGGGTGCAACTTTCCATGCCATTGTTATTTCACTTTTTGTGTTATTGGCAATAGCAGGAGGGTTCTTGGCACTTCTCTTTGCGTGTGTAACAGCTATATATATTGGAGCATTATCAATTGCCATATTTGCTATTTGCACTGTTACATTTTGGGCAAGTGTGGCCATACTCACAGCTACAGGTAAGAAGTTGTTTGATCGCCTCAATTATATGATCTGGCATTTTGGCTTAAATTTTTTAACTATTTCATAGAACATGTGCCTTTATAAATTTGTAACTCTAAATAGGAATTAAAGCAATGTGATATGAATTTCAGCTGAATTCAATCAGAGATCAGGTTAATGACTGAACATGGTTATTGTCATGTTCAGTAAACATAAATTTTAGCCTACAAGACATAACATCTGGTCATGAAAACTGAACAAATTAACATAGGTTTTGGTAACTTAATGTATGCCTACAGTTTTGCATTAATTTCATTGACACGAGGCATATGTGCTTGTGTGGAACCCATGTCTACAATAACTTGATACTAGGCATATGTGCCTGTGAAGGCCAGATATCGAACTTTTTAGTAGGCTTATATATATGGACAGATTAGATAATTGCCCATGGGGAAATGTTCTGGCATCACCATACAATACAATTCCACTGTAACAACATTTTCTTTCTTCTATTAGATGATGATTTAGGTTTCCCCCAATGGATTTGCTATAATGTTGCTTATCTTTTGGGTTAATATTAATGCTACAATGTTTCTGGTTGGCGCTCTTTTATGAAATATTGAAACTAATGAATCAGGTTGGATTGGATTCTTCTGCACTTTGTGGTTGATTACTAGCAAGAGCTATGAACTGGGCCGACAATTCTTGACTATGAACAGCTCTGCCATTGCGAATTATGCCGATGTTCTGCATCCTCCCGTGATACAAAGAAAGGACTCAGATTGAGGCTTTTATCATGCATAGAAGGTTATGCACAAATCTGCATATCGCTGCTTGGTAATCATGCTTTTTGAGGAGTAACCATCTCCAGTAGACCAAAGTCCAAACTAGTGTTGTCGTCCATGCATACCCCTCCTGCATCTTCCATGGCTTTGATTTGGTATACTTTCGCCAATAAGCAAGAGATTTTTCTTTTTCTTTTTGCTCAAACCAATTAGCAAGAGATGGTATGATCGGTTGATGTTTTTGTGACTCGAATTAAATACTGGGTTTTCTTTCTACCAAAGAAATTTTTTCTAGCTCACTCTTACGCTTGTCAATTTTATCTTACATGTCTACGTGTCGTTTTTTTTTTGGCCCACCATCTCTAGGATCCTTGAGGTTGATTAAATTTAATTTTTCTTAAAAAAATGTTAAAATCAAGATAAAAATAATAAATATTACGTTAGTGTACTGATTTTTTTTTCTTTTTTTGGGGGGGGGGGGGCACTTTTTGTGTCCTAACTCAATTTATTTTAATCGGCTTGAAATGTAGAATGTGAGTATTCTTCATTTTTTTTTTTTTTTTTGTAAAACAACTAGAAAATATGCCCTCACAATTGTGAGATTGATCCGAACGATTAGGTCAAAAAAAAAAAAAAAAAAAGAAAATCCTAAACAAGTCGTTGGCCTTTTGTTAGGTTACTTGACGGTGTTAATAGAGAAATTCTTTTACCATATTGTAAAATTTGAAGGACAAGTGAGAAATTTTATGAAGTGAAAGGACTGGAAACATTATGTGAATTTAAGAGGGTAAAAGTATAATTTTTCCTCCATGTTATAGATGTTGCACTACTTGCCGAGTGAATGATAAATAGCGAAATTTGTCAAAGTAAGAAATATTTTGAAAAAAATTCCCAAAATGAGGCATTGTGCAAAAGTTTTGTTAAACTAATGTAATTAGTGACATCACTTGACACGACGTCACAAGTGGTGTCGTGTGGTATGACGCCACTGCATAAGTGGAGTCGCCACTTGTGGTGTCAATACCACTTATGCCACTTGAGTGGCGTTAGTGGTTCTGAAACCACCTTTTTAAAAAAATAAAAATAAAATAAAAACATAAAAGCTGCTGCAATTGCAGCGTCAGTAGAGTGGATTTGGTGGATGAATTCTCCACGATTTGAGCCCGACTTCAGTAAGAGGCAGGTGCAGGCGGTTTGTAACCAGTTACTCGGTGCACTTAAAGAGTTTGGACAGGTAGCCGAGCCTGGTCCCAGTGCACCGACAGGAATCTTAACTGGTGTACTGGATGCCGCGTCAGAGGTCCTGCCCCGTGCGAGGTAGGGACGAGGACTGGGGAAATGACAACCGCAGAACCCGATGCAGGCATATGAGATACCCTAGCCTGGTCCACATGGTGGAGGTGTATATGGGCCACCCATAGGGTTCAATATGACCTATATAGAGGTTCTGTGGTACCCAGAGCAGTTATCGATGGAGACGTCAGAACAGGGGCTCCAGAGATGTTAGCACAAGGGTCTCTAGAGATGCCAGCACAGGTGCCTCTAGAGAGGCATGCACTGATACCTTATTACCCACAGGTGCCACCAGAGATGCATGCACCGATGCCTTATTACCCACCGCCAGAGACGATGTTTAGGTCGCAAACACAGGTTCCTTACACAAATTAGTGGCTGTCACACAGTGCCCAGACCGACTTTACTGGATTCAGTGCCTATCAGCGGCCATATGGACAGGGTTTTACTGGCTTCAGTGTATTCCGTTGTTATGATCATAGACTGAGTTGTAGTGATGCAGGGGGCACGGGCATGAGTTGGAGTCCATATTAATCTGGGCTACGAGGGTACATGCCAGGTGATGCACCAGGATCTAGTCAGAGTCCATATCAGTCAGGTTACCACACAAGCGATGACGGAGGTAACCATACAAATGACTTCATACGAGCAGCTGCTGAGGATTTCGACATTAACCAAAATCCTGATGCACAGCGTGGACCTAGTGGTTTGCATAGGAACCCTATGCATGATGCGTGTTCAAGACCGTGGCCTACATATACTCCACCATGAGCATACTGCGGATTAGAGACACTGTTGTTTTATATTATGTTATATTTGCTACTTAATTTGAGCATGAATGATTTATCTTAATTAGTTGTAAATGTATAAAGTTGGATTACTTTTTCCTTTTTAAGAATTTTAAGTGGTTCTTATAATTTTTATGCAAGAATTAAATTCATATGATTATTATAATAATATATGTACTTATTTATTATCTTAAAAATGAATTTATTTTCAATTATAAAAAAATAATGAATGCTGGTTAAATATTTGGTCCAACCAAGGCTTATATATCACTACATTAATAAAGTATTTTTATATCTTGCACTCGTTTACACTCATTTCTAACAAAATAAGCTGAATTTTTCTTAGATATTATTGTATTTAATCAGCTACATGCCTCGTAGGACATGCACACTTATTATGTCCAGCCTGTTTACATATAGTACATCTAGTTCAACTGGAGCTAGGTTGGACCTCCACCTCATCCATCTCATTGTGAATGCGGGTAGATTTAGGGTGCCCCATACCACACAATTTTAATTCATTGGGGATAATCTTCAGTCTTAGAGCGGGTGGTATTCCGTGTTCACTGCCGATCAGCTGAAATGATGAAAAGTAAACCTGCATAATATAGTGGACCAAGAATATTGGATCCACGTACTGTTGAGCATTATGGGATACAGCCGAACATGCATCAATTACATAACTACATGGGAATTTGAATGCTTGAAACTTCCCACACTGGCATTTCCCCTCGGTCAAGTTCACGGAGTATGTATCGCCTTGACCATCAACTTCAAACGTGGTTCGCGCCACATTGAACTCTCGAACACGCATCGATGTTGCTCGCTCTCCATTCTTAGTCAAGGCTTCTCCAATAACACTCGAAAAATACTTTCCGGTCATTGTGTCTTGTTGTGCTGTGGTCCCTCTCTTAACCCAGTAACGAATATGTCGACTATAGGTGCATTTCACCAATGATTTATTAGCATGTTCCTAGCTCCTTGGAAAACCTTATTGATTGATTCGGATAGGTTAATTGTCATATGACCGTATCTTCGTCCGTCCTCATCATAACTCCGACACCATTTCTCTTTTGGAATTCTCTCAATCCATGCAGCAACTTGACTGCTATGACTGCAGAACTCGTCATACAAGGCATCAAAGTGCATTTTTCTTGGCACATATGCTGTAAAAAAGACAGAAAGACACAATGTTATTGGGGTCTAGTAAAGGAGAATATGAAAGTTACTACACATCACTATGAGTATATTACCTAGCCTCATTAAGTTTTTCTTCAACTCCTGATCCTTAAAGCGGGTAGCAAAATTGCTCGTAATATGACGAATGCAAAACACATGGTACACATAAGGAGGCTGCCAAGCAATCGCCTCATTCCTGACTGCTGTTATTATGCTTTTGTGACGATCAAAGATGAGACACAGACCAACTTTATTGGTAACATACAGTCGTATGTTAGACAAAAAATACTTACATGCTTCCTTTGTTTCACCTTCAACAATTGCAAAAGCAATTGGCAGGATCTCGTTATTTCCATCTTGGGCCGTGGCTATCAATAATGTCCCCTTATACTTACCATATAAATGTGTACCTCCACCTGTATGACTGGTTTATACCAGTTAAACGACTCACGACATTGACCGAAGGTCCAAAAGGTTCGTTGAAAAACCTGAACCCCGTTAACAACTCACCTGTCAACAATATACGACCCATGTTGAATATGATAAAAGGATCCCGGGGAAAATGAACACATGTACTCGAACCATTTTGTCAGGAATGCATATGACTCGTCCCAATCACCATAAATCTTAGCTATTGCCTTTTATTTTGCCTTCTATGCCTTTGTGTAAGAAATATGATAACCAAACATTCCGGTTACCCTTTCTTGTATCATGGCCACAGCTACCGAAGGTGTTTCATTGACCATGTTTGCAAAACCAATCACAAAAATTGTAAAGTAGAAATGTTATTTATGTTCATTGACAAACAAGAATAAATTCACTTTAGGACAAATGGTATTGTGCATTGTACCTTTTATGGCCCCAGAAATTATTTCAGAATCAAGTTGTCTGTGATCCTGGGAGAGAATTGTGCTCACACAACTGTGATTTCCAACCCATTTAGTCACCACCCAAGCGTTGCCATTCTTCGGTTTAATTGCTCTAACTTTATAAGCGCAACTTTGTTCATGATTCTGACATTTCATTGAAAACTTAGTTGTAGTACTCTCAAGCATTACAGTTTCATGATGTTCCTTCATGCAATAATGTTTTATTGTGGCCTGCACATCATTCTTGGACTCGAATTCTTGTTCACATATAATGCGTCCCCTCTTGGCCACGGACCCCGGCCCAAGCCTTCAACATCTAGTATATCTTCATGCGGGTAATCTTCATGAATAGCCTCATAATGCGGAATCTCATTCCAAAATGATGTAACATCTGCATATTCACAAATAATACAGTTTATGCGAAAGCATGTTAGCTAATAAAAAAATTAAAATATATAATAATACAGCTCCGTAACTAACCTGATGATTGTAACATACTAGTTTGTTGTGGCATAACATTATCATAATATCCTTCATCTGCATCACTATCATTCTGATCATCGTCATTTGCCAATAAAGTGTCTTCATCTTCTTCCTCTTGCTCCTCCTCGTTGTCAGGTTCATCTACCATATAGTCACTTTCTTCTCCAAAAGCAATAGTTGACTGTGTTGGATGAGGTGTACCAAAATAAGCCATATAATGTGACTGATTACTAAGGTTGAGTCCATGAACCGATATTGGTACACCCTCCTCTGACGTTTTAATATCCACATATAACTTAGCAAATTGGGACATATGGTTTTCCCCGAATGTTTGGAAACAAATATCCAAATCTTCATCATCGGATATCTCAAAACCTTCATATGTGCGGTTTCCACAGGGAACTCTAACAGTCACTGAAGATATTACCTGATCTTGTTGCAGCTTTAGCTTCCGACGGATCTTTCATTTAAATCTACAATGGACATGCCTCAAACAATATACATTGCTCGTTTTTCACTTTCAAAGCTCAATCCGTTTGCACCTATATTTTTAGAACCATTATAATGTACAAATGAATGAATTTGATTCATTTTCTTGCTTTAATTATTGTATGAAAAAGAAGAACAAATTACAGATAAAATAAATAACAACAACACAATTTGCAAAGAAGAAACAATTAACACAATGTATATATGGAATTAAAAAAAGAAATGAAGAAACAAAATATGTGATCAAAAGAACAACAAAAAAAATTGCAAGAAATGAGTGAGGAGGAAGAATGAAGGGGACTCTGATTTTCTCTCGTCTCTCCCTCTGCTTCAGCTGATATCTATATGTATGTGAATATGTGTATGTGTCTGCGTTTTATAAGTGAAGTGAGGCAGTAGAAATTATTATTTTCTTTTTTCATTTTTTTTTTAAAAAACGCCTGCTTTCTTTCTTTCTTTTTTTAATTTTTAAAAAACTCAAAGCAGGGGCGTCCAGCCCCCCTGCTCTGTGCACTGCCTGCAGATTTAATTAAAGCTGCTAGGTCTGATGCCCTGCATTTGAAATTTATTATTTTTTTTAAAAAAAAGTGGCTTCAAGACCACTGACGCTACAAGATTCCATTATCTCATTATTTGAGACTTGATCATGAGGTTCAGCATTTCTTAACTGGTCAAGTGTGGTTGGCTCAGTCTTTTCTGCAGTTTCCAGGGCAGCCTTGTGTTCTACTAACTTTGTCTTCCATTTTATACCAACTGCCTTAGCCTGATCAGTAAACAGAACTTTTGAAAGTGGGGAATTACATATTTCCTTGTAAGTATCATAAGGAGCGGCACGTGTGTTTCCGCCTTCCAATAGTTTTGCAAGAGGATGTATAACCAAAAGTGGACTACCTGGCATCTCTAAGGTGTCCTTCAATGAAAGAAAGTCTGAGACTAGTTCAGTCTTGCTCAGCTGGACAAACACTGCGGTTTCATCCAGGCGGTAGACCGAGACCACAGAAGTTGGACCATAAACTTTGGTTATGCGATCTCTTAATTCACTTGTCTGGAGCTTGAGAGGAAGTCCCCATATAAGAACAACATTCTCAAACACAATATTCTGTCGTTGTCTCTTGAGGTTATGAACCCCAAAATCTGCAACTTTATCACCGGTATTTAGATTGATAATGTCCCCATACAACCAACTAAGATAAAGAAGGTTGATGTACTTCCGGATTTTGTCACTAAGGGCTAAATGTTGTGAAGTGTCATTGAGTTTAAAATTAACTCCTACATGAATGCACAGCTGGGCAAAGACACATCCGGTCATGAAAGCATCATATCCAGCTTCATGCTTGCCTCCAGGGTTCCAGCTAGACATAGGGAACTTCTATAGAGGCCCTTCAGCTTCCACGGAATAACAAAATAGAAGGTGATATTACTTTATTTTAAGTACACATACAAATTTGATTAGTTCTTCAGACTTGACTGCCAAAAGTTTGAAGAAATTTTAAGTGTCAAAATCTCAGGGTATTAACTTATATTCCAGGCATATCACAATCAATAGTGCTTTAATACTCAGTTTGTCAAAGTTGGTTTTCCTTCTCTATTCCCTAAAATTTCTTGTTACTATTTTCAGTTATATTTCATCCTTTTTATTAGAATTGTTTGGCAGAGATGTGCCCACTGTCCCAAAATGTGTATACTCTGTTTCTATCAATGAAGAGTATGAATTTCTGAGGATTATTATTTTGAAAATCTTCATGATATTGGACTTCCCAAGGCCTGAACTTATCTTCCATTATGAGAAAATATTACTAATGAATGGCATTAAAAACCAAGAAACACGCCAAAACTAACCACTTCAATCAGCCAGAGCAGACAAACCCACCCCTATTCTCATCACAGAGATAATCTAAACGGGCTTAACAATCTTCAGAGGTCTCACTTTACAATGAAGAATGTTTGAAGCAGAGAAAAGGAAAACCAGCTCCTTGGAACAACTAAGCAGCGTGATTACTGAGACTCCAAATTCAAAATTAGAATAGTCATGTCAAGGTTAGTCTACTCCGTTACAAATGACATTGGAGAGAAGTCTCCTCTGTGTGAAAGAGAACAGCATTTGGGAAGCTGCTCAAGAGACCTTTTCATCAAGTTAAAACAATGCAGCTCTTTCGGAGATAGAAGTCTCCATGACTTAAACAGGAAGAGATGCTGCTTATCAATATCTCACTATACTCACAGGGTATTGGCGGTAGTCGGATATATTCGAGACCTACAATTGGTCATGCAGAGATGAAGCAGCAAATCGGAGGAAGACTGTAGTACGAAAGAGAACCTAGAAAATTTTGATAGAGGAATAACAAATTTTTAGACACGGAATGAGCAAGTTTTATCACTAATAGGATATCAACTCTAACCTTATGTTTGGATGGAGAGAAAAGTGAGGAGAAAATAGGGGGCAGGGGATACTATGAAGGAAAATTTTACAAAATGGTTAAAAAAAAAATTACGATTTTTGAGAGTTTTCCCTCCTAGTTCTCTTTCTCCCTAATTTTCTCTCCATCCAAACATAGGGTAATTTCTTGTATTTTTGTTCAAGGATATTTTGTCATATAGAAGTACACATGAATAAGGATCCATGATTTGTAAGGAGGGATGCCAAATCATTTCTCTCTTTAATTTCTTGTTCTTGTTTTCAATTTTATTTCTTCTGTTTCTTCTTGATTGATTGGAAGACATGTTGCCTACCGTCACATGTATATGTACTCTGTTTCTCTCAATGAATGATATGAATTTTACAAGAGTATTTCTTTGAAAAATCCTCAATAAGCAGCAAAAAATAAAAGGAAAAAAGAAAAAAAAAATCATATAAGAGATACAAATGCAATCCTATATGGAAAAATTTTGCTCCTAAGAAAGGTAGAAGCCATAGGAAAGAAAGTTGTCAAGTATTATTGGAAGATCCCTATAAACATGACTACATGTGTGAAGGTAAGACAGTCTGCAGGTTTTGGGGGATTCATTTAAGAGCTCAAAGTAGAATAAAAGATTTCATTTTCACAGACATGATTTGGCATCATCATGTCCCCATCAATATGCATGACAAAAATAGTAATGTTGAAATACACAGAAAACAGTAAGACAGTCTGCAGGTTTTGGGGATTCATTTAAGAGCTCAAAGTAGAATAAAAGATTTCATTTTCACAGACATGATTTGGCATCATCATGTGCCCATCAATATGCATGACAAAAATAGTAATGTTTAAATACACAGAAAAGCTGTACCGCCATCTTTATTGTAGGTTTTTTATAGCCACTAAATAGGATAGGTTAAATAACAGATTACTTGGTCAGGACTTGTAAAGAATTGAGAACCAAACCTTAAATCATTCACTTGGACCTCCACTTTCATGGATGACAAAGAAGCTAGATCACTGCTTTTGAATCCAACAGCTATTTGTGGACACAAAAAGGAAAATACAGAGGCCAGCGATTTTGGGGACCTTTTCATCCTTGTTTGGAGCATATTATTGCTATTCAAGAGTATTTTGGTGTCAACAATATATGGAAAATACTTGTTAACAGAGGAGACAAATTCTTCAGCTGTCCTTGGAAGAGGACCTATAAATTTTCTGTACACATGAGCAATATCTGTGTCATAGAAGGGTATCATCTTAGTACCTCATCAAACAAAATAACTCGTACGAGATTGAGAATGACATTCATACCCAAAAAGCAATTGTGACCAACTATCAGCTTCTGTTCTGAAGAAAGGAGGTCAACAACATGGCGGAATCCTACTGCAGCCTATCTCTGCTTCCCTTTGCTGGTCGTCTTTCACTTCTTTCTGCATGAGATTAATGTATACACATTTTAAGAACTTAATAAACTGCTAGGACATTACAGAATATCAGTTCACAAGTTCTCTTCTCATCTCCCAAAACCTTCAAACTCAAAAATTAGATGACAAACCTATGCGCCTACAGAGTGTAGACGATCGCTTAGAGTATGTTCAATTGGTGTCCATTGAAAGGGATTGAGCTCAATTTCCAAGAACATCTTATCAATTCAAAATAGAGATGATAAATGGCTATATCTTTATGATTTATGTTAATCAATTTTGGTGGTAATCAACAAATACAATCCTCAAGAAAAAACCAACATCTCCTCTTTGACCCATCCATGATGCAGTCAGATCCCAATTGTCATAGCATTATAGAGCACATATTACATTTTCCAGGGAAAAGAATAATGCCAGTTTTGAGGAGTTAAATAACATAATACCAGAAGTGATTTCAGTTCATCCCTTGAGTCTGTATACACAACCATGTCTTGCAATCCAGAATCCTTGCTGTTTACACTGACATAAAAAAGATCTTTGAAATGCTATCTGACAACCTGCAAAATTTCAACTTATTCATCAAAATCCATTCCAATAATATATTTGACATACTGCAATGTCATCAAGTAATCAATCATAGGACAATCATAGATGTTATAACCAAAAGAATCAATCAAAGAAAGACAATGTAAACATATCCACTTAGGAGGCAAGATTAAGCTACCTTACCAACTTAATCAGTTTAAGCTGATGAGAGGTGAATCCACAAAGTCTTAGAGCTGGACGCATCTATAGAAAATAACTTGAACTTTCTGTTTTGAATCTTCTGAGAATCTATGAATTTTGTCTTCCCAGTCTTGCTCCTTAAATAACCCATCACGCCATTCACTGAATTTGTTTTTCATTCGTTCAGTGAAGAATAAATCTGCAATGCTGACTGATGGTATGTTTTTGACATTTTTAATGCCAAACCTTGAATCTTCATCCAGCCACTCACCATCATTAGCTGAATTCAAGCATCTTATAGCTTCACTTTCTTGTTCTCTGGATAAATAAGATATTCCTGACATTATGCAAGGGTACAAATTCTCAAACTACAAGTAAATAAGAACTTGAGATGTCATTTGCATAGACAGACCAAATGCCATCCTATATACAGACTATCATTGGACCATTGACCAACTATTAAAATCCAATTGCTGAAATCAAGGTTAGGACTATGGGTTTTAATTTCCTTAAATGTCCCAAAGCGTTTCCAGCTTGATGATCCAAAACCCTAAATTTATGGTCCATTTTTTCTCAGAACAAATGAACAAGGAAAGAATTCAAACTACACACACCCTATAATGAGGTTTCCACATTTTTACTTTTCCAAGCAAAGAAATTGTTAGAGATTACAATAACAGTACCTTCACTTAAAACATAAGCTTTGAATGGGTCATTGATAGAAATAAATTATGCAAATCAATATAATAACAAGCTTGACATCAAAGATAACCGTAGGAAAGAGAAGTAAAAGTTAGCCGACCTTCATGTATGCATGCATTAAAATCAAATTGGTATTTGGCCAAAAAATCAATTGAAGCGGTCTGGCAGAGAAACTCACGAGGACCCAAGCCCGCAAGCTCCTGACGCGGAAAAACATAAAAATTGTACCTGTCAAAAAGCATTATCTTAATCTGAACAGTAGCCTCATAATCCCATACAAACCAAGAAAATAAATAACAATACTAGAAAAAATGTATTCCATAAATGCATAAAAATGAAGCACATGGAAAACATCTTAGAGCACCAAATGGTTATGCTGATCTAAAGCAGAACCAATAAGAGAGAGGCCTCCATAGAAACTGTTCTGTCGTAGAACACAACAAGGACTTATCCTGGGGTGAAATCCCAAGGGCCTACGTACCGCTTATGGGATCAAAGTCCACATAGATCGCCTGAAGAATATAGGCTTATAGCCAGAGGGAGTGGGGTGTGTGCTCTGTGTGAATTGAAGAGCTAGAGTTAGAATGTGTGTACCTTGTTAGGGTTTGTACCCTATTTATAGGCTTACTTGAGCCCTAAATTAATAGGCTTCTGTTATCTTATTTAAAAGATATTAAGATATCTTTTAATAATATGTCCTTGATTTATAGCTAACTGTGATCCGGATAGGTATGTTGACTGATTATCCCTTTGATCTAGGGAGGTTGTTATGATATTTCAGGTTATCACTGCATTTGGGCCTTCTTGGATGATTTGGGCCGAGTCCATATTTAACATATCCGTAACAATTGCCCCCAGCCCGGTAGGCAAGGGCTTTGGGCTGTCGGGATGAAGTTGCGAGGCTTGGATCTGTTTGTTGATCCGACACGTCTCTTGTCTCTGGGCCACCTTCCCTCCATGCTTGTTTTAAGTTCTTCCCTTTGTTGAGGTCGGATAATTCCGAGTTCGGGTTCCAGTTTTTGCTGGGGTTTTCATCCTGGTTTGTAATGTTCTTCTTTGAATCTGCAAGGGTAGGTTGGTCCCAATGTTCTTTTGGTTGGAGTTTGACTTGAGTTTGTCCGGCCTCAAGCTTTAGCTGAGATTCATGTGTAATTTGAATAGTGATTGGACATTTGGTGAGTTACCGAGGTAGCAGATGCTATCATTACCCACTGCCATCTGGCGTCTACGAGCCAGCGTCATGGCGAAGATGCCTGCTCCATTATCCTCTGTATTCGTGCGCATTAAATGCCTACATTTAATGCGCACGTCCTTTCTTGGTGATGTCAGCGTCCACTATGAGGCCCTTTGGGCTTTTGTCGTTTCGGCTTCTTCGAATTGCAATCGTTCTTACCACTTTGTTATAAATTATGTTAGTTCTCTATGTGTTTTGATGATAATTGACAATTGTAAACTTGGTATGAAGTTTGTCTTTGGTAAGTTGAAAAACTTACTGTCAAAGGCAAACTCGAGTTTAGGTATGTAAACTCGAGTTTGTGACTTGACAGAGAGTTGCTCATTTCTGCAAGAAAGGCAAACTCCAGTTTGCTTAGGCAAACTCGAGTTTGCAAAGACACAGAGAGCAAGCAAAGTTTTTCTCAACAAGCCAAACTCTAGTTTGCTCAGACAAACTTGAAGTCTGGGAGATACAGAGAGCAATCAGAATTTTGAACAAGACAAACTCGAGTCTAGACCATGAAACTTGAGTTTAGACAAAACAGAAAGAATTCAGAAACCTCAGTATTTTCATAAGTCTTGCAAACTCCAGTCTGTGCTTCCAAACTCCAGTTTATACTTGACCAAGAAAAATGTCAAAGTTTCAGTTCTTGCTGAAACTCAAGTTTGCCTCTGTAAACTTGAGTCTAAGTCATACAGAAAGACCACCAATATGTTTGCTTTGCAAACTACAGTTTATGCTCCTAAACTCCAGTCTAGAAGTTCTTGAACTTAGGCTTATTTTCTTAACATAGACCCAAACTCGAGTTAGCCATTAATTGACTTGAGTTTAGGTACATGTCCAAAGTTCTATTCCAAGACCAGAGCTCGACAGGCTTCTCTGTAAGAACCAAACTCGAGTATGATATTTATAAACTCCAGTTTAGGCCGTTGCTCAACATTCATATTTTCTGGATGAACCCCAAACTCGAGTCTAGGACTACAAACTCGAGTTTGCATCGGTGATTTTGAAAAATCAGATGGTGATGATCTGCGAAATCTTTATGGGTTAAATCTGAAAATGTTTTATCATATGATTCTATTGTTTCTAACATCTTTGATGAAGTTTTGAGTAATTTTCAGACAAGTTCAGCTAAGATCAAGATGGAATCAAATCTGGAATAAGAGCATTAAATGAAGAACCAAGAACAGGGCTGATCCTTCTCCTTTATCCCAATGGTTCAACACAGACCGTTATGGATCAATTAAATCACTCTCCAATGGTCAAATAAAGGTTATGGAATGACTGAATATCTGGAAGACCATCTGCATCAACATATTCCAAGATTCCAGCTGAGAATTAAAAGAACAGAGGAAAATATGCAACTATCATTTTCCAGATTTGTAGCTGAACGTTAGAGAAGATAATACAATGGCTAGTTCCTCTAGTTAGCCTATAAAAGGCTATGAAGACTCAGAGCAAGACATACACAACCAAGCTACTTTGATTATATTTTGCAATTTGAGTCTGTATTGTGATTTTAAGTTGATCTTCAGTGTTTATCATTATTTACTCTTTTGAGAGTCTTGATTCTTTGAAATCAAAAAGTTGTTGGTGTAAACTCAAGGTTGTGGAAACCTGTAAGTGGGGTAGCTTAATTACAAAGTGTAAGGGGGAGCAAGTCCTAGGTGAATAGGATTTCTTGTAGTTTACATTGTTGTAGTTAGAGCTTGTTGAACTAGTGGAAATACCCAGAAGATATTTGGGGACTGGACGTAGGTCAAGGTTGAGGCCGAACCAGTATAAATTCTATGTGTCCAGCTTTTCTTCCCTTACTCTTTCATTATTTGCCTTTCAAGTTTTTCGACAAGAGCTCAAAAGAATTTTTGAAATCCCCAATTCACCCCCCTCTTAGTGATTTCTTCCATTTTCAAATTACTCCTGACCTTCCCATTTCTTACACTTTTGAAAGTTCGAGTTTCGTTTCTGAGAGTTTCCTCCATCTGCCTTTGGTTCCTTAGTTTTTCTCAGTTCAGTGGCTCGTGCATTTCCTCTACCCATAATTTATCCTAGACTAGGTATTTTTATCATCTTTCTCTTGGTTTCTTGATTGTTCCATGCTTCTTCTTCTTGGAGTCTTGGGTAGATTTCTGGTGTTTGTTTGGTTTTTTGCTTTTCTGGGTAGCTATTCAGCATTCATAGTACTCTTTCGTTTTTACCCGTGTGTTCTTGGGCTTTCTCATCGATTTGATCTTCTTTCCTAGTAGTTTGGTGTCGATTTCTTGTTTTATCCAACCCACCTTACCACTTTCTCCTTCTTTTATTTATTAACTCGAATGGATTTGAGAGGATCTTCGTCCCTTCCCGAGCCCAGCAATCTCACCCCAGAGGAGGAAGAGCTCGTACAACGCATTCCTCCCAGGACGGCTTGGTGGTTATTTGGAAAACCCTTGATCGAGGAGCAAAAACTAGAAAATGTGTGTTAGTTCTCTAGGTGTTTTGATGATAACTGACAATTGTAAGCTTAATTTGAAGTTTGTCTTGAAAGTTGTAAAACTTTCTGTTTAAGGCAAACTCGAGTTTAGGACCCTAAACTCGAGTTTGAGACTTTACAGAAGAGTTGATCATTTTTGAAAGAGAGCCAAACTCCAGTTTGTGTATGCAAACTCGAGTTTGCATAGAAACAGAAAACAATCAAAGTTTTTGCAAGAATGCCAAACTCCAGTCTACAATTCAAACTGCAAGTTTGGAAGAAACAGAGAGCATTAGTTTTTGATACATGTCCAAACTTGAGTCAGGATATGTAAACTCGAGTTTAGACCAAAGGCAGTGACATTTGATTTTCAACTCACTTTCAAACTCTACTTCTTATCTTTTGAAAACTCCAGTTTGCGAGAAAGTTTGGAAACTAAAAGAGTTGCAAACTCGAGTCTGAATATTTAGACTCGAGTCTGAATATTTAGACTCGAGTCTAGCTCAAAGACAAAAACACTCGATTTACAACTTGTTTTTCAAACTCCACTCTTAATCCATAGAAACTCCAGTTTACAAGAAAGTTTAAGTATACAAAGTTTCAAAGACTTGTAAACTCGAGTCTATGTGTGTAAACTCGAGTTTAGGATCAAACAGAAGCTTCAACGTTTTATCAAGTTTTCAAACTCTACCTTTGATCCTTCCAAACTCCAGTTTACAAGAAGAGTTTAAGAACAAAAATGTTTAAGACTTGTAAACTCGAGTCAGAGATATGTTAACTCGAGTTTAGGTACAACCAAGAAACACTTGAGTTTTGCCCAACAATCTCTAAACTACAGTCACAATCTCTAAACTCCAGTTTGCAGATGTCTATGAAGGTTTCAGTGAAAGCTAAAACTCGAGTTTGAGTGTGCAAACTCGAGTCTGCATCATACAGAGAGCTCATTAATGTTTTCAAATCCTAAACTCTAGTTTGTCTTTGTAAACTCCATTCTGGAAGTTCTTGAACTTAAAGTTTATTTCTGTAACAAACTTCCAAACTCGAGTCAGTCACTAAATGACTCGAGTTTAGGCATATGTCAAGGTTACATTCAAAATGTCAAAACCCGATAGTTACTTCTGTATGAGACAAACTCGAGTCTGCCATCCTAAACTCCAGTTTAGAACCTTGCTCAGAATACATTGCTCTCTGGATAAATTCCAAACTCGAGTCTGTGTTTGTAAACTTGAGTCTGCGACGAACGGATTTTCAAAAACTGATGAAACCACATTGCGAAATCCTCATGCTTAACATTATTACATCATATTGTTTATTGCTAATATTCCTAACGTCATTTAACAAGTTTGCTAGCAAGTTTCAGATATTTAAATCCAGGATTTCTCCAAGAAAGAAAGGTTTAGCTGTAAAGCAAGAGAGAGAAAAAGATTCTGTCTCTTAAAGTGCTTCAACTTGGATTAAATTAACATATCTTTAAGTACAGCCCACTCTAGCACTGGGACATCAACATTATCTTCACATTAACTAACTCCCACAATGCAAGAATGTCTACAACAGATTAGACAAAAGCAGAATCCATCCATCAAGATAAATTTCAGTGGATTCTCAACAGCTAGTTCTGGAAGTGGAGCCTCCAACGTTCAAATTCGTAGTGCTCTTCCAACAGTCAAGTTCTTGATTCAAAATGGACTTCAACAGCTATAAATATCATTCAGATTCGAAGAAGAACTAACACAGACAAGATACAAGACAATTACAGTGTGCAACAATCAGATTTCTGTATTTATTTTTCTGTAAATAGTCTTGAGAGATTTGAGCTTCAGTGTTTATCAATATCTGCTCTTAGAGAGAGTTTATTTCTGTTAATCATTTGATTGTAAAGAATCTCAAGTCGGGGGACTTGGAGATTGGTTGTGCGACTACAACTTGTAAGGGGGAGTGAGTCCTAGTGAGAGGATCATCCTAAGTTACAGAGTGTGTAGTTGTACTATGTTGGTATATCACTTACAGTGAGAATCTCAGGTCGGGAGACTTGGAGATTGGGATATCAGTGTACAACTTGTAAGGGGGAGTGTATCCTGGTGAGTGGATAGCTTTCGAGTACAGAGTGTGTAACTGATTGTAAGTGATAGTGAAAATCCCAGAGAGTCTGGGGACTGGACGTAGGTCAAGGAGTTAGACCGAACCAGTATAAATCTTGCTGTGTCTTGTTCTCTCTTCTCTTTCTTTGCACTACTTTGGTTCAGCGATTAATTTCCAGAATTGAGCGAAAGAATTTTTCAAATCCCCAATTCACCCCCCTCTTGGTGATTTGCTCCGGCTTTTTCATTTGGTATCAGAGCAAGGTCTTCTCTTAAAGGATTAACATCCTGAGAAGGATCCTAATGGAGGGAATTCTACCTGAAGGAGCTTCCATAAACAGACCTTCAGGTTTTGATGGGGAACACTTTTCATTCTGGAAATCAAAATTCAGAGTCTATGTCATGGCCACTGAATTTGGTTTATGGAATGTGTTTGAGAGAGGAGATTATGCTCCATCTACAATGGAGGATGGAGTGAAAACTCCCAAACTCGAAGAGGAGTACACTGAGAATGATAGAAGACTTGTCACTCTCAACAGCAAGGCCATTCATGTCCTTCAAAGTACTCTAAGTCAGAGAGAATACTTTCGTATTTGTACTCTACCTTCTGCAAAAGATATGTGGAAGGCCTTGGAGATTGCTCATGAAGGAACTGCTGGAATCAAAGAAAATCGAATCAATACCCTTATGACTGAATATGATCTACTTCGTATGAAGTCAGGAGAATCCATTGGCGAGTTCTAGCTGAGATTCACTCATCTGATCAATCAACTTGCTACCTTGGGAAAAGAATATGATCAACGAACTCAAGTAAGAAAAATCCTGAATGTTCTTACCAAGGAATGGGAAGCAAAGGTGACAGCCATCGAAGAAGCACGTGGTGAATCAATGACATCTGTTGCTGCTTTCTTTGGTAGCTTGTCCGAATATGAAGGCAAGATCAAGTTTAGAAAAGGACTTGATGAAATTGATGGTAAAACTAAGGGAATTGCTCTTAAAACCATCAATGATCCAAATGAGTCAGATGATGAGGATGAAGAAGAAGATTTCGGCATGATGGTCAGAAACTTCAGAAAGTTCTACAAGAAGAACCGAGGTTTCAAAAAGAACAACAAAAGTGGTTTGAGTTCAGAATCAAAGAAACCCATCATATGCTATGAATGTGACAAACCTGGTCACATCAAGCCTGAGTGTCCCCAGCTGAGAAATGAAGAAGGCAGATCCAATAAGCTTAAAAAGAAAGCCTATGTTTCAGCTATATGAGGAGACAGCTCATCTGATGAAGATGAAGATGTAAAAGAAACATCCAATATCTGTCTAGTTGCTCAGGAAGAATCCGACAATGAAGAGGTAAGTGATTCTGAACCAACTTTTGATGAGTTACTTTCTGAATATAATAGTCTTTATTCTGAATTTAGAAAGATTGCTAAAGAACTCATACTTTCTAAAAGAAAAATAAAAGATTTGGAACAACAAGTTGTGAGAACTCCATCTTCTCTATCTAAAAACATTTGTGAAAATCTCACAGAAGAAAATTGTGAAAATTGTTGCACTCTTCAGAAAAGAAATGCTTATCTTACAAAATCTCTTGAAAAATTCACTCAAGGAAGTGATATGCTTAAAGTGATTTTAAAACAACAGAGATTTACAAATGATAAATCAGGTATAGGCTATAGACCTGATCTTGATAAAAAGAAAGGTAGGAAGAAGTTTGGAGAAAAATCATATTTGAACTATTTTCGAAAATCAGTACACTCTTCCAATCCTTTTGCACATTGCAACTATTGCAATAGAAAGGGTCATTCCACTTCTTCATGTTTTCATAGGAAAGAAAGGAAAGTTAAACCAGTAGGAAATTATCAATGGGTACCTAAAGGAATACATGTGTTTCCTAAGGTGCAAGCTAACCCAAAAGGACCCAAGTATAAGTGGGTACCAAAATGTCCATCTAGTACTTCATGTATGTAGGAAAATTTGGGTATCAATGGACACCAAGATGCAGAGAAAAAAAGGAAGAAGCCAAGAGCTTCTCATGCTCTAATGAACAGTAACAGAATGTCGATTCTTGCTGAAGCTACAAAGCCAAATCAAAGAAAGCAATGGTTAAAAGCAAGAGGAGTATGTTCCACCTCAGGAACAAACTACAATCGTGTACCATTCTACTATCTTAAGGAGAACAAGGAAAAGAAATCCTCACAAGCATCAAAAAGAATCTTAATGTCTTCATCCTGTGTGAGAACTTTTCAAACACCTGTGGATGGACATATGAAGAATCAGGTGAAGCACTTTAAGAGACATCATCTTTTTCTCTCTATAGCGGTGGCATCTCGGTCACTTCCTCTGCGGCTGTTCCCTCTGCTTCTGTTGAAGCTGCACCCTCCACGGGGACTCTTGCCTCTTCGGCCCTCCCTCAATATCATTCTATAAAAAAGGGGAAGTATGGACAAACGGGGTGTCCAAGGAGATGAAATATGCCGTGAAGCCCCCGATTAATTATTTTATTGGGACCGAGTTTCCTGAGTCTGACCTGGACTATGTTCAAGATCTGCAAGCTCAGCTTATGGAGGCTGTTGAAGTGATGGATGCTTATGTCTTTGTTAGGCATAAGTATTCAAAGGTTATTGCCGAGGCCAAGAAGGCTTGGGCTGATAAAGACGGTGCTATCAAGGAAAAGGAGGCGGCAGAGAAGGCTTAGTTAAAGGCCTGGAGGCTCTGAGTAAAGCTAAGGCTAATCAGGACTCGACCTACGCTGAGCTGGCTAGGGTGAAGGCTGATCTGATCACGTCTCAAGGTTTGGAAAGTACGCTCAATTGCGCTCTTCATACCTTGTGTGAGGAGGACAATGGCCTTGCTAAGGACTTGAACCTAGTTAAAGTCAAACTGGATGCGAAGGATACGAAGCTATCCAATCTTGAGGCCGCGGTAGTGGATACAGCAGCTGACGCGTTCAAAGATTGCCTGGAGCAAGTCTGGGCTCTGAATCCTGATTTGGTAATAAATCTTGGCCAAGTGGATTTAGGGCCTCGGTAGTGGACGAGCAATTTATCCTAGCTCCTCCGTCTCCTGTCGCAAAGCCCGAAGGTCATGACGCTGAAGCGGAAATCCCGGCCTCTAACGCTCCCGGTTCTTCAACCCGCATTAATGAAGAAGCATCCATAGTGGTAAGGTGTCTACCTCTCCAGTCCCGCTTGATGCCCCCTAGTGAGCTTGTACTTTTTTAGGACTTGGCTTTGATTTCTTAGGTTTTACTTACATTTTGTAAGTTTTTCATTTGTATGTCGGGTATATATAATCTTTTGTAACACTCTTGGTTACCTCGATTTTTCTTGGGGTTTGATTTTAATTAGATAATTCAGTTTCCATTTGCTACCGAATTTTTCGTATTTCCATCCTTTATGCCGAATTCGCTTATCGCGTGTTTTTTCGTGAACAAAGGGAAACACAATCCGAGCTAAGCTTGGTTCTTTTCTTTATGATTTGGCCAAAATCAAGATATATTGCGTAGAGTCTGCTAGATATTCCACCAACGGTAATAAACGGGCATGCTTATTAGTGGTCGGGCATTCTAAATGAACAGATGACTTAAAGAATCATCTCAATACTTTTATTTGATAAAGTATTCATTCGAGATGGTAGCCTATCATCACATGTTCGGGACTTAGTATTTAAAATAAGAGCTTAAACATTTCGACCTGATCAGGATCTTCATGATAATGACAACACCATACCAGAATGTCGTTCCGATGCATCGTAACCTCTATAAGAGTTGTTAACCAATCTTATGATAGCCGAGTTCACGAAACCCTGGCTTTATTTAGTCTAATTGTCTTTCATTAGGCTATATTTTGTATTGAACTTGATGGACAATCGTGAGGTCGGCTCCTAAAATGGGCTGCCTTCTTTATTGATTGAAATAGTTGCAATTACAAAATTTTTAAATGATAAAAGTAAATGGAAAATAATGCGTGAAAGCATATAATCCTTAGGAAATGGTTTTCCACAGATGCTGACTTCCGCTAACACTGAGCTCTAGGTAGAACTCGGTATTCAACTGTAGTAGATCTTTAATTTGTCCGCATTCCAGGTGCACTTTAATGCTTTGCTATCCAAGGTTTGGAGGACGTAGGTTCCTTGTCTTAGTTCATCCGTAATGCGGAAAGGAGCCTCCTAGTTTGCAGCTAGTTTTCCATCCTGGGCGTTCTTGTTTCCGATATCTGCTCTGCAAAGTACCAGATCGCACTTACTGAATGTTTGCGTTTTGACTTTGCGATTATACTTAGCCGTGATTAATTGCTTTGTGGCCAGATCACGGCAATCGACCTTGATCCTAGCTTCATCGATGAGATCTAGCTCTACAGCTAGTTGTTCATTGTTATTTGCCTCTCCTTCCTGTAAGACTTTCACTTTTCTCCAAGAGGTTTGCCCGATTTCGACCGGGATCATGGTCTCACACTCGTAGATCAATCTGAAGGGTGTTTCCTGAGTTGATGTTTGAATACTAGTTCGGTATCCCCAAAGTATGGGGTACAACTGTTCAACCCAGTTACTTTCAGCATCAGCCATCCGTTTTTTGAGTCAGTCAACAATGATTTTGTTTGCTGCCTCCGCTTATCCGTTTGACTGCGGATGTTCCACTGAAGCGAAATGGTGCTTAATTCTGAGTTTAGATATTAGTCTTTGGAAGCCTTTGTCAACAAATTGAGTTCCGTTATTGGTTATGATCTTGGCTGGGATCACAAATCTTGCAATAATGTTTCGTTCGAAGAATTTTTGTCTTTTGTCAGCCGAGATGGTTGCAAGTAGCTCAGCCTTAATCCATTTAGAGAAGTAATCAACTGCTACAACTAGCCACATAAGTTGACCTTGGGTTGGTTTGAATGGCCCTAAAAGGTCCATCCCCTATTTGTAAAATGGCCTAGGGCCGTAATGGATTTTAATTCGGATGGAGGTGGCCACATTATCCGAGCATGATTGTAGCAACTTTCACATTTCTTAACATGCTCTACAGAATCTGCCACCATTGTTGGCCAATAAAATCATGCTCGAAGAGCTTTTCTGGCTAAAGCCTTAGCTCCCATGTGTTGCCCATTAATTCCTTCATGTATTTCCGACAGTACGTAATCGGCTTTTGCCGGGTTTAAGCACTTCAACATTGGAGAGTAAAGTCCCTTTCGGTACAGTTGGTCGTCAACCACTATATACATTGCTGCCGTTCTTCCCAATTGCTTTGCCTCCATCACTTCTTCCGGGACTATCCCTTTCTCTAGGTAATTCAGGATGGGCTTCTGCCAGTCTATCGCGGCCGTAATGACCATGATGCAGGTAGGCTCGGTTATGCTTTGCTGAATCACTGTTCGAAGGTTTCCCGGGCTCTTTGTACTTGCTAGTTTAGACAGTATATCTGCCCTGGCATTTTCTCCTATTAGAATATGCATCACCGTGACTTCATCAAACTCAGCCATAGCTTCCTTAACCTTACCCAAGTATTTAATTAATAAAGGTCCCTTAGCGGTGTATGATCCATTGATTTGAGCCACGACTAGCTGAGAATCAGTGGATAAATGAACTCTTCTGGCTCCATTTTCTTTTGCTGGGATAGCCCGACCAAGACAGCTTCGTATTCAGCCTGATTATTGGAAGTTTTAAACTGCAGGTGTAGGGAGTGTTCCATAGATACTCCTTCCGGGCTTTCTATTATGATCCCTTCTCCACTTCCTTTTGCATTAGAGGAGCCATCTACAAGCACCTTCCAAAGTTCCCTATTTGCCTCTGTTATTTTTGCTGTTGGTACTAACTCTGTAATGAAGTCAGCTAGAGCCTAGGACTTAATTGCATGTCGAGCTTCATAAATAATGTCGAACTCAGAAATTTCTATGGCCCAAGTCATCATGCGCCCTGCCAGATCCGGCTTGTGTAGAACTTGGCGTATTGGTTGGTTTCGTTCGGACAATTATTTCATGCCCTTGGAAGTATGGTTGGAGTCTTCCGGCTGTAATCAACAACGCGAATACTACTTTCTCGAGCTTCTGATATCTCAACTCGGAATTTTGTAAAGCCCGACTTATAAAGTAGACCGGTTTTTGCTCTATTATTTCTTCTCTTACTAAAGCAGCGCTTACAGCCTCTTCACCCACGGACAGGTAGAGGATTAAATCCTTTCCAGGTTTAGGTTTTGACAACACTGGGGGTGTCGATGAGCATTTCTTTATTTTATCAAACGCAGCTTCGCATTCCGCAATCCACTCTCTGTGCTGTGCTTCTTTTCTCAACAGTTTGAACAGTGGAAGCGCTTTTTCGGCCGACTTTGGTAAAAATCTTGTCAAAGCTGCCAGTCTTCCAGTCAATTGTTGTACTTCCTTCTTGTTTCAAGGTGCCACCATGTTAAGAATGGCCTGACATTTATTTGGGTTTGCCTCGATTCCCCTATTTGTCAAGAGGAAACCGAGGAACTTTCCTATGGGCACCTGAATGCACATTTAGCTGGGTTTAATTGGATACGATGAGCCCGGAGCTTATCAAATGTCTCCTGAAGGTCTTGGATATGGTCCGACCGAATGATCGATTTAACAATCATGTCGTCAATATAGACTTCAACATTTTTCTCGAGCTGAGTTTCAAATACTCGATTCATCATCCTTTGGTAGGTTGCTCCGGCATTCTTCAGCCCAAAGGGCATGACGTTGTAGCAATAGTTAGCTTTATCCTTAATAAAAGCTGTCTTTTCTTGATCATCGGATGCATAGCTATCTAGTTGTATCCGGAATAGACATCTATAAACGAGAGCAATTGGAATATGGAGGAATTGTCCATCAACTGGTCTATATTTAGCATGGGGTAGGCATCCTTTGGGTAGGCCTTGTTGAGGCCGGTGTAGTCCGTACAAACTCTCCATTTTCTGTTTGGTTTTTTAACCATAACCACATTGGATAGCCATGTGGTGTATTGAATCTCTCTAATAAATCTGGTGTCTAACAACTCCTTTACGTCCTCGACGAGTGCTGCTTGCCTATCTAAGGCTATCTCTCTTTTCTTCTGCACGATTGGTGGGCAGTTTGGGTTAATTGTCAACTTGTGACAGCAGAAGTCAGGATCTACCCCTGGAAGCTCGAATGGTTTCCAAGCAAAAATGTCTTTATTCTTCATTAATAGTTTTTCTAGGTCAGCCCGTTCCTCCCTTGTGAGAGTATTGCTTATTTTTCTAACTTGCCCGGGTTCATCTCCTATAAGGGAATCAATGAGCTCCCCGTCGGGCTCTGTTTTCATCAGCTTGGCATCCTATCGTACATCTAATTCGACAACGTTGATCAATCTTGTGTTGGGTGGTGGTGGGTCCTGAACTAGTTTATGCTGGGAGGAACATGTCCCCAGTTCATTGTTTTTCACAGTCGTGAAATAGCACTGTCTGGATTCCTTTTGGTCCCCTTTTACGGTGATGACCTCATTCTTATTGCTTACCATTTTCAATTTTTGGTGCTTGGTTGATATTAGCATGTCCCAAGTGTGAATGGTAGGTCTGCCTAAGATGATGTTGTAGGACGAGGGAAAATCGGCCACGATGAACTTGACACGTCCAGTTTTGAAAGCTTCTTTGGATCCTAGCGTCATTTTTAGTTCAATGTATCCCTTGGGGTATGTGTCTTCTCCATTAAAACTGATTAAAGTTGTTTTACATGGCCTCATATTTTCGGGATCTAGGTTCATTCTTTTAAAGGCATCCCATAAGATAATGTCAACCGCGCTTCCAGGATCGATGAACATCTTCTTCACACGACATTTCCCTAAGAGATCGGTTATGAACAATCCGTCCTATTGCCCAAGGATTACATCCCTTAAGTCATCTTGGGTGAAGAATAACTTTGGAGGTTCGGTTTTTAAAGGTTCGGCTTTGAAAGCCGGCCGTCTTCTAATGGTTAGTACTTCTCGAAGGTACTTCTTTCGTTGGCTTACTGTATCGCCTCCTCCGCCATAACCTCCGCTGATTACGTTACAATTGAACCCGGCTTCTAGGAATTCATCTTCATCTTCATTCTTACGTCGGTCGTCATCCTTTCTTTGTCTTTGTGGAACCGGGCTCTTACTTCGCTTTGTTTGCTTCTGCTTGTTATTTCTCTGCCCTTAAGTCCTAATGACATATTGCCGTAGTTTCCCATCATGGACAAATTTTTCTACTGCATCTCTTAAATCCCAGTACTCTTTAGTGGTGTGCCCGGGGCCATCGTGAAATTTGCAAAACCGAGATCGGTCCAACTTGACTCGTCTCGGTCAGGGTCATCTCTCTCCAAATCTGGGCGCGAGATACGTTTAGAGGGGTATATTTTTCGTATTTCCCCTCATACCTTCCACTCTGACCTTTCTGGTCCGAGTTTTTTGATCGGTCTTTCAATGACTGATCCTTTCCCTTTGAGGTCAAGCTTTTCTGTCTTTCTTTCCCTGGCGCATTAGCTATCTGCATCTGTTTGATGTCCAGGTATTTCTTAGCTCGCCGATTAAATTCTTCCTGTGTTTTGATTTCAGCGGACAGGACGAATCTTCCTATCCTTGACTCACTGTCCAAGCCCGAGATAAGTAGATGCATATGGACGCTTTTCGTTAATCCTTGAATTTGCAAGGCGGCCGCTTTAAAATGGTCCAAATATTTCTGAAGGGTTTTTTTGGGTTGCTGTTTGATTCTGTCTAATTATAGACCGATTTAAGCTGCTTTTTGCTAGTTGCAAAATTCAGCAGAAATTTCTCACTCAGATCATCAAAGTCAGTGATGGATTTTGGGGGGAGAGTCCGGAACCAAATTTGTGTGGCTTCTCGCAAAGTTGAGGTGAACAACCGAGAGATGGTTAGTCCTTTGAATCCTCGAACTAGCATCTCAGTATTGAAGGTATTCAGATGTGTCTGGGGATCCTGACTTCCGTCATATTTGGAAAGGTCGGATGTATTGAATTTCTTTGGATACTCTACTTCCGTAATCTCATCCGAGAACGGGCTACTATTATGTCCCCCTTTACCGTACCACATCTTGTGCTTTCCGGTCGTGTCTGGCCGAGCTTCCTGGTTATCTGAGGAGGGATTACTTTTTTGAAGTTTCCGGATTGACTCATCGTAGCTAATGTCCTGATGGTTTCTTTGGTCAGAGTTTGTAGTGGAAGTTACTCTGCCTTGCTCAGTTTGGTCGAGCTAGGGTGGATTAAGCGCCTGCTGGTTGGTGTCTCCGTCCTCATTGGGTTGGTCAACCCGGCGCTCGTCCTAGAACGAATTCTGAGATTGTTTGAGGAGTTGTTCCATCACCTCTGCCATGCGGTCAATCTTTTCATTTTGAAGGTTGCCATGCTTTTCAACGTTCTCGATTCGCTTAAGCATGGATCCGACAATGTTATTCAGTAGTTGTATATCCGGGTTGTCGATCTGGAATAGTTGTGAGGAATTGGCCTGATTGGCCTGCTGGAGTGTTTGACCGATAGAGTTATCCTCCAGAAGATGAGGATCCCAGTTCTCAAGTTCCTCTAATGGTCCTGCATCGCCAGCCTGGATGCTTCCCTGCTGTTGGTCATCATTGTTACTCTGTTCCTGATTTTGTTCTTGCGCGAGTGTGTGGCTTTTACTTCTAGTATTAGCCATCATTGGTACTTGGGGATTGAATTTTACAGTCCCCACGGTCGGCGCCAATGTTCTGTCGTAGAACACAACAAGGACTTGGCATAGGGTGAAATCCCAAGGGCCTACGTACCGCTTATGTGATCAAAGTCCACGTAGTTTGCTTGAAGAATATAGGCTTATAGCCAGATTGAGTGGGGTGTGTACTCTGTGTGAATTGAAGAGCTAGAGTTAGAATGTGTGTACCTTGTTAGGGTTTGTACCCTTTTTATAGGCTTACCTGGTCCCTAAATTAATAGGCTTCTGTTATCTTATTTAAAAGATATTAAGATATCTTTTAATAATATGTCCCTGATTTATAGATAACTGTGATCCAGATAGGTATGTTGACTGATTATCCCTTTGATCTAGGGTGATTGTTAGGATATTTTAGGTTATCCCTGCATTTGGGCCTTCTTGGATGATTTGGGCCGAGCCCATATTTAATAGATCCATAACAGAAACGAACAAGTCACGCAAACTCTATTTGAATGCTTCTTTTTACATGGAAAAGTGAGGTGCATGCGGTCCGTAATTCAAAGATTAGAAGGAATAAAGAGACAAACTAACTGAGGAAGTTAGTTGAGGGCCATTTGGATTGGCGAAGGGTATGCATAATATACCCTGTACACCTATTGACTTGAATGAGAATATTTTCCTTCCCCGCTTTCTACTATCATTTGTAGTTAAGGGAAGATGAATAACTTCGTATAACGTATAAAAAAAGTTCTTTTCTATTACTTGGAGATTGAAACATTACACAAATACACTTAAAATTTCTTCCGCTAAGCTAATAATAATGCCTTCCGATGATAGACCATAGATTCACTGTCAATGCAAGGCCATAATCTAACTTCCCATCCATCAAATACCCTACTTTCTGTTCCATTTGATTGAATTTTCTCATATACAAGAAAACAGTAAGGGGAAGATGGAAACAAGACAACACTCACGGATAAGTGACGAGCAACTGACTAGCAGAATCCCATCGGAAGGGACACACGCCAAATTGTACGATGGCGAACTTATCGATAGAATCTTTGACCTTGTGGTAGCGAACATCGGAGCGGTCGAACTCGAATGATTCCTGCATGGGGCATTGGTGATTCCGGTCATTTCAAGATCAATGGCAACGAAGTCCAAAGCTCGCACATGGTGACGAAGCTCAGCGAGTGAGACTTCAAAGTTTGATTTGGTGACAGTTTTCAGAGGGAAAGCCGATTCTAATGATTGGGGTATTGAAGTTGTTACAAATATGGAATATGGGCTTGCCCAAGATAAAGAGGCCTACCTGATATCCTAACAACCTATTTGGAGGATTCCTAAGTAATCTGTCAATTATTTTTATCAAAATCACAACTATCCACAAATCAAAGATATATCATTAAAGGATATTCTATATCTTAAAATGATAAAATAAGATAACAAAAGCCCACCAATTTAGGGTCCAGGTATGCCTATAAATAAGGTTCAAACCCTAATAAGGTACATACGCTCTAACCCTAGCTTTTATGATTTAGTTCACACAGAGCACACATCCCTACCCTCTGGCTATTAGCCTATCGTATTAAAGCAAACTACGTGGACTTTGATCCCTTTCAACGGTACGTAGGCCCCTGGGATTAAATCCCAAGTCAAGTCCAATATCTCGTGTTCTATAACAGAACATTGGCGTTGCCCATGGGGACTGTAAAGTTCAATCCTTGTGACCAACGATGACAAACACCAGAAGCAAAAGCCAAATGCTTGCACAAGAACATAATCAGGGGTGACATGATGGTGATCAACAACGAGAAACTGCCTGAGATGGCGATGCAGTAGTAAATGAGGAAAATCTGAACGCCGAAATCGATAATTTAGATGCTGAGACCAATCACGAGGATTTGGCATTAGAACAGGCCGATCAGGAAAATTCGTCACAGCAGAGTGATAACTCGAACATTCGAATACTACATCACATGGTAGAATCTATGCTTAGACAGATGGAGATGATGGAAAAATGCAACTATCTCCAGAAGCAAAAATTTGAGCAAGCGGCTGAGATGATGGAGCAATTCATGAAATGATCTCAAACCCTGCCACATCAGGAACGTCGAGATGATTCGCCTAGAGGAAATAAAAATGAAGGTCAGCAGTTTGTTAATCGCTCCCGAGCTGAGGGACCTTGATAGAGGGACGAAGCATTAAATTCTGACCAAAGTAACCGCTAGGATCAAATCCGGGAAAACGACAATCGCACACCATAATGAAGCAGCCAAGCGACAAACAAAACGCAACCCGGTCAACATTCATCTAGGAAGCATAGGATGTGGTACGAGGAAAGAGGAAAGAATAGTAGCCCTTTCTCTGATGAAATCACGGAAGCAGAATACCGGAAGAAATTCAATACCTTCGACTTACCTAAATATAATGGAAGTCAGGATCCCCAGACGCATCTCAATACCTTTGATATGGAAATGCTCGTTCGAGGATTCAAAGGACCAATCATATCTCGGCTTTTCATATCAACGTTACAAGGAGCCACGCAAATTTGGTTCCGGACTTTACCTCCCAAGTCCGTTACCGACTTCGACGATTTGAGCGAATTATTCTTACTGAATTTTGCAACAAGCAAGAAGTAGCCCAAATCGGTGTATACGCTGGGAAGAATTAAGTAGCAACTCGGTGAAACTCTGCAAAGATATCTGGATTGCTTTAAAGCGGCCGCCTTGATAGAGAGTGTCCATGTACACTTGCTCATCTCGGGCTTAAACGGTATCAAGGATGGGAAGATCAGTTTTATCTGCTGAAATCAAAACGCTGGAAGAGTTTAATCGGCGGGCTAAGAAGTATTTGGACATCGAACAAATGCAGATAGCAAACGCACAAGGAAAAGAGAGGCAGAAAAGCCTATCATCAAAAGGAAGGGATCAGGCGGTGAAAGACCGACCAAAGAACTCGGACCAGAGAAAGAGACATGAAGGAAAGTATGACAAGTATACTCCTCTGAACGTCTCGTGTGGTTAGCTTTGGAGAGAGGTCGCATTAACCGAGATGAAAAGAGTAGAACGACCTCGTCCGTTATATAACAGGGACAATATAGATCGATCTCGGTTCTGTGACTTCCATTACGGACCCGGACATACCACTGAAGAATGTTGGGACCTCAGGGACGTGGTAGAAAAATGTATCCGTGACGGCAAATTGCGGCAATATGTCATTCAAACTCAAGGGCAAAAAAGCAACAAGCGCAAACAGACAAACCGAAGCAAGAGCCCGGTCCCTCAAAGAAAGAAGCATGACAATGCCCGAAATAAAATTGAAGAGGATGACGAATTCCCCGAGGCTGAGTTCGATTGCAATGTTATTAGTGGAGGTTATGGCGGAGGAGGCGACACAACAAGCCAACGAAAGAAGTACCTCCGTGAAGTTCTGTCAATCAGGGGACGTTCGACTTTTAAGCCCGAACCTTTGAAAACGGAACCCCTTAAATTATTCTTCACTTAAGAAGATTTGAAGGATGTTATCCTAGGGCATCAAGACAGTTTGGTTATAACCGGACTCTTGGGAAAGTGCCGAGTAAAGAAAATTTTCATGGATCCCGGCAGTGCAGTTAACATCATCTTGTGGGATGCGTTCAAACGAATGGACCTGGATCCAGAAAACCTGGATGCCTTGGAGAAGACTGTTAGTTCTCTATATGTTTTGATGATAACTTAACAATTGTAATTAGCAAAGATTGTGATTTCAATCATTCCATAAGTTTCTGAAACCATTACTCCAGTAACTTTTTAATGACTCCAGTAATATCACTTGTTTTCTACTTGCTTTACTCCAGTAATCCGTATCTTACTCCAATAAGCCAAGACATCAGCTGAACCCGATAGCCTGTGTATTAGACTTACTGCAGTAGTAATGTTATTACTCCAGTAAGTATGACTGCAGTAATCACTTACTTACTCCAGTAAGCCACCTCTGAGAACCATGTCTAAAAATGAACCCGATAGTCTGTCAGGTGTAAAATACATTACTCCAGTAACGGTATTGTTACTCCAGTAAGGCTTACTCCAGTAGTCACTTAATTACTCCAGTAGCCCTTTTGCTTTCAAACCTTCCAAAGACAAACCCGATATTACTCTAGTAACCAAGTAGTTACTCCAGTCATATTACAGATTTTACACTAGAGTTACTCGAGTTATAAATATGCTACTCCAATCACCCTTACACAGAAGCAATATGAACCTTAATTACTCCAGTAACAAAGTCGTTACTCCAATAACGTCGAGTCAAAGACTTTGCAAGGTGATTATCTTTTATGTTACTCTAGTAACCTTTGGGTCACTCCAGTCAAATGGAACACAGAGACAAAATGGTCCTTAGCTACTCCAGTTACTCAGTGATTACTCCAGTAAGAATGTATCATATACATTGTAAATACTCCAGTCATCGGGAGCTCCTCCAGTTAAACAACCACAAAAGCACGACTCTGTCCCTGGAAGCCTAGAAATTGATTTCATTTATGTATATGCTTCATATCTTCAAGCTACGATTATTGTCTATTATACTTGACCAATTTTCTGATGAGTTCCAGATAATCATAGCAAAAATTAGGTAGAAAATCAACTGGGTCAAGTGGAATTAATGAAGAACTAAAAATAAGCCTGAAACTTCTCCTTTATCTCAAGAGCTCAGATCAGGCCATTCAAGAACGATTAAGTCAATTCCTAATGGTATAATAAAGATATGGAAATGACAAGAACATTAGAAAATCATCCACAACGGCTACATCCAAGATTCCAACCAAGAATTGAAGAAACAGAGAAAAATATGCAATAGTCATATTGCAGATCTTCAACTGAATATTGAAGAACCAAGGAGAAGAAAATGCAACGGCTAGTCTACCTAGTTCACCTATAAATACGCATGAAGATTCAAGACAAAACCACCACAGACAACTACAACTGATTATCTTCTTGCTTTATTCCTTGCTGTGCAAAAATAGTATTTCTTGAGCTTCAGTGTTTATGCTTATTTACTCTTTAAGAGAGTGTGATTTCGAAAATTACTTTTGATTACTTGTTTTGTAAGAACTCAAGGTTTTGGAACCTGTGAGTTAGGTTATTTGATTACAAAGTGTAAGGGGGAGCAAGTCCTAGGTGATTAGGATTGCTTGAGAGTTACATTGTTGTAATTAAAGCTTGCTGAGATACTAAAAATACCCGGAAGATATCTGGGGACTGGTCGTAGGTCAAGGTTATGACCGAACCAGTATAAATATTTTGTTTCTAGCTTTTCTTCCCTCACTTATTCATGCTTTGTTTTTTCAAGGTGTTTTGAATACTTAGATATATTCGAAAAGAATATTAAAATCCCTAATTCACCCCCCTCTTGATGATTTCTTCCATCTTCAAAGACACGTACCCCAAGGGGTATATAGAGCTTAAACTTTCGTTGGGAACCAAAGAGGCGTTTAAGACTAGATGAGTTAAATTCATTGTGGCCGATTTCCCTTCATCTTATACTATCATACTCAGCAGACCAACTATTCATAATTGAGATATGCTGATCTCAACCAAACATCAGAAATTGAAAATGGTGAGTAATAAGAACAAGGTCGTCACTATAAAAGGAGATCAGAAGGAATCTCGACAATGATATTTCCGACAGTTAAGAATAGTGGGCCGGGATCATCCTCCTCTCAGCAAAAGCCAACAGAAGATATGAGTCAAGATTCAGAGCAAATCGATACAAGGACGGTCAACGTGGTGGAGCTGGACGTACGAGAAGAAGCCAAGCTCATGAAAATTGAATCGGATGGCAAACTCACCGATGTTGTTTTGGGAAGTGAACCTGGACAAGTAACCAAAGTCGGCAAAACACTCACAGATGAGGAGTGAACCAAGTTGGAAGACTTGCTGTTCAGGAATAAAGATATCTTCACCTTGAAACAGTTCGAGATACCAGGTGTAGACCCCAACTTCTGTTGTCATAGGCTGATAATAAATCCAAAAACCCAGCCAGTGTCACAAAAGAAAAGGAAAATTACTCCAGACAGACAGGAGGCCTTGGCCGAACATGTGAAAGAGCTACTAGAGGCAGGGTTCATTAGGGAGATTCAGTACACCACATGGCTATTTAATGTTGTCATGGTTAAGAAACCTAATGGCAAATGGAAGGTGTGCACAAATTATACCGACCTCAACAAAGCCTGCCCAAAGGATGCTTACCCAATGCTAAACATTGATCAATTGATGGATAACTCATTTGGATTTCAGTTACTCTCTTTTATGGATGCTTACTCCGGGTATAACCAGATAGCGATGCATCCCAATGATCAGGAACAAACAGCCTTTATAACAAAAAAGGCTAATTACTACTAAACTGTCATGCCCTTTGGACTCAAAAATGTCGGGGCCACTTATCAAAGGATGATGAATCGAGTTTTTGAGTCCCAGCTCGGCAAAAATGTAGAAGTTTATATTGACGATATGATTGTCAAATCAACCAACCGCGCAGACCATGTCCGGGATCTTTAGCAAACATTTGATAAACTCCGAGCCCACCGCATCCGGTTGAACCCAGCTAAATGTGCATTTGGGGTACCAGCGAAGAAATTCCTAGGATTTCTTCTCACAAATAGAGGAATCAAAGCAAACCCAGAAAAATGTTAAGCCGTCCTCAGCATGGTGGCACCCCGAAACAAGAAGGAATACAATAGTTGACTGGAAGGCTTACGACACTAACCAGATTCATGCCGAAATCAGCTGAAAATGCTCTCCCTCTTTTCAGGCTATTGAAGAAAGAGGCACAGGTGAGTGGAACCCGGAATGTGAGGCCGTGTTTAATAAAATAAAGGAATGCTTGTCGATACCCCCAGTCTTATCAAAGCTGGAAGCCGGTGAGGATTTAATCCTCTATCTATCCGTTGGTGAAGAAGCTGTGAGTGCAGCGCTAGTAAGAGAAGAAATAAGTGAACAGAAACCAGTCTACTTTGTGAGCCAAGCTTTACAGAACTTGGAGTTGAGGTACCAGAATCTTGAGAAACTCGTCTTCTCACTTCTAACCACAGCTAGGAGACTTCGCTCGTATTTTCAAGGACATCGAATAATCATACGAACCAATCAACCAATACGCCGAATTCTTCACAAACCAGATTTGGCAGGACGAATGATAAGTTAGGCCATAGAACTGTCCGAATTCGACATCATATACAAAGCTCGACATGCTATAAAATTGCAGGCTTTAGCTGACTTCATCATGGAATTCACCCTGACCATAACAGTCGAATTGGGCGACTAGGAAATATGGAAGGTATTCGTTGATGGATCTTCAAACGCCAAAGGAAGCGGGGCAGGGATCATAATTAAAAGCTCGGAAGGAGTCTCCATAGAGTACTCGCTACAGTTACAGTTCAAAACATCCAATAACCAAGCTGAATACGAAGCTGTTTTGGCCGAGATGTCCCAAGCAAAAGAAAACGGAGCTAGAAGAATATATTTACTAACCGACTCTCAGCTGGCCGCTGCCCAGATCAATGGATCATATATCGGCAAAGGACCTTTACTAATGAAATATCTTAGCAAAGTAAAGAAGGCCATGACCGAGTTCGATGACGTCACAGTCACCCATATTCCGAGAGGCGAAAATACGAGGGCGGATATCCTGTCTAAGTTAGCCAGTACCAAAGCTCAGGAAATCATCGAACGGTAATCCAGCAAACCATGGCAGAACCTACGTGTGTTATGTTTATAGCGATTATTAAAGATTGGCGTAGGCCTATCCTTGATTACCAGGAAAAAGGAATCGTCTCGAAGGAGGAATCAGAGGCTAGCGACTAATTAAAGCAGCAGCAATGTTCACGGTGGTGGAAGATCAATTATATCGAAAGGGCCTCCATTCTCCCATACTGAAATGTTTAAACCAGGAAGAAGCCGAGTACGTGCTATCCGAGATACACGAAGGAATAAATGGGCAGCATATGGAAGCTAAGGCTCTAGTTAGGAACGCCTTCCGAGCTGGATTTTATTGGCCAATAATGGAAATTGACTTCGTTGAACATGTAATGAGATGTGAGAGCTGCCAGAAACACGCTCGGATAATTTGGCCACCGCCGGCCGAGTTAAAATCTATCACGGCCCCATGGCCATTCTATAAATGGGGCATAAACCTCTTAAGGCCATTTAAACCAGCGCCAAGACAACTGAAGTAGCTGATTGTAGCAATCGATTACTTCACCAAGTGGATCGAGGCAGAGCCCCTCGCAACCATCTCGGCAGCACGTATACAAAAATTCTTTGAACGTAGCATCATTGCAAGATTTGGTATCCCAGCCGAAATTATAACTGACAACGGAACTCAATTCATTGATAAGGGTTTCCAACGGTTAGTTTCCGAGCTTCAAATTAAGCATCATTTCGCCTCAGTAGAACACCCGTAGTCCAATAGACAAGCTGAGGCGGTGAATAAGATCATCGTGGATGGGCTGAAAAAACGAATGCTTGACGCAGAAAATGACTAGGTTGAGCAGCTGTATCCTGTATTTTGGGGGTACCGAACTAGCAATCAGACCACAACACAAGAAATGCCCTTCAGGTTAACCTATGGGTTCGAAGCTATGATCCCAGTTGAAATTGGCCAAACATCATGGAGAAGAACCAAAATCATGCAGGAAGGCGAATCGAGTAATAGCAAACAGTTAGCCGTGGAGATGGACCTCATCGATGAAGTCAGAATCAAGGCACTTTGCCGAGATTTGGCCACTAAGCAACTCATTGCGGCTAAGTATAATTGCAAAGTCCGACCTCGAACATTCAGCAAGGGCGATCTGGTACTTTGCAGAATAGATATCAGAAATAAAAATGCCCAGGATGGAAAACTAGCAGCAAATTGGGAAGGACCCTACTAAGTTCTAGACTAGATTGGCCAAGGAGCCTATAGCCTTGAGAGTCTAGACAATAAAGCAATAAAGTGTACCTGGAACGCGGATAAATTGAAAACATATTAAAGTTGAATACTAAGTTCCATATGGAGCTCGCCTATAACAACAACCAGACGTCAATCAGAAGCCGAGTCTCGAACCAGGATTATTTTGGTTTAATTCATTATTTTCCTTTCTAATTGTTTAAATTTTATTTGTTATTGCAACTTTTCAATCAATAAAGAAAGCAGTTCATTTCACGAACCGACTTTGATTGTCTATAAAGTTCAATACAGAATAACGCCTATCAAATAAAGACGAGCTAGTAAAAGCTCAAAACAATTCAAGGCGACGTGAACCCGGCTATTACAAGACTTCTGAACAAATCTTGTACATGTTACGATGCATCGCAATAATAGTCTGGGGCGATTGGACATCGTCATCACTGATCCTGATCAGGTCGAAATGTTTAGGTTTTTACTGGAGTCAGGTAAAACCTGAACAGGTGACGATTAAGCTATCTTCACAGACTATCACTTTGATTATAAATCCAAAGTGTTAAAGATGATTAAATTAAATCGTCTGCATATTCAAAATCCTGATTATTAATAAGCCTACCAGTTTATTAAGATCGGTTGAACGTTTAGCGGATTCTACGCAATATATCTTGACTTTGGCCAAGTAATCACAACAAAGCCGGGCTACATGAACAAGACGAACTTGTTTTTATTCACCAATAAAGGGATCTAAATGAGTTCGGCTAAAGCAGGAAAAGAGACATTTCACACAATGATAAACAAAATTCAAATTTGTACATTAAAAGTTTGGCGAAAATGCCAATACAATGAGTCATTGCAAAATGTGGGAATCTAACCCGAAATACACTTATAATTGCAAAAACAAAAAAAAAACTCAGTACAAAAATAACTCCTTCGGGAGTAGGCTCAGGGCTAGGCGTCAACAGGGGTTGCAAAGTTTGGTACCTCGGTGGCCGGGGTCTCTTGTTCTTTAGCATTCTAATCCCCGACCACTTGGGCTTTCGACTCTTCTGCTGGAGAAAAGGGCGCAGGAACGAATTGCCCATCAACCACCGAAGCCCTAAAATCCACTTGATCAAGCACCAAGTCTTTGTCAGGATTTAAGGCCCGGACTTGCTCTAAGGTGTCTTTAAAGGCATCCGTTGCCGTCTCCACTACCGCGTGCTCGAGCTTAGAGACCTTGGCTTTAGTATCCTCCAGCTCGGTCTTGGCGGTGTTAAGCTCGGAAAAGGAGGCATTCAGATCCTTCACAAGGTCCCATATTGCGCTTGCAAAGTAGTAAGGGAACGATTCAGAGTCATCTTCCTATCCTGAGCCGCCATCAGATCCACCTTAACCTTCACCAGCTCAGTGCTGGCTGAGTCCCTATCAGCCACAACTTTGAACAAGCCCTTCACGGCCTTCACTTGGGCCTCCTCAGCCTTTATCCTCTGGCCGACAATGGTATCCCTCTCATCGTGAGCCTGCCGCAGTTCAGTGACTGCCTTGCTGTATTTCTGCTTCACGACCGCATAGGCATCCATGATACCGACCGCTTCCATCAAACGACACTAAACATTGGCCAAATCCTGCTTCTCAGACCCAGTGAATTCGGATGCATTATAGTAGTTAAAGGGCTCCTTCATGGCATACTTCAACGCCTTGGAGACCTCGTTAGTCCATACCTCCCCCTTTTTATGAGAATGGAAAGAAGGAGGAGGTCGTCGCTTCTGCCGAGGAGACCGGGATGGTCTCTAAGCTCGAGGACGAGGGGGCTGCCACCGACTTCAACTGCTTCTGAGGCTGAAGATCTTTAACGGGCAAGGTTGAAGAAGCTCTCTTCTCGGGCATGGCTGCTTTCTTTTTGGACAAAGACTCGCCCTTCTTTTTCGCTCGGAACTTCTCAGCCAAAGCCTTATAAGACGGCTTCTCTATCTGAGGCTCTGCAGAAGGAGCAAGAAAACAAACAAAATATCAGCAGTTGCAGTAAAAAATAAACAAAGCAAGGATTAAAAATAAAACAGGTAGAAACCCTACTAGGCGGAAATAGCTCATCTACCGACTGTTGAATAAAAATTCGGGCATCAACAATGCCCCTGACTTGTACATGGTCAACTAAATCTATGATGGCAACGACCTCGGATACCTCAAGGTGGTCATCCTCGGGTTGGAAACTCTTTGTGTCTTGCTCATGATGAGCCTTCATCCAATACAAAGGAAAGGTCAACTCGACCGACTTGAAGTCTACATCCTTCAAAAACCACGGTTGATGACCAGGTTTCGCAGTCACCTTAAAGAAGGAAGTTTTAAAACCTTTCCAGGAATTGGTAGCCACATGAATAAGTTTTCTCTCCGGCTTTCCCCGGAAATAGACCCAACCTTTTTTCTCCAAAGGCTCGTTAGGTTGACAAACCTTTTGAATGTTAAAAAAGTAAAAGAAAGCCCTGACAGAGGGCTCATGATTCAAAAATTTGCAGAGTCACTCAAAAGCAACGACAAACCCCCAGGAGTTCGGATGAACTTGTGTTCGGGCTAGATGAAGGACATTTAGGAGCTCTAGCTGAAACTTGGTAAACCGAAAGCACAAACCAAGATGGGTTATGAAATCTCAGTAGAAATAAAAAAAGGAACGGTCATTCCCTTCTTGGGTTGTACACACCAGTTCATCGGGACTAGGAGGGGAGATGTCGCAATTATCTCGTTCCTCGAGGGGGAGCTCAGCCAATTGATTCGCAGTAACGTTAGATAATTTCGAAAGCACCCCGACCGCAACCCAGTCATATTTTTCTACAAGATGCTAAGGAGGACGTGCCGAGCCCGAATCTACAGAACCCGACTCCTCAGCAGGGCGCGTTGGAGACGACATACTACCTAAAAAAGGAAAAAAGCAAAAATAAGTCAGAAGGAGAATAAAAAATACCTGAAACAGACAAAATAGGACGGGTAGGCATGACCGAGATGCCTTGTGACAGAGTATACCGACATGATGAAGCTATGTCATTAGCTTCCCATGACCGGCCCACCATAATGAACTCGGAGACACGCCACGAGCATTCCTCACAAGGGCTAAGGGGGCGAGAGGAGGTACTTAAAGACTCAACCCTCGAAGGTAAGGGGGGAGCAGGTAAAGAAAGGCCTCTTCCCCTAGGGCTCATAGAAATCGGCTCTAAGGAAGTGGCCTTGACATGAGTATTTCCCCAACCCCGGCCTATAGGCTCTACGGATTGAGACCGACCTCTAGAGCTACCCCTAGACAAAATAGGCCAACTTGACTATCTTCTACCCGTACCACCGTAACCTCAGAGCATACTTTCTAATTTCTACTCCTCGGTCAAAGGTTTCCCGTACAACAACCAGTTGTACTAAGAGGAATACGCTTAAGAAGCTCTTTCTCTTCTAGGGTAAGATTACTGGGTTTAGCCGATAAAGAAGAGCCACCGAGGTTCATTTGAACTAAGGAAAGAAGAACAGGGCAAAATTTTGGTACAAAAACAAAAACCAAGACCAAAAGATCGAACATAAAGATTAAACTAGCTAAAACTCAAGAATGGACAAGGTAGGCCCAAGAACAACCAAGAGTTACTAGGAAACAGAGAAACTAAATGGCTGTAAATGCACCCAGAACAGGAATATAGACGAAGGAATGACTTGAATCAAAATACAACCAAGAAAAATGCAAGGGAATACTTGGTTTTAGATTAGGAAGAGAAGGAGGAAATACACGGGTCAGAACACTAGAAAACACAAAACTGAAGTATCGCAGAACTCTCTCAAGAAACAACTAAATAGTAAAGATTCAAATGAGGAAAAGGAGGGAGAAAGGCAAATATATATGACAAGTGAGAGAAAGGTGGTTGCAAAGTCCAGGAAGCCAAAATGACAGGCCCTTTGGGCCTCAGTGGAATTGATGACGTGGCAAGGAAAGACGTGTGCATTAAATGCTTGCATTTAATGCGCACGAATACCAACAATAGTAGAGAAGACGTTTCCCCTTCCACGCCAGTTCGCAGGTGACAGCTTGCAGGGGATAATGATGATCTCCACCTCGTAAATTGTCGAAACATTGAATCAACATTCAAAGAAAATCTGACTAAGATATGGCCCTCATGTACCTCGGTCATGCATAAGTCAGACAATGATGACATAATCATGTCGACTTACCCATGCAGTTTTAAATGGGGGCAATGGTCCCGACTCATAAAGCGCACCAACTTGTAAAGCGTGAAGAACCCGGCAGAAAATGAACGGGATGACCAAAACCAGAGTCGTCCAATATCAATAGAACTCGGCGGAAATTTCAAACAAGCATGGGTAAGGCATAGGTTATGTAAAGTGTAATCGGGATAACACATCTCAGGCTAACTAAAGAAATTTGCACGAAGCAAACTCATCCTGGCAGCTTAAAAGCCTGAACTATCGGGTTGGGGGGCAACCGTTATGGATATGGAATATGGGCTTAGCCCAATATCTGCAGGCCTAAGATAAAGAGGCCTACCTGATATCTTAACAACCTACGTGGATCAAGGGATTCCTAAGTAATCTGTCAATTATCTTTATCAGAATCACAACTATCCACAAATCAAGGATATATCATTAAAGGATGTTCTATATCTTAAAATGATAAGATAAGATAACAAAAGCCCACCAATGTAGGGTCCAGGTATGCCTATAAATAGGGTTCAAACCCTAATAAGGTACACACGCTCTAACCCTAGCTTTTATGATTCAGTTCACACAGAGCACACCCCCACCCTTTGGCTATTAGCTTATCGTATTGAAGCGAACTACGTGGACTTTGATCCCTTTCAACGGTACGTAGGCCCCTGGGATTAAATCCCAGGTCAAGTTCAATATTTCTTGTGTTCTACAATAGAACAGAACTATATGAGGTGGAGCTGAAGGCACGGGCGAGTGGAGTATCGAGCTACGGTGCTTGGAATAGAGATAAAAATATGGGAAAGTATTCAAGGTTAAGGTGCAAAAATTCACGAGTTTTTTTTACAGGAGCCTTTTTTTAGAGTAAAAATACACATGTGGTTACCATTTTGGAGCAAAAGTCACATCCCACTGTTCACCGTGATGAGAGAAAAAGAGATGAAGTGAACAGTGACTTAACGGTGGGATGTGACTTTTGCTCCAAAATAGTAACCACGTATGTATTTTTGCCCCAAAAAAAAGCACGTATAAAAATCTGCCCTAAAAGTTTTTTTAAGGAGCAAATCTACCTCAAAAGTTGTTTTAGGAGCAATTTTGCCTTTAGAAGTTTATAAAGAAGAGCAACAATTCAAGATGGGTAAGATTGAAACTTCCGAGTAACCAGTGCTCCTCAGGGAAACTTCTATGACAAAAATGATATATAACCCCTTAATTTTCACTAAAAATATTTGAAGGAATATCAAAATTTGAATGCCATTAAGGCATATTTATCTTGACGCAGAATAATTTATCATCTTCGAAGCATTTGAACAATAAAACAATAGAACCTCAACTGATGTAGCTAATTCAATATTATCATCCTCAAAACATATGTTCTATATTATTCTATAATTGATGAAGTCCTTGCATATTGCTAATATGGAGATTAATGAGTTCCAATATAGATAGGTGAATGGTCAACCTATCATAAGATTTTTCCCTTTTACCGTCCCATGTTTCAGTACTCGTAGTTTTGGATAATAGATGTTACAGTATTATAAAACCTGATAACATAATTCTCTGCTTTCAGAAATTTTATTATACCATGTTTCACATTTTACAACATCCATATATAAGATCATGGGTAGATTTATTGATCAAGTAGCTAATATATTTTCCATGTTTAATATAAACCAGAACGCATTTCCTCCTGACAGAAATTTATCGTGATCTCTCCCAAAATAACCAAGTTAACAAAAGATTTGCAATATAGTGTAACCTGGATCATTTCCCAATGAATTCACAGTAGGTTTAATTCGCAACAGTGTAACAAAAACAATAAAATTTTGGGGTTTTCGGTTCAAACAAATTTAAAACGAAATAAACATAAGCAAAACGAAATGAAAAGAAATAAAACGAAGTAAACAGAGATGGAACAAAATTGATCAACCCAACATTTCAGATTCCAGAAACTTCCATCATCGAGTAAAATTAAAAACGAACTCGCATTTGGTTCTGGACGAACCGAGATCTCTGCATCCGTCCAGAGAATCACTCTACTAGACAATCGCCTAGAATCTGTCCGAATAGTGGTGTCTCACTATGCTATCCCACAGCAACACTCAAACCCAGTTCGAACTCAGTCCTTGGGATGAACCAAACCAAATATTAAATCTAATATTCGAACTAGTTCCAGAAATCGAATTCGATAAGATGAAAACAGAAACGAGTAAAGTTACTGAATAAGTGCAAGCTCTCTGGAAGAATCATGGAATCATCAATGTTGGGTTAATCGGAGTAATTTAGCCGAACATGACTGGGAAAAACGAAGAACAGATGAAGAACGCGAAGAACACGAAGAACATTGCAGAGAAAATGAAACTTGTGTCTTCAATCCAAAATAATCCAAAAATGTAATGACATATATGTTTGTGGCTGCTCCTAACTTAAACTTAACCTAAAATGGAAATGGGCTAGGGTTGCACAATGGCCCAAAACGAAATAAATGGTAAATGGGTTTTTAAATACAATATTGGGCCCAAAAAAGCAGAAAAACGTCTCTGACTTCGGCTCCAAGTTTGACCATCATCTTGACTGAATTTGCCTTCCGAGGCTTCATAACATTTGTAGCCCTTTGAATCATCTGAAATATGAGACAAAAATGAGGCAAATCCGATGTCTGGTTCAAACGTTATGGTTAAAACGGTGAAGCATATTAAATCTGGAATTTTATCATGAAAATGAATTAAATCCAAATAAAAGCCCAAAGCCCAAATAATCATTAAAGCCCATTATTTATTAGCTAACAATCCTAAATTTATTACCCAAAAGATACAAAATAAGTGTGTAAAATATTCAATTATCAAATTCCCCCACACTTATCCTTTTGCACTCCTGGGCAAAATCAAAAAGAAAAGAAAATTGGAAGAATGAAAATTCTCATTTCTGGTAATTGCCAACAATGTAAAAATTTGAATAAGGAACACAAGGTTTCAAAAAACCAAGCAATCAAGACCGAAATCCCTTCATCTCAAATTTCAAATCATGGCAATCTCAATCAATGATGTTAATCACACAATGTAATCTCTCAAGGGATGCCCTCAATCAATCTCTCAAGTGTATAACCATTGGCTTGCTCAATTTCTACTTCTCATAAGTGTATCACTCAAATTCTACTCAAGAAAATTGTTTTACCATAGGCTTACTCAATTTCTACTTCTCCACTACTCACAACACATGCATGCATAAATCAAGAGAGCTTATTATTAATGGTTATAATGGGGTTAGGGTGAAGGTAGGTAAGCATGGAAAAGAGAGGCTAAGCACCAAGGAAATCTAAAAGAGCACTAGTTAAAGAAAATAACCAAATCTTTTTCTTTTCTTTTCTTTGTTTTTGCTCATCTTTCTTTGTTTTTCTTTTTCTTTTTCCCCCTCTTTATCTTTTGTTTTCTTTCTTGCTCTTTTCTTTTTCTTTGTTTCTTTTCTTATCCTTTTTTTCGTTTTTTTTCAATGACCAAATCAAATATCTCTCCCCCACACTTAAACTGTTGCACTCCTGAGTAACCCCCACACTTAAACACAAAACAAAAGTGAAACCAATGCTCAATATAATTCCAAGGTGCGGTAAAAATTGGTTTTACACTTAGGCTAATAATGTGATTTGTAAAAGAACAAGTCACAAAGGGGCTAGCAAAGGGAATATGATGCAAGGGAAAGATATTTGGCCAAAGTGTGGAAATGAAAGAAAGAAAACAAGCCTCCATCATATTTACACATGTAAGTGAAAAGGCAATTTCAAAAAGAAAGGGAGCAAGTTCTAGAAAACATGAATCATGAGTAGATGCACACATAAAAGAAAGAATGGTAAAAGATGAGTTCCATTCAAGCAGGCCCAAAATCTCACACAGGGAAATATCAAATCATGCAATCAGCACCACAAAATCAACTACCAAGACATTTAATCCAAGAGTCCAGAATTGCAGTCCAATAGAATGATCTATCAAAACCCAAATGTCCAAGTTTGTAAGATGTGGCAATCATAGAAAGAGAAATTGTATTATTCACCAACTAATTTTATTTGGAAAAAGAAAATTAAGGAAAAGAGAGGTATAGAAAGAAAGAAAGAAGAATACTCCCCAAGTGGTTCATGGAAGATAAGTGGCATCAATGAGGAGGATCTCTTCTTCCTCAGGTTGCTTCATGTCTCCCTCATGAAATTGGTTGAGGCGGTGTCCATTGACTTTGAAGGTCCGTCCGATGGGTGGATCACACAACTCAACAACACCAAAAGGGAAAACATTAGCAACCACAAAAGGGCCATCCCATCTAGATCGAAGCTTACCTGGCATAAACTTCAGGCGGGAATTGAATAGAAGAACTTTCTGGCCCACTCTTTTCTCAAGATGTGCTTATCATGGAATGCCTTTGTCTTCTCCTTGTACAACCGTGAACTCTCATAAGCATCCAATCTAACCTCATCCAACTCTTCCAGCTGTAGCTTTCGTTCCATTCCAGACTTAGCTAAATCCATGTTACACTGCTTAATGGCCCAATAGGCTTGATGCTCCAACTCAACCAGAAGATAACATGCCTTACCAAAGACAAGCCGATAGGGAGACATCCAAATCAGAGATAGGCGGTGCGATAGGCCCACAAAGCATCATCCAATCGATTACTCCAATCTTTCTGGGTAGAGTTAACAGTCTTCTGAAGGATTTGCTTAATCTCTCTATTGGAAGCTTCAGCTTGACCATTGGTCTAGGGGTGGTATGCTGTGGAGACCTTGTGAAACACTCCATACTTGCGTAACAAGGCACCCATGCTTCGATTGCAAAAATGAGAGCCTTGGTCACTAATGATGGCTCTAGGAATGCCAAACCTATAGAAAATGTTAGACCTAACAAAATCCACCACTACAGAAGAATCATTAGTTCGGGTGGCTTTCGCCTCAACCTATTTCGAAACATAATCCACAGCCAACAGTATGTAAGTATGACCATAAGAAACAGGAAATGGACCCATGAAATCAATACCCCAAACATCAAAGACTTCACAAAATAGTATAGGGTTTTGGGGCATCTCATGCCTACGAGAAATACTTCTTGCTCTCTAACAGTTATCACATGACTTACAAAACATGTGGGCATCATGAAATAGGGTAGGCCAAAATAAACCACAGTCTAACACTTTTCTAGCAGTTCCTTGCGGTCCAAAGTGACCGCCACAAGCAGAAGCATGGCAAAAATGCAAGATAGAATCAAACTCATGATCAGGCACACATCTCCTAATTACTTGGTCACTACAAAATCTCCACAAATAAGGGTCATCCCAAACATAATATTTAGAATCACTTTGCAATTTAAGAGTCTGGGCCCTAGTGGAATCATCAGGTAAAACTCTAGCAACCAAATAATTAACCATATCAGCATACCATGGAATCTTACCTTGCAGCTGAAGAAGCTGCTCATCAGGAAAATCATCCTGAATAGGAGAGGGGTGAGAGGGAGAATGAGAAATGCGACTCAAGTGATCTGCTACCCAGTTTTGTGCTCCACTTCTATCTCTAATCTCAACATCAAACTCTTGGAGCAACAACATCCACCGGATAAGTCGGGGTTTAGCATCTACCTTTTTCAAAAGAAACTTTAATGCAACATGTTCAAAGTAAACAATAACTCTACTAGATAACAGATATGATCTAAACTTATCAAAGGCAAACACTATAGCTAATAGCTCCTTCTCAGTGGTGGTGTAATTAGACTGGGCAGAATCCAAGGTCTTGGATGCATATGCAATGACATGAGAGGCTTTATCAATCTGCTGAGCTAAGATAGCACCAACAGCATAGTTGGAGGCACCACACATAATCTCGAATGGAAGCAGCCAATTCGGTGGTTGGATTACAGGGGTTGTAGTCAAGCTCCACTTCAAATAATCAAAGGCCAACTTGCACTCATCATCAAATACAAAGTCGATGTCCTTGTGCAACAGGTTGGACAAAGGGCGGGCTATCTTGCTGAAATCCTGGATAAACCTTCGGTAGAAACCTGCATGACCAAGGAAAGAACGAACTTCCCGCACAGATGTGGGGTAAGGTAAAGCAGTAATAACATCAATCTTAGCAGGATCTACCTCAATACCCTTACTAGACATAATATGCCCCAAAACAATCCCTGACTCAACCATGAAGTGACACTTCTCAAAATTCAGCACAATATTGGACTCTATGCACCTATGCAAAACTCTAGACAAGTTAGCTAAGCATGCATAAAAACCAGAACCATATACAGTGAAATCATCCATAAACACCTCCATGCAATCCTCTAGAAACTCAGAGAAAATACTCACCATACAACGTTAGAAGGTGCCCGGTGCATTGCAAAGGCTAAAGGGCATCCTTCGGTAGGCATATGTCCCAAAGGGGCATGTAAAGGTAGTCTTCTCCTGGTCCTCAGGAGCAATATGGATCTGAAAGTAGCCGGAGTATCCATCAAGGAAGCAGTAGTGAGACTTACCAGCCAACCGCTCTAACATCTGATCAATGAATGGTAAAGGATAATGATCTTTGCGGGTGGCTTGGTTGAGTCTCCTATAATCAATGCAAACCCTCCAACTGTTCTGGACTCTAGTAGGAATGAGCTCATTCTTCTAATTGGCTACCACAATCACTCTGGACTTCTTGGGAACCACCTGAACCGGGCTAACCCACTGGCTATCAGAGATAAGGTATATAATACCAGCTTGTAAAAGCTTGGTGACCTCTTTCTTCACCATATCAAGAATAAGGGGATTAAGGCGTCTCTGGGGTTGCCTCACTGGTTTAGCCTCATCTTCTAACAAAATCCAATGCATGTACATGAAGGGGCTAATACCGACAATGTCAACTAGTGTCCACCCAATCGACTTCTTGTTTGCCCTCAATAAGCTTAGCAGCTTCTCTTCTTGCTCCGGTAAAAGGTTGTTTGCCACAATGATTGGCAATTGTTCACCCACCTCCAAGTAAGCATACTTCAAATGATTCGGAAGGGATTTCAACTCCAACTTTGGTGGTTGCTCAATGGAGGGACGAAGCTTAGGTGGTTGTTCCATAAGTTCTGTAGTGTGTACACCTGAAATCTTGGAAACCATACACAAAGAGGCAGAATTGTGTCTAGGCAACTCACTGTTAAAATCAGAATCCAGCACATCATGCAAAGAAGAAGTCTCGCAATCAACATCACAAAGAGCATTACAATCAATATCAGAATGCAAAGTGACACTCTCACGATCAAAATCCATATCATCACACAATACAGCATCAATCTCAGAGCATATAGAGCACCATGTATTATCAAAGCAATCACAAATAGCACAATCACTCATAGATGCAATATCTGGAAAATCAGCATACCAATCAGCAAGAATATCATCCATAGCATCATCAATCACATCAATGCAAAAAATGGAGTGCTCCTCCCTAGGATGTTTAATGGCATCAAAAATATTGAAATTCACAGAAATATCACCAAACTCCATGGAAAGGGTACCAAAATGCACATCTATTTTTGTCCTAGCTGTTTTCATGAAAGGTCTACCTAGTATGATTGGTGACCTACTATTAGGAGACTCATCCTCCATATCTAAGATGTAAAAATCAGCAGGAAATATCAACTCATTAACTTTGACCAATACATCTTCAAGCAAACCAGAGGGATGAGCATTGCTCCTATTAGCTAACTGAACAATAACACCAGTAGGACGTAAAGGACCAAGACCAAGAGATGCATAGACAGATGTAGGCATAACATTAATTGAAGCACCTAAGTCTAGCATGCAATCATCAAATCTATAATTACCAATAATACAAGGGATAGAAAACATTCCTGGATCCTTGCATTTTTGAGGCATGGTAGGCTGGATGAGTGCTGATACATTCTGGTTCATGCTCACTCGCTCATTTCCCTTCAATCGCCTCTTGTTGGTGCACAACTCCTTCAGAAACTTGGCATACTTAGGAATTTGCTTGATTGCATCCAAGAGAGGAATGTTGATCTCAACCTTTCTGAATGTCTCTAAAATATCATTCTCTTCTGCTAGTGCCTTTTCTGCCACTTTCTTGGATCGAATGGATCTCTAAGGGAAAGGAAGAGGGATAGGGATGTCCTCTTCACTTTGCTTTACCACCTCATTATCTTTAGAGTCACTCTTCACATTTCCTGACTCTCTATCTGATGTAATCACATCTGCAGCTAGCTTAGGCTCTTCCAATTGCTTGCCAGACCGTAAGGAGATAGCACTCACATTCCCCTTAGGGTTGGGAATGGTCTGTGAAGGAAGAGTGTTGTTGGAACCTTGAGGTTGGAGCTGGTTCAATGATGTTGCCAATTAGCCAATCTGGGTTTGCAAACTCTGAATGGAAGTTTCAGTTTGCTGTTGGAATTGCAAGGTATTCTTGGCAAATTGCTTCATCATATCCTCAAGTGAGGAACCAGAAGAACCACTACCACTGCTGCTAGGCTGTTGTGTCACTGGAGGGGGTGCACATATGGCTGGTGGGGGAGGATTAGCTGGAAGAGGAGGTGGTGCAGAATGTGGGAAACCTGGTGGTCTAAACTGTCTCTGCTGGTAACTGCCAGAATTATGATTGTGTTGAAACTGGTTGCCTTGTTTCTGGTAGTTCTGGTTACCCTGATTCTGGTTCCAGCGGAAGTTAGGGTGGTTTCTCCAGCCAGGGTTATAAGTATTAAAGAAGGCATTGTTCTGTTGTTGGTATTGTGGCTTTCCTGGAAATACACCAACTGCAACTATTGATTGATCCTGATAATTGGGATCTTGGAAGGTAGGGCAGGACTCTGTAGGATGGTAAGGATCAGCACAATATCCACATGAATATCCCATCTGAGGAGGGGAAGCATGTACTGTCTGTGTAACTGCCAACTGTCTAACCAGAGAGGTCAAGTCATCAAGTCTATTCTCAAGTCTTTGTTGATCTGCAACCTGAGGTGTGTGAATCTGGTATACAGGGGTACTGTTTGCTCTAGTACCAAATTGTTGTGAGTTGGTAGCCATGGTAGATATCAAATCTCTAGCTTCCTCAGGTGTCTTATTCTGCAAAGCCCCACCACTAGATGCATCAACCAGATTTCTGTCATTAGGCAACAAACCCTCATAGAAGTATGTAATAAGAAGCTGCTCAGTAATCTGATAGTGTGGACAACTTGCACACATCCTCTTGAACCTCTCCCAATACTCATGTAGGTTCTCCTCATTCACTTGTTTAATGCCATTGATTTCTTTCCGGATGGATGTGGCTCTTGAAGATGGAAAGAATTTCTCCAGAAACAATTTGGCCATATCATTCCAGTAGGCAATAGATTGAGGTTGATGGTAGAACAACCAGTCCTTAGCTCCCCTTTCAAGTGAGAAAGGAAAAGCTCTCAGTTTGATGTGTTCTTCATCAATTGCTTGTGGCTTCATTGTGCTATAGACCACATGAAACTCCTTTAAATGCTTATGGGGACATTCACCTGCAAGACCATGAAACTTGGGAAGCAAATGGATAAGACCAGATTTAAGTTCAAAGTTAGCACCAAGTTCAGGATATTGAATGCACAAATGTTGATTGACTACTGCAGAGGCAGCCAATTCTTTCAAAGTTGGACGGTTTTCTTGTTCTGCCATATTTTCAGAGTTAACAAAAGTACTACTAGAATCAGTAAATTTAGAAGACTTAAGAGACACATAATCAAATTCAAAATCTGAAACAGGATCCGTAGTTACTAATTGACTTAACCTCATAGTACGTCTAGCAGCTAGGATGGTTCTCTCTATTTCAGGATCTCTTTCTAATAGATCATGTGGATTAGTAGTACTCCTGATACTCATACAGCAGCATATAGCAGAATGGAAAACTCAGAAAAATAGCAAAAACATACTCACAAAACCACAAAAACAGTCACAAAACAGCAAAACACTAAAATCACACTAAAAGACTCAACACAAAAACAGAAAACCACACTAGAAATAACCAAAATAAATGCAGAAACACTATCAAATGATTTTAAAATTTATGGGATCTGTATATAAACACTCCTAGACCATTGGGGGACCTAAAAATGCAATAAAAAAAACTTCAAAAAAAATTAAAAAAGTGGTCAAAACGATGGAATTTGGCTTAAAAATAAGACCACATCACGTAGCAATGTGTCTTGACATTTAGGCCGAAATCTATCAACCTACCAAATTTCAGCTCAATCCGAGATAATCGCAAAGTCAAAAAAAATTCAAAAATGACGTCTACGTCCCATTGAGACTAAAAACAGATAAAACAGGGCCTAAACGATAGAATTTGGCGATTTTTAGTAGGACCTCATCCCTTATAGGGGATGCATATTGTTTAAAATGCCATTTTCCATGTGGGTAAGCCCTGGTTCAAGTGATCTGGGTGAGAAATTTTTTGCCCAGTCACTCGAACCACTAATCTACACCTAATCTGTTACTAATTAAACCGATGCGAATTCCCCGGCAACAACGCCAAATTTTGACAGAAATTTATCGTGATCTCTCCCAAAATAACCAAGTTAACAAAAGATTTGCAATATAGTGTAACCTGGATCATTTCCCAATGAATTCACAGTAGGTTTAATTCGCAACAGTGTAATAAAAACAATAAAATTTTGGGGTTTTCGGTTCAAACAAATTTAAAACGAAATAAACATAAGCAAAACGAAATGAAAAGAAATAAAACGAAGTAAACAGAGATGGAACAAAATCGATCAACCCAACATTTCAGATTCCAGAAACTTCCATCATCGAGTAAAATTAGAAACGAACTCGCATTTGGTTCTGGACGAACCGAGATCTCTGCATCCGTCCAGAGAATCCCTCTACTAGACAATCGCCTAGAATCTGTCCGAATAGTGGCGTCTCACTATGCTATCCCACAGCAACACTCAAACCCAGTTCGAACTCAGTCCTTGGGATGAACCAAACCAAATATTAAATCTAATATTCGAACTAGTTCCAGAAATCGAATTCGATAAGATGAAAACAGAAACGAGTAAAGTTACTGAATAAGTGCAAGCTCTCTGGAAGAATCATGGAATCATCAATGTTGGGTTAATCGGAGTAATTTAGCCGAACATGACTGGGAAAAACGAAGAACAGATGAAGAACGCGAAGAACACGAAGAACATTGCAGAGAAAATGAAACTTGTGTCTTCAATCCAAAATAATCCAAAAATGTAATGACATATATGTTTGTGGCTGCTCCTAACTTAAACTTAACCTAAAATGGAAATGGGCTAGGGTTGCACAATGGCCCAAAACGAAATAAATGGTAAATGGGTTTTTAAATACAATATCGGGCCCAAAAAAGCAGAAAAACGTCTCTGACTTCGGCTCCAAGTTTGACCATCATCTTGACTGAATTTTCCTTCCGAGTCTTCATAACATTTGTAGCCCTTTGAATCATCTGAAATATGAGACAAAAATGAGGCAAATCCGATGTCTGGTTCAAACGTTATGGTTAAAACAGTGAAGCATATTAAATCTGGAATTTTATCATGAAAATGAATTAAATCCAAATAAAAGCCCAAAGCCCAAATAATCATTAAAGCCCATTATTTATTAGCTAACAATCCTAAATTTATTACCCAAAAGATACAAAATAAGTGTGTAAAATATTCAATTATCACCTCCATTACATTGTCATTACCTATTTTCCTCCATCACATTGTTTACTAACGTTAACCTCTGCTTAAACTGATCAAATGATAGAAATGAGTGAGACAATGAGCAACAGAATAGGCAAGTAGTGCAGTTTCCTTCACGGTCAAACTCAGTTAGTAGAGTAAATAGGCAACTACCAACTTGCAAGTTAAGAGAAAAATTAACAGGTCTAACATGTCGGTCCTTTTAAGCTCTCAACCCTATAGGACTTGTTTAAGCTCGACTTTATTTGGAAGCTCCATTTTATAATTCTGGTCTTAAAAAGTTAGAGCTTAAACGAACTGGTCCGACAGATTCAACTCGATTTCCTGACTCTAAAGTTAATGTTCAACCTCTTGTTAAAAGTCTAGCAGTAACCCTAACTATTTTTTGAAATCAAAGTAACAATAAACTTTTAAAATTAAGGCAAAATATTAAACCCAACCAACTTTTTTTTTATGATATTAAAATAACTTTCAACTTTTATTGAATGTGTAGTAGTAACCTAAACTATTTTTTGAAACCAAAGTAACCATAAATTTTCAAAATTGGGGCAAAATCATTGAACTCAACTAAGTTCCATCTATTATAATATGAAAATATTGAAATACCCATCACTTAATAAAAAAAAAATTGCTACTATGTAATCTAATGATTTTTCGTCCCTCATCCTCTAACAGTTGCTTTCCCCTTCTCTCTTACTCTCATATTCTCCACTCATCATCTTCATCATCACAAAATTCTCCATTAAAAATTTTACTTTTTAGAAAGTTCTAAGACATTTTTATTTAGAGGAGTGATCCATGCTTTACAAATTTTGTTCACACTTAGTATTATTAGCTGGAGTGCTAGAGAAAAAAAGTTGTCTTAATTTAAATCCTTCCCATCAATAAAGTTTTTAATGGGAAACTTTTTTTCCAATTTTCCTCGAAAATTTTGTTGGTACCTAGTCTGAGTATACAATTTGTAAAGTACCCATATTTTTTGCTTATAAATGTTTTATAAGACTTATGTACCTAATTTAATTAGATTTAAGAAGTTAGTCAAGTTAATTAATATGTTAAATATTTTTTAAAACAATATAGTTATCTTCCTTTATTCCCTCAGTCCCTCTTCTTATTGATTATTGTTGATGAATCATCAATATGCATAAAATAAGAAAAGATTGGCAATTATAAAAAATAAATCTTATCTTTAAGATAAAAATCAATTTTCCAAATAGATCTTAGGTAAGCACCAAAAGGAGTTTCTTGTATTTTTCACTAATAAAATTTTTAAGGGGAACTTTTTCCCAATGTTTCATCAACTAATTTTATTTTATTTTAATTTACAATTAAAAAAATTAAAATTTCAATAAAGAGCCAAATATCCTTACATAATTTGGCACCAATGCCTTAACCGTGTTAATAACTAGGTTAAGGTGTGGATTTTAAAGATAATAAGGATGTCTTTGTGAAGTTATTAAACCACATAAACCCTAAAATTATTATATTATACTCAGTTTTAGTTATATCATTGTAAATTATGAGACTTTTTAATTAATTTTTCCTTTTTGATTTATCAAATTCAAACTTCTCATTTGCACCAAGCCTCCTTGTCACGGTTAACACTAGCAAGGGCAAATTCAAGCTTCTTTTTTAGAGGATTTCCAAATTAATCATGCCAATACACATCGGAGGAGTATGAGAGTGATTCACATACAACATGAAAGGGTACTACAAATTGACATATTTTTACAAATAATTGCAAACATGAGCTTTATACCTATGATCAAAAAAGAATTTGATTCCTTATATTTTTTCCCATTAGTTAATAGAACTCCAATGATTATCCAATTCATCAAAAGATATTCTTTCTTTTGCACTATTTGTATGAAAAAAAATTGGGACATTTCATTTCTTATTTTTGAATCGATCATTTGAATACATCACAAAGGATGATGAAATTGTTTATGTTGGTTATAGTTAGTTTTGATGATATCTTATATAGATGCCATTATCCGGAGCAAAAAGCTTGCACACTACATTTATCTTTTACTTTGATTAATTCTTATATATTAATGTAGATATAAAGTATAAACAATCAAGAATGATCAAGAGAGGACATTGAAGAAATGAGAATATCAATATGAAGGTCTAAATGAACAAATAGAAGTTGGAATAATGCAATTCTGAGTCAAAATAAGCAAGATCGAGCTTCATGATGAATAGTGCATGAGTCGCTACAGTACAATTCTTGAGAATTCATTCAGGATTCTCAAGAATGTGTTTGTTCTAGTAATATCCATTGATGAACAGTACTTTGCTTCATTTCTCACCAATTCTCGAGTATTCCATATAATTCTCGAGAATTCAGCAACTCTGTTCTACCTGGGTGACGTCCAGTAAATCGATGATATCTCCCAAACTAGAGATCAGATTGAGGTGAAACTAATTTTGTATAAAATTAGACTCCAAATGCGTCATTGTGACAAAATTTCAAGTCCAAAGAAGATCAGATGAGAGAACTATGAATTTCTTAAGTTGCCCCATCTGTTACCGTCATACAGCAGACCAAGGTTCCCTAAGTTGAGGATATCTCACAAACTACAAATCGAATGAGCTAAAATCAGTGGCATATGAAACTAGACTCACATACCTTTCCAAAAATATCAAGATCACATAAAACAAAGATCAAATGAGAGAGATATGATTTTTGGAAGTTCATAGTCTATTCAGAATTGTGCAAAAATGTTGATTTAGAAGAGCTTCTATTAATCTAATCATAATGCCCAACATACAATGAGTTTGGAGCTGATTCTTGTTGCATTGGAAATAAGACTTGAAGAGTTTTCTGAGTATGGGTGGTTTGTCAAATTTGAAGCTATTAAGCTTACCGAAAGTTAACTGCTACAAGTACTTCAATGAGAATGATTCTCGAGAGCTTGTAAGTGACTCTCGAGAATGCCTCAACAGGATCACATTGAAATGAATTTGCCAATATGATTCTCAAGAATCAACAATCAATTCTCGAGAATGGCTCTCGAAGAAATAGGATCGCATTAAAATAAATTTGCTGATATGATTCTCAAGAATTAACAATCAATAATTCTCGAGAATGGCTCTCGAAGAAACAAGAATGATTTTGCTTAAGCGATTCTCAAGAATGAGAAATCAATTCTCGAGAATTAATGATAAATTCTCTGATTATACTTCCCTTTAGTAATAACTTGAAGTGTGATTCTCAAGAATGAGGTAAACAGTTCTCGAGTATGAGTTATAGCTGGAGCAAATCTTCACTGATACATTATTCGAATGTTTTGATTGTTCAAATAATTCTTCTTCTGCATCACTCAATATTATCTCTAATAGTACTAATTATATTCTTAAGTGAGTTGCAGATGATTAACTTATTTGAACTCTGATTAGCTGTGAAGCATTTAAACTTGTGTGGAACAGAGCTGACAAGATGATTTCAAGAAATGCCCACACCAACAAAAGTGTCTGACCATTATTTTAAGTCATCCTTCAACCAAGACCACGTGAGAACACACTGTTAGACGAATAAAGTACACAAGATGTGGAATTACAGCTCAACACTTTATCTAGCAAAGCAACTGACGGAATGAGTTAAACGACAAAGCATTTTATCCACCGAAGCACAGACGCTCCAAACACTAATGTGTTTCCAACGGTCAAATGCTCACAACGGTCGAATACTCACAATGGTCAAAAGACGATTACCTATAAAATGAAAAGTTTTCAAACCAGAAAAATAAGACGATGGAGGACAAGACAATTGACGAATGACTCGACGAAGCTAATTTTCACTGTCAATATGTCAATACCCGCTTAGCCAATATACTCTCTGTTTCTCAATATTCATATAGTTTACAGTAGAGAGTGAGATGAATGATTATGTACTTCAGTGTTAATCATATTCACTTCTAAGAGAGAAGATTCATTGTAATCATCTTATCATTTGAGAGTCACTCAAGATTAGGTGATCTTGAATAGGGAATAGATTGTATCCTTACGGTGTGTAAGGGGGAGTATCTCGGTAAGAGATTCGGCTTCACAAGTGCCTGAATAAACTTGTGGGATTGTAAAGGATTCTCTTGTGCCCGGATTAAACAAGAGGATAGTGGATTGGAAATCTCAAGTGGAGCTTGGGGACTGGACGTAGGTCAAGGATTGGACCGAACCAGGATAAATCACAGTTTGCATATTCTTTTCCATAAACTCTTATATTTCCAGCATGTATGTTTAAATAAATGACTATTGGTTTACAACTCATTACTGTCATATGAACTGCTTTCTGTAAGTTGCAAAAAGATTTTCAAAGTTCTTAAGTTTTTATCAGACACTCAATTCACCCCCTCTTGGGTGACAGCCAAGTCTAACAGTTTATACTAAAAAATAGCTTATAAGCTTAGTCTTAGAGAAACGGAAGAATACTTTCAATAATATTATAATCTAGTGGCATAAAGACTTCTTATAGGTAGAAGGTTGTATATTCAATTCTGCCTTATGCTTGTAACCTCATGCTACTTTAAAAAAAATTTGATTTTGCCCCGAATTTGTGTGATGAAGACAATATAATTTAAAACTAGTAATTAACTAATTATACACTCAATAAAATTCAAAGATCAATATATATAATAAAACCCATCCTCGAAGTCATGTACAAAATAGCTTATCGTCGGCTCCTCTCACATATTACTGTTCATAAGCCAATTCCATTGCCTCGGGCTGCGCTCTATTTTTGTGGCTCATTCACAGGATACCTCTCTCCTACTCTTCCTCTTTACCCTTCTCTCTTCACGATGTGCACTTTTGAGTTCAAAATTTGAATTCTCTCTTTCCCTTATAATCTGCAGCGAGAAGATATAGCTTTGTTGACAATGGCGGCGAAGCAAGCAACAGCGAGAATGGTGGGACCTTTACTCTTCTTTGAACTCATCTTTCTTGTGTCGTTCTTGCAGTCATTTGTGGATCTAAAGAAGATCTGGTTAGCTGCTGAGCACATGAAATCCTTCTCCACCCACCTTCGCAATTACAGTTATGATGCCTGCCTTTTCCCCTCTCTCTTTTCGAATCCTACATATCATTTCAGGGGAAACTCTATCAATGGATCTAGAGGCAGCAAGAGGTGGATCAAGATTTGTAATGGTTGATATACTTAATTACATTCAGGTCAGCTAAAAACGTTAGAACGACGAAGCAGGTTCAACTTACTGAGTCGGCAAAGAAGAGGATGTGACGGAGGTATGTCAGAGAAGAAGATGCCACGATGATGCTTCCACCATCGTCATTGAGGAGCACAAAGCACCAAAATTATCTTTGTAGCATAAGAGGAGGATGTGGGTGAAGGTAAAAACCCTTTTTCTTATTCTTCATCCATTGCTATAAATAGTTTTAGCAAATTTTTATTTCTATGGATTGTACATCTTGATTCAAGGCATTCCTAATGCTTAACTTCTTTTCTTTTTCTTCCCCCCCTCTTTTTTCTTCATCTATACCCATTATTTTCTAGAGATGGCCATGATGGCGGGAAAAAAAAAAGTAATGACGATGAAGTTGAGGCCTTTTCTGCAAATTAAATGCAAGTGTGTCTGGCTGAATCAAGCAACCACCTTTTAACTACAAAGAAAGGAGAGAAATTCATTGTGATTCCTTTCGCTGTTAAAGTGATAGACCTGTCTTTTAGCTTCTTTGTTTATGAATTTGTGTAGGTTCTTTTGATTTTTCCATATGAGCATTCATCTAGTCTTGCATTCAGAAAAAAAGCCTAATTTAATTGATGCTCTTAAGTAATGTTCTTTCTTATATTCTACTTCCTTCTAATTTTTCTCTTCTATTTCGCCTTATTAATTTTTTGGCTTTGTGTATTGTTATTTTGCTCCGTGATCTTGAATTGAAATGTTCCTAAGTAGAATTTGGCTTCGTATGTTCTTCAATCTATCTGGCTCAATTTTGATATTCTTTTTCAGTTGTGAGACAAAGTTGAGGATGCCTTGGTAGGGAGGTTGAGTCGAGGATGCCTCGAAGCAAGGTGGGGAGTTTAAAACGGGTTTGATTCTCTTCTTAAAGGTAATTTTTAACCCTCTCTCAGATCATATGAGCATCTCATTCTCTTTATTTCTCCAGCCTATCTTTCCATCCAGACGTTTGAATGCTTCATTTTCATCTCTCAAAGTTCTGTTTTTGAACTCTGATAAACAACCTGATTGGTAGTCACGGACATTGTTTCACTGTTCTTATACAGACTGCTGAATTGTAATTCTTCCTATTGCTTCATTTGTAGGACTTTTTTAGAGTGCGAAGAGGTGAAAGCTGTGGTGAGTATTGGTTGCTGCTACAACTTACTATCTGAAGAAAGGTTTTCAGATCCTGGATCTCAGTGTGGATATCCAATGAGTCATGCTCTAAGATCCACTCGCTGGTCGCTTAGGAAGAGTGCATGTGATCTTCCTTGCCAAGTACATGAACTTTTTGCTACTATCCTCTTTTAACGTTATAGTGGCAGACATTGCAAAGCAACTTGCCAAAGTGACGGAGGAAAGTAAAGATATATGGAAGCGCTTGTATTTGAAATAAGTTAGGCCGGAATGACCTCAATATACAATGAAATGGTTGTTATATTAATCTTTTTCGAGACGTTGTTTGGAATTCAGTTTCTTTGAACTTATCTATCTAATTTTTAATTTTTGAAAGTCATGCTAATGAAACTTAATGAAGAATTTAGTAATGGCCATCTATCTACATAATTGGTTTCCATCAAAGTGCAGAGAGATGGAGGAGCCTGGAAATGGATGTTGGCATTCATAATTTCGAGTTGCATGCTTTTCGTGCTGCTTTTCAAATGGTATAAAATTTCAGTGTGGACTTTTCAAACTATGTGAATACTTAAAACCAAAAGATTTCAATTTTAATTCAAATTAAAATTAAATTTGATCAAAACTCATTGAATCCTCTAAAATTTATGATAGCAAAATACTATAGGTTTGAAATACTTGGTCCTTCAAAATACATCTCATTTAATAGGCTTCAAATACACTTGAAATTTATTATATTTGTTGGTCCTTCAGTTCTGAAATTTCAGTCCTTCAGTCTTGTTTGCATATTAATATCCTTCAATATGATAGCAAAATACTTGGTGCATACCTTTCTTCAAGAGTTCTGTTGAATAGGTTTGAATAAGCTCCATGTTCAGTCATTTTGAAGAACGTCGTGAGAAAACATGATTGTTGAGTCATTGAGTTAATGTCCTCTTTTTGCTTCCTTTGTTATTATATTCTCTCTCTGCATCTTCCCAAATTACCATTGGGACTGAAGAGAGGGGAGATATTTGCAGTATTGCATATCGATTGTGCATTTTCTCCATCTCTGATTTAGGCTTACTCCATTAAGGCACACCTTTGCCTTTTAAGAAAGTATATGATATTTCTGACTGAGTTTTTTTGTTATTAGATTTGTTAGTCCTTCCATTATGAAATTTATGCATAATCAAACTGAAAGGAACTCATCAAGTTGTGTAGTTATGGAATTTTTTAGGAATTGTGCAGTTATATTCTTCAAAATATGTTCTTTTTCTGTACACACACTGTTGCATTTTCTTTAAATCTTTAGTGTTGAAGTGTCATATCTGGGTTATGTGTTATTCCTCATATATTGCTCCATGTATTAGATCAAGAAAGGCGAAAGAGAACTGCTGACTAACTTGCATTTAATTAACTTATTTAGAATCATTAATTGTGTTTGTATTTTTATTTCCTCACGTGTGTTTGCTTTTTTATTTCCAGTGGTTAATGCAGATTTTGGGTTAAGCTTATAATGTTTTGAGAACTTAAAAGTAACTTTGTGATGCTTTGATCAACGCTCTTATGAAGTTGTCCTTTTTTTTCATTTTTAGAATCTGATAATGTTCTTTTTCAATAAAGTATTTAATCCTTAACACTAATTCTTTGCATTTGCAGTTAAGTTGCAGATTTTGGCCTCACTTTTCTTCTAAACAAGATAAGCATGCAGAAATAGTCATCATATAGCTTCTGCTATTGCTACTCTCAATCACTATCAATGGATGTCTTACATCCATTATCCATTAGTGAATAAAGTGGAAGGACAAATTTGTATGGGTGGATGGCAAATGAATAGTGCAGAATACCCACATATTTTCTGTGTGCTCTATAGTAAAAGAACATCATGTTTTTTTTTAGCAATCTTTCATATTAAACCAATTTGTTTGAGATCAATCAAACTTTAGGGAAAGTCATTTTTGTAGTTTGTTTGGAAATTCTGTTTATTGCGACTGGGACAAAACTTCTTTGATAAATGATTGCAGAAAGTTTATATAAGTTTATTAATGGAGTGAAATTAAATGATTTCTTTTTTTATCAATTAAGGCGGCCAAAGTGGTTTATTTTCTCATATTAACCTTCAGCAAAAAGAAGTAGAACAATAAGGCTGAGGAAGGAAAAAAAATCATTGGTAGTTTAAATAACTTGAGCATGTGAGTGATCTAGTGCATGTATGGGATAGCGGTGGTAGAGGTGGTTTTGCATCTAATGTGTAGTACTCATTAGTAGTGATGTTTTAATATTCTTTAAAGGTAAGAAAGTTTCATCACTTTGGAAGTAAAATATATTTGAGTATCTATATTAGAATATGCTAACCACTAAGTTTTATCATCTTTTGAGATTTATGTTTTGTTTTAGCACTCTAAATAACTTGAGCATGTAAGTGATTCAGTGCATGTTTGAAATAGCGGTGATAGAGGTGGTTTCACTTCTAATAAGTAGTATTCATTGATAGTGATGTTTTAATATTCTTTAAAGACAAAAAGTTGCATTACTTTGGAAATAAAATATGTTTGAGTGTCATGTGAATTACTATCAACCCATGCAATACATGGGGAAGTATAAGCTCGTTGAGATAATAACCCTAGTTGTAGCAATAGGTACTTGTGTATGCCACCATAAAACTTGTTCAAATTGGGCTAGCCTTAGTTTGACATGTCCTAACAATGAACACAAAACTCGTTCTTTGCAAACCCTCCCTCCCCTTTCACTTCTCTTCTATCCCTTTTTGCCATTATCTTTCTGTAGGTACACACAGTCACTAATTATTGAAATTTAAAATATATAGAAACTAAAACTAAATAAAATAATTAACAATTTAAAAATGCATTAAGAACAACGGAATTCATACTTTTAGATTGAGAAAAATGTTTCTATTATAACATGAAAGTTTTCAAGAAAAAGGCAAAACATTCTAAGTGAAAGTGGCCACGTTATGTAGTGGAAGAAGAACCCTAGTTTCTAATACAAAATAAAAGGGATTCTATGTGCTTGTTTTGTGGTTTTTGGGGAGTTCAATCGTGTCGCTGCTTTTTTTTTTGGGGGGGGGGGGGGGGGGGGGGGGGGCGGCGGGGTGGGTTTCGTAGGTTTAGAGGTTAAACCCTAGGAGGGCCACCCTTTTGCTTAAAAAGGCGACAGAGAAGGAAGACTTTAAGGAAGCTGCCACCTATTAATATTGTTGATTCAAATATGGCTTTGTGCACTGCTCTGCTGCTCGACGCATCATTTACTGTCATCATTTTCACGCAATTCTATTGTTAAACTCCTTATTTCATTCATTCAAATAAATATGTACTCATGAATATTCAATACATCAAATGTACCAAAAGTCACCATATTCACACAGCTGTTCTGTAATTTTAACTCAGTTATAATTCGACACTTTCATTTTGGTAACTCTGTCTCTATGGTTGATTTTTGAATTTTCACTTATTGCAACTTAATTCAATTATTTATTATGTATATGATTTTATTTTCTAAACCATAAGAACTAAATTATAAAATAGTTATAACTATAGAAATTTAATTGCATTAAGTCAAAGTTCAAGAACTAAATTACAATTGAGTTAAAATTATAGAGACTGGGTTACTCCAAGTCAAAATATAAGGACTGAATTACAATCAAGACAAAACAATACGTGGGCCAAAAGATTAATTTTCTCATGAAAAGGAATTTCTCTTATATCATATTTTATGACAGTACTGTTCATGATATATTGATAGTATAATTAATAATAATATTGAAAACTTCTTTGTACATAACTTGACCATCTAGAGTTTCAAGTTATGAGATGCTTGTATGCATACCTATTGCTTGGCGTTCAGTTTGAGCTTCAAGCCAATGCTGCTCAAATTGAATGTTGTAAAGTGCTTCCTCTAATTTTGATATATGTTGTAACAAATGTTAGTTCTCTATGGGTTTTGATGATAACAATCAATTGTAAAACCAAGGTTGAAGATTTAGTAATACTCGAGTTTCAGTAGCAAAACTCGAGTATTGGAATTTCAAAGAAAAACTCAATGCGAATGACTAAGGGCAATACTTGAGTATTGGACCTTACAGAGAGCATCGCAAGTTTTCATCAAGGAAAACTCAAGTATTGATATGAATACTCAAGTTTAGGCCTATGTGACTCTTTAGCGAATTTCAAAAGAAATAGACACTTCAGTTTCAAAAACTCCAGTTTCGAAAACTCAAGTTTTGAAATTTGAAAAGACAGTTTTCCAACTTGGCTCTAGAATTCAAAAGTTTTCATTTTCAATTGAAAACTCGAGTATTACATTAGAATACTCGAGTATTGAGCCAAGCAGAAATAATTAAAAATTTATCTCATCTATGAACCCTAGTTTGGTAAACCGCAGTTTTGGAAACTCCGGTTTAACACTTTCAAAAATGATCTCTGAGTTTCAAAACTAAAAGGAATACTCGAGTATAGAACTTGAAACTTGAGTATTGAGTCATACAAAGAGCAACCGAGATTTTCAAAGTTTTTAATGCTCCGATATAGCATGAATACTCCAGTTTTGATGTTTTAGCCAAACTCTCACCAAGAGTCTAAAACTCGAGTATTGGCTTATGTTCATCTGAAGTTCCAAAACTCGAATCGCAAGTCTCATCTCTGGAAGGAGAATACCTGAGTATAGACACAAATACTCGAGTATAAGGTTAAGTGTATAGTGACATACTCAAGTATTGGTCGCGTCTTCTAAAAATTCAAATCTGTGCAATCTGTGTAATGTTAATGGATTGATCCAGATGATTTATATTGTTAATTATTAACATTACAAGATATGTTTAATGTGTTTGCTAGTGTATTTCAACTAGTTTACAGATGATTCAAGGAGATTAAAAGAGCTGTTATCACACAAAGCAAAGACTTGTCAGAAGCATTAAATGCAGGGCCACCTAACCAACTATAACTCGATCTACCAAGGCTTACAGAAAGCAAAAAGGATAAAGAGACTCTCACCTACTCAAGGACTGACAGTCCTAACGGATATAAACGACTAGAAGTCACTCTCTATCCTACAATTCAAGAAACAAGTAATAGAGTAGAGAGAGAACAGACCAAAGTGCTTTCAACAGAAAGGAAACTTCTTCAACGGTCAGATGTATGTCTGCAACGGTCATTAATTATACTCTAAGTATAAATAGAGTAGCATTCAAGTCACTCAACAACTAATCAAGCTGAAAATTGAAAAGTAGTCAATTTGTTCATTTATTCATTAGCTTTTCTGTATAGAGTATCAGTTGATACTAATTGAGCTTCAGTGATTATCTTATCTACTCTTCTGAAAGAGTTTATTGATAGTATTTATTTGATTGTAAGTAATCTCAAGTCAGGGGACTTAGAGATTTGGGGAGTCATTGATTACAACTTGTAAGGGGAAGCAAGTTCTAGAGAGAGAATTGCTTTAGAGTTACACGGTATGTAATCAAGTGACATAGTGAAAAGCTCAGGGTTCCTGAGGACTGGGCGTAGGCCAAGGAGTTGGGTGGAACCAGTATAAGCCTTTGTGTCTTTTTTTTTTCTCTCTGCTCCTCAATATTTTCCGCATAATCATCATCCGAGAAGTATCCGCAAAAAATTTTTAGAATCCCCAATTCACTCCCCCTCTTGGTGATTCAGCTCCACTTTCAACAAAGGATTCAAATGCTCTGCAGTACATGCAGAGATAACATACTTAATAATCATGTCATAAAATTTTATTAATTTCAAAAGCTAACTTGTTTACTCAATTGCGTAGCCATTGAAAAGAAGAAGTCGCGTTTGGATCTTGTAGAGTGTGTGGATTTCTAGTTTAATTTGTCAAATTTGTTTTGGACACATGTAGGATTTAGACGAGTTACACTCTGAGGGTCATCAAAATTAGGACATATGTCTTGTGATTCAAAGAGTACTAACAAAAATATTTACAAATTATCTATCAATAATATTCTTATACCAATTAGGGATTGATTTGAATTCATGCTTTGGCGGGATTTAAGTCATATCCTCGCATATTGGATCCATTTTTATTGGCAATTCACTAGTGCAAAAAAACACTTTAAGACCACCTCATTTAGACCGGATTATAGAGAATCAGGTCTTAAAAGTATGACCGGTGGCAGTTTTGTAAATATAAAGAACTTTTTAGACCAGATTATAAAGGATTTGGTCTTAAAAATATGACCGGTGGCATTTTTGTAAATATATAAAATACTTTTAAGACCGGATTAGAAAAGATTCGGTCTTAAAAGTATGACTGGTGGCAATTTCGTAAATATTTTGAGAAGACGCCGATCAGAGATGAGCCCGAGAATGCGTTGCTTTAATCCTTCGCTTAATTGGAATTATATACAGATGCTAATAAGTAAATAATCTTTTGACCTAGGAAGTTCCTATAATCTAGGGATTACAATCAGGAATATATTACAAAATTCAAAAAATCATAATATGCTAACTTAATTCCTAAAATCTCTCTAACAACTTAATTAAGATAATTGCATAATATAATATAGGGATTACAATCAGGAATATAATTACGTAATTAAAAAATCATAATCTGCTAACTTAATTACGAAAATCTCTCTAACAACTTAATTAAGATAATTGCATAATATAATTGTATACGCTAACTAATTAAATCTGAACTTCCAACAAATATATAGAGCACTTTTAAGACCGGATGTTTAAAAAAGTCTGGTCTAAAAAGTCTAAAAAAATGAATTTTTTATTTTCCCGCTCCGAAAATTGAATTTCGCTCTCTTAGACTTTTAAGACCAGATGTTTAAAAAGTCCGGTCTAAAAAGTCTAAAAGATGAATTTTTTATTTTCCCGCTCCAAAAATTGAATTTCGCTCTCTAAATCTCTATAAAATAGACTTTTAAGACCAGAATTTAAAAAGTCCGGTCTAAAAAGTATACTTTTAAGACCGGATGTTTAAAAAGTCCGGCTTAAAAAGTCTAAAAGATAAATTTTTTATTTTCCCGCTCTGAAAAATGAATTTCTCTCTCTTAGACTTTTAAGACTGGATGTTTTAAAAGTCCAATCTAAAAAGTCTAAAAGATGAATTTTTTTATTTCCCCGCCTCAAAAATTGATTTTCGCTCTCTAAATCTCTAAAAAATAGACTTTTAAGACCGGATATTTAAAAAGGTCGGTCTAAAAAGTATACTTTTAAGACCGGATGTTTAAAAAGTCCGGTCTAAAATGTCTAAAAGATGAACTTTTTATTTTCCCGCTCCGAAAATTGAATTTCGCTCTCTAAGCTTCTCTAAAAGACTTTTAAGACCAGATATTTAACAAGTCCGGTCTAAAAAGTATACTTTTAAGACTGGATGTTTAAAAAGTCCGGTCTAAAAAGTCTAAAAAATGAATTTTTTATTTTCCCGCTTCAAAAATTGAATTTCGCTCTCCAAACCTCTCTTCGACATTTTAAATCTTACCTCACTCTTTTCAACTTATCTCATCTTATCTCAAGGACCTCACTCACAAATTTTTTAATGCTACGAAAATTGCTCTCGCCTTTTTTACTTTGAAGGTTTCTTGTTTTGGTTCTAGCTTCTCTACGTTTGCAATTTTTACTTTGTCTTCTTCGATATATTTTATTTTTGCTTTTATAACTTGGAAAATTTGCAAGCCAGAATTTATGAATTGAGGCCAATTCGGGATGCTGGATGGATTTATCTTTGGGATGCTTGCTGGAGGGTCTAGAATCACTGTAACGTTCCAAGTATGTCTTTGTTTAAGGTACACAATGTTTGTTTACTTCTCATTTATAGTAATTTGCATATTTATATATATGTAGGAAGAATTGGACCGTCTTGTTGCTAATTATCCCGGTCAGTTCAGAGTATACTATGTTGTGAATCAGGTTAGTTTCTCACTTGCTATATTATTTCAAAGAGAACTCAAGTTTTCATCCTTCATTGAATCAGGATAGTCTAACTTAAGTGATGAAATAATGTGATCTGTGCATCCTCCAAAAGGATGGGATGGTGGTGTTGGATTTGTATCAAAGGAGATTGTTCAAATTTATCCCTATTGTGCTGCTCACCCGAACAAATTTCCGGTTTCCAGGTTTTTTTTTTTAATAGAAAGGGACTTTTAAGACTGGATGTGTTTTCGCAACCGATTTTAAAAGTCCCTTTTTTTGTGATAAAATGAGACTTTTAAAACCGGATATTTTAAAAGTCCAGTCTTAAAAGTATTTTTTAAGACCGGTTGCGAATCCGATCTTAAAAGTAACAGACTTTTAAGACCACCTGGAATGAGACCGGTCGTTGATCTTGTCTTACGATGCCTTTTTTGTCCGATCTTAAAAGCCTTTTTTGTACCCGTGATTCCATTAGAAAATTTCCCCCTTCATCTTAATTTATCATCTACTAAATGGTGAATCTTGAAGTATTGATAAGGCTGCTACCATATGATCTAAAAACTACATGTTCATATATTGAAAACATCATTTTCGCTTATGGGGATAAGGTTATTTACACCTATCACTTTCTAAACTCCACCTAGTAAGAGTCTTGTACATTAAGTCGCCCTTGATTTATCATCTGCTATGCTAATGCTAAGTGAAATGACCCCCTATTGAATCAAAAGGAAGGATAAAGATTTCTTTTCACCAACAAAATTAAATTGAAAACACAGAAACCACACTATATATATCCAAATCAGAAATATGAAAATTGGACGTGAAATCTTCCATAAACTAATTAATAATGAGAGGCAAGAAATTATCTTATTACCATCTCTTACAAGCTCATCATAGACGCTGAAGTGGCTGACATGGACATCAAAATCAATAGTTTCATGGTAAGGATTCCTGTTGGTGAAACAGAAATGATGGAGGCCTTTATTTGTACTCACAAACTCAAACTTTTCACTTGTCTTGTCCTTAAGTTCATGAACCTTTTCACCTGAAGGTCCCACAACCTAATAAGATCCATCCATCAACATATGATTAGGTTAAAAAGTTGCACTCATCTTTTCACAATCTTTCTGAGGCAGAATAATAATCTTCAAAATCTATAATTATTCATACACAAACTTTAACCTGCTCCCTATAAATTATGAACTCTATAACTTACTTTAGATCATGTGTGGAGTACCAGTTCACAATCCAGTTCTAAATTAAAAAGGGTCAGCTTAAAATAAGTAAGTTTTCACAGCTCTATTCAGATATATCATTTATCATGAGTTCTCATTCTATAAATCTTTTGAAGACTAAAACTATTCCCATTCTAACTTTATTAGCTAGCTAGGTATATATGTATTTGTTTCCTAAAAATGCCCCCATTTATTTATTTGTATACTACCTTTTGTTCTTTATATAAAGGGTTTTAGTTTTCTCATGTTGCATAAAAAAACTAAACTTCCTACACACACATGAAATGGTGGGACCCACATGTACATATATTAATTCATATATGTACATGTGGGTCCCACCATTTCATGTGTGTGTGTGACATAAGATAATTTTTTTCCTACGACATGAGAAACATTAATCCTTTATGTTAGAAATTATGCCCTAGGGTTAATCATTATATAACTAAAACTAATTGTGATATCATATTTTATATTTGATTTATGAAAATAAATCAATTATATATCTAATTAGTTAGATATATATATCTTTTCTCATATTTAATTTATAAATATAAATTAAATCTGTAGGCTTTTAATTTTAGATTAAATAAATAGATTAGATTAGATCTATTAGATAGATTTAATTAATGCTATTTAAATCTAAAATTTGAGTTCAAAATTAGTTGAGATTAATCTTGAATATTATTATATCTCTGATTTAGTTTTAATTAAATATATCATATATCTGATTTAATTTAAATTGAGATACAATATCTCAGTTTTAATTATATATATATATATATATATATATATATATATATATATATATATATATCTTTTCTCAGATTTAATTTGTAAAGATAAATTAAATTTGTAGGCTTTTAATTTTAGATTAAATAAATAGATTAGATTAGATCTATCAAATAGATTTAATTAATGCTATTTAAATCTAAAATTCGAATTCAAGATTAATTTTGAATATTTTAATACGGCCCAATTAGGGTTTTAGAAACTCTATAAAAGGACATTGATCTAGTTGTATTAGAATAAGAGAGAATAGCTGCAAAAGAAAACCCTAGAAAAAAAGAAAGGGCATAAGACACAAAAGTAAGAAGCGCTAGCACGCCAATGTTCGTGTTGAAAAGCTGTTCGGTGTGGATACCGGTAGAGAAAGGCGATTTGAAGAGTCGACTTCTGCTGATCGAGAAGGTAGCCCACCAGTTCAAATACAACAAGATGCACACGAGCTTTAGAAAGGTACGAGTTCTAAAACTAATCCGATTTAAACATTGTTGATAGATCCTCTTATAATACCCTAATTTTCATAATATATGTAAATATTATATTTTGATAAATAACACTTATTAAAATAGGTGAATTTGTGGTCTCAAAACTAATGTAATAATTACCTTATTTCTTAAGGTAATTTCTCATGAAATTAGGAGGAATAAAGAGCTAAAAATCCCTAAGTGAATTTTTGGGTTATAAAATACCCTGAGAATATTATGATAAATCCTAAGAGGCAACTAAATATTTATTAAAAATTAGAAAGTATGTTGTCTCTAATTTAGGTAATTTATGAGATTATTTTCCTTGGGAAATAATGAGGCAAAATTAAATATCATTTTGGGGAACATAAATTGCCCCATGGTTTTTAATATTTTGCATAATGCATAAATTATCAATTTCAGTAAAATAGTTATGAGAAAATAATTAATCCTAATTAAGAAAATTGTCAACAATTAGTAAGTGATTAAATAAGTAATTAATTGTTTATTGTTTAAACATGAATAAAAGGGAATATCCAAAGTTAATTATATGAAACCCCTAATTTAATATTAATGAAAATGGAGGGTCAAGGTTGGCATAAAGAGTGTTGCTAATTAATTTAGCATAATTAAGAGGTATATTAAGTGAATTACAATTATTCTTAACAAAATAAGTTTACACTAATTGAGATTAGTTGCATAATTCTTCAAGATGATTAGAGACAAATTAAAAGTATCAAATGGGGGCTAATTATATTTGAAAATAATTAAGCCAAAGAGAATGAAATAATATCTCAAGTAATTAAGTTTAAATCTTCATGTAATTGAGTTAGCTAATGGCAAAATATAATTAAGGAGCATGTAAACACTTGATTAATATGATAATTAAGAATTGCTAATTAGTGTTGAAAAGTCAACAATGACACCTAAGCCTTGATTATGTCATCAAGATGACATCACAAGAGCATATGTGTATGTTGTGCATGTGTGTGTGTGTAGTGGAGGAAAGAGAAAAGATGAATCTAAGAAAAGGGGGGAGGTGGCATTTTTGTGAGAGGTGTAAGGTCAAGATTTAAGCTTCCTAGTTAAATTAAATCCAAGGGTTAGAATTGGATTAGAGTTGCAAGGAAGTTAATGCATGGTTGGCTATAAATAGGAGGCTTCATGCTTCATTTTTCTTCACACCAAATCACACTTCAAGAAAGGTGATTTCTAAGTAGGAGAGGGAGGAGGAATCTTGAAGCAAGAAGGAGAGTCTTCAAGAGGTAAGTTCTAGCATTTAAATTTCTAGTCTTTAGTTTTTATAAGTTCTTAGTATAAATGTTAGTTTAATCTAGAAAATTAGAGAATAAATTCCTATACTTGTTTTTAGGCCTCATTGCATTGAAAAATGCCTGAAGAGGTAAAAACATGATAGGAAATGATGTTTGGAAGTCCTTAGATTAAATTTGTAAGAGTTGCAGAATTTTCGGTTCTTAAGTCCTTGTCAGGCAGCGAAAAAGATGCTATAATTTTATGAAGCAAATGAAGTTATAAAATCATGAAATTTTCCAGAAATAAAGTAGACATGTAGGGCTTTCCAAATATATAAAATATGCAACATTTTGATCTCTGGTCAAGGAGATATGAATTTTTGAAGTTAAGCCATTTTTGCTGGAATAAAATCTGGGCAACGTTGAGAAAAGTTAAAACTGGTAATGACTCACTAATTCTGGGTGAAAATGAATATTTTTTTCTCAAAAATAGACATCCTAAGGGTTCCGGGGAATTTTACAAATCCTCATTTCGACTTTTGTAGAATTAGTTATGATGTTTCAAAGTTATCGAAAAATCTGCCCAGAAAACTCTGCACTACGTTTTTAAATAAATGTAAGGGCAAAGTTGTAAATAACAAATCCACCAAAGGTAGATGGGTAAATAGAGGTGGAAGTATATCTTAGGATATTATTCTAAGTGATATGGTGATATATTAGGATATCCGGGAGGTCCAGGGCCGGATCCAAAGGTTGGACGTTTGACAGTTACCCGGTGAAAGGTACGGACACGTACTGTAACTCTAACTCTTATGCTGCTTGTATGCTTTATATATGATGTGATGATTCATATAGTCGTGGACAAGACTGGGTCTTGGGTCATGCACGTTGATTAAGACTCCGTCTTAAGTCACTGTTTATACATTCAGCTATTATGTGAAAACGGGTTACAGTCTTGGTAATGCCGTATGGATATTTTCCTAGCGCTGAGGACACGCTCTGAGGCGTGGCACTGGTTTATGTGCAAACTATGTGGACCTTACATGGGCTGTGTGCTATGTAGAGGTATTGTTGTGATATGAACTATGACATGTGTTGTGTGCTATGTATAGTTATATGCTGAATTGTAAATGAATATCTATCATGCATACTGTTATATTTGAGCATAAGGTTAACTGTTACCTGAGGTCCAATGAGCATTGGACCTCAGTCTTAATGAATAGTTCAGGAAAGGCACCAGGATAGAGAAGGTACCGGTAGATGGAGCCGTGAGAAGGCATGGGTGGACGGAGCTGGAAGAGTCACCGATCAAAGCCAATGCCGGAAGAGCGTCTTCAGAGTATTCATTCTGGCATGATTTAACAAGGTTATCTCAAACGGTTTGGTGCCGAAGGCAGGGCTAGTCTATGTGGGTCAGTCAATAAGTCGCTGTGAACTCGGTGAGACTCCCATGATAGACACCTACCTGGCCAAACTGTCTGATTAACTTGTTAGTTATGATTAGTTTTGATGATGTCTTATGTACATATCTATGTTGAGTTTAATTAGTTTTCATACTCATACATATTTTTCTTAAGGTATTTGCCATCATCAAAAAGAGGGAGAATGTTAGTTATGATTAGTTTTGATGATGTCTTATATACATATCATTATCCAGAGTAAAAAGCTTGCATACTGCATTAATCTTCTACTTTGGTTAATTCTTATATATTAATGTAGATATGAAGTTTAAACAATGAAGAATGATCAAGAGAGAAGATTGAAGAAATGAGACTATCAATATGAAAGTCTCTATGATCAAATAGAAGTTGGAATAGCGCAATTCAGAATCAAAATAAGCAAGTTCAAAATTCAGCATGAATAGTACCGAGTTGATACAGTGTCCGATTTGCTACAGTATCAATGCTACAGTGGCTGAGTTGCTACAGTGAACGAGTGCTACAGTGCCATACTCTCCAAACATACTCAAGTATGATTTCTGCTACAGTACTCGATCCTCACTTCATTCTCGTTATTACTCGAGTAAGACACATAATACTCGAGTAATTCATGAGGTTCATCTACTCTGTTTCACGTCTCACCTGAGCAAGCTTTGGTAATTCGATGATATCTCTCAAACTAGAAATCGGTTTGAGGTGAAACCAATTTTAGATGAAACTAGACATCCAACACGTCATCTTGGAAAACTTTCAAGTCCAAAGAAGATCAGATGAGAGAGCTATGAATTTTTGAAATCACTCCATCTGTTACCGTCATATTGCTGGACAAGGTTCAGTAATTTGGGTGTATCTCATAAAATACATATCGTAATGAGCTGAAATCAGTGGCATATGAAACTAGACTAAAATACCTTTCCAAAAACATAAAGATCACAGAAAACAAAGATCAAATGAGAGAGATATGATTTTTGGAAGTTCAGTGTATGTTCAGAATTCTGGAGCTGGCCCTCAATCAAGTGAAATTATGATAACTCCAGTCATACCAGGAGCTACTGCAGTGAAACTCTTCCAGAGATGATTTAATCCCTTTGTTACTGCAGTCATCCATGAATTACTACAGTAATATGAAGTCAATAATAGATGATCCCATCTTTACTCAAGTCACCAAGTGAGTTACTGCAGTTCATCACTTACAGAGAAGAAACTGAAAATTCTCTTACTACAGTCATCACTCAGCCACTGCAGTAAGCGACAACTTAGAGAGCAAATATCTTCTTAATTATTGCAGTCATTCCAAGGCTACTGCAGTAGATCAGAGACAGAGAAGCAACTCATCAATGGTACTCGAGGATGTCACTTATATACTCGAGTAACATCGGGAATTAGCTACTGGAAATTGATGATACTCGAGTACAGTACAAGTAATACTCGAGTAGAAGCAAGACAGAAGCGATGTTGAATTACTCAGAAGAATAATACTCGAGTAACTCCAATCTCTACTCGAGTAATGTCGAAGATTGAATATCTGTGAAGTGTTTTCGCAAGGATACTTGAGTAGGCTAGTCGAGTATGATATATCAATTCACAGAAAATCATCTCTGCTTGAAGTTTTGATTAATTAACTCTTCTTCTACATCACTCATTCTTATCTATGATATTACCAATTATCTTCTTGAGTGAGTTGCAGATGATTAATTGATGTTTGAATTTTGATGAGCTTCCAAGCATACAAACTGATGGGGAAAAGAGCAGATGATTCTCATTTAGCTCTAGTCACGCAAAATGCTACTGGAATCATATCAAGACAAAGAGAAACTGTCATTCTTGCTACTGAAGTAATACTGAATATTCTTATAGTAAAGCATATCCAAAGAGCATACGAGCTTCACAAAATCAATTTTATCTTGAGGCATCTTGGAGTCATTGCAGTCAGATTGTCAGATGCTTATAGAAAGGAATTGAACATTAATCAGTCATACTGTAGCTACTGAAGTGAAAGTAGCTGATTTCATTTTTACTCAAATACACAAGGAATCTACGGCAGTCATGAGAAGACAGAATTCAAGGAAGCTTCGAAAAATAACGTACTTGAGCATGGGATAATTGGTAGTCAAGCATAAGTGATTCAATAAGGCGATTTTCACATCATACTCGAGCATCACAGTTTCCTTACTCAAGTATGGTTCATCAGCAGACATAAATCGCAGCACTCGTAAAAATGGAAATCATTGATTATGATTTCATTACTTCATATCATCACTTATTATTATTCCTAACATTGTTTAAACATGTTTCTGGTAAGTTTCAGATGATCAAATGGAGCTATGATTTAAAAACATTCAGATCCGTATGCTTAGCTGTAAAGTCGAATATGCACTACGGCGTGTTTGTGGGAAGTGGTCTGTGATTAAACAAATAGGACCATAATGGAAAGATCCACATTATCTTTCAAAATCTTCCAAAATATAAGATTGTCCGCCATTACTGAAACCAAGAGCAGTAATCAAGAATATTCTCAGTGGATCATCAACAACAAAATTCTGAAGTGGATTTCCAGCGACTTCACACGAAAGTGCTCTTCTAACAGTCAAAATTCAAAGTGCTCTTCCAACAGCTAGTTTCTGCAATCAGTCTGTTCTTCCGTGCCTATATGAAGCCCAGAACGAAAATCAAAAGAGATAGAGAACACAATTGAAAGAATAACACTCAAGATTCTGCTTTCTTCTATTTTATATCTGTAAAGTATCTTGTGATACATTTGAGCTTCAGTGTTTATCATTATCTACTCTTAAAGAGAGTTTGTTTCTGTTAATCGTTTGATTGTAAAAATCTCAAGTCGGGTGACTTGGAGATTGGTTGTACGATTACAACTAGTAAGGGGGAGTGAGTCCTAGTGAGAAAATCATCCTGAGTTACTGAGTGTGTAATTGTACTGTGTTTATCAGTGTACAACTTGTAAGGGGGAGTGTATCCTAGTGAGAGGATAACTTTCGAGTACAGAGTGTGTAACTGATTTGTGAGTGATAGTGGAAATCCCAGAGAGTCTGGGTACTGGACGTAGGTCAAGGAGTTAGACCAAACCAGTATAAATCTTGCTGTGTCTTGCTTTCCTCTTCTCTTCTCAGTTCATCCTTGTTTTAGCGTACACATTGCAGAAGAGAATTTTTTTTAAATCCCCAATTCACCCCCCTCTTGGTGATTTCCTCCACTCTTCATAACTGAGTTAGGTTCATTGCCCCAAGTCTAGCTGCGGCTTGGTTGAAGGTTGTATAGTTACCATGTAAGAATTGTAATTATACAAAGCTCTGTGATTGTATCACATAAATATTCCTTCGGGAAATTTTTAATATATCAGCTTATGTCAGGCATCAGCATATGTCTGGGCATTTTATATCAGATACTCATTGTCCAAATATTAGCGCACGCTATCCATTTCCGCATTACTTGAAACTGTAGCACCTCAAACTCCGTTGATTTTCCTAAAACTAAGTGTCGACCGACACGATTTTCGAACACGGAATTTGGGATGTTACACCTCTTCTTGGGATTCGTAATTTATTGTTTAAATTTTATTCCACTGCATGTACAAATCCCAACAGTGGTATCAGAGCCAGATCAATTGTGCGTTTAAATTGGGTTTCTCTACATGTATATGTGATATATATGTTTAAACTGAATCCTGTAAGCATGTAAATTGATTATTCGCTCAAGGTTTCTATGAATAGCTAGTTATTGCGACCATTTCTGAATTGTTCAGAACATGGATGATCACGTTGAATCATCGATCACGTTCGCACATAGGTCGTATTCTGAAACGTTCGGAATGAATGATTACGCTCGGATTTAAATCTAAGATAAATTAAATCTATAAGCTTATAATTCGAATTAAATAAATATATTAGATTAGATCTGTGGGACAGATTTAATTAATATATTATTTTAATTTTATATCTTATTATATTATATTATATTATATTATAAATTCAAAAATAATAATGATATTATTTATAGACAATAATATTATCATATATGGTATTTAATTTATTTGAGAAATTAAATAACTATAATATATTAAGATATTGTATCTCAAATTTGATTTTCGAATAAGGATATATTATTTCAGATTTAATCAAATTGAGATATAATATCTCAGAATTTAATTGAATAGAAAGATATTATATCTTAGATTTAATTTATCAAGATAAATTAAATCTATAATCTTATAAATCAAATGAAATAAATATATTATATTATATCTGTTGGACAAATTTGATTAATATATTATTTTAATTTTATATCATATTATATGATATTATAATATAATATAAATTCGAAAGTAATAATGATATTATTTATAGATAATAATATTATTATATATAGTATTTAATTTATTTGATAAATTAAATAACTATAATAAATTGAGATATTGTATCTCAAATTTGATTTTTGAATAAAGATATATTATCTCAAATTTAATTAAATTGAGATATAGTATCTCTATTTAATTGAATAGAAAGATATCATATCTTAGATTTAATTTATAAAGATAAATTAAATAACTATAATAAATTGGGATATTGTATCTCAAATTTGACTTTCGAATAAAGATATATTATCTCAAATTTAATTAAATTGAGATATAGTATCTTAATTTAATTGAATAGAAAGATATTATATCTTAGATTTAATTTATAAAGATAAATTAAATATGTAGGCTTATAATTCAAAATTAAATAAATATATTAGGTTAGATCTGTTGGACAAATTTAATTAATATATATTATTTTAATTCATATTCGAATTTTAAAATTAATTGGATTAATTTTGAATATTTTAATATGGCTCATTAGGGTTTTAGAAACTCTATAATAGATATTAATCTAGTTGTATTATAAAACAGATGAATGTTGTATTATAAAATGGATGAATTAGAAAGTCGTGACTAACTGTTTGTAGCGCGAAAATTGAAATCATAATATATTATATAATTATATAATATAATTTAAATTGGAGAATTTATTATATTATATGTATTATATAATATAATATGAATTAGAAAATTTTAATCATGAATTAAAATATGTTCTAATTTACCTTTCAATGTGTTGTTTGGGTATGGTGAACAACATGGTTCTAGATTTTATAATTGTTGTAAATTTAAATATGGCCTGCGAGCCATGTCTCTCTCTGAATATTCTTGATGTACATTCTCTTCTCATCTCACTCGCCTCGTATGTGAAACGAGGTTTCTCCTTATGTATTTTCTTTTATTATTCAGAGAAGTCCTCCCATTGGCTTGAGAGGATTTAAGGTTAGATGAGTTATGTTGTGTCACAGTTTTAATTTAGAATTTTAATTATGTTTTGATTAGATCACTCATAATTAATTTAGAGTTTTATGTTTTGATTAGATCACTCATAATTATTTTAGAGTTTTAATTATGATTTAATTAGATTACTTCTTATTAATTTAGAAATTATATGAGATACAATAGTGATTGCATTCATATAAGTTAAATTAATAGGATTAATTAAATTATATTAGATAATACCCTCTAAATAAAATCTTAAGTCATAATGCCATCAATAAATGAATATTTGTCAAAACCTAGATCACCTATTTGTATGTTCCACCAAAGTGGATGCATTTGAGTTATCTTGGTAAGACAAGAGTGAGTAATGGTGATACTCAACATTCATTATTGTCTTGACTTAATTGAGATTATCAAAACGGTTTTGGATCTCAAGGCATTAGATGGGATTAAACGCGCCGGTCATATGATGATTAAATCTCATAAAGATCTAAGAGTTACATGTGATGTAATTGGCAAAAGAGTTGCCTACCTAAATAACTTGATTTTAAGCGTCCTGCCAAAGCGGACTTAAATTTAAGCCAAATATGGATCTTAGCCCACTAATTATAATGAGGGTTCTTAATTCAATGGGAGGTTACTGCCTAAACTTTGCATATATTAGTTGTAGAATCATATCGTCCAGCAATATTGCCACACCATCAATGCGATCTGTCCTTAAGAAGGACAAACTCGATGAGACAAAATTTTTGGACTTGTTTGGGAACTTAAGCATTGATCCCAAACATGAAAGAAAGGAGCATCTCATCGATCAACCCATTCCTGACGAGCCAGTAGCTAAAGCTCCAAAAGCTCATAAAGATGCTTACACGAAGCATCTGGATGATTGTGGATGCAGGATGCCCGATGCCTGCCACTATGGTTCCAAACCTCGATGGAGATTTGGAACATGTGGAGGTCTTTGAGATGATTGTTCCTCTTAAAAAAGACAAGGGCAAAAGAAAGGGTAAAAGCTCAAGAAGGATAGAGGGGCTATCGCTTCAGGTATCTATGTCATAGATATTCACTTCTCTACATCCTCAACATGGGTATTAGATATTACATGTGGTTCTCGCATTTGTATAAATTTGCAGGATCTCAAGGACAGTAGAGAATTGAATGGTGTTTTTGAACGGAGGAATCGAACTCTATTAGATATGGTTCGATCTATGATGAGTCAAACAGATCTTCCGCCGTCCTCTTGGGGCTATGCTCTAGAAACAGCTGTGTTCACATTAAATCGTGTTCCATCAAAGGCAGTTGAAAAGACACTATATGAGATATGGACTGGGAAGAAACCTAGTTTGTCATTTCTTAAGATTTGGAGATGCGAGGTTTATGTTAAACAACAAACCTCTGATAAATTATCATCCAGATCCTCAAAATGCCTTTTTGTGGGTATCCTAAGGAAACTAAGGGATACTATGTCTACAATCCCACGGATCACAAAGTGTTTGTTATCCGCAATGGTATCATTTTGTGAAAGGAGTTTATCTCTAAAAGAACCAGTGGGAGTAAGGTGAACATCGAAGAAGTTCGAGAGCCATAAGACAATGTAGAACCACAAATGGAAAATGGAGAAGACTCACAACAAGTTGTTGAGCCTGTTTAAGTAACACAAGGCCCACGAAGATCCGATAGAACACGGCAACGGCCTCAGAGATATGAATTTCTGATTACCGGAAGTTGTGATATTTTGTTCATTGACAGAATGAGCCAACTACCTATCGAGAAGCCATAGTAGGACCTAACTCTGAAAGATGGCTTAATGTTATGAAGTCTAAAATGCAATCCATGTATGAAAATAAGGTATGGACCTTAGTTGATCCACCTGAAGGTGTAAAAACCATTGGGTGCAAGTGGGGTTTCAAAGAGAAAACTGACATGGATGGCAAAGTAAATGTCTTCAAGGCACGACTGGTTGTAAAAGGATTCACTCAAACTCATGGTGTGGACTATGATGAAACCTTTTCCCCAATTGCAATGGCCAAATCAATCAGAATCCTTCTTACCATTGCATCAAATTATGACTATGAGATATGGCAGATGGACGTCAAAACAGCCTTCCTTAGCGAAAAGTTGCTTGAGGATATGTACATGACACAACCTGAGGGTTTTGTGCGTCCAGAGGACTATGGTAAGTTTGTAAGCTTCAAAGATCCATTTATGGATTGAAGCAAGCATCTCGGAGCTGGAATCATCGTTTTGATGAAGTAGTCAAACAATTTGGATTCATTCAAAACATAGATGAACCTTGTGTTTACAAGGAGGTTAGTGGGAGCACAATTGTATTTCTGGTACTTTATGTTGATGACATCCTACTCATTGGGAATGATATTCCTACCTTGCAGAGTGTCAAGTCTTGGTTAGGAAAGTCCTTCTCAATAAAAGATTTAGGTAAAGCCACTTACATCCTAGGGATTATGATCTATAGAGATAGATCCAAGAGGCTGATAGCCCTAAGTCAGAGTACATATATAGACAAGATACTGCATAGGTTCAGTATGCAGGATTCTAAAAGGGGTAACGTACCTATGTCTCATAGTATTCATCTCAGTAAGGATCTGTGTCCTTGTACACAAGATCAAAGAGACCGCATGAGTAAGATTCCATATACCTCTGCCATTGGATCTATCATGTATGCCATGTTATGTACTCGACCAGATGTCTTATTTGCCTTAAGTATGACTAGCAGATATCAACAAGATCCCGGTGAGGGTCATTGGACTGCTGTCAAGAATATCCTGAAGTACTTAAGAAGGACTAAGAACTTATTCTTGGTATATGGTGGCTTGGAGGATGAGCTCTGTGTGACTGGTTACACATATGCCAGTTTCCAAACTGACCAAGATGATTTACGATCGCAGTCAGGATATGTATTCCTGTTAAATGGTGGTGCGGTAAGCTGGAGGAGCTCAAAGCAAAGCACTGTAGCAGATTCTACAACAGAAGCTGAGTATATAGCAGCATCAGATGTAGCTAAGGAAGCCGTTTGGATCAGAAAGTTCATTACTGAACTAGGGGTGGTTCCTACCATCTCAAATCCAATAGACCTATTTTGTGACAACAGCGGGGCTATTGTGCAGGCCAAGGAGCCTAGGTCACATCAAAGGACCAAGCATATACTCAGACGTTTTCATCTTATCAGAGAAATTAATGATAGAGGTGACATAAAAATATGCAAAGTACCAGGAGAAGACAATGTTGCTGATCCTCTTACTAAGCCCCTTACACAGATAATACATGAATGTCATGTGAGGATAATGGGAATTAGGGAAATTAAGGATTGTACCTAGTGCAAGTGGGAGTATTTTGTTGGAAAGGCTAATCATTGTACTTTAAACATTATTGTTATTTAAAGTATTCTCTTTTAGTTATCATTTTATTTGCATGTTTATATTGATAACTATATCCTTGGATATATCTTATAGATTATCCTAAAAGTCCCTGGTCGGTCATCTAAGCGGGAGCAAAGATGAGATAAGACCAGTATGACTTTGATGAGGTATGGAGATATGAATCAAAGTCATAGGCACTTGTAAGAGTACAAGGTGCTGGACCGACCCACTATGAGAAAGCTGCATGGATTTAGTCAGGAGCTTATCTCATGTATAACTCTGTCACAATGCCCTATGACCTGAGATCATCATGGATTCCTACATGATGAGTCACTGTTTTTTGACCTAGTCAAAAGTTACCTTTGACCGAGTGATGATAAAGGCTTGGATCGGAATCAATGGTTTACATGCGGAGGAATGTGAATGGTCAAGATGGAATTTGTCCCTCACATTTGTAGAGAGATAATACTGGGCCCCTCGATGAGTGAGTCTGAGAAACGTATGGCCATACTATGGTGGAAAGGAGTTTCCATTTCAATTATTAGACTACTCGAGAATCGAGAAAGTAATGGTCAAGAAAAGGAAGTTGACATTATCCATGCCTCATCCTTGACCAAATTATCGCATGACAAAAGGGACGTGACATGGTTATACGATAGGTTGTATCGTATCATCGATCCCCATATGAATTGGGTAGTTGTAATGTCTTGCTAGAGGCCGCTTGCAACTTGTGGGCAGGTACAGTATTGGCCTATTGCCAATCTCATGTGGGCCTGCAGGGTCGCACATAAGAATAGCCCAACACGAGCAATAGTGTCCAAATTCATTGAATCTTATATATGTCTAAGAATCAATGAATACGTTTTATTTAGAGAGGATAATATATAATGATTGCACCTAGTGCAAGTGGGAGTGTTAGAAATTATGCCCTAGGGCTAATCATTATATAACTAAAACTAATTGAGATATCATATTTTATATTTGATTTATGAAGATAAATCAATTATATATCTAATTAGTTAGATATATATCTTTTCTCATATTTAATTTATAAAGATAAATTAAATATGTAGGCTTTTAATTTTAGATTAAATAAATAGATTAGATTAGATCTATTAGATAGATTTAATTAATGCTATTTAAATCTACAATTTGAGTTCAAGATTAGTTGAGATTAATCTTGAATATTATTATATCTCTGATTTAGTTTTAATTAAATATATCATATATTTGATTTAATTTAAATTGAGATATAGTATCTTAGTTTTAATTATATATATATATATATATATATATATATATATATATATATATATATCTTTTCTCAGATTTAATTTGTAAAGATAAATTAAATCTGTAGGCTTTTAATTTTAGATTAGATTAGATCTATCAGATAGATTTAATTAATGCTATTTAAATCTAACATTCGAATTCAAGATAAATTGAGATTAATTTTGAATATTTTAATACTGCCCAATTAGGGTTTTAGAAACTCTATAAAAGGACATTAATCTAGTCGCATTAGAATAAGAGAGAATAGCCGCAAAAGAAAACCCTAGAGAAAAGAAAGGGCGTAAGACACAAAAGTAAGAAGGCGCTAGCACGCCAACGTTCGTGTTGAAAAGCTGTTCAGTGTGGATACCGGTAGAGGAAGGCGATTTGAAGAGTCGACTTCTGCTAATCGAGAAGGTAGCCCACCAATTCAAATACAACAAGATGCACACGAGCTTAGAAAGGTACGAGTTCTAAAACTAACCCGATTTAAACGCTGTTGATAGATCCTCTTCTTGAGATTCGTAATTTATTATTTAAATTTTATTCCGCTGCGTGTACGAATCCCAACACCTTATATAAAAGCTAGTTAACTTTTTTTTTAGAAAGATTTAAGTAATTTATTTAGCTTTCTTATTTCTAAAAAAATTCAACTGGCTCTTATATATTTAGGACTCAAAGGAGTATAATCAATTGGGATATTTTTTTTTATAAAAAAAATACTCATCTAATCCTTAATATAAAACTTAGTTAACTAATTTGATTAAATTAAAGAAGTTTGTTCGGTTAGTTAACATAGCGTGCATGGTTTTTCTAACACATCCTAATCATCTTTCATTTCCTCCCTCCCTCTCTTATTTGATTATTGTTGAGATGATGTCAATAGGCTAATTTGAGGAAAATTGATAAGTATGTTAAATAAGTTTTATATTTAAGACCAATATTAACTCCCCAATTAGATCTTACATTAATGACTGGAGGAGTATAAGTTGTTGGAAGACAAATTGCAAAAAAGAGTAAGGCATTACATTTAGGACAAAAAATTATTATCTTACAAGTTTCCAAATAATATTTAAATTATTTTTTCATGTATGTTCATACTTAATAAGAGTAATTTGAGATATTAATTATTAATGTGACATTAAAGTCTAGTGTAGTTGTTAAGAGTAATATTAGAAATGACTTAAATTTTAGGACAATCTTAATGTTTTTTATTAGTTTATGAGAATTAGCAGTTAGTGACATACAAAAAAGATAATGATAAGAGGGAGTAGCTCCAACATCAAGAATATTTATTCTATTTTCCCAACTGACATATCTAACTGCCTCTTTTATTAAATGCTCAAACCATCTTAATTGGAGAATGATTTCACATTAAAACAATTCATGAACCAGAAAATTAACATAAACTAAAAGATTTGTAAGAAATTACACAATTCTTAAAAAAATCATATGAAAATGCTTGCATGGTTACAATAATGAAGACGTGTTTGAGATTATATGCATGAGAATAGGATATAGTAGTTAATTACCACAAAGTCAACACCTTCTGCAGTGTATTGCCAAGAACCATCAACCTTAATGACAACAAAAGAAACATGAACTGTGTCCCTCACATTCTGAATATCATGAGAGAACCACTCTTCTTTGTCTATCACAAATCTTATTCCCTCCACTGCTTCCATTCTCCACAATAAGTTGATGCTTAAAACACCAACAATGCCTTCCGAACATCATAATTAGCTACACCTAATGAATGGATATATAATAATATGTTTGAATTCCCATTCTCTTTTTCAGTTTCTCAAGAAACCATTATTCATATTGGAGAAAGAAAAACATAATTGCCAACAAATGTTGATTCAATCGGTAAAGAGTTGGTTTGTAGCCCACAAAATCGTAAGTTCAAATCTCATTAAAAGTGTACCTTGACCCTAATAAGTCTTGGATCCAACTCACCTTAGCTTTTATTTATAATAAAATAATTTCCCAGAAGAAGGATGGTGGGTATGTGTGTATCTGCATGCATGCAATAAAAGATAAGGTACAAATTTATCATCATCAACTGCACAGAAGCATATGAAATTTGGGGCTTCAAATAAGTTCGGTTTTAATTTTTCAAGATCTTTCTCAACGACAACTACATGAATATGATATACAAGAATCGAATAAAAAAAATGTTACCTTTTTTTTTAATTAAAATTTTGTTTCTTCTGGAAACTTGTCTCCCACATAACTCGAGGTTAAATAGAAAGAACTTGACTATTTTGTTCTCTGCGATGTGAAGATTCACAATTTTCCTTAACTGTTATTACATCTCTATTTTAAAATTTACATTTTGGGATTGGTGGTTTTTATTATGAAAATTTTAGAAGTGATTCTTAACTTTTTAATTTTTAAGTTTCCTTTGCTCAAAATTAAGAAAAATATAATTTAAATAAAATATATTTACAAATATTATGTACCTATTTTAGGAAATGATACTACCTCTAATCCTTAATATAAAATCTATGTTATAGTTTAATTTGAACTCAAAAGTGAACTTTAATTAATATAAATTCAAATATGTACAGTTGACTAACTCAATGATATTAACGATTAAATAAATAACTTAATTATAACACATAATATACTCTCTCTAAAATACTTATTTACATAACTAAAATCATTTCATAAATTAGAAAAATTAATTTAAGAAAATAATAAAACTAAATAATTTAAAATAATTTATTTACTATCCTTATATTTAGATTAACTTTTAGAAAATAACTTTTATAATTTATGAGATAAGTATATAAATTTTTTTTTATCTCAACTTAAAAAAAGACTTTAAAACCATGGGCCAATCCCGTCAAAATTAGCTCTGGGCAAAACAAAAAAATACTCATAAAAATTAGCCCGGAACTAGGCGTTTACTGATACTTACATAAGTATATTTTTCCTCCTCCAAGCTTGAAATCCCTTTATCTCTTCATTCTCTTCAGCTGCTCGACTTAACGCGTGGTCGCCTCTCCTCCTTCCACTGCCGCCTGCTCCTTCGTAGTCTATCATTCCCGTCATTTCTCCCGCAGTCTTGTTTGTTCTCATATTGTTTCCGTCGTGTCTAAGTTCCTTCTCTCCAGCTTTGATTTGCATTTTGCAGATTCATTCCTTCATTGAGGTGAGTGTGGAAAGTTAGTTCTTTCAGCTCTGATCGATTCTTATCTTCTTCATTCTTGTTATTGTGCTTATTTTTCTGTTCTAAGCTTTTTTTTTCTTTCAATTGAGTTAAGTTCATTGCTCTGCTTGAGGCTTCAACTTATTTTTCGAATTCCAATTCTGTAGCTAGCATTGTATTATATAATAGGGAAAAAAATTCATAATTTCTGTTAGTGAGTGAAGGTTGGAGCTTTTCAATGAGAAGCTCCAGTATGACAAGGGATAGAAGCGCTAATATAAATAGCTATCAATAACTAGACTAATGTTTGTTTGCTTGGGTTTGATTTCAGTGGTTATTGAGGCCTATGGTACAAATTACCGGTGCAATTTGTTGAATTTAGTTACTGATCAAAAGCAATCAACCTTTGCTAATCAAGTGGGACATGGTACAAATGTGGATAATTCATGTATCTATCTGTATGTCTAAATGCTTGTGCACTCTCATTTGTTAGTAATGGGCAGTGTTATAAGTTCAGAATACAAAAGGTTGTCTATGAATTAAGATTTTTGATTGGGGCATAAGCTTCTCTTGCTACTCATTACTCTACTTCTTTGATTGGATTTTTTTTAAACTGTTAGTATTATTTACTATCCATTAGTGATTGGCTTTATATGCAATTAGTTAAGTTCTGTCTTAAGTGGTCTAGCATTAATTGGATGCATGTTGACTTGGTTTGTTTGATGGAATTAGCATTTCAAAACAATTTAGTCCTGTGCCAGTAGTTGGAATTGCATCAAAAAGCTATGGCACTATTGACGTGTTTTTCTCTAAAAGAAAGATAAGATACAGTATGAGTTCAGAAAAGGAAATAATGCATGAAGAAATAATAAGTCAATTAAGTACTAATAAAAGAAGCCCCATTATGATGGGGATGACTCCTAAGGCTTTCCTAATTTATATAGATTTATCATATTTTAAAGAGGTAAAAGATTTTAAAAAGCATATTAAAATGAGTGAGATAACATGTTAAAATTGTAAAACCCAGCTGAACCCAAGAGGGGGTTGAATTGGGTAAAAATTTAGAACCTTTGAAAATCTTTTCTCAATTTGATGAAATCAGTTTGTATGACAATAAAGAGTTATAAAGTTATAAACAGTCATTCAAACATGTATGCTGGAAATAAAGGAGATTAAGGAAGAGAATTGCAAACTGAGATTTATACTGGTTCGGTTCAATTCTTGATCTACGTCCAGTCCTCAAGCTCCACTTGAGATTTTCAATCCACTATCTTCTTGTTTATCCAAGCACAAGAGAAGCCTCTTACAAATCCACAAGTTTATCCAAGCACTTGTGAAGCCAAATCTCTCACTAAGATCCTCCCCCTTACAAACCGTAAAGATACATTCAATTTCCCACTCAAGATTACCCAACCTTGAGTATCTTTTAGAAAATATGATTTACAATGATTCTTCTCTCAAAGAAGTGAATGATAATCACTGAAGTGCATTACAAATCATTTCACTCTCTATATGATAAGCAAAGTAAGCATTGAAAAACAGAGTGTGTCTTCAAAATTTTGGCATTTTGACAGCATAATCTCTTGTCATCCTCATTGTGCATTTTGAATGTTGCTTTATTTATAGATGAGGATGATCTGAACTTTGAAGAATATGACCGTTGTAAATAGAGACGTTGAGAATATAGTTGTTGGAAATATAGCCGTTAGAACCTCGTTTTTTGAACCAGCTATGACATCAGCATCTTCTTCATTTTTGATCTTCAGTTTAAGATCCTTTAATCATTTGAAATATGTACACAAATGATATAAATGATGTTAAAAAGTATTATAAATCATTTGGGTAATCATCTGGATGTTCTTGATCATAAACGTGATTTTTGACACGTTGATTTTTCTAAAGCGAAAGTGTAAACTCGAGTATTGACTTGGAAACTCGAGTATTGAGGCTGTCGTGCTACTCTAGATTCCTCTTTGTCTGATCAAAACTCGAGTTTTGATTTACATACTCGAGTTTGGAAGATCCTCTGATGTTCATTGCTCTCTGTCTGAGCTAAACTCGAGTATTCAGTTGTAAACTCGAGTTTTCAAGTTGTTCTTGACTTTGATTGCTCTCTGACTTGATATAGGTCCATATTTGGCAAACCAATTATCCCCATTTAGCTCTTTGAGTCTTCTTTCCAATGCAAAAAGAATCAACTCCAAACTCGTTGTAATTTGTCTGTTATGATCCAATGAATAAAGTCTTGTTCTTGACTAGTGTTTTTGTAACGTTCTGAATTGTCAGTCAACTTTCAAAGATCATATCTCCCTGGTTTGAACTTCATTTTAGCTAGTTCAAGTCTTGATGGAAAGCCTTATTAGTCTACTTTCATATACCACCGATTTCAGCTCATTCCGATATGTAGATTGTGAGTTATACTCAAAACATTGAAGCTTGGTCTGATGTGTGGCGTGGATTTCTGATCCAACTTTTGAAATTCATAGCTCTCTCATCTGAACTTCTTTGAGCATGAAACTTCGTCAAAATGACACATTGGATATCTAGTTTCATACAAATTTGGTTTCACCTCAATCTAATCTCTGGTTTAGGAGATATCGTCAAATTACCAGAGTTTGCCTAAGCTGAACGTGAAACAGAGGTAAACAGAGTTGTTGTTTAATGCTGAAAACTTGAGTTTTCATTTGGAAACTTGAGTTTTCCTGGTCCAGAGACACCCGAGATGCTGAAAACACTACAAACTTGAGTCATTAAGTTTCAAACTCGAGTTTTGACTTGGAAACTCAAGTTTTGACTCCCAAACTCTAGTTTTCTCGCTTTCCAGAGGCAAATTACTACAGTAACGTAGGAAACTCGAGTTTTGACCATCAAACTCGAGTTTTCTCATCCAGAACTTGATTCTTTCTGATTTTAACTTTGAATTGACCCACTTCAACTTCCATTTGATTGTGAAGACTTCTAGTATCAATCTAAGATTTTGAATATTGATTTTCTCATTCTATTTGGCAAGATCTTCTCTTTTTTTCTTCTCTTCACTTGGTCATTCTCCACAACTCTATTCTTTCTTTCTTCTCTTCTCTTGAACATTCTCCACATTTATGTTTGAGATGATATTGATATTGATATTCTCATTGTATTCATCAACTTCTTCCATCTTCCATCATCTCCCATCTTGATCATTCTTCGTCATGGACTCATTATTTTCTACAAGTTCTTCAATATTTCCTCTTCTTCTTGAACTTAACATTTTCTTCAATTTCTTCTCTTTGAAATCTCTTATCTCCTTCTTGTTCTATAATTCATCTTTTTCCTTTCTTTTCTTATCTTGATCATGTGGCTCTTCTTTGATTCAGTTTCTTTCTCTCATTCAATACTTTTTTATTGATCTTCTTCTTGATCATTCTTCATAGATGAACTTCACATCTTTGTTTCTACATTAAATTTAAGAATTAGTCAATCATGAAGATAAACATAATATACAAGTTTTTTGCTCTTTCTAATGGCATCTATAATCATCAAAACTAATCATATCTAACAAAACTTAATAAAATCATTCTTTAAAATGCATATAAAAATATTTTATCATATATTAGTGAGGTAATAGGTTTTTGAGGTTCAAAAATTAGGAAATAATAATTCTGATAGAAATATTATAAAACAAGAAGAAATCTAAATACAGTGGTAAGTGTATATATTTCACATTTAAAATAGCTCCCCTCCCCTCATGAACCAAACAAGAATAATTAAAATACCTCTCCTTCAACAAACCAAAGTCCATAACCTGCCCTACCCTCCTTTGAACCAAGCCAAGACTTACTGTGACACAATTTCTCTTCTATAGACTCGGTTGCCTCTTCTGCCTACACTTCTTGCTACTTAGCTTTTCTTTCTCTCTCATGCATCAGTTTTCATTGGGGATGTTTCAAGACTTCCTCTCTTTGCATCAAAATTTGGAAACCTATTTCTCTATAGAGCTACTTTAAGCTATGCTAAAAGCTTGATTTGCGGATTTTCTAAGTTCAGCTTTTTAGCCCCCAGTTTTCTAAGAGTCTATGAAATGGTAATTCTTTGCTTATGCTATTCAGTTTGGAGGTTTATTTTTCATGTAACTTTTGAGTAGATGGTTATGCCTATTATCATTTTCGTACTTGAATTTCTTTAAGTGTGTTGATGATCCAATATTCCAATTTGAAAGGTGATTATTGGGAAAATCATGTAGTTGAAACTTCATTTGATTCCTGTAAATAATCTGAAAAATCTTTGTATCTGTGTTGTTTTAAAAGCAATTTCTTTTACTCCAAGGAAACATGTATACTTGTGGCTAACAGTGATAAGATTCAAAATGTACATAGTAGCATGCTGATATGTGTTAGCTGCAAACATTCATATGTATATTGAATTGTATGTAGTTTTCCAATGAAGTTAATTAGCTTATCATAATATGAGAGGAGACTTCTTGTTTTTATGTTGCTCAAGTTAATTTATGTAATTAGAGAGAAAGAGAGAAGAGAATATGAATAATTCGTGTATTTTCATAATCAGAGTATGCATTTTTATACAAGAATGAGGAGCCTTCACATTAATTGGCTCATAATGATAATTGACCTGATCACAATCCCCAATTATTCTCTATATTTACAATCCCTGATTTTTAGAAATTAATTCCTGATTTTTTCCTAACACTCCCCTTTAAGTCAGAGCATAGATGTCAATCAAGCCCAACTTGTCACAAAGATAGTTAACATGAGTCCTGTTTAAAGATTTAGTTAGAAGATTGCCCAATTGGTTACTAGATTGCACATGTCTTGTAGAAATAAAGTTTTCCCTGATCTCATCGCGTACAAAGTGATTTTTGATCTCAATGTGTTTTGTACATTAATGAAACACAAAGTTGAAGGTTATGTATAGAGCAGCTTTATTATCACACTACAGTTTCATGGACAACGACGTGGCAAGACCAACCTCCTTTATTAATTTGTGATTCCACACAATTTCTTGCATCGACTGGGGTATGGCTCTGTACTCATCTTTCGCACTAGACTGAGAAACCACATCCTACTTCTTGCACCTCTAGGACACTAAATTTCCACCTACAAACATGCAATATCTTGTGGTGGATCTTCTTGTAGCCTTTCCCCGAATGATCTACATCATAAAAGCATTCAATCTCTATGTGGCCATGATTTGTATAAAGTATATCGTGATCAAGTGAACCCTTCAAGTAATATGACTTATTTTAAAGCTTCCCACTGAGCAACAGTCAGTGCTGACATGAATTGGCTAAGCACTCTAATTGGAGTGATTACATCAGGGTGAGTCATCGTGAGATAGTTCAATTTCCCGACCAGTCTAAGGTATCTCCTAGGATACGCAAACATTTTGATCTTCTCACATGCTTAGGTAGCTCATCAAACAGTACTCTATCATCAATGTCCCAAAAAGGATTAGGAATTATGGGAAAGCTATTTGGTGCTGTGCCAAGTTTTCAAGTTTCTTGTAGCAGATCAAGAACACATTTCCCATGTGTCAAAAGGATGCTTTTCTTGGTTCTCATAACCTTGATTCCAAGAAAGTACTTTAATAGACCTAAATCCTTCGTTTGGAAATGAGAATTAAGAAAGGCCTTGAGTGATGAGATTCCCGAGGTATTGCTACCTATAATAACAATGTCATTAACATATACCATTAAGAGAATCATGCTTGCATTCATCCGCTGATAAAATAGAATGCTCACACTTACTTTGATTCAAACCAAATTTCTTAACCATAGAGTAATGAAGAGGCAAATAGAGGATAATTTTGCCACAAGGAAGAAGGTTTTTGAATAGTTAATGCTGTTGGTCTGAGCATATCCCTTAGCAACCAGTCGAGCTTTCAAATGTTCCAAGGTGCCTTCAAGTTTTGTTTTAATAGTAAACACCCACTTACTCCCAATAACCTTCTTTCTAGGAGGTAAATCAATGAGAATCCAAGTACTTGCCTTATCAAGGACCATCATTTTTTCTTCTATCACAGCACTCCAACCGAATCCACATTCTATACTCATCCAAAAGATGAGCATGTAGTGCTCATCCTCAAATAAAAGGGCTTGTATTTTTTTTAGACCCATCTGTCAGATACAAGGCACAAAGCCCGTCAGTTAATAATTAGTAGTTATTATGTCTACTCTCTTGTACAGAATTTTTGGCACAAAAAAAAAAACTGTTTTATTAAGCATTATGAAACAATAAACATTTCAATTCATTTTCGATTTGATAATTGATTGATGTAACTCAAGGGCCTAGGGAAAAAAAGCGATTATCTTGGTTTTTGTTTATTTCTGTTTCATTAAAATAATTAATAATATTTATGAAATAATAAATACGTAACAAGTCAAATAATAGTAAACGATAAATTTTTATATAAAAAATATATATTTAGTTTCTTATTTATTAGTTAGGATGTACAATTTTTTTTTTTGAAAAAACAACTTATTTACAATTTTTAATGTCTTTAATTAACCTACTTTAAATTAATCATGGCTTATACAGGCGTGTCGGCTTGAGTTCATATGAGTTGGACCATGTTGGCATATTTTAAGCACTCTATTTGTATCTCAGGCCAATTTTTAGAACGTTTGCATCAAAAAAAAAAAAAAATACATGTCTATAACTCTGTTAATTTTTTTATTATAAAAAAATTTAGGTGATTTGGGTGGACTCTCCAAGGACTAGGGCTGCCTTGATTTCTCCACCAATAAGAATTTTATATTGAGAAGATTCAAACCTACAACCCTATTATTATCAGTAAACTATTTTGCCGTCAACTTTTGTTATCTTGTCAGTTTTTAATATTTGAGTTTTATAATTAAAAATGAAGTACACATATTTAAAATAATGAAAGCTTAGATGACTTTTTTTATTTACAAGAGGTTATGAAAATGACGCTGTCGCTGTCCACTATTTATGAACAGTAAACTTTATTATAGATTATTACGTCTTGCATTGAATATTGATTGATAATTTATATCAAAAAAAAAATATTGATTGATAATTATCATTTCAAATTAATGTTGATTATGTACTAAATTTATTTATTTATTTTCAAAATGTGTTCATAATAATGGTTTATTTTGATTTCAAAAATAATTTTAAGATAGCTTGTTCTGTTGTCAGAACACAAATGTTCAATCTCAATAGATTGATGATTATTTATGTCGGATCAATATAACTTCCAAGGAGTTTAAGGATTAAACACTGAAGAAGAGATAGAACATTAAGTGATATCTATGGAGGAGATATCATAGAACTTTTGAGGATCATTGTGACAAAAAAATGGCAATAGCCAAAGGAGTGGAGTGTGTGCACAATAGAACTGTATTTAAAATAGATGAATTGAAACTGTGTACTTTGTGGGCAATCTCCTATTTATAGAGATTACCTAGGGTTTCTGCCCACTCCCGTGTCTGTTAGTAACGCGCCCCTTTGTTCAAATAATGTCTGCTCCACTACCTATACTATGACGATAATAGGCATGATTATAGGAGGATTGATCTTTTACTTGATTAGGGGGATTTTGTTAAAAAGCCTTCTTATTGAGCCTATCTTCATAAAGCCCATTTCGCCAGTCCATAACATAGCCAAATTTATTTAGAAGAAATTATTTCCAACTGAAAATTAGTCGAGCAACAAATTGATGTGAGGGAAATGTTTCAAAAGGGATAAGAAGGTTTTGTAAATTACAATTGTAATTTGAGAGGTGTAGGGGTAGCGGTGACCCAAAGAGGTGTAGCTCGTGTCGTGCAGAAGACCACATAGTTGCAAACAGAGCCAATAGGAACAAAAACGTTTGCAATGCTTGTGGAGATTGTTTGTTAAAATGTCAACCTTGATCAACTTAATAGTTGTAGCATTTTTATGCTATTTCATGGGTATTTTTGCATGATTTTCTTGAGTGACATGTTTACTAAACAATTAATGTTAGTTGAGTTAACAGCTTGATATTTTTGCGCCATTTTAAAAATTCTATGTATAATAATTAAGTAAAGATTATGGCGTCAAGTGCACATTTGCAAAAAATTTATTGATAGATTTGCACCTCAACTTAAAGCAATGTCGAGTTCCACGCCCGAAAGGTTCAATTATAACAACCACATGCAATTTTTGCACTATATTAATAATAATTTTCTTTTACTTGTAACTGAACTTCCGACATTTGTAATAGAGCTTCCAGGATTTATAATTAGTTAGATATGTTGCTCATGGAACTTTTGAAATTTGTAATTGAGCTTCCCAATGTATAGCTAAAATTTCAAACATACAACTTGTTGGAATCCGTACACACAGCGGAATTAAAAATTTTACGAATCTTGAAGAGAATCGCTCAACCACGTTTAAATCAAGGTTCATTATATGAAACCATACCTTTCAAAAGTTCGTGAACGTCTATTCGATTTGAATTGGTGGGCTACCTTCTCGATCAGCAGAAGTCGACTTTTCGAATCGCCTTCCTCTACCGGTATCCACACGAATAACCTCAAACACAGACAGCCGCGTGCTAGTGCCTTCAGTATTCTCGCCTCTCTCATTTTTTTTTCCTCTAGGGTTTCTTGTGGTTTTTTAATATGCTTGACAAAAGTCCCATGGGGTTATTTTTTTAAAACCCAATAGGCGTATTTTATATTCAAAATTAATCCTCATTAATTTTGAAATTCGAATTTTTGAATCTAGATTAAAAAATATATTAATTAAATCTATCTAATAGATCTAATCTAATCTATTTATTTAATTTGAATTAAGAGCCTTCTGATTTAATTTATCTCTATAAATTAAATCTAAGAAAATATATATATATATATATATATATATATATATATATATATATATATCTATTTAATTAAAACTGAGATACTATATCTCAATTTAAATTAAACAAGATACATGATATATTTAATTTGAAAATTAAATCAGAGATACAATATCTCTATTTAATTAAATATATAATTGATTTATCTCCATAAATCAAATATGAGATACGATATCTCAAATAGTTTTAGTTATATAATGTTTAGCCCCTAGGGCATAATTTCCAACAAACTCCCATTTGCATTAGGTGCAATCATTATATATATATCCTCCCTAGATCAAACATTGTATTCGTTGATTCTTATGCATATCTAAGATTCAATGAATCTGGACACAATTGCTCATGTTGGGCTATTCTTGTGTGCGACCCTGCAAACCTACATGAGATTGGCAACGGGCCAATACTATATCAGCCTACAAGCCGCAAGCGGCCTTTAGCAAGACATTGCGACTACCCAATTCATATGGGATCGATGACATGATATAACCTATCGTACAACTATGTCACATCCGTTTTGTCACGGGATAATTTGGTCAAGGATGAGACATGGATAATGTCAACTTCCTTTTCTTAACCATTAGTTTCTCGATTATTGAAACAACCACCTTTTAATTAACTAAATTAATATTTATAATGACCGGAATTATCACATAATGATCAGAGTTAAACTAATACTAAAATTTTTCGCGGAATTTAAAATTTTCAAAAGATGCCAAAATATGCATGAAAAGCCCTAGAGTATGACAATATACATTTATCCATATCATACATCAAAAGACAGAAATCATACTTTGAAATAATACACTACACTTCTGTCTGCTTCCCTGAAGTACCTGGACATGACTAGTCACCTGAGAAAAATTTTGTAACCATCAGTCCAGCTTATTACGAATATCAATAAATGCTAATGAGGTGCCAAGTAGAATAAAACAATTCAAACAAAAATAAAACTGATCCATTTCAAAATAAACAATTCATCTACATCCTCTTTATTCATTATTACATCATAATTAAGTATCATAATGGGTGTCACAATTCTGTTCATATTCAATACCCAAATATCTCCCATCAATCCATCTGAAGCGCCTTATTTTCTCTGAATAGACCCATGGGCTAAGTTACATCCAAGTTACTGGTTACTTCAAAACCTCACTAGTCAAGTGATAAGAACCGGCCAAAATCCTCAGAGCACTTGCCCTAAACCATGGGTCTTTTCCTCACTTTACCTTAGTGAGGCGTCGTAAGCCCATCACTCTGGTGGGCAAGTCCCATCACTCTAGTGGGTAAATCCAATCGCTCTGGTGGGATAATAATAAGCCAACCATTATGCACTAATGGAGGCATCACCACGTGGTGGAAATCACTTTTCCATTTTCTCCGAAATCTTCCCATCCCAACATTAACGACAGCCACAGAAAAATGACAGAAAAATGAGGAGAATAATGACAGCCAAGAAGACAACCGAAACACACACACAGACCCTTCAAATCACACCCACAGAGCGATGTACATGCAGGGAAAGAAAAGCAATGAACCGATGAGAGCAAAGATAACAGAAAAACACGATGGTAAAAGAATCACCGTGGCGCTGTATCTTCCTCTGTTTCGATGGTAAAGAACAGGGAAAAGAAATGGTCTCTCTCTCTCCTTCTCTCTATTGGTTCTCACTGAAGCTCTCCACTTTCGAACTCTCTCACTCTCTATTTTCTATTCTGGTTTCGGCTTGTGGTGAGGCGAGGGAGAATGAAAAGAAATGAAGGCAGTCACATATATATATATAGAAGGAGGGAGGAAAGGTTGATCGGTGGGTAAGGACCAGAGGGTCTTCGGCTCTGGGCTCGAGGTCTGATGAATGCATGGTGTTTGCGTCTGGCTCTGCTGAACTTGCGTGATTATCGATGAAGGCAGATTTGCTTTCCTGGTGCCTTTGTAATTATCGCTGATAAGGAGGGTTAAGGGTTCAGGCTGCTTCTTTTCTTTTTGTCGTTAGTGCACTAGAGTAAAATGGGTTGAGTTTGCCTTTATTTGCTTCAGCTGGTTTTCTTTTGCATAATGGGCTCAATGGCTTGTATTGTTATTTATGGGCCAAGAGAGTGTAATGATGAGTGAGGCCAGATAAATGAATATGGAAGATTGAATATATGTACGGGTTGCATGTCGGGCTTTCAAGAAGTATGATATTGGGCCGAAAAAGACAAAAGGGATTTAATGGGTCTTGGTTATTTTTTGTATATAAATATATGAGTATCTTCTTGCAATTATTCTCTTTGGTTGTATGTACTCGGAGATAAATTTATAGTTTTTAATTATTTATTTATTTTATTTATTTTTTTTAATAATTAAATTATGTAATTATAAAAACCAAAATGAAAGAAAGTCATTACTATTTAATTTCCCTTATAATATTTAAGTTTAAGTTCCCAAATTTTTGGGATGTTACATTTCTCCCCACTTAAATAGAATTTTGCCCCCAAAATTCCTAACAAACATTGAAGAAATTAATCCATGTCTCAAGCTTCCATTCAAATCAACAAAGTAGAACAATACTGCTAAAATAATCTAACATGAAGCACACTAAACCAAATGTCACTATGTCACACAATTTCCATCATTGACAATCATAAATACACTAAGTCAATCAAGACAAACACAACTTCTTACTTAAGCAAATAGATTCGGAAAGTCTCGACGCATCCTTTCCTCGGTTTCCCAAGTTGCGTCTCCAGGTGTCATACGCTTCCAAAAGACTTTCACAAGACAAATGGTTTTCTTCCTTAATTGCTTATCCTAGACATCTAAGATTCTCTCTGGTTCTGCTATATAAGTCAAGTTCTCTCTCAACTCAACTTCCTCGAGGGTAATGATATGAGATGTGTCGGTATGGTACTTCTTTAATTGTGACACGTGGAATACATCATGCACTCTAGATAAATGAGGAGGCAAAGCGATCTGGTAGGCAACAGGACCGATTCGCTCCAAAATCTCATATGGTCCTATAACTGTGGAGTCAATTTCTTCGCCTTAATAGACCTCCCTATCCCTGTCATGGGCAATACTTTTAGGAAGACATGATCTCCCACACCAAAGTCTAACGATCTCCTCTGTCGATCTGCACAACTCTTCTGCCGACTTTGTGCTGTTAACAATTTTTGACATATCGTCTCGATTTTCTGTGAGGTTTGATCTACCAAGTCTAGCCCGATAATAGTTCTCTCACTCAACTCAGTCCAACACAACGGCGATCTGCATTTACGGCCATACAAAGCTTCAAAAGGCGCCATTTGAATATTGGTGTGGTAACTGTTATTGTACGCAAACTCTACTAACGGCAGGTGCTCATCCCAGCTTCCTGAAAACTCGATGGCACAAGCTCTCAACATGTCTTCAAGTGTTTGATTAGTCCTCTCTGTTTGACTGTCCGTTTGAGGATGGTAGGCCATGCTGTATCTCAGTTTCGTACCCATAGCTGCTTGTAGCAACTTCCAAAAGTTTGAAGTGAACCTTGGATCCCGATCTGATATGATGCTCTTTGGTACCCCGTGTATACGAACAATCTCCTTAACATACAACTTTGCCAATTTCTCTAGAGAATAGTCCGCTCGGATTGGCAGGAAGTACGCTGACTTGGTCAATCGGTCTACGATTAACCAAATAGCATTGTAACTGGCTCGGATGGGCGGTAAACCCGTGATAAAATCCATGAAAATATTATCCCATTTCCATGTAGGAATATCCAGGCTTTGAAGTAATCCTGGCGGATTCTGGTGTTCAATTTTGACCTTCTGGCACCTTAAGCGCTTCAAGACAAAATCAGTCACATCTCTCTTCATCTTCGGCCACCAATACTCTCGCTTTAGATCATTATACATTTTGGTGATTCCTGGATGTTATTAGTTCTCTATGTGTTTTGATGATAACTGACAATTGTAAACTTGGTATGAAGCTTGTCTTTGGTAAGTTGAAAAACTCACTATCAAAGGCAAACTCGAGTTTTAGACTTGACAGAAAGTTGCTCATTTTTGCAAAGTAAGCCAAACTCCAGTTTTCTTAGGCAAACTCGAGTTTGCGGAGACACAGAGAGCAATCAAAGTTTTTCACAACAAGCTAAACTCCAGTTAGCTCTGACAAACTTGAAGTCTGGGAGATACAGAGAGCACTAAAAATTTTGAACAAGACAAACTCGAGTCTAGACCATGAAACTCGAGTTTAGACCAAACAGAAAGAATTCAGAAACTTCAGTATTTTCATAAGTCTTGTAAACTCCGGCCTTTGTTTCCAAACTCCAGTTTACACCTGACCAAGAAGAATTTCAAAGTTTCAGTTCTTGCTGAAACTCGAGTTTACATCTGTAAACTCGAGTCTGAGTCATACAGAAAGACCACCAATATGTTTGTTTTTGGAAACTCCAGTTTGTGCTTCTAAACTCTAGTTTGGAAGTTCTTGAACTTAGGCTTATCCTCTTGACATAGCCCCAAACTCGAGTTAGTCATTAATTGACTCGAGTTTAGCTACATGTCCAAAGTTCCATTCCAAGACCAGAGCCCGACAGTCTTCTCTGTAAGAACCAAACTCGAGTCTAATATTTATAAACTCCAGTTTAGGTCGTTGCTCAACATTCATGCTTTCTGGATGAACCCCAAACTCAAGTTTAGGACTACAAACTCGAGTTTGCATCGGTGATTTTGAAAAACCAGATGGTGTTGATCTGCGAAATCTTTATGGGTTAATCTGAAAATGTTTTATCATATAATTCTATTGTTTCTAACATCTTTGATGAAGTTTTGAGTAATTTTCAGATAAGATCAAGATGGAATCAGATCTGGAATAAGTGCATTAAATGAAGAACCAAAAACAGGGCTGATCCTTCTCCTCTATCCCAATGGTTCAGCACAGACCGTTATGGATCAATTAAATCACTCTCCAACGATCAAATGAAGGTTATGGAACGACTGAATACTTGGAAGATTATCTATATCAACATATTCCAAGATTCCAACTGAGAATTGAAAGAACAGAAGAAAATATGCAACTGTCATTTTCCAGATTTGCAGCTGAACGTTAGAGAAGAAATTGCAACAGCTAGTTCCTCTAGTTAGCCTATAAAAGGCTATGAAGACTTAAAGCAAGACACACACAACGAAGCTACATTTGATTATATTTGCTATTTGAGTCTGTATTGTGATTTTGATTTGATCCTCAGTATTTATCATTATTTACTCTTTTGAGAGTCTTGATTTTTTGAAATCAATAGTTGTTGGTGTAAACTCAAGGTTGTGGAAACCTGTGAGTTGGGTAGCTTAATTACAAAGTGTAAGGGGGAGCAAGTCCTAGGTGAATAGGATTGCTTGTAGTTTACATTGTTGTAATTAAAGCTTGTTGAAATAATGGAAATACCTAGAAGATATCTGGGGACTGGACGTAAGTTAAGGTTAAGACCGAACCAGTATAAATTCTGTGTGTCCAGCTTTTCTTCCCTTACTCTCTCGTTATTTACTTTTCAAGTTTTGGAAAAAGAGTTCAAAAGAATTTTTGAAATCCCCAATTCACCCCCCCTCTTGGTGATTTCTTCCATTTTCACTGGATGCATGGCATACTTGCTCCGATGAGCTTCTTCTAAAATGGTCTTCTTGATTTCATCATTTTGAGGTACACAAATCCTTTTCTTGTACCGCAAGATATCTGCATCCCCAATATCATAATCTGGAACTTCTTCATGCTCTAGGGTTTCAAGAATCTTGCCTAACTGGTCGTCTTCCATCTGAGCATCTCTCAGGTCCTGGTAGAATCCGTATTCACCAAGGACTGCATTCAAAGTCACCTTTTCATGGTTTGGAACTATGTGGATATCTCTGAGTTCATCTAACCAACTCTGCTCCTCTAGTCTCATGCAAAACAATGTTGGTTCTCTATGTGTTTTGATGATAATAGAACATTGTAAACTTGTTGCTAAGGTTTAAACATGTTTAGAGATCGTTAAAATTGATTTAATTCTCATAATACATGTTAAACTTGAGTTTGGATGTGATAGACTCGAGTTTGTGTTCAACAGAAAGGATAATAAACGTTTTGGAGTTGAGCAGACTCGAGCCTAACATAATAGACTTGAGCCTGTGCGTGACAGAGAGCATATTTCATGTTTTTACCTCGAGCAAACTCGAGCCTAACATAACAGACTCGAGCCTGCTCGTGACAGAAACAAACTTAACACTTTATAACTAAGGCAGACTCGATCCTATTATGTTAAACTTGAGCCTAAGCCTTACAGAGAGCATGTAAAATTTCTCAAGTCTTTAAACTCAAGCCTATTATGTTTAACTCGAGCCTATGTCTTACAGAAAGCTCTTCAAATCGTTTTCTTCATGAATAGACTCGAGCCTAAGATTCTAAACTCGAGCCTATCCCTTCCAGAGAGCTAATAAAGATTTTCACAATCATAGGCTCAAGCATAAACTCATAGACTCGAGCATGTTTCAGTTTCAAAAGCATTTGCACAGCGTTTTAGTGAAACAGACTCGAGCCTGTCACTAATAGACTCGAGCCTAAGTCAGGAAGAGAGCTATCTAAGTGACAGAGCCCGAGCAGACTCGAGCCTGTCACTAATAGACTTGAGCCTAAGTCAGGCAGAGAGCTATCCAAGTGACAGGGCCCAAGCAGACTCGAGCCTAAGTTTTTAGACTCGAGCCTGTGCCTTTGAACTTAAGCTTCAGCACGTTGCAAACAGTTCCAGACTCGAGCCTATCACTAATAGACTCGAGCCTATGCGCTACCCCAAAATATTTTCAAAGATTAAACACGTTATACAAAGGGGAGACTCGAGCCTATCAAGATTATGCTTGAGTGTTGATGAACAGACTCGAGCCTATCAGTCATAAACTCGAGCCTAACATATCTCTGTTTTTAAATGTCGCGCTTTTCACTTCTCAGATTCAATCTTATACATTGTTTTTCACTTAAATGGAATTACGAATCATTATATATATGTTTAATATGTTTGTTCATGAGTTTCAGATTCCATTAACACATTTCAAGGTACAGATTCACGCTCTCGCTGAAAACACTCCAAAGTAAATAAAATATTCAGAAATTCAGCTTTACAGCTAAGAAGTCCACTAAACTGCCAATTGAACCTTATCTTCAGACGAAGAGAATATACAGACACTATGGCAGACAGTCAGATGTGGGCAAGCAATGGAGAGGAGCCTAATGTCTAAATCTAAACTTGCTTCCAACGTTCACTTTCCTGCAGAAGCTCCAACGGTCATCAAACTTCAGCTCTATATATATAGATAGCTTCAGCAACTAAAAAAAAAAGTGAACCCAGTGAACGAAATAGCAAGAGACTCTAAGCTTTCATCTTGTATTCATTTCATTAGTCTTATTCATTCACATTGAGCTTCAGTGATTATTTTATCTTACTCTTAGAGAGAGTCCTTGTGAAATTCGAATTAATCTTGTTATGTAAACTCAAGGTAGTAGGACCTTGAGTGTGGGATCATATTACAACTTGTAAGGGGGAGTGAGTCCTATTGAGAAAGGATCATCCTAAGTTACAGAGTGTGTAATTGATCAAAGAGATAGTGAGAAATCCCAGAGAGTCTGGGGACTGGACGTAGGTCAAGAGTTAAGACCGAACCAGTATAAATCTTCTGTGTCAAGCTTTCTCTTCCCTTCTCTGTTTGATTCGCATCTAGCCAGTTTTTCAAAAGCAAACGAAAAAGTTTTTGAAATCCCCACTTCACCCCCCTCTTGGTGATTTCCTTCCTCTACAAACAAGTGTGCGGAATTCCGACTCAAAGCATCTGCAACCACATTAGCCTTGCCGGGATGATACTTCTGCTCGAAATTGTAATCTTTCAGAAATTCCATCCACGTCATTGTTGGAGATTTAGTTCTTTCTGATCCACCAAGTATTTCAAGCTTTTATGATCGCTGAATACTTCGAACTGGGCCTAATACAGGTAGTGCCTCCAGATTTTCAGGGCAAATACCACAGCCGCTAACTCTAGATCGTGAGTAGGATAATTTCCCTCGTGAGGTCGCAACTGTCCTGAAGCGTAGGCTATCACTTTGTTGTCTTGCATCAGAACGCACCCTAAACCTTTTAAAGACGCGTCAGTGTACAGAACATACAGATGGGTAGGGTCGAGCAATGTGAGTACTGGAGTGGTAGTTAGTTTGATCTTTAACTCCTGAAAAGCTGCTTCACATTGGTCAGTCCAGAGGAACAGTCGATTCTTTCTGGCCAACTTAGTCAATGGCATCGCGATCTAAGAGAATCCTTTGATGAATCTCCTGTAATAGCCTACTAATCCCACAAAACTCCTCACTTCTATTATGGACTTCGGGGGTTCCCACTGCAACACTGCTTCCACTTTACTTGGATCAATTGCCACTCCTGCTCCGGATACCACGTGACTTAGGAACTTCACCTCATTGAGCCAAAATTCGCATTTGGACAACTTGGCATACAATTGATGATCTCTTAGCACTCGCAGTGCAATATGCAGGTGATCTCTATGCTCTACCTCGTTCTTGGAGTATATCATATGTCATCGATGAACACCACTATAAACTGATCTAAATACGGCCGAAAAATCCTATTCATATAGTCCATGAAGAAAGTTGGAGCGTTAGTCAACCCGAAGGGCATTACTAGGAACTCGTAGTGCCCATATCTTGATCGGAATGCAGTTTTGGAAACGTCTTCAGCTCGGACTCTCAACTGGTGATATCCAGAACACAAGTCAATCTTGGAGAACACTGACGATCCGACTAGCTGATCTAACAAATCATCGATCTTGGGTAACGGATATTTGTTCTTTACTGTCACCTTGTTCAATTGCCGGTAGTCAATGCATAGCCTCAAACTACCATCTTTCTTCTTCATGAAAAGCACTGGAGATCCCCATGGGGATACATCGGATTGTAAAAATCCCTTCTCGAGCAACTCTTCTATCTGCTTCTTGAGTTCAACCAGGTCTGCTGGAGCCATTCGATACGGAGCCTTCGAAATCGGAGTTGAGCCGGGTACCAACTCAATTGAGAATTCGACTTCTCTTTCTGGAGGTAGTCCGACTATCTCCTCAGGAAACACTTTAGGGTACTCTTTTACTACATCGATATGGTCGATCCCGACTTCTTCTTTCATACTAGCGGAAAAGAAAACTACATAGGCTTGACATCCCTTTCGAATACACTTGTCCACATGAGCAGTCAACAGTAACATAGGAGGCGCAAGAGTTTCAATGGACGCGGCATTCATGGCATAGGCTGCCACCTTTTTCTTGTAGTGAAGGACGACGTCATTATTCGCTAGCCAGTCCATGTCGAGGATAACATCGATGCCTTACAACGGCAAGCAGACTAAATCGATGATGGAATCTCGGTTTTCAAAACGGAGAGTAATGCCTACACAAGCATGTACCATTATCACTATAACACCAGCAGGGGTAGAGACTCTCATATCGTAAGGCAGCATAGAAATCGACAAATAATACTTTTTAGCCCAATCAAATGATACGAAAGAATGGGTAGCACCCGAGTCAAACAAGGCAATGATATCATGTCCTTGAAGAGAAATGATACCTCTGATGACATTTGGAGATGATGCAGCTGCCTCCTAAGTCATGGCGTACACTCTTCCCGGAATAGTGGAACAATTGTTCTGGTTGTTCTGTTGTTGTGGCAGCTCGGGGCAATTTTGTGCAATGTATCTGAATCTCTGGCACTTGTAGCACTGCCAACACTGACCACCATGAGTCTTTCCACATTTTGGGCACGGACCGTTTATACTGGGAGCAGACATCGCCGGCTCACGACGAGGTTGTTAACTTCCGCTAAAGTGACTCTTTTGACCCTGTCTGTTCTAGAAATGACTCGATTGCGATCCACTCCTTTGACCTTGACTCTTCTTGAAAGTTCCGGTGCTTCAAGAATTGAACCCGTATGGTTTGGTAGGTCAACTCATGGATTTACCCTGGTTATCTTGGGGTTTGGCCTTGTCAATCTCACACTTCATGCGTGCAGCTATCCTTAGGTTGGTGCAGGTATCTTCAAAACTCTTTGCAGGGTACATAGAGACAAAAGGCTTAAGTTCTGGCCTTGCCTTAGTGATCAGCTGGCGCGATTTCCATTCTGGGTCGTCTTGCTATGAAAGTGGAAATAAACTCATCCTCGTGCATGCCACCTTGGCGAAGGCCATAGAAAGTGGTCTCCTTCTCTTGTCTCAGCGCCGGAGGAAAGTAGTAATCGAAAAACTTCATTTTGAATTCTACCCAGGTGGTTCTTGAGTCATCCACACCACCAGTGCTTTGCCACCATCTCTTAGCACGATCCCTCAACAGTATGATGGCTACCCTCGTCTTCTGGTACTCGTTGCAGACTACGGCTTGAAAGATAGTTTCTAGGCCCTCAATCCAAACCTCAGCTTTCAGCAGATTCAAGTCCCCGTGAAATTTGTCAGGATTATGGCGATGAACATCTTTCCACACTCTGCTTATTGCTAAGTCCTCAGAATTGGGTTCGGATAATCCTTCATTCTCAGTTGTATTCGCCGTCTTGTCACGATGAGTTGACTTACTTTGCTCCGGTCTCTGTGATTCCGACATGCTAGGCTCAGTCTTGTCCTGATCCTTTGACTTGGAATTGTTTCCTTCCTCTCTAAGCTTCTTCTGAAAGTCCTCAATGTGTCTTTGAAGTAGTTCAACAGGGCCTCGTCCCCTGGAGATATTAGTGTTTCATTAGCATTCGGGGGTTGGTTGCCAGCGGTCTCCACAGGATAAGACCCACCATATCCAATGAGAATTAAAACAATATACTAACTACTAGCAAGGAAGATATGTATGAACATTGTATATCGCCACTAGATCTAGTACATGCATGACTGCTATCAGAATCATATGCTCTGATACCAAATTGAAACAACCACCTTTTAATTAACTAAATTAATATTTATAATGACTGGAATTATCACATAATGATCAGAGTTAAACTAATACTAAAATTTTTCGAGAAGTATACATGAAAAGCCCTAGAGTGTGGCAATATACATTAATCCATATCATACATCAAAAGACAGAAATCATACTTTGAAATAATACACTACACTTCTGTCTGCTTCCCTAAAGTACCTAGACCTGACTGGTCACCTGGGAAAAATTTTGTAACCATCAGTCCAGCTTATTACGAATATCAATAAGTACTAATGAGGTGCCAAGTGAAATAAAACAATTCAAACAAAAATAAAACCGATCCATTTCAAAATAAACAATTCATCTACATCCTCTTTATTCATTATTACATTATAATTAAGTATCATAATGGGTGTCACAATTCTGTTCATATTCAATACCCAAGTATCTCCCATCAATCCATCCGAACCGCCTTATTTCCTCCGAATAGACCCATAGGCTAAGTTACACCCAAGTTAATGGTTACTCCAAAAGCTCACTAGTCAAGTGATGAGGACCGGCCAAAATCCTCAGAGTACTTGCCCCAGACCATGAGTCTTTTCCCCACTTTACCCTAGTGAGGCATCGTAAGCCCATCACTCTAGTGGGCAAGTCCCATCACTCTGGTGGGTAAGTCCCATCACTCTGGTGGGATAATAATAAGCCAACCATCGTGCACTAATGGAGTCATCACCACGTGGTGGAAATCACTTTTCCATTTTCTTCGAAATCTTCCCATCCCAACATTATAATAATTCAATAGGGGAATTTCCAAATATTCACAATTTTTATGTCATCACATCTCAGTTCTCATAATTATCATCATATTTCAATGCATATAATTTCACTAATAAAATTTCACATGGCACACTTTATTTAAACATGCTTAATCATTTCAGAAAATACTCATAGGCAGCATATTAATAACATAATAAGTGGAAAGTGGTTACCTCTCGCCATAGCTAACTACTTTCATACTGCTCTCAAACCAAGGCTTATCACCCTCTACAGATGAATCTATTACAACCAATATACTAACAATTAATAACCCTTAAAATTTTCACAAATACAAAATTAACAATTATAATTTCATGACATTAAAATATACCAATAATAATCCCTTCATTATTTATTTCCATTCCCACTAATAGAATAATCTTTATTATTCATTCCTATTTTAATAATAATTTCATTATTTATTATTCATTTATATTAGTTAATAATTTCCTTTATTCCATAATCCCTTTTCTAAATATTATCTTTTTATTTATCTTCTTTATTTTGTGAAAGATATTATAGGTGAGATAATATAGGAATTAATTAATCTAGATCCTATTATTTAGGAGCATTTTAAATCAATTCCTATCTCTTAGAAAATATCCTCTAATATATTGATTTATTTCATTATTGCTACCTTCCTATTATTTAGGAACAAGTTGGATGATATTCTTATCTTTTTAATTTCATGATTATTAATATTTATTTACTTTAATAACAATAATAATAATAATAATCATGTGTGCAAAAAAAGCTTTTAAGACCGGACAAAAGAGGCATCCGTAGACCGGACTCGCGGCCGATCTTGTTCCAGCCGGTATTAAAAGTATATCTTTAAGAGCAGACTTCAACCGGTCTTAAATAAACTATTTTAAGACCGGACATTTAAAAACACCAGGTCTTAAAAGTGATACTAAATTCAACCGAAATATTTTTTTTGTCGGTTTTAAAACTCAATTTTTAAGACCGGACAAAAATAATTATATGTGGTCTTAAAAGACTCACGTTCAAGACTGGTTGATTAATACGTCCGGTCTTAAAGATTAACTTTTAAGACCGGGCATATTAAAACCAACGGTCTTGTAAAACCAACTTTTAGTACCGCATATCAAATATGTCGCCTGACCTTTAAGACCGTGTATTTAAGTAAATTTGAGTACATCCGGTCTTAAAAGTTGAACTTTTAAGACCGACGTTTTTGTTTTATCGGTCTAAAGTTTCCTGCATTTTTTCCCCATTCTGTTCTTACTGATCATCTATATACACAAATCCATACCAGCCAATCCAGCACATAAAACGGTATATTTTAAGCTAAAAACTATGAACAATATAATTGTGGATAAATTGAATGATCTGTACACAAATCCATCAAGCCAATCCAACACAGAAAAGGCTACACTTTAATCTACAAGCTATGAACAATATAATTATGAATAAATTGAATTGGGAAAAAGCAAATCGTAGCTAGAATACAAATATTATTGACCATGAGTTACAAATACAAATACAATAAGTTGTTGCAATAAGTTATACCACGTACACTTAAATCAACATACATGCCCAGTTTTCACCATGCCTTCATCCGATTCCCACCCAACAACTCCTTGATCATTCTACCATGTACAACTCCCTTAACAGGATCCTGATAAGTTTTGTGGAGTTCTAGTATGATCTCTTCTCTGTGTGACTGAGCAGAAACAATAATCAACACTTAAATATTAAAAATCTAGAGATAATAAAATCCGTTACTGATTAAGTTGGTTGTTACATATCAGAGAAAATTTACCTTAACATTGATATTTGAGTTGCAAATTTTCAAGATATTGATTCTGTAGCTTTACAGCTTCCCTCGGCTGAGAGCATTGGATCGGATCCAGCTGCCACAAACATAAAACAAGAACAAACTTCGTAGAGTCAGTGACATCGGTTAAAAACATAGAAGGAATATAACACAGTTAAAACCTTAAATTTACCTTAACATTTATAAAGGGATATCCTCCCATATCCCTTCTTGATGATCATTTCTTATGCCGGGTTCATTATCCGCTTCATCTTCTTCGTTCATGTCCGGTAGACCCCTTGAAAAAGGAGTACTGTCAGGAAGACCATAATTTGCATGACTTTCCTCATCAATATCGATGACTCTTTTACCTTGAGAGCTATAGACCACATTTTATTTGCTTCATCGATAATATAAAAAACTTGTTTCGCCTGATCTGCCATAATAAAAGGTTCATCTCCAAAACTTGTACTATTGAGATCGACTAACGTAAATTCGAGCCGATCGATATGAACACCACTGTTGACATTAACCCACTTGCATTTGAAAATGGGAAATCTAATGAAGACATAGTCCACCTCCCAAATCTCTTCAATAACCCCATAATATGGCATGACTGCCAATTTAGGCCGCTTGTCTTTCGAACTTGAGAAGTGCATAGATTCAACCTCTAACATTACACCACTATTCTGGACGGTGCTCTTCTAATCTAGTGACTTCGTGTAAATTGTGTACCCGTTGATCACATACGAATTCCAACTTATGACATCAACCTCAGGACCATGTGCTAACCATTTGATTGTCTCTGAAACAGATTTCTCTCCCTCGACCTTTTGTTTGAACCAGTCCGCAAATGTTCTGTTATGCTCCCTAATCAACCTTTGTTTAGTCATTCGGGGATTTTCTTTCCTCACAGCTTCTTTATGGGTAGCTATGTTGGCCTGAACTTCATCAACGTTATTCAGGATGTATAAGTGGACTTGTGACAATTCATCAGGATCCACTCTATTTACTAAGGCCCCCTGTCTACCCCCTTCAACATGCTGACGTTTTGGAAGCCCGATATGTCTTACTTTGGCTAAATAATCTTGACAAAATTCCATGGCCTCTTCAGATACATACTTCTAAACAATTGATGCTTATGGCCGGTATGCATTCTTCACGTACTCCTTTAGGAATTTCATAGATCTTTCAATTGGGTACATCCACCGTAAATGGACAGGGCCGGACAACTTGATCTCCCTCACTAGATGAACAATTAAATGAACCATAATGTCAAAAAATGAAGGAACAAAAAGCCTCTCAAGGTGGCACAAGATAAGATATCCTTCATTCTCTAATTCATCCAATTGTTCAACCTCGAACACTTTACTGCAAACAGCATTGAAGAACAAACAAAGCCTAGTCAAAATGTGTCGAAGATCATACTCGGCTATGCCTCAAATAGCTACTGGGAGTAGCTGTTGCATCAAGACATGACAATCATGAGACTTTTGGCCTACCAATTTCAAGTCCTTCATCGATACAAGCCTCTTAAAATTTGAAGAATACCCCGACGAAACTTTTGTGTCATGCAAACACTCACAAAAACTACGTTTCTCATCCTTAGACAAAGTATGAGAAGCCGAGGGACAATAAGTTCTGTTACCGTATAGCCTTGGATGTAAGTCTTCCCGTATTCCCATTTCTTGCAAATCCAATCTTGCCTTCACACCATCCTTTGTGCTACCTTATATGTTGAGAAGCGTGCCAACAATACTATCACATACGTTCTTCTCCACATGCATGACATCAATATAATGTCTCACATCAAGGTTGCGCCAATATGGAAGATAGAAGAATACTGATCTTTTTTTCCATATATTTGTTTCCTTTCTACCCTTTGCAATCTTACCGAAGACGACACCTATATTTTTCACCTTTGCATACTCTTGCTCCCCAATCAATGCCACCAGAGCATCTTCATGCTCTTGGCCACCAAGAAAGGCTTTCTTCAATCGACGATATGGGTGGCCCCGTCTAAGAAATCTTCTATGTCCAAGATAAACCGTCTTTCTTCCATGTTGAAGTTGATGGTAGCGTCTGCCTTCTTCACAAATCAGACATGCCTTATGGCCTTTTATACTATACCCTGACAAGTTCCCATATGCTGGGAAGTCGTTTATGGTACAAAATATCATGGCTCTCATTTTGAAGACCACCTTCTTGAAAGAGTCAAAAACATCGATACCTTCTTCCCACAACTCCTTCAAGTCTTCGATCAAGGGCTGAAGGTAAACATCAATGTCGTTTCTGGGTTATTTTGGTCCCAAAATCAACATGGACAGCATGATGTACTTTCGTTTCATGCATAACATAGGAGATAAGTTGTAAATAACCAGGAGTACAGGTCAGGAACTATGTATGCTGCTAAGGCTTCCATATGGATTCATGCTTGATAATTGAATATTTTACACACTTATTTTGTATCTTTTGGGTAATAAATTTAGGATTGTTAGCTAATAAATAATGGGCTTTAATGATTATTTGGGCTTTGGGCTTTTATTTGAATTTAATTCATTTTCATGATAAAATTCCAGATTTAATATGCTTCACTGTTTTAACCATAACTTTTGAACCAGACATCCGATTTGCCTCATTTTTGTCTCATATTTCAGATGATTCAAAGGGTTACAAATGTTATGAAGACTCGAAAGGCAAATTTGGTCAAGATGATGGTCAAACATGGAGCCGAAGTCAGAGACGTTTTTCTGGATTTTTGGGCCCGAATATTGTATTTAAAAACCCATTTACCATTTATTTCGTTTTGGGCCATTGTGCAGCCCTAGCCCATTTCCATTTTAGGTTAAGTTTAAGTTAGGAGCAGACACAAACAGATTTCTCATTACGTTTTTGGATTATTTTGGATTGAAGACATAAGTTTCATTTTCTCTGCAATGTTCTTCGTGTTCTTCGAGTTCTTCATTTGTTCTTCGTTTTTCCCAGTCATGTTCGGCTAAATTACTCCGATTAACCCAATGTTGATGATTCCATGATTCGTCCAGAGAGCTTGCACTTATTTGGTAACTTTACTCGTTTCTGTTTTCATCTCATCGGATTCGATTTCTGGAAATAGTTCGAATATTAGATTTAATATTTGGTTTGGTTCATCCCAAGGACTGAGTTCGAACTGGGTTTGAGTGTTGCTGTGTGATAGCATAGTGAGACGCCATTGTTCGGACAGATTCTAGGCGATTGTCTAGTAGAGGGATTCTCTGGACGGATGCAGAGATTTCGGTTCGTCCAGAACCAAATGCGAGTTCGTTTTTAATTTTGCTCAATGATGGAAGTTTCTAGAATCTGAAATGTTGGGTTGATCGATTTTGTTCTGTCTCTGCTTACTTCGTTTTATTTCTGTTCATTTCATTTTGCTTCTGTTTATTTCGTTTTAAATTTGTTTGAACCGAAAACCCCAAAATTTTACTGTTCTGTTTCACTGTTGCGAATTAAACCTACTGTGAATTCATTGGGAAACGATCCAGGTTACACTATATTGCAAATCTTTTGTTAACTTGGTTGTTTCGGGAGAGATCACGATAAATTTCTGTCAATGCCATCCGTGCTAAGGGCAAGCCTAAGGTTCCTAGGTTCTTGGCCGAAACAACTCGTACAGCTTTGTCTTTAGATGTTGAGCCAAGGGACCACAAAGTTGTTGTCGAGAGTGGAACACGAAGCAACACACAAACACTGGAGACAGAACCAGAGTAATCACTTTCAGCTAGACGATAGAAGTTCATACAGGGAAATTTAATTTTTCCGCGCGAGTGGCGCGAGAGAGACATTTATTATTTGGGATATTATTAAGACCGGTCAATAAAAATGAATACGATCCTAAAGATATATTTAAATTATATTGAACTTTTTAAGACCGAAGTTTTATAAAATTGCGGTCCTAAAAATAATTTCATTTAAATTTATATTGAAAATTTTAAGACCGGAGTTTTATAATACTTCGGTCTTATCATTTAATTTTGGACCACATGATTTATAAAACTGCGGTCTTAAAAGTCAAATACTTTCTAATATTAAAAAGAAAAATTGCTGCAGCAATTGAATGAAAATAAAGAACACTAGAGAATGGAGAATAAAATATAATCTTCGTTCTTATTAATTTTTGCATCACTATGACAACATGCAAGTACAAAAGGAAATAAGAACAACAAACTAAAAATTAACAAAAAAAAGATTATAATGCGATTAAAAATCCTAGTCCTTGGTATCATCTAATGTCTTGGAGATGGAGGCTTCACCAGCAGCAATTTCGCGCCGGATATCAGCACATTCCTGTAATATGCGCCTCAGTCTCGCATCATAATCATCAACCAAGGGAGCGTTGGGACCAAGAGGTTGGGGAGCGGGAACCTCTTCGTGGTCTGAAGGCTGGAGGGGGCCGTCAACCTCTTCATCATCCAAAATAACAATGGGTCCAACGACCCGTGACTTCTCCGTCGAAATGAACGACGCACTGGAAAATAACCCATAAGAGATCTGGTGTAGGCACGAGCTTCAGGAGTACTCCTGCAAGGGGTTGTCTACTTGTATCTAACCATTGTTTGAGCAGTTGGGGAATGATGGGCAGAGAGCTACGTAGTGTGGAGTTACGAGGTAATGAGGACTTAAGTTAAGAAGGACAAAGAGGAAGCGTGTAGAGGACAATAAAAGTATAACTTAAGTTACGAGGTAATGGTCATAAAAGTCTATTATTTATTTATTTCATTAAAATACCTTTAAGACTGATCATTTATCTTATAACCAGTCCTAAAAGTCTATTGATAATTTTCCATTCAATTAACTTTAAGACCGATCATTTATATTATAACCGGTCCTAAAAGTCTATTAATTTTTTTCTTTAAAAAATAAATTTACGAACGAATCTCTTACAATATGCGGTATTAAAAGTTGTGAGAGACGTACACCAGAGACACTCTGTTCAAATGAATGATTCAGAGTCTCTTCGGCTTCTAGATAAACTTCCCAACTAGGCGTCTCCTCGTATTCTGATGAACTATGCGTCTCCTCGGTAATGGTTCTCGTGTTTCATATTCTTCAGGATAGCTTCTCTATTTAAAACCGTTGTTACTTTACGTTCTTCACATTCTTCTCAATCACTTCTACAACCTCCATAATGGCTGCTCCACCACCACCACCCCCAACAATCCTCCTCCACCCCAACAGCCACCTCCGTACCCTCCTCCACTGCCTCCAAACCCCTTCGCCCAGATGATGCAGCACCTCCTGGCCCGCGTCGCTCATATAGACCAACGCATGGGCCAAATGTTTCAGGTCTACCACGCCGTCAACAACAAGCTAAACATGTTACTCGATGCCAATGACGTCGAGTACAATCTCTCTGACGACGACGTCTCTGACCGCTCCTCCGATCCCTCCCTCCCCTCCGACAACGACGGGGGGGGGGAATAAATATTTTTATGTTTTTTTTTGTTGTACTCATCCTGCTCCACAACGGGCAAGAAAAAAAATGATAAATAAATTTTTTTTTCCATTTCGATTGTCTGAGTATAGTATACTTTCGTTGTCTCGATTTTGTTTTAGACAAAAAGGTAACAAACAAAACCACCATAACTGGAAAGTGATTAAAGATAAAAGTTCACAGAATACAGTTAACAACATATGAAACATACAAAATGAAAAGAAAGACAACTTTTACCTTTCAAGAATAAAAACAAACACAGTTGTTTTAGACAAAAAGGAAACAAACAAAACCATAATGGAAATGTGATTAAGGATAAAAGTTCACAGAATACAGTTAACAACATACAAAACAAAGAGAAAAAGGGACAAATTTTACCTTTTAAGAAAGAAAACAAACACAGTGACAAATCTTCTTAAGCTTGGACCACCGTCGCAGTCAGTTTTACCAAACCCAGAGCTGAAAATTTCCATTATCTTACTTCTTTTCTGACAATGCTCTTCAGCTTTTGGAGAGGAAAAATTGACGACGATGAGGGTCCTGAGCTTGAGCTGAACGCCAGAAACTCGAAGTGTTCTTGAACCCTAATAATTTATCTTAAAAAGTAAGTGATCATTAATATTTATAGGAAGATTATTAAGACCGGATATTTAACAAATAGACAGACCTAAATATCTAGCCATATTTAATTTAGAATTATCGAAGAATTTTAGGACCAGACTTTATATAAATGTGTGGTCTTAATAACAAAGACCTTTAGGAGCGTCTTTTTAATAAATATGCGGTCTTAAAAGTTACTTTTAGGACCGGATATTTATCAAACATACGGTCCTAAATTCAAGGCATATTTTTTTTTAAAAAAAAACAAAAACCTTTAGGACCGCCTATTTAATAAATATGAGTTCCTAAAAGCGTCGTCACCTTTTTAAGACCTTTAAGACCGGATATTTATTAAACATACGGTCCTAAAATCAAGGATTAATTTTTTTAAAAAAAGCAAAGACCTTTAGGACCGTCTGTTTATTAAATATACGGTCCTAAAAGTCGCGAATACTTTTCAGAATCTCTTACTGCTAGTTACAACTCTCCAAAACTCAAGCAATATCCACCATATAATATACGTTTAGAAAACCAAAATTACACAAGCTAAGAAAATTGTTCGGAAGAATAAAAAATTTATTATATAAAGAATGCTCCAAATTGTAAAATTGTTCATTTAAAGAATGATTTTACAAATTAATTAATGTAGTACTGTAATTACAATTGTTACTCTACAAGTATATATTTACAAATGAATTATTACTGTTATGATTGTTGTATTTACTCTATGATGTCAATTGCATGTTGACAAAACACTCTGTGTATGTGGTCCTCCTCATCAGCAGAAAAGGAAATCTCAGAGGCAAATCTCTGTATAACATCAAAGAAAGAAACTGAATTAATTGGCGTGCATATTTCTATGTAACATTAATTAAGACAGAAACTGAATTCAGCCATAATATGTAACATCAAATACATTTACCTTTGCATTGAGTTTATTATCTGGTTGGGTGATAATATCATACATGTGTTTCATTATGTATAGGCCACATAAGTTGGTTCCGATTGGTTGCCGACAGGTCTGAAAAGAACAAGAAATATATACAAGATCGAGCATATATATATATATATATATATATATATATATATATATATATATATAGCTTACTAACCAACTTCACAAGGCAATATGCCAGTGTCCAAATATGTACTAACCTTTGGTGTGAGCCATCTACGATCTTTGACCTCACTCCCTCGCTTTTTTTTTACCTGGTTTAGGAAGGTCTTCATGGCACTATCATCAAAATCACAAATTTATCAATAATGTTCGCTGAAAATTCACATCAGAGATTTCTTACAAGAGAATCAAAATGACATGCTTACCTATTGATGATCTGCTTCAACAGAACCCCTAGTTGGCCGTGAGTGGAGCATAAGAATAACACCGTATTCGAGTCCATGATCAAGACAAGCAACTGCCAGTGGGCACTGAAAATTCACAACAGTAAAGTACTCAGTGATATATTATGCAGAATTGATTGAATTGCAACAAGAGATCGATTGTGATATGTACCTATGGTAATATGGAAACAAGTACACCTTCCTTCTCACTTCACACAGCCTATTTGATATGTACTCCTGTCTTTGTTCCACGGTGGCTTCGCTTGCATATACTGGGCACAAGAATTCAAAATCATTGATTCTGCCCTGTTGCTCCAAATCTTGATGCATGAACCTACAATAAAGACATCGATCATGGAATTATTATACACGTTCCTAAACCCTAAACGGTTCATTTAAATTATGTATTCATAAAATAAGATACTTACCTACACCACATTTGAATAACTGCTAATGTAATCTCCTGTCCAGGAAGCAGCAGGGACCTCATATCAGTGGTGTCAAAGAAAACCGGTTGAGGGTCACGAGGAACCCCTATCACTTCCTGTATATCCCACGCTTGACATGCAAATTCTCCTTTGGATAGCATTTGGGATATTTTATCTATGGCCCCCAACTCAGGAGTAGGGGATGCAGCTTTAGGAGGGGTTGCAGCTTTATTAGGAGGGGATGGAGATGGAGGAGGGGATGCAGCTTTATCATGAGGGGATGGAGATTGAGGAGGGGATTGAACTTTAGGAGGGGATACGGCTTTATTATGAGGGGATGGAGATTGAGGAGGGGATTGAACTGGAGGAGGGGATGAAGCATCAGGAGGAGTATAGACATCTACAAGCTTCACCAGTCAAGAGATGAAGGTTCCCTTGACATCACTCACACGCTTCAGCTGATCGGTTGGGAGAGGGAGAGGTGCATCAATGATCACCTCTTCAACTGACACTCTGACTTCACCATCAACCATTTGTTTGTGGTGTACAGTTGATCCCAAGTTGTGGACAGTCCCTTTAGCAACTAATTGTCTAGTTGGTTCTGCCACACACAGGTCATAATGTTGCTCTAACTGTCCAACAATGCAGCTCCCTCTGGTGCTGTGCTGCACAGGTGCAGGTGTATGTATGAGGGGAACACTGGTCTCTGGCCGAGAGCTAATAAGCCTCTTCATCTCCATCATTTCCTCCTTCATTAGCCTCGTCTGGGCATCAAACATCTCTTTCAGTGCACATTCTTTAGCCGCTGCCTCCTCATTTAATTGTCTAACCGTTTAGTCCATCTCCTCCCGGGTAACCATACTTTGCCTAAGTCGTTTGGTTTTACAAAAGTATTCTTTTATGCCTACCCGTCCTCCGATCCCCCTTACCCTCCTCGGGTGATCTGGTTTTTCGGTCGCAACGGTCAGAACATCATTCCTCCCACCCGACACAAAAGATCCCTCTACTTCTTTCTTTTTTAGATCTTCCTGTAAGATACAGATAACGAGAAGCTTAGTAATGAAACATGTTTAGTAACTAAAAAATAACAATAAACAATACTTACAATTCTCTCAGCAACTAGACGAGTTTGTTCACTCATGTAGGCGCCTTTTTTTGGTCGCCGAATATACAGCCACAAATCCTCGCAACGTATCGGGGATGCCTGCTGATCAACTACAGCAGAAGGATTAGATTTAGCTTCTTCTTCCAATCTCTTCCGCTTGGCCTCCATCATTCCTTCTTTGGCCTTTGCATATCCCCCGCGAGAAGCCTTATGCGGGTAATCATTCCTTCTCCCTATCTCCTGTGCTTATGCCCATCTTCTCTGTGAATCAGAATTGATAACAACTATTAATTATGAATTCAAGCCATCTCACTAAAAGAAATTATAGAACTTCTGCTTCATATGAACCTCAAACACTAGTCAAATTCACTTCAAGTTTCAACGTTTAATTTAAGGAAGATGTAGAATTGTATAGAACTAAGATACTAAGTTACTAATAGCAATGTCTAACCACTACCTACTATAACAGAACTAGCTAAGTATATAATAACGGTTAACATATAAGACATGCATACTCACACATTAAACCATCATACTCAAAATCACTTCTAACTTACTTGAATATATACTTCTACTCACACATTAAACCATCTAACTAACAGGATTAGACAAACACAATAACATTCACATATCCGCACAGGTTAATAAGCAAATAGAAAGGGCAAACAAAACTAAATATGAAATCACCAAAGCATTAGAAGTAGACCGAAGCTGAACAAATTGATCCCAAATTTGTTGATCAATGAATGTGTACTTGTCCCAAGGATTATGATCAGGTCGAACCTCGGCAAAAATATACTTGTTGGCGAGAAAGGTCTTAAATTTCCTCCACCTATCGGCACAATAAGACAAGGTCTTGGCTTTCAACTTGTCAGAGTCAGGGACAGTGTATGAAAGCCAGATAGTGTCCCAGATACGATCCTTCACTGTGCGTTTGTCAACATTTTTCCACTCATCTATCAAAATGTTGACCTTGCTGCGTGCCATATAGCCAACATAACCATTATATTCGTGTTTATTCGGACCGACAGGTTGAAACCTCTCATTAAATTGAATCTCGATCCTTGACCCAGCGTTCCATTTTACGGACACGATGCTCATTCGTGTGCCACTTCTACAATGGCGTGTAGGGCGATCACAAGGCTCATTTTGAGAAGAAAAGGGTTGGTTCTCGCTCACACCGGTAACATCAGTAACTGGCGTTGACTGAATAGGGTGAGAATGGTTTTCTTCGTTCATTTTCAATAAAGTAAGAGAGTGGTGATGCGAAGGAGTAACGTTTGAGAAAGTGAGAGAGAGTAATAGAGGAAGGTGGTGGTTGGTGAGGAATAGACGTAATGCAAACAGGAAATGGGGTTTTGCAAAGAGAACAGGGGTTTCAGAGTTCAACAGTAAGACGTAAGTCGTAAGTAAGGTTTCGCGCAAAGAAGTATATGTTTCCATTTTTAAGACCGGTTGTTATTAATGTAAACGTTACACCCGCTCTTGAAAGTATTAACCTTAAGACCGATCATTTATATATGTCCGCTCTTAAAAGTTTTATACGATTGTATTTAAATATTTTGTTATTGTTCTTGACCGTAGAAAGTATAAGTCGTTGATGTACGAGTTTTCTCTATAATGTAATCCATTTTTTTTAACATTTTTAAGAACGGTTGGTTATTTTAAGCGGCCTGAATATTATATTTAAGAATTTATACGATAGAAGAAGTTATTTATATTTACAAAATTGCCACCGGTCATATCTTTAAGACCAGCGTTTATTAATGTATAAGTTACGTCCGCTCTTAAAAGTATTAACTTTAAGAACTCATTTATATATGTCCGGTCTTAAAAGTTTTATACGATTATATTTAATTATCTGGCTATTGTTCTTGACCGTAAAAAGTATAAGTCGGTGATGTACAAGTTTTCTCTATAATGTAATCCATATATATTTTTTTTAACATTTTTCAGTGCGGTTGGTTATTTTAAGCAGCCTGAATATTATATTTAAGAATTTATACGTTAGAAGAAGTTCTTTATATTTACAAAATTGCCACCAGACATATCTTTAAGACCGGTGCCTAGAAACTCCGCTGTAAATTAGGCGGTCTTAAAAATTGATGCGGCTGAAGAAGTTCTTTATATTTACAAGATTGCCACCGGTCATTTCTTTTAGAGCGGGCCGTTGATAATCCGTTGTAAATGAGGTAGTATTAAAAATTGATGCGGGTGAAGAAGTTCTTTATATTTACAAAATTGCCACCGGTCATTTCTTTAAGAGCAGGGTGTTGATAATCCGCTGTAAACGAGGCAGTATTAAAACACTTTTCTGTACTAGTGACTGAATAATTATTATTATTATTGTTATTGTTATTGTTATTGTTGTTATTATTATTATTATTATTATTATTATTATTATACGATAACAATAATAATATGATACAAATTCATATCTTAACATATCCTACGTTTTATTATATATATATATATATATATATATATATATATATATATATATATATATATTTAACAGACTTTCTCTCCCTATTTAGGCGTTAGGAATATAAAAATATATCTATATTATGTATATTATATGTATTTATATAATACGAATAAGCTTCAGAAGGTTTTTCTTCTTCCTTCTTAACGCATACACACAACTACTATATATATATATATATATATTTCCAACCTTTTTCTTTTCTCTTCTTCTCTTTTATTTCACGTTCATGCACACACACCCAGCATTATATACAGGGGCGGATTTAGAGGGGGCTAGGGGTGGCCTCCGCCCCCCTAAAATTACAAAAGTCAACCTAGAGTTTTACAAAAGTATGTTTTAGCTTATAAAATTTTCATAACTTTCACTTTAGTCCCTACATATATAGTTATGTGGAGGGACTAAAATAAAAATATTAAATTATTTTGGGGTTAAAATATAGTTTTATAAAAATTTAGATTCTATTATATAATTTTCGCCCCTCTTAATTGCAATCCTGTCCGCTAATCATACATATGGCACAAAGAATAAAATACAAGGAACAGATTCAAGATCATAGCAAGACCCGAAAAGGAGAAGACTTTAGCATGCATATATATATATATACACACATATATATATCCATTAAATCTCCTTCCTTGTTTTCGGCAGCATACACATGCAGCAAAAGAATGAGAAATACCAGGGACCCGATGATAGATACAGAAAAAATAAATAAATAAGAAAACACTAACAGCTAGCACACACATCACGGCATGACAGAAAAATGAGGAGAATAATGACAGCCAAGAAGACAACCGAAACACACACACAGACCCTTCAAATCACACCCACAGAACGACGTACATGCAGCGAAAGAAAAGCAATGAACCGATGACAGCAAAGATAACAGAAAAACACGATGGTAAAAGACTCACCATGGCGCTGTATCTTCCTCTGTTTCGATGGTAAAGAATAGGGAAAAGAAATGGTCTCTCTCTCTCCTTCTCTCTATTGGTTCTCATTGAAGCTCTCCACTTTCGAACTCTCTCACTCTCTGTTTTCTGTTCTGGTTTCGACTTGTGGTGAGGCCAAGGAGAATGAAAAGAAATGAAGGCAGTCATATATATATATATATATATATATAGAAGGAGGGAGGAAAGGTTGATCGGTGGGTAAGGACCAGAGGGTCTTCGGCTCTGGGCTCGAGGTATGATGAAGGCACGGTGTTTGCGTCTGGCTCTGCTGAATTTGTGTGATTATCGATGAAGGCAGATTTGCTTTCCTGGTGCCTTTGTAATTATCGCTGATAAGGAGGGTTAAGGGTTAAGGGTTCAGGCTGCTTCGGCCAGATAAATGAATATGGAAGATTGAATATATGTACGGGTTGCATGTCGGGCTTTCAAGAAGTATGATATTGGGCCGAAAAGGGCAAAAGGGATTTAATGGGTCTTGGTTATTTTTTGTATATAAATATATGAGTATCTTCTTGCAATTATTCTCTTTGGTTGTATGTACTCGGAGATAAATTTATAGTTTTTAATTATTTATTTATTTTTTTATAATTTTTAATAATTAAATTCTGTAATTATAAAAACCAGAATGAAAGAAAGTCATTACTATTTAATTTCCCTTATAATATTTAAGTTTAAGTTCCCAAATTTTTGGAATGTTACAATTCTTAAGTAGTCTAATAATTGAAATGGAAACTCCTTTCCATCGTAGTATGGCCATACGTTTCTCAGACTCACTCATTGAGAGGCCCAGTATTATCTCTCTACAAATGCAAGAGACAAATTCCATCTTGACCACTCACATTCCTCTGCATGAAAACCACTGATCCCGATCCAACCCTTTATCATCACCCGGTCAAAGGTGACTTTTGACTAGGTCAAAAATCAGTGACTCATCATGTAGGAATCCATGATGATCTCAAGTTATAGGGCGTTGTGACGTAGTTATACATGAGATAAGCTTATGACTAAATCCATGCAGCTTTCTCATAGTAGGTCAATCCAGCATCTTGTACTCTTACAAGTGCCCATGACTTTAATTCGTATCTCCATACCTTATCAAAGTCATACCGATCTTACCTCATCTTTGCTCCCGCGTAGATGACCGACCAGGGACGTTTAGGATAATCTATAAGATATATCCAGGGATACAATTATCAATATAAACATGCAAATAAAATGATAACTAAAAGAGAATAATTTAAATAACATAAACGTCTAAAGTACAATGACTTGGCCATTCCAATACAATCCTACTTGCACTAGGTGCAATCATTAATTACTCTAATTCCTATTGTCCTAACATAACACTCATGTTTTGCTTGTGCAAGCGGCTTAGTAAGAGGATCAGCAACATTGTCTTCTCTTAGTACTTTACATATCTTTATGTCACCACTATCATTGATTTCTCTGATAAGATGAAAGCACCTGAATATATGCTTGGTCCTTTGATGTGACGTAGGATCCTTGGCCTACGCAATAGCACTACTGTAGTCACAGAACAGGTCTATTGGATTTGAGATGGTAGGAACCACCCCTAGTTCAATAACGAACAATCTGATCCAAACGGCTTCTTTAGCTACATCCGATGCTGCTATATACTCAACTTTTGTTGTAGAATCAGCTACAATGCTCTACTTTGAGCTCTTCCAGCTTACCACACCACCATTTAACAGGAATACATATCCTAACTGCGATCTTAGATCATCTTGGTCACTTTGGAAACTCACATCTGTGTAACCAGTCACACAGAGCTCATCCTCCAAGCCACCATATACCAAGAATAAGTACTTAGTCCTTCTTAAGTACTTCAGGATATTCTTGATAGTAGTCCAGTGACCCTCACCGGGATCTTGTTGATATCTGCTAGTCATACTCAAGGCAAATGACACATCTGGTCGAGTACATAACATGGCATACATGATAGATCCAATGGCAGAGGCATATGGAATCTTACTCATGCAGTCTCTTTGATCTTATGTACTAGGACACAAATCCTTGCTGAGATGGATGCCATGAGACATGGGCATGTAACCCCTTTTAGAATATTGCATACTGAATCTATGCAGTATCTTGTCTATGTATGTGCTCTGACTTAGGCCTATCAGCCTCTTGGATCTATCTCTATAGATCCTAATCCCAAGGATGTAAGTGGTTTCGCATAAATCTTTCATTGAGAAAGACTTTCCTAACCAAGACTTGACACTCTGCAAGGTAGGAATATCATTCCAGATGAGTAGGATGTCATCAACATAAAGGACCAGAAATACAACTGTGTCCCACTAACCTTCTTGTAAACACAAGGTTCATCTATGTTTTGAATGAATCCAAACTCTTTGACTACTTCATCAAAACGATGATTCGAGCTCCGAGATGCTTGCTTCAATTCATAAATGGATCTTTGAAGCTTACAAACTTTACCAGAGTCCTCTGGACGCACAAAACCGTCAGGTTTTATCATGTACACATCCATTAAGGAAGGTTGTTTTGACGTCCATCTGTCATATCTCATAGTCATAATATGATGCAATGGCAAGAAAGATTCTAATTGATTTGGCTATTGCAACTAGGAAAAAGGTTTCATCATAGTCCACGCCATGAGTTTGAGTGAATCCTTTTGCAACCAGCCGTGCCTTGAAGACATTCACTTTTCCATCCATGTCAGTTTTCTCCTTGAAAACCCACTTACACCCAATGGTTTTTACACCTTCAGGTGGATTGACTAAGGTCCATACCTTATTGTCATACATGGATTGCATTTCAAACTTCATAGCATTAAGCCATCTTTCGGAGTTAGGTCCCACTATGGCGTCTCAGTAGGTAGTTGGCTCATTCTACTCAATGAGCAAGATATCACGACTTACAGTAGTCAAAAGTACATATCTCTGAGACTTTTGCCATGTTCTATCAGACCTTTGTAGGCCTTGTTTTACTTGAGTAGGCTTAACAACTTGTTGTAAGTCTTCTCTAATTTCCATTTGTGGTTCTACATTATTTTGTGGCTCTTAAACATCTTCGAGGTTCACCTTATTCATACTAGTTCTTTAAGAGATAAACTCTTTTTATAAAAGATACCATTGCGGATAACAAACACTTTGTGATCCGTGAGATTGTAGACATAGTATCCCTTAGTTTCCTTAGGATACCCCACAAAAAGGCATTTTGAGGATCTAGATGATAATTTATCAGAGGTTTATTGTTTAACATAAACCTCACATCCCCAAATCTTAAGAAATGACAAACTAAGTTTTTTTCTCAGTCCATATCTTATATGGTGTCTTTTCAATTGCCTTTGATGGAACACGATTTAGTGTGAACGCAACTGTTTCTAGAGCATGGCCCCAAAAGAACAGCGGAAGATATGTTTAACTCATCATAGATCGAACCATATCTAATAGAGTTCGATTCCTCCATTTAGAAACACCATTCCATTGAAGGGTTCCTGGAGGAGTAAGTTGTGAGATGATCCCACAACTCCTAAGATGGTCAATGAACTCTTGGCTCAAATATTCTCCACCCTGATCAGATCAAAGTACTTTAATTGTTTTGCCAAGTTGATTTTGCACTTCATTTTGGAATATTTTGAAAATTTCAAAAGATTCAGACTTATGTTTCATTAAATAGATATACTCATATCTACTAAAATCATCTATAAATGTTATGAAGTACAAATGACCTCCTCTGGCAGATATATTTATTGGTCCACACACATCAGTATGTATGAGGCCCAATAAATCGGTGGCCCTCTCACTATGCCCAGTAGAAGGTGCCTTTATCATCTTTCCCAATAAACAAGACTCACATGTATCAAATGATTCAAAATCAAATGAATTAAGAAATCCATCTTGATGGAGTTTCAAAATGCGTTTCTCATTTATATGACCTAGACGACAATGCCATAAGTAGGTCGGATTCAAATCATTTAACTTGAACCTTTTAGTAGTTATGTCATAGATTCGTCCATTATTAGGATATTATAAATTAAGTAAATAATGACCAGCATGCAAATCACCATTAGTATAGAAAATGTCTTTACGATAAATTGAACATTTACGGTTCCTAGTAATGGAAGTATAACCTTCCTTATCCAAATAAGAAAGTGAAACAATGTTACTACTCAAAGCAGGAACATAAAAGCAATTGTTCAAAATTAACAAAAGCCCACTGGGTAGAACTAATTCATAAGTGCATACGGCTAAAGCAGCAACTTTTGCTCGGTTTCCAACTCGTAGGTCAACTTCGCCCTTCTTCAATTTTCTATTGTCCTTGAGACCCTGCACATTTGTACAAATGTGAGATCCACATGCAGTATCTAATACCCATGTAGAGGAAGTAGAAAAGTGAATATCTATGACATAGATACCTGAAGCGATAGCCCCGCCATCCTTCTTGTTCTTTTTCAAATCTTCAAGGTAGAGTTTGCAATTCCTCTTCTAATGACCAGGTTCATTGCAGAGCAGACCCCATCCTTCGAAGGCTTTGCCTTCTTGGCTGTAGGCTTAGATTCAGGCCTGTTTGACTCATTGGTCTTACCAGTTGAGCCTTTACCCTTTCTTTTGCCCTTACCTTTCTTTTTCATACCCTTTCCTTTCTGAACCATCAAAACAAAGCTTGGCTTCTTCTTAATGTTCTGCTCAGCTGTTTTGAGCATCCCATGCAATTCAGAAATGGATTTCTCCATGTTGTTTATGTTGTAGTTCATGACAAACTGGTCATAACTTTCTAGGAGTGAGTTCAAGATCATATTCGTAGCTAACTTCTGGCTTATGAGAAATCTCTCAAGGTGATCAATGTAGCCTTTCATCTTCAAAACATGAGGGCTAACTGATGCACCTTCAGCCATCTTGCAGGAATGTAAGGCCTTAGTGGTCGTATACCTCTCTTGCCTTGCCTGTTGCTGAAACATTTCTTTGAGATGTACAATCATCTCAAGAGCCTCCATATATTCCAGATCCTTTTGGAGTTCTGGAACCATAGTGGCAAGCATCAAGCATCCTACATCCACAAAGTCATTCTGATGCTTCGTGTAAACATCTTCCTAAGCTCTTGGAGCATTGGCCGCAGGCTCCTCAGGAATGGGTTAATCGAGGACATAAGCCTTTCTTTCCTGCTTGAGAACAATTCTCAAGTTCCTGAACCAGTCAAGGAAGTTTGTCCCATTAAGTTTGTCCTTCTCAAGGACTGATCGCAGAGATAGTATTGCGGTGTTACTAGTCGACATGATTCTACAAATAAAAGACATGCAAAGTTAATTAATAATCTCCCACTGAATTAACAACCCTCATTATAATTAGTGGGCTAAGATCCATATTTGGCTTAAATTTAAGTCCGCTTTGGCAGGATACTTAAAATCAAGTTATTTAGGTAGGCAACCCCTTTGCCAATCACATCACATGTAACTCTTAGATCTTTATGAGATTTGATCATCATATGACCGGCACGTTTAATCCCATCTAATGCCTTGAGATCCAAAACCATTTTGATAATCCCAATTAAGTCAAGACAATAATGAATGTTGAGTATCACCATTACTCACAATTGTCTCACCAAGATAAATCAGATGCATCCACTTTGGTGGAACATACAAATAGGTGATCTAGGTTTTGACAAGTATTCATTAATTGATGGCATTGTGACTTAAGATTTTATTTAGAGGGTATTATTTGATATGATCTAATTAATCCTATTAATTCTACTTATATGAATGCAATCATTATTGTATCTCATATAATATCTAAATTAATCATGCAGTGATCAAATCAAAACATAATTAAAATTCGTGACACAACATGGCTCATCTATTCTAAAATCCTCTCAAGCCAATGAGGGGACTTCTCTAAATAATAAAAGAGAAATACATAGAAGAAACATTGTTTCAACATACGAGGGAAGTGAGATGAGAAGAGAATGTAATCAAGAATATTTTAGAGAAAGGCATGGCTTGTAGGCCATATTTAAAATAACAACCTCTTGTAAATTCTAGAGCCATGTTGTTCACCATACCCAAACAACATTTGAAGGTTAAATGACAACTAATATTAATTCATATAATATGAAGATAAAAAAAGTTATGATTAAATCACGCTATGAACAGCTAGTCACGGCGTTCCCGCTAAGACCGACGCATGACGGTGAACGAACGAACATGGTGACGTCGTCCGAGCATCTTCAATGCCCGATCATCATCGACATCCGAGCATGACTGACCCTTCGAGCATGACCGTCGTCTAACCCCGGTGTGACCATCGTTTCCAATTTGATCAATTCAGAACGTCACGACTTGAACATGCGATCTAAACTCACGAATGCCACAGATCTGTACATGATCGTCGGAACTCTAGAACGTCCGATCTGAACGATTCAGAGCATCGTCTCCATTTTCAAAATAATCGATCTGAACGCTTCAGAATTATATGAAAACAACCGCGAGATCCGATTAGCAATTCATAGAACCCTAACGTGAGTTTATGTTTTAAAGCTAACAAGATTTGGTTAAACACATATATCACATATACACGCATATAGAAAACCTAATTTAAACACTCGGTTGACCTGCCTCTAATACTACTGTTGGGATCCGTACACACAGCGGAATTAAAAACTTTATGAATCCCGAAGAGGATCTCTCAACCACGTTTAAATCAAGGTTCATTATATGAAACCGTACCTTTCAAAAGCTCGTAAGCATCTATACGATTTGAACTGGTGGGCTACCTTCTCGATCAGGAAAAGTTGACTCTTCGAATCGCTTTCCTCTACCGATATCCACACGAATAACCTCAAACACAGACAGCCGCGTGCTAGCGCCTTCAGTATTCTTGCATCTCTCATTTTTTCTTTAGGGTTTCTTGCGGCTTTTTAATACGCTTGACAAAAGTCCCATGGGTTTTTTTTTTAAACCCAATAGGCGTATTTTATATTCAAAATTAATCCTCATTAATTTTGAAATTCGAATTTTTGAATCTGGGTTAAAAAAATATATTAATTAAATCTATCTAATAGATATAATCTAATCTATTTATTTAATCTGAATTAAAAGCCTTTTGATTTAATTTATCTCTATAAATTAAATCTAAAAAAAGATATATATAAATATATATCTATTTAATTAAAACTGAGATACTATATCTCAATTTAAATGGAGATAAATTAAATCTAAAAAAAGATATATATAAATATATATCTATTTAATTAAAACTGAGATACTATATCTCAATTTAAATTAAACAAGATACATGATATATTTAATTTGAAAATTAAATGAGAGATACAATATCTTTATTTAATTAAATATATAATTGATTTATCTCCATAAATCAAATATGAGATACGATATCTCAAATAGTTTTAGTTATATAATGTTAGCCCCTATGACATAATTTCTAACAAAACTGAACTTGATCAAAGGTTTACAACACTTCCATGATTCACCACCTATTTATAATTCATCTTTCATGATTTACAAATTACAAGTAAGCTCTCACATTTACAACTAAGATGTGTTGTCAACTAAATTCCAAAATTTGCAATTAATTTTCATTCTTTGATTTGCAACTAATAACTTCAGAAATTTGCAACAAAGCTTTAGGGATTTAGAAAATTTTTGCAATCCATACTCTTTTTTTTTTTGTATAAAAAAGATGGCTAGAAGCCCTTCATTCACTAATACAAAACAAGGGCTTTAAAGGCCTCGTTTAGACCAGAGTATTGACGCTCCGGTCTAAAAAGTATGACCAGTGGCAGTTTTACAAATATCAAAAACTTCTTAAACCAGATCTTTTATTTATAGGTCTAAAATATATTATTTAGATCGATTTTCAAACCAACAGGTCTTAAACATATTAAAAAAAATGAAATATCAATTACTTTTTAGAGAATTTTATATGACCGGACTTAAATAGTATTTGGTCCAAAATATAAAGAAAAATTTAATCTGGCTTGAAAAATAGAATGTGAGTATTTTCCATTTTCTTTTATGTAAAACAACTAGAAAATACGCCCTCACACTTGTGAGATTGATCCGAACAATTAGGTCAAAAAAAAAATCTTAAACAAGCTATATTTTTATCAAGTTACTTGACGGTGTTAATGGAGAAATTTTTTTACCATATTGTAAAATTCGAAGTACTAGTAAGAAATTATATGAAGGGAAAGGACCGGAAACATGATGTGAATTTAAGAGGGTAAAAGTATAATTTTGCCTCCCTGTTAAAGATGTTGCACTACCTACCGAGTGTTGTAACTCAAGGGCCTAGGGGGGAAAAAAGCGATTAGCTTGGTTTTTGTTTATTTCTTTTTCATCAAAATAATTCTTAATATTTATAAAATAATAAATACGTAACAAGTAACAAGTCAAATAACAGTGAGTGATAAAATTTTAAATAAAAAATATACATTTAGTTTCTTTTTTTTTTTTTAGTTAGGATCTACAATAGAATTTTAAAAAACAACTTACTTATACTGTTTAATGTTTTTAATTAACCTATTTTAAGTTAATCATGGCTTATATAGGCTTATCAGCTTGAGTTCATATGGGCCAGACCATGCTGGTTTGTTTTAACCACTCTTTATTTATATCTTAGGTCAATTTTTAAAATGTCTATATCGGAAAAAAAATGTATGTTTGTAACTCAGTCAATTTGACTTATATAAAAAAATTTAGATGATTTGAGTGGGCTCCCCAAGGATCAATGGTGCCTCGGGCACCCCACCAACAAGATCTTTGATAGGATTCAAACTAACAACCTTATGATTATGAAGAAATCCTTGTACCAACTAATTCAACCCTTGTTATCTTTTCAATTTTTTTATATTTGAGTTTTATAATTAAAAGTGAAGTACACACATTTAAAATAATGATATGAATGAGAACTCATTATCTTACCCCAAATTTCTCGCGGTTTTCATTTTTCATAGCGTGTTCATTTTTGGACAAATTCATGACATACTCATGGCCAAAAAAAAAATTTAATCACATTTTTAAAGCTAAAAGATTAGCATAAAACAAAATAAAATTAGACCAAGGGTATAATTACTTTTTGCCTACATTTATATCCTAGGCCATAGAAAGTGAATGTGCTTGATACAGAGGGGCAAACCCATAAAATAATTGAAGGGGGCACCATTGGCGAAGGGATTCGGGGCAGCGCCTCCAATTTTTTTTTTCAAGCAAAGTTTTAAATGCATTAAAAAATAAAAAGAATATAAAGGGAAAAACAATGCTAAGTGGTCCACACGTTCAGATCCACCCCTATCTTAACCACCCATAACCACCCAAGAATTTAGCACGTAACGTTACGCAAATTTTGATGGGAAGACGTGGATTAGTCGTGCTCCTTTTCTATTTATTTACCCGGTCCCCTAAGTCTGCTCACACGACTGAATAACTCAAACACCATCTATAGAGAGTGAGGGTAAGGACTTAAAAGGATTGTGGTCTTCGGTGAATCAATGGCGGGAGGTATTTCTGCATTTTACTTTATTTATTCCGCATTAGATTTGATTGCTTATTGAGTGACTAAAACATGATTAGATCATCTAGTTTATCTAACATTAAAATTTGGTATCAGAGCCTAACATTTGCCTCTGCCTTGATTCTCATTTGATTATGCTCTTGGTTATGCTCTCACATCTGAATAATTGCTTTATGCCCGCAATTTATTTTTAACTGGTATTAAATTGGTTATTATGTTGCCTCTGAAATTATGAGAGCATGAAAGGATTTTTTTTTTTAATATATCCACAGCCTATTATGCTTTACAATATGATTATTTAGTACCTGGTGTTAATTTCATTTATCTTGAGGCGTCACTGTTGGTTTATCTGTGAATGTTCTTGATCGATTTTAATCTAAGCTTGCTCATTTGCTAATCTGAGCTTGATAAATTGCTGATCTGGGTTTAGATCTTTAGATCTTGCTGTTAATTGTAATATCCACATTCTCTGAGTTCCATTACTGCCGTCGGGATCGCGATTTATTTCAACTGGATCTGGAGATTTTTTTTTTTTTTGCTTAAATCCCTTTCAAATTTAATGTTCTCGATCGATCTGGGTTTAATATATATTCATTTGGTATATGAAGTTTGATTTTTCGTTTGCCATAGCCATGAGAAATCACCGTCGGAAAACCTATCGGAAACTGGAAACTTTTTTTCTGATAAATTGATTTATTTTGCTTCGATTGATCTGGAGAGATTTTGTTTTAAAACTATATTGTTTTCACAAATAATGTTGTCGGTCTGGATTATTTGTTCATTGGAGTTTCCCTTTGGTTTTATCGTTGAAACTACCGCTGGAACTTGAAATTTTCTTGATCAATTTCGGTAATTTGAGATTTGATTTAAATCTGCATTGATTTCATGAATATATATTTTGGGATCGTGTTTTCTGTGATTTTTACCGTCGAAAACGCCGTCCGTTGAGCTCTCCGATCGCCGGAAACGACCATCAGGAATCGCGGGTCGCGGCTGAAGGAACCGGGTCTTCTCGGGTTTTCAGGTCGGGTAGGGTTTTAAAAACGGGTGAAGAAGAAGGACCCCACTCACGCGAAACGACATCGTTTAGGGGCCTGATGAAAACGCAGCGTTTCATTAATTTGGATGGGCCAGGCACGTTCTTTTGGGCCGAGATTCGGTTTTCCTTCTGGGCGTGTTTCATGGAGTCCAGGTCCGTTTGGCGTTTTAACACACAAAAAAAAAAAAAAAATTTAAGCCACAGAACGCTCTAAGCCGTCCCATCAAGATTCGAACCCCAGATCAGTGGGTCCCTCGGCGCCCAAAGGCAGACCCTCTGCCACTTGAACCCCTGTTATATGTGGATTTCATTTTTATATATAGCGTTATTTTTCAGATTTAAATTTAAATCTAAAATTTAATTTATTTTTGATTCATGTGATTATTCTTTTTTAATTGTATGTATTAATTGTTATTTAATAATACATGCAATATTAGGTTGAATAATATGATACATGAATAATTAATTTTATTTTAATATTGCTTATAATTTATTGCAATATTAAAATATTAATGTTGAGTGATTTATATGTTTTTAATTAGTTAGAGAGTAGCCACAGCATCTTTAATTGATTAAAATCATATGTTTAGTTTTAAAATAAAATTAATTTTTTTAGAGAGATTGAGGAAATTAATTTAATTATTTTACAATATTTACTTTTATTTTTTCTCCAAACTAGTTACTTTAACTAATAAACTAATAGATAATTTAAGAATACACGATATATGATATGATGAAGTAACTTGTCAAGTTTCCTTAATTTCTTTAAAAATAGTTAAATTTGTCTTATATTTAGGACCGAACGGAGTATCTTTTAAGGTGAACTGAGCCAAGCCAGTCATGCTTTTGACTTCTCTCATAAATCACTGTTCATATGAATAGTGATGGCTCACACATGGCTCCATGTTGCAGCCTCCTTGTTTATGGGGCTCCATGCTACTTCCTTCCTTTGTCACTTAGGCTTAGAGTCGGGAAACCAGGCCGAGCCCATTTAATCCCTTGCTTAGCAAGGGCCTAGCCTGAAAATTAGAGCTACTAAATGAAGTTAGCCTCGCAAGGTCAACCCTGTCAGGCCGAGGGCTTAAAATGGCCGGCTCGTTAAGCCCTTTAATTCTTTTATTAATTAACTTGACTAAAATCGAGAGTGTTGGGGGTAAAGGAACCCTAAAAATTCAATCACCATTTTCCTTACCTTCTTCAACTCTCTTACCAATCTCTATCAGCGTCTCAACTCTCAATCGCAGTCTCTCGCTCACGCACGAATCAATATCATAACTCATGCTTCAAAGGCAAGGCCAACTGACACTTGTTTGTTAACTGTGTTTGTTTGTTGCATGATATGGGTTGTTTGAATATTAATATCAACAACATTTTATTTGATAAATTAGATTTTTAATTGTTGTAATTTTTATTTCTTAAAAAAAGGGAAAAAATAGTTAAAATTTAGAATAATAACTTTCAGCTTTATAAGGCTGGCTCTGACCCTAATGCTCTAAGGCTAGGCTTTGAAAAAAAATGTTTTTCTTACCCCGGTCATAAAAGGGTCTTAGGCGTTGGCCCTTTAAAGGCCGGCCCTAATTCTCATCTCTACATGGGCTAGTATGGAAGCACATAAGGTGTTTCTCACATACTCATCCCTCTAATTAGATGGATGGGGCATTTTTTTTATATATTTTTTATTTTTTTAGATTAAATTATATGCTACTTTCTAAAATGTATTTTCGTAGTCAGTATCTCAAATTAATTAGTTTTCAATTATGCATTCAAAAATATTTGTCATGTAGCACCAGTATCCTGAAAAACTAATTAAGTTGATATTCTAAATGCAAAAAACATTTTAGATAGTAACATATAATTTAAATCTAAATAAATATAATATATAAAAAAATTAAAAAAATGTGCTCATCCCTCTATCCCTCTAATAGAGAGATAAGCACATAAGGTGCACATAAGAGATGTGCACCTAATGTGAATTTGGCTGGGATTTGATTGAGGGAGTGATCCACGTGGGTTATCAAGTGAAGCTAGTTCAAATATAATATCGACTTCAAACATAAGTGCGTGTTTGTCATTCCGTTTCAAAAGCTCTTTATAACTACTTATGACTTATGCACATAAGTCAAGACAAAACTCCTCTCATATACTTATCTTGTATTCCATAAGCTCCAATTGAAAAGTTACTTATGAGGCTCTATAAGTCATCCCAAACATTAATGATCTTGAAACCTGATATATAAATGCATGTGGGACGGGCACTTTTGTCAATGAAGGTGTCAGTTTCCATACTGTTTCATTAACAGATGTGCTTGTCCTGGTAGATGCTTTATTCCCCCTCAACTCTCCCTTAACATCAAAAGAGTTACAGTGGAATGTTTTAGGTGCATTAGTTAGAGTATTTTTCTGGTATGTGCTTCTTTTTTAATCGTTTTGATGTTTTTTGCCTTCTTCCAAGAATGATTATATGTCATGGATTCTCGTTGTTTCAGTTGTTGTGTATCTGTCTTACCTTTTTTTTTCCCTCGAATGTATCTGTCTTACTTCATTAATGAGGTTTATGAAATGTCTTTAAATCCATGGGAGATGGTAAAGCATATTCACTCTTCTAATAAGTGATCAACTGCGCACATGTATTTCTATTTCTCTTCTATCTACTTTCACTCTTCTACTTATAGGGTTCCATGTATTTCTATTTCTCTTCTATCTACTTTCACTCTTCTACTTATAAGGTTCCAAAAGAATATTTCGAACCTGGAGGTTATTGTCAATTATGGCATGGTTCAAAGGGAGGGAGGCCATAGTGGGGAAGTATTGAATATCACGAGTAATTTGGAAGAATGAAAAAGGAAAAAAACAAGGATGATCTAAGCCGTGTCCAAGAACTTTGTACTATAGAGTTATTTTGCAACACCGATACAAAAGCGGTACTTCCCAGAATTAAATAGACTCTTCTTGATTAAATCAAGGCAGAAGTGGCAAAAGATAAAGTAACTTAACAAAAAATTACTGATGTTTTCTTGTTTCCTACATCAAATAGTGTCATGATTTGGATATTTATAGATAATGAATTAATGTCTTAAAATGTTGACTCTTGAATATTACACCCTTTCACTTAAAAAGTCATAATTATATGTTAAATTCATGAACCAACACAAATCTCTTAATTTATAAAAATATGACTTCTCAATACGCATCTCTTCATTTAATCATACTACATATTATTGGAAAGACTCTTTCTTTGACACAACTATATACAATATTTACAATAATTCCCCACATGTGTCAAAGAAAACACCATTTGTTGAATTATACCCATGGATATAACCATTGTATTTGATGATCCTTAGAATTATGAACCACATCTAGACCAATAACACTTAATACAGAGAGATGTCAGTGAAACATACTTCTATCAACTAACAAATCTTAGTGTATACTAGAGACATTAAGGGTCAAATTATATCCTAACATTTCTGTTGTTAATGATGGTTTTGCGCATTATGACAGTGCACATGACAAATGTTTTAGAGATTTCGCCATGATCTTATAGGAGCGACCACACTCCTCATTCGTAAAGGTGATTTCATGTATGTAAGTGTATCTACACTGAGAATACTGTCAAGTAAGACTATGAAATCATTAAGAGCTTTGCTCATCATAAAAAAAACATGCATTCTAGCACTCTCATATTGTCATAGGAAGAGATGATTAATATTTTTCATACTAGTCAAAACTGACGAATGAATTGTTCTTACTCATTAAACCTTCTTCATGGGATCATCAATCACAAAGGTTGGGTTGTCATCGTTGTCAATTATGAGTTGGCTTTAGTCTCATTCCCTTCGACTAATTTATTTCATCCTATAGGGTTTTGTTAACGGTCGGTGGGTCTATTATTGATCTCACCAAATCGATTTAGATAACTCCACCACAATTCTTAAAACTAGCTTATCATATTATATCTCACGATTTTCTATTTCCATCATTATTTTTCAATGGTTATCGCTAAGCCAATTGGCAATCACATATTATCAATAGATCGAAACCCCATTATAGGAGCAGATTTAAAAAAGCTTGAGTGGATGTATTTTGGTACTTTAAAAAATAGTGTGGGCCCCATTATGAAGGTAACACAATTATGCTATGTTAACACATGTGATTATATGTCACTTTTACTCTGATTTTAAATATTTATAGATTTTTTATAGTGCACACATTGAATAAAAGTTTATGGATAAATTTTCATTTTTACCCTACATCATATAAAAATATAATAAAGTGAAAAAAGCTCTAATCATATTTTTTATTTTTTAAATCTACTCTCGTAGTGGGGTTTCAATCTCTCTCTCTCTCTCTCTCTCTCTATATATATATATATATATATATATATATATATATCTATATCTCAAGGCATATAAAATAGCCATGGAGATAGAACAAAAATAATACTTCCGAGTATTTGTAATCAAAATATTCTTATATCCTCCACTTACATCCCCGAGCGCGTGTGTTTGGTTGGAATTAAGATTGGGAAGCACTCCCCTGCCCTCCAAGCTGGGGATGGAGAGGAAAGAGAAAATATTTATTGACTAAATTACTTTTTGCATTAGGAAAATTTTAAAAAATTACCTTTAAAATTAGAAAATTTTGAACTAGTGATTTACTATTAAAATGAATTGTAAATTGTTAATCAAGTGGGTCAATATCTAAATTATTGTAAGAAATCAAAACTGATTTGGGATTTTAATATTTTGAAGATATTTTTTCTAGAATTTTCCCTATAAATATCTTGCAAATCCCAAACTACCCTTGATAATAAAAATATCATGTATTATCTTTGTCTCTCCTATATTAAAATAAAGGGTTAAGGTGCAAAAATACACATAATCTTTTTCCCCTAGAGCAAAAATACACATGTTTTTTTTTATGAGCAAAAATATACATGTGGTTACTATTTTGATGCAAAAGACACATCTCACCATTAAGTCACTGTTCACTGTGATGAGAGAGAAAGAGATGAGGTAAATAGTAACTTAACGGTGGTGAACAGTGATTTAACGGTGGGATGTACCTTTTGCACCAAAATAGTAACCACATATGTATTTTTACTCCTAAAAAAATCATATTTGTATTTTTGCTCCTAGGGAAAAAGCTCGTGCATATTTTTGCACCTTAACCCTTTTATCACTTGATAAAATTTGATATATACGTTTTTTTTGTGTGGATATTATCATCTAATATCTAATTCGAGGTTCGTGGTTGCCCCTACTTCAGCAAGTGCACCGGTCGTTACAAGTAATAAAGTAGTGAGAAAGTTTCGTCCCATGAGGAATAGTACTCCAATCACTAGTTCACTATTTATGCTTTAGTTGGATGAATCAAGTAAAAAGAGATGAGTTGTAATCAAACAAGAATTTCAAGAATTAAAGAAAGAAAATAATTCAAGATCAAGATTTGCAAGATAATGTTTAGAAAAGATAATCAGTCGAGAAAATCGTAGCTAGGACTCAGAATCCCCCTATGCTCCTTCAAGAATTTAAATTGAATCCCTAATTAATTACTAATCTCATGATTGACGATCAATTCTCTAAAGTTAGACTAAGTCTCAATGTCTTGACGATACCTTAGTCCGTTTATCTTTAAAAACAACCTATTGTCTTAGTATTGCTTACAAAGATCAAATCTTTAAACCAAAATTATAAGATTGCATAGATTCGTAAGCCTATGTCTAGGTCATGCAATTCTATGATGAATTAACAGGTTCCGATTAAATGCACCAACATCTCTATTGTCATACATCAACCTATAAACAATCTTAAAGGTGATCAATCTTCAAGAAAACATTAAGCAAATGAAATTCATTCAAGTAAAGAAACCAAGATTTAATCAAGAATTCAACCAAATACTTAAACTCGCATAGAGTTCATCATAGCCCTAACTACAAAAAGGAAATTAGCCAAGCATGGCTAGATTAACAAAATAAAGAAGAAAAGATGAAGAGAGAATGGTTCTTCAAAGGTTGGGGAAGGTTGATCTACACAATTGCTTCGATCTTCTTTCTCCAATGCCGTAGAGTTGTTTCTTGTGTCAAAAGTTCCTTCTTTTCTTGTTAGGGTTGCTTCTCTTATGTTTTATGTCCAATTGGATTTCCAAATCTCAAAAATCCTTAATTTTCCTTTCTTTTTCGGGCCCTAAAAACTTTCCAAAAATTAAAAATAAGAATTCTCACACTTCTGGAGCCCTGGGCGCCACTTTCTAAAGAAAGACAGAAAGTTGGCACCCTGGGCGGCAACTTTCTAGAACATCCAAAATTGGCGCCCTCGGCGCCAAACTTCAATAGGCTTCTCTTCTTGTCTTTGAGCTCTTCCAATTTGCTATTCTTTGTGGATAAAAATCTGCAAAACACCCGAGAATACTCATGAGGGTATGTCTGACATCAAATCCATGTTTTTAACTTATTATTCTTAACCGTTTTAATCATATTAGATCAATTCCACGCTAATCTTGTACCTTAAAATATGATAAATTTACGGCTCATCAAGTGACTTCTCTAAGATTTGAACTTGAGATCCAGAGAAATCTAACTAGAGTATTACACCGCTAAACCAATTCTATGTTAGTTAATATATAAGTTTTTAATGTATAAATTTTCACTAGTTTTTCTTTAAACACCAAATAAATTGTAACATTAATATATTGGTCCTTCATAAAAGTATTATAATGTAAGTTGAAAGCATTTACATCCTTAAAATAAACAAAAAGAATTAATGATTGCTTGATCCTATATATTCAATACCATATGCATGTCAAGTTACTATGATTATAACATAATTAGCATGATATAGTAATTATTATTATGTATATTATAAGTTTAGTATATTATAAGTTTAGTTACGAGGGGAAAACATTTGAGTTCCAAACAAGATAAATAATTACCAAGTTGCCGTCATTGATTAAAAAGTCCCATGAAATCTTCAAATAATTAGGAAGTCCTAAGGGACCTGAGTGTGAGAGGTTTTGATTGAAATTACCAAGTTGCCGTCATTGATTAAAAAAAGAAAAAGTCAAGGAGAATGAAGCCACTTCACACGCGACATCTTTCCCTGGTTCATTATTAGAATGTGAAGCGAAAACTCAAAGGAGAAAAGCACCGAGTTCATGCGATCATCTTCGCCATCACCTTTATTCTAGTCAAGCCACCTTTTCTCTTCATCATCTTCACAGATTTTAATGTTCGCAACATTCATCTCCTCTCCCACCTAAAATATATGGAAAACTTTACATCTTGGTATGAATGTTGTTGCAGTTTGGGTGTGTGTTACATAGGATATCCTTCCTGAGTTGATAGGAGCTTTATGCTGTCTTATCTATGAACCATCAACAGTCACTCAAGTAAACGCAGTTCTCGTGTATAAGTTGCTATATTTCGAGAGACATAATGTATCGTGAATACATGTAACAATAGTTCTGTTAATATGCACGTTCAGTTGCCAACATGTGTGGTGCAAGTTGAAACTATATATGTTAGCAGTTGAAAAGGGAATAGGGAATGAACAGTAAAAAATCAGTTCAACAAGGGAAGGAGATTTTCTCCTTATCTTTTTCTCTTTTTCTCTCATTGGCCTCATCTGGGCCATTGATTAGAAAAGTTAAAGTAATATTGTATTGATTGGATAGATATAATTTAAAGATTATGAGGGATGATGAGAAAAAGGTGATGAGAGAAACTCAACCCGTTCAACAAGACCCCTACTACAATTACCAACTTACTAAGTACCCTTTTACCCTTTCCCTCACTAGCACCACGTATTAACATATTACCAGTACATCTGAGAACCATCTACTATGTTTCTTTTATATAGGGAGAGAGTTTGTAAATGATGTAGAAGTTGATATGTAATATGTTGGGAGTAATGTAAGAGCATGAATGCACGGCATATGAAGAGTTGAGAACAATGATATCATCAATTGTTGGAAAAATAAAAACAACGAAATTTTCATGAAATTCACAATTAGCTTTGACACAAGTACATTCGTGGACCTTGTTAGTGATGAAGAAGTATAACATTTAATTAAGTTCAATGCAAATAGTGGTCATGTGCATGTAGTAAAAAATGGAGACCACAATTCACAACCATCAAAAGATGGTCTAATGGAAGACCAACAATTGTGCTTCCTCTTTTCCACAATCCAAGCATTAAATGAACCCCACAAGATCATTTGTAATGTAGTTATACTATATTTCAAAAGAAAACTTGCTTAGAGCTAATCGTTCTACATTCAGCTGAGTTTCAACCCATTGTGTCAACGGTAAACAGAACATTCTTATATTCCTTATTATTACATTGAATTCATACTTATGCCTTGCACAGACAAATGCTGCATTTATATAATGTTTGAAGGCAGGTCACTGCATTCGGAAAAGTCTGCCCTTCTCTAGTAGACACATATTGTTATTTTGTTAAATCCATTCCAAGTATTAGTATTGACAATATTTGTACAACACACGCCAATTATGGTGAATCTTCAATGGCATTATACAAGCTAGATAGAGACACAGCATCATCTAAACCTCCAAACAAGTGATTTATCTTGCAAGAAATGACAATTAAGGTGCAGGTAATGACAAATTATAAGCAGCTTAATAACAAGTTATGAACCAAATAATGACAACACAAAACTTTAGTTTAACATAGTATCGATAACTTACACATGATGGTACTCTATTTGATAATAGATTGCTCGTGTATTGTCATTTTCATTTGTTGCTACATACACATGACCACTTTCTTCATTGTACTTAATTAGATTTTTACTACATAATCACCACCAAGGTCTATAATTGTGCTGCTATCAATACTAATTATGAATTTCATTTGAGTTCTATAACTTTCTTTGCCAACAATTGAGGATATCACTGTTGTCAACTCTTTATATGTTATGCCTTCTTTTTGTTCTTGTTCTTACACTACCTAACATATTGCATAATGCATATTACCTTGTTTATCATTTCATTAATAAACTGTCCTTTTATATGAAACAAACCTAATAGATGCTTCCCAAAAATATCAGTCATCTCTCATGTCAACTTATACCACACACTTCTTATTGACAACTACATTTACCATATTAACAACTAACGCTTAAGGTATCGACAACACATTTTGTAAAAGGGGTTCTAACCACAAAAACCTTTACCGTATTCATTCATGCCCACTCATATATGCTGAAACAGAGCAACCCATCAACAATGTGCCCAGAAAGAGCAGAAACTCGTTATTCTACTGACACAAAATGAAAACCCAACTTAAATGATAAAGGGACTCCTTTCATTATTAGGACAACAACCTGCTAAGGCCTATCCATGGGAAGTTGGAACAATGAAGCAATTAGACAATGGTCAAATCATTTAAACAATAACAAACTTAAAACAAGCAAACAATGGAGACGCCCCATTCATGTAATTTAGTCATGTGATTGAAGGCAGAAAAATCAACTTCATCATTTGACCTAGACAAAAGATTATTAAAGGTCCTACACTATTGATCAACCTGATTAAAAAATGATAGTTGGCACAATGACAATAATATAGATGAAAGTATTCCATTAATGAAAAACAAAGTTTATCCTTAAACAAAGTTTATCCTTAACTTACAATACAATATCATTTTTGGGCATCCATACCCGGACGAGTCTGTCATAGAATGAGCAGGTAGCCACTAGAGGTTTCTTCTTCCCACCACTGTGGCTTGCTTCTCTCTGCCAGTCTGCTCCATATGCAAGTGAATCATGATTCTTGTATGTTTCCAAAACTTGAGCTTCTCCTCCCTTAATGGAAGTAATTGCAAAACCATTGTGCATACAAGCAGCCAAAACCAGGTCAGGGGTGAAGGGATGATGCTTCACCCTCCAAACTCCTCCACCTAAACAAACTGAAGTCTCATTAATTGGCTTTGAAATCGATCTTAGATCCCATACCCTCAAGTACTCGTCATAGCTGCCAGTTAATAAGCTATGTAGGTCATGGGGACTCTTTGCAATGCAACAGACACCCATCTTATGGACTTTGGAGTTCTGAAACACCGTTCTGGAAGGGCTGTCACGCAAATCCCAACCAATGAACTTACAGTCATCAGAGCCAGTATATACCAGGTTTGGTTGGTGAGTATCGAATGAGGTTGTCCATAGTTCAAAATCATGAGCCTTCCAGTTTTCTTGTATTTCCAGCTTGGACTCCAAGAGGGAGACAATAGATATGGAGCCATCAGAAAGCCCCACGGTGATTAATGTAGCTGAAGGGTTCCAGTCCAGGTACAGGCACATTGAATTGCTGATTTTTTCACTAGCAACTTCTTTTAGAGAAGCCCCTGCAAGAGAGCTAATAAAGGATGTTATTACTAGGGGGGAAAAAATACCTCAGCCAGGTAACAGGTTGAAGTTCAGTACCTGTCAGACAAAACTGCCGGGTTTTCAACCAATCTTAAATGCCATAACTGAACATAATATAAATGTGTGAGAAAATAAGAGCCTATGAAATGCTGAGGATTGCCTTAAAGTTTTAACTAACAGAGGATATAACTAGCTAAGGTAGAAAAGTTATGTTAGAGTAGTCAGTGATTTATGTTAACAGAACCATTGAGTGTCGTTGTATACATGTACGGCAAGCTATCATAATGAAATCATTTTTCAGAAAGTTATTTGAAGACATCATATTACAATTTTACAAAACTGTCTGTTCCTCCCAAATTTGTTCAATAAAACAACCTGCCACCATAAAATGCCACTAAAGAAACAACAGCAGGTAACTTGTACTTATAAGCCAAACAATAAATAGAATTAGCAATGAAATATTCTGACCATTGTAAAATCTCCCTCATAGAATTGGTCAAATATTAAAATAGAAACATTTGATAATCCTAGAATAGCCAAAAATAGGAATCAAACTTGATATAAAGACCACATAGATGTCAAAAAATCTAAAGGAAGCTTGAGACTACTTGTTCTGAATATATGTACCCATACCTATCAAGCTTGACATTTCAGTACTTTATAATGGTTTACAATTTAAATAAAAGACGCAACTCGAAAAATTGCATTTTTCCATCAAGAAAAGTAATTTTTCCCCCCTTTTTCCCCACAGAAAAGGCTCAAAAAGTGAGGTGGAAGTGACAAAAAAAATAAAGATTAATGCATACCTTCAGCATCATTACAGCAACCCTCCAGCTTTTGAATTCTCAAGTACCCATCAGCACCCGCGTGACCCAGAAGATTATTGCCATGCCCTCCTGGCGGATTCCACTTGATGTCAAATATCCCAGAAGTCTCCACACGATAAACCAAGTTGAGGGAGCTTAAGTCAGCATCAACATTAAAGAGGGAAATGCTTCCACATCGACTTGGTCGATCACCCTCTTTTAGGGTATAGGTGGAGGCAGCTAAAACATTGTGGTATGAGTTGTGAGGACAGAACTCCACAGCATCAGCATTACCATCTAAATAGCAATGTGCTAGATCCATTCTGATGCGAGTGCCAAACAAGTTTTAAGGCAACCTCATGCCACAAGAAAAAGTGAAATTAGGGCATGTTATCCAACAGCCACCAACCAAGCTTGAAGCAAATGTATAAGACGCGCAATTCATCAGAAAACATGATGAAGTCAGTAAGAAAATGACAAAAAAAAAAAAAAAAAAACTGTATAATGGTGCACAGACACAAATTCCACCTCTTTTCCGAGTTAATTATTAACAAATTGTTAGGCAATAATCACGAATTATCACCTAGAAATCAGGGATTGTAAATATAGAGGATAATTAGGGATTGTGATTAGGTCGATTATCATTATGAGCCAATTAATGTGAAGGCCCCTCATTCTAGTATATAAACACCTACTCTGATTATGAATATACACAAATTATTCAGAATACTCTTCTCTCTTTCCCTCTGATTACATGGACTCCTAGGGTTTCTGTTTGCTCTAAATTTTCCGTTGTCGTCACTGGTTCAAACAGAGAGAGAGTGTGTGTGTGACATTGTGCATTTCAAAAGAGATCACTTTTGGTGACATGCGCCACCTAGAACAATTCCCCACCCTTCGATCGACTCATACCTAGAGGTCCGATCGAGTTTCGGCAGCGCGTGACCGACTCGTGGATCACATGTACCACGTAGATAGAGAATTTCCGGTGACGCGTGGCCGGCAGCAATGTCCCTTCCCTTCATCGACTCCTCGAACTTAGTCCATTCTAGGTGTTTTCGTGGCCTATTCTTGAGTTTATCTCTTTGGGTTACTCTTCTTTGGCCTCTGGTTCGTTGGTTTTTTTCTTCTGGCTGTGAAAATCTTCTTTTTTTTTTTGATATATAGCTGTGAAAATCTTCTATTTCGCCACTAGTGTGACGTTTGCTGATGTGTTTGGAGGATCTTGAGGCCTCGTTTGGGATTTTTCTTCTCTAGTTTGGTTTTTCATATTGTTGTGGGTCTTTTATTTGGGCTCCCTGGCTGGTTATTTGGGTTTTGTGGTTGTTTGTGGTTTCTCATTCTCGGTAATCTATGTGCTACGGATTCTATTGGCTTTCTTATTTTCCACCGCAGATTCTAAGGGCCTTTTGGTTCGCTGAAAATAAGAGAAATTGAAAGGAAAATCAGATTTTTCAATTAGCAAGGGCGTTTGGTTCACCATTTTTTCAAGAAAATAATTTCCGACAGCGGGCAAATTTTCCTTTAAAGATGGGAAAATTGTTTCCCACCAATTTTGGTGGGAACCGATTTTCCAGCAAGCTCAGAAAATATTAGAGACGAATTTACCCCCTCACCCGCTAGAGTTCCGATGAAGCAGAATGACGAACAAGAATCCAAAGAAGAATGATCGGAGGTGGAGGGAGTAAGAAGCCAGAGGGAGCGATTTTTTATTTTGTTGAATGTTGATCAGTGATATTGTTGCAATTATCTGCGTTTTCGCTGGAAATGTTGGGGGAAGAACAAACAGCACCAGAAACAGAGACCATGGCTTAATTTGAGTGTGTCTGTTCTGCGCCTTTCTGTGATGATGATGGACACTAAAAATAAATAAATAAGCACGAAGAAGAAACATTTGAATGCTGCTCGGACAGCAGCAAAAATTTGTTGCTGCCCGAGCAGCATTGAAATGCTGCTCGAGCAGCATTTGGCTCAGGGTGGCGTGCTCAAATGTGTTCATGAGGTAAAAATGTAACTTTTCCTTATTTTTTTCCAACCAAACAAAAATTTTCCAATCTAACCATTTCCTTTTCCACATGAACCAAACGCATCAACAGTAAAATATTTTCCCTTCCATTCCTTTCTTTTTATTTCCATTCATTTCCCTTCCTTCTTGTTCTTTGATCCAAACGAGGCCTAAGACTAGTGTGACAGTTGAGGTTGTCCCGGTTTCTAATAAAATTACCAATAAGTTAAACTAGACAAACTATTTAGATTGGAGCAAGACTGTTCAAATCCACTTACTAAGTATTGAAAAAAAGGGTCATTTGACTGAGGTCCCTCATAAGGATGATCCTAAGTTGGCTTGGACTAGAGAAAATTCCCAGTTATTCTTACAAATTCAAAATTCCATCAAGAGCTTTCCCTCTATTCGTCATTGTAATATTGCTAAAGAAATTATGGACTACTTGAAGTTACTATATTCTAGGGAAGGGAATATTACTCGTATTCACAAGAATTGTAAAGGTTTCTATCGTGCCAAACAATAGGGCCACCCTTTGAAGAGTTTCTTCATGGATTTTAAGTGAATGTATGAGGAAATGAAGATGTTAATGCCACTTACAATTGATCTTCAAGCATAGGTGGATAATATGGAAAAACAAGTGATTATCAGCTTTCTTATTGCCCTTGATCCAGCTTATGAGACAATTCGATCTTAGACTTTGTCTAGCTTTGAGCTTCCTTCACTTTAAGATGTGTACTTTCATATATTGTATGCAAATAGTCTGTCTCAACCGGCTTCTAATCCTAATTCCAATGCTTTAGTTGGTCATAGCCCAATTGATAACAGAAACTAGGATTTCTCAAGACAAGGAAATGGTACCCTAAATCCTGTCTCTGCTGATAATAAGAACCAAAGCCTTCCAAAACAAGGAAACAGTGCTCAGAATCATAGTACTAGTGGGATTGTCAACTTCTATAGTAAGGAACCTAGTCATACCAAATGTTATCATTGCAAGTTGCAAAATAAGTAATAACACAGTGGTTCTACTCATATGGCACAGTGCTTTGATAATTTTGATAATGCTCATCAACACCAAGTGCACTTGCTACAGGTAACTATGATTCATGCCTTGCTACTTCTTCCTTGAATTGAATCATCGATTTCGGTGTCATTGATCATATGACAAGTAACCATCAATTGTTCTCTACGTATGTACCTTTTGCCCTTTCGAGTTCTTGGTTCTGGCACTATTAAACCTACCCTGTATGTTTCCTTGTCGTCTATCCTTAATGTTCCTGACCTTGCCTTTAATCTTCTGTCTCCTAGCAAGCTTACTCAACAATTACACTTTTTTATCTCACTTTTTCCCTAACCATTGTATAATTCAGAATCTCATGACGAAATAAATTATTGGTAGGGGATACGAATCTAGCAATCATTACTTTATTGACAATCGGGTGTCGCGTTCAATTGCTTGCTATTGTGGTTCGTCTCCTTTTGAAGTTCATTGTTGCGTAGGTCATTTGTCCTATTTAAAGAAGATGTATCCTCAGTTTCATCATGTGTTGTCTTTAGAATGTGAAGTCGTATTAATTTGCTAAACATCATCATGTATATTTGGCATCTCGCATCAACAAACGGGCTGCGTCCCCCTTTGATTTAGTTTACTCTGACATTTAAGGTTTAGGTCATGTCAAGTCCAAGTCTGATTTTAAGTATTTCGTTACTTTTGTCAATGATTTTTCTCATACCACCTATCTATGTAATGAAAAATCGTTCAAAGTTATTCTCTCACTTTTGTAATTTATGTGTTGAATCAAAACTCAGTTTGGTGTATATGTTAAAACCTTAAGGAGTGACAATACTAAAGATACCTTTTTGCTCAATCTCAAACCTATATGCTACAACATGACATGATTCATTAGTCCTCATGTGCAAATACATCGGCTCAAAATAGTGTTGCAAAAAGAAAGAATTGGCACTTATTAGAAGTAACTCAGGCTCTAATGTTTCGAATGCAAGTTCCTAAACATTTTTGGGTTGATACTGTGTCAACTGCGTGTTTCCTTATAAATCATATGCCATCTCCTATTACCAACATTGACACTTCGTACACAACTCTATTTCCTTCAAACACCTTGTTTCCTAATGATGCAAAAATCTTTGAGGTTCATTTACCACCAACGCAAGTGTCTGTTCTAGCATCTGCTAAACCACCTCTCTAACATCTTTAAAGGATACTTCCCAAGGAATGTAATTAGTCGATCATGTTCATGACTTACCAGTGCCCGCTTCGACATCTAATCAGGAACTAGTTCTCCCCACTCATACCCTTGAACTAGAAACAGTGCCTGATACTTCTAATACCTCTTATACTTCATATGACTTGCCCACTCCCCTTCATAAAGGTAAACATACTTGTACTTATCATATTTCTTCTTTTGTTTCCTATAACCACATGTCTCCTTCATCTTATTCCTTCATAGCATTCTTAGACTCTATCATCATTCCCTCTACTCTCCACCAAGCCTTGGCCAATCCTAGTTGGATGGGTTCACATTCCATGCTCATCTAAAAGATGAACATGTAATGCTCATCCTGTAATGCCCATCCCTCTAATTTTAGGTGGGAACCATTTTTTTAATTTTTTTTCAATTTTTTTTATGTATTTTTATTTATTTGGATTAAATTATATATTGCACCCTGAAATATTTTTTGCACCTATTATCTCAAATTAATTAATTTATAATCCTATGTTCAGAAATAATTTCCCTGTAACATCAGTATCTTGAAATATTTGTACAATAGAACCTAATATCTAAAATATTTTTTCAACACCCAGTATCTTAAAGGTAATAACTTTTTAGTGCATAAAGTGTTTTTCAAAAAAATAAAAAATAAAACCCCTTTTATTTGGGGATGAGCAATACATGCTCATCTTTTAGATGAGCATAGAATGTGGATTCGGTTGGGGTGCTGTGATGGAGGGAGAAATGATGGCCCTTAATAAGACAAGTACTTGGATTCTCATTGATTTACCTCTTGGAAAGAAGGTCATTGGGTGTAAGCGAGTGTTTACTATTAAAACAAAACTTGAAGGCGCCTTGGAACGTTTGAAAGCTCGACTGTTTGCCAAGCAATGTTGTTAAGACGTAGAGTCTATGTAGAAACGGTAAAGGTGAGCAAAAATGCAAAATCGTAAAACGTAAACGAAACGTAAAAGTTTACTACATACTACAAAAAAAAATATCCAATTAACAAAGATTAGATTTATTATTTATTATTATAGATGCCTGAAAAAATTAAATCAAATTTAAAAATGAAGTTTGAATTCAAATTGCAAAAGTTTGTGATTTTACATTTCAGTCCCTCTGCACATTTTAACATTTTCATTTTAGTCCCTTGGTCAAAATGCACGTTTTGACCAAGGGAATAAGGTTATTGGATTATTGAGTCACAAACCAAAGACACATTAAGCCATTCAATAGAGGGGGCAGGTGAACAATTAATAAAAGGAAAAAAAAAAGCAAAGATAGAGATGCAAGCTGGAGATGGGAATAGAACAAAAAAAAAAGCAAACGCAAGGCAAAAAGACCCAATATCCATTAGCAAAGATTAAGAGCACCGCGACCCACACCTTCAACTCTCGCCGGTGACCTAGACTCTGTTCTCCATTCTTTTCGTCTCCGGCGAGTAATCTTCCAGCACCTTCAAAGAAGCAGCACCACTAGCCTGAAACAGAGACGGAGCTCGACATTTAATCTGATAGTGAGCAAGAAGAACGGAGGCACAAACATGAGAGAGAGAGAGAGAGTGCACCGCGAAGAGATTATTGTCGGAATTTTTTTTAACTAACCGAGTCAACTCTGTAAACTCGCCAAGTTTACCGAGTTGACACGGCGTTTCTACTCTAATTCCGTTCCTACCTCCGTTTTGACTCGTTTTTCATCCAAAAAACGTAGAAATGAACGTTTCTACGTTTCTACTCTACATTTTTACAACACTGTTGCCAAGGGATATGTTCAAACCTACAATGTTGACTATTCAAAAACCTTCTTCCTTATGGAAAAATTGTCCTCTATTTGCCTCTTCATTGCTATGGCGGCCACTTATGGTTGGAATATTCAACAATTGGCTATTAAAAATGCTTTCTTGAATGGTGATCTTCTTAAGGAAGTTTACATGGAGCAACCACCTGATTTTATTGTTTGGGGGCAGCGTGGGAAGGTATACTATCTTTAGAAGTCTTTATATGATTTAAAGCAAAGCCCTCATGCTTGGTTTGATTGGTTAAGCTCTGTGGTTAAGAAATTTGGTTTGAATCAAAGCAAGTGCGAGTATTCTATTTTATCAACGGACAAATGCAAGCATGATTCTCTTAATGGTATATGTTGATGACATTGTTATTACAAGTAACAATACCTCAGGAATCTCATCACTCAAGGCCTTTCTTAATTCTCATTTCCAAACAAAGGATTTAGGTCTATTAAAGTACTTTATTGGAATCGAGGTTATGAGAAACAAGAAAAGCATCCTCTTGACATATAGGAAATGTGTTCTTGATTTGCTAAAAGAAACTTGAAAACTTGGCACGGCACAAAATAGCTTTCCCATGATTCCTAATCCTTTTTTGGACATTGATGATAGAGTACTATTTAATGAGCTACCTAAGCATGTGAGAAGATCAAACTGTTTGCGTATCCTAGGAGATACCTTAGACAGATCGAGAAATTGAACTATCTCACGATGACTCGCCCTAATGTGACCTTTCCAATTAGTGTGCTTAACCAATTCATGTCAGCACTGACTGTTGCTCAGTGGGAAGCTTTAGAGTAAGTCTTATATTACTTGAAGGGTTCACCCAATCGCGATAGTCTCTATACAAATCATGGCCACATAGAGATTGAATGCTTTTATGATGTAGATCATTCGGGGAAACGCTACAAGAAGATCCACCACAAGATATTGCATGTTTGAAGGTGGAAATTTAATGCCCTGGAGGTGCAAGAAGTAGGATGTGGTTTCTCAGTCTAGCGCGAGAGATGAGTACAGAGCCATGGCTCAGTCGGTGCAAGAAATTGTGTGGATTCACAAATTAATGAAGAATGTTGGTCTTGCCACGTCGTTGCCCATGAAATTGTAGTGTGATAATAAAGCTGCTCTATACATATGGTCATCAACTCTGTGTATTTCATTAATGTACAAAACACATTGAGATCAACAATCACTTTGTAAGTGATAAGATCAGGGAAAACTTTATTTCTACAAGGCATGTGCAATCTAGTGACCAATTGGGCAATCTTCTAACTAAAGCTTTAAAGGGACTTGTGTTAACTATCTTTGTGACAAGTTGGACTTGATTGACATCTATACTGTGACTTAAAGGGGAGTGTTAGGAAAAAATCAGGAATTATTATCTAGAAATCAGGGATTGTAAATATACAGAATAATTAGGGATTGTGATTAGGTCAATTATCATTATGAGCCAATTAATGTGAAGGCTCCTCATTCTTGTATATAAACACATACTCTGATTATGAATATACACGAATTATTCATATTCTCTTCTCTCTTTCTCTCTGATTACATAAATTAACTTGAGCAACATAAAAACAAGAAGTCTCCTCTCATATTATGATAAGCTAATAAACTTCATTGGAAAACTACATACAATTCAATATACATATGAATGTTATGAATGTTTGTAGCTAACACATATCAGCATGCTACTATGTACATTTTGAATCTTATCACTATCAGCCACAAGTATACATGTTTCCTTGGAGTAAAAGAAATTGCTTTAAAACAACATAGATACAAAAAAAAAAATTAGATTATTTACAGGAATCAAATGAAGTTTCAACTACATGATTTTTCCAATAATCACCTTTGAAATTGGAATATTGGATCATCAACACACTTAAAGAAATTCAAGTATGAAAATGATAATAGGCATAACCATCCACTCAAAAGTTACATGAAAAAAAAAAACCTGCAAACTAAATTAGCATAAGCAAAGAATTACCATTTCATATACTCTTAGAAAACTGGGGGCTGAAAAGTTGAACTTAGAAAATCCACAAATCAAGCTTTTAGCATAGCTTAAAGTAGCTCTATAGAGAAACAGGTTTCCAGATTTTGATGCAAAGAGAGGAAGTTCTGAAACATCCCTAATGAAAATAGATGCATGAGAGAGAAAGAAAAGCTAAGCAGCAAGAAATGTAGGCAAGAGAGGCAACCGAGTCTGTAGAAGAGAAATTGTGTCACAATAAGTCTTGGCTTGGTTCAATGGAGAGTAGGGCAGGTTATGGACTTTGGTTTGTTGAAGGAGAGGTATTTTAATTATTCTTGTTTGGTTCACGAGAGGAGTGATACATCCTCCATATTACTTAATAAATTAACCATGTTTTAGTTAGATAATTAACTTAATAGCACTGCATTATTAAATTAAACATCCACAGGATGCCGAAACATGCATAATAAACCCTAACGTGAGAATATACATTTATCTAATATAAGATCATTGAGACAGAAACACTACTTCTAGTAATGTAGTCTAATCTTCTGATGTCTTCCCTGATGGACCCGGATATGAGCTCTCACCTGAAAAATGTGGTAACCATCAATCCAACTTATTACAAACATTAATACGTGCTAATGAGGTGCCAAGTGGAACAATTTATAAACAAAATATCAACAAAGCATTTCAACAATATTCATATTATGTCATAAGTGAGGTATCATAAAATAAATCAATATTATCAACATCAAGATATTATATCATAATTTAAATATCATAACATAGGTATTACAATTCCTCTTTATAACTATCTCAAGATCTCATTAACACAATTTCCAAGATACCCATTCCCTACACGCCAGCCGAACCACCTTATTTCATTCCGACTAGACCCATGGGCTAAGTTACATCTATGTTACTGGTCACTCCAAAAGCTCACTGGTCATGTGATGAGAACCGGCCAAAGTCCTCAGAACACACGGCCCAGACCATGGGTCTTTCTCCACTTTAAACTGTGAGGTGTCGTAAGCCCATCTCTTTGGTGGGTAAGGTCCCATCACTTTGGTGGGACAATAATAAACAACCATCGTGCACTAATGGAGGCCTCACCACATGGCAGATTAACCTAATCTTCATCTATTCCCAATCTCCTTCTTTTCATAACAAATATATGCATATATCTCATAATTCAAAATAATAATGTTCCACAAGGAAATTTCTACTAAAGTATACATAATTACTTCAAAAAATACTCACAAACATAATATCAATATGTATAATAAATAGAAAGTGGTTACCTGTCACCAAAGCTAACTAATTTATACGACTCCTAATTTGAGAGCTCAACACACTCCATAATTCAATCTATCAAAACCATTCAACAACAATTATTAATATTATTCTACTATTCACTATTTTTATCATTTTATGTACATCAATAACTCTGCAAGGCAAAACAAAACGAAAACATGGTTTGGCTTTTCGTTTCAATATTCCTTTATTTATTCACAATTTATTGAGCACACACATATGAAAGACATAAACCAAACAAACCAAAAAGACACTGACATAGGTAGCCAATCAATAAAACTTCCCGTTGCTTTAACCTCTCTCTATATATGTGTGTGTATTTAATTATATTCATAAAAACTGGACATATAAAATATTTGTGAACCGCTAAATATTCGTTTTCAAACCAGATAAAAAAAAATTAGATAAGTGATCCGAAAATTAGAGATTTTTGAAATAATAATCAATATCAATTAATAAATAAAAAAAATAGATACCAAAAATAAAAGTATTTTTAAACCATTAAATGAGTAAATACATTACAAAGTAAAATTTAAAATGTTTTAGTAAGTAATCTACTAATTGAGTTTAATAAGAATATTAAAACCTTCATAAACTACACAATATTGATGTTTAAAATAAATTTAATACAGATGAAATTGCGCATTAATAAAAATGTGCCTATAAAATATTTGCAAACCGTTAACTATTAATTTTCAAACAAAATTTAAGATAACTTAACAAATATTTATTTGTTAACTACTATAAATATATGTGTATATTTATAATAGGTGAAGCATGCATCAGTAGAACTTTTTCTTGTTGGATTATGTCCAGCGCTTTATCTCTCTTCTTCTTTCTCTAATCTATTTTTATTTGAACTCACACACACCATAACAGCTAACACCTACAAAAATATATGGTTTATCCTTTCTTTCCTTTCTTATATATACTCACGTAGCAACCCTCCATGCAGCAAAAACAAATGAGACACCATAACAGCACATGAGAAACAGATGCAACAAAGGCCCATACACACCGATTTCGACACAAACACGTACATCAATGGCACACCAACATCCCACACGATTTCTTCTCTTTTTCCTTCTCTCTTATTTCATTATTTACACACACTAGCAGTCCATATATATATATATATATATATATATTCAAACCCACACCCATGCAGCACAAGAGAAACAAGGAGCCCGATATCAGTAGCTTCTCTTCTCTTTGCAGCGACACACTCACACACAACACGTTCATGCAGCAACAAGAATGAAAGACGATGACATCAAACGATACACAGAAACAAACACACGTACACATCGATATCAACGTAAACAGCCCCTGAATAACGGAAATAGGATGGATAGAAGTTTTACCGATCAAGCCTCACGTTGGGTTCTTGCTTGCTGTTTTTAATCCTCTGTTTCAGCGATGGTGGAAACAAAGCAAATAAGGTTTCGGTTTGCCTTTCACTCTCTCTCAGTTTGGGCTTCACACTTGTTCTCAGACTCAATTTTCTGGCCGAAAGGAAATAGATAAGGAAGGAATATGATTAATAGAATGTGGCTTAACGAGAAGACAGAAAACCACGGAGCATGGCGCTGATATACTGCATTTCCAAAGAAGAAGTGGAGTATGGTATCTGCATTATAATGCAGAGAATAATTGAGTGTGGGGTTCTGCTATGCTGAGTTCAAAAAGAAACAATGGCGTGTGGGAATGCACAAGACACGAGACAATGGTTATGGAATTTGACGCTGAGTGCTCGTGGTTCAGTTTTCTCACTGTCGGCTATTTCATTCTCGGTTCTTACGTGTTTGGCCGAGATAAATAATGAAAAGAGATGAAAGAGGTGTTTGTGCGCTGGAGGGAGGGAGTTTGTATGGGCTGAATGGAAATAATTATATGGATTGGTTAATAGTGTGTAGATGGGCCGAAAGGTTTAAAATGAATATCAATAAAGAAATTGGTAGGAAGAAATTGGCTTACATGGGGATTGTTTGCTATCTGTCTCATGTAGTACTTGACTCCCCCCCCCCCCCCCCCCCAACACAGAAAAGGTTGTGAAAACGTAGATTTTATGTAAAAGCAGAAGAGGAATGAAAAAGTGTAAAATGTAAAATCGTAATACAAAACGTAGTTTTTACTTGTATATAGAAACAGTGTATTTTTGTTGTAAATATAACATTTTTCGGTTGTTAATATAACATTTCTAATTGTAAATATGGATTGAGAATTTTTTAATTAATTATAAAAAAGTCCCAAGGGAATTTTTTGTAATAAGATTTTGGTGAGGGATTTTTTTGTAATTAATTCTGGTCTTTGGAGCTCAAATGTAATTTTCCCTTCAAAATATCCAACATTACGCCTGACTCCCGTTTTTTCCAAAAAACACACGCTTTTACGCTTTTACGTTTTATGGATGCGCTTTTACCCCTATACGTTTTTTTCCAAAAAAAAAAAATCATTTTGCTTAATTTAAAACGTAAAAACGCGTTTTTAACATTTTAAAGCGCGTTTTTAATAACCATGCACATACATTTCCAACTCTTTTATACCTTGTTCTCAATTTATTTGTAATATTATTTAAATGATGGAATTTAAATCCTTATTTCCATCTCAAGGTTTTTCTTCCACAATTTATTATTATTATTATATTTATTTATTTATTTATTTTTATCATAAATCCCCAAAATATAAAATTGGGATGTTACAAATTATTTACCTCCAAAATACTCAGGCCAATAATTATTCCCAACTGTTTGTTTTTTTTAATTAATGGAAAATATGTCTTTAAATTCTAAATATAAATCCTAATATATATTCCTTAAGGCCAAATTTTCCAAAATAAATTTTTAATTCCCAAAGTCCAAACTCTAGGATGTTACAAGGAGGGGAGCTAATTAAAATGTGAAATATATACACTTACCATTGTATTTAGATTTCTTCTTGTTTTATAATATTTCTATCAGAATTATTATTTCCTAATTTTTGAACCTCAAAAACCTATTACCTCACTAATATATGATAAAATATTTTTATATCCATTTTAAAGAATGATTTTATTAATTTTAACATGTTATCTCACTCATTTTAATATGCTTTTTAAATCTTTTACCTCTATAAAATATGATAAATCTACATAAATTAGGAAAGCCTTAGGAGTCATCCCCATCATAATGGGGCTTCTTTATTAGTACTTAATTGACTTATAATGCATTATTTCCTTTACTGAACTCATACTGTATCTTATCTTTCTTTTAGAGAAAAACACGTCAGTAGTGCCATAGCTTTTTGATGCAATTCCAACTACTGGCATAGGACTAAATTGTTTTGAAATGCTAATTCTATCAAACAAACCAAGCCAACATGCATCCAGTTAATACTAGACCACTTAAGACAGAACTTAAATAATTGCATATAAAGCCAATCACTAATGGATAGTAAATAGTACTAACAGGTTAAAAAAATCCAATCAAAGAAGTAGAGTAGCAAGAGAAGCTTATGCCCCAATAAAAAATCTTAATTCATAGACAACCTTTTGTAATCTGAACTTATAACACCGCCCATTACTAACAAATGAGAGTGCACAAGCATTTAGACATACAGATAGATACATGAATTATCCACATTTGTACCATGTCCCACTTGATTAGCAAAAGGTTGATTCCGCTTGATCAGTAACTAAATTCAACAAATTGCACCAGTAATTTGTCCCATAGGCCTCAATCACCACTGAAATCGAACCCAAGCAAACAAGCATTAGTCTAGTTATTGCTAGCTATTTATATAAGCGCTTCTATCCCTTATCAGACTGAAGCTTCTCATTGAAAAGCTCCAACCTTCACTCACTAACAAAAATTATGAATTTTTTTCCCTATTATATAATACAATGCTAGCCACAAAATTGGAATTCGAAAAATAAGTTGAAGCCTGAAGTAGAGCAATGAACTTAACTCAATAGAAAGACCAGAAAAATAAGCACAATAACAAGAATGAAGAAGATAAGAATCAATCGGAGCTGAAAGAACTAACTTTCCACACTCACCTTAATGAAGGAATGAATCTACAAAATGCAAATCAAAGTTGGAGAGAAGAAACTTAGACACGATGGAAACAAGATGAGAACAAACGAGACTGCGGGAGAAATGACAACAATGATAGACTACGAAGGAGCAGGCGGCGATGGAAGGAGGAGAGGCGACCACTCGTTAAGTGGAGAAGCTGAAGAGAATAAAGAGAGAAAGGGGCTTCAAGCCTGGAGGAGGAAAAATATCCTTATGTAAGTAACAGTAAACGCCCAGTCTCTGGGCTAATTTTTAAGAGTTTTTATTTATTTTTTTGCCCTGAGCTAATTTTGACAGGATTGGCTCATGGTTTTAAAGTCTTTTTTTAAGTTGAGATAAAAAATATATATATATACTTATCTCATAAATTATAAAAGTTATTTTCTAAAAACTAATCTAAATATGAGGATAGTAATTAAATTATTTAGTTTTATTATTTTCTTAAATTAATCTTTCTAATTTATGAAATGATTCTAGTTATGTAAATAAGTATTTTAGAGAGAGTATATTATGTATTATAATTAAGTTATTTATTTAATCGTTAATATCATCGAGTTAGTCAACCGTACATATTTTTATTTATGTTAATTAAGGTTTACTTTTAAGTTCAAGTTAAACTATAACATAGATTTTATATTAAGGATTAGAGGTAGTATCATTTTCTAAAACAGGCACATAATATTTGCAAATATATTTTATTTAAATTATATTTTTCATAATTTTGAGCAAAGGAAACTTAATAATTACAAAGATAAGAATCACTTCTAAAATTTTCATGATAAAAAACCACCAATTCCAAAATGTAAATTTTAAAATAGAGATGTAATAGCAATTAACGAAAATTGTGAATCTTCACATCGTATAGAACGAAATAGTCAAGTTCTTCCTTTTAACCTCGAGTTATGTGGGAGACAAGTTTCCATAAGAAACAAAATTTTAATTAAGAAAAAAAAGGTAACATGTTTTGTTTTATTCGATTCTTGTATATCATATTCATGTAGTTGTCGCTGAGAAAGATCTTGAAAAATTAAAACCGGAATTATTTGAAGCCCCGAATTTCATATGCTTTTGTGCAGTTGATGATGATGAATTTGTACCTTATCTTTTATCGCATGCATGCAGATACACACATACCCACCATCCTTCTTCTGGGAAATTATTTTCTTATAAATAAAAGCTAAGGTGAGTTGGATCCAAGACTCAGTAGGGTCAAGGTACACTTTTAACGGGATTCAAACTTACGACTTTGTGGGCTACAAACCAACTCTTTACTGACTAAATCAACATTTGTTGGCAATTATGTTTTTCTTTCTTCAATATGAACAATGGTTTTCTTTGAGAAACTGAAAAAGAAAATAGGAATTCAAACATATTATTATATATTCATTCATTAGGTGTAGCTAATTATGATGTTTGGATGCAGAAATGAAGGTGGGATTGTGGAATTTGGGCATTGTTGGTGTTTTAAGCATCAGCTTATTGTGTAGAATGGAAGCAGTGGAGGGATAATAAGATTTGTAATAGACAGAGAAGAATGCTTCTCTCATAATATTCAGAATGTGAGGGACATAGTTCATGTTTCTTTTGTTGTCATTAAGGTTGATGGTTCTTGGCAATACACTGCAAAAGGTGTTGACTTTGTGGTAATTAACTACTATATCCTATTCTCATGCATATAATCACAAACACATCTTCATTATTGTAACCATGCAAGCATTTTCATATGATTTTTTAAGAATTGTGTAATTTCTTACAAATCTTTTAGTTTATGTTTATTTTATGGTTCATGAATTGTTTTAATGTGAAATCATTCTCCAATTAAGGTGGTTTTGAGCATGTAATAAAAGAAGCAATTAGATATGTCAGTTAGGAAAATAGAATAAATATTCCAGATGTTGGAGCTACTCCCTCTTATCCTTATCCTTTGTGTATGTCACTAACTACTAATTCTCATAAACTAATAAAAATAGTTTAAAACATTAAGATTGTTATAAAATTTAAGTGATTTCTAATATTACTCTTAACAACTACACTAAACTCAAATGCCACATTAATAATTAATATCTCAAACTACCCTTATTAAGTATGAACATACATAAATATATATATATATATATATATATATATATATATATATATATATTTAAATATTATTTGGAAACTTGTAAGTGTCTCATAAAATGAACCAAAAATATTTGTTAGTTGGTGTCTGATAATAAATTTTTATCCTAAATGTAATGCCTTACACTATTTTAATTTGTCTTCCAACAATTTATACTCCTCCAGTCATCAATGTAAGATTTAATTGGGGAGTTAATATTGGTCTTAAATATAAAACTTATTTAACATACTTATCAATTTTTCTCAAATTAGCCTATTAACGTCATCTCAACAATAATCAAATAAGAGAGGGAGGGAGGAAATGAAAGATGATTAGGATGTGTTAGAAAAAACATGCATGCTATGTTAACTAACCGAACAAACTTCTTTAATTTAATCAAATTAGTTAACTAAGTTTTATATTAAGGATTAGATGAGTACTTTTTTTTTAAAAAAAAAAAAACTATCCCTATTGATTATACTCCTTTGAGTCCTAAATATATAAGAGCCAGTTGATTTTTTTAGAAATTAAGGAAACTAAATAAATTATTTAAATCTCTCTAAAAAGGTAGTTACAAATAAATAAATGGGGGCATTTTTAGGAAACCAATACATATATACCTAGCTAGCTAATAAAGTTAGAATGAAAGGGAATAGTTTTAGTCTTCAAAAGATTTATAGAATGAGAACTCATAATAAATGATATATCTGAATAGAGCTATGAAAACTTACTCATTTTAAGTTGACCCTTCTTAATTTCTAACTGGATTGTGGATTGTGAACTGGTACTCCACACATAGAGTTCATAATTTATAGGGTGCAGGTTAAAGTTTGTGTAGGAACAATTATAGATTTTGAAGATTATTATTCTGCCTCAGAAGGATTGTGAAAAGATGAGTGCAACTTTTTAACCTAATCATATGTTGATGGATGGATCTTATTAGGTTATGGGACCTTCAGGTGAAAAGGTTCATGAACTTAAGGACCAGATCAGACAAGTGAAAAGTTTGAGTTTGTGAGTGCAAATAAAGGCCTCCATCGTTTCTGTTTCACCAACAGGAATCCTTACCATGAAACTATTGATTGTGATGTCCATGTTAGCCACTTCAGCGTCTATGATCAGCTTGTAAGAGATGGTAATAAGATAATTTCTTGCCTCTCGTTATTAATTAGTTTATGGAGGATTTTAGGTCCAATTTTCATATTTCTGATTTGGATAAATATAGTGTGGTTTCTGTGTTTTCAATTTAATTTTGTTGGTGAAAAGAAATCTTTATCCTTCCTTTTGATTCAATAGGGGGTCATTTCACTTAGCATTAGCATAACAGATGACAAATCAAGGGCGACTTAATGTACAAGATTCTTACAGAGTTCAGAAAGTGATAGGTGTAAATAACCTTATCCCCACAAGCGAAAATGATGTTTTCAATATATGAACGTGTAGTTTTCAGATCATATGGTAGCAGCCTTATCAATACTTCAAGATTCACCATTTAGTAGATGACAAATTAAGATGAAGGGGGAAATTTTCTAATGGAATTGCCAATAAAAAATGGATCCAATATGCGAGGATATGACTTAAATCCTACCAAAGCATGAATTCAAATCAATCCCCAATTGGTTTAAGAATATTATTGGTAGATAATTTGTAAATATTTTTGTTAGTACTCTTTGAATCACAAAGCATATGTCCTAATTTTGATGACCCTCAGAATCTTTTTTTCTAACTCGTTTAAATCCTACATGTGTCCAAAACAAATTTGACAAATTAAACTAAAAATCCACACACTCTACAAGATCCAAACGCGACTTCTTCTTTTCAATGGCTACACAATTGAGTAAACAAGTTAGCTTTTGGAATTAATAAAATTTTATGACATGATTATTAAGTATGTTATCTCTGCATGTACTGCAGAGCATTTGAATCCTCTACTACAACAGATATCAAAATTAGAGGAAGCACTTTACAACATTCAGTTTGAGCAGCATTGGCTTGAAGCTCAAACTGAACGCCAAGCAATAGGTACGTATACAAGCATCTCATAACTCGAAACTCTAGATGGTATGTGCAAAGAAGTTTTCAATATTATTATTAATTATATTATACTATCAATATATCATGAACAGTACTGTCATAAAATAGGACGTAAAAGAAATTCCTTTTCATGAGAAAATGAATCTTTTGGTCCCTGTATTGTTTTGACTTGATTGTAATTTAGCCCTTACATTTTGACTTTGAGTAACCCAGTCTCTATAATTTTAGAGAATATCATTTCTATCTTTAAGGCAAAAAAAGTTTTTTACCTTAAGTCAAAACTACGCTATTTTAGCTCTTTTTTTGTTTTTGTTTTTTTTTTTTGCTCTTTTTTTGTTTTTTTTTTCTTTCCCTTTTATCTCTTCATCTCTTTATTTAAAAAACAACCAAAACGATGTAGTTTTGCCTTAAGGCAGAAATGATATTCCCATAATTTTAACTCAATTGTAATTTAGTTCTTGAACTTTGACTTAATGCAATTAAATTTCTATAGTTATAACTATTTTATAATTTAGTTCTTATGGTTTAGGAAATAAAATCATATACATAATAAATAATTGAATTGAGTTCCGATAAGTTAAAATTCAAAAATCAACCATAGAGACAAAGTTACCAAAATGAAAGTGTTGAATTATAACTGAGTAAAAATTATAGGAACCAGCTGTGTGAATATGGTGACTTTTGGTACATTTGATGTATTGAATATTCATGAGTACATATTTATGTGAATGAATGAAATAAGGAGTTTAACAATAGAATTGCGTGAAAATGATGACAGTAAACGATGCGTTGAGCAGCAGAGCAGTGCACAAAGCCATATTTGAATCAGCAGTATTAATAGGTGGCAGCTTCCTTCAAGTCTTCCTTCTCCGTCGCCTTTTTGAGCAAAAGGGTGGTCCTCCTAGGGTTTAACCTCTAAACCTGCTACCACCCCCCGCCTCCCCCCCCCCCCCCCCCCCCCCACACACACACACACACCATTGGAGTTCTATCAACTAATGGAAAAAATATAAGGAATCAATTTCTATTTTGATTATAGGGATAAAGCTCATGTTTGCAATTATTTGTAAAAATATATCAATTCGTAGTACCCTTCATAAAAGAAAAAGACATGTTGTATGTGAATCACTCTCATATTCCTCTGATGTGTATTGGCATGATTAATCTGGAAATCCTCTAAAAAAGAAGCTTGAATTTGCCCTTGCTAGTGTTAACCGTGACAAGGAGGCTTGGTGCAAATGAGAAGTTTGAATTTGATAAATGAAAAGGCAAAAATTAATTAAGAAGTCTCATAATTTACAATGATATAACTACAACTTTGAGTATAATATAATAATTTTAGGGTTTATGTGGTTTAATAACTTCACAAAGACACCCTTATTATCTTTAAAATCCACACTTTAACCTAGTTATTAACATGGCTAAGGCATTGGTGCCATATGTAAGGATATTTGGCTCTTCATTGAAATTTTAATTTTTTAATTGTAAATTAAAATAAAATAAAATTATTTGATGAAACATTGGGAAAAAGTTCCCCTTAAAAATTTTATTAGTGAAAAATACAAGAAACTCCTTTTGGTGCTTACCTAAGATCTATTTGGAAAATTGATTTTTATCTTAAGTATAAGATTTATTTTTTATATTTGTCAATCTTTTCTTATTTTATGTATATTGATGATCCATCAACAATAATCAATAAGAAGAGGGACTGAAGGAATAAAGGAAGATAACTATATTATTTTAAAAAATATTTAAGATATTAATTAACTTGACTAACTTCTTAAATCTAATTAAATTAGGTAAATAAGTATTATAAAACATTTATAAGCAAAAAATATGGGTACTTTACAAATTGTATACTCAGACTAGGTACCAACAAAATTTTTGAGGAAAATTGAAAAAAAAGTTTCCCATTAAAAACTTCATTGATGGGAAGGATTTAAATTAAGACAGCTTTTTTTTCTCTAGCACTCCAGCTAATAATACTAAGTGTGAACAAATTTTGTAAAGCACGGATCACTCCTCTAAATAAAAATGTCTTACAACTTTCTCAAAAGTAAAATTTTTAATGGAGAATTTTGTGATGATGAGTGGAGAATATGAGAGTGAGAGAGAAGGGGAAAACAACTGTTAGAGGATGAGGGATGAAAAATCATTAGATTACATAGTAGCAATTTTTTTTTTTTATTAAGTAATGGGTATTTCAGTATTTTCATATTATAGTTGAGTTCAATGATTTTGTCCCAATTTTAAAAATTTATGGTTACTTTGGTTTCAAAAAATAGTTTATGTTACTCCTACACTTTCGATAAAAGTTGAAAGTTATTTTAATACCATAAAAAAAAGTTGGTTGGGTTTAATATTTTGCCTTAATTTTAAAAGTTTATTGTTACTTTGACTTCAAAAAATAGTTAGGGTTACTACTACACTTTTAACAAGAGTTGGAACATTAACTTTAGAGTCAGGAAATTGGGTTGAATTTGTCGGGCCAGTCCGTTTAAACTTTAACTTTTCAAGGCCAAAATTATAAAATGGAGTTTCCAAATAAAGTTGGGCTTAAAAGGGCCAACCATATAAGGTCGAGAGCTTAAAAGGACCGGCATATTAGACCTGTTAATTTTTCTCTTAACTTGCTAGTTGGTAGTTGCCTACTTACCCTGCTAACTGAGTTTGACCGTGAAGGAAACTGCACTACTTGCCTGTCCTGTTGCTCATAGTCTCACTCATTTCTATCATTTGATCAGTTTAAGCAGAGGTTAACGTTAGTAAACAACATGATGGAGGAAAATAGGTAATGACAACGTAATGGAGGAAATGCGTTCTGGTTTATATTAAACGTGGAAAATATATTAGCTACTAGATCAATAAATGTACCCATGATCTTATATATGGATGCTGTAAAATGTGAAACATGGTATAATAAAATTTCTGAAAGCAAAGAATTATGTTATCAGGTTTTATAATACTGTAACATCTATTATCCAAAATTACGAGTACTGAAACATGGGACGGTAAAAGGAAAAAATCTTATGCTGGGTTGACCATTCACTTATCTATATTGGAACTCATTAATCTCCATATTAGCAATATGTAGGGACTTCATCAATTATAGAATAATATAGAACATCTGCTTTTGAGGATGATAATATGGGATTTGCTACATCAGTTGAGGTTCTATTATTTTATTGTTCAAATGCTTCGAATATGATAAATTATTCTGGGTCAAGATAAATATGCCTTGATGGCATTCAAATTTTGATATTCCTTCAAATATTTTTAGCGAAAATTAAAAGGGAAAAATTTGAATACACATATGAGCTTGCCTACCTGTTAAGTAGACTAGATGGCACATTCATATTCACAGAAATCAAGAACACAAGAACACATGTAAAGCTTATATTGGTATACTGAGAATTTTATTTGTTTCCCTCCAAAGTTTTTATTTGTCACTTGAACACCAAAGTTAATGCGCCTACAATCTTACCATTGAACTTTAACCTATTTTCCTCCTCGTTACATCGTCTACTAAAACTAATCAAATTTTACACTAAAGTGATTTGACTTTAATGTTGACACTATTTATCTGATAAATTAAAATTTTAATTGTTATAATTTATTAATTATATTTTTTTAAAAAATAGTTAAAATTTAGAAAAATGGTTTCCAACCCTAACCAACATGTTCTCGAGTGAAGCTCTAAAATACATATATTTTTCTTACCCACACTTAAAATGACAGATTATTATAGGCTCTGATATTTCAAAGGCCAACCCTTGTAGACTTGGGCCTTTTGACAGTCAGACGTAGGGCTGTACATGAACCAGACCAGACCGGGCTGGTCACTAACCCGTGGTCTGGTCCGGAAGGTTGGTCGGGCTGGACATGCCAACCCGAAGCCCGGTCCTACCCGGATAAAAACCCGACCACTACCGGGTTGGGCAGACTGGGTCAGATTGGACCGGGTTAGTGGTCTAGTTGGCCCAGTCCATGTTACCTTCTTTTATGAAAAAGCACCTTTTTTTTCCTGGAACCTAAAAATCTAAAATAAATCATCAATACAGATCATGGGCATCAATTCGAAATCTTCAATCAATATTCATCAATTCCCTTTGACCGAAAAAATAAAACATTCATCAATTAATCAATTCTTTGGGTAGGTTAAACCTGCACATCATTTCATCATAACCTGCACATCATTACATCATAACCTGCACTTTATTGCATCTGCCCATAGATGAATGTTGCAATTTATCAATTAAAGTAACATCAACATCAAGATCCATGTATTAAATACCAAATCCATCAATAACCTGCCCTTAAATAACAAGTATCATCAAAATAATCAAAGGGCAGATCTTTAAATATTAAATAGAGTTAAGATACTCATTACAACCCATATTACAACCAAAGTCATAAAGATCAATTAAAATCTAAAACCAGAAGTCCAGAAGGCAAAAGTCTACAATTATAAAGATGACATAATTGAAGAAGTCCATAATTTCTCACAGCAGCAAAATAAGAAGTCCAGAAGTCCATTTGTGCTTTTACAGTTTCAAAATCTTCTTCAAAACCTTTATCTCTCCAAGGTATATCTGCCAGCAATCCCTACCAATTGTAACTCTGGAAGGGATATGAAATCGTGGCTCAAGTTCCTTCACAAATTTCTTAAATCCAGGCTTCTCAACAATCCTAAAGGGCAACTCATCACAAATTATGAACTCAGCCAAGGCTCTGCGTATTCGCCTCTCATTGTACACATGTGGAACTAGGGCCCTTCCTTGTGTAGAATTTGACAAGTAATTCAGTAGGGGCTGCTTCTTATCTGCTTTGTTAGGGTTTTTAGAGCACTTCAGCAAATGTCTTTTCAATGAAGTTGTCCCATGCTTGTTAGGGTCACAAGCATAGTCATTGTTGCAATGCTTGCAATATGCTCTTATCTCTCCATTGTTGCAATGCAAGCATAATATCTTTCCTGAAATGGATAACTAAACCCCAAACAAGAAAAGCAAAAAAAAAAAAAAAAAAAAGCCAAAGGAATTGACACATATGGTTAAATCATTATATATGTATGTATATACTACTAGAAATCATGAAATTTGCGGCGGAATAATAATCCGTCGCAAAATTGTGAAGGAAAACGCCCTCCCGTCGCAATTCTGATAAATTTGCGGCGGAAATAACTATTCCACCGCAATTTGCGGCGGAAGAGTCATTTCCGCCGCAAATTGCGGCAGAACACACTGGTCCGCCGCAATTTGCGGCAGAACAGTTTGCTCCGCCGCAAACTTTTGCGACGGAAACACCTTTCCGCCGCAATTTGCAGCGGAAAAGTGTTTTCCGCCGCAAAATTGTCGGTGGGATAATCCCACCGACAGTTAGCGGCGGAACCGTGTTGTTCCGCCGCAAATTTTGCGGCGGAACCCAATTTGCGGCGGAACAGAAGGTTCCGCCGCAATTTGCGGCGGAAACGTGGTTTCCGCCGCAAAAGGGATATGATATCCCTTCCCTCCGTCGTCTCCCTTCCTTCATTTTGCTCTTCTTCCTCTCTTGGTTTGCAGGTTGCACCATCCGAGCTCCGCCACAAGATAACTGCCGCCGCCGATCTCATCTTACTCCGGCATACTTTCTTATTCTCAACCTAGGTTGTTTCTTCAACTAGTATGGTCTTTTTCTTTTGCAAATTTAGACTTTGTTTATTGCTAATTCTTTTTTATCTGAAATGATAATATTAATGGAAGATCTTGAAATCTTGATTTTGTTTATTTGATAGTAATTTCAATATGACTGATTTTACAATTAGGTTTTTTTTTTTCATCTCTATTTTCTTTCCAAAGACGTAGAAGGCACTGAATTAGTTTAATGCTCTACATTTTTTTAAGGAAAAAAAGTATAAAAGACAATATTATAAAAAATAACTTAGGAAGCATTTGTTAATTCTTTTTAAATTTATATTGTTAGAAAAAAATTATGTAAATTATTGGATAATTTTCTCTTTATTATTCTTTCCTTGTATCATAATATTATTAATACTCATGGTCAATAAACAAACACTGTTATATGTATTGGTTATAACTTGTGTATGAGTTACATGTTTTAGAATAGATGATATCCTTTTTATTAATTTTATTATGGATATGTTGAAAATTTAAATTTATTTTTTTCTCACTTATTTTTTTTTATATCTGTGTTCTCATTTATTTTTTGTGACCCATGATCCTAGTAAATAAGGATATATTTTGAGAGAAAAAAATACATTTATCCTATTTAACAAATTTTAACTAACTTTTTTATTCAGTTATTTGATTATTTGTAGTTTTTAGATCCAAATACACTAGGACAATTAGAATTATTTTTTAATCATATTAAAATTATATTGTCTACAATTTATTAGAATTATGTGGTTTGAATTTAATTTTTTAATTGAGACAATTGAAAATTTTTATTTATAATTGTTAACTTCAAGATCATTAATATGGGAAATAACAATTAATAACAATTTTTAATTTACATATTTGAATACAAAAAAGTAGGAAGATATTACATATAGGAAATATAGCAATAACTTTTAAGGGCGTATACTGATAAGTCAATACTTAGAATTCATTATAAAAAAATTTCATAAGACTTAAATATAATTGTGAGATTTTCATAGATCATTTTTTGTTTTTTGTTTAAGACGTCAATGTAATTTTCCTTTTATTAAAAAGTATTAGTTATTAAATTTTTATTTATAGTTCTTAACTTCAAAATCATTAATATGTGAAATAACAGTTAATAATAATTTTTAATTTATATATTAGAATACAAAAAATGTAGGAAATTATTACATATGTGAAATGACATTAAATTTTAATGAATCTATTATATATATGAATGAACAATACAATAAATTACAAAAAAAAAAAAAGGTTTGTTATATGTCCCCATTTTCAATCGTACTTCGTCATTCTTTGTTTGACCCGTCAACTTGTATGTCCCCATCTTCTAGTGTACTATCCCCATTCTCTGGTTGCTTGCTGGGATCTGTTCTTTGTTCACTGCATGTGTTTGTTTGCCGCTTTCTTGATTAAGTGGATTAAGTGGCAATTGGTTGGTATAAGCGACCAGCTGTATTTGCCACTTAAGTTAGTTGAAATAGTTAGTATTATTGTATTATGTTTCAATAAGTATCTGTGCAGGGTTGGGGAAGTATGGAAGGTGATCGTGATAGGAGTTGGATGTACAATCGTCTAACTCAAAAAAAACGACTTACTCGAGTATTCTTAGACGATTTGGAAGAGTTCGTCCAATTTGCCTTAGTGCACACAACTAATTCGAGTGCCTCGATCAGTTGTCCGTGTGCGAGATGCAGGTGTTTTGAATTTCATGACGCGGGAACGATCAGAATCCATTTGTGTAGAAAAGGATTCATGAAGGATTATGAATGTTGGGTACATAACGGGGAAGTCCAACAGACACCGAGCGGTTATTACGGAGACCGAACCAACCTTAATCAATATCAGCAGTTGGTCATGGATGCTGCGGACCGTCGGTCGGCCAATATTTTGATCCCGTGACTCATGTTGGACCTTCACACATGGAAGAGGAGACCGGTACACATAATCAACCATCATACATGGGAGAGGAGCCTAATCCGGAGGCCGGTAGGTTCTATCAAATGCTTCAAGATGCGCAACGTCCTTTATGGGAAGGTTGCGAACACATTGAAAATAGTGAATATTCATCGCTATCGGCTACCTTAGCAACATTAAGCTTGAAGACTGATCACCATATGAGCGAGAAGAATTACAATGAAATGATGCAGATCATGAATAAGGTTGCTCCCAATGACAATAATTTGCCGAAAGATTTTTACCAAGCAAAGAAAAAGGTGAAAGAGCTCGGGCTTAGTTGTGAAAGAATCCATTGTTGCCCCAACGGATGTATGCTTTATTACAAGGATGATGCTGAGCGGACTACTTGTAAATTCTGTGAACATGATAGGTACAAGAAGATTAAAGGGAAAACAACCACTCAACCATTAAGTAAGATGTGGTACTTTCCCCTCGTGCCTAGACTTCAGAGATTGTATTCATCACAACAAACAGCTGCTCACATGAGATCGCATCGGGAGCATCACAGGGATGAAAAATTTATGACGCATCCATCTGATGCCGAAGCTTGGCTAAAATTTGACGAGGCGAATCCTTCATTTACAGCCGATCCCTGTAATGTTCGTCTTGGTTTATGTTCAGATGGGTTCGCCCCTTTCAACCAAACGGGCAGGATTTATTCTAGTTGGCTGGTGATTGTGACTCTGTATAACCTCCCACCTTCCATGTGTATGAGAAGAGAGTTTTTGTTCCTCAACGCGTTAATCCCTGGGCCATCCAACCCAAAAAAGAAAATAGATGTATACCTCAGGCCTCTGATAGACGAGTTGAAGATGTTGTGGAGTAAAGGGGTTCTTACATACGATGTATCATTGAGTCAGAACTTCATCTTGCGGGTTGCCTTAATGTGGACAATAAATGATTTCCCTGCATATGGGATGTTGAGTGGATGGCAAACGTCGGGGAAGCTTGCATGTCCTATATGTATGGAACAGAACGTGGGGTTTAGCTTGCCAAATAGTCGTAAGGTATCTTGGTTTGACAGACATCGACGATTCCTACCCCTCGATCATCCGTTTAGGAGAAACAAAAAAAACTTCAGTCGGAATGTGGTTGAACGATCAGCTAAACCTCGTCGTTTAAGTGGGCAACAAATATGAGAGAGGGTGAAGGACATTCAAAGTATTGAAGAAGGAGCTGCTTCCAGTGAGCCTAAGGGATATGGCGTTCATCATCATTGGATCAAACGCAGCATCTTTTGGGAGCTACCATATTGGAAAGATCAATTGCTAAGACACAACCTCGACGTCATGCATATTGAGAAGAATGTGTTTTGCAATATTCTGTACACCGTTATGGACACCAAGGGTAAGACAAAGGATACAGTCAATGCAAGACTTGAGATACAACATATTTACAGAAGACCTTCTTTGCATTTGATAGAGACTGCCACGGGCCGGATTTCCAAACCTAGGGCGCCGTACACCTTGAACAAAGAGCAGAATATAGAATTGTTGAAGTGGGTTAATAGTGTGAATCTACCGGACGGTTATGCATCAAATTTCTCAAGATGTGTGGACTTGAATGAGGTGAAGTTACGCGATATGAAGAGTCATGATTGTCACGTTTTCTTTCAGAGATTATTGCCGTGGGCCTTCAAGGCACTTCCGAAGCATGTATTAGATATTCTGACAGAGTTTTCCTTCTTCTTTACAACAATTTGTGCTTCTGAACTTAATGTCGATAAGTTACGGCAGTTGGAGGAGAGCGTGCCAAAAATGCTATGCAAGTTAGAGATGGTGTTTCCTCCTAGCTTCTTTGACTCAATGGAACATTTGCCTGTTCACCTGGCATACGAAGCAAAGGTAGGAGGTCCGCAACAATATAGGTGGATGTATCCGTTTGAAAGGTAATATATATTTGTTTTCGCTGTGATTAGTTCAAACACATTGTGACATAGGTTATAAATACCCTCTAATTATTCGTTGTAGGTTTTTACGCACACTGAAATATAAGATCAAAAATACAAGATACGTTGAAGGATCTATTGCTGAAGCGTATCTGGTCAAGGAGGCCACCAAATTTGCCTCATACTATTATCCCCCTGAAGTTATATCAAGATGGAGGGGATACCTCGCAACGATGATGGCGGTGAAACGAGTGGTCAAATATCAATATTTAATTATCCTGGTCAGGTCATTCAAACAAATTGTAGGTCAACTCGGAAGGAAGCGATAAGAAAGTAGCGGAGTGGTACATTCTAAACAACTGTGAAGAGGCCGCCCCGTACTTAAAGTAAGATTTCAGCTTTTCAGTAACTGCTACGGTAAGTATTAAAGTATTAATTTCTTTCTTTTTGTTACAGATATTTCTCACAATGGGTTCGATCAACAAATCCTTTGATCTCGGATTCCGACCTAGATGAATTCATAAAGGATAAATTTCCTCATTGGTTACGATACAACTTCGCGCAAAAAATATGGAGTTCAACTTCTGCGTCAGATCCCCATGATGTTGTATGGAGTTTAGCTTACGGGTCTGCAACAGTTGTTACCAGGATAAAAAAAATATGTAATCAATGGGTATCGGTTTGCAACTGTTAAAGCGAACGGAAATACAGAAACTTGCAATTACGGTGTATGTTGTCGAGGTGGCCAAGTTGACGGAGTCGAGTGCGACTACTACGGCAAGTTAATTGATATAATTCAGTTGGATTACAAGTGGGACAAGTCAGTGATTCTATTTAAATGTGAGTGGTTTGATAACAGTTCGCGTGGTACAAAGGTGGACACATATGGAAATGTTGAGATCAAGTGGTCACGGAGATATGCAGTTAGTTATGACCCATTCATTCTTGCTCAACAGGCAGAACAAGTTTATTTTACATATTACCCTACATCCCATCAAGAGTGGGTGGGAGTTATCAAAACCAAAGCACGAAATATTATACCTACTTCAAAAGAGTCAGAAACAAATGACGATATGACTGAACCTTTCCAAGCGGATGTGGAACATGTACTTGCCGTAAGTAATGTCGAGGACGATGTACCTTGCAATCTCTTTGATTCCACTGGAAACTTAGAGCTGATTCCTATCCAAATTGAGAATGAGGAATCAGACGATGAGGAACAAGCGGGTTACTCCACTACTGAATCTGAATTTGACGATTATGAGACGTCAGAGGAAGAACAATAATCATCTGATTGATTTAAGTTAGTTGTTTTGGTTTATGACGATCTGTTATATTTGATATTCCATTGCTTAGTCATTATTATATTAAGTAAATTTCTCTTATTTATATATATTTTGACATCATGTTTATAAGTGTTCAGAGATGAAGCATCCAGGAGGCCGTTCAGGTAATGGATATAGTAGAGGTAGTGGCTGGGCCCGTCCTATCAGAGGGGGTAGGCCGACATCATCTACCTCCTCTGTAGTCAGAGGGCTTAGCTCTTCGCCGGAACTTCCGCCTCTTTATTTTTCATCTTCACCGCCTACTACTGACTCTGTTATAGGCGGTATAGGTGAGCCTTTCACTGATACATATCCACACCAGCAGACAGGGCAGGTTCAATTTATGATTTCTAACTGATTTACATATATTTTCTTAAACATTTAAGTTCTAACATTTTGCAATATACTTCTTCTTTTAGTACACTGCATCGCCTCATAGCCAGGGGAAGCTAGTTCCTCTGACGACCCAGCCTGGGGATCCATTGATCCTGCGACAGGGAAGATGTGGATCCGTCCTGTAGGGAGCACCGAGTAAGTTATGTAATGTTATGATTTTTTACCTTTAGTTTGTATGCTACTATTTGCAACATTCTCTTTGTTTTCAGGTTTCATCCTCATAAGCCGGTGGCGGATTTCATCGACGAGCAAATATTTCGTAATTTTGATCAACTTTAGGCCACATGGACACTGATTCCTCAGAGCCAGCGAGATACTTGGTTTAGTGAGTTCTTGGTAAGTTATGTGATGTATGGTTATTAATTTATTATTCTCATCAAAATACAAACTGATTAACTACTTGTATAATTTAGAGCATTAATTGTTTTAGTATTGTTTTTCAGGGAAAGTTTAGCTGGTTGCCCGAGCATGTGAATAATTTAAAGAAAGCTTATAACTTCAAGGGAAGCAAGTGGCTGTCTGATAAATTATATAAATTGAGGCATGAAAAAGGGAAAAAAAAATGGATTCAGCCTGAGGTTGCAGGCCAGTTATTTGAAAAATGGGCGACTGACGAAAGATTTTTGAAGCAAAGTGAACAAAATAAATTAAATAAGTCCCACATGGATGGACCGTCGTCATATGCTGGCGGCTGCATTCCAGTTAGTGAGCATCGACGAAAGATTGTAAGTATACGCTATTTTCTACTTCAGCTTTCAATATTTTGTACTTAATAAATAATTAATGAATGGTTATCATTTGTGTTTGCAGGCAGCGTCTAGGGAAGTTCCTGAAGATTTGATTCCTTGGACTACCTTTGAGCGGACCCATACCCAGGCGGTTGAGGGATGAGGGACAAGGCAAGTGCTGGATTAACGCTAAGTCCCAGCAATTCGCGGTTAGATATTAGTTATATTTATTATTTGCTTCAAACAGTAGTATATTTCTTTCATTTTATATGCATTATTTGTGTTGTATTTTTGTGCTTGTAGGAGACCTATCAACAGCTGACACAGGAGAGAGACTCACAGATTCAGAGTGACCCGTCGTCCTCTTATTCCGATAATGAGAGTATCTTCCTTCAGGCTGCAGGCGGAATTGACAAGAAGGGGAGAGTCTTCGGGATGGGTGCTTCTGCCAGCCAACTGAAGTTGTCTTCGAGGCGCTCATCCGACAGTAGTAGAGGTGGTCCTGAAGGTAGAGTTGTACTTTTGTTATCAATCGCAAATCATTACTCCCTCTTTCATATAAATGAAGTATTACAAGTAAATTGACTTCATAATGTTGGTTTTGCAGAGGATAAGAGGGTAAAGATGTTAGAACAAAAGGTGCTGGAGCAAGAACAAAAAGTGCTGGAGCAAGACGAGAAGATGAGGGAGCAAGATGAGGGAGCAAGGAAATATTATTAGTGAGATGCGAGCACTTCTTCATGCCCTATTGAAAGACAAAGGTACAGGGCTGCCTCCTAGTGGTGACGACGATACTGGCGATGACGATGGCCAGGCTGCTGCTATTTAGAGTTTTTTTTTAGTTCATTTTAGAACATTATAATTTATATAATATTGTGTTTTTATTATGTAAACTTGTATGATGATTGTATAATTTATTTTTATGATATACAATTTTTTTTTATTTTCTATTTTTTTTATAATTTTTTATGAATTTTTTTAAAAATAATTTTGAATTTTGCGAGGGAAAAACTTTCCCTCGCAAAATATGGAAATTTGCGAGAGAAAAAAATTTTCCCTCGCAAATTGCCATATTTTGCGAGAGAAAGTTGTTCCCTCGCAAAATTTAAATTTACGAGGGAAAATACATTTTCCGTCACAATTTGCGAGGGAAAATAATTCCCTTGCAAATTCAAAAAATTTTGCGAGGAAAATTTGTTCCGCCGCAAAATCTCAATTTGCGAGGGAAAATTGATCCGCCGCAAATTTGGAATTTGCGAGGGAAAATATTTCTGCCGCAAAATCTCTCATTTTGTGAGGGAAAATTGTTCCGCCACAAAATTTGAATTTGCGAGGGAAAATGCTTTTTTTCCGCCGCAAAAATTATTTGCGAGGGCTTTTTTTGCGACGGACAAATTTCTGCCGCAAAATCCGTCGCAAAATTATTTTGCGACGGAAAATGCTTGTTTTGCGAGGGAAAAATTCCGCCGCAAAAAATCAGTTTTCTAATAGTGTATATATTTATTTCAACGACCCTCTCCCTTCTTTTTTTTTGTTTGTTTTTGTTCTGTCTTATATATATAACTACACATATGAATATATGATAGAGGAAGTAGATCACGCAGGCATTCATTTGCTTTTATAGTTTTATATATATATGACTTTACATGTGACAGCAGGAGTTGATTTCATACATGTGCAGACTTTACATATGACTTTATGAAGGAAAGCAGATGCAACGTTTCTAATTCTTTCTTTTCTTTCCTGAAACTTAGTTAGATAAACTACACACACACAGAGTATCACATGCAGTAAAACAAAAGAAGGAAAACAAAAGAAGGAAAACAACAAGTCAACAACACAAACTTCAGCATTTTTTTTCTCTCTGGTAGTTAGTATTATATAAAAGGATGCTGGCAGCAAGCTTAGCTTTATTGAAGATACTCCTCTGATCCAACAACGCAAAACAGAGCCTGTCACTCTCACTCTCTCAGTTAAACTATCTAAACCTCACTGTCTCGACACTTTCTGATGCAGCAAGAATGGGGTAAATCCCAGACCCAGAGCATAAAAAAACCAGCATCAGAAAATCTTCAAGATCTTGCTAACTAAGAAGCATAAAAAAATCTTCAACCAAAATTCCAGAAATACCAAAAAATACCAGAAAATACAGAAAAAGAAAATGAAATGCAAGATCTTGAAGGAAAACAAGGGAAGAAAAGACGAAAAGTTACCAAGGAAAAGATGAAATGGTGGTGTTAATCCCAGAGCAAGAGGATGGCTGAACTTTAGGTTTAGGTTTGGAGGTTTCAATTTCAGAGCCGTGCCGAATAGAGAGACCAAATGGGAACAGGGAAAGCTAGGGCAAGAAGAAATTAGGAATATATAATGCCCCTCAACGACATCGTTTAAGCTGGGGCAGATTTTTTTTTTTTTTTTTAATTCTAAAAGGCTCTCTAATATATATTTTAGTAAATATATACAATCAAACCGGGTAGGACCGGGCTTACTGATATATCAGCCCGAAACCCGGTCCTCGGTCAGACCCGAATCACTCTGGTTTTTTTTTTCTTCTCAGGCTGGACAGGGTTGGACCGGGTCGGACCGAGTCTACCAGATTCTCGGGTTTTTTGTACAGCCCTAGTCAGACGGACGCTAATTTCTAACTTTAATTATTTTAGCCCATATAACAAAATTGAAAAAACATTGTAAAGGGAAGGGTTAGAACTTAGAAGCACTATAAATACTTTCCCGGATTTTTGTCGCTGTTCCGAGCACCGTAGCTCGATGCTCCGCGATAAGACCCTCAATATTCACAAAATGCATAGCTGACGATGAAGGCTCAAAAAGCTACCGGCTGGGCACTCGCCCGTGCCTTTAGCTCCGCTTCATCTGCTTCAATACCCCAATCATTGGAATCGGCTTTCCCTCTGAAAACCGTCACCAAATCAAACTTTGAAGTCTCACTCGCTGAGCTTCGTCATCATGTGCGAGCTTCGGACTTCATTGCCATTGATCTTGAAATGACCGGAATCACCAGTACCCCATGGCGGGAATTGTTCGAGTTCGACCGCTCCGATGTTCGCTACCTCAAGGTCAAAGATTCTGCCGATAAGTTCGCCGTCGTACAATTTGGCGTGTGTCCCTTCCGATGGGATTCTGCCAGTCAGTTGTTCGTCTCTTATCCGTGAGTGTTGTTTTTTCCATTTTCCCCTTCCCGTTTTCTTGCATATGAGAAACTTCAATCAAATGGAATAAAAAGTAGGGTATTTGATGGATGGGAGGTTAGCTTATGGCCTTGCATTGACGGTGAATCTACGGTCTATCATCGGAAGGCATTATTATTAGCTTAGCGGAAGAAATTTTAAGTGTATTTGTGTAATGTTTCAATCTTCAAGTAATAGAAAAGAGCTTCTTTTATACGTTATACGAAGTTATTCATCTTCCCTTAAACTACAAATGATAGTAGAAGGTGGGGAAGGAAAATATTCTCATTCAAGTCAATAGGTGTACATGGTATATTATGCATACCCTTCGCCAATCCAAACGGCCCTTAACTAACTTCCTCAGTTAGTTTGTCTCTCTATTCCTTCTAATCTTTCAATTACGGACCGCATGCACCTTTCTTTTCCATGTAAAAAGAAGCATTCAAATAGAGTTTGCGTGACTTGTTAGTTTCTATGGAGGCCTCTCTCTTATTGGTTCTGCTTTAGATCAGCATAACCATTTGGTGCTTTAAGAAGTTTTCCATGTGCTTCATTTTTGTGCATTTATGGAATACATTTTTTTCTAGTATTGTTATTTATTTTCTTGGTTTGTATGAGATTATGAGGCTGCTGTTCAGATTAAGATAATGCTTTTTGACAGGTACAATTTTTTTGTTTTTCCACGTCAGGAGCTTGCGGGCTTGGGTCCTCGTGAGTTTCTCTGCCAGACCGCTTCAATTGATTTTTTGGCCAAATACCAATTTGATTTTAATGCATGCATACATGAAGGTCGGCTAACTTTTACTTTTCTTTCCTGTGGTTATCTTTGATGTCAAGCTTGTTATTATATTGATTTGCATAATTTATTTCTATCAATGACCCATTCAAAGCTTATGTTAAGTGAAGGTACTGTTATTGTAATCTCTAACAATTTCTTTTCTTGGAAAAGTAAAAATGTGGAAACCTCATTATAGGGTGTGTGTAGTTTGAATTCTTTCATTGTTCATTTGTTCTGAGAAAAAATGGTCCATAAATTTAGGGTTTTGGATCAGGAAGCTGGAAACACTTTGGGACATATAAGGAAATTAAAACCCATAGTCCTAACCTTGATTTCAGCAATTGGATTTTAATAGTTGGTCAATGGTCCAATGATAGTCTGTAAATAGGATGGAATTTGGTCTGTCTATGCAAATGACATCTCAAGTTCTTATTTACTTGTAGTTTGAGAATTTGTACCCTTGCATAATGTCAGGAATATCTTATTTATCCAGAGAACAAGAAAGTGAAGCTATAAGATGCTTGAATTCAGCTAATGATGGTGAGTGGCTGAATGAAGATTCAAGGTTTGGCATTAAAAATGTCAAAGACATACCATCAGTCAGCATTGCAGATTTATTGTTCACTGAACGAATGAAAAATAAATTCAGTGAATGGCGTGATGGGTTATTTAAGGAGCAAGACTGGGAAGACAAAATTCATAGATTCTCAGAAGATTCAAAACAGAAAGTTCAAGTTATTTTCCATAAGATGCGTCCAGCTCTAAGACTTTGTGGATTCACATCTCATCAGCTTAAACTGATTAAGCTGGTAAGGTGGCTTAATCTTGCCTCCTAAGTGGATATGTTTACATTGTCTTTCTTTGATTGATTCTTTTGGTTATAACATCTATAATTGTCCTATGATTGATTATTTGATGACATTGCAGTATGTCAAATGTATTATTGGAATGGATTTTGATGAATAAGTTGAAAATTTTGCAGGTTGTCAGAAAGCATTTCAAAGATCTTTTTTATGTCAGTGTAAACAGCAAGGATTCTGGATTGCAAGACATGGTTGTGTATACAGACTCAAGGGATGAACTGAAATCACTTCTGGTATTATGTTATTTAACTCCTCAAAACTGGCATTATTCTTTTCCCTGGAAAATGTAATATGTGCTCTATAATGCTATGACAATTGGGATCTGACTGCATCATGGATGGGTCAAAAAGGAGATATTGGTTTTTTGTGCGGATTGTATTTGTTGATTACACCAAATTTGATTAACATAAATCATAAATATATAGCCATTTATCATCTCTATTTTGAATGGATAAGATGTTCTTGGAAATTGAGCTCAATCCCTTTCAATGGACACCAATTGAACATACTCTAAGCGATTGTCTTTACTCTGTAGGCATAGGTTTGTCATCTAATTTTTGAGTATGAAGGTTTTGGGAGATGAGAAGAGAACTTGTGAACTGATATTCTGTAATGTATTAGCAGTTTATTAAGTTCTTAAATGTGTATACATTAATCTCATGCAGAAAGAAGTGAAAGACGAGCAGCAAAGGGAAGCAGAGATGAAGATTCAGGCTGCAGTAGGATTCCGCCATGTTGTTGACCTCCTTTCCTCAGAACAGAAGCTGATAGTTGGTCACAATTGCTTTTTGGGTATCAATGTCATTCTCAATCTATTACGAGTTATTTTGTTTGATGAGGTACTAAGAATACCCTTCTATGACACAGATATTGCTCATGTGTACAGCAAATTTATAGGTCCTCTTCCAAGGACAGCTGAAGAATTTGTCTCCTCTGTTAACAAGTATTTTCCATACATTGTTGACACCAAAATACTCTTGAATAGCAATAATATGCTCCAAACAAGGATGAAAAGGTCCCCAAAATCGCTGGCCTCTGTATTTTCCTTTTTGTGTCCACAAATAGCTGTTGGATTCAAAAGCAGTGATCTAGCTTCTTTGTCATCCATGAAAGTGGAGGTCCAAGTAAATGATTTAAGGTTTGGTTCTCAATTCTTTACAAGTCCGAGTGATGTGTTATTTAACCTATCCTATTTAGCGGCTATAAAAAACCTATGATAAAGAAGATGGCAGTACAGCTTTTCTGTGTATTTCAACATTACTATTTTTGTCATGCATGTTGATGGGGACATGATGATGCCACATGTCTGTGAAAATGAAATCTGTTATTCTACTTTGAGCTCTTAAATGAATCCCCCAAACCTGCAGACTGTCTTACTATTTTCTGTGTATTTCAACATTACTATTTTTGTCATGCATATTGATGGGGACATAATGATGCCAAATCATGTCTGTGAAAATGAAATCTGTTATTCTACTTTGTGCTCTTAAATGAATCCCCCAAAACCTGCTGACTGTCTTACCTTCACACATGTAGTCATGTTTATAGGGATCTTCCAATAATACTTGACAACTTTCTTTCCTATGGCTTCTACCTTTCTTAAGAGCAAAATTTTTCCGTGTAGGATTGCATCTGTATCTCTTATGAGTTTTTTCTTTTTTCCTTTTATTTTTCGCTGCTTCTTGAGGATTTTCCTAAGAAATACTCTTGTAAAATTCATATCATTCATTGAGAGAAACAGAGTACATATACATGTTGTGACAGTAGGCAACATGTCTTCCAATCAATCAAGAAGAAACAGAAGAAATAAAATTGAAAACAATAACAAGAAATTGAAGAGAGAAAGGATTTTGCATCCCTCCTTACAACTCATGGATCCTCATTCATGTGTACTTCTATATGACAAAATATCCCTGAACAAAAATACAAGAACTTACCCTATGTTTGGATGGAGAGAAAATTAGGGAGACAGAAAACTAGGAGGGAAAACTCCCAAAAATAGTTTTTTTTTTTTTTTCCATTTTTGAAAATTTTCCTTCATAGTATCCCCTGCCCCCTATTTTCTCCGCACTTTTCTCTCCATCCAAACATAAGGTTAGAGTTGATCTCCTATTAGTGATAAAACTTGTTCCTTCCGTGTCTAAGAATTTCTTATTCCTCTATCAGAATTTTCTAGGTTCTCTTTCGTTCTACAGTCTTCCTCCAATTTGCCGCTTCATCTCTGCATGACCAATTGTAGGTCTCGAATACATCCGACTACTGCTAATACCCTGTGAGTATAGTGAGATAATGATAAGCAGCATCTCTTCCTGTTTAAATCATGGAGACTTCTATCTCAGAAAGAGCTGCAGTGTTTTAACTTGAGGAATAGGTCTCTTGAGCAGCTTCCCAAATGCTGTTGGCTTTCACACAGAGGAGACTTCTCTCCAATGTCATTTGTAACAGAGCGGACGAACCTTTACCTGACTATTCTAATTTTGAATTTGGAGTCTCTGTGATCACGCTGCTTGGTTGTTCCAAGGAGTTGGTTTTCCTTTTCTCTGCCTCAAACATTCTTCACTATATAGTGAGACCTCTGAAGATAGTTAAGCCCTTTTAGATAATCTCTGTGATGAGAACAGGGGTGGGTTTGTTTGCTCTGGCTGATTGAAGTGGTTAGTTTTGGCGTCTTTCTTGGTTTTTAATGCCATTCATTGGTCATGTTTGCTCATAATGGAAGATAAGATTAGGTCGTGGGAAGTCCAATATCATGAAGATTTTCAAAATAATAATCCTCATAAATTCATATCGTTCATTGATAGAAACAGAGTACACACATATTGGGACAGTGGGCACATCTCTGCCAATCAATTCTAATAAAAAGGATGAAATATAACTGAAAATAGTAACAAGAAATTTTAGGGAATAGAAAAGGAAAACCAACTTTGACAGACCGAGTATTAAAGCACTAATGATTTTGATATGCCTAAAATATAAGTTAATATCTTGAGATTTTGACACTAGTTATTTCTTCAAACTTTTGGCAGTCAAGTCTGAAGAACTAATCAAATTTGCATGTCTACTTAAAATAAAGTAATATCGCCTTCTATTTTGTTATTCTGTGGAAGCTGAAGGGCCTCTATAGAAGTTCCCATGATACCAATGTGATATGTGTACATTTGCAGGTCATCTAGCTGGAACCCTGGAGGCAAGCATGAAGCTGGATATGATGCTTTCATGACCGGATGTGTCTTTGCCCAGCTGTGCAGTCAATTAGGAGTTAATTTTAAACTCAATGACACTTCACAACATTTAGCCCTTAGTGACAAAATTCGGAAGTACATCAACCTCCTTTATCTTAGTTGGTTGTATGGGGACATTATCGATCTAAATACCGGTGATAAAGTTGCAAATTTTGGGGTTCATAGCCTCAAGAGACAACGCCAGAATATTGTGTTTGAGAATGTTGTTCTTATATGGGGACTTCCTCTCATGCTCAAGACAAGTGAAGTAAGAGATTGCATAACCAAAGTTTATGGTCCAACTTCTGTAGTCTCGGTCTACCGCCTGGATGAAACCGCAGTGTTTGTCCAGCTGAGCAAGACTGAACTAGTCTCAGACTTTCTTTCATTGAAGGACACCTTAGAGAGGCCAGGTAGTCCACTTTTGGTTATACATCCTCTTGCAAAACTATTGGAAGGCGGAAATACATGTGCCGCTCCTTATGATACTTACAAGGAAATATGTAATTCCCCGCTTTCAGAAGTTCTCTTTGCTGATCAGGCTAAGGCAGTTGGTATAAAATGGAAGACAAAGTTAGCAGAACACAAGGCTGCCCTGGAAACTGCAGAAAAGAATGAGCCAACCGCACTTGACCAGTTAAGAAATGCTGAACCTCATGATCAAGTCTCAAATAATGAGATAATGGAATCTTTTTGTGCAACTGAGGTGAATCAGGTCAAAACTGCCAATTTGTGAAGACGGGATAAGATTTAGATGACTTGTTTTATGTGTATGCTAAATCTTGTCCTTTGTAGTATCCTTGATTCTTGGTTTTGACGTTTTGTAAGCCATCAGCATACATATATGTTAGTGTATAATTACTCATTAGAAAATTCATGTAAGCAATCAATCTGTACTGTTTGGGTGGTATGCGTCCGAATATCAGACAAAGGAGCAATCTGAGATGAAAAAAGGACTTCAGGGGAAAAAATGTAGAAAAATGTCTACCGTTCCTTTACCTTCATGAAATTTCTTACTAGTCCTTCGAATTTTACAATATGGTAAACAAATTTATTTATTAACACTGTCAAGTAACCTGACAAAAAGCCAACGACTTGTTTAGGATTTTTGTTTGACCTGATTGTTCGGATGAATCTCATAGGTGTGAGGGTGTATTTTCTAGTTGTTTTACATAAAAAAAAAAATGAAAAATAAGGGTATTCTATTTTTCAAGCCGATTAAAATAAATTCAGTTCGGACACAAAAAAAGGCCCCAAGAAAAAAAAAACAATTTCAGTTCACTATCGTAATATTTATTATTTTTATCTTGATTTTAACATATTTTTTAAGAAAATTTAAATTTAATCAACCTCAAGGATCCTAGACTAGACATGTTGGGCCAAAAAAAAAAAAAAAAACACGTAGACATGTAAGATAAAATTGACAAGCATAACAAGAGTGAGCCGGAAAAATTTCTTTGGTAGAAAGAAAATCAGGTATTTAATTCGAGTCACACAAACATCAACCTATCATACCATCTCTTGGTTATTGGTTTGAGCCCAAAAAAAACTCCTGTTTATTGGCCCAAGTATACTAAATCAAAGCCATGTAAGATCCAGGAGGGGAATGCATGGACGACAACACTAGTTTGGAATTTGGTCTACTGGAGATGGTGACTCCTCAAAAAGCATGATTACCATGCAGCGATATGCAGATTTATGCATAACCTTCTATGAACGATAAAAGCCTCAACCTGGGTCCTTTTTTTGTATCTTGGGAGGATGTAGAGCATCGGCATAATTCGCAATGGCAGAGCTGTCCACAGTCAAGAATTGTCGGCCCAGTTCATAGCTCTTGCTAGTAATCAACCACAAAGTGCAGAAGAATCCAATCCAACCTGATTCATTAGTTTCAATCAGAAAAGGGCGCCAACCAGAAACATTGTAGCATTAATATTAACCCAAAAGATAAGTAACATTATAGCAAATCCATTGGGGGAAACCTAAATCATCATCTAATGCAAGAAAGAAAATGTTGTTACAGTGGAATTGTATTGTATGGTGATGCCAGAACATTTCCCCATGGGCAATTATCTAATCTGTCCATATATATAAGCCTAATAAAAAGTTCGATATCTGGCCTTTACAGGCACATATGCCTAGTATCATTGAAGCTATTGTAGAAATGGGTTCCACACAAACACATATGCCCCGTGTCAATGAAATTAATGCAAAACTGTAGGCATACATTAAGTTACCAAAACCTATGTTAATTTGTTTACTTTTCATGACCAGATGTTATGTCTTGTAGGCTAAAATTCATGTTTACTGAACATGACAATAACCATGTTCAGTCATTAACCTGAGTTCAGTTGAAATTCATTTCGTATTGCTTTAATTCCTATTTAGAGTTACGAATTTATAAAGGTATATGTTCCATGAAATAGTTAAAAAGTGTAAGCCAGCCAGAATGCCATATCATATAATTGAGGCGATCAAATAACTTCTTACCTGCAGCTGTGAGTTTGGCCACACTTACCCAAAATGTAACAGTGCAAATAGCAAATATGGCAATTGATAATGCTCCAATATATATAGCTGTTACACAAGCAAAGAAAAGTGCCAAGAACCCTCCTGCTATTGCCAATAACACAAAAAGTGAAATAACAATGGCAAGGAAAGTTGCAACTAAGGTAACAAGAGTCATCATCCCACCCTGCAACAAACCGGAAAGCAAATCATAAGAAACCAAATGAGACATACAATATTCGAAGCAATAGAAAAATAAAATAAAGAAACTGAATTTTCTTGATATTATAACTTCACAGATGGAAATCTTGCTGCCAAACAATCTCCTCTAAGAGAGGCATTTATTTATTTATGTATCATGCATATGTAGTGAAACTGAAAACAATTCATGTCAATATTGTAATTACTAAAGGTTAAGAACTGATGGATGATTGGAGTATAGTCCCTCAGAGAATCAATTATTTAAAAAAAAAAATAAGAACATAATTTTTTAAACTGAACTCAAATTTATTTTTGAGGAAAAAAGTTGGAAATATTTCTAGAGACTTTCAACTCTAGATATAACCCGCCGTATCAATGTCTGATGTATTACCCGTGTGGGGGAATATGCTATCCTTATATCATTCTTCTTGAAGGAACACCCAAACATTGAAAGTGCCAGATGACCTATTCTGATATATGAGTTGTGGTCTTAATCTTCGTCAGTAAAGCCCAACTACAGCATGAATATTAGCACAATCCGGGTACTTCTTGGAATAGACAGGCAGACAAATTGATTTGCGTAGCTTATGGCAACAATATGAATTCTTGTTCTCACAATTTTACAAGAAAATCCTTCATCCTTTGGCCAAAACAAATAAATTATAGGCAACAGAGAAGCACAATGCAGGAATCTTAGGCAGGCAACTAGTTGGTTCTGTGGCTATGAAGTATAGGATAAGCAAGACGATTTTGAACTTTGAAATTGCATGAAGGCCATTAAGACATCCTAAGGTCCACATCTTCATAGGTAATAACACATAAGCACAAATCATGCATTTAGTACCCCGTGAACTTAAGGAAAGTTCCTATTCACCCGTTCAATGAGCCAAACAAAAATTGAAACTCAAAATAGCAAAAGTATGTTATTAATAAAATGGATGGTAACATCCCATAGATTAAGTAACATCTAGAAATGCAGCATCACATCATATAAGACTTGGAAATAAAACATAAAGGGAAAAAAATCAGATAAATCTTTCCAAGGGTTTAAAAAGGGTCCTGAAGATCAGATTTGTCACATTTCGATATTACCCTATTGCAGAATTATCAAACTTCAAATCTAACAGGAAATGGCAATCATAGAACATTTTTTTCTCTCTAAAGAGTGTAAGCTGTGGGATTGAAACAGAAAGTTTGTGAATAAACGAAATAAAACTGTGTTTCCGTTTTCAAAACACTCACTCCCACTTGGGCAGCATGAGAACAGGGCAGACATGCTTATAGGTCTTTAGAAAAACAATTAGCCAGGAGTATCTTTCTTCAAGAACAAATCTCTTCATCAGCTTTAAATGATTCAGATGTGGTGTTCATTGCACAAGGATAATAGATAGATGAAAAAGAAAAGGAAGAAGAATAATCAGATTGTCACCCAACGATACCAAGAGAATAAAATGAAACAATATCAAACAAGGATTCTGCAAAATTAGAAAACAGACATTTGAGGATAAATTCGGAGAGCCACATCGTGTAGCAAGGATCAAAAAGAAAAAATGCTAGACTCAGTTTATTATGATCCAGCAAAAGTAGTATGAACAATATCTGCTAATTAAAACTGGACATATCATGGATGATCGATTATAAAAATGGGGATTATATAATCAGCGTGGGACCCAAATCGCACACTAATTTGTCCAGAACAATGTGAATATTTAATCCCCAAAGCTTAAGTCGATAGAGAGGCCATAAGCGATTTCACTAGCATATGTAACACTGTAAAGATCATCTAGTGCCTTCCTCTGTTGTTGCTACGATTGCATCATGCATACACACATTGTTCCGAGGGGAAAAAAATTGATAAACCGAATATCCTCATAAATCACAAATTCAATATCAAATCTCCCAAGGTATTCGCCTCAGATTCACGCTATCCACCACAATGCACTAACAAAATTCAATTTAAAACCTCACATAAACAACGCATTGCGAAATTTGTGATGCAAAATACACAAGCGATGACAAATACTTACAAATATGACAAAGAGAGCCCGGAGAGGGCTGCCTTGGCGAGTCCAGAGAAGAACATCCTGACTGGTGTTCATAGAAGCTTTGGCAATACGAGGAGCGTACTGAGAAACGGAGGTCTTGATCCGGTGGAGCAAGGTTGCACGGTTGTAACCCTGATAAGCCACGAAAATTACGGAAACTATATGCTGAAGAATTTCGTACAAGGTCTCCCTCTCGTTGGCGGAGGGAGACTTTGTTTTCGTCTGAGGGGGTCCATTTACGTCGTTGTTTCCGGCGTTTCTTGCTTTCTCCCGCTCATCGACATAATAACCCCAGAAATCATCCACTACCCGTGAGAGATCGTCGAAATCCTTAGACATGAAAATGAAAACGGAGTAACAGTAAGAATTTGGAAAGGAAGATGAAGAAGAGAGAATGTTATGCAATGAACAACGCAGGCTGGTTCTCTCCTGTATTATTTTGATATACAAATGGGCTCTCGACTGATTCCGGCGTGGCCCCCGGTTCTTCGAACAAATTCTTCTCAATTGACTTTTTCTTCTCAAATTTAAAATTTTATATTATACTCCTTCTGTTTTAAATTAGGAAAAATATTTTTGGAAGATTTTTTTTTGTTATTTTTTTTTATAAATTTCTATTAGGTATTTTTTTAATATTATTAACTGACACTACAGTTTAACAAATCAAAAAAAATTATTTATAAAAACTGCACACACACATATATATATATTTTTGTTCTGGTGTAGAACACAAGTTAGGTTGAACTTGGCCTGGGGTGAAATCCCAAGGTCCTACGTACAACAGTGTGGATCAAAGTCCACGTAGTTCGAGAGTATACGGCAGGCTAATGATAGCCAGAGGGAGTAGGGTGTGTGCTCTGTGTGAATAGAAAAGCTAGGGTTTCAGAAGTGTGTACCTTGTAAGGGGTTTACCCTATTTATAAGCGTACCTGGGCCCTATCTTGATCAGTTAGATTTGTCCTTTATTTTAGGGATATTAAGATATCCTTTTTTGAATAATCTCCTCCTTTCATAGGCAGTTATCATCATGATAGATATTCTTGATAAAACCACTCCTATATTCAAGGAAGCGGTTATGAGCATGACTGAAGCCATTTTGACTGGGCTCTTTGGTTATTGAGCTGGGCCCATTTATGAGATATCCGTAACAGTTGCCCCCCAGCCCGGTTGTTCAGGGCTCTAAGCTGCCGGGATGTATTTGTCGGGTTACGTCTTGTGTGCTAGTTCATTTCGCCCTGTCCTGAAGTTTTTGATTTCGAGTTCTTTCCTTTTACGAGGTCGGACATTTTTGGTCCCCGGGCTACCCCGTCTGTCATTAATTTACATCTCGGTTTATTTGGGTGGGATGCGGGTGCCCCCCAGCCCGGTTAACGTGGGTCGCATTCGTTTGCTATCCCGAGAGAACATTAATGTTCTATAATTTTGACTCAGGAAAATTTTGATTCTAGGCCGAACTCCTCCCATGCCTTCTCGAACTTTCCTTCTTTATTGGTGTCGGATAGTATTGATATTTCTACCTGGTCTTGCTCCTCGTTTACAGGTACTTTGTCCAGTTTTTCATGGATCGGGACTTGTTGCCCCCAAGTTTGAGATTACATGGGGAGTTAGGTCGGACGACCGAGGTATATTCATGTGGTCGCCCACGTGAGCATTTCAAGCCGGGATCATTGTCCGCCTCATCTGTTGATTCAACGTTCGTCTTATCTCGAGGCCACGAGTGTCATCATTGCCTCCTGCTGATTTGATATTTGCTAGCCGGTCTCTGAGTGGAGCAACTGCCCCACTATCTTGGTTTTCGTGTTTGCTTAATATCAGCATTAAATGCGCACGCCTTTTAATGTCCACGTCACTATTCGTGTATGGGCCCTTTGGGCCTTTGGCGGTTGAGTTTCCTAACTCTCATCCATCTGCTTGCTTTGTTTATAAGCCTTCGACTTTTCTCTTCTTCTATTTTGAAAACCGCCAAACCTTGAGTTTTCTTTTTGAGAGAAACTTGCAACTAGTCACCAGTTCATCTTTCTCAGATTCCCATTTCTGGTCTTCGTGGCTCTCGTATTTCCTCTTCCCTTAACTTATCTCAAACCAGGTATTTTCCTTGTTTCCTTCTTTGGTTATTTGACTGTGTTTTCTCCTTTCTTTCTCTATCTCTTGATCTTTCTTTTTTCTGGGTAGGTTATTGTGAGTTCTTTCAAGTTTCTTCCCCTTTGGGTTCTGGCTTCTGCTTTGTTCTTGAACTTCTCTGAACTTCTGGTCTATTCAATCATTTTTCTCCGTCTCTGGTTTTCGGTTTCCTGTTTAAATTCTATCTTCTCGGGATGAGCCATCAAGGTTCTCCTCCGCCTTTTAATCCAAATGCTTTTCCCCCGGAAGAGGCCGAGCTTATTCAGCGCATGCCTCCCTGGACAGCTTGGTGGTTGTACGGGAAACCTCTGACCGAAGAACAAAAGAGGGAAAACGTACTCCATGGTTATGGCGGAGATAGGGGTAGTCAACCAGGACGGTCTGGTCGGGTTAGGGGAAGGGCTCGAGGTCGGTCTCAGTCTATAGAGCCCAAAAGTCTAGGCCGGGGGACTGCTGCCACTAGGGCTTTTTCTTTAGAGCCGCCCTTAGGAAGGAGTAGGAGGGAAAATCCTCCTCTGCCCGTTTCCTCTTTTCCTCAACGAGCGGAGCCTCTCATCTCCTTTACCCGGCCTATTGGCCCGTGCGAGGAATGTTCCTGGCTGATATCTGAAGCCACGATGGTTGCCGGTCATGGGAAGCTGAGGAAATAGCTTCGCGATGCCGGCATATTCAACCGCGAGTTGTTGAAGCCGTTTCTACCCGTCCCGCTTTACTACCTTCAGGTATCATCTTCCTCGTTTCTAATTTATTTTTGTTTTGTCCTTTTTAGGTAGTATGTCAACTTCTCCCCGTCCTGTCGAGGATTCCGGATCCGTGGAGTCAGCGGCCGCCTGTATTCCACGTCATCTTGCTGAAAAGTATGATTGGGTTGCGACCGGGGTGCTATCCAGGCTCTCGAAACCCACGACCAATCAGATCGTCGAGCTCCCATTAGGGGACCGGGATCATTGTTCTTTGTCTCTTCTCGGCCCTTCTGAACCGGTATGCACTGCCCGGGAAGGGAATGAGCGTTCTTTTTTCTTCTTCTACCGAGATTTCGTTAAGAAACTCGGCCTTCGTTTTCCATTTACCAAGTTTCAAGTAGATCTTTTAAACATTCTTCAGCTGGCCCCTACTCAGCTTCACCCTAACTCCTAGGGTTTCATTATTACGTTCGAGCGGCTTTGCCGATTTTTAAATCGTACCCCCACCACCGGAACATTTTTTTATTTTTTTAATATCCAAAGGGCTCGTCAACCCAGGGAGCCCGAAAAAAAGAGGGGATGGGTTTCTTTCCGGGGGAAACCGGACAAGAAGCTTTTCCATGTGGCAACCGACACCTGGAAAGGTTTCAAGGTTTCTTTTTTCAAAGTTAGTGCCGAACCCGGTCATAAACCGTGGTTTCTTCAGGGTGTCGATTCTAGCTCGGTAGAGCTGCTGTTTCCTCTGTATTGGTCTAAAACTCACTATGACCAAGACCACAACATTTTTGCATCCTCCGATGATAGTTTAGAGCCAGCCGAGGTCGAGACTGTGATAGCTTTGGTTGACCATATGGCCGAGAGGGATGTCATTGATTCCCGGATTCTTATCCGACAGTCGGTGGAGGAATTGTACCCACCGAGTATGATTTCTGTTGGTTGTTTGTTGTTCTTTGGATTTTTTATGCCTCTTGTCCTTTCTGATGTTCGTTATGTTTTTTGTAGTGCCTGAAATGGGGAAGGCTTCTTTCCAAGAACTGGCCGAGAAGCTCCGTGCTAAGGCCAAAAAGAAAGGGGAGTCCTCTTCCCAGAAGAAGGCTGTGGTTGCTCCTTCACCTCCAAAAACTACTTCCTGAGAAGAGGGCTGCACCCTCTCCGGCCCATACGGAGCTTATTCCGCGTAAGCGATCAAAGTCGGTGGCAACGTCATCGATTTCGGTCGAAGAAGAGAGTCCGGCCTCTGTCCCTGACGCCGGTGCTGCCACAAGCGTCCCTCCTCCTCCACCTCCTAGCAAGTCTCGCCTTCACTCGCGGGGTGAGGTATGGACTGATGGGGTATCGGACGAGCTCAAATAAGCCGTGAAGCCCCCCAGCAAGTATTTCAGTGGTGAGGCCTTTGTCGACTCCGACCTCGATCACTTGCAGGTTCTGCAGGACCATCTGATGGAGACGGCGGGCGTGCTGGACGCTTATGCTGCCGTTAAGCACAAATATGCCAAAGCTGCAGGCGAGATTGCCAAGGCTCGGATTGAAAAGAAAGAGGCCGAGATTAGGCAGACGGAGGCTGAGGAGGCGCGCCTGAAAGCGGAAGAGGCTCAGATAAAGGCGGTGGAGGAGCTATCAAAGGCCTTACTGAAACGGATCGGTTCTCCGCCGAACTTGACGCCAGTCACGCCCGAGAAGACACGCTGAATGCCTCACTGGACACTTTGCGGGGTCAGTATGCGAGGGTGGTGAAGGACCTTAACCTCGCTCATTCCGACCTCAACGCTTCGAAGGCCGAGCTGGCGGCGTCTGCCGCTGAGGTGGATAAGCTGGAAGTCTTGGTCGTTGAGACGGCTGCTGAAGCTTTCAACCTATGCCTGGCCCAAGTCCGAGCTTTGAATCCCGACATTACGATGAATTTGGACGCTGTGGATTTCAGAGCTTCGGTAGAGGACGGGCAATTTATACCAGCACCGTTTTGTCCGATCGAAGAGTCCGAGCATCTCACGGAGAATGACCGAGGTCAAGTAGCTGAGGAAGATGCTCCGACGACTGACGCCCCTGGTTCCCCTGTGCCCGGCCAAGCCCAAATTTGACGCTGTTCTTCTAGGACCTTTTTATCTTTTTCTTTGATGTGTATTATTTTTACTTTCATTTTTGTTTTTCTGTAATCTGGGGCCTATGCCCTCAAAATTAATACCATGACAAGCCGGTGTTCCCGGATATTTCTAGCATCTTCAGCTCGTCTATCTTGTCAATTTTTATTTTCATCCTTTAAACCAAACTCGTGTTTTAATTCACCAGTTGATGAGTAAAAGGGAACGTAATCCGTGCACGAAGCTCGGTTCTTTATTTTATGACTTGGCCAAAGTCAAGATATATTGCGCAGAATCTGCTGGATATTCAACCGATGTTTTAACAAACGGGCCACGTTTATTAATGGTCGGGCATTCTAAACAACAGATGATTTTCAAAAATCATCTAAGTACTTTATCTTGTAAAGTACCTTACCAAGATGGTAGCCAACTGCCACATGTTCGGGCCCTAATTTCCTTTTTGAATAGGAGCCTAAACATTTTGACCTGATCAGGATCTTTTATGGCAATCTCACACCACCTCAAGGGACTGTTCCGATGCATCGTAACGTTTTATAAGACTTGTTGACAAATCTTATCATGACTGGGATCGCGAAACCCAAGTCTTTGTTTAATTATCTTGCCTTTGTCACGGCCTATCTTTGCATTGATTTCACAAGTAATAACTTGGTTGGCCCATGAATTGAACCACCTTTTTCATTGATTGAAATAATCGGGATTACACAGAATTTTAAAATAAACGGAAAATACTGCCAAAAGCAAAACCATGCTTAAAAGAAAACGGTTCTCGGTCACCACCGACATCCATTGAAACTGAAAAGCGGTTCTCAGTCACCACTGAAATCCGCTGTGCGCTTATTCCGAGTGTATCCCGGTCTTTAGCTGTAGTAAGTTCTTAGTTTGTCCGCATTCCATGTTCGTTTAATGGGCGTGCCATCTAGTGCCTCAAGGACATAGGTCCCGGGCGCCATTTTGTCTGAAATACGGTAAGGACCCTCCCAGTTTGCTGCAAGTTTTCCGTCCCGGGCATTCTTATTTCCGATATCCGCTCTGCGTAATACCAAGTCACCTTTATCGAATGCTCGTGGTCTAACTTTGCGGTTATACTTAGCCGCCACCAGCTGCTTCGTTGCCAGATCTCGGCAGTGTGCCGTCGTTCTGACTTCATCGATGAGGTCTAGCTCGACTGCTAACTGCTTGCTGTTAGCGTGTTCTCCTTCCTCTATGACTTTGGCTTTCCTCCATGATGTTTGCCCAATTTCAATCGGGATCATGTCTTCGCATCCATATGTCATTCGGAAGGGTGTTTCCTGGGTCGAGGTTGGGACACTAGTTCGGTATCCCCAGAGTATCGGGTATAGTTCCTCGACCTAGTTACTTTCTGCATTGGTTATCCTTTTTTTGAGCCCATCAACAATGATTTTGTTGGCTGCCTCAGCTTGCCCATTAGCTTGTGGATGCTCTATCGAGGCGAAATGGTGCTTGATTTCGAGCTCGGACATGAACCTCTGGAAGCCTTGGTCAACGAATTGAGTACCGTTGTCAGTTACGATCTCGGCAGGAATCCCGAACCTTGCAACAATATTTCTTTCGAAGAATTTTTGTATTCGAGCGGCCGAGATGGTTGACAGTGGTTCGGCCTCGATCCACTTAGTGAAATAATCCACTGCCACCACAAGCCATTTCAGTTGCCCTGCGGCCGGTTTGAACGGTCCAAGGAGGTCCATACCCCATTTAAAGAATGGCCATGGAGCCATGATGGTCTTCAACTCGGCCGGAGGTGGCCAAAGGATCCGAGCATGTTTTTGGCAGCTTTCGCATGTCCGTACATGCTCTCTGGAATCCGTGACCATTGTCGGCCAGTAATATCCAGCCCTTAGGGCTTTCCGGGCTAACGCCTTTGCCCCCATGTGTTGTCCGTTTATTCCTTCGTGTATCTCTGATAGCACATACTCGGCCTCTGCCTGGTTTAAACATCTCATCATTGGAGATTGGAGGCCTTTTCGGCACAGTTGGTCATCGACCACCGTGTACATTAACGCGGTTCGTGCTACCTGCCTTGCTTCCCCGGGATCGTCTGGGCTAACTCCCTTTTCCAGGTAATTTAAGATGGGCTTTCGCTAGTCTTCTGCTGCTGCGATGACCATGATACATGTGGGCTCCTTCAGACTTTGTTGTATAACAGTCCGATTATTTCCCGGGTTCCTGGTACTTGCTAATTTGGACAGGATATCTGCCCTCGCATTTTCTCCCCTGGGGATGTGGATGACTATGACCTCTTCGAAGTCGGCCATTGCCTCTCTGACTTTCCCCAGATACTTGATTAACAAGGGTCCCTTAGCCGTGTATGAACCGTTGATTTGGGCCGTGACTAGTTGAGAGTCGGTGGAGAGATGAACCCTCCTGGCCCCATTATCTTTTGCCTGTGATAGCCCGGCCAATACAGCCTCATACTCGGCCTGATTATTGGACGTTCTGAAGTGCAATTGCAGGGAGTGTTCCATGGTGACTCCTTCCGGGCTTTCGATTATGATCCCGGCTCCACTTCCTTTGGCGTTTGACGAGCCGTCTACAAATACTTTCCAAATGTTAAGGTTGGCTTTCAGGACTACCTCTGTTGGTACCAGCTTTGCAATGAAGTCGGCTAAAGCCTGGGATTTAATAGCATGCCGAGCTTCATATACTATGTCGAATTCGGACAATTCGATAGCCCAACTAGTCATTCTTCCTGCCAAGTCAGGCTTATGGAGTATTTGGTGTATCGGCTGACTGGTTCGCACAATTATTCTAGGCCCCTAGAAGTAGGGACGTAATCTCCTAGCGGCAGTGAGGAGCGCAAAGGCCACCTTTTCCAACCTTTGATATCTTAGCTCAAAACTTTGCAAAGCCCGACTTGTAAAGTAAATCGGTTTTTGTTTTGTCGATTCTTCTCTCACCAAGGCGACACTTACTGCTTCTGGGGCCACGGATAGATATAATATCAAATCTTCCTCGGGCTCGGGTTTTGACAGCACAGGTGGGGACTACAGGCATTTTTTGATCTTGTCGAACGCGGCTTCACACTCTGAGTTCCATTCTCCATGCTGTGCTTCCTTCTTCAATAACTTGAACAAAGGAAGAGCATTTTCTGCCGATTTCGGTAAGAACCTTGTCAGCGCGGCCAGTCTGCCAGTCAACTACTGTACCTCTTTTTTGTTTTTTGGGGCAGCCATATTGAGGATGGCCTGACATTTATCCGGATTGGCCTTAATCCCCCTGTTTGTCAACAGGAATCCGAGAAATTTACCCGCTGGTACTCCGAATGCACATTTAGCTGGGTTAAGTCAGATTCTGTGATCCCGGAGCTTATCAAATGTTTCTTGCAAATCCTGGATGTGGTCGGATCGCTTAACTGACTTAACGATCATATTGTCGATGTAAACTTCGACGTTCCTACCGAGCTGTGCCTCAAACACTTGATTCATCATCCTCTGGTAAGTAGCTCCTGCGTTCTTCAGCCCGAAAGGCATGACATTATAGCAATAATTAGCTTTTTCCGTGATAAAAGCTGTTTTTTCCTGGTCTTCGGGATGCATAGCTATTTGGTTATAGCCGGAATACGCATCCATGAATGAGAGTAGCTGGAATCCCGAAGAATTGTCCACCAGTTGGTTAATATTTGGCATGGGGTAAGCATCCTTGGGGCATGCTTTGTTGAGATCGGTGTAGTCGGTGCACACCCTCCATTTGCCATTGGGTTTCTTGACCATTACCACATTTGATAACCATGTGGTATACTGGATTTCCCTGATGAATCCCGCATCCAGCAGTTCTCTTACATGCTCGGCTAGGGCTTTCTGTCGGTCCGGTGCAATCTTTCTTTTTTTCTGCGAGACCGACGTATATCGTGGATTTATGGTCAATTTGTGACAACAGAACGCCGGGTCGACACCTGGTAACTCCGAAGGTTTCCATGCGAACACGTCCTTGTTCATCCATAACAGTTTTTTGAGCTCGATTTTTTCTTGCTCGGCAAGCGAACTCCCGATCTTCGTTATTTGTCCGGGCTCCTCTCCTAGTTGGTAGTCTGTGAGCTCTCCATCAGGCTCTGTTTTCATCAACTTTGCTTCTTCTCTTACATCCAGCTCTACCACGTTGACTGAACTCGGCACAATTGGCGCTGAATTTTGAATTCCTTTCTGCTGCAAGGTGGATGTGCCGGGTTCATTGTTTTTAACTGTCGAGAAGTAGCATTGCCGGGATTCCTTCTGATCACCTTTGATGGTGACGACTTCATTCTTCCGACTTACCATTTTCAGCTTCTGATGCTTAGTTGATATGAGCATGTCCCAACTATGAATAGTTGGTCTGCCTAAGATTATATTGTAGGATGAAGGGAAGTCCTCTACAATAAACTTGACTCGCTCAGTCTTAAAGGCTTCCTTAGAGCCCAAGGTCATTTTTAGCTCTATACATCCTTTAGGACTTGTATCCTTTCCGTTGAACCCGATTAAGGTTGTCCTGCACGGCTTTAGATTTTTTGGGTCGAGGTCCATGCGCTTAAAGGCGGCCCACAGGATGATATCCACTGTACTGCCAGGATCGATGAATATCTTCTTTACGCGGCATTTTCCCAGGAGGCCGGTTATGACCAGTCCGTCTTGATGACCCAGGATTGTGTCCCTCAGATCTTCCTGAGTAAAGAACAACTTAGGAGGTTCTTCTGTCGGTGATGGTTCCGACTTGAAGGTCGGTCGTCCCCTGATGGTTAAGAGTTCCCGAAGGTATTTCTTCCGCTGATTGGCGGTATTGCCGCCACCTCCGTAACCTCCACTAATGACATTGCAGTCAAACTCTGCTTCCGGGAACTCGTCCTCATTGTCATGCTTTCTCCGTCCTTCGTTCGGCTTTCTCCTTTGGGAGACCGGGCTTGTACTCCGATTCGTCTGCTTGCGCTTGGCTTTTTGCCCTTGTGTTTTGATAATGTACTGACGCAATTTTCCATCTCGGATAAACTTCTCAACCGCATCTCTAAGGTCCTAGCACTCATCCGTTGTGTGCCAGGGTCCATTGTGGAATTCACAAAATCGTGTGCGGTCCAACTTACCTTTGTTGTAAAGTGGTCGTGGTCGCTCCACCTTCCTCATCTCGGTCAAGGCTATCTCTCTCCATAGTTACGAACGAGGGACATTTAGTGGAGTATATCTCTCATACTTCCCCTCATGCCTTTGTCCTCGTGTTTTTTGGTCCGAGTTCCTGGGTCGGTCTCTTGCTGCCTGGTCCTTCCCTTTCGGGGGTGGGCTTTTCTGTCTTTCTTTTCCCGACGCGTTGGCTATCTGCATCTGCTCGATGTCCAGATATTTTTTGGCTCGTCTATGGAATTCTTCCAGCGTCTTGATCTCACCAGATATGACCGATCTCCCCATTCTGGATTCGCTATCTAAGCCCGAGATGAGCAAGTGTACGTGGACGCTTTCCGTTAATCCCTGGATTTGCAATGCGGCAGCCTTGAAACGATCCAAATACTTCTGAAGGGTTTCACCGGGTTGCTGCTTGATTCTATCCAGCATGTAGACCGACCTGGGCTGCTTTTTGCTTGTTGCGAAATTCAGCAGGAACTTCTCACTCAGGTCGTTGAAGTCGGTAATGGACTTGGGAGGTAGAGTCCGGAACCAAATTTGAGCGGCTCCTCGCAATGTTGAGGTGAACAGCCTAGAAATGATTGGCCCCTTGAATCCTCGGACCAGCATCTCAGTGTCGAAAGTACTCAAGTATGTCTGGGGATCCTGACTTCCGTCGTACCTAGGGAGGTCGGACGTATTGAATTTCCTTGGGTACTCAGCTTCCGTAATTTCATCTGAGAACGGGCTGTTGTTTTGTCCCCCGTCCCCATACCATATCTTGTACCTTCCGGAATCATCTGGCCGAATTCCCTGATTGTCTGAGGTACAGCTGTCTTTTCTAAGCGCCCGGGCTTGATTCTCCTGACTCGCATCCCGGTGATTACTTTGCTGAGAATTTTTTGTTGAAACTATTCGGCCTTGCCCGGGATGGTTCGCCTGTGGGGGACCAACAGTTTGCTGATTGGTTTCTTCGTCCTCATTCTGCTGATCATCCCGGCGTTCCTCCTGAAGAGGGTCTTGTAAGTGTTTGAGGATTTGGTTCATCACCTCGGTCATGTGGTCAATCTTTTGATTCTGAAGATTGTCGCGTTCTTCCACATTCTCGATTCGTTTCAGCATGGATTCAGCAATGTTATGTAGGAGCCATATGTCTGGCCTGCCAATCTGAAACTCTGATGAGGAACAAGCGTGGTTAGCATTTTCCAGCGTTTGACCTACTCGTCCATCTTGAGATGGCGGGGGGTGCGAGTCCGGGGGCTCCTCAATTTGTTCCTGATTAACGCCTCGAACGTCCTGCTGCTGTTGGGTCTCGCTAGAATTTTGTTCTTGACCTTGGTCGTGTGCATGCGGGTGGCTTTTGCTTCTGGTATTAGCCATCACTGGTCACGGGAATAGGATTTTACAGTCCCCACAGACGGCGCCAATGTTCTGGTGTAGAACACAAGTTGGGTTGGACTTGGCTTGGGGTGAAATCCCAGGGTCCTACGTACAACAGTGTGGATCAAAGTCCACGTAGTTCGAGAGTATACGGCAGGCTAATGATAGCCTGAGGGAGTGGGGTGTGTGCTCTGTGTGAATAGAAAAGCTAGGGTTTCAGAAGTGTGTACCTTGTAAGGGGTTTACCCTATTTATAAGCGTACCTGGGCCCTATCTTGATCAGTTAGATTTGTCCTTTATTTTAGGGATATTAAGATATCCTTTTTTGAATAATCTCCTCCTTTCATAGGCAGTTATCATCATGATAGATATTCTTGATAAAATCACTCCTATATTCAAGGAAGCGGTTATGAGCATGACTGAAGCCATTTTGACTGAGCTCTTTGGTTATTGGGCTGGGCCCATTTATGAGATATCCGTAACAATTTTAAAACCTAATCCTATTTATTAGACGCATGTAACAAAATAATAATACAAAAAACAATAATAAATAAATTGAAATCTTATATTTATAAGCAAATTAAATTTATCAACTAGTTTATTGAATTGAATCTTAAAATATGAAAAAAAGTTGTGCTAAATTTCAATTGGAAAATTGGACCTAAGTAAATAGGCCTAAATTTTGTCCATATAATTAATATAGTCGAATTTCTTATTCATTTTCAAATTTATCCTGAATTCATTTTATGATAAGGCAACAAATATACTCATATATATTAAATTAAAATTATAAATGAAGATACAATAAAAGTATCAATAAATAATACGTTGAACTATAATTTAAAGGAACATATAAGTTGAAACAAAAACTGTTTTCTAAAAGTAAAACCTCTTTTAAAGTTTTGAAAAATCCATTATTTTATTTGTAGTTTGGTTGCTGTCATTTAAGCCTATATGATATTGCATGCATTTGAGTTATGTGAATGAATGTAAAAATATATCCTCCCATAACAAACTCGCTCAACTAGCATAAAAGAAACTAAAGAGGAGATCTAATTACCAAGCCATTTTATTTCAAAAAAGTACTACTTGAACTTTTTGGGTCATATTTATAAAAGCCTAATAACTGAATTATGTGGTTTAAAGAAATGGCTAAAATTTAGTAAGAAATAATAAATATGTCTTAAATAAATTTTTTTCTTAAGTATGCCTTATTTATAAGTGACAAGTGAAAGAGATAAACAAAGTAAATATAAATATCATTAACCTTTTAATTAGTGTAATATATATTTATATAGAAAATAATGGGTAAAAAAGGAAAAAAAAAACTAATTGAATGTTCCTACAACTGTTGTCTAACTCTTAAAAAAATGATCAAGGTAATTTAAATTTCAGGTTTTTTTATAAAGAGGGAATATTCGTTAGGAGGTTTTCCAACAAATTCAGCAATAGATAACATAATAAACAAACCATTTTATTTCTATGTATGCCAATCTGTACAAACAGTTACACTCTACAAGAATATGCCTTGATCAGCACTAAAAAAGAAGGAAAAATCTAACTCTCTTATCTCTCAGCATGGCGATGCTTCAAAAAATACAAGAAACTCTTATGCCTCAAGAGTGATGATATATCTCTTCTCTTTAAAAAAAGAAAAAATATATGAACACTAGGAAGCATTTGGTACACCTATATCTCACATGCTCTTAGGAATTTTGAATACAATCATTTTATCACATTCTAGTATTTTGGATAACACTTGTTAACTTACATATATACAAGTGTACCAAACACATTTATCTTCATGTAGTTTGATATTCTAAATACCTCTCTTCAAGATGACTGATTTTAAGATGACAGGAAAGACAACAACTAACAATTGTTGTCGTTGGGAATTCATGGATAACAACATTAAATACTAAGAACTATGAGAAATGACCCTTCTAAACCCCCTCAGCCAATCACTTATTAGCTTCACAGTTTCTGGTGTATCTAATTTGTTACCATTATCAAAGACCTGACATAAAAGCAAAATCTCACAGCATAAAAAGGAATAAATAAAGTTATTGAAACAACCACCTTTTAATTAACTAAATTAACATATATATATATAATAATCAGAGTTATTGCATAATAATCAGAGTTAACCTAATATTAGAATTTACGCGGAATTTAAAATTTTTAAAACATGTCAGAGTATGCATGATAAGTCTTAATGTGTGGCAATATACCGTCATCCAAAACATACGACAAAAGAATAGAAGTCCTACTCTTAGCACAGTAGACTAAACTTTTGTTTGCTTCCCTGAAGGACCTGAACCGGACTGGTCACCTGGGAAAAATTTGTAACCATCAGTCCAGCTCATTATGTAAATTAATATGTGCTAGTGAGGTGCCAAGTGGAACAATTTTATATAACAAAATATTAAAAACACATTCTTACCAATATCCACATCATGAAATATCATATTATAAATGAAGTATCATAAAATAACTATTTCAATTTTTCATTAATACAATTCCCAAGATACCTCCCCTCTCGCCAGCCGAACCGCCTTATTTTCTCCAACTAGATCCATGGGCTAAGTTACATCTGTGTTACTGGTTACTCTAAAAGCTCACTGGTCAAGTGATGAGGACTGACCAAAATCCTTAGAGCACCTGCCCCAGACCATGAGTCTTTTCCCCTCATTGAACTGTTGGGGTGTCGTAAGCCCTCTTAAACTGTTGGGACAATATCGTAAGCCCTCTTGAACTATTGGGCCAATAACAAGCCAACCATTGTCCATAATGGAGGCATCACCACGTGGCAACAATAACAACTCCATCTTTTCCCAATTCATCCCTTTCCTTAATTATTATCATAATTTAACAGGGAATTTCTAGAATATTCATCATATCATTTCATCATATATCAGTTTCCAAAATGTGCATTTTAACTCATAAAAATTCCACATGGCAACTTTAATTGAAACAATCATAATCAGTTTAACAAATACTCAATAGCAGCATATCAATAACATAAGAAGTGTAAAGTGGTTACCTCTCACCCAAGCTAATTAATTTACACGGCTCTCAGATCAGGAGCTCAACACATTCCATAATTCAATCTACCAAAATCAATTAAATAACCATTAACAACTATTTAAAACTCTACATAATACAAATTTTGATGATAATTCCATTGTTATTTATTTATCTCTTTTTTTTCTAATAATAGTAGCAAAATTATTTATCAATATTAATAGCATTATTCATTTATCTTATTAATTTGAACTCTCTCTGAATTTCCCAATAACAACACAATCCTAACATTTTAAATCAAGCTTAAATAACTACAAACACCTCCCGACAATCCTTTAATTATGAGTTCATTAATTACTAACTATTTTTAATTATAGTATTTATGATGGCCTTTACAGACTAAAATTTAAAACCTTGGGTTAAACAAATGTATACAAACCCAAATATTAAATAATTACTTCATCTTAAATATATTATTTACCTCTCTTTGATAAATAATAATATTATTATTAATTATTATTATCTATCCCATTTATTATTTATTAATATTATTTAGTAATTTCCTTTATTCTTTAATTCTTTTTTTTGTATTAAATATTATCCTTTTTATTTATCTGATTTATTTTGCATTATCATTATTCCACTATAATTTATTTAATGCCTATCATCACATATAAAGCTACTTACACGTGTTTCCTGCACACACAACGAGTTCCTCTTCTTCTTTGCAAGTTTATTTTCCTCTTCACACACTAAATAACCTATTTATTTACACCTACTTATCAGCAACCACCTAAGTCATTATTTTGGTTTTCATACCGCAAGCTTTATCCTCTTCTTTGGCATATACGCACACAGTGAGCTTTTCCTTTATTCTCTTAGATAACATGAAGCGTTTTTCCTTCTTTATGCTTCTTTGAACTCTTTTTGTGCAGTCAACAACCACATGCATACACACACAGATCATAGATATTTATTCATGCAGAGAGCAAGACCTTGTCAGTTTTAACCCTCTTCTTCGACACACACACATACAGTCCCAGCTATACATATATAGTAGGCTTTATATATATATATATATATATATATATATATATATATATTGTTTTCCTTAACATGATCATGTTAGATAAACTAGATGATCTAATCATGCTTTAGTCACTCAATAAGCAATCAGATCTAATGCGGAATAAATAAAGTAAAATGCAGAAATACCTCCCGCCATTGATTCACCGTGAAAGCAGAAGACCACAATCCTTCTAAGCCCTCACTCTTACTCTCTGTAGATGGTGTTTGAGTTATTCAGTCGTGTGAGCAGACTTAGAGGACCGGGTCAATAAATAGAAAAGGAGCACGACTAATCCACGTCTTCCTATCAAAACGTGCGTAACGTTACGTGTTAAATTCTTGGGTGGTTATGGGTGGTTAAGATAGAGGTGGATCTGAACGTGTGGACCACTTCTTAATTTTATAATTAAAATTAATAAATCCCAATATTAATTCAAATTAATATAAAATATTAATTCAAATTAATTTACAAATAGTAATTATAAAATTCCAACATTCTCCCACTTGGTCCACACATTTCACCATATACCATAAGGAAAAACAAAATGCATGGATCATAGCGATAAGTCCTCTTAAGGCGAGTATTATCTTCCATGTATCACAGTGCATCATGTCTCCCAAGCCCATGTAACTTAATGAATAAACCCCATGTCTATTCTCGGTCCAAACTTAATGATATTTCTCAAACAAAATAAACATATGAATATGCACATAAAACTGAAATGAGAAAACATCCAAATAGGGTTTCATGAAACTACATCGTTCTTACAACGAAAATTAAAGAAAATCATTCTTATAATGAAAATCAAAGAATGGAACTAAGTCCCATTCTCTCTACATGATCCAGAAATTTCATTGGTGACATGCCCTTAGTTAGAGGATCAGCAATCATCAATCCAATGCTTATGTGTTCAATGACCATTGTTCCACTCTTAACACGTTCTCTTATGGCTAAGTACTTAATGTTGATATGCTTGCTTCGACTACCGCTTTTGTAGTTCTTAGCCATAAAGACAGCAGCTGAATTGTCACAATATATCTTCATTGGCCTAGGAATTGAATCCATGATCCTAAGCCTAGAGATGAAACCCTTCATCCATACACCATGTGAGGTAGCCTCAAAATTAGACACGAACTCAGCTTCCATCGTAGAAGTAGCAATCAAAGACTGCTTCTTACTGCTCCATGATACAGCTCCACCGGCTAGCATAAAAATGTATCCTAAAGTGGATTTCCTTGAGTTAATGCAGCCAGCATAGTCTGAATCGGAGTAGCCAATCACTTCCAGATTGTCAGTCCATTCGTACTTAAGCATGTAATCTTTCGTTCCTTGAAGGTATCTCAACACCTTCTTCACAGCTTTCCAGTGGTCTATACCTGGGTTACTCTGATATCTCCCTAATACTCCAACAGCAAATGCTATGTCAGGCCTAGTGCAGACCTGAGCATACATTAGGCTTCCTACAGCTGAAGCATAAAGGATGTGCCTCATTCGTTCCCACTCAAAATCATTCTTTGGGCATTGGTCCAGATTGAACCTGTCACCTTTCACAACGGGAGCTACACTAGGTGAACAATATCTTATCCGAAATCTTTCTAAAACTTTATTGATATAGGTCTCTTGAGACAAACCTAGTACACCTCGATGTCTGTCTCTATGTATCTTAATGCCAATGACATAAGATGCATTTCCCATATCTTTCATATCAAAGTTTTTAGAGAGAAATTGTTTCACCTCATACAGTAAGCCATTATCATTAGATGCAAGCAGAATATCATCCACATACAGAATAAGGAAACAAATCTTGCTCCCACTGACCTTCTGGTATATACATTCATCCACAATGTTCTCTACAAACCCAAATGAAGAGATGACATTATGAAATTTTAAATACTATTGGCGGGAAGCTTGTTTCAATCCATATATGGACTTCCTGAGCTTGCACACCAAATGCTCACCATCACTAGAGGAAAATCCTTCTGGTTGTTTCATGTAAACCTCTTCCTCTAGTTCTCCATTGAGAAAGGCAGTTTTCACATCCATTTGTTGCAACTCTAAGTCAAAATGTGCAACTAAAGCTAGAATGATACGAAGGGAATCTTTCTTGGATACAGGAGAAAAGGTCTCCTTGTAGTCGATTGCTTCTCTTTGAGTGAATCCTTTAGCAACAAGTCTTGCCTTATGTCTGTCAACGTTGCCCAATCAATCTCTCTTAGTTTTGTAGACCCATTTACATCCAATGGCCTTAGCACCATTAGGCAACTCAACAAGATCTCAGACTCTATTAGATGCCATAGAATTTATCTCATCCTTTATAGCTTCATACCATGAACTTGATTCTTTATAGTTCATAGCTTGTGAAAACCTTTCAGGATCATTTTCAACTCCTACATTATAGTCAGATTCTTGCAGATACACAATATATTCACTAGGTATCGCTGATCTTCTTGTTCTAGTAGATCTTCTTAATGTTGTTTAATTACCTTCTTGAGGAACTTGTTGTTCAACAACTTCCAGTTGTTCCTCATCAACAGCTTGATCTACTAGATTAATATCAGCGGGTTGTGGATCTTGATTGACTGGTTGTACAACACTTGGTTGAGCTGAAGGAGCATTATCAACAACCAATCTCAAACTCGAAGTGGGAAGTTGATTATCTAAATGATCATTTTCAGAAATAGGGTCTTTGAATTGATCACTCCCATTGATCAAGTCATACTCAAGGAATTTAGCATTTTGGATCTGGCTATCACCCAAGAGGGGGGTGAATTGGGTGTTTGATAAAACTCTGGATAACTTTAAAAAACTTTTCGCAACTAATTTAAAATCAGTTCTATGACAGTAATTAGTTATCCAAACTTGTATACTGGAAATACAAGAGTTTAGGGAAGAGAATATGCAAACCGTGATTTATCCTGGTTCGGTCCAATCCTTGACCTACGTCCAGTCCCCAAGCTTCACTTGAGATTTTCAATCCACTATCTGTTTTGAGTTTGATTACACGTTCTGTACTTGAAGTAATCCTCTCACTAGGATTCACTCCCCCTTAAAAACTGTAATCAATACACTTGCTTGATAAAACTCTGGATAACTTTAAAAAACTTTTCGCAACTAATTTAAAATCAGTTCTATGACAGTAATTAGTTATCCAAACCTGTATACTGGAAATACAAGAGTTTAGGGAAGAGAATATGCAAACCGTGATTTATCCTGGTTCGGTCCAATCCTTGACCTACGTCCAGTCCCCAAGCTTCACTTGAGATTTTCAATCCACTATCTGTTTTGAGCTTGATTACACGTTCTGTACTTGAAGTAATCCTCTCACTAGGATTCACTCCCCCTTAAAAACTGTAATCAATACACTTGCTTGATTACACACTCTGTACTCGAAGTAATCCTCTCACTAGGATTCACTCCCCTTACAAGCTGTAATCAACACAACGTGTTTCCCACTCAAGATCACCCAATCTTGAGTAACTCTCAGAATGATAGGATGTTTACAATGAATCTTCTCTCTCAGAAGTGAATATAAACACTGAAGTACAATACAGATAATCTCACTCTCTAAGATGAACTATTTAAGCATTGAAACCAGAGAGTATATGACCCAAACGTTGGATTCAGAGTATTGGCATATTTGACAGTGAAGCTCACGTCCCTGTTTTTCGTCTATCTTTGCCCTCTTGCGTTTTTTCTGCACTTCCACACTTGAATCTTTAAGTCTTCAGGTATTTATACAGATTTGAAGTATATGAACGTTGTAGATCCGTTGTGACTTGAACCCATTCGAAAATATAGTTGTTGTGAGTGTTTCTCCATGGATCTAGCTGTTATGTCCACTTCTGTTTGAATATGACTGTTGGGAAATTGCAGATTTGAATGTTTGAGTTTTGTCCCTTCAAGAATGTCTCCCATGATGTTCAGCAACCTTTTCATCTGGAGGATATTAAGGATAATGTTGATCTTTCCTGTTTAATCATAGACATCTTCCAGCAAACATGGAGTAGTGCATTTTCTACTTTATAGCTCATCATTTGACTCTTCATGAAATTCTTCATTTGATCATCTGTAACTTGCTAGAAAATTGATTAATCAAGATTAGAAACAATAGCAATAGATGATATGAAGTATTAAGATCAATCATGAAGTTTTTCATAAGTTGATCAATCTGGTTTTTAAACTTCAGCGACTGAAACTGGAGTTTGCAAAATGAAACTGGAGTTTGCAACGTGCTAAACTGGAGTTTAGAAATCCAAACTCGAGTTTAGGTCTTCATGAGAGAAATATCGCGATTTAAGTTTTGAAGCACACTTGAACATAAAGCTAAACTCGAGTCATTAAGTGACTAACTCGAGTTTTGCACTTTTGAAGTGAAAATAAGCTTAAGTCCACAAAACTCTAAACTGGAGTTTTCAAATGCAAACTGGAGTTTAGAAAGTTCATAATATTGATGAGCTCTCTGTCTGCCACAAACTGGAGTTTGTAAACTAAAATGGAGTTTATAGCGGGCTAAACTGGAGTTTAGTAATCCAAACTCAAGTTTAGGTCTTCCAGAGAGGAATGTCGCGATTTGAGTTTCGAAGCATACTTGAACTTAAGGCTAAACTCGAGTCATTAAGTGACTAACTCAAGTTTCCTTCAAAGATGAGAATATCTTGTTATCTGTCAAGTGCAAAACTGGAGTTTGCTAACATAAACTCGAGTTTTCTTCTCCATGGGTAAGTTAAATAGTCTCCTTGAAAGATCTTTGCTCTCTGACTTGATCAGTATCAATTCCTGGAATCAAGTGCCTATCTCCATTATACTTTTTAAGTCTTCTTTCCAATGCAAGAAGAATCAGCTCCAAACTCAATGCAATCTAACAATTATGATCCGATGAACGAAGACTATTCTTTGGATAGCGTTTTTCCAGCATCTTGAATTGACTGTCAACTTCCAAGATTCATATCTCCTTGTTCTGAACTCTGTTTTAGTTGAATTAAGTATAGATGGAAAGCCCTATGAGTCTTCTTTCAAATGCCACCGATTTCAGCTCATTCTGATGTGTAGTTTGTGAGATACACTCAAATCATTGAAGCTTGGTCTGCTGTGTGGTGTGAATTCCTGTTCCAACTTCTGAAATTCATAGCTCTCTCATCTTAGCTTCTTTGGGCATGAAACTTTGTCAAGATGACGCATTGTATGTCTAGTTTCATACAAAATTGATTTCACCTTAAACCGATCTCTGGTTTGGGAGATATCATCGAATTACCAGAGGTCGCCAGTTCTGATCGTGAAACAGAGTTGGACAGAGTTGCTGAAAGCTTGCTAAATTCGAGTCATTAAGTGATTAACTCGAGTTTTGAGTTCTAAACTCGAGTTTACATTGCCAAACTCGAGTTTTGCTGATCTAGAGACGCCAGAGTTGCTGAAGACTTCACAAACTCGAGTCATTAAGTGATCAACTCGAGTTTTGAGTTCCAAACTCGAGTTTACGTTGTCTAACTCGAGTTTTGATGATCCAGAGACGCTAGAGTTGCTGAAGACTTCACAAACTCGAGTCATTAAGTGACTAACTCGAGTTTTGAGTTCCAGACTCGAGTTTTATGTTCTAAATTCGAGTTTTCTCATAATCCAGAAGCAGATCATTTCTTGTAATGCAGTAAACTGGACTTTTGAGTATCTGGCTCGATTTTGCTCATCCAGAACCTGATATATGCTTGTTTTAACTCTGAATTGAGCTGTCCCAACTTCCATTTGATCCTGGAGACTTCAAGAATCAAACTAAGAACTTGTATAATGATTTTCTCAGTTTATTTAGCAAGTTCTTCTTTCTTTCTTCTTTCTTCTTGATTATTCTCCATCAATTAACTCTTTCTTTCTCTTCTTCTCTTGTTCTTTCTGCACATGAACAAATCTACATTAAATATAGCAATTAAACAATATATATGATATAACCTTTATGATGTAAACTTTTTGCTCTTGCTAATGGCATCTATATAAGACATCATCAAAACTAATCATAACCAACAAGCATTCCTTGATTCCACAAACCTAGTGGTATGAGATAGACAATAGAACCTATATCCCTTAGACTTTTCGACATATCCAATGAAGTACCCACTAATTGTCCTTGGGTCCAGCTTCTTTTCTTGTGGATTGTAGATTCTAACTTCTGACAGGCATCCTCAAATGCGTACATGTCGCAAACTCGGTTTCCACCCTTTAAATAACTCAAAAGGTGTCTTTGGGACAACCTTAGTTGGAACCCAGTTTAATATGTACACAGCCGTCTTCAGTGCATCAATCCACAAGGATTTAGGAAGCTTAGAACTACTAAGCATACTTCTCACCATGTCCAATAATGTTCGGTTTCTTCTTTCTGCAATACCATTCTGGTCTTGAGAACCAGGCATGGTGTATTGGGCAACAATCCCATGTTCTTGAAGAAACTTCGCAAATGGACCAGGTGCTTGTTCATCCTCAGTGTATCTACCATAATATTCTCCACCTCTATCTGATCTCACGATCTAAATTTGTTTACCACATTGTTTCTCTACCTCATATTTAAATACCTTGAAGGCATCTAATGCTTCGTGCTTGTTATGAAGCATGTAGAGATACATGTATCGTGAGTAATCATCAATGAAAGAGATGAAGTATTTCTGACCATACTTATCCATTTCTGGACTATAAATGTCTGTATGTATGATCTCTAATAGTTCTGTACTCCTCTTGGCACTCTTTTTTGACTTGCTAGTCTGCTTTCCCTTTATGCAGTCTACACAAGTCTCAAAATCAGTAAAGTCTAGAGTACCAAGTACCCCTTCCTTTACCAATCTTTCAATTCTTTGAATGGAGATATGACATAGTCTCCGGTGCCACAATACAGAGGAATCCTCACTAACAACACATCATTTCGAACCAACAGTAACATGCAAGGCACTATTAGTAGTATCATTTTGCAAATAAATAGGAAAAAGACCATTAGACACTGTACCATTCCCAATCAACTTTGATTTATAAAGCACATCCAAAGATGTCTCATAAAACATAAAGGAATAACCCAAAGATACAAGTTTTGAAACTGAAATCAAGTTCCTAGAGAAACTTGGAACATAAAAAGTCTTTTCCAAATTTAAAACAAATCCACTACTTAAAACTAAACTGCAAGTTCCTACAACCTCCACATGTGAACTCATCCTTGCTCCTGAATAGATGTATTGTTCACTTCCCAACGGCTTCCTTAGGTTTTGCATACCCTGCAAGGAGTTCGAAACATGGATTGTAGAACCCGAATCAATCCACCATGTGCCATTACTATCATCGATCATATTTGTTTCATAACAGACAAGTGAGACTGACATACCTTTCTTCTCAAGCCATTGCTGGAATTTAGAGCAGTCCTTCTTCATGTGTCCCTTCTTTTTACAGAAGAAACACTTGGATTCCTTCTTGATTCCACCTTGGGGAGATGTCTTACTTTTCCCCTTCTTCTTGGTCTGAGTCTGACCCTTCCTCTCAGTTGTCATGAATGAACTCTCTCCCACTTCCATTTTCAGCCTTGCCTCCTCCTAAACACACATGGTCAATAGTTTATTGATCGACCATTTATCCTTATGTGTGTTGTAGGATATCTTAAAAGGCCTATATGGCTGTGGAAGAGTGTTCAGGATGTAGTGCACAAGGAAAGAGTCAGACATGTCAACCTCAAGCAGCTTTAGCTGAGCTGCAATGTCCCTTATCTGCATGATGTGCTCACGCACACCTTTTATTGTATTGAGTCTTAGAAATGAGAACTTCATGATTAGGGTGCTGGTTGGTGCCTTATCTGAAGTCTGAAATTGATCATCGATCGCTTTCAGAAGTGGCCTAATCTTGTCATGCTGTTCGACAGAATCACGAATACCAACAGAGATTGATGTCTTTACGAACATAACTGAGAGACGATTAGATCGCTCCCACTTTTCATAAAGATCAACCTCATCTGGAGTGCTGGTTTCCTTAATGGAAGGTGGTTCATCTTTCCTTATAGCATAGTCAATATCCATCCACCCTAATTGGAGAAGAACTCTCTCTCTCCATACCTTATAGTTATCACCCCTAAGTTCAGGAACCTCACATTTCATATCAGAAAAATTTGCAGGTTGTTTAACTGCGTAACAATGAACATACATACTTAAGAAATTAGAAACTAAAATTTGAGACTAATAAATGTCATGTTTTACCAATGTAAATCATGTAAAAACATGTAAATCTACTGACATACAACTTGACTGTGGGCTAAAGTTCTAATTCAACAAGATTTACTACTCTATGATAAAACTATCAAATTATTTCTCTATTCTTAATTCCTGTGGGCAAGTTAAGAATATAATTTGATATTTTATCTTAATTAATCATATAAAACATATAATAAAAATTCATGTGGGATAAGATTTATTATATTACATATGACTAATTACTTTTTATATTACTCTATAAAAAAACGTGCGTTAACATGGTCGTTCGGCGGTTGCTCAAAAAAGGGGGGAAAAAACAATGGTAATTTGGTGGGTTTCTCGCAGGGTCTTGGCATTTTAGCGAACAACAATCAGGAAAATATGCACTTGATTCTATTTCTAGCCACCTTTATCTCTCTGAACAATACTTTCTGATGCAGAATCATACTTCAAACCTGTCTCTCTCTTGACGGTTCCCAAAATCTCTGCAATTCAATAACGAAGGCAGATAGTGAAACATCATCTTGAAATTTCATTTTCGAAAGATGCTTCCGATGCCTTCTACGGTGATTAACTTTTTGGTTGAGGAATTTCATTGCGATTTCAGTCTGTAATCGCGCGACATTATTGTTCAGTTTCTGCCTTTGGCATTGGGATTTTGGAGTATTTCGGGTTTGAAGGATCACGACGATCGCTGAATGATGATTGCCGGAATCAATTCTGACTCGACGAATGTAAGGTAGGGAAGTTCCAGTTGATTTTCTGATCATGGACTTGTTGATTTTAGTGTTGATGATGCCACATTCTTCATGCGATTTCATTATCATTGGTTAAATAAGCTAATTTAAGGTGTGTCCTATTTCCACATTCTGGAACAAGACGTTTGCTTCGTTCTATATGCTTGCTGGTCATTGTATCTCTCCAGTGCGCATCCGCTATTGTCTGGCCGTCTAACCCTTTTTTAATGCGTCCAACAACTTCAGATTGCGTTGCTCTGTTTCACTCTTCTGTTTTATTGAAGTGCAATCTTATGTCCGCCACTTAATTTTCTTTGTATTGGAGGTTTTAACAATTGTTTGAGCTGAAAAAGGCCTGTGAATTTAAAATACGGGGTAGGTAGTACATACGTCTGAGCTTGAATATCATTTCTAACATCTATAACACCGTCACTAGTATATTATGATGGGATTATTTTCTCTCAATTACTTTCTTGTGACATTAGCTTTTAACAGGTTCAATTAAAGGCTATAATATTTGAATATAGACAAAAAATGGTGCATAAAACCTGGCAGAATGCTACTGACTCTCCTTATCCAAAGAAAACAGTGGTTACAGAGATCGACTCAAGGCCACCTTTCCAGTCTGTTAAAGATGCTATCGCTCAATTTGATGAAGTTTCTTCCTTTGAGGACAAACCTGCTGTTAAGAAGGCAAAACCTCATTCTGCAGAGGTAATTGCGCATTTTTGTTGCTGTATTTAGGGAAAATTGCACCCCCTACCCTGTTCTTTATCTCCCATTGCATTGTCACCCTTAATATGGAAAGAATTTCAATCAAAACCCCAATCTCGAGTCCCATTCCAATATGTCCTTATTACCTGCAAGGAAAACACCCCCTTCCTCTTTTCAAGCTTTCTGCGACTTGAAGCTCTTTTTTGTCTTCCATTTTTAGATTGAATGATGAATGGAACTCTTGTGCAACACAAAAGAACGGCATACTAATACTTTCATCCCTAAAAATATCTCAATCTTCATTCCAAATCAAGTTTCTTTTGTCGCTTTACAGTAATATAAAACAAAGAATTGTCTTAGTTATTTCGCTTCTCTTTTCCCTTTTTGTTGGTATTAGATCTTTCAATATTTGTAATCAGTTCGGTACTGTACAGCCTTTTGTCTTCCACCTCTCCGTTGTAGCAAAATATACACCCTTTGGTGCTGATTATTAGGCACCAACTACCGGCAGTTTTTGGTCTTTATTATAAGGCACCAACTGCCTTTAACTACCTCATTTATTACTATTTTCCTATTATACTCTCATTTTTAACTAACTCTTTAAATTCACATCATTAAAGTAGGGGTAAAGTTGGAAACATTTATCAATTTTGGACCAATTTAATAACTTAATTTTCATTCCTTAGTCCACGAAAAAATGGTAGATGGTGCCTTATAATAAGGACCAAAGGAAGTATGTTTTATTAAACAACAATTATGATCCTGAATTTGACCTTCAATTTGTAAATCTTTTGTTTGTCTCATAGTGTTCTACTGTTCTTTGTTGGAAGATATTGTAGTCTCCGTGAATATTTTGTTTTTATTTTGTACCTCTTGATTTTATGATTGTAGCAGTTTCAAATCATGACACCAAGTTTCAGTAGATTCTAAAGCAGTGCTTTCTTCTCCAAGAAATATATTTAAACTTATCCTTGCCAGATAATGAAAGTCAAGGGGGGGAATCAATGTCCAAGAGGAAACTATTAAACAAACTTTTTTCTCTAAATTATTTGGTTGTTGTTTTCTTCTTCCTTTATGTTTTGTTCTGAACTTACCATTTTTTCCTTATGTTGTTTCTAGAGAGTATTTGCTCAAGACTCCCTACTTCACTTAGGCCAGAAACAGCTTAGATCGTTGAAAGAACAATTGAAGGATGAAGAAACTACCAAGGCTGAAGCCTTAGTGGAACTTGAAAATGCTAAAAGAACAGTTCATGATTTTACACAAAAGCTAAAAGCTTATGTTGAATCTAGAGAGTTAGAAATTAAGGTAAATGAAGCTGCCAGGAGTCAGGCAAAACAGCTTGATGAAACGAACAGTGGCGAACCGGATGGAATCAATGGTTCTTGGAAAGAGGAGTTAGAAACTGCAGTTAAAAGGTATGCTTCTGTTGTTATAGAACTTGTTCATGCCAAGCATGAACTGTGGAAGATGCGTCATGAGTATAATTCAGCATTTGAAGCAAGAGTTTCTTCTTTCAAGCAAGTGGAAGAAGATGACAATGTGATGAATATGAATACTGAAAGTGCATCTGAGCTGTCTAAAGAAATCATAGCTGTACAACTAGAATCTGAGATATTAGCTGAGAAAGATGTCAACCCTGAGCTCACCAAAAATCTTGAAGCGTTGCTGGCTAAGACACTGGATAAAATGGAGGCTCTTCGAAAGGAAATGGAAAATAAAAAGAATTCAGAATTGGACTATGTGAGAAGTATGATTTTTGAGCTCAATGATTCTAACAAGTCACTGCATAAAGTAACAGAAGAACAACTCTCTCTTAGAAGCCTGGTGGAGACTCTTAAGCTGGAATTGGAGAAGGTAAAAAGAAAGCAATCTGAATTAAAGCATAAAGAATCAGAAACTGAATCCATTGTTGGGGATCTTCAGGTGAAACTTTGGACAACTAAGTTTGTCTATGGAGGCTGCTTTTCCGAAGAATCTAAAGTCAGAAGTATGTTCAAGGACATGATCTTGTCACAGAACCAGTTGTCATCTGAAACAGAAAATGGACGACGGGATGCATATGACATGAAGAACAAGGCTTTAGAACTGAAGAAGGAAGCTGAAGTCAGCAAACTTTCATTAGAAGATGCTGAGAAAAAGCTTAGACTATCTCTGGAAGAAGCATCAGCCGCAAAAGCTGCGGAAGCATCTGCCCTTGATCATGTTAAGGACTTATCTGAGATGACTAGCGCTGCAATTTCCACAACTTCTGAATTGGATGCTAAAGTTACAATCTCAACTGAGGAGTTTGAGTTGCTAAGCCGTACAGTGGAAGAGTCCAATAAATTAGCAGACATGAAGTGGCTGCAGTCATGGCACAGGTTGAAGCTGTGAAGGCTAGTGAAAATGAGGTACTTAAGAGAATAGAGGCAACTCAGAAGGAGATAACTGATATGAAAACAACAACCCAAGAGACCCTGAAAAGGGCTGAGATGGCTGAAGCAGCTAAGATGGCAGTGGAGAGCGAACTTTGTAGGTGGCGTGAATGTGAGCAGAACAAAGTTGCAGAAGTTGCATCTCAAATATTTGAAACAGAGATCCATCAGGATCATCTACACAGCATTACAGGATTGAAATGCAAAATCCACCTCCAATAACTGCTGAGGTGAAGAAGCTTGAGAAAGGGTTTTCGGCTTCCAAGAAAAAATTCATGACCAAAATTAGCAGCATGTTTCGCCGGAAAAAAGATCAGGTTGACAGAAGATGTGTATCTTTACCTTCATAGGCATAATTTTGCATGAAAATTTTGATACATCATTATGTGCAGCTCAGGAATGTGAGAGACACATGGCATTTGACACCGACTTGATGTGATTTTGATACTGGCATCTCTGTTAAAGGGGATACAATTTGCAAGATGTCATTATTTTATTAGAGACACAGAGGTATCATGTAAAGAGGATCAATTATTAGATTATCAAATTGATATTTTTCTCATGAAGATTTCATGGCAGGGAGCATAAATTCTCTCAAGGGGAGGCTACTGTTCTTTTTTTTTTTTTATTATTATTATTATTATTTATTTTATTTTATTTTTTATTAATCTGGTCGAAATATTTTGTTTCAATTTAAAAGGCTTAGGGATGGCATCCTTCTCCCCCTCCATTTTTGGGTTACATGGGATTGGACAAAACCACCTAACACAGGTGATCGATTACCTTCTAACTTGTATGCATGCAATATTCAATGATAAGTTGCCCTAGTGGTAGTATCATCCACCACATTTGAATCAGGTCTCCGACTTAAGCATGGTGTTGATATGTTTATGTATGTACAAGCATTTTGAGTTATAAGGAGCTCTTCTTACCAATTTCAGGCTTTAAATTACCCATCTCATTGAGAACCCCCAAGCACATAATGTTTGCTAACTTCTTTGTTATTTCTCACAAAAAGACAAAAAACCAGATAGCATTCATTTAGGGGGGTCTTTTTTTTTTTTTTTGGCCATCAATTAGGGTGATTTAAACATTAGGAAAAACATTATTATGAAAAAGAAAAAAAAACTAAATACTCACATATAAACTCTTTTTTTTCTCCTGAAAAATTGTTTTGGAGGGACCAGTTGTTAATTGGAATATGATTCCCTAAAAATAAAAAAACAAATTCAAAATAAAGTTTAAAAAATTAAACAAAATAACAAGAGACATAGAGAATGATTCTAAATTTATAACAGAACGACAAATTATAACAAGTCAAATTATGTTTATTATCAATCATCAATCAATATAAAATAATAAAACTTCAAGAAGTAGCACTGTGAATAATAGTATGATCTCTTTTCGACCTTTGGCCATTTTTTATTCTTACAATATTTCTCTATTTTTTTGGGCACATATTTCCATGTGATTTAGACTTTAGAAAAAGCTTGATATTTAAGAAACTTTTGGGCACATATCTCTCTTGTTCGCATATGGGAAAAATGTATTTTTGCTTCATAGAAATTATTTTCCACAAAAATTAGTGTCACTATTAAAAAGGGCAAAGGGTAAAGGCAAATTGAAAGGGATTCTCTTACCTAGAAGGAAATGAATCCTAGGATGACACGAGTCAGATCTCCTGATCGTGGCGCGATTCTGCAACCACATCATAGTTTATATAGCACAGGAATATTGCCTTCTTCTCCGAATTGTCAAAACCCCTCTAAACAGTACACTCACTTCGATTCTCTTCACTGCACAGTGAACGCACAGAATCTCTTCTCTACTCTTTCACTCTTCAAGTGTTTATCTGTTGGCACAAACTCCCATGTTGTCACTCATGATGACCAACAATAGAGACAGAGAAGATGCCCTCTCGTTCACGAACCCTTCATCGTCTTCTTCTCCAGTCACCTTCTCGGACCAACTCGATAGTTACCTCACCGAACCAAGTTCGCTCATCGGGAGCGGTTCCAGTAGTTTACAGAACGACAGCCTGCTCGGCGGCGGAGATGGCGGAATCAGCAATAACGATGCTGAGTTCGGCTTCTCTCGACCTGATTTCCGGCAGAGTCCACTTGTTGGGACCGTCGAGTTCTATGAACGTCATATCTTCCTTTGTTATAAGAACCCGAGGGTTTGGCCTCCTCGCATTGAGGCTGCCGAGTTCGATCGATTGCCCAGGTTGCTTTATGCAGCGGTCATGGCCAGGACCCATGATATGAAGAAGCAGGTACTCCATTTCAATTGTTAAATGTTGGCAAGAGAAAAGAAATCAATTTTAAGTCACATAATCAGGATTTTTTTTAGGTTTATTATATCTAGTATATCTCTTTGAGTTGGAGCTGAATGATTACGGATACTGTGTTTCATATGTCTTTTTGGGTGAGTTATTATCTAATTGCTTCCAAGTTTGTTTTTTTTCCTGCTCAATCAATGTGTTCCTATTTTGCATCATGCTTTAAGGTCACTAATAGCTACAATTAAGCTGCCTGGTCCGGAGATCGCAGTTTGAGGAACGGATTTACTTGTAATGTCTTGTTGAACTTTAAGTAATGCCTGTTTACTTTCAACGGTCTGGCGTTTCTTTTTGGATTTTGTTGCTTTTGTTTTTGCGATGTGTATTCCTCAGAATTTTCTGTTGCTATGTCCTGTTCTAAGGGTTGAGACTAGAAAACCCTGTGTATGAATAGCTTGACATTTGTTGGTTTGACAATGTGGGTTGGATTATCAACTGTTTGACACCTGCTTATGCGGTACCCTTTGAAAATATTTCTTCCTTTTTCTCCTTTTTCTTTTTATTCATGTAGTTTTGTGTTGACTGTGATTGGTTATCTCAGACTTGTCTTTTTGCTTGCTAGACTCGCTTAACAATATGTGAGGGGCATGATGGGGCTGAAACATCCAACGGGGATGTATTAATCTTTCCAGATATGATCAGATACAGGTCTGTACAAGTTCTTTGTTGCAACTTCTTATTTCATATAAAAGTTCTGTATTGTGATTGATTACCTACGATTTAATGAAATTTCAGGAGATTGACACATTTTGATGTTGAAACATTTGTTGAAGAAGTTCTTGTGAAAGATGGCGAATGGCTTCCTGGAACTCCTGAAGCCTTAAAAACTTCATATGTATTTGTTTGTTCACATGTATCCCGTGATCGCAGATGTGGGGTTTGTGGACCTGTCTTGGTGAATAGATTCAGGGAAGAGATAGAGTTACAAGGTCTTAGAAATAAAGTGTTTGTTAGCCCATGTTCGCATATTGGGGGACATAAGTATGCTGGAAATGTCATCATATTTGGATCAAGCATCAATGGGAAAGTAACTGGACATTGGTGAGATGCAAACTCACTTAACTGTTGAATTTCATTTGGTGTTAGGATTTTCAATTTTCTTCTTCTAAATCTAGAAATACCATTGTAACATTGTTTGTCCTGATTTGGAGCTAACTATTCTTACCATCTTAAATATGCAGGTATGGATATGTTGCTCCAGATGATGTGCCTGTATTGCTTCAACAACATATTGTAAGAGGGGAGATTCTAGACTCACTGTGGAGGTAAGCATTCTTTGTAATGTTTCGTTGTGCAGCTTATGTAGATTTGTTTCTTTCAGTTATAATGCATGATGTAGAGGACAATAGTTTTGGAGCTGTCTCTGGTGGGTGGGGGTTCTTATTTGGGGGGTGGAACATTTAGGGCTAATTTTGTGCCAAGTTTTCAAACGGAACACAACGGAAGTGCCAATATTTCAAATATGGCTAATAAGCAAGTTGTTAATACCTTTTAAGATATAGAAGATTCTTTTTGGCTAATAAACAAGATTTTTTTTTTTCCCTTTTAAGTTCGACTTCAAAAATGATCTCTTATGGAAGTATATGTCTATTGACAAATTACTAGTTTGAAGCTTTTTTTTTCTCAGTCAAGGACCTTCCCTATGAGAAATCTATTTTAGTTTCTGACAAACTCCTTGTGAATAATCTTCAGGAGTCTTTTCCTTGGCAGAATTTCAAATAGAATATTTACTATGAACAGTAATTCTCTTATAAGGGTGTAATCCTTAGAATGTTCAAAATGTATCTCTTGCTAATGACGTGTCAACATGTCTCCTTGTTCCCTTTGGGAGGGAAATAATCTAAGCATCTGGCTTTTGGACGTGACATGTCATCTCCCCCCCTCTGGTATCTGGAATTCAAGTTCCGGATTATGTTGCCAAATCTGATATTGGCTTGTAGATCCACAGATGATAAAAAGATTGTGCTAAGAGCATTAATTTACTGGTGCAAAAAGATGCTGACTTGTATTTGATGCAAACTTCTATGAAGGGGCCAGATGGGTTTATCACAAGATGAACAGAAGAAAAGCCAAGAACAAAGGCTTAAGCTGAAAGAAAGCATGGAGGTGCTGATGCAGATGAAGAATCATGAGATAAACACTGATGCGTATGGAAGTCAAGAAAACAGCTTTCTGGGCTGCTGTCAGGAGAGTGGGGACTCTTCCTGCTGTCAAAACAATGTGTTACTGGAAAAGACAAACGATTCTGATGCCATTGAGACACAGGCAAAGTTCTCAGCTGAAAATGAGAGCATTGAAACCTTGATTTCTCAATTCAATAGTAGAAAAGGAGCCTCCCGGAAACCCCGTCCTTCTGTGCCAACTTGGCTTGACAGCTGGGAGCATGAAGATACCTATGCTGCACTTGCTGTTGTCTGTGCTGCTGTGTCTGTTTATATTGCCTATAACTGCTACAAACAGTTGAGATAAGAGAAATCAACTATTGGTTGGCACTTTTAGCAATATCTAATGGATTAGGACTAGGTAAAATAGCTTCTACTTTATTTTTTGTATATCAATATGATGTTGCATGATGTTAGTGCAGTTTCTCTGTAAAACTATCCTCAATTATGACAAAGTGCTGTAGTCGACAGTGGGAATGTTTGACCATGAAAGAATTGGTATAATTATATGGTTTCGATCAATGCTGTTGATGGCAAATGTAAGAGGATGGTATTGTTCTGTCAAAACTATCTAATTTTTAGAGATGATCATTGTAATACAAGGGAATTATTGGTTTGGAAGGAACAATTTTAGTGTTAGTTTCTAACATCTATCGATTCTATGGAGATCATGCATATTTCTTTAACTTCTGTCCTAAAAAACTATGCATCCATGTGATGCATATATTTCCTCTATGCCATTGAAATACCAGTTATACCACAACACTTCTCAGGCATTAAGCCTGGTTTTCCGAAGGCATCATCACATCACAACATGACTAGGTAAAAGAGTAAACGACGATGGCTTCGCGGGCAGAGGATATTTTGAATTTTTTTTTCTCATTTTCTTCTCAAAATCTCATCTCAAACTTTGGATTAAGAAATTGATGGTTTAGATTTAATATTTTATAAAACTATTATTATAGTAGTTTATAAATTATTTTTTAAAATTGTCTTTATTTTAGGTACATTTCATATAAGATTTTAACAATTTAAATGTCTTGTTGTATAATCTCTTCTAGTATATGTAGGACTTGGTTCTTAATTCATATCCTACTTAATGATTCTAATTTTTCTTTTAGTATTCTTTTTACTAATTGACACATATTTCTCTAAGATTTTGGTCATAATTATGTGGATTTATAAAATTCTCTGTTGTTAACCTTGCCTTGCATTTTAGATTTTTATTTTTTTTAAACTTATTTATAATTTGTCTAATTAAACCTATATTAGCATTCGAAACTCTAATTGTCTCATCTAATTCCATAGTTTGTGTGACTCTTCCATACTTGTATATACATATAATTTTATTTCTATCTGCATCTCATTGCAAATTTACTTCATAAATCATGATATTTTTGGTATTATAATTGTTTGATGGTCCCAAACACCGTGATTCCGGCATTTACAAGAGTCTTCAGATTAGTGCAATGCACAAATCCAGTAGTTTTCATCCTCAATCATTTGAAGATATGATCTATAGATTGTCTAATAACACTGTTCAGCAAGTCTTATATCCAGTGTCCGTGTCAGAGATACAACCAATAAAGGTTGCCAGCCAAAGTACTTGTTTCAAAAGTGCTGCTGAACTATATGTTGAATGAACACTTTGGCTACCCCACTGAACCAGACTAAGAAGCCATTATTTACACACATTGAATTACACTAAGAAATCATATTAGTATGTAACATCATATCAGACAATAAAATACTCCCTCATGGCTTCAAGTACTCGGTTTGCAACTTCTGGACCAAACAGCCTTGGGAAGCTTGAGCCCAGATCAATTTCAAGAGTTTTGCTTCTGCTAACCCCATCCCTTTTCTTCAGGTCAGCTCTTTCAGCCTCTCCTACTTCTCTCTTGGCACAAGCACAATGATCAAACCATATCCCCAACACTTGCTTCGAAACAGGATCCAAATGGTCTCTAATAATCTCCTCCATGCGTTCTTCTCCGCCATCGGGTGGTGTACCAATAGTAACCATGATAGCTGTAGGAGAGGAAGCAGCCCGGATATAAAGTGAGGAAGAGTTATAAGGCTTCACCTCAGGGATTTTCTCAATAACTTGTCTGTGTTTGTCCAGCTGAGTATCCTCATAGAATGTTTTGAGGTCATTTGGCCAAAGCACAAGATCTTTCCGAGGAGGCAGATCAAGAATGAGTACCATCATTGTTGGACTACTTCGAATAAGTTCAATCACAAAGTTTGGTGAGTCGTTTGTGAGATTGAGATAAGCTGAAAGACTAGTTATATCCAAGGATCCTCCCGTTGGTAGTTCAGAGTGTACCCAACTTCCCAATACAAAATCAACCTGAGATTTAAGGCAGAAATGCTCCAAATTGAGAATATAACAGAGAAAACACTTGGCTAAATTGCTCAACAAGTGGTACCATAAAACATGTGTTAATGGAACATACTGCATTGAATGGCTCTAGAAATAACTATTTCTGTATGGAAATTCAAGATTTTAGAGTAATCAACTAGCACAAGTTCATGCCCGTCAATTCAAAGATTTCGTGGAGGTAAAGCCATATTTCAGGTAGAATTCATGAGGTTACTCACTATACATACATTGATCTGTCTCATGCCAGATGGAATATCAAATAATTGCTGGTAGAAACTTTATGTTTTAAATCTAAAACAAGTTCTACATCATTTCTGAGTTCGCGACTGCAAAATTTTTCTCTCGATCCCAATTTCAAACTCAGAAGCATAAGTTTTTTTTAACAAAAGTTGAATTGCAAATAAAAATTTTACAGTATAAGATAGAAAGGGAAATTACAGGGGAGTTACTCTGGCTTGATCGAATTTGCAGTGAAGCTTGGGCCGTACCTGTCTGATTCTGATAGTGCTGAACATCAGACGGGAGTGTACAAGGAATAAGCTGCGAATTGAAGCGATTTTCGACTGCTGAAACGAGATCGAGCATGAGCTTCTTGTGGGAAGTGGAAACAAAGGGGAAGTCCAAGAATTTCCTTCTCCCTTCATGGGTCGCCATGGCAGTGGCAGAGCAAGAGAAAGAGGAAGTAATGGAAAAAGAGGTCCTTGAAGGAGAACAAGGTGAAGAAAGAAGAACCCTAACAGAGGAGGGGGAAGAAGATAAGACGGAGAACGAAGAATGTGGAAAATTGCAGCACCACATGGCTTTGCACTACCGTACGTCGCGAACACGTAAAAGCAAATGGTGTGAGTGTGACTCGTAAGCAGTTTCGCTGTTATATCATCACGCCACTTGGGATATGTTACAATTTTGTCCACGAATTTGTCACGTAGTGGTATTGTCTTTAGAAGCAAGTGGCCTCGGAACTTTTCGGATGAAGTTTGATTGTTACAATTAAGTTTTGGGATATATTACAATCAAATTTTATATGTTCAGCTAGTGTTTTCCATGTCATTTTTATTTTGGATTTAGCTACAAATTTAACCCGGAAATTTTTAGAATCATGTTTAATTTGTTTTGTCCTTCTTGTTTGTAACTCATCTTAATTTGGATAATTAAGGGTGTATTTGGTTTGAGAGAAGGGAGTGAGAAGTAGAGAATTGACCAAATTGTCATTAATGAAGGGGATATTTTTTTTTTTGTTGAAAGTATATTTTAAGAATATTAAAAAGTTTCCATGGACTTTTTCGTAAAGAAAGGGTAAAAGATCTCTCCCCCCTCCCCCTCCCTCAAACCAAACTAGCTTAAAATGTTTTGGGACTTCCATGTATGGATAACACTTGAATCATCCAAACACCCCCCCCCCCCACACCTCAATAAGTATGTTTCATATTATACTTTCTATTATCTTTAAAATATCACATATCTATGTAATTAAATCAAATTAAAGAAATTAATTAATATTACATATAATTTCTAAAATACCTTAATAATCTGCCTCAAAATTTCTAAAATACCCTCATTCATTCGAAAAATAATCCCTCTACAGCCAGCTGCACAGTGATCATATCCACCTGAACCACAAAACGGTTTGCTTTGTTCCGGTTGTTATCCTCGGGCACCCGTCCCGACCCCCGATCCGTGCTCTGTCTTTTGGACTTGTGGTTCAAGATTCTTGCTTTAACAAGACCGTTCAAAATCCCTTTTATCTCAGCTACTCCTTCATTGATTCCTAGTACCCTCTTGTTTCGACGAAGCCACAATAGCCAGCAGGGGACACTATAAACATCATTCCATCACGCATGGTTAGATCCTTGCCCAGCCACTGCCTCAATACCATCATTAATCATGCCTCAATACAATATTAATTCTGGAACCAGCCCACTGCATGTTAATACCTGGCAATAAATTATTACCACATTGATATTTACTACGAACCACCTTAACCCACAAAGAATCCTGTCTTGAAATTATGGGCGCTCTTGTCTATGGCCTCACAACAGGGTGTGGGAATAAGGGATGTTTGCATAACATGATTTGGCATTGCCGTAGCTACTGAGTTAATCAATGTGTTCCTTCCAGCAAGGGATAGTGAGTGACACTTCCAGCTACAAAGACGTTGGCCAACTCTATCAACTATGTACATACTGGTACGTGGCTTTCGTAACTCGCTCATGGTGGAGAGGAACTCCGAGATACTTTTCCAGATCTGCTACCATGGTAAACCCCAAACACTCACTTACGTAACTGAGTTCGGACATTTTGGTTTACATTATGAGACAATAATACTCTTTTCCTCGCGGCGTTCACTTTTTGCCCTGATGCCTTGTAGAAAGCTTGCAAACAATTCTTGATAACATTAACTTGATCCAATCTAGCCTCCGCAAAAATTACCAAGTCATCCACAAAGAAGAAGTGGGATATTGCATTCCAGGTTGGGTGGGGCCCCCTGTAGGGTGGACCAAGGTCAATGTGGATGGTGCTGTAGTTGTTAATTCTTCGCTGGCAGGTTGTGGCAGGTTGTGGGGGAGTTTTCAGAAACAGTTCTGGTTCTTGGCTGATGGGATTTACTAAGAAAATAGGAGTTTGAAGTGCTCACATGGCTGAGGAGTGGGCTATTTTTGAAGCCTTACTAATAGCATGGGACATCGGGCTGCGGAGGTTAGTCCTAGAATCTGATGCAGAGGAAGTGGTAGAGCTAATCCTGGATACTTCATTCACTTCTGGAAGCTCTTTGTTGCTGAACATCAGGATCTGCTTTGTCGAGATTGGCAAGTGCAATTAATTGTAATCACTAGGAGTTCTAACAGAATCTCTATCTTCTATCGCTAATGCTTTAGCTTAATTAGGTTTATCTAATTCTGCTATTTTAGAGGAATGTCCTCCTCGCTTAAGGTCTTGAATTTTTCAAGAGAGTTTGAGATTTATTTCCCCATTGATGTAATTTGAGCTCTAATATTTCGGGCTTCTAACCCTCGTCTTGTTATCAAAAAAAAAAAAAGAAAGAAGAAGTGGGACATGGGGGGACCTTCCTTGTTAATTCCATCGAATTGGTCTCTACTCACCCTGATTGATGTGATCCTGAATCAATGCAGATAACAATTAAATAAGGGGAAGGGTTCTCCTTGTGGAATACCTTTTGACGGTTTAATAACCTCAGATTTGCTCCCATTCCATGATACTTGCATACTGGGCGTGCTAACACAATAATCAACGAACTTTACAATATTTTCTGGGATTTTAAGAGCCTGTAAATTAAACACTTCGAGATGAAAGACCACCGGAGCCGATGATAAGCTTTCCCCATGTCAATTTTTATAGTCATGAAACCTTTTCTTCTCTTTATGTTTTTCACGGAATGAATAACCTCCTGAGAATAATATATATTATCTAAACTAAGACGACCGGGCATGAAGCTACACTGGTTTGGGGAAATGACATTGTCGAGCACAAGCTTAATTCGGTTGGCAATAATCTTGGTCATCAGTTTGGACAAGACATCACACGGGTTGATTGGTTGAAAATCTCTCACCCATTTAGAATTGATTACACTTACTTTTGTCGTTCCCTCGGTTTTTTTTTTTAACGAAAAAAAAATATTATGCATCGAGGATGTGCAACCTATTATTGTCCCCTGCCTCTTTGTAATTCTTTCTTTTGAGTCATCACTACAAAAATAAAAAATAAAAAAAAATCAGTTTTTGTGACTGACAAATTCCATCACATAAAAGGTATTTTTGGTCACAAAAGTTTTGCAATGAAATTCATCCATCGCAAAATATTGCCTCATAAGTGCGACAAAAAAGAAAATTTTGTCGTAAATTCTAACATTTGCGCCGGAATCCAATTTCGTCACAAAATTCATTTTATTAAAATAAATAAAAAATAATATAATTGCTTTAAAAAATATATAAAATAAAAATAATTAAAAAATCATACAAAATATTAAAAAAATCATAAAATTGAATTAAAAAATATTTAAAATTGCATAAAAATATAAAAATTATTAAAAATTTATATATAATTGAATAAAACAAAAGAAAAAGCCTTGTCACAAGGCTAATTATATTTCCCATTTCACTCACTGATAGAGAGAAACCATGCCAATGAATTATGTATCACGTTATTTTATCTACCGCTCAATTACCTCTAAATTAAAGTTCCCGCCCCCCTGTATAGTTAACTACTAATCACAATTGAAATATGAGAATCAACCATAAACCTGTATGAGAACTGCAGAACTTAAATACGCAGTATGGGATTAAAACTTCAGAATAAAAGAATAAAGGAAAACTTGTACTTGGAGTGCTTCCTCGCAGCGCACCATATTCTTTCAAATAGAAAACAGATTTTTGCAAGCATAAAGTACAAAAATACAAAATAGAAACTCGTACACAATAATCAAATGAGATAAACGGGAAGGGAAGCTCACAACTAAATATTAAGAATACATACCAGAAGATTCGGAACAATCCAGTGAAGGAGCGGATAATTAAACAGCGACTTCAAAATGAAGATTTATGGAGGGGAATTCGGAGGGAAAGTAGAGACAAGAGAGATGAGAATCTGAAAGACAGTGATGTACGCAGAAATCGGGTTTGGGTTTCAGGAGGAATTGGATGGTATAGAGTAGTGAAGGGTAGGCGCTTAGCCAAATTTAAAGGAATTTTATTTTTCGTTGGCTGACGTTTTTGCTTAGTAAGGACAGCGGCGGCAATCCATGCCAATTTTCCCTGAAAGCTAAAGCAGAGGCAGAGCAGAAGGAAACGATGCAAAGTAAAGTGTGGCTGGAGGGTTGGAGACAGTTGGCGGTGAGGACGACAGAGAATGAGGGGTATTGATAGACGGAAAACTTGGAGGGCTTCGGTTCGGTGGAGGAGAAGTCTGGTAGCCAAGGCATCGATGACAGGTTGGGGTTTCATGCGTTGGAACACAGAGACCGAAGTCCTTTCAAAATTTGGCAGTACCAACAATCACTGAGTGAGGTGTCTTTCCCCAATCGCTCTTCTTCTATTAAAATTTGTGACAGAATTTGTTTTACGTCATATGATGGAATTTTGTTCGGTAGCAATTTTTTTTTTTTTTTCCAATCATTTTCTTGTCAAAATTTGTGATAGAATTTTTTTCCGTCACAAATTACGATGGAATTTGTTGTAAAATTTTACGATAGAATTTTTTTTTTCTGTTGCAAATGTTACGACGGAATTTGTTAATTTTTTTTCGTTGCAAATTTTTTTATTTTTGCAATCGTTTTTCTATCAACTTTTGTAACTGATTTGTTTTCGGTTGTAAATTTTTGTGACGGATTTTTTTTCTATCACCATTTTTTTGGGAATCGTTTTTCTGTCAAAATTTGCGACGGATTTTTTTGCCTCGCAAATTCCATCACAATTTTAGTATTTTCTAGTAGTGAATATGATTAGCTCTCTTATTTATTTATTTTTTTTTAAGAAAATAGAGATAAAAAATGGCATACCGTAAATTATTAAAAAAATGAGTATTATTCCTTTTGTTTATAACAAAAGGGAAAGATAATTGGAGGAAGAAATAGGAAGAGAGGATAAATGTTATTCACTATTCAAGATGTATACAGTATATAACACATTCCTTTTATTTATAGGTATAACTTTACAATCTCAATAGATTCAATATCTATCTACATATATATTTGGTGACAATAAGAGATAATGGTGAGATACAGGAAATAATAGAGATAATAGAGATCTATGGACATTCACAAAAATATTATACTCATAACACTCTTTTTGGATGTCCATTATCTATGAATGTATGTCATTAAAAACTTCAACTAGAAAAAAACCTTGTGGGACAAAAACCTAAAAGAAGAAAAAGAGTACTCCCCTTGATACATAATCTAGTGCTACCTTATTAAAAACATTGTTAGAAAAATCCAGTGGGATAAAATCATATACAAGGGGGAAAAAAGTATAGTGTGGATAAGCTTTCCCTCCTATCAACATGAGTTGATATCCTTGAATTTGTGAAGTCTGATATCACAAACATACTTTCCATATATTGTTGATCGCATGACATGAAGTAACTTGGGGAACAAATCTACTAGATTTAATCAAAACGGATTTGCTGGATGCTAATCTCACTTTCTTCAATTGATGCGGTCCATTGCTTTCATGTTGTTGAGTAACTATATCATACTAATAAGCAAATGATATATTAGGTCATGTGTGATTGATACACATAGGTGCTCCAATTACACTGAGATTATAAATGATACTTATAAACTAAGTATTTCGTCACCACTTTCTTGAGGCCTAAAGACGTGGTACTTTTAGACCAAGCATTTCTCCATAGGAAAACACGTTATTCTTCTCAAATTCTCTATTTCAAATGTTTTCTTTAAGCAACTCACACCTTTTGCAAGTTTTTCAGGAGTTTAAGTAATTTACACTTTTTGTAAGCTTTTCAAGAGTTCCAAAGATATTTATACTCTTCAACAAAAACGGTAATTATAGTATCTTTCAAATCTTTTTGTAAAAATACATAGATAGAATACATATTTTAATATATCATTATTTATTCAACAAACATTTACCGAGTCAATAATGTCACATAAACCTTGGTTGATTTAAACTATATAAAGATCTTGATTGAATTGTGTGCTTCTGGCAACTTGAATGTTTCAAGGACTATCATATGTTTATTTCTAAATTCATACATATATTTGATCCTCCAGGGATCTTATAAGTAAAACAACTTTCCACATATATACTCTTAGCATTCTAAATAATTCTGGAATTCACTTATAATTCATAATAAAGTGACTAATTTATAATCATATTTTGTAGACCCATATCAAAATTTCATATACTGTTAAACTTTCAAATTAACAAGACATGAATGTTTAATCCATCACAAGACATGAAATTTTTCGCACAAAACCACCCATTTGTACAATGCTAACATTGCACTTCAAATGCTCGAGCTAAAAATACACAAATTTATATTGATATTACACATTGCGCCTTTTTCTTTTTTGTTGGCCAACCATATTTGTGTATTTACCTCATGACAAATTTGTATATAAGATCCTCATTTGATCACATGATTATTATCATAAAAAACGTTGTGACAACTTTTTTGTTGGGTCCTTTTTCTTTTTATGACATAACTAATTGGGATTTCTTTATTGATTTTACTCCTTTTCAGGTACCTAAAAATTGGTCTTATAAACAATTATGTCTTAATTCTTGCCTCCTCAACATGATCATCTTACTTATTTGCTCTATTTTTCTTTTATTTTGGAACAAATAATATTCTCATGCTTTAGGCATGCCTCATTTTTTATTTGTACTAATTGGAGCATTTTTCAACTAGAGCATGAGATATAATAATTCTCGTTTAGGTCAGTGTCTGCATGTAGTAGATATTATAATATCTTAAGAAGCAATATTTGATGAACTTCATATTGCTAATGTTATATTTGAAGATCTATATTTGATGCAATCAATGTGTTTTCTTTTCCAGCTATTCATTTTCTCCCCTTATGTTGGGCAAACTTTGTCGAATGACAATTAACTAATAATACAATAAAAGTCTCCTAAATCCATTTGTTTACTTTAGAAACATCATTTTGTTTCATTTGGAGACAAACAAGAAGAAAAAGGTTCACTACAAAAAAAAGGTCCATTTGTAGCGGTTAAAAACACATGTTTGTAGTGGTTCTAGATGCTACAAATGCCATTCATAGTGGCTCAATAAACCGCTACAAAATCCACCTTGGCAAACTATTTTGTAGCAGTTCCACAAAAATGATACTGCATATTGCCTAATTGCTACTGTATCTGTAACAATTAACAACAACTGCCACTATATGAGGCTGTACTGACATTGACATGAGACATTAGTAGCAGTTCCTTAAACCGCTACAAAGTGACTTTGACAAACCTTGTAGTGGTTACTAAACCCTTACTACTTACAAATGCGTCAAAATTTGAATTATTTTGTAGTGGTTGCGTGACAGCTACAAATGTTTCCCACCATTTTTTGGGGGAAAAATGCGTCAAAATTTGAAATTATTTTGTAGCGGTTTTGTTGTTAGTTCTCTAGGTGTTTTGATGATAACTGACAATTGTAAACTCAATTTGAAGTTTGTCTTTGAAAGTTGTAAAACTTTCTGCTTAAGGAAAACTCGAGTTTAGGTAGCTAAACTCGAGTTTGGACTTGATAGACAGAAGCTCAGTTTTTAACAGAGAAAGCCAAACTCCAGTTTGGATGGGCAAACTCGAGTTTGCAAAGTTACAGAGAGCAATCAAAGTTTCTAAGAGTTGTAAACTCACGTCTGTATTTATAAACTCGAGTTTAGATCAAAGGCAGTGACATTCGAATTTCAACTTGTTTTCAAACTCTACCTTCAGTCTTTCTAAACTCCAGTTTACAATAAAGTTTAAAGGCTAAAAGTTTCAAAGACTTGTAAACTCGAGTCTATGTTTGTTAACTCGAGTTTAGGATCAAACAGAAGATTCAACGTTTTATCAAGTTTTCAAACTCTACTCTTGATCCTTCCAAACTCCAGTTTACAAGAAAAGTTTAAGAGTTGAAAACTCGTAAACTCGAGTCTGGGTTAAGCAAACTCGAGTTTAGGATAAACAGAGACACTTGTGTTATTACTTGCCTTGTAAACTCCAGTTTTGGTTTCAGTGACTCCAGTTTGCACTTTAATGAAAAGTTTTCAAAATTTGAATATACACTGAAACTCGAGTCAGATTTCTGGAGACTCGAGTTTAGGACTGTTTGAAAACACTCGAGCTATTACATGATTTCTAAACTCCAAGTTTGAGCTTTCAAAGGTATTTCAATGTTTCAGTTTTTCACTGAAACTCGAGTCAAAGTTTTGGTGACTCGAGTTTAGCTCAGACAAGAAAGCCTTGAGTTAAAGCCAGATTTGAAAACTCCAGTTTGAGAAATAGAAACTCCAGTTTACACTTGTAAAGATTTCTCAAAAGTTTCAGTTAACACTGAGACTCGAGTTTTGTATGTCAAAACTCGAGTCTGGGCCATACAGAGAACTAAACAATGTTTCAGGTTTTGTAAACTCCAGTCTGCGTTTTCTAAACTCCAGTTTTGAAGCTCTAAACTTAAATTCAATATTTTCATAAAAGCTTCAAACTTGAGTCAGTCACTAAATGACTCGAGTTTAGCACTGTGTTCAAAACTTCATCCAAGAGCCATTCGCGACTTTCCTCTCTGTAAGAACCAAACTTGAGTCAGTCACTAATCAACTCGAGTTTAGGAAGATTTTCAAAATACATTGCTCTCTGGATGAACTCCAAACTCGAGTCTAGGTTTATAAACTTGAGTTTGTAACGCACAGATTTATAAAACCAGAAGGCGCGAATTTGCGAAAACCATTTGAATGATCTTAATACTTCATACCTTTAATTGCTATTATTCCTAACGTCTTTTAACCAGTTTGTTAGCAAGTTTCAGATGGTTTATTGAAGGAAACAATGAAGATTCAGACAATGAGCTGTAAAGCAAGAGAGAGAGAAAATATGTTGTCTTATAAAGTGCTCCAACTTGGATTAAATTATTACAACTTTAAGCACAGCCTACTCTAGCACTGGGACATCAACATTATCATCATATTAATTAAGTCCCACATTACAAGGATGTCTACAACAGATTAGATAAAAGCAGAATCCATCCATCAAGATAAATTTCAGTGGATTCTCAACAGCTAGTTCTGGAAGTGGAGCCTCCAACGTTCAAATTCGCAGTGCTCTTCCAACAGCCAAGTTCTTCATTCAAAATGAACTTCAACAGCTATAAATATCATTCAGATTCAAAGAAGAACCAAGATAGACAAGATACAAGACAATTACAGTGTGCAACAATTAGATTTCTGTATTCATTCTTCTGTAAATAGTCTTGAGAGATTTGAGCTTCAGTGTTTATCATTATCTGCTCTTAGAGAGAGTTTGTTTTCGTTAATCATTTGATTGTAAAGAATCTCAAGTCGGGGGACTTGGAGATTGATTGTACTACTACAACTTGTAAAGGGGAGTGAGTCCAAGAGAGAGGATCATCCCAAGTTACAGAGTGTGTAGTGTACTGTGTTTGGTTATATCACTTATTGTGAGAATCTCAAGTCGGGGGACTTGGAGATTGGGATATCAGTGTACAACTTGTAAGGAGGAGTGTATCCTGGTGAGTAGATAGCTTTCGAGTACAGAGTGTGTAACTGATTGTAAGTGATAGTGAAAATCCCAGAGAGTCTGGAGACTGGACGTAGGTCAAGGAGTTAGACTGAACCAGTATAAATCTTGCTATGTCTTGTTCTCTCTTCCCTTTCTCTGCACTACTTTGCTTCAGCGATTAAATTCCAGAATTGATCAAAAGAATTTTTCAAATCCCTAATTCACCCCCCTTTTGGTGATTTGCTCCGGCTTTTTCATTTGTGACTGCTACAAATGTTTCTCGCCATTTTTTGGGGAAAAATGTTTTGCCCCCAGTTTTAATTCCTTTTCAATTTTTTTTTTTTGTAATTTGTAGCAGTTCTAAAAATCATTACAAAGCATTCAGACATCTTTTGTAAAAAATTTGCTTCAATTTCAAAATTTAGTTTATATTTGTAACGGTTAGTAAACTGCTAAAAATGTATAAAAGTAAAATAAATTAATTTTTTCAATCATTATATTTAATTAATTAAAGATTGTATTATCAATATTTTATATTTTTTTAGTGATATTTGATTATATATATTTATTATGTAGGTATAGCTTATTGTGGGTTGATTTAAATAGGGTTAAGGTGTAAAAATACACATATGTTTTTCCTCTAAGAGCGCCTAGCATCATATGTTTTTCTTGTGCAAAAATATACACGTCGTTAGGTTTTATGAGCAAAAATACCACTTTCGTTAGTTGACCATTAACCATGGTGAAATTACCTTTTTACCCTTAGTTTAAAATAATTAAAAAAGAAAAGGGTTAAGGGTAAAAGAGTAATTTCACCATGGTTAACAGTCAACTAACGGTCATCTAACGGTCAACTAATGGAAGTGGTATTTTGGCTCCTAAAACCTAACGGCATGTGTATTTTTGCACACAAAAAAACATATGGTGCTGGGTGCTCCTGGGGGAAAAACATATATGTATTTTTGCACCTTAACCCATTTAAATAATATTTAATTTTAAAAATAATGTGTGTGAAAGTAAATGGAATAATGTATGTGAAGGTGAAAAGAAAGTTGAAAAATAATCATACAATTGTGAATTAAAAAAATTAGAATCACAAATGTTGAAAAAAAAATTGCGATAATCATAATTTTTGATCTTGTAACAACACTTACCTTTTTGAAACACTTAATCTCTTTGAGAAAATGTAGAAGTTTGAGAGAAAACGAGGAGAAAATGTGTTAGAAAATGAAAATGGAACATACTAAATTTTGGTGGGGGTGTTTATATATTGGTATTTGCATACCTATTTTGTAGCGGTTGATGTTACACTTTTTGTATCGTTTAATATTAGTAGTGGTTAATGTCATGGTTTCGTAGCGGTTAGATATTTGTAGCGGTTTCATTTTATTTTGTAGTAGTTTATAACAGCTACAAATAAATTTTCCAAAAAAAAAATTACAGTTTAAATCGTAAGCTACAAATAAGTTTATATATATATATATATATATATATATATATATATATATATATATATATAAGATTACATATTAAATTGTAAGCATAATTTTAATTTTTTCTTTTAATCTTCATCACCATCCCTACAAAAAAAAAAAGCCGGATAAAATGTTACTTGTGAGTTGAATATGTTCGAACACAAATAACATTTTAGTTAAATGTAATTATTTCATAAAGTGTATATTAAAAAAAGTACCAAATTATAAGTAAATTGTTATCGCCGTCGGGAAGAAGTTCTTGAAGCTGGCTGGCTAGAACGACTCACTCTAGTAGGCAATGTTATCAGCATCGCCCATATCATAAGGTCTCGAGGCTTTAAGTAAACCACTATATTACAATCCTTGTGCCTCTCATCGGTGACATAATAAACTTGATGGGCCTCTAAGGCAAGAATATACGGCTTATCATCTTTAGACTGACCAGTGTGAATAGGCCTGAAGAAATTCACTGATGTGATGCTTAAGTTGTCAGTTGTGAGACCTTAGGACGTTGTCACATTCGGCCACAAACACTTGAATAACATCATGGTGAAACGACCTTGGTAATTTATCTTGACTACATCAAGCAGCTTTCCATAATACGAGACGTCACCAAACTGCATGTTCCTGTCACTGCTGCTCGCATAACTTCTTGTCCCAAACATGTCATATACACTTAAGTTTTGGGTCAGCAATTTTCTGATCTTGTGAAATAGTGCAAAACTTGAAACCATTGAAATTGTATGTCGTAAATCTTTAGGCGTGGTCTAGCAGGCCAAGTGTGAGAGCTCTGAATTTTGGTAAGTGCGAGTTGTGGTCATTCATTATTCTTCTCATAAACCAACCTACGAATTCTCTATGGACCTTTCTATCAATCTCGGATGATGTCTGTGTATAAATCCTCAGTTGACGCTTGACATAGCTCCTGAATTCCCTACAATTAAACATGTGAAGAAAACCGCGAAATGTGAGTACAAAATGTAAGGAAATATAAAGGATAACATATATATATATATATATGTGGGCAAGCCTTACTAAAGGTACATTTCAACTTCAGTGCAATTAATCAAGACATATCTATGTGCTTGAAGCTTCTCAAGTGCTGTCATTTTGAAGTTTTCAATTCTACGAACTGGTTTACTGACACAAGGGATTAACAACTATGTTGCTGACGACTCAGGCTCAGGCTCAGGCTTTAGACAATTGTCTACATGAGGCAGTCAGTTAAATGACGTCTCAATGTCATCAAAGTACCTGTAACAAAAATACATGACTCATCCCCAATATAACCTTCTACAATTGAACCTTTAGGCCATGCCTTATTCCTCATGTAAGATTTCAGTTTCCCAAGAAACTTATAAAGTAATGAAGGAAAAATGTTGAGACATTAATGCTGAAATGTGTGATTAGGAAGTAATCCTAAAGTAATTAATTTCAAATAAGTACTTCTCAATAGGATACATCTATTGGTAGTAAACTGGGCCAGTAAACTTTGTTTCATGAACAAGGTGCACTATCAGGTGAACCTTGATGGTGAAAAATGATAGAGGAAAGATCATCTCCAAATGACTCAACATAAGAATAATTTTCTGTTGTAGCTGGTCAAGCCCCTCCACGATCAAAACCTTGGAACACAACTTCCGAAAGAAAGAACACAACTCGATCAAAATGATCAACACATCGAGAGGCGGCGTATCTTTGATTGCCAGTGGAAGTAACTGTTGCATAAGCACATGTGAGTCATGACTCTTCAGTCTAGTAACCTTTCAAGCCTATATGTCAACACATCACGAAATGTTACTTGAATACCCGTCTGGAACTTTTATTTTTTTCAAAGTCACGAGAAAGATTTCCTTATTTGGTTTTGTCAAGGTGAATTTTGCCGGTTGAAATCTGTCATGCTCATCAAGCCATGTGTCTCCACAAACTCCCATCTCTTGTAAATCTTTCCTCGCTTGAAGATGATCTTTTGACTTGCTTGGTTCGTTCAAAATCGTGTACAACACATTGTCACACACATTTTTCTCAATGTGCGTGACATCCAAACTGTGTTGAATCAAAATTATCTTCCAATACGGAAGAGAGAAGAAGATGCTTATCTTCCTCCATTGTTGGGGTGTAGAATTAGAAGCCCTGGTGGTCTTTGTATCAGCCTTTGATGGATCATCTCTTTTTCTATACTCAAATTCAATATCATGAATCTGCTCTATGATTTCTTCACCAGATAAAATTTGAGGAGGTCCTCTTTTTTCCTATTACCCATTGAAGCGATTACGTTGCAACCTAAACCTGTGCGTACCATCAAGAAACCTCCAATGACCCAGAAGCACAACTTACAACTGTAGGGAAGGTGAACCGAGTCATAGTCAAAATTTCAAGCTGGACACGTGAGGCTGGTATGAACATTCTACCTAGATAATGTTCCCATGCCAGAAAAGTCACTTATCATCCACATCAAGGCCACACGTAAGTTGAACAGTGTGTTGTTGTGCTCGTCATACATCTCGACGCCTACATTCCACAACTCGTCTAACTCTGCGATAAGCGGTTGGAGATACACATTGATGTCATTTCTCAGTGCCTTTTTACTTGGAATGATCATATACATAATGTAGGAGCTTTGTTTCATACACATCAAAAGGGCAAGTTATAGGGGATCAAGACAATTGGCCAAATACTATAGCTTGTGCTAAGATTCCCAAATGGATTAAACTATCAGTCGCTAAAGCAAGACAAACATTTCTGGGGTCCGCCGTAAAATCTGGAAAGTTTGAGTCGAACGCTTTCCACGCTTGAGCATCCCATGGATGTTTGAGCTTACCATCTTCATTCTTATCATCTTCATGCCACCTCATATGCTCAGCTGTCTTAGACAACATAAACAATCTTTGTAAACAAGGTTTTAAAGAAAAGTACCTGAGAATATTTGCGGGTTTTTTCTTTTGCTTTTTCCCCTTTCATATAGTCCTAAACCTTAAAGTGTGACACTTCTCACAAGTTTCCCTCCGAGTGTCCTCTCCCAATAAAGCATACAGTCGTTAGGACAAGCATTGATTTTTTCATAGTTCAAGCCTAATCTGTTAATTATCTTCTTGGCCTCGTAGAAATTTGTGAGAATGTCTGCGTCAGGGAAAGCATCTCGTAGTAATTCCAGTAACATTGACATTGCCTTATCAATGATCCCACACAAACACTTGATATGGTACAACTTGATCAGGAAAGATAATTTGGAGTAATTCTGATAACCTTGATACAACGGACGATCACTCTCATCCATGAGGTTGAAAAATTCTCGAGCTACTTCATTCTTGAAGAAAACAGGTTTTGCATCTTGAACTTCTGCCATGAAATTGTCGTCTTGAACACCAAAAGCATCGCGAACAACTTCATTAACCGGATCATCTTAATCTCCTTAATTTTGTACTTGTGAGCTTCGAGGAAGATGATCCTCATATTACATACTATGTTTCTCACCATGAACTCCCCAAAATGTATATTCTATTTGGAAATGCTTCACAAGAAGATGTTTTTTAATAGCACTATCTCGTGTTTGCCACTTCTTAAAATTGCATCGACAACAGGGATACAAGAGAAATCTAAAAAAATTTTCAATCTCGCTAAATATACAAGAGAATTGTGCAACAACTTTATCTATGACTTATCCATATTTAGTAAACAAAGTTAGGATAAAACACAAATGAAGAGAGAATGTTTAATTCTCTTCAAATCACTTGAGATCTATTAAATTCAACGTTGGATCCATTGTAGCGGTTAAAAAACAACCAGACAAACCGCTACAAATAAGAGATTCTATTTGTAGCGATTTGATAACTGCTACAAAACCCGATACAAATATTGAAATTCAAATTGAATAAATCCCACCAGAGTTTAGTAGCGGTTGTAGAACCGCTATATTAACCGCTACAAAATGTAAGAGGTTGGACATTTCTTCAGTTTGAAATTTAACCTGAATAAATGCCGCCAGAGTTTTGTAGCGGTTCTATAACTGCTACTAAATGTAAGTCGTTAGACATTTCTTCAATTTGAAATTTAACTTGAATAAATCCTACCAGAGTTTAGTAGCAGTTCCATAACCGCTACAAAATGTAAGCTGTTGGACATTTCTTCAGTTTGAAATTTAAATTTGTAGCGATTATAGTCCACTAATCGCTATAAAATGTGTTTAAAATTTTTTTGATACAATATTTAAATATTTTCTTAAAAAAAGGTATAAAGAAAATTGAAATCTGTAGCAAACAAGTACAAATTATTTTTTAAAAAAGTATTTTTATTTATTAAATATTATTTTTATTATTTGTTTTACAATACCTATTTTATGTAACTATAATAAACTTAGTTCATTAAATATATTTTCCTTTAGAAATTGATATATATTACAAGTAACATTAATAAACTAATGTAAATGAAATCTAAGTATTGAAATTGTAATCCAACAAACCAAGTAACATAAAAAGAGAACAAACATTTTAGATACAAATATGTTTGTGAAAATAAAAACTAACAATCAACAACATATTTGTATCTAAAATGTTTGTTCTCTTTTTAAACTAACAATCATCAACATATTTGTATCTAAACTATCTCAGGGGGGCTGTCTTAGTAAGGGCTGTCTCAGTAGGGGCTGTCTCAGTAGGGGTTGTCTCAGTAGGGGCTATCTTAGGGGGGCGTGTGCAGGAGCAGAGGTAACAACGCCTTTATCATCAACAACAGCATCAAGGGGGGGGGGGAATCCTCATAGATGAACGAAGGGGGAGGCGACAAATGTCTGTGAGGTAACAACTCTGTCAAGGCACCGATAAAAGCATCCCAGTTATGCCTCTGAGTAGTATACCAATGCTCACATCTGTCCTTAATACGGCTCTCCCTCATAGCCTGCTCGGCCGCCTGTGCGACTGCCTGCTTAGCAATTATTGCCTCCAACACCGGTGGTGGCATTCTCGAGCTGGAGGTTCTGCCCTCAAAGGTGGAGGTCTTGCCTACACAATGCTAAGATTGGCGCCTAGGCCCATACCCCTAACGTGGCCAGGATGTTCGACTGGGCCCATAGCAGCTTTCAATGGGGCTGTAGGATCCACAGAACCTTGTGACTCCAGGGGCAGTGACGCTTGAGCTCTGCCTGGCTCTACCTAATCCGGGCTTGACACATAGATTTCATCAAACATTAATGAAACAGTTTAATTGAATCTAAATATATTAAATTAACTATATCAATAATTTTTTTTGTAACTTACTATGATCTTCTCTCCCATTAGAGTGTAAACTTTAAAGTAATTTAAACTATATCTAAACTATAAATTAAGTAATATTTAAACTATATTTCAACTACATTTAAACTATAAATAAATTTAAACTATTAATTTATTTAAACCAAATGTAAACTGTAAATTAATTTAAACTATATTTATATTTTTAAACTATATTTAAACAATATTAATTTACAGAAAACTTAAACTATAATTAATTAAAAAACGTACATGTCCCTTTGGATTCCTCCTATATTGGACAAAATCGGCCTAGTCATTTCGGTCCACGGCATCTGGAATGTTCTTGATCAGTTGCTATAGAGGAACTGTCCTATCTCCATTCCTCTGGTTGTACAGACAATTCCTCCCGTTCTTTCACCCATCCCCTATCTTCAGCAAAACGTACCTCTTCGCGTTGCCTCCCACGTTAATCTTTTTATGTATAATTTAATTATTAATTAATTAACTAATAATAAATAAATAAATAAACCACAAATTATAAATATTAACATGTAAAATTTAATTAATCAACATAACTTACTTGTACAATGTGAGTAAATGCATCATCCTTGTTCTTTTTCGGAACATGCCTCTAATCCTTGAAGTCGAGCGAGAACCATGCCCAATTCCTGCTAAATTCCGATAGGAATCGGTTGAACAGGTGACCACCGTTGGCGACTAGCTTGTCCATGTCCATGTTCCTGGGGACTACGACGCGAGGCCCGTCCAACAAAGTGGCCCCAACAACATCCAGTGTCCTGCTGATGTTCCCATGTGTATCTGCACAATTAAAAAACATGTTTTTATTGCTTTTAAATAAATTTTAATCAAATGTAAGGAAATGAAATTTAAATTTTGTCAAAAAACTAATTACATTTACCTTCGACATCTACTACAAATCCGGTGGAACACAAAGATGACAGTCAAGGGATTTGTAACATCCCAAATTCCAGGTTCGAAAATCGTGTCGGTCGACACTTAGTTTTAGGAAAATCAACGGAGTTTGAGGTGCTACAATTTCAAGTAATGCAGAAATGGATAGCGTGCGCTAAGATTCGGACAATGAGTATCTGATATAGAATGCCTAGACATATGGTGATGCCCCGACATAAGCTGATATATTAAATATCCCGAAGGAATATTCATGTGATACAAGTTACAGAGATTAAATACAATTTTTTGATCAAGCAAGTATTAAACTAGACCTATGGCTTGGAACCTAACATCAGTTAATCAGACAATTTGGCTAGGTCGGTGTTCAATCTAATGGGAGTCTCACCAACTCTATGGCGACTCGTGACAACCCACGGATGAACCATTCCTTAGTTTAAGCACCAAATGGTCCAACATAACTTTGTTAAATCTGTGCCAGAATACTCTGATAGAAACTAAATCCTAATAACTTCTACCGACCTTTATCTTCGACCGCTGCCTCTTCACGACTCTTTCCACCGGCACCTTCTCTATCCCGGTTTCTTCCCTATACTATTCATTAAGACTAAGGTCCAATGCCCATTGGACCTCAGGTAACTGTTAACCTTATGCTCAAGTATAACAGTATATGTATGACAGATATTCATTTACAATTCAGCATATAACTATACATAGCACACAGCACATGTCATAGTTCATATCACAACAATACCTCTACATAGCACACAGCCCATGTAAGGTCCACATAGTTTGCACATAAACCAGTGCCACGCCCTGGAGCGTGTCCTCAGCGTTAGGAAAACATCCATACGGCATTACCAAGACTGTAACCCATTTTCACATAATAGCTGAATGTATAAACAGTGACTTAAGACAGAGTCTTAATCATGGTGCATGACCCAAGACCCAGTCTTGTCCACGACTATATGAATCATCACATCACATATAGAGCATACAAGCAGCATAAGAGTTAGAGTTACAGTACGCGTCCGTACCTTCATTGATGATATCGGGTACTTTTTTCGAAATATGGTACGTTTGACAGCGGTACGACGGCGGTACGACAACGGAAACAGTGGTTCGTGTTTTCAGATATCCTATAAGGATTATATCACAGATATGAATATTTAATATCATAACAGGCATTTAGGTACAAATTACCATTTTGCCCCTAGTTTGATTAGTCGGTGGAATTTTGCCAAAGCTTCGCTACTTTGACTCTAATCTTCCAAAATTTTGCCGTATCTCTTTCTCCATCATATTTTCGAAATAAATACCATATTTAAACTTAAGCATGATATCAACAACATATTTGAAGACTAAAAGATCAAACTAACATTTCTACCATAACTACCGAACGAAGCTAGAATCTTAGGACTAGGGACCGAAGAACTTACCTAGAACCTTGCTACTCCTTCCTCCGAGCTCCTCCCTCTCTCTAACATCTCTCTAGATTTTGAACTAGGCAAGTGAATTGGTGAGAAAATGAAGGAGAATGGAAGGGCTATTTATAGAAAAAGGCAATGGCATTTTGTTAATTCCTTTGAACTTTGTCTGATCAGTTTCTGACCGTTGGATCGCACTTCTTTAAGGTGGCAAGATCTTGGCCATACACCTTACTATGCTGACCTCATCCTATGTCACCAAGGTGATGTCACCAACTTGCTCAAGAAGCTTTTTACCGATAAAGTCCCTGTTCGGTGTTCTAATCACGTAATCTTGAGAAATCTCAAAATTCCGGGAACATAGCCCCGAGATCTTTTCTTTCTCTTTTAAGATACCTGGGTTATCTAAATTTTTGATCTCATTAAGGACATTCCGTTGCCTTTCGAACATTTTCGGACAACCGCTGTCAGTTACGGAAATAACTTCGGAGATAGCCTACTTTGAGATAAAAATTCACTTGTATATAATAAGTCCTTATGTTAGATACTTAGTTCATATATTTTGAGATAGGATTTATTTTCTATCAGTTCTCCCCTATCCTATTTGCTTTTTCTCAAAATATCTCACTTTATATTATTATTATAATCATAAATATGTAGATATTATTATTTTGCTACTACACACACACACACGCACAACACCTAGACGCACACACACACTCACAACTCTCCACATCTCATAACACTCACACACCATACATCTCTCACACACACAAATTTCGGTTTTTCTTCTTTATTCATGTCTAAACAATTAGTCATTAATTATTTAACTAATCACTTACTAATTGTTGACAATTTTCTTAATTAGTAATAATTATTATCTCACAACTATTTTACTTACATTGGTATTTTATGTCCCATGTAATATATCAAAAATCACGGAGTCAATTTTGGTTTCAGAATACTTTTTAATTTTTCTTCTTTTTATTTTCAAAGGAAATAATTTATTAAATTGTCTAAATTAAGGACAATATTCTTTCTAATTTTTAATAATTATTTTACTACCCTTTAGAATTTATCACAATTCTTTTTATGATGTTTTATGACCCTAAAATGCATTTTTAAGCCTTGTTGACACTTAATTTTCTTTATCCCTCCTAATTTCATGAGAAATCACCTTAGGAAATAAGGTAATTATTATACTAATTTTGAGACCACAAATTCACCTATTTCCAATAGGTATTATTTGTCAATATAATTATCCAGGTATTACAGGATCCCTTGGTCCCACTCATTCTCCCAATCGAGAAACTGTCACGCCTCACTTGTGGGACAGTTAATCTATATCTCTCCATTTTCATCATGGTCGCTGATCGATAGAGTTGTGCCTCGTTCTCTGTCTACAGTCTCTAGGATCTCTGCCTCTAGGATTGGCTTCACTACTAGAAAATTAATTTTTTGCGGCGGAATTTTTCCGTCGCAAAACAAGCATTTTCCGTCGCAAAATAAGTTTGCGGCGGATTTTACGGCGGAAACGTGTCTGTCGCAAAAAAAGCCCTCGCAAATCAGTTTTGCAACGGAAAAAATGCATTTTCCCTCGCAATTTCAAATTTTGCGGCGGAAAAATTTTCCCTCGCAAAATCTCTCATTTTGCGAGGGACAAAAATTTTCCCTCGCAAAATGAGAGATTTTGCGGCGGAAATAACTTCCCTCGCAAATTCCAATTTTGCGGCAAAAAACATTTCCATCGCAAAATCCAATTTTGCGGCGGAAACACTTTCCCTCGCAATTTGCGGCAAAAATGTTTTTTCCCTCCCAAAATTCGAAAGTTGCGGCGGAAAACTTTCCCTCGCAAAATATCTTATTTTGCGAGGGAAAAAAATTTTTCCTCCCAAAATGGTGGATTTTGCGACGGAAAAGTTTTCCCTCGCAAAATTTAAAATTATTTAAAAAAAATAAAAAAAATCCGAAAAAATATAAAAAATTATTAAAAAAATAAAAAAAATTCGAGAAAATATAAAAAATAATAAAATAAAAATAAATTGTATATCATAAAAAAAAATTATACAATCATCATACGAGTTTACATTACAATAACAAAATATTATAAATATAATGTTCCAAAATAAATTTAAAAAAAAACTCTAAACAGCAGCAGTTTGATCATCGTCTTCACCGGTATCGTTGTCACCACCAGAAGGCTGCCCCATACCCTTGTCCTTCAATAGGGACTGGAGAAGTGTTCGCATCTCACTAATCATCTTACCTTGCTCCCTCACCGTCTGTTCTAACGCCTTTACCCTATTACTTTCTGCAAAACCAACATTATTAAGTCAATTTATTTGTCCTACTTCATCTAAATGAATGAGGCAGTAATGGTTTGCGATTGATAGCAAAAGTATAAGTTTACCTTCAGGATCACCTCTACTACTGCCGGTTGAGCGCCTCGAAGACGACTTCAGTTGGCTGGCAAAAGCACCCATCCCGAAGACTCTCCCCTTCTTGTCCATTCCGCCTGCAGCCTGAAGGAAGATACTCTCATTATCGGAATAAGAGGACGACGGGTCACTCTAAATTTGTGAGTCTCTCTCCTGCGTCAGCTGCTGATAGGTCTCCTACAAGCACAAACATACAACACAAATAATGGATATAAAATGAAAGAAAGATGTTACTGTTTGAAACAAATAATAAATGTAATTAATATCTCACTGCGAATTGCTGGGACTTGGCATTAATCCAACGCTTGCCTTGACCCTCAACCGGCTGGGTATGGGTCCGCTCAAAGGTGGTCCAAGGAATCAAATCTTTAGGAACTTCCCCAGACGCTGCCTGAAAACACAAATGATAACCATTCATTAATTATTGATTAAGTACAAAATATTGAAAGCTAAAGTAGAAAATAGCGTATACTTACAATCTTTCGTCGATGTTCACTAACTGGAATGCAGCTGCCAGCATATGACGGTCCATCCATGTGGGACCTATTTAATTTATTTTGTTTACTTTGCTTCAAAAATCTTTCGTCGGTCGCCCATTTTTCAAATAACTAGCCTGCAACCTCAGGCTGAATCCAAGTTTTTTCCCCTTTTCATGCCTTAATTTATATAATTTATCAGACAGCCACTTGCCTCCCTTGAAGTTATAAGCCTTCTTTAAATTTGGGAGATGCTCGGGCAAGCAGCTAAACTTTCCCTGAAATACAATACTAAACAATTAGTGCTCTAAATTATACAAGTAGTTAATCGGTTTGCATTTTGATGAGAATAATAAATTAATAACCATAAATCACATAACTTACCAATAACTCACGGAACCAAACATCTCACTGGCTCTGAGGAATCGCTTTCCATGTGGCCCAAGGTTGATCAAAATTACGAAATATTTGCTCGGCCATGAAATCCGCCACCGGCTTATAGGGATCAAACCTGAAAACAAAAAGAATGTTGCAAATAGTAGCATACAAACTAAAGGTAAAAAATCATAACATTACATGACTTACTCAGTGCTCCCTACAGGACGAATCCACATCTTCCCTATCGCAGGATCAATGGATCCCCAGACTGGGTCGTTAGAGGAACTAGCTTGCCCGCCCTGGCTATGAGGCGATGCAGTGTACTGAAGGAATAAGTATATTGAAAATGTTAGAACATATCTGTTTTAAGAAAATATATGTAAATCAATCAGAAATCATAAACTGAACCTGCTCTGCCTGCTGGTGTGGTGGATATGTATAAGCGAAAGGTTCACCTATACCGCCCATAACAGAGTCGGTAGTAGGCGGTGAAGATGAAAAATAAAGAGACGGAAGCTCCGAAGAAGAGCTAAGCCCTCTGACTACATGAGGGGTAGATGATGTTGGCCTACCCCCTCTGATAGGACGGGTTCGACCGCTACCTCTACTATATCCATTACCTGAACGGCCTCCTGGATGCTCCATCTCTGAATGCTTATAAACATGATATCAAAATATATATAATTATAAGAAATTTACTTAATACAATAATGACTAAGTAACAGAGTATTAAATATAATAGATTGTCATAAACAAAAACAACTAACTTAAATCAATCGGATGATTCCTATTCTTCCTCTGACGTCTCATAATCGTCGAATTCAGATTCAGTAGTGGAGTAACCCGCTTGTTCCTCATTGTCTGATTCCTCATTCTCAATTTGGATAGGAATCAGCTTTAAGTCTACAGTGGAATCAAAGACATTGCAAGGTACATCGTTCTCGACATTACTTACGGCAAGTACATGTTCCACATCCGCTTGGAAGGGTTCAATCATATCGTCATTTGTTTCTGACGATTTTGAAGTAGGTATAATATTTCGTGCTTTGGTTTTGATAACTCCCACCCACTCTTGACGGGATGTAAGGTATGATGTAAAATACACTTGTTCCGCCTATTGAGCAAGAATGAATGGGTCATAACTAACTGCATATCTCCGTGACCACTCGATCTCAACATTTCCATATTTGTCCACCTTTGTACCACGCGGACTATTATCAAACCACTCACATTTAAATAGAGTCACTGACTTGTCCCACTTATAATCCAGCTGAATTATATCAACTAACTTGCCGTAGTAGTCGCACTCGACATCGTCAACTTGGCCACCTCGACAACATACACCGTAATTGCAAGTTTCCGTATTTCCGTTTGCATCAACGGTTACAAACCGATACCCATTGATTACATATTTTTTGATCCTGGTAACAGCTGTTGCAGACCCATAAGCTAAACTCCATACAACATCCTGGGGAGCTGACGCATAAGCTGAACTCCATATTTTTTGCGCGATGATGTCTCGTAACCAATGAGGAAATTTATCCTTCATGAATTCATCGAGGTCAGAATCCGAGATCAAAGGATTTGTTGATCACACCCATTGTGAGAAGTATCTGTAACAAAAAGAAAGAAATTAATATTTTAATACTTACTATAGCAGTTACTGAAAAGATGAAATCTTACTTTAAGTACGGGACGGCCTCTTCACAGTTGTTTAGAATGTACCACTCCGCTACTTTCTTATCGCTTCCTTCCAGAGTTGACCTACAATTTGTTCGAATGACCTGGCCAGGATAATTAAATATTGATATTTGACCACTCGTTTCACCGCCATCATCGTTGCGAGGTACCCCCCTCCATCTTGATATAACTTCAGGGGGATAATAGTATGAGACAAATTTGGTGGCCTCTTCGACCAGATACACTTCTGCAATAGATCCTTCAATATATCTTGTATTTTTGATCTTATATTTCAGTGTGCGTAAAAACCTACAACGGACAATTATAGGGTATTTATAACCTATGTCACAGTGTGTTTGAATTAATTACAGCGAAAACAAATATATATTACCTTTCAAACGGATACATCCACCTATATTGTTACGGACCTCCTACCCTTGCTTCGTACGCTAGGTGAACGGGCAAATGTTCCATTGAGTCAAAGAAGCTAGGAGTAAACATCATCTCTAACTTGCATATCATTTTTGGCACGCTCTCCTCCAACTGCTGTAACTTGTCGACATTAAGTTCAGAAGCACAAATTGTTGTAAAGAAGGAGGAAAACTCTGTCAGAGTATCTAATACATGCTTCGGTAGTGCCTTGAAGGCCCACGACAATAATCTCTGAAAGAAAACGTGACAATCATGACTCTTCATATCGCGTAACTTCGCCTCGTTCAAGTCCACACATTTTGAGAAGTTTGATGCATAACCGTCCGGTAGTTGAACACTATTAACCCATTGCAACAATTCTAAATTCTGCTCTTTGTTCAAAGTGTACGGCGCCCTAGGTTTGGAAATCCGGTCCGTGGCAGTCTCTACCAAATGCAAAGAAGGCCTTCTGCAAATCTGTTGTATGTCAAGTCTTGCATTAACTGTATCCTTTGTCTTACCCTTAGTGTCCATGACGGTGTACATAATATTACAAAACACATTCCTCTCAATATGCATGACGTCAAGGTTGTGTCTTTACAATTGATCTTTCCAATATGGTAGCTCCCAAAAGATGCTGCGTTTGTTCCAATGATGTTGAACGCCATATCCTTCAGGCTCACTGGAAGCAACTCCCTCTTCAACACTTTGAATGTGCTTCACCCTCTCCCATATTTCTTGCCCACTTAAATGACGAGGTTTAGCTGATCGTTCAACCACATTCCTGCTGAAGTCTTTTTTGTTTCTCCTAAACGGATGATCGAGGGGTAGGAATATCCGGTGCCTGTCAAACCAAGATACCTTGCGACTGTATGGCAGACTAAACCCCACGTTCTGTTCGAGACATATCGGACATACAAGCTTCCCCGATGTTTGCCATCCGCTCAACATCCCATATACAGGGAAATCATTTATCGTCCACATTAAGGCAGCCCGCAGGATGAAATTCTAACTCAAAGATACATCGTACGTAAGACCCCCTCACTCTACAACATCTTCAACTCGTCTATCAAAGGCTTGAGGTACACATCTATTTTCTTTTTTGGGTTGGATGGCCCAGGGATTAACGCGTTGAGGAAAAAAAAATCTCTTCTCATACACATGGAAGGTGGGAGGTTGTACGGAGTCACAATCACAGGCCAACTGGAATAAACCCTGCCAGTTTGGTTGAAAGGAGCAAACCCATCTGAACATAAACCAAGACGGACATTACGGGGATCGGCTGCAAATGATGGATTCGCCTCATCAAATTTCAGCCAAGCTTCGGCATCAGATGGATGCGTGACAAATTTTCCATCCCTATGATGCTCCCGGTGCCATCTCATGTGAGTAGTTGTTTGTTGTGACGAATACAGTCTTTGAAGTCTGGGCACGAGGGGGAAGTACCACATCTTGCTTAATGGTTGAGTGGTTGTTTTCCCTTTAATCTTCTTATACCTATCATGTTCACAGAATTTACAAGTAGTCCGCTCAGCATCATCCTTGTAATAGAGCATACATCCGTTGGGGCAACAATGGATTGTTTCACAACTAAGCCCGAGTTCTTTCACCTTTTTCTTTGCTTGGTAAAAATCTTTTGGCAAATTATTGTTATTGGGAGCAACCTTACTCATGATCTGCATCATTTCATTGTAATTCTTCTTGCTCATATGGTGATCAGTCTTCAAGCTTAATGTTGCTAGGGTAGTCGATAGCGAAGAATATTCACTATTTCAATGTGTTCGCAACCTTCCCATAAAGGACGTTGGGCATCTTGAAGCATTTGATAGAACCTACGGGCCTCCGGATTAGGAACCTCTCTCATGTGTGATGATTGATTATGTGTATCAGTCTCCTCTTCCATGTATGAAGGTCCAACATGAGTCACAGGATCAAAATATTGGCCGATCGACGGTCCCGCCGCATCCATCACCAACTACTGATATTGATTAAGGTTGGCTCGATGAGTATTGTCTCCATAATAACCGCTCGGTGTCTGTTGGACTGCCCCGTGATGCACCCAACATTCATAATCCCTCATGAATCCTTTTCTACACAAATGGATTCTGACTATTCCCGCGTCATGAAATTCGAAACACCTACATCTCGCACACAGACAACTGATCGAGGTACTTGAATTAGTTGTGTGTGCCAAAGCAAATTGGATGAACTCTTCCAAACCGTCTAAGAATACTCAAGCAAGTCGTTTTTTCTGAGTTAGACGATTGTACATCCAACTCCTATCACGATCGCCTTCCATACTTCCCCAACCCAACCCTGCACGGATACTTTTTGGAACATAATACAATAATACCAACTAATTAATTCAGCTACTAACCTAAGTGACAAATATAACTGGCCACTTAACAAATTCTTTCCATAATTTTTTAATTTTTTTCCTCTTATTTGTGTCAAACTTACAAATTATATCTACAAATATTTCTCCTATAATTATAAAGTGATAGATAACATAAACATTAAATTTTTTATTTTTTCATATTAAAACTAAGTTGATAATTTGACAATGAATACCTACAAAATTCCCAAAGGATAAAATATTGTATTCACTCTTATTAATGATTTCAGGTTTAAGTTGATTAGGATCTAATAGTTAAATTACTTAATTAGTAGATTAAAGACAAAACATCTAAATATATATAAACTAAATGATTTTTTTTTATTGTTGTTAAAAATATAAATCTAGTAACAATTATACACAAATTGTTATTCTAATGTAATTCTTAAATATATTAACATTTATGTGTTATTTAGTTTATGTTTTCTAAATTAGAAAATTAAAACACGAATATACCAATTAACATAAAAATGTTATACCACATAAAATAAATTTATTGTATAAGTTATTAATTTATTTATTTTTTAAAAAATATAAATATATGAATGTCTTATATTACATCCAATAGTACTCATTAATTTATCTTTAAATTCACATAGAATTATATTACATTTTTTCTTTAAACTCATGAATTTCCTCAAAATCATTACACAAGTAGTTCAAAGCTATAGTTAATTCAAATTGTTAACCTCTAAGATTTTATTTTTATCAATAAGTTATGAAAATATATTTAGGCAAAAACAAAATTAAAATAACAAAAATTTGATTTTAATATATTTTAAATTTAAATTATTAAAATTAATTCAGCATCATAATTTTTCATGTTCTAACAAAGAAATATTTATTAAATTCATATATCACAAAAGCATGCGTTTTAAAACATATTGATTAAAGCTAACATATTCAAAATAGCACTAATCATAATTTTTCATATACACAAATATATATATATATATATATATATATATATATTCATATTCAATATTGCATGTGATAATCAATATGTTTGCTTTAATTAATATGTGTGTGTGTGTGTGTGTGTGTGTGTGTGTGTATAACAGTCAATTAATGGCAAAAAATTCGAGCAAAAAATAAATTAATGGCAAAAAAAAACGAATAATAAATCAATCCCAATAAAAAATGAAAATAGCTCTAATCTTAATTAAAGCAAACATATTTATTATCACATGCAATATTGATGAAGGACTATAGGATTTCAGGAAATGTCAAAGAGGAGAAAAAACGCATACCTCTTGAAGGATATCTTGGAATGGAGAAAGAAGAGCAAGGACGGCTCACCAGGATGCTTGGACTGAAAGTTGGCGGTGGAGGCTAGGTCGGAGCAAGTGGAGGCTAGGACGGAGCAAGACGCAAAGAGCAAGAGAGGAAGAAGAAAGGAGCAAAGACGCAGAAATCGGAAGGCACGAATCAAAATGAAGAAGAGAGATAGATTGGGGATAAAATAAATTTGCGGCAGAATCTGCCGTTCCGCCGCAAAATTTTGCGGCAGAACTGGAGATTCCGATGCAAATTGCCGGCGGGACACAGTCCCACCAACAATTTTGCGGCGGAACACTGGGTTCCGCCGCAAAATTTGTGGCGGCGAACCCCATTTCCGCCGCAAAACTTTGCGGCAGAACGCGATGTTCCGCCGCAAATTGTCGGCGGGACACAGTCCCGCTGACATTTTGCGGCGGCACTCGATGTGCCGCCGCAATTTGCGACGAAACACCAAGTTCCGCCGCAAATATTTTCGGTGGAACTGGGGTTCCGCTGCAAATTGAGGCGGAATATTTCTTTCCGCCTCAATTTGCAACAGAGAAACATTTTCCGCCGCAAATTTCCTAATTTGTGACAAATTTAATATTCCTTCGCTATTTGGGACAAATTTGCGATGGAAGTTTATTCCCTCGCAAATTCCGTCGCAAAATGACTATTTTCTAGTAGTGCTTATCGGTGAAGAGGCCCTCAAACTCACTCGCCGTCAAAGAGGGTGGAGGGATATTTACAGCCCCATGCCCTCTCATACGACCCCGTCTACTACTACTTCCTCTTAGGCCTACTTTACCCTATAAAACCCCTTTCCCTTTATCTTTGTTAACCATAATGTTATATTTTACTGTACAAGTTAGAAAATCAAAAGTAAAAAAAGGCGAGAAATCAAATCATAGGGTGAGGGAAAATGTGGGGAGGTGTTGTTAAAATCGTGTCATTTTGTAACAGTTATAATGGATAACTGCTACAAAGTTACACATAATGTTACGATTATGCGTTAATCGCTGCACAAACCGCTACAAATATACCTTAGTGTTCATAAAATTTTGTAGTGGTTCTCAACACTGCTACAAATTAATAAGTGTTTGAGATTCTGTAGCGGTTATTGGCACAAACCGCTACAGAGTGATTGACATTTTATATTCAGTGGCGGTTATCCAATTTAACCGCTACAAAATGTTAGGATTTTGTAGTGGTTACTCCTAAAACTGCTACAAATGTAATTTTTGGCCAAAAAAAAATCCAAACTAATTAGTTTATTAGTTTGACTAATAAACTAATTAGTTTGGTGTAAATAATAATAATAATAATAAGTGTACTAAAAATAGTCCAACATGCCTGTGAAGATTCGACCTTAATATAGCTACTGATCTCCTTGGAAAGACTTACTGGCTCATTTTGATCAGAGATATTTTACAGAGAGAAAGGTGGCTATATAGATTCCCAACCTTCAGTCGCTTGTTAGGCAATCTTCAGAAGAATAGAAGTCTTCACGTCAAAGAAATAACCAAATCTAAATTGTCACTGAAGGAACTGCCTCAGCTTCAAGGATGAGAGAGGCAAATATCTGTAACTCTCATCTCTCAAGATAAGAGATCAAAGTTGCAAATATCTGCATGTCTTTGACTACTAAGCCGAGATAGTTCATTCAGTGACAATGCAGATTTAATGATTTTTCGGTATTTATAGTTGATGTATGGACAGAGTCAAATATATATAGGTTAAATATTAGTAGCGGTTAAGGTAGAAACTACTACAAAATAGTAGGATTTGTCGCTGTCTAAGCATTGCTATACATTAACCGCGACAAAACTGTGTCGTTTCGCTTTCTTGTAGCGGTTAATTTCATGTAACCGCGACAAACTCACCATGACTAATATTCGTGCCATCACGCGTGAACGCTGGCGTCACATTTGTAGTGGTTGTCAAGTAAAACCACGACAAATTAACCGCAACAAACATTCACACCATTATGCACCAAGTTAGCGCCACATTTGTAGTAGTTTATTTTGCCTTAACCGCTACAAATGTCGTTGCAAACATACCCGTGCTTTGGCGCCAATTCTCTCACTATGAATTTGTTGCTATTTCAAGTAGAACCGCTACAAATCCATGATTTTGTAGCGGGTTTTTGCGACCGTTACTAGTTAATCACTACAAATCATGGTTTCTTTTGTAGTGGTTCTTACCCAACATTTATCCTAACTTTCTTTGAATATATATTTATGTGTAATAGTGTGATGGAATAATAAGAATATATCTCCACATTCAAAATTCTAGGATGGAAATTATCTTTTTCCCAATCAAAAGCCAATTGTAATGAGAGAATTTATAATACTTTGTTGGTTTTCAAGGCATTTGTATGCATTTTCACAAAACTAAGGGAATTGAATTTCAAAACAAGTTTTAGCATTATGCATTTCAAAACATACACTCAGAAAGTTATGCACAGATTCATTGACATTTAGCAATCAAATGTTTTGAGGATCATATATGATTGATTGCTAATGGAATGCAATAATGCACAAGTATTCATTACCCATATGTATAATCATTTAAGAATAAGATAGGGTAAGGATTAGATATCACCATAATTACTCTTGTCCTTGTAATAGCTTGCTTGATTAAGTGAATTGATGTAGATATCTTCTTTTTCAATGTTCACCATCAACATCAAGCATTTCTTCTTTTGCATACTTGCGAATCATCTTACTTGTACTCAAGTACCATGCTCATATTTAAGTATCATTGATCTCATACTCAAATATCGTTCGGATAGGCAAGGAATATTGTCGATGAAGCCATATACTTGAGTAACAAGACCTCATACTCGAGTACCATATCAGGACTAGTATGCGATAACTAGTCTGCTCTATCAATACTCAAGTATATCTTACCAATACTCAAGTATTGATGCTTGAAACACTTAAGTATGTTCATTAAAATCCAACAATACACAAGTAGTAGGTTAGCTTACTACTTGAATATGATTCCACAGTATGTTGTTCACAGAGGGAATCATCAAATCATTGGATATCCATAAAGAATCAGACTTATGAATATTGCAACAAAGCTTAATGCATCAATTCTTGAGAATGATAGAATCATTCTTAAGAATCACTATCCTCAGTATACCTCTGTTATCCAGTAGTAGAACATGGGAACATGTAAAACATGACTATACAAGCTTTGCTCGATTGTTTTGAAGAACTTGAGCATCATTTATCATGTATGCATAATGAATTAAACTATTGAACATTGTAATCCCTTTATAAATCTGTGAAATATATTTTGTTTAGGAAATGTGAAAAATCAATTTCAAAATAAATAGTTTGCAAGGTTCATTCCCAAGGTATCCAAAATATAAAACCTCAATAAATGTCACAGATAATAGTGTAGGAGGTTTTACCATTACATACTTTTACCTTATGTACTTGGAGGATTAACTTTGCTTACCCATTTCCTTTTTCTACCACATTGATACTTCATATGTTTTTCCATGGGTGTTTGTAAAGTTCTCACACAGGATAAAGACTTCAAGAGTCTTTTGTTTGGTACTTGTGAGAGATTCCTCTTCTTGTTCTCCTCAAGATAGTTGAATGGTACTCTATGGTAGTTTGTTCTTGAGGTGGAACATACTCCTCTTACTTTTAACCAATGCTTCTTTGAATGATTAGACTTTATAAGTCCAGCAGTGAGTGCCCTTAGAGTTCTCCTGTTTGATATAAATGTTGTGAACTTCTTCATTGATGCATGAGAGACTCTTGGCTTCTTCCTTCTCATCACAGTACCCTTATGTCCATTCATTTTCACATCATCCTGCATGCATGGAACATTGGATGGACATTTTGGTACCCACTTATACTTGGGTCCTTGTATGTTAGTATAGGACTTTACTTGTCCTTTTGGAACCCAAACATATTTACTTCTCACATTAGAATTTCTCCTAATATAGAAAGTGTGAGAAATATGACCAGTTTTACCACAATAATTGCAAATAACAGAATGATGCTTATTATGAACATTTTTGCAAGTATTGTGTTGATCAATGGATTGAAGATCAAAATAAATCTCATTTGGATGTTCTTTCTTCCCAATAAAATTTCTAGTACCATTTTCAAAAATGTTTTTGTTTTTCAAATTAGAATCAAGAACTCTATGTGATTGTTCAAAAGCATTTTTCTTATCTACACAAGAAGAGTTGGAACTTTTTACCACATGAGCAACTAAAGCTTTTGAAGATGATTGATCACAAATGTTCATGAGCTCTTTTTGGGAATCCTCTTTCTCTTGTTCTTTTGTGTTGACTGGATCATGTGAGTATTCAATGATTTCTCCTTCTTCAATCTCTAATTGTTCATCAGTTGATGATGTGCAGCTTTTAGTTTCAGATGAACTGTCAACACTTTCAACTTCAACACAATTGTTAGAAGTATATAGAGAATCAAGAGTATCCCATATTTCCTTAGCACTAGAGCAAAATTTGATTTTCTCAAAATCATTTTCAGTTAAAGCACTGTGCAAAATTTTCATTGCTCTAATGTTCAGTAAAGACATTTTCTTTTCTTTTTCTGTCAAATCCTTTCTTGATTTGAAATCAAAATCATTTGTAAAAACTTTCCACACATCAAAATTTGATGCTTTAAGAAAACTTGTCATTTTAGCTTTCCAAAACCAAAATTCTATATCTTTCAAAAATGGTGGAACAGTATGATCAACACCCTCTGGAAGCCAACAACACCCAGAATTAGCCATTGTGATTGAGATTGTTAAGTCCTTTAAACAAGAGACCTTGCTCTGATATCAAATGTTGGATCTGGCTATCACCCAAGAGGGGGGTGAATTGGGTGTTTGATAAAACTTTATGAACTTTAAAAAACCTTTTTGCAACTTATAAATTGACAGTTAGATATTTAAATATAAACATGTACTGGAAATGTAAAAGATAAGGGAAGAGAGTATGCAAACTGTGATTTATCCTGATTCGGTCCAATCCTTGACCTACGTCCAGTCCCCAAACTTCACTTGAGATTTTCAATCCACTATTTGCTTTCAGCTTGATTACACATTCTATACTTGAAGTAATCCTCTCACTAGGATTCACTCCCCCTTACAAACTGTAATCAATACACTTGTTTGATCACACACTCTGTACTCGAAGTAATCCTCTCACTAGGATTCACTCCCCTTACAAGCTGCAATCACAACACAGTGTCTCCCACTCAAGATCACCCAATCTTGAGTATCTCTCAAATAAACTGATTTATAATGAATCTTCTCTCTCTCAGAAGTAAATGAATGAACACTGAAGCACCATACCAATAATCTCACTCTCTAAGCTAAATTATATGAACATTGAGATATGCAGAGAGTAGATGAAACATATGTTAGAATATTAGCATTTTCACTATGTAAGCTCAAGTCCCTGTTTTTCGTCACTGCGCGCTATGAGTGTCTTCGTTTCTGGGGTACTTATAGTTGAAGAAGAGCATTTGATCATTTGAGCATCTCTTCAAAAATATGACTGTTGGATATGCACTGAGAATATTTTTGTTAGAGATCCACTTGAAAATGTAGTCGTTGGAAGTCCACTATTAAGCATCCTTGTTTTCAATTTTTTTGGTTCCAGTGATGGCTGGCAATCTTTTTTGATATGAAGGATAATCAATTTGAAGAGAATATTGATCTTGCTTATCAGAATCTGACTGTTGGAGCTCCACTGAAAATCTTGACGTTGGATGTCCACCGAGAGTATGGCTTGGAGCATTTCTGATTTCTAATTCCAGCAATGATTCTTGAATTCTGAATCTGAAATATATTTAATTTGAAGGTAATATTAATCTTCCTTTATCAGAATGGGCAGCAGAGGAATGTCCACAATTGTTTAATCCATGTTGCAAAATATTCCCCGACACTTGTGCAGTTATCCATACTGAAAAAGTCCATTTACAGCTCAGCAAAACAGAACCTACTGATCTCAGCTCCAAACTTCATTTGATCATCTGAAACTTACTAGAAAACTGTTTAAATAATGTTAGGAATAATAGTAAGTCAAGATATGGAGTAATGAAATCATAATCAATGATTTCTACTTTACGAGCACGGTGATTTACTGATGTTGTCTTCGCATGATTGCAGTAGCTCATGTGTTACTGGAGTCATTTTGCATCTGATAACATTCCTAACTCAAGTCTACTGGAGTAATACTAAGTTACTGGAGTCACTAAATCATATTTCGCTTCTGTCTTCAGTTTGACTGGAGTAGCTTAGAGGTTACTGGAGTAATCTTAAGTTATAACAAAGAACTTACTGGAGTAACCTTTTAACAACTGGAGTAACCAAACTTTGTAACGTTTTTGACTTTAACCTTACTGGAGTAAAAAGCATAGTTACTGGAGTAGCTAAGAGTCATTGTGTTTCAGTCTGTGATATGCCTGGAGTAATCATTTAGCTACTGGAGTATTTGAGGTCTGTTTAGTTTCTGTCATCGAGACTACTGGAGTAGGCCCTTGGTTACTGGAGTAACTAAGGTTCATTTTGATTCTGTCTGCGATCTTACTGGAGTAGGATATTTGTTACTGGAGTCATTTAGGTTCAGGTTGTTTCTGTCCTCGAACTTACTGGAGTAGCCTCTTGGTTACTGGAGTAATGCTAGTGCAAAGGTTGTTATATGACTGGAGTAACTGAGGCATTACTGGAGTAACTTCGATAGACTATCGGGTTTTGCTTCTGGACAAGACTAAAAATGGCGACTTACTGGAGTAAGTAAGTGACTATTGGAGTAGCCTTACTGGAGTAAGAGACCATTACTGGAGTAATGACTTCACAAAAGTGATATTCAGAGCACAATATTACTGGAGTAGCAAGACCATTACTGGAGTTTATCAAAACATCACTAGATCAATTCCAGAATTCTTAACAGACACCGAACTTCCAAAAATCATATCTCTCTCATTTGATCTTCGTTTTCTGTGATCTTGATATTTTTGGAAAGGTGTGTGAGTCTAGTTTCATATGCCACTGATTTCAACTTATTTGAATTTTTAGTTTGTGAGATATCCATAAATTACTGAACCTTGGTCAGCTGCATGACAGTAACAGGTGGCGTAACTTCAAAAATTCATAGCTCTCTCATTTGATCTTCTTTGGACCTGAATTTTTGGCAGGATGACGCCTTAGATGTCTAGGTTCATCCAAAATTGGGTTCACCTCAATAAGATCTCTGGTTTGGGAGATATCATCAAATTACTGAACGTCGCCCAGATGAAACGCTGACAGAATTACTGGAACATGCTTATTACTGGAGTAACGCGGGCCTTACTGCAGTCATTTCGAACCAGAAGCTTTCTGTCTGAGCCGTTACTGCAGTAAGTTAATGATTACTGCAGTAGCCATCTGACAGAAGTGAATTCAGCAGCCGAAACACGCGTATTACTGCAGCATCTAAGTGACTACTGGAGTAATGAACAACCAGAACACATATATCACTGGAGTAACGCGTGTATTACTGAAGTAAGTCGATCATTAATCACCTAGAAACTTCTGAAACACATATATTACTGGAGTAACACATGGATGACTAGAGTAACTCACTCATTAATCATCCGGAAACTTCAACTTGCTCATTTTAACTCCGAATTGACTCATTCCAACTTCCAGTTGATCATAGAGACTTTAAGAATCATTATAAAAACTTGTATAATGATTTTCTCATTCCATTTAGCAAGTTTTTCTTTCTTTCTTCTCTCTTCTTGGTTATTCTCCATGAATCAACTCATTCTTCCTTTTCTTCTCTTGTTCTTTCTCCACATGAACAAATCTACATTAAATTGTAGCAATTAGTCAATGTATATGATATAACCTTTTTGCTCTTTCTAATGGTATAAGATATCATCAAAACTAATCATAACCAACATACATGTTTTAATGTGAAGACAAAGTTCACGTGAAGAAGGTAGTAATGTGTTTTCTTATAATAATATATTATAATAATTAAAAAAAAAAAAGATCAAATCATTCTACCTACATGTTGCCAGGTACGTTTTCACATGCACCGAAATTTCTTTAAGTTTATATGATTAAAATAATAATAATAATAAAAAAAATACCTCTCCAACCGAAATTTCATACTAATATTTTTTCTTCTTATTTTAGTATTTTATTAATGTTATTTTAGTATTTATTTTATTTTAGTATTTTATTTTTACTTATTTATTTTTATGTTATTGTTATTAATTTGACTCCAGATTGAAAATTTAGATTTAATATTTTCTTTTAATTATTTAATTTGAGATTTTATTATTGTTACTAACTTTACTAACATTTATTTAATTTATTCTTAACTCTTTATTACTTTATTTATTTTTCATGGTTGCAACATTAGTATAGTAGGCTCCATTTATATACTCCACCATGTTTGATCAGATTTCAATTATAGAGAGTTGTTGGTGTTCTATAATCAATGCGTGAAATTCAACTATGTGTTTTGATTTATTGCATGTTGTCTTTATATTATTTGTTTTGATTGATTTGCTATATATATATATATTATATAATTGTGATTTTCCTGGGGTACACGTTTTGGTGAGTTTGTGAGTGATTTGTTTTTATATTATGTGATTTGCTTTATCTTTTCAATTATGTGTTTTGCTTTATTTTATGGCTACCGAAAATTCAACTTAGTAAGGTTGTTTTTCAATTTTCCTACTTTGCACCTTACATATAATTTCATTGGGCTCACAAATTTTATAATGTGTTTCATTCTAATATTTTTTTTTCAGTATTTTATTGTTTATGTTTGAGATTTTATTATTCTTACTAATATTGATAAAATAATTTTTAAATATTATTATTATTATTATTATTATTATTATTATTATTATTATTATTATTATTTAATCTTTTTGTCAAACCAATAAAAGCGTAGCAGAAGGCTCTACTACGTTTCTTGTTTATATAAATATAATAATTGATTGTTTATATTATTACCATATTCTTCCCTTAATTATATAATTTTATATTTATCCTGACAAAAAAAAGTTGTTAAAGATCATATGTATCATGAGATCAAAATGCCATGAAGATATGAGGCATAAATTGGCTTAAGACCAAGAGGCAAGTTAGCCTGAAGCCAAGAGGCAAATTATGAAACATGACTTGATCCATAAATTTTGTATGCCATCAATTGTATAAAGGCCTCAAAATTGTATATTTGGCATTAAATACTCCCTCAAATTATGAAACAAGGGTTTGTATGATCATGATTATTATTATAAATAAATATATCCAATTTGCTCTTGTAGAAGCAATATTGTGATAAAGTCAAGAAATGTTGTGGATTAATTTCTTGCCATGATCAAACAAATCAGTGAGTTATGGATCATCAATTTTATCCAACTTCATTCCCAGAAGTGAATGAAGCAATAAATAAATTGTGATTATGATTATTTTACTATTATTTTGTGTTTAGATAATTATAACAATTTTTGTGAATACGGGAGAGGAATATTTATAAACAAAATAATTAAACAAAAGACAATATTATTTCAACAAAGTTTAATAGCGAGTGGTTCAACTCCATTACAAAGCTCAATCATCTCATTCTGAAGATATTTAATGTTACATTTTTTTCTTCTCTTGAGTTAGGATCAAGATGAGGTAAAGCTCTTCGTAATATTGAGATTTGCCTCATAAGTTTTTGAAGTTTTTTTGTAAGGCCACTCTGTTAACCCTCATTCTTTATAAATTTTTTGGATGGTGTGAGTACTTATATTTAATTGTTTACTCGCATAATTGAGGGTTAAATGAAAATAATTTTTTAAATCATGGAGCATTGTTCTTTTTATTTTTTCTCGTTGCTCCATTGTTAATCTATATAATTCACCCTGATTAAGGGATGAAGTATCATATGGAATATTAATCGCGGGTTGTTTTCCTTTATCTAATGGACTTTCAATGTTGGTTTGAAATGAACTCCCGCGGGGTTCATTTGGATTATTTGTTCATTTCGAACCAACACAAAGGATCTCATAATAGGCCAATACAGGATCACACATCAAGTTATATCCTGATGCTTGTAAATCTATACAATACTGTGTTAGAAAATGTTTGATTTCTCCAAAATTTTTATTACTAAAATCAAATATTGGAAGCCTGTCAGTATTGTAAGATTTATCCTGTACATTTTCAAATAAAACAACGTGGGAAATCATACCTATTCTCCTTCCGTGAACTTCAAGTTTATGACACTGAAGTCCGTTGGTATGTATGATCTCCCGTAAAACATCACAACAACTATATTCCAATAAGCTAGTAGCTGTTAACTGGCTGGTAGTTGCTAGCTGACTAGTGGTTATAGTTGGCTGGTTGGTTATTGTTGCTTGCTGGCTAGTGGTTGCTATCAGACTGATGGTTGTTTGTTGGCTGATTTTGATGGCTAACTGATGGTTGTTTGCTGGTTGATTGATTGTTGTCACTATTGGCTAAACTTGATTGGTAGACTCCATCAGTTCTACCATAATTCTACACCTCTTAACAGGCCTCCTTGATGAATCTGCTTCAGTTGTACCTTCAATCCTTGTAGATTGAGGAAGAACATTTGTTTTAGGGGTAGAAGTAGGTACATTTGATGCAGAAGGAGGAATAGCAGAAGGAGGAATAAACGTATCTAAAGGATCAAAAAATAGTAAAGAAGAAAATGACATATTTTTTCTGATCATCATACAACAAAGCATCAAGTAATGCTGTGTCGGATGTATTAGAAACCAGGATAAAATTGCTTGGTCCCGCCATGACAATAGAATTTAAAGAAATATGTGTAAGTATCTGATAGTTGATATTATCAAATGCTTGAATGTTTGTGAGGCATGTTTGTTTGCCTTCATCTATTTATAGTTGAATTAAATACTGTTGAATCTCTTCAGATCTGCATAGTCCTGTTGAATCTTTGCAGATCTGCTCCCAATAAAGCACGAGCTTAGAGCCTTTTTTGACTATATATGCATACAACAATTCGTAGTGTTGCACCTGTGATTCCACAGTGATGCATGTTGTGCCTATGATTCCACAGTAATGTATCTGTGATTCCACAATGTTGTGCTCGTGAATCTGCAGTGATACATCTAATGATTTTGTATTTTATAATAATATATATTTGATTGTCATTTTTGAAAAATGGAAATTTTGTTACCAGAAGTAACAAAATTTTGCATTGATAATGCATCTGTGGAATTTTAATGATATCTGTAGAAATAGATATCATATATGAAATATTGTATGGAAGTTATATGAATTAATTTTAACAAACTTACACTTGAGGGGGAGATTGTTATATCAAGTGTGAGTGTTTGTGTATTAATTCTTTGTGATAATTCTTTGTGAATATTTGTGTGTTGATTCCCTGTGTGAGTATTTGTGTATTAATTCTTTGTGAATATTTGTGTGATAATTCTTTGTGAATGTTTGTGTGTTGATTCCCCCAAAATGGATATTAGATTTGATGATAAATCATTTCGAAAGTTGGCATGACTTGTTTGATCATCCGAGTTATATATTATGTGCTGCTTGTTCTCAAATAGAAATGATTATTATTGGAAATGGATCTCTGGAAATATATCAAATTGAAAGATTACATGTGAGATTATAAGTCTACAAAGTTTGTAGTAATGTTTGCAACCAGAAGTTTGCAATATATTATGCGTGCAATTTCCAGATTGAATGATCCAAAAATTATATATGAATAGATCAATGATTATAAGAACATTGTTTATATGTGTATATTTGCAGCAATTATATATGCCAACAAAATTATCCCCATAAAATTGGCTTTTGGTTAGGAGCCAGATAAAATCTATCTTAAAATTTTTGAATGTGCAATGATTATTAATCCACTACAATGCACATAGATGGATATACACTACATGATTTGATGAGGGGGAGAAAAATAAGTAGATTGGGTAAAGAGATAAAGTGGAATAAATTATCATTGGCTCATTTTGATCCTTATACAAAGAAATGTACACTAAAAGTTCAAAAGATAATTCATTTGTTGAATTTAGCTAATTAAATGCCAGAATCATTTATTGACTTAAAGAAAGTGACAAAATCACATGTCCCAACTGTAAATGCTCTTATATGAATTGTTATATAGCACGCATGAAGCGTTGCAAGTCCATCGGTTTTAAAGATAAAAATCTTCAAAAGAGAAAAGGAGCTATAAAAATATAGATGATCAAGTTGAGAATAATTAAGAAAAGCTCCAGAAGAGCAATTTCATGTAGAGTTGTTATCTCCAGTAGAGATATTACAAGAAAAGAGTATTATGGTCCAAAAAGAGACCCAAGTACCTGATATATGTAAATATAATGAGATCTCAATAAATTATGAATGAAATCCGAAGGGACCGAAAAATAAAGTCAACATTGACGATATTTATGTTTATATAATAGCATATGTTGTAATAAATGATAATGAGGATCATGAACCACAATATATTAGTGTGCCAAAAGCATATGTCCTTGAAGGACGTAAGGTGCCAGAAACACATATGTCCTAGAAGGACTCAAGATGCTAGGAGCATCAAATTCTCGAGAGTAATGATAAGCTTATATATTTCCAGAAGCAATTAAAGTGTGTATCTTAATGAACATTAATTAAAAGTTCTATGCACATATATGTTTATGAAAAGATCTAGATATATCTTATTATGATTTCACTTGAAAGATTTAGCTATTGCAGGTACACGATGAATAAACAGACTGGGTGTTTTTGTAAGGGAGTTATGCTCAAAAGAACTTTGAAAATAATGTAATCATCAGGGGAAGCAAATTAGATGTAATCAAGAGGGGGAGATGATACACGTTGTACACTTTTTCCCTTATCTAGGTTTTGTCCCAATAGGTTTTCCTAGAAAGATTTTTAATGAGGCAGCATTAGAAAGTGTATCAATGAATGATGTACTCTTTTCTTTAGCTAGGTTTTTATCCCACTGGATTTTTCCTAGTTAAAGTTTTTAATGAGACATTTTCATAATGGACATTCAAGGGGGAGTGTTATGAATATATTTATTGTGTGGATGTCCATTGCATAGTAACCCTTGAAAGTCTATAAATAGACGTTTTATATAAACATTCAATATACACTTGAATGAGAAACCATTTCATCTCTCTCTGACTTCTCTCTAGAATTTCTTTAATTTTATAACAATTTGAGATTTTCAGTGCCTGCCTTGTAATTATTATTATTATTATTATTATTTTGAAAAATGAAGAAAACTTTAACCTGGTTGTTTGTGATTCCATGAAGATGATGGCAGTGGCGGATTAGAAGAGATAAACGACAATCCCATCGAACAAGTGAGGCTGACGGTTCCGATCACATACGACGCGAGCCAACCGGCGTTAACGTTCCGAACATGGGTGCTAGGTTTATTGTCGTGTGTAATCCTGGCGTTCGTGAACCAGTTCTTCAGTTACAGGACGAACCAGCTCTCGATTTCGTCGGTGTCGGCTCAGATTGAGAGTCTTCCTCTAGGGAAGATCATGGCGTCGACGCTGCCCAAAAAGAAGATAAGGGTCCCACTCACCAAGTGGTCCTTTTCTCTGAATCCTGGGCCTTTTACTCTGAAAGAGCACGTGCTTATCACCATCTTTGCCAGCTCTGGTTCAAGTGGGGTTTATGCCATTAACATTATTACTATTGTTAAGGCCTTTTATCATCGGGGTATTCATCCTTTGGCTGCTTATTTGCTGGCATTAACTACCCAGGTATGGTGGATTTTAATTTATTCTTTTTCTTAATGGAATTTTTTAAAGTTTGTGTTTTTGAGTTTGACTTTGTTTTGGAATCTACTCTAAATTAAATTAATGCACTATATTCTTAGGAATCTGAGGAGATTCATGGGTGAAAATAGTATCTGGAAAATTTGATGTTGGTACAATAACTAGGGTGTTGATGATTGCAACATAATCTCACAGATTAAAAATTTTTGTTTCAAAAGTCATAGTCTATTAGTGCTGAATAGGGGCATTGAGCAATTGCTTTCAATAGAAGAATGCCTGTGCCTAGAAAAAAAGTCATTCAATTTTCACAAATAAACTTGCTATCAAATTTTATAAGATTGATTTTAGGAAAGTTAGTTTGAAAGAATTGTAAGAAAATCTTTAATTAAAAATTTTATTAGGGAGAAATACCTGACACCTCGCAAATTTTGTAGATAGTTAGATAGTATTGATTTTCTGATTAGTTTTATATTTTTGAAATAGTTTTGGCTTTTAACAAAAAGTTTTTTGTTCTTTGAGATAAATGTATATCGGTATTTTTTCTGAAGTAGTTCTTTAATTTCAAATTCTTATAGGAAAAAAGTAATTTTTTGAATTTTTAAATACAAAAGTTTCTGAAGTCCGAATATTTCGTCACCTACATTTCATGATCCATAATTTGCTGGGTCTAATTTGTAAACCTCATCAGATCCCTGAAAAAGGGAAAACAAAACGACAAGTCGTTGCATATGGTTGCGTCAACCCGTGAACCGCGTAACCAAAGGACGAGGCATGTCATGTCATGTGCGTCTTAAAGGAAGTGAAGCATTACTTTATTTTTTTTTTTCACAAGGTGGTCGATACTAACTCATGAATATATTTGGTTAGGAATTGTTAAAAAGGAAAAATAAGAATAAGCAAATAAAAAATTTAGTTATTGCTAAGATTTGAGATTTATTATATTGTGTACCTGTGAATAATTTTTATTTTTTAACAGATGATTGGATATGGGTGGGCTGGAATATTTAGGAAGTTCCTTGTTGACTCTCCATACATGTGGTGGCCAGCAAATCTTGTTCAGGTCTCTCTATTCAGGTATTTTTGTATGGAATAAAATATTAAAAAAAAATCCGCGTGATTTAATTTGAAACAAGTTTACTAAGTGTATGTTAGAATATAAATATGTTATATTGGATTTTGTAGCATAACCGTAAGGATTTTATTTTATCTTCAGTATACATGTGTCACTATTCTATACGAATTGTTGTATTTCTACGGCTGTAATTATTCTTCCAAAATGTTTGTATTGTTCAGTTATAAATATACAGTACCATCACTGAGCACAATTCATTTCTTGCTCTTGCATTCCATTCATTGCTCTCTATTATTTCTTTCGTTCTCTGTTATTTTGCCTACTAAGTTTATCTTGGTATTAGAGCAAATGATTTCATCCGCCTCCCCTGTTGATTCCGGCTCATCTCAAAATGCTAGGACCTATTCTCTTTTCAGTTCATCAAGTCAAACCACAGCGATCAAGCTGGATCGCAATAACTTTTTGGTTTGGGAGTCGATTGTCCTTCCTTGATTGAAGGAAATCGCCTTGAAGGTCATATTAATGGTGCAACACATGCTCCACCGAAGATCATTACTGGAGAAATAGGAAATAAAATCAACCCATACTACACAGACTGGTTCTTAGTTGATAGAATGCTGGTTGGATGGTTAAGAAATACCATCACACAGGATGTGGCCTCTCAGTTGCTGCATTGCCAGGTAGTCGGGGCTATCTGAAACAAAGCTAGAGAATTAACATGTGCATCGACAAAGGCTTGGGTAATGGTTGTTAAGAACGAGCTACACAACACACGAGAAAATGCTTTGAAAATGGACGAGTACTTGAACAAAATGAAAAGCTTATCTGATAAGCTAATGCTTGCTGGTTCACTTATCGCTATGGATGATCTCATCCTTCACATCGTGAATGGCTTAGATACAGACTACAATGCCATTGTGGTAAAGCTCATTAACAAGCCAAATCTGACCTGGATCGAAACACATGCATCCTTACTCTCATTTGAGTCACGTCTTAGTCAGTTGAACCATTTTTCAACTCTGAGTCTTTAGCTGTCAATCAACGTTGCACAACGAAATGATTGTCCTAGTTATACTACTTCGGTCTTGGGCAACAATCACAATGGAAAATTTATCTCCTGGAATTTTAGAAATAGAAGAAGAGGACGACACTTTCACGGTGGCCATCGTGGTGGTAGCCAGTAGACCGTTCTGCACTTATTGCCAAAGACTTGGACACACATTAGCCAACTACTATTATCGAGATGATATCGGTTATAACTCTAATTACTATGTTCCTCCTCAAGCTTATTATGCTAATCCTTACTCTGTTTCAGACCCTACCTGGTACATGGATAGCGGTGCTAACTATCATGTTACACCTCATCATGAGCAGCTTGAAGACCTCACCTCTGTTAGTAAGTCAAATCTTACAACTTGTACAAGAGAACAGAGTCCAATCTTGGGTGTTGGTTCAACTAGTATACCATGTGAAAATTTCTCTAACTTGATTCTTAAGGATGTTCTTTACATTCCATTTGCTACTAAGAATGTAATGAGTGTTAACAAACTCATTTGTGATAATCCAGTTCAAGTGTTTTTCGCTAATCAGTATTGTACTATGAAGGACACGTTGACCGGCAAGCTATTGATGCAGGGGGAACCAAAAGCAGGAATGTACCTAATGATAGAAAGAAGGTTTAAACCAAAGGTGTTTATGGTAGCAACAATTGACAACTCCACTTTGAGTTTTTATGATGGCATCATCTCCTAGGCCACCCAAGTTCGAAAGTTATGAAACTTATTTTGAGCAAATGTAATAAAAAATTAGCAAATGTTTATATCAGTGAGAATTATGTATGTGAAGCTTGCCAATTGGGTAAATCAAAATTGCTATTTTTAAATTTTGTCTCACAATCTTCTGTTCCTTTAGAATTGATTCATACCGATTTGTGGGGGCCAGCTCCTCTACAATCACATGGTAGTCATAGGTTCTATATTCATCTGATAGACAACTACATTTGATTTACATGGATCTATCCTTTGAAACACAAAACTGAAGCTGTTCATGCTTTCAAAGTTCTTGTAAAAAATCAGTTTGACTTGAAAATTAAAGCTCTCCAATGTGACAATGGCAGTGAATATAAACCCTTTATACCCATAACACAAGAGTATGGAATTAACATGCACTTTACATGTCCCTATACATCTGCACATAATGGCTGAGTAGAGAGGAAGCATTGTCACATTATTGAGATGGGATTAACACTTCTAGCATACGCTAGAATGCCTTTAAGGTTCTAGGTTGATGCTTTTCAATAGGAAGTTTTCTTGATCAATCTTTTGCCAATGCCGGTTCTACAAAAAGATACACCTCTTCTTCGACTATTAAAAACAGAACCATAATATGCTTCCTTCTAGTCGTTTGGTTGTGCATGTTATCCTTGCCTCAAACCATACAATGCACATATTGCTTCTCAACACAAAGGATATCGATGCCTGGGCAAATATGGTAAAATTTTTGTATCAAGGCATGTTGTTTTTTATCCTAATGTGTTTCCTTTTAAAGTAAGATTTATAAAGCAATCCAAAGTTGCTAGAATTCAAGAGAGTTCTATTCCTCTTATAATTCAATGTAACCAGCTAACTCAGATGATCACTAATCATATTGTCAAATAGTGTCAACCTCTTCGGAAGTGCCTTCACTGGTATCGCAGGCTATGCATGATTCTTCAAAAGACATTAAAGGATTTCCTGGAATGAGTAGCAACTCTGTTTCGATGCCATGTCTAGTTCTAACTGGGCCCAATAATCAGCATAATATGACTACACGGGCTAAGGCAAGAATAAGCAGGCCCAAACAACCTTATGTCGGATTTGTGTCAAGTTGTCTATATTGGATAATCCTCAATCAACAAAGATTAGGGTAGAATCTTTAGAGCCATCGATTGTACGAGAAGTGTTTTCTTCTCTGGCGTGGTTAAGCGCTATGCGAGAGGAGTTTAATGCTTTAATTCAAAATCATTCATGGTCGTTAGTTCCCTATACCAACCAAAAGCTCATTAGCAATAAGTAGGTGTTCAAGACTAAGTTCCGAGCTGATGGATCGATTCTTAAGCATAAAGTGAGGTTGGTAGCAAAAGGATTTCAGCAAGTTCCTGGCGTCGACTTCAATGAAACATTGAGTCTGGTGGTCAAATTAACTACCGTTCGAGTCATACTTTTGCTTGTTGTTACCTATTGATAGGGTGTACACCAACTTGACATCAACAATGCTTTTCCCAACGGATTTTTGCGAGAGGAAGTATACATGTATCAACCTAAAGGGTTCATTGATCCAAAGCAGCCACGCCATGTTTGTAAGTTGATTAAAGCAATTTATGGACTGAGACAAGCTTTGAGAGCTTGGTTTAATCGATTGAGATTTACATTAATTAACTAGGGATTTCAAAATCTTAGGAGTGAATTTTCTCTCTTCAAACACACTGCTTGACTGTCTTCATCTTAATCTATGTGATGACATTTTAGTCACTGGAAATAATCCTGTCTATGTTGATAAGTTTGTGAAAAAGTTTAATCTTATATTTTCGGTAAAGGCTTTAGGACCCTTGTATTACTTGCTGGGACTAGAGGTCTATAGAGATAACCTGGGCATTTATTTGAATCAAACCAAATATACTGTTGACTTGTTGAGAAAATTTGGAATGGCAGATTGTGCACCAGTTACCACCCCTATGGTAATTGGTTGCTTAATCTCTTCTTCATATGGTGAATTGATGAAAAATCCTACCGTATATAGACAAGCAATAGGTTCTTTACAATATCTTACTGCAACTCGCCTTGATATTTCCTATATTGTGAATAAACTTAGCCAATTCCTGTCTTAACCTACAACTGCTCACTATCAAGTTGTTAAAGGAATTTTCCGTTATCTCAAAGGAACTCTTGTTTTTGGTTTGCATATAAAGCCCTTCCATAGACCTGAGTTGACTGCATATACTGATGACGATTAGGCTTGTGACTTAGATGATAGACGTTCTACTAGTGGTTTATGTGTTTTCCTAGGTAATAACCTTATTTTTTGGTCATCAAGAAAACAGAAAGTTGTTTCTAGATCAAGTGCTGAGTCAGAATATAGATCTCTTGCTGATGGTTCCTTAGGAATTAAGTGGCTGCATTCTTTCACGTTTGAATTTGGACTATTTCTCAAGAAACCTTTAATCATTTGGTTTGATAACTTGAGTGCAAAGGCTTTGGTAGCTAATCTAGTGCAACATGCAAGAAGTAAACATATCAAAGTTGATGTACATCTTATTAGGGATCTAGTCTTATCTGGTTCAATTGATATTAGATATATTCCCTCTTCACAACAAATTGCATATTGCCTTACTAAGTTGTCACAATCATATTTTCAGTTTCTTAGAGGCAAACTCGGGTTGTTGATCATACCCTCTCGTTTGAGGGGGAATGTTAGAATATAAATATGTTATATTGGATTTTGTAGCATAACCATAAGGATTTGTATTTTATCTTTAGTATACATGTGTCACTATTCTATAGGAATTGTTATATTTCTACCGCTATTATTATTCTTCCACAGTGTTGTATTGTTCAGTTATAAATATACAGTACCATCACTAAGCACAATTCATTGCATGCTTTTGCATTCCATTCACGACTCTCTGTTATTTCTTTCGTTCTATGTTATTTTGCCTACTAAAGTTTATCTATGTATAAAGTTAAGTGTTTGATAAGTTCTCTATCTCACACACACTAATAGCAATCCAAATCGCTATGGATTAACTTATTCTAGGAAAAATAAGTGTCTTAAAATAAATTAGGAATTAATTTATTAATCGAGTATCACAACTAGATAAAATATATTTGTTAGGATTTAGATTATTTATTATCTATTTGAATTTTGATATTAGAGTCTCTTTCTGTAAACCTACTCCTATTTATTGGCTACAAGCCTATCAATAAAGGTATCGAATATTTAGATAGTAACTTAAGTGTGGAGATTCTCCTGGGGTGTTCTTAGAGGGTAGTGAGATATTCACTCTCTTTAAAACAAAGTATTAATTAGCTTTTTACGTTTCTGATTTAATCATATAATTTGAAATTTAACATTTGGCATCAGAGCTGCAAGATCCAATTATGGTTGATACACATACCTCACGATTTTTTCCACCACCACAGCTTGAGCATTCTGCCTCACCGCCAGCCATAGACCCTCTCGTGCAGATCGCAGCCCGACTCGATAGCATTGACTAGCTATGGGATAAGGTTCTTGCATTTGAGGCTCGCACCAAACGCCGACACCGACACAAGGGGCGGTCACCTCCATCCTCCGACAACCTCAGACCATATGCCAAAATCGATTTCCCAAAGTTTGACGGAGGGGATCCATGGGGTTGGATACTCAAGGCTAACAAGTTCTTCCGTTATTATCACATGTTGGAGAAAGATAAGCTGGACATTGCCTCCTTATACTTTGAAGGAGATGCCCTAGACCTATTTACCTGGTGAAATTCTCAACGCACCATACAATCCTGGCCAGAGCTTGTCACAGCACTGCATGAACATTTTGGGCCACCGGAATTTCTGAATCTCGACGAGCATCTCTGCCAAATTCGTCAAATTGGTTCAATTAAGGAATACCGCCAGGAATGGGCAAAATGTGTCTCTTGCGTTTCACGATGGCCAGAGCATTGCCTCCTTGGAGTATTCCTCACTGGGTTAAATGAAAACCTTCAATCAGACATCCGCCTCCATCAATCACAAAATGTCTACAGGGCAGCAAGCTTGGCCCTTAAGTTCAAACACCAAATGACGATCGGAAGGGGGCCTCAATTTGCTCTGACAACATAGGCGAACAAGACGGTGCCTCACTACTCCTCCATAGCTTCCGAACATGATTCTTATTCTAATTTGCGATGATTTGCGCCTTCCACAAGCAAAGTGACAACATCGGCCTCTTCAACTCCTAACGCCACCACTCGCACCCTCGCCATGGATTTCGAGCGCTAGTGCCAGCCAGACAAACGCCTCTGTTTCTGTTGCACCGAACCCTTCAGGCCAGGACATCAGTGTGTCGCGACGTCCTTCTCTCTGTTGGAAATCAACAAGGACAGGCACCCACTTGAAGACCAACATAATGTTGATTTCACATATGAACAGGAAGCAGGGGACCCACCTAAGGCATTAACTCAAATATAAAGGAAGAGGCACTAATTGCATTTAATGCTATTTTAGGCTCCCCATCTGCATCCACAATGAAGATTAGGGGTTCACTAAAAAATAAATATGTTATATTATTGGTAGATAGTGGGTTCACCCATAATTTTATATCCACTAAAGTAATTCAGAGCCTCGACCTCCTTATACAAACAGTCCCAAATTTTGGCGTTCAGATCGGAGATAGCAGTATTATTAGATGCAACCAAATTTGTCAAGATTTAGAGATTTAATTAACTGGGTTAATTATTAAACAATACTTTCTCCCCTTTTCATTGGTAGGATCCGACCTGGTCTTGGGTATTAAATGGCTAGCCTCTCTCAACACAGTGGAGGCGAATTGGAATGAAATGTTCCTGACTTTTAAGGTTAACGGAAAAAAGTACAAATTGCAGGGTGAAATTCCTAAAATTGCTCCTGCAATGTGCCTACAAAGTTTTGAATTCCACAAAACACAGACTGCCCGGAAAGCTGCACTTAACATGACTCAGATCTATCATGGTTTCTCTTCCGTATTTGAGGAACCAAGATCACTACCCCTTTCACATAGACACTTCCACAAGATTCCTTTGCTGCCTGGTTCCTTACCTCCTAACTTACGGCCCTACCATTACCCACACTATCAAAAGGATGAGATTGAATCTCAAATAAATGCATTAATGGCTCGCGGGTTTGTTCGATTGAGCTCCAGTCCCTTTGCAAGCCCAATATTGTTGGTTAGCAAGAAAGATGGTATGTGGCGATTATGTGTTGATTATCACCGTTTCAACCAGATTACCATACCCAATAAGTATCCTATCCCAAACATTGTTGAGTTATTAGATAAGCTGCAGGGTGCACACTATTTTTCAAAGATTGATCTCTGCTCTAGTTATCATCAAATAAGGGTGCTTCCCATCGATATCTAAAAAACCGCCTTTCAGACACATTCAGGCCACTATGAGTTTGTAGTTATGCCATTCGGTCTCAGTAACGCCCCAACCACATTTCAAGCCGTCATGAATAATCTTTTTCACCCTTAACTACTGAAATTTGTGCTTGTCTTTTTTTATCACTACCAACACCTCTCTACCATCTTCTAACTCCTGCGACACCACTCCTTTAATGCCAGCGCCAAAAAGTGATTTTTAGGACAAGTTTGAATTGATTATTTGGGCCACATTGTGACTAGTCAAGGGGTTGAGGTTGTACCAAAAAAAGTTAAAGCTGTTGTTCACTGGCCTACTCCTTTATCCGTACAGGAATTACGAGGATTCTTGGGCCTTATAGGTTATTATTGATAGTTCGTGAAGAATTATGGCATTATTGCTTGGCCCTTAATTGACCTGACAAAAAAGGATGCATTCAAATGGTCTGAGCAAGCTCAATCTGCTTTTGATGCACTCAAGATTGCTCTCAATAGTACACCAGTACTTCATCTACCTGATTTCCATCAACAATTTACAATTGAATGTGATGCTTCCGTGGATGGAATTAGAGCTGTTCTCATGCAAAATGGGCACCCTATAACCTACTTTAGCAAATTGCTTGCAAGCGACCGCGAATTACTTGCACTTGTCCTCTCCCTCCAGAAATGGCTGCACAACTTGCTAGGGCATCCTTTTGTGGTGCAAACCCATCATCGTAGCCTAAAGCATCTGTTGGACCAGAAGATCGTCACTATGTCCCAACAGCACCTCATGGTCAAGTTACTTCCATTTGACTTCACCATTCTCTACAAACCTGGTAAGGAAAATATCGCAACAGATTCTTTCTCAAGGAGACCACAACCAGTAGATTTCTTTCAAATGGTTATTCCATTGGCCAGCGAATTAAAGCAATTACCACAAGCGCTACTTGAGGACCCTGAAACCAGTGCCCTTATTTTAGCATTACAGGAAAATTCGGATCACCATCCTCACTTTCACCGTGTGAATGGAAATTATTCTACAAAACATGGTTGGTCATCCTAAACCAATCTCAGTTATGAGAGAAATTGCTGGAGGAAGCTTATGCCACTCCCATCGGGGGACATAGGGGATTCATCAAAAAACTGTATCAACTAAGCGATCAGTTATATTGGCGGGGAATGAAGAACGATGTCAAGTGCTACATCCAGCGTTGTTAGATGTGTCAGCAGAATAAGTATCAGACTTTGGCACCAGAAGGGCTCCTCTAACCTCTTCCTATCCCAGACCGCATTTGGGAGGATATCTCCCTTGATTTCATCGTCGGACTTCCCAAGTCTTGGGGCTTTAATGTAATTATAGTGGTGGTCGATCGTCTCAGTAAATACAGCCACTTTATTGCTCTTGCTCATCCATACTCATCCAAATCCGTAGCTATCACATTTTGTCAGGAGATAGTTCACCTGCACGGTATGCCCATATCGCTCGTATCCGACAAAGATTCTCTTTTTTCTCTGTCACTTCTAGCAGGAGCTATTTCACTTAAGTAACACTTGCTTAAACATGAGCACATCATATTATCCGCAATCCGACGAGTAACTAGAGGTAGTCAATTACTACTTTGAAACTTATCTCCATTGTTTTACACATGAACAACCAAAACATTGGAGTACATTTCTATGTTGGGCCGAATTCTCATTCAACACTAAATATCAGGCTGCCACCAACTAGATAAGATCTATCTATTAGGATTTAGATTATTTATTATCTATTTGATTTTCATATTAGAGTCTCTCTCTGTAAACCTACTCCTATTTATTGGCTACAAGCCTATCAATAAAGGTATTGAATATTCAAAGAGTAACTTATGCTTGGAGATTCTCCTCAGCTGTTCTTAGAGGGTTGTGAGATACTCACTCTCTTTAAAACAAAGTATTAATTAGCTTCTTACATTTCATATTTAATCATATAATTTGAAACTTAACACGCACCCATACACACTATATAAATTTTTGGCATTACACACACACACACACACACACACACACACACACACACACACACACACACACACACACACACACACACACACACACACACACACATACATACATATATATATATATATATATATATATATATATATATGATTGTTTAGTTAAAGTGTATTTATTTTATTTTAATGAGATAGGATATTCTTACTACCATTTTTTATTATTACTAATGTTATTACCACTTTTTCACCGTTCAGGATCTCAATAGGAGAGAGAAATGATAAAGATAGATAATATTTTGATCTAACGGTAAAAAAGTGGTAGTAACATTGGTAGTAACAAAAAATGGTAGTAAGAATATTCTATCTCTATTTTAACTATGAAATTGGAAATAAAAGAAAGAAATTGCGTTTTGTTCTAACTAGATTTTTTTTCCTTGTATTCACAAAATATAAGGAACAACTTGTAACGTAAGTCATACCTCGTACCTAATATCAATAATTAAATAATTTAAAAACACACACACACACACACACATATATATAACATGACATCTATAACAATACTCACTTTTTTTAAAAAAAAAAAAATCTGTAAAGCATGAGTTTTTAATCTGCCAGTTTATTCCACGAATTTTATTAATTGCATTTCATTTGCAAGCCTTTCCTTTATTAATTAAACTCAGTCTTAGTTGTTTTCATAATCTTTATCGTTAATATATTTACTCTAGACTGGTTATTAATATTTCTTTCTATGAATTTGAGAGCTTGGTTTTGTTTCTAGTTTGTCGATAGTTTTGTTGGTTTAACGAGAATATACATTATCTTTGGCCCCAAAAAAGTGCTTCATGGAAGGTTTTATGTGATAAATGTGAAACTTCTTGGGTGGGAGCAAAAGACTTCAATTCTTCTTCCTGGTCTTTGCATCAAGCTTTGCTTATTACATAATCCCTGGCTACTTCTTCCCATCAATCTCAGCCATATCCTTCGTTTGTTTGATATGGAAAAACTCTGTCACCGCCCAGCAGATCGGCTCCGGCATGTCTGGCCTTGGCCTTGGCTCCTTCGGCCTCGATTGGAACACGGTGGCTGGATTCTTGGGTAGCCCCTTGGCCAACGCGGGCTTCGTCATCGTCAATATCCTCGGAGGCTTCTTCCTGTTCCTCTACTTCGTCGTGCCCATCGCCTATTGGTCCAATGTTTATGAAGCCAAGAAGTTTCCTCTCTTTAGCTCTTACACATTTGACTCCACTGGTGCGAAGTACAATGTCACAAGGGTTTTGAACCAAGCTACCTTTGACATTGATCTGAAGGAATATAACAGTTACGGCAAGCTCCATTTGAGTGTCTTGTTCGCTCTAAACTATGGCCTCAGCTTTGCAACTCTCACTGCTACTATTTCAAATGTTGTTCTCTTTCATGGAAGGTAAGTTCCCTAATAACTGCTCTGCCTTTAATGTGCTTCTCTATCTATTGTCATTCGGAATGTCTCACCATCCTAAATGTATTTCTGCTTTTGATCATTAGGTTCTATGTAAAAAAAGCCAATTTCTTGCAAGAAAAATACTCAAAAATTGTGCTGTTTCTATTTTTTTTTTAAAAAAAAAAATCATAACAAACAAAATTGCACAATTTCATCATAGCATAAGATATTAGAATATCACTCATTTTATCTAGAATAAAAAAAAAAGGAAAAAATATTTGAAAAGTTGGGTTGTTATTAAGGTATTTTTGGCATGAGGGCAGCGGAGGCGAGGGAAAAGTATTATGAGTTCAATTTTTTTTAAAAAAAAATGAAGAAATGAGACTACGAAATTTCTCCAAAATTCTTAAACAAACCCCCCCCCCCCAAAAAAAAAAAAAAAACCCTCTTACCAAACAGCCCGTAATGGCATTGAAGAGCATTAGAGAGACATTGAAATGCTCATATAATTAACCATGTTTGGTTCCACTTTGGAAATTCTTATATATATACATATATGCTTATGAGTGCTACATCATTTGTTTTGTGTTGAAAGAAATATATACCAAATGTGGAGGAAGACGACAGATCGGGTGAAAGGTCACTTCGCAGATGTACACACAAGGATTATGAAGAAGAACTACGAACAAGTTCCTGAATGGTGGTTCATTTCTATTTTGATTTCAATGGGTGGACTTGCCTTTTTTGCTTGTTTAGGCTTTGGAGGTCAGCTTCAGCTTCCATGGTGGGGAATTTTGTTCTCTTTTGCTATTGCATTATCTGTGTTCACTTTGCCTATTGGAGTCATCCAAGCCACAACAAACATGGTCTATATCTTCATTCTTTTCTTAATCATCTCAGTTACACATTAATTATGATTACTTTGATTAATTATGTATCATTAATTATTCCTTTCTGTCATTAAAATAATCAGATTATTATTTTTTTTAACTCTCTTTATGCAGCAAGTAGGCCTTAATGTCATCACTGAGTTAATTATTGGGTTCATTTACCCTGGAAAGCCTCTTGCGAATGTAGCTTTCAAGACCTACGGTTACATCAGTATGGCTCAAGCACTTGGCTTTATCTCCGAATTCAAATTAGGGCACTACATGAAAAGTCCTCCCAAATCTATGTTCATTGCACAGGCACATCTACAAATCCTATATATTACTTTTTTGTACTTAATGTAGGAGCTAGGAAACTAGTTTTCAGAAATTAAGAAAATTAGTTAAGTTTGTTATTTATAAAAAAAAATGTGATAATTTCCTTAAAATACTATATTTAATCATTTGTTTTGAAGCCACTCATTGACTGACTGACAGAAAGACTCTTAATATGTGCATGCTATTAAGAGGAATATTTTGTAGAAAAATATTATAAATTTGGGAGAGCAAATAGTACTTGTAGAAATATATGTATAATAGTGGCACAATGAGCCATGGTTTTTCTATTCATTTATTTATATAGCAGGCACTGAACCCTTGAATATCCAAATGTATGACACATAGCATATAAACAAGAAAGAATAAGTATGTTTATGTACAAACAAATGATATACTAGCCCTATAAGGGTTTATGTATATTTTGTTTCAAAGTGAGTTGATGTTTTACATTTAGGGTCAGAGAATAAACTCCATTACTAGTTCGTGCATTTAGGATTGGAGGGAGGATATTCATTCTTCTTCCTCATTCCGCATGATATACCTAAGCTTACACATTATTATTTATTTTTGCAGTTGGCTGGAACCGTAGTTGCTTCTATGGTGTATTTTGGCACAGCATGGTGGCTTCTAACAACTGTAGAAAACATCTGTGACTCAAATCTCTTACCAGAAGGAAGTACATGGACATGCCCAGGCGACGACGTGTTCTACAACGCATCGATCATTTGGGGAGTGATAGGACCGCAAAGAATGTTCACAAAAGATGGAAACTACCCAGAAATGAACTGGTTCTTCCTCATTGGCCTTCTTGCTCCTGTTCCAGTTAATTTGGCTACTCTCTCGCAAGTTCCCGAACCAGAAATGGATTCCTCTCATAAATATGCCCATTATTTTCAGTGGAGCAAAAGGGTTACTTCCAGCAAAAGCCGTCAACTATATAATGTGGGGAATTGTTGGTGTTTTCTTCAACATTTATGTGTATAGTAGGTTTAAGGGTTGGTGGGCTAGGCATACTTATATTCTATCAGCTGCTCTTGATACTGGTGTTGCTTTTACTGGTGTTCTTCTATTTTTTACCCTTCAAAGTTATGACATTATTGGCCCTGCTTGGTGGGGTCTTCAAGGTGATGATCATTGTAGCTTGGCTAGATGCCCTCACTAAAAAAAAAAAAAAAAAAACACTTTTGGTGGCGACATTTGATGGTGACACTGAAAATATAGCTTTCAGCGGCGACAAAAAAAGTTGTCACTGAAAGTTATACTTTCAATAGCGACTTTTTTAGTTGCCACTGAAAGTTATACTTTCAGCGGCGACATTTTTTAGTCGCCGCTGAAAGTGGAACTAGTGGCGACAAAACAATGTCGCAGCTGAAAGTATAACCTTCAGCAGCGACTTTTATTTGTCGCCGCCAAAGGTTATACTTTCAGCGGTGACATGGTTTTGTCGCCACCAAAAGTCCAATATTAAATTTTAACTGTTTTTTTTAATTGTAATATTTATACAACAAATAAGTTAATTGATTTAATCTTTAATGAATAAATAAATTAATTACTCATAATATTATTGTGAGATGAAGAAATTTTTAGAGATAGTATGTGTTGTGTGTGAGAGAGTGAGAGGAGAGTGGTATGGTGTGTATGGGAAAGAGATTATAATTATGTTTGTACTAGTATAAATGTGAGATGGAGAAAAGATATAATATTGTGTAAGGGTGGGAGTGCAAGCAATGGAGTGGGGATAGTTTGTAAGATAGGAAGAGAGGGAGAGTGGGAGATAGAGTGTGTGAGAGGGAGTACAAATTAAAATACAATTATACGTTTAAGATAATATAATTATAATATAATTAAATTTATGTAAGTTTACTTATGTTTTTAGTAGTCTACTTAATGATTTCATAATATATTAAATTGAATTTTTGTGTTAGAGAGAGTGAAGAATAACATAATTTTTTCTGAAAACTTTGAAAAATAATATAAATGGAGGCAATAGTAATTAATTAAGGTATGTGAGAATGATAAGTTTATTTATATGTTTACAATTAATTAAAATTTACATTACCATTAATTTTTTATATTTATTTTATTTGTTGGCAAGACCTGTCAATTAGAACCTCTAAGCAAGTTGGTATGGTAACTCAAGTCTTAACTAGTGGATCTGAGTTCGACTCTTCTCAACACGGGATGAGTGATTGCAAAACAAACATCCTAGATTACTTATACACTTCTCAAAAGTTATATTATATATATTTAAAATTTTGCAAAGCCTAAATCCCTAAAGGCAATTCTAACCAAAATTTTGGTGACTTTCGGTGGCGGCATTAAATGTCGCCACGGAAAGCCATACTTTCGGCAGTGACCTTTACATGTCGCCGCTGAAAGTATGGCTTTCAGTGGCGACTCTAATATGTCGCCGCTGAAAGTCATACTTTCAGCGGCGACATTTAAAGTCACTATGGATAGTCTTTTTATTAATTTTGTAATATTAATATGATAAAAAATTTGAGGAATGAATTTGGGCGTGAGGGAGGGAAATTTTTGTGGACTTTCAGCGGTGCATTGAAATGTCGCCACTAAAAGTATGACTTTCGGCGGCGACTTTAATTGTCGCCGCGGAAAGTCATACTTTCAGCGGCGACATTTAAAGTCGTTATGGATAGTCTTTTTATTAATTTATAATATTAATATGCTGAAAAAATTTTGTTGACTTTCAACGGCAACATTTCAATGTCGCCGCCAAAAGTATTTTTCAGTGGCGACTTTATGTCGCCACCGAAAGTTTTATTTTATATATAAGTGTATAGCTTTCACGGCAGCATTGAATAGTCGCCGCTGAAAGTGTGACTTTCAGTGGCGACAACACACTTTCAGCGACGACAAAAATTGTCGTCGTGAAAAGTCACACTTTTAGCGGCGACTTTTGTTATGTCGTCGCCGAAAGTGAGACTTTCAGTGGCGACAAAAATTGTCGCCGCTGAAAGGTAATTTAGGGATCCAAAAAATTCGTCTTTCTTCTCTACTCAAAACTGGGTGATATAAACCTATGAAATTTGGGCGCCATTTGGGAAAATACTTTGGGCGCGAGACATAAACCTTGGCAGAATTTTTTGGATCCCTAAAGCTCTCTCACTCTCATCGGTCTCCTCCATCTTCCCTATTCGGTCGTCCCTCTCTTCACATCGTCCTTCGGCACTACGTGCTCTGTTTCCGACAGATGGAAAAACACCTATTCTTGCTCTTGTTGAGTTGCTTGTTTCTTCTCCATCCGTCCGGTTCTGCAGCTGCGATCGATCTCCTCTTCCACCATTTCGGTATTTATGCATTGAACTTCTTCTTTCACCTTTTTCCTCGCTTGATTTTATCAATTTTTAATGGTTTTTTTTTAAAAAAAACAAATAAACGCAGATGGCTATGCAATATTATCTGTTTGGACGTCACAGGATTTTCTGAGAGTGAAGTGTTCTACACCACTCAGCTTTCATTTACGTTTGTCAACATCCGTCCTGCTGGTCCGGGTATGGTGTTGCCTTGATTCTCAGTTCCCTCATCTCTGTTCATCATGTTTAATTTTACTTTGATTATTAAAAGACGCATCATCTAGGTCATTATGTTTTTCTTATATTTGGTTGATTTAATTTTCAACGAAATGACTTGTCTTAGTGTTTTCTTTTCCTTTTGCAGGTCATATCCTTTCTTTTTATGGGTTGTTGTTGATACAGAGCATGGTAGCCTTCAATTGTGGCTTCGTTTTGTTTGCATATTAGAAACGAGACTAGCATAGTTGTATTGTCATGTAGCATCCTCTATTACTTTATAACATTAACAACTCAGATTCTGGAACAATCGGTTCTTGGTTTAACTGGTCCTTGATTGTTAGGAAGTAGGAACATAATGGTTAGTCTGCATATGGAAGCTTCTTTATATTTAGAGTGGTCTAATTTGAGACATGATTTTTATCAAGGAAATGTGATTAATTTCACTAGAATATTTGTCCCACTAGTAATTAAAGGAGAAAAGAAAGGGGGGGGGGGAAGAGGAAAAGTAAAAAGAGGAAAAGAAAGCACAATAGCACATAGCAGTTTAGTTCTAATATATATACTGACCTTTGTGATTGTATCTGCCAAGGCAGGGCAAAAACAATAGCTCCTTTATTTCATGCATTTGTTTCTTTCATAAATATGGATTGCACTAGACATTACATAGATATCCATACAAGTATTTTATCGTGTCTTATATAAGTGTCTAATCTGGGTCTAGAATAGACACAATTTTCTTATTTTATTTTAAAATCAATCCATACCCTGAGTTAGGGAATAAAAATTACTTTGAGAATGTCATTGTCAATCAAAGGAAAATAATGAAAGAAAGCATTTGATGATCTCTTTCTAATGTCCATTAGAGTGTTAGTTATATTTCCACTACCATATTGTGATTTGAGTTACTTTTGTGCATCTCACTTAGCAATAATTTTCATGCTTTGCTCATCAACTGCTTTGGGACATTGTTTTGTCTGCATTTCTTATCCCTGATGATAAGAAATGCAGACAAAGCAATGTATTTGTTGAGGTTGTGTTGTGGGGAAGAGGGATTTTAAATTGTAATTCCATCTGATGATGTCAAATCACATTTGCTGAGGTTACCATTGAGCCATTATATCCCACTAATCATGCTTAAAAGTATTAAGAAGGGATAAAATGAGAAAGCATTTAATGGAATAAATTTTGTGATTATTTGAGAATAGATTCAATTGTCAATAATTATAGGCGCTATATTAATTTGTATAGAAATATAGATCCATTAGAAAATCATTTTCTAAGATGTTTCAACAATTTATAAAGGTATTATAACATTTATTCATTGTGTCTATTCCTTCATGATTCCAATCTTCGTATTCAATAATGAAATGAACATCTCATCAATTTCTTTCTCTTTTATTGCAAGTTCAACTCAAAAGCCTGAAGATATGTATAGGATTATTGAGCACTTTGCCCTTGGAAGGAGGAGGCTTGAACTCTTTGGTGAAGACCACAATATTCGAGCTGGTTGGGTCACTGTTGGTAAAGGACTGTCATCTTCAAATTTCAATACAGAGGTGAGAAATTTGAAATAATTGACCTATCAGATATGCTTGTGTGCTTAGAGTAGTTGGAACTTCTGTCTCTTCCTCATTCTATTTTTTCCCAATATATTTAGATTTTTAATTTCTTAAGCAGTCATGTTTGTGCCTTATAATTTGTTTTGATATTTGGTTGATAGATGCACTTAAATTTGCTTGATGTTCCATTAAGATATGTTGTCTTGATGGATCCTTGTTCGCTGAGATTTGGGCCATGGCCTACAAGGGTGGGCGGTGGAGAGCCACTTGGTGTGGTTTCTCTTGTTCCATCTGGAGTTAAGTAGTTGAAAATAGATGTAATGGAAACTTCATGCAAATTACATCTGGCCTGAGGGCAACTAGATGGTTAAACAGATGTCTTTTGTTAATGATTTGTAACCATTGGTTTTGGGAAAGAGGGATATGGGAACTCCAGTCTTTACATAAATTTGGCTAATTGTATGCTTTTCCTAAGACTTCACAAGAAATACCTTAGGTGGAATGATATAAGATTCAGTCTTTATTCTCTTTTCCCTTTAATAGTAATTGTTCTTCACTGCAATGCTGTAAGCATTAATTGCATACTTGTTTTTATTCTTTTTATTTTTATTGTTTTCTTTGATTAATTTACCACACCCTTTGGGTTTTTGGATAAATTCAGGCATATACCAAGAATTTTTGGATGTTCAGCCAAGTGTTGAGTTAAACAGCCCATGGTTAAGTTTTCTTTTGGCAATGGCTTATTTCTAGTTGTCAGTGTGTTGATATTTTTATTGATTTTTCAACAATGGCAATATTTCTGACATCATCCTTTTTGCCATGAGAAGTTACTGGAAGTGAGGACTCAAATGTCTTTCTATGATTTAACACGACCGAAGCATACATGCGTAAACAAGCTAGGTTCATCTCTCTATCATTTAAGGTATTGGTGGTATACTTGTTCACAAATTGACAAGAATTCTTGTTGTGCAGGGTCATCGCTTTCCTGTCATAGGTGTTGCCTGGAACTATGGACAAAACTTGCTGGCTTCATTTGATTTTTATGGCACAATAATCGTATGGAAGAAAGCAAGGACAAATCTAGAAAATAATATATAGCAGCAGTACTTTAAAATAGTGTAATACTGCCTACAAACTAAATCTTATTAAGGACCGGAGGTAGTATTTGCAAAAATAGTTTCGTTAACTTCCCTTTTTTTCCGTTTCGTTTTCACCATTTGAGAAGGGCCAAAGAAAATCATCAAGAGGACTACTTACCTTTCTTTTTGGATGATGATTCTTGTTTTGGGGGAAGCCCATCTTTTTCAAGGATTAATTGTAGTTGTCACTTGCAAACACTTGAGAACTTGCTGGAAGTGTACTTGTTGGAATTTTTTATAGGCTGTTCATGTTTGAATTGAATGGTATGCATCTTGCTAAATTACATTGAGTTAGTTGCTAGAAATTAGGTGCTATATAATTGCAAACTCATCAAAAATTTTGCAATTTTTTTTTTAAAAACCACTTATACATGTTTCAGTGGCGACAAATGTCGCCGCTGATACCTCATTGGAATTTTTGCCATTTAATTTTTTTGAAAAAAAATCGGGACTTTCAGTGGCGACACAAAAATTCACCGCTAATACCTCTTTTTAGCGGCGACAAGATGTTGCCGCTGATACCTATTTTTAGTGGCAACATGTTGTCGCCGCTGATTGTCCACTTTTAGTGGCGACATTTTGTCGCCGCTGATTGTCCACTTTCAGTGGCGACATAGAAATGTCGTTGCCAAAAGTATTGGCGACAGTCGTATCAACAACGACAAATTGTTGCCACTGAAAACCTTTCAGTGGCGACATTTAGACTTTTAGCGGCACTTTTGTCGCCGCCAAAAGTCTTTTTTTTTTTGTAGTGCCTACAGCATCAGGTGTCAAGGGTCCAGCAGGTTGCCCTACCATTTAAGTGTAAATGTGTATGAAAATAAACATTTCTTAATTTGTACTTTGATGAATTCAGATCAAGCAACAAAATGTGATCGCAATGGTGGTTTGCTTTCCATTATGCATCCTGTTCTTCTTCGATCTTCTTATTTATAGCTTTCTTAGCTTTTCTACTTACGAAAATAATAGAGATTGAGTATGATGGTAAGGTATTATGTAATGTTGGATAAATTATACATATCCTTCATGAACTTCAGACCATGTACAGATAATCTCCTTAACCTTGAAAACTTTACAATGAAACCTCTCATACTTTTAATTATGCACCCATTACTTTCTAGTTTTTGAGAAAAAGGAAAATGCATTCCACATAAAATGACAATTAGCTAGTACAAAAAGACTCTAAATCTCACATGTCAGCATGGACAGTGAAGCACGAGTCAAGAAATTTCTTAAAATGTACATTCAAATTATGCCGTGAATAAATCCGATTGAAAATAAAGTGAGAAAGAAGAAAAACTTATATCTTGATTATAGATGCAGCTGGATGATGTGATGATTGCTCTTTTTGGTGGGAGAAAGAGTTTCTTCAGGCACATGACTTGCTGTCTGAATAGAAAGTGTTGGGATCCGTACACACAGTGGAATTAAAATAAAATTACGAATCCCGAAGAGGATCGCTCAACCGCGTTTAAATCAAGGTTCATTATAAGAAACCGTACCTTTCAAAAGCTCGTGTGCATCTTGTTTTATTTGAACTGGTGGGCTACTTTCTCGATTAGCAGAAGTCGACTCTTCGAATCGCCTTCCTCTACCGGTATCTACACCGAACAACTTTTCAACACGAATGTTAGCGTGCTAGCGCTTTCTTACTTTTTGCATCTTACGTCTTTTCTTTTCTCTAGGTTTTTTTTTTCGGCTATTCTCTTCTTTTTAATACGACTAAATCAATGTCCTTTTATAAAGTTTCTAAAATCTAATTAAGCCGTATTAAAATATTCAAGATTAATCTTCATTAATCTTGAATTCAAATTTTAGATTTAAATAACATTAATTATATCTATCTAATAGATCTAATCTAATCTATTTATTTAATCTAAAACTAAAAGCCTACAGATTTAATTTATCTTTATAAATTAAATCTAAGAAAAGATATATATCTATTTAATTAAAACTGAGATACTATATCTCAATTTAAATTAAATTAGATATATGATACATTTAATTTGAAATTAAATCAGAGATATAATATCTCTATTTAATTAGATATATAATTGATTTATCTTAATAAATCGAACATGAGATACGATATCTCAATTAGTTTTAGTTATATAATAATTAACACCTAGGGCATAATTTCCAACAGAAAGAAGACCGGATAATCCTTGATAAGGCAGCTCTAAAGCATGCAAGTGCAAAGAAAGGGGGGAAAAAGCTCTTGGGTTTTCTTCCATTTGATGGCAATCTGATTGTCCTTGAAAACCAATGCCTATCTTAAAAAATTTATGTCCCTTTTCTTTGAATTTGTCCATAAAGAAAATCCATCCTATAGATGGAAGAGCACTTTGTTGACAGGTTGCTTTACAATTTATAGTCTATGTTGTTACGCCAGGTCCTGAGGAGCCTTTATTTATCAGAGTTATAACACACAGGCATCGAACTGATTTGGACGACTTAATTGTAGAATAAAACTTTCTTAAATAACTTAGTTTAAAAACGTGAGGATAAATTTTTTGCTATTCAAATCTATCCTATAGTCAGATATTAATACAGTAATCCAAAAATAACAAACAAATGATAAATGATATACTAAAGTTCAACTACATATTTTTCCAGAAAGTTTCTTTATTCACAACTGCGTCTTCCTCCTTGATCCCGATCCACTACCTGTCTCTTTCACACAATATGAAGTTCAAATAAATGAACCTTAGGGGTAACAGTTAATCTTATATGCAAGTATGAAATATAAAATGATGATATAACATATGTTAAGCATAGAATAATTCTCAATAAATAAGTCACATCGTAACCGCAGTTATTGGCCAAGGACCATAGCCCTTCAGGACATGCAGCATTGTTTTAGGACACGCAACCCTATTTTTAGGATATGTAGCCTTATGGGACACGCAGCCCCAATCCATAGCTAGGATACACATATGCAAATATTCTAGCAAACATGGTTAGTCATACATGAATATGTAAGCATACAAGCTAATAAGATAACAGTTACCCACCTCAAATTTGAATCCTTAACTTTGTCCGAATGTGTTCAAATCGGAAAGGGTGTCAAGTCTGCCTAAAAACATTTATCATTAGTCATTAGTCACTTACTCGAATCGCAAAGAAGCTAACTACGCAAATTAGTTTTTAAAGGATTAAAAATGGCTATTAATCCCTTAAAATTCCCCTAATAATAATAATAATAATAATAATAATAATAATAATATTATTATTATTATTATTATTATTATTATTATTAATTCCTCGTCTATTTATTACTCCCTCCAATTCTAATTGTTAGTTCTCTATGGGTTTTGATAATAACAAACAATTGTAAAATCAAGAATGAAGGTTTGTCTCAAGAAAGTGAAAACTTGCTATTTGAGGCAAAACTCGAGTTTCAGGATCAAAACTTGAGTTTTGGCCTTACAGAGAAAAGCTCAGTTTGAATAGATAAAGGCAAAATCGTGGTTTCCATTTGGAAACTCGAGTATTGAACCTTAAAAAGAGCATTGCAAGTTTTCCAAAAGGACAAACTCGAGTATCAGTTTGAAAACTCGAGTTTAGGCTAAAGAGACCCTTCAACATTCCAGTTTCCAGATTTTATAAGTTTTCTAATATTTTGGAAAACTCGAGTTTCAATTTGGAAACTCGAGTATTGGGAGTCAAAAATGTTTTCATGTATTAACTAAAGTTTATTGAATGAAAACTCCAGTTTCCTCCTTGGCTCCAAAGTTCAAACGTTTTCATATTTCAAATGAAAACTCGAGTATAGCACTAAAAACTTAAGTATCGAACCAAACACAGATGATCAAATTTTTTCAATGAACTTATAAACTCTGGTTTGGAAAACTCAAGTTTCAGAAACTCCAGTTTTGAACTAGGTAATGTTCTCTCTCAATTTCAAGTTAAAAATGCAAACTTGAGTATGAGTTTGGAAACTCGAGTTTCAAGTCACACAGAGAGCATCGATGATTTCCAATGTTTTCAATACTCTGGTTTTAAATGAAAACTCCGATTTTGATGTTTTGGACACATTTTCATTAAAAGTCCAAAACTCGAGTTTGGATTGTAAACTCGAGTATTGGTCTAAGTTAAACCGAAGTTCCAAAGCTCAGAGCGCTACTTTCTTCTTTGGAAGGAGAAAACTCGAGTATCAATATAGAAACTCGAGTAAAGACTTAAGTGCATAATGACAAACTCGAGTATTGCTACACAAACTCGAGTATGTGTCGCAGTAGCTGATAATTCAAATTTGCAAAATCTGTATAAAGTTTGTTGATTGATCTGAATGCTTTCTAATATTATTAATCAACTTCATTAGATATGTTTGACATGTTTATTAGTGGATTTCAACTTTTTTTAAAGATGATTCAAACAGATTAAAAGGGTTGTTTTAGCTAAAGCAAGAAGTCATGTCAGAGCATTAAATGCAAAGCTATCTAATCTGCTATATTTTGATCTACCAAGCTCTGCACGATGCAAAAAGGATAAAGGGACCCTTACCTAATCAAGGCACTGACATTCCAATAGATAGAAACAGAAGGAAGTCAACTTTTATCTACAACACAAAGAATAAGCAAAAGAGTAGAGAGAGAAGAGATCAAAGTGCTTCCAACAGATAGACAACTTCACCAACGGTCATATTGATGCTTGCAACAGTTATTAAACACTCTCTGAGTATAAATACAGTAGCATTCAATTCTTCTCAACAACTATTAAGCTAGAAAACGGAATGACATTCTATTTGTTCATTTACTCTTAAACTTTTCTGTACAGAGTATCTTTCGATACTATTAAGCTTCAGTGTTCATCATTATATGCTCTTCAAGAGAGTTTGTCGTTTGTATTTCATTTATTGTAAACAATCTCAAGTCAAGGGACTTGGAGATTTGGGGTCCATTGATTACAACTTGTAAGGAGGAGCAAGTTCTAGTGAGAGAATTGCTTCAGAGTTACAGAGGGTGTAATCAAGTGACATAATGAAATACTCAGGGTGCCTGAGGACTAGACATAGGCCATAGAGTTGGGCCGAATCAATATAAACCTTTGTGTCTTTCTCTCCTTCCCTGCACTCTGTTCTACCTTGTCTTAACGCCTTAAAACAGAACTTGCTGGAAAATTTTAAAATCCCCAATTCACCCCCCCTCTTGGTGATTTAGCTCCGCTTTCAAATTGGGGATTTTAAAATTTTTCCAGAAAGTTCTGTTTTAAGGTGTTAAGACAAGGTAGAACAGAGTGCAAGAAAGGAGAGAAAGACATAAAGGTTTATACTAGTTCGACCAGCTCTATGGCATACGTCCAGTCTTTAGGCACCCTGAGTATTTCACTATGTCACTTGATTACACCCTCTGTAACTCTGAAGCAATTCTCTCACTAGAACTTGCCCCCCCTTACAAGTTGTAATCAATGGACCCCAAATCTCCAAGACCCCCCCTAATTTGAGATTGTTTACAATAAATGAAATACAAACGACAAACTCTCTTGAAGAGCAGATAATGATGAACAGTGAAGCTCAATAGTATCAAAAGATACTCTATACAAAAAGTTTAAGAGTAAATGAACAAATTGAATGTTATTCCATTTTCTGACTTAATAGTTGTTGATAAGAATTGAATGCTGCCGTATTTATACTCAGAGAGTGTTTAATAACCGTTGCAAGCATCAATATGACCATTGGTGAAGTTGTCCATCTGTTAGCAGAGACCAAAGTGCTTCCAACAGATGGGCAACTTCACCAACGGTCATATTGATGCTTGCAACGATTATTAAACACTCTCTGAGTATAAATACAGCAGCATTCAATTCTTCTCAACAACTATTGAGCCAGAAAACAAAATAGCATTCTATTTGTTCATTTACTCTTAAACTTTTCTGTACAGAGTATCTTTTGATACTATTAAGCTTCAGTGTTCATCATTATCTGCTCTTCAAGAGAGTTTGTCGTTTGTATTTCATTTATTGTAAACAATCTCAAGTCAGGGGACTTGGAGATTTAAGGTCCATTGATTACAACTTGTAAGGAGGAGCACGTTCTAGTGAGAGAATTGCTTCAGAGTTACAGAGGGTGTAATCAAGTGACATAGTGAAATACTCAGGGTGCCTGAGGACTGAACGTATGCCATAGAGCTGGCCGAACTAGTATAAACCTTTGTGTCTTTCTCTCTTTACTTGCACTCTGTTCTACCCTGTGTTAACGCCTTAAAACAGAACTTTCCGAAAAAATTTTAAAATCCCCAATTTGAAAGCGGGGCTAAATCACCAAGAGGGAGATGAATTGGGGATTTTAAAATTTTCCGGCAAGTTCTGTTTCCAGGCATCAAGACAAAGTAAAACAGAGTGAAAGGAAGAAGGATAAGACACGAAAGTTTATACTGGTTAGATCCAACAATCTAACCCACGTCCAGGCCTCAGGCACCCTAAGTATTTCACTATGTCACTTGATTACACCCTCTGTAACTCTGAAGCAATTCTCTCACTATAACTTGCTCCCCTTTACAAGTTGTAATCAATGACCCTCAAATATTCAAGTCCCCTAACTTAAGATTGTTTACAATAAATGATACACAAATGATAAAATCTCTTAAAGAGTGGATAAGATTACACACTGAAGCTCTATAGTATCAAAAGATACTCTGTACAGAAAAGCTTAAGAGTAGATGAACAAATTTAATGCTTTTTCGATTTCTAGCTCAATGGTTGTTGAGAGGAATTGAATGCTGTTGTGTTTATACTTAGAGAGTGTTTAATAATGTTGCAAGCATCCATATGATCGTTGGTGAGGATTCTCATTTGTTGGAAGTACTTTAGTCTCTTCTCTCTCTACTCTTTTGCTTATTCTTTGTGTTGTAGGATAAAGATTGACTTCTATACGTTTCTATCCATTGGAATGTCAAACCCTTGATTAGGTGAAAGTCTCTTTATTCTTTTTGCACCGTGTAGAGCTTGGTAGATCTAAATATAGCAAGTTAGGTGGCCTTGCATTTAATACTCTGACAACTCTTTTGCTTTTAGTGAAGACAACACTTTTGATCTACTTAAATCATCTGTAAATTAGCTGAAATACACTAGTAAACACATTAAACATATTTGGTAATGTTGATAATTAATATTTGAAAGCATTCGGATCAATCAACAAACATAATGCAAATTTCGCAGATTTGAATTTTCAACTATCGCGACGTATACTCAAGTTTGTGCATCAATACTTGAGTATGTCACTATGCACTTAAGTTTAGACTCGATTTTCTATATTGATACTCGAGTTTCCTCCTTCCAGAGAAGAAAGTCGCGATTTGAGCTTTGGAACTTCAGTCTAACTTAGACCAATACTCGAGTATACATTTCATACTCGAGTTTTTGACTCTTAACAAAAGTATGTCCAAAACATCAAAACCGTGGTTTTTATTACTGGAGTATTGAAAACATCGAAAATCATTGATGCTCTCTATATGACTCAATACTCGAGTTTCCAAACTTATACTCGAGTTTGTATTTGAAAATTTGAAACTCTAAGAGAACATCAGCTAGTTCAAAATCGAAGTTTCCAAAACTGGAGTTTTCCAAACTAGAGTTTATAAGTGTAATAAATTTTTTATCAACTTTGCTTGCCCTCGAGTTTCCTAATGTCATACTCAAGTTTTCATTTGAAAAATAAAAATATTTGAATTTTGGAGCCAAGTAGGAAAACTGGACTTTTCACATTCCAAAACTAGAGTTTTTGAAACTAGAGTTTTCATGTCTTTTAGAAGATACTGAAGTGTCTCTTTGACCTGTACTCGAGTATTGAAACTAATATTCGAGTATGTCCAAACATAAAACTTTTGATGCTCTCTGTATGGGCCCATACTCGAATTTCCAAGAGGAAACTGCGGTATTGTCTTTGGTTATTGACATTGAGCTTTTCTTTGTAAGATCAATACTCAAGTATTGTCACTGATACTCGAGTTTTTCCTCAACCAGCAAGTTTTTACTTTCTAGAGATAAATCTTCAATCTTAGTTTTACAATTGATTGTTATCATTAAAACCCATAGAGAACTAACACAATTCACCCCCCTCTTGGTAATTTAGCTCCGCTTTCACTAATTATAAGACATATTTAACCGATTTTGTGGAGATTAAGGAGGGGAGTTAAATTAGTTAATTTTACTCATTTTCCTAAAATACCCTTATATAAATTTTCAATGATATTAACATGTCTCTCCAATCTAAAATCTTCCTTTTCATGTTTTCTAATTGAAATGATGGTATTGCTATATATACATATGTGTGTGTGTGTGTGCGCGCGCGCACATATCTACACCCCCCCCCACACAAAAAAAACACACACACACCCCCCGCGGATACATACACAAATACAAACCCCCACATCCCCCAAAAAAAAAACACACACACAATGTATACACATCCACACACATACACACACAAATATATATGTGTGTGTGTACATATAACTGTGTGAGTATGTACACACACATATAGATACACACGTATATACAGAAATACACACACACACACATATTGGTAAATTAACGTCAACTCATCGATAAACAAATTAAAATCCAACAATTTAAGAGTTTTATTGATTGAAAAGTTCTATGCAGCTAAATGTATATACTTACCAAAAACCAAACACACTTGAGAGAATAAAATAGGGTATTTTAGGAAAAAATTGACAAAAATTTAAATTTTGTCCTATAATTAGGACCCAAACCAACTTCTAAATGTTGTCCTATAATTAAAACGGGAGGGAGTATTATTATTATAACTCATTCTCAATAATAACAACAATATTTGTTATTATTATAATTATCCTAAATTTTCTAATAATATTCCAATTTAATAAATAATAATATTATCTATTATTATTTATTTATCTCTTTTATTACTTAATCCTTTTCCTAATCATAATAATAATAATATCATCATCATCATAGAACTAATTTAAACTCCCTGAAAACTATTCCAATATTATATATAATATTAACACCTTAAATCGGGGGTTTGATAAATACTAACACCACATGAAATAATCTTTAATTAGCAATTTGAATTAATGAGTACTAATACCAATATGCTTTAATGCATCATATATGTACTTATGTGACAATTAAATGTTTCCCATAATATTCCAAAATATGATGCTAATTATGGTTTTCCAAATTATTTAATAAATATACACTTAGCAAAACTTAGATTCATGATTATCATTATTTCCATGTGAAAATGCTTTGTTTATATACAATTTTCAACAAAACATGGCTTTATTATAATAGTTTAACACCTACTGTAACTGTAAGTAGAGCTGGTAATCAGGGCCGGTCCGTGAAGGCCAGGGCCTAATAGGGCCAGCCTTCTAGGACTCGGAGTAAGAAAAATACCTCTTTTCAAAGTCCGGCCCAAGACCACCAGGGCGAGGGTCAGCTTGCAGAGCCTTTAAATTACTATTCCAAATTTTAACTATTTTTCCTCCACTTTTTTTTTTTAAAAAATATAATTAGTAAATTACGACACGAATCATCCAATAAATAAGCACAATCACTAATTCATAATCAAAAGCAAACAATGTTCATAAATAACTCACATAAAACATAAAAAGCATATCATTAAGCGACATTAATATGATGACTACTATTGTCATCATCTTCGTCACTATTATCGATTTTAACAACATTTAATTGTTTTTCACTTTGAGTAGTAGCCTTTAGCTCATGAATAAAAATATCATGAAATTCTTCTCCCGCATCATGAACACATCCATAATCTTTATTTGCAACAAATAATAAATTAAATCATAAAATTAGAGTATAATTATTATATATTTGTAGTTAAATGGATAAATAACTCTATAACAAATACAAAAAATATATAAATTAATAAATTTAAAAAGGAAAAAAAAAACTACAGTGAAAAGGGCCTGCAGGGCTGGCTAAGACCCTCCAGGGCCAGCCTGTTTAAGCCTAAGGCCTGTCAGGGTTAGTCCTCCAGGGTTAATTTCAAATATCTCGTCCATTTTTCAAGCCCGACCCTTAAAGAGTCAGGGCTTAAACGGGTCGGCCCAATAGACCTGACCTGTTTTACCGGCTCTAACTATAAGTATATACTTGCATCGATTGTATATATATATTTTTTTTTCAAATCAACACCCCTCCCTCTTTTTCCTTGATTGGTCTTATATACATGTAGATATGCAGCAACTTTACTGTGCTTATATATGTGTATAAAATACTTCACCCACATCCAGCCAACACGCACATGGTCATATATATACACCCATTGAGTTTTCTTGTTAGCATGCTTATTATATATATATGTATGTATGTATGTATTTCAACTGCCCCTCCCCCACCAATACGTACGCATGCGTTTTTCATATATATATATATACATATCCTCATACAGAAAACGTACAGGGCAGCAACGATGGATATATATATGAATACACACAAGCTTTCCTTTTTTTTCTTTATATATATACAGCAAACACAAAACTCTAGTAGCTAATATACACACACAGTGACTCACACACACAGCTACATTATGTTTTCAGCGAGAATTTAAAAACGATGACATCTAAAACAGCTTCAGCAACATAAGGTGTGTGTGTGTGTGTGTGTGTGTGTGTGTGTGTTAGTTAAGCAGATGCAAGGTTCAGCCAAGAAAAACGCTAATGCATACACACCCGCCGCCAACGTACAGCCCCTGTTTTCTATTTAAATTCTCAGCAAGGTTCATATTAATCACTTAGGCTTTATATTTTATGGATCAGTGACAGAAACAAACGGGAGAGAAGGTATCATAGTTACCTTCGAAGCTCCAGTCGAAAAGACGAAGTATGGCTCGAGATTATGGCCTCTGATCCCACGGCAAGAAAAACATAGCAAGGGAGCTTTCAGTTTGTATCACTCTTTCTTCCTGTATCTCACTCTCTCTCGGTTGAAGCACGCACAGGATGAGAACAAAGAGTACTGGTTATATAATGAACCAGAGGTTTGGTCCGAAAGGGAATGCCCAGGGGTATCTCATGTTGAGTTCAAAAAGCATGGGAGGGTTGCTGTTGCTGTCGTGAGAGCATGGTGCTTCTGATTTTCTGTTGTTGCGTGTACTGCTTATCGCCGAAAGTGAGATACAATGTCAGGGAGTTATGGCGCTAATGTATTTCATGCTGCTGTGTTACATGTTACAGCTTTTTCCATTCTTTTTGTTTTTTTTAATATCTAATGCATCTCCAAATCTGATGCTTGTTTGGCCAAGAGAATAAATGAGTTGGCTTGGGCTTAATATGGGCTAAAGGCAATGGTGTTAACTGATATGAGGTATCTCATATGTTGTTTACTTTTTTTTTTTTAAATAAGGTGTAAAAATACATATAAGTTTTTTTTCCATGAGCAAAAATACACATGTTTTTTTGAGGAGCAAAAATACACATGGTTACCTTTTTGGAGCAAAAGCCACATCTCACCGTTGAGTCACTGTTCACCACCGTTGAGTCACTGTTCACCACCGTTATGTTACTGTTCACTTCATCTCTTTCTCTCTCATCACAGTGGTAAACAGTGACTTAACAGTGAGATGTAATTTTTACTCTAAAATAGTAACTATGTGTGTATTTTTACTCCTAAAAGAAGCATATGTGTATTTTTGCTCCTGAAGAAAAAGCTCGAATGTATTTTTGCACCTTAACCCTTTTTTTCCCTCTTTGTTTCATTTAATTGTAATTAATGAGTAATCATGGAAAAATATATCCTTAGTTTCCTATAAGGATTTTATTCTAAAATTTATCTCTTGCAATTTTTCCCTTGGTTTTATTTACAAGGATATAAATTCCTAATTTTTCAATAATTAACTTCATAATTTTTTTACCAAATTTTCATCATAAATTTCCATACAATATTTTTAATTCCAAATCTCAAAATCTGGGATGTTACATATGTTATGGGAGTATCAATATCAAAAGAAAAAGCAAAAGAAGAACATGCAGCTACATGATCAATTTTCTTGATTAAAGATAACTGGCACACTGGACCTATTTGATGAATTAATATATTTCTCTTCATCCAGATTGTAAATATCACTTTGGCACTGCTAGCAAGCATCAAAGAATGATTATATTGATTTAATTTAATTGGAACAAAAGTCTCTTTTAACCAATCTTTAAAAGCATCAAAGGAAGCAAAATGAAACTAAATGCTTAAAGCTCGAAACTTAACTACTTTTGCCACATGACAAGTAAGGAATAAGTGACTAAAGACTTAGGACATTACAACTAAAAGCACAATTACCATAGATACTGATGTGATAATGCCTTAGAATATCAATCGATGGCAATGCATGATTCCATAGTTTCCATATTAGTAATAAGCGTCCTTACTTTGAAGAGAGATTGACCAAAGGAATTTCCAAAATGGATCTTCATTTTGAGTAATTGTTGAGGAACTAATCAATCTGAAACCCTCTTTAACCAAGTATGATGAAATCTTAGACTAGATGAGTGAATCTTGCTGATTGCAAAAGGAAATAGGCAATGGCAAGAATCTGTTGAGCAACATGAGGAACATATAGATTGTAAACTAATATGAAGAATTCCATCTAATTTGAAACCAACTAAACGGAAGACACATTAATAGATTAGAGACCCTCTGAGTGGATTTGGTCTTTTTTATGAGATCTAGACTGCATTAGCCACCACAAAGTGTGGTTAAGAACAATCGATGAGCCTGAAAAATCCTTCCACTTTAGCTTGATAATGTTAGAACAACTGTAGTCCCTCCAGGTACACGAAGAATTACAAGGCTTTTTCACTATGATGTTCCCATTAAGGTCAAAATTTTAGCTCTTAAAGTGGTGAACAATAGAGACTGAGGAAACATAAATTATCCTCCACACTTGCTTAGTCAAATAGAGCCTGATTTACTTGAGATGTTCTTCATAATCCCAAACCTCCTTCACTAACAGGCATGAAAAGAGTTTCCTTATTGAAAAGATGAATTTTTTTCGTATCACCACTTGTACCCTAGAAAAAATTTATACATCTTAAATCAATTCTATCACAAATATGGACTTAATAAAAGAGAAAATATGCAAATTTGCCCCAGATAAGACAGTTTTGAGTAAGGTCAATCTATAAGCTTGGGGTAACAACCCAGCTTTCCATGCAACAATTCTTCTCTCTATTGCATCAATTACTTGCGTATAGACTAGGGCCTTGCTCCTCCCTAGATCAACCCATTTTTCTGAATATTTGCCCAATCCATTAGTAAAACATACTCCGATCCAAAGAAATTTGAATAGTGAATCTTCTAAGAGTGGGGACATTCAAACTTAAAATGATAGATGATTTTGAGTGATTGATTTTCTGTCCTCATCAAGCACTATAGATGTCCAAAGCTGCTTTAAATGAGTTTGAAGAGCTACCAAAGCACTCAAAAAGTATACAGAATCATCTGCACACAGAAGGTGAGTACCTAGTAAGAGGCTGAGCATTAGAACAAATTTTAATCTCCTTTAAGCTACCAGCATCTTCAAATGAAGAAAGGAGATAAGACAAGAAATTAGCCAAGAGAATGCATATATAAGGAGATAAATGATCTCCTCGGCGGATTCCTTGGTTAGGAATAATTAGGAGTCATTTGACCATTAAGGAAGACTTGATATTGCATAATAGTGATACATTGCATGATGAGAGCAATCCATTTATCAGGGAAGTTCATTAAGCATAAAACAATTCCCAAGATAAAGTATCAAAAGCCTTCACATAGTAACCCTTGAAAGCAACTGATTTCTTCCTTCATATTAAGGAACTATGGACTTGATTCATAAGATTAGAGACCATCATAACATTATCAGAGATAATTCTTCCCTTGAGGAAGGCACATTGATTTGGCGCTATATAAGTGTCAAGAATAGATTTCATTCTCAGGCACATCACTTTGGATATGATCTTGTAGCTGACATTACAAAGACTTATTGGCCTCCGATCTTTCAAAGTTTGAACTGAATCACCTCGTAGAATAAGAATGATATGGGTTTATCAATTGCTTTCAACAAAAACTCAGATTCCCAGAAAGAATGTTACATGTTTAGCAAGTTGTTTCCAATTAGATCCCAGTACGTTTGAAAGAATTAATCATGAAACCCATATGGACTAGGGGCACTATTTATTGGAAGAGAAAAGACTGCAGATCTGACCTCTTCGATTCGGAAAGGCTTCAGCAGATCTTGAAAATCAATTATAGAGATAACAAGTATATTGATTGAATTTAAACCTGGTAAAATTTGATCAACATGGGCAAATGACTCTGATCTGTATATTTCAGAGAAGTGATTGTAAGCTAAACCTGAAATCTCACTTCTTTGTTGGTCCATAAGTCATCGTCTCTACCGAGCTTTTTAATATAATTATGACTTCTTCTAGAAATAGTGGCATGGAAAAATTTGTTATTTCTTTCCCCTTCCGAGAGCCATTTGAATTTAGCTCTTTGTACCCAATAGCTTTCTGACATTCATATTGAAACTCAAGATTATTTTTAGCATTCAGGAATTCAATATCAAAAGAGAAAGGAAGTGAACCATTAAGCGAAACTGAGGATGAATTGAGGACAGACTTTGCTTCCACAATTTTCTGTCTCAAATTATCACTTTTGGTTGTACTCCAATGTGATAGAGAAGCCAAAACCCTTGATAACTTACAATGCACACTAAAAGCCGCTGATCCCTACAATACTAACATCCATTCCTCATTTACAATCTCATCACACTCCTTAAATTTACTCCAGAAGGCTTCAAACTTCTTGTGACAGATCCTCTTCATGGACATATCGATAGAAATAATAATCGGACTATGATCTGAAGAGACTATACCGAGAGTGTCAACTATAGATTGAGGGAAAGCTACCAGCCAATGGAAACTCCCAAAAGCTCTATTAATGCGCTCAAGCACAATATCTTCACCTTTCCTATTATTGGTCCACGTAAATTCATGGCCTTTAGGTGATAATGGAACAAGATTATAATCATCAATACATTTGTTTAAGGTTGCCATGCCACTATTTTTACCTTTACAATTCAGCTTATCAAAAGTAAAAATGATCTGATTAAAATCTCCCGTAATGATCCAAGGGAAACACATATCTTGAGCAGTATCCACAAGCCAATTCCATACCCAAAGTCTCATTGGTGGAACTAGAGGCCCATAAACAAAAGAGGCAAAGTAACAAGATGTAGAATTCTTTCCATTGATCCTGCAATGGATTACATAAGTAGAGACATAAAGGACTTGAACAATAAGAGATGACTTCCATGAAACCTAAGTTCCGCCACCCCTTCTAGTAGCATATGTATCTGTATAATCAATAAAGCTCATATTCAAAAGATTATTGTAAGCGGCACCTAAACTAATTTTAGCTTCATATAGGAACACAAAATCAGAGTGGTGCTGATTAATAAGCCGCCTACATCTTTGAACTGCTGTGGTTTTGCATAGTCCATGACAGTTCAACAAAAGATCTTCATGGCATAGTGGGAAGCTTTCCTTGGGCTGCTTCCCTAGCCTCTTTGACAGAATTGTATGTTAAAAAAAGTGATCTTGAATGGTTGAATACATCTGAATTTCATTCCATGGTAGCAGACATATTTTCTTAAATGAATGAAGGAGATGATCAAAATTCTCTTCCAATGAACTTCCTTTCTTCTTCCTTTCCTTCAATATTACTCTTAACTTCCTTACCTATAATGAATTTGTCGGTAACTTAGAAGGGTAGTTAGCTTGCTTAGAAGAATAACAAAGATAGAGGTACAATTTGGAGAGGTAGATGGCTAAGTCGAACAAAGATTGAATCCAATTGTGAACAATACAACAGAATACTATGCACATGTTGCATACTTGGTGAGCATGCATAGGAAAGAGATAGACTAAGTGTCTCGAATAAATCCCCAAGATATAAACGTTCAAATTTCAAGGAGAAAATCTATTGAACAGGGGAAATATAATATTTTGAATTTTGAACCTGAAGATTTGAAGATAAGCTTGTATTCGGCATATGACTAACCCAGTTCGGAAAGTGTGACATTCCGAGTTCTGGCTAAGTGCACAATTTTCTTAAAATGTTCAATTTTTCCCTAACCTAAGAATTCAGAGATACATGTTGGCACAAAAGGAGACACTTGAGACTAACATTCATTTAAATTAATTGGACCATTATTTTCACCAAAGGGGATGAAAATGAGATCAAATGAAATTTTATTTGAAGATTATGTAAAGGTCAAGAATAATTAAATAATTCCCTTTTTGTTTGGTTATGTGCCACATGTCATAATAAGCTAATATGTCAGTATAATTAAACATTATATGGTCATGTGTAAATTGGACAAAATAGGATTTCATTAAACTTCCCGAAAGACCTCAAATTTACTGCCAAAAGGGCCCAAAGAAGTGAAGAAGAAAATCCCAACACATTCTAACTATATAATTAGAATTTAACATGATGGCATTGGAGTAAATATGTATCTAGTTGGAGCCCAATTATCTTCTCCTTCTATCATGAAGGAAGTCCTCTTATAAGGTTTCTTTATTTTTATCTCTCATTATCTCATCTAAACCATTGATTAGAAAGAGGAGAGAAAAATCAAAATAGTATAGTGACATTTTCAGATTAATTGAATTAGAGCCGTCAAAACGGGCCAGGCTCATTAAGCCAGCTCGTTTAAGCCCTGTCCCTTTAAGGGCCATGTTTGAAAAATGGATGAGATGTTTGAAATTAGCCCTGGAGGGCCAGCCCTGACGGGCTTCGGGCTTAAACAGGCCGGCCCTGGAGGGCCTCGGGCCAGCCCTACAGGGCCTTTTCACTGTAGTTTTTTCTTTATTTCCTTTTTAATTTTATTAATTTATATATTTTTTGTATTTATTATAGAGTTATTTATCCGTTTAACTACAAATACATAATAACTATACTCTAATTTTATGATTTGATTTATTATTTGTTACAAATAAAGATTATGGATATGTTCATGATGCGAGAGAAGAATTTCATGAATTTCATGATATTTTTATTCATGAGCTAAGGCTACTACTCAAAGTAAAGAACAATCAAATGTCGTTAAAATCGATGATAGTGACGAAGATGACGACAATAATAGTTATCATACTAATGTTGCTTAATGATATGTTTTTTATGTTTTATGTGATTATTTGTAAACATAGTTTGCTTTTGATTATGAATTAGTGACTGTACTTATTTATTGGATGATTCGTGTTATAATTTACTAATTATATTTTTTAAAAAAAAAAGTGGAGGAAAAATAGTTAAAATTTGAAATAGTAATTTTCAGGCTCTGCGGGTCGGCCCTGGCCTTAGTGCTCTCAGACCGGGCTTTAAAAAGCAGATGTTTTTCTTACTCTGTACCCTGGAGGTCCGACCCAGGCCCTTCACGGGTCAGCCCTAGAGGGCCGGGCCGGCTCTAATTGATAGGTCTAGATTGAATCGGTATAATTTAAAAATTATTAGGAGATAACAAAATGATACCTAACCCAGCTGGAATGGACCCTCAATTATTTATCCATTTCTTCGGTCCTAACATAGAAAAGAGACGGAGAGAGAGGCGAGATCGAGAGGTGAGACGGGGGTAGTAATCGAAGATGATGGAGGTGTTGAGTCTTACATCCATTTCTGATGACGCACATACTTCCTCTATGTCCATCTCCATTCGGCCAGAACCGAAACGAGGGAGAGACGGAGTGAGAGACGATTCTGAGAGAGCGAGAGAGACGGATAAGACTAGAGAAGGAGAAGCTGGGATCTACTAGCGAGCTTGGATTTGGGTTTAGGTAAGTCTCTTCATTCCCTTCTCAGCTCTGAGTTTTCGATTGTTGCAGTTTGGGGATGATTGGGATCGATTGAAACTGAAGCTAAGGGAAGGAGATTAATGATTACGTAAACATAGTTGTAGATTGGAGATTTTTGAAGCAAAATCTGTTAGGAAATGTGTTTGTAAGCTTTTGTATTTAGCATTTCAGTTGGTTTGGGTTTTCTGTTTTGTGTTGACCGAATCAAGTGCTTGCTGTTTTTGAGTATGTATATGTTATATGTGCTGGAAATGATGTATTAGTCATATGTTAAGTAGTTTTGGAAGCATCATAGTTGAGTTTTCTGAATTTTCCCCATGCCCCTGTTCGGCTAGTCACTGGTTTAGTATAAAGGAGTTGGATTTTGCTTAATCTAAGGCTCCCAATATGTTTAGAAGAGGTTTTTGTGTTAGATGATGTCCCTAACACAAGTTAAAATCATAGTAATTAAAAGGAGGTTTTGTTCAATGTTTATGGAAATTGAAATTTTGGAATCTGAGCACCGATTTTTGAGTGAAGTAAATCGATTTTGAGTGAAGTAAAACCAAGGCAATTGACCTTGTCTGACCTTGAAATTTTGTGGACATATAGAAGACATGTTAAGCTTTAAAAAGATTCCTAGATCATATAGTAGTGTGATGATACAACCATGAATTAGTGTCCACTTTGCGAAATTTTGAGAATGATATAGCCACGAATTAGAGTAATGATTATTTTTATCTTGAAATAGATTTATAGGACTTGGAATAAAAAATTTGAATCACTCCTATTAGAGTTTTATGGAATTAATAATGATTTTTCAGAGTTTGGTTAAAATGCTAGCAACTTTTAGCTACCATGCGAATTTAAGAAAGGGGCAAAAAGTTATAAATGTAAACTTCAAAGGTGTAAGTAAGCCTATGAGTCTTAGGTAGCGTTATTCGGTATTTGTTTCCATGGCTCTCATGCTATGAATATATGTCCAAGGCCATGAGAAGTCATGAAAGAAAGAAGAGGAATGGGAGATGTTTCAAGCAACTTTAATGGTTGTAAGAAGAGGAAACCGATGAAGGAGATTAATCTACCAGGTAGTGAACTTACTTAACTTGCATGTATTTGATGTATGTTGTGTATTCATGTGTGGTATTACTTTGCTAGATTATGTGAAGCATGTAGGATTGAATGAAGCTCAATTTCTATTTATACTGTGGCTATATGTATGATGTATGATGCACAGAACATTGAGCATGCAGAAACTGTCATCATGTGATCATTAGCCTATATAAGGCCAGCATATCTTACTCTAGCATTTATCTTGCATGCATTGTTAGTATTGTTTGCTATTGAGATTCCCCGAATCTCACCCTACCCCAACCAATTACACAGATATGTGAGTGCACAAAAAGGGAGTGCATTAAGTTGCTCAAGAGAGAATGAGCAAAGAATTGAGCATAGAGACACTTTAATTGCTATGAGGATGGCTCTTAAGAATATTGATGCTAGGGCGTGATAAAGTATACTTGGATAATTTTGAGTGATGATAGGATCAAGAGATAGGAATAATAGACTAATATTTAGATATCTGTAAATATTTTTATAAACCCTACGGGGATTTTAATTATGTAACCAAATCTTAATGTTAGTAACACTATACTAAAATTGTTTTGCTCATTGAGTCGTGTATTGGTACTCTGATTAGTGTTGTAATATCAAGGGGTATTATGAGGTAGCCCTCTTTATGAAAATCAGGCTTTCAATGAAAGCACCAATGTGATGATCATAAGTCTAAAAGGAGTGCTAAGTCCCAAAAACTAGCCTATTAAAGTGGAAAACCCTTTAAACTTATAAATCCCACTTTTCTTTTCCGTTTTTTTTTTTAATAAACTCCACTTCACTTGTAAGATTTTTCAATGTATGACTTATAAAATAAATCCAATCTCTAACTTACTATGTGCATGTTTGGCATAGCACCAAAACACTAGGGCCATTGAGAAGAAGCCCAATGGAAGAAAAAAAGTGAATCTGGACCGTTTGTGATAGCTTTAAGGGTTAATGGGCTTCTGTAAAGAAAAATCACTTTTGATATAAGCAGATTTTTTCAACTTCTAACGTAACTTTTTCCAACTTTGGCAGAAAAATGTTAGGGATATATAATCAATAAACAACGTACTATTAAATATACATTGGTATGAATTTTAATTTATCCATTATAATATATTTAATTAAGTACTTTAGGGTTTTTAAATTTTTAATTATAATCTAATTTAAATTTAAATTTAAATTTAAATTTTTATATTTAATTATCACAATATATATAACTAATATATACATATACAATCAATGAAATTTGGTTGATTGAGTCAGAGCACATCTCTCATTTATATCAGTGGATGTTAAGCAGACTATGAATAATCCCTAATGAGTACCACGTTTGTATACACTTATCATTTATTTTTCTCAGTAAGACATATTTATTTAAATTAATTTAGAGATATTAAAAAATTTAAATAAATTCTTTAAGTATAACATATGAGACAACATAATCTCTCTAAAATACTTATGTGTATAATTAGATTATACATTAACCTATATATTAGATAAATTAATTTAGAGAAAAACGATACTACTTTCAATCTTTAATATCAAATAATATTAAGAAAATTAAATAAATTACTTAATTATAATATATTATTATAAAAGACTACGTAAGTGGGTGCAGCTATATGTGGAATCCAAATATTTTTTAATTTTGAAGCTGGATGACCAATGCCAAAATGCCAAATATCAACTGACTTTTTTAAATAGAGGGAATTGAGGCTTAAAAACGCATGAGCTTGTGAACAATCTGACTATGTAACATCTCCTTGCTTAGAAGACCTCAAAGGTGACCTTCCACAAAAGAATATGGTACATGTCATTAACTTTCTTCCAATAGCATGATAGCATGGTAAGGGAAAAATACCCTATTTATAACTTTAGGATCATTATTAAAAACTCAGGTAAATGACCCTATATAACAGGGTCATTTACCCTTAAAACGGAGTCATCCACTCTAACCCAGAAAGAGTCTCGAACCCAGGGACTCGCCTCCATTAAACCTGCAAAGAAAACACTTGACTCTTATGCTAAGAAACCTCCAACCCAAACTTGGGAGGAAGTATTAGCAAAAAAGAAAAAAAAAAAAAAAAGTCAAAAACCCTTGGCAATAGATCAAGCACAAACCCTTGCTTTATCATTACTTGCCCCTTCATCACAAGCCATTAGTAAACAAGCATATGATTCCATTAACAGAGAATTTACTCTCCAACCAGCCCAGAAAAAACCTCCCACATCACAAACTTTGACAATTTCTTAGGTTGTCAATCCTTTGGATACCCCTTACACTTCTAAGCTTCACAGTGTAAAAAATATTATGCAAATTGAACCTGAATTTTTTCTTGAAACACCTAACCAGATAGCTGCCAAAATCTTTCCTCCAGGATGGCATTTCCTTCCCACAAACATGCAGAAAACAAGAGAGTATTATGAATTAATACTGATTCATTCTCAATCTATTGAGTTAGCTTGATATACATCAAAAGAGGATGAAATATTAATAACTCATTCTACTCTTCAAATTTTGAAAGTGATTACAACTTCCCAATGGGGACAAGATCTGAATAAACCAAAAAATTTCAACATCCATTTTGATGTGGAAGGATATACCTACTGGGATTATTATATTGCCTAGTGGAATATCTTTTGGGATCAAAATCGGATATTTAAACATACTTGGTTTATTTATTTCAAAAAGGGAAATAACTACACCTTTCCTCAATGGTTTCTTTAATGGTGGATTTTTTTTTTTTGGACCCATTCCTCAAATTTTACCACTAGAAATAATGAAAGCATTGACTCTTTTTAAAGAAAAATATAACCGTGGTGGAGATCCTTTTCCAATTGAACTCCACTATTTTTCAAAACTATCTGTATCCTGGATTTTTTCCTGGCAATACAGGTTCTCTCATGAGGATAGGAGTCTTCCTTTACTACCATTCCTGCAAAGATTACCTTATGTAAGATGGTGGGCTAAATTTACCCAAAGTAAGGCAGATTCCAAAGCAGTTGAACAATGGTTCAAGGAAAATCCTAAATTTCTTTGTGCCAAGGAGTAGAGCAAGTTCTTAAACCAAAAGAGTTTTGTTCAAACTACCTTAGCAGCTACTTCAGATAAACAAGAATATATCAAACAACTTAGCATCATGCTTGCACAATTACAACAAGATGAAGCTGAGTCCTCTAAACAGGCAGAAGGCCTACACCAAAGTGATGACGAAGAAGGCATTGTTGTCAACTTGGGAGAAGATTAAACTCAGAAGTACCAAACTCAGTATTTCCATGTATAAGACAAAATTAAACCCAATGTCCCTGACAGAAGTACCAAACTTAGTATTTCCATGTATAGGACAAATTTTCAAATGTAAATTGTCATTACGTTTTCATTGTAGCACAATACACTGTAAAATGTAGATCATATTTTACATTGTAGCGTCGGCGGATCACTGTGCACTAAACTGAACAGTATCGGTAATTCACTGGAACTATGCACTAAACCGAACAGTTCAGATAATCCATCGGAACTGTACAAATAGTGTAAGAGACTTCTCTATATAAGCAAGGCTCCTCTTCAGTTAGAGGTACCGAGTTTTCTAGAGAGCTTCCGAATACACTCCCCTCTTCTTTGTTTTCCTTTTGATTTCTCTGTCCTAGTTTTCCAGTCCTTTGTAAGCTTTCTTCATCAATAAACTTAAATTTTTATATTCTGTTATGTTCTGCATCTGTATAACTCTCCTCTCTCTTTGGATGAACTAGATCTAGTGAGGATTACCTCCTCTTCTAGTTTCATTTCTTTCTTTTCTCTTTACATGTTTATTTTTCTGCAGTTTCATGTTTTAGTTCTCTTTTTATCTCTGCTTCTCGTCTTTGCAATTCTCCCTTTCCCTCTTCGGTCCTTCCAGGGTCACTCCCGTAGATTGGTATCAGAGGCTGATGTATTTCACTCCCGTAGATTGGTTTATCTCATATATATATATATATATATATATATATATATATATATATATATATATATATATATATTAGGCCACCATTTACAACTTTAATTATTAATAACTTAACTATCTATATTAACAATTTAAGAAATTAAAAAAATATATATTAGGCCGCTGGAGCTTTAGTCATAAATCACCAACAAGGACACTAGAGCTCTAATGATAGGCTGCCGTCAGTGGTCACAGCAAGCAAGGGGTTTTAGAGATTTTTTTTTTAAGAATAAAAAGTATAAACACTTATATAATTTCACACATTCGTCGACATTTCAAATCAATCAATTTAGAATTATTGAAATTCACCGTCCTAATTTATCTTTTATATATTTTGAGAGTAATTTATTTTAGAAAATGTTGTAATTTTTTATTTTAAGAACAATATTTTCTATCTAAGTAACTGATCATAAAGTTTTCGAAGGTGCTTAAATTCACACAAACATTGAAAAGTACAACAATTTTACCACAGCCCTCATATCTATCAACGTTGACAAAACTGAAAAATGAGAGAGAAAGATGTTTGACCTGAAATAATGACATGCTCCCTTTGATCCTAATTATAAAACACCAATTGCCAACAATTTTTTATCTTTATTATAAGCCACCAACTGTATCTAGATCTAAGTTTTTCCCATTTTGCCCCCATTTTGAATACTCCTTGAACGTAGTGAATAATTATCTGGTACACTCTAAACACTTAATATTTTTTCATTGACTTTTTCATTCCTAATGGGCATGTTTCTCTTTCCCCCCAAAATTAAATTTTCATTTCTTTGATGGTTTCGACTCCATGTCTTCCAACATGTTTCTCTTCCCCTCCTCCTCCACCCCTTAAGTTTTCATTTGTAGATGGTTTTGACTTCGTGTCTTGTTTTTCATTTTTTCACTTCTCCACCATCTCTCTCTTTATACTCATTTCTCATCTGATTTTTGCAATGGAAAACGGTGAACTTGATGAACATACCGCTAAATCTCTCCTTTCTCAAAGAATAGAGGGGAAAAAAGTTGAAGGTTTTGACTGTAATGGTGACCTATTTAATTTGGTTGTGGAAGACTCTCTTAAGTGGAAGAGCATCGAACTTGTCAACTTGACTTGAACCAATTATTGGAGGAAGAGGAAGTGGAGTCAAAGATGACGGACATGGTTGATAGTTCTAGTGAAGCCATTTTAGATGATAGTTCTAGTGAAGCCATTTTAGATAGGAGAGGCCACTCTCAATGACCTTAACAAATTTTCATATGATGAATATGATTAGAATAGCAATACAAAAGGGGGGGAAAACAGCGAAGGCGATTCATAAGGTTAATGTTAAAACTTTTTTTCCTAATTTTTATTGAATATACATCTATATTGGAGTTAAGAATCAGATAAATGGTTTCTAGTACATGATGTTGCAGTTTTGTGCGAGCTATTTTTTTATTTTATTTTCCCTTGTTGAAGTGATTACGTGGTGCAATGAGATATTATGCATTTCACTGTTTGAATTCCTTTTCATTCTACATTATTGTTTTCATTGAAAAAATCTGAAAGGGGGCGGGTTTTCATTGAGCTAAGAAACTTGGCGAATCTGCTCGTACAAATTTTCTTGTACATGCTTGGAAAAATATATTCCTGATCGAATATTATATCACAGTGATTAATCAATTAAAATTAGCTAGCGTCGATATATATTTAGTGACTAGAATTTTGCAATGCAGCCAAGCTAGTAATGAAAAGAATTGCTAAAATGAAGGATATGAGCAAAGAGGAGTGCCTTGCTGCTATTAGAACGTAAATTTCATTTAACTCAATCAATTGTCTAGAGATTAAAGCTTGTTAGGTTGAGCCTTTTGCTGATGATAATAATAACAGTGAATGATTAATTAAATCCCAAATTTGACGTACTCATCAGGACGAGTTATGGTGGTAAGGAAAAGATGTTGGCTCGTAAGGTCCTCCCATTTTATTGTGGAGTCCGCAGGTTCACATTTTAAAACTCTCACGTATGTCCACTTTTTTATTTTTTTTCTGCCCCATCATGTTTCATTCACCTTAAGGAAAAGACATACATTAGGTTGTTACTATAGTTTTTTATTCATGCAACTTTAAAAGTAAAGGAAATTGCACTAGTTATGATGAACTGTAGATTGAAAAGAGTTTCTTAAAACATCTTAAAACAAGGCACACATTAAGGTTTCAAGGCACAAATAAGGCACCATAAACATTAACTTCTCCTAAGAATGCTTAATAAAAGGCGTATTTGCAAATGGTAAGATTGCAGAAGGCTTTTAAAAAAAGTTAATCTTTAATCTCTTAATACAATCACACATCAACTTCTCTCAAGTGTGATAACAAGGCCTCTACTATCGATGCATCATACTACAATTGACTTCGGAGCCCTCCTTCTCTTTGTAGCACATTTTTGTACCAATGTGGGAGTTTATATTTAGGGTTAAGGTGCAAAAATACACATAAACTTTTTCCCCAGGAGCAAAAATACACATATGCTTTTTTGAGGAGCAAAAATACACATGTGGTTACCATTTTTGTGCAAAAGTCACATCCCACCATTAAGTCACTGTTCACCGTTATGAAAGAGAAAGAGATGAGGTGAACAGTAACTTAACGGCGGTGAACAATGACTTAATGATGGGATGTGACGTTTGCACCAAAATGATAAGCACATGTGTATTTTTGCTCCTCAAAAAAGCATATGTGTATTTTTGCTCATGGGGAAAAAGTTTATGTGTATTTTTGCACCTTAACCCTTATATTTATTTGAACCTCCAACTTTCAAAACTTCCACCATAGTTGCTTGTAAAGTTAAGAAGATTTATTTGTTTCAAATGGTGAGAGATTGTCATAAGACTTCTTCTCAACACTAATGAGATCATCAATAGTCTTGGGTGCTTCTTTCTATTGTAGTGCTTGGATTGCATTAAAATAACCTAGATCTAGCACATGTAAATCAAGAGAGTTTGGAGGTTGAGACATCACATGAATGTCAAATCCACTCTCACAAGCAGCCCGATTAAGCTCTTCATCATTATCATTTACATGACATGTAGCATTATCTTGATGTATGATAATTGTTTCCCCTACTATATCCCTTGGCCATTTGGCTTTTATTACGGGTAACACCAAGTTGCAAAGAAAATTTTTGCACACTTTTTTGTTAATTGAAGAAATTTGATTTGTTACCAAAGTGCCTGCCTTTCTATTAACACTCCTTCTCTTTGTTGGCTCATAAGTCACAAGAGGGAAAACTCCAATCTTACCAAATAAAGTTTTATTACCTTCACTGTCAAATTTAGGTCTTGCTAGAGCAACCAAGAACATCACTTTAGTAATGAAGTTCTTATTTTTACATGTCCAATGTAGGTCCTCCTCATTGGCTCCCAAGTAATACCTCTTCAATTTTGTCATGTAGAACCATTTCTCATCAATACGTATTATGTTAAGCAAAGATTTAAATGTTGGAGAATTTGGTATGCTATGATCTTCAAGCATTGACAAGCTAAATCGCAACCGAGCAATCATGTTTTCATTTGTTAAGAAGGGCTTCAGTGGTATTCGTGTGATGTTGTATAACATTGGCCTTCATCAATCTCACATGGGATGTTTTGTTGATATTCAATGCCAAAGATAGAGATCTCAATGTGGTCCTTTGCCAAAGAGGGGCCTAACGAAAGCATTCCTTATCAAATTGAACTCTCTTACATCCACAATTTTTAGTGTTCCTATGAGACGCCTCTCTTGTTTCCTTTATTTGTTGTCAAATTCATTGAATAACATTTGGAAACAAAATACATTAATGCTAGCTTCTTTGTTGTACCTGGCTTTAGAGTCCCATCTTTTATTGAGTTCACCAAAATATGGCCTTTTCCTTTTCGTTTTTCATTAGTTAAAAATTTTCTTTTCCTACATTATGGCAGACTTGAATTTCTATTTCCATGTTCTCCTGTCCCATTAGTAACACAAATATATGTATGACATGATAGTTTATGAAACACATGATAATAGTTCATTTGTATAGTTTTTTTTTTTTGTATGATCATAACAGTTAACACACAAACATGTTTTAGACTCGAAATAGCACTAACTCATGAACAATTCAACTTTTTTCCCCCTTAAAGTTATACACAAAGTAGTAATTCCTTGACTTTCATTAAAACTTAACATACTCCCATAAAGGTACGTCTTATACCCAAACTAATATTATCATTGGGACATTTATTATCACTTTAATAAAGCAAAGGTACAACTTATACTCCCAAAAAGCAAAGGTGCTAGCAAACGTCTATTTTTTTTATTTTATTTTTTGGGGCCAGAAGCAAAGATGTTTCATATTAGCAAGCTTTTTACTTGTATACTGTTCATCATGTTTATTACTACTATAAACAAATTGACTCCCAGAAATAATGTTTAATGTTTATAATGAGTGCCTATCAAAGTGAACTGACATAACAAAACATCAGTTATGTCTCTGTTATTGACGTAAAAGTGAACTGACCGAATTTGGACCTATGTCTCTAACAAAGATAGTGTCATACCTCTCGGTGAAGTGTAAGAATAGTCTCTGATATGTTCATCTATCTCTATATATGTGCTTTGTTCCTCCTCAAACTCCATTGGACCTTCGTTGAAGTTTGGTAGGGGAACACCATCATCGCCAGTCATTTGGATTTCATTCAAGTTAGGGAGTGAAACATCGTCGCCATCATCATCATCACACATACCTTCTATGTTTAAGTCAAGAGGTAAGTGACAATTCAAGTTCTCTATTACTGCTTCACCAAAACAAAGCATGTTTGAATCACCCAACACCATTACATCTTGATTATATGAGCTTAGGCAAATATTTGAGTTCATAATCTCATCCATTCCCTCTTCCCAACATGGCAGTGTATTTAAGTTGAAGGATTCTTGTGTTTGTTCATTCATGATAGCAATGAATCTATCTTCATTCAACAATGAAAATTTGGGGTTCTGTTGCGTTTGATCTACCCTAGTTTAATTCCATTTTGGGGGCTTGTTTTTAAAAAAATTACTATACCCACAATTTTTTTGGCAAAGTTTGTACCAAAAAAAAAATGGCGCCACTATCAATATCACTTGAGAGAAAGAGAGCTTCAAAAAAATTTCATACTCCAAAAATATGAAAGTTTACCAAAAAAAAACTGTAAAAATATGGCAGTGGCGTCACTATCAATATCATTTGGACAACCATCTTGTTGCGTAGACATTGCCTAAAAAAAGCAAGAGGGAGAGAGAAATGAGTTGTGATAGAATATCCAAACAAATGGTAAATCTGACAAATACACTACTACAAAAAAGTATTTTAAGACCAGACCAGCGACTGGTCTCGTTCCAGGCGGTCTTATAAATACGTAACTTTTAAGACTGGACTCGAACCGGTCTTAAAGAAATATTTCAAGACCGGACCTAAGAAACAATAGGTCTTAAAAATCGCACTATATAAACCTTACATATATTTTGTTTGGTCTTAAAACCAGAATTTATAAGACCAGACAAAAAAGTCCGGTCTTAAATACCACACTTTCAAGACCGGACTAAATGTCATTAGGTCTTAAAAGTATGTAACTTTCAAGACCGGTCAAACATATACACCGGTCTCAAAAATGAAGAATATAAGACTTTGCTTTAACATGTAACCGGTCTTATAATTATAACTTTTAAGACCAGACTAAATTAATAAGTGCGGTCTTAAAGGTAAATTTTAAGACCGGTTAGCACAGAGTTCGCTCCTAAAAGTCTCACTTTTAAGACCGGAGATCATATACACCAGTCTTAAAGAACGTCTTTACGACCGTTATTAGTAGTTTTAAGATCGTAAGGAATAGCCTCCGCTCTTAAAAGTCTGACTTTTAAGATCAGACCTTCGATAGACCAGTCTTAAAAGTGGATATTTCCCCTGTTCAAAACAAATTCGCCACAAAATCCAACATCTAAAGACAGTACTCTAAGCTTCAATTTATAATTGAATTGAGAATGGATTACAAATATTATTCACCAGGCATCGTAATGAATGACTAACTATTACAGTACAAACCTAATAACAAATGAATGTAATTAATACAATAAGACAAATACATATTACAATGCGTTATAACAGTGTACAACACCTAAATGAACATATATACCAATTCATCACCTTCTCTTCATCATATTTCCACCCGGCCAATAACAACGAACATAACTAACATTCCTAGCTTCTTTTGTGACAAGCTAGCCCATTTCGATCGGATCCTGGCCTGCTAGAAAAATAAAAACAAGAACAAAACACAGTCAGTGACATTGTTTAAGAACATAAATATTTAAGAAGGAAATGAATATAGTTAAAACGTAAATTAAAACCTTCAAGTTTTCAAATAATTGTGCAGATGAATATTACCTTATGAATTGATGACTCTTTTATAAAGGGATATCTTCCCATATCCCTTCTTGATGATCATTTCTTATGCCGGGTTCATTATCCGCTTCATCTTCTTCGTTGATGTCTGGTAGACCCCTTGAAAAAGGAGTACTCTCAAGAAGACCATAATTTGCATCATTTTCCTCATCAATATCAATGACTCTTTTTCCTTGGAGAGCTACAGACCACATTTTATTTGTTTGATCAGTGATATAAAAAACTTGTTTCGCCTGGTCTGCCATAATAAAATGTTCATCTCTAAAACTTGTACTATTGAGATCGACTAATGTAAATCCCAGCCAATCGATCTAAACTCCATTATTGACATTAACCCACTTGCATTTGAAAATGGGAAATATAATGAAGACATAGTCCACCTCCCGAATCTCTTCAATAACCCCATAATATGGCATGACTGCCAATTTAGGCCGCTTGTCTTTCGAACTGGAGAAGTGCATGGATTCAGCCTCTAACATTACACCACTGTTCCGGACGGTGCTCCTATCATCTAGGGACTTCATGTAAAATGTGTACCCATTGATCACATACGAATTCCAACTAATGACATCAACCTTAGGACCACGTGCTAACCATTTCATTGTCTCAGAAACAAATTCCTCTCCCTCGACTTTTTGTTTGAACCAATTTGCAAAAGTTCTGTTATGCTCCCTAATCAACCTTTGTTCAGTCATTCGGGGATTTTCTTTCCTCACAGCTTCTTTATGTGCAACTATGCTGGATTGAACTTCATCAACATTATTCAAGATGTATAAGTGGACTTGTGACAATTCATCAGGATCCACACCCTATACTGAGGCCCCTCGTCTACCCCCTTCAACATGCTCACGTTTTGGTAGCCCGATATGTCTTACTTTGGCCAAATAATTTTGACAAAATTCCATGGCCTCTTCAGATACATACTTCTGAACAATTGATGCTTCTGGCTGATATGCGTTCTTCACGTACCCCTTTAGGAATTTCATAGATCTTTCAATTGGGTACATCCACCGTAAATGGACAGGGCCACACAGCTTTATCTCTCTCACTAGATGAACAATTAGATGAACCATGATATCAAAAAATGAAGGAATAAAAAGTTTCTCAAGCTGGCACAATATCAGATATCCTTCATTTTCCAATTCATCCAATTGTTCAATCTCGAACACTCTACTGCAAACAACATTGAGGAAGAAACAAAGCCTAGTCAAAATGTGTCAAAGATCATACTCGGCAATGCCTCAAATAGCTACTGGGAGCAGCTGTTGCATTAATACATGACAATCATGAGAGTTTTGGCCTACTAATTTCAAGTCCTTCATCGATACAAGCCTCTTAAGATTTGAAGAATACCCCGAGGGAACTTTTGTCCCATGTAAACACTCACAAAAACTTCTTTTCTCATCCTTAGATAACGTATGAGAGGCCGGGGGACAATAAGTTCTCTTACCATACGGCCTTGGATGTAAGTCTTCCCGTATCCCCATTGCTTGCAAATCCAATCTTGCCTTTACACCATTCTTGGAACTACCTTGTATGTTGAGAAGCGTGCCAACAATGCTATCACATACATTTTTCTCAACATGCATGACATCAATACAATGTCTCACATCAAGGTTGTGCCAATATGGAAGATCAAAGAAGACGGATCTCTTTTTCCATATATTTGTTTCTTTTTTACCCTTTGCAGTCTTACCGAAGACGACACTTATATTTTTCACCTTTTCATACACTTGATCCCTAGTCAATGCCACCGGAGCATCTTCATACTCTTGGCCACCAAAAAAGGCTTTCTTTAATCGACGATATGGGTGGCCTCTTCTAAGAAATCTTCTACGTCCAAGATAAACTGTCTTTCTTCCATGTTGAAGTTGATGGTAGCATGTGTCTTCTTCACAAACCGGACATGTCTTATGGCCTTTTATACTATATCTTGACAAGTTCCCATATGCTGGGAAGTCGTTTATGGTACAAAATATCATGGCTCTCATTTTAAAGACCTCCTTCTTGAAAGAGTCAAAAACATCGATACCTTCTTCCCACAACTCCTTCAAGTCTTCGATCAAGGGCTGAAGGTAGACAGCAATGTCGTTTCCGGGTTGTTTTGGTCCCGAAATCAACATAGACAGCATGATGTACTTTCGTTTCATGCATAACATAGGAGATAAGTTGTAAATAATCAGGAGTACAGGCCATGAACTATGTATGCTGCTAAGGCTTCCATAAGGATTCATGCCATCCGTGCTAAGGGCAAGCCTAAGGTTATTAGGTTCTTCCCCGAAGGTCGGAAATAGTTGATCGATTTTCTTCCATTGAGAAGAATCGGCCGGATGTCGAAGCTTTCCATTAGAAATCCTCTCATTAGCATGCCACCGCAAATTTTTTGCATCATTTTCATTAGCAAACAACCGCTTGAACCTTGGTATGATTGGAAGATACCACAACACTCTTGCAGGCCCCTTATTTGACTTGTACCTTGGGGTTTCACATACAGGACATTTCTGCTTATCTTCAAACTCGTTCCTATACAACACGTAATCATTAGGGCATACGTGGATCTTTTTGTACTCCATCCCCAGTGGACAAAGAATTTTCTTACCATCATAGTACTGATAAGGCAACACATTATCATCCAGAAGCATGTCTTTAAAAGCCTCAAGCCTTTCTGAAAAACTCTTGTCGCTCCATCCATGACGTGCTTTCAAGCTGACCAATCTCAAAACGGCGTTCAACAATTGGTATTTTTTACACCCAGGGTATAGCGGGGTCTCAGCATCACTGCACATATTACCATATGCATGTGATTGCTCAAAAGCCTCTTCTCCCACATCACGAATAATGTCCTCTATGCGATCATCCATATCCGTGTCATTATCATCAAAGGACACTTCACCATGTTGAGATGCACTTGGAACTTTTTCACTATGCCATATCCATATTGTATAGGTCTTACAAAATCATTCACAAATTAAATGTGTGTATATAACTTCTGGACTTACTCGCCTCTCATTTAAACACTCTACACATGGGCAATAAAACTTCCCACTACCATCATGAGCATTTCCTTTTGCAAACTCTATAAATTCCCTCACCCCATTCTCATATTCAACACTCGTCTGTCTCGCATTTATCCAACTACGATCCATAGTATAATTCCTATATATAGACAGAAAGATTTAACATACATTATCCGAAAAAATTGAAAATTGCACATAAACTAAGCCAATTCCATTAAATGCATATGAGTGAGACTTTGTCCATTGAATGCAACATAAATGTATCGCGTACAGTCAATCTAGTATTGTACAAAAACAAACAAGAAAAGACTTTGGTCATTAAATGCAACATGAAGAATCACTCGTGTTCATAAATGTATCACGTACAGTCGAGACAAGAAGCTAAGTTCAATAAATGCATGACGCAGAAAATAAATGCAGACAACAAAAGTAAACCTAAGTGCACTTGTTGGTCATTCGGATATGTCTCAAGTAAACGTGTAAAACATAAACTTTAAAGTACAGTATCGAAATACAACAGAGTAACCCACGTCAACATTTCACCGATTTCGTGCAAACCATGAATAACCCAGAACGAAAAGAGGAAAAATAATATATATATATGTAACTGATGAAATACACATCTTATGTACAGGTCTATCGCCGTTTAGCTAAGGAACCAACTAGAAGGTGATAAGCTGACCAGCACTAGCTTGTCTAGAGATTTGTCTCGCGGCAGCGACAAAGCAACACACAAACACTTGAGAGTTGAGAGTGAACAGGAGTTATTATCACTTTCGGCGGGACAAGAGAAGTTTAGAGAGCAAAATTTAACTTTTCCGTGTACCAGAATCATTTATATTTAATGTCATTAAGAACGGTTAATTGTAAAGCATCCGGTCCTAAAGGTATAGAAGTTTTAAGATTGGTTACATATTAAGCATATGCTCCTAAATGAATTCATTAAGATCAGTTACTTATTAAGCATCCGCTCCTAAAAGTCTCAATTTTTTTTAATATAAGAATTTAGTGAAAATAAAGGATAGTACGTTGAGAATAAGGTTTTTTCCATTAACAAGCTTAGTTCATTTTGATTTTTACCTTAATGGAGAATGTGCAAGTACAAAGGAAAAATAAGAACGACAAACTTACAAATAACAAAAACAACCTACAATGTGATTAAAAGTCCTAAAGCTAATTATCAGCTAATGTCTTGTTGATATCGGCTTTAGCGGCAGAAATTTCACTCCGGATATCAACAATTTCATGTTGTATGTGCATCAGTATCACTTCTTCAGGGTCAGGACCAGGAGGCTGGAGAGGGGGAGCGGGAACCTCTTCATCATCTGAAATAACAATGGGTCCAACGACCCGAGACTCCTCGGTCTGAACAGAACGCGTTTTCTTGGTCTGAGTATGACGTAGCCCAACGAGCTTCAGGAGTAGTCCTGCAAAGGGTTATCTTGTATATAACCATTGTCTAGCTTGGTTTAGGGCAAAGAGGAGCATAGGGATACGAAAAATGGGAATGTGAGAATATGGGATTTGATTTGAACATATATAATATCAGTTGATTCAGTTCTGTATAAAATCTTGAGCAAATAAAGTTCTGAATAAAAGAAATAGAATAATTAATTATTTTTTATTTTTTTAAAAGACCTTTAGGACCGTACACATATAAAATGCCGGTCCTAAAGGATTTTAGGACCGGACATTTATTAAAACATCGCTTCTAAAAGTCTAGTATATTTTTAAATTATTAAAAACGGATTTTTTAAAAGCCATTAAGCACTGGACTGTTAGGAAATAGACGGTCCTAAAAGTCCTTCAATTTTTATGTTAATAATATGGCAACTTGTGAAAAACTTCACAAATGCTTATTATACAACATTTGAAAAGGCCAAGTTAAGTCCTTCAATTTTTTCCATTTCATCACATGGCAGGACATATGCTTCACTGTCTCAGACATGGGAAAGTGAGAATATTGGATACAACTAGCAATAAATAATTAGTAATAATATTTAAAACATAATTTTTAATTTTTAAAAATTAAAATCGGCCTATAGATTACTAATTTTTAACTTAAACCAATCAGAATTTAAGTTGAAATTTGTAATATCTTTAAAAGTGTCGTCGATACAAATTCCGATATTGGGAGTTGTATCCAAAATTTAATGATTCAGTCAGATGAATCTCTTCATATCCTAGAGTAGTTGTGTAAGTACTTGGATCCTTAATTAATTGATCTTAAAACTACATATAAGACCAGTTATCTTAGAATATTCGGTCTTAAAAGTTCCTTCGTTCCAAATTCCAAGAGTGTAGTCATGTCTATCCTTACACTCTGTAATGATGATTGATAGTCTCTTCGGCTTCGAAAGACAATCCAACGATGGTGCTCCATCTATTTAAGCCTCTCGTTACTTTAGTTTCTTCACATTATTCTCCACATCCTCATTTCTTCTACAATCTCTGATTCTATAATGGCTGCCCCACCTCCTTGTCCACTATCACGTCCTCCTTCTCCTCCTCCGTCTCTCTTACCTGCGAGACCTCCCCCTCTGCCGTCGAATCCAACAGTGAAGCAGATTGTAAAGCATCTGCTGGCCTGAGTCCATCACATGGACCGACACATGGGCAGAATATTTGGCCTCCTTCATATGATCAACAAGAAGGTCAACCTGGTCCTCGACGAAAATGAAGTCGAGGTCCCATCCTCTGAAGCTGACTCTACATACTCCTCCTCCTCCTCCTCCAGCAACAAGACGGATGATTAATTAGTTTTTTTTCTTGTATGTTTTTTTTATTTCCTTGTTTGTTTTTTACGTTTTTATGTTTTTTTATTTTCTTGTATGTTGTTGCCCTTAGGGGCAGCATAAAAAATATATATATGATGATGGCCACCAAGGCCATTTTTTGTCAAACCTGATTGCTATGCTTGAGAAGTTCTAAAAATGGATTCGAAATTAACATAAGTTATATAATGACAATTAATTTGTAAAAAAAAAAATATAATAACGACATTAATTAAGAACATACAAAACATGCAAATTAAAGTCATTGTGAGTCTTCACTAATTGACTTTAAAATTAACCATGATATATTTGCTTAATTAATTTGATTTGAACATTAACATCATTTCTGTATAAAAGAAATAGAAAATTATTTTTATTTAAAAAAGACCTTTAAGACCGTAGACATATCAACAGCCGGTCCTAAAAGTCTCTTGGTTTCAGATTATAGTCTTCTATTTTGTGGTGCGTGAGGTAACCTGTGAAAAACTCAACAAATGCTTATTATACAACATTTGAGAAGGCCAATTTCCTTCAATTTTTTCCATTTCACATGTCCTAAAAGTCTCCAATATTTTAGTTTAAATTTCTCAGAAGAAGAAGATTCCTACATAACGAATGAAATCGTGGGATAGACTTTTAGGACCGGTCATTTAATAACTATCCGCTCCTATAGTCTCGCATATTTTAAAATTAAATTAACGTATTTTTAAAAATCCCTTCAGGACCGAGCTTTTATGAAATAGACGGTCCTAGAAGTCTCCAATATTTAAAAAAATTATACTAAGACTTTTAGGACCAGACTTATATGAAATAGACGGTCCTAAAAGTCTTTGAACTTTTTAATAAGCTCACCATTCTTCAGCATCTTGTCCTAAAGGTTTAAGAACTAATTCCATGCAATACGTTCAGCAACAAAAAAATAGAAAGCATCAATATAATTTGTTGGAAATGAATAAACAATTTTATTAATTATTGATCATTAAACTATACAATTGTTCAAGTATTATTTATAGAAGATCAGATGTAATATAGGTCTATAGCATATGCATATTTACAAATCAATCCTGAGGGGCATTTGTGATTTCCTGAATGACAAATTCACAAATGACTTGTCGTATGCGCTCAATATCACCATCAGGAAAGGCGTCAGCGCAATCAAACGTCTGTAACATCAAAGACAGAAATATATAATAAACTACCTTAATTCCTTTCATCAAAGGGGTCAACACGCCAAACCTATGTACGTATAATATCATATACATTTACCTTTTCAGTGATAGATAGAATTCTTCGTGTGATAATATCATACATGCGTCGCATGACGTAAAGCCCACATAAGTTGGAAGCCTGTGGTTGGCGACGTGTCTAAAATCAAACAAGAAATATATATATATATATAAGAGCGCATACACAGTGATAGTTCACAAGGCAGTGTCCATGGTACTAAATTGTGGTTTGATCCATATAGTATCTTTGACCTAATACCCAGCCTTTCTCTTGACCTTCTTTTGGTATTCCGACATGGCCCTATTATTGAAATAAAAAATTTCAATTATCAATATTGGTAACTGAAAATTCACGGAAGAGATTTCAAACAAAAATCAGTGACAAATTGACATGCGCTACTTACTTATCAACCATCTGCTTTAACACAACCACTGGTTCGTGATAAAGGGAGCATAGAAAGACTACTTTATTTTCCTTCGCGGAAAGGAGGACCAACTGCTAATGGTTAGAATGGTTGAATGGTGCAAGGTACCACCTTCTCATATTGTTAAACAATCTCTTAGATATGTATGATGTTCTTTGAGCCACGGTTACCCCACTTAGGTATTGTGGGCACAAGAATCCAAAATCCTGTTCTCTGCCATGTACTCCCATCTCACGATACATCAACCTACAATAATGACATGCATAAGTGAATTAGCTAGTATATATGTATGTGTACGTGTATAAACGATACCTCTTAAAATTATGTACGTACTCATAGAAGAAGATACTACTTACTTCATGAATAACAACACAATTGCATCAGTTAACTCCTTTTTAGGAAAGATAAGGGAGATTAAATCTTCCTAGTCAACGAAGACCGGTAGCTTCTCTTTTAGGCCTACTTCATCATTTAGAGGCCACGATCTGGTTTCAAAAGTTTGATTGACTACCAGAAGTCCAATCTCATCCTTGGCAGTCAACTTAGGAGCGGGTAAAATATCATGCGGGGTTGCATCTTCATCAGCAGGGGCTGGGGCTTGCGGAGGAGTACAAACACGTACAAGATTCATTGGCCACGAGATGAAGCCTCCCAAGCAATCACTCACAAGTTTCATTTGATCGGTTTGAAGAGGGATAGGTGCATCAGCAATGATCACCTCTTCAACTGACACCCTGACTTCATCATCAGCCATTTTTGGTGGTGTACAGTTGATCCAAAGTTGTAGACATTCCCTCTTGCAACCAATCATCTACCAGGATCCTCCACATAGAGCTCACAATGTTCCGCCAACTGTCCAACAATGCAGCTCCCTTTAGTGCTCTGCTGGACAGGTGGAGGTGAGTGTGGGAAGGGAACAATGCTCTCTCCACGAGAGCTGACAATCTTCATCATCTCCTCCTTCATCTTTTTCAGCTCTTCTTGAAACTTTGCACTTAATGAAGCTTCTAGCTCAGCTGCTTTCTTCTCTACTCTGGCCTCTACTTCCTCAGTTGCTTTGGCCAGCGTGAGTTACATCTCCTCCCAGGTAACCATTGCTTGTCTTTGGCGTTTGGATTTACCAAAGTATTGCTTCAGGCCTACCCGTCCTCCAATTCCCCTTACACGCCCCGCGTGATCCGGTTTTTCAGTCGCAACGGTAAGGATATCTTTCCTCCCGTCCGACACAAATGATCCCTCTTGTTCTTGCATTTTGAGTTCTTCCTGTAAGATACAGATAACAAGAGCATAATTAGTAACGAAACATTTTTAGTAACTAAAATGTAACAAATAACAAGAGCATAATAATTACTTACAATTCTCTCAGCAACTGAACGAGTTTGTTCACTAGAGTACGCCCTGCCTTTCTTTTTGCGAATATATAGCCATAACTCCTCACGGCGTATTGGAGATGGCGACCGCGGATCACATATCTCAGAAGGATTGGCTTGAGCTTCATCTTCCAATCTCTTCCGCTTGGCGGCCATCAACTCTTTTTCAGCCTTTTCATATCCGCCACGAGAAGTCGTTTGTAGGCAATCATTCTTTCTCCCAATCTCTTATGCTTGCCGCCTTCTTATCTGTGAATCAGAAAAACAACTATTCAATATGAATTCTAGACCTCAATTGAAACACTAGTCAAATTCACTTCATCAAGTTTCAAGACTTTGTTAAGGAAGATGGAGAATTGTATGTATAATAAATAGGGAGAAACAGAGGAAAGGGAGTTGCAGAACTACTGCCAACTCAGTCAATTCATTCATTCATCATAACTAGTTCAAACTCAGTCAAGTTTCAATAACGGCATGCACATATATCATTACACACTTAACATACTAACTAACTAACAGCAATGTCTACGTGACCTACTATAACAGAATACCTTACTAAGCAAGCAACCTGACTAACGGCCTCATAAATGAACACAATAACATTCACATATCAGCACAGGTTAATAAGTATACAAGAAGGGACAAAAAAATTAAATATAGGCTCACCAAAGCTTCTTCAGTAGTCCGCATCTGAACAAATTGTTACCATGTTGCTTCACTAAGAAAGGCTTACTTGGCACAAGGATTAGGGGGAGGCTGACCAACCGGAACCTCGACAAAAATATAGTTGTTCGCTAAGTGGGTCTTAAACTTCCTCCAGCGATAAACACAATACGACAATGTCTTGATTTTCAACTTCTCATCGTCAAGAACATTGTACGTAAGCCGGATAGAGTCCCAGATAACATCCTTCACCTTCTTTTTGTCGACATTTTTCCACTCGTCGACTAAAATGCTTGCCTTGCTGCGTGCTTGTAAGCCGACATAACTATTGTATCTGCTTTTATTAGGACCGCAGGGAGTCAAATTTCGATCAAACTGTATATCGAGCCTTTCATTGGCACTCCGCCCTAGGGCAAGCTCTTTCAATCGGGTGGGGCCTCTTCTACCTTAACGGCTTGCAGGGCGGTTATGAGGAGGCTCGCTCTGAGAAGGAGATGGTTCATTCTGACTAACACCAGTAACATTATCAACTGGCATTTCAAGAATAGAACTACACTTGTTTCCTCCGTTCATTTTCGAAACAAGAAAAGAGGTTGAGAGAGGTGGTGCAAGAAAGGAATGCCAGAACAAATGAGGAAGTAACAGAGGATGGTAGCGGTTTGCAAGGAAGAGGTGTTTGAGTGTTTCGCAACAAGAACAGGGGTTTCAGTGTTCCGACAGAAAGATGAAAGACACAAGTAGTTAAGGTTTCGCGCGATAAATGTAGTGGGCATTTTTAAGACCGACAAAACATAAAAAGACGGTCTTAAAGGTTACAGTGGGAATTTTTAAGACCGGACAAACTCAAAACGACGATTTTAAAGGTTAACATTTCAGATCGTCCTTTTATTAAGTCCGATCTTAAAATTAATAAACTATTAGTTTAAAATTTTCATTATTTAGTACCGGGTAGAAGTCACGTCCGCTCTTAAAAATATTAACTTTAAGAACGTCATTTACATATGTCCGGTCTTAAAAGTTTTTTACCATTTTTATATATCTTTCCTTATTATTTTGCATCACAAAAAATATAAGTCTGGTTGTACGGGATTTCTCAATAATTCATATTTTTAATGATAGTTTTTAAGTGCGATTATTTATGTATGTCCGGTCTTAAAATTTTTTTACCATTTTTATATATATTTCCTTATTATTTTGCACCGTAAAAAATATAAGTCTGGCTGTACGGGATTTCTCAATAATTTCATAATATTTATAATTATTTTTAATGAATGTTTTAAGAGCGGTCATTTATATATGTGCGGTCTTAAAAGTTTTATACAATTATTTTTAAAAATTTCCATGTTATTTTTAACCGCATAAAATATAAGTCGGGATGTCTGTGATTTCTCTTTAAAGTAATTCACATTTCATTTTTTTTATAAATGTTTTAAGAGTGGTTGGTTTTACCAGCGGTCTGAATAATATATTTAAGACCTATCGAAAAAGATAGGGTCCAAGTTGATCTTTGATATTTACAAAATTGCCACCGGTTATATCTTTAAGATCGGAGTTTTATTCATCTGCTCTCATAAGGCGGTCTTAAAAATTGATGCGGTGGAAAAAGTTCATTATATTTACAAAATTGCCACCGGTCATTTCTTTAAGAGCGGTGCTCGATTCTCCGCTCTAAATGAGGCGGTCTTAAAACACCTTTTTGCACTAGTGATAATATTTTTAATATTTTTTAATCTGCTTATTAAAGTAGAGGTAAAGATAGAAATATTTAGCAATTTTTCATGCCTAAACTACCCTTCATTAATCTAAGAGAAATGATAGTTGGTACTTTATTACGCCCTTTATTTCTTATTATAAGGCACCAACTACCAAATTTTTTGTGTGTTTATTATAAAGCACTAACTATCTTTAACCAACTTATTTATTACTATTTTTCAATTATATCCTCATTTTTAACTAACCTTTAAATTCACATAATTAAAGTAAGAGGAAAGTTGGAAATATTTATAAATTTTGGACCAATTTAATGATTTAACTTCTATTCCTTGGTCCACGAGAAATGATGGTTGGTGCCTTATAATAAGAACCAGAGAAAGTATATCATGGGGGAATAACAATATATGAATTGTTGATGCATAATGGTCTATTCTTTTGCCATCGTGAACTAGTATTAATTAGAGCCGGGAAAACGGGTCAGGCCCATCGAGCCGACCTGTTTAAGCCTTGGCCCTCTAAGGGCTGGACTTGAAAAATGGACGAGATATTTGAAATTAACCCTGAAGGGCCGGCCTTAATGGGCCTTGGGCTTAAACAGGGCGGCTCTGAAGGGTATCGAGCTTAAACAAGCCTGCCCTAGAGGGCCTCGGGCCAGCCCTGTAAGCCCTTTTCACTGTAGTTTTTTTTTCCTTTTTAAATTTATTAATTTATATATTTTTTGTATTTGTTATAGAGTTGTTTATCCATTTAACTACAAATACATAATAACTTTACTATAATTTTATGATTTGATTTATTATTTGTTGTAAATAAAGATTATGGATGTGTTCGTGATGCGGGACAAGAATTTCATGATATTCTTACTCATGAGCTAGAGGCTACTACTTAAAGTGAATCAAAATCAAATGTCGTTAAAATCGATAATAGTGATAAAGATGACGATAATAATAGTCATTGTACTAATGTCTCTTAGTGATATGATTTTTATGTTTTATCTGAGTTATTTGTGAACATATTTTGCTTTTGATTATGAATTAGTGATTGTGCTTATTTAATGATAATTCATGTTGTAATTTACTAATTATATTTTTTTAAAATGAAAAAAAATAGTTAAAATTTAGAATAGTAATTTCCGGCTTTGTGGGCCTGCCCTGACCCTAGCCCTGGTGCTCTCGTGTCGGGCTTTTAAAGACATATATTTTTCTTACTCCAGACCCCCTTGTTAGACCCTGACCCTTCACGGGCCAGCCTTGATTCCCAGCTCTAATATTAATTGAAAAAGAATGCTTAATAAAAAAGATATTAAAAATGTTTTAAAAGGAGGGAGAGAGATGAGTGAGGAAACTAGAGAGAGAGAAGCGGTGTGCAAGCAAGGGAAAGAAAATTCTGGCTTAGTTTCTTATCATTCTCATCAACACATCTATATCATTGATGGGGAAGAAGAACTTGATTGGGAAAATGAGAAAAAAATAGAAGTAGTGATACTTATTAAAGAATGATGAGAAAATGGATAATGGGACAGCCCATTGGACCAATGAATGCCGACGACGGAGGATCTGCAGTCCACCAAACAGGAAGACGACATGCGGCGGAGGAACATAAAGAAGATGAACAGAGACACGACAATGGAGGATTTGGTGACGGGGGATAATCTGAAGAGAAAGCTACTGTATTTTCATCCGAGAAGCCAAGCTCGAAGTCGGGGGTCGAAGAAAATCCCAGGTTTCGGTGGTGGAGGAAAAATCAGAAGAAAATGCCGCTGTACCTACATCCGAGAAACCCAGCTCGAAGTCGAAGGTTGAAGATAATGCCCAGGAGTTGGTGATGGAGGAAAATATATTGTTGAACCTGCAACTAAAGATCCAAAATCAAAGACGGAGCTTAGAGAAAATGCCCAGGAATCAGCAGCTCCTAGTGGATGGGCAAAAAACCCAATGTCCTACAAAGAGAAGCTCTTGGGAAAGATGAGCACTAAGCAAAAGGGAGTGAAGCCGAGATTCTTCCCGACGTGCCTCTTGGTTATTGCATCTAACAGCTCCTTCAGTTTTGAGTTCGACTAATAGTTATACCCACAGCCTCATGCCTATCGATTCTTTAATGGAGAAGCCAGATGGAGTTAACTCACTCCCACCTATCGAGTCTGAAAGAATTAAAGGGAATCATAGGACTTAGCGATATTTGGTCAGATGTTCAAGGGTCTTCGAGCGTCTTTAATGGATGGCTCAGGGAGGAAGATGGCGTCTTTAATGGATGGCTCAAGGAAGAGGATGACGTGCTACTTTCAAACGGTCAAAGAAGACAGTTAGATGATAGCTGTGCAATGGGTGGGATCTACTTTGCCTAAAGTAACAGACGTTATCTCAGACTTAAGCCCCATCGAAAAACGTTCCACGGCTAATCGCCTTCCGGAATCCGAAGAAAGTTTGCAGTGTAAACGTAAAACAGTTTTACTATCTCCAATTTTAATTATGGGTATAATGTTTCTATTTTTTTTTTAATAATAAACCCCACCCACTTATATGTGAGTGAGACATAAAAAATATTTCTATCAGAAAGAAACATTAAACCCTTTAATTATAAAATTAAATTTATAATATAATTTTCATTAAAAATTTAATCTTATAATTAGAAGGGGAGTATATTTAAGGAATGTAAAACAATATATATGATAGTAATATTTTGACTTTTATTAAAAGGTTAACTATATGAGTAGAGCTGTAAATTAGAGCCGGCATGGCCCACCAGGGCTGGCCCATGAAGGGCCAAGGTCTAACAGGGTCGGCCCTTCAGGGTCCGGAGTAAGAAAAATACATTTTTTTCAAAGCTCGGCTCAAGAGCACCAAGGTCAAGATTGGCTCGTAGAGCTCAGAAATTACTATTCAAAATTTTAATTATTTTTCCTCCACTTTTTTTTTAAAAAATATAATTAATAAATTACAACACGAATCATTCAATAAATAAACACAGTCATTAGTTCATAATCAAAAACAAACTATGTTCACAAATAACTCACATAAGAAACATATCACTAAGTGACATTAGTATGATGACTATTATTGTTGTCATCTTTATCACTATCATCGACTTTAACGACATTTGATTGTTCTTCCCTTTGACTAGTAGTCTCTAGCTCATTAATAAGAATATCATGAAATTCTTCTCTCGCATCTTGAACACATCCATAATCTTTATTTACAGCAAATAATAAATCAAATTATAAAATTAGAGTATAGTTATTATGTATTTGTAGTTAAATGGATAAATAATTCTATAATAAATAGAAAATATATATAAATTAATAATTTTTTTTTTAAAAAAAGAAAAAGCTACAGTGAAAAGGGCCTGCAGGGTTGACCCGAGGCTCTTCAGAGCCGACCTGTTTAAGCTCGAGGCCCATCAGGGTTAATTTCAAATATTTCATCCATTTTTTAAGCTCGATCCTTAAAGGATCAGGGTTTCAACATGCCGACCCAGATGGGTCTGACCCGTTTTAACAGCTTTATGTGTGAGCATGGTTACGAGTCCACATTATGTGCATTTCGGTTATATACTTGTTACCTGCTTTTCCATAAAACGCAGCGTTTGGTATAAAATAGGTTAGTGACAATGAAGCTGTTGCATATCCCCCACCTCTGGGCACCGAACAACCTCTGGGCACCGAACAGTCCATCATCATCCATTATGACAATCCAGCATTGAGATCGACAATCTTGCATGCTTCGCCGTCGACGAACACAACAAAAAAGAGGTTTATACTTCTGCTTCTTCTTCCTCTTCCATCTCTCTCACTTTTGAATCAATATTCCTTTTTCATTTGTTTGTTTCCTGAGAAATCGGAGGGGAAAAGTTAAATTTGTGGTGTAAACTTTTATTTTATACGTTCATTTTGTTTCGGATCGACTACAACCTGTTTCCGCCTTTGATTTGCCGATGTTAATGGCTGTTTTGAGCATTTTTGAAATTGAATCAGGTTCCAATATTATCTTGCATTTATCGTAATGTATTATTGAATTCTGGACATCTAATATCTGAGACTGGGTAATTTCAATTGTAAATTTTCTGTTCTTTCCTAATTGAAATTTTTTTCCAATTAAATTTTCCATGTTTATGTAGAACGCGCTTCTGGAGCTTGGAAGGGTGATAAACGCAAAACATCAGGTGGTTGCTGGTACCTTGTACCACATCACGCTGGAGGCAACAGATGGTGGGAAGAAAAAGGTCTATGAAGCGAAGGTTTTAGAGAAGCCATGGTTGAACTTGAAGGAGTTGCAGGAATTTAAGCTCGTTGGTGATGCTCCTTTAGTGTCTAGTACTTAACTAGGTATTTGCATACTGTGAATCCTTCAATACTGTCTTTACGGAGCTCACTATTTTAATTTGAATTGAATTCACTGTTGGAATTGAAAAGGGGTTTCTGTTCTGAAAAATAAATAAGCCATCATGTGGAGCATATCTAGAATGAATTGCTTGTCTTGCAATTGAATTTTATGATCTGGTAACGTGCCTTTGGAATGATAACAATTTAAGACAGTTTTTTTTTTTTTTTTTTGTGTTGGAAAATTAAGTAATCAAGTTTAATTGAACTATTTAGTATTTTATAATTTCACTGCACGCCTAGATGCATTTGATGGCTTCATATTTACTACTTGGCCTATAAGCTGCTGTGTGAAACAGAGAAATATATAACTTGTTGCTGAGACTCTGAGTAACTGAGAAGCTTGGATATGAACAGGGAGATGCATGATAGAATTTAGAGTGTTCATTTGTAATTTAGAGAGTTGTTTTGTGCCTGGATTGTTATCCATGGTGTATTGTAAAGCATATATATAGGAAGAGATAATTTTGGTGAGAAAACCTTTGAATTCACATTTGCCTCACGTCTAAGTTTTGGGTCTCTTGAATCATAAATTGCAGCCTAATTACAGAAAATCTAACATTGTGGTTGCAGGGCAGGGCATTGGGTTTGCTAAATTTGATATTCTACCTACTGACAAGTCCCTATTATATGTCATTTGTATTTTGTCTTCACATGTGCTAATCTCATTAGTAAAAGTGAACTGAATTTTCTCTGCTCTGATTTGCATCAAATGTCCATTTTAGCTTTGCATTTGCAATTATAACTAGTTTCTTCCTAAACTTGCATCCTAGCATTGCATAGTGGTTGTTGCTAAATTTCTCATGTAGTGGAAATGAACTCTTGAACTTGCACAACACATAATCTTGCAGAACTTTGACATAGTTTTGTGACTTAAAAACTATGCTTAGAAAATGCTGATTGCATTCAATTCTTGTTGCTGGTTGGGTATCCTGCAAGTCCCTTGACAAGTTGCTGTTACTATTCTAAATTTCTGCTGCTTTCTTTGAAATTGTTTCTACATCACCTTTGTTGTAATATTTTCAACTTCATTCATCTCAAGCTATGAAGTTGCTCTGAATGACAATACTTCCTGCTGCTGTCCATTGTCCATATATGATAGAGCTCCATGAAAATTGTTTTGATAGTGAAATTGCATTCTCACGAAGCCTTTAAGCCGCTAACTCAAAATCTCTCTCCTTAATAAACAGGATCTCATTCATTTGAATTTTTCTGGAAGTATTTACTATTCAGAATGAGTTTTCTCTGAACTTGAATTGCTTCTGTTGAATGTGATGAGTCACTGAAATTCTGATTTTTGCTCAATTAGCATAACAAAATCCCTGCTACCTCCAGTGCAAATTTTTGCATTCTCTCTGATTTGACTTTGCATGCTGAAACACTCTTACTTTGAAACATCAAGTGTCTTGCACAATCATATTTTTGCATATGCATTTACTCATACTTCGGTTTCTTATTATTCTTTTGCTTGCTAGTATTTATTACATATACACTAATTACAATATACAATCTGTACAAAATTACTTATTGATGTAGTGCCTAACTTGACTAATCATGGCCAACGATATTGCAACAGGAAGAAGTGCAGACAGAATCATTGTGGTAAGCTATGAAATTTCCTTGCTGAAAGCTTAACAAACAATGTTAAATGTACTTGCATTGGACATTGTAAGAAGTTGCATAGTTTAACATAGACACTATACATTGTTGTTGTAACTTGAGATATATTGATAAGGATGGAAATTAATCTTCTTGACATTGATTGTAGGTGGAGATGGTTGCTGTCATGTAAAAAAGAGCAATTGCCATCCTTCCAAAAAAATTCTTCATGCTCTCCCAAGCTCCAAAAGAAATGTGTAACAAGCTGTGCAAAATTGGTGCATCCAAAAAAATAGGCACCGAAAGTCTGATGTCCGTTGTAGTAAAAAAAAAAAAAAAAGTAGCCACCAAAAGAGTCCAATGTATATTTTAGTGTCCTGTATGAATCAAGAGATGTAATGTTTAATGTATGAGAGTTGTATCATGTACATGTAATGCAATATTTGTAAATGACTATTGAAATGAATAAAATGTTATTATTTTTCACAACATCTCTTTTTATCTTTCTTTTCAATACCTTGAGAATTGCTTGCGTTGAGATATATGGCTTCAAGTGATGGGAAGTCACTTTCTTCATTTGCCTACACTTGTAAATATCTATGAATATGACTTGAGGAAATCATAGCCATGTGAAACAGAAGTAGAGACAAATTTATCAATTCATACCATTAATAAGCTTGTAAATGACAACGGTTGAGATGTAGATGGTGAGAAAGCATATTGAGTTTCTGCAGGTTCTACAGAAGGAGCATGTTGTGTTTCTGCATCTTTCTTTGTGTTAATCTTTCTTCTCTTATTAGATGGCAGAGCCTCTTGAACACCCTACACAAAATAAATACAAGATTAATAAAAGCTTTTATGTTTCATATAAATATAAATAAAATTAAAACTTAATACATGTTCCTCTGGAATAATTTTTCTGGGCTTGCTCAAATTCCTTTCTCTCCAACTTTTGTAACGTTGCTTTCTTTTCCTTCCTTCTCTCTTTTTAAAACCTTTAGGCATATTTTTTGATTCTATGGTTGGTGCTACACTTGGCTCAACAATATCATCTTCATTACCATCAGGAATATTATTTTCTGCCTCATTGATTACCCCTTGAAGATGCTCATATCCTTCACGAGTCTTGGCAGCTTTTCTTGCCAATCTTACCAATTTATGCACTAATTCTCTATATCGTCGTGTGACTTCAAGTTTAGGATCCACTTGTATCTCATTTCCTATAGTGTCATGCACAACACCACTCCTTGCCTCCCTAGTCCATCGTTTGAGAATGTATTGCTCAGGCATAATTTTCACATCCTTTGTTTCGTATACTTTCAATGTATGACAACACAATATCCCAGTGGTCTCAAACATGCCGCAAGTGCAAAAAATTTCATGTGTGTCAGGCTTAAAAGCAACTCTCCACTCCCCCTCTTCATCAATCATGTGGGTAGTGTATACAAATAAAGGCTCTTTTTCATAATGTTCAGTTATCTTCACTGCAAATTGGAGATCCCATTGTTCTTGGAACATGTCAAACGCACCTGGGGTATAAGTTTTTGAAAGTTGGCGTAATATTGGTGCACTTGGATTTACCATCCTAGGTATCTTGTGCCTAGAATCAAACTCCAACTTTAATTCCTTGTCTCGTTTCTCTGAAACAACTCTGTCAAAAGTGGTGAAGAATTCATTTATGTCTAAATTTGGTGACGTACATTGCTTCACATCAGCATTTATACTTTCAGCAAGTTGTGTGCTCCTCATTCCTAATGTGCGAGAAGTCTTCACATAACACCAAGCCCATTTCTCCTTGATATCATACATGGATTTCAACCACCTATTTTCATGAACATCATAAGAAGATAATAATTGGCTCCAAGCTTCTTCAAACTTGTCAACTTCTGTAATTTTAGACATACATTTGCAAAAATTAGTCAAAAAATGCGACCCACCTTTCATCAAGTTTCCAAGGTGTTTAATGCCATTTTGTTTTAAGTGCCAAGTACACAAACAATGCTTTGTATCCGAAAGAACTTCACTCAAAGCTCTTGCCATAGCTTGATCTTGGTCTGTAAAGACAGTTTTAGGCTTCTTCTGCATATGAGCATCTAAAAAAGTTTCTAACACCCACATTAAAGACTCAATAGTCTCATCAAACATTAATGCTGCTCCAAAAATTACCGCACTTCTGTGATGATTAAAGCCTGAAAAAATTGCCAGGGGTCGATTACCACTATTTGTACCATATGTTGTGTCTAAAGCGACAACCTCCCCAAAATGAGCATAATCTATTAACATTCCAGCATCTGCCCAAAAGACATTGGTAATATGTTCTTCTATATCCACCTGATATTTATAATAAAATGCAGGATTTGCAGCAAGCTGTTGTTGAAAATATTCAAATAAGCACCTCACCTCTCCATACTTCATACTTCTTTTCTTTTTAGATTGAAGGTAGTTTTGCACATCTATGCGAGTATATCCAACATTTTCTTTACCCCCAGCATACGTACTCATTAAGTCAAATGTAGCCTTTTGTTGGAGCCCAGACTTCCTTGCAAGGTCTATTTCACAGACATCAACTTCTGATAAATTTCTTTGGGATACCAAGAAGTGCACTGTTTCTTGGGTGTGAAGGGGGTGATTGTGTTCTTCATCAAATCTAGTGATTCTGAATTTCTGATTAATAAGAGATACCACCATTTGTGCCTTACAATTAGTCCTTGTTTCACCTCGTTGTCTAGAATATTGTCTTTCTCCTTTGCCTTTATCTTTCAAACCCTCCTTGCAACATACATACTTGTATGTAATAATTTCACTAGTTTTTTTGCTCTTTGTACCACCATGCTTTCTAGCTCCAAATCCAGTTCTTCTAGCATAATCATTCCAAAACATCCATGCTTCTTCTAAACTTCCAAACTCCATACCTATTTTTGGTTTCAATTCATCATCATCCATTATGATTCACCTATACACAATAAAATAACCATATCTTATAAAAAAATCATAATTGTTATATAACAGAACAAATTAAATTAATTTAAATTCTGCATGTGTTTTTTTGTTCCTACCAACCTAAATTAGCACCCCTGGAAGGTATTTGTGGTTGTAGAAGAGCTCGAACATCAATATCATTGGTTTTGCAAAGATAGGTGATTAAATGATACTCATATTTCAATATTTCAACAGCTACACCTGAGATATATTGACAAATTATAATCAAATGCAGCACAAAGGAAAAAATGAAGATATAGAATTGGATTATTTCTATCCGCAATCTCATTACCACCAACACAAATCAATAGTCAAATAACTTTTGAAAAAGTGATGAATTTTGCCGAAAAGAAAATGAGGGGGATTGAGATTTTTTTAAACAATTAATCATAAACTGAATTGATATAATTGACAATGTCTATTATTATATATGATTATATATCATGATTGTAATGAAAGATATGGAGGGGTAATTAAAAACCTTGTTTGTAAGCAACATAAAAGTCAATGGTTGGAAAGTCTTAATGACAAAGAGAGGTTCTGTAAGCTGCACAGTTGAGTTCTAAAGTCAAAGATAACTTCCCCTCAGTCTCTGTTTTAATACCCAGATGAATATATATCCTATCTTCACATGCTCCAATTTCACTTCATCCCTCATGCGAGTCGTGTCTTTTCTCTCAGTAATGAAATGCAGGACCCAAGTCAAAGCTACCACAGCTCAAGCAAGATTGAATTTGTTCTTAAAGATAGCATGCTACTGCTCCAAATTAACAGGGAAGGGGCTGTGAGTTCCTGTTTCGGCCGTTAGCTCCGAAAGCCAACCAGCCACATCCCTTCTTGCTCCAAAGTCGGCAGTCCCATCAGCCGCCCGCCTGCGTGATACACTTCCGAGAATCTGTGAACTCTAATTCCCACAAGGTGATGTTATTCAAAGGAGGGTTCTATTTCCCGCTCTGGCTCCTCCTCTGTTTTGCACAGATGTCTTCCATTTTCTTGATGCTTTCGCGGGAAAATTTTTCCAGCCAAAATATGCCCACGTATGCCCACGTGTGAGTTTAATGAAAACGGTGCGTTTTATTGAAATGCAGGTAAGAAGCATGTAAGATATTGGCGCAGAATGTGGACTCCATGGTTACCACTTACCACTCCTTCAGTTACCGTGCCCTAAATTTCTGTATTCGTTTTACTTCCCCCAAATGGCGTTCTCTCCGCCACACTAGCCGCGCCTTCACTTCTTCCTTCACCAGCAACCAGCGCCGTTAACCTTGGCAGCAAACTCTCGCCGTCGAAGTCCTCTCCATACCCTGCCTTGCCGTCGCCTCCCCACTCTCAGTCGTAGCTCGCCCCGTCGTCCGTTCAATCTCGCCAACCCCAGCTCCGTTGTTACCTATTCACTCCCTCCATCACCGTACGACCCCGGCCCACGACCGTCGCATAGTTTTGACCGTCGCATAGTTTTGCGTGACCTTCTCCTCTGTCTTCACCATCACGAGCAACCTAGCCTTTCTCACTCTCCTAGTCTGTCTTCGCCTAGCCGTTCTCTGAACCTTTTCAGTCTCTCACCGGCGTCGTTGTTGTGCCTTCTGTTGTAGGATTCATCGTTGCTTCTGTCTCTCTTACGCCGTGTTGCCGTTCTTTCTCACTTTTGCTGCTCGTAAGGTATTGCGATACCTCTTGTTTGCTTTTGCCTTGATTTAGTGATAGGATTGGAATTTTAGTCGTTGGTTTTGAACATTAAAGCCGAGTTTGCGTAGATGTTAAATATGATTCTGGCTCTGGAATTGTTCTGAATATAATGAGTTAGTGGTGAAATGATGGTGTTGAGGTTGATTGCTTGAATTGGGAGTTTGTAGGAATGATAAGTAGTTTGATTGTGGGAATTTAACTTATAGAGCTGCTATTTCTCTGCTATAATTGCCTTTAAGCATTGTGGTAGCAGCGTCGTATTCTGATTTCTCATCTTGGAGAATTTATCAGTTTTTTTTTTTTTTTTTTTTTTGGAGTCTCAGGTTGCTAGTGTCTTTTTGGCTTGTCATTCTTCTAGTTTAGTTTTTGTTTGGTTTGTAGGTTCTAGGTTGAAATCAACAAGTTGGGCATAGTCTTTGGTTTCCAAAAGACCGTCTAGTTAGGTTTAGAACATCATTTTGCAATTGGCTTCCTTGTTTGCTGTTGTGATCTTCAATGTGCGCTTGAATTTCTCTTTCTTTTTCAGGAATATGGCCCCACGCCAGCCTAAAGCGACTGAGACCACTAAAGCTCCTCGAAAGGCCAAGGTTCTTAAGAAGAACAAAGCCACTACAAAAAGTTCAGTCCAGGAACAGAATTATTACGCTCTTGAGTCAACCAAAGCCAGATTGGAGAAGTTATCTCATACACTTCAATGGATGGAAAATTCTCTGCTGTTAATTTCAGATAATGTGGGTGTGATGATACCTCCTGAAAATATAGAGGAGGAGACCATCATTGATGTCGAAGATGATTCACTTGCAGGGGCTGATGCTTCGGATATATTCCGATTTGAACACACAGTATCAAACATATCTCTTAGACTTGAAAAAATGATGAAGCTTCTGCTGTTAACCGCTAAGAAAGAGGGTGTGAAGATACCTCTTGAATATATAGAAGCGGGTGCAGAGGAGGAGTCCATTACTGATGCTGAGGACATTGATGCTGCTGACTGATCTAGTCTTTTGTGTTCACTTCTGTTTGTAGCCTAGTTATGACTTACTCTTATGTTTTGATTGAACTTTCTGTCTTGTATCTACTTTAGGACTTGTGTTAGTGTTGATGCTTACTCCTTTTGACAGTTGGAATAGTGGATTGGAGTTATGGACATGACTTTTTGATGGTGCAATGATCTTGTATTTAAATTGTGTTGAATAGTACCAACATCTTCATGAATGTCTTGGTTGTATCTCTAATTCCCGTATGTGGATCTGAACACTTTCCTTATATATTGTTGGCTGCTCTTTTTTGTGCCTCTCATACTATGCAGCACTGGTACGCCGGAATTTTTTTTTTCAACGTATCGAACACGAGTCCGGTATTGATACACGTACGGATATTGCTGTATTGGATTGATCAACAAGCACAAATACGGTCAACTTTTGATGGAGAAGAAAGCGTCGAAGAGAAGGAAGTTGGGGTTTTAGGAAGACGGGTAATGAATAGGAGAATTCGAAGCAAGAGAGCCGTGCGGCATCATAAGGGGTTGGTGGATTGGATCTGACTTGGGGTTTGATGGACTGAGTTGCTTTGTCAGGATTGACAAGAGAGAATAGAGTGGAGCCATCATCTCCTTTCCAGGTTCATTGATTGATGGACGGAACGTTGCCGGAGTTACCACAGTTGACGGCAAATGCTCAACAGGAGTGTAGGAGGTGATGGCGATGGTGGAAAGGAGTTAAGAAGAGGAATAACTGGAAGGTCACGACGATCATTGGCTGGTTAGTCATCTTGGAGTTAGCGTTTTGTCTGTCTCTCATCGATCCTGATTGTGAATCTATGACCTCTACTGATTCAGTCTGTGTATTTTTTCTTGAAATTTTCTGTTTTGATTTTAAGAAGTAGAAGCTTGACAAAAAACGGTTTTCAAAATATAACGAAGGAGAGAGTCAGTATTAGACATTTAGTGGAGATGCAATTGACACCATTGATGATGAGTTTTAGATGGTATTTCTCTTTCACTAGATGATCCAGAGTTGGAGGTAATTATTACTAGTTGAACTCCACATCCCAAGTACTAGTTGAGGTGTTTATCAATTTTGTATAGATTATTTATTATTTGTGCTTATGATTTTTCTTTTATTATATTTTGTTAATGTGAAATATACTTTTTATATTAAAAAATATTATTTAATATTAAGACGTATCGAAATATTATCGAAATATTAGTATTTTTAAAATAACGTGTTGATATCCCATATAAAAAATATATTGGAAATGCCATGTCAAAATCGGTGCTACAGCTCTCATGCAATCACTTTCTTCTATTTTATATGTCTTGTTGCATATCAAAATGTCAGGCCCTTGGTTCTCCTGACAGTGAAGTGACGATCTATTTTAAGTTTGAGGGTTAGGGTGTTATTGATTATTTATGGTTTTGCTGATTTGACATGAATTCCAATTTTGAAAACTTGGACTATTTTTGCCATTTTTACTTAGGGATTAATGTTTCTCATGTTGTAGGAAAAAAATTATCTCATGTCACATACACATGAAATGGTGGGACCCACATATACATATATTAATATATATGTACATGTGGATTCTACTATTTTATGTGTGTGTAAGAAGTTTAGCTTTTTTATACAACATGAGAAAACTAAAACCCTTTTACTTATCTTCTTAGTTTGAAATGTCTGTTAGATTGAAATATCATTTTTATGTGGGCAAATATGTAAATTTCCCTTTATTCTATTTCCCTTATTTTCCTCCTATTTTTCCCTTTATCTAAACATTGTCTAACTGTATAGCTAATAGTTCTAAGTTCTAACATGCTTTGCACTACGTTTTTGTCCAACATTGTAGGGTCTTCTGCACAACATAATGGATGCGCAGTGTGTAGTGACTATTTATTCAATGGTCGATGTTAATTGATTGACCATAAAATTTTTCCACCCTTTTGAAACCCTTGTTTGTACTTTTGCACCATTTTCCTACTAACACTTGGATTTAAGACCAGAGGAAGTAACATTCTGTCACTTTTTTGTAATATACATTCTAATTTATTTCTTTACTATTTTTGCTTTATTATGAAAATATTTAATTTTTAACCACAAAATCATGGTATTACCTTGTTAATTTTGAAAAATGTCACTTTATACTGAATAGAGGTACTGTTTTAGGCAATTTGATATCTAAAAAAAAAAAGGTTAACAAGGCTAAAATTGAAGTGATATCCTCTTTACTGTACCTTACCCTACAAGCTTGAAACAACTTCGATTATTTTTTAGACATATGGGGTTTTATAGGAGGTTTATTTGAAATTTTAGCCACATTGCACATTGTTTGTCTCAAACTTATTCGAAATGATGTGGATTTTAATTTTAATTAAAAAAAAATGAAAAGTTGCAATTTACACCTTTTAATAATACTTGTTTCACCACCCATTTTAATTGTTCCCAACTGGAATATTCCTTTTGAGCGTAACTAATGTTTGTTTCACCACCCATTTTAACTCCTCCTAACTAGAATATTCTGAGTGTTATTGTGATTCACCAAATGGTTCTATGGGTGCAATGTTTGGGCAGAAAAATGTTAGGCCCTCTAGAGTGATAGCATATGTCTCTAAAACATTGGATAAGGCACAAATGAATTACCCTACAATAGAAAAAGAGCTTTATGCCATTGTTTTTTCTTTGGATAAGTTCATACCTTACCTCTTAAATTCTGTTGATAGTTTACTAACCATTATTCCATTGAGTATCTTTTCAGCAAGTCTAAACCTCCTTATTAAGGTAGATGCTTCTTATTCAAGAGTTTGATGTAGATGTAAGGGATAAATCTGGATCTGAGAATGTGGTGACAGACCCATTTGAGTTGCTTACCTAAACATAAAAAGTTTGATTTGCGATGAGTTTAGAGACTATGTTTCTTTTGTAACAATGACTAAACCATGATATTGTCATCTAGTGAAGTATCTAACTACTAGTTTGATTGCTCATTATTTATCACATTTTCAGGCACAAAAGATTAAGAGTGAAGTCAAATATTACATTTGGGGTTAGACCAATACTATGGAGAATGTGCAGTGATATGATAAGGAGATGCATACTATATGACGAGATAGAGGACATTTTGGTGGCTTGTCATTCATTAGCATGGTGAAGCCATTTTAGTGCCAAAAAGACAAGAAGGAAAATTCAAGATGCTGGTTTCTATTGGCCATCAAACTTCAAGAATGCATATGATTTTTGCTAGAGGTGTGATAGGTGTCCAAGATTTGGAAGTTTGGGAAAGAAACATGAGGTGCCCCAATAGCCAATCTTGTTTTGTCAAGTGTTTGAAGTGTGGCCTACAAACTTCCAAATCAAGGTTAGCCATGTGGGGAATTGATTTCATGGGTCAATTTCCTTCGTCCATGGGATACACCTATATTCTACTTGCTGTAGACTACCTTTCAAGATGCTTGGAAGCTGTGCTTACTCAGAAAGATGATGTTGCCACTGTTTCTATGCTTTTGAAATTAATATATTTTCATCTCTAGGTTAGGAGGACCGAACAGTTGTTGACAGGTCCTTCTTGATGATTTAACACAATAAGACTCAATAATTTCATGTGGATTAGGAAGGTTTAGAGGAATCGCTGGGGGGACAGCTCATTCACGAGTGTCATCCCATTCATTTTCATTGTTTCACTGTTACAATTTTATAGAATCTGCAAGTATAAAATCACCACAAAAATAAATAATTTCTTTTGCATTGATAATTTGATGATTAAGTGGATTAGTCAGGGATTAAAACGTCATATGCACCTTTTAAAGACCATGCGATGCTCTCGCCTATAACCTTCGGCGACAACATAGCGAACAACAAATGATGAATATCCAAGGAAAATAATCTTGCCATCTAAAAATTATATTTAGAACATAGAAACCCATAAATGGACAAAACGTGAAGGCCTCTCTCGAACCATCCAAATAATATTGTAAATGAAATTAGGATATATTCCTTTATGAACAAAATCTTTTACGGCTGCCTCAGGTTAGCATCAATATCAGCATGTTTTTTCTCCGCATCTAAATTTCTTGAAGCCATAGCTGCGAGTTTCACTTCATACTCAGCTACTTCTCTTTGGATTCTATCTGTTGCCAGAATTTTCTCAGACATCTGCTCAAAACTTTGGTGGATGCTGGTGAGGAGCCTATAAACTTGCCGCCCCATAGGATCTTTCTTTGCTTCCCTGCGAAATGAAACATGTTCATAACTTGTTGGCGAGATACAAAGCCATTCACAATGATATATCAATAACATTCAAACAACTATATATCCTTGAATGATTAGACTCAGTTTTCTTGTACTTGTATGCTTGTGAATTATTCATTATTGTGTATTTATTCCTGCACATGCGTGTGGTTGTGTTGGCAATAGTGATAAAAGCATACCTAAAGATAATTTCATCTGCAACAGCATGTGTTCGATGCAAGCGTTCTTGGATAGAATTACTCTCTAACTGAACCTCCCTAGTTTCTTTCAAGATCCGCTCAATATCAGCATCTTGCTTGCGACTATTTTTTGTGATCTCTTTGATTCGGTCAATATAGGATTTCCTAGACGCCACTTTTGGCTGCTTCTGAAGATCTGCAGAAAGTTTTGAATATTCTTCATCTCTGTCAAGAAGGCAATATGTTCTCAGTGAATGTGATTTTGGGAATACAGTCATGCTGCTACAAGCAATCCAAAGGGGAAAAGAAAGAAACTGGAAGCAGTAGAAAATTATCTCCATCAACTAATTTATACCACCTCCGGTACTAAATATAAGACCCAATTGACTTTTTTGAAGAGATTAAAGAAACTAATTAAATTACTTTAAAGCATTTATATTTATCATTTTTTTTTCCCTTCAAACTAATTTCTTTAACTTAAAAAATGATATTTAATTTAATTATATATGACATAAGATATGATTAAGTAACTTATTTAATTTCCTTAATTTCTCTAAAAAAAGTTAACTAAGTCTTATATTTAGGATCAAGTAGTATTAGATAAATCTAGCATAGTTAACACTCTTTTTACTAATTAAAGAGTCAGATTCATAATGAATTCATGATAATCAATACCATGTTAGGTAAGAGTATAAGAGGAAACCATACAACTATCATGATTTATCAACTTTCAAACCAAACTTAATACATAGAATTACATATTTTAAGTTTTTAACAGACAACAGATTCATAAACTTCTAGCAAGTAGAAGTTCAGCTAAACCACTTGATTTAGATTTTTCTAAGCCTTTCTTGCTTGCTTTCCAGGAAAATTTTATTTACAGTTAGCCTTTAAAAAGTAAATTGAACTATCAACAGAAGTATACCGTTTTTTAATTTCAGACAAAATGGACTGCTCTTCCTGCTCGACTTCCCTTAACCTTTGGAGCATTTCCTGTGCTTCTGGAATGTTTGAGAATAGAGACTCCTGGAGATCTCTCTTTTTCTCTTCCAAAGGTTTTCTAACAGCATCCCTGTGACATAATATTAAAGCCAGTAGAGACATGCTTTTCATTCCTTTTTATTGCAGGAAAGGAAATATTAATTTGCTAGCAACTAATAAAATATAAGTTTTAACTACAAATGTGTTCTCTATCTCAGTCGTCTGGAGGGCATATGAACTTGGAACTACTGCAAGCAATGCCAGCGCTGACAAAGAATTAAAGAGAAACCCTGCAGTGGACTTTTCTACCAAATGCAATGAGTTCAGTTCATATAATTTCATATGGAGACCTACCACTCTGACTCAAACTTCAACAAGGAAATCTGTTTAGATTTGAGTCGTTCCTTGAGCTGGTTAAGGTAGAAGTCAACAGAATGTTGGTCATTCAATACCATTTGAGCTGCTACAGTTGCCAGATCCAATTCTTGTTCAAGATGCTCTAGCTCTGAAGTCATGGCAATCAGATCATCTATCACTGCTTTGTCTTGATTTTGTACTTTCTCAGATTCAATTCTTGTCTGATAAACATATAAACATGGATAAAAGAAATAATCAGCTATAACGGTCAAAATTACTTATGTGTCATGAAATAAGAAAAGATCTGTTATTTGGATTTGAATATTCTTGTCATCCAAACTTTATATTTCTTTGAGACATTTACTTAAGATAAGTATATCACATCAGTTCTCTTTAGGGGAAGATACCTCTAGATTTAAAACTGTCATATTATTGCTGATATGAGCATCTGTTTCTTCATTTCCAACTGAATGACTTATAGAACTAACCAGTCCATTGCTCAAATCCTTTTCATTTGATGTAGAAGTCATTTCATCCTTGCTTAAATCTTCCATGATGGAGCTGGACAGATTTGAAGTGGTAGTAGTTACATTGATTTCTTTTGATTCATGAGAAGTTTCACCATGCAGGTAGATAGAGAAGTCAGCCTCAGTGCTCTGAGTTTCAAATGGACGTGTCTCCAATCTAAAATCATTTAATTTGGTTAGGGAATTAGAAGAACAAGCTGCCTCTTTGTCATCTGGCCTTTTAGTTGAGCCTTCCAAAGAGCTTCTTAAGTTATATTCTCCTTGTTCGCTGATATTTTTAGTGTCACCAATTCTTCCTATGTCAGAATACTCAGAAATCCTCTTTGCCAGGAATCTTATCAAATTATGCAGGTCCTCTTCAGATGGGTACAGGAACTGCCGCAAGCAACATATACACTCTGTTTCTAAGCATAAATCCAGAACATAAATACATAAGAATAAAAAACTAATAATATAAGGAGCAGACACACCATATCAGTAACAATTAACAAGCATCATATCTATTACAACACAAGCATCCTGCCATCAAAAAAGGACATTATGTTTCAGTATCACAGACAAAGAAGGACCAGAAGCATAATTGCAAGTGAAATAAATCAAATAAACTGGAAGCTCCTATCATCAAAAATGACTGTGGAAACATTTCTAATAATACCACATACCACAGTTCTACAGACAATGCAAAACTAATTAAGCTGGATGGTTTCGGCAAAAGAGCAATGGTAGAGCCTGATTTTGTACATTAAAGATTGTTAGAGCTACCTTAAGATTCTAAAAATTCTGAACATATATGTTATAGCAATACAGAAAGGGAAACAAAGCAACATTAATATAATCGAATATGGACTTCCCCTCAACTAACAACCGAAATTACCCATAATAATTCCCACAAAAGGAAACATGATATAAACAAGAACATAAAGATATCATATAAACAATCAATTACGCGTTGCTGTTTTAGTAACATCTAGCGAGGATTATTAACTCATCAAGCAAAGATAAACCCTATAACTACCATCACTATGCCTCAATTCAATTTACAGTTCAAAAATCATCCTGCTCGGTTTTTTTCTCAGGACCGAAGCAAACAACACACAAAAACAACAGACAACATATTCCAGAACTTACACGCTATTCCCAGTCACGTACCTTGTGGAATGTGATATCTCCTTCATAACCCAGATTCCTAACCGCCGATGATATATCCGTACAGATTCTGACGCGCTCTGATTCAGGTTCCAAAGGCAGAGAAATGGGAAATGAAGCCGAATCATCAATCGAATTCAGACACTGAGCGCAGATCGAGATAAAACTACTGGCACTGAGTTCTCTAACGGACGATGCACTCGATGGGATCACAATCCCATTTCTCTTCATCGATTTCAATAGGATCTCCTGCGACTCTTCTTCCATGTCGTCTCTTGGCTCTGGATCAGGCTTCTGTCTCTTGGTTTTTGGAAATCCTCGATGGCGATTCGCTGGTCGCTGGCCGACGGGATCAGACCCTTTTTTCTTATAGTTTTTATTTTAATTCTTTAAATTTAAAAAATATATTTTTAATCCTTTAAATTTAATACATTAATTTCATTTAATTGAAAACGTAACTCATTTAATTTAAGAGATTATTGTGTGATTAAATGCTAACAAGACGCCTTTATATTTTAATACAACATGGAAGGAGAGGAAATTTGAGACCCGGCAATTGTTTTTCCTTCTAAAATATAGTGTACTTAATTTGAACTAACAATTTTCTTCCATAGAAAATGTTCTATTGTAGAACTATGATTAATGTTAGACTTGACCTATGATTAAATCTCAATGGCCTATGTATCTAGTTCGCTTGACTTATGATTAAATCTCAATGGCCTATGTATCTAGTTCGCTTAAATCCCTATAGCTAGAGAGGAGTGAGGATGTGTGCTCTGTGTGAACTGAATCATAAAAGCTACATAGCGTGTAAATAAGGGTTTGTACCTTATTTATAGGTTTATCTGGGCCTAAATTGGTGGGCTTTGGTTATTTTATTATTTAAAGATATAAAATATCTTTATTGATAAGATCCTTGATTTTGGGTAATTATGATTCTGATAAGGATATTGATAGATTAGTTATTACCTCCTAAAATTTGGGAATTTAAATTTAAATATTATAAGAAAATTAAATGATAATGATTTTATTTTATTTTGGCTTTTATAATTACAAAATTAAATGATTTGAAATAAAGAATTATCTTCTTTAAACTAATTTAGGAAGAAGGATAAATTCAAGGAGGTGATTATGATAGGCCAAAAATATTTTGGAAAACAATATTTGAAGAGAAAAATGCTTAAAAAGGAAATTAAGAAATTACTATCACTATTAATATTTAATACCTTTATTTAACCTCATTTATATATATACACACACCAATATGAATTTTGTTCTCCTCCGGCCCAAACAGAAACCCAGCATTCTTTCTGCCTCTCCTTGCCTTTTTGGCCCAAAACACAAACAAAACCTTCCTTGATCCAATCTCCATTGAGCCCAACACGTGAATGATATACAGCAGAAGCATATCTTCAAGCCATATTCCACTAACTCTCGGGTTCAGCAGCTCATGCACCCATTTCGCTTAGAAATCAGCATAACAGCGACACCACACTCCACTACCAATTGCTATTCTTTCTCGGCCCATACCCAATAAGAACAAAGCCAGATATTATTCAACCTTCCAGCACCCTTCGCGTAGAAGAAAAACCACGCCAACTCAGAAGTATTGACCAGCTGCAACACGCAAACGCAGCAGCGAAAAACCAGAACCTGCCATGCCTCTCAAGCACCACGCCAACATCTCTCTGGACATAGCCTTTCGGTCTGGACCTCCAATACCAATTATAAATTGGGAAAATTGACCTGGAGGCCCAAATTACCAAGATATTTTCAGAAAAGGCTCTACAAACTTTCCCATACCAGAAAAGTGGTATTAACTTCCAATGCAAATGACAAAAACGTCCCTCTTGTTAAAAAAAGAAAAAGTAGAGACTGTTTTGGCGCAAGAGAGAAAAAGACCGTGAGTTTTGTCCGATAGAAACTTTGCTTCGATGATACTCTATCTATCTCTTTCGTCTTCCTTCGTTTGATTGTTGTCTTTCGTTTTTTTCCTCTGCTGGACTGAAAGCAACTCATCCTGGTTGTATATTGCTGACTGATCGTGGTGGTTATTGCTGTTCATCAACATTTTTTTCAGTTGGAAGTTTGGGTTAATGAAAGGTAGAAGTTTGAGCTCATTTATGTTATTATTTAGTAGAATAGAGGCAAGAAATGCTAGGTTTTTCATCAAGATAGCTTAATTACCATCCTTCCTCGTTTTTAATCTCTCTAGGGTGGGGTCAATAAAATGTTGCTCTGTTTTTTGTCACACAAACAGAGGGAAATTTATGTATTTAAGTGGGAATGGGTGAAAGTGATCAAGGAATGAAGTTTGAAAAACGCTGAAATTTGTTAGTTGTTAAAACCTACAGTTTTAATTGTTAATACCATCTGTTTTTGTTGTTAATATGGTTGTTTAACTTGTTAAAACGATGCTCTGTTTTTTGGGTATTAAAACAGAGAAAGGTCTGTTGGTGTGAATGTTTGAATGTAAAAATACTTATTTGGGATAGTTGTTAATACCTACAGTTTAAGTTGTAAATTCCTTCAGTTTTAGTTGTTAATTCCATCAGTTTTAGTTGTTAATTCGACTGTTAAAGTTGTTAATACTAACTCTATTGCATATTGTAATTACAGATGGCTAGTAGTTCAGGGAAGAATATATTATGTTTCTTTCATGTGGGGGGAAGTTTCTTCCGGGTGGAAGGGATGAAAGTGATTATGTTGGAGGAACGGTAAGAACAAGATGCATTAAGGAAGGGACCACATATGAGGAGCTGCAAAGAACAATATCATCTTTAATTGGGAAAGAAAGTAATCAAATTTTCGTGAGATTCAAAGTTAGCATGGATACATCGACATTTATTGATCTTGTGGATGATGAAGGGGTGGATCACTTAATACGGTATAATGACGAATATGGTCATGTGTATGTTGAAGAAATTGGGAATAATGACAATAGACTTGCAGGGAGGAAGAAGAAGAAGTGTAAGTCTTGATGTGTTAAGAAATGCAATTTTTTTATATATAAGTTGCGAATAAAGTCTGAAACATTGTCATTACAAGCACTAATACTTGTTGTTTGTCACAGGAGTTATGACGCTTATGGAGGTGCTGCTGGGTTGTCCGTATCACCCCCTGAAACATTGTATAAGTTGTGAATAAAGTCTGAAACATTGTAATCCCTATTTTATTCGCATATTTTTTGATGTAAATGAAAGTTGGATATAACACACAATTGCCATAATTGTATCCATGTTTCATTTATATAGACTTATTAATATTGTTACACATGGTGAAAACTGATTGTTATTGTTTGCTGATGTTGCTGTCAAAATGGGCTGATTTAGGTGTTATTTTTCAGTGTTACTGATGTTAAAAGGTCCCATGTCCTTGTTAATGGGGGGCTGATTTTGTTGTCAATTGTGGTGATAGTGTTGTTAACGGGGGGCTGATGGTGTTGCTAAATCGACTGATTGTGTTGTTAAAGGGTGCTGATGTTGTTGTTAAAAGTGATGGTGTTGCTGTCATATTTTTCCAATGTTGTCAGTTGATGTTGATATTTTTTGTCAAAGTGGCTTATGTAATTATTAATTGGGCTGATGGTGTTGCCAAAGAGGGCTGATGATGTTGCTAAATTGGATTGATGGTGTTGCTAAAGAGGGCTGATAGTATTGCTAAAGAATGCTGATGGTGTTGCTAAAGAGGGCTGATGGTGTTGCTAAATCGATTGATTGTGTTGTTAAAGGGTGCTGATGTTGTTGTTAAAACTGATGGTGTTGCTATCATATTTTTTTGATGTCATTTGATGCTGATATTTTTTTGTCAAAGTGGCTTATGTAATTATTAATTGGGCTGATGGTGTTGCTAAAGAATACTGATGGTGTTGATAAATTGTACTGATGGTGTTGCTAAAGAGGGCTGATGGTGTTGCTAAATTGGACTGTTGGTGTTGTTAAATTGGACTGATAGTGTTGCTAAAGGTGACTGATGGTGTTGCTAAATTGGACTGATGGTGGTGCTAAAGAGGGCTGATGGTGTTGATAAAGAGGGCTGATGATGTTGATAAATTGGACTGATGGTGTTGCTAAATGTGACTGATGGTGTTACTAAATTGGTCTGATGGTGTTGCTAAATTAGACTGGTGGTGTTGCTAAAGGTGACTGATGGTGTTGCTAAAGAGGGCTGATGGTGTTGCTAAAGAGGGCTGATGGTGTTGATAAATTGGACTAATGATGTTGCTAAATTGGGCTGATGGTGTTGCTAAATTGGACTGATGGTGTTGCTAAATTGGCCTGATGGTGTTGGTAAAGGGTCTGATGGTTTTGACAAACGGTTACTTGATCATATTCCTTTGTTTCTGCTCATACATACACAACCAATAAAGAAATAGCTGCTGGAACCAACTGTGGTTGTCATTCATATTAAAATGTCAAGTCAACATCATCGACTACATCAATACATTTACAAAACTAGCTCCTAACAATGAACTCAAGTGTTTTGTACAAGTTATGTAATCTAATCTAACAGTCAGCCAACAAAATTCAGAAATTCAGATACAAAATTTAAACAATTCAGACATAGACTATCGACTCATTTTCCGCGCTTGGGCTTCCTGGATCAATGATAGCACCTTGGCTCGATATAGGTTGTTTGGGTGATTGACCAACCACCACAACATGCCAATCTGCAATATGAAAACTATAATCAATTAAGGTTACAACTTGCAACCAAAAGACTCAGAATAATAATGCAACAATGAATCCAGATCAATCACATTTCAACATGCACAAAAAGAAGAAAGGTGGGCGGTCATGAAGGGCCTATTTTCATGGAAGGCACTGAGAATACGTCTAAACCATTAGACGAGTAAAAATTTCCATACGATTTTAAAAACGAGGTCTCTTACATGTTACATTACTCCCTAAACCATAAACCTAAAAATAAAAATAAAAATAAATAAGATGAACTTCTTTTCGAAAAGTGAGATGAATGTTCTTGTACAAAAAAATATAATCAAAAGTCATAATACAGAGATATCTTTTCAGCAGGTAAAATATCAATGCAAAGGTACCACAATTGAAAATTCTCCAATACATCTTTTTATCCACAACTTACTCCTATCCTACCTTTCTCGGACATAATGTAATAACTGCTAAATGTAAAACAAATTCAAAAGCTCTAGTGCTAATTACTTGCTTTTGTCAAAGAGGAAGAAACTATAGCTACTGCACATATATATTCAAAAGTGCAAAAATAATTTTCAACTCAGGAATACTTGACTGTTTCTTCTCAATGTATGGGTCAATAGTGCTTTTTGAGGCATCTTTACTGACATGCTTAATAAAAGCATTTGAGAGTCAAAACAAAATGCAACTTGAGTCCTCGTAATGTAAGAGTAAGTGAGACTAGAAAGGTTGTGGAAAATAGACACTGAAGACTAACTCTAGGACTTGGCTTAAATCTTTGTAACTCATTCAATAAAGTAGGACATGATAGTCAAAAGCAAGGAGAGAAAGGAAAATTTACGTAACTTTGTTAGCATTTATAACATCTTAGCTTCAAGTGCCATAGGGGGTGCAATGTCCCATGTTAGGAAACATTAAACTTTGAAAAGAGTCTATGTATAGGAAGGATCATAGGTCGTAAACCTAATATTATAAAATTTTGGATGTGTAATGTCAAATATTTGTATAGCTCCTTCAAAGCCTAACAGAAAAAGTCTAATGAAACTTCTTAGTGCTTGAGATTTTGCCTTCTATGTATAATAGATATGACTGTGATAACCAGGGCATTAGAAAGACTGAGAAGATCCATAGGCACCCAAAATAAGACCTCCCTACAAATTTCAGTAGTTTTATCTGTCATGGTACCATAGTAGTTACTACTCTTATAAAATACTTGAAGACTTTTTATTACAACAACTTGCTCAGACCTTTGTTCAAACTCTGAGAGGCCATTTAGACTTTATGCATCTACTTGACAAAAATTTGAATACACTAGCCTCTATAGCAGCAAAAGAAACGAAAAACTATTATTAACCATCACTAGTTTATATTAAACATCCGTATTCCATAAACCAGAAAATTACAATAAATAGATCAAAATAGTCAAAACATGAGGAGAAATTTATGTATTACTGGAGCCTTCAGATTTTAGAAGAGGGCATATAAGAGAAATTATTTAACGCGCTAAAGAAAAATGTTAATAACTTATAGCCAGTAATTGAAAACCTCTGCATCAAATACAAAGTTCATATCTATTAAGCTACAAATTGACTCTAGGCTTACTAAAATAAATTCTAAAAAAAACCATTAAAATCTAAACTAGTATTAATTCAATCTATTTAAAAGATAAAGCAATTCTAAAGCTAATTCAGCAACAGCTACATACCAATATATCAAGCCAACATCTAACCAATACCATCCCTATCAGTCTATCACCTGATTCACAGTAACTGTCACTGGGAGTCTTAACCAGCTTAGCATCAACATATACTTGACTTGAAGGAATAGAGTAAAGCAAAATTGAAAGAATACTAATGGATTAGCAAGTTTTTTCCGTCTTCAAATGTTCCAGGAAAATAAATGTATTCTTTTTAAGCCACATTGATACACTCAATAATTCTTGTAGTGTATTGCAAACTAGAAGAACTTCACAAACTTAGAACAATATGAATAAATATCTTCCTTCCTAAGCTGGGATATGACCTATAAAAAAATAGCTATATATCAATTGAATATAGAAGTAGTATAGCTGGAGCCAAATAGCTGTATGCAAGCTAAGACTTATCAAAACCAAAAAAAAAGTAGGTGTCGCTAACAAAAAAGTTTTCTCACAATCCACACAATCCAGTGTATAGTCATTATCATTCATCCATCTAAAAGGAGAGAAAGGTCTAGTAACATAATACTTATTATACATTACACTGACACGAATGACTATACTAGATATCATGTAGTTAGTAGTTTTGTGAAAAAAGAGACAGAAATATGAATTAATATCAGTATATTAAAAAATCTAAACAGGTTTCATATACTGAACTCCAATAATGAGCTTTCGAAAGGTCAATAAGTGCAGCTAGCATATAGCTATAAAAGGACAAGAACTTGTGTGCTGAAATAATGTTGATAAAACACATACATAACCAAACATCCTTTATCAGATTTCTCCAAATCCAAAACACTGTGCGAAAGTAAAGTCCTACTTCCAAGTACACATACTTAATAATCCATGTCTTATCCAACTCATTTGGAACCATGGTGAATATTTTTGACAATGATCAATCATCTTCATTTAAACCAACCAGATGCCTTTAGATGAGAACCAGCGAAATCTATTTAACCCAGTAATGCAAACTAAAGCCTACTTCTTTCAGTGATTGAACAATACCACTACTGCAGAAAGCCTTCAATATATATCCACATGCATTCATTCATTCAGTACCAAGAACGCAAAAATATGATTCAAATAAAGAACCCTACTTGAATTATTTTTACCAAAAGGAATCAGTGCATAGACAAATATAGATAAAAGTTCAAGAAATGGAATTAATGACCATAAAATAGTTTAAAAAGGCTAGATAAAAATTTAACTTAACATTGTTATTACAAAAATCAGTTGTGAGATAAATTTGTGACTGCGTTGGACAAGTATAAGGCCGTTCAAAAGGATCCCCTGTTGTTCCAAAAAAAACACCGTTTTTTCCCAGACTCGGGTTCAAATATCCAAATGATTTGTCATTCGCTGTTTAAATCCATAGCTAGTCTGAGTGAGCATTCAACAAACGAGGCTTATACAGAAGGAAATAGAAGCCAAAAACCAATCATACCAAGTATTTACTTTTCTTGCCTCTGTTCAATAGAAAGTCTTCGAACCTTGTAGGTATTATCCTCCAAGTTTGATATTTCTGGCGTCAAAGTGGTGGAACTTGTTGCCCCAGATATCAGTTGCTGATTCTCAGCACTAAGTGCCTGACCAAAATAGATGCTGCAGAAAGTGATAGACAATTAATAGAGGTGACCATAAAGTGGGTTTTTTCTACCAATAATATCAGCACTAGTGTTTATACAAAATTATAAATTTTTGTTTAAAGTTTTGATTTCTTTTCTTTCTGCTAGCCTAACTTTATGCCACTTTTTAATGCAGGTGACATTCTAAAGGGACGGATACACTGAATGTAGCCCCAGTTTGATAGTTTTGAGCATCTATGGGGCTCCTTAAGCTTCTTAGATATAGGTGGACCACAATCTTTCCCCAAATGTCCACCTCTGATGAATTAAGCCAACTAGTTGTGATGAACTTTACAGCTACATCCTTTCATTTTTGCAAATAGAGAGCTTGGGAGTTGGACTTCGGTTTTTTTCCTTGCTTTTGAAAGTATTTTATTGAACTGATGAATCTTCTTAATTTCGATTTTTCACTGAGAAGAGAAATCAATCAACCAGAACTTGATAAATACTGAACTCGATATTTTTAAAAAACAAAAAAAAATGCCAATACCTGGAGGTCTTGAGGGTTGAATGAGAGAGCGACGCCAACAATGTCTGATCTGAAGCGATGAGTCACTCTTTCTGAGTGAAAGACCGACGGAGAGCGAGGCTGAATATTGGGAAGAGGATGGTTGCTAGGTTTAGTTCTCAACCACGCCTAAATGCACAGAGAGTGAGAGAGGGGAAGATGGTGAAGAGCACAGAGACGCGAGAGTGAGAGAGATTGAGATTTCCATTCTCATTTGTCAGTTAACACCAGGCTGTTTTGGTAATTTGCTTTGGAAGTTAATACCAGAAAAGGTCCTTTTTGGTATGGGAAAGTGTGGAGGGCCTTTTCTAAAAATATCTTGGTAATTTGGGCCTCCAGGTCAATTTTCCCAATATAAATTGCTGCTTTTGTTTTCCTTTCACCTACCCTCACTTCACCGACAAACAGAGAAACAGAGAGAAGGAGAGAGAGTAGGAGAAAGAGAGAGAGAGAGACGAGTTTGAGACGTAGAGCGATGAGAAGTTGAAGAAGGAGAAGTCTCGCTGCTCTGTTTTTAGTTCAAGAAACGGAGGTAATATCCCAAACTGATTAACCTCCTTGTTTTCCATATCAGCGTGTGCGTCACTGAACCTATAATCTAACTGTCATATATATAAATATATACTGAAAACATACTTACAGTAGGTGTAGTGTTATGTACGTTTATATATCCAGCGTGAGGTGTCTCTGCTTCATAAATATGTGTGTGTGTGTGTGTGTATTATGGGCTGTTAGGAGTGTATGTATGTACAGATCAGAGGGTTGCTGCCTCGTTTTATGGATATATATATATATGTTCTGTTATAGAACAAAATATTTCGAACTTGACATAGGATTAAATCCCAGGGGCCTACGTACCCTTGACAAGGATCAAAGTCCATGTAGTTCGATCAAAGTCCACGTAGTTCGTTTGTTAAGAATAGGCTTATAGCCAAAAGGGAGTGGGGGTGTGTGCTTTGTGTGTACTGAATCATAAAAGATAAAGTCAAAGCGTATGTACCTTATTAGGGTTTGTACCCTATTTATAGTTTTACCTAGGCCTAAATTGGTGGGCTTTCCTTATATTATCACTTTAAGATATAAGATTTTTTTTAGTGATCAAATCCTTGATTTGTGGGTAGTTGTGATCATGATAAGGATATTGATAGATTATTTCTAATATTCTTGATTTGGATAGATTATTGTGATTATCCATAAGCTGCTCCTTATTAGGCCATTCTCATAATGGGCCCATAATTTAGATCCGTAACAATATATATATATATATATATATATATATATATATATATATTAAAAAGCATGCATTCAGGGGAAGGTTAAGTCTGTGTCTCTATATCAATATATATTAGCGCCCCAGGGAGAGAGAAAAACGTGCATCTGTTTTTCCTTTTCTTTTGCTGTCATCGTCTCCCATCCTTTTTGCTGCATGTAGATATAATATATATATATATGTGTGTGTGTGTGTGTGTGTGTACATGCTACCGATAATGAATAAAACAACCATGGAGGTGTGTGTGTGTGTGTGTGTGTGAGGGGTCATTATGAATCAAGGGAGAGAGGAGTTTGAATGTGTAATACCCGAAAACAAAAATAATAAAAATAAAAATAATTATCATAAATATTATATTTCCATCAATAATACCTATTTTAAATAGGTGAATATGGGGTCTCAAATTTTTTTTATTGTATTTATTTTTGTTTATAGGAAATTTTTCTTAGAACCTAGGAGTATAAAAATTAATTTAGCTTGTTGATATAAAAACCAATATTTTAGGGATTAAATTAGGACTTAACTCATTTATTCCTAATTTAACTTCATGAGACAAAATCTCTCTAAGTAAGAATAAATAAATTATACAATGATATTAACCCTAAATCCAAAGTCTAAATGGACCAATAAGGGAATTGTTTTCTTAAGCATGTGAGAACAATTAAGACAAAATTTCATAATTAAAAATTAAGGGAGGGGGGACGAAATTTTTTTAAAGGAAATGGAAGAAAAATAATAAATCAATTAAAGAAGTGTGTAGGAGAAGATTAAGACAAATTGGGGAGCAAGTTGATTGTCTTAGGGAGCAAGTAATTGCTTAATTAGAGGAAATTAGGAGAAAACCTATAGAAATTAAATCATAACTTGTGATATTGAAGTTAAATGTCCAAGATAAATACATATTTAGAATCAGGGAATTATGAGCTTCAACTTGGCTATTCCCAAAGATACTTTCGGTTACTTTTAAAATTCATACTTAAACATTTTGGGAATTAAAAATCACCATAAATCTAATCATAAAATTAGGATTCCAAAAGTGAAATTAGATTTTGAATTTAAACACCAACTTACACCTAACTAAATTAGGATTTGGGATTTATTAAGTTAATTTAATAAAGAAAAGGCTTTTCTTGGGGACAAAGCAAGAAAATTTCTAGAAGGAGAAAGGGGGGGGGGGACAGCCAAGAGGGATTGGAGGGGCAAGATCATTACTTTCTCTCCAAGCAAAGATCCAAGAGCTATGGTTAAGGAAGAAGTGTTAGATGTTTAACCCTCCTTGGCCAATAAATAGATAACCTTGGTTAGCACATTCTCCACACCAAATTTTCCTAGCCTTGGCCGAAATATAGGAAGAAAGGGAGAGGGAGGAGCTGCTGGAAATAGAAGGCAAGTGGTCTTCAAGAGGTAAGAAAGTTCTTAGCTTCCAAGTTTAAGTTCTTAGTTTATGAAGTAGAAATGCTAGGAATGTTATTTTGATAATCAAACTTCCAATTCCAGTTTTATTTTCATGTTTTTATGGTTTCCAATAGCTTTATTTCGAAAATTTGATGAAGAAGAAGTTATAGCAAAATTTTTGGAAGATTATGATCAAAATAGCGAAGCTCTGGCGAAATTTCAACAAATAGGAACTTCTGGAGTCAGTAGTAAAAATGCTAGTATCTTATGATGTAGATAATGTTCTAAAATTCTGGGAAAATTCATGATGAAAGTAGATATTTAGGGCTTTCCAAATATATAAAGAGTGTGTCAATTGACGTTCTGTGCAAAAAGATAAAAATCCCAGAAGTTAAGCTACATTTTCTGAGCAAAATTCTGGGCAGTGGTTTGAATTCTGGAAACTGAGAATTATCCATGAGTTCTGGATAAGTTCCAGTATTTTTCCTTGAAAGTAGACATCTCAAGGATTCCGGGAAATTTTACGGATCCTCTTTTTGATTTTTCTGGAATTAGTTATGATTTTTCAAAGTTAGGCGAAATTCTGCATCAGCGTTTTTCCGAAAATTACGTGGAAATAAATGAAAATAAATCCTTCAAGGGTAAAAATGTCAAGTATGACCAAGGTGTCTCTTGAAATACTGCTTGAGAAGTAATTGAGACAATGTTACTCTTTTAGGATAGACTGTGCACGCGTATCGTCAACGAACGTACCCAACGACCCGTTAAACTCAGGTACGGACGTGTATTGTAACATTAATGCTTATGCTTATGGTTTGGTTATATATGATTGTCTCTGTTTTGAAAATTTGCTCATGAGAGTTGAATTGTATACGGGTTATAGTCTTGATAACACCGTTGAGTTTTCCTAGCGCTGAGGACACGATGGGCCGTCGTGGCACTGGTTATGTGCAGACTGAGATAACATACATATTGCAGTGGCTGTGTTATGTTATTGCCTTACATGTGGATCTTTGTTTGAAATTGTGATTATGTTGTATATCTGTGATAACTGTCATATACTGTTTACATAAACATGAGGTTAACCGTTACCTGAGGTTCAATGGGAATTGAACCTCAGCCCCTGCCATAGCTTCAGGATCCTGGGAGGTGATCGAGGACAAGGGTAAGAAGCAGGTATGAGGACCCTGCGGAGGCATCATTTTTTTGGGATACTTATGTTAGAAGTATTAGACTTGGATGACTGTATTAGTAAACGTTCAGTTAGATATATTACATACAATGTTATTCAGTTACTCTTTGTTTATGTAAAATATTTTCAACTCTCTCAGCTCCAGAAACGTTTATGAAAACGGGATGTTACAGAATGCATGCTGAGCGTGGGAACATATATATGTGGGTATTTTGTTGTGCGTGTGTTTAGATGTATTTTGAATAAACAAATGAATATGGAAACGAAAAGCCAAAAAGCCATGTTACTGATGCAAAGTTACCGATGCATATAAAAGCCATGTTTTCGTTTTTGTCTTGCAAAGTTACTGATGCATATATTTATAATAATTGATTATAATAGTGAATAGAATAATAATAATAATAATAGTAATAAAATATCAATATTGATAATAATAATAATAATAATAATAAATTAGATAAATAATAATAATAATGAATAACATTATTATCTATTTATTAAAAGGGAAATGAATAATATATATTGAGAATTTGAAGAGGCTTTGGTGTTTTCTCCAGGAGATAATTACTCTAAATTGAGAACTTTAGTATATCAAGATTTTAGAGGTTACTTAGCAATAATTGAATTGGGTTTAGTTTAATGATGCTACTAAAAGAGTAAAGTAAATAGAATCAGTGGTTATTTGATATTTCTTTGGGCTAACTAATTATCTTAACCAAATAAATTATGAGTTTAGAAGCATTTTAAATGATGATTTCAACAATGATATTAGCAATAATAAAATAGATAATAATAAATATTATTATGAGAAGAAATAAATAATAAATGAGATAAATAAATAATAATGTTATTAATTATTAAAGGAAATAAATAATAAAGGAATTATTATTAAATTTTGTATATTTTAATTTTATGAAATTATATGTTATAATTTTGAATATGTGGAATTTTAAAGAGTTATTAATTGATAGTAAAATGGATTTTGATAGATTGAATTATGTGGTGTGTTGATCTCTCATTTAAGGAGCCGTGTGATAGTAATGAAGCTTGGGCGAGAGGTAACAACTTTCCACTTATTATGTTATTGATATGTTGTCTATGAATATTTTCTGAACTGATTATGAATATTTTAAATAGAAATTTGCCTTGTGGAATTTTATGAGTTGAAATACGTGTATTTATACGGATTGAGAACTGAGATATTATGACATGGCTATTGTGAATATTATGGAAAAACTCTTATTGAATTATTATGGTAATTTTGGGATGGGAAGAATTGGGAGGAAATGGAAAAGTTATTTCCACCACGTGGTGAAGCCTCCATTGGTGCACAATGGTTGGCTTATTATTGTCCCATTGGTTTAATGAGGGACTTGCTCACCAGAGTGATGGGCTTACGACACCTCACTTGATTAAAGTGGAGAAAAGACCCATGGTCTGGGGCAGGTGCTCTGAGGATTTTGGCCGGTCCTCATCACTTGACTAGTGAGCTTTTGAGGAACCAGTAACATGGATGTGACTTAGCCCATGGGTCTAGTCGGAGGAAATAAAGCGGTTCAGTTAGATTGATGGGAGGTAATTGTTGGGAATTGAGTTCAAAAAGATTTGTGACACCCAATTATGATACAAAGTAATAACGTGATATTTTATAAAAAGGATGTTAATGAATTGTTTTATTTTGGATTGTATAGTTTTAATCCACTTGGCACCTCACTAGCACATATTAGTATTCGTAAAAACCCTGAACCGATTGTTACAATATTTTTCTAGGTGACTATTTATGTCCAGGTCTTTCCAAGAAGTTAATAGAAGCCTAGTCTACTTTGCTACAAGTAGTGCTTCTGTCTTTTTGTGTATGAATGGAAACTGTATATTGCCACACTCTAGGGCTCATTATGTATATTTTGGATATTTTTATTTACTGCTTAAATCCTATATCGTGACTACTCTGATTAATATATGGTTATTTCGTTAATTAAACGTAGGACGTTTCAATCTGGTATCGGAGCATATGATTCTGATAACAATCATGCATATACTAGATCTAGTGGCAATATACGACATTCATACATACCTTCCCTGCTAGTAATTTGATGGTTACAATCTTTTTGAACTCAATTCCCAACAATTACCTCCCATCAATTCAACCGAACGACCTTATTTCCTCTGACTAGACCCATAGGCTAAGTCACATCCATGTTACTGGTTCCTTAAAAGCTCACTGGTCAAGTGATGAGGACCGACCAAAATCCTCAGAGCACCTGCCCCAGACCATGGGTCTTTTCCCCACTTTAATCTAGTGAGGTGTCGTAAACCCATCACTTTAGTGGGCAAGTCCCTCATTAAACCGATGGGACAATAATAAGTCAACCATTGTGCACCAATGGAGGTCTCACCACGTGATGAAAATAACTTTTCCATTTCCTCCCAATTCTTCCCATCCCAAAATTACCATAATAATTCAATAAGAGTTTTTCCATAATATTCACAATAGCCATGTCATAATATCTCAGTTCTCAATCCATATTAATGCACGTATTTCAACTCATAAAATTCCACAAGGCAAATTTCTATTTAAAATATTCATAATTAGTTCAGAAAATACTCATAGACAACATATCAATAACATAATAAGTGGAAAGTGGTTACCTCTCGCCCAAACTTCATTACTATCACACGGCTCCTTAAACGAGAGATCAACACACCACACAATTCAATCTATCAAAATCCATTTTACCATCAATTAATAACTCTTTAAAATTCCACATATTCAAAATTATAACATATAATTTCATAAAATTAAAATATACAAAATTTAATAATAATTCCTTTATTATTTATTTCCTTTAATAATTAATAACATTATTGTTTATTTATCTCATTTATTATTTATTTCTTCTCATAATAATATTTATTATTATCTATTTTATTATTGCTAATATCATTGTTGAAATCATCATTTAAAATGCTTCTAAACTCATAATTTATTTGGTTAAGATAATTAGTTAGCCCAAAGAAACATCAAATAACCACTGATTCTATTTACTTTGCTCTTTTAGTAGCATCATTAAACTAAACCCAATTCAATTATTGCCAAGTAACCTCTAAAATACTGATATACTAAAGTTCTCAATTTAGAGTAATTATCTCCCGGAGAAAACACCAAAGCCTCTTCAAATTCTCAATATATATTATTCATTTCCCTTTTAATAAATAGATAATAATGTTATTCATTATTATTATTATTTATCTAATTTATCATCATCAATATTAATATTTTATTAATATTATTATTATTATTATTCTAGTATTCACTATCATGATCAATTATTATAAATATATGCATCAGTAACTTTGCAAGACAAAAACGAAAACATGGCTTTTATATGCATCGGTAACTTTGCATCAGTAATATGGCTTTTTGGCTTTTCGTTTCCATATTCATTTGTTTATTCAAAATACATCTAAACACACACACAACAAAATACCCACATATATATGTTCCCACTAGAACCGAGAAAATGGGTTAGGCCCATAGGGCCGGCTCATTTAAGTCTTGGCCCTTTAAATGTTAGGCTTAAAAAATGGACGAGTTATTTAAAATTAGCCCTGGAGGGCCGGCCCTGACAGGCCTTGAGCTTAAACGGGCCGGCCCTGGAGGGCCTCGGACTAGCCTTGCAGGCCATTTTCACTGTAGTTTTTTTTCTTTTTAAAATTTATTAATTTATATATATATATATATATATATATATATATATTGTATTTGTTATATAGTTATTTATTTATTTAACTACAAATTCATAATAACTATACTCTAATTTTATGATTTGATTTATTATTTGTTACAAATAAAGATTATGGATGTGTTTATGATGTGGGAGAAGAATTTTATGATATTCTTACCCATGAGCTAGAGGCTACTACTCAAAGTGAAGAACAATCAAATGTCATTAAAATTGATGTTAGTGACGAAGATGACGACAATAATAGTCATCATACTAATGTCACTTAGTGATATGTTTTTTATGTTTTATGTGAGTTATTTATGAACATAGTTTGTTTTTTATTATGAATTAGTGACTATGCTTATTTATTGAATGATTCGTATTATAATTTACTAATTATATTTATAAAAAAAGTGGAGGAAAAATAATTAAAATTTGGAATAGTAATTTCCAGTCCCTGCGGGCCGACCTTGGCCCTGGTGCTTTCGGGTCAGGCTTTAAAAAACAAGTGTTTTTCTTACTCCGAGCCCTGGAGGGCCGGGCCACCCTGATTCCCAGCTCTAGTTCCCACGCTCAGCATGCATTTAAACTCCTCTCTCCCTTGATTCATAATGGCCACACACACACACACACACACACATATTAAAAGAAAAGGCAAAACATATGCACATTTTTCTCTCTCCTTGAGGCGCTAATATATATTGATATAGAGACACAGACTCAGCCTTCCCCTAAAAGCATGCTTTATATATATATATATATATATATATATATATATATATATATATATATATATATATATATATCAATAAAACCAGGCAGCAACCCTCTGATCTGTACATACATACACTCCTAACAACCCATAACACACACACAAATATTTACGAAGCAAAGACACCTCACGCTGGATATATATGTTGGGATCCATACATAGAGCAGAATTTAAAACTTTACGAATCCCGAAGAGAATCGCTCAACCACGTTTAAATCAAGGTTCATTATAAGAAACCATACCTTTCAAAAGCTTGTGTGTTTCTTATTCTATTTGAACTAATGGGCTACCTTCTTGATCAGCAGAAGTCAACTCTTCGAATCGCCTTCCTCTACCGGTATCCACACTGAACAACTTTTCAACACGAACGTTAGCGTACTAGCGCATTCTTACTTTTTGCGTTTTACGCCTTTTCTTTTTTCTAAGGTTTTCTTTTGCGGCTATTCTCTTATTTTAATACGACATGATCAATGTCTTTTTATAGAGTTTCTAAAACCTTAATTGGGCCATATTAAAATATTCAAGATTAATCTCAATTAATCTTGAATTTAAATTTTAGATTTAAATAGCATTAATTAAATCTATCTAATAGATCTAATCTAATCTATTTATTTAATCTAAAATTGAAAACCTATAGATTTAATTTATCTTTATAAATTAAATATGAAAAAAAGATATATATCTATTTAATTAAAACTGAGATACTATATCTCAATTTAATTAAATTAAATCAGATATATGATATATTTAATTTGAAAATTAAATCAGAGATACAATATCTATATTTAATTAAATATATAATTGATTTATCTTTATAAATCAAATATGAGACACAATATCTCATTTAGTTTTAGTTATATAATGATTAGCCCTAGGGCATAATTTCTACCAATATAAATGTACATAAAACTATACCTATTGTAAGTATGTTTTCAGTATATATTTATATATATATGACAGTTAGATTATAGGTTCAGTGACACACACGATGATATGGAAAACAAGGAGGTTAATCAGTTTGGGATATTACCTCCGTTTCTTGAACTAAAAACAGAGCAGCGAGACTTCTCCTTCTTCAACTTCTCATCGCTCTACATCTCAAACTCGTCTCTCTCTCTCTCTCTTTCTCCTACTCTCTCTCCTTCTCTCTGTTTCTGTTTGTCGGTGAAGTGAGGGTAGGTGAAAGGAAAACGAAAGCAGCAATTTATAATTGGTATTGGAGGTCCAGACCGAAAGGCTATGTCCAGAGAGATGTTGGCGTGGTGCTCGAGAGGCATGGAAGGTCCTGAATCCCTTACCATCTGTGCCAACTCTCATTGGCATATGACTTGAAGATATGCTTCTGCTGTATATCATTCACGTGTTGGGCTTAATGGAGATTGGATCAAGGAAGGTTTTGTTTGTGTTTTGGGCCAAAAAGGCGAGAGGCAAAAAGAATGCTGGGTCTCTGTTTGGGCTGGAGGAGAACAAAATTCATGTTGGTATATATATGGGTTTATTGTTTGTTATGTCACTGGATATAAGCTTTTGTTCAGTGAAGTCAAAACTAAGTCCTTTTATCATTAAAAGAAATTACAAAATAAATTGAAAACAAAATTCTTCCCTTTGCCTCCTAGTAAATCGAAAAAGTCGCAGAATAACTTTTCAATGAACAAAAAAACCAGAACTAATAAAATTAAATCAACCTAAACCAATAAAAATCAAACCAACTTAAACTAAAAACTAGACTAATAAAATCAATCTAAACTAATAAAATAAAACTAATACTAAACTAATAAAATGAAATCAATCTAAACTAATAAAATCAAATCAATCTAAACTAATAAAATTAAATCAATCTAAATCATAAAATAACCTCTTAGTGAACAAAAAAAATCGGAATATAAACTGCTGTAACAATTCTAGGATCGATAATTTATTAATAATATTTTTGTAATAAATGAAATAATTATAATTAATTAATTAAGAATTACTAATTAACTAAACTTAAAAGTATATCTCATGTAAACTTAAAAGACTAAAAATATACTTTAGCCATTATGTAATTAATAGTTTAAAAAATAAACTGAAAAAAAATTCTTCCCTCTGCTCCCCGTGAATCCAAAAAGTCGCAGATTAACTTCGCATTGAACAAAAAAAATCAGAATATAAACTGCTGTCACAATTATAGGATTAATAATTTATTAATAATTTTTTTTAATAAATGAAAGAATTATAATTAACAATTACTAATTACTAATTAACTAAAATAATAATTTTCAAATTATGGAATTATTAATTTAAATTTATTATTAGTAAATTATATTTTAAATATTATTCATTTATTTAGTTTTCAATTAAATTGATAAATTACCGATCCAAAAATTGTAACAGCAGTTTATATTCCGATTTTTTTGTTCATTATGAAGTTATTTTGTGACTTTTTTGATTTACTGGGAGGTGGATGGAAGAATTTGTTTTCAGTATTTTGTAATTTTCTTTTTCAATGATAAAATGACGTAGTTTTATTTTCATTGGACAAAATCTTATATCCAGTGACATGACAAACGATAAACTCTGTGTGTGTGAACGTTTATGTAGTAATGAATATTCTTGTGTGTCCTCCACCTCGACATACTTGACATTTATTCTCGTACAGTAACCATTATTTGTTAAGTGTTATCCATGAATCGGTAGTAGTGAAAATTATTTAATACTATCTTATCTGTATAAATAAATGCATATAATATTTTGACAAAATTTTAAATTTGCTCCAAACATTTTTACTTGTCTTTATTAATAGTTCAAAGCCGTGAAATATACTTTTAGGAATATCCTTGCGTCATATACAAATCATAAAAATAAATTATATGTACTACAATTTTTAAGATATTTGTTTTCATTTTTTGAACAACTAATAACACATGTTCTACTCTTATTCTCACACTTTTAAAAATATTATGTTTACTTTTTTATTTTTTGAATCATACTTTTTTACCCATTTCAAATTAAAGAAACAAGGTTATAATGAATAAATAGCTAACCTATTATTTTGGGAGGAGCAGCCATCCGTAGACCAAATATCGGATACTAATATTAATAAATAAATAGACAGTCTATTTCTTCATTTTATTTTTTTAAAAAAGAGAATATCATTTCTGTCTTGAGTCAAAACGACGTCGTTTTGACTCTTTTTTTAAATGAAGAGATGATGAAATGCTCTTTCTTTTTTTCTTCTTTTTTTCTTTCCCTTCTCTTCATTTAAAAAAGAGCCAAAACGGTGTCGTTTTTACTCAAGGCAGAAATGATATTCCCTTTAAAAAAACTATTTTCACAAAAAAAATCTCATCCGACCCTTAAAAGAGCAAATGCGTGGGGGTAAGATATTTTTGTTTTTGATATCACTGGTAGATTTAGTTTTGAACAGATTAACGTGCATTAAGTATGTTAAAGTATTTTTTAGGGTCGTTTATCACCTTAAATTACTTTTTTATGCAATTTACACTTAACAATTTAGATTATGTGATTAACATAAAAAAAATGCTTTAGAGTATTGGTTATATAAAAAAAAATAATAATAATTTAAGGTACTTGACGCACCTAAAAAAAATACTCTAAGATGCTAGATGCCCAAAAATAAAAAAATCTCACTACAAAATACTTTAGGGTAATAAATGCACCTAGACAAATATTTCAGTGTGCTACCTTAGCCCTTTCAAATATAACAAACCAATTTTCTCCCTCTAATCCTTAATATATAAGACATATTTGCATGGCTAATCTTGGTCCTAAATATAAGACATATTTTTAATATTTGTCATGATTTTTCTAATTTATATTTTTAATATTTGTCATTATTTTTCTAATTTACCTTTATTGATACTCCCTTAAAAATAACCAAAAAGGAAAGAGAATGAGAGAATTAAAGAAGATGATTTGAGTATTTTAGAAAATACATGTCATATTAACTAATTCAACTAACTTTTTTTAATTCAATCAAATTAGATGAATATGTCTTATAAAAAGTATTTTGTTTCTTCTCAATATAATATAATCTTCATAACTTATACATGTATATATACTATAATATTAAATATGGATATTTTAAGAAGATTAAATATAATAATTAACTACTTTACTACTAGCCAAAATAAACTACTTATATAAATAAAAAAAAGAATACATGTGGGCTTTTATGTAGGAAAACCTAGAGCTAATTTTAGAATCTAATATAATCTGTTTAATCAAAATAAATAAAATCAAAATAATTAAGATATAGTATCCTAAAATATAATATATCCATATCTAATCCTAAGATATAATAGATATTAAACTTAATAATAAGATAATAATTAATATAAATAATCCATAATATTATAACACTGCCCCTCAAGCTAGAGAATATATGTCGATCATTTCCATCTTGCCTCGAAATTCTTCAAACTTCGTTCTGCCTAGTGGTTAAGTCAAGATATATATCTCCAATTTGGTTTGCAGATCTTATGCGAGTCAGAGTCATGATGCCTACTTCAATCTTCAAAATCATTAGGCTTGTACTTCTTTAGTTTCATAGGCTCATTTATTTTTTGTCTAGGCTTTGTACTCATTTTTGAGTCTTAAAGGTCCTATATTTTTGTTTGGGCTTGTACTACTTTTTTAGTATTAGTGCCTGTTTGGATCCTCTTATTTTTAACTTATCTTCTCCTTATAAATAGAAGTTAAGCCAAACAGGTTTTTACAAAAGTTTTTATAATAAAAAGAGTTTTTTTACAAAGAAGAAAAAAAGCCAAAAGCTAGAAGCTCCTAGGAGGAGCTTTTTATAAGCTCTTATTGGCCAAAAGTTCTTATTCCAAAATTCCTTTCCTTCTTTCTTTCTTTATTTTTGGGAAAAGTCCCACACAAAAAGAAGTTTAAAAATTAAAAAAAATTAAATTATTTTTTGAATATTGATAATAAATAAGATCTTTTTACATTTTTTTTATTCCCTCTGATAAAAATTTTAGAATTTTACATAAGGTTTTAATAAAAAAATCCACAACTTCACTGTTTTACAAATTCATATTAAAGTTTCACAACTTCAAATTTTATGTGAATAGAATACTGGTTGACAATTTACAACACGTATGATTTTTTAGTTGTGCTCCACTATTGGCAAATCTATTCATATAGTATTTTTATTTCGTAAATATATTGATAGTTTAAAGGTTATTTTATAATATACCTTTTATGATAATTTTTATTAGAAAAAGTGTTTATGACAATTTTTCCAAACGACTTAAATTTAATTTGAGCTTTTAAGTAATTTTTAAGCTAAATAATTTATATAACCGTAAAATGGCTTTTAGTTTTTTTTTTTTTTTTTGTAAAAGCTCATTTTTAGCTTCAACTTAAAAAAAAGAGGGTCCAAACAAGCTCTTAGAGGCCCCATATTTTTATTTTGGCTTGTGTTGCTTTTTGAGGTTTCCAGTATGAGTAGTGGCGGAGCTTGGATTTTAAGTTTGTGGGTGCACAATAAGTGGTGGGGTTCAGGGGCAACGCCTCCAAAAAAAATTTTAAACAAAGTTTTAAACACATTAAAAAACAAAAGAATATAAACAATAAAAGGAAAGAAAACTTCAACTTAACATATCTACAATTGAATTAAAAAACAATAAAAGAAACTAATTTAGTTTTAAGGAACAATAAGATGCACAAACAAACTTTGTTTATTCCAGAAATACCCGTAAACTTGGTTTACATGTATTTGGAGATTTTGCGCAAAGGAAAGATAAACAAAAAAGCAAAGTAGTTTAATACTACTATTCACTGATCACTGTCCATCCGTCGTCCACTTGAATCCCAAAATTTCATAACATAAACTCATTTTATAACATGCAGAGAGGGACAATATTTTTTATTATTTTTCCTTCATTTCCATTGCATGCTAAACATTGCCTTTCCTTTACCTTTCCTTTCCTTCTTTCACTCCACAAAAACAATATGATAATTGACTATCTGATGCAGATACTATCAAGGACAAATATATAATATATGAACTGACTTGCTGATTCGAAGCCACATCCTGCATCAATGGGAAGTTGATATTGTATACTCATTTGAATGAGGCACACTGATGCGCCAACTTACTTGCTGGATCAACCCATCAACTATCTTCTCTGGTTTTCCATTTACAAAGCTCCCCTAAGTCTTTGGGTGATTGGAACTATTGCTGGAGTTAATCTCAGTGATTGAAATCTGTCGCAGTTTATGGAAAATTAGCTATAACTTCATAATCACCCTAGCTTTGATACTCCCTATCAAGTATTCCAAATCCATTCACTTGCTGCTAAAATGCGACACACAGCTAACCATGCGTCACCTGTATCAAATTCAGGCCCAACTTGTCGTCTTTCCTGTATTTACCAATTCAAAATCTATTGACCCTGAAAATTCAAGTTTGCAAGTGCGTGCACCTGCACCTACGTAGGTCCACTGCTGGGTATGAGCCCTTTGTCTTGCTGTCGTCTATTGGTCCGACTCTAAATCCCTATCTTTAATGAAGGAGATGATGGGTTTGAAATCACCAGTGAAGCTTTGGCATTTCTATCCCTCTTTGTCCTAGAAAACTTCAAAATGACATTTTAAGCCTTCAAATTTCAGAAATGACAATTCAGGCCTACAAATTTCTGGAATGACAATTTGATCCCTCGAATTTGGCAAAAAATTTATGAGAAGGAGAAGATAAGAGGAGAGACGGAAGAACCAAGAGATCTTTTTGTTTTTTTGCTCAAAAAAAAGAACCGAGAGATCGAGGAAAATGGTTTTCACTGTTAGCCTAACTTGTAATTGATACATGAAGACCTACATAACAGAAGGCCAAATATGAAATTACAAAAATACCCCTACACCTAAAAAGAGTCATAACAATACCCTCCTCTTAAGATCATCCTTATCCTCAATGATTTAGTAGTCAATAATTTGATATGAGGACTAAAGAATAGAAGTTTTCTTTCTTATTACATACGTGTTGTTGAAGAAATTTTGCCTTGCATCTTCATGCTCCAATGCCCATGTTCCACCTTGTTCTTGTATCACATCCTTTGAATCCACCATACGAAGTCCCAAACGACGAAAGATAATACTTGCAGTGTAACAGCCCAGTGACTCATTATTAGGCGCCACTTCCATGAACAGTTGTGCATTTCTAAAGCCATTCATCCAAGTCTGGAAGTGAAGGCTATCAAAAACCACAAGCAAGCAAGTACTCAAAAGCAATGCCACAAATAGAGTTCGACAATTCTCTCCTAGCCATGGGACATATTATTATAATTTTCCCAGTAGCATCTATTGATATATCCTTCTTTCCTGGGTCAAATACCACAATATAAAATACCAAGAGAGACCAATCCAGACTTTCAAGAAACAAAGTATCATGGAATAGTATGGTATGTTTCTCAAGATGAAATTGCCATAAAAGATCAATGAGCACATCTGTAAAAAGCATATTGAAAGATTGTGTGGCTGTAAGAAGCGAGGGCCATCTATGCTCAACAAGCCTGGCGGTCTGCTGAAAATCAACCTCAATAGGTATTTCTAATGAAAATATATATGCAAGAGGAACACCCTTAGAACCAGCTGCACCTTCAAAAATTGACGGAGAAATATGTAGAATTGCAGAAATAATATATGCCCTGTTAATGCCAAACCAGGTAAGACTCAGTGACAAGTATTTAACTGCACTTACAATAGTCAAAGTAGTGAAAAAGTGATGTAATTTAAGTTCATGAGTCAAGCACCAACTACAATTAAGACCTACGATCAAAAGTCCCTCTAGTAGTAACTTCAAAACAGAAACTCAGTCCAATATCATGAGAAAATTGATAAATCACAGCGTGGTAGTTTCCCACCATTAGTCGCTTCTGCAAATCTTCTTTCATTACTATAAATTTGAGACAAGAAAGTAAACTTCGTATCCCATTTGCCACTCATCTTCAAAGAGTTTAAACAAGGTTTGTATCAATTTGATTTTTGTTCCCATGGTTGGCTTATATCCAGAAGAATTAACCACCGAAATCAAGCACAAGTAAGATAGCAACCTTGCCCCAAAATAGCTCTCCTTAACTAATTTCACTGCATAAATTAAACACCTTCCACTGTGAAGGTCCACAACATTGAAGACGGTTTCTAGATTATTTTTAAGAGTGGCAGCAAGGAACTCTAAACTTGCAACTTGCTGATTTAGAAAACCATTAGAAGGGTCAATAAATTTCTGCAAAGACCATTAACACCCACAAAAGCATAAAATGATGGCAGAATTGCACAACAAGTACATGAGATAAAAATTGGCATGCAGCCATCTACCCAATAGCCAATACAAGGTAAGTGTCTAATGATGAAATGAAAGCACTAAATATTGAGAGCACATGTTGGCAACACCTAGGTTGCGTCTGTGAACATAGAGAATGTAAGCAATGAAACCATTAAAAGTCCTCAACATAAAATGGCCTTTGATGCAAAACAGGGAAGTATTAACATACTTTGAAATTCCTGGATCAAAAACCAACTTCATTTGGAATCTAGCAAAAACCTGAAGCCTATCTTGCCCAATCCAAGTCAATTATTAATTTACCAACCATACCATAAGCAGTGGATCTTATAGTAGCATAATATCCTGGATGGCAGAGCCACCTTATGGCCAGCTGGACCCTTGGCCCCAGCTGGCCTTCTCTTATCTTATATATTTATATATATGTATCATATAATATTTTATTTTGGCCAATAATTTGGCCCCAGCTAAATATTTTATTCTACGTATTTTACTCTTTCTAATGAGGGTAATATTGTGTTGATTAGTGAAAATTTTGGGATAATGATTTTGACATAGTTTTGAGTTTTTACAATAGATGACTATATATATGTAAAGGATGATTAATGGCTAATTTTAATCAGTTTGAATTTATTATTTGGTTGTCTTATGATTTTATAATGAATTTTTCTTTTAAGAAATAGTTTATAAGTTTATATATTTGGTTAGTTGAAATCTAATATGATATTTACGTTTTTTTAAAAAATATTTTTTGGGGTTCATATTATATTTCTTTTATTTTCTCCAATTACTTTGTTTTAAGGTAGGTGGAATATGTATTTAAGTGTTAATTTTATTAAATTTCATTATACATATTATTATTATTATGATTGTATTTGTGATATCTTTAGGATAATATTCGGTTCATTACTCATTAAGCTATAAAAGGAAAATAAAATTCTTATTTGAGATACCTACTGAAAATGTTATCATTTTATATCTTGTTTTGATTTATAATTGTTGGTTTTATTTATTTGTATTTTTAATGTTATGCAATATTATTTAGTAAATAGTTCAACTATATATTTTTTGCCCCGGGCTAAAAATATTTTCTGGTTCCACCACTGAATATCCACAAATCTCAACATCAATTCCAATAGTATCTATCTCAACCACAGAACTAATGACAAACAGAAATATAACAATATGAGTATGTCCACTCCAAGGCATACAACAATTTTGCACTTCACAAAATTTCCAACATCCACCATCTTTGGCATTAATCCGCCAACGAACTAGTTTGATTCCGCCCTAAAAGGGCGTCAGATGGATTTTCAATGGCTTGGGAACAAATGCCTGCGGCTTTAGGACTGTTCACTCTGATACCTGATAGAATATTAAACTCAATTTTTGTCTCTTCATCAAAGACCTACGGCCAGTGTTAATAAAGCTGTCAAAGGAATGGAGAAATGAATTTTGCAAAAGCTGTTAACCAAGTGGAATGGTGGAGCAGCGAATAATCAAATAGCAGAAGGTGTCAAACGGATGGAGTAGTGGATTATACGTTGGAAGCATGGGTGTCATATGGATAGAGAATAAATCAATTTGTTTTCTTGTTACTTCTCTCTCCCACTAACAGATTTTAAAGGTCACATGAAGCAAAAAGACAAAGTCAAAAAAAGTGGTTGTGAAGGAAATAGAAGCAACATGGATGGTCACCAATTTCCATAAATCTACGGCAGTTAAGGTGCAGAAGAATAATTAAGGAGCATATCGCAATATGTTGAATAAGTATAATATAATGGTTGGAGAAAAACTACACGTAAAGCTTGGAGTCGGTTTCTCCAGCTATAAATATGTGTGTTTTCATTGTAATGTTTCATATCAGTTTTTGGTTTTAGAGAGGTGTATCCGAAAGAGAGAAAAGAGAGAGTTGAGAGAAAAATAGAGAGAGTGCCGAAGCACTTTGAGAGAAGAGAAATTATTTTGTAAGAGAAATATAGAATAGTTGTTGTGCTTGAAAAATTTAGAGTCTTGTTGTATTTGAATCTATAATAGAAATATTGTTCTTTTATCATCTTATATCTCCAATTTCTAACAATACCAACCATAAGCAAAGAATCTCTTAGAAGGAGAATAGAAGAAGGAGAAAAAGTTAGTAGAGGAGATACACAAAAATTGGGAATTGGCTACCCTCTTTAACAAGGAGGGTCTGCTGCAGGGATTTGACACTTATTTTTTCTTTTTTTTTTTTGTGATGTTACTTTTTTTTGTTGTAATGTTAAAAAAACACTTTGGTTATCTCAACAGTGGACCCTCTTTGACAAGGAAGATAGCCGGTTCCCAAAAATTGAGAGATGGAGCAAAATGGTTTTTACTATTAGCCTAACTTGTGAGAGATACATAGGGGCATATATAATGGAAGGCTAAATATAAAATTATAAAAATACCCCTAAACTTAAAATAAGTTGCCGCCGCCATCATTCCATAGATATCTCATAATCTTGAATTCTTGCTCCTTACCCAACACCATCGATCATGAAACAGTAAAGTCTTTATTGGACATTGAAATTTAAAATTTAAGTTATCAATATTGATTCAAATATAATATGTTTATGTTCCGGACCCAAATTATGGGCGCGGTATAAGGATGACCCAGCAAGCAGGCTTATGGATAATCACAATAATCTATCCAAATTAAGAAGATTAGAACTAATGTAACATCCCAAAAATTTGGGAATTTAAATTTGAATATTATAAGAAAATTAAATAATAATGATTTTCTTTTATTTTGGTTTTTATAATTACAAAATTAAATGATTTGAAATAAAGAATTATCTTCCTTAAACTAATTTGGAAAGAAGGATAAATTCAAGGAGGTGATTATGATAGGCCAAAAATATTTTGGAAAACAATATTTGAAGAGAAAAATGCTTAAAAAGGAAATTAAGAAATTACTATCACTATTAATATTTAATACCTTTATTTAACCTCAGTTTATATATATATATATATATATATATATATATATATATATATATATATATATATATATAGGGTTTATCGTTTGTCATGTCACTGAATATAGGCTTTTGTCCAGTGAAGACAAAACTACGTCATTTTATCATTGAAAAAGAAAATTACAAAATACTGAAAACAAATTCTTCCCTCCACCTCCCAGTAAATCGAAAAAGTCACAGAATAACTTCCCAATGAACAAAAAAATCGGAATATAAACTGCTGTTATAATTCCTGGATCGGCAATTTATTAATTTAATTGAAAACTAAATAAATGAATAATATTTAAAATATAATTTACCAATAATAAATTTAAATTAATAATTCCATAATTTGAAAATTATTATTTTAGTTAATTAGTAATTAGTAATTAGTAATTATAATTCTTTCATTTATTACAAACAAAAATTGTTTATAAATTACTGATCTTGAAATTGTGACAGCAGTTTATATTCTGATTTTTTTTTTTTTTTGTTCACTGGGAAGTTAATCTGCGACTTTTTGGATTCACGGGGAGGCAGAGGGAAGAATTTTTTTTTAGTTTATTTTTTAAACTATTAATTACATAATGGCTAAAGTATACTTTTAGTTCTTTAAGTTTACATAAGATATACTTTTGGTTCTTTAACTTTATTAAGTATACTTTTAGTCCTATAATTTTAATACCGTTAATTTTACTAACGAAAAATGTAAACTCAAGTGATGACGGTGTAAACTTAAGTGATGATTGTGTAATTAAATGCTATTAAATTTAAATTTAAAATATGGGTAAATTGAAGAATATATAAAATTTGTTTAATTAAATGATATTAGTCAACACTTGAGTTCGCTAGTCAGCATTTTCCATTAGCAATATTAATGGTGTTAGCGTTTTAGGACCAAATGTATACTTTCCGATTTTTTTGTTCACTGAGAAGTTATTCTATGATTTAGATTGATTTAATTTTATTAGTTTAGATTGATTTTATTAGTCTAGTTTTTAGTTTAAGTTGATTTAATTTTATTAGTTTAGATTGATTTCATTTTATTAGTTTAGATTGATTTCATTTTATTAGGTTAGTATTAGTTTTATTTTATTAGTTTAGATTGATTTTATTAGTCTAGCTTTTAGTTTAAGTTGATTTGATTTTATTAGTTTAGGTTGATTTAATTTTATTAGTTCTGATTTTTTTGTTCATTGGGAAGTTATTCTGCGACTTTTTCGATTTACTGTGAGGCGAAGGGAAGAATTTGTTTTCAATTTATTTTGTAATTTTTTTAATGATAAAACGACGTAGTTTTGTCTTCACTGGACAAAAACTTATATCCAGTGACATGACAAACGATAAACCTATATATATATATATATATATATATATATAACACTCAATATTTAACGGTTTTAGAGTAAACTGTAAAATATCAAGAGGCCATAAATAGGTTACCACAAATAAATTTCATCATGTATGTTGAGGCAGAGGCCACACAAAGATATACTCTACTACATAATAGTTCATATATAATGCTCAATGTAGTGGCGGAGCCACCTTATGGCCAGCTCGAGCCTTGGTCCCTGCTGACATTCTCTTATCTTATGTATTTATATATATGTATCATATAATATTTTATTTTGGCCAATAATTTTGCCCCAACTAAATATTTTATTCTATGTATTTTACTCTTTCTAATGAGGGTAATATTGTGTTGATTAGTGAAAATTTTGGATAAGGATTTTGGCATAGTTTTGAGTTTTTACAATAGATGACTATATATATGTAAAGGGTGATTAATGGCTAATTTTATTTGGTTGTCTTATGATTTTATAATGAATTTTTTTTTTTAAGAAATAGTTTATAAGTTTATATATTTGTTTAGTTGAAATCTAATATGATATTTATGTTTTTTTAAATATTTTTTGGGGGTTCATATTATATTTCTTTTATTTTATCTAATTATTTTGTTTTGAGGTAGGTGGAATATGTATTTAAGTGTTAATTTTATTAAATTTCATTATGTATATTATTATTATTATTATTATTATTATTATTGTATTTGTGATATCTTTAGGATAATATTCAGTTCATTACTCATTGAACTATAAAAGGAAAATAAATTCTTATTTGAGATTCCTACTGAAATTGTTATCATTTTATATCTTGTTTTGATTTATAATTGTTGGTTTTATTTATTTGTATTTTTAATGTTATGCAATATTATTCAGTAAATAGTTCAACATATCTATTTTTTGGCCCAGGCTAAAAATATTTTCTGGTTCCGCTTTTAGAGTAAACCATAAAATATCAAGAGGGAGATATTTTGCAACGTAACCGTGAAGTATGTTGCAAAATAGTTAACTATTTTACAAAATGATCGTTAAATATATGTTTAATTTTTTATTTATTAAAATATTCACACATACTTAACAGTTTAGTTTGAACAACCGTTGAGTATATGATATCAATTTATAGCGTTTTCTTTTTCAAACACCATGAAACTTGTATATTTAACAATTGTTCAAAAAAAGCGTGAAGTGTATGGCTTCATTCTCGATTTCAAACTTCCCACCATTTTTTCGCACACTCGGTGAGCACACGTCCATTCTTTTCTGGCATCCCCATCACTATTTCACTCTTCATTGTTAATGTACTCATTATTCTTATCATTTCCACATCCATCGCTGTCCGTGAAAGCGTTTGTCGCTTGCTTCGAGTGTTGGGTTTTTGAACCTCAGAAGAAATTTTTGTGTAGGTTCACATATAGGTGAGTAATTTATGCCCTTAACTGGAGTTTATGATTCGAGATTGATACTAATGATCTAGGGTTAGAAGCTCTGAATTTTATGCTTGTTCAGCTGGGTTATTTGTTTAGTTTGAAGCTTTAAAAATTTTGCTTGTTTTGGGTTTTGGGTTTATATAGTTCGAAGCTCTGAAGTTGATTTAGGGTTAGAAAAACTAAAATTTTCCACCACCGTTAAACTTCTTTAGATCATAGGATGATGTTGATGCTACTGTCACTTTATTATTTTCCTCTAAGTTTTTTACTTTAGTTTATTGCATTTGCTTCCGGTGATCCAGGTGAATTGGACCAAAGGAAAATGAATTTAGTTAAAATTAAGTAACCCGTGTTTATAAAAGGATTTTGAGTTGTTAGGTGTATATTTTCAAAAATTGGAAGCTTGGCAATCACGAGGAGGTGTTGTCCAGATTCTGTTAATTAATTGTATTGTTATTTCAAAGGGTGAAGGTGTAAAAATATACATGAGCTTTTTTTCCAAGAGCAAAAATACACATATGCTTTTTTGAGGAGCAAAGATACACACGTGATTACCATTTTGGTGTAAAAGTTACATTTCACCGTTAAGTCATTGTTCACCGTGATGAGAGAGAAAGAGATATGGTGAACAGTAACATAATGGCGGTGAAGAGTGACTTAACGGTAGGATGTGACTTTTGCACCAAAATGGTAATCACATGTGTATTTTTGCTTCTCAAAAAAACATGTGTATTTGTGCTCTTGGGAAAAAAGCTTATATGTATTTTTGCACCTTAACCCTATTTCAAAATATGTCATGGTGACTAATATCTTTTTTTTTTTCTTTTTGGTGGGAGCATTAAAAATGTGTGTGTGTATACATCCAAGTGATTGTAGTTCTTTTGAGTCATGTCATCGTTGGTATCCCTATTATTAACCTGGCACCATCCACTATGTATCTTTCTCAAACTTAAGGGGTCTGGATGTAAGTGACTGAGATGAATTGATATATTTGTTCACATCCTCATTACTATTTCACTCTTCATTGTTAATATGCCAGGATTTTTTCTAGGTTAATATGTCAATATCCACGAGTGGCTCAAGTATTGAGGGTCCTAGCTCCTTTTCCTAAGTCGCTCCCTCCATCATAGTTGGCCCCTCTGCCAACCCCTCTAGTACATAGAATGAGGAAGCACGACTTTATGGCACAAGATGAAAGAGCACTGAGTAAGGGTCTTATTGTGAAGAAGGAAGTCCATAAATCAAAAAGAGAGATGAGGAAACTTAATGTGAGATGGAACAAAAAAGGTCAAGTTGTGAAATTTGGCAAGTTCATCAGCTACCTAGGGTTTGCTCACGCATATCTAGCTCGACCAAGTGGACGAACTCTTTCAACTTCGGATTGCCTACGTTGACGGCTTGGGAAGACGATGAATCATCCTTGCTACTCTTCACCGAATCATAGTAGCACTACCTCGACTCTTTTTGATCACCTCGGACCGTCACTATTTTATTCTTTTTGTTCAACATCTTGATCTTTTGATGTTTTGTAGAGACCAACAAATCCCAGTTGTGAATTGTCGGTCTTCCCAAAATTATGTTATATGGTGAGGGGAAATCGACCACTATAAATCTCATGACCTCCGTCCTGAAAGCCTCCTTGGCTCCCAACGTCATTTTGAGGTCTATAAATCCCTTCGGTCTAGTGTCTTGACCGTTAAACCCTGTCAACGTTGTCTGGCAGGGCTTCAAATCTTCTGGGTCTAGCCTCATCTTATTGAAGGCCTCCCACAGAATGATGTCTATCACGCTTCCATTGTCGATCATGATCTTCTGCACCCGACATTCAGCTACCGTGCCAGTTATGACCAGCCCGTCATGATGCCCAAGTACCACATCTTCTAAGTTGGCATTGGAAAAACTCAAAGTCAAGGGCTCAAAGTTGCCTGATTCTTTCTTGAAATATGGGCAATCGCGTATCGCTAACACCTCCTTTAGGTATTTCCTCCGTTGATTCTGGGAATCTCCTCCACCCTCGAAACCGCCACTTATAACATTGCATTCATATCTCGCCTTAGGGAATTCTTCATCACTTTCTTCCGGCTTTTGCCTTTGGTCCCTCTTCTTCTTATCTGGGCTCTTACTTCAGCCCTCGCTGGGGCGCTTATTGCTTTGTTGCCCTTGTGTCTAGATTACGTATCTTCATAACTTCCCTTCACGTACAAACTTTTCCACAACATCCCTCAAGTCCCAGCACTGGTCCGTGGTAAGACCATGCTGATCATGGAACTCCCAATACCGAGATTTGTCCAATGTAGCCTTATACTTGAGAGGCCAAGGTCGCTTTACCTTCTTCATCTCGGTTGATGCAACCTTCTTCCATATCTGCTCTCGAGGCACTTTTAATGGAGTGTGCTTCTCGTAGCGACCCTCGACTTTTCCACCACAAAGCTTCAGATCCGAGGTATGCCCGCGTTGGTCCTGTCGAGGCGCCCCTTGAGGTTCCTTGCCCTTCGGAGGTGGACTCTTACCTCTTCCCTTGTTATTTCGCCCAACTATTTCAAGCTGCTAGAATTCCAAGTACTACTTGGCTCTATCTCGGAACTCTGCCAATGTACTTACATGTTGCTTGATTGACGACCTTTTCAAACGTGAATCGTCATCTAGGCCTGCAATGGCTAAATGCAAATGCACATCCTCCTTCAATCTCGGCACCTCCAAAGTAGCATCTTTAAAACGCTCAAGATATCTTTGTAACGTCTCATTTGGTCTTTGCTTCACTTGCTATAGTTGAAACTCAGTCTTGGGCTACTTTCGACTAGTTGCAAAATTCATAAGGAACTTTTGCCCGAAACTTTCCATATCTTGGACCGATTTTTGTGGTAACGAACGAAACCATAATTGCACTGCCCCCCCCCCCCGGCGGCAGAGTACCGGCGAATAATCTAGGCATTATGGGTCCTTCAAACCCTTTGACCATAACCTCCATACCAAAGTTATTGAGGTGGGCCTGTGGGTCCTGTGTCCCATCATACTTCGACAAGTCTCTAGAATCACACCCTTTGGGATACACTACTGCTCTAATCTCGTCCAAAAAGGGACCTTGCAACCCTCCCTCGAGTTGCTTGGTCAACTCATTCGGATTAGATGGTGATACCATAGTTGAATTTTCTTTGCTGTTATCTTGGCCTTCCATGGTTTGTTTGTTTACAGTACTTGCCTTATTCTGTTCCATATTCCCCTGCGGGATGGCAGCATTGCCTTGCTGGTCACCTTTAGCCGGGTTACTTGTATCTCGGCAACCGTTCTATACCAAGCCTTCCAATTGTTTCACTCGCTCCTCTAGCCACAACATCCTTTGTATCTCTTCTTCGCGTGTCTTGCTTTGGCCCGACTCGTCTACCTTCAGTTGCTTTGTATCTCTTCGCCTTTGTATCTTTTCGTGACTGGGGTATGGAACCCCGACACTTGTGCTGAGTTTTGCCTATCTAGCTTGTTGGGACCAGCGATATCTCCAACTTTGTGCTGGGCAAGAATCACGGCTTGGTTTCACCTGTCATTATTTCGACCTACACTTAGGTCGTCATTGTCATCTCGGCTGAGCCGTGCTTCCAACATTGTTTGCAATCTCCTCCCTTCTTCCTATCGCCAGATGGCATCTCGACGCTCCATATTCTCTTGCAAGTGCCGGACGTGATCTTCTCTTTGCAACCTGTTACGCTTCTCCATGTCTTCCATCCGTCTAAACAGAGTTTCCATGATATTTTGCAGACGCAAGAGGTCGGGATTCTCAATCTGGAACTCCAGTAAAAGGTTCTGAGGCTAGAGTAGTGGTTGTATCTAATGTATCGCCTTGCTACCAACAGCTGGAGACGTCCCAATGTCCTCCAGTTCATCCCCCGTCTGTACCTCCACTCGGTTGTGGTCAGGAACCATGGAATCTTCTTACTGTTCTTGATACTCAGCGTGTTGCTATGACTGTTGCATTGATGCATCTTGGCGAGAAGCCTGTCCTTGGCTCCTGGTATTAGCCATACCCAGTGGTTTTTGTTTATGGAATCGAAGTTTATCGTCCCCATGGATGGTGCCAATATTCCGTAAAAAGAACATAGATGTCTAGCCAAGAGTAGCTAGTGAGTGTGTTATGTTGGATCTGTATATTTCTTAAAGGGCTCAGATGATAATACCCAAAGGAACCAAGAAGACCTTAGTGATATCAATGGAGATAATACCACTGAGGCTCCGGAAATCACATTGCTACACGATGGTGGCTATGGCCACAGAGGGGTATGGTGTGTGCACTGTGCGATTTAATGTAAATAGATTAAGGAAGTCCTTATACTTGGTGGGTAATCTTCTATTTATAAAGATTACCTAGGGTTTCCTTATCTTTGGGTGCATACAAGAGAGGCACCTCCATCTTTTGACATTTTCTGCCCCTCCTTCAATATGTACATGCTCCACTACTTGGTATGCCTTCTCCACTACCTGTATTGTCTGTTATTATAGGCATGATTAGTGGAAATTAGCGTTTTACCTGTCTAAAGGAGTTCTCATAGGAGGCCTTCTCATTGGGCCTATCCCCAAGCCCATTTTGTCCTCCCATAACAGAAACTTAAGAGGAATATTTTTAAAAAACACAAACTTCAGAATTTCAGATTCCTACCATATCATTTTTTTTTTGTCATTTCCATGTTTTACAGAGCTTTTGGGTATTTCAACTTCAAAAGGTGTTTAATTGAAATTTTTCCTTTTATGAATCTTTGGAGCATGCTATGATTTTATTCAGTATTTTTTTTCCTTTTAATAAGAAACAATATATAATTACATGTTGTTTCTTATAAAGAATTATTGTGTAATTTTGCTTCAAAAAATTTTGTTTGGAATTATAGGTATTTGGATTATTTTATTTTATTTTATTTTTATCTATAACACTCCTGAGAGTGTTAAAAAGAATTAAAACGGCTCTAACCACCGTTAAAATGTCGAAGCTAAATTATATGTTTTATTCTAGAAGTCTACGTTAATTGTATTTTCAGTTCTTCAATCTTCATTGTTAGACTAATTTAATAGAAAATTTTGACTCAAAAAATTTTAGTGATGACTCTATAGTTTAATGTAGACCGTATTCTTAGAATATTTTTATATTTTAAAATCAAATAACAAAAATAATGAGGCAAAGCCAACCAATCCATAACCGTGAATAGAGTCGAGAAATCAGGCGGCTCGTTTAGGCTTGACCCTTCAAGGGCAGGGTTTGAAAATTAGAGAAGCTAAATGAAATAAGCCGTGTAGGGCTAACCTTGTAGGGTCTTGGGCTTAAAAAGGCCAGCCCTGTAGGACCTCAAGCAGGTTCTGCAGACTCTTTTAATAGATGTGTTCTTAATGCGGAAGAAGAAATTCATGATATTTTTACTCACGAAGCAGAGCCTACTACTTAAAGTGAAGCATAATCAAATGTTTGTGAAATTGATGATAGTGATGAAGAAGATGATAAAGATAATCATCGTACTAATGTTGCTTAGTGGTATGCTTCTTATGTTTTATGTGAGTTATTTATGAACAATAGTTTGCTTTTGATTACGAATTCGTGAATGTATTTATTTGTTGGATGATTAGTGTTGTTTGAATATTAATGTTGACAACATTTATTTGATAAATTAAAACTTTAATTGTTGTAAATTATTAATTATACTTCTTAAAAAAAAACAAAAAGCAGAGGAAAGATAGTTAAAATTTGGAGTAGTAACTTCTGGGCCTTATAGGACCAGCTTGGCCCTAATGCTCTCAGGCCGTGCTTTGAAAAACATATGTTTTTTCTTACCCCGGTCCTTGTAGGGCTAGCCTTGTTTGGCCTTAGCCCTTCAAGGGCCGGCCCTGATTTCTAGTTGCCCGTCGACATTCTGCATCATTGAGCATGGTTTAAACGTTCAAATTCAAACTATATTTTTCAAAAATTAAATATTATTATTCCAATTTGATCTCTTAAATATGAAGCTAATAACTAGTGCACTTGTCTATACTTACTTGAAACCGATAGATCCGTGAAGATATTTAAACTTGAGAAAATTTTATATAAATACCATTTGAATTTGCAAAACCCATAGGCTAACTGAACTTATAAAAGGGCTGATAAGACATGTAGGCAAATGAGGGATATGCATATTTGAATGAAAAGACCTTATTGCCCCTTTAAGTAACTTTATGAAAACGCTGGAGGAGTTATGCCACTCTATTCTCATTCCAAATTCATTCTCTCATTCTAGCGCGTTCTACATTCTGTTCATCGTGACGCTCATTCTTTGTTGTCTTCCTTGCGACACCGTGAATCAACAAGTTTGGATGGAAATTGCTCTAGCTAGCCGCCAAGCACGCATTCTTTCTCTTAATTGCTCACTCAAAATTGCTCGTTCTTCCTCTTTATCTCCATGGCGTCAATCCGCAAGTTTGGCTATAAATTGTCTTCGACGATCGTCACCTTCTGGGTTTTTGTTGTCGGTCATCGTCTTCATCAGTTTGTGGATCGACTTCTCTCTAACGGTAAGATTTTGAACATATATTTTTCCCTACATATTTTAGATTCGCTTAGCATTGTTGTGATTTGAAGAAGAGTAATATGAAATTAGAGTTTGAATCTTCTTATCAGGTTATCATTGCTATCTTCTTTGTTGTTTTTAGTGTGTGTGATGGTGGGATTTACCTACAATTATGCTTATGCCTTTCTTCTTTACGCCTTTTTAAATTAGGTGTGATTTATAGTGTCATTATGAATGTCTGGCTTTTGTTTCAGATTTTTTGTCTTGGGTGAAAAGAGCATGACTTTTCCTTTCACTTGGTTTGACGAAATTTACTTAGATTCAATTAAGAAGGCTAATGCCTTCTGAATCAGCTCCCTCCTAAATTTCGAGCTACCACTTTTTTTAATATTTTTAATGCGTTCATGTTAGTCGAGGGCTTATTTTGTTGCAGCTGGTTCATGATTGCATCTTACAAGTTACCAGAGCTTCACTAAAAATTTGGTTACATCTTCCGGTTTATGCCTTTTCTTCTTTGATCCTAGATATACCCTTAACTTAGAACTCAACTTATTTGGTTTGGCATTTTATATTTTAGTGATTAATTGGAGAGTTATTTTGTTGCAGCTGGCTAAGGTTTGAGTCTTGATTTGTCTCCCCAGATTTCACAGAACATTTAGTTACATCTTCGTCTTTTAGCTTTTTTCATCTATCCACTTTTGGAAGTGATTTTGTGCTTCGTAGTGTGTCATCCCAAATGTATGGTTTTATTTATTTATTTATTTTGGAGTTTTTGACATAGGTGAGAAGGAGCATGGTCCCTTGGTTTGTTTGGTTTGGAAGCAATCTTTCAATTTAGAAGGCTAATTCTTTCGCAATCGCCTCTCTCCTAAATTTTGAGCTTTGTTTTAATGTACAGTTATTGGTTTGGCTTTTCTTGTCTTGGTGTTAAATTTGCCGCTTGTTCAAAGGCTTCATTACTTCTGGCTCGATCTAGTTCTTGACCTATGAATTCTCTTATGATTTCTTTTACTATATTTTGGAATGTTGTTAAAGCATTGGTTATGACTATTCTTTCTATCTCCTATTATGATAAGCTTAGTAGATGATGGTTTACTACTTCTATTGTTTTATGAATCATATAATTGAATAACCCTCTTAGTTTTAATTGTCTTTTCTTCGTTCAAGTTTATTAATGTATATTTTATTAGATTAGAGGTGCCCGGTTTTTTTTTCCTTGTTGCCCATGTGTATGTTTGGTGTGGGTGGTGTTAAATTTATTTTTTCCCTTATGTTCCAATGGGTGTGGGTGACAATAGAAGGGCGAGTATGATTCAAAATAAGCTAAAATATGAAGTTATGAAGTCCACTTTAGATTAATACTCTTCATGAATTTTGTTGTTGTTATATTATGAAGGAGACGAGTTGATGTTATGCTTTTCTTGGATATAACTTTAATTAATACTAAAAGATGGAGTTTGGGAAGTATAGTTTACTTATATGTTGATGTTTTGAAATTATAGTGCTGGTTTTGTTGAAATGCAATCCTTTAATGCATGTTACGATTGGGCAAGAATGAAGTCCGGGATAGCATTAAGTACTGACAGTTTTATTGTGATAAGTGATATATTTCTAGCTACTAAATATGTATAAACTTTATATTATAATATTTATATTACGATAAGTGATATATTTCAGGTGTTTTTTTTTTTGTCAGGAGTAGTTAGAGTCTTGCGTTTAGAAGAACTTGCTACCCATCTAGCAGGTCTTCATAATTTAGTATGTGTTTTTTATATTTGCCTTTCTTGTGTGCATATTCCTGGGAATGAGATTACTCTGTGATCTATTTGTTGTTGTAAGGCTGGTCCAAAGTATTAATGTAATATTTTTCTGGTTTACACAAGTTAATGTGGCTTAATTTATGTTTTTAGTCCTATCCATTACTTTTTGGTGAGTTTAGTCTTTTATAGTAGCATTTGATGAGAAAGTTTCCTTGCCATTTTTAAGTGTTAATCATGATATCGTCTTTGTAACAATTTCCTTTCTGAGTTATAGCACTGGTTTTGTTGGTTTTTCAGGATGATACATACTACATCCGACAAAATGATATCGACAAGAGGGGCAGAAAAGAAGTAGTTGAACAAAATGTACATGACTATTGGATACATTTTGTTTCATAGTGAGTTCCATAAAGGGAAGGACATTGCTGATTTGAATGACATGGTGAGGGAGTCCACAAAAGCTTGGAGGGATTTGATTGTGGAGCAGAAGAAATTATACAATGATAAGGCTAAACAAGGAAGGCCGAGAAGAAGAAAGGGCACCTCTATTGTTGCTTTTCCGTCATGATGCTCTTTGAAGAAATTTTCTAACCTAGTAGCTTATGTTAACTCATCTGCAAACTTGAAAGCTAAGGTGTAGAGGTTAGGCTTTGGACCTTTGCTTGATATTCAATGTATGAGACTGCCAAGGGAAAGGTTAGTTGCTATAATGAGAGCATATGATCCCCCTACCAATCAATTCAGAATAAGGGGGAAGACACATGAAATAGAGGGAAAATATATGGTTGACTTGCTTGGGGTCCCACATAGTAGGGAGGAGGTAAAAGTGGATGTGAGCAACACAGATCCATTATATGTCAAACTTAGAAAAGAGTACGGCAAAATGAAGTATAATGACATACTGAAAATCATAACTTTAGGGGAGGCGGGTGACAGGTTTGAATTATTGTTTATGTTGCACTTGCTGGATACTTTTCTCGCTCTAACATCAAACACTAACCCGGTGATAGGTTGCTAAAGTTTTAACCTTGACCATTGAAGGATTTGCCCACTTTGATTGGGCCACACATATTGCTAATGACCTCTGGAAAGAGCTTGATGATTATGTCAACACGATAAGAACTAATAATGGTTGCAACTCCTATGTTGAATGGTGTCTGTACATGTTGTTGGTATGTATTCTGAGCTATATTGTGTTCATACTTTTTTTAGTCTAAGTTTTAAATGTTTAACCTTGTCATTGTAGGTATATTTTAGTGAGCGGTTCCCATTATCAAAACCAGTTCAACATGAATCAAATACTCCAATTCAGTTTTGGACCAAGGACAAGGTGAAGGATATGATTGAACTGGAGAGGAAGAACGACATTGGAATTTTGTATACTAAGAAGGGGGTGAAGACAAGGTTGAGAAGGACAATTTGAACAGGAATGTTATGGCTTCTTTAGATCCAGTAAGTGCTTCCAATAATTACTTTGAATTTAAGGTTTAAAAGTATGTTAATGACCAATGGTAAATTGTGTGATATTTAGGTTTTGAAGGACTTTCATGCAAAGTCGATGAGTATAATCAACGATAGCCATAAAAAGGTTATTGCTGCTGTGGAAGAGGAGCTGTAAAAGGCACAAGTAAACATTGACAGGTAGCGAAAGAAGCAGCTTAGAGAAGGAGATGATGATGGTGATGATTACGGCCAATATGGTGAAGATGATGATAATGGCCAAGATGGGGATGGTGAAACTGGTTATAAGGATACACCAATCACCATTTCCGAATTTCATAAGGAAAGTTTTACTGCAAAAGGAGGGACCAACGAAGATCAACAATCCATTGGTTCACACCACGTTAAACAACAAGTTGCACCACATAGGTCACAACGGCCGAAGAAGTCAAAAAACGTGTCCCATTGGACTTTAACAAAGCCATTGAAGCCTCCAAGGAAGGCAAAAGAAGAGAAGGAAATGTTCTTTGACATTATCTCTAGAATTTGCACAAAGGATGAGCATAATAATAAGTCATCAAAAAAGTTTCTTTCAAGCAATATTCAAATTTAAATTATTTTGTCTAAATTAGTTAATGTATGATGATATTGTTTCTCTTTTACAAGATACTCATAGAAAAAAGAGATACTCATAGAAATAGATGATGAACACATAACTCGGGATCAACTACAAACACTAGGCTGAAGGAATAGATTAAGCAACCAGGTAGCTACTAAAAAAGTTAAAATTTGTATACAACGTTTTGAATCCCGCTTATCAAAGTGCTTACACATGTAGGTTATGTCTCTTATAGGTAAGATGTTGATGCTAGATATGAAGAATCAAAGGAGGAGGCACATTTTCAATATAGATTTAATGGTTAGTGTGCATTTATGGACCTTGATAATTTATTTCCCATTGACATATGTATACATGACTTCAATTTTGTTGATTATGTAGACCTTATTGGTCAGTAAACCATTGGGATGGAAAGTTGCTGAATGGAAACACCTATTATTGCCTAAACAACTGGGTTACAACATCGCTGATTGTGATTTGATAATAGGACCAGTATTGGTTAATGAGCATTGGTTCTCTATGGCCCTTGAACCACATATGAATTTTTATGTCCTAGATTCAATGAAGACAAAGGTGTACATGAGCAACAGTGAAAGCTAGAAGAAGAAAAGTGCATCTGCAAATCCCCAAGCAACGGCCATAAATAAAATTGTAAGTTACAGACTTTCAAGTTTTAGTTATGATTTAGTCAAGTAAATATATATTTAATGCATGTGTGTTGTTTGTAGAAGGATCGGTTTGAAGACATCATCAATCTTGTCAAACCAAATCATATAGGCAAGAGGCCAAAAATAGATATTATTTGGCCAACCGTTCCACAGCAATGTGGGTGTCATTCTGTGGCAACATGATTAATGGTGGGTTGTGGTATATTTATTAACTTGTGTGTTTTCGCATTTTATAGACAAGATTGTGGCGCCCATGTCTTGATTTAATTGCACAATTGGACTCATAGTGCAAGTATGCAGTACGGGGATGATGAGGTGTACGAGTATAGGTGTAACCTCATGTGGTGTCCTGTCAACCATGAATTGAATAAGACTAAGGAGCATTGGGACTCTTTCATATGCATGCGACCCACAAGGAGAGAAGAAAGACATGATCATTATTGTTAAAAGCACATTTTCTTAATTATTTTTTCATTAAGTACTTAGGATTGTAGCCAATATATGTACATATCTTGTGCTCTCCATAAATGGATGGATAGTAATCAATTTTGTTGTGCATGATGTTTGTAAATTAGAAATGTAATGTTCAATGAAGGACATGGGATTAACAAAAAGTAAACGATTTATAACAAATTTTATAATGGCAATTACCAATTCTTCGATGGCATGTACTAGTTTCGTAATGGTATTTACCAGTGTATTATTCAGGTTTACCACTTGTGTTTCTAATGAAATAAGAAATGAATATCAATTATAACAAATCTTATAGTGGCAATTACCAATTATTCAATATTATTTACTAGTTTTGTAATGCTATTTACCAATGCGTTCTTCAAATAAAGGTCAATTATAACAAATCTTGTAATGACAATTACCAATTCTTCATTGGTGTTTACTAGTTTCGTAATGGTATTTACCACTTTGTTCTTCAGGCTTATCACTTGTGTCTTTGATGAAAAAAGAAATAAATGTCAATTATAACAAATCTTGTAATGGAATTTACCAATTGGTCAATAATATTTACTAGTTTTGTAATGATATTTACCAATGCGTTATTCAAATAAATGTCAAGTATAACAATTCTTGTAATGGTAATTACCAATTCTTCAATGTCATTTACTAGTTTCGCAATGGTATTTACTAGTACGTTCGTTAGGTTTTTGTCAATGATTATTCCCATAAATGTAACTATAATTATAGAGTCTCCAATAACAAAAGTCATTGTGGCATTGATAAGTACACTATTGGCATTTACAAAAAGTTGTAATGGGATGACAACATGTACAAAATAGAGTCAAATGACAAGTGAACATTATGATTCCACATTGATGTAATATTTCCATGTCATTCCCATGCAAGAACATATTCTTTGCCATTTACATTAATTACATATTGCGTTATCCTACAAGTCTTATAACCCTTTTATCCAAAATATGTGAAGGGATCCAAGTTATTGTATATAAATCAAAACATGAATTACAAAATATTTACCCCACGATTGCAGAATCGACAAGTTAAGTTGGGTTTGGATTTTCACATGTTCTTGTTGTGTGTCCTACTTGATGGCATGAACTGTAATGATAAAGTTTCTTGCCGCAGAATTGCGACTCTTTCCTTACAACTCTTGGCCTTCCTGGTGGGTGACTAGTCTTAGGAGGTGCCAAGAACCTTTTCCTTCCTATAACATAGGCGGAAGTCATTTGGATTTGACATGTCTATTGTGACAAGAGGAATCATGGTTCAACTATAAGTCTTTTTTTGGGTCTGTTATCCTAAGGCATTCGTTAACATAACTGAACACCCCCTTGATAGCTACACACGCATGAGGACAAGGAATACTTGAGATTTGTCATGCTTTACATGTGTACTCACGTAAATACGACTCAACCTTTAGCGATCCACTTGCTATACGGACATGCACCCTTCCTCCTCCATATATTTCAACATCCATGTATTCAACCCTTCCCACATTTTCCAACACTTGTTATTTGATGTTTGGGCCAACACCATTTTTCCACTTACTCTTGCCATGCTTGCTACATACATCTTCTTTGCAACTTTCTCATGGTGCTCATGTATAAGCTGGGTAACATTATGATGTCTCTCCTTTACCATCCAAGCATTGAAAGACTCGGTAAGGTTTGTGGTAATTTTATCCCAAAGTTTAAACAGGAACTTGCTTATGGCTCATCTTTCAATATCACTATGATTGATCAGCCACTCAAATGCTTGCTAATTGAAAAGCCTCATTTGTTCCATTGCAAAATTGAAGTCACAATCAAGTCTTGCATATGTAATTGTATCTGCCTTGTTTGCCCACTTATCGTCCTCTTATCTTTATTCAATTTAATCAGTTGGGCGTTAAAGTTCTCCTTGATGTGCCTATAGCAGTATGCATGTCTCTCAACCCGAAAACTCCTTAGACAACAACGATTATTGCATAGCGTTGGTTGGACACAATTGTTATCTGTAATCCACCAATTATCTTCTTTAAAATTTCAAGGAACCATGTCTAGTCCTCAATGGTCTCTCCATGGACAATAGCAATTGCAAACGACAACATTCCATTATTTGCATCAAAGGCATAAGCTGACAACAAAGTCCCCTTGCATGGTCTACTTAAATGGCTTCCATCAATATACAAAACAAGTTTAGCACCAGAAAGGAACCCCTTTATACAAGAATTATACGCTATAAATACACGCTTAAATGGGTTGCTCCCACTAGCCACCCATTCAGCCACAGTCTTATCATTAGTTTCCTTTAACCTATCACATGTCCATGGTATTAACATATATGTCTGTTCAAGTCTACCATGAATTTCCTCCATGGCCTTGTCCTTTGCCAGATATGATTTCTTATATGTCAAGTGAACACTGTAGTCTTTTGCTAACCTCTTCCTTATATCATTTGGATACTCGTCTGTGTGATTTCTAACCTCTTCAATAATAATTGATGATGTCAAGGCAGAAGTTCGAGCATGTGTCACCTCAAGATTGTCTTGGGTTGTATGCTCATGTTCTTTGGTGTATCTTGTCACACGAACAAAATTATTGCTCTTCCCAATTACCCTTGCAATGATCCTCCATGGACAATCTTCAATCTTACATTTAACATACACATAATCCCTTGATTTCTTCATATATGTGTACTCAAATTTGTGGGCAATACAGAACTTGTGCAGCACCTCCTTGAACTCATTCGCATTTGCAAATGTTTAATTCACTCCTACAAGTCCTTCCACTTCTTAGAGTTCATCTATGGTATCAGTGTTGGTGCGCTTTGACTTGCACACAAAAGGTTTAGAAGAGGTCTTCCATTACACTTATTTGTTAGATAATCATCACTCATCTCGTAACCGACTCCCTAATGTAAGCCATTTGTTATGTAAGACCCACGAATTGATCAACCCTGTATAGATAATAACAAGTTTTATCAACATATTACCAAGAACCCTATATGACATTATTACTTCTCTAACAAAACTGTAAGTGGAACTAAATCACCAAGAGGGGGAATGAATTGGGGATTTATCAAATTTTTGCAAGTTTTGTTTTATGATGAACGAACAGGGTAAAAACAGAGTTCAGGAAAGGAGAGATAGACACACATATTTATACTAGTTCAGCCTAACTCTTTGGCCTATGTCCAGTCCTCAGACACCCTAAGTATTTCACTATGTTGCTTGATTACACACTTTGTAACTCTAAAGCAATTCTCTCACTAAAACTTGCTCCCCCTTACAAGTTGTAATCAATGACCCCCAAATCTCCAAGTCCCCCGACTTGAGATTGTTTTCAACATAATGAGATACAAATAATAAACTCTCTTAAATAGTGGATAAGATTACACACTGAAACTCTATAGTATCAAAAGATACTCTGTACATAAAACTTTAAGAATTAATGAATAAAATGAATGCTATTTCGTTTTCTGGCTCAATAGTTGTTGAGAGGAATTGAATGCTGCTATATTTATGCTTAGAGAGTGTTCAATAACCGTTGCAAGCATCCATATGACCGTTGGTGAAGTTTCCTATCTGTTGGAAGCACTTTGGTCTCTTCTCTCTCTAATCTTTTGCTTATTCTTTGTGTTGTTGAATAAAGGTTGACTTCTATACATTTCTATCCGTTGGAATGTCAGACCCTTGATTAGGTGAAAGTCTCTTTATCCTTTTTCCATCATGCAGATCTTGGTAGATCCAAATATAGCAAGTTAGGTGGTCTTGCATTTAATGCTCTGACAGCTCTTTTGCTTTTAGTGAAGACAACTCTTTTGATCTGCTTAAATCATTTATAAATTGGTTGAAATACACTAGCAAATACATTAAACATATTTGGTAATGTTGAGAATTAATATTAGAAAGCATTCGGAACAATCAACAAACATTATGCAGATTTCACAAATTTGAATTTTCAACTACCGCGACGAATACTCGAGTTTGTGCATCAATACTCGAGTATGTCAGTATACACTTAAGTCTATAGTCAAGTTTCTATATTGATACTTGAGTTTCCTCCTTCCAGAGTGGAAAGTCGCGATTTGAGCTTCAGTTTAACTTAGCTCAATACTCGAGTATGCAATCCATACTCGAGTTTTGGACTCTTAACAAAAGTATGTCAAGAACATCAAAACCGTGGTTTTCGTTTGAAACTGGAGTATTGAAAACATTGGAAATCATTGATGCTCTCTGTATGACTCGATACTCGATTTTGCAAACTCATACTCGAGTATGCATTTGAAATTTGAAACTCTAAGAGAACATCAGCTAGTTTAAAACCGGAGTTTTCAAAACTGGAGTTTATAAGTGTAATAAATTTTTGATCAGCTTTCCTTGGCTCGATACTCGAGTTTCTTAATGTCATACTCGAGTTTCCTATTTGAAAAATGAAAACATTTGAATTTTGAAGCCAAGTGAAAAAACTGTACTTTTCACATTCCAAAACTAGAGTTTTCGAAACTGGAGTTTTTCATTTCTTTTGAAAGATACTGAAGAGTCTTTTTGGCCTATACTCGAGTTTTGAAACTAATACTCGAGTATGTCCAGACATAAAACTTGCGATGTTCTCTGTATGGGCTAATACTTGAGTTTCCATGAGAAAACTGCGGTATTGCCTTTGGTTATCAACATTGAGCTTTTCTTTGAAAGATTAATACTCAAGTATTGCTACTAATACTCGAGCTTCTCTACAACCAGCAAGTTTTCACTCTCTTGAGATAAATCTTCAATCTTGGTTTTACAATTGATTGTTATCATCAAAACCCATAGAGAACTAACATTCTCTCCCTTTTTGATGATGACAACACTTGTAAACCAGAATCTTTCCAGATTTTGATTAATGCTTTGAAAATTTTAAGTTTTGTGAAAAGTTCTGCCTAGAGGTTTTGCATAAGTGAAACTTAACATGTTTTAGACAAAACCACTGAAAGTTTTGATGCTTTAGTGTGCATACTCCAGTATTCATATTTTTAATATAATGCAAAGCATAAATTCAATGCAATAATAACCAATACAGTTCATAATTAGAGCATTCTATTCATATACCAAAATCAGTACAACTAAGAATTCAAAAATGCATACTTGCCAAAAACATAAACTAAGAAATAAGCACAACAAGAAAACTTAGCCAGGAGATAGATGAATTAATCCAAAAGATTTACAAAAAGCATCAAACATTTCTACACAAGACTAACTCCCAAAGACTAAGACAAATTAAAACTAAATCAAATTTCTGGTTTCTTCGTTCTTTTTCCCCCTTTGTCATCTTCAAAAGCCGGGAGGAGCACAGAACAAGAAGGATCAAGCTGAAGGACTAGAGCGAGAGGAGGAAAGAAGGTTTAGAATTTTGTCCATCTTATCATCTTGCTGCTTGAGATGGATCTTCAAAACAGTTTGTTCGTTGGTGAGATGGGTGTGCAACTATTGAAGACCAGCAACCATTTGTCCAACTTCTGATTGAATCTTCTTGGACATATCAGAAACAACTTTATCAACTATTTTCTGAATCTTGTCATATAGATCAGTTGGAACAGAAGGATCAGCAGAAGAAGCCGAAGGAGCTGGAACTTTCTTTGATGAAGACTTCTTGGCTGAAGCAATTCCTTCCTCAAGTGATATTTTCATGAAATTTAGTTGGGTCCTCCCAAAGTTGATTGGCCATTTAAGTGTGTCAGAAGAAGAAATGTGCCAAATTTTGTTATGGAATAGGATGATTGAGACTAGAGAGGCAAAAGGAATATAGGAAACTGACCGATAGGAAAAGCAGAAATTAGATATCTCCTGAAATAGCCATTCATCCAAGTTGAATGAAACCTTGCGGATGAAGGCAGCAAACACAGGGTAGTCTTTTTGAGAGAAATGGGTGTGGTTGCCCCCTTTTTGAAGGAAGTTTGTGGAAAAGATATACCACAGAACACAATATTTGGAGGACATCTCTATAGGAGTAAAGGTTAATTTTGTGAGCTGGTTATCAGGAATGGGCACACCAGGCCTCAGGATTTTGAAAATTTTAGCATTGGAGTAGCTAATTTTGGGTGCAGGAGGAGGATCCTTGATTTGAAGGATCAAGTTTAGAATGGAAGCAGAGATGGTCACTTTGTCACCCCTTACAGAAGTTGATAGTCTTTCTTCCACCATATTGTCTTCAGTATCTTTCAAATTTTCTTTGAACAAGTTGAAGAAAAAGATTTTGACAATGGTTGGAAAGAAAGGTGCCTTAATCGAAAGATAAGACATATAAGGGGATAACCAAGGAGACAGATCCATGCCACCTTCTTCCTTAATTTTCTCTAGGTCTACAGACACGAGAGAATAGAATTCCTTCTTGTGGTAGGTGTTTCGAAATTTTTTTACAGAGTCAACAGATATACCTGCATTATCTGTTGTGAATCCTTCAGGAGGTGAATCATGGTTGTTTATTTCAAAGAGAGTCAAAGGAAGGTTGGAGGGAGATGAAGTTTCTTCAAACAGAACATCAGGAGGTGGGGGAAAGTTCTGGGATTTGTTAGAGGATGAACTTTCTTCAATCACCGGTTCCTTGTCTTTTCTCGTTGCAGCAACAGGATCAACTTTCTTCTGCTGAGGAGTAGATGTAGGTTCCTTTATTTGAACCCCTTTTGCTCTTGGCGATTTTGGAGGCTTTCCAGATGATTTATCTTCGATGGAAAAATTATAAGGACCTATTTTCCCCGAGGGTAGTTTAAATAATTTTGAAGTTAATTTATGGGATTTAAGGACCTATTTTCTCATAAATTCAATTAAAAATAGAAAGAAGTTATCATTTGGCCTACAAAATTTTAGGAAAATTATTTCATAAGATAAAGAAGCTAATGAAGGCCAAAATTTTTACAAAGTTCCCTAGATTAATTTATGGAATTTATTTAAGAATTTAGTACCAATAGAGAGGGGTAAAGTAGTACATTCATTGCTAAGCTTAAAAATGAATTTGGGCAAAGCTTAACCCCAAAATATAAAGCCCAGGGCGTTTTCCTCGCCAGCTCAAGAAGATGGGGGTCGGATTTAAGTCCTAATGGCCCAATAAAATGCTAGAAGTTTAAGCTTATAAGATAAGCTATATTTAAAGAAGGGTTAAGGAGCAAATTTACCAATAAACTATTGGCCCAGAAGCGTCTAACACAATAATCTTTTAAGTGGACCAAAAGTACCAACAAACTTTTAAAAAGGTAAAGCCAGCATAATGCTGCTAGGGAGAAGGTAACGTTCGTTTAATGTCAGGCAAAAATTACAAAATATAACCCATATGTTTATGAAACTATACTTAACTCACAAAAACATTTCAAAATTTTTATTTTAGTCCCTCCACGTACTTTATATGGAGGGATTAAAGTGAAAATTATAAAAAATTTTGGGGTTGCAAGATAATTTTCTAAAACTTTGGGTTCTTCTCTGTAATTTTTGTGGAGCCATCCCTACCCCTCAAAATCCGCCGCTGGTTGGCCTTTTTTTTTGGCTTTAGCCTGGCCTGTGGCCTATTAAAGAGGTCTGTAATTTTAAAAATTTTGTAAGCAGCCTAACAAACCATATGCTTCACCTCAAAACAAACCTACTTCAAACAGAGTGAAAACATGCCTACTTTAAACAGGCCAAAAACATACCTACATCTAACAACATGTTTAAAGTATGTATGTTTTTGGCCTGTTTAAAGTAATTATTTTTTCGTCTTGTTTGAAGTAGACTTGTTTTGAGGTGAGATTTGTGATTTGTTAGGCTGTGTACAAAATTTTTAAAATTACAGGTCTCTTTAAAAGGCCACAGGTCAGGTCAGGCTAAGGTCCAAAAAAAAGCCTTTAACCAGGGGCGGATTTAGGCCTCGCAAAAATTATAGAAAATAATCTAAAATTTTAGAAAATTATTTTATAGGCCCATAAAATTTTTATAATTTTCACTTTAATCCCTCCATATAAAGTACGTGGAGGGACTAAAATAAAAATTTTGAATTTTTTTGGGACTTAACTATAGTTTCATAAACATCTGTGTCATATTCTGTAATTTTTGCTAGACCTCAAAAAACGGACGTTACTTTCTCCCTAACGGCGTTATGCTGCTTTTACATTTTTAAAAGTTTGTTGGTAGTTTTAATGGCCAATAATTTATTAGTAAATTTGCTCCTTAACCCTTTAATTAAAGAAATAAAAAAGCCAATACTTCAGCCTCTTAATAAACCATTTCAGCAGCCAGACCTTTCAATTCTGTCTCTGAAAACAGAGGGGGAGAGAGCTTGGAAGCGTGAAGGAACACCGTAGGACATCGGGAAGAAGAAGAGGGAGGAGAAGAAGGCTTAGCCTACGTGCAAGTGATGATCTAGACTAAGGTGAGTCTCTAGATTCATGCTCCAGTATCTCACATGCAAAAATATATAAATGACAAGAATCTATAACAAATTACTTCTTATTCATGTTGTATGTTCTTCATTTTTTTTCTTGGTAATCTCAGGGTATCCACTGTTAGTAATAGTAAATAATCCCCTGGTGACCCTTTCCATACATACTGCTAGGGATTGAAGCACTGATTAGATGCTTAAGGAACCAAATTAAGTGTCAACTGTTATATTGTTATAGGCCTTATGGTTTGTATGTTCTACACTATAAGTGAAAAAAGGATTGAAAAACTTGATCGGCCACATAACTAGATGAAATACAGTAGTTCCTCTTTCAAGAGTCAAAGGTGACACCATGGTTGAACATACAAACCATAAGGCCTATAACAATATAACAGTTGACACTTAATTTGGTTCCTTAAGCATCTAATCACTATAAGTGAAAAAAGGATTGAAAAACTTGATCGGCCACATAACTAGATGAAATACAGTAGTTCCTCTTTCAAGAGTCAAAGGTGACACCATGGTTGAACATTATTGTTTCAACCAAACATAAAAAATTAATATTTTAAATTAGCAAGACAATCTTTGAAATTAAAAAACCACGATAAAATCAAATAGAAATTTAAGGCTATTATCCATATCAATGCGAAATACTTTATGCGAAAAGGCATATGCAACCACTTTAGTAAGACCATAAATTATCCATTTGAATGAATTTTTTTTAGTTTTTCCATTACCAAAAGCAAACTCAAACAGTGGAATGCATAAATAGTTTTTCCAAATGGATATCCTATTCAGATATAAGCAGCTATTTTATATGACATTATATTGTTAAATTTAGATAACCTCTGTTTGATTGTGAGCAGCTCCTTCAAAACATCTTTTATCCCCATTCGCTCGCTTGGGAATTCTGCGCAACATGCTACCCCAATTCTAGCAAAACTATATAGAGACTCTTGCATAAACTCCATTTGGTCTCTATCAAGGTGAACCAACAAGCTTGAATCCACCATCTCAAGGACTTTGTTTGGCAATGCCAACTTACAGAACTTGGGTAGGCTTAGATCCTCACAAAATATGCTATCTGTTGGCTTCTTTCCGGTGAGCATCTCTAGCATAAGAACCCCGTAGCTGTAGATATCCCCTTGTGTCGTGACTTGGCCACTTTCTCCATACTCTAACCAAACATTATTGTTATTTAGAGAATATAAATGTTTAGAACACTCATAATATAGCTTCTGTTAATCAATGATTACTAGAAAATAAATGAAGTTCATATTGGAAAACTTAAAATCAACAACAAAAGAAGAGTCATACCTGGAGGAATATACCCAATAGTTCCCTTAATTGCTGAGGATGTAGTTTGACCCTCACCAGAATATCTTGCACCCTCGTGAAGAAGCCTAGCTAATCCAAAGTCTCCCAAGTGTGCGACCATATCATCACTAAGATGAACATTACTTGGCTTGATGTCACAATGAACAATAGTTTCCTCAAAATCATGATGAAGATAATCCAAAGCATGAGCCACATCGATAGCTGCATCCAGTCTTTGATTAAAAGTCATATATAAATCTCTATGCTCACCAAGTTTGTTCGCTGACAACCAATTCTCCAAGCTCCCGTTTGGCATGAACTCAAAAACAAGGGCCTTAAATTCATTGCCTTTGTAATCAGCACTTGAACATGACGTCAAAATCTTCAAAAGATTCCTATGCCGAACTTTACTAAGAGTTTTGCATTCTGCGATGAAACTCTTGTTTGCCCCATATGTTTGAAGATTTAGCACCTTTATAGCAATAGGTCTTTCAAAGTGTTGAAGCACTCCTTTGTATACAGAACCAAAGCTTCCAACACCAACCAAATTGGATGAAGAGAATCCGTTGGTTGCATCATGTAGCTCTTTATAAGAAACCTTCAAATGAGTATTTTGCGGGGAAGATGGGGAGAAAGGAAACTTTTTATGTTTTCTTCTCATGTAAGTGATTATAAAAATTGCAAAACAAGTAAGAGCACAGCTTGTCACAATGATAAGGATTATCACTTTGAAATGCTTCTTCGACTTACTTGGGCACATAGGTAGCTTTAGCTGAGGTATTCCACCACAAAGTTTCTCATTTTCTGTGAGTGAAATAGCTGTGATGTTATCAAACACTCCTCCTTTGGGAACCTCACCATAAAAATGATTGTGAGATAGGTTCAGGGTCTTCAATATTGGAAGTTCTTTTAGTTCTTGTGGAATTGTGCCTGACAAGTTATTGTTGGAAAGGTCTAAGTTGATGAGGGATTTTAATGAACTAAATGATGAGGGGATGCTCCCATGGAGGAAGTTTTGACGCATGTAAAGATCTGTCAATTCTAAGCATTTCCCAAGTTCCATTGGAATATCACCAGAAAAATTGTTTGCGCTTATATTTAATCGCACTAATTGCTTCATGTTGCCAATCTCAGATGGAATAGGACCAATCAAGTAGTTGGAAGACATGTCAAGGTATATCAAACTTCCTAAATGACCAAAAGTTTGATTTGGTATATCAGTCAAGTAATTTTCATTTATGTACAAGAATTGCAAACCCTTGCAATGCTTGAGGCTTACTGGAATGGTTCCCTCCAAGTTATTGTTAGACATCGAAAGTTCAAACAACTTAGTGAGATTTTCAAAGATATCAGAAAATCTACCGGATAGTTGATTATGGTCAAGGAGTAGCCTTCCAAGATTTCCAAGCTTTCCAATCGAATGCGGGATTGCGCCATGAAGAAAGTTAGATTCCAAACCAAGGTAGGTTAAGCCATCTAGTTGTCCAATCTCATATGGTATGCTTCCAAAGATATGATTAAATCCCATGCTAAGTATAGAAAGATGGGAAGAGAGATTCCCAATTGACTTTGGCAATACACCACTAAAGTTATTATTCAGCATCTCTATCTAAAGTAATTGACTACAATTTGTCAAGGATGAGAGGAAATCCAGGTCATGACCTTCTCCACTCCCAAAATTATTGGTGTGAATCGTAAATTTTTGAAGGTTTTGTAGTCTTCCTAATGAGGTAGGTACCAGGCCACTAAAATCATTTTCAGATGTTGCGAACAATTGCAATTGAGAGATGTTGGAAAATGAAGAAGGAATAGTTCCCGACAGCATGTTGTGTCCCACATTAAAAGATCGAAGAATCGGGAAAGCAAGGCCAATGTTTGTTGGAATAGTTCCAGACAAGTTGTTGTAAGAAAAACCTAAATATTCCAAGCGAGAAAGATTATAAAGTGAAGAAGGCATTATACCTGAGAGACTGTTGTTACCCAGATAGAGCAAGGACAAATTTGACAGCCCACCAAGAGATTGAGGTATACTTCCTTCCAAATTATTATATGAAAGAGATAAACTCTCCAAGGATGAAATATTTCCCAAGGAAGGAGGAATATTTCCATGAAATTTATTAGTACCAAGCCCCAACGATGTAATTTGTTGCATGGATCCAAACCAAGAGGGAATTTCACCAGTCAAATTATTAGAAGTGAAGTAAATCTCCTGGAGTTTAGAACAATTAGCCATCTCTATAGGGACTTGTCCTTCAAAATGATTTTTACTCAAATCTAAAATCTGCAATCTTTTAAGACGACCAATCTGTTTGGGAATTTCTCCATGCAACAGCTCGTTAAAGGAAAGATCAAGTGATCTAAGAAAAGTTAAATTACCTAATGCTGGAGCAAAAGTGCCACCCAAATTTTGATATGACAAGTTCAAAGCCGAGACCCTCATATGATGGAGACTACATGTAATGCCTTGCCATTTGCAGAAGTGAGCAGAATCATTCCAAAAAGGAAGGGCTTTTGGAATACCATTGGTTAGCTTATCTTTCAGAACAAGTAAAGCGAGTCTATCGGTCTCTGACCCTATGGCCATGGCAGCTCTAGCTTTGAACGAGGTTTGTATGACTGTGCACAGAAGAAAATTGATGATGGCCATGGCTGTGTAAGGCTTCATTGTGGTTGTTGTGAAGAAATAAAAAGCTGGACATAACTTTATATTCGACGTCCTTTGTCAGCATATCGATGACTAGAAGTGAAATTTCAAAGTCAACAGACTTTTCACCACTAAAAAGACAAATAGATAGGGAAATTTATCAAATTGAAAACGAAATTTAAAAATAATACTGAAACAGGGCACTGTTCAAAGATAATATCAAAGTAATGCAGTTGGTGGCGCCAGCTGACGTAGCGCCACGTCATCTGGCACCATTGATAAAGTGGCGCTGGGGCCAAGCGCCTCTATGACTCACGCCACATGTGGCGTGAGTTAGGCTGGCACCACAAAGTGGCGCTAGCATGACTAGCGCCACCTGGCGTCAGTCAACATTGACTGACGCCACGTGTGTCAGTCACGAGGCAGCTGCCTGCGCCAAGCAGCTCTAATAAGCTGCCTACCCAGGCAGCTCTAATAAGCTGCTTGGCGTAGGCAGTTATCAGAGGCGTGTTTTACATGCCTTTGACTATTTTTTTTTAAAATAATAATTTGTAAAACACGCCCCTGCTAAAAAAAAATTAAATATTTTCATTTCTCCAAACTTATAAAAGGCAGACACATTTACATATATCCACTCACACTCATTGATACAGGCATAAGAAGAAGCGAAGGGAGAGACGAGAGAACATAAAGTCGTCTTCAATCTTCCTACCCACTCATTTCTTGCAGTTTCATCTTGTTCTCCTGATCACATCTTGTTTATTCATTTACTTTCTGAAATCCTTATATACATTGTGTTCCTTAAGTTCTACTTACTTGCAATTTGTGTTGTTGTTATTTGCTTTATCTGTAAGGAAAAAATGAGTAAAATTCGTTTATTTGTATATTATAATGGTTCAAAAAATATAGGTGCAAACGGATTGAGCTTTAAAGGTGAAAGACAAGCAATGTATATCGTTCGAGACATGTCCTTAGTAGATTTAAATGAAAAGATATGTCAGAAGCTAAATCTGCAACAAGAGCAGGTAATATCGAAAATTACTGTTAGAGTTCCTATTTGAAACCGCAATTATGAAGGTATTGAGATAGCCGATGATGAGGATCTGCAAATTTTCTTTGAAACATTTGAGGAAAGCCCTACGAACAAATTTGCTGAGTTATATGTGGATATTAAAACGTCAGAGGAGGGTGTATCAATACCGATTGATGGACTCCACCTTGGTAATCAGTCATATTATATGCCTTATTCAGGTAGATCTCATCCAGCACAATCTACCATTGCGCATGGAGAAGAAAGCGACTATATGGTAGATGAACCTGACAACGAGGAGGAACAAGAGGAAGAAGATGAAGACACGCAATTGACAGATGACGATGATCAGAATGATAGTGATACAAATGATGAATACCATGGTGATGTCTTGCCACAACAGGATGGTTTGTTACAATCATCAGGTTAGTCACACAGTTGTTTTAATTTTACTTATTTTATATATATGTAATGAATTTTTATTTTTATTTAGTAATTTTTGTTATTATTATATAAATTTGAGTTATTATACTTAGCATGAATTTTGATTGTTTTATTAATTTTCATTATTATTATATAATTTTCTTTTTTTTATTATTATATATTAAGAACTTTTATTTTTTGAATAATTTTCGGTATTATTATATAATTGTGGATAATTTTACATATTATGAATTTTGCTTTTTTTATTAATTTTCATTATTATTATATAATTTTCGTTTTTGTTATTATTATTATATATTAAGAACTTTTATTTTTTGATTAATTTCCCGTATTATTATATAATTGTGGATAATTTTACATATTATGAATCTTTCTTGTTTTAATAATTTTCATCTCTATTATATAATTTTCGTTTTTATTATTATTATTATTATTATTATTATTATTATTATTATTATTATTATATATTAAGAATTTTTTTTATTAATTTTCGGTATTATTTGATTTTGATTGTTTTATTAATTTTCATTATTATTATATAATGTTCGTTTTTACAATAATTTTTTTTGATTTATTAATTCATCTCTATTATATAAATTTATGATTAATTTTCGTTACATTATAAACATTTTTTTACTATGATCATTGTTATTATATACTAGGAATTTTTATTTTTTTATTAATTTATCGTCATTATTATATAAATTTGAATAATTTTACTTATAATAAACTTTGATTTTTAATTGATTTTCATTATTTGTATATAATTTTCATTTTTACGCAGTTGTATTAAAATATGTTTTATTTTGTTATGAGTTTCCTTTTTTTCTCATTAACTGTATTATTTGTGAATATGCAGATATTACACCCTTTTGGAATGGGATTCCTCATTATGTGGCTGTTCATGAAGATTACCCGCATGAGGATATACTGGATGTTGAAGGCCTGGGTCGGGGTCCTTAGGCAAGAGGAGACGCATTATATGTCAAACAATCATTTCAGTCAAAGAAGGATGTACAGTCCGCAATAAAACATTATTGCATGAAGGAGCATCATGAAGCTGAAGTGGTTGAGAGTACTACATCCAAGTTCTCAATGAAATGTCGGAATCACGAACAAGGTTGTGCTTGGAGAGTAAGGGCAATTAAACCGAAGAATGGCAACACTTGAGTGGTGACTAAATGAGGTGGAAATCATACTTGTGTGAACACAATTCTATCACAGGATCACTGACAACTTGATTCTGAAGTTATTTTAGAGGCCATAAAAGGTACGATACACAATACCATTTTGTCTTACAGTGAATTTATTTGTGTTTGTCATTGAACATACGTAACATTGATACCTTACAATTCTTGTGTTTGTTTTTGTAGATATGGTCAAGGAAACACCTTCGGTAGCTGTGTCCATGATACAAGAAAGGGTGACCAGAATGTATGGTTATCATATTTCTTACAAGAAGGCAAAGCAAAAAGCAATAGCTAAGATCTACGGTGATTGGGATGAGTCATATGCATTCCTGCCAATGTGGTTTGAGTACATGTGTTTATTTTCCTCGGGAGCTGCTTATAATATTCAACATGGCCCGTATATTGTTGAACGACGGGTTGTTAATGGGGTTGCAGTTTTTCAACGCACCTTTTGGACCTTTGCTCAATGTCGTGAGGCGTTCAAATGGTGCAAGCTAGTAATATAGGTGGATGGTACACATTTATACGGTAAGCATAAGGGGACATTATTGATAGCCATCGCCCAAGATGGAAATAATGAGATATTGCCAATCGCTTTTGCAATCGTGGAAGGTGAAATAAAGGAAGCATAGGAGTATTTTTTGCCAAACATATGACTGAATGTTACAACTAGGGTTGGTCTTTGTCTCATTTCTGACTGTCACAAAAGCATAATATCAGCAGTCAAGAATGCAGCAATTAGTTGGCAACCTCCTCATGCATACCATGTGTTTTGCATTCGTCATTTTGCCAGCAATTTTGCTACCCGCTTCAAGAATGAGGAGTTGAAGAACACCTTAAAGATCCTAGGTAATATCCTCATAGTGATGTGTAGTGACTTTCATATTGTCCTTTACTATACCCCAGCAATTGTGTGTTTTTGTCTTTCTTACAGCATACATGCCTAGCAAGATATACTTTGATGCGTCGTATGCCGAGTTCTGCAGTTACAATGACGAAGTGGCTGCATGGATCGAGAGAATTCCAAAAGAGCAATGGTGTCGGTCTTATGATGAGGACGGACGGAGATACGGTCATATGACAACCAATCTGTCCGAGTCAATTAACAGGGTTTTCTGGGGAGCTAGGAACATGGCAATCACATCGTTGGTGAAATGCACCTATAGTCGACTTGTCACTTATTGGGTTCAGAGAACAGTGGACGGAAAGCAATTTTCAAGTGCTATTAGAGAAGCCATAACGAAGAATGGAGAGCGAGCAACGTCAATGCGTGTTTGGGCGTTCAATGTGGCGCTTACCACGTTTGAAGTTGATGATCAGGATAATACATACTCAGTGAACTTGACTGATGGGAAATGCCAGTGTGGGAAATTTCAGGCATTTAAATTCCCATGTAGTCATGTTGTTGCTGTATGTTCTGCTGTATCCCATGATGCTCAATGATACGTGGATCCAATATTCTTAGTCAACTATATTTGTAATGTTTACTCTGCACAATTTCAGCCAATCAGTAGTGAACAAGGAATACCGCCTGTCCCCAGACTGAAGATCATCCCCGATGAATCAAGATTACATGGGTCGGGGTGCCTTAAATCTACCTGCATTCACAATGAGATGGATGAAGTGGAGGTACAACCTAGCTCCAGTTGACCTAGATGTACTATATGTAAACAGGATGGACATAATAGGCGTGCATGTCCGATGAGGCATGTAAATGATTGATGATAGGTTTTTTGAATAGAAAAATTACATTGTTTTTGGTCCTTATACAATTTTGACCTTTTATGTTTTTTGGAATAAAAAGCCAATTGAATACATGATACCTACGAGGAATGATAAATTACTACTACTACATCTCATCTAGGCAATAATGAGAATGGAATGATATCTTCTAAGACAATATTTCACATTCCTTTCATGTCTTTTTGAACTTTTCATAGCAATTATATAATTAATGGTCATTAAGTACGTGTAACTTGAAATTATCAATTTCTTTCTTTGTAGTATTAGATTCTCAATTTTGAATTTTATTTAAGAAAATATATTAAAATATCACACATTTATTTGACTGATACAAATATTATCCTATAAATAAGGGAAAATTATATTCGAAGATTTAATTCATAGATTAAAAGGATTGTTAAGGTCTCATATTATGTAGCAAATGCAACATAATATATACAAGCAATGTCTCTAATAATCAAAATATGCTCATGATGGTGGAGTATAAGCAGGCCAAGGTCTTGACCGCGCATCACGGTCTGGGTTCTTACGCAAACCTTAATGTGCACGCGGTGCTTCAGGATTTCGATGAAGGTCGAAATCCTAGGCAGCTGCCCGTAAGAAATCATCAGTATGGTCACCCACGTCATCACCGGAGCGGTAACCTGACTGGTATGGACTCTGACTTGATCCTGTTGCATCAACTGGCATATACCCGTGCATCACAGATTGGTATGGACTATGACTTGGCCCCGTGCTCCCAACATCACTTCTGCCTTGTCCATGCTCATGTGGATGAAATGCACTGGTTCCAATAACACCTTGACCAAACGCCCGCTGATAAGCACTGACCCCAGTGAAGTTTGCTTGTGGGCTATGTGATGGCCAATGATATGTGTAAGGTACCTGTGTTTGGCCCGCAAACAGTGTCTCAGGCGGTGGGTAAACCGGCATCGATGCATGCATCATTGGTTGCATCTGTGGGTAGTGTGCTATGGGTGCATGCATCACTGGTGGTACCTGTGGGTAGTAGGGCATATCTAGAGACACATGTGCTAGAATATCTGGAGGGCCCTGTGCTGTAGTATTGGGAGGCCCCTGTGGTGACATCTCCCCTGAAAAGTGCTTTGGGTGCCATGAAACCTTTGTATATGCCATATTGAACCCCAGGGGTGGGCTTGTATACACCTCCACTGCGTGGACCAGGATGGGGTATCTCGTATGACTCAGTCAGGATATCTACTTGTCAATTCCCAAGTTCATGACCTCCCTCGCACGAGCCGGAACCTCTAAAGCGGCATCGGGTACACCAACTAATATCCTATCAGTGCATCGGGACCAGGCTCGGCTACCCTTCCAAACTCTTTAAATGAATTGAGCAGCTGTGCACATACTGACTACACAGCCCTCTTATCAAAGTCGGCAGTGAATTGTGGAGAACACATCCACCAAACCCACTCTACACTTTCTACTTGCATTTATCCAGTAAAAATAAATAACATTACCATAACATGACACATGTAGCACAAAAAAAATATATTAATAGCAAGAGCATAATGTACCACATGCCCGAGCTTCGCAACTTGCATCGTCATAAAACGTCGAGTGTGGGTGAAGTACCAAGTAATGTACTCCGAGTTTGGGGAAATCGGCCCCTCCTGTGGATCTAGAGTCACGATGTGATCATACCTCGTGTTCCAATGCTGAATAAATTCATCCAACTTCACCTCCCAATCTTCAGTTGACTTACCACGTAAGGTAAGATCGTGTGCACCTCTAAGTTGTGCGGCCGCTTCAGGGATGTGTTGCCGCATGCCAAATTGCCGCATGCACCGATCGGGCTGGTGCATCTCGACGATGTGGAAAGCAGGTATGGGGGTCACCACCCTCCACATGTCCGGTATGGCACCATCTGTACCCATAAACTCATACCCGAAGTCCTTATATGGGTCCCATCTCACTTGTACATGTAAACAAATGGTCACACATATAACACGAATTAGTTTACTCTTTATACATTTTTTTAATCGCAATTTTATTGTACATACATCATCGCGACCCATCTGGTCAAGCTTTACGCGGTATGTCTTTAGATCACTTTGCAATGACTTCGCATTTACACTATTGAACCTGCAATATGTAAGTCAAAAACATTAGTAAGATGACATTCAAATAAGAACATAGTTGCTCAACTACACCACATGCAATCAAGATATTCATTATACATATATTGCCTCCATACCTGCGACAGTAATTATCGCCCTCATCACTGTGGTCTGGAATGGGAAACCCTAAGGGAGGAAATCTAGACCATGCCCATATCAGCAACAACAACAAACAACCACCAATGTCTTTGGCTGTAGCTGACGTGGCCTGACATAGCTCGCGAAACAATACAGCGAGCACAGTAGGCCCCCAGCTATATGTAGCAGTCTCTGTAAGGTCACCACCCAGTAAATGTATATATCAGCAAGGTACCTCATGGCTGGACTTGTCACACAACAAAAATCCACCGAATAGGCCCATGAGGTGGGCACGTGTGTACAAAATTTGACCATGCACAGTAGCTGCGTGCTCCGCCCAGTGGCTCCAATGGGCGTTAAACCATCTCATCTTGATGTTTTCCGCCAATCAAGTACTCTGGGAGGGGAGTGAGACCCATGTATTCCTGCATGACTGCGGCCCAGTTGCCATGCGTCTTATCAGAAACTACTCGACCCTCAATGGACAAACCTAAAATGGCCTCTACAACCGGCATATGGAAGGTGTGAGTCTCCGGCTTCCACCTCTCAACCAAAGCAGAAATAAGGTCTCAGACAATCTGCACCAAACATAAGAGTAGAGAACAAATATGTAATCGTATTCATTATCCATATCATGTTCAAACATACAGATGGATATAATTAATTACATAGAGAATAAAACTTATCGGAAGTCTCTTCATGTGAGACACGCGCCAAAAACCTGCGCGGAGAAGGTGCTCCTGCAACTATTGTGGGATGTCATCTGGGTCATGGACATCTCCCGACCCTTGTGAGGCTTGCCTCACCCTCAAGGATTCACAACCTTCTCTGTTCCAAACAAGTTGTGATCGGTGTGATCGCTGCACATCCTCATTAAGAACTCCCCACTCTTTGAGGCTGGGGTGAATCTTGCGGTAGCGTTGATGAGCCATTTAACTAACAAAAATTTACCCTCACAAAACACTTATTAAGTCACTAATTTGTTCTCTCTAATACATAACTAAATAAATACAAAACAAAATTATATAATAATAATCAAAAGAACAAAAATTATAGAATAATATTAATAACGAAAATTTATCAAAAATTGAAAATTCATAATAATGAAAATGAATAAAAAAAATATATATTCATAATATTATATAATAATCGAAATAATGAAAATTACTAAAATAAAATGAAAACTCATAATAAGTTAAATTATTCAAAATTACGTAATAATATCGATAATTAATCAAACAATGGAAATGCATAATATATAAAAATAATAATCAAAATAACATAAATTTTTATACTGTAACGGAAATTTTTTTAAAAAATATTCGTAATATATAATAATAAGATAAATAACAAAAATTATATAATAATACAGGAAATAATTTTTTTTATATAATAACATTATTTTACTTTACATAGTAATACCGAAAGTTAGTCAAAAAAATACAAAATCTTAATATAAAATAGTAATGATCATTACAACAAAAATAATATAATGTAACGAAAAATAATAGAAATATTAAAATTCATAATATATAATGATAAAATAAATAAAAAAAATTATATAATAATAAAGGAATATATAATAATAAAATAAAAAAATTACATAATAATAAAGGAAATTAATAAAAATTAATAAAAATTCATAATAAGTAAAATTATTCAAATTTATATATTAATACATAAAATTATTCCAAAAATATAAATTCTTAATATATAATAATAATGATCATAATAGAAAAAAATATAATGTAACGAAAATTAATAAAAATAATATAATTCATAATATATAATAATAAAATAAATAAATAAAATTATATAATAATAAAGGAAATTAAGAAAAAATAAAAATCCATAATAAGTAAAATTATTCAAATTTAAATAATAAAGCCGAAAATTAATTAAAAAATATAAATTCTTAATAATAAATATCATAATAATAATGTTATGAAAATTAATAAAAATTTTAAATTCATTATATATAACTATAAAATAAATAAAAAAATATAATAATAATGAAAAGTATTAAAAAAATAAAAATTCATAATATGTTAAGTTATTCAAAATTATATAATAATACCGAAAATTAATAAAAAATAAAAAATCCTAATAGATAATAATAGTAATAATAATAATAATAATAATAATAATAATAATAATAGTAATAATAATAATAATGAAATGAAAATTATATATTTGTAATGAAAATTAATAAAAAAATGAAAATTCATAATAATTAAAATAAATCTAATTTATATAATAATAAGGAAAATTACAAAAATAAATGAAAATTCATTATATATATATATAAAATAAGTAAAAATTAAATATATTTATATTTATTTTCATTATTAATTTTTTATTTAATTTTCTCATCCAACTTTGTTGTTTTTCTCTAATGTGCTACTAAATAATTTGAAAACTAAACCGATTAAAATTTCCATAATATCTCTTTTGACCCAAATAAACTCTTTACACAATATTTATTCGGTGAAATTATCCTATACTACTAAAATCTTAGAATTCTCAAATGGAAAAATTATTTTTCAATCTCTCCAACAAAGAAAAAATAAATCTAAACCGCTTCAAATTTACTATTAATAGTTCCCTTCATAATTACAGACTTATATTGTTAAAACTTAAAACTTCTAAACAATTCTAACTCTAACATTTTTACTAAACAACACAATACTACCATGATTTGCAAAGACAAAAATATAAACAAAACCTTTTATGAAGGAAATTTGCTGAAAAGATTCTAGTTTAGCCACCTAAATAATCTTATATAATAAATAACATATTTTAAAATAGCTTTAGAGTCCCTTAAAATAACTTCAAACTCTCTTCCTCTGTTTGCTCCTCGTCTCTCTGCCTCTACCTCTCCTCAATTGTGTATTGTGTGTGTGGGTGAATTTGTGAGTTGTGAGAGTTTAAATAGATGAAGTGTGACCTCTAATTAAGGATTAGTCAACTTTGGAAGCCTTTCGCTAATTAAATTGCTTGACGAAAAATAGCGCACTGACAAAATAAACAAATGCTATATAACAAATGAAGTTACGTGCGTGAGAGACAACGGCTAGAAAATTTCGACCGAAAGAATGAATTTTTTTTACTAGGAATGTTGGGGAAGACCCACAATAAAAAGATAATTATTATGCAAAACGATGACTTTTGGGATTGAATTTTTATCATAAGATAAACATCTTTTTATACCATTTTTTTTTGAACGTTTGGATTTAGTGTCATTAAAAGAATCAAGTTGGTTTAAAAATTTATAAAATATGAGTTAATACATTAGGTAATACTTAGCCGACACTATTAATGCCTTTTATGATGGTTATTAATAGTTTCGAACTTTCTTACATGCGAGCATTATATATGCTCAGAACAAATAAATAAAGATTTTTGAACGTGATTTATTTATTATTTATTATAATGGTTCTAATACAATACTCATTATGTTTGATGTGTGGTGAGGTCATGCTATGTATAACATTGTAATGATAAAAAACGGGCTCATGTAAACAATCATTATATAAACCGTGGTTTTGGCATAACAAATAATGTTTCAAGTAAACAACCGTTATAAACTCTATAACATGTATTATAGGGCTTTTGCAAAAACCGTTATGTAAAGTATAAACATGCATAATGGGTGTTATATTGCAAAAGTTATTCATTTGTTATAAATGTTAACGAGTTTAATGAAACAATCATCATATATAATTTATGCATAAAGAATGATTTTTATGTAAACTATTAATTTTTTTAGGAAAATTTTTTTCAAAAGAAAATAGGGATTCTCCTTTCTTATCCCTTGCATGGATATATAATGAAATTATACACAAATTTGTATATATATTTACAGTCATTCATTCATATATGTGTGTGTACATACAAACACACACACACATATTAAAACTAAAAGTTTAAAACCTATATATAATAAAGGGTTTATGTGTAAATTTGTTCTACAAGTTTTCGTTAAGGAATAATATTGCCTTGAAAATTTTTTCAAGTTCAATGTTACCTTGAAAGTTTCAAAACATAACAATATTGTCTCATATATGGTTAAAAAACTAGTTCATTCATATTTAGTCTTAGATTTTTGTCAGTTACTTTTTTTAGATTGAATTTTTATCTTCTTGTCAAGTACTCCCTTTGGTTCTAATTATAAGATATAGTTGACTTTTTTTGGAGAAATTAAGGAAGTTAATTAAATTACTTTAGAGTATTTTTATTTTTATTTTTTCTTCAAACTAATTAATTTAACTAATAACGTAATATATAATCTAAGAATATACAACATATAAAATGATTAAGTAACTTATTTAGCATCCGTAATCCTTCCAAAAAAAATTTAACTTTATCTTATAATTAGGACCAGAGGTAGTAATAAATTTCCCCTCTTTAAAATCCAATTGACATCATTGTGATCTTACTTGATGTATAAAGCATCTTTGTGTCCCTAACTCAAATTAATAAATTATGACAATTTAGCCCCTAATTACACTTAATTCAATACGAATATTCCTAATTTAAATTAGTGTTTAATCATGCAATAATGTTATAAGAAATACATTACAAATCCTGAATTAGTCGTGAGAAAACCTATAAAAATAAGGTTTAATCAATTGATTTGGTTGAATGACTAAATGAATAAGCTATTGGAGAAGCGCCAGATCTAATTATTAGAGCAACAAGGAAGAGAGGTGAAGCTATCTAAGATGAGAAGTGTTTTGGATAATTGAATTGAATTAATTAAGGGAGAGGCTTAGTAGAATTGCTGTGATTGATTCAATATTTTCCCACAGGATTAATTTGTCATGTCTTGATTAATGTGGATCTAAGCAGTGAACACTTGAAATGCGACCTAGGTTTCTTTTCACTACCTACTTGGGAGTGAGATCTATTATTTTTTGATGGCTAAACGATAAGCTAATCAGAAGGCCACTTACATAAGATCTTTTATTTGTCTTCTTCGACGGGCTAACCAAATTGACAAAATTGCCCTATGAAGCCTTACTATAGATAACTAAAATGGCTCTAAATATTATAACTTCAATTTAATATTTCTAAATTATCACACACACATATATATATATATATATATTTTTGATTATTTTGTTCCTCCAGTTTTACAATCCATAATACTCTAAGTTTCATTAATCCAGTCATAATCTCATAAATAGTACATGTTAGAGTATTAAGGAGATATGCCAACCAACAAGCATTAGCTCTAGGAAAAGAGGCCTTGAGTACCGCTAAAACATGAGGTGTGTTGAATATGTGTTTATATGTATGCAAAAGATATCTTTGGGAGTAGAGACGGAGCTAGGAATTATAATTACAAGGTGAAAATTATAGAATAGAACTCAAGTGTGTTTCATGAGATTATATTTTTACCCCATAAACATTTCATGATTTTCATTTTAGTTCCTCCACGAAACTTTTAATAGGGACTAAAATGAAAATATTGAAATTTTTATTAGACTGAAATGTAATTTTCAAAATAACTGAGTTCTATTCTATAATTTTTTGGGGCAAGGGCCATCTCTAATTCTAGCTACGCTTTTTCCATATTTCATATTTTGTTTTTATTACCTTACGCACCCTCGGTTTGTCTGCCATACTTCCCAGCGAGCACTCTGGAGCAAATACAACTTGGTTTTGAAATTATATTCCAAGCTATCATTCTCAACAAAGCTTCATTCATGACCTCCAACTTCCTTATACCCAATCCACCATTTTTTTTTCCCCCATATAAAGCGTCCCCCAACTCACAGTATGTACCTTCCTTTTTCCCTCTTCACTTCCCCAAACAAAATCCCATTGTATTTTCTCCATTTGTTGCATCACCCCTGCAGGCAAACAAGAGTGTTGCATGTAAAAGACAACCAACTGGTTGGTGACAGATTGAGCTAATGTGATTCTCCCAGCAAGGGACAAGATTTGTTTTTTCCAACTACTAAGCTTAGCTTGCATTCTGTCAAGTAAATGTTGATACTTCATTCTGCTGCTCCTTCCTCTTGTCATATATGCCCCTAAATACCTCCCCAAGTCTTTCATTCTTCTAAAACCTAAGTAGGCACATATTTCATTTTGAGTACCTTTATCTACATTCTGGGAAAAATAGATACTAGTTTTCTGGGAGTTCACTCTTTGACCCGATGCTTCCCCAAACTATTCTAGAATCCCCATAACCATACAGACATGGTCCAAGTCAGCTTCACATATAAGGAGTAATTCATCAGCAAAAAGCAAATTAATGTGATACTTTAACCCCATTTCGATCCCAATCTTATTGGTTTCCAAGATTTGCTATGAACACAATCAACAATCATGTGTGATAGTTTATCCATTCCCAACATAAAAAGATATAGTGATAAAGGAGCTCCCAACCAAAGCCCCCCAGTTTTCACAAAATCTTCCCTTTTACATCCATTCCATAATAATGACATATTAGCTGACATCATGCACCCCTTATTATGGTTCTAAAATGCTCATCAAAACCAATTTCATTTAAAACATTATCAATAAAATCCCATGACATTCTTGTTGGAAATCATGCCATAGGGGCTAATCATTATATAACTAAAATTTAAATTGAGATATTATATCTCAAATTTGATTTATGAAGATAAATCAATCATTTAATTAGAGATATTGTATCTCTGATTTAATATTTAAATTAAACATATCATATATTTTATTTAATTTAAATTGAGATATAGTATCTAAGTTTTAATTAAAAAGATGGGTAAAGGTGCAATTTTACACATAACTTTTACCTCGAGGAGTGCCTAGCACCACGACCTTTTTTTGGGACTAAAAATATACACAACGTAACGTTTTGGGAGCAAAAAGTACCACGGGCTGTTAGTTGACCGACGTTGACCATTAAGTCTGACGGAAATGAACAATAACTACGATGAAATTACCATTTTGCCCCTACTTTTAAGCTGAAATTACCATTTTGCCCTAGTTTTAATAATTCTTTTTTTAAAAAAACACTAAAATAACCCCTCCCCGCCGGTGGACCCCACCACCGCCCCCGCCGTCGGCGGCGGCCGCCCTCCCCACCCCCGGCTGCCGCCGCCTCCTCCAGTGGCTTTTTTTTTTTAAATACTTTTTTTTAAAAAAATAACCCCTCCCTCGCTGGTGGGCCCCACCACCGGTCACACCACCACTGGCGGCTACCCTCACCACCGCCGGTAACTAGCGGCAACCTTCGACGGCTTTCTTTTTAATAAATTTTTTTAAAAATAAAAACTAAAATAACCCCTCCCCTTGCTTGTGGGGCCCACCATCGCCGGCGGCGACTGGCGATCATTGGCCACTACTGACCAGAGGTGGCTGCCAGCCGCCGCCACCGGCTGGAGGCAGCGGTGGTGAATTTTACTTTTTTTAAAAAAAAATTATTTAAAAAAAAGTTGCTGGAGGACGTCACTGGAGGTGGTCGCCAATCATCGATGGTGGGGAGGGTGGCGACCGATGGTGCTGTGGCCGGTGGTAGGGCCCACTGGCGAGGGAGGGGTTATTTTAGGTTTGTTTTTTAAAAAAATATTTAAGAAAAAAGCCGCTGGAGGTGGCCACCGGTCACTAATGGTGGGGAGGGCGGTCGCCGCCGGTGGTGGGGCCCACCGGTGGGGAGGATTGATTTTAGTGTTTTTTTTAAAAATAACTATTTAAAACTAGGGGCAAAATGGTAATTTCGGAGGAGCTACTGTTCATTTCTGTCAAAATTAACGATCAACATTGGTAAACTAACGGCTTGTGGTACTTTTTACTCCCAAAACGTAACGTCGTGTGTATTTTTGGTCTAGAAAAAAGGTTGTGGTGCTGGGCGCTCCTCGGGGTAAAGGTTATATGTAAAATTGCACATTTACGCTATATATATATATATATATCTTTTCTCAGATTTAATTAATAGAGATAAATTAAATCAGAAGCTTTTGATTCGGATTAAATAAATATATTACATTAGATCTATTAGATATATTTAATTAATGTATTTTTAATCAAGATTCAAATTTCAAATTTCAGATCTGACTTTTAATTTGGATTAAATAAATGTATTAGATTAGATCTATTAGATAGATTTAATTCATATATTTTAATCCAGATTTAAAATTTGAATTTCAAAATTAATGATGATTAATTTTTTTATATAATATGCTGATCGAATTTGTAAAGAACCACGGGACATTTTGTCGAGCATATTATAGAAAGCTGCGAGAAACCCTAGAGTAATATTGAGAGAGACGCAAAACGCAAAAGCGTGCTAGCACATTGCCACAATCGGGTTCGTAGATTATTTGTGTGGATACTGGTAGAGGAAGCCGATTTGTAGAGTCGATTTTCTGCTGACTGTGAAGGTAGCCCACCAGTTTAAAGAGAAGGAGACGCTTAACATTTTAGCCGTAGGTAATATTCAGTTCCTTAGCCTTAATTTAGACGATGGTTGAGCGATCCTCCGGATGGGATTCATAGAATAATTTAATCCAATGCGTGTACGGATTCCAACAGTGGCATCAAAGCCAACTCAACCGATTGTTTAAATTGGGTTTCTCTACATGCTATTGATATATGTATGTTTATAACCGAGTTTACTGTGCGTTCATAGCCGTAGTTCACGTTAAGGTTTCAGTTGGATTTCTAGAATGGTGCCGCGGCCGTTTCGATCGGTTCTAAATTGTTCGGAACGTCGAACCATCAGGTTGAATCGTCAATCCAATCAAACCTAGGTCGCGTTTCTGAAAAGTTTGGAAACTCGATCACGCAGGGAACGTTTGGAAACTCGATCACGCTAGAAAAGTCGGAGTCGGAATCATCGGACACGTTTAATGATGATCGAACGTCGATTATTCTCGAACGACCTGTTGTTCGCATATGGGACAGATTTTGAAACGCTCAGAGATGATGATCATACTCGACATAGGTTAAAACTGAGTTAAAAATGTTTGGATTCACGGGGATGTTAGGGACGGCTTTCTTCATCCACGTGAATTCATGTTTAGAAGACGCCTTTTGGGGTTTCAAATTTTGGAAGTAATTTTCGAAAAACGACGTGTTTTTCCAAAAAGTTTTTGAAAATAATATGTTGTTTTCAAATTCATGTTTAGCAGGACCACCGTAGGGACCAACTGATTGCTCGTAGCGCGAAAATTGAAATCATAATATATTATATAATTATATAATATAATTTAAATTGGAGAATTTACTATATTATATGAATTATATAATATAATATAAATTAGAAAATTTTAATCATGAATTAAAATATGTTCTAATTTACTTTTCAATGTGCTGTTTGGGTATGGTGAACAACATGGCTCTAGATTTTACAATTGTTGTAAATTTAAATATGGCTTGCGAGCCATGCCTCTCTCTCTAAATAATCTTTATGTACATTCTCTTCTCATCTTACTCCCCTCGAATGTTAAACGAGGTTTCTCCTTATGTATTTTCTTTTATTATTTAGAGAAGTCTCCTCATTGGCTTGAGAGGACTCTAGGTTAGGTGAGCCATGTTGTATCACAAATTTTAATTATGTTTTTGATATGATCAATGCATGATTAAGTAAGACACTATATGATATACAATAATGATTGCATTCACATAGTTACAATTAATAGGATTAATTAGATAAAATATCAAATAATACCCTCTAAATAAAATCTTAAGTCACAATGCTGTCAATTAATGAATACTTGTCAAAACCTAGATCACCCATTTGTATGTTCCACCAAAGTGGATGCATATGAGTAATCTTGGTGAGGCAAGAAAGAGTAATGGTGATACTCTTCATTCATTATTGTCTTGACTTAATTGAGATCATCAAAACAGTTTTAGATCTCAAGGCATTAGATGAGATTAAACATGCTAGGTCATATGATGATCGAATCCCATAAAAATCTAAGAATTACATGTGATGTAATTGGCAAACTAGTTGCCTACCTAAATAACTTAATTTTAAGCATCCTGCCAAAGCAAACTTAAATTTAAGCCAAATATGGATCTTAGCCCACTAATTATAATGAGGGTTATTAATTCAGTGGGAGATTATTAATTAACTTTGCATATCTTTTATTTGTAGAATCATGTTGACTAGTAACACCCCCACACTATCACTGCGATCAATCCTTGAGAAGGACAAACTTAATGGGACAAACTTTCTTGATTGGTTCATGAACTTGAGAATTGTTCTCAAGCAGGAAAGAATGTCCTCGATCAACCCATTCCTGAGGAGCCTGTAGCCAATGCTCCAAGAGCTCAAAAGGATGCTTACACGAAGCATCAGAATGACTCTGTGGATTAGGATGCTTGATGCTTGCCACCATGGTTCCAGAACTCCAAAAGGATTTGGAATGTATGGAGGCTCTTGAGATGATTGTACATCTCAAGGAAATGTTACAGCAACATGCAAGGCAAGAAAGGTATGAGACTACTAAGGCCTTACATTCCTGCAAGATGGTTGAAGGTGTATTAGTTAGTCCTTATGTTTTGAAGATGAAAGGCTACATTAATCACCTTGAGAGGCTAGGATTTCCCTTAAGCCAAGAGTTAGCTACAAATATGATCTTGAACTCACTCTCGAAAAGTTATGACTAGTTTGTCATGAACTACAACATGAACAACATGGAGAAATCCATCTCTAAATTGCATGGGATGCTCAAAACAGCAAAGCAGAGCATTAAGAAGAAACCCAGCTCTGTTTTGATGGTTCAGAAAGGAAATGGTATGAAAAAGAAAGGAAAGGGCAAAAGAAAGGGTAAAGGCTCAACTGATAAGACCAATGAGTCAAACAAGCCTAAATCTAAGCCTACAGCTAAGAAGGCAAAGCCTTCGAAGGACGGGGTCTGCTTCTTTAGCAATGAACTAGGTCATTGGAAGAGGAATTGCAAACTCTACTTTGAAGATCTGAAAAAGAATGAGAAGGATGGTGGGGCTATCGCTGCAGGTATCTATATCGTCATAGATATTCATTTTTCCACTTCCTTTACATGGGTATTAGATACTGCATGTGGATCTCACATTTGTACAAATGTGCAGGGTCTCAAGGACAGTAGAAAATTGAAGAAGGGCGAAGTTGACCTACAAGTTGGAAACCGCGTAAGAGTTGCTGCTTTAGCCATAGGCACTTATGAATTAATTCTGCCCAGTAGGCTTTTGTTAATTTTGAACAATTGCTTTTATGTTCCTGCTTTGAGTAGTGACATTGTTTCATTTTTTTTATTTGGATAAGGAAGGTTATACTTCTATTACTAAGAATCGTAAATGTTCAATTTATCATAATGACATTTTTTATGCTAATAGTGATGTGCGTGCTGGTCATTATGTACTTTATTTAGAACATCCTAATAATGGACAAATCTATGACATAACTACTAAAAGGTTTAAGTCACATGATTTGAATCCGACCTACTTATGGCATTGTTGTCTAGATCATATAAATAAGAAATGCATTTCAAAACTCCATCAAGATGGATTTCTTAATTCATTTGATTTTGAATCATTTGATACATGTGAGTCTTGTTTATTGGGAAAGATGAGAAAGACATCTTTTACTAGGCATAGTGAGAGGGCCACCGATTTATTGGGTCTTATACATACTGCTATGTGGACCAATGAATATATCTACCAGAGGATGTCATTTGTACTTCATAACATTTATAGACGATTTTAGTAGATATAGGTATATCTATTTAATGAAACATAAGTCTGAATCTTTTGAAATGTTCAAAATATTCCAAAATGAAGTACAAAATCACCTTGGCAAAACAATTAAAGCACTTCGATCTGATTAGGGTGGAGAATATTTGAGCCAAGAGTTCATTAACCATCTTAGGAGTTGCGGGATCATCTCACAACTTACTCCTCCAGGAACCCGTCAATGGAATGGTGTTTCTGAACGAAGAAATCAAACTCTATTAGATATGGTTTGTTCCATGATGAGTCAAACAGATCTTCCGCTGTCCTTTTGGGGCCATGCTCTAGAAACAGTTGTGTTTACACTAAACCATATTCCATCAAAGACAGTTGAAAAGACACCATATGAGATATGGACTGGGAAAAAACCCAGTTTGTCATTTCTTAAGATTTGGGGATGTGAGGTTTATGTTAAACAACAAGCCTATGATGAATTATCATCCAGATCCTCAAAATGTCTTTTTGTGGGGTATCCTAAGGAAACTAAGGGATACTATGTCTACAATCCCACGTATCACAAAGTTTCTGTTATCCGCAATGGTATCTTTTTTGGAAAAAGAGTTTATCTTTAAAAGAACCAGTGGGAGTAAGGTGAACCTCGAAGAAGTTCGAAAGCCACAAAACAACGTACAACCACAGATGGAAAATGGAGAAGACTCACAACAAGTTGTTGAGCCTCCTCAAGTAAAATAAGGCTCACGAAGGTTTGATAGAACACGACAACGGCCTCAGAGTTATGAATTTCTGATTACCAGAAGTTGTGATATTTTGCTCATTGAGCAGAATGAGCCAACTACCTATCGAGAAGCCATAGTGGGATCCAACTCCAAAAGATGGCTTAATGCTATGAAGTATGACATGCAATCCATGTATGACAATAAGATATGAACCTTAGTCGATCCACCTGAAGGTGTAAAAACCATTGGGTGCAAGTGGGTTTTCAAAGAGAAAACTGACATGGATGGCAAAGTAAATGTTTTCAAGGCACAACTGGTTGCAAAAGGATTCACTCAAACTCATGGTATGAACTATGATAAAACCTTTTCCCCAGTTGCAATTTCCAAATCAATTAGAATCCTTCTTGCCACTACATCATATTATGACTATGAGATAAGGCAGATGGACGTAAAAATTGCCTTCCTTAACGGAAAGCTATTTGAGGATGTGTACATGATACAACCTGAGGGTTTTGTGCATCCAGAGGACTTTAGTAAAGTTTGTAGGCTTCAAAGATCCATTTATGGATTGAAGCAAGCATCTCGGAGCTGGAATCATCGTTTTGGATGAGGTAATCAATGAGTTTGGATTCATTCAAAACATAGATGAACCTTGTGTTTACAAAAAGGTTAGTGGGAGCACATTTGTATTTCTAGTGCTTTATGTTGATGATATCCTACTAATTGGGAATGACATCCCTACCTTACAGAGTGTCAAGTCTTAGTTAGGAAAGTCCTTCTCAATGAAAGATTTAGGCTAAGCCACTTACATCCTTGGGATCAGGATCTATAGAGATAGATCCAAGAGGCTGATAGGCCTAAGTCAGAGCACATACATAGACAAGATATTGCATAGATTCAGTATGCAGGATTCTAAAAGGGGTTACATGCCCATGTCTCATGGCATCCATCTCAGCAAGGATTTGTGTCCTAATACACAAGATCAAAGAGACCGCATGAGTAAGATTTCATATGCCTCCGCCATTGGATCTATCATATATGCCATCTTATGTACTCGACCAGATGTGTCATTTACCTTTAGTATGACCAGCAGATATCAACAAGATCTTGGTAAGGGTCACTGGACTGCTGTCAAGAATATCCTGAAGTACTTAAGAAGGACTAAGGACATATTCTTGGTATATGGTGGCTTGGAGGATGAGCTCTGTATGACTAGTTACACATATGTGAGTTTCCAAACTGACCAAGATGATCTAAGATCGCAGTCAGGATATGTATTCTTGTTAAATGGTGGTGCGGTAAGCTGGAAGAGATCAAAGCAAACTACTGTAGTTGATTCTGCAATAGAAGCTGAGTATAAAGCAGCATCAGATGTAGCTAAAGAAGCCGTTTGGATCAAAAAGTTCGTTACTGAACTAGGGGTGGTTCCTACCATGTCAAATCTAATAGACCTGTTCTGTGACAACAACAGGGCTATTGCACAAGCCAAGGAGCCTAAGTCACATCAAAGGACCAAGCATATACGCAGACGCTTTCATCTTATCAGAGAAATCAATGATAGAGGTGACATAAAGATATACAAAGTACTAGGAGAAGACAATGTTGTTGATCTTCTTACTAAGCCGCTTACACAAGCAAAACATGAGCGTCATGTTAGAACAATGAGAATTAGAGTAATCAATAGTTGCACCTAGTGCAAGTGGAATTCTATTGGAAAGGCCAAGTCATTGTACTTTAGACGTTTATGTTATTTAAAGTATTCTCTTTTAGTTATCATTTTATTTTCATGTTTATATTGATAACTGTATCCTTAGATATATCTTATAGATTATCCTAAATGTCCCTGGTCGGTCATCTACGTGGGAGCAAAGATGAGATAAGACCAGTATGACTTTGATGAGGTATGGAGATAGGAATCAAAGTCATGGGCACTTGTAAGAGTACAAGGTGCTGGACCGACCCACTATGAGAAAGCTGCAAGGATTTAGTCATAAGCTTATCTCATGTATAAGTGTGTTACAACGCCCTATGACCTGAGATCATCATGGATTCCTACATGATGAGTCACTGATTTTTGACCTAATCAAAAGTCACCTTTGACCGGGTGATGATAAAGGCTTAGATCGAGATTAGTGGTTTTCATGTAGAGGAATGTCAGTGGTCAAGATGGAATTTGTCCCTTGCATTTGTAGAGAGATAATACTAGGCCTCTCGATGAGTGAGTCTGAGAAACGTATGGCCATACTACAGTGGAAAGGAGTTCCAATTTCAATTATTAGACTACTCAAGAATCGAGAAAGTAATGGTCAAGAAAAGGAAGTTGACATTATCCATGCCTCATCCTTGACCAAATTATCGTGTGACAAAAAGGAAGTGACATAGTTGTACGATAGGTTGTATCGTATCAACGATCCCCATATGAATTGGGTAGTTGCAATGTCTTGCTAGAGGCCGCTTGCGACTTGTGGGCTGGTACAATATTGGCCTACTGCCAATCTCATGTGGGCCTGCAGAGTCGCACACAATAATAACCCAACACGAGCAATAGTGTCCAAATTCATTGAATCTTAGATATTTCTAAGAATCAATGAATACGTTTTATCTAGGGAGGATATATATATATATATATATATATATATATATATATATATAATGATTGCACCTAGTGCAAGTGTGGGTTTGTTGAAAATTATGCCCTAGGGGTTAATCATTATATAACTAAAATTTAAATTGAGATATTGTATCTCAGATTTAATATTTAAATTAAATATATCATATATCTTATTTAATTTAAATTGAGATATAGTATCTCAGTTTTAATTTTATATATATATATATATATATATATATATATATATATATATATCTTTTCTTAGATTTAATTTATAGAGATAAATTAAATGATAAGGCTTTTGATTGAGATTAAATAAATATATTACATTAGATCTATTAGATAGATTTAATTAATGTATTTTTAATCAAGATTCATAATTCGAATTTCAGATCTGACTTTTAGTTTGGATTAAATAAATGTAGTATATTAGATATATTAGATAGATTTAATTAATATATTTTAATCCAGATTTAAAATTCGAATTTCAAAATTAATGAGGATTAATTTTTTTATATAATATGCTGATCGGATTTGTAAAGAACTATAGGACATTTTGTCGAGCGTATTATAGAAAGTCGTGAGAAACCCTAAAGTAATATTGAGAGAGACGCAAAACGCAAAAGGGTGCTAGCACACTGCTGCAATCGGGTTCGTGGATTATTCGTGTGGATACCAGTAGAGGAAGCCAATTCGTAGAGTTGATTTCTGCTGATCGTGAAGGTAGCCCACCATTTTAAAGAGAACGAGACGCGGAACGTTTCAGCCGTAGGTAATATTCGGTTCCTTAGCCTTGATTTAGACGATGGTTGAGCGATCCTCCGGATGGGATTCGTAGAATATTTTAATCCGTTGCGTGTATAGATCCTAACAATTATGTCATATGTTTTTTCTAAATCAATTTTGACAACCATATAACCCTTCTTACCTTGCAATCTATTCATGGAGTGAACCACTTCTTTTGTAATTATATTATCATGTATGCTGATTAGGCATAAAGCTTGTTTGATACTGAGATACCAGATTGTCCATAAAAGGTTTCAATCTATTTACTATCAACTTCAATAAACCGTTATATAAAGAACCTTTATATAAAGAACTTTACATAAGGCTATATGTAATACCTGGAAAAAAAACATTATTATTATAATAAAAAGGAAAAAAATAATTATCATAATACCTATTTTAAATAGGTGAATATGGGGTCTCAAATCTTTTGTATTTTATTTATTTTTTGTATATAGGCAATTTTTCTTAGAATTTAGGAGTATGAAAATTTATTTTAGCTTGTTGATACAAAAACCAATATTTTAGGGATTAAATTAGGACTCAACTCATTTATTCCTAATTTAACTTCATGAAGACAAAATCTTTCTAAGTAAGAATAAATACATTATACAATTATATTAACCTATAATATTAAGATTATGGGAACCAATGAGAAAATGTCTTTCATACAAATGTGAGAAACAATTAAAAACAAAATTATATTAGTTAACCTAAGGGGGGGGCGAAATTTAAAAAAAAAGGAAGAAGAAGAAATGATCACAAAGAAGAATTGGTTAACTTGGAGAGCAAGATATGTAACTTGGTGAGCAAGCTTTTTCTTAATCAAATAAAATTAAATGAGAACCTATAGAGATTAAATCATAACTTGGAATCTTGAAACTAAATTTTCAAGATAAATACATATTTGAAATCAGGAAATTATGATCTTCAATTTAGCTATTTCCAAAGTTATTTTCGGTAACTTGTAAAATTCAAACATAAGCATTTTGGAAGATAAAAATCACCATAAATCTTGTCATAAAATTAGGATTTCAGAAGTGAAATTGGATTTTGAATCAAAGCACTAATTAACACTTAACCAAATTAAGTTTTGGGGATTAATTAAGTTGCTTAATGAGCAAGAAGGATGCTTGGTGACCAAGCAAGAAAAATCTAGAAAGGGGAGGGGGCCAAATTTTCGGCCAAGGAGGGCATGGAGGAGCAAGATCCTTCCTTTCTCTCCAAGTAATGATCCAAGGGCCAAGCTTAAACCAAAATTGCAAGAAGTTTAACCTCTTATTGCCTATAAATAGAAGGCATTGGCTAACACATCCTTCACACCAAATTTCCCTAGCCAAAACCGAAATTTAGGGAGAGTAAGAGAGGAAGGAGCGGCTGGAGAAAAAGATTCAAGAAGTCTTCAAGAGGTATAAGAGTTTTTAGCTTTTAAGTTTAAATTCTTAGTTTATAAGTAGAAATGCTAGAAAAGTTATTTTAATCTTCAATCTTCCATCTACAGTTTTATTTTCATGTTTTTGAGGGTTCCATTGTCTTTATTTCGAAAATTTGATGAAGAAGAGGTTATATCAAAATTTTTGGAAGATTAGGATCAAAATAGCGAAGCTCTGGCGAAATCAGTAAAATCTGAGTAAGTAATAAAGATGTTAGTATTTTATGATGAAGATGATATTCTAAAATTCTGGGAAAATTCATGATGAAAGTAGACATATAGGGCTTTCTAAATCTATAAAGAGTATGTCATTTGAAGCTCTGTGCAAAAAGATAAAAATCTTAGAAGTTAAGTTACATTTTCTGGGCGAAAATCTGGGCAACAGTTTGAATTCTGGAAACTGGGATTTATCCAGGAGTTCTGGGTAAGTTACAGTATTTTTCCTCAAAAGTAGACATCTCAAGGATTCTGGGAAATTTTACGGATCCTCATTTCGATTTTTATGGAATTAGTTATGATTTTTCGAAGTTAGGCGAAATTCTGCCCAGAAATGCTGAATTAACGTTTTTTCCGAAAATTAAGTGGAAATAATTAGAAATAAATCCTTCAAGGGTAAAAATGTCAAGTGTGGCCAAGATGTCTCTTGAAATGTTGTTTGAGAATTAATTAAGACAATATTACCCTTTTAGGATAGACTGTGCTCGCGTACCGACAACGAAACGTACCCAACAACCTGTTAAACTCAGGTACGGACGCGTATTGTAACCTTAACTCTTATGCTTATGGTTTGGTTATATATGATTGTTGTTTTCACATGATAATACTCTGTTTTGAAATTTACTCATGAGAGTTGAATTGTATATGGGTTATAGTCTTGATAACACCGTTGAGTTTTCCTAGCGCTAAGGACACGATGGGCCGTCGTGGCACTGGTTATGTGCAAACTAGGGTAACATACATATTGCAGTGGCTGTGTTATGTTATTGCCTTACATGTGGATATTTGTTTAAAACTGTGATTACGTTGTATATCTGTGATAACTGTCATATACTGTTTACATAAGCATGAGGTTAACCGTTACCTGAGGTTCAATGGGAATTGAACCTCAGCCTCTGCCATAGCCTCAGGATCCCGGGAAGTGATCGAGGACAAGGGTAAGAAGCCGGTATGAGGACCCTGCGGAGGCATCGTCTTTTTGATACTTATGTTAGAAGTCTTAGACTTGGATGACTGTATTAGTTAACATTCAATTAGATACACTACATACAATGTTATTCAGTTACTCTTTGTTTATGTAAAATATTTTCCACTCTCAGCTCCAGAAACGTTTATAAAAAAAATGGGATGTTACACTATAGGTCTAAATTGGCTTACCGTCATATTATAAGAATTACTATTATTATTTATTCTGATGTATTTGTAAACAAAACATTAGTACAATAGTAGAGTTTAAATAACTACTGTGCAGAAACTAAGAATATTATTTATGTTACTTATTTGTAAAATGTATGCGTTGATTTTCTTTTTCAAAATACTCCCTTTAACCATCATTTGTATTGGAACTACTCCTATATGAAAACTTTCAAAATATCCTCTTTAATCATTATTTGTATTTCAAAATACCCTCTTTAAGCCCCCCTTACTTTTAATTAGCTCCTCTATTTATTTAGGACTGAAGAGAGGATCATAGGAACATCATCCCCAAAATATTTTATTTAAGAGTGAGCGTCTCTAACTGTAAAACTTGTAAAACTGACGGTGTAAAACCATTACTTGAAAAGTATCTCTATGAACTATTTCTGAATAAATAAATAAAAAAAAGCCTAGTTCAGATGAATATAAGTTGGACTCCCGTATATAGATTAAACATTTTTTTTTATTTTGCTCATTTTTTTTTTGATTTGCTAAATTTTTAATGTAACTCGTATGCATGCTATAAGTATATATTTATAGACAGTTATTATATTTACGGCACGTTCGAGTTATTTTATATCATTAACTATACATCCTTTAATTTGTTTGACACTTATATAAAATAACTTAATGAATATGCACAAAATCTTAACGAATATATAAAGATACAAATTTAGACATATAAGAATTTAAATATAATTTTTCAGGGGAAATGACGTAAAACTTTTTGCATATGATAGTAACTGTAACAAAAATAAGAAAGTTATTCAATATTGTATTACCACACTATATTTGAGAAATCATACAGAACATTTATGAAGTATAGAAATACTTTGAATAATAGGTTGTTGTTTGTATATAAGTTTGCCTCCAGGCTAAAATTTCTACATGCCTCACCATTTGTACAACGAAAACATCAGAAAAGTATAGATAACACCGGTAAACTGTATCTTATCAACGGAGAAAGAAAGAAAAGTTCTCGGAGCTTATAATTTTAAACAAAGCACTTTCATTTTTTTTATAATATATAATTAAAATTTTGGAGTACATATCATAATGTTTACAAGACTTTCAGAAATTCTTCGTGGGCCAAGATGGAGATAAGAGTAAATTAAAGACCAGGCAATTTCGATACGAGAAGGATTGTTGTTGACCATTTAAATACTCCATCTTGTCCTTATTATAAGGTATTAACTACCAAATGTGTAACACCCCAAATTTCATGCTTGAAAACTGTGTTGGTTAACACTTAGTTTTAGAAAAATTAACAAAGTTTGAGGTGCTACAGCTTCGAGTAATGCAGAAATAGATAGCATGCACTATTATTTGGACAATGAGTATCTGATATAAAATGCCTAGACATATGCTGATGCCTTGACATAAGCTGGTATATTAAAAATTTTCCCGAAGGAATATTTATGTGATACAATTACAGAGACATAAATATAGTTCTCTGATAAATCAACTCTGTAACAAGACTTATGGCTTGGAACCCAACATAGTTAATCAAACATATTGGCCAGATCGGTGTTTAGTCTAATGGGAGTCTCCCCGTCTTTCACGGTGACTTATGACAACCCACCGACAAACCCTTTCTTAGTTTAAGCACCAATTAGTCTGAAATATCTTTGTTAGATTCATGTCAGAAACTAGGTCCTAGTATTCATTTTCAGGCTCTCGTCTTCGACCGGTGCCTCTTCGTGGCTCTGTCCACTTCACCTATTCTCGGCTCCATCGCCTTCTCAGATCCAGGTGGCTTCCCTGAACCTTTGGATAGGCATGAGATTCAACAGTTAACCTCATGCTCAAGTAATAACAATATATATGACAAATATTCATAACATTTCAGCATTAACAATACATAGCATACAGCAGATGTAAAGTTACCACAACACAACAGTATATAGCATGCAGCACATGTAAAGTCTATCCCTGTTTGCACTAACCAGTGCCACAATAGCTCATCGTGTCCTCAGCACTAGGAAAACTCAACGGTGTTATCAAGACTATAACCCATATATAGCTAAATATATATATATATAGTGACTTAAGATAGAGTCTTAATCACGGTGCATGACCCAAGACCTTATCTTGTCTTGCACTCAACATGAATTAACCAATCATATATAATTATACAAGACACATTAGAGTTAAAGTTACTAGTACGCGAACGTACTTTTCACCGTGTAATGGCCAAACGTCTGGCCTTTTGATCAGACTCCGGACTTCCCGGATATCCTAACATATCTTCATATCACTTAGAATAATATCCTAAGAGATATTTCCACCTCTATTTACCTCTCTACCCTTGGTGGATTTGTTATTTACAATTTTGCCCTTACATTTATTTAAAAACGTAGTGCAATATTTTCTGGGCAGATTTTTTGGTAACTTTGAAAAATCATAACTAATTGTACAAAAATAAAAATGATGTAAAACTAAAGCCAAAATTTCCCTTAACAAGTCTATTTTTAATGAAAAATAATGGCTTTAACTCGTTCCAACCATATCATTCCCAGTTTTAAATTTTCTCAACATTGCCCAGATTTTATTCCAGCAAAAATGGCTTAACTTCAGAAATTCATATCTCCTTGACTAGAGATCAAAAAGTTACATATTTTATATATTTGGAAAGCCCTACATGTCTACTTTCTTTCTAGAAAATTTCATTATTTTATAACTTCATTTGCTACATAAAATCATAGCATCTTTTTCACTGTCTGACAAAGATTTAAGAACCGAAAATTCTACAACTTTTACAATCTTAATCCAAGGACTTCCAAAAATTGTTTCCTACCATGTTTTTACCTCTTCAGGAATTTTTCAATGCAATGAGGCCTAAAAATAAGTATAGGAATTTATTCTCTAATTTTATAGATTAAACTGACATTTATACTAAGAACTTATAAAAACTAAAGACTAGAACTTAAGAACTAGAGAACCTTACCTCTTGAAGAACCTTGCTACTCCTTCTTCCTTTTTTGTCCACTCTTCTCTTAAATTCACCTATTTGGTTTGAGTTTGGTGTGAAGAATGAAGAGAGGAGAGCTCTTTATTTATAGCCAAATACTCAATGGCATAAATGGTAATTATTTAGGTAATTCAAATTAGCTTCTTGTTTTCTATCCCTTGGATCCATTTGTGTTTGTTTAGATTAAATCCTTACCATTAATCCATGGCTTAATTCTCCCATTGGTCCATTTAATTTCATGAGGATTAAGCTCAATTCTTTGATTTCTCATTGGCTCATCCAAATTCACATGGGTTTATTACATAATATCTTTATTAAAATATTATAAATTGCTTCTTTCTCCTCAAGTCACCAAAAAAACATCCACCTTCTCTCTTGCCATTTAATATACTTTTTCATTAGCAAAATATCCCATTGTTCAAGTGTTTTCATTGACTAGTTGCAAATGTTGACTTTTCAACATGTATTTGTGTGTTAATTATCATGAAATCTTATATAAATCATCCTCCTATATGCTGGACGTTTTTTATGACCCTTGGGGCAGATTTAATAAGCTATAATTAACCCTCTAATCAAGTGTTTATATGCCCACTAATTACATGTTTCATTGTATTATTGATTTGTTAGCTAACCATGGCAATTAGTGCTTCATTAGACAAGCTTAATTCTTCATCCTTGGCCCTCTATATTTTTCTTCAATAATTAGCCCTTATTTATTACAAATATCTTAGGTTACTTTAATTAATTGTAGGCTTAAACTTAAAGCCATGGAAAATATCTCAAATACTTGGCTCTCAAAGCTCCACCATGTGCTAATCTATTTATCAAAATATAATATTTACATGTATTATGAAAATTAGGGTATTACAAAATGTATTTGGTTCTTTTTATAAGGCACTTGTTTATTTCCAAGGAGCATTGATTATTTTTTTCTATGTATGCCTATAATTAATAGGGGTAATGTTGGAAGTTACTTAAATTATAGGATAACTTTATTGACTTTAACTGTTTTTATTAGTTTGTGTAATTTGTGAGTTTGTGTTGTGCCTTATAATAAGGATCAGAGGGAGTAATTAATAAGAATGTGAACTTTTAAATTATAACATAAAACAAATCTTATAATTTTAAGCAAAACTTTTACTTTATAAATTAAAGATGAAATTTAAAAGGAAATTAAACAACATTATGAGGAGATGAATATAACGTTTAATTAATAATAAATGATTAAAATTTCTGAGGACATATTATAATTCACAAGACTTTCAGAAATTCATTGTGGAAGAAGGAATGGGACAAGACATAAGAGTAAAGAGTAAACACTGGGCTACTATGACTAGATCTCCTGTAACATCTCAATTTTCAAAAGCGGAATATTATTTGTTTCCAACAAAAATCATTTAAAATCATCAGAGGAGTGCATTTGAGCGGAAGAGTAACTGATACTTATATTTCAAAATGCCGTAAGTCTGGCTGAATACAATAGCGGTGTAGTAACCGCGTGGTTCAAAAGGGATGTACAACAACAAAAGGAAGGCTTTCACCAGAATGTTAAAGGAAATCTTCAGCCGGGTCTACTATGCGTCTTGCTTGCGCTTCCCTTTGTCCTCCGTCCTTGGTTCTCCTGACCCTGACGCTATGTTAAGAGCTGAGGTTCAATGCCCATTGAACCTCAGGTAACGGTTAACCTCATGTTTATATATACCATATATGGATCACAGATATTCACAAACATAAACAGTTCATAAGCATTTAGACAAATGTATCCCTGGCATATAAGCCCCTTGGCAGATATGTCACACTTAGTATACATTTCACACCTAGCACTTATTTCACACCAAGCATTTCACACCCAGCAAGCGTATCCCAATACCCAGCAAGAATAATCATAACAACAGTACATGAACATATCACCGAGCTATCATCTATCTCATATAAACATACCAAACACATAGCACATATAAGCATATAGTAAACATCATAGTTAAAGTTACCAGTACGCGGACGTACCTTCGTTTGACGCTATACGGTATTTCTGGCGGAATACGGTGCGACAGTTGGTCAGAACGTATTCAGGGATATCCTATAAGGATAATATTGTTTCTATTAATTCATAGACATTATTCCAAGAGATATCTTGGCTATATAAGACCATTTTACCCCTGGTGGATTTATTTTCCAATTTATTCCCTAATTTTCCGGGGGGGGAACGCTGATCCAGCATTTCTAGGCAGAATTTCGCCTAACTTCGAAAAATCATAACTAATTCCAGAAAAATCGAAAAGAGGATCCGTAAAATTTCCCGGAATCTTTGAGATGTCTACTTTCAAGGAAAAATACTGGAACTTACCTAGAAGTCATGGATAATTCTCAGTTTAATCATTACAAACTGCTGCCCAGAATTTCGCCCAGAAAACATAACTTAACTTCTGAGATTTTTATCTTTTTGCACAGAGCTTCAAATCACACACTCTTTATAGATTTAGAAAGCTCTAGATGTCTACTTTCATCATGAATTTTCCCAGAATTTTAGAACATCATCTTCATCATAAAATACTAGCATTTTTACTACTGACTCCAGAAGTTCCTATTTGCTGAGATTTCGCCAGAGCTTCGCTATTTTGATCATAATCTTCTAAAAATTTTGTTATACCTTCTTCTTCATCAAATTTTCGAAATAAAGACAGTGGAACCCTTAAAAAGATGAAAATAAAACTATATTTGGAAGATTGAAGATCAAAACAACATTTCTAGCATTTCTACTTCATAACTAAGAACTTGAACTTATGAACTAAAAATTCTCTTACCTCTTGAAGAACCTTGCTTCCTACTTCTTGAAGCTCTTTCACTCTCTCCCACACACTCTAAAATTTCGGTTGTGGCTTGGTGGATTGGTGTGGAGAATGTGCTACCAAGGTTCTCTATTTATAGGCAAAGGGAGTGGCATTCTTGTAGTTCTTCCCTCTTGCATGTAGCCATCAGATTTTTCTTGGTGAGGAAGACTTAATCTTGTCCCTCCACCTATGCCAACCGTCCCCCCCTCATTTCTTCTAGAATTGGTTTTCTTTGTCCCCAAGAAAAGCCTTTTCTTCATTAAGTTAACTCAATAAATCCCAAATCCTAATTTAGTTTAGGTGAAAGTTGGTGTTTAAATTCAAAATCTAATTTCACTTTTGTAATCCTAATTTTATGACTAGATTTATGGTGATTTTTAATTTCCCAAACACTTAGGTATGAATCTTAAAAGTAACCGAAAATAACTTTGGAAATAGCCAAGTTGAAGCTCTTAATTCACTGATTCCAAATATGTATTTATATTTAATACTTAGTTCCAATATTTCAAGATATGATTTAATTTCTATAGATTCCCATCTAATCTTGCTAATTAGATAATAACTTGCTCTCCAAGTTTGACTACTTGCTCCCTAAGTTTGTCCCAATCTTCTTCCATACACTACTTAATTGCCTTATGTTATTATTATTTTTTCCTCCTTGTCCCACAACACACACGCACACTACATACACACACACCACCTTCCTCTTCCGTTTCCATTGCATTAAGCCTCAAAAGTCTTCTCTTCTAGAAATTTAATTATAGGTTTATTTCAAGTAATTCCCTTTCTTGTTGCCCAAGTGATAAAACCGCCCCCCCCCTTAATCTTTTAATTGCAATTTTATGTTTTAATTATCCTCACAGACTCTTAGAAAAATCTCTTATTGGTCTATTTTATTTGTGTAATTTATTCCATCATTAAATAGGAATTTTCGCCCCCTTAGAGATAATTTAGGAATAATAGTGTTTTAGGGGTTATAAGACTTGATTACCATTTGACAAGTTTCTAATTTAATTTTGATGATTAACAACTCCTTGATGCTAATCAATATCATTTGGTCTTTAAGTATGAACTTTAAAAATTAATTATTAACTAATTTCATAAATTATTAAAGTATCTCAATTATTGCAATTTCAATTGCCCAATAATTGTTACTAATTTTCTCCAAGTGAATTTATCATCCTCCGATGATTTTAAATTGTTAAAATGGTATAACTAAGGTTATGATAATCTTAGGATATTTTATGATCCTTAATAAGATTTAGGAAATTGAATTTTGGATTTATTAGAATCCAAAGAAAATTTCCCTAAATATGATGATAAATCAGTTAAAAATTTAGAGACAACATATTCTCCTATTTTAAGGAATATTTATTTGCCTCTTAGGATTGCTCACAATATTCATAGTGTTTTATAATCCTTAACTTTACTTAGAAATTTCTAGCTCTTTATTCCTCCTAATTTCATGAGAAATCACCTTAGGAAATAAGGTAATTATTCTACTAATTTTGAGACTACATATTCACCTATTTTAATAGGTATTTTCTATCATCATATAATGGTTATGCTAAATAGGATTTTTGGGGTATTAGATCTCCATATTTGGAAGTCTTGCTCATGTAGTAGTACGTATCACGGGAAAACCTATCCTGTGGAGCATGCTCTAAGATTCTATTCGGTTCTATTCATAAGAAACAACTTATGACTATTAGTTGCTTCTTTCTCACCTAACAGTCCAAGAGAATGCTTACGTGAAAAAAAAAAAAAAAACACTTTGGAAATCTTATTCATATATAACTTATTATTCTGTAGCTGCTTGTTGTTGGATAAAAGGTTGATGTTTTATTCATATATAATTTAGTTCTAGTATTCTGTTTATACATAATTTGTAGAGTACTAATACTTTTCCAGTATAAATATTTTTCACGTCCTTCCCAACAATAACATTTTTAATGTAGTATTTTTTTCCCAATTTTCCCTTAAGTTCCACATATCAACATTAACATTGGAATTAAATTATAGGGATAAAACGTACAATAAGATTAATTGTATAATATAAGAGAAATTGACATTGTATGAGAGATTAAGCACAGCATTTTCATATTTTATACTAAATAATTAAAATTTTGGAGCACTTATTATAATATCCACAAGACTTTCGGAATTTCTTTGTGGACCAAGCAGATGGAGATAAGAGTAAAGACTTGGTTATTTGGATAGGAGAACGATAGTTGTTGACCATTCAAATAATTAATACAGGATGTGAACTCTTAACTTTTAATACAAAATTTAAATAGTAAATATTAAATTTTAAGTAATATGTGTGTGTGTGTGTGTGTCGTTCATAGCATTAAAGCAAAAAAGAATCTTATAATTTGAAGCAGATCACTTAAATTATTACCTTATAAAATTAAAGATGAAATTCAAAATAAAATTAAACAACATTATGAGCTGATAAATATTATGTTCTGCAATAAATGATTAAAATTTCTGAGTAACATATTATAATTCACAGGACTTTCAGAAATTCATTGTGGAAGAAGGAATGAGATAATTACAGAAGAGTAAAGACTGGGCAAATATAACTATATATGATCTCCAAGTTTCGAAGTCTTGCTCATGTGACGATCAGAAGAAAAAATCACCTTTGGGGCCCACATCCCACATTATTGTGAGGTGAGTGGCAGTCTTCATGTGAACATGTCCTACGATTATGATGTCTGGCCTTCTCCATCGCTTCAATAATGACTAATATGTGAATAATTTCTGTGTGTGTGTGTGAGAGAGACTATATATATATAATTTACACTTGCATTTTTGTAATTTCATGTAAGTTTTATATATGAAGCTTTGGAGAATGCAAAAATAGATTTTATTGATCGGTTCTATTCATAAGATTTTTTATTTTTTATTTTTTTGGTTGCTATGCATGGTTTGATTGCTTTATAACACTTACCATTCCGTATATGCAATTCTGTTTATAAGCTCCCAGAAAAGATGGGAAAAAAAATTATCTTCCACTTTTATAATTCAAATTCCAGATATAGAGAAAGAATGTTTATTCAATTCCCCCATTTTCCATTCAATTACTTTCAAGATTGATTTTAGAGGAATGTCTGTTATTCTTTTAACAAATCCATTTTGTATTCAATTGCTTGCTTGAAGGCGTTTTGATCATTCCAATAAATCATTTCGAGTAGTATAGACATGTGTGTATGTATATACATAAGATGCTTCATTTGCAATGTTATTTTTCATAATTTTGTTGTTTTAATTTTTTGCCAATTTAGGGATTTGTTTAAAATCAATTCCGTTCTTACTCGTATATATTTATTGACCGTTATTATATATACGGTACATTCGAGTTATTTTATATCATTAACTATATATCCTTTGTTAGACACTTACTTATATAAAAAAACTTAATGAATATGCACAAAATTTGAACGAATATATAAAGATACAAATTTAGACATATAATAATTTAAATATAACTTTTCAGGGGAAATGACGGAAAACTTTATGCATAAGATACTAACTGTAATAAAAATAAGAAAGTTATTCAATATTGTATTACCACACTATATTTGGGAAATCATACAGAACAGTTAAGAAGTATACATATATACTTTGAATAATAGATTGTTGTTTATATATAAGTTTGTCTCCTGGTTAACATTTCTGCATGTCTCACTATTTGTGTAACACCTCAAATTTCATATTATTTATTGTGTCCGGTGACACGTGGTATCAGGAATATCAACAGAGTGGACGGTGCTATAAGTCAAAGTAAAGCGGAATGGAGAGCATGTATTATCATTTGGACAAGAAATAACTGATAACATATGCACAAACATATGCTCATACCTAATATATGCTAGTTACATTGAAAATCCCCAAGGAATATTCGTTTAATACATTTTACAGACTCAAAATCTCGGTCTATCTAAACCTACGGCTTTGAACCCAATACAGTTAATCAGACTTATTGGTCAAATTGGTGTTTAGAGCCTGTTTGGATCTTTTTTTTTAAGCTAAAACTTAAAAAAAAAAAGTTTTTACAAAAAAGCTAAAAGCTGTTTGATGATTATATAGATTATTTAGCTTAAAAAGTTACTTAAAAGCTCAAATTAAATTTAAGTTGTTTGGAAAATTTTTTGTCATAAACAGTTTTTCTAATAAAAATTATCATAAAAAGGAATATTGTAAAATAACCTTTAAACTATCCATAAATTCACAAAATAAAAATAATATCTGAAGAAATTTGCCAATAGTATAGCACAATTAAAATATCATCAGTAGTCTTGCAAATTGTCAACCAATATTCCATTCACATGAAATATGGGGTAGTGAAACTTTAATGTGAATTTGTAAAACAATAATGTTGTGGCCTTTTTTTTTTTTGGAAAGTGATAAAATATAAAATTTCTTGAATTGAGGCATTGTTGATTTGTTTGTTGCACATCATGTAACAAAATGGATAAAAATATTGAGTTAAGTTGTATAAATGAGTTGTTTTGTTAAAACCTTATCTGAAGTTTTGCAAACTCTTATTAGAAATGAAAATCAATACATAACCATTGTAGTAAGTGGTGATTTAAAATTTAAGGTTTATGAAAACTTTATCTGAACTTATTAAGACCTTATGTAAAATTCTAAAATTCTTATCAGAAGGGAATAAAAAAATGTAAAAAGATTTTATTTATTATCAATATTCAAAAAATTATTTATTTATATTTTTAAACTTTTTTTTGTATGGGATTTTTCCCAAAAATAAAGAAAGAAAGAAGGAAAGAAATTTTGGGATAAGAGCTTTTGGCCAATAAGAGCTTAACAAAAAGCTCCTCCTAGGAGCTTCTAGCTTATGACTTTTTTCTTCTTTGTAAAAAAAAGCTCTTTTTATGACAAGAGCTTTTGTAAAAACTTGTTTAGTATAGCTTCTACTTATAAGGAGAAGATAAGCTAAAAATAAGAGGATCCAAACAGACACTTAATCTCATGGGAGTGTCCCCGTCTTTTACGGTGTGACTAATTATTATAACGACATAGACCAATTCCTTCTTAGTAAAACACCAATGGTTTGAAAGAACTCTATCAGACTCATGCCAGTAACTGGTCCCTATTAACCTTCTTTAGAATCTCGTCTCAATCAGTGCCTCTTTATGGCTCTGTGTATTTCACCTTTCCAAGTCCAGATTTCCTTCCATAAACTTTTAGTTAAATATGAGATTCAATCAGATTTGATCTTAGGTAATTGTTAACCTTATGTTCAAATAATGACAATATATATGACAAATATTCACAACATTTAATTATTATAATACATAACACACATTAAATGTAATGTTTAGCAGTGTATGTAGAAACATCGGTACCCGACTACAATAGCACATAGTACATGTATCGCTATCGGTAAATGTACTCACCAATGTCATGTGTCTTTCGTGCTAGGAAAATATACATGTGGTATTATTATGACTATAATCTACATCAATTGAATGTAAACAAATATGTGTCCTAAGACTTAATTTTAGTCACGGTATATGGCCTAAGACTCTGTCTTGCCCATGACTCCAATCAATCATGAATCCAACAATCATATATAGACAAATAAGACTCACAAGAGTTAAAGTTACCAGTACACAAATATACCTTCCTTCCATGTAGTTAGCAATACGCTCGACCTTTGAATTCGATCCCAAACTTCTCGGGTATCTTAAATGTTACTGTTGGATTATTTCCTCTTTCCATAACTTGTATGATATTATAATTAATATCATTTATATTAGAATAATATCAAAAATGATATTTTCACCTATCTTGACCTTTTTACCCTTAGTGGATTAATTATCTAATAAATACCCTTCAAAACGCATTGTTAGATTTTCAAGCCAAATTTTTTAGAAACTTTGAAAAATCATAACTAGTTGTACAAAAATCAAAATGATGTGATTCTAAAGCCAAAATTTCCCTTGACAAGTGTATTTGTAGGGAAAAATAACGCCTGGAACTTGAAATTCTTGGGTCATTATCAGTTTTATCTTTTTCCAACATTGTTTAGATTATAAAATCCAAAACAAGGTCTAATTTCAAAAATGTATAACTCCTTGTCCAGAGCTCTAAAAATTGCAAATTTTAAACTTAAAAAAAAGTCATTTTTTGCGACGAAAAAATTCCATCGCAAATTTTGAATTGATTTTTTGTCCCAAATTTTAAAGTTTGTAACGGAAAATCAATTTTGTCACAAAATTCCAAAGTTGCAACAAAAAATCAATTCCGTTGTAAAACCTGAATTTTGCGACAGAATTGCTTTTCCGTCGCAAAATTCAATTCCTAAAAAAATATAAAAATTATTAAAAATTATGAAATAAAAATATTATTAAAAATTCAATGTGTAATTCATGAATTAAAAATATATTAAAAACCTGACATTTTATCTAACACAAGTTAGTTCCAATTTATCATCTTGTAAAATCATTTTTTAAAAAAAAATTTAGTCCACTTAGATATACCCCACACACACATATCAATTTAAAAAGAAAAAAATGGGAGAGAACTTATTGTTTTCTTTTAGTCCAATCAACTATACTTATTATTTCACGACACGAGAGAACTTAGAAAAGGAAAAAGAAAAAAACTTATTACATTTGCACTGTAACTAGTATAATTGATTGGGGTGTTACAATTTCAGCTTCGAGATGTTGTTTCACTTTTTAAAAGCTCATTTGCAAATTTCCTGTGCGTCATTGTCCATTCCTAGGCAGAAGAGGGCAACTGCTTGAAGATAGAAAGAGTGTGCCACGTGGGTGACACTGATTGGGCTTGCATGGCATCTCCAAGAGCTTCTTGAGCAATGTCGTTCATCAAGTAACAAAAGCAACGCCTCGCAAACACAGTTGGCGATATCATAGTTCCTACATCCATGAACCACACAGAAAACAAAAACATGCATCAACATGTTGTGTAAAGTCATAAAATTTAGCTCTGAGCAAAAAAAAAAAAAAAAAAAAAAAGTCATAAAATTTAGCAGAAACAAAAAGAAGAGAAAATTTTGATATTTGTCTGATAAGAATACCATATTCATAACAAGTAGCCTCCTTATGATGGATGCAAAAACAACAAGCTACACACAGAGAGAAAGGGTGGGGGTGAATTGGATTATTAGCCTCAATTTGTATTAGGACAAGTGTAAAATAAAAGACAAATTTTTAATGTTACCACAAAAGGGCCATAATTAATCTCTAACTCTAATCTTGCCTGGCACTTAGTTATGTCAGCCTTCACGTACTAAATTAACCGTAATCACAAATTAAATTTAGATCCAATGAAGTGAAAGTTCTTTCATCTTTAAGTGAAGCAAAAATAATACTGTTTTGAATTACAATCATTTCTGTCTTGTTTATGTGTTGCGACTCAAACAAAATATAGTCCACATCAACCACATCCACAACTCTTTTAGAAGAGCTTTTAAATTTTTCCACCATACCATGATAATTTTTTTGGTTGAAGCAAGGAAACTGCTTGTTGTAGATATATTTCATAAAAATTTAATGTTTCCATTTTAGTCCAAATCTCAAGAAAGTATGTTATTACATTTTAAAGTTGATGCATTACTTTTATAACTACGCTTTAGGATAAATAGGTACAAAGTAATTTCTTCATCTAACAATTTAACACAGCATATTGTTGCAGCATTTCTAACCTCTGATGGCAAGCTCTTTGAAAAGAGGCAAAGGAACCACTCGGTGGCAACAAGCAAGACACACTACTAGAAAATTCATTTTTTGCGGCGGAATTTTCTGTCGCAAAATCAATTTGTAATGGAAAAGTGTCCCCACAAAGCACTTTTGCGATGGAAAAAATACACTTTCCCTCACAATTCAAAATTTGCGAGGGAAAAATTTTCCCTCACAAATTCCAATTTATTTTAAAAAAATAAAAAAAAATCTGAAAAATACAATAAATTAAAAAAATGAAAAAATTAGAAAATAAAAGAAATTGTATATCATAAAAATAAATTGTACAATCATACGAGTTTACATAGCAAAAACAAAATATTACAAATTATAATGTTGAGACCAAAATGAACTAAAAAAACTCTAAACAACAGCAGTCTGGTCATCATTACTACCAGTATCGTCATCACCACCAGGAGGCAGCCCTGTACCCTTATCCTTCAATAGGGACTAGAGAAGTGATCGCGTCTCACTAATCATATCTCCTTGCTCCCTCATCTTCTGTCCTTGCTCCCTCATCTGTTGTTCTTGCTCCAACACCTTCTGTTTTAACATCTTTACCCTCTTATCTTCTTAAAACCAACATTACGAAGTCAATTTATTTTTTGTACTTCATTTAAATGAACGAGGAATAATGGTTTGCGATTGATAGCAAAAGTATTAAGTCTACTTGCAGTACCACCACTAAAATTGTTGGATGAGCGCTTTGAAGATGACTTCAATTCGTTGGCATAAGCACCCATCCCGAAGACTCTTTCCTTTTTGTCAAATCCACCTGCAGCCTGAAGGAAGAGACTCTCGTTATCAGAATAAGAGGATGATGGGTCGCTTTGAATCTGCGAGTCTCTCTCCTGCGTCAGCTGCTGATAGCTCTCCTACAAGCACAAACATACAACATAAATAAGGCATGTAAAATGAAATAAATTTGTTACTATTTGAAACAAATAATAAATCTAATTAATATCTCATCGTGAAGTGCTGAGACTTGGCGTTAATCCAGCGCTTGCCATGACCCTTAATCTCTTGGGTATAGGTCCGCTCAAAAGTGGTCAAAGGAATCATTTCTGCAGGAACTTCCCCAGACGTTGCCTACAAACACAAATGATAACCGTTTATTAATAAATTCAAAGTACAAAATATTGAAAGCTGAAATAGAAAATAACGAATACTTACAATTTTTCGTCGACACTCACTAAATGGAATGGAGCTGCCAGCATATGATGGTCCATCCATTTGGGACCTATTTAATTTATTTTGTTCACTTTGCTTCAAAAATTTATTGTCGATGGCCTATCTTTGAAATAACTAGTCTGTGACCTCAGGTTGAATCCAACCCCTTTTTCATGTCTCAATTTATATAATTTATCTGACAACCACTTGCCTCCCTTGAAATTATAAGCTTTCTTTAAATTTTCCAGATGATCAGGCAACCAGCTAAACTTTCCCTAAAAATCAATAATAAACAATTAGTGCTCTAAAGTATAAAAGTAGTTAATCAGTTTGCATTTTGATGGGAATAAATTAATAACCATAAATCACATAACTTACCAAGAACTCCCTGAACCAAGCTTCTCGATATTCCTAAGGTATCTCTGTCCAAGTAGCCCAAGGATGATCGAAATTACGGAAAATTTGATCTACCATGAAATTCGTCATTGGCTTATAAGGATCAAACCTAAAAACAAGGAAAATGTTGCAAATATTAGCATACAAACTAAAGGTAAGAAATCATAACATTACAAGTTAACTTTACATAACTTACTCGGTGCAGCCGATAGGACGGATCCACATCTTCCCTGTCGCAGGATCAACTGTTCCCCAGGTTGGGGCGTCGGAGGAACTAGCTTCCCCGCCCTAGCTCTGAGGCGATGAAGTGTACTGAAGGAAGAAGTATATTGAAAATGTTAGAACATAGATGTTTAAAGAGAATAAAATATATCTAAATAAGTCAGAAATCATAAACTCAACCTGCTCTGTCTGCTGTTGTGGATATGTTGGAGTGAAAGGCACACCTATACCGCCCATAACAGAGTCGGTAGTAGGCAGTGAAGATGAAAAGTAAAGTGGTGGCAGCTCTGGGGCAGAGCTAAGCCCTCTGCTTACAGAGGGGGTAGATGATGTCGGCCTATCCCCTCTAATAGGATAGGCCCGACCGCCATCTCTACTATGTCCATTACCTGAACGGCCTCTTAGATGCTCCATCTCTGTACACTTATAAACATTATGTTAAATTATATATAGATATAAGAAATTTACTTAATATGACACTGACTAAGCAATGAAGTATCTAATATAATAGATCATCATAAACTAAAAAACTAACTCAAATCAATGGACGATTCTTGTTCTTCTATCTCTGCTTGCACACCTTCCTCCGGCGTCTCATAATCGTTGAATTTAGATTTAGTAGTGGAGTAATCCTCTTGTTCCTCATCGTCTGATTCCTCATTGTCAATTTGAATAGGAATCAACTCTAACTCTCCAACGGAATCAAAGAGATTGCTAGGTAGATTGTCCTTGACCATAATTCCGGCAAGTACATGTTCCACATCAGCTTGGAACAATTCAGTCATATCATCATTTGTTTGTGACTCTTTTGAATTAGGTATAATATTTCGTGCTTTGGTTTTGATAACTCCCATCCACCCTTGGCGAGATGTGGGGTATGATGTAAAATAAACTTGTTCCGCCTGTTGAGCAAGAATGAATGGGTCATAACTAACTATATATCTCTGTGACCCATGGATCTCAACCTTTTCATATTTGTCCACCTTTGTATCACACAGAGTGTTATCAAACCACTCACATTTAAATAGAATCACCAACCTGTCCTACTTGTATTCCAGCTGAATTATATCAATTAACTTGCTGTAGTAGTCACACTCGACTCCAAAAAGACTAAAATATGGAAATTTCTCAACTTTGACTATTTTGATCCATTAATTCTAAAAATTATTTCCCACCATGATTTCATTCCAATCTAAGTTTTAAACACATTGGAGACCTAACAACATGTAAAGAAATTTACTTTACAATTTCCTAGATTAAACTAAAATTCTACCCAAATATAAAAGTTAGAGCTCAAGAACTTACGTTTTGAAATTCTTGCTCCTTCTCTTGCTTCAACATTCACACTAGCTCTCTCTTTCACTCAATCATATTTGATTGGAGTTTGGTGTGAAGAAAATGAAGAGGAGGAGCATGTATGTATAGTGGAAATCAAGCTCCTAACTCAAACTACAAAACTAGCCTTGCAAAATATCACACTTTCTTGACTTAATCAAGAAGTTTTCTTATCTTCCCTCTCATCCATTTATTTTTGACGTTTTTCCTTGCTCATTTCCAGTCTTTGAATTGCTTTTCCATGTGTCAAACTCTCATGGCTTGTTAGCTCTAAAATATCAAGATATTTCAGCTTTATCACATGTGCTCTTATCATCAAATCTTGGATATCTTGGCTCGTAATCACCCCTGTGTGCAGCTGGAATTTTAGACTTTTGGAGCTGATTATGAAGTCATTTTGATGACATAATCAAGGCCTTAGGTGTCCTAAAACACCACATGTCCATATACCCAATTGGTTGGCCAATTAATCAAGAGTATTGCACGTGTTTTATTATGAAATCTTGTCCAAATCCTCCTCCCACATATGCTGGACGTTTTTTATGACTTTTGGGGCAGATTTTATGATGCCAATTAATGCTACAAGATAAGCCTTTAAATGCCCTTTGAACTAGATGATTATTTGTAGTTTGGTTAATTAGCTTATCAAGTTACATTTGGACATTTTATCTTGCAAACTTGGCTAATAATCATCCAACAGCTCAGCTGGAATTTTGGACTTTTAGGGCCAATTATGATGTCATTTTGATGACACAAATAAGTGCTTAGGTGTCCCTAAACTCCACATCTCCAAGCCTAATTGGGTTGTTAATTAATTAAGGCCATGTGTGCATTAATTAACAAGATTAAATAAGTCTTCCTTGGCCCATAGCTGATTGAAAATATCAGCCTCCCTAGGATGTCCTTGTTGCATTTTACAACTTACAAATAAATGCGTAAGTTGGACAAAAACCAAGTAGAAGTTTATTCCCTAGCTTGGCATGTGTATTTTGGTATAAACACAATAAATATTATATTTTTTTATTTCCTTAAATATCTATGTATTATCGTTGCCATCTACCTCTCGTATTTTGCCTAAAATATAGTCCTAATAGGTAGTGACAAGTGTTTAACCTTAATCTCAAATAAGGCAAGTTCATTTGTTAGGGAATTATTGATATGTACTAATTTGACTGAGTGTTATTTATACACTTTCTTGATTCTTTTTTATTGGAAATCACCATTATTTTATGTAATTTTATGTCACATATATTAGCCAATTCAATATGGTCACATGTTCACAAGCGCCATTAAATATGATCACATTGATATAATATAGGATTTTCGGTAAATCGAAAAATTGGGTATCACAATTTGCGCAGCAAAAACATCAGAAATGTATAGATAACACGGGCAAACTGTATCTTACCAACGGAGAAAGAAAGAAAAGTTCACGGAGCTTATAATTTTAAACAAAGCACTTTCATTTTTTTTTTTTTTATAATAGAGGATTAAAATTTTGGAGTACATATTATAATATTTACAAGACTTTCAGAAATTCTTTGTGGGCCAAGATGGGGAGATAAGAGTAAATTAAAGACCGGGCAATTTCGACACGAGAACGATTTTTGTTGACCATTTAAATAATTAATAAGAATGTGAACTTTTAAATTATAATATAAAACAAATCTTATAATTTTAAGCAAAACTTTTACTTTATAAATTAAAGATGAAATTTAAAAGGAAATTAAACAACATTATGAGGAGACAAATATAATTTGTAATTAATAATAAATGATTAAAATTTCTGAGGACATATTATAATTCACAAGACTTTCAGAAATTCATTGTGGAAGAAGGAATGAGGCAAGACATAAGAGTAAACTGGGCTACTATGACTAGATCTCCATATTTGGAAGTCTTGCTCATGTAGTAGTACGTATCACGGGAAAACCTATCCTGTGGAGCATGCTCTAAGATTCTATTCGGTTCTATTCATAAGAAACAACTTATGACTATTAGTTGCTTCTTTCTCATAACAGTCCAAGAGAATGCTTACGTGAAAAAAAAAAAAAAAACACTTTGGAAATCTTATTATTCTGTAGCTGCTTGTTGTTGGATAAAAGGTTGATGTTTTATTCACATATAATTTAGTTCTAGTGTTCTGTTTATACATAATTTGTAGAGTACTAATACTTTTCCAGTATAAATATCTTTCACGTCCTTCCCAACAATAACATTTTTAATGGAGGATTCCCCCCCCCCAAAAAAAAAAAATCCCCTTAAGTTCCACATATCAACATCAACATTGGAATTAAATTATAGGGACAAAACGTACAATAAGATTAATTGTATAATATAAGAGCCAATTGACATTTTATGAGAGATTAAGCGCAGCATTTTCATATTTTATACTAAATAATTAAAATTTTGGAGCACTTATTATAATATTCACACAAGACTTTCGGAATTTCTCTGTGGACTAAGATGGAGATAAGAGTAAAGACTTGGTCATTTGGATAGGAGAACGATAGTTGTTGACCATTCAAATAATTAATACAGGATGTGAACTCTTAAATTTTAATATAAAATGTAAATAGTAAATATGAAATTTTAAGTAGTGTGTGTGTGTCGTTCATAGTATTATAGCAAAAAAAAAAAAAAAAAAATCTTATAATTTGAAGCAGATCACTTAAGTTATTACCTTATAAAATTAAAGATGAAATTCAAAATAAAATTAAACAACATTATGAGCTGATAAATATTATGTTCTGCAATAAATGATTAAAATTTCTGAGTACATATTATAATTCACAGGACTTTCAGAAATTCATTGTGGAAGAAGGTATGAGATATTTACAGAAGAGTAAAGACTGGGCAAATATGACTATATATGATCTCCAAGTTTCGAAGTCTTGCTCATGTGACGATCAGAAGAAAAAATCATCTTTGGGGCCCACATCCCACATTATTGTGAGGTGAGTGGCAGTCTTCATGTGAACATGTCCTACGATTATGATGTCTGGCCTTCTCCATCACTTCAATAATGACTAATATGTGAATAATTTCTGTGTGTGTGTGTGTGTGAGACTATATATATATAATTTACACTTGCATTTTTGTAATTTCATGTAAGTTTTATATATGAAGCTTTGGATAATGCAAAAATAGATTTTATTGATCGGTTCTATTCATAAGATTTTTTTTTGGGGGGGGGGGGGGGGGGGTTGCTATGCATGGTTTGATTGCTTTATAACACTTACCATTCCATGTATGCAATTCTGTTTATAAGCTCCCAGAAAATGGGAAAAAAAAATTATCTTCCATTTTCATTTGCAAAGCTTGAAATGTCCTAATCATCACCATTCATGGGTTCTTTCATTTCAACTTCAATCAAGTTTTCCTCATCATGTGTATCAACATCTAAGTTGTCTACATCTTCTCAATCTTCTTCATTAAAAATGGTAAAAACTTACGTTTTTACTTGTTTCTACTGAGGAGCTCCTTTTAACATGTATCACTCCAGTAACAACGTAAAAACATTACATTAATTTTCGACAACATGTCTCACTGCAGAATGAATATGACAATATACCTTGCTTGAAGAAAAGGGAATGGATTTTACAACCTCACGAGGCAAGAAGGAGGCATGGTTGGAGGTCTTCTGGAAGAGCAAGTTCATTTTATTACCGGCCTTCAAGTCGTTTTCCAAAAAGTAGAGTCTTATAGGGGTTGTAATATTGGAGTAGTTGGGTCTTGGAGGAGCCGTGCTGATATAAAATATTGTGCCTATTAGAGATACCATCCATCCAACCAACACCATGCACGGTGGTGACACCACCTGAGTTGCCAACGTTAACTGAAAGCACTTGGCGGAATATATGGAATTTATTAAGAAGGTTAATTTTCCCCCAAAAATTTGTGTAGGGGCTATGAGTATCTGATTTTTTTTAATCAATATCACCCAAAGAACGAAATTAAAAAGTTCATACTGACAATTAAAATATTAACAATGACCGTTAACACTTTTAATATATACTAAGGGTGACATTGCTCATTTTTTTAAAACTTTGGGGCAATATTTATTCGGAAAAAACTTTAAGATACTCATCTCCTGCACGAAAACTCCCAAAGACAAAATTGAACCTTAACCAATTTTCAAACTCATAAAAAAAGTTACCCATGAACTATTCTAACCAGTTGAGTGGAGGAGATCTTTGAAGAGTTCAGGCATGTAACATCCCAATTTTCAAAAGCGGAATAAATTTTTTTTTTTTTCATTCAAAGTCATTTCAAATCATCAGAGTAGACCATTTGAGCGGAAGAGTATCTGATATATATATTTAAAATGCCATAAGTCTGGTTGGATACAATAGCGGTATAGAAACCGCGTGGTTTAAAAGTGAAGAAAAGCAATAATAGGAAGGCTTCTGCCGGGACATCAAAGGAAATCTTCAGCCGGGTCTTCTAGACGACCTGCTTGCGCTTCCCCTTGTCCCACTACTAGAAAATAGTCATTTTGCAATGGAATTTGCGAGGGAATAAAATTCCATCGCAAATTTGTCCCAAATAACGAAGGAATATTGAATCCGTCGCAAATTAGAAAATTTGCGGCGGAAAATGTTTCTCCGTCGCAACTTTACGGCGGAAGAAAAATTCCGCCGCAAATTTGCGGCAGAAACAGGTCTAATTTGTGGCGGAAACAGATCTTCCGCCGCAAATTTGCGGCGGCACCGGGGGTTCCGCCGCACATTTTTGCGGCGGAAATGGAGTGCCGCCGCAAATTTGCGGCGGCACAGGAACTGTGGGCTGGACGGTGTCCTGCCGACAATTTGCGGCAGCACCCCCCGTGCCGCCGCAATTTGCGACGGCACGGGGTGTGCCGCCGCAAATTGCGGTGGGAGACGGTGCGCCTCCGCAAATTGCGGTGGCACCCACATTTCCGCCGCAAATTGTCGGCGGGACACAGTCCCGCCGACAATCTGTGGTGAAAGAGTCCGTTCCGCCGCAAAATTTTTGCGGCGGAACGGAATCTTCCGCCGCAAATTTGCGGCGGAACAGGGTTTCTGCCGCAAATTTGTGCGGCAGCACCCACGTCCCGCCGCAAATTGTCGGCGGGACACAGTCCCGCCGACATTTTGCGGCGGAATATTCCGTTCCGCCGCAAAATTTTGCGGCGGAACGGAATATTCCGCCGCAAATTTGCGGTGGAATTTTTATTCCGCCGCAAATATATGTTATCCCCGATCCTCCTTCTTCATTTTCATTCGTGCCTTCCTCTCGCGTCTTGCTCTTTTCTTCTTCCTCTCTTGCGTCTTGCTCCGTCCCCAAACTATCTCTCTGCGTCTTTGCTCCTTTCTTCTTCCTCTCTTGCGTCTTGCTCCGTCCTAGCCTCCACCGCCAACGTTCAGTCCAAGCATCCTGGTGAGCCGTCCTTGCTCTTCTTTCTCCATTCCAAGATATCCTTCAAGAGATATGCGTTTTTTCTCCTCTTTGACATTTCCTGAAATTCTATAGTCCTTCATCAATATTGCATGTGATAATCAATATGTTTGCTTTAATTAAGATTAGTGCTATTTTCATTTTTTATTGGGATTGATTTATTATTCATTTTTTTTTGCCATTAATTTATTTTTTGCTCGAATTTTTTGTCATTAATTGACTGTTATATATATATATATATATATATTTGTGTATATGAAAAATTATGATTAGTGCTATTTTGAATATGTTAGCTTTAATCAATATGTTTTAAAACGCATGCTTTTGTGATATATGAATTTAATAAATATTTCTTTGTTAGAACATGAAAAATTATGATGCTGAATTAATTTTAATAATTTAAATTTAAAATATATTAAAATCAAATTTTTGTTATTTTAATTTTGTTTTTGCCTGAATATATTTTCATAACTTATTGATAAAAATAAAATCTTAGAGGTTAACAATTTGAATTAACTATAGCTTTGAACTACTTGTGTAATGATTTTGAGGAAATTCATGAGTTTAAAGAAAAAATGTAATATAATTCTATGTGAATTTAAAGATAAATTAATGAGTACTATTGGATGTAATATAAGACATTCATATATTTATAATTTTTTGAAAAATAAATAAATTAATAACTTATACAATAAATTTATTTTATGTGGTATAACATTTTTATGTTAATTGGTATATTCGTGTTTTAATTTTCTAATTTAGAAAACATAAACTAAATAACACATAAATGTTAATATATTTAAGAATTACATTAGAATAACAATTTGAGTATAATTGTTACTAGATTTATATTTTTAACAACAATAAAAAAAATCATTTAGTTTATATATATTTAGATGTTTTGTCTTTAATCTACTAATTAAGTGATTTAACTATTAGATCCTAATCAATTTAAACCTGAAATCATTAATAAGTGTGAATACAATATTTTATTCTTTGGGAATTTTGCAGGTATTCAGTGTCAAATTATCAACTTAGTTTTAATATAAAAAAATAAAAAATTTAATGTTTATGTTATCTATCACTTTATAATTATAGGAGAAATATTTGTAAATATAATTTGTAAGTTTGACACAAATAAGAGGAAAAAAATTAAAAAATTATGAAGAGAATTTGTTAAGTGGCCAGTTGTATTTGTCACTTAGGTTAGTAGCTGAATTAATTAGTTGGTATTATTGTATTATGTTCCAAGAATTATCGTGCAAGGTTGGGTTGGGGAAGTATGGAAGGCGATCGTGATAGGAGTTGGATGTACAATCGTCTAACTCAGAAAAAACGACTTACTCGAGTATTCTTAGACGGTTTGGAAGAGTTCATCCAATTTGCTTTGGCACACACAACTAATTCAAGTACCTCGATCAGTTGTCCGTGTGTGAGATGTAGGTGTTTCGAATTTCATGACGCGGGAACAGTCAGAATCCATTTGTGTAGAAAAGGATTCATGAGGGATTATGAATGTTGGGTTCATCACGGGGAAGTCCAACAGACACCAAGTGGCTATTACGGAGACAGTACTCATCGAGTCAACCTTAATCAATATCAGCAGTTGGTGATGGATGCGGCTGGACCGTCGATCGGCCAATATTTTGATCCCGTGACTCATGCTGGACCTTCATGCATGGAAGAGGAGACCGGTATGCATAATCAACCATCACACATGGGAGAGGATCCTAATCCGGAGGCCCGTAGGTTCTATCAAATGCTTCAAGATGCCCAACGTCCTTTATGGGAAGGTTGCGAACACATTGAAAATAGTGAATATTCTTCGCTATCGGCTACCCTAGCAACATTAAGCTTGAAGACTGATCACCATATGAGCGAGAAGAATTACAATCAAATGATGCAGATCATGAGTAAGGTTGCTCCCAATGACAATAATTTGCCGAAAGATTTTTACCAAGCAAAGAAAAAGGTGAAAGAGCTCGGGCTTAGTTGTGAAAAAATCCATTGCTGCCCCAACGGATGTATGCTCTATTACAAGGATGATGCTGAGCGGAGTACTTGTAAATTTTGTTCACATGATAGGTACAAGAAGATTAAAGGGAAAACAACCACTCAACCATTAAGCAAGATGTGGTACTTTCCCCTCGGGCCCAGACTTCAGAGATTGTATTCGTCAGAACAAACAGTTGCTCACATGAGATGGCACCGAGAGCATCATAGGGATGAAAAATTTGTCACGCATCCATCTGATGCCGAAGCTTGGCTGAAATTTGACGAGGCGAATCCATCATTTGCAGCCGATCCCCGTAATGTCCGTCTTGGTTTATGCTCAAATGGGTTTGCTCCTTTCAACCAAACCGGTAGGGTTTATTCCAGTTGGCCTGTGATTGTGACTCCGTACAACCTCCCACCATCCATGTGTATGAGAAGAGAGTTTTTTTTCCTCAATGCATTAATCCCTGGGCCATCCAACCCAAAAAAGAAAATAGATGTGTACCTCAGGCCTTTGATAGACGAGTTGAAGATGTTGTGGAGTGAGGGGGTTCTTACGTATGATGTATCATTGAGTCAGAATTTCATCCTGCGTGCTGCCTTAATGTGGACGATAAATGATTTCCCTGCATATGGGATGTTGAGCGGATGGCAAACATCGGGGAAGCTTGCATGTCCGATATGTCTTGAACAGAACATGGGGTTTAGCCTGCCATACAGTCGCAAGGTATCTTGGTTTGACCGGCACCGGTGATTCCTACCCCTCGATCATCCGTTTAGAAGAAACAAAAAAGACTTCAGCAGGAATGTGGTTGAACGATCAGCTAAACCTCGTCGTTTAAGTGGGCAAGAAATATGGGAGAGGGTGAAGCACATTCAAAGTGTTGAAGAAGGAGCTGCTTACAGTGAGCCTGAGGGATATGGCGTTCAACATCATTGGAACAAACGCAGCATCTTTTGGGAGCTACCATATTGGAAAGATCAATTGTTAAGACACAACCTCGATGTCATGCATATTGAGAGGAATGTGTTTTGTAATATTCTGTACACCGTCATGGACACCAAGGGTAAGACAAAGGATACAATCAATGCAAGACTTGACATACAACAGATTTGTAGAAGGCCTTCTTTGCATTTGGTAGAGACTGCCACGGGTCGGATTTCCAAACCTAGGGCGCCGTACACCTTGAACAAAGAGCAGAATTTAGAATTGTTGAAGTGGGTTAATAGTGTAAATCTACCGGACGGTTATGCATCAAATTTCTCAAGATGTGTGGACTTGAACGAGGTGAAGTTACGCGATATGAAGAGTCATGATTGTCACGTTTTCTTTCAGAGATTATTGTCGTGGGCCTTCAAGGCACTACCGAAGCATGTATTAGATACTCTGACAGAGTTTTCCTTCTTCTTTACAACAATTTGTGCTTCTGAACTTAATGTCGACAAGTTACGGCAGTTGGAGGAGAGTGTGCCAAAAATGCTATGCAAGTTAGAGATGGTGTTTCCTCCTAGCTTCTTTGACTCAATGGAACATTTGCCCATTCACCTGGCGTACGAAGCAAGGGTAGGAGGTCCGCAACAATATAGGTGGATGTATCCATTTGAAAGGTAATATATATTTGTTTTCGCTGTGATTAATTCAAAGACACTGTGACATAGGTTATAAATACTCTCTAATTATCCGTTGAAGGTTTTTACGCACATTGAAATATAAGATCAAAAATACAAGATACGTTGAAGGATCTATTGCAGAAGCGTATCTGGTCGAAGAGGCCACCAAATTTGCCTCATACTATTATCCCCCTGAAGTTATATCAAGATGGAGGGGGGTACCTCGCAACGATGATGGCGGTGAGACGAGTGGTCAAATATCAATATTTAATTATCCTGGCCGGGTCATTCGAACAAATTGTAGGTCAACTCTGGAAGGAAGCGATAAGAAAGTAGCGGAGTGGTACATTCTAAACAACTGTGAAGAGGCCGCCCCGTACTTAAAGTAAGATTTCATCTTTTCAGTAACTGCTACGGTTTAAAGTATTAATTTCTTTCTTTTTGTTACAGATACTTCTCACAATGGGTCCGATCAATAAATCCTTTGATCTCGGATTCCGACCTCGATGAATTCATGAAGGATAAATTTCCTCATTGGTTACGAGACAACTTCGAGCAAAAAACATGGAGTTCAGCTTATGCGTCAGCTCCCCATGATGTTGTATGGAGTTTAGCTTACGGGTCTGCAACAGCTATTACCAGGATCAAAAAATATGTAATCAATGGGTATCGGTTTGTAACTGTTGAAGCTAACGGAAATACGGAAACATGCAATTACGGTGTATGTTGTCGAGGTGGCCAAGTTGACGAGGTGGAGTGCAACTACTACGGCAAGTTAATTGATATAATTCAGCTGGATTACAAGTGGGACAAGTCAGTGATTCTATTTAAATGTGAGTGGTTTGATAACAGTCCGCGTGGTACAAAGGTGGACAAATATGGAAATGTTGAGATCGAGTGGTCACGGAGATATGCAGTTAGTTATGACCCATTCATTCTTGCTCAACAGGCCGAACAAGTTTATTTTACATATTACCCTACATCCCGTCAAGAGTGGGTGGGAGTTATCAAAACCAAAGCACGAAATATTATACCTACTTCAAAAGAGTTAGAAACAAATGACGACATGACTGAACCCTTCCAAGCAGATGTGGAACATGTACTTGCTGTAAGTAATGTCGAGGAAGATGTACCTTGCAATGTCTTTGATTCCACTGGAGACTTAGAGCTGATTCCTATCCAAATTGAGAATGCGGAATTAGACGATGAGGAACAAGTGGGTTACTCTAGTACTGAATCTGAATTCGACGATTATAAGACGTCAGAGGAAGAACAGGAATTGTCCGATTGATTTAAGTTAGTTATTTATGACGATCTATTATATTTGATACTCCGTTGCTTAGTTATTATTGTGTTAAGTAACTTTCTTATAATTATATATATTTTGACATCATGTTTATAAGTGTTCAGAAATGGAGCATCCAGGAGGCCATTCAGGTAGTGGATATAGTAGAGGTAGCGGCCGAGCCCGTCCTATCAGAGGGGGTAGGCCGACATCATCTACCCCCCATGTAGTCAGAGGGCTTAGCTCTTCCCCGGAGTTTCCGCCTCTTTATTTTTCATCTTCACTGCCTACTACTGACTCTGTTATGGGCGATATAGGTGAACCTTTCACTTATACATATCCACCACACCATCAGGTAGAGTAGGTTCAGTTTATGATTTTTGACTGATTTACATATATTTTGTTAAAACATCTATGTTCTACATTTTCAATATACTTATTCTTTCAGTACACTGCATCGCCTCATAGCCAGGGCGGGCAAGCTAGTTCCTCCAACGACCTAGTCTGGGGATCCATTGATCTTGCGACAGGGAAGATGTGGATCCGTCCTGTAGGGAGCACCGAGTAAGTCATGTAATGTTATGATTTTTTACCTTTAGTTTGTATGCTACTATTTGCAACATTCTCTTTTTTTTCAGGTTTGATCCTTATAAGCCGGTGGCGGATTTCATGGCCGAGCAAATATTTCGTAATTTTGATCAACCTTGGGCCACATGGAAAGCGATTCCTCAGAGCAAGCGAGATGTTTGGTTCACTGAGTTATTGGTAAATTATGTGATTTATGGTTATTAATTTTTTATTCTCATCAAAATGCAAATTGATTAACTACTTGTATAATTTAGAGCACTAATTGTTTAGTATTGTTTTTCAGGGAAAGTTTAGCTGCTTGCCCGAGCATCTCCCAACTTTAAAGAAGGCTTATAACTTCAAGGGAAGCAAGTGACTGTCTGATAAATTATATAAATTGAGGCATGAAAAAGGAAAAAAAAATTGGATTCAGCCTGAGGTTGCAGGCCAGTTATTTGACAAGTGGGCCACCGACGAAAGATTTTTGAAGCAAAGTGAGCAAAATAAATTAAATAGGTCCCACATGGATGGACTGTCATATGCTGGCGGCAGCATTCCAGTTAGTGAGCATCGACGAAAGATTGTAAGTATACGCTATTTTCTACTTTAGCTTTCAATATTTTATACTTAATCAATAATTAATAAATGATTATCATTTGTGTTTGCAGGCAGCGTCTGGGGAAGTTCCTGCAGATTTGATTCCTTGGACCACCTTTGAGCGGACTCATACCCAGCCGGTTGAGGGTCAAGGCAAGCGTTGGATTAACGCCAAGTCCCAGCAATTCACGGTGAGATATTAATTACATTTATTATTTGTTTCAAACAGTAACATCTTTCTTTTATTTTATATGCATTATTTGTGTTGTATGTTTGTGCTTGTAGGAGACCTATTAGCAGCTGACGCAGGAGAGAGACTTACAGATTCAGAGCGACCCATCGTCCTCTTATTCCGATAACGAGAGTATCTTCCTTCAGGCTGCAGGCGGAATGGACAAGATGGGGAGAGTCTTCGGGATGGGTGCTTCTGCCAGCCAACTGAAGTCGTCTTCGAGGCGCTCATCCGGCAGTAGTAGAGGTGGTCCTGAAGGTAGAGTTGTACTTTTGTTATCAATCACAAATCATTACTCCCTCTTTCATATAAATGAAGTATTACAAGTAAATTGACTTCATAATGTTGGTTTTGCAGAGGATAAGAGGGTAAAGATGTTAGAACAGAAGGTGCTAGAGCAAGAACAGAAGGTGCTGGAGCAAGACGAGAAGATGAGGGAGCAAGATGAGAAGATGAGGGAGCAAGGAAATATTATTAGTGAGATGCGAGCACTTCTCCATGCCCTATTGAAAGACAAAGGTACGGGGCTGCCTCCTAGTGGTGACGACGATACTGGCGGTGACGATGGCCAGGCTACTGCTATTTAGAGTTTTTTTTAGTTCATTTTAGAACATTATAATTTATATAATATTGTGTTTTTATTATGTAAACTTGTATGATGATTGTATAATTTATTTTTATGATATACAATTTTTTTTTTTAATTTTTAATGATTTTTTTTAAAAATAATTTTAAATTTTGCGAGGGAAAAACTTTCCCTCGCAAAATTTAAATTTGTGAGGGAAAATACATTTTCTGTCACAAAAATTGCGAGGGAAAATAATTCCCTCGCAAATTCAAAAAATTTTGCGAGGGAAATTTGTTCCGCCGCAAAATCTCAACTTGCGAGGGAAAATTTATCCGCCGCAAATTTGGAATTTGCAAGGGAAAATATTTCTGCCGCAAAATCTCTCATTTTGCGAGGGAAAATTGTTCCGCCGCAAAATTTGAATTTGCGAGGGAAATTCCTTTTTTCCGCCGCAAAAATTATTTGCGAGGGCTTTTTTTGCGAAGGACAAATTTCCGCCGCAAAATCTGTCGCAAAATAATTTTGCGACGGAAAATGCTTGTTTTGCGAGGGAAAAATTCCGCCGCAAAAAATCAGTTTTCTAGTAGTGTCCTCCGTCCTTGGTTCTCCCGACTCTGACGCTATGTTAAGAGCTGAGGTCCCATGCATATGGACCCCAGGTAACGGTTAACCTCATGTTTATGTACACAATATATAGACAACTCATACCACAACACCAAACCGCATACTAAAGCAAACTATCATAACCAATGCATATATATCGCTCCCAGCATGCGACCATATTGCTCCCAGCATACAGACATATCGCTCCCAGCATATGAACATATCGCTCCCAGCATTACAGATACTCTCTAACCTTTATATGCACACATACCACATATATGCATAACATAAACATCAGAGTTAGTGTTACAGTACGCGAACGTACCTTTGTTGACGAGCGTTTAGTACATTGACGATAAATTGTACTTTTGACGGAAAATAGCGGAACGACAGCGAAATGACAGCGGAACAAGATTACTGATATCCTATAATGATAATATCACATTTATCAATATTTGATATCATAACAGGCATTTTAGGTACAAATTACCATTTTGCCCCTGATCCCCTAATCAGCGGAATTTCGCTAGCACTTTGCTACCTTGACCCTAATCTTCCAGAATTTCAACATATCTCCAACTCCATAATGATTTTCGAAATTAATACCTTAATTACCCCTAGAACATGATTTCTAAACATACCTGGAAGATTAAAGATCAACCTAGCATTTCTACAACAACTACCGAAAGAAACACTAAAACTAAAGACTAGGGACCGAAGAACTTACCCGGCACTTTGCTATTTCCACAGACTCCTCCTTCTCTCTAAAATCTCTCTCTAGAAAGCTCTAGGATTTGTGAAGAATGAAGAGAAGGTGAAGGCTATTTATAGAAAAAGGCAATGGCATTTTCGTAATTTCATTGAACTTTGTCTGATCAGTTTCTGGCCGTTAGATCGCACTTCTTGGAGGTGGCAAGATCTTGGCCTTACACCTCTCAAGGATGATGTCATCCCTGCTGCATCATCAAGCCTTATGTCATCTTGCTTTATCAGGTAAAATTCCTGGTTCGGTATCCTGATCGCGAAATTTCGTAAAATCTTAAAATTTCGGGAACAACACTCCGAAGGTCTTTTCTTCCTCTTTCAAATTATCTAATTTAACTCAGTTTCTGATCCTGCTGAGGACATTCTGTTATCAGCTGAAAATCCTCGGTATTCGTGCCCGGCTACAGAAATAACATTGTTCGTACTAACTCCGAGAAAAAAACCCACTGATTAACATTATACTTTGGTTTTCCCCCACTTATCCTGAGATTCCCACAACGAGATTATTTTCTATCGGTTCTCCTTTTGGCTATCTGCTTTAATTATACAAAATATCTTCCTATTCGGATCTCCAAATCACTCCGTCGGTTACAGAAATGACTTCGGAGACCGGCCATCTTGAGATAAAAATTCCCTCGTTCACAATATACCCTGACTTTAGAAACCTAGGTCACGGTTTTCTATGTAGGATTTTATTTCCATCCGTTCTCGTTTATCCTGTCCACTTTTAACTATTATTATATTATTACTTATTTATCACATGTTTAAACCTATATTACTATTATATTCAAATATCTTCTTCATCCTTATCTCCCCCAAAATTTCGGCCAACACACCATATATATATATATATATATATATATATATATATATTTTCCTTAACCACATATATTATATTTATCCTATATTTATTTTCCACAAAATTTTCCTATTGGTCCATAACTAATTACTTGGATTTAGGCTTTCATAAATTCTTGAAAAATCCTAAACCATTGATCTTTACTTTTTAAGACTATATCTTAACCATTATTATTTATTTAATTAGCCAAAAATTTCGGTCCTTAATAATTATTATTTATATTTATTTTATTTTTCATGTTTTCCAAATTTCTCTAATCTTATAAAATTCCTGAAAATTTCTTAATTAATCCCTTAATAATTTCTAATAATTTTCTTAATTAAAACTAATGATTTTCTCACAACAATTTTACTGACATTGGTAATTTATGCGCCATGCATAATATTAAAAATCATGAGGCAACTTATGTTCCCCAAAATAATATCAAATTTTAACTCATTATCTTTCAAGGAAAATAATCCCATAAATTACCTAAATTAGAGACAACATACTTTCTAATTTTTAATAAATATTTAGTTGCCTCTTAGGATTTTATCATAATTTTCTCAGGGTATTTAATAACCCATAAATATTTTAGGGACCTATTTGCATATTATTTAATCTTAGGACAAATTGTCCTAATAATAAGATAAATTCAATACAAGGTGTTTGAGACCTCATATTCACCTATTTCCAATAGGTATTATTTACTAAATTATGATACTTATCCTAAGTAGGATTTTTAGGGTATTACAAGGCATGGGAGTATTAGGAAGCATAGACTTCCAATAAACCTCAGGAGGTAAGGCAGCATGCGTTGCTACCAGCATAACCTGCAATTTCGTGTGTGTAGTCATATAGAGATACAGATTTACATTACTTCTGCGGGGAGAAAAAAAAGTGAAAACACAGAGAGTCTCAGCTCACAGTGAGAAAAGCAATGACGGAAAGGAGTGGAAGCTTCATTGTTGGAGAAACGAAGCGCTCAAGTTGCAAGCTAATGGCCCGATGATAGATGATGGTTATAAATGAGAAACCGAGAGGTATTATATAGAGACGGAGGATGTCCCGCATTGGATTCTTGTTTTGAGATAAGGGACCCAGTCCTCGATCCTAATGTAGATTTCATAAATCCAATGAATAGACTGAGTTCTGGGAATGAAGTTTTGATGAGATCCCAATTTAGAAATATTTATGCGAGTAATCTGAATATAGTATAAAAAATTATTTTTCCTTTTACAAGGTGATGAGTCACAGCCACTTAGTATGATAGTTTGAGGCTTAATACAACATAGAAAACACATTCTCAATCTAATTCTATAATGATAGAAAATATTAAAAATGAATTTAGTTGGAAAATATAGAGAGGATTCTCTATACACTTGTTTAAAAAATAATATATAAGTAAGTATATGTAAATTTATATTTTTTTTGGACAAAACATATCTGTATATGTATCGTTATATGTACAGAGATGAGTAAGCTTAATAATGTACGCAATAACTGTCATCTAATCTAATATATAACAATTTATCTTTGTCCTTCAGTTAGGTGACAATACGGCCCTTTTGATTAATTTGTACATTAATTTGACTTGTGTGTGTGTGTGTTGTTTTAGCTTCTTTTCCTTTAATCTGAATTTTGTATGAACACAAACATATACACTTCAGAGAAGGAAAAAAAACACTCTTTCACGACTGTAATTGAGAAGTTCTTAATCAATACGTCAATATTATAATTCTGCATACTTCTTCAATTAGTTATACAGCTAATCGTGCAAAGATGATGACGAAAGCCCCGTTGGTTGCCCTCAAAAAAATATTTCTCTTTTTATGATAAAAAATTAAATTAAAAAATATATATGCCATGCCTGTCATGTAATCGGATTTATGCAATTATCCATCACTATCAAAAGAATGAGCAAGAGTGAGCACATACGTCACGCGTCCTCCTGGATGATCACTAAATTTGTTAATTAGATTTTTGTTATAATAGCTCTAGTAATTATATTCTTTTATCTGGAGTTATCAGAGGCATTTTACCTCCACAAATTGTTTCTTTTAGTTTAATTATAATTCCCTGGCCCATTAAGACAGTTCTCAATGATAATGATAAATTAGAAAGCTTAATGATAAGAAAAGAAGTGAAAGTAAAATGGAGTGAAAAATGTAATATATATATATTTTTTAATATTTGAAATGCAACAAGCCTCATTATTAGCTAGGAATTAAGTGTGAGGGGTTGAATTTAAAAATACATGTATAGTACACAGTTTTTATAAATCTTAAGGGGTCGATCGGATTATAGTTCCTGCTAATCCACCCTCTCTCCATCACTTCCTCCTTAAACAATTAATATTGAATAATAATTATTAAATTATTGTGTGTGTAAAGATATATCACATATTGATTATGAACAATGGAGTAAAATATATCATAATAGTCGCCGTTAGAAGTAATTTTCAACAGTTTCCCTAAATGTAAGAAAATTTAAAAATTTATTAGCACTGCTTAAAAAATTTATAAGTTTACCACTTTACCCATGTTAAATATACACACACACACTTTATACATTAAATAAAACACCAATAATTTTAAACGGGGAGATGAAAAGGGAAACTAGTGATAAAAAAATCAATGACATGCTAATTAGGACAAAAATTTATTTTCTCTACATTAAAAATAGAGTTAAGGTGTATTTAGCACCCTAAATTATTTTTCTATGTGCAACATGTGCCTTGAAGTATTTTGTGGTACATCTAACATTATGAAATATATTTTTTCAAGTGCATTCATGACCCTCAAGTATTTTTTTTTTTGGTGCAATTTTGCTCTCGAAGATTCAGATAATTTAGGGAGTTGGATACATATCAAAAAATACTTTAGGGTGTTAGATGCATAAAAAAATAGTTTAGAGTACAAGACACATATAAAAAACTACTTTAGGATGTTGAATACGCCAAAAAAAAAAATTATTTGAGAGTGTAGAGTGCACCACAAAATATTTTAGGACATTGGATACACCTCATGATGCTGGATGCACCTTTACCTTATAAATATCACTCAAGTATTAATGGGGCGTCAAAATTGATGATCAAGAATGGCATCTAGGGTCTATAAAATGGATTTGGCATATTATTAAAGGGATGGATTGTAACATCCCGTTTTCATAAACGTTTCTGGAGCTGAGAGTTGAAAATATTTTACATAAACAAAGAGTAACTGAATAACATTGTATGTAGTGTATCTAACTGAATGTTAACTAATACAGTCATCCAAGTCTAATACTTCTAACATAAGTATCCCAAAAAGACGATGCCTCCGCAGGGTCCTCATACCGGCTTCTTACCCTTGTCCTCGACCACTTCCCGGGATCCTGAAGCTATGGCAGAGGCTGAGGTTCAATTCCCATTGAACCTCAGGTAACGGTTAACCTCATGCTTATGTAAACAGTATATGACAGTTATCACAGATATACAACATAATCACAGTTTCAAACAAATATCCACATGTAAGGCCATAACATAACACAGCCACTGCAATATGTATGTTATCCCAGTCTGCACATAACCAGTGCCACGACGGCCCATCGTGTCCTCAGCGCTAGGAAAACTCAATGGTGTTATCAAGACTATAACCCGTATACAATTCAACATTTATGAGCAAATTTCAAAACAGAGTATCAACATGTGAAAACAATTTATCATATATAACCATACCATAAGCATAAGCGTTAATGTTACAATACGCGTCCGTACCTGAGTTTAACGGGTCGTTGGGTACGTTCGTTGACGGTATGCGTGCACAGTCTATCCTAAAAGGGTGATATTGTCTCAATTACTTCTCAAGCAATATTTCAAGAGATATCTTGGTCATACTTGACATTTTTACCCTTGAAGGATTTATTTTCATTTATTTCCACATAATTTTTGGAAAAACGCTGATGCAGAATTTCTGGGCAGAATTTCGCCTAACTTCGAAAAATCATAATTAATTCCAGAAAAATCGAAAAGGGGATCCGTAAAATTTCCAGGAATCTTTGAGATGTCTACTTTCAAGGAAAAATACCAGAAATTACCCAGAACTCACGGATAATTCCCAGTTTCCAGAATTCAAACTGCTGCCCAGAATTTCGCTCAGAAATTGTAGCTTAACTTCTGGGATTTTTATCTTTTTGCACAGAACTTCAATTGACACACTCTTTATATATTTGGAAAGCCCTAAATGTCTACTTTCATCATGAATTTTCCCAGAATTTTAGAACATCATATTCATCATAAGATACTAGCATTTTTACTACTGACTCCGGAAGTTCTTATTTGCTGAAATTTCGCCAGAGCTTCGCTATTTTGATCATAATCTTCCAAAAATTTTGCTATAACTTCTTCTTCATCAAATTTTCGAAATAAAGCTATTGGAAACCATAAAAACATGAAAATAAAACTGGAATTGGAAGTTTGATGATCAAAATAACATTCCTAGCATTTCTACTTCATAATCTAAGAACTTAAACTTGGAAGCTAAGAACTTCCTTACCTCTTGAAGACTTCTTGCCTCCCTTTCTCCAGCAGCTACTCACTCTCTCTTCCTCCCTATATTTCGGCCAAGGCAAGGGAAATTGGTGTGGAGGATGTGCTAACTAAGGCTCTCTATTTATAGGCAAATGGAGGTTAAACATCTTGCAACTTTTGCTTGATCTTGACTCTTGGATCATTACTTGGAGAGAAAGAAATGATCTTGCCCTTCCAACCCTTCTTGGCCGAAATTTTCCCCCTTTTCCTTCTAGAATTTTGTTGCTTGGTCTCCAAGAAAAACCTCTCCCTTATTAAATTAACTTAATAAATCCCAAATCCTAATTTAGTTAGGTGTAAGTTGGTGTTTAAATTCAAAATCTAATTCCACTTTTGGAATCCTAATTTTATGATTAGATTTATGGTGATTTTTAATTCCCAAAATGTTTAAGTATGAATCTTAAACGTAACCGAAAATATCTTTGGGAATAGCCAAGTTGAAGCTCATAATTCCCTGATTCTAAATATGTATTTATCTTGGATATTTAACTTCAAAATCTCAAGTTATGATTTAATTTCTATAGGTTTTCTCCTAATTTTTTTCTAATTAAGCAATTACTTGCTCCCTAAGAAAATTAACTTGCTCACCAAGTTATCTTCTCCTACTCCTTTAATTGATTTATTCTTTTTCTTCCATTTTCATTAAAAATTTCGTCTCCCCTCCCTTAATTTTTAATTATGAAGTTTTATCTTAATTGTTCTCTCATGCTCAAGAAGACAATTCCCTTATTGGTCCATTTAGACTTTAAGATTTATGGTTAATATCATTGTATAATCTATTTACTCTTACTTAGAAAGATTTTGTCTCATGAAGTTAAATTAGGAATAAATGAGTTAAGTCCTAATTTAATCCCTAAAATATTGGTTTTTATATCAACAAGCTAAATTAATTTTCATACTCCTAAATTCTAAGAAAAATTCCCTATAAACAAAAATAAATACAATACAAAAAATTTGAGACCCCATATTCACCTATTTAAAATAGGTATTATGATAATTATTTTTCTTTTTATTATAATAATTTTTTTTTCAGGTATTACATGGATGCAAATAGAGGTAGATATATGGGGTTCTTAATTGGTGTTAAAAAATCAACGCTATGGTGTAAATTATTACTATTTGGTATTACAAGAAACCTAGCTGCATGTGTTGAAAAGAAAATACCTTTTCGGTATTACTGGTGGGGACAAACTTTTATTTTTTGCACTTGAATGGAGAATAGTACAAGAGTATAACTCAGGGCAATGTCTAACAATCCTTGTGTATATGAACGAACATATGAATTGGGTGTTGGCTCGCTGAGCTAATTAGCTAGATTCAATGCCTTATACCAAAATACAGTGATCACAACTATACACACGTACATGTTTGTTTGCCCCTTATTTGGTCCTTGAAGACTACAACACCCACACATCTTCCAACCCTACCTTGCCCACGAGAGGAGAATTCCTCAGTATCTTTCCCTCAGTATCCCTCAGTATCTCTCATCTGTACCATTGATCTTAATTAAAAGTATATATGAGATGGAAGAGGAGAGGAAAATGAACGGCTGGATGGAAGGATACTGAGGGAAGAGGAGAGAAGGATACTGAGAGAATCCAAGTCCCTTGCCCACTCAATTCTTTGTCCTTCAACATTAACATGCGTGTCCTTTTCTACCAAATTAAGTATATAATAATAATTTATATATCACAAGAACTAGGTACCCAAAAAAAAAATATTTTTACAAAATATGCTCCTCTAATCCTATTTATAAGGTAGAGAGAGAAGATTTTTTTGCTTGCTCCTAGTTATAATATGTCACTCCATTAAACTTTTCAAGTGAATGTACAATTCCACTCTTCATTTATTATTGTATAGACTTTAAACTCTCATGAGACATATATTAAGTAGGGATGAAGTTGGAAAGTTGTTAAATTTTAATGTAATTAAAGCTAACGTAGTTTAATACTTTTCTTAGTTTGTGTGAAACCTAGTGGAAGTAACTTATAATTAAGACCATATGAGTATATTTTTTGAAAATATATATTAATAAATTTAAAACAGTAAACTTGATAAAGAGAAAGTTGACCATATTCAACTAATGACTAGAATCATTCTTCTAATTACCACTAACAGGCACAATCACAAGAGAAATATTTCTCTATCCTACTATCAATTAAGGTATGACTTCCTCAAGCTGTCATTAAAGAGATTGTAATACCCGGATAATTATTTATCTGGAATATTATTGACAAATAAATACCTATTGAAAATAGGTGAATTGGTGGTCTCAACACTAGAAAAATAATTACCTTATTTCTTAAAGGTAATTTCTCATGAAATTAGGAGAAATAAAGAGCTAAAAATTCCTAAATGAATTTGTGGGTTATGAGATACCCTGAGAATATTATGATAAATCCTGAGAGGCAATTAAATATTCATTAAAAATTAGAGAGTATGTTGTCTCTAATTTAGGTAATTTATTAAATTATTACCTTGGAAAAATTACAGGAGAAAAATCTAAAAGTATTGGGGGACCATATTGGACCCCATGATTTTTAATATTATGCATGGTATATAAATTTCCAATGTCAGTAAAATAGTTGTGAGATAATAATTATTACTAATTAAGAAAATTGTCAAAAATTAGTAAATGATTAATTAGATAATTAATGGCTAATTGTTTAGACATAAATAAAGAGAGAGAGAAGGTGGAGATATTTGTGAGTTGTGAGTATGTGTGAGTTGTGAGTGTGTGTGTGCCTAAGTGTTGTGCATGTGTGTGTGTGTAGTAAAAAAAAGAAAAAAAAATAATAAATATAATAAAATAAAATAAGAGATAAGATCTTAGAATATAATATTATAATAATCAGAGGAAGAAAAGACCTTCAGCGTATTGTTCTCGGAATTTTAAGGTGCTACGGAATCTCGTGATCGGGGCACCAAACCGGGATTTCATCAGATAAAGCAAGATGACATAAGACTTGATGATGCAGCAGGGATGACATCATCCTTGAGAGGTGTATGGCCAAGATCTTGCTACCTCCAAGAAGTGCGATCTAACGGCCAGAAACTGATCAGACAAAGTTCAAAGGAATTACGAAAATGCCATTGGGCTTTTCTATAAATAGGCCATCATTCCTCTTCATTCTTCACCAATTCACACAATCCTAGAGAGAAGTTAGAGAGAGAAGCTCTGGAGGAGGAGCAAGAAGTTCATAGCGAAGCTCTGAGTAAGTCTTTCGGTCCCTAGTCTTTAGTCTTAAGTTCTTTCGGTAGTTCTTAGAGTTTTAGAGTAGATCTTTAATCTTCCAGTATATTTTAGATATCATGTTTTAGGATAGATATGATATTTATTTTGGGAAATATATTGAAGTTAGAGATATGTGGAAATTCTGGAAGATTAGGGTCAAGATAGCGAAGTACTGGCGAAATTCCGCCGATTAGGGGATCAGGGGCAAAATGGTAATTTGTACCTAAAATGCCTGTTATGATATCAAATATTGATAAATGTGATATTATCATTATAGGATATCAGTAATCTTGTCCCGCTGTCATTTCGCTGTTTTCCGTCAAAAGTACAGTTTATCGTCAACGTACTAAACGCTCGTCAACGAAGGTACGTTCGCGTATTGTAACACTAACTCTGATATTTACAGTATGTGTATATGTGCTATGTGTGTTGTATGCATGTTGTGGTGTGTTGTTAAATACATGTTGTTTATTGTACATCTGCATGCACTGGGAGTGATATATCTGTATTCACTGGGAGTGGTACTTTTCGCTGGGAGCGGTACATTTGCATTCACTGGGAGTGACATGTTTGGAAGTGAACCAATTGCTGTGATTTTATACCATATATGTAAATATGAGGTTAACCGTTACCTGGGGTCCGTATGCATGGGACCTCAGCTCTTTACATAGCATCAGGGTCGGGAGAACCGGTGTCGGAGGAAAAGGGAAAACAACATGCTTAGAGACCCGGCGAAAGACTTCCCGCAGATGTTCTGGCAGAAGCATCCTTTTGTTGTTGTACAGTCCTTTTGAGATACTCGGTTTTCTTACCACTATTGTACCCCGCAAGACTTATGGCATTTTGAAATACAAATAACAGATACTCTTCTGCTCAAATGGTCTACTCTGATTTGAAATGATTTTAAATGAAAAGTTAATTTATTCCGCTTTTAAAAATTGGGATGTTACAAAGATGTCTTGTTCTTCAACTTTCTCTTCACTAGCATTTGCTAATACTATCTTAATCCTTAATGTAAGAGCTTTGTTCGTAATGCAATTTATATTTTTACACTATAAATCAGATCTTATATTAAGGTCAGAAGATGTAAAAATGAGTTGCTGAGTAGATTTATCTCTTCTCACCAAGTTGCCTCATTTGGATCTAGATGAATAACCGAGGATAGCCCATCACCCTTCATAAACAGAAATGAAGTACAAACATTATTTACTGACATATATTTTTAAATAATTTAATTAACTTTCATAATCTTTCTAAAAATGTTAATCATATCTTATATTTCTGATTTCTGATTCAACAACGAAGTACAAGAATCCACGGTAATGGTTTGCTGATTCAGCAATTCTTTTGGAAAAGAAAACCTAGCAACAAAATATCTTTGTACTGCTGCTATGCTTCTGCGTTGTTCTCTGTTGGACAGTAAAAATGAAATTTCTTAATCCTTAGACGAAAGAGACAAACTAGAGGTCATTATCGTAAATAAATATATCACGCCACTTTCTTTTTATTTGGCCAATAAAATCAAGCGTCGTTCCAAAGTTTGAAACATGATTTATTTGGAGCACATGATAAGTCTGGCCTACACTATATGGATCATTTTTCTTTTGCAATAATGTTTGTAGCTTTTTCCAAAACCATGAAAGAAGTCCTTTTGGTGGTCCAATAACTAATTAAGTGCCAACTTAATGTAAGGTTCTTGTGATTCATTTTCCTTGAACTCAGTTGTTGAAAATGAGAGGGAATCATTTCATATTACTTCAATTCCCATATTAGAAAGATGGATACATATAACTAAATATGTACCTTCAAATCATGTACAATTATTTCACATGCATGCATTAATTTTCAGTTGTCACCCAATACTCTCTTTCTTTTTAATTTTAGAGTAAAATACTGGAATTCATTGCTCACAAGAGTTTATAAACATAGTTACAACAATCTAGGCGATCCGCACTTTGTTGTCAAAAATTAATGTAATGCTTTTTATGCTTTTATTGAAGTGATACATGTTAAAAGGAGGTCCTCAGTAGAAACAAGTAAAAACGTAAGCATATACCGTTTTTAACGAAGAAGATTGAGGAAGATGTAAACAACTTAAATGTTGATTCCCATAATGAGAAAACCTTGATTGAAGTTGAAGTGAAAGAATCTATGGATGGTCATGATTAGGACATTCCAAACTTTGCAAATGAACTTATTATAAGAGCAATAGAAGAGGACATTGAGGACATGCAAATGATGTAAGATGATGTATCTAATTTGAATCAATAGATATAATTTAGGAATTGCTAAACATTATTCTTTTGATGTGTTTTAACTTGGTTGTAGGAGTTGTTAAATGATATGGCTGTCTTTTTATATGTTTTATATAATTATGTGACTTGTATCTTTTTGAATATGAAATTATTCATTGAGTTTTTAGTAGTGATTTGTGTTCTTTTTACATGCATGTGTGTGTACATATATGTCCCCCCCCCCCGGGAAACACACACACAAGCAGGCGCACACACACATATATAATTTTGTATCATGATGTTAAGTAGTATAAACTTTTCTCAATCTAATTCTATAAGAATAGAAAATATTAAAAAATGAATTTAGTTGGAAAATATAGTGAGGATTCTCCATACACGTGTTTAAAAAAATAATATATCTGTAAGTATATGTAAATTTATAATTGTTTTGGACAAAGTATAACTGTATATGTATCGTTATATGTACAGAGAAGAGTAAGCTTAATAATATAAGCAATAATTGTCATCTAATCTCATATATAACAATTCATCTTTGTCCTTCAATTAGGTGACAATACAGCCCTTTTGATTCATTTGTACATTAATTTGACTTGTGTGTGTGTGTTGTTTTAGCTTCTTTTCCATTAATCTGAATTTTGTATGAATACAAACATATACACTCTTTCACGACTGTAATTGAGAAGTTCTTAATCAATACGTCAATATTATAATTCTGCATACTTCTTCAATTAGTTATACAGCTAATCGTGCAAAGATGATGACGAAAGCCCCGTTGGTTGCCCTCAAAAAAATATTTCTCTTTTTATGATAAAAAATTAAATTAAAAAATATATATGCCATGCCTGTCATGTAATCGAATTTATGCAATTATCCATCACTATCAAAAGAATGAGCAAGAGTGAGCACATACGTCACGCGTCCTCCTGGATGATCACTAAATTTGTTAATTAGATTTTTGTTATAATAGCTCTAGTAATTATATTCTTTTATCTGGAGTTATCAGAGGCATTTTACCTCCACAAATTGTTTCTTTTAGTTTAATTCTAATTCCCTGGCCCATTAAGACAGTTCTAAATGATAATCATAAATTAGAAAGCTTAATGATAAGAAAAGAAGTGAATGTAAAGTGTAATGAAAAATGTAATTTTTTTTAAAGAAATATTTGAAATGCAACTAGCCTCATTATTAGCTAGGTATTAAGTGTGAGGGGTTGAATTTAAAAATACATGTATAGTACACAGTTTTATAAATCTTAAGGGGTCGATTGGATTATAGTTCCTGCTAATCCACCCTCTCTCCATCACTTCCTCCTTAAATAATTAATATTGAACAATAATTATTAAATTATTGCGTGTGTAAAGATATATCACATATTGATTATGCACAATGGAGTAAAATATATCATAATAGTCGCCATTAGAAGTAATTTCCAACAGTTTCCCTAAGTCTAAGAAAATTTAAAAATTTATTAGCACTGCTTAAAAAATTAATAAGTTTACGACTTTATCCATGTTAAATATATAGACACACACTTTATAAATTAAGTAAAACACCAATAATTTTTAACGAGGAGATAAAAAGGGAAACTAGTGATAAAAAATGAATGACATGCCTTATAATTAGGACAAAAATTTATTTTCTCTACATTAATAATAGAGTAGTTAAGGTGCATTTAGCACCATGACTTATTTTTCTATGTGCATCATGTGCCTTGAAGTATTTTGTGGTACATCTAGCATTATGAAATATATTTTTTCAGGTGCATTCATCACCCTCAAGTATTTTTTTTTTTTTTGGTGCAATTTTGCTCTCGAAGATTCAAATAATTTAGAGAGTTGGATACATATGGTAAAAAAAATTAGGATGTTAGATGCATAAAAAAATAGTTTAGAGTACAAGATGCATATAAAAAAACTACTTTAGGGTGTTAGATGCACTAGAAAAAATATTTGAGAGTGCAGAGTGCACCACAAATTTTTTTAGGATATTGGATGTACCTCATGAAGCTGGATGCACCTTTACCTTATAAATAAGACTCAAGTATTAATGGGGCGTTAAAAATGATGATCAAGAATGGCATCTAGGGTCTATAAAATGGATTTGGCATATTATTAAAGGGATGGATGCAAATAGAAGAAGATATATAGGGTTCTTAATTGGTGTTAAAAACTAAAGCTATGGTGTAATTATTACTATTTGGTATTACAAGATGTAAGACCTGGCTATCACCCAAAAGGGGCCTAAATTGGGTGTCTGATAAAATTTTGGATAGCTTTGAAAATCTTTTCACAACGTACTGAAAGCAGTTCGTGTAACAGTAATAATTTATAAAGAAATTTCAATCATTCACATATATATGCTAGGAATATAAGAGTTTAGGGAAGAGAGTATGCAAACTATGATTTATCCTGGTTTGGCCTAATCCTTGACTTATGTTTAGTTCCCAAGCTCCACTTGAGATTTTCAATCCACTATCTTCTTGTTTAATCCAGACACAAGAGATGCATTTACAATCCCACAAGTTCACTCAGGCACTTGTGAAAGCCAAATCTCTCACCGAGATACTCCCTTCTTACACACTGTAAGGTTACAATCGGTTTCCCACTCAAGATCACCAATCTCGAGTAACTCTTAAATAGAATGATTTACAATCAACTTGTTTCTTTCAAAAGTGAATAAGATAAACACTAAAGTACATTACAAATAATCTCACTCTCTAAGGTAAATTATACAATCAATGAGATAATCGGAGAGTAAGTGATATAGATATCAAAGTATTGGCATGTTCACGATAAAGTTGTATCTCGTGTCTCAACGTCTATTTTGAATGCTTCTCCTTTTATAATTGATGAAGAGCATTCAATTGTTGAGCAATTCTTCCAGTTGAGAATATGACCGTTGGATGTCCGTTGGAAGTAGTCATTGGAATATAGCCGTTAGACTTATTGTTACTCACAACGCGCTTTTTGGTTAATTTGTATTTAATCATTCGTCTAATCATCTAAAACTCATTAACAAACTAATTAATCAGAAGTTAGAAACAATAATGAGTGATGATGATATGAAGTCAACATATTATACTTGAAGATTTCGCAATTACAAACACGATGATTTTCAAAAACAGAGAAAGAATAACTTGAGTTTGTAGTTGTTGACTCGAGTTAAAAAGTCATCTTAGTCTTGGCTTGCTCTCTGTCTGGACTTGACTTGAGTTTCCTAAGGTGTGACTCAAGTTAGAAAGTCTTCTCAAAACTCCTTTTGATCTCTGTCTCAAGTTAACTCGAGTTTTCCATTCATTGACTCGAGTTGCAATTTTGTCTCATAAGTTGATTTGCTTTTATGAGATCTTGACTCGAGGAAGCTTAACCTGAACTCGAGTTAATACAACTTTGTAAGAGTTTTGTCCTTCAAACATTGGAGTAAACTTCTTCTAGCAACCATGTTCACTTGATTGAAGATCAATTCCATAATCAAATGCCTTCCAAAACTTAAGAACATTAACAGTATAAAGATTAAATTCCAACGAACTAACATCTTTGATTTACCTTGAAATTTGGCAAACCACCTGTCCCCACAAAGCTCTTTAAGACTTCTTTCCAATGCAAAAAGAATCAGCTCCTAACTCATTGTGTTCTAATAGTTATGATCTGATGAATGAAGGTTGTTCTTTGACTAACGTTTTTGCAACATTCTAAATTGACTGTCAACTTCAAGAGATCATATCTCTCTCATTTGATCTTGGTTTTCCATGATCTTGATGCTTTTAGAAAGGTATGTGTGTCTAGTTTCAAATGCTAATGATTTCAGCTCAATTGGATGTATAGTTTGTGAGATACACCCACAATAACGAAGTTGGGTCTGCTGTGTGGCGTGAATTTCAGTTTCATCTTTCAAAATTCAGAGCTCTCTCATCTGAACTCCTTTAGTCTTAAATATTTGTCAAAATGACAAATTTGGAGTCTAGTTTCATACAAAATTGGTTTCACCTCAATCAGATCTTTGGTTTGGGAGATATCATTGATTTACTGAACGTTGCCCAGATGAAACGTGAAACATAGGTGAACAAAGAGCTAAAAATTCATTCCAACTAGAGTCAAAATGAATTGACTCAAGTTAAACACATATTCAACTTGAGTTATGAAGTAGTAACTCGAGTTAACTTGTATCAAAAGGCCAAATTACTGTAGCAAAGAAGTAAACTCGAGTTAGGAGTCTTGTAACTCGAGTTTGCTCATCCCGAAGCTTATTTTAGCTTCGAATTGAGTCCTTCCAACTTCTATTTGATTATAAATACTTCTAGTATCAATCTAAGACCTTGAATATTGATAATCTCATTCTATTTGGCAAGATCTCCCCTTTCTTTCTTCTCTTCTCTTGATTATTCTTCACTATTCAACTCTTTCTTTCTTCTCTTAACCATTCTCCACAATTATATTTGAACTGGTCTACACATTAAATATAACAATTAGCCAATATATATGATACAAACTTTTTGCTCTTAATATTGATATGTATATTTGTCATCATCAAAACAAAGCATGTCTAACACAAGAAACCTAGCTGCATGTGCTGAAAAAGAGAAAGTTGACCATATTCAACTAATGACTGGAATCATTCTTCTAATTAACATAACAGGCACAAGCACACGAGAAATATTACTCTATCATACTATCAATTAAGGTATGACTTCCTCAAGCTGTCATTAAAGAGATGTCCCAGTCTTCAACTTTCCCTTCATTAGCATTTGGTAATACTGTCCCGATTCTTATTGTAAGATCTCTGTTCCTAATACAATTTATATTTTTACACTATAAATGGGATCTTATATTAAGGTCAGAAAATAGTTAAAATAAGTTGCCAAGTAGATTCATCTCTTCTCACCAAGTTTCCCCTTTAAGATCTAGATAAATGACAAAGGATAGCCCATCACCTTTCATAAACAGAAATGAGGTACAAACATTATTTACTGACATATATTTTAAAATAATTTAATTAATTTTCATAATCTTTCTAAAATGTTAATCAGATCTTATATTTATTATTTTTGATTCAACAACGAAGTAAAATAATCCACAGTAACGATTTACTAATTCAGCAATTCTTTTGGAAAAGAAAACCTAGCAACAAAATATCTTCGTACTGCTGCTATGATTCTGCGTTGTTCTCTGTTGGATTACTAAAAATGAAATTTCTTAATCCTTAGACGAAAAAGACAAGCTAGAGGTCATTAACGTAAATAAATAAATCAAGCCACTTTCTTTTTATTTGGCCAATAAAATCAAGCATCTTTCCAAAGTCTGAAACATGATTTATTTGGAGGACATTATAAGACCATCCTACACTATAAATGGATCATTTTTCTTTCACGATAACGTTTGCAACTTTTTCCAAAACCATGAAAGAAATCCTTTGGTGGTCCAATAATTAAATGCCAACTCAATGGAAGGTTCTTGTGATTCATTTTCCTTGAACTTTTATTTTTCTCAACATTTTCCTTTAGGTCAGTTGTGGAAATTGAGAGGGAATAATATCATATTACTTCAATTCCCATATTTGAAAGATAGATATATATAACCAAATATGTACCTTAAAATCATATGCAATTATTTCACATGCATGCATTAATTTTCAATTGTCTCCCACTACTCTCTTTCTTTTTATTTTTGGAGTAAGATACTGTAATTCGTTTACTCACAAGAGTCTTATAAACATAGTTACAACAAGCTAGGTGATCTGCACATTGTTGTCAAAAATTAATGTAACATTTTTATGCTTTTACTGAAGTGGTACATGTTAAAAGGAGGTCCTTGTTAAAATCAGGTAAAACGTAAAGTTTTACCGATTTTAATGAAGATTAGAAAGATATAGATAACTTAGATATGAATGCCCATAATGAGGAAAGATTGATTGAAGTTAAAGTGAGTTACTAATGTCTTGATTTATGCTTGACCAAAAACCCTATACATTATGAAATATTCAATAAAATGCAAAAATTGAATATCTATTGTGGTATTACTAGTTTATTGATTTCTTTTTATTTGGATGAATTTGGTCAATGATGACAATAAAACGCAAATTTGTAAATCGAGGTAACGAATACTGAAAATCAACATATATGACACCTCTTCAAAAATCCTGCAACACCCATAAAACATACTTGTAACGCCCCTATTTCCTAAGCCACTTATGATGTCCAATTATGATCCTAGATCTCTTATTAAACTAATTAGCATGTATTTATCAGAGTGAAGGCGTTAACAGATCAAAACGAGTCACAACAGAGAGCATGTTTAACGTTTGAACAAATGAGTGATTGATAACATATGCCCAGACATATGCTGATTAATTAAAATTCCTAAAGGAATATAAGCGTGATACAACCTATCTTTACGATGTATCCGATCAGCACATTAGCGATACAATTATCCGAATATTCATAAATTATACATAACACTATCCCAAAATAAAACTCCAATTGAGTCCTCACGCGTGCTGCTTACCCTTTTCTTCGGCTCTCGATCCTTCAGAACCTGAAGCTAGGGTAAATTCTGAGATTCAATGCCCATTAAATCTCAGGTAACAGTTAACCTTATGCTCAAGTATAAACAGTATATGTATGACAAATATTCATTACATTTCAGCATTTAACCATACATAGCACACAACACATGTAATAGTTCATATCTCAACAATACATAGCACACAACAAATGTAATGCTCAACAATACATAGCACACAACACATGTAATGTTCCCATCGTTTGCACATAACAAGTGCCACACCCCTGACGTATCATTAGCGCTAGGAAAACATTCATACGACATTACCAAGATTGTAACATGTTTCAAGGCTGAATGTATTTAAAAGGTGACCTAAGACCGAGTCTTAGCCACAGTCCATAACCCAAGACCAAGTCTTGTCCATGACTATATGAATCATCTCATCACATATAAGCATATAAGACAGCATAAGAGCTAGAGTTACAGTACGTGTCCGTACCTTAAATCTGTCGCTAACGATACGTTCACCTTTCAGTATTGATTCCTGACTTTCCTAAATATCCTATAATAATATCACCGCATTATTTCCCCTATAAATAATATCTTAAGAGATGTCATTGCCATTATTGACCTTTAATTTTTACGGGTATTTGGAAAATTCGTAACTTGATCTTTATGACTCCGAACGGAGTGACTCCAACTTCTATTTATTCCTTGATAAGTTTACTTTCATAAACTAAAGTCACCAAGTTGATTTATACCCGAGAAAAATTCCCAAATTTAAAAAACTTAGGCACAATCCAATCTGGGAACAAAACTTACCAGTTTTCATAACTTAACTTCATAAATTCATATCTAGAGTTTTAGGCATCGGATTTAGGTGATTCAAAATTCTATGAACTCCTTGATGAGCCTAGTTCATATGAAAACTGATCTCAGTATTTTATCATATGAAAATTATTTACAAAAATTTCAAAACGTAAACACTGTCCGAAATTTTTTTCAGAAAATAGTCTCTCTTATTACTTATCTTCAAAAATTCATAATAAATTGTATAAAAATCGAAATGGTGTTCTTCCAAAGCTCGTATGTCTCTAAACATGTATAGTTTCATACAAAAATAATAGAAATATCCAATACATGCTAGAAAATTCCCAGATTTCAAAAATGTTGTCTCTGTTCAGAAACAGTTTCACATTTGTAACTCATTTTCAAAAATTCATAACTTTTTGTATACTTATCGAACTGCAATGAATTACCTATCAAATTAAAGCTCTATGTGTCTAATACATATCTGTAAAATTTCATAATTTTTGAAGATTTTTTACCTATCCCGAAATGCCACGTCATATGCTAACTCCAGAATGATACCAAAAACGTTTTCAGATTTTATCTTAACTTCTAAAAATCATAACTTACATTGTAGACCTTCGTTTGAGGTGAACCAAAGCTCATTTTAAATCTTAAGGACATTATTATCTCCTGTAAAATTTGCATAATTTTATCTTATGTAATTCATTCCCATTTTATAAAAATGTGACTACTGCCCAAAAAATATTACAGAAATATCACAGGATTTTGACCCATCTTCCAAAAAGCATATCTTGGGTTACAGACCTCTGATTGAGGTCAACCAAAGTTCATTATAAATTTTAGCTTGTTTACTAAATGCCCATAAAATTTCAGAGTCAAAGAAGGTCGTTTGCCTTGGTTTCACTTTGCTCAAAGATTGGTGGTCCAGCTACAAAAACTTAGTTTCCTGAAATAGCTTATCATTTCATGTTTAGCATTTCGTTTAGACTTCCCTAGGCATTTTCATATTAAAACTGAACTCTAACACTTTTAAACAGAAGCTTCAGGTTCAGTTTATGATCCATGCAGAATGAAAGACACATGAAATCACCCAAAACAGAAAACCAAACCATAACGTCTCTGTTTCAGCAAGCATATACGATATACATACAGAAACCAACGTTGGGAACTAGAGAGAGGCTTGATACATTACCTACAAGGATCAAGTTGAAGAGATGGGTTAGTTTTCTGGTTTAGCTCCTCTGATCCAACAGCAATAAAACAGAGCCAAAATGATCCACTCTCTCTCTCTCTCACTCTTTCTCTACGTTTTCTGCTTATGTTAACTCTTCGGTTTCTTCTCAACCTCCATTGCTCTTGATGCTCACTTGGCCGAAAGAATGGAGATGGAAACTCTCACTCTCTCAGCTTTCGGTCTCCACTCTCAGTCTCTGTTTTCTGTTTCTTTATGCTCTCAGACTCCCTCTCTATCTCATTCTCCGTCTCTCTCTTTTTCCTTCTCTGGTTTTTGGTGCAAACTGAAATGAATGGAAGAAGGATATATAGAGCTTGAGCAAGGACCAGAGGTAGTAACGTTGCAAGGCTCGAGAAGGATGGAGTATGGTCTTCCTGCTGCCCAGATTGCGTGAATGTCGCTGGCTACCTGCAATGAATATTACATATCATGATGGCGTGACTTTTGCTGCTGTTACGTGATCTGCTTCCTTGTTTTTTTTTTTTTTTTTGATACAAGGAGAATAGAGGGGGGATCGAACCTAGGACTTAAGGGGAAATGAATCTCAATAACATACAAGTAGTGATGGTATCTGCTTCCTTGTTTTGAGACTGATACATTAGGTTGAATAAATATGGGCTGAGTGTGTGTTCCAGCGCCCTTTTGAGCCTTACATGATGGGCCAAGAGATGGGCTGATATCTTAAGTGCGTTTGGATTGGACTTGGTTGATTTGTTGTCACGTGGGAGCTCACATGAGATGAATGAAGAAATGGAGATTTGTTTTATTGGGTATATGGGCTGATACATATATTCCTATATTCTTCTGTTTGTATTTCGGGTGAGTTAGAAAGTAAGGAAACAGTTGGATAATTAGTAGGTGCATGTTCTGATGGGAGAAGGTTCGATTCCCGCTGGTCGATGTGAGGGCCTCTTTGGTGGGCGATCTGTAAGTACCTCTATAAACGCTCTTTGAGCTTGGAGGCATGCCCTGGCCTTGGTGAGTTACCGGAGCCTACCCCACCTAAACTTTTTTGTATCAAAAAAAAAAATAGTAGGTGCATGTATAGTGCTCTAATTTTCCTATCAAGTTGCTTTTATTAACTACAAATTTTAAATTCCCAAAATCCTCTTACAATTATTTCTTTCCATAACTGTTATTTCCAAATAATTTAAGGAAAAATCAAGTTTAAGTTTCCAATAATTAATCTCATTCCTTAACTTAATTTATTTTGGTCATAATTTATTTCCTAACTAATTATCCTTAATTTTGGGAAAATATGCTTTAATTTCAAATTCTAAATTTTAAAATTCCTTAAGGCCAAATTTTTCCTAATTAATCTTTAATTCCCAAAATCAAAAATTGGGAATGTTACAATACTTACTACCTTTCCTTAAACATCAAGCGTCACAACAAAGCCTCAATACAAACATCAACGACAACAAAACCTCAACAAACTTGTGACACTGAGCCATGAAAAGTAACACCTATGACTCCCTAAAACAAGGCCACAGTTTGGCCCAATTACAAGAAGATTGGAAAGGCAATTTAGACTTTTTATTTAGGTTATGGACTTTGGCCCAAAAGCAAAGGATGAAGAAAACCATTTGGACCTTTTAGAAGGCCTAAGGATTTCAGCCCAATAACAAGATGAATGAAGGAAACAATTTAGGCTCTTATTTGGGCCATGACTTTCGGCCCAAATCCAGAAAAGAAAGAGAACATTTGGAACCTTATTTGGGCCAGAGATTACGGCCCAAATAGAAATTTAAGAGTGAAAGCATGAGTCATGGGACAGTTATCATGATATGGAAGTAAGGAGCATGCATGAAAGACACCTAGCATTTGTACAAGAGTCATTAGAACCATTCCAACTCCCTTCTCTCATACTTTCGGACGGTAAACACACAAAATGCACACACCAATTCACTCTTAAAAGATTTAACACAATTCTCTCATACTTTCTCTAAAAAGTGCCCCTCCCTTGCTCACACACATGACACATGTTCTTTCTTTCCCTCTTGTTTGACACATGGCACACATGCGAGCCAACACTTAACCAACACAAATTACTAATTCCTCCTCTCTAATTCACACACACGCACTTCACAATGCACATCACATACACTCCCTCCCTCTCAATTCATACGGAATTCCCTCTCCTCCAATACTTCAACAGTTTATTCTCTTCCCTCTCTTCCAAAACCAAAACCCTCCTCTCCTCCCAACACCAACATTTCTCCATCCATTCCCTCTCGTTCGATCAGCAACATTCCACCAACCATCTTAGTGATTCAGCTAGGAAGATCAAGGAGTAAAGAAGAAAAGAAAACACAAGAAGATTAAGGTAAGAATATGAACACTTACCATAGTTCTTCATCTTCTTTTGCATGTTGTGTTGATGAGTAATAAACAACATGCATGTGATTTTTTTGGTTAAGGGTGAGAGTTGAGAAAGGAAAAGAGAAGAGGAAGTGATCTTAAGACTAAAGATCAAGTCAAGTGGTAAGAATCCTAATCCTCTTCTTGTTATTTTTAGGGGAAAAAAAGGAGTTTCTTTATTGCAAAACCCAAATTTGGCTTGAACCAAAACTCAAAGAAATAAAAGGATTTTCATAATTTTTAAATTACCAAAGTGTTTATTACGAAAAATGGAGTGGGTATAAGATTTGAAATGATTTTTATAAAGCACTTTGGTTCATAAAAGCATAGACTTTACAAAGTTGTAAATCTGCCAATTTTTGAGATTTTGGAGGCAGTTGACTTTTGTAAAGTGTTTGACTAAGTAAACAAAGTCCAAAAATTATGAAAATTTCTAGATGTGTAGTAGACACATAGAGCTTTAATTTTATATCAGTTTGTAATTTTTGGAGCTTTGTGAAAAGAATTATGAATTTTACAAACTAACCTAAGCTCCTGGAAGTTCATACTAGACAGTGGATAAATTTCTTAAAACTGGGAATGATTTGGCCTATTCTAGCTGATGATGGTATTTTTCTATAAAAATAGAAAAGTTAAGGGACATGTGTTTTTTTTCGAAGCATACCATTTTGATTTTTGTGCATTTAAATATGAATTTTCAAAGTTTAATGAAAATTCTAGAAATTTTGGGGTGAGTCCGAAAATGGTATACTAGTGTAATTAAAATTTATACCCTAAAATAATGAAGGTTGTGTTGGAAATTATGCCATAGGACAGATCATTATACTTTAACATTATTACTATTTAAAGTATTTCACCTTTTAGTTTTCATATTTTTTGCATGTTTGTTATGATAAGTGTATCCTTTGACATATCATAAAGATTGTCCTAAATGTCCATAGTCGGTCATCTATGCGTGAGTAAAAATGAAATAAGACTAGTATGACTTTGATAAGTATGGAGATACGAATTAAAGTTATATAGGCACTTGTAAGAGTACAATGTGCTAGAACGACCCACTATGAGAAAGCTGCATGGATTTAGTCATAAGCTTATCTCATGTATAATCGTGTCACAACATCCTTTGACCTAAAATCATCATGGATTCCTACATGAGAGTCGTTGATATTTGACCAAGTCAAAAGTCACCTTTGACTAGGTAATGATAAAGGCTTCGATCGGGATTAGTGATTTTCATGGAGAGGAATGTGAATGGTCAAGACAGAATTTGTCTCTCACATCTATAGAGAGATAATACTGGGCCTCTCGATGAGTGAGTCTGAGAAATGTATGGTCATACTACGATGGAAAAGAATTTCTATTTCAATTGTTAAACTACTCAAGAATCGAGAAAGTAATGGTCAAGACAGGAGGTTGATATTATCCATGCTTCATCCTTGACCAAATTATCACGTGACAAAAAGGACGTTACATGGTTGTATGATAGGTTGTATCGTATCATTGATCCCCATATGAATTAGGTAGTCGCAATGTCTTACTAGAGGCCGCTTGCAACGTTGGTAATCTCATGTGAGTCTGCAGGGTCACACACAAGAATAGCACAACACAAACAATAATGTCCAGATTCATTGAATCTTATATATGTCTAAGATTTAATGAATACAACGTTTTATCTAGGGAGTGTGTGTGTGTGTGTGTGTGTGTGTGTGTGTGTGTGTTTGAAAAAATATTATTATTATTATGTTGTATTAGTTTTGTACTTAATTTATTTGATAAATTAAATAACTAAAACTAATAGAGATATCGTATCTCATATTTGAATTTTGAAGATAAATGTCATATCTCACATTTGATTTATGAAGATAAATTAAATCAACTGGCTTTTAATTCAAATTAAATAAATAGATTGGATTGAATTTGTTGGATAGATTTAATTTCCAATTCAAATCTCCAAATTAATTAAGATTGATTTTGAATATTTAATATAGCCCATTAGGGTTATAAAAAGCCCTAAGACTGTGAGTAAGACGATCAGAGAAAATAAGGCTACGAGAGAAACCCTAGAGAGAGAGAAATGTTAGAGGCACTAGCACGCTGCCAGTGTTGAGGTCCTGTTTATGTGGATACTGGTAAAGGGAGCTAGTTCGTTTGGTTGGCTCCTGGTGTTCGAAAAAGACACATGCGAAAGGTATTATTCTAGACACTCATATTTAAACACCATTGATAGATCCATAAACTAAGATTCAAATTTTTGTTTGGTTTATTTCTTCCGCTGTGTGTACAAATCCCATCAATTTACTGTTTCACATCATTTTCAAAACCAAGCCAATAACTTCTATTTTATGAAAAAGTATGTGACTTGAGTAATGGTCTTGTGACTCGAGTCATAGCATTATAGAGACATTCTCAAATGTCATTGAGAATGGTCAACTCGAGTTAATAGATAGATGACTCAAGTCAACTTGTCTCTGAAATACTCTTTATTATGGTCTCTCAATGCTTGTACATAGATGACTCAATGCAATGTCATTTGACTCAAGTCAATCAACTCGAGTCAATAATATATGACTCAAGTCAATGTTATGGCAAAATAAAATCCCCATGTTCGTAATGTCTAAATCTTTGATTATAATATAAATACTGTGTATTATCACTCATTACTATTCCTAACTATGTTTAATCAGTTTGTTAATAAGTTTCAATCGATTTTGATATAGATTAACACCAAATTGCAATAAAGCAATTATGTGTCAGAGCATAAAATGAAAAGCAAAGATAAGTACTAGATTAGGCAACTAACTCTCTGAGCAACATAAAGCCTTATGACCATTTCCATTTCACATTCATCGCTAAGTCTCAATGGAAAAATGGAATATGGAATGTCAAAAGAGAATGACAGCATTGATTAAAGATTGGAGATGTGTGAGTAACAACTAAGTTAACCAGTCTCAATGGTCATCTTCACAAAACTCAACGGATAATTCTTAAGCTTCTCAACAGCTATAAATGTCATCAACCATAAATACCAAAAGCATTAAATTCCCCAACTACCGAAACTCTGTGCATTCAATTTGAGATTTTAGTATTTACTATTTCAAACTCTTAAGCAATATCTTTAGACATTTATAATATTCAATGATCATATATCTGCTCTTTTAGAGAGTCATAAATTTATTCATCTTGTATTAATCTCAAGGTTGTGGAATCTTTGAGATTGAGGTTATTTGATTACAACTTGTAAGAAGGAGTACATTCTAGTGAGAGAATTACTCAAGAGTTACAAAGTGTGTAATCAAGTTTTGAGATAGTGAAATCCCAGAGTATCTGGGGACTGGAGGTAGCTCAAGGATTTGGACCGAACTAGTATAAACTTCTTATGTCTAATCTCTCTCTCTCTCTCTCTTCCTTTCTGTTTATCTTTGTTTTACTTGTGTGTTACAAATGATTAGGAGAAAATTTTAAACCACCCAATTCACCCCCTCTTAGGTGATATTTCATCTTTCACCTTCTGTAGGTCCTTCGTACTCCAACAAACCACCAAATCCCCTTGGATTCAATTAATAATCAAGGTAGTCAGGTATGAAACCAACTCCCTAGTCTTCCATGGAAAACCTAGTCAAGGTGTATATGGCTAAAAATGATGCCATCATCCAAATTCAACAAGTATCCCTTTGGAATCTCAAAAAACAAGTAAGGCAACTTGCTACCCTACTTAACAAAACACCATCAAGTTTTTACCTAGTGACACTGAAGCCCTTAGGAACATGGAAAATAACAAGTCAAGGCGATAGAACTAAGGGGTGGCAAGAATGTTGAGCAACTGAAGGTCACAAAAAGACCTATTGAAGATGTCAAACCAATGTCAGGAAAGACAAAGAAAGGACAAGAAGCCTCCAAAGAAGCACATGAAATAAAGCATCGCATCTCGATGCTGTAGTAGAGTACAAATGCCTACACAATGCTATAGCATCACCAAATTATGATATGCCAAAACCAAAAAAATCCTGAGGGAGAGAATGATGTTGTAGAAAAGCCACCACATCAACCTATTGATCTAGGTCTATCACGAGTGATGAAGTAGTAACCTCCTTTCCCATAAAGGTTGCAAAATTAAAGCCAAGAGAAGCAATTTCAAAAATTTCTAGACATGCTTAAACAGTTGCATATTAACATCTCTTTAGTTGAAGCTCTTGAACAAATGCCTAATTACATGAAGTTCATAAAAGATATTTTTTCCAAAAAGAGAAAACTGGGCAAGTTTGAAACAGTGGCAATGATTGAAGAAAGCAGCACAAAACTACTAAATAGGTTACCTCCGAAATTAAAAGATCCTGGAAGCTTCATGATTCAATGTGTTATCGATCCAAACTATTATATATGGTAAGGCACTTTGTGATTTGGGAGTAAGCATTAATCAGATGCCCATGTCCATGTTCAAGAAACTAGCAATGGGAGAAGTAAGACATACACCAGTAACTCTACAACTAGCTAATAGATCCATTGCTTGCTTAGAAGGAAAAATAAAAGATATGTTCATAAAGGTGGACAAATTTATCTTCCAGTAGACTTCATTGTCATGGACTTTGAAGTTGTCCACAAAGTGCCAATTAGTCTAGGCAGACCTTCATGGTCATAAGAAGAACGTTAATTGATATTGAAAAGGGAGAGCTCACTATGAGAGTCAATAGTAGGCAAGTGACTTTCATGCTTTCAAAGGCCTTACAATCTAGATGGTGTGGAAGAATGCTCAGCCCTTACAATTATACATGATGTTGACACAGGACAACTCCATACAAGTTTTAGCACTTGTCCTTTCACCATGATTTAAGCAAGGCATATAGTTCTAATTAGAGGACATCAAATTGTTAATTCTTTGTGTTTTGATGATAACTGATAATTATAAACATAAAGTGAAGTTTGTCTTTGGTAAGTTGGAAAACTTATTGTCAAAGGCGAACTCGAGTTTGGGGTTTTCAAACTTGAGTTTGGACTTGACAGAGAGTAGCTCAATTTTTATGGCCTTAAAGCAAACTGCGATTTGCATTTACAAATTATAGTTTATGTCAAACAGAGAGAACTCAAAGTTTTTCAAGCTAAAACAAACTTGAGTTTGTATTAGTAAACTCGAGTTTGTATTAGACAGAGAAACTTCAATATTTTAAAGATAAGCAAACCATAGTTTGATATTCTAAACCACGGTTTGCTCCTAGCTAACGGTTATATAAAGTTTTCCATGTTTTGAGAAAACTCGAGTTTGAATCAAGCCAAGAGATTTCAAAGATTTCATGTTTAAACTAAACTATGGTTTGCATTTGTAAACTCCAGTTTGTCATTTGCAAAGAGCTATCAACGTTTTCTAAAACCATAGAAAACTCGAGTTTAAGAATGTAAACTCGAGTTTGATTCAGGCAAAGAGCTCCTCACTATTTTGAACTTACAAAACTCCAGTTTGTATTTACAAACTGCGATTTAATACTTTGTGGACTTAAACGTGTTTTGTCTTTCCAATAGACAAACTTGAGTTTGTCACTTAATGACTCGAGTTTGCCACTATTTCAAAATATGTTTCAAAACTCAAATGGCAATGGTCATTCCTTGAATGAACCAAACTCCAGTTGGATTTTCTAAACTATGGTTTGGCTCTTGAGCTAAGTTCCAAACTGTGGTTTGTTTAAACAAACTCGAGTTTGAGTCATACAGCTCGAAACTCTGATTTCTGAAATCTGCGATATGATCAAATTTGATTTATATACTTCATGATTTCACTTTATATTATTCCTTGTTGTACTTGATCGATTTGCTCATGAGTTTCAAATGAATTTAGCAAGGATCAAGGTGAAATCAAATCTGGGTTAAATACCATTAATGAAAAACCAAGAACAAGCCTGAACTTTCTCCTCTATCCCATGGCTCAGCTTAGACTGTTACAGATTGTCCATATCACTCTCCAACAGTCAAATGAAGTTTATGGAATGGCAAGAATGTTGGAAAATCATCTGTAACAACTCTATTCCAGATTTCCAGCAAAGTATTGAAGAAAAAGAGAAAAATATGTAACTGTCATATTCCAGATGTCAAGCTGAACATTGAAGAACCAGAGAGAAGAAAATGCAAGGCTAGTTTCTCTGGTTAACTATAAATACCCAGGAAGACTCAAAGAGCATACACAACAACAAACAATTACAACTGATTATATTTTTATTTGCTTTCATTCTTTATTGTGCATACTACTGTATTTGAACTTTAGTGTTTATTCATATCTGCTCTTTAAGAGAATTTGTTTTTTAAAATCATTTGATTATTCATTTAAGAGAACTCAAGGTTATGGAACATGTGAGTTGGGTTATTTGATTGCAAAGTATAAGGGGAAGCAAGTCCTAAGCTTTAAAATTGCTTGAAAGTTACATTGTTGTAATCAAAGTTTATTGAGATAGTTGAAAATCTCAGAAGATATTTGGGGACTGGACGTAGGTCAAGGATATGACTGAACCAGTATAAATTTTACTGTGTCAAGCTCTTCTTTCCTTATTTCTTATACTCTAGATTTGATCTATACCTGGGTGTTCCAAAAAGAATTTTTTAAAATCCCCAATTCACCCCCACTTGGTGATTTCTTCCATTTACATTTGGTATCAAAGCTTTGTTGTCTATACAGGTCTAACACCTAGATAAAAAAATCCAATGGAAGGTATATTGCTAGATGATGCTTCAATTAACAGACCACCAGTCTTAAATGGCGAACACTACTCCTTCAGGAAATCCAAATTTAAGGTGTTCGTAATGACAAGTGAGTATGGACTGTGGGAGGTAATAGAGGAACGCGACTATGCTCCTACTAAGAAGCAAGGAGATGTTGTGGTGCTAAAAACTAAAGCTGAGTTCAATGAGCATGACCAGAAGAAAATCATCCTCAATAGCAAATCCATTCTAATATTGCAAAGTGCATTGAGCCAAAAGGAATACTTCTGCATTTGCAACTTGTCCAGTGCTAAAGAAATATGGGATGCCTTAGAGGTTGCATACGAGGGAACCTTCGGAATCAAAGAAAATAGAATCAACACTCTTATGATTGAATACAATCTTCTACGTATAAAGTCTAGATAATCAATTGAAGAGTTCTAGCTCCAGTTCACCCACCTCATCAATCAGCTGTCAGCCTTAGGAAAGGAATATGAACAAAAGACTTAGGTGAGAAAGATTTTAAATGTACTAACCAAAGATTGGGAAGCGAAAGTGATAGCTATCGAGGATACTCGTGGTGAATCCATGCAATCTGTAGTAGCTCTATTTGGCAGTCTATCAGAATACGAAAGTAAAATTAAGTTTGGAAAAGGACTTGACGAGATTGGAGGCAAACAAAAGGGAATCGCCCTTAAAATTGTCAAAGAAGATAAAAACTCAGATGATGATGAAGACGATGATGAAGAGGTTGGGATGATGGTCTAGAGATTCAAAAAGTTCTACAAAAAGGATCAAGGATTCTGGAAGTATCACAAGAGTAACAACAACAATAAAACAAAGAAGCCAATCATATGCTATCAATGTGATAAGCCTGGCCACATCAAGTCTAACTATCGTTAGCTGAAAAACAAAGAGAAACAAAAGAAAAGTTTCATCAAGCTCAAAAAGAAAGCCTATGTCTTAGCCATATGTAAAGATGGCTCATCAAATGAAGATGAAGTTAAAGAAGAAGAAGAAAGGGCCAACATTTGTCTTGTGGCTCAAGAAGAAAAATCAAAAGAGGTAAACATCTCAGAACTATCTTATGATGAATTATTTTCTAAATACAATATTATACAATCTAAATTTCTTGAACAAGTCAAAAACTCTTCTTGTGAAAACATTTGTGAAGATTGCATTGATTTAGAGAAAAGGAATTTGTATCTCACAAAAACTATTGAGAAATTCACTAGAGGTAGTGAAATGCTCAATGTGATTTTAAAAAAACAAGGATTTACAAAATAATAGATTAAGAATTGGTTACAAACCTGATCTTGATAAAAGGAAAGGCAAGAAGAAAAATGGAGAAAAGAATTATTTTTCAAAAATCAGTCCATTCTTCTAATCCATTTACCCATTGTAATTATTGTAATAGAGAAGGCCATACTACTTCTTATTTTCACAAAAAGGAAAGAAAGAATAAACCTATAGAAAATTATCAATGGGTGCCTAAAGAATCCTATAAGGTTCCTAAGACACAAACTAACCCAAAAGGACCCAAGAAAAGTTGGGTAACTAAGACTTAATCTTCTGTGTCTTACAGGTTTGTCTAAGAGCATCTAAATCCAACAAGTGGTTCATTGATAGTGGATGCTTTAGACATATCACGGGAGATCATTCCAAGTTTGCTTCAATTAAGCCTAAGGATGGTGGAAAAGTAGTCTTTGGTAGAAACCAATCCCGAATGATTGCTGGCATTGGTAAAGTTGGAAATAATGATAGTCTACGAATCAAAGATGTCTACTATGTAGAAAGACTATGCTACAACCTTCTCAGTGTGAGTCAAAGTATAGACAAAGGTAATCTTGTTATCTTTGATTCTGAGGAATTATTGATTGTGAGAAATGAAGATCTCTCCTTAGATGCCTTAAAATCTAAAGCCTTATTCATGGCTCATAGAGAAGGTAACTATTATGCATTAAATCTTCCTGAAAATAGCTCCGTTTCTGAAACCTGTTTTATTGGTAACTTAGATGAGAGTTGGCTATGGCATAAGCGGTTAGCTCATATAAACATGTTTCAACTTGACAAGTTGCTAAAAAAGGATTCAGTCATTTGTTTACCAAAACTTAGTTTAAAAAATGATATAGTTTGTAATGTATGTCAAAAGGGTAAACAAACAATATCGTCTTTTAAATTTAAAAATGAAATATCAATTAATAGATCACTTCAACTACTTCACATAGACTTAATTAGACTAGCTAGAATCAAAAGCCTTAGTGGCAATCTTTATACTTTGATCATAGTTGATGATTTCTCTAGATTTGCTTAGACCCTATTTTCATCTTCTAAAGATGAAGCATTTGATCGGTTTGCTATTTTTGCCAATAAGGTCCAAAACGAGAATGGTTTCTCTAATGTAGGAATTCATATAGATCATGGTGGTAAGTTTAAGAATCACTCTTTCAAAAAATTCTGTGATGACATGGGAATCAATCACAATTTCTTTGCTCCAAGAACTCCTTAACAAAATGGTGTTGTAAAAAGCAAGAATCGGGTTCTTACTAAGATGGCAAGGGCAATGTTGAATGAGAATCAAACATCCCAAGTGTTTTAGGCTGATGCAATGAGTACAGCCTGTTACATCTCCAACCAAACATATCTCTGGAAGAAGCTGAACAAAACACCCTATGAGTTCTACAAAGGAAGGAAACTTAATGTTGCCCATTTGCACATATTTGGCTGCAAGTACTATGTGCAAATAATGGTAAGAAAAGCTTAAGAAAGTTTAACCATAAAGCTGATGAAATTACAAAACTTCAAACTGAAAATGTTTCTAAAAACATCTGTGAAAACAATGTCTAATCTCAATCTAAAGCTTGGGAATACTCAAGGAATCATCTTTTAGACCAAATTATAAGTAATGTGAATCAAGGAGTAAGAACCAAAAATAGTACCTTGAATGAAGTCACTTTTTATGCATTCATCTCCACGATTAAACCCTTTAAGATTGATGAAACCCTTTCAGACAATGATTGGATTATCACAATGCAAGAGGAATTACATCAATTTGATAGAAATAAAGTTTGGGACTTGGTACCTAGGCCTAAGGATCATACGGTCATTGTCACTAAATAGGTATTCAAGAACAAATGTGATGAATCAACAATCATAATCCGTAACAAGGCTAAATTGGTTGCTAAAGGCTATAATCAAGAAGAAGGAATTGATTATGAAGAAACTTATACTCTAGTAGCAAGATTAGAAGCTATAAGAGTTCTTCTAGCTTTTGCTTGTGTCAAGGGAATCAAACTCTATCAAATGGATGTCAAAAGTACATTTTTAAATGGTTTTATTCAAGAGGAAATTTATGTTGATCAACCTCCTGGTTTTGAAAATGAACATTATCCAAATCATGATTATTGCCTCAAGAAAGCTCTTTATGGACTTAATCAAGCTCCTAAAGCTTGGTGTGAGCGATTAAGCAAATTTATGCTTGATCAAGGATTCGTTAGAGGTCAATCAGATACAACTCTTTTCATAAAGACAAATAAATTAAATAATGTCTTATTAGTGCAAATATATATTGATGACATTATTTTTGGTTCCACTAATGAGGCTTTATGTGAATAATTTTCTAAGACAATGTAGGGAGAATTTGAGATATCAATGATGGGAGAGTGAAATTACTTCCTTGGTCTACAAATCAAATAAAAAGATGGTATATTCATTTCTCAGACCAAATATCTCAAAGATTTTCTAAAGAAGTATGGAATAGAAAATTGCAATGAAGCTTATACTCCTATGAGTTCAACCACTTCCTTGGATGCTGATGAGGAGGGCAAAAACTTTCATATAACTAGGTATATATGGATGATTGGATCTTTATTATACTTGACTGCTAGTCGGCCCAACATCCAATTTAGTGTGGGAATTTGTGCAAGATTCCAGTGAGCACCTAAGGAGTCTCATGCTGAGAATGTGAAGAGAATCTTACGTTATGTTGCTGACACTAAGTCATTAGGTCTGTGGTTTCCCAAGGATCAAGCTAAGTATCTTGTAGAATACACTGATTTAGATCATGCTGGATACAAAACAGATAGAAAAAGTATAAGTGGTCAATGCAAATTCTTTGGCGATTCACTTGTCTCTTGGTTCAACAAGAAATAAACTTTCGTAGCTGTATCCTTAACTGAAGCTAAGTATGTTTCTACATCCAGTTGCTGGTAGGGGCGACTTCAGCAAGTGCACCGGTCGTTACAAGTAATAAAGTAGTGAGAAAGTATCGTCCTATGAGGAATAGTATTTCAACCACTAATTCGCTATTTTTGCTTTAGTTGGATAAATGATTAATAAAAGATAAGTTGTAACTAAACAAGAATTTCAAGAATTAAAGAAAGAAAGGAATTCAAGATCAAGATTCGCAAGTGAATGTTTAGAAAAGATAATCAGTCAAGAAAAACGTAGCTAGAACTTGGAATCCCCCTATGCTCCTTCAAAAATTTGAATTGAATCCCTAATTAATTATTAATCCAATGATTGACGATCAATTCTCTAAAGTTAGACTAAGTCCTAATGTCTTGACGCTACCTTAGTCCGTTATCCTTGAAAACAACCTAATGTCTTAGTATCGTTTAGAAAGATAGATTGATAAACCAGAAATATATGATCGCATAAACTCGTAAGCCTATGTCTAGGTCATGCAATTTTATGATGAATTAATGGTTCAGGTTAAATGCACCAACATCTCTATTGTCATACATCAACCTATGGTCAATCTAAAAGGTGATCAATCTTCAAGAAAGCTTTAAGCAAAGGAAATTCATTCAATCACGACAATCAAGATTCAATCAAGAATTCAACCAAATACTTAAACTCGCATAGGGTTCATCATAGCCCTAACTACAAAAAGAAAATTAGCCAAGCATGGCTAGATTAACAAAATAAAGATGAAAAGATGAAGATAGATGAATGGTTCTTCAGAGGTTGGGGAAGGTTGATCTCCACAATTGCTTTGATCCTCCTCTCCAATGCCGTAGAGTTGTTTCTTGTGTCAAAAGTTCCTCTTTTTCTTGCTAGGGCTGCCTCTTTTTATGTTATAGGTCCAATTAGTTTTCAAAATCTCAAAAATCCTTAATTTCCTTCCTTTTTCGGGCCCTTCAAACTTTCCAAAAATTTAAAATAGGAGTTTTCGCACTTTTGGCGCCCTGGGCGCCAGAATCTCCCAATGGGATAGAAAGTTGGCGCCCTGGGCGCCAACTTACTGAGCCTGGCCGAGAGTTAGTGCCCTGGGCACCAACTTTTGCACTGGGTTGGCGCCCTAGGCGCCAACTTACTGTTTCATGTAGAGAGTTGGCGCCCTAGGCGCCAACTTTGCACTAGATTGGCGCCCAGTTGTTTTTCTTCGTCGGCTTCTCTTTTTGACCTTCTTTGGAGTCTCAAATAGCTTCTTCTTATGGATAAAACCTGCAACACACACAAGAATACTTGTGAGGGTATGTCTGACATCAAATCCATGTTTTTAGCTTATTATCCCTAAGCTTTTTAATTATATTTGATCAATTTCAAGCTCAATTTGTGCCTGAATACATGGTAAATTTATGGCTCATCAAACAATCCCAAATTTAAATATTGATGTCCTCATCAATAAACAAGAATAATTAGTAAGCAAGTGATCTTGAGATAAAGCACGTTAGATGTAAGCATGATATTGCATTGACATAATGATTAAGGGCAGATAGTAAGAAGAATACTATACTAAGCATGAATTAACTGTTGTCTTGAAATACATGGATAACATTTTTCAGTTCACATAGGGACATAGCATCTAACTTAAGTGCTCCTCACTGGAATAAATATTTCACTCTTCACTTAAGTGTTTAGGGAGGTATTCATTCAATCCATCAGTGTAGTAGCACTACCATAGGCTTGATCCTATTCTCAAGTTTCTAACGATGAGGAACATAGACAACATGCACAGATTGATCAAAAGGTCTTTTCAAGGTTGTAATGTGGCCTGGTTTAGGGGTAGGAATATTTGGGAAGTAGCTAAAATCCATGTATGAGATTAGAAGACATAGGTTGAATTTAAATGAAGTTAACTCAATATAGATTTTTCTAGCTCTTCTTTTTAACTGACCAACCTCGTTCTTTCAGAACTTTTGCATTTGCCACCCCTCACACTACTTATTTGCAACATTGATGATTTTTTTTAGAAAGGGTGGCTTTTTTGAACATTCTTTGCTTTTCTTTGCTAATAGCCCCCCTTTTTTTCTTTTTTTTTATTCGTCTCTCCTTCTTATTACTTGCCAAAAATTCTCTTTGAACTGTGAATTACATACTATCCTCTAATCTCATTCAAAGGTAGGATTGCTTGGGGTCCTGAGCTAAGTAACAATATAAGGTGAATAGAAAACAAACAAGTCTAAGCTTAAGGGGTTAGCAATGGAAGATATTCTTTTAAGGTGGTCTATTTGGCCAAGTGGGTGTTAAAAAAATTTGCCTTTGTCTTCCCAATCTATGCATGCATCAAAAGAGAAACAGAGCAAGTTCTAGAGTCCAACCACAGTGAGGTCTCTCAAAAAGAAAGTTTTTACTGTTTGGGCTCAAATCCTCACATGGCTTTGACTCAAGCTAGGACACTATTCCTAGATTTATCATTCAAATACTATCCAGACATTCACAATCCAACAGCCAATCCAAACAAGCAATCATATTCTTCTATAAATTTCAATGCAACCTCATAATCGCAATATAAATATAAAACCTCAAATGATCAATGATGCTTCATACAGGCTATTTAGGTTTAATACAAATTTAAGCTCAGGTTCTCTCATAATTAGTTACATAATAACCATGCAAGTCTCATACTAGAGCAGAACAAAATAAAAGGACATAAATAAAATTAAGACATCTTCCCTGGCATTTGCAGATTTGAGCCACCATTCCTAGATTTAGATTGTTGCTATCCTCAGAAACGAACGTGAAGATGGAAGAAGTCCCAGTCAAGAGTCATCGGAGTATCATCGTCATCCTCCGATGCGTCCTCATCGCCTGACTCAGTGTCTCCGTCGGTGGGCTGGCAGCTAGTGGGGTCGATGTCCTGTTTGAGGCACAAGGCCTCCACCATCCTAGTCAGATAAGCTTGCCCACGCTGGAGTGAACATACTTGGCGCTGCAGTCGCCGAAGGGTGGTGGGCTCAGTTGGGTCCTCCTCGGGGGCAGCTGAACGTTCCTCAGTGGTGGATAGGCCAGGGGTGGGTGTGGGCTGGGTCTGGGGTGAGGTCTTCATCAAGGTGTGCCGGTGGGCTTCCGCAGTCCAACTTCTGATTGTGTCCCACTTAATTGGGGAAGCCAACTGAACATCCAAGGCCTCGGCTGCTGAAATCGAGACACCGACCCTAAGACAAAGTTGCATAATAAGTGAGCTATGTCCCAGTTTTCCCTCCTTTTTGCCCGAGGTGATGGTCTAGGCAATCCGATCAGAAAGGATGGTAGCTATATCAATGTTTTGGTCGCCCAAGATCTCACAAATGAGTACAGCCCTCTCCAGATTTACATTTCCATGGTTAGTAGATGGAAAGATGTTGCTGTTGATGAAATGGAACCATGGACGAGCATCCGCATTAAGGTCGGTCCAGGCCAATTTTTCAGGGATTCCTGGTAATCTATGTTGCTCACGCCAAACCGAAGAGGGATGGGTGATATGCAGACGTAGAGACTCAGTAGAATCAGCAATATCAGGTTTATATTGTCGGGCACGGAAAGGAGTAAATAACTGCATTGATCTTTAAAAGCACAAGGGCTGCTTGGATCATACCTAGTTCCCAGAAAATTCTCAATAGTAGCAGCATCAAAAGGAACAACTATACCCCTAACCCAAGATATTCGTGTTTGCTCTACCTGAGCTCTATCAGCATTGGCTAAAAATTCTCTACATATTTTTCCAGAGCTATTGGTAGGAAAAGTTACCAATTTCTTCCATTGACGGCGCCGGATAATATCTTCCACGGGCGGTTCAGGTGGCAGCAAGAAGGTATCTATGTCCGCTCCGGAATAAAACTCTTGGGAAGGAACCAGGACTGATACCTCTCCCTGCTTTCCTCAGATATAAACTTGGGAGCTCCATGGGTTGTGTGGGAGGAAGAGGAAGCTTGAGCTCGCTTTGAACTAGTAGTTGGAGGGACATATGGTTGGATTGCCTTGTCCTTGCCTCTGTCTTTGTCCATTGTGCCTCACCTGTTTTTTTTTCTTTTTGAAAGAAAAAGAAGAAAAGGAAAAGAAAAAGAAAAAAATGAAAAAGAAAGATGGGGGACGGTGGAAGAGGGGATGGGAAAAGGGAAAATAAGAAGACAAAAAGAAAGTAAAATAAAATAAATAAAAAAAGAGAGAGAGGGAGGGAGGGGATCGAGATCTGGGTGTGGGGTTGGGTGGGGGTGGGGTACGATGAAAATGAAAGAAGAGGGAGGGGAAGGGTAGGGTCGAATCGGAAGAGGGAAATGTGGGTGGTGAATCAGGGTGGAGGAGGGTGGGTGAAGAAGAAGAAGAGGGGGTGACGGTGGAGGAATGGGGGACGGTGGTGGAGTTAGGTGAGGTGAGGGAAAAGGAAAATAGAAGAAGAAGAAGAGGGGGTGGCGGTGGAAGAAGGAAAATGAGAAAGAGTGAGAGAGGAGTGTAGGGCGAGAGAGAGAGAAGAAGAAAGTGGCTATGGAGGAAGAGGGGGTGGGAGAGCGAGAGAGAGAAGGAGGAAGGAAAAATGTGGGGGCGGGGGTTGACGGCTGAGGGAAAGGGAGGTGGAAAAAAAAACCTAGAAGTTGATTTTTTTAAAACAATTTTTATGTAAAAAAATTTGCCATTGTTTGGGGGGGGCGAAGGTTGGCGCCCCCGGCGCCAGTTTTGGCGCCCTGGGCGCCAACTTTCTGGCCCCCCCTTTTTTTGGGGAAAGTAAGGCCGAGAGTTGGCGCCCTGGGCGCCAACTTTCGGACTGATTTTTGTTTTTTTTTGAAAACTCCTCCCCTATCCTACTAATACTAACTGAGACTACATATAAATGAAAAGAAAAATCTATTGGGTTGCCTCCCAATAAGCGCTTGTTTAACGTCTCGAGCCTGACAGATTTCACCTTAATTATCTGCTTCCAAAGCCACAGAGGTCCTGCCTCTATCAATATATCCACCATGGTAAGCCTTCAGTCACTGCCCATTCACTTTAAAAGCTTCATCCAATCCTATTAGTGCAATGACAATTGCACCAAAAGGTGTGACTTCTTTGACCACAAAGGGTCCTGACCATCTAGACTTCAACTTCCCGGGAAAGAGTTTCAAACGTGAATTGTAGAGGAGTACCTGTTGTCCCGGATGGAACTCTTTAAGAACTATCCTCCTGTCATGCCATCTTTTGGTTCGCTCCTTGTAGGGGCTAGCACTTTCATATGAAAAAATCCTGAATTCATCAAGTTCATTCAGCTAAAGCAGCCTCCTCTCATCAGCAGGTTTAGCATCAAAATTCAGTAGCTTAGTTGCCCAAAGTGCCTTATGCTCAAGCTCCACTGGAAGGTGGCAAGACTTACCATATAACAGTTGAAACGGTGACATGCCAATAGGAGTTTTGAATGTCGTTCGGTATGCCCATAAAGCATCATCAAGCTTCTTGAACCAATCCTTCCTTGACTTCCCAACATTTTTCTTTATAATTTGCTTCAATTCCCTGTTAGAAATCTCAACTTGCCTACTAGTTTTTGGGTGATATGGAGTAGTGACACAGTGAGTAACACCATACTTGTTGAGCAAAGATTGCAACTGCCGGTTGCAAAAATGAGTGTCTTCGTCATTGATAATGGCTCTAGGTACCTCAAATCTGTTGAATATATTCTTCTTGAGAAAGGATACTACTGCCTTGGCTTCATTAGTGGGAAGAGTAGTTGCCTCTACCCACTTTGAGACATAGTCCACAGCTACAAGGATGTATTTGTTGTTAAAAGAACTTGGGAAAGATCCCATAAAATCGATCCCCCATACATCAAATATCTCAATAACAAGAATGTTGTTGAGTGGCATCTCATGTCTCCTGGAGATATTCCCAGTTCTTTGGCAACAATCACAACGCTCCACAAACTTCCAGCATCCTTATATAAAGTAGGCCAATAAAAACCACTTTGTAGTACCTTAGCAGCGGTGCGTTCTCCAGCAAAATGGCCACCATAGTCGGAACCATGACAATGCCAGAGGACCCTATGAGTTTCCTTCTTTGGAATACAGCATCGTATTACTCCATCTGCACACCTGAAAAACAAGAAAGGATCATCCCAGATATATCGTCGAACATCATGCATAAACTTTTTCCTCTGCTGCCATGATAGTCCCTCTGGTATCATTCCAATTGCTTTATAATTTGCAATATCAGCAAACCAAGGTACATTGCTGATTGCCATGATATACTCATCCGGGAATTCATCACGAATCTCTATCTCCGAATCATCCTGCAACTCTTTAACTTGTATCTGAGACAAGTGATCAGCTATTACGCTTTCCACCCCTTTCTTGTCTCTAATTTCAATGTCAAACTCTTGCAGTAGCAGCATCCAGCAGAGAAGCCTTAGCTTAGCATCTTGCTTAGTCAGGAGATATTTTAGAGCAGCATGATCAGTAAAAATAATAACCTTGGACCCAATCAAATACTGCCTAAACTTGTCTAGTGCATAAATGACTGTGAGCATCTCCTTCTCAGTTGTTGCATAGTTCAGCTGCACCTCATTCAGAACTTTGCTCGCATAATAGATAACATGCAGCAGCTTATTCTTCCTTTTCCCCAAAACAGCTCCTATAGCATAGTCACTGGCATCACACATCAATTCAAACGGTAATTCCCAATTCGAAGCTGTCAATATAGGTACAGTGGTTAATCTTTCTTTCAATAAGTTAAATGCCTCAAGACAATCATTGTTGAAGTTGAAATCTTCATCTTTGACCAACAACTGACTAAGTGGTTTTGCTATCTTGGAAAAATCTTTAATAAACCTCCGGTAAAAACCTGCATGACCAAGAAAGTTGCAAACACTACGCACATTGGTGGGAGGAGGCAAGTCTTTGATGATTACAATCTTGGCTCCATCCAAGAAAACTGCGAACACTACGCACATTGGGAAGTTGGTAGCTAAAGTGTAGAAGAGTCACAATGCAATGGTGGATGAGCAAGGCAAGTTGAAGGACCAAGCTGAAAATCTTGCTGGTCACTTGGAAGATTAAGATTCCAAGCTCACTACCGTTATGGTGGCTACTGGGTCTCTAAGTAACAAGGTGGACAAAATCCTATAGCTTCTATCTGCTCTTGGTCCAAGTTCTAGTACTCCAACTGGCCCCAACTTTAGTTCTTATGGTCCTACCACCTCACCTTCCTTCACCTTGACCACACCTATCATCTCTACCACTATAGCTCCTACTTCTGCCAGACCTGACTCTCTTGTTGCTTCTACCATCATCCTGCCCTTATTTGAAGATGATAAAGGAGGAGAAAAATGAGGAGTTGATAGTCATGATAGTGATTTTTTTTGGAGTCTTAGCATGTTTTTCATTTTTTTTTCTGATATGTATTCTACTTCTTAAGACTCTAATATCTAAACTCTTATATGTTTTTCATTTTTTTTCTGATCGATTTGCTCATGAGTTTCAAATGAATTTACCAAGGATCAAGGTGAAATCAAATCTAAGTTAAATACCATTAATGAATAACAAGAATAAACCTGAAATTTCTCCTCTATCCCAATGGATCAGCTCAAACCATTACATATCGTCCAAATCACTCTCCAACAGTCAAATGAAGTTTATGGAATGGCAAGAATGCTGGAAAATCATTTGTAACAACTCTATTCCAGATTTCCAGCAAAGTATTGAAGAAAAAGAGAAAAATATGCAACTATCATATTCCAGATATCAAGCTAAACATTGAAGATTCAGAGAGAAGAAAATGCAACAGCTAGTTTCTCTGGTTAACTATAAATACCAATGAAAACTCAAAGATCATACACAACAACAAACAATTACAACTGATTATATTCTTATTTGCTTTCATTCTTTGTATTTGAAGTTCAATGTTTATTCATATATGCTCTGTAAGTGCGTTTGTTTTTTAAAATCCTTTGATTATTCATTTGAGATAACTCAAGGTTGTGGAACCTATGAGTTGGGTTATTTGATTGCAAAGTGTAAAGGGGAGCAAGTCCTAAGTGTTAGGATTGCTTGAGTTACATTGTTGTAATCAAAGTTTATTGAGATAGTTGAAAATCCTAGAAGGTATCTAGGGGCTAGATGTAGGTCAAAGATAGGACCAAACCAGTATAAATCTTATTATGTCAAGCTCTTCTTCCCTTATATCTTATACTCTGGTTTTTGGTCTATATTTGGGTGTTTTGAAAAGAATTTTTTAAAATCCTCAATTCAACCCCTCTTGGTGATTTCTTCCATTTATACAAATACTACTATTAAAGCCACCGACTGAATTAAAGTTTAGAATCTATTCGGATGGAAACAAGAATATACTTGGAAGAGAACCACTAACAGTATAAAAAAAAACTATCAATTCATAATGGTTAATTTATAGCAATTAAAATAAATCGCGACAAATACGAGAATTTGTAGCGGTTTATACCGAAACCGCTACAAATTTGCAACAGTATAACTCGCACCAAATGGCGCTTTGGTTCATTAACAATATTTGTAGTAGTTATCACAAAATAACCGCTACAAAATATGTCATCAAGTTGACATCAAATTTGTGGCAGTTATTTTGTAGCGCTTTATTTACACAAACTGCCACAAATATAGCACCTGCTTGGCATCTTATAAAGCATTATTAGTGGCAATTTATTTGTAGCAGTTTATATGAAAAAATTGCTACAAAATACAAAGAGTATGTACATTTATAGCGGTTATACACAAAATCCGCTACAAAATGCCAAAAGTCTGAACTTTTATGGTAGTTATAGAAAACTGCTAAAATATTTGATGATAGATGAGGTAGAGTTTCTTCGTTTGTAGTAGTTGAGATAGCGAGTTTTATTATATCTCTACAAATATAAACAAATTGTAGTGATTTTTTAGTTAAACCGCTACAAATGTAAAATCCAGAAGTTATGAAAAAAAATACGAAAAAATAAATGACAACATTTTAAAACGGTTTCTTTCTAGAAACCGATACAAAGTAAAGCGTAATTTATTTTTTAAAAGCACCCCTATTTCATAAACGGTACATTCATCTTTTATATAAAGATACACCCACACATATATTATGGGTGAATATGGGGATGAAATTAATGCTCCTTTTACATAATGATGTAATTTGAAATGGTACTTTAATCCATTATTTCATTTTATTTGTTTTCTTATATATTACATCTGCTTTGACTAATTCTATCCTAGCCTTATGCACATTTTGACACACTATAATTACTCCTCCTAGTTTTATATATTTTACTCTTATTGCCCCCATCCACCATCATGATTGATTTGACCTATTGGCATTTATTTAATTTATTTAAAAAAATTACGTTGGTAACGGTTTTAGTAAATAAATCACTACGAAATATGTAGTTTTGAAACTTGAATATTTTGAATCCCATCAACGGTTATGAAGTTTGTAGCGGTTAGTAGATAAACCACTACAAAGTGTGTCATTTTGAATATTTTATATACCACCAATATCCATTAATTTGTACCGGTTGTTAGTATAACTGCTACAAAATATGAAAATTAAACATAATTGTTTTTAAAAAAATACCAATAAATTTTTCTAGCAACCACCACAAACATAAAACCATTATAAAAACTGTCACATAAACTGCTACAAATAAAAATCGCTACAAATTCTATCACATCAACTATTACAAAAGTTATGCATATCTTTATAAATACCTCACCATACCTCATTTAACACACTCTTTCATTTCACCACACCCCTTTCTCTCTCATTTTATCTCATCCGTAAAGGTTTTCTGAAGATGTTAAGTTCTAAGCAAGCTCATCAAATATGATATATTTTTTTTAATCTTTGATTTCATTGTTTTTTTTTTCTTCTTATAAAACTGATACTAATTTTTTTTTCTAATCCAAAACTTGGACATTTCCTCAATATTCCTTCTATCATCATCAACATTCTTTCTATAATCAAATATCATCTAGTGAATAATATAATAAGTTCTTATTATCTACACATTCTCAATATTATACCTACATAATAAGTCCTTAAGATAATCATTTTTTCAAATATTAGCTATTGTCATTTAATTTGTCACTTAATAATAAAATATTCAATATAATATTATAACGATGGACTCAAATTATGATTTTTTTTCAATTTTGCAATATTTTGTAACAGTTTTAAAACCACTACAAATTTTAATTCAAATTCTCCTTAAATATTTGGCGCAATTTTTGAAAGTTCATCCAATATTATAGAGATGAATCATTTTGGTCACATCTTATAGCGATGAATGTTGGCGCCAATTCTTTTGAAATTTGTCATTTTGGTCGCATCTTATAGCGATGAATCAAAACCACTCCCAATACACTAATGGTTTTATTACATAAGTGGTGGTTTTTAATAACAATTACAAAATAGCTTACCATGATGTTTTTTGTAGCGGTTTCTATGGTCGCTACACATGTCATTAGTAGTAGTCAAAACTGTTACAAATATGCACTTTTAACTATTACAAAATGTTTTTTTTTTTTTTTAGTGTTATCAGGACAAATTTCCGATGCCATTGGAAATCTTACTAGGTTATTTGGTCTTCAATTGTATGGCAAATAACTTGAGCGGCAATATACCTGATAAATCCCAATTTTATATATTTTATCCCACCTTATTTCATTTATTTTGGGGATTATTTTAGGCTAATTTGGAATTATTAGATAATATTTAGATTGTTAGCCTATTTTAGGAAATAATATAAATATGAATTAATTATAAGATATTGAGCTTAAATTATTAAATTATTAATATTCTGATTAAATAATATCTCTTGATATATGATAGATAGTGATTTTATAAGATCCTATGGTACAGGATTTTTCAGGATAGCTAAAAGAAATCCAATGGTGAAATTTTAGGGGACTACTTGAATTTTATTGGGCTCAAGTTAATACCCTAAAAAGCCCTCTTTTCCCCTTCCCTTTTAATTAACTTGATTGCTAGGTTTTCAAGGCATCACGCTGAGGGAACCGCCACATACTCTCTGAGAGCCGAAAGACGCGCCACATACTCTCTGAGAGCCGAAAGACGCTGAGGCTGGACGAAGACGTACAGTTGCAGACGAAGACGGAGAAAAAGAGGCTACAGAGGAGTATATTGATTCTCCAATCCAATATCCATTGATTCATTCATTCCTTCACGTCTAGCCATGGGCCCACATACACACATTAATTAATTAAGGACTTCAACGCATAGAACCTGCTGCTATAATGACTGTGACGTGTTTGGGCTGCGTGATGTTTGGTGAGGGAAATTCTATGGAAGCTTAAACTCTTTGGGAGGCAATTTGGGAGAAGCATGGAGGAGGCTAGAGCCTAGGGCTTACACTTGAAGACTATAAGGGAGTGTTGTTCTTTTTATCTTTTTAATTCAAATTTGAGATTATTTAGTTTTAAATAATTCCGAGTTGTGTTAATTGAGAACAATCTAGTTTTAGATTGTAAACTTATTTCTTTTGGATTAGACTGGTAATTCGAAGTTTTATGCTTATTGTTGGACTCTTGTTTGCAACCTTTGGATTGTCAATTAAATTAGTGACTGAGTTTTCGTTATTAATTTAATTGTTAATTTGGTTTATCACCTTAATTGTTTAATTAGGTTGATGAATTATCTGGTTGTTCAATTAGATAATTGTAAACAAGATTTCTAAAATTATTTTGTGTTTGGTTTTTAATGGGTTTAATTAGCCATCGCTTATTTCATTATGAGTTTTCTAGTGAAATATATGTTAATAAACTAGAGGGTTTCCCGTGTTCAATTGGGTAATTAAATTTATTAATCTCCCTTGGGTCTAATTAATTAATTTGGGCTAAGAAAGTTTACTCCTTGCAATTCCTAAGTTGTCCCCTTCGTCATCATAACTGAACTAGACCTTTATTATTTTATTTGCATTTAATCAATCTTTTTATTAGATTTTAATTATTTTCTCATAAGAAAACCCCCCAAAAATTGCATTCAACTCATATAGATTAGTCTCATTCTTATATAGGTTTAAGAGTCAATTGCATTATTACATTTAGTTAGTTAATTGCATATAGGTAGTAGTATTTTGCATTCTAGTTTAGGTCCGTTTACATTCTACTGCATCTTTTATCACTTGAAAATTAGTCCTAAAAAAACCCACAGCTTGCTCCTTGGGAGAATGACCTAGGTTGACCCTAAACTGCATAATTAATTAGGACCTAGTTTAATTGATCACTTTAACGACAAAAGTACCATCGATCAATTTTGGCGCCGTTGCCGGGGAGCAACGGTTAGACTTTAGGTTTGAGTTTTCAGGTGACTTCGTAGGTAGTTGTTTATTGCATGACTCGATCCTCTTTTGAAAAATTGTTAGCCTTAGATCCTGAGATTGAGAGGACATTTCATCAACAAAGAAGAATTAGAGCTAGTACTCTTGTAGGTAGTAGTTCCTTTGTTAATCCTATTTTTGAATCCTCTGATTCTACTATCAATATGGATGGTAATAATATTGTTGTTAATGCTAATGAGAATGTAAACGCAAACGCAAATGCAAATGCTTATAATGTCAATCCTGCTATGACCATTAAAGAATTGGTTTCTCCTGATTTGCATTTTCAAAATTGGTGCATAAATTATCCTGATATTAATGTGAATTTTGAGTTGAAACCTGGATTGATACACTTACTTCCAAAATTTAATGGTGTTTCAGGGGAGGAAGCATACAACCATTTGAAGATGTTTCACATGGTCTGCACTGCTATGAAACCAGTTGATGTGACTGAAGATCAAATTAAGATGCGTGCCTTCCCATTCTCTTTGGAAGGATCTACTAAAAGCTGGTTGCTTCGATTACCTCCTGGATTCATCACTTCATGGAATCAACTGAAGAAACTATTCTTAGAAAGGTATTTCCCAGCCTCTCGCACTTCATCTATCAGGAAAGACATAAGTGGATGTCGACAAATGGTTGGGGAATCCTTATATGAATATTTGGAGCGTTTTAAAACATTGTGTTCCAGCTGTCCCCATCATCAAATCCCGGACACACTATTGATCCAATACTTCCATGAAGGGCTCTTACCTCTAGAGAGAGATTTGTTAGACTCAGCTGCTGGTGGTTCTCTTCTTCACTTGACTATTGAAGATGCTTGGGAATTGACTGAAAGGAAAGCTGAGAATAGCCAACAATTTAGCTCTAGACAACAAGTAAAAGTTAATGAGGTAGGATTATTCGCTGAGTCTCGCCTGGAGAGCAAAATTGATAGGCTTGCATCTGCTGTGGAAAAAATGACTATGTTCAATATGCAAAATTCTTCTAATATGGTCAATCCTATGGGACCATCTACTACTTTTACTTCACAGCCCAACTCTTCTGCTCTAATAGGGCCACTATGTTCTATTTGCTCTCTAGCCACTCATGCTACTGACTCTTGCCCTTACCTGAATGATGGAGCTGAATCTTGCAATGCAATATATCCTTCTAAACCTATGACTCAAGGTGGCCAAAAATATGATCCTTACTCCAATACATATAATCCTGGATGGCGTGACCATCCAAATCTTCGATATGGAAATGGCCAACCTCAACAAGCACAGTTTAATCAAAGTGGAAATTCTAGTAACAAAATGTTTCAACAAGTTAGACAATCAATACCAATCCAAGATGAAAGTTCAAGATTAGAAAGCAAGGTGGATTCCATGATGAAGATCCTAATACAACAACAGCAACAACAGCAACAGCAACAACAACAAATTCAAAGCCTTCAAACTCATATTGGTCAATTATCTAATATGCAGAGTAATGAACAAAGTCAAGGTTCAGGAAGGCTTCCATCTCAAGTAGTGACCAATCCAAATGCTGGAACTCAGCAGAATCCTAATATAAGTGGAGTTAATGCTATATCTCTCCGACGTGGAAAGATAATCCCCTCTGTAGATCCTGTTACCATCAAAGACAAGGAAGTTGCTGATGACTCTCCTTCTACTTCCACATCACAGGATCAACCCACCTTATCAGAAACACAAGTGGTGCCCACGGAAAAACAAGAGAAGGATGATAAAGTAAAGCAAGTGGTAACACAAGCCCTCCCTTTTCCTACCGTGATGGCTAAAGCTGAAAGGAGAAAGAAGGAAATTGAGGTGTCAAATGAAATCTATGATATATTTAAGAAGGTGGTGATCAATGTTCCACTAGTTGACTTAGTCACACAAGTACCTAAATATGCAAAATTCTTGAAGGAATTGTGTACTACAAAGAGAAAGTTTAAGCACGAAGGCAAGGTTGACTTAGGGGCAGTTGTCTCTTCTCTTTATCAAATGCCAATGCCAGTGAAGTGCAAGGATCCTGGTAGCTTTCTCATACCTTGCACTATTGGTGACATTGAATTCTCAGATGCCTTAGCAGATTTGGGAGCAGCGATCAATGTTATGCCAAAATCAGTCTTTGATCAACTCAATGGTGTAGAGCTTAAGCCCACAAATCTTGTTGCATCCCTTGCTGACAGACGTTGCACAGTCCCAGAAGACGTCTTAGAGGACATCTTAGTTAAGGTAAAAGATTTCATATTCCCTGCAGACTTTTATGTTCTTGATATGGATGATGGTCGGTTTAGACAGAAAGGACACTCATCTCTAATTTTAGGTAGGCCTTTCCTTAAAACTGCTAAAGCTATGATAGATGTCCATGCTGGTAGCCTTACTCTAGAATTTGCTGGTGAAACTATTAGATTCAATGTACTTGAATCCATGAGATATCCCCCTGATGATTGTGCAGAAATAGATGTTAATGTTGTTGGTGCTATTATGGATGATTCTGTCGAAGATCTTGAAGAGAGCATGCTTAGTAGATCATGTGATATTGCTGGTTTAGATGATAGTATCTCTTGTTCATGTGCTAAAGTTGGTAATTGTGATACATGTGCTGACCTTGATGTTGCTGATATTGATATTTTCACTGATGCTATTAAGAATATGAGATACTCTAAACATAATGCTTATGTGCCTAATTGTAGCATTGGTGATTCTTCTGCTCTTACAGTTTCTACTGATGCTTCCCAAGATGGGAAAGTTTGCTCTTCTGTCTGTGAGTCTATTGTGCAGGTTTCTAGTTTGACAGATGCTGAATTGAAGCCGCTCATACCTTTAATTGAACAAGCCCCATCCTTAGAGTTAAAGGCACTTCCTGAGTCATTGAAGTATGCCTATTTAGGGAAGGACGAGACACTTCCTGTGATTATAGCTAGCGACATAGCTGCTGATGAGGAGACCCGCCTCCTAGAAGTACTCAGGCGACGGATAAAAGCTATTGGGTGGACTCTTGCTGATATCCCTGGAATCAACCCAAATGTGTGCATGCACCGAATCCTACTAGAAGATGGTGCCAAATCTGTATGACAGCCACAAAGACGACTCAATCCATTAATCCTTGATGTGGTAAAGAAAGAGGTTTCTAAACTTCTGTCTGCAGGTATAATCTACCCTATTTTTGATAGTCGTTGGGTAAGTCCAGTTCAGGTAGTACCTAAGAAAACTGGTATTACTGTTGTTCGCAATGATGAAGGTGAGCTAGTTCCAACTAGAGTTCAAAACAGTTGGAGAGTATGTATTGATTATAGAAAACTGAACTCGGTAACTAGAAAGGATCACTACCCCCTCCCCTTCATAGATCAAATGTTAGAAAGACTAGCCAATAGATCACATTATTGCTTTTTGGATGGTTTTTCTGGTATTTCCAAATTTCTATTGCACCTGAGGACCAAGATAAGACTACATTCACATGTCCATTTGGAACCTTTGCATATAGACGCATGCCATTCGGTTTATGTAATGCACCAGGCACTTTTCAGCGTTGCATGGTTTCCATATTCTCTGATTTTCTTGAGCATTGCATGGAAGTTTTCATGGATGATTTCACTATTTATGGTGATTCTTTTGATGCATGCTTAACTAGTTTAGATAAGGTTTTGGAAAGATGCATTCAATATAATCTTGTGTTGAATTTTGAAAAATGTCATTTTATGGTTAAGAAAGGAATTGTTTTGGGCCATGTTGTTTCACATGAGGGTATTGAGGTTGATAAAGCTAAAGTTGATATTATTTCCTCTCTTCCATATCCTTCATGTGTGAAAGATGTACGTTCTTTTCTTAGGCATGCTGGATTTTACAGAAGATTTATCCAGGATTTTAGTAAGACAGCATTGCCATTGTCTCGGTTATTGCAGAAAGATGTGGGTTTTGTTTTTGATGATGCTTGCAGGTATGCATGGGATGAGTTAAAGGAGAAACTCACTACACCCCCCATCATTCAGCCACCTAATTGGAGCCTTCCATTTGAGCTCTTGTGTGATGCTTCTGACTATGCATTAGGTGTCGTTCTTGCCCAAAGAGTAGAGAAGAAACAACATATCATAGCCTATGCATCTAGAACTTTAGATGCTGCTCAAGCTAACTACACTACCACAGAGAAAGAGCTATTTGCAATCGTCTTTGGGCTAGAGAAATTTCGATCCTATATCCTTCACACAAAGGTGATTGTCTTTACAGATCACTCAGCTATCAAATACTTGTTTAAGAAACCGGACTCCAAACCTCGCCTCATTAGGTGGGTACTTCTTATACAAGAGTTTGATGTGGAGATTCGTGACAAGAGTGGTGCAGAGAATATGGTAGCTGATCATTTGAGTAGGATTGAAACACCTGCGGTAACATCTTCACCCTTAGATGACTTTCCTGATCAAAGGCTTTGTGAGGTTGTTGTTTCTACCCCTTGGTATGCTGATATTGCTAATTATTTAGTTGCATCTGTTCTGCCAATTGACATGAATAAACATCAATTGAATAAGTTTAAGATAGATGTTAGATTCTATATATGGGATGATCCTTACTTGTGGCATATTTGTAGTGATCAAATTATTAGGCGATGCATTCCTGATGTTGAATTTGAGTCTGTCTTAACTTTTTGTCATACTCTTGCATGTGGGGGACATTTTAGTGCCAAACGTACTGCTAGGAAAGTTTTAGAAAGTGGATTGTTTTGGCCTAGTCTATTTCGTGATGCCCATGAATTTTGTAAGAAGTGCTCCAGGTGTCAGTTTGTGGGTAATATTTCTAGGAAGCATGAGATGCCCCAACAACCCTTATTATTCTGTGAAGTCTTTGATGTTTGGGGTATTGATTTCATGGGACCTTTTCCCACTTCATTTGGTTACCTATATATCTTGTTAGCTGTGGATTATGTGTCAAAGTGGGTTGAAGCAATCCCCACTCGTACTAACGAATCTTCTGTAGTTTCCTTTGTTCGATCTCACATTTTTTGCAGGTTTGGCATTCCTAGAGCCATCATTAGCGATCAAGGGACTCATTTTTGCAATCGAAGTTTTCAGAGCCTGTTAAGTAAATATGGGGTAATGCATAAGGTGGCCACCCCATACTACCCTCAAACAAATGGTCAGGCAGAACTCTCCAATAGAGAAATCAAGCTCATTTTAGAGAAGACGGTGCAACCTAACCGAAAGGATTGGAGTAAAAGGCTCGATGATGCACTTTGGGCGTATCGGACAGCATATAAAAGTCCAATTGGCATGTCTCCATATAGGATTGTCTATGGCAAAGCATGTCATTTGCCAGTGGAGGTAGAGCATAAGGCATACTGGGCAATTAAAAGGTGCAACCTTGATCTTACTAGTGCTGGTATTGAAAGGAAGTTGCAATTGCAAGAGCTTGAAGAGTTAAGAAGAGAAGCTTATGAGAATGCTAGAATTTATAAGGAAAGAACTAAAGCAATCCATGACAAACTCATTATGAAGAGAGAATTTCAAGTAGGCCAAAAAGTTCTACTATATGTTTCCCGATTGAAACTCATGCCTGGAAAGCTCCGCTCGAGATGGGAGGGACCTTTCATTGTCACTGAAGTTTTCCCCTATGGAGCTGTGGAGATCAAAAGGGAAACAAATGGGAAATGTTTCACTGTCAATGGACACCGCTTGAAGCCGTTCTTTGATGGATTCTCCACTCAGACAGTGGAGGCTGCTACACTACGTGACACCACGTAGACCCCGGTTGTATTCCTTCCTTCACTCTTTTATTTTGCTTTGTCATATTACTCATTGTCATATTACTGAGTTGAGTAGCGCCACGTATTACTTGTCTTTGTGATATACTATGACCGTTTTGCATTGAGGACAATGCAATGTTTAAGTGTGGGGGAGGGATCAACTGTGTTGAATGTGAAAATTTCAAGTTTTAAGTAACTTTAGTATGATGCATTTTTATTTGAAAAGTAATTGATCATGTTTTGAGTTAGTGAACTAAGTGGCAATGAATTTGACTTTGGTGAATTTAGGCTAATGATCATATACACCTAGTGAGATTTTGAGCCTAGTATACTTTTTCTGTGTGTACCCTTATCTCTTCACTTGATCTAGAACTTGACTTGAATCTTATTTGAGGCCATATTTTCTACATGTGCATTTATAAAAATGATAAAGGCATTCATTTTCAATTTTAGCCAGATAAGCCAAAAAGCCTACCCTTTTCATACATATGTCATTTGTTTAGCCCCTTGAGCCTATATTCCTTCTAGTTGTCTACACCCATAGTCAATAAAAAAAAATACACCCTTTTGAATGTCTTGAGAGTTGAAGAGAATTGCATTATATCTGTTGTGGATGGAAGAACATGCATAAAAGTAGGAACTGGGTCATTATGAAAAATATGGTAGGTTATCTCAAAAAATAAACAAAAAATAAACAAAAAATAAAAGAAAATAAAAGAAAATAAAAGAAATTGAAAAAGAAAAAAATATGAAAGAGAAAAAAAGAAAGGAAGAAAAAAGAGAAAAAGAATGATGACTCGATTTAGATTTAGTTTGGTTTCTTACATCCCACATTCTCCATTTATCATTCTCTTCATCTTTTAAGATATTTAACTTTGTTTTTCCAAACACTTGCCCTTTCTTTCTTAACATTAGCCCCACTACAACCTAATAAAAGTCCTTTGGATTTATGCATGCACTTGCTTTATTAGTGGTAGAGAACTTAGATTCTTGTCAAGCCTATGGAGAGAGTACTAGGTAGGGATGGATTTGAGTGTAAACACAAACCTATACACTTTTGAGAGAGAAGAGTGACATACACATTATCCTTGGTGAGAGATTTTTGGCTTAGGTTCCCCTTCGTCAAGTAAATTGCCATGATGTTTGTTTCCTTGATTTATGAGAATATCACTTGGATATGATAAGTGTTGAAATGCTTTTGTTTTCTTATTACTTGTGATTGGAACATTCATTTTTTTTGAAGTTTTGGTTTAGTTTAGTTTAGTTTTAGTTTTGCTTTTATTTTATCCTCCCTTGGTCTTGATTTGTTTTGCCCAGGAGTGCAAAAGATAAGTGTGGGGGAGTTGATAAATCCCAATTTTATATATTTTATCCCACCTTATTTCATTTATTTTGGGGATTATTTTAGGCTAATTTGGAATTATTAGATAATATTTAGATTGTTAGCCTATTTTAGGAAATAATATAAATATGAATTAATTATAAGATATTGAGCTTAAATTATTAAATTATTAATATTCTGATTAAATAATATCTCTTGATATATGATAGATAGTGATTTTATAAGATCCTATGGTACAGGATTTTTCAGGATAGCTAAAAGAAATCCAATGGTGAAATTTTAGGGGACTACTTGAATTTTATTGGGCTCAAGTTAATACCCTAAAAAGCCCTCTTTTCCCCTTCCCTTTTAATTAACTTGATTGCTAGGTTTTCAAGGCATCACGCTGAGGGAACCGCCACATACTCTCTGAGAGCCGAAAGACGCGCCACATACTCTCTGAGAGCCGAAAGACGCTGAGGCTGGACGAAGACGTACAGTTGCAGACGAAGACGGAGAAAAAGAGGCTACAGAGGAGTATATTGATTCTCCAATCCAATATCCATTGATTCATTCATTCCTTCACGTCTAGCCATGGGCCCACATACACACATTAATTAATTAAGGACTTCAACGCATAGAACCTGCTGCTATAATGACTGTGACGTGTTTGGGCTGCGTGATGTTTGGTGAGGGAAATTCTATGGAAGCTTAAACTCTTTGGGAGGCAATTTGGGAGAAGCATGGAGGAGGCTAGAGCCTAGGGCTTACACTTGAAGACTATAAGGGAGTGTTGTTCTTTTTATCTTTTTAATTCAAATTTGAGATTATTTAGTTTTAAATAATTCCGAGTTGTGTTAATTGAGAACAATCTAGTTTTAGATTGTAAACTTATTTCTTTTGGATTAGACTGGTAATTCGAAGTTTTATGCTTATTGTTGGACTCTTGTTTGCAACCTTTGGATTGTCAATTAAATTAGTGACTGAGTTTTCGTTATTAATTTAATTGTTAATTTGGTTTATCACCTTAATTGTTTAATTAGGTTGATGAATTATCTGGTTGTTCAATTAGATAATTGTAAACAAGATTTCTAAAATTATTTTGTGTTTGGTTTTTAATGGGTTTAATTAGCCATCGCTTATTTCATTATGAGTTTTCTAGTGAAATATATGTTAATAAACTAGAGGGTTTCCCGTGTTCAATTGGGTAATTAAATTTATTAATCTCCCTTGGGTCTAATTAATTAATTTGGGCTAAGAAAGTTTACTCCTTGCAATTCCTAAGTTGTCCCCTTCGTCATCATAACTGAACTAGACCTTTATTATTTTATTTGCATTTAATCAATCTTTTTATTAGATTTTAATTATTTTCTCATAAGAAAACCCCCCAAAAATTGCATTCAACTCATATAGATTAGTCTCATTCTTATATAGGTTTAAGAGTCAATTGCATTATTACATTTAGTTAGTTAATTGCATATAGGTAGTAGTATTTTGCATTCTAGTTTAGGTCCGTTTACATTCTACTGCATCTTTTATCACTTGAAAATTAGTCCTAAAAAAACCCACAGCTTGCTCCTTGGGAGAATGACCTAGGTTGACCCTAAACTGCATAATTAATTAGGACCTAGTTTAATTGATCACTTTAACGACAAAAGTACCATCGATCAATACCCAATGAAACATTTGATCATCAAGAAAGCTTAATAATTCTCGACATGACTTCCAATTCCTTAACCGGTCCCCTTCCATCTGAGTTTGGTAAGTTTACTGGTGATAGGAGATGGAACTTGGGGAATGCTTGAAATTGACAGATCTTGATATGATGGCAAATTTCTTTCAAGAAAGCATCCCATCTACCTTTAGTTTCTTAAAATCCCTCCAAAACTTGGATCTTTCCAACAACAACTTGTCAGGCACAATCTTACATGAACTAAAAGTTCTTCCGATCGTAGAGACCTTGAACCTATGATATGACCATTTTCATGGAGAAGTTCCCAAAGGAAGAGTGTTTGATAATATCACTGCTATTTTACTTATAGGGAATGACAATCTTTGTGGTGGAATACCTCAATTCGAGTTACATACATGCTCAAATAAGTCAAAGGAGCGTTCTAAAATAATAAACCTCTTCATTGTGATAAGTGGTGCCTTTGCTTGTCAAGTAATTTTCCTCATGATTTGTTCGAGGAGAAAACAAAAGAACTTGTCGTCCTCCCATCTACGCAAAATATACACTTGAGGGTTTCTCATAGAGAGCTCTATGAAACAATCAATGGATTTTCTTCTTCGAATTTGTTGGCATAGGAAGCTTTGGTTTCGTGTACCGATGGATTCTTCTTCATTTTGAAAAACTTATTGCTGTCAAAGTGCTAAATCTTCAAATACATGGGGCAACAAAGAGTTTTATCGCTGAATGCAAAGCTCTTAGCAAAGTCCCACATCAGAATCCTTTGAAGATATTAACTTCTTCATGTTCAAGTATCGATTACAAGGGTAATTATTTCAAGGCCCTAAGTTTTGAGTTCATGCCTAAGGGGGAGCTTAGAGAACTGGCTGTCAAATGAACAAGGTGAGCCTGGAAATTTACATCCAAACTTCACACAAAGACTTGATATAGCTATCGATGTGGCTCATGCTTTGGATTATCTTCATCAAGATTTTGAGGAAACTATTGTTCATTGTGACATCAAGCCGAACAATGTTCTTATTAGTGATGATATGGTCGCACACTTAGGAGACTTTGGATTAGCTAGGTTTCTTCATGAGGTTACAAGCTATTCTGGTGAGGGTCAAACCGCATCCTCAGCAATTAAGGGAACAATGGGGCATATTGCTCCAGGTTTGACTCTTCTTATTCTATTAATTTCATTTTCATCAATAAGAACTTTATTTTCTAGCAATCACTATTAAAAGAGAAACGATATTCTGAGTGTGCGAAACATTAAAAGCAACTAAAAATTTTCTATATTATTAGCAAAACGTTTTGGCAAAAGATCTATTTTTACCTAAAAATGGCCTCAACATTATGGACTTTTATATTCTCCAACGAATATTAATTTTTGGTCAGAGTATAGAGAAGGTGGGCAAGTTACAACACAGGGGGATATGTATATCTATGGGGTTCTTATGCTAGAGATGTTCACTGAAAAAAAAACCAACAGATAGCATTTTTTGTGAGGAGCTAAGCCTACCGACATTCTGCAAGCTAGCCTTGCAAAATAGAGTCCTTGAGATAGTGGATTCAAATTTGCTTGTCCTGTCTGATAGAGAAAACAGGAAAGTTATGCAGAATTCAAAATGCATGGGATGGAACTCAAAATTCAAGAGTTCCTAGCTAGCTTTGCTAGAATGGGAGTGGCATGTTGTGCAGAATTGCCTGGTGATGATAGGATTGGTATCAAAGATGTTTTAACATAGTTGCTTGCAACTAAGAGAAAGCTATTCACTTTTAACGTTGTCATATGAATTAGTTACATATAATAGCTGTACGTTGACTGTTCTTTTCCTTGTGGAGTCGGTATATTTAGCAGTTGCTAGCCTTATATTGTAACTATTTATGCATTTCAACTTTGTGTGTTGCTTACAGGGATGAGAAAGGTAGAACATTTTCATTCTGATGGACATTTGATAGTTTCTGTGGAAGAGTTTGTTTTTTTCTCTTGTCATGATTTCATTAACGACTGAACTAAAGTTCCCTCAACTACAGCTTCAGCTGCTATTTGCCATTTGTGCAATTTTAAGTTATATTTATGAATGGATAAAACTTTATCTATATGCTTATATCCTAAGGCTTTTGGCCGCGACATTTAACATTTTACTCAAAGTCAAATTATTATATATATCGTGAAGAGATTAGTAATATACTTATGACTAAGCACTAGGCAGTAGGCAATTATATGTTTTGATTGTGGCAAAAGTTTAATTTATAATTAAATCTTGCTTGAAACTAGTATATATAGCCTTTAAATCAAAGAAAATATTTGCTATTTTCATACTTGAACAAGACAAAGAACATAGATTTACAAACATAGAGTATAGGCGATCCTTATAGGTCAACGTGCAAATATAAAGCAAAGAGGACAGCAAAGCATTTAACTCTATAAGTGTTGGAAATTATGTCCTAGGGGTTAATTATGTAACTAAAGCTAATTGAGATATTGTATCTCATATTTGATTTATAAAGATAAATCAATTATATATTTAATTAAATAGAGATATTGCATCTCTAATTTAATTTTCAAATTAAATATATCATATATCTGATTTAATTTAAATTGAGATATTGTAATACCCAGATAATTACTATCTGGATTATTATGTTACCATAATAAAAATATCCATTTATGATGATTATGGCCTCAAATAGAGTATAATTGGTCTATTTTCAAAGGAAGGTACTAAGGAAAATTATGGAAAATTCAAGAAAACATGGAATAATTATAGAAAATTTAGGAAATATATTATTCTTAATTTAGACAATTTAATAAAATATTTCCTATAAAAATAAAAAGAAGGAAAATTAAAAAGTATTTTAGAATCAAAATTGATTCTATGACTTTTAATATTTTGCATAAGGCTTAAATCATTAATGTTAATGAAATTGTTGTGAGAAAATAATTAAGAAAATTATTAGGAATTATTAAAAGATTAATTAAGTAATTTTCAGGAATTTTATAAGATTAGAGAAATTTAGGAAACATAAAAATAAAATAAAATAAATATAAATAATAATTATTAAGGACCGAAATTTTTGGCTAATTAAATAAATAATAATGGTTAGGATATAGTCTTAAAAAGTAAAGATCTATGGTTTAGGATTTTTCAAGAATTTATGAAAGCCTAAATCCAAGTAATTAGTTATGGACCAATAGGAAAATTTTGTGGAAAATAAATATAGGATAAATATAATATATGTGGTTAAGGGAAAAAATATATATATATATATGGTGTGTTGGCCGAAATTTTAGGGGAGATAAGGATGAAGAAGATATTTGAATATAATAGTAATATAGGTTTAAGCATGTGATAAATAAGTAATAATATAATAATAATTAAAAGTGGACAGGATAAACGAGAATGGATGGAAATAAAATCCTACATAGAAAACCGTGACCTAGGCTTCTAAAGTCAGGGTATATTGTAAACGAGGGAATTTTTATCTCGAGATGGCCGGTCTCCGAAGTCATTTCTGTAACCGACGGAGTGATTTGGAGATCCGAATAGAAAGATATTTTGTATAATTAAAACAGATAGCCAAAAGGAGAACCGATAGAAAATAATCCCATTGTGGGAATCTGGGGATAAGTGGGCACAAATACCGAGGATTTTCAGCTGATAACGGAATGTCCTCAGCGGGATCAGAAACTAAGTTAAATTAGATAATTTGAAAGAGGAAGAAAAGACCTTCGGAGTGTTGTTCCCAGAATTTTAAGTTTCTACGGAATTTCGCGATCAGGACACCGAACCAGGAACTTATCAGATAAAGCAAGAGGATAAGATTTGATGATGCAGCTAAGATGAGGTTAGCAATTTTGTCTTTTAGGGGGGGAAGAAGTCGGCCTAATAGGTGTAAGGCCAAGATCAAATCACCTAGCAAAAGTGCGATCCTACGGTCAGAATTCAACCAGACAAAGTTCAACGAAATTACGAAAATGCCATCCGGGTTTTCTATAAATAGCTTCCATTCCTCTTCATTCTTCACCAATTCACTTACAATCCTAGAGAGAAGTTAGAGAGAGAAGCTCTGGGAGAAGTTCATAGCAAAGCTCTGAGTAAGTTTTCGGTCCCTAGTCTTTAGTTCGGTAGTTCTTTCAATAGTTATAGTAGAAATGCTAGAGTAGTCTTTAATTTCTCAGGTTAGTTTAAATATCGTGTTTTAAGAATAAATATGATATTTATTTTAGAAATATGTTAGAGGAAAAATTATAGCAAAAATTTTGAAAGTGTAAAGTCAAAACAGCGAAGCTCTGGCAAAATTCCGCCAAAAAGTCAAACTAGAGGCAAAATGGTAATTTGTACCTAAAATGCCTGTTATGGTCTTAGATATTCATACCGGTGATATTATCCTTATAGGATACCCAAAATAACGAACCGCTGTTTCCGCTGTCACCGCTGTCAAATCACCGTCGTACCGCCGTCAAACGTACCACAACGCTACTGAAGTGCCCGAAATCATCAACGGAGGTACAGACGCGTATTGTAACCTTAACACTTATGCTGCTTATATTCATATATATGGTAGACATGTTTATATACTGAAACTCTGTCGTGGGTTGTCAGTCATACATACAGCTTGTTACGGGTTATAGTCTTGATAACGCCGTTGGGTTTTCCTAGCGCTGAGGACACGATGGGAGATCGTGGCACTGGTTTATGTGCAGACATAGTGTGAGGCTTTACATATTGCTGTGTGCTTATGTTCTGTCCATTGTTGATCATGCATCTGCTATGTGCTTATGTATTGATATGTTGTTATGTGGTTATGATTATTTGTTGCCTATATATGATTTATTTGAGCATAAGGTTAACCGTTACCTGAGATCCAATTGGGAATTGGATCTCAGCTATAGCCTCAGGTTCAGGAGGATCCAGGGTGGAGGAGAGCGGCAAGTAGCCGATGTAGGCGGATTGGAAGAGCTTATATGTTATAGTTTTTGAACTATTTAGATATTGTCTTTTTAAATCAATAGATGACTGTATAAGGATAATTACACTATGGTTATGTACTTCTAAATATTCAGTTACTCGTTTAATCGAAATGCTCGAGTCTGATCACGGTTCATTTAAAAAAAAAATTCAGCATTTTCAATTGGGATGTTATAGATATAGTATCCCAGTTTTAATTTTATATATATATATATATATATATATATATATATATATATATAAATTTCAAAATAATAATGATATGATTTATAGACAATAATATTATTATATATAGTATTTAATTTATTTGATAAATTAAATAACTATAATAAATTGAGATATTATATCTCATATTTGATTTTCGAATAAAGACATAATATCTCAGATTTAATTAAATTGAGATGTAGTATTTCAATTTAATTGAATAGAAGGATATCATATCTTAGATTTAATTTATAAAGATAAATTAAATATGTAGGCTTATAATTCGAATTAAATAAATATATTAGATAGATCTATTATACAGATTTAATTAATATATATTATTTTAATTCATATTCGAATTTCAAAATTAATTGGATTAATTTTGAATATTTAATACGGCTCATTCAGGTTTTAGAAACTCTATAATAGATATTAATCTAGTCGTATTATAAAACGAATAAATTAGAAAGCTGTGACTAGCTATTTATAGCGCGAGAATTTAAATTATGATATTATATTATATATATATTATATAATATAATATAAATTAGAAAATTTTAATCATGAATTAAAATATGTTCTAATTTACCTTTCAATGTGTTGTTTGGGTATGGTGAACAACATGGCTCTAAATTTTACAATTGCTGTAAATTTAAATATGGCCTACGAGCCATGCCTCTGTCTCTAAATAATCTTCATGTGCATTCTCTTCTCATCTTACTCCCCTCGAATGTTAAACGAGGTTTCTCCTTATGTATTTTCTTTTATTATTTAGAAAAGTCCCCTCATTGGTTTGAGAGGACTCTAGGTTAGGTGAGCCATGTTGTATCACGAATTTTAATTATGTTTTTTATATGATCAATGCATGATTAAGTAAGACACTATATGACATACAATAATGATTGCATTCACTTAGGCACAATTAATAGGATTAATTAGATAAAATATCAAATAATACCGTCTAAATAAAATCTTAAGTCACAATGCCGTCAATTAATGAATACTTGTCAAAACCTAGATCACTCATTTGTATGTTCCACCAAAGTGGATGTATCTGAGTAATCTTGGTGAGGCAAAAGAGAGTAATGGTGATACTCTACATTCATTATTGTCTTGACTTAATTGAGATAATCAAAATGGTTTTGAATCTCAAGGCATTTGATGGGATTAAACGTGCCAGTCATATGATGATCGAATCTCATAAAGATCTAAGAGTTACATGTGATGTAATTGGCAAAGGGGTTGCCTATCTAAATAACTTGATTTTAAGCGTCCTGTCAAAGCGAACTTAAATTTAAGCCAAATATGAATCTTAGCCCACTAATTATAATGAGGGTTGTTAATTCAGTAGGAGATTATTAATTAACTTTACATGTCTTTTATTTGTAGAATCATGTCGACTAGTAACACCGCAACACTATCACTACAATCAGTCATTGAGAAGGACAAACTTAATGGAACAAACTTTCTTGACTGGTTCAGAAACTTGAGAATTGTTCTCAAGCAGGAAAAAAAGGCTTATGTCCTCGATCAACCCATTCCTAAGGAGCTTGCAGCCAATGCTCAAAGAGCTCAAAAAGATGCTTACATGAAGCATCAGAATGACTCTGTGGATGTAGAATGCTTGATGCTTGCCACCATAGTTCCAAAACTTCAAAAGGATCTGGAACATATGGAGGCTCTTAAGATGATTGTACATTTCAAGGAAATGTTTCAGCAACAGGCAAGGCAAGAGAGGTATGAGACCACTAAGGCCTTATATTCCTACAAGATGGCTGAAGGTGCATCAGTTAGCCCTCATGTTTTGAAGATGAAAGGCTACATTGATCACCTTGAGAGGCTTGGATTCCCCATAAGCCAGGAGTTAGCAACAGATATGATCTTGAACTCACTCCTGGAAAGTTATGACCAGATTATCATGAACTATAACATGAACAACATGGAGAAATCCATTTTTGAACTGCATGGGATGCTCAAAACAGCCGAGTAGAGCATTAAGAAGAAGCCCAGCTCTGTTTTGATGGTTCAGAAAGGAAAGGGTATGAAAAAGAAAGGTAAGGGCAAAAGAAAGGGTAAAGGCTCAACTGGTAAGATTAATGAGTCAAACAGGCCTGAATCTAAGCCTACAACCAAGAAGGCATAGCCTTCGAAGGACGGGGTCTGCTTCTTCTGCAATGGACCAGGTCATTGGAAGAGGAACTGCAAACTCTACCTTGAAGATCTGAAAAGGAACAAGAAGGATGGCGGGGCTGTCGCTTCAAGTATCTATGTCATAGATATTCACTTTTCCAGTTCCTCTACATGGGTATTAGATACTGCATGTGGATCTCACATTTGTACAAATGTGCAGGGTCTCAAGGACAATAGAAAATTGAAGAAGGGCGAAGTTGACCTACGGGTTGGAAATGGAGCAAGAGTTGCTGCTTTAGCCGTAGGCACTTATGAATTAGTTCTGTCCAGCGGGCTTTTGTTAATTTTGAACAATTGCTTTTATGTTCCTACTTTGAGTAGTAACGTTGTTTTGCTTTCTTATTTGGATAAGAAAGATTATACTTCCATTACTAGGAACCGTAAATGTTCAATTTATCGTAATGACATTTTATATGCTGATGGTGATTTGCATGCTAGTCATTATGTACTTAATTTAGAACATCTTAATAATGGATGAATCTGTGACATAACTACTAAAAGGTTCAAGTCAAATGATTTGAATCCGACCTACTTATGGCATTGTCATCTGGGTCATATAAATGAGAAACGCATTTCGAAACTCCATCAAGATGGATTTCTTAATTCATTTGATTTTGAATCATTTGATACATGTAAGTCTTGTTTATTGGGAAAGATGACAAAGGCACCTTTTACTGGGCATAGTGAGAGGGCCACTGATTTATTGGGCCTTATACATACTGATGTGTGTAGACCAATGAATATATCTACCAGAGAAGGTCATTTGTACTTCATAACATTTATAGACGATTTCAGTAGATATGGGTATATCTATCTAATGAAACATAAGTCTGAATCTTTTTAAATATTCAAAATATTCCAAAATGAAGTGAAAAACCAACTTGGCAAAACAATTAAAGCACTTCGATTTGATCAGGATGCTGAATATTTGAACCAAGAGTTCATTGACCATCTTATGAGTTGTGGGATCATTTCACAACTTACTCCTCCAGGAACACCTCAATTGAATGGTGTTTCTAAACGGAGGAATCGAACTCTATTAAATATGGTTCGATCTATAATGAGTCAAATAGATCTTCCGCCGTCCTTTTAGGGCTATGCTCTAAAAACAGCTGCATTTACACTAAATCGTGTTCCATCAAAGGCAGTTGAAAAGACACCATATGAGATATGGACTGAAAAAAAAATCCTAGTTTGTCATTTCTTAAAATTTAGGGATGTGAGGTTTATGTTAAACAACAAGCCTTTGATAAATTATCATCCAGATCCTCAAAATGCCTTTTTGTGGGATATCCTAAGGAAACTAAGGGATATTGTGTCTACAATCCCACAGATCACAAAGTTTTTGTTATCTGCAATGGTATCTTTTTGGAAAAGGAGTTTATCTCTAAAAGAACCAGTGGGAGTAAGGTGAACATCGAAGAAGTTCGAGAGGCACAAGACAACGTAGAACCACAAATGGAAAATGGAGAAGACTCGCAACAAGTTGTTGAGCCTGCTCAAGTAACACAAGGCCCACGAAGATCTGATAGAACACGACAACGGCCTCAAAGATATGAATTTCTGATTACTGGAAGTCGTAATATTTTGCTCATTGAGCAGAATGAGCCAACTACCTATCGAGAAGCCATAATGGGACCCAACTCCGAAAGATGGCTTAATGTCACGAAGTCTGAAATGCAATCCATGTACGACAATAAGTTATGGACCTTAGTCAATCCACTTAAAGGTGTAAAAACCATTGGGTGCAAGTGGGTTTTCAAAGAGAAAACTGACATGGATGGCAAAGTAAATGTCTTCAAGGCACGGCTGGTTGCAAAAGGATTCACTCAAACTCATGGTGTGGACTATGATGAAACCTTTTTCCCAGTTGCAATGGCCAAATCAATCAGAATCCTTCTTGCCATTGCATCATATTATGACTATGAGATATGGCAGATAGACGTCAAAATAGCCTTCCTTAACGGAAAGCTGCTTAAGGATGTGTACATGACACAACCTGAGGGTTTTATGCGTCCAGAGGACTCTGGTAAAGTTTGTAAGCTTCAAAGATCCATTTATGGATTGAAGCAAACAACTCGGAGCTGGAATCGTCATTTTGATGAAGTAGTCAGAGTTTGGATTCATTCAAAACATAGATGAACCTTGAGAGCACAGTTGTATTTCTGGTGCTTTATGTTGATGACATCTTACTCATTGGGAATGACATCCCTACCTTGCAGAGTGTCAAGTCTTGGTTAGGAAAGTCCTTCTCAATGAAAGATTTAGGCAAAGCCACTTACATCCTTGGGATTATGATCTACAAAGATAGATCCAAGAGGCTGATAGGCCTAAGTCAGAGCAAATACATAGACAATATATTGCATATATTTAGTATGCAGGATTCTAAAAGGGGTTACATGCCCATGTCTCATGGCATTCATCTCAGCAAGGATCTGTGTCCTAATACACAAGATCAAAGAGACCATATGAGTAAGATTTCATATGCCTCCGCCATTGGATCTATCATGTATGTCATGTTATGTACTCGGCCGGATGTGTCATTTGCCTTGAGTATGACCAGCAGATATCAACAAAATCCCGGTGAGAGTCACTAGACTGCTATCAAGAACATCCTGAAGTATTTAAGAAGGACTAAGGACTTATTCTTGGTATATGGTGGCTTAGAGGATGAGCTCTGTGTGACTGGTGACACAGATGTGAGTTTCCAAACTGACCAAGATGATCTAAGATCGCATTCAAGATATGTATTCCTGTTAAATGGTGGTGTGGTAAGCTAGAAGAGCTCAAAGCAAAGCACTGTAGTTGATTCTGCAACAAAAGCTGAGTATATAGCAGTATTAGATGAAACTAAGGAAGCCATTTAGATCAAAAAGTTCGTTACTGAACTAAGGGTGGTTCCTACCATCTCAAATCTAATAGACCTATTCTGTGACAACAGCGGGGCTAGTGCGCAATCCAAGGAGCCTAGGTCACATCAAAGGACCAAGCATATACTCAGGCGCTTTCATCTTATCAGAGAAATCAATGATAGAGGTGACATAAAGATATGCAAAGTACCAGGAGAAGACAATATTGTTGATCCTCCTACTAAGTCTCTTGCACAAGCAAAACATGAGTGTCATGTTATGACAATGGGAATTAGAGCAATTAATGATTGCACCTAGTGCAAGTGGAATTTTGTTGGAAAGGCAAGTCATTATACTTTAGACGTTTATGTTATTTAAAGTATTCTCTTTTAGTTATCATTTCATTGGCATGTTTATATTGATAACTATATCCCTGGATATATCTTATAGATTATCCTAAATGTCCCTGGTCAATCATCTATGCAGGAGCGAAGATGAGATAAGACCAATATGACTTTGATGAGGTATGGAGATACGAATCAAAGTCATTGGCACTTATAAGAGTACAAGGTGCTGGACTAACCTACTATGAGAAAGCTGCATGGTTTTAGTCATAAGCTTATCTCATGTATAACTGCGTCACAACGCCCTATGACCTGAGATTATCATGGATTCGTACATGATGAGTCACTGATCTTCGACCTAGTCAAAAGTCACCTTTGACTGGGTGATGATAAAGACTTGGATCGGGATCAGTGGTTTTCATACAGAGGAATGTTAGTGATCAAGATGGAATTTGTCCCTCGCATTTTGTAGAGAGATAATACTGGGCCCCTCGATGAGTAAGTCTAAGAAATGTATGGTCATACTACGGTGGAAGGGAGTTTCCATTTCAATTATTAGACTACTCAAGAATCGAGAAAATAATGGTCAAGAAAAGGAAGTTGACATTATCCATGTCTCATCCTTGACCAAATTATCGCGTGACAAAAGGGACATGACATGGTTATACGATAGGTTGAATCGTGTCATCGAACCCTATATGAATTGGGTAGTTGCAATGTCTTGCTAGAGGCCGCTTGCGACTTGTGGGCTAGTACAGTATTGGCCCACTGCCAATCTCATGTGGGCCTACAGGGTCGCACACAAAAATAGCCCAACACGAACAATAGTGTCCAAATTCATTGAATCTTAAATATGTCTAAGAATCAATGAATACAAAGTTTTATCTAGAGAATATATATATATATATATATATATATATATATATATATATATATATATTTCTCAGATTTAATTTATAAAGATAAATTAAATCTGTAGGCTTTTGATTTTAGATTAAATAAATAGATTAGATTAGATCTATTAGACAGAATTAATTAATGCTATTTATATCTAAAATTTGAATTCAAGATTAATTGAGATTAATCTTGAATATTTTAATACGGCCCAATTAGGGTTTTAGAAACTCTATAAAAGGACATTGATCTAGTCGTATTAAGATGAAGAGAATAGCCGTAAAAGAAAACCCTAGAGAAAAGAAAAGGCGTAAACGCAAAAAGTAAGAAGGTGCTAGCACGCTAACGTTCGTGTTGAAAAGCTTTCGGTGTGGATACCGGTAGAGGAAGGCAATTCGAAGAGTCGACTTCTGCTGATCGAGAAGGTAGCCCACAAGTTCAAATAGAATAAGACGCACACGAGCTTTTGAAAGGTACGGTTTCTCATAATTAATCTTAATTTAAACGTGGTTGAGCGATCCTCTTCGAGATTCGTAAAGTTTTTAATTCCGCTGTGTGTACGGATCCCAACAATAAGTTCATCAATTTATCTTAAAGTGATTCATGGAACCCCTCCTGTGAGAGCACAACCTGGGGACAGCAGCCCAGAATGTGTTTTGTTTAAAAACAAAAAAAAAACTTTTACGAATGGCACAACAAATCAGCAAACAAAAGAGCATTCCCTCTCAGCCGTGCACACTCTCCTTCCACCCAAAACCCTGTAGTTGAATAAAAATTAAACAATTCGATGACCCACAAACATCAGATCATATGGCCTTATCTTTCATATATATGCTACAGTTACATACAATTGTTATTATTATAACTAAAATTTAGCCGTTTCAATTTATTTATGTACTTTCAATAAATTGGGATTTTATTAGTAATTTTATAAAGCGTTGAATCTAGTCTGCTCAAATTTTAATCTAAGGATGAAGATTATTAGTGGAAGAGAAGAGAAGGGGAAGTGAATGGAAAGAGGAAGGAAGCAAGTCCTGATTTAAAATTACTACCATTTCTAAATATAAGATATTTTGGATATAGTAAGGAAATAATTAAATTACTTTAAAATATTAATATTTATTATTCTTTCTCCAAACTATTTTGACTATTCAAACTAATACATAATCTAATTATATATAACATACTATAATTAAGTAATTTATTCCTTAATCCCTCAAAAAAAAATTCAAATCTATTTTATATTTAAGAGCGAATGGAGTACTTTATCCAACTTAAAGCTACTACCTAAACTCATAGAGCTTTAAGCTTTTGCAATTGTCTTCCAAGAAGTTTTTTTGATATTGTTTTTTTTTTTGGATAATGTGTCTTCCAAGCGAAAAGAAGGCATTGGTTTTTAGAGTGGGCCATTGCTTACTTCTTTCAACTTGGCACCTTAACGGGCTTCTTAATACCGCTCAAGTTTTTAGCGATATAGATGGGCTAGTCCTATCAAACGGCCTATGACCTAGCCTGACATATTTAGGGTTTGATATGATTTGATCTATTTGTTAAAAATGTTAGGTCAAAGCTTATTTAAAAGCATAAATATGTAAATAGCCTAGGCTTATTTTGTTAAGACTTGATCTGTTTACATATTACATAAATATAATTTATTTATATCATATAAATAATACAATATTTAATTTTTTTTAATTCTTATATTATAATTTCAAGTATAATTAGTTAATTACAATATTGCCAATATTCTTTTATTACTTAATTATGCCCTTTAAGGTCTGTAATATGAGGCATTTTAAAGGCCTACATTGTAAGTAGACCTTTTAAAAAGTTTTATGCTCGACTAGGCCTTATGAAGGTTCAAGCATGAACCTAAAAAAAAGTCTACATTCAGGTTTAGGCTCAAGCTTAAACATTTCAGCCCCATTAAAGGCTCGGGCCTTTTTTTTTTGGATGAAAAAATTTTAGGAAAGGGGGTCGGGCTCACCCACAGTCCAAGGGTAGAGCGCTTGGAGCTCAATCCAAAGGGGATACTAGTCAGAGAGTACACATGCCTCCACCTCTACTAGCGTTACCATTGCTTCCTAAACCCCTAGGATGTCTCCCCCAGTGCCTTGACCAACGCAAGTAGGGGTGTAAACAGGCCAGGCCTTGCCCTTAACAGGCCAGGCCTGTTCTGTAACATACTGGCCTGAGCCTGGCCTGTGGCCTGTTATAGGCCTACTTTTCGGCCTGGGCCTGGCCTGTATATAGGTCTGGCCTGGCCTGTGGCCTGTTAAGGCCTGTGTTTTTTTTAAAAAAAAAAAAAATTTTAAAAAAATTTTTAATTTTTTTTTATTTAATTAAGCTAACAGGCCACAGGCCGAAAACAGGCCTACTTTAAACAAGCTAACAACAGGCCAAAATTACATAAATTAATACTAATAATATAAATAACAGGCCACAAGCCGAAAACAGGCCTACTTTAAACAGGCTAAAAACAGGCCAAAATTACATAAATTAATATTAATAATATAAACAGGCCGGCCTGACAGGCCTAAAAGGCCTCTTATCAGGCCTGGGCCTGGCCTGTTAAGGGAAAACAGGCCTCATAAGAGGCCTTGGCCTGGCCTTTTAGCCTGACAGGCCAGGCCTGACCAGGCTTTTAACAGGTCAGGCCACAGGCCCCTGACAGGCCCCTGGCCTTTTTACACCCCTAAACGCAAGGATCGAACCCCCTCCCTAAAGGTGAGGAAGACCGACCCCATGCCAGTTGAACCCAAGCTATTTAGCAAAAGTACCTTACCTATTTCTATACCTAAACAACAGTATCTTTAGGCTTTTGTTCAGCTGGTTATGTTTGCATATTCTGGGCCCCCTAAAAAACGGAGTCCACATTTGGTGCCAAGCACTTGTGTGCCTATTAGGTGCCCATCCCTCTAATAGAGGGATGGGCATATTTTTTTATATATTGTATTTATTTATATTTAAATTATATGTTGTTTTCTGGAAGAAAAAAATTCACCCAGTATTTCAAATTAATTAGTTTTCATGATACTGGTATTACAGATAAATATTACTGAATGCAAAACTAAAAACTAATTAATTTGAGATACTGGGTGGAAATTTTTTTTTCCAGAAAGTAGCATATAATTTAAATATAAATAAATACAATATATAAAAAATTTAAAAAAAATAAAAAAAAAATATGCCCATCCTTCTAATAGAGGGATGGGCACCTAATGGGCACATAAGTGCTTGGCACCTAACGTGTACTCCCAAAAAATGTGGTAAACTGCTTCCTATAGGCCTGTTTAATACTTTCATATCCTGGGTTGTCCCTTCCCGAACCCGAGAAAATAACGGGACAAGACAAATCGGGATGGGGCTCAAGATGTGGTGTCCCGATCCGATCCCGTCTTGTTTTGAGGTATTATATATTAAAATATTATTAATTTATTTTTTAATAAATAAAAAAGTTATTGTTTTGAAAACACGTGTTTTTTTTTTTTTTGCATTCTAAAGTAATAAATGAATAGAATTGTTCTAAAAATTTTGATTTTTATGTTATGTGTAATATCCGGATAATTATATTGACAAATAATGCCTATTGGAAATAGATGAATTTGTGGTCTCAAAATTAGTATAATAATTACCTTATTTCCTAAGGTGATTTCTCATGAAATTAGGAGGGATAAAGAAAATTAAGTGTCAAAAAGGCTTAAAAATGCATTTTAGGGTCATAAAACATCCAAAAAAGAATTGTCATAAATTCTAAAGGGCAGTAAAATAATTATTAAAAATTAGAAAGAATATTGTCCTTAATTTAGACAATTTAATAAATTATTTCCTTTGAAAATAAAAAGAAGAAAAATGAAAAAGTATTCTGAAACCAAAATTGACTCCGTGATTTTTGATATATTACATGGGACATAAAATACCAATGTAAGTAAAATAGTTGTGAGATAATAATTATTACTAATTAAAAAAATTGTCAACAATTAGTAAATGATTAGTTAAATAATTAATGGCTAATTGTTTAGACATGAATAAAGAAGAAAAACCGAAACTTGTGTGTGTGAGATGTGTGGTGTGTGAGTGTTATGAGATGTGGAGAGTTGTGAGTGTATGTGTGTCTAAGTGTTGTGCATGTGTGTGTGTAGTAGCAAAATAATAATATCTACATATTTATGATTATAATAATAATATAAAGTGAGATATTTTGAGAAAAAGCAAATAGGATAGAGGAGAACTGATAGAAAATAAATCCTATCTCAAAATATATGAACTAAATATCTAACATAAGGACTTATTATATACAAGTGAATTTTTATCTCAAAGTAGGCTATCTCCGAAGTTATTTCCGTAACCGACAACGGTTGTCCGAAAATGTTCGGCAGGTAACGAAATGTCCTTAATGAGATCAAAAATTTAGATAACTCATGTATCTTAAAAGAGAAAGAAAAGATCTTCGGGGCTATGTTCCCAAAATTTTGAGATTTCTCAAGATTACGTGATTAGAACATCGAACAGGGACTTTATCGGTAGAAAGCTTCTTGAGCAAGTTGGTGACATCACCTTGGTGACATAGGATGAGGTCAGCATAGTAAGGTGTATGGCCAAGATCTTGCCACCTTAAAGAAGTGCAATCTGATGGTCAGAAACTGATCAGACAAAGTTCAAAGGAATTACTAAAATGCCATTGCCTTTTTCTATAAATAGCCCTTCCATTCTCCTTCATTTTCTCACCAATTCACTTGCCTAGTTCGAAATCTAGAGAGATGTCAGAGAGAGGGAGGAGCTCGGAGGAAGGAGTAGCAAGGTTCTGGGTAAGTTCTTCGGTCCCTAGTCTTAAGATTCTAGCTTCGTTCGATAGTTATGGTAGAAATGTTAGTTTGATCTTTTAGTCTTCCAATATGTTGTTGATATCATGCTTAAGTTTAAATATGGTATTTATTTCGAAAATATGATGGAGAAAGAGATACGGCAAAATTTTGGAAGATTAAAATCAAAGTAGCGAAGCTCTGGCAAAATTCCACCGACTAATCAAACTAGGGGCAAAATGGTAATTTGTACCTAAAATGCATGTTATGATATTAAATATTCATATCTGTGATATAATCCTTATAGGATATCTGAAAACACGAACCACTATTTCCGCTGTCGTACCGTCGTCGTACTGCTGTCAAACGTACCATATTTCGACAAAAGTACCCGATATCGTCAATGAAGGTACGGATGCGTACTGTAACTCTAACTCTTATGCTGCTTGTATGCTCTATATGTGATGTGATGATTCATATAGTCGTGGACAAGACTAGATCTTGAGTCATGCACCGTGATTAAGACTCTGTCTTAAGTCACTGTTTATACATTCAGCTATTATGTGAAAACGAGTTACAGTTTTGGTAATGCCATATGGATGTTTTCCTAGCGCTGAGGACACGCTCCAGGGCGTGGCACTGGTTTATGTGCAAACTATGTGGACCTTACATGAGCTGTGTGCTATGTAGAGGTATTGTTGTGATGTGAACTATGACATGTGCTGTGTGCTATGTATAGTTATATGCTGAATTGTAAATGAATATCTGCCATATATACTGTTATACCTGAGCATAAGGTTAACTGTTACCTGAGGTCCAATGGGCATTGGACCTTAGTCTTAATGAATAGTACAGGGAAGAAACCGGGATAGAGAAGATGCCAGTGGGTAGAGCCGTGAAGAGGCAGCGGTCGAAGACGAAGGTCGGTAGAAGTTATTAGGACTTAGTTCTGACATGAATCTAATAAAGTTATTTCAAACCATTTGGTGCTTAAAGTAAGGAAGGGTTCATCGGTGGGTTGTTACAAGTCGCCATAGAGTTGGTGAGACTCCCATTAGATTGAACACCGACCTGGTCAAATTGTCTAATTAACTGATGTTAGGTTCCAAGTCATAGGTCTCGTTTAAGCCTTTCTTTATCAGAGAACTGTATTTAATCTCTGTAAATTGTATCACATGAATATTCCTTCGGGATATTTAATATATCAGCTTATGTCAGGGTATTATCATATGTCTGGGCATTCTATATCAGATACTCATTGTCCGAATCTTAGCGCGCGCTATCCATTTCTGCAGTACTCTAAGCTGTAGCATCTCAAACTCTGTTGATTTTCTTAAAACTAAGTGTCGACCGACACGATTTTCGAACATGGAATTTGGGATGTTACATTATGGATTGGTTTTGTTGGTATCTTCTAAAGAAAAAACGCTTTCCTTTTTTTTCTTTTTCTTTTTTAAACTAATATGTGCGAGAATATATTGCATCCAAAAAGTATAATGATATATCAATAATAATTAAAGAAAATTCATCCACGAATTTCTTTCAAAATATTATCGGCCAAAATATGTCCTGCCCAAGAGAAATTTGTGTATACTATTGAGTTAAAGAAGCCAATTCAATAGGGATATATGCAGCGTGCGTGTTTAGCTGAATAGTTTTATCTGTTCCTTTTTTCATATTGGAATGATTTTAACTATTTCTTGTGAACATTAATGTCCTCATTCATTCCGTTTCTCTAGTGACCCCTTGTTGGATAGAAAATTGTAAGCAGATCCTTTCCTTTTTTTTTTTTCTCCTTATCCTTTGTTAGCCTATCTAGACCATTGATTTGGAATACCACAGAAAAATTAAAATAGCATTGTGACTTTTTAAATTGATTGAATGAATATGATTTTTTAAAAATGTTTTATCTATGTACGGGAGTCAAACGTATATTTTTTTTATTCAGAAATAGTTCATAAAGAGACTTTTCAAGTAATGGTTTTACACCGTCAGTTTTACAGTTAGAGGTGCTCACTCTTAAATAAAATCTTTTGGGGATGATGATCTTATGATCCTCTCTTCAATCCTAAATAAATAGAGGAGCTAATTAAAATTAAGGGGGGCTTAAAGAGGGTATTTTGAATTAAAAATAATGATTAAAGAGGATATTTTGGGAGTTTTACATTTTAAGAGAGTTTTCATATAGGAGTGTAGTTCTAATACAAATAATGATTAAAGGGAGTGTTTTGAAAAAGAAAAGCACGCAACGCATATATTTTACAAATAAGTAACATAACTAATATTTTTTATGTACAGTAGTTATTTAAACTCTACTACTGTACTAATGTTTTGTTTACAAATACATCAGAATAAATAATAACAGTAATTCTTTAACTATATTCTCCACATGGCTCGTCAAAATGAATTAATGCCTTGCATGATTATGGGAGTGTTGATCCCCACACCACATGGAATTCGTTTGAGTGTACGTGTGTTAATCAGGGTGCTAAAAGACATGTACAAGTTCAACAAAATAAAAAATAAAATAGGCTTTTAAAAAATAAAATGGTTGAATAAAATTTAAAATTTATGTGCTCTTAATTGTCTCCTTAGATATATAATTCATAATCTAGTTGAATACTAATGTCACGGATAAGTGGGTAAATGATATTTTCACTTACTTTCTCATCAACTTTTCATCTCAACCCTTTGATAAAAATATGAGATGTCTAAATTTAATGTTTTATAAATATTTTTTTATATATATAGTTATTTGACAATGTCACATTCAAACATTTTTCAGGCTAATCATGGATAGCTCTCCCAAAAATATTTTTTGCATTCATATAAACTCAAATTCAACGCATCGTGTTTTAGTAGTACTCAAAGCCTCTTTAACTAGAACTATTGGTTGGCATATCTTCTAACATGTACTATTTATGAGATTATGATTGGATTAATGAATCTTCGAGTATTATGGATTGTAAAACTGGAGGAACAAAATGATCAAAAAAAAATTATGTGAGATAATTTAGAAATCTAAAATTGTTATAAAACTGAAGAAATTCTAAAGAGAAGTCAGAGAAAATTCTAGAGAGATGAAATAGATTCATTCAAGTCTCTTGAATAGTTACAGGAGATCTCTACTTATATAAAGATGTAAATAGTAAATTACTATGCGTATACCCCGTGTCATCTTGTATTTGAAGATTATGGGTCAATGGACATCCACATAATAAGTATATTCATAACACTCCCCCTTAGGTGTCCATTTATGAATATGTCTCGTTAAAAACTTTAACTAGGAAAAACCTAGTGGGATAAAAAACTAGCCAAAGAAAAGAGTACATTATTCATTGATACACTATCCAGTGCTGCTTCATTAAAAACCTTTCTAGGAAAACCCAGTGGGACAAAACCTAGATAAGGAAAAAAGAGTACAGCGTGTATTGTCTCCCCCTCTTAATTACATTAGTTTTGCTCCCCCTGATGGTTACATTATTTTCAATGTCTTCTGAGCATAACTCTCTTTCTGTCATCAAATATTTTATTGTTCATTTATAGAACAATTACAGAAACGCCCAATTTGATTATTCATTGTATACCTGCAAAATCTAACTCTTTCAAGTAAAATCATAATAATCATTTCATAAATATACATGTGCATATAGAATTTAAATAAATATTCATTAAGATGCACACTCTAAATTGCTTCTGGCAATATATGAACTTATCATAATTCTCGAAAATTTGATGCTTTTAGCATCTTGAGTCCTTCAGAGACTTATGCTTCTGGCATATTTAATCCTTCAGGAACATATGTTTCTGGCGCCTTACGTCCTTTAAGGACATGTGCTTCTGGCACACACTAATATATTGTGGCTCATGATCCTCATCATCATTTATTACAACATATACTCTCATTTAAACATAAATATCATCAATCATCGACGCCATTTTCGGTCTCATCGGATTTCATTTATTGAGATCTCTTTATATTCACATATATTAGGTACTTGGGTCTCTTCTAGGACCATAATATTCAATTATGGAAATAACATCTCTTCTAGAGATAACATCTCTTCAGGAGATAGCTCTTCTGGAGCTTTTCTTCATCTCTTCAGGAGATGGCTCTTCTGAAGCTTTTCTTAATTATCCTCGACTTGATCATCTATATTCTTATAGCTCCTTTTCTCATTCGAGGATTTTTATCTTTAAAACCAATGGACCTATAACGCTTCAGGTGTGCTTTATAACAATTCATATAGGAGCATTTGCAGTTGGGACATGTGACTTTGTCACTTTCTTTAGGTCAGTGAATGCTTCTGGCATTCGATTAACTAAACTATACAACTGAATTATCATTTTGAACTCTTAGTGCACATTACTTTGTAGGAGGATCCAAATGAGCCAATGATAATTCATTCCACTTTATTTATTTACCCAATTTGCTTATTTTTCTCCCCCACATCTAATCATGCAGTATATATCCATCTGTGTGCATTATAGTGGATTAATAATCATTGCACATTTAAAACATTTCAAGATGGAATTAATCTGGCTCCTGACCAAAAGCTAATTATACGAGGAAAATTTTGTTGGATTATATTAAAAAAAACACTGTTCTCATAATCTCATATACTTTCTAGATCATTCAATCTGGAAATTGCGCACATAATCTATTGCAAACTTCTGGTTGCAAACATCACTGCAAACTTTACAGATTTATAATATCACATGTATCCTATATCATTCAATTTGATACATTTCCAGAGATCCATTTCCAGTCATAATCAATAATATTCTCATAATATTCCGGGGGAATTAACACAAATATTCACGGAAAATTAATACACAAACACTCACACTTGATCAATATCATTCTCCCCCTCAAGTGTGAGTCCTTAAAAATTAATTCATGGAATTTCCATACAATATTCCATAATAATAGCATATATGATATTTATTTCTATAGATATCATTAAAATTCCACATATTTCTTAATGCATTATCAATGCATAATTTTGTTACTTCTGGTAACAAAATTTTCATTTTCCAAAATCGATACAAAATCATCAGATATGTATCACTGCAAATTCACGAGCACAACACTATGGAATCACAGGCGCAACATGCATCACTGTGGAATTGTCATATACATATATAGTCAAAAAGTGTCTAAGCTCGTGCTTTATAGGGAGCAGATCTGCAAAGATTCAACAGGACTGTGCATATCTGCAGGATTCAATAGTATTTAATTCGGCTATAAATAGAAAAAAGCAAATGAACATGTCTCACAAACACTCAAGCATCTGATAATACCAATTACCAGATACTCACACATATTTCACTAAATTTTATTGCCATGGTAGGACCAAGCAATTTTATCCCAGTTTCTGATACATCCGACACAGCATTACTTGATGCTTTGTTGTATGATGATCAGTCAAACATGTTATTTTCTTCTTTACTATTTTTTGATCCTTTAGACATGTTTATTCCTCCTTCTGCTTCAAATGTACCTACTTCTCCCCCAAGAACAAGTGTTCTTTCTCAATCTACAAGGATTGAAGGTACAACTGAAGCAAGTTCATCAAGGAGGCCTGTTAAAAAGTGTAGAACTATGGCAGAACTGATGGAGTCTACCAATCCAATTCAGCCAATAGTGACAGCAATCAATCAACTAGCAATCACAAGCCAGCAAACAATCATCAGCCAGCCATCAACAATCAGCCAACAAACAACCATCAGTCTGGCAGCAACCACTAGCCAACAAGCAACAATAACCAGCCAGCCAACTATAACCACTAGTCAGCCAGCAACTACCAGCCAGTTAACAACTACTAACTTATTGGAATGTAGTTGTTGTGATATTTTATGGGAGATCATACATTCCAACGGACTTCAGTGTCATAAACTTGAAGTTCATGGAAGGAGAACAGGTATGATTTCCCACGCTGTTTTATTTGAAAATGTATAGAATAAATCTTACAATACTGACAGGCTTCCAATGTTTGATTTTAGTAATAAAAATTTTGGAGAAATCAAACATTTTATGACACAGTATTGTATAGATTTACAAGCATCAGAATATAACTTGATGCGTGATCCTGTATTAGCCTATTATGAGGTCCTTTGTGTTGGTTCGGAATGGACGAAAAATCCAAATGAACCCCACGGGAGTTTGTTTCAAACCAATATTGAAAATCCATTAGATAAAGGAAAACAACCCGCGGTTAATATTCCATATGATACTTCATCCCTTAATCAGGGTGAATTATATAGATTAACAATAGAGCAACGAGAAAGAATAAAGAGAACAACGCTCCATGATTTAAGAAATTATTTTCACTTAACCCTCGATGATGCGAGTAAACAATTAAATATGAGTACTCACACCATCCAAAAGATTTATCAAAAATGAGGGTTAACTGAGTGGCCATACAAGAAGCTTCAAAAACTTATGAGGCAGATCTCAATATTAAGAAGAGTTTTACCTCATCTTGATCTCATCTCAAGAGAAACAAAAGAAGATGACATTAAATATCTTCAGAATGAGATGATTAAGCTTTGTAAAGGAGTTGAACCACTCGCTATTAAACTTTGTTGAAATAATATGCCTTTTGCTTAATTATTTTGTTTATGAATATTCCTCTCTCGTATTTACAAAAATTGTTATAATTATAGAAAACCAATCATAATAGTAAAATAATCATATATCCATAATAACAAATTTATTTATTACTTCATTCACTTCTGGGAATGAAGTTGAATAAAAATTCACGATCCATAACTCACTGATTTGTTTGATCATGGCAAGAAATTAATCTACAATATTTCTTGACTTAATCACAATATTGCTACTACAAGAGAAAATTGGATATATTTATTTACAATCAACCATGATTATACAATCCCTTGTCTCATAATTTGAGGGAGTATTAAATGTCAAATATACAATTTTGAGGCCTTTATACAACTGATGACATACAAAATTATGGATCAAGTCTTGTTTCATAATTTGTCTCTTGGCTTCAGGTCAACTTGCCTCTTAGCTTCAAACTAATTTATCACTTGGCTTCTAGCCAATTTATGTCTTCTCATGGATTCAAGCCAATTTATGCCTCATATCTCTCAGGCCAATTTATACCTCATATCTCAATGGCATTTTGATCTCCATGATACATATGGCCTTTAACATTTTATATTCAGGATAAATATAAGAATAATAAAATAAATAGATGGAACCCACTAATAGTGTGATTGCCATAAATAATAAAAATGGGAAGGGGATATATAAAGCAGTAAATAAATAAATGAAAATAAAAGGGAGGGGGATATAAAGCAATAAATAAATAATAAATAAATGGAGTCCACTATACTAGTGTCACCACCATGAAAAATAAATAAAGCGGTAAAGAACAAATTATAAATAAATGGAGCCCACTATACAAGTGTTGTTACCATGAAAAATAAATAATGCAGTAAAGAATGATAATAAAATTAAATAAAAGGAGCCCACTAATATATACATACTAGTGTTCCGCCATGAAAAATAAAATAAATAAATGTTGTCCACTAATATCAGTGTTGCTACCATAAATGATAAATAAAAATAAATAACATAAAAGTAAATGCATAAAAGTAAATGTTAGTTACATAAAAATAAATGTTAGTAAAGTTAGTAACAATAATAAAATCTTAAACAATTAAAATAAAAGATTAATCTTAAACTTCCAATATGAAGTCAAATTAATAACAATAATAATAAAGATGAAGTTCAAGAATCTACTCACCTTGAATTGTCAATAGTTGTACCTCATACTTTATTTTCTTTCTTTTTTTTTTTTTTGAAATTGATGCCAACGAAGATCAAGGGAAATGGAGGAAAACGAGATCCCCGTTACAAAGACATAGGACAAAAGTTCATTGGGAGCATGATAAGAGGATGGTGGGCCCACTGGAGATGCTGCACATTACTTACTTTAGGATTGGGATGATGCATTAACCAATAAGAAGCCATCCTACATCCTCTACTCCCACTATGCTCTTCTTCTTTTTTTCACTGTTTTGTCGGCAGAATTTTTTTTTTCTTCTTCGTCTTCTCTCTTTCTTGCCTCTTCTTCCCCATCGCACACATCAGTAGGAACACCCTACACCCTACTCCATTTCTTGGCCCCTTCTATCACCAATATGCCTTGAGATTTGGATCAGAGTTCCCTCTTTTACTTTGTAGCTTTATTTTCAGAACAGGCGAGGTTGGATTTGGCGGGAGAAGGGTTGGGATCGGAGTGAGAGGAGAGGATTAACGGAGAGATCGAAGCTTATCCCAAGGCGGTGCCGAGAGGGAAGCCGAGAGAGAGACGAAATACGTCCAACATGGAGAGGGGAAAAATCTAGAGTCTTCATGCAGTGTAGCCAGCGGAAAGCTTGCTTCTACACTCATGTGTAGAAAAGAGAGAAAATAGAGAACAAAAGGAACAGTAGAAATGGAGAAGGAAGAAGATGATGAAGAGAATTGCAGAATCGAGTTTGTGGGAGACGAAAGAAAAATTATGGTGGCGAGGGATCTAGACCAGAAAACAGAATGAGAGTGGGGAGAGTATAAGGATTGAAGAACCACGAGTGAGGTGCGAGAGTGGGGAGGCAGAAGCATCATCAGCAATAGTATAAAACTGAAGAAATTCTAGAGAGAAGTCAGAGAAAATTCTAGAGAGATGAAATAGATTTATTTAAGTCTGTTGAATAGTTACAGGAGACCTCTATTTATAGAAATAGTAAATTACTATGCGTATACCTCATGTCATCCTGTATTTGGAGATTATGGGTCAATAGACATCCACATAATAAGTATATTCATAACAAAAATTAAGTTATAATGTGTATAACCATTTTAGTTAGCTATAATAAGGCTTCATCGGGCAATTTTGTCAATTCTATTAGCTCGTGTAAGAAGACAAATAAAAGATCTTATTTAAGTGGGCTTCTGATTAGCTTATCGTTTAGCCATCAAAATAATAGATCTCGCTCCCATGTAGGTAGTGAAAAGCAACCTAGGTCGAATTTCAAGTGTTCACTGCTTAGATCCACATTAATCAAGACATGACAAATTAATCTTGTAGGAAAATATTGAATCAATCACATCATTCTACTAATCATCTCTCTTAATTCAATTTAATTATCAAAGATACTTCTCATCTTAGATAGCTTCACCTCTCTTCCTTGCTGCTCTAATTATTAGATCTGGCACTTCTCCAATAGCTGATTCATTTAGTCATTCAACCGAACCAACTTGATTAAACCATATTTTTATAGGTTTTTTCATGACTAATTTAGAATTTTTAATGCATTTCTTAGAATATTATTGTATGATTAGACAATAATTTGAATTATGGACATTTGTATTGAATTAAGTGTAATTAGAGGCAAAATTGTCATAATTTGTTAATTTGAGTTAGGGACACAAAGATGCTTTATACGTCAATTACGATCACAATGATATTAATTGGATTTTAAAGAGGGGAAATTTATTACTTGACAAGAAGAGAAAAATTCAATCTAAAAAAAGTAACTCACAAAAAGATGAGACTATATATAAATGAACTAGGTTTTTTAAGAGTATGGGACAATATTGTTGTGTTTTGAAACTTGTAAGGTGACATTAAACTTGAAAAAACTTCCAGAGTAATATTATTCCTCAAATTTACACATTAACCCTTTATTATATATAGGTTTTAAACTTTTGGTTTTAATATATTTATATATGAATGACTGTAAATATGTGCGTGTGTGCGCGCGCGCACGCGTGCGTGTGTGTGTGTGTGCGCAATTTCGTTATGTATTCATACAGGGGATAACGAAAGGAGAATCCCTATTTTCTTTTAAAAAACTGCCTAAAAAATTAATAGTTTAATAAAAATCATTATTTATGTTTGAGTTATATATGATGGTTGTTTCATTAAACCCATTAACATTTATAACAAATGAATATCTGTCGCAATATAACACCCATTATGTATGTTTATGCTTTATATAACAGTTTTTGCAAAAGCCCCATAATGTCTGTTATAAAGTTTATGACGGTTGTTTACTTAAAACCGTTATTTATTATACCAATATCATGGTTTATATAATAGGTTTCAACATTAGAATAGCATGGCCTCAGCATAGAACTATTATAATAAATCACATATATATGATTTATTATATGATAGTTCAAAACCTTGATTGATGGTTGATAATAACCATCATCAAAATGCATTTTTTATAGTAGTGTCCGCTAAGTATAACCTAATGTGTTAACTCATATTTTATACAATTTTAAACCAACTTGATTTTTTTTTAATGAGACTAAATCCAAACGTTGAAAAAAAAAGGTTTAAAAAGATGTTTATCTTATGATAAAAATTCAATCCCAAAAGTCATTGTTTTGCAGAATAGTTGTCTTTTTATTGCGGATCTTCCCCAACATTCCCAGTAAAAAATTTCCATTATTTAAGTCGAAATTTTCTAGCCGTTGTCTCCCACGCACGTAACTTCATTTGTCATATAGCGTTTGTTTATTTAGTTAGTGAGCTATTCTTCGTCAAGCAATTTAATTAGCGGAAGGCTGCCAAAGTTGACTAATCCTCAATGCCCTACGCTACTTGTTTTACAGACTCTTAATTATCTATTTGTCCTTTTAGTGATGAAAAGTCTGTTAACTTTGAAATTTCACTTCTAGCCATGGATATGCTGACAAAGGACGCCGAATATAAAGTTATGTCCAGTTTTTTATTTCTTCACAACAACCACAATGAAGCCATACACAGCCATGGCCATCATCAATTTTCTTCTGTGCATAGTCTTACAAACCTCGTTCAAAGCTAGAGCTGCCATGGCCATAGGGTCAGAGACCGATAGACTCGCTTTACTTGTTCTGAAAGATAAGCTAACCAATGGTATTCCAAAAGCCCTTCCTTTTTGGAATGATTCTGCTCACTTCTGCAAATGGCAAGGCATTACATGTAGTCTCCGTCATATGAGGGTCTCGGCTCTGAACTTGTCATATCAAAATTTGGGTGGCACTCTTTCTCCAGCATTAGGTAATTTAACTTTTCTTAGATCACTTGATCTTTCCTTTAACGAGCTGTTGCATGGAGAAATTCCCAAACAGATTGGTCGTCTTAAAAGATTGCAGATTTTAGATTTGAGTAAAAATCATTTTGAAGGACAAGTCCCTATAGAGATGGCTAATTGTTCTAAACTCCAGGAGATTTACTTCACTTCTAATAATTTGACTGGTGAAATTCCCTCTTGGTTTGGATCTATGCAACAAATTACATCGTTGGGGCTTGGTAGTAATAAATTTCATGGAAATATTCCTCCTTCCTTGGGAAATATTTCATCCTTGGAGCGTTTATCTCTTTCATATAATAATTTGGAAGGAAGTATACCTCAATCTCTTGGTGGGCTGTCAAATTTGTCCTTGCTCTATCTGGGTAACAACAGTCTCTCAGGTATAATGCCTTCTTCACTTTATAATCTTTCTCGCTTGGAATATTAAGGTTTTTCTTACAACAACTTGTCTGGAACTATTCCAACAAACATTGGCCTTGCTTTCCCGATTCTTCGATCTTTTAATGTGGGACACAACATGCTGTCGGGAACTATTCCTTCTTCATTTTCCAACATCTCTCAATTGCAATTGTTCGCAATATCTGAAAATGATTTTAGTGGCCTGGTACCTACCTCATTAGGAAGACTACAAAACCTTCAAAAATTTACGATCCACACCAATAATTTTGGGAGTGGAGAAGGTCATGACCTGGATTTCCTCTCATCCTTGACAAATTGTAGTCAATTACTTTACATAGAGATGCTGAATAATAACTTTAGTGGTGTATTGCCAAAGTCAATTGGGAATCTCTCTTCCCATCTTTCTATACTTAGCATGGGATTCAATCATATCTTTGGAAGCATACCATATGAGATTGGACAACTAGATGGCTTAACCTACCTTGGTTTGGAATCTAACTTTCTTCATGGCGCAATCCCGCATTCGATTGGAAAGCTTGGAAATCTTGGAAGGCTACTCCTTGACCATAATCAACTATCCGGTAGATTTTCTGATATCTTCGAAAATCTCACCAAGTTGTTTGAACTTTCGATGTCTAACAATAACTTGGAGGGAACCATTCCAGTAAGCCTCAAGCATTGCAAGGGTTTGCAATTCTTGTACATAAATGAAAATTACTTGACTGATATACCAAATCAAACTTTTGGTCATTTAGGAAGTTTGATATACCTTGACATGTCTTCCAACTACTTGATTGGTCCTGTTCCATCTGAGATTGGCAACATGAAGCAATTAGTGCGATTAAATATAAGCGCAAACAATTTTTCTGGTGATATTCCAATGGAACTTGGGAAATGCTTAGATTTGACAGATCTTTATATGCGTCAAAACTTCCTCCATGGGAGCATCCCCTCATCATTTAGTTCCTTAAAATCCCTCATCAACTTAGACCTTTCCAACAATAACTTGTCAGGCACAATTCCACAAGAACTAAAAGAACTTCCAATATTGAAGACCCTGAACCTATCTCACAATTATTTTTATGGTGAGGTTCCAAAAGGAGGAGTGTTTGATAACATCACAGCTATTTCACTCACAGAAAATGAGAAACTTTGTGGTGGAATACCTCAGCTAAAGCTACCTATGTGCCCAAGTAAGTCGAAGAAGCATTTCAAAGTAATAATCCTTATCATTGTGATAAGCTGTGCTCTTACTTGTTTTGCAATTTTTCTAATCACTTACATGAGAAGAAAACATAAAAAGTTGCCTTCCTCCCCATCTTCCCCGCAAAATACTCATTTGGCGGTTTCTTATAAAGAGCTACATGATGCAACCAACGGATTCTCTTCATCCAATTTGGTTGGTGTTGGAAGCTTTGGTTCAGTATACAAAGGAGTGCTTCAACACTTTGAAAGACCTATTGCAATAAAGGTGCTAAATCTTCAAACATATGGGGCAACAAAGAGTTTCATCACAGAATGCAAAAGTCTTGGTAAAGTTCGGCATAGGAATCTTTTGAAGATTTTGACGTCATGTTCAAGTGTTGATTACAAAGGCAATGATTTTAAGGCCCTTGTTTTTGAGTTCATGCCAAACGGGAGCTTGGAGAATTGGTTGTCAGCGAACAAACTTGGTGAGCATAGAGATTTATATATGACTTTTAATCAAAGACTGGATGCAGCTATCGATGTGGCTCATGCCTTGGATTATCTTCATCATGATTTTGAGGAAACTATTGTTCATTGTGACATCAAGCCAAGTAATGTTCTTCTTAGTGATGATATGGTCGCACACTTGGGAGACTTTGGATTAGCTAGGCTTGTTCATGAGGGTGAAAGATATTCTGGTGAGGGTCAAACTACATCCTCAGCAATTAAGGGAACTATTGGGTATATTCCTCCAGGTATGACTCTTCTTTTGTTGTTGATTTTAAGTTTTCCAATATGAACTTCATTTATTTTCTAGTAATCATTGATTAACAGAAGATATATTATGAGTGTTCTAAACATTTATATTCTCTAAATAATTATAATGTTTGGTTAGAGTATGGAGAAAGTGGCCAAGTCACGACACAAGGGGATATCTACAGCTACGGGGTTCTTATGCTAGAGATTCTCACCGGAAAGAAGCCAACAGATAGCATATTTTGTGAGGATCTAAGCCTACCCAAGTTCTGTAAGTTGGCATTGCCAAACAAAGTCCTTGAGATGGTGGATTCAAGCTTGTTGGTTCACCTTGATAGAGACCAAATGGAGTTTATGCAAGAGTCTCTATATAGTTTTGCTAGAATTGGGGTAGCATGTTGCGCAGAATTCCCAAGCGAGCGAATGGGGATAAAAGATGTTTTGAAGGAGCTGCGCACAATCAAACAGAGGTTATCTACATTTAACAATATAATGTCATATAAAATAGCTGCTTATATCTGAATAGGATATCCATTTGGAAAAACTATTTATGTATTTCCACTGTTGTGTTTGCTTTTGGTAATGGGAAAAATAAAAAAATTTCATTCAAATGGATAATTTATCGTCTTACTAAAGTGGTTGCACATGCCTTTTAGCATAAAGTATTTCGAATTCATATGGATAATAGCTTTAAATTTCTAATTGATTTTATCGTGGTTTTTTAATTTCGAACAATTATTTTAATGATTTTGTCCTTCTAATTTAAAATAATTTGGATATATTAAAATATATTAATTTTTTATGTTTGGTTCAAACAATAATGGTGTGGCCTTTGACTCTTGAAAGCGGAACTACTGTATTTTATTGGGAAAAATACATTCAGGGCCCAAGGTAGGAAAACATTGTTAAAAAAAGCCATCAGAAAAGTCAAATGTCAAAAAAGGCCCTAGGGCCTTTTCTGATATTATTTCAGAAAGCGTTAACAACTATATCAGTAGCGGTTAACAACTATATCAATCCCCGTTAACAACTAAATCAGTATAATTAACAACTACATATTAACAACTTAATCAGTCTCATTAACAATTATATCAATAGCCATTAACAACTATATCCGTACAATTTTTTTAAAAAAATAATACCAGAAAAGGCCCTAGGGCATTTTTTGACATTTGACTTTTCTTAGGGCCTTTTTTGATAATATTTTCCTACCTTGGGCCCTGAATGGAATTTTCTCTTTTATCTAATTATGAGGTGATCAAGTTTTTTAATCATTTTTTCACTTTTAATGAAGAATATACAAACTAGAGTTCACTTTCCATGCCCATCTCTTATGTGTTTGTTATGTGTTCATCCCTCTATTAGAGGGATGAGCATTTTTTTAAAAAAATTTTTATATATTGTATTTATTTATATTTAAATTATATGCTGCTTTTCTGAAAAAAAAATTCACCTAATATTTCAAATTAATTAGTTTTCAATCCTGCATTCACAGTAATGTTTATCTGTAATACCAATATCATGGAAATTAATTAATTTGAGATACTGAATGAAAAAAAACATTTCAGAAAATAACATATAACTTAAATATAAATAAATACAATATATAAAAAAAATTTAAAAAAAATTAAACATCCCTCTAATAAAGGGATAAGCACAGAACAAGCACATAAGAGATGGGTATAGAATGTGCACCCAGTGCTCTTCGGATCGTCCACTACGCATGCCCTACCGATACTATCGGAACCTCCTAGTAGCACCACCTTACCCGAATGATCCTCACCGATTTCACCTTCCTATTCATTGGCGAGGAGGCCAAACTCGGAGCCTCTATTTTGCTGGCGAAAACATCCGGCAAGTCTCTCCTTTCCTGCACGCTTCATCCGACTTGGTTTTTGCACTACTTTCCATATGTTTGACTTGCTTCTTTTGGTTCCCTCTATTAATAGATCACCCATGAGCTTCTTTTCACATTACTGTCACCAACTTTCACCTCACTACAAGATTTTTCCTCCCGTGTTTTACATGTTTCAACTTTATGCCCAATTGCCCATGCACCCCACAGTTGGTGTAGAGCCAGTGCTCAATGTAGTAATCTTCTCCATCCAATGTAAGCCCCGACATTAGCTACTTCCCTAGATGAACAAGCACACAAATACGAGCATGGCCTCTTAGTTGATAGGAAGTATTGATGTCAATTTTTATGGTTTGTCAATTTCTTCTTAAAACACCCTTATTTTATTCTCTCAAGTGTGTTTAGTTTTTGGTAAGTATATGCATTTAGGTGCATAGAATTTTCCAGTCAATAAAACTCTTCAATTGTTGGATTTTAATTTGTTTATCAATGAGTTAACATTAATTTATATATATATATATATATATATATATATATGTATGTATGTATGTACGTACGTACACACACACACACACATTAAATATATATATGTGCGTATACGTGTGTGTCTATGTGTGTGTGTGTCTTTGTGTACTTATGTATGTGTGTGTGTGGATGTGTGTATACATGTGTGTGTGTTGGGGGGGGGGAATGTGGGAGTTTCTATTTGTGTGTAGATGTGTATGTATCTGTGGGGGGTGTGTGTGTGTGTTTTTTTTGGGGGGGGGGGTTTGTAAATGTGTGTGTGTGTGCACGCATACACATACATACATATATGTGTACACACACACATATGTATATATAGCAAGACCATCATTTCAATTAGAAAGCATGGAAAAGAAGATTCTAGGTTGGGATGTATGTTAATGTTATTGAAAATTTATATAGGAGCATTTCGGGAAAATGAGTGAAATTAACTAATTTAACTTCCCTCCTTAATCTCCCCAAAATTGGTTAAATATGTCTTATAATTAGGACCGGAGGAAGTACCAATTAAGTTCCAAAAATATACATGGATGCCAATACTAACATTATTTTTTAGACATGTAAAACCAAAGCATCATTTTAACCACCCACTTTGATGGACTACCAGATGATTATTGGATCACCAAATGCTAATAACAACACCAAAAAGTTATTAACAGAATTTATATGGTTTTGATATTATCTTATTAAAATATTAAAACTTTAAGAGTCTAATTTGATCACTAAAGAAGGCATTGAAGCCAAATTGACAAGGGGGTAGAAGACTTGCTCATTGACCAAGGAACACAGTATTGAAGGAATAGCATGGTTCCCTATAGATTTTATATCTTATATGCAATAGAATTGACTTGATGCTGATATTGGTAATTATATTTAGTCCATCAAGTCAATTGTTTGTGAGGAAACATTTCCTCCCCACACGGTCACTAATTCGATCGACGTCGAGAAAAGAGAATATATATTTATGCTAACTAGAGCTTCAACTTATATTCAAAATTAAATTACACGACACTATAAATTATGTTCTATATTTAGGATTAGAGGAGTACTATACTACCTACACATGAAAGGAAACCTAAGAAATGGGAAAAGGTTAGAAGGGGCTGATCATGCTGGCTAACTTTATTAAAAACTCAGGAGCAAGGCGTCTTCTTGGGGGCGCTGTCGCATCCTTGGCAAGAGCTTCTTCATCACCGGCATGTATGATAGAAACTATGTGTTCAAATAGGTCGTCTTTACCACCTCGCAATGGATCCTGTTCATGATCAAGGAGGAAGACATCGTTAGAAAAGCTTAGTTAACCAGACTAACAGAATTACTTAATGTACAAGCATGAAGAGAGTGTTAGTTAAGTCAGTTTAGGAGGTTGGGAAATTTAGAATATACAAGCAATAGTTAGTTGGTGACAAGCTATATATACTCTCATGTACACATGAAAGTGAAATGCAGTGTGATTTATTCTTCCCATTCTATATCTATCCATATAGTTAGTTGTTTGATGGGTTTATTTCCTCTGTTGAATATAAAGAAGTGGCAAGCTATATGCAACACGTGCAGAAGAACACGTGCATCAGTCCAATAAATAGGGCCAAAAATAAGATAAAGGGCAAGGGAAACAAGAAAAGTAAATAAAATCCCAGTCTGCAATTCTGCATAGTTCAAGACCGGTTTTCAAAATTATCCAACGGTCATTTCCTTCAATAGGAGATAATTATGATACTCACAGTATAATTTCACTCTACTTACAAGTACTATATTGATGCTATGAAATCTTTCGAAGATCATATACTCTAATCACGGACTAATAGGATACAAATCAAGTTCCACTACAATCACGTTCACCACCAGATGCAACCTTTCGCACAGAAAAGCTAACCCAAAAGCTCCACCAATCTCCAGGACAACAACTAAGGTAAGACCTCTAAAGATGTGGTGATGCCTCGTGTGCCATTAACATATTTTATAACTGCAAAGAAAAAGGTGTTTGAACACCCAAAAATCAACATAAAGCTGACTTTGGGCTTTGGCAACCCATGATAAGTGTTAAAGCCTTTTTCCTCGTGTTACAGAACTAGCTAGCAGCAGTCACCACAAGGCATGAGTAACTTTAACAATAGGGGTGGGGGAAATGAGGTAAATAAGCACTAGACAACCAAATAGAGGCTGATACGGGCTAAGCAGCTAAGATTACATCAATTGGCCATTGTCAAGTTGACAAACAGAATTTTCATGCATGGGCTTAGAAGTAAAAAAATGCAATAGTTGCTCGTAATTCGTAAAAATTATTCTTTAGCTAATGGCCTGGCTTGAAATTTTGCAGACATAACCAATCCTGTGAAGCCAAAAGCAGATGCCCGAAAAGTTCAAGCCAAATATTCCAAACCATTGCATTATCAAGTTTAGGCATTAAAATTAGTGCAGCCTGTATCAGAAGAAAACAAGGAGCTCAATTCCAAGTTTACCGGCGGATTCAATATAGTTCTACACAATTGGCAGCACATATATATCCTAAATGTTAGAGGTTGCAAGATACACAAATGTTAAGCCTGTATATTCAGTAGACAAATAGTAAAATTATAAACCCAAAAAAAGATTGATACTGCTCATCACTTACATGGATAAACAAATCTGTATGTGTTTTCCGATCATATAGAATCAGCTCAGTTATTGCACCCACCTTCTTTAGAGCATCAGCAAACTTTTTACTGTAAAGTGTCAACTTATCAAAATCTAGAAGCGATTGTCACCAAAAGAGAAATACAATATTTAATATTTAGTTTAGAAAAGTCAAGTATAGAATTTAAGCTCCCATAGAATATAATATTTAATATTTTGACCAAAAACCTTTCGGAGACACTAGAAAGGAAAAAACAACTTAGTGTGCCAATAAAGTTGCTTACTGTAATGATGTTAAGAGCTAGAGGATTTATAATAGCACAAATAGCATAGATTGTAAGAATATCATCAAGATGCTTAAAAAATATAATAGATATCCTAACACCATAGAATTTTTAAGACTTCATACTAACCTGGAATCTGATGGTATGGAAAAATCACCACCGCCATGAAACAGAATAATAGGTGGCAAGAGAAGAATGGCGTCTTTAAAGCTCGGGTCCAGAACTTTGACTTCCGGGGAAAACTTCCTCAAAGATTGTTCCCCTTCCATTATGCTGCAATGAAACTCAGTCTTACAAGGAGTCAACACCAGTATTTTTTAAAAAAATTTTGGGCCTTATATTTTGGCCAGGTAAGCAAGAGTTACTAGAACAAGACAAGTTTCGGTAGGCCCTATGGTGGGGCAGGCAAGCAAGAGAAGGCAAAACTAGGTAACTGCAATTAACAAGTTTTAGTGAAGTTGCCTGAAGAAAACAGAACGAGACAAGCCACGTTGATGAAAGTGATCCACTAAATCCACTAAGTTGTACCTGCAAACATATAATAACGAGGTTAGTAGATATGCAATTGATCATTGATTCATTGCAGACCATTTGAGAGAGAAATATTATCATGAATCCTTGAATAAAACATAGTACATATGGGCATTTACATAGGCAAACCTTAGAATCTAATTTAATCTAATCTAATCAAAATAACTAAGATATAATATATCAATATCTAATCCTAAAATATAATAAATACACAATATTCCCACACTCCCCCTCAAGTTAGATCATAGAAGTTAATCATGTCCAATTTGCTTATACAACTTTCAAATGCAGGTTTGGGCGATCTTTTTGTCAACACATCTACCGCTTGAAGATTTTCAAGAGGTAAGTGAGACATGTGATCCCTTCTTCCTACTTTCTCCCTGATGAAGTGTCTACCTATCTCCACATGTTTTGATGTTCATGCTAAATAAGATTTAAGGCCATGCTTATGGCAGTCTTATTATCATGATAGAGTTTCAGCAATAAATCCATGCGACTTGTATCTCATCTAGGACCTATTTCAGCCACAATTCTTTCGTAATCCCTTGAGCCAATGCCGTTAACTCAGATTTAGCACTACTCTTAGACACAAAGCTTTGTTTCTGGCTCTTCCAAGTAACCAGGTCTCCCCATACAAAGGAGTAATAACTAGAGGTCCATCTTCGGTCAGGATGAGTTCCTCCCCAATCTACATCAATGTATATTTCTATAGTTCTCCAGTCTTGTTTCAAGAAGAATAACCTTCTTCTAGGGGTGCCATTTAGATACCTCAAGATTCTGTAGGCTGCATCCATGTGATTCTTCTTTGGCTCACTCATGTACTGACTAACCACACTTACTGCAAAGGCTACATCAAATCTTGTATGAGAGAGACAAAACAACTTTCCAACAAATCTCTAATATATTCTTTGTTGACTGCTTCACTGGCTCCTTGTTCTTGATCTTCTTCTTCTTCAATCTCATCATCTAAGTCACCTTCTTCTAACTCTTCTTTTTTGTTCTTCTTAGATTTCTTCTTCCTGTTTTTCTAGACCACAACAGGAGTTGGCTCTAGGCTACAACCCAGCATGCCTATTTCCTTTAGAAGATCAAGTATATACTTCCTCTGAGAGACATAGATGCCTAGTCTTGACCTAGCAACCTCCATCCCAAAAATATACTTCAAGTTTCCAAGATCCTTGACTTAAAATTCTCTCGCAAGTGTAATTTTTATCCTTGATATTTCCTCAATATGATTTCCCATAAAGATTATGTCATCAACGTACACAATAAGGATGCCCTTCTTACCGTCCTTTGTTTTGTCAAACATTGTATGATCTGATAATCCTTGTTTATAGCGCTTTGACTTTAAGACTTTCAAGAACCTATCAAACCATGCTCTAGGAGACTGCTTCAGACCTTATAGAGATTTCTTCAATTTGCATACTCGATAAATTTTTCCCTTTTCGTAACCTGAAGGTAGGGTCATGTATACTTTTTCTTTTAGCTCGCCATTAAGAAATGCGTTCTTGATGTCTAGCTGGTAAAGTGGCCACTCTAGGTTGGTTGCCATAGATAATAGAACTCTAATCATGTTTAGCTTCACCACTGTTCCAAATGTTTCAAAATATTCCCAAGTCTGAGGTTCATCACCCATTCTCCCCCTCTAAATTGAAGACTTGGGATAGAAAGGAACCTCTTCATGAAAGGTGACATCAAAGCTTACAATTGGGTCAAAGCATATGTTCCCTTTTTTAGTAAAAGAGATTCCGAGAAATATACATTTCACGACACAAGGGTCAAACTCACTGTTGGGATACACAAACAAACATGGAGTAGCCAGACACATGAAAGGGAAGGTTGGAATCAAGGTGAGTAATGTAAAAGACACTTTGTAACCGTTTCAAAGGGGTTTCAAAGAATATGACTCAATGTGGCGTTCAATTGATAGATAGGTGGCATGTAAAATGGCATCACCTCAATAGAACTAGGGCACATTGCAAGTGAGCATAAGTGCTCAAGCAATTTCTAGGATATATCCATTTCTCCTCTCTACGATTCCATTTTGTTGGGGTATGTTAACACAAGAGCCTTTATGGATAATACCTTGTGTTTGGAGGAAAGTACTCAAGGTGTAGTTTAAATACTTCATGCCATTATCATTGTGCAAGACTTTTATGCTCATGTTGAATTGGTTCTTCACCATGGTGAGGAATTTCATGAATGCGGAGGGAGCCTCAAATTTGTCTTTTAAGAGATAAACCCAACAAAGGCGAGTGTGGTCATCTATGAAGGAAATGAACCATTTGGTTTTTGTACGGCTTGGAATACGAGAAGGTCCCCGCAAGTCACTATAAACAGTAGTGAACAATTCGTGGCAATTAGTCATATTATCCGATGCTCCAGAATCTACAATCCACCTAGGTGTGTTTTGTGATGTTTTGAGAGCTTGAAGAAAGTTACCTCTTTTAGCTAGGAATGCAGACACAGAGTTTGAAAGTTGACTTTCAACCACTACTAGTTTGGAGAGTTGTTGACACAATGTCATACCGTTGTTGTAGACCAACCTGGAGAGGCTGAGGCACATAAGTACTTGGATCAGGAGCTTTACAAATGCATTCTGATCTCCACAAGTCTCTAGAACCATTATATTCTGGTACAACAACCTTTGAGCAATAGGGATACACACATAGGATACCCACATCACTACTACACTAAAAACACCTCCAAGTAGTGTGCTTGACCTATTGCCACGAGAGAAAACATTTGAAGGGAAGACTTCTTAGAGTCAAGAAGAACTAGTATCTCATCAAAAACCACACGTCAACGCTAGCAGAGGAAGCCATAGCCAGAGTAGTCGTGTCACATGCTCTCATGCGCCATGCGCCGCCATTCATCATCAAACTCCCAAGGCTAGCCGATCGAACATTTCTGGTCCTCATGGGGTAGGTGGTGATAGTTAGAACTCTCCCTACAAGTACGTGCCCCAAGCCCCTAACCCTCTAAACTAAGAAATACATATGGTACTTAGCCCAAAAAAATGTAATGAGAATTTGGAGCCAACACCTCTTATACCATATAGACCATTTGAGAGAGCAATATTATTATGAATCCTTCAATGAAGCATAGTACATATAGACCTTTATATAGGCAAACCTTAGAATCTAATTTAATCTAACTAAATCAAAATAACTAAAATATAATATCCTAAGATATGATATATTCATATTTATCCTAAGATATAATATATCCATATCTAATCCTAAAATATGATAAATACACAATATTCTGACAATCATGTATAAACTAATCAATCAATGAACAAAAGCAGATCATTTATCAATTCCCATGCTGTCTCCAAATCAGCAAACATGCAACCACATTTTTCTCACAAAAAAGTTGGAATCTATGGGTGCAAATATAGCATCCTTGAAACCCAGCCTAAATTCTTCTTTGAATCAGGGGAATTGGACTTCCTGTCGTAGGTTTTGGCTCTGCAGAAGATGATGGCAGAAATGTGTTATGGTGGGTGAAAACTCCAACACGTGCTCACGCTAAGATTGAATTTCCCAAATTTGAAGCCAGAGATCCTAGCGGGTGGAGTCTCAAGGATGAAAAATATTTTAATCACTACCAAACCCCAAATTCAAATGTTGATGTGGCATCAACGTATTGGGAAGGAGATGCATAGATCTCTTTGCAAGGCCAGATTCTGTTCGTAGAGTTTTGTATTGGGATGAGTTGGTCCAAGCATTAGTAGACCTTTATGGCCCACTGGAATATCAAAATCGTGATGAGTTTCTTAGTGGTAAAAGCAAACTAGTACTGTACAGTAATATTGTCAGGGTTGCAAAAAGATTTGCTAGAGCCAAAACTGGGTAGAGCATTGGATATTAGGAGTTTTCCTTGGAGGCTTGAAGGAGGAACAGAAATCTGATGTTGCAATTTATCAGTCATGTATCATTTATAAATCAATGATTATGGCTTTAGAATCTGAGGTCAAATCCCAGAATGCAGTTGCACCTAATGTCCCTTTTCTCCATTATCATATATGTTTGGAATTTGGATATGTAATCTGTGGTTTACTTGAATCAGGTAATTAGTTTGATGACATTATCACTTAGCAAACATTAACAGCCTGAAAATATGCAATGATGAGCAAAGTTCCTTAGCAAGACAATTAATTACAATCACTTGATTTGCTCTGAAAGCAATTAGAGGATCCAATCAGCCATCATAAGATGTTATCTTTATTCTCAACCATCACACTCATAGGCTTTCCTTAGGATTTTTTAACCCACTTTCATAATTTAACGCCCATGTCCACAGAGGATACAATCACAAGGCAATAACCCCCTTAAGCTCCAAACTTATAATACTATCAAAAGCCATGATTTTGTCAAAGACGTCTTAATTGACATAAGGCTCTTAATAAGGAACTCCATCCATCAATAGACAATCAAGACTAATGATCATCATATTTTTATAAAGTAACAGTATTTTACCCTCCAGATAATCCAAAATAAGCTTTTATCTGGGAGATGCTCCAAGAAACACTATCCCCTTTTCCAGATTCTCTAATTGCTTGGTCCAATAAAGCACAAGCAGAAATATGAGCACCAGCAGATTGCCCCATTAGATAAATCCTGCAATAAATTTATCAGTTTTAAAAAAAAAAAAAAAAATTTATCTTTCAGTTGAATGTGAAGTAAGGTAGTGGGATAAGATATAATAGCATGTCACCTGTTAGGGTCACCTCCATAATCAGCTATATTTTTCACAACGTAAGAAATTCCTTCTGAGACATCTTTGACCATATCACTGATGGTTCCCTGGGGAAAATTTCTGCATTCATAGATTAGTAGTCTCTTAGTCACTAACTAATGCAGACATTGTAAATTAATTCTTGTAACTATGTTCATCATCACCCTTCAAGCCATAGTGATAAGCAAGAAAAGCTCACCTCAAAGGCAACCTTATCATATTATAAAATACACCTACATTGTTTAGAATATCAATTATGTATATGTTTATCCTAAAAATAACATGTTACACTTTTGACATTGAATCATGATTAAAGAAATCATTCCAGTACAAATTGAATATTTGCTTCATTTAGCAGGAACAGTTGGTCTAATATATTGCAAATTTTAAGGTAGTCTTTCACACATTACTTTCAGTAAGTAAAATGGAGTTTACGAAGAATTAAACTAAAAAAATTACTAAAAGCATATCATGAGGCAATCATCCCTGTAGTTATGATTAGTCCAGAAACAAAGACCTAAATGTCCTAAAAATAGGCTACAAGTACAACCCGTCAAGTCTAACTATAGGTAAATGAAGCATCAGTCTTATACTACTTGAATGTAGAATTGAGACCGCATACCTGTAATCAATGCTTGCCACTAGAATGTCTCTTTCTGCCAGCTGCAATCCCAAAAAGGAACCCCAGGCTTTGTACCTAAATCATAATGAAAACAGAAAAAACTTAACTTCTAATCTTACCATGCTTCACACTAATTGTTTGCTGCAGAAGAATGTGATGAACTATTCAAATTCACAGCTACATAAACAAAGCCCTACTAGTTAGTGTCTATTTTTAAAATATCATTTCAAACTGGGCGTGTGGTTAAAGCAGCAGTAAAAAGTGACAGGTTTAATAAAGCTTCCTCGTGTATACACAAGTTCATATTAAATTTCCACTCATGCTCATACTCGATGCAAATATCCAGATATATTCAGTCAAAGCACAAGCAACAGTGTTTGCCACATCAAAAGGTACATAACACTCCCAAGTGAGAAGATCTAACAGTAAGCCAGATTTCCAGTTTAATTTTAGATAGAAATTTTTTGGGTTTCCAGCTCAAGAACTTTAAAGCCTGTTTGGTACAAGAGATTTGGATGGGGAAAATTTTGAGTTTGATTTTAAAAAATTTGGAGAAGGCGGGTTAAAAGGTTTTAATTAATTTTTCTTAACCTTTTACCATACATCTCCACTTAATTAATATTTTATAACCCCACTTTTTTAATTTTTTAAAATCCAACCCCAAAAAAATTTCCCTCCGCCTGCTTTCACTCCCTTCCCCTCATACCAAACAGCCCATAAATGTTGACAAAAAGCCAGGTCTACCACCAAGAGGAAGCCCTTCTATCATGAATTTTTAATGATGTGAAACAGGGGAGGGGAATGAGGGAGAGATAGAAATAATCATGTCTATCTTAAGTCACTCACCCAATAATCCATGCTCCACCAGTTACAAATATCAAAACTGGTTTAGGTTCACGAATATTAGCAGGTAAATACAGATCCATCCTGCAAAACCAACATTTGTATACTAGTCATCATTCAATAAATAATATGATTAACATCACATGACGTAGAGAAAATATTCTTAAATCAGTTAATAAATATTTAACTTAATTTACCTATTTCTCGGCATATTTCCATAAATAACACTTCGCTTTACTTGCTTTGAGGAAAAATAGTGATATGCAACTGCAGGGAAGGTTTAAGAAAACAAGAAATATTACATTCTAGTAATGTACAAATGTCGCCAACTTACAAGTTACAATACAACCATGAGACACTTTTTAACAAAGTGAATTTCCACCCTTCCCAAGAAAGAGAAATCATAGCTTGTAGAATAGATGGCAAACTACATATCAGGATGGCCAACATGAGAATCAATACAAAATCAATTTATCATCGGGTCTGTCACTGACTATTTTAAGTGAACAGGAGAAATAAGAAAGAAGTTTTAAAACCTAAGGAAACTGAAGATTCCATGCCATTCAGATAAAAGCATAGATGGGTAGTTGTACCTCGCATGAAGAACGAAAAAGTTCAAAGTAGTCAGAAGTGCCAAAGAAGCAAGGTTTAGAAACAGAAACCAGCATTATGGTTTAAAGCCTACGCTGGCCAAACAAATGCCATTGATAAGTTTTACAAATGACTTTGAGATAACACTTCCTGTTAGATTAGCCATTATACCAATCTAACAAGTGACTACTACGAGGCTGCAGAAAATGTTGGTGCCAAACAAATAGCAAGAGAAATGTCACACAATACTTTCGTTAAAATTGCATGATAGACTACTCCTAACTCAGCAAAACTGAATATTAGACGAGAAAATGAATTCAACTAACTAAGGACTCCCTAAAGAACCTATATGCTTAAGATATCAACCTAACACCCGCCTATTTTTATTACTACTGTGAGCAATGAACACAGTTCCACATCCTAATTTTTATTTGAGGACCCAGCCCAGCATTTCATTTTAATTAAAATCTACCAGACTTGACATAACCCCCCCGCGGGGGGGGGGGGACTTAAAACAAATATTACAACACATACCTTGTAGAAAACCCGGCATGAGAAGCAAGGCATAACATGCAAGGGCAATAAATTGGCTAATCCACCGGTAACCTACCCTACATAAAGTATCAATAGTAAATTTGATGAACCCAAGTTGCAAACATGAATGAAATCAATGTCATAATAGAAGGATCCTAGTTGATATAGTTTAATGGTAATTTTGATATAGAGAAGCTTATAACAATTAGCATGCCTAAATAAATTTCTAATCCATTAAAGTGCATTATGCAGTCTGGGAGTAGTATGAAACACCGAAAATCATTATAGACTACCTAAACAAACAAAAGATTATTGAAAATTCAACAGTTTAAATAGTGAAAAAAAATTACAACAATTGAGATTCATAAATGGATTAAATCTTAGTTTTTCTCATCAACCAGCTCCAGTTACACATTGCTGAGTTACAGATTCTTGCGTTTAACTAACTCTAACTTCATCAAAATCTATCAAGGTAAGAGAACTCTTTTCCAACTCCCAAAAACAATTGCTGATGCGAACAAATCAAGTAGGTCGGATATAGTTTTAAATTCACTGCTTAAAAGGGCGAAGAAAGAAAAGAATAGGAAAGAAGCTCAGATTTCCTTCTGCTGTACACAATTCAAAGTACTAGAGGAAGGGCCATTGCAGATTTTTAATGTACAGAAGTACAAGAAGGGTGCCCACACCTTCGGTTTCATATATTTATGGAATAGTCACATATTTTTCAACCTAAATTCTCATATCTACCTCAATAATCAACTTAAGTTCACCTAAATAATTATCTTTCTTATTTTACAATTACATCCGCGTCAAATACTACTAAGTAATGGTGAAGCACAACGAAAATTTAAATAATTCGCAGTTTTAAACATGTAGGTTCTACTTCCAGCAAGCAATCAATCAAATCAAATACCCCAACTTTCGCAGAAGCGTGAAAGTCAGCCGAGAAATCAAATACGTCTCCGCGGCGAAGTGATTGATGTTCTCTTTACACGACCGTTGCCGAGTAAGCCGACGCTGAGGATGGAGGCCATTTTTCCCGGGGACTCTCGCGTGCTTTCCACGCAAGCCATCCCGGTTAGTTTCTCGACTCAGCTCTCCCGAGCCAACATCGAGCACAGCTCTGCCACCGCCAAACATGGAAACCAATCGACGACCACCGTCAGTTAAAGTCGCCGTCGTCGATGGGGCCATGCCGGAGGAGCCGGCAGATAAATTGTTGGAGTATGGATTGGGATCTGAGAGATGATAAGACAGCCTCGGTCTGAGTTCCTTCCTAAGGAAGGAAATGTGTAATAAACCATTACCTTATAGTGGATTGCTTTCGTCATTTAAAAATACATAAAACCATTGATCACTATTCACAAAAGAAAGAGAAAGAGGAGAAAGAAGAGAGAATCAGCTTCGTAAGCTCAGAGATGGTGAAGTGGTGTTTGGGTTCAAGACGGCAATGGTGAGGCCAATGAGTTGCCATTTTGTCGTGGCAGATACTCAGGATTCGATTCTTTGTCAGTGTGACGAGGATGGATATCGACCCGAATTTATTCTCGACTCTCTATTATAGAAATGTCTTAAAAAAATCCCAAGAAAATATGATAGAGAAATCCTTTAAAATTTTATATTTGCAGTGAAATTTTATATGACGTTTGTGGAATATATTATAAATATAAAAAGTCCAAAATAACACTATTGATTAAATAAAAAGGGAATAGATGATTGTGTGACAGATATTTTAAACTTTTCACATTTGAAATATATTACACATATTTTAAAGAAGATTTTGTTGTTTTCTTTTTCTTTTTTTTTTTTTTTTTTGACTTGGGTGTAATTTCCCCTAAATGTTTTCTTTACCTTCTCCACCGATTCTATGGGCAGATTCTTTTTTACCCCTATGGCAAACGCTAATGGGGAATGAGAGAGCTTAAACTGAATTGATGTCTCTTTGTCAAATCTGAGAAATTCCCATTACCAAACTTTTTTCATAAGGGAAAAGTGTAAGTCATAAAGGAAGAGAAAATACGGTAAAAAAAAAATAAATTATTAAAATAAATTTACAGTGAACTCTATGGAATATTTATATAATATATTTCAAATATGAAAAGTATAAAATATCTTTAATGAATATATAATCATTTTCTCACTCTCTCTATTTAATTAATAGGGTTGTTTTGGACTTTTTCATATCTGCAATATATTGCAAAAATGGGCTTTTTTCCCATAGTGTCCCTTTTTAGGAAACTATTTACCAAAATGCCCCTACTTTGAAACTATTTCCCATTATGCCCTCTTCTGGAAACATATTCTCAATCTACCCCCTTTTAGTCGACTAAACCAGGGGTTTAGTCGACTAAATTTCGAGGGGTTCAAATTTTTCGAATCCCCCCATAATTTAGTCGACTAAACCCCTTTAGTCGACTAAACCAAGTGGTTTAGTCGACTAAATTACGGGGGTGGGCGTTAAAAAGCCCACACCCAACATTTAGTCGACTAAACCACTTGGTTTAGTCGACTAAATTTCGACGGTGAGGGTTTTTAAACACCCCAAACGCCGCTAATCGACTAGATCTCCCCCCCAAACCCCTCCCCCATCTCTTTTTCGCCAAAATCTCTCTAAATCCGTTGGTGGGTTGCGAAGAGAACTTCAATCAACTTGCATTTGCATCAATTTCGGTATGTTTTCGTCCCATTTTCGGAATTCCACCGTCGACATTGTGTTATTGCAAACCTCATTTGTGTTTTACTGTTTTGTGCTTAGATTTGACGGTTTTATTGTGTATATATGATTGATTTGAGTTTTTCATTGATATGTATGGAGGAAAACAATGAATGTATATGTTTATGGTAATTTTTTGCGTTTATGCGAATTTTTTTATTTTTGGACGAATTTATCTTTGTTTTTCATCAAGAATTGGTGGTTTTGTTGTGTATGTATGATTGATTTGAGTTTTTCATTGATATTTATGGAGGAAAACGATGAATGTACATGTTTATGATAATTTTTTTGCGTTTATGTGAATTTTTTTATTTTTGGACGAATTTATCTTTGTTTTTCATCAAGAATTGGTGGTTTTGTTGTGTAAATATGATTGATTTGAGTTTTTCATTGATATTTATAGAGGAAAACGATGAATGTACATGTTTATGATAATTTTTTTGCGTTTATGCGAATTTTTTTGTGTTTATGAGTATTTCTTGTTTATGTTGAAAGTGTTTGTTAGTGAAAATGATGAATGTAAATGTGAAATTGAAAATGATGAATGTTTCTTGTTTCCTGATTGATTGTAACGTCCCTTTGTAGGTCTTTGTTCTCATCATGCGTTGTAGACAAGCTCCTGCTGACACCGGCAATGTGCGTGGGAGACGGATCAAGCACCGAGCATCGCACGGGGCATCCTCCTCTAGGCAACAGCATGCACCAGAACCGAGCCTGAGCCCGTTGTTGACCTCCCGTTTGGATATTTGTTTGAAAATAATGAAGCAGAGCATGAACGATTCGTGAGGGATTTTGCTTCCAGACCCATCATTAAGCCAAAGTCATTAGACATGACATTCTTTGCACGTGAGGGCCTTGACATTGTGCCATTGTTGGGAACTTCGCATTTGGTAGGGCTGGCGGAGATGAGTTGTCCCTATTCAGAGGTTATGGTGAGAGCTTTCTACCATAACATGATCTACATTCATGGTGATCTATAATCTCGTGTCTGCAGGGTTGACATTCTGGTGACGGCTGACATGTGGACGGATCTTCTTGGATTTGATTTTGATGCTGGTGATAGATACCAGTTTGATGGGGACACCAATTTTGTCATGGAGGGATATGTTCGAGATGAGGCTGTGTATGCGTTCAGGAGGCCAGGAGGGCATAGACCTATAGTGACTGTGGGACAACTGACTGTTAGTTCTCGGATCCTCTTCTACGTCATCACCCACATATTGTTTCCTCAGGCCTACAATCATTCACGAGTGTTGGAGGGTGACATCCCCATTATGTGGTCCATTCGGAATGGCATTGAGGTTAATTGGAGACGTTATATCTGTTGGCATATGTATAAGGCAAGACATAAAAGTGCACTCCCATGCGCCTACTTGGTTCAGAAGATTTTGGAGAAATTTGGTGTTCCTATGGACGATGAGGTGATGGTGAAACAAGAAGCATGGAATGCCATCTTTGGATAGCGCCTCCTAGAGCAGTGCAAGATCACCAAGGGTGCAGATGGTGGGTGGCACTACATTGGTGAAGAGGATGTTGATGCTGCTGCTGGCCAGGGTCCACCCTTTGTACCTGATGTTGGTCAGGGTCCACCTATTGTTCTTCCTGAGGTCGATGATGATGACGGCGACGATGTTCATCCTGAGCCGGAGGGTGGATTCTCCCTTAGTGATGTCATGCAGGCCATCCAACACCAGGGCAGGATGCAGAAAAAGAGGTGAAAGATAGAGAATGAAAGGTGGAGGTGGATGCAGGCTCGGATGAAGTGGGTAGAGGAGACGCTTGGTCAGATGCAGCTTGAAGGAGCACCGAATGCTGCCGAGGGTGATGATGTGGCTGATGAGCACGCGGAGGATGATGGGAATCCAGAGAATGCAGATTAGATTTATGGTGTTCATGTTTTATGTACTTTCATTGACTTTATGTTTTATGTTCGGACATTGAAACTTTATGATTTTTTGTTTAGTAGCTTCAATTTGTGAATTTCATTACACATTTGATCCGCTAATGTCCCAAAATGAGTCAATGATACCATACAACATATCAATCAACTGAATGGTCCAAATTTCGAAGCCATTAACAACACAACGCATAGTACCCTAAATACAAAACATTTTACATAGACTTCAAGTTTGCCTATTCCTCGTTGGACATGTGCGCATATTATGACCGACTTGGTGGCAATTCCTACATCTTTGCTAACTGCTTGAAGGCTGAGGCTCCACCCAATCCATCTCATTTTGTATCCTTGTAGACTTTGGTCTTCCCTTTGTGCGGGCCAAAGTTGCATTTGGGATAACTGTTGGGCCCTCTCCTTATTGAATTAACAATTCATTGCCTATAGGATACCAGTGTGCTGCATATACCTGACTAATGTATGGGATAGTGAATACCGGATCAACGTAATCATAATGGTTCAAATTCTCCATCTTGCATACTGCTAATACGTGGCTGCAGGGATATCTTCTTGCTGTGAACTTCCCACATTGACATTTGCGATTTATCAAGTCAACCCTCATTATGTCACCGGCAACATGTGTAGATTGATTATATGCGTCCTCAACCTCATATAACTGTAAATCTCTGTCATGAAGCCGCACACGGTATGTAACTGTCATCTGGTCCATCCTTTGTAACTCTTCTTCAACCTTTTTTGACACTATCCTACCTGTAGCGATATTTTTGTTAATCTCAACACGCCTGGTGACAAAATATTCGACCAGTCTACTACAGGTCATCTTCACCAAAGCCGTTATCGGCAGATTACGTGCACCCCTAAGGATCTTGTTCACACACTCAGCTAGGTTAGTCGTCATGTGACCAAACCTCCGTCCGTCTTCATCGTAGGACCTACACCATTTCTCTTTTGGAAGCCGGTCAAACCAGGACACAACCTGTGGGTTACAATCAATAAATTCCTGAAACTTCCGGACAAACTGGATCTTTGAACTCATGTACCCTGCATAACATGTTAAAGCAAACTCATAACAAAGGGTGCATTACAAACATGTTCAAGTATGTGAAGGCAGTAACCAAAGTGTATACTTTCATACCTAAGTTCATAACTGTCTTCTTTAGTTGCACATCCTTGAATCTGGTATTAAAGTTGCTCGCGACATGACGTAAGCAATACACATGATAGGCATACGGAGGCTGCCAATTGCGGTGATCTTTAACCGCTTTTATGATACTGGCGTGACGATCAGATATCAAACAAATGCCCGTCCTCTGCGTCACATGATCACGTAATAGACAAAGAAACCACCACCAGTCATCATACTTCTCACCAGGAGGAACAACAGCAAAGGCAATTGGTAAGACCTTCCCATCCCCATCCTATGAAGTCGCAATCAAGAGAGTACTTTTGTATTTTCCGTACAAGTGGGTGCCATCAATTTGTAGTATGGGCTTACAGTATTTGAAGGCTTCAACTGTCTGGTTAAATGTCCAAAAAACTCTATGAAAGACGCATAAGTTGACATAAAACCGACGATAGTCAGAACATTCATCTGTATCAAGCCTGAAAACAGAGCCCACGTTAACCTGCGTCATGTATGTCAACCAATTGGGCAAGAATGCATATGATTCCTCCCAATCACCAAATAACTTCACAATGGCCTTCATTTTCGCCTTCCAAGCCTTCTTGTATGTTATATTATATCCATACATACGCTGCATCCTCTCTTGTATCAGCGCTGGCTTTAAAGCTGGATCTTCTCTTAACATACCTTGTTAAAGCATAACAAACTTTAGAATATAATGTCAATAAACAAACAGAAGTAGAAAGCAACAAAAATATGAAACATACTGATAATGCCTGAACATATGACATTTGAATCCAGTTGTCCATGATCCCGGGTAAGACTCTGGTTCAGGCAGGTGTGATCGCTAACCCACTTACAGACCACCCAACAATTTCCATTCTTACCTGTCATTGCCCTCATATACCAAGGACAACCGTCAGCATGATTTCGACACTTCATCACAAACCTCCGTTCATCACTTTTTTCAACTTTGGCTGAACGATGAGTCTTCATGCAATACAATTTCACGGCATGATGCATCTCAGACTTAGAAGGAAACTGCTGATACACATATAATGGATCGCCTAACTGCCATCCACCTTGCCTGTCATCATCACCATACAACATCTCTAATTCATCGTCACAGTCAACCGCACTAATTTGAGAATAGTGCGGGCTTTCAGTCCAAAATGGCTCACTATCAGGTCCAACATCTGTCAATATGAATTTTCTGTCAAAACCAGTAAATAAACAATACAAAAACAACCACAAATTCAAGTCTACTAAATTACCACTACTAATTAGGTCAATACGAAGTGGTGGCATTGTTGCAATCCCTGGGTTTACTAGGTTCAGGCAAGAATCAAAATCACCTTCCACATCGGTATCTGAGCTGTCACCTAGTGGAATAAACCTCTCAAATTCGTCCTCCTCATTGCTGTGCATACTCTCATCTTCCTCATCTTCCATCAATGTTACCTGACTTAACACTTGTGAAGGTGCAGATACACCAACATGTCTATCTTCTTCACCAAAATACTGTGGGGATCTTGGATGCATAGGTATAGATGATGATTCGCCAGATTCAATTTCAACATATATCTCAATAAAATTTTGTACTCTCCGATTAGCAAATGCATCTATGACACAATCTACATCTTCATCATCACATACATCGGTACTAATGTAGTATACATTATCCTTACCCACTATAGTCTCCACTTTGGCAATTAACCGATGAATGCATTGGCTGCCATGTAGTCCCAATTTTTGGTAAATTCTTTCTTTCAGCTCGTTGTATGTAGTGTCCCGTTTGATTTTCATCATTTTCATTTTCCCTTCAAACTGAACACCTTCGGGACCATCAAAATACCTCCCACTGTGGTAGATTATAGTCATGTAAGTGTTTGAACTTGAACTCATTTTTTACACCAGAATTTTAGCTGCAAAATGGAGGGTTTTAGCTGACCAAATAAAAAAATTTATGAAAAACGAAGTGATATTCTTCAAAAAAATAAAAACCACTCAACCGATGTAAATCTTTTCACTTTCACATGTATATTCATCATTTTCCTCCATAAATAGGAATGAAATACTCAAGTCAAGCAAAGACACACAACAAAACAACCCAATCAAAGCACAAAATGCAAAAACGCAAATGGGGGTTCGCATAAACACATAAATGACAACGGAAATCTTAAATGGGACGAAAACATACCGAAATTGATGCAAATGCAAGTTGATTGAAGTTCTCTTCGCAACCCACCAATGGATTCAGAGAGATTTTGGCGAAAAAGAGATGGGGGAGGGGTTTGGGGGGGAGATCTAGTCGATTAGTGGCGTTTGGGGTGTTTAAAAACCCTCACCGTCGAAATTTAGTCGACTAAACCAAGGGGTTTAGTCGACTAAATTACGGGGGGATTCAAAAAATTTGAACCCCTCGAAATTTAGTTGACTAAACCCCTAGTTTAGTCGACTAAAGGGGGGTAGATTGGGAATATGTTTCCAGAGGAGGGCATAATGGGAAATAGTTTCAAAGTAGGGGCATTTTGGTAAATAGTTTCCTAAAAAGGGGCACTATGGGAAAAAAGCCTGCAAAAATGTCTATCAAGACATCACTACAAATTTGATATTTTAAAGGACATTTATATCATATTTTCTCTTGTTTGGGATTTAGGTGCAATTTGTCCTTTTCTTAAACTACATCATACTCCATCCACAAGTTCTTAATATGGACATTAATCTTGATCCTAAATTTAAGAAATATTTTTCAATATTTTTTTAATTTAACTCTAGTTATGCTTCATCAACAATAATTAATGAGAAAGGGGAAGAAATGAATTAAAGAAAATGATTGAAATGTTTTAAAAAATATGTTATATTAACTAAAGATTAAGATGCAAATTTGACAATCAAGTTTTAGCGAAGGGGCATCTAGCATAATTATATTTTTTTCGAGTACAAAATTATATAAAGTTTTCTAGGTAAAAGTACGGAAAAAACCTTAATTAATTAATTAATTACTAAAACATCCCTGAGGCAAAAGTATTAACCAATCTGCCTCATGTAATCGATTACATGCATTATGTAATCGATTACAGGGGGTCAGATCTCTTTTTTTTATTATTTTTTACACTATGTAATCGATTACGCCACTGTTCAGTAATCGATTACATGAAATTTGTACTGTGTAATCGATTAAACCAGTATGGTGTAATCGATTACACCAGCTGCAGAAGCACAATAAAGAAAAGATTTTCGAATTGGTGCATGACGAAACTAATTTCCAACTTCTTTTTACCTACAAATGTGACTTAGGGAAGGTCTTTTTACCAACAATTAACCATCTACACTATGTCTAGTCAATCGATGTCCCTATATCTGTTTTTCGTCCTACGACATATCATTTGCAAAATTCATCACCTCAAATCATATAAACTGAAAGCATAAATATTCATAACTAAATTAAATGTCATAGTCAGTGCAAATTCACCAAGTCTAACAAAAAAAAATTACAAGAACCAAATACAAACAAATCCAACAAAAAACTAAAATAGAGGTATCTAATCTACATCCTCCTCTGAATCCTCCTCCTCCTCCTCATCGGAGACATTAGGCACCTGGTCCTCCTCTCCGACTGCCTCCTGGTGGTGTCTGTCCTGTAACTGCCGAAGTCTGGCCTCCAGCTCGTGCATTCGGCTTTGCATCCATCGCCACCGCTCGTTCTCCTTCTCAACGTGGCTCCTCCACCACTGCTCGTGGCTCCTCCACCGCTGTCTTTGTCGGAGGTCCATCTGCCTCATCTGCAGCATGACGTCACGAAGCTAGAATCCACCGTCCGGCTCAACCATCTCCTCATCCTCATCATCGTCATTGTCCAGCGTAGGACCTCAGGATGAACCACGGGGGCAGCAGCCGATGCATCATCCTCGTCAGTGGCAGTGCATATCCAGACACCCTGTGCATTCTGTTGTATCTTGCACTGCTCCAATAGGCGCCTCCCGAAGACAGCGTTCCAATGCTGCTGGTCTACCATCTCAAATCCCCTGCATCAGCACACGGAAGTGGAGCAATATACAGTGGATTAGGTAGGCGAATGGGAGGGCGGTGTTCTCCTTCTGCTTCACCTTAGACATCATCCAGCAAATATAGTGTCTCCAGTTCACCGGCCTGGCGTGAATGATGGCCCACATGATCGGGATATCAACCTCCAACACCCTGGAGTGATTGTAGGCCCGGGGGAACAGAATATGGGTTAGCACGTAGAAAAGGATCCGTGCATCCACAGTCAGCTGGCCCACAGTGAAAAGGGCTCTCTAACCCAAAGGCCTCCTGATATCGTTGATGGCGGCGGCGCGGTCATATCCAGGCAGGTTGACATTGGTATCCCCATCGTATAGAATGGCGCCCGCCCCATCAAAATCATATCCCAGCATGTGGGCCCATATCAAAGCAGTCATCTCTATGTCAATGCTGCAAATGCGCGACTTCAAACTTTATTGATGTAACTAAGATTATGGTAGAAGGCTATAACCATATCCTCTGAGTAGTGACTGACGAACTCCGCCAAACCACGTAGATGCGAACCCTCCACCAGTGTGACTCTCAAATTCCTCCTCTGTAAAAAGTGCATGTCCAGTGACTTGGGTTTGATCACGAGTCTGCCCGCAAAGTGCTGAAGGAAGGATACATGGGATGCTGCATTATTACCCAGGAGAATTCTGTATCGGAGATCTACCGGCTGTGCCTGAGAGCCGGATGTCTCACCCTTCATCCGTGCCTTCGAACGTCTCTCGGTCTAAGGGTCAACTCGTCTGCGTGGAGGCATGATCACAACAAATACCTACAAAGATGAAATAAATATAAACCATCAACAAACATGAAACAAATGTGATTAATGGCATAATCACAATCCATGATCAATATCGGTCAATGGAAACAGTGTAATTGAAAGGAAAATGCACAATCAAGAATCAAACTCTATGTAATCAATAATCTTCAACATCCATACACACAATAACATGTAATTTGTGCTTCAATCCCACTGTTTACATCAATTTCACATGCAAACATACACACATTGTTTCCGAAATGCACAAAAACATCAATTTAATCTATTACTTGTTCAAAAACAACAACAAACTATTCAAATCAATTATCAAAACACTACATATCCAAAGAAAACAAACCCTAATCGATTACATGAACCATATCTTCAAAAAAACAGAGAAAACAGAGTCAAATTCGCAATGGGTATCGAAAACCTACAAAAATCAACGCAAATGAGAGCAAATCTTTGATTTTTCCTCAACCCACAGCTTTAATCCGCAGCTTTCTGGCCAAAAATCGCAATGGAGAAGAGTGGGGTAGCCCTAATCGGTTAGAGGAATGAGAAATGAGGGAAAATGAGGTGTTTGGCGTTTTTAAAAACCGATTCCACGATATGTAATCAATTACGGCCTATGCCGTAATCAATTACATAGCGTTGTAACTACCGTATTTGCCTTTTGGTTTTATATAATCGATTACGCAACTCATCGTAATAGATTACATAGTGCAAATTTCATGTAATCGATTACTGAACAGTGGCGTAATCGATTATATAGTGTAAAAAATGAAAAAAAAAAGAGATCTGACCCCCTGTAATCGATTACATAATTATATGTAATCGATTACAGGGGGCAGATTGGTTAATACTTTTGGCTCAATGTTCATTTTGGTAATTAATTAATTAATTAATTAAGGTTTTTTCCGTACTTTTTCCAGTTTTCCAAATAGAAAAAAAATAACAAATATGTTAACTCTCCTAAAACCATCATTACTTTTTTGCTTTCTTGGGACCCACGTGCTTTCTACCTCATCCTATCCATCACAACCCCACCTTCTCTCTCTACAGTCCCTCAATCTCATCAGAGTCTCCTCTCCTTCCCTGCCACCACCATGGCCGCCGAATCTGAGCTTCAAGTATCCCACGGCCTCCTCATCAAGAAACCTTCCTTTGCCATTGGTCCTAGCGTTCCTCTCTTCACCATCAATCAAATTTGAGCCACCATTATGGCCCATTAATAGGTCAAGAATCCATGTAGGTCCCTCTCGTATGTTCTCAGGGATGTGTCTCTTGTCCTCTCCCTTATTGCTCTCGCCCTTCATTTCAATTCCTAGTTCTTCTATCCTCTCTATTGGCCAGTTCAAGGCCATGATTGGTGTGTGTGTGTGTGTGTGTGTGTGTGTGTGTGTGTATTTCTAATCCTCTACTATGTATCGTACTCTAACTTTTGTGTTGCATTCTTAAGCCGCAACCATGGAAGCTTTTCAAATAGTCATATTCTGAATAGTTTCGAGAGACATTTTGAGCTCAGATTCGGTGGCCATGGTAGTGGTGGAGAGGGAGAGGAGACATTGGCAGGACTAAGGGGTTGAAGAGAGAGAAGGTGGTTTTGCGAAAGATAGGATGAGGTAGAAAGTACGTAAGTCTCACAAATGGGGGGAAAAGTAACAGTGGTTTAGGAGATCAACATATTTGTTATTTTTGCCCCATTTGGGAAACTTTATATATATTTTTGCACCCAATCAAAATAATTTTGCTAGGTGCCCCTTCACTAAAATCTCCTTGTCAAATTTGCCTAGTAACGCATTAACTAACTTAAATAACTTCATTAATCTAATTAAATTTAGTAAATATATATTATATTAAGGATTAAAGTGTTAAGGCAAAAAAGGATGGAAGGGAATACTTATTTTTAACTTGGTATAAAATAAAAATTCGTTTGCACTTTTTTTGCCAGAATCGTTTGTCCATATATAAAGATAGGGTTAAGTATCAATTTTGCCCTGGAAGTACACCGTTAGGAGTAATGTTGCCTAGAAAGTTTTTTTGGGTTCAATTTTGCCCTGGAAGTATAAAAACGTAGCAATGTTGCTGTCCATTTAACGGTGAGACTGATAGAGTTAGCATACTCAAGTGTCAAATGCTGACACTCGAATGTGCAGTGCGCACACTCATTTTGAGTGTGCAGATGAGTGTGAACCTCAAAAAAAATCCGTACACATCTAAGTGCTCGGGTATGACACTCAAGTGTATAACTCCATCAGTCCATCCGTTAAATGGAGGGCAACATTGCTACATTTTTATACTTCCGGGGCAAAATTGAGCCCAAAAAAACTTTCAGGGCAACATTGCTCCTAACATTATACTTCCGGGGAAAAATTGCTACTTAACCCTATAAAGATATGTTGACCCACATATAAATATATTTATATCGCTATTATTACAGAATTCATTTGTATATCCATATTGAAATTTTACAATATATTTGTCTATCAGTACATATATCTTCATATTAGAAGTAGTCATATTCTAGGTATGATCGATACAAAATTTGAGCACATTTCTTGACAATAATTTGAACCTTCATTTACAAAGTGTCAAACACTAAATATGAGTGCCTCTTAACCTTCCTTCACAAACAGTCGGACATTACATTAAATACCTCTCTCAACAAGGATTTGAACGAATGATAACCGAGTTATAAAAGACTAACCTCTTTCATTGGACTAACCCTTTTGGTAAATTTTACGAAATATTATACTTCCTCGGTCTTAAATATAAAACAAAGATGAATTTTTTGAAGATATTAAGAAAACTGATTAAATTACTTTAAAAAATTTATATTTGTCATTTTTTCTCCAAACTATTTTGCCTAACTATATAATCTAAGGATACCCAACATATTGTATAATTAAGTAACTTTTTTAATCTCTCTAAAAATAGTCAACTATGGTTTTCATATTTAGGACCTGAGAGAGTATTTATTTAATACAAGAATGATAATAAAATATAATAAAAATCACTATAAAAAAATCGTGTTTTATTGTTTGTGCCCCTCCTAACTCTAAAGCAATATAAAAGGGAAAATTCCTTTCAGGGCTCAAGGTAGGAAAATATTGTCAAAAAAGGCCCTAAGAAAAGTCAAGTGTCAAAAAAGGCCCTAGGGCCTTTTCAGGTTTTATTTCAGAAAGCGTTAACAACAATATCAGTACTCCATTAACAAATATATCAATCCAATTAACAACAATTTCGTTAACAACAAAATCAGTATCCGTTTACAATTATATTAGTATCCATTAACAACTACGTTTTTCTGAAATAATACTAGAAAAGGCCCTAGGGCCTTTTTTGACAACACTTTCCTACCTTCGGCCCTGAAAGGAATTTTTCCTAAATAAAATTTCATAACAAGCACCACCAACGACGCTAATTTTGAGTTTATTTAGAGCAATATCAAAATAACATATGGTACTCGCATCCTATATATTAATAACTTTATACACACACACACAGATGTACACACACACACATGAAAACCGGAGCAAATCACCAAGAGGGGGTGAATTAGGGATTTGAAAATTCTTTTGCTCAATTCTGGAAATTAATCGCAGGATTAGAATAGTGCAGAAGATGGGAGAAGGACAAGATACAGCAAGATTTATACTGGTTCGATCTAACTCCTTGACCTACGTCCAGTCCCCAGACTCTCTGGGATTTTCACTATCAATCACAATCAGTTACACACTATGTACTCGAAAGTTATCCTCTCACTAGGATACACTCCCCCTTACAAGTTGTAAACTGATATTCCCAATCTCCAAGTCCCCTGACTTGAGATTCTTACAACAAGTGATCAGAAAAGAAAACAAACTCTCTCAAAGAGCAGATATTGATAAGCACTGAAGCTCAAATCTCTCAGGATAATTTACAGAAGAATGAATACAAAAATCTCAATGTTGCACACTGTAATTGACTTGTATCTTGTCTGTATTGTTCTTCTTCGAATCTGAATGATATTTATAGCTATTGAAGTCCATTTTGAATGAAGAACATAGCTGTTGGAAGAGCACTACGAATTTTGACCGTTTAAGCTCCACTCCTAGAAACTAGTTGTTGAGAATCCACTAAAATCTTCTTGATGGATGGATTCTGCTTTTGTCTAATCTGTTGTAGACATTCTTGCAATGTGGGACTTAATTAATATGAAGATAATGTTGATGTCCCTGTGTTGGAATGGGCTGTGCTTAAAGTTGTAATTATTTAATCCAAGTTGGAGCACTTTATAAGACAATATATTCTCTCTCTCTCTCTCTTGCTTTACAGCTCATTGTCTGAATCTTCATTGTTTCCTTCAATAAACCATCTGAAACTTGCTAACAAACTGGTTAAAAGACATTAGGAATAATAGCAATTAAAGATATAAAGTATTAAGATCATTCAAATGGTTTTCGCAAATTCGTGCCATCTGATTTTTCAAATCTGTGTGTTACAAACTCGAGTTTACAAACCCAGACTCGAGTTTGGAGTTCATCCAGAGAGCATCTTGTTTTGAAAGACTTCCTAAACTCGAGTTGATTAGTGACTGACTCGAGTTTGGTTCTTACAGAAAGGAAAATCGCGAATGGCTCTTGGATGAAGTTTTGAACCCATGTCTAAACTCGAGTCATTTAGTAACTGACTCGAGTTTGAAGCTTTTATGAAAATATTGAGTTTAAGTTCAATGCTTCAAAACTGGAGTTTAGAAAACGCAAACTGGAGTTTACAAAGCCTGAAATATTGTTTAGTTCTCTATATAGCCCAGACTCGAGTTTTGATATCCAAAACTCGAGTTTCAGTGTAAACTGAAACTTTTGAAAAATCTCTTCATATGTAAACTGGAGTTTCCATTTTTAAGACTGAAGTTTAGAAATCATGTAATAGTTCAAGTGTTTTCAAAACAGTCCTAAACTCGAGTCTCCAGAAATCTGACTCGAGTTTCAGTGTATATTCAAACTTTGAAAACTTTTTATTAAAGTGCAAACTGGAGTTACTGAAACCAAAACTGGAGTTTACAAAGCAAATAACAACACAAGTGTCTCTGTTTATCCTAAACTCGAGTTTGCTTAACCCAGACTCGAGTTTACGAATCTTTAGCTCTTAAACTTTTCTTGTAAACTGGAGTTTGGAAGGATCAAAGGTAGAGTTTGAAAATTTGATAAATCGTTAAAGCTTATGTTTGATCCCAAACTCGAGTTTCTAAGACATAGACTCGAGTTTACAAGTTTTTGAAACTTTTGGCCTTTAAACTTTCTTGTAAACTGGAGTTTCTCATAATCAAAGGTAGAGTTTGGAAACAAGTTGAAATTCGAATGTCACTGCCTTTGATCTAAACTCGAGTTTATAAATACAGACTCGAGTTTACAACTCTTAGAGACTTTGATTGCTCTCTGTAACTCTGCAAACTCGAGTTTGCCTTATGCAAACTGGAGTTTGGCTTTCTTTGTTGAAAACTGAGCTTCTGTCTATCAAGTCCAAACTCGAGTTTAGCTACCTAAACTCGAGTTTGCCTTAAACAGAAAGTTTTACAACTTTCAAAGACAAACTTCAAATTAAGTTTACAATTGTCAGTTATCATCAAAACACCTAGAGAACTAACAACACACACACAAGCATGTTACTTTTTAATAATTTGATTAGCCCATATATTAATTACTTTACATTAAAAAAAATGAGCATGAACTAAATTTTTTTTTAAATTACCCCTATTTACAAATTCTCATTTAAAGGGGGGAAATCATGCCTTTGAAAAAGGTAAAGTTAAAAAGCCATTTCATTTTCTATTAATTTAAATAATTTAAATAATTTTTCATAGTTTTGGTGAAGTAGTTAAAACTTAAAAGTGTGTGGTATATTTTGGACCAACAAGAGTAATTATAAATTACCACATTCTTACAGTTTTCTTCCATTCCTCTTTCTTTCCATTACTCATCACAGTTTTTAGATTGAATTTTGAGTGTTCAAATTTAATATTTTATAAAAATATTTTATAAATTTTTTTATTACAGTATTAAATTATTCTAACTAGAATTTAGTATCTTTTGAATTTCTTTATTTATGTTTTAATAATTTGATGTTTATTAATATTCTTATAGAACATTATATTTCAACTATTCAAATTTTAATTTAAAAGTTAAGATGAGCAGTGGAAAAGAAGAGCATAGAACTATAGTCAATCCCTACAAATTACATTATCTTTTTTTTTTATACACACAAATTATATTATCTTCAAAGCTATGAATAGTACGTTCGCTCAAGTAATATGGTAACACAAAAACTCTACTATTTTCTTCCGCTCACAACATGAAAACCCTTGGATAACCATATAAATGAATGGTTGCATGTTGGATCTACTTATTATCTTAAGGATTAAGTAGCAATTTCGTCCCAGAAGTATGCACCCAAGAGTGATGTTACCTTGAAAGTTTTTTAGTCTTAATGTCAACCCAAAAGTCTAAAAATGTAGCAATTTTGCCCCCACCATTAACTGTTCAGTCTGTCAAATTTTAGTTGACCCATTACACTAATGTGACATATCTATGTAGCACCCACCTCACTTTTTTTCCAAATAAGATTTACCAGTCAAATTTATAAAGACAAGAAAAAAAAAAATCTTCTTCCAAGAAATCTTCTTCGATCACTCCTTCTAAGAGAATTACCCCCTGCTGCTTCTTCAATCAGTGGGAAAATTTTGGTTGCTTGATCTGTGAAAATTATAAGGCCGAGATCTTTGAGAAGATTACGAGACGCAAGAGACCAAGTTTCATTGTGCAATCTGAGAATGACAATCTTGGAAAGAGAGATGATGGCGACGGTAAAGAAGAAGGCATCTGGAGGGGGAAGAGAGAGAGAAGAGATGCCAGTGTCGACGAAGGGAAAGTGTCATCATTGCCTCTAGTATTGGAACCCCTTCACAAGGCCCTCCCTTCGCCTTTATAGTTAACGACCATCATGGGCTTGTTGCTAGCGCTAGGAGTCACCTTGAATGGCCAAAGCTTCATGTCATTCTAAATAGAAAGATCGGAGAGTCGCTATCTGATGAGTTGTTTCACGTTGAACACAATGTTTTGAAATAGAGGACTGTGAAATTGATGATTCCCTCTACCACTAAGGGTGTTGAGGCCAGGGATAAAAAATCAAAACTCAGAAAATTATCTCCATTTAGGAAAATTTCTTCTTCTTCTTGAGATCAATTGGAGGGGGATATTATAGTATTCTATAGATTGCGATGTAATGGTTTTGCAAATGAAGAATCACTTCACAAATTGAGGTCCAAGCGATTGGTGGTTCCAGCGATAACCACTCAATGGCAATTTTTTTTAATTTTTCATCTATATGATTTCTTTAATTTCTAGATTTGATTCCACTAATTTCCATATATGATTTATGTTTATGGATTTATGGATGTGTTCGTGTTTCTTGTTTACTTGCTAGATTTTGACATCTTCTTCTTAAAACCTCTCTTTTTCACCATCGGTGGTTTTCTCAAGATCTTTGTTTTGATTATCTAATTTGTTGTGAGCGTCCCAACATTCTTCTTGTTGTGGAGTCTGTCTCCCCCAATCAATCCAGCTTATTTTTTCATCACAATAGATTAGTTTGATTTTCGAAGGAGGTAACTGTCACCAACTTCAAAGGAGTGGTATGGTTAGGTGTCGTGGCGGACGAACGTAGGGGGTGTCGTGGGTAAGGGAAATGAATGGTCAAAGGGCATTTTAGTATTTTAACATGATGTAACAATGAGGTGGCAATGACTTAGGTTATTATGTGCCAAATGAGAGTGCCACTTAGGATATTCAGTCAACCTTAACTGTGTTAATAGGAAAGGCAACATTGCTACATTTTTAGACTTCCGGGTGAACATTAAGACTAAAAAAACTTCCAAGCCAATATTGCTCTTAGGTGTATACTTTCAAGATGAAATTGCTACTTAACCCTTATCTTAAACTACTAGCATGCTGGAAAATAGAATAAGTAATTCAAACTCTGTAATAAACGACCAATATCTAATTGAGTTAATATACATATATAATCTGAAGATTTGTTTACCAACATATATAACGTAAAACTAAAAGGGTTAAGAATCATTTTTGTTCTAGAAGTTTTGGCTGAAGATCACTGGTTACCTGGAAGTTTTTTCTAGAGCAAAATTGCCTTATAAGTTAACAAAACGTAGCAATTTTGCCCCTCCCTTAATTTTGACCATTAAGTTTTACTGATATGTATACATGGCACCAATGCTTGTCACCTCATCAATCAAAATATGGTTTAGTATCATTTTTTCCTTAGAAGTTTTTGTTGAGGAGCAACGGGGATCTAGAAGTTTTATTTAGGGGCAATTTTGCCCTGAAAGTGTACAAAATGTAGTAATTCCAGTGATTTAGGGGAGGGTGATGTTAGTTCTCTATCTGTTTTGATGATAACTGACAATTGTAAACTTAAATGAAATTCTTGGTTAAGTTTAAAAATGTTTGCATTTTGTTCAAATTTAACCAGCAACCTTCTGTCAAAGGTTAACCCAAGTTTAGAGTTTTAAAACACGAGTCAATAGAAGCCAGAAAGGTTTCAAAATTATTAGAACTCATATTGACTCAAGTCAGTTTTACTTTAACTTAAGTCATCTCAATATAGAGAGCTTTCATAAGTACTTGAACTTATGATTGACTCGAGTTTGTCATGGGTAACTCGAGTCAATGCAAGGTCGAGAACTATCAATGTATTTTAGGCAAATATTAACTCGAGTTAGTATTTCTTAATTGGAGTCATGGGCTCTTATAAAATATTTGTGAAATGTCTTTAACTTGAGTATATGGTATTTGACTCAAGTCATATTTTGTGGACTTAAACTTATTTTCAGATTCACAAGTCCTTAACTCAAGCTAGTTTATTTTAACTCGAGTTTAGTGGTTATAATTTGTTTTGCTATGATCTAGTTCACTCAAGTTAGTCACTTAATGACTCAAGCTGACGACATTTCAAACCACTTTTAAAAATGCTATTTCAAAGTTCCTTTAAAAAAACATGGAAAACTTGACTCGAGTCTAGAACTCTTAACTCAAGTCATGCACTTGAGTTAGGCATTTTTACGTCGAGTTTAAGTCATATAGATACATCTTCATTTTTAACTTCAAACTTATTTTCCGACTCAATGACTCGAGCCAATAAATGTTATCATGTCGAGTGCAAATTGACTCTACTTCTTGATCACCATCTTCATAAATGTTAAATCTTCTAGTGTGATTTGTATATCTTTTATCTTCACTCATTATTATTCCTAACTTTATTTAATCAATTTGCTAATGAGTTTCAGAAGATCAAACAAGTTATTTAATGTAGATTAACTAAAAAGTGAATGATTATGTCATATGCATTAAATGATGGTTTAGAAAACGAAACACCAATTTGAGCAATCAGCCTCTACTCATCCCAAAAGAATTTATGGTTTCATTCCATATTTGGTTGAATAACCTTCCAACGGGAATGTCTCAAGGAATAAGAATGACGGCATTGATTGAAGAATAGAAACTTGTGAGTAACGATCATCTATTCAAATCTCAACGATCATCTTCATTATGCTTAATGGATAATTCTCAAGCTTCTCCAACGATCATAAATGTCAACACCTATAAATACCAGAAGCATTGAATTTTCCACCTACTAAAACTCTGAGCAATCAATTTGACATTATTGAAAATTACTATTTCATTTAATATCTTCGGATATTTTTGTACTTCAGTGTTTATTATTCATCTACTCAGTAAGGAGTTTAAACACTTATTAATCATTTGTTTATCAATTTAATCTCAAGGTTGAGGAAGCTTGACTGTGGATGTACAATCATCTGTGTCTTCATGTTTCTCTTGCTCAAAAATCTAAGTTCATATAAAAAAATTTTATCTGAATTGAAAATAAGTAACAAGTTAAGATTAATGTTGTCATCATCAAAAAGGGAGAGAATGTTAGCTTCTATGTTTTGATGATGAGTCAACATTATAAAGAAAAATGGAATTGATCTTCTCTGTCAAAAATCATAACCAGAACTTTGTTGTCAAATTACCTCGAGATTGAGAGTTTTACCTCTAGGCTAATCCAAAACTCGAGGTTGAACAGTAACCTCGAGGGTTTTAGCTTTCGTTCTTCTGAATAATCCTCTTCACAACCTCGAGTCTCAACCAGTAACCCCGAGGTTAGTCCAAAACTCAAGGCTATCATATTAACTCGAGGTTGAGTCCATGTCTTGCTTTGCCTGTTAGTTTTAGAATTGAACATACAGAACCTCAAGGTAAGAAAATGAACCTCAAGGTTAAGGCTAAACTCGAGGTGGCCCACAAAACTCAAGGTTATATGATTCTATCACTGAGATTGCATCTATTTCATAACCTCGAGGCTGCTAAATTAACTCAAGTTTACTATGAAACTCAAGGTTGCATAGGTGACTCGAGGTCAAAGGCCTCTGAACTAATATATGATTATGTTTAATCTCTGTGATCGATTCGTTATCTAATCCATCTGTATTTGCTCTTGTTTTCTTACTGGGATTACACCCTTATTACTAACTATGCTTCAAGTTTGCTTTACCATGAAGAGTTCAGGAATTTTATGCTTTGATAAAAAAAAGCAGATCATGATGTCAGCAGCATTTAATGTCATAGCAGATATCAGCCAAAAAGCATTATTTGAAGATAAAGAGTCACAACATTCCTTCTGCTTATACTCTAACGGTCAAATATTGAAGAATGAAGCAGAAACATTCTCCAGGAATATTGGTCAAGCCTAGTTATCCTTCCAAGGCCAACCATTAGCATTAAATGCTAACGGTCATATTACCCTCACCAATCTACCAGGATTACGCATCAAGACAACGACTAGTTTACAAAGGCATTAATGGCAAAGCTATAAATTGAAGGATAATTCAATTGAGCCACTTACTGAAGTTACTGTTACGCTGCAAAATTCAATAGCATTTATTCTACTCAGTTTCTGTAACAATTGTAATCAACATGCTTCATTGATTATTTTATCTACTCTTTAGGAGTCTTTGTTTTTCTTAATTAATTGTATTGTAAACTCTTGAGGTTGGGACCTCAAGTGATTGGGTAACAATTACAGCTTGTAAGAGAGAGCGAGAGTGGAATCTTCCCAGAGATTACAATGTAATTGTGTCAAGTGATTTAGTGGAAATCCCAGGTGTAGTTTTGGGGACTGGATGTAGGTCAAGTTTGTGACCGAACCAGGATATATCGCGTGTGCAAAGTTTTACTTTCCTCTTCTTACTTATGCTTTAAGTTTACATTGCGCAAAATTTTCTATACTCGATAACATCACCTATTCACGCCCCCCCCCTCTAGGTGATTTTCAGTGAAGACTTATGATATCAATCTAAGATCTTGAATATTGATTTTCTCATTCTATTTGGCAAAATCTTCTCTTTCTTTCTTCTCTTCACTTGATCATTATCTACAATTATATTTGAGCTGATATTGATATTCTCATTCTATTCATCAATTTCTTTCATTTTCCATCATCTCCCATCTTGATCATTATTTAACTTCAGCTCATCATTCTTTGTAGCTTCTACCTTCTTTAATATTTCCTTTTCTTCAATTTCTTCTTTCTGAAATCTCATCTCTTGATCATTCTCCACAAATACTTCTAGAACTGATCTTGAATAAAGATGTTCCATTCAATAAGTTCTTTCTTCTTCAATTTCTTCTCTTCTTCTTGATTATCCCCAAAACCTTTGATAACTTCTTGCTTTTTTGCAGATTCTTCTTTCTATCATTCAATATTTCTTTATTGATCTTCTTCTTGATCATTCTTCATGATTCAACTCTTTCTTTTTGAAATCTCTTATCTCTTTCTTGATTAACCTTTACAATTCAACTTGGATTCATCTATATTAAATACAGCAGTTAGTCAATGTAGGAAATAACTATATTACTCAATCTTTTTACTTTTAAGAATGACATCTATATAAGACATCATCAAAACTAATCATATCCAACAAGTATAATTTCTCTGTGTTCATTCTCTTTGTCTCAATCTCTTTTATTATCATTCCTTGATTAAATCAAAAAAGATTTTTAAATCCCTTGTTTACCCTCTTCTAGGTGATATTCTACTTTTAGGTGGCTTTGATCAATCTACATAAAGGTAAATACTATCACTATTACTCTGTCTTACTGAACCAATTTTCAGGACAATGCATATCTCATTTTGTGTTTCATTTGCTTAGATCATTAGTGATGCTTCCTCTCAGTTTTGTGACAAACCTATCAGTCTCTTTGACTAGTTTGGCTTCATAAATTCCAGCCACCTTGACCTCAACATTTCAAAGATCTCTCTCTCCAAATCCAAGTTCAACCTTTCCAAGGTTAGTTTCTTCCTCTGCACCCTTGATTCATGCCTCTGCGTCTTTCAACTTAAAGAAGATGAGATTTTTTGCGTTCTTCAATCCGATCTTGTTGAGTATGTTTATCCCTTTAATTCCTTCAATACTTATGATTCCTTCAACAAGACAAAATTGATCTCTTTTTGTATTCATTTCTTTATGCTCGTCGTATTGGGCTAAGTGAGGCCCTTAATACAAATTATTCCTTCAACAAGAAAGAGATAACAAGGTATGATACCACATCATATTAGGGTAAGTAATATGGAAGATGAGGTGGCATGACGTGTGTTTTTTGACTGATTTAACAATCAAATTTAACATTGGGGGGGATGACAGGGAAAAATTGCTACATTTTGTAAACTTCCAAGACAAAATTACTCGTAAAAAAAAAAACTCGGACACCCATTGCTCCTCAACGAAAACTTTCAAGAAAAAATAATACTTAACCCTATTTTGTTTGATAAGGTGGCATGCCACGTGTGCATATCAGTTAAACTTAACGATCAAAATTAACAGAGGGGCAAATCCTAAAAAACTTTCGGATACACCATTCATTCTCTGTGAAAACTTCTGGGCAAAAATGATATTTAACCCAAAAACTAAAATCATGATGAATCTTGAATATCTAATTGAGTAGAGTTGGAAAAGTGGGCCAACCCTCAAATTGCAAATTTTCTTGCCACAACCTCAAGGTTGGGCATACAAGCAAGTTGGCATTTAGCCAACTCTAACCTAATAACCCACCTATTCTTTTACACATAATAAATAGAAATTTAATGTTGCAGTCAATTTTGTAAGAGAATCAAACACTATATCACAAGTCACAATTTCGGATCAAAATATCAATTTATTTTTTATGGGAAAATTCTAGATAAATACCATTTGAACTTACAAAACCCCAAAAAGTCTATTAACTCGTAGAAATGGCACATAGGTCTTTAGGAAGGAAACTAAGTTTTTGAAATATTGTGCTTTTATCAACATGTCCCTTGCTTTTTATTTTAATGCCAGGGTCCCCTTGTTGCCTGGAGCTCTGTTGGCCACCGTCGCCACACCGGTAGGACTATTGAAGTTCCAACGCCAGCGAGCAAAGCTCCGATGACAACTTGAGTAATCCGATTAACTACTTATATATAAATATTAACAACTTTAGCTCCTTAAGCCCTATTAAGCGTCATTGACAAGTTTAAAAATAGAAATGACAACTTGCATATTGCAATTCAAAACTATGATATAGAGATTGACTATGTAGGAAGTTCAAGTTGTTAATCTTTATACTCCAAGTTGTCTTTTCTTTTATTCAACTTGTTAACGACACTTAATAAGGTTTAGGGAGCTCAAGTTGATAATCTTTCTATTCAAATAGTTAATTACATTACTCAAGCTGTCACTAGAGCTCCAACTAGCAAGGAGGATTTGTCTTTTTTAATTTTTTTTTTTAAAAAAGTGGGAGCATTTTGATTAAAATGCAACATTTCAAAATCTCAAACTCCTCCTTAAAGACCTAGTTTCATTTCCAAATTCAAATGGTATTGAAATGAAATTTTTCCCTTATTTATTTTATGTGTAACATGACAAACCATTCAAACAATGGGTGCAATATATTCAAGTTGGTACATGAAACTATTGAGCTTTGGGCCTCTAATATATTTATCTTCAATACCATTTGTAATGCCTTAACCTCCTAATTGTTTAATAAATTTTATTTTGACCTATCATATTCTACCTAAAATAATGAGTGATATTTGGATGTCTTATGAACATGAAATGATGTAATTTAAAAAAAAATAAAGAAAAATACTCTAAAAACCCAATTTATAAACTAATACTGATTATAAACTATTTATTTATTTATTTTTATATAATAATAGTGTCGCTTATTTTACATAATTTATATGCTAATGTCTAGATAAATGTAAATAACACATAATAATTAATTCATATGGATTATAAGAAAATAATTAATTCATCTTCCTAAACTTCATAGAAGTATAGAGGCTACATAACAACAATAATAACAAATTAAAGCTTTATCCCATTATCTCGGATTGACTAAATAAATCATGTAACACTACTAAACTCGGTTAAAAACCAAATATATTCTTACATTGTTAACTTAGAGATATTGCTTAATAGTTTCACTAAGCATTATCTCCGGTCTTTCTTTGCCCCTTTTTATTGTACTCCAAACAATTTTATCTATCCCAACCTCCTTTCATTGACGCATTCAATGACTCTCTGTACGTGTCCAAACCACCTCAAAATGATTTTTTATCTTTTTTTTTTTAATATGAGTTACTTCAATCCTTTCTTATATAAGCTCATTGTGAATATTATCTTTTCTTATATAATCACATATTCATCTTAACTTCTGAGTTACCTCACTTAGTGTTTATGTAGCGCATTCAAATCCCAACTTTCACTGTTGGAGAGTAATAGGATGATAAAATCATAGGTTAAACAAAGTTCATTAAAAGTAAAAGTATACTACCTCCAAATTTTAATATAAGATCACCGTGCGAATTATACTCCCATGACACAGGAGGTACATAGCTTTCGGCCCAAGCAGTACGGATTGGAACAACCGCATCTCAGGATAGTATACGGGAGTGGCTAGCATCCTCTACCCTTAAAAATCACTGTCGTCCTCTTCTATGAAACTGTGACGTTTTGGCACAAATTTGGGAAGAATGATACTTTAAAAAAAAAATTTAGGGTACTGACAGGTACTTAAAAAAGATACTTCAGGATATTGAACAATACTGAAAAAATAGTTCATAGTCTTAAAAATGTATTTTATGATCTTAAAAAATATTTTAAGGTAATCACAGGTACTAAAAATATACTTTTAGGATACTGACTGGTAAAAAAAAAATACTTCATGATCTTGAAAAATTATTTTAGGATCTTAAAAAAATTATAAAGTATATTTTTAGTATCAGTCAGTACCCTACAATATTTTTTCATGATTTTTTTAATATCAGTTAGTATCCTTTTAGTACCTGTGATTACCCTAAAATATTTTTTAAGATAATAAAATACATTTTTAAGACTATGAACTATTTTTTCAGTATTACTCAGTATCTTGAAGTATCTTTTTTAAGTACCTACCTTAAATTTTTTTTTTTTTAAAGTATCATTCTTCCCAAATTTGTGCTAAAACGGCACAGTTTCAGAGAAGAGGTAGGCAGCGCTTTTGATGCTAGCCACTCCCATAGTATACAATATTCTGATGATAGTGATCAAGGTTCCGGGAAAACAAAGAAAAGAAAAAAGATACTCCTAGTAGTGATCAAGGAGTACGGATCTGATGCCCCGCCGCCATTACCTGGATTTTGCACACTTTAGTCTGTAAAGCCGAGCTTGCATCACTCCATATCTCTCCTAATTGATTCGCTCTTGACTATTCACTCTTTTTTATTATTATTATTATTATTATTATTCAATTATTTGCCTCTTCATATGGAAAAAAAAAGGAGACAATTATGTCTAAAAACTAAATTCCCCCTTTTTAAGGACCAAATGATAAATACTCGTTACTTCATTTGTAAATTTGTACTTCTTCCAATGTTTAATATATATATGATTGACCTAATTAATTAGTAAGTTAATATTAATTTTAAATGTAAGATATATATTTGTCAATATTTTTATAATTTACCTTTATTAATATCGTTTCAATAATAATCAAGTAAGAAAAAAAATAAAGAAAATTAAAAAAGATGATTATTGATTAGGAAGTTTTTTAGAGGACAACTTTACCCAAAAAATTTCCAAAATAAGACAGTTCTGCTATGTTCTAATGGATGCATATAGCCAACTAACCAACTGTTAGTTGACTGGTTATGCTAAGGTGACATGCCCAAATGGCTTTCTCCTCTTCTATGTTATTTGTTTTCTTCTGTTATACCTTTTTGGTTCCCTGAACTTTCTGTTTGCTTTTTCTAGACTAGAGGATTTTTTGTGTTGGTTTTGATTTTGAATTTTCTTATTTATAGTTTATAGGTTTCTCTTTTCATATATTTGTGCTTTCATTTATGTGCTATTTATTTATTTATTTTTCAATTTATTTGATCATTTGGTGGCGTCATAGATATGAAAAATTCACCCAAAAAATCTATGATTTGCGTGATTGGCCCTCTCAAAAAGCTTTTTAATGCTCAAAACTTTTCTGTGGAAATTTTCGAGGCAAAAATACCATTCAACCCCAAAATAGTTTATGGCCTCAATATAATATGTCAACTAATGTCTAATGTTTAGATCCATTTGGATATAGTGACCTTTACCCATCTTTTAAACTTTCAAGATGAAATTGCTCTATTTAGAACTTTCGGATACCTAATGTCCATTTGGTAGGCCAATGAGAGTTAGTACAAATGGTAAGGGATTCAAGACTAGGCCCTTGGGTCGTGGGTTCGATCCCCTCTGCCGTCGCTGGAATTCCTTTGGTAGGCGATCTCGTAATCCCCAGTAAGTGCTCATAGAGTCCGGGGCCATGCCCTGGCCTTGGTTGGGGACTGGTGTCGAACCTCTCCAAAACTTTTTTCTAACAAAAAAAAAATGTCCATTTGGTAGAAACTTCCATGATATTTTTTCCCTTTAGCCCTATTAAATTTGTATTGTTCTAGTGTTATAAATATTGCATGATTACATGTCCGCAACCCCTAGCTCGCTCTTGGATTCCTCATAGGATTCTACCATATATACATACATATGTATTTATATATTGGGAATCAGGAAGGCAAGCTTAAAGCTTGGTATTGTTACACGCGAGCAAACCCCTTAAAGGGCAAGATATCCTCAATATCCTGCTCCAACCGAGCACAACACTTAGGATGTGGATCCTATATCAAGGTCCACATGATTGTAATGCGCTTTCTTAACTAAGAAATCTGCACCATGAAGAATATTTTGGGGTTCATATTTGACTTGAATCTCTAAATGGACTAGATCCATAACCTCCCCAATGAATGATTATGAAGGAGTTTCCTACAGTTGATGTCATCATTATATGCTTCTTTAATTTATTCTCTATTAATGGTTGGAAGCATATAAATAGTGGCCCTATATATATACACACACACACACAAAACATTACTTCACACAAAAGAATGAGAAAAATACCCTTTACTTCCTCTCCAACTTCTCGCTATTCTCATTTCTAGTCTCCAACTTTCTTATTTTTATAATAATATAGTATTAAATAAAGGCTAGATTATATAAAACCCCTCTAAATTTTGAGTCGGTTGCATATAACATTTCTGACATTTTCAAAATTTAAATTTAATCTCATAACCTTTTATTATTAACGATTACCGTTAAATGATCGTTATCTTTTTAACAGAAAATAACACATCAAATTTTGAAATGACACGTGGCATCTTACGTAACATTATATGTAAATTATAAATTTCATGAAACCACATAAACTTTGAATAGTTGTAGAGAACCCCTTAAACTTTAACCAGTTACAAATAACTCCTTGATATTTCAAAATTTAAATTTAACTCACTTTAAATTTTAATTTGTAATATTAAATCACATGTTACTTTTTTACATTTTAATATGTTTACTAAGATTTTATAATTTTTTTACTATCATTCATCATTTTAAATATTAGTAGTTCTTTTGTACGGCAAAAACTAGAAGAATAATATTTAGAAAAATATAAAAATAAACATTGAACCTCTTATTAAGAAAAAATATGCATTACTAATAAAAAATTAATGAAGGAAAAATCTATCCTCTAACACAATAGTATTTAAACTATTAATGCTCAATCATCCTAATAATATATTTAATACAGATGATGACATTTTTATATTATTAATGTTCAATTATCCAAAAAAATAAGTAAATGTTATATAAATGATGAAATTTTTATTTTTATATTTTTCAAGTATTAATCTTCTAGTTTTTTCCATACAAGAAACTACTTTTAATTGACAGATGATAATAAAAAAGTTAATAAATATTTTAAAATGATAAAAGTAAAACTTAATAAGTAAATTTTTTAATAAATGTTAGTAATGCATATTTTTTGGCTCATCAATTTTTTTTTTATTAGTAATGCATATTTTTTCTTGAATTTGAAGTTTAAAGTTTATTTTTATTTTCAGATTTTTCTAAGCATTATTCTTCTTTCTTTCTTTTTTTCATACAAAAGAACTACTAGTATTTTAATTGACAAATGATAATAAACATCTTAGTAAATTTATCAAAATGATAAAATGTAACGGCATGTAGTTTAATATTATAAATCAAAATGTGAAGTGAGTTAAATTTTAATTTTGAAATATCAGAGGATTATTTATAACTAATCAAAGTTCATTTGGGTTATCTACAACTTTTCAAAGTTCAAGGGATTTATAAAATTAGTAATTTACATAGTATTTCATGTAGGATGTCATGTGTCATTTTATCATTTGACATGAAAATTTCTGTCAAAAAGATAATGGTAACTTATTGGCAACTGACCCAATAAGTAAATTAAAAATGAAATATTAGGGGATTAAATTTAAATTTTTGAAATGTCAGAAATGAGATTTATATGTATCTGACCCAAAATTCATTGGGGTTTTGTATAATTTACCCTTAAGTGTACTTTGTATATGTATGTATGTGCGTTTGTGTTTTTATACATTTATGTTATTTAAATGATCAATACTCATAGTTTTAATAAATTTGCATGATAAGTTTAAGAATCTTCTTAATAATTAATTTCTAGGTTTAATCATTCCCTAGAATTTTTCCAAATCATATCACTGCCCAGTAACGGCACAATTCAAAACTGTCCTGGCCAGATTGGCTAATTGCGTATGTTAATGGCTACTACCTCTTGTTCTTACCAAATCATATCGACCCAAAAATTTCAATTAAATCAGCCTGTGACGCATCATTAACTTGAATACTTAGTTTTAACTTGAAAAATAAATTATTATTGTAATACTATAACTATAGCAAAGAAATACAAGTAAAAAAAATACAAACTGAGAAAATTTATTTCATATGTATGTATGTATTTCAGTGTTCCACCTTTTTATACTGCAATTTTCTTGCGGAAGATTTGAAGTTCATAACTCATGGTTTGGTGAGAATAATGACTTTGCTTGACCAAAATGAAGCTGGACGCAGCAGATTAATTTTTTTGGCCAGCTGTAATTATTTGCAATCAAGCTATATATCAAATCAATTTTTGTTTACCAATGAAGGATGCTCCCATATGAAAAATTCAAAATAATGCTATTCGTTGTATAGATATATGAATCAAGCATTACATGAATATTTCTGGATATTGTCCCTTCAGATGCTATGAACTAGAGACCATGGAGCATCTCTTTGTAACTTGCCCATTTACAAAAGCGGTGTGGTTTGGCTGCCTGTCCATTATGTTTCCATTCTGATCACTATCAGGTTTCAAATTCTGGCTTAAACAGATCCTTCCTGAGCTGTATCAAGATGGGCAAACTTGGATGGTGACTAACATAATTAAACTTATCTCCATTGGCTGGATGAGCAGGAACAAGATTATTCACCAGGGGAAATCCACAACACTGTCATTAATGAAATCAGACATGCTTCCATCTCTTGTAGATTTAGCTTTCAGGTTTGAATTTCACCAAAGGCTTTGGTTTCTTCATATCTGATAACTCAATTTCAAGTATTCCTAGTATTGGATGGGCAATTATATTGCAGTAGCAATAGGAAAACCAGATATCATGTTGTAAAGTTTGGATATGCTATCAATGAGAGTCATCATTTGCAATCTTTAAAATGGAGAAACGTCTCATCTAAGACTTCCTTCGGTCTACTATGTTTCAGGGCACTCTTGAATTTGATTACTGCATCTCTTTTTTTTTTTTCAGTCACTCAACAAGTGTTTTTTTCTTAAAAAGACAGTTCTTTCCTCCAGAGGGAATGAAATCTAGGTGTTCAAATAGTATTATTTATCAGGAATATCAGTATTCTCCTTCGTCATTTTATGTTTAATGGTATTTTAGCATTCAACAATTTGGACAGTATTGGCTTTTATATCCACTGAACTTGTGTTACTGCATGGTATTGGACATTTTATGTGAAAGCTTTTCAACTATTAATACATTTTATGTAAAAGCATTCAAAAAATTTTATTTTTGAAAGAACTCAAATTAATTTTTTTGTCAATAAAAAGGAAATCAAACTTCATTAACCACACAATTCTTACTTGTGTAACATACGGTTTGTTTTTCCTTCGTTAACGAAATTCTTTTTTTCTAAAAAAAAAAGGGAAAAAAACCATTAATAAAAATATTTGGTGTAGTTTGATGTATCACACGAGTGATTGTTTTTTGTGTGATTAACATAGTTTAATTTGCTTCTCATAAAAAAAATCAAGTAAAAATAAAATTTACTATTCTCAGTATTCAATTAGAAATCATTTAATTGACAATGGGGTTATGCTTTCCTTCTCTCTTTTTTTTCCCTGGGCTTGAATTATTCTTGATGATCGTTCCAGAACACAAAATTTCCTTGATGTGAGTAAATCATATTTAATTATTAATTAATTTTATTTATATTTACACTTGATGAAAAAAAAAATAAATAACAAAGCATTGAAATCATCTTAAGGGGAAAGAGGAGACTATATAAGGTCATTTTACTCAAATTTTGAAATTCTAAATTGGGTCAAAAACTAAATTAAGGACTTATTAAATTTACCAAACTGATTTAAAATTTTCTTATTTCAGGCAACTTTATATGAGCTTTTTCCTTTTTTTTTTTTCTATATACATTTTAGTAAAATAAATTGTAAAGAAAAACAATGACTACCAAGTACAAAAATCCACAAAAGACATATTAGAAATATCTTTTAATTAAAAATATTCACCATTACCATGTTATTGTTCATATCTAAATCTTTTTCAGTCACAAAGCAAATCACGAGTTAAATGTATAAATTCTAATTGATTTTTTTTATTATTAAAAAAAACAAAGATGACTGTTAGATGGAATCAATCCCATAATAATCTTCATAATTATAATCGTAGAAGACCTAATCACTGAAGCAACCATAAATTGTCGCATATAATGTTAGACAAATTAATAACTGAAGCAAACTGATCTATAAAATGAATCAATTTCTTAAGGTATAGTGACTTCAACCATAAATCAAGTAACTTAAATTACATTACTCCTGAAATTACATTACTCCTATTACTTCCTAATTCACAACAAAACTGAGACCAGTAAATTGGTCACTCTCCTACCGTAAGGATGAATTGGGTGGGCTTTCAGATAATTAATTGATGGGAACCTGAGAATATGAGGATGCTGAGGTTACTGCAACAAAAATATCAACTCTTGATTCTGACACTTCGACTGACAAATGGGTTAATTCCAGATAACTCTCCGCCGTATGGACCCGTCGGCTTTTTGACACTGCGAACCTGCCCACTGCGTCTCTTAAGAGCCTTCTTGTGCTTTTCCTGCATATGGATATTGCAACAGAGATCAAACAACGAAGTTACTAATAGTTATCACGACAAGGATCCAAACACCTTATTGTTTTAATAATAGCTGTTTACCTCACTTTATTTTTCTTAAAAAATACTTGAACTCCAAAAAATAAAAACAAACAAAACAAAGTGAAATGAAACAGCACAAACTTTTTGAGTGAATTACACTTTACAACAGCTATCCTCGAGAAGAGTTGCTTGTTTAATGAAAAACTTCTTTATTCCAGAATATTCACACAAGCTGTAAGGTGATCTTCTGTGTTTTTATGATCAAAAGAACAAGAGCCCACTCCTCTAGATAAAGAGAAGCAACCAGGTACAGATAGAATCTCATATATTCTATTTTAATTTTGGCAAACCATCACAACTGTATCAATACTACCTCCAGTCCTAAATATTGGCGTTAAACAAGGAGTTTATTTTGGTTCTAAATATAAAATCTCAATCCACTATCCCAAATTTATAATTTTTCGCCTTAAAATATTTGCATTGATTGCACATATTAAAGGAGTTTCCATCAAAGGATAGTTTCATTGTACATGATTATAGCAGTATTAACCCCTCAAGGGATAGTTCCAATGTACATGATTATACTAGGTATTTTAGAAAAACCAACACAAATTTGTAACAAATAACTAACTTAACAAATTTCCTAAATATACACAAATTAGTTATTAAATTCTTATATTAAGGACTGGAGAGTATATTTTTCAATGGATAAAGTATTTTCTCTCTCAGATGTTACGGTTCAGAGGATCCCAGAAAATTTAAGTTTTGCATTGTTTCAAGTGTTGGAAGGTAAGCGAATAGAGTAGTGGCAGATGGAGATTCTTTAGGTTTCATTATATTTTCCTTTCACCAAACTACCATTATTTTATATATGTTCATCTAGAGGACCTTACACAGGATACAGTCCCCTTTGGAGACCTGTCAATAATAAAATAACCCATATATCAAATATCAAGCAAAATTACCTTGTACTTCTTTCTCGGATTCTTAGTCAGCTTCTTCCGATATCGAGTTAACCCACGGTTCTTCTCCATCTGCACCATTTTGGTATCAAAGGTGTAAAAACTAAGTCTATAAGATTATAAAAAAAATTGATAAGGTAGATGAGGCCACCTCATAAGAAATTGGCCGTCTTCCATTTTTATCTAAAGTATCTGGCTCTGGCAAATTGGGGACTTCAGAGTTCCTGTACAAATAGTAAATCATTAAAACATTGGCAACCAAGCCAAACAAAATTCATTTTGAATTCTTTAACTTGCATATTTTAAATGAAAGTCAAATCACTAAAAGGCCTAATAGACAATTAAAGAAAACTTGAATACAAGGAGGCCCCACTTAGAAAAATTCTGTATCTTTAGGGAGGATGCGGAAGAGCTAAAGCACTAAATATTAATATGCTCATTTTCCCAACAGGACAACACATGTTAAAATCATACATTCAAATAAAAAATGTGCATCATACACTCAAAATATGTAGTAGCTGCAAATATAATATCAGGAAATGAACATTTGATCCAAATTATATCCGTCCTCTGAAATGTTATTTAAGGACGTAATAGAGTAATATGCACTGAACAAGTTGTGAAAAGCAAAAGGGTAGAAGACTTCACCTCGAGTAAATCTTAGCTTTAGCAGCCAATCTTTCAGCTCGCTGTTGCTTTATTTGTTCATATAAGTCATTTTCCGAGTCCTCACTTGTCCCATCCTCCTGATCAGAAAATCCAGGATCACCTATTTCTTCATCAACATCCTCAGATTTTAAACCAGCACTAGAAATTGCCCTAAGTTCAAATTTCCTCCTCCTTTCCCCAATGTCATCTCTCTTAGGTAAATCATCATCCCCAGAAATCACCTTATTCAAAAAGGGAACAGTCAGATGTGTTATTCAAAATACAACTTGAAATGTATCAAAAGGAAAAGTGAGTGAGAAGAATTAATGCAGGTTGATAGAAAAACATCAAGTTTTGTACCCTAGGTTTCTTCCGATTAAGGTGTGGAAGCTGAGCAATTCTACCAGAACCAATACCATTAATCAATGTAGCTGCCTTATCAGCATTTACATTGTCATCATCAAAATCATCACAAGTGTCAAGCCTGCAATATTAGTGAGTTTCTAATAAGTTCATTCCTAATCTCATAAATAAGAAACATGCAAAGAAAAGGGCCATAGGCCCAAACTTGTACCCATTTAATGGTCTTGAACGTTTTTGGGCACTAGTAGTCTTTAGAGCACTGGAACTGTAGAAACCCTTCTGTTTCAATTTTTCTTCAAGGGATGCTCTGATCTTTAACATTTCAGAACTCAGCACACCAATATGATCCTTCTGCCACATTCAACTTATCTCAGTCAAAATAATAGGCATTTTACAGCAATAAAACTAAATCAAAATCATGAAACATGCAAAAGTATGTTATATTAGTGATTACAAAATTAAACAGAAGATACAAAATATCAGGATACAAAATTGTTTCTGATTCACCTTATGCTCCTGCTTTTGTTTTCTTTTTTCATTCACATTATCCTTAGAGGAATACACCTTTTGCATCTCGACTACTTCATGGGACTGCATAAGTAGACCAAAATGTAAAGGCTGTATGCAAGATTATCCTTGAGAGAGAAAAAGAAACACAAATAAAAATAATTACCATCGTTTCTTTTAGCGACACATCAGAGGCAAGAGGCAGATCATGGTTTTCCACAAATGAATCAGCCATTGGAGCATTTATATCACCCAAATTTAATACCATTTTCAACCCATGATTTTCTTCAACAATATCATCAAGTTTGACTGGAAGTTTTTCATCCAGTTTTTGCATCTGTTATGTGAGTCACACATTGAAAGCGTCAAAAGCTAAAGAAAACCATTTCCATCATAAAACTGCATGTAAGAGCATAAAGAGTAATGTATCAATTTTTTAGCCCCCAAAAAAAAAAGGGGGGGGGGAAGTGATCATTAGACTACTATGGATTCTCTCCAGGTGAGAATCTTCTACCCTACCCTTACTATGACATATTGAATGATAAATTGACACTGGTGTAAGATTAGACTGTCTTAAGCAATTAATAATTAATGTTCCTTCCAACAGTCAGACTAGAAGTCATAATTATGTGATCTTTGCAGCCATATTATATAATAATCAGAAAAGTACACAAGTAAACAGTAAATAGTTTCCTACAAGTGTGCACCGTACACTAAATTTTGGATGTACGAATAGTTCATTAAATAACTCCTCGAGTAATGTCAAACATTTTAATCAAACAGTGAATTTTGGTAGAAATTCATCCTACACTAAGTTGGGGTCCATCTTAACATGGAATAGAACGTGATAAAACAGAAAATGGACTGAAAAGGGGTAATTTTGCGGATGAGAAATATCTTTTGTGCCATGTAAAAGGGGTATAAGCATAACTAGTCATGGATTATGGATACCAATTGATCCCTTCAGTGGGTGTAACAGGAAGCATATCATGAGAGAAAAGTGGTCTCATATGAGAAGTTAGAAGGGTAACTATCTGCCACTAGATCAAAATCTATGGTCAAGATTGAAGGATACCATAAATACATATTAATACGTAATTTCACATTATACCAATGATTTGCAATCAGGAGATCAAATGGTAGATAATTACCCTTCACACCTAAGATTTTACACACACATGCAGTAATGAATGAACATTGCATGTTATTCATTCGATCAACGTGGTAACTGTTTACTGACAATTCTAGAAGGCAAAATTTATACTTGCCAGCTCAGAATGATTTAGAATACCAACACATTAATCTTACATAACCCATGCCAAATTCTCTAAACTGCAAGCAAGGCTACCAATGCTTATTCTATGTAATATAGCAAACTGGGGAATCAAGTAATATAAAATTTCAGTAAATTTTGAAACACTAGTAATTTTTATCGAAAAATCTGGACATATGAAAACATATTTGTACCATGTATGTGAAAAGGTATTCATAGTTATATAAATCCAAATGAAAATGTTTCAACTCCAAGAAGCAACATTTGAATATGTTAATTATGCATGCTAAATCTATTAAGACAAAAAGATTAACAGGAAGATAACAATACCCGATCCAAAAATTTCTTTATCTCTTCTAGCCGAGCCATAACAGGATGTTCATGCACTGGCTTTCCTTCAGATTTGAGAAGAAGATAGAAAGTTATAGCTTGGCAATAGAGTAACAATAGAACCTTCTTCAACTCAAAATAACTAACTCCTTCCGTAGCAATTTTACCATCTTTAACCTTCACAAAAGATTGAAACAATTCAAATTCACAATGGCCCTCGTGCTGTCCAAGAAAGTAGTCTCTAAAGAGACATAGATTGCATTTTTTAATAGGGGCCCATTAAAGGGGGAGGAAATTTAGGCAATCAAAAGAAGTATTTATATAGATAGAAAAAAAATTGATAACATCTTTGGTGTGTGTGGCACAAACAATAGATCACAACAAAAGAAGGGGACAAAACCTTGCTTAACAATGGGTTTATTTTAAGTTCAAGCTGATCATGAGCATTATTTAGTTCCGACAACCAAAAGACTAATTCTGGATAAGACCTGCAAAAAGAATATAATCAATAATCACTCAGTCATCAGGGGAAAAAAATATTACACAAGATATAATCAGCACAAAATTGTATACTGAAAACCATTAGCAACAGTCCATATCGAGGAAAATCACAAAACCAGTGGCCATGCATGCTGCTGGGCCAACAGTCCAATAAACAGGGCTGACTGCTGATTATTTTTTTTCTTTAAGTTTTCTTTTGAATATTATTAACTTTAGTCTATCAAAATGGTGACATGCAAAAGTAACTTCAAGACAGAATAGTAATAGTCCCACTCTATTGCTGAATACAATATTAGCAATACCTTTAGCATCAAGCTTAACTTTAGTAATCCCTTTTGTAAAAGAAATGGAAAGCATTTCCACTCATACAAAGAAACTCATAGTAACCAACAATACATAAGATAACACAAATACAAAAAAATTTCCATTCATATGCAATTTGACTAAGCAATGGCAGTGAATACATGACACAGAATCACACCAAATTAATTACATGTATTTCTATAGTTGGTTTAAACTATATTTGACCAAGCAAAATGTATCTTTTCGTGTAAACTGTAAAATCATCAGGGCAATGATGGATATTATTTTAATCATTTATGTATTTGCTGAGTATCTCGCTAAGGATATTAATATCCACTTATTCACCATGTTTCCCACATGGAATTTTGACTTTTCTTATTAACTAAGATAAATTTCTCAGCAAAATTTTTTTCTCCTCTTCTCACTTTTCAAAGCACAGAATTTATCATTTTATTTTGAGGTTGAAAATGCAAAGCCTTGACAAGAAGTTTGTCTTCCCAAGTACACTTGCAATCATCAATGACATTGATTAATGCATATATTTTAATGATTTCAATTTGAATTTTGATCATGCAGGAACAATTGGGATGGCATCTGAAGCCATAAGATAAATCTGAAATATTATACTGTAAAATAAAGATAGAAAATTAACCTATTCAATGTATCCATTTGTTCATTTTTCGATAAAGCATTCAAATCTTCAACCTTGTAAATTTTATTTGTATCTTCTTCTAACATCAGGGGTTCTGTTGAGTCCTTTTCTTTAAAAGATGATTCCTGTACCATCAGAAGTTATATCTCATAAACATAGACGGTTGACTGCATTAAACAACATAGTAACAAGATACCAGCAACGCTTACCTTCAAACCCACAAGATCATAGTCTTCCTCTGTATAAAATTTTGCCCTCTCTCTCTGCAACTGTTTTGCCAATTCTTCCTCTTCTTTTAGGGCCTCATCATCGCTTGATTGAAGCTTCATCAAAACATAAATGCATGCTTATTCAACAAAAATTATTAAAAAGTTTGAGCAGAGAAGGATGACAGTACACGGCGTAATTCAAAGGAGAACTATTTAGTAATAACGTAGATGTTCAAAATGGCAAAAATTCTTTGATTAGAGGTAAGGTTCAGAAAATGGGCTATAAATTGCTCAAATCCTTACCTCAAAATGACGATTATCAGCACCATGGCGGAAATGCTTTCCAAGTAGGATTGGTTTATCATCTTCATCTTCATTATCATCATCAAGCACTTCATCCTCACCTTCCCCAAATTTTGCACGTAAATATCTTCTTTGCCTTATTACTGAAAATAATACAACAGCTTAGCACAATTGCACAACTTACACATAAATTTCACTTCAAAACCTTGAACAAAAGCTTCCCAATAGATCCTAGCATTTTCTTACTTGCAAATCTGAACATCTCTAGTTTCCTACATAAACTATTCTTAGATAAATCATGACCATGATTAAGCAGATAAGCTCAAGCCAAAATTATATCACTTAATGGTTATACAAGACTGTCAGATCTCAAATTTCAAAAAAAAAAAAAAAAAGAACATCCCATAGCTTTGGGAAGAAAATAAAATAAATTCCACCTCAAGTACATGGGATAGAAAAGATGTACACTCTGTTCCCATTGAAGTTCCTTTCAATATTCATTACTGTAACAAATATCTAACAAAAAATCCTTACTTTTTCTAGTCATATCATCATTTAAATCATAACCAGCATCGCCGTCGTCGTCAAATTCGTCCTCATCATCATCAGAACCCTGTGAGTGACACGAAAGAAAATAGATGAGATTATAACATGAAATTGAAAGATGCAATTTACTTTCTGGTTCTAATTCTTCGGCAAAGCAACCGATTAAACATCAATAGGTCTGATCTATCTTGCTTCATTGAACAAAAATAAGTTTATCATCATTCAAAAAGGCTAATAGTAAAGAAGTTTACACTGACAAAGACGTGGAGCATAAAATGGACACTACAACAAAGGTAAGTATCTAGGAGTATGTTTGGTTTCAAGTAGAGAACAACCGAAACCATGGTTTAGGAGGAAGCAGGTAACTAAACCATGGTTTTTGTGATTTTCAATGTGAAACCATACATGCATCGGGTATAAAATTTGAAGTGTTGTCTCTGTATTGAACGGGGACATTGCCCATGCTTCTATCAGAGCTTATAGTTGTCACTAGCTAAAAATATCCCTAGGAACAAAATACTCTTGTTTACGAATGCAAACTCATCATTGAAAAGAATAAACAGGATCTAATATTTCATTCGAACAAGAAAATTCACTATAATTATTTCATCTAGTATTGAAAATTCACTAAAATAATTCCATCTAGTAATCAACACAGAGCTATGACAGATATAAACCAGAAGAAGGGAGCCAAAACCTTCAAATCAAAAACGGGTAGTTCTTCATCCTCGTCTGACTCTTCAACATCGTCATGTATGTCAAGAGGGATGATATCCCTCTGCTTATGAACTGCAAAAGAATATAAAGTTCAGGTAAGACAAGTACAGTTCAAATTCATCATGAAAAAAGAAAGAAAACAATAAAAATCGACAAAAGTAGGCACATGACAAATTAAATTATTGAAAGAGGAAGAATGAAATTACAGGCATCAATTTCGTCGTGCATGTCATCGACTAAAAGTGAATCATCATATTGCGAACTTGCCTTGGCGTTCCTTTTCTCATTTTTCTGATGGGTTCTTCCTTTCTTTCCCATACCTAATCACTCAAGTAACCCTAATATATCACCTGTAAATACTTCAAAACGGCACAAAGAAGTTCAAAAATCTCGAACGCCGTATCATAACAACGGGAAGACACCAAACAGAGCCCAAACAATCTTACTAGGGATGAAGTTGAAGTCCTCGGAATCCAAAGACGGTGTCTATAGCTGTCAGAGGCAGCTCCACAGCTGATAGTGGTGCCGCTGAGACTTGAGAGTTCAAGACCGGGGGTGGCTGTATGCGGAATTACAGGGAAGAACGGAAGCACAGGGTTAGGCTTTTGCTTAAGCAAATATGCGAAGGACAATATTTTTATTTTCACTTTTTTTCCTACCAGGAAATGCCAATGTTTATTAATTTAATTGCTTCAAGTATCTAGCTAGACCAAGTTGTTTGAAGGAAAATAATGGAAATCAAAATACAAGTAATAATGAATTTTAAATTGGAAAAATATATAAAAGCAATAATGCATTGAGTATGTATTCATGAATAAATAGGCTAAACTCTTATTGATTTTATACTATGTACACTCATCTTATTCTATCCACAACTCCATATTTCAATCAAACAAAGAAAAGTTTAGGTATGTTTGGTTTAAGAGGAGAGGTGGGAGTGCAGCAATTCTCAAAAAGGAAATTGATCAAATTGACATTAATAAAAAGAATATTTATTTTTATTGAAAATATATTTTAAAAATATTAAAAATTTTCTATAAGTCATTTTTCTAAAAATAAGAGAAAAAGTTTACTACTCATATTTCCCTCCCACTCTCTTTCCTCCAACCAAACATTAAACCGCTTTGATCACATTATAAATAGCTATAAATCAAACAAACAAATTAAGCACCGAGTTTTTGATCGAATGTGATGATAACCTAGAAAGTAAAGAGGATTTTTTTTTTTTAATTTGGATAATTTTTTCTATACTTGTTATTAATAACCACCATAAAAACGTCAATTCAAGACTTTCTATAATGGTGTATCTACATTATTTTGGCTAATGTGAGAAATACATACTCATAACTACTTATAAACTTTGAAAACAAGAGCAAACAGAATGCACATTACATGTCAAGCATTTACATGCTTGTTATGTGCTCTAGAGGAATGGGCATATTTTTTTTTAATTTTTTTTATATATTATATTTATTTATATTTAAATTATATGTTGTTTTCTGAATTTTTTTTCACACAGTATCTCAAATTAATTAGTTTCCATGATACTGGTATTACAAATAAATATTACTGAATATAAGATCGGAAACTAATTAATTTGAGATATTTGGTGAAAAAAAATTCAGAAAGCAGCATATAATTTAAATATAAATAAATACAATATATAAAAAATAAAAAAATATGATCATCCCTCTAATAGAGGGATGAGCACATAACAAGCATGTAACATGCTTGGCATGTAATGTGCACCCGAGCAAACGAATTTGAATCGTAAATTTAAGTAAATTCATGATAGTGAGTGAGGTAAACTCATATTGTGAACTTGAATCATAAATTCGTAAGAGTTTGTTTTTACCTTTAAATAGATATTAACAATATATAATTAAATAATTAAATATAAAAAATAACAACAATTTAATTTAAATATTTTTTAAATTCAAATAATTGAAATTAAATCCATTAAAATTTATAAATTATCATATTTAATAAAGAAATTTTTATAAAATTTACATTTAAAACTGCTAAACATGATCAAATTGAAGAAGTTTACACAAGTTTAAAGGTGAGTTAACACAATTTTATAAAATGGAAACTTAAAAATGATAACATCGGTATATTAATTCATGAGTTTAACCGAGTTTATCAATGATTGAATTCGATTTTCTAAGCTAGAAACGTAAAAAAACGGCAAGCTCAAAAAATCAACTCATAACAACCAGGGTCACAATTATTAAAATAACTTAATAGCTGTCGATTAAAATGTAAGCCAATTAAAAAAAAAATTACCAAATAACTTTAAGCCAATTAAAATGTATTTATGTAACGCACGCATATGCATAAGCTGGCATCCCAGGCTCATTGGCTAGACTTTGTAAAGTATTGGTCTAGCCATAGGTTGGGGCCTGACCTATTTGCTTTGTAGATATATTTCTTATAATGCTTAGCTTATTTTGACCCTTAGACGTCAAGAAGATACCTCTTTGTGTTTAGAAGCTGAAATGTGATGACAACATGAACTTTCTAATTAATGTCAAGTTTTTTTCTGACTCTCTTGAGGCGATTAATCTCAATCACCCTTTGAGTGAAGGATGTCCATGAAAATCGACTTGGAGAAGAGTACTCATAAGCATGAAAATTTACTGCAAAAACATGACAATATAAAAGCCTGACAATTAATTAAAGCAAAGCCTTGACACGTTCATAATGCATCGGAAACTCTGTAGGAAGATTTAGAACTCTGATTTTTAATTATTCCTTTATATTAATGGAAATTAGAGTTCTAAATCATTGAAAATAAGCAAAATCAGAGAGAGAATTATTAACAGGAGACTAAGCCAAAAATAGGTTTTGAATGAAAGAAGCGTCAAAATATACGACGTAATAAGTATGTAACAGAAATTTTATTTCGACTTATATGAATAAGTACTTTAGAATACTTCAAAAGTGACCCCAAACAAGCATATAGTATCTAACTCAAAAGGATTTTGTTTGTGACACTGGCACCTTACAAATTATTTAGCACACACACTTATGGCAGAAGAAAGGAAAAGACTCATTTAGAAATTCTATAATAATAGAAAAGAAAAAAGTTTGAAATAGCTTAATAACCATGATAGAAAATAATACAACTAATCATTAGAAACTCATTCCCTCTCTTTCTTAATTCAATATATAATTCCTTCTATCCTTAGTATAAGACATACTTATCTAATTTAATTATATTAAGGAAGTCTGTTAAGTTAGTTAATTTATATGTATTTTCTAAAATATTCTAGTCATCTTCTTTAATTCTCTTATTTACTCTCTTCCTTGATTATTGTTAAGGCATCAATAGCAATAAATTAGAAAAATATAAACAAATATAAAAATTATGTATCATAACAAGGACCAAAATTAATTCTCTAAATATATCTTATATAATACTAGATTGGAGGCAATAAGGCATCGCGAGTATGCCGCTACCGTGAAACGACAATGTACTTCATAGGATATGCCTCGTGTCTTCCATTCTCAACCGTCCTACACTCACATGTAAAACATTAAGAGTCAGTGAAGCAGCACAATGTACAACACACACATTTCCAAATATTTCATACAAAGAAAGCAAAGTCCCTCCACCCTTAACTCCTTTTTATGACTCCATGTCATGACTCAGATCTCTTGATAGATACATGCCCATTTGGATTGATGGTAAAAAAAAAAAAAAAAAAAAAAAAAAAAATTCTTATAAATTATAGTTTACGGATAAATATATAAAAAGAGTTTTGTTTCAGGCTTACGTGAATGTATTTTTCAATCCTAATTGACTACATGTTTAGGAAAGCATTGTGGAACCCTAAATGCACATTCACAGGATAGAAGCCCAGTAGAAGCTAGTGGGGGAAAACTTCCATGTTTGGGAAATCGTGGTCTCCATCTTACTTTTTCATCTAAAGCTCGGTCGCTCCAAAGCCATAAGTCAGAGTGTTTAGGGAGCTTCCAGTGTTGGACATTTATTTTTTGGGAAAATGCATATGAGGGCCCAAAGTAGTAACATATTTACAAAAAAGGCCCAGGAAACTTTCACATGCCAGAAAAGGCCCTAGGGCCTTTATGGGTATTATGTTTCAATACAAAATGACCAAAAAACCATCCAGAGATACCCACTGAACCATCATCGAGACCCCCAACCCTATACCATTCTCTATACTCTGAACCATTCTTGAAACTGGGTATTCCTTTGGTTTGCTTGCCATTGTCACCGCTCTCATCCTCGCTCGCGTGAAGCCTTCCGTCGTTCATGCTTGATATGCCTCTCCCATCATTGCCACTACCAGAAGACCGCCTTCTTCTTCCTTGTCCTCCGGCAAACAGCCCCAGTGACCCTAATTCGAGCATCAGCCAGCCCCTCCATCATCCGTCATTTTCTTCTTCCATTTGATGAATACTTCAATCTATCACTGCGCCATCGTCACTCTTCCTTCCTTTCTCGCAAGCTTCACCTTTGCATTGTAGATTTGCAGTACCAAGCCACCTCCGTCGTCTGAGGTTGTCTCCCCTAGTTTTTGCCTTCGTTTTCCTGGTAAAAGTCTTACTTTCTTATGGTCTTTGGTCTTTACTGATGTTTGAATTCTTACAACTGCAATTAGAGGATTAATTTTTTACTTTAAGTTAAGCAGAGAATGGTAAGAACTCCATTAATTGTTGCAATTAGAGGATGAATTTTTACTTTCCTATTCTCTTTGGTCTTTGTTGAAGTGTGAATTCTTGCAATTGCAATTAGAGGATTGATTATTACTAAGTTACATGAATTCTTATGCTCTTGGGTCTTTCTAGGTTTCTGTTTAAAAAGACGTCCTAATAAAGTATGGCATGATAAAATGAAGTTCCAGCTTACTATTTATGTTCCATCAAGTCAATTATTAAATGTCCTGATACAGAGATCCTCTAATTTTATCCCAGCTAGCAATTAGAGGATACAGTATGGCTGTGTATGTTCTAGTTATGATCACTCTATTTGGATACAAAAGTATTGTAAGGAGTGAACTTGATTACTCACTGCCTTAATTGTTTTCTGTGTTTTACTTATATTTTCCCCGACGGCTTTCTAGATTGATGTTGACAAAATTTTGGCATTAATGACTTAGTATCATATCATAGCCACTTTGGTTTGACCCCTTGATGCCTAAATAAGGGATTAGATAATGTAATTACTTTTGGAATCTAAACACATTAGTTATTTATTAGTCCATAACATCCCTTATAGCAGTTTTGTCTCCAAGAGTAGCCTCCCATATCTATCTATTGATGTACTTTGCCTCAGTCACTAAAAGAATTAGAATTTCAAACTTTTTTCTCAGTACTTAGCACTATTGTATGTCTAGTTTGCATTCATCTATAACTCAATAAATACATCCTTTGATCTAATCATTTCTTCAACCAAAGAAGGGGGGAAAAATACTCATCTATTTGTTTTTCACAGTTCCATTCCTTGAATTTTCAATGCCACTTTAACAAACCCATATAAAATAACTGACTTAAGTTTTAGGGTAATAAACTTCATAACCTAACATGAATATATCATATTGTGAACAGCATTGTTATGGCAATCTTAATGGACTTGCTGTTGAATAGTAAGGGAACTCGGTGATCCTGTAACATATTTATACTAATCAAATTATATCTACTCTAGAATATGTAGCAATGAAGCATTCATATCCTCTGTTTTAGTATACGTAAAACAATAAATTATTGCTGCAATATTGATAGCCAAAGAAGTCTTTAGTAAATTTTTCCATACCATCTGTAGAGATATCAAACATTATAATCATACCATAATGTTAGCACAAATTATGTATCCATCTCTACTTTAACTTCCTAATAGACTAAGGGATTTCACCATGTCAAAAAGGGAAAACATTAGAATTGAAGTTTTGACCAAGTAATGCAATCCCTCTCTACATGAAAAGCTTCATGAAGTAGCAAAAAGATATGTCAACATACCTACAAATCTAGTAGGGCCTTCTGCATGTGTTAGTACATAACTAAGATTATAAAATTCCTTCGTCTGATAATTATATAGATAACCTGTCAAAAAATTCCAAAACCAATTTCACCATAATTACCAAATGAATCTTCAAACTTGTGATGGTGGCAAAAAGAACTATGAATTGTTTGATATTGGCATTTTTTTTAGGGAAAATTGACATGAAGGCCCAATTTACCAAGATATTTTCAGAAAAGGCCCTCCATACTTTCCCATACCAGAAAAGGCCCTGGGGCCTTTTCTGGTATTAACTTCCAAGGAAAATTACCAAAACGCCCCCTTGTGTTAATTGTGAAATAAGAACCGAAATCTCAATCTCTCTCAGTCTCACTCTCGCTTTCTCACTCTCTGTCTTTGGACTCTCCATCGTCTTCCATGCTCTCACTCTCTGTGCTCTCAACACCCGCTATCACTCTGCCAGGTCGTCTTGTCTCGTCTTGCCACGGAAAGCTGAAAGTGTCCTGTGGAAAGTCTCGCCGTCGGTATCTACATTGTCCAAATCTCCGAAAGGTTAGTGATTATCTTTTTCGTTCTTCGCCCAAATATCCGAAATGCTGCTTTCCTGTTCTTTGATTTTCGATTTGTAGGCAAATCTATCTACATTTTAGTGATTAGGTTATTTCATTCTTTGATTTTCCTGTTCACTCTCTATCTGAAATGCTTGCCCAAAATTCATTTCAATAAGGCAAGCTTCTGCCGTTGGATTCATTTCAATATTACAGAAAGACGGATTCATTATATGTATTTGTAAACACCTATTGACCCCAACCTTTTTTACGGATCAATGTATTTTCGTTTTGATATATTGATGTAAATAGTTATTCAAAATTGATTGGAAATATTCCCCTTTCCTCTGTGTGTTCACTTGTGTGTGCTGATAAAAACATAATTCATTTGCCTTTATTCAGGTCCATGATTTTGGTTTCTTTCGCTATGACCCTGGTGCTATATAGTTTTTGAACTATGAGGAGATACCTCTTGCTCCAGAGGCGGCTTGTGTTGGACTAGAGATTAAAGTTGTTGGTAATGATAGTGGTGAGAAGGTATTAGCATGATTTTTACCCCTCTATTGTCATCTCTTGGTTTCTTGTTAACCATTTAATGACTTGATAGACAAGCTTGTGCCATTTGACATTTTAAATGTAATCATTCTTCTTCTTTTTCCTTTTCTTTTGTTTTTCGATCTTAATTTTCTGGTGAAGGAAAATGACTATTTGATATGTCTAGATTATATCTTTTGACCATTAGATGGAACTGGCATAATGATATTGTACCTTTGGCTTGATAACTCTTGGTTAATTTCATTCACCAGTTTTCAAGATAATGCTAATGATATTATCTTATTTTGCTCCCATTTTTTTAATGTTTTTGTCAATGTTTTCTACAATCAAGTGAATTGAACATTATTTTTATAATAACGGACATATGGGTTAAACTGGTGCTCGTACATAAAGAAATAAGCCAATCTTTCATCTGCTGGAGTGTTGTTGCTTTTAGTTTCCATCATAATAAATTTTACTAGCTAAAGTATATGTTTGGCCCTTTTAGTTTACATTAAGTTTCTGTTTGGTCCCTCAAGTTTAAAAAATGTATCTTTAGTCATTTAATCTTAACATCGTTAGTTATATTTAACGGAAAATGTTGACTCAACAAATTTACAGGGTGATTTTGCAACTAAATGCTGACAAAATATGCTCAAATTTTTGGCTAAGTGGTTTAGAACTAGTATTACATATTTTTGGTTAGTGTGTCTAATTGTGCATCTTCTGTCCCATTGTTGATTTCAATCATATCTATTTCCAGGCTGCGTCTGGAACCAAGGGAGGATCAAGTGGCTCACCAGTTATAGATTGGCAAGGCAGAGCAGCCTTGAATGCTGGGGGTAAAACATCAAGTGCATCTGCATTTTTTTCCCTCTAGAACGAGTGAGCTTTTCATCTATATTTGCTTAACTTAATATTTGTCCGCTACTTCCTATTTTGCGCAAATATTCTTGTGAGGAGCAACTGATTCTGTTTAGCAAAGGTGAAGTAGATACGATGATTTAATTTTCAGGTTGTGAGAGCATTAAGGTTTCTTCAAAAGGGTAGTAATGCTAATTTAGGCAAATGGAAGGCAGTTTCTATACCTTGTGGTACTCTCCAAGTTTGTCCTTTGCAAACCCTTCCTTCCTTCTTTGAGCATTAATTTTCTTTTATCCTTATTAATTGTTGTCAACCTGTCTAATCCTGTTCGGTACTTGTTGAAGTGTAAATTCTTGTAATTACAATTTAGAGGACTGATTGTTGCTTGAAGACTTATTTCTCTTGCGCAGCTGAACTTGTCCCCTTTGTAGGAAATAAATGCCTATTATGTATTTCCCTCAACACGAGAAACATTAGAATTGTTGACTGCTGAATACATTCACTTTCCTTGAGTTTCTGCATTCATGTATCTGTGCAGTAGAACTTTTGAATATAGCTGATTTTGTTGATTGGCCCCATTGTTGTAATTAAATGCATGTTATCTATTTCCCTCAACATCAGAATCATTAGTTTTGTTGACTTCTGAATACACTACTGAATGTTTTGGCTGCAAGTTGTTAGCTTAACTGAATTACTTGGTGAAGAAACAACCTACTTTAGTACTTACAATGTCATTTGCTAAAACACTGATTATTGTTTTCATATTGCACTGTTGATAAGAATGAGTAGTTCAAAGAGGGCTGCTAGGTTTTCTGGGTACAACTTGTTCACTGAAGAGTTCTTCAAGCGACCCGACCAAAAACAAAAGTTGAAGGGCAAGGGAAAGAAAGGTGAAGGAGGTCAAAAAACCTATCAAGGCTTAGGTGTAGAACTAAGAACAGTGTGGAAGGGTTTAAGTGCCGATCAAAAAGCTGAATACAAGAGGAGGGCCCAACTATTAAGAGGCCCCGCCAAGGCCTAAGTGGACAAATACACCGCGCCATTCCTAACAAAATGCGCACCCAACACTTCATGCAAGTGGCTGAGCAGTTAAAGGACAAACCTGAAGCCATGGCAAGGCTTCAAAGGATAGGGTTTGATAGGTTACTTGAAATAAGCTGCAGAAAGATCAACCGGTCCCTATGCGCTCAGTATATGAAATGTTTTGACCCCCCTACAAAGGAAGTCTGCATTCGAGGGGAGACCCGACCTTTAAGGGCCGAAGATGTCCATCAACTTTTGGGTCTACCTTTGGGGGGGCGGGAGATCAAAGTTACCGTGAGCGACCAAAATCCTATTTTAAAGGACTTTAGGACTGTATACAAGAAAGTGAATTATAAAATAATCGGTGACATGTTGTTAGGAACCATTGATGACAACTTTGAGTTCCTGTTTGTCCTATTCACCCTTGGTACCCTCTTGGCACCAAGTGCATCCGTCTATGTTAGTGGCCGTATGCTGAAGTTGATGACGGTTACTAAGGATGCACTTGGCCAATTCGATTGGTGCTCCTTCGTCCTTCATGAACTTGTCGATGAGATCGCTGATTTCAAGGACAACTCCCACAAGTCCAAAGGAAAAAAGAGCAAAACTGTTGGAGGATGTGTATACTTCCTCATGGTAAGTTGTGTCTATTTGAATTTGTTATTAAACATTATACATCAGCTGTTGGGTGTTGTTATTAATGGTTTGAATTTGTTTTTTCTTTTTCAGCTGTTTTGTTTGCAGAATTTTCCTTTGGCTGACGCCATAGCCCCTATACCCAATTCAGCCATGGCTTATTGGACGGATGACATCGTTAAGAGCAGACTGGTGCTCGAGAAACGAAGCCAAAAAGGCCTTCTGGTTGGTCACTCTCGTTCTCAGCAACCAGGCAGCGACTCACAGCCATCGGTCTCCGCATCACCATCGTTTGATCCTAAAACGATGCTCACTCACCCGGTAATGTGTGATTACAAATATTCATGACAATTACATATTGTTAATATAACGTTATTTGTGTAAGTATACCTTTTGTTCATGTGTTTGATGGTACAATACTATAGTGAACTATGATGGTATCCTGTTCTGATCGTTTTTAATTTTTTTCCTAAATCGTATTGGGTGAAACACTTGTAATGTGTGCTCTTTTTTCTTTATGTTGACTGAATTAGGTATTTATCTAGTTATTCACTATCCATCTATATCGTGATTCGACCATTCATGACAATTATTATTGCTGAATTACTCCTTTAAATTTCAAAAATTTGACCATTATGCCATTTTAATATGAATGTTGATGTTGTGATTGAGGACTATTTGAGGACTGCTCTTTGAGGGCTGCTGATGTTGTCGTCATTCATCATTTAACAACGCATTTTTTGCTTTCCAGGAAGTTCGCAGTACCTATTATAGGCTTGTCTCTATGGTGGGGAAAGAGATGTTAGCCCTTCAAGAAAGACTAGCATCGGCCAGTAATAAAAATGAAGGGCCACAACAAAGAGCTGACAAAGACGATGACGAAGATGATGAATCCCCCCACAACAATCCTACAACTTCCAGGGACTCTGAGCAACACGATGATAAAGATAAAGATGGGTCTGAAAAAGACGATGACCAAGAGAAATCTGATGACTCGGCGGCTGAAGATATTCAAGACACTGATGATGACGACCACCACCAACAATCAAGTGCTATTGTCGAAGCACCTCTTAACATCGACCCAATTTTCATTGAAATCGTGGAATCACAAGTGCCTGAAACTGAACCCCAAGAGGGGGATGGTAGTGACGTACAAATAAGAAGATCCAAACGAGCGATTTCACGTAGCAGCGTGTTAAAATCCCCTTGGATTGATCCTAACCGAAAGTCCAAGGGCAAGAGGCACTATGATGAGAAGGACCAGCTCTATGAGTTGTGTACCAGAACCAGTTCAGCAACGACAGAGGAGCTTAATGAGTAAGTGTATCTAATACTGTGCACATGGATTTAAAATTACGCTTGGAAAAATGCATGTCATTATTAACAACGTCATTTGTTGGCATTTAGGGATTTTATTGACATGCAGGTTTCTACATGAAAAGGAAAGAGCTGGCTTGTCTCAAACCACGTGCCTGGATCAATGATACGGTATGGGCAGTGCAATTCTTTTTTGCGATTCATGTATAGTTATTAGTAGGGGTTCTGTTTGTTTCTACTATTGCTGGATTGTTAAATATTTTATAAAAGAATTCCGGGAAACCAATGTTAAGAAGTAAACTTCTCCCGTCACTCATTCCTTGTTACCCTTATATCTAGGATCACGTTGGCGGGATCATATGCTAAGTTTTTGTATTTATCTTTTCGTTTTTGTAATCCAGGTACTTATGCTGAGATATATCATTCAATTGAGCTTGTAGTTTTTATGAAAGTGTAAAGTCTAGTTTGTTAGGATTTGTTTTCTATCAGTAATTAATTGTCCATTCAACTAGATGGGCGTATTCTCAAGATGTTGATTCAAGTTTTTGTGTCTTGGTTATCTTTGTGCATGATCATTGTAGTTAATTGTGTTATTTACTCTCTCTGTTATATATTGATTTCATTAAACTAAGTGATAGCATACAAGATATAAGAGCAGAATAACTATACTCAGATGCTTACTGATTTCAGAAAGTATCTTGCAATTCTTATTATAATACTATAATCAAAGCAAAATAGATTCGGGGTTCTTTTTGGAAATCAATTATGATTAATGCTCAAAGTGAATCCTTGGTTTTAAATTTCCTTTTAGGTATGAAGATGAGATTGTAATCTATTCTCCTTTTCTTCTTTCTTTCTTCTTTAATAATTTTCCAGTGTCAGATCAAATGGATAAGTCTTGATCCTTGATCAGATGAGAAAGATTCACGATACATGTGTGGTTGAGGTACCATTGCATGATGTGGTCGACAAAGACTATGGCTGCCCTTTTCTTTTTACCATTGTTTCCAGTGTTACATCTTTGGTATGCTTGCTCTTTTCGAATAATTGTGTCTGGCCTCAATGTTCAGTCTATTGTAATATGGTTAGAAAACAGTTATCCACAATGTTTAAGGGGACTTATTCTCACCTTGCAGAAGGAAAAAGTCTGTGCGGCAACAATTCAGTGATATGAAACATAAATCTCCAATGTTGCTCTTTTTAACATTTATGATGATGAATAATTTAAATTTTTATTACTTTTACTTGTTTTTGTAATAAATCCATTTGTGCATTTCAGTTGATGAGTATGGTTGCACGGACATTGGTTGCTGATCAGCGAAATGACGGAGGGGTTGTCACTCGACACATATTCAGCCCGTATTTCATGCAGAAGATCATCCGCTCTCCAAGGAAATGGTCAGTGGAAGACAATGCAGCGGAGATCTTGCCGGAGCTTATTGGGTATAACATCGGCGATTGTCGCTTCATATTTGGGCCGACGCTCTGGCTGAACCACTGGTTCTGTTATGCCCTAGATACGACAACGATGACCTTCTTCGCGCTAGATTCGTTGGTAGAAACCCACACATATATGCGCATTCAGAGGGAACTTAAAGAAGGAAAGAAAGTGGAAACCAAGTCCAAAAAAAAGGCAAACAAACCATCCTCATTTGATGCCAAGGGAAATATGGCAAATGAAGTGGTAATCTGAAGCGAATTTAAATATGTGGTTACGTTAAAAATGCTTGCTATAATTAATATCTAATTGCCTGAACTTTGATTTCAGCGAAAGTGCTTCATGGACATTTTACGAAGGGTGAAGCCTTAATTGTTCGAAAACGAGGGCAGAATTCCGGAGGGGGTGACATGGGCTAAAGTCCATGTCCAAAGTGACGTGTAAGTGTCTATTAAGTTGTTTATAATTCATAAGTATCGTGTTAAAGTTACATGAAGCGTGTTTTTAACATCTTTATATATTTATTGTTTGCAGGGACTCGTGTGGTGTTCATGTCCTTTCTTGGCTCCAGTCATGGGACGGCACAGAGAAAGAGGATGGCTACACAATGCCTTCATATCAAATGGATGATCTGAGAGAAATTAAGATTGGCATGTTGTGGTGGTTGGTAAACCACCCAAACAACCTACATCGAGCCAAGGTGCTGTCATTGATCCAGGAAGCCCAAGCGCGGAAAATTAGTCGATAGTCTATGTCTGACTTGTTTATATTTTGTATCTGAATTTCTGAATTTTGTTGGCTTGCTGTTAGATTAGATTACAGAACTTGTACAAAACACTTGAGTTCATTGTTAGGAGCTAGTTTTGTAAATGTACTGATGTAGTCAATTATGTTGACTTGACATTTTAATATGAATGACAACCACGGTTGGTTCCAGCAGATATTTCTCTATTTCTTGTGTATGTATGAGCAGAAACAAAGGAATATGATCAGGTACTCGTTTGTGAAAACCATCACCCTCTTTTAGCAACACCATCAGTGACCTTTAGCAACACTATCAGTGACCTTTAGCAACACCATCAGTCCAATTTAGCAACACCATCAGTCCAATTTAGCAACACCATCAGTAACCCTTTGCAACACGATCAGTAACCCTTAGCAACACCATCAGTAACCCTTAACAACACCATCAGTCACCCTTAGCAACACCGTCAGTCCAAATTAGCAACACCATCAGCACAATTTAGCAACACCATCAGTAACCCTTAGCAACACCATCAGTAACCCTTAGCAACACCATCAGTCACCCTTAGCAACACCGTCAGTCCAAATTAGCAACACCATCAGCACAATTTAGCAACACCATCAGCCCTCTTTAGCAACACCATCAGTACAACTTAGCAACACCATCAGCCCTCTTTAGAAACACCATCAGTCACCCTTAGCAACACCATCAGTCACCCTTAGCAACATCAGTCACCCTTAGCAACACCATCAGTCACCCTTAGCAACACCGTCAGTCCAAATTAGCAACACCATCAGCATGATTTAGCAACACCATCAGCCCTCTTTAGCAACACCATCAGTCCAATTTAGCAACACCATCAGTCCAATTTAGCAACACCATCAGTCACCCTTAGCAACACTATCAATAACCCTTAGCAACACCATCAGTCACCCTTAGCAACACCGTCAGTCCAAATTAGCAACACCGTCAGTCCAAATTAGCAACACCATCAGTAACCCTTTGCAACACGATCAGTAACCCTTAGCAACACCATCAGTAACCCTTAGCAACACCATCAGTCACCCTTAGCAACACCGTCAGTCCAAATTAGCAACACCATCAGCACAATTTAGCAACACCATCAGCCCTCTTTAGCAACACCATCAGTACAACTTAGCAACACCATCAGCCCTCTTTAGCAACACCATCAGTCACCCTTAGCAACACCGTCAGTCCAATTTAGCAACACCAACAGTCCAATTTAGCAACACCATCAGTCCAATTTAGCAACACCATCAGTAACCTTTAGCAACACTATCAGTCACCTTTAGCAACACCATCAGTAACCCTTAGCAACACCATCAGTAACCCTTAGCAACACCATCAGTCACCCTTAGCAACACCATCAGTCACCCTTAGCAACACCGTCAGTCCAAATTAGTAACACCATCAGCACAATTTAGCAACACCATCAGCACTCTTTAGCAACACCATCAGTACAACTTAGCAACACCATCAGCCCTCTTTGGCAACACCATCAGTCACCCTTAGCAACACTATCAGTCCAATTTAGCTACACCAACAGTCCAACTTAGCAACACCATCAGCCCAATTAATAATTACATAAGCCACTTTGACAAAAAATATCAGCATCAAATGACAAGTTCAGAAAAATATGACAGCAGCACCATCACTTTTAACAACAACATCAGCACTCTTTAACAACACAATCAGTCGATTTAGCAACACCATCAGGCCCCCATTAACAACAGTATCACCACAACTAACAACAAAATCATCCACCCATTAACAAGTACATGGGACCTTTTAACATCAGTAACACTAAAAAATAACACCTACATCAGCCGACTTTAACAGCAACTAAGGCAAACAATAACAATCAGTTGTCACCATGTGTAACAATATTAATAAGTGTACATAAATGAAACCTGGATACAATTGTGGCAATTGTATGTTATATCCAACTTTCATTTACATCAAAAAATATGCGAATAAAATAGGGATTACAACTTGACCCACCACCTCCAAAAAATAACATGGTGGGGATTTCTATCTATGGCCATTTACAACAAAAGAGTGTGATACGCAATGCCCAAAAAATAAACAACATTAGGAAACGACAACCATCAACTTGGGTTTGGATTCTTGCAAGTCCTGACGGTGTGTCCTGCCCCATGGCATATACGACAATGATAAACCTTCTTGTTTTGGAATTGAGACTCACGCCTTTTTCTTTTAGGTCTACTTGGAGGCCTTGTCGTGATTGGAGGATCCAAGAAGGTCTCTGTGAGCATTTCTGTGACTGTTGGAGCATCAGCCCGTGGACAATCATGTGTTGCCACGGGCCTCATGCTATGTGCATAAATTTTCTCTTGTGCTGAAACTCTAAAGCAATCATCTACAAGTGAGTATACACTACCATTGAGAACCTTGATTGCCGCACATGCATGTGGACAAGGCAGTCCACTCATTTGCCACTCCAAACACGAGCACTTTTTTCCAGCAAGATCTACATTAACATGAATGATGGCATCGCCGCATCTAGTTTCAACCGAAAACTGGTAGTCCCCGTAATATGCAGCATGCATATTTTCAGCAAGGGAAACTTGCTGCATCAGTTTTTTCTCAACATTAGGTCCAATGCCATTTTTCCAATCAACTAAAGCCATCTTGCTTGCTAGCAACTTCGAAGCCAACTTCTCCCTATGCTCATGTATCAAAACTGTCACGGTGTGCCTTCTCTCTTTCAACATCCATGCGTTAAAGGACTCGGCAAGGTTGGTGGTTATGTTATCCCACCTTTGGAAAGGAAACTTGCTAAGAGCCCATCGATCAATGTCCCCATGAGTTTGAAGCCATTGTGCCAAATGTGGGTTGAACATTTGTAATTTTCCCATTGCAACAATGAAGTCTTCATGCAGCCTCGCATATGCAATTCCATCAAGGAGATGCAATGCGGTATCCTTAGAATTCCGAGACGTTCGTGTAACCCCTCTATTTATTTTAAGGAACGCCGCACTATAATTTTCCTTCAAATGCCTATAACAAAATGCATGTCGCTCGGTGCCAAATACATCATTTACAGCACCAATGATGGAATTATTCCGGTCAGAAACAATTGTTATCACCAGTGGTCTTGTAATGTCTTTTACTTTGTTTAGGAACCAAGCCCAATCATCATATGTCTCACCGCTCACAATGGCATACGCTAAGGGAAACATGTCATTGTCTGCATCATAAGCACAAGCTGACAATAATGTTCCTTTATAAGGGCCACTAAGATGGCATCCGTCTATGTAAAGTATTGGACGACAACCGTGTACGAAACCTTTAATTGAGCACCCATATGCAATGAATAGCCGCTGGAATCTATTATCAGGTGACCCTTCCCATGTTGCGACAGTGTCTGGATCACTCTCTACCAGTCTGCGGCACATCCAAGGAATAACCCGGTAAGAGTCTTGTACTCGACTATGCAATTGCATCACCGCTCTTTCTTTCGCCCTATAAGCTTGATGATAGTTGAGCTGAACCCCATACTCTCTATATAAGTCAGTTCGGATTTCATGGGGTGTCTTCTCAATATTGCATCTCAAACCATCCAACACAATCGATGATGTTAGGGTACACTTAGGTGGATGAGATACAATAAGGCTATCTTGTGCATGGTGTATGTGTTCACCTCTAAATGTCCTGATGATTAGAAACTCGGTCTCTTGATGTTCTCCTCCAGCTGAATATGCACCAAGGTACCAAGGACAACCATCAACCTTGCACTTCACTATTATCTTTTGTGGCTTGTTCTTCACAAATTTGTAGGCAAAGTTGTGTGCAATGCTATATTTGTACAGCATCTCACGGAGGGTCACAGCATTTGCAATAATCTGTCCTGCTCCCATGATCAAATCTTTCCATTTACCATGATTCATTTCAGGCCTCGTTAATGGCACGGTTTGAGAAGAACACGGTAATGAGGGCAACTCTTGTGTTTCATTGAATATTTCAGGGGGCGATATGGCCAACCCGGCTGAACCTCCATAAACGTCATAACTCCTGTGACAAACAACAAGTATTAGTGCTTGTAATGACAATGTGTTTAGACTTTATTTGCAACTTACATATGAAAAAATTGCATTTCTTAACACATAAAGACTTACACTTCTTCTTCTTCCGCCCGTGCAAGTCTATTGTCATTATTCCCAATTTCTTCAACATAGACATGACCGTATTCGTCATTATACTGTATCAAGTGATCCACCCCTTCATCATCCATAAGATCAATAAATGTCGATGTATCCATGCTAACTTTGAATCTCACGCAAATTTCATTACTTTCTTTCCCAATTAAAGATGATATTGTTCTTTGCAACTCTTCATATGTGGTCCCTTCCTTTATGCATCTTGTTCTTACCGTTCCTCCAACATAATCACTTGCATCTTGTACAAACTTCCCCCCATGTGAAAGAAACATAATATATTATTCCCTGAACTACTAGCCATCTGTAATTAAAATATGCAACAGAGTTAGTATTAGCAACTTCAACAGTCAAATTAACAACTAAAACCGAAGGAATTAACGACTTCAACTGTAGGTTTTAGCAACTATCCCGTATAAGTATTTTTACGTTCAAACATTCCCACTAACAGACCTCACTCTGTTTCAATGCCCAAAAAACAGAGCAACCTTGATCCCCTACCACGTTTTCAAATTCACCTCATATTAACAAGTTAAACAGCCATATTAACAACAAAAACAGATGGTATTAACAACTTCCACTGTAGGTATTAACAACTATCAAAATTCAGCATTTTTCAATCTTCATTCCTTGATCACTTTCACCCATTCCCACTAAAATACATAAATTTTTCTCTGTTTCTGTGACAAAAAACAGAGCAACATTTTATGGACCCCACCCTAGAGAGATTAAAAAAGAGGAAGGATGGTGATTAAGCTATCTTGATGAAAAACTTAGCATTTCTTGTCTATATTCTACCAGATAATTACATAAATGAGCTCAAACTCCTACCTTTCATTAACCCAAACTTTCGACTGAAAAAATGTTGATGAACAGCAATAACCACCAAGAAGAGGCAACAATATACAACTAGGATAAGCTACTTTCAGTCCAGGAGATGAAAATACCGAACGACAATGATCAAACGAAGTAAGACGAAGGAGATAGACGAACGATCATGGCAGCAGATAAACATCCAGAAAGCTGTCGTTTTTTTCCCTCATTTCAGCGCCAAAACAATCTTCATTTCCTTTTTTAACACAAGGGGGCGTTTTGGTAATTTTCCTTGGAAGTTAGCCTTTTCTGGTATGGGAAAGTGTGGAGGGCCTTTTCTGAAAATATCTTGGTAAATTGGGCCTCCATGTCAATTTTCCCTTATTTTTTTCACACCTTCTCTCCTCTCTCATTTGTCATTGTCCTCAATCCGCTTCCTTCCTCTCACCTTCTATTTTGGAATTTGCAGAACCAATGGAGGCAGCAAGATTATATCTGGCGCCTTAGGCATAGGAAAAGGCTGGGGAGTGAATGCAAACGACGACAGATTCAGTGGATTATCGAGGAGGTTTGGACTGATTGGGGGCGACAAGAAAATGTCCAGCGTCTAGGGAAATGGAAAGACTAGCGGCGATGAAGGAACTAGATCGTCATGACCACGTCAGACTTGGCTATGTTTGCGGCATAGGAAACTCCGGCATCGGGACCACGCTGATGTCTGACGTAGTTGGAGGAAGAAGGAGACGTCTCTGGTTCTGAACATGGTGGGAGAAGGAGAAACTAGAAACAAAGAGGAAGATGAGGAAGAAGAGGATCAATCAGAAATAATTTCGAGGGATTATTATTTTATTTTTTTTTACCATGAATGAGGGACTTTCATTTACCTATCGCTGGTACGTGGTAAAGAGAAAAAGGGGTTTACATTATCCAGGAATAACATAATCTAGGTATGGTTTTTCAAAATCTTTAGATTTTGGGGAAATTATAAGATAAAAGTTGATCATGCTTTATATTAATAGCAAGAATGCAAGTATATTATTTAATGTTTCTGGCTTTGATGCAAAAATATTTTTTCTCCCTCTCTCTCCCTTCTTTTTATAATGGGACTCATTCACTTTTACATGAGTGTAGAAGATGCTTTTATCCATATCCTCGATGGATAGAGAAAGAAAGAGATATGATGACACTACTACAAAAAAACGTTTTTAACGTTCTAAATAAGACCCAATTAACGTCCTTAATTAAGAGGAAGTCTGGCGGCGAATAGCGAAAAATCATAATTTTGGCATCCTGAGAAAATTTCAGGACACCTTATATAAGGCGTCCTTATATATATTCAGGACGTCTTATATATATATAATTGACATTTCAATGAAGAATCTTGCAGGACATAAAAGGATCAATAGTGCAAACAAGACTAATAACCAGAATTTTAATTTAACAAGCCACAAGAGGACAAGGAGGACAGGATATGAGAATGGAAAACAGGCAGAAAATTAGCCATAAAATATATTTACATTCAAAGAAAGGAATATGCATGAACAAATCAAAATTTTCAACAAAAAGAATAATCATTAGCGATTTGAACTGGCATTGGAAGATGGTGGTGTAAGTGCATTGGTACTTGCAGAAGCAACGGGAGCATGGTCAGAATAAGTAATGTTATATTCTCATTAATCAACAAAGTCAAAGGGAGAAAATATCAGATAAGGAAGCAACAAATACTTGTCCTTGTTTGTGAAAATGTGCATGCATGGTGGGGCAAAATGGAGCATTTCAAACTCTAAGTCCCTATTAAACTCACATGTATAATAAGACGGGTAGTGGCAGTACAAATCTGACCATTTGTCCAGAAACAGCCAAACATGGTCCATTCACCAACTACTTAAACCATGGACAACAGATAAGCCAATTTTGAATTGTGCACGGGTATATTTTTAAATCAAGAAATCTACTTTAGATACAACAAATGTATTCATCTACAATTGGTTAAAGAGGAAATGACGTTAAAAATGCAAGTAGACATAGGCAGTCCTTCAATAAATAATTATAGTTGAGATGATAGTACGGACCTTTATCAAGGTCAACATCCTCAAAAAAACACAATCGGGCTTTTACCACCAAGCTCTAGTGAAACAGGTTGCCAAGAAACAAATATCAAATATTTCACCAAGAAAAGATGGAATAAGTAAGCAACATAGGCTTCTAATTGGAATATAGGAAGCCTCTTCTGTGTTCTATTTTTCCCTTTAGCTATCAAAGTAGATAGACTCAGTGATTCAAGAATTGGACATAGTTTGCTGACTATGATGGTTTAAAGTACCTTGATCAGTTGAGCTGTAGTTGACATAATCTTGCTCCCAGTCATAGAGCTTCCAGTAAAGGCAATCTGTTGAAAATTCAAAATTCAGCAATGATGACATGGTAGCTTTGCAAATTTGGAAAACATCATGGTAACAATACTAGAAAGACCTAGAACAATATATATCCCAACAATAGTATCAATCATCCTAAAATCTGAAGATCATAAAACCTTGTCCACATGAGGATGCGATGCCAAAGGAGCACCAACTTCAGGGCCTAATCCAGTTAGAATATTTAAGACTCCTGGAGGAAGGGCAACATCTCTACATATCTGACCTAGCTCCAAACACATCCTACAATGGCCAACAATTATCATGGTAACCAACCTACAAAGACAAACAAGTTGGCATGAGTTGACAAGGACATACACATATGCCAATTCAAATGGCTTCAAAATTGCGGTACAACCAGCAGCCAAGGCAGGAGCAACTTTCCACACAACCATTAATAGAGGATAGTTCCTAAAACATAATAGTCCCTAATCAATTAGCCATTGACAACACTTCACTAACCATTGATAGTGCCATAAATCATATTTAACATGTGATTCTTCTAAGGCTTTAATTCCTTTATTTGTTTTCTTATGTTTGCTGGTTAATCAGACATGATCCATATACATTTAGTGGGAAGACTCTTCATAAGAATCACATGGTTTTTAATTTGGTGGTTACTAGGCTGAGCAAATAATCACAAAGGACGAAACTTTTGCATCACAAAGGACACACAGCTTCAAATAATCACTAGGCTTGCAAACTATAACTAAAAAGGAGTGTAAGTACGAAGCTAAAACAAATAAGAAATAGATACCTCAGAGTAATCAATGCAACAACTCCAATTCTAAGAACATGACTCTTGAAGGTTTGCAAGGGAAGAGATATGGGAGCCTTTTGCTTTGCATCCAATCCGCCAGCAAGGTCATCATAATACTCAAAGCAACCAGCAACATCATCCTAGATAAAATAATATGTACACACAAGTAACTTAATTGGCAGAGAATTATGGATTTACCGGCACCAAAAGTTACCATGTCCCACAATGCTTCATCCAATGGTTTTCCGCAATCAATTGCTTCAAGTTTAGCTAGTTCTAATTTCCTTTTCATTACGTGTGAGCCAAAGTGCAGGATGGCCTTAAGGCATCTACAATTATGTGAATAAAAAAAACAAAAAGAGCACAAATATCCCAACCTCAACAGCAATAGCTCGCAAATACCGAGCACTAACAAAACCAGAAGTTGTTGCTATAACATCCCAAAATTTGGGAATTTAAAACTCGAATATTATAAAAAAAATTTAATAATAATTTTCTTATATTTTGGCCTTCAAAATTTTAAACTTAAAACTATTTGAAATAAAGACTATCTTCCTTAAATTATTTTGGGAAGAATAATAATGGGAAAATTGATTACAGGGCCCAAGGAAGCAAAATAATTACAAAAAAGGCCCAAGAAACATTCACATGCCAAAAAAGGCCCTAGGGCCTTTTCTGGCATTTTTTTAAAAAACGTTAGCAACTACATCAGTAGCGGTTAACAACTATATCAGTCCCCATTAACAACTAAATCAGTCTAATTAACAACTACATTTTAACAACTACATCTGTAGCAATTAGCAACTATGTCCGTACACTTTTTTTTGAAAAAATGCCAGACATGTGAATGTTTCTTGGGCCTTTTTTGTAATTATTTTACTTCCTTGGGCCCTGTAATCAATTTTCCCAATAATAATTTAAGGAAATTTAGATTCATTTTTTTCCTTTAATTTTAAAAGTAAGGAAAAATACTAAGAGATACATTTTTGGCTAAAATCTTAATTAGCCAAATTTAGTTAAAAATAAACAAATGAGAAATGTTAAATTTTAATTCCTTTTTGTATTAATTGACCAATCAAAATTAATTAAATTAGTGAATAAAACAATAGCGCAATAGCATTCTTCATGGAGGCCCAACTCGTCCTACACCCTCTTGGCCCACAAATAACAACACAACTATTGAGCCCATGAAGCAAGAGAAAACCAACTGAAGCCCAAAACCATACACCCCAGAACACAAACCCACGTGCAGCCCCACCCTCATGCAATCCCTTAATATTCATTTTAGCCATATGATATTCTTCTCTCTGTCCAATAACACACACAGAAGCCACAACGTATAAGCAGAAGCAATATTTACACAACACTTTCATTCTCTCAGCGAATACGTGGACAAGGCAGAAACAGTATTCAAACTCCTCCTGTATCAGTCCAAACGAAAGCAAGCACATAGCAAGCCCATTATCATTACTCTTCCATATTCATTTCGGCCCTACACAGTAAAAGAAAAACCAAGCCCAAATTACTCCACCACATATGCTTCTCTTTCTCCAGTCCGTAAGAAACGCAGAAGCAAATCAGCAAACCAGGATTTCCGCTGCAACACGCAAGTTTTAAGGATTTCCAGGATCAGCGAAAAATCAGATCCTTCCTCAGTCTCGAGCCCAGTGTCGCCTTTCCCCTGGTCCTTTGTTTCTTCCTCTGGTCCTTGCCCGCCGAGAAATTTCTCTCCCCGTCAATATATAAGACTGTCTTCGTTTTCCCATTCATTTCTCTTCGTCTTAATCGAAACCTGAAGACAGAAAGAAAGAAACAGAAAACCGTGAAGATAGAGAGAGAGACCGAGAGAGAGTTGCAGCGAGAGAAGAAGAAGAAGAGAGCGAGAGAGTTGAGAAGAGAGAAAGAGAGAGTGCAGAACGAGAGAGAGAGTTCGAGAGGGGGAGGAGCTCTGTTCCACCATTGCTGAAACAGAGAAGGAATTCAACGCTATTGTGAGTTTACTATCGTCATTGGTTTTCCTTTTGCCTTGTTTCTATGAATGTTCTGCATGCTTTAGGAAGGCTCTGTTTTGTAGGGCTTAAAACAGGGGGGTCTGCGTGTGTGTGTTCGGTTAGTATTGTTGTGGGGGGTGCTTATATGATGAATGCATCAGTTGGGTAGTCTCTGAGTTCAGTAGTGCCTTGCATCGATTATTCTTGCTTTTTCTTGCTGTCATAAGAACACACGACTGCACGAGTGGCTTTCGGGTTTTAAATGAAATGAAATGTTAAACTGAATGATGCAAGCGTGGAAGGAGATCAAACTGAGATAGTTAACTGTCATTGTGTTGCTGAAGTTTTACTGTTATGAGTATCATGCTCTTGATGACTATATATAGAAATATATACACGGAGGGTCTCCAATACAATGATACATGTAAAACGATGAAGGATGATTTCAGAGGGCTGGATTATTGCTTCTCTGTAGGGATATATGTATATGTATACGTTGCATGCCTTGTTTCATTTTTCGTTTTGCCCATTTGTGTCACTAATGAAGGCTAATAATATATATATATATATATATATATATATATATATATATGAGAGGAGGAAGGTTTAGATGAATATAAATATAGAGTTAATAATGCTACTGTCAGGGATCGAAGGGCATATGTAAACATATAATGTGCATATCTATATAACTAAGAGAAAGAAGTGAAAAATACACTTCAATGCTATCTGCTAAATTAATAGTGAATAATGGAAGTAAAGGTAAATACGTAAAATAATAATACCAATGATAAGAGGAATGAATAATGTCAATAATATTGATAAATAATGTTGTTGTTCTTAGGAGAAAGTAAATAAATAATAATAAATGAGAAAATAGGAATGAATAATAATTGCTATGGAAAATTATTAAAGAATAAATAAATATCAATAAATTGATATTGTTATTGGAGAAAAATAATATAAATAGTAATGGAATTATTAATGTTTACTTAGGATTAAAGAAAGAGTTGTGGCAAATATATACATATATTAGGAAACCACAAGAAACACTAAAAGTGTGTTGTGGTAATTAGTATTATTTAAAGTGTCAATATAATGTTAATTAATTGGGAAAGTTTCAAGGAGTACTTTTACCAAATTGTTATTAATAAGAAGAAATAAATGATCAATGAGGTAAATAAATAATAATGAATAATGTTATTATTTATTGAAAAGAAATAAATAACATATATTGAAGCCAGATTATTTATTAAATAATGATCTTAATAGATACTTATTATTAAGAGTATTTTGTATGTTGGTATTTGTTGAACTCAAGGTCTTAAATTCTATGTGTGCTTTAGAAAAATTATGATAAATACAATAATCTATAATAATTAGTGATTATTAAACTCCTAATTTAGGAATAGTACATGTGGTGTTTGTAATAATTAAAATTTGATTTAAAGTGTTAGCATTGAGCTTGTTATTGGGGAATTCAAAGTAACAAATAATAATGGAATAAATAAGGAAGGGATTATTATTATAATTGGCATATTTTTAATGTTATGAAATTAGAGTTACAATTTTGAATAGGTGGAATTTATTTTATTAATTGTTAGTAAATTTATTTTGGTAGATTGAATTGTGGAGTAAGTTGAGCTCCTGATTTGAGAGTCGTGTAAATTAATTAGTTTGGGCGAGAAGTAACCACTTTCCACTTATTATGTTATTGATATGTTGTTGATGAGTATTTTTCTGAATTGATTATGCATGTGTTAAATGAAGTTTGCCATGTGGAATTTTTATGAGTTGAAATACATGTTTTCATTTGAATTGAGAACTGATATATGATGATATGGTTATTGTGATTATTTTGGAAATTTCCCTACTAAAATATTGTGATAATTATGGAATGGGGAGAATCGAGAAAGATGGAGTTGTTATTTTCTACCACATGGTGATGCCTCCATTGGTGCACGATGGTTGGCTTTTTATTGTCCCGACGGTTTAATGAGGGACTAGCCCAACAATTCAAGAGGGCTTACGACACCTCAACTGTTCAATGAGGGGAAAAGACCCATGGTCTGGGACAGGTGCTCTGAGGATTTTGGCCGGTCCTCACCACTTGACCAGTGAGCTTTTGTGTAACCAATAACATGGGTGTAACTTGGCCCATGGGCCTAGTCGGAAGAAATAAAGTGGTTCGGATGGATTGATGGGAGATATTTGGGTATTGAATATGAACAGAATTGTGACACCCATTATGATACTTATTATTTTTGTGATAAATGTATTGAGAGGATGTTGATGAACTGTTTATTTTGGATTGATTTGTTTGATTCCACTTGACACCTCACTAGCACATGTTAATATTCATAATAAGTTGGACTGATGGTTACAAAATTTTTCCCAGGTGACCAATTCGGTCCAGGTCCTTCAGGGAAGGAAATAGAAGTTTGGTTTACTATGCCGTAGGACTTCTATTCTTTTGTTGTATGTTATGGATGAATGTATATTGTCATACTCTAGATCTCATGATGCATACTCTCGCATGTTTTGAAAAATTTAAATTCCGTTTAAATCCTAATATTAAGATAACTCTGATTATTAAATGTTTACTCTGATAAATTATGTGATTATTTAGTTAATAAAATGGTGGTTGTTTCAGTTCACCAGTGTTTACCCTTGTTCTCGACCAGGGCTCTTCGAGCAATAGCCGCTGCAAGGTTCACAGAACTTCACAACTCCAAATCAAAATCAAATGAGTGACATCTCTCTTTAATAGCCAAGACAATAGAACTCATTGGGTCAATCAGATTTAACACCAATAGATGAAACAAACAATCAGCTTATTAAAAACGAAATCAAAACATGACCAATGTCCCATACCCGAAAACAAGCAGTGCCAACTGATTTGAAGAAGAGAATGTCCAATAACCCAGTAAGACAAGAACCCAAACCCGACCCTGAAATCTAAAATCTTGATTTGAAGAAGCCATACAATTTTAAAAAGCACCTTGAAAAAAGATGAAAATCATACAATTTTTTCTAGAAGTAGAGAATGGGGAAAACCTTGGGGATTTGAGGGCAGAGGTGCAGAACTTCCAAAGTTTCAAGCCATGGATACTTGCACAGATGCAGAACTTCCTGGAAAAATATGTAGAAGATAATATCAATTTAAAAAAGCACCATGAAAACAGAAAAATGTGAGGGCAGACGGAGGGCAGGAACACTGAACCTGAGATTGCAAACCAAAGTGACGAGACGGAGGAGACTGAGTAGCGTCGGTGTGAGGGCAGATGGAGATTGAACAACGTCTGGAATGAGGGCAGACGGAGGAGACAGAGGCACAATGCAAGGTTAAAAGTAGGGGGGAGAGTAAGGGTGAGCGATGGCGACTAGGGCTGAGAGAGCAGGGTGAAGAGAGACTGATCGTTCAAATTGTGAGAAGAGTGAAAATATTTAAGTTTCAATTTCGGCGTCATGAATCATTTTTAGGACACTAAAAATTATTTTTGGCGTCTTGAACCTTATTCAAGACGTCAAAAATATTATTTTTGTCTTCCTGAAACCTTATTTAGGACGTCAGGAAAATACCATAACGTCAAATTTTTTAAAAAAATTCTCTAGGCGCCAAAAAATTTCCCTTTTAGGAGTTCTAAAATATATTTAGGACACCTAAGTCTCAAAATTCAGCTAAATAATTACGAAAATGTCACCGCCTATACTTTTTACTTCCTTTATTAAAATAAGAATGCATTTTAAGGAAGTAGTATCCACTTTTTGTAATAGTGACATGGCCAAAAGCCGCAGACACATCACATAACATCGGGTTAACGAGTTCCCTCTCTTGCCCGCTAGGCGCGGGAGCTGTCGTATTGTATCCAAGAGCCAACCCCAGATCGGGTCAAATATTGACTAATCTCTGTCATATATGACAAGTTAACCCCAACAGTAAGAGCCAATGAGAGTTGACACAGATGGTAAGGGATCCAGAACTAAGCCCTTGGGTCGTGGGTTCGATCCCCTCTGCCGTCGCTGGGACTCCTTTGGTAGGCGATCTCGTAAGTCTCCAGTAAGTGCTCATAGAGCCCAGGGCCATGCCTTGGCCTTGGTGGAGGACTGGTGTCGAACCCCTCCGAAACTTTTCCAGTGTCAAAAAAAGAAAAGAAAAAAAAAGCCCCAACAGCAAAACCACAATCCGAAACATCATAAATCAATATGATCCCCTATAAACATATAAATACAAATATGAGTAACAAAGATTAATCATACACTTTAAAAATACTTTCCGTTTCACTAAACTTTTCACGGCATAAAAGTGACATAATTCACAAAGCAAGTTTTTCATGATATCAACATACTTTAATAAATTACAATTTCCAAAAACAAATGTCTTACAATCTTGAACAAACAAGTAAAATTAATTAATTATAATGAACAAATTATTGGTTGGGATAATATGGGGCATCACCCTATAAAAAAATAAAATACAAGTTTGAACACCGAAAAACACACTTATTGAAAAATGTGAGCTTTTTTACTCTCTAAACCTCAAGAAGAAAACCCTTAATCTAAAGAAAAAATTAATTAATTATGGTTACGTCCACTCCAAACCTATGAGAAAAAATTTCACAAAAATACTCTAGACACAGTTAAATATACAAATTAATAACAGGGTTACAAAGTAATTTATGACTTAATCAAGTAGTTATTTAAGGGTTCAAAAAAAGAAAAGAAAAAAAAAAGCCCCAACAGCAAGACCACAATCCGAAACATCATAAATCAATATGATCCCCTATAAACATATAAATACAAATATGAGTAACAAAGATTAATCATACACTTTAAAAATACTTTCCGTTTCACTAAACTTTTCACGGCATAAAAGTGACATAATTCACAAAACAAGTTTTTCATGATATCAACATACTTTAATAAATTACAATTTCCAAAAACAAATGTCTTACAATCTTGAACAAACAAGTAAAATTAATTAATTATAATGAACAAATTATTGGTTGGGATAATATGGGGCATCACCCTATAAAAAAATAAAATACAAGTTTGAAATCCCAACCAATAATTTGTTCAAAATTGAGTATTGGACATCCAAAAAATGATTTTAGGATAAGCAGGCTTTTAGGCCCAATCTTTTTAAATTCTAGTCTATTAGTGACTAGCTTGTTAAACCCGCATGATACTTTTTAGATGATAAATATAAGATAATTTATTTTTTTTTGGAGAGATTAAAGAAGATAGATAAATTACTTAATTATATCATAGGTTACATACATTATTTTATATGTTAGAAAAAATAGTTTGAAGAAAAAAATATATAAATATTTTAAAGTAATTTAATTAACTTCCTTAATATCTCTAAAAAGTCAACTTTATTTTACATTTAGGACTAGAACCATTATCTATTTATTCATTTGAGATATGTTTTAGTAAGTAGTTATTTTTTTTTTATCTTTTATAAATTACATGATCAAACATGATGCAAAAATACTAAGATGTTTATTCAATTATAGATCATTTTTCTATTAAGTTTTAGAATAACAATTTGATTTGATTCAATTTTAGACTTAATTTGATTTTTTAGCTTGCTATTAATTTTTATTTGAATTAAAAAATTATGAGATATTTTATTTTAGTTAAAAAAAGTAAAAATGTTAAAAATATTAATTGTTTTTGGCAACCTATTGTATATCTTAACTGGATCAAAATCTTGTTGGACTTACCTTGACCTGTGGGTTCAACACATGCTTAAATTCGATCTGTTTAGTTTAAAAGGAGGGAATGAAAAGGGAGAGGATGAGAGACTAAAGTTAGATGCTAGTATTAGCCTCTAACTTTAGTGTGTATTTTGTTTGAAGGGAGGGGAAGGAGGGAAAACTAATCTTTTGGAGTCTAATATCCTTTCCTCAAACCAAACACACCATTAGTTTCCCCTCCCTCCCCTTAAATCAAATATATTTTGAAGGCATGTTTTTTTTTTATCTCATATTGACTAAGTTGTTTATGAAATTTTTTTAATATTTCACAAATACACTCTCAACAATATATATATATATATATATATATATATATATATATATATATATATATATATATATATATATATTCTTCTTATGATGACAATTTAATAAAATCTTCCCTCTCCTCACATCTCCTCCCATTCCCTCCCCTTAAACCAAAAACATGGGGTGTATTTGGTTTGAGGGGAGGGGGTGAGGGGAGGGAAGCAATGATATGTTACTTTTGTTTGGTTTGAAAAAAAGAAAGGGAGAAGGAAAATATTATTTGTTTAGTCTAAGAGGGGAGGGGGAGCATGGTTTAAAAATTTTATTTCAATCGCTCCAAAATTGTAAATCAAATTAGGAGGGAAGATTGTTTTCCCTTCTCTCCCATCCTTACACTATGTTTGGTTTGAGGGAAGGGAGTGAGAGAGAAAGTTGAGAGAGAAATTTTTCTCTTATTTTTACAAAATTGCCCATAACAAATTTTCAATATTCTTAAAATATACTCTTAACAAAAAAGAATATTCTTTTTATTAATGACAATTTGGTTAATGTATTTTTTTAAAAAAATTTCCCTCCCACTCCCTTCCCTCCTCATCCCTCAAACCAAACATTGAATGTGGAAGAAATCACCAAGAGGGGGGTGAATTGGGGATTTTAAAAATTCTTTTCAACTCTTAAAAATGAAGCTTAAGAAATGGATAATAAAAGAGTAGAAAAAGAAAAGCTTAGACACACAGAATTTATATTGGTTTGGTCTCAACCTTGACCTACGTCCAGTCCCCAGATACCTTCTGGGTGTTTCCACTAATTCAACAGATTTTCAATTACAACAATGAAGACCAGACACAATCCTAATCACCTAGGACTTGCTCCCCCTTACACTTTGTGATTGAACAACCCAACTCACAGGTTCCACAACCTTGAGTTCTCACAAACAAATGCTTTCAAAAATTTACAAACTCTCAAAAGAGTAGATAAGGATAAACACTGAAGAACAAGTTGAAAATAACAATACAGACTCAAATTTCAATGTATAATCAAGATAGCTTCGTTGTGTGTATGTTGCTTTGAGTTTTCACAGCCTCTTATAGACTGAATGGATAAGCTAGCCGTTGCAATTCTTTCTCTAATGTTCAGCTGCAATTCTGGAAAAATGGTTGTAGCATATTTTGCTCTGTTATTTGAATTCTTAGCTGGAATCTTGGAATTTAGTTGTTGCAGAAGGTCTTCCAGATTTTTAGTCATTCCTTTAACTTAATTTGACCGTTTGAGATGATTCTTATGAGTTACAACGGTCTGAGCTGAACATCTGGGATAAGGGAGAAGGATCAGCCCTGTTCTAGGTTCGTCATTTAATGCATTTATCCTGGATCTTGATCTCACCTTGATCTTGGCTAAACCTTATCTGAAAAACACTCAAAACTTCATCAAGGACATTAGAAACAATAATATCATATCATGAAATAATTTCAAGAAGACCTATTAAGATTTCGCAGATCAACATCATTTGATTTTTCAAAATCCCCGATGCAAACTCGAGTTTGGGGTTCATCCAGAAAGCATGTCCGTTGATTAGAGGTCTAAACTTGCAATCTGTAAAAGCTAACTCGAGTTTGGCTTTTACAGAGAGAACTATCGGGCTTTGGACTTGGCATGGAATTTTGGTCATGCTCCTAGACTCGAGTCAACTAGTGACTGACTCGAGTTTGGGTCTATGTTTGAAGAACAAGCCTAAGTTCGTGATTTTCCAGACTGGAGTTTAGGAGACAGACTGGAGTTTTGGAAAGATGGTAGAAATTCGAGTGTTTCTCTATTTGTCCTAAACTCAAGTTTACAATGACAAACTCGAGTTTATGTTTGAGCTGAAACTATTCAAATCTTTCTGTTTGGTCTAGATTGGAGTTTGTAACTCTAGACTGGAGTTTATAACTTGGCCTGGAATTCGAGTGTCTTTCTGTTTGGTCTAGACTGGAGTTTGAGAATCCAGACTCGAGTTTGGCTTGCTTGGGATTCTGAGTGCTCTCTGTATCTTCCAGACTTCAGGTTTGGTTTTGCAAACTGGAGTTTGGCTTGTTGTGAAAATTTCTGATTGCTTTCTGTAACTCCTCAGACTCGAGTTAGTCCAAGTAGACTCGAGTTAGGCTTTCTTCGCAGAAGTAAGCAGCTTTCTGTCAACCCTCAAACTCGAGTTTACATACCCAAACTCGAGTTTGCCTTTGACAGTGAGATTTTCATATTGCCAAAAACAAACTTCATATCAAGTTTACAATTGCTAGTTATCATCAAAACACATTGAGAACTAACAAACATAGCCTTAGGTCCCGTTTGGTACAGGGAACATTTAATGAGGGAAATGAATTTAAAAGAGGGAAAGGAAGGGAAGGGAAGATAAGAGGGAACTTAAAAAATTTAAGTTGTTTGGTAGACATGGGAATAGAACTTAAGTTGAAGGAAAATAAAATGTTTGATAAGAAGAATTGAGTGTTGTTTAAGTGGGAAGTTGAGGTAAAATTCTCATAATACCCTTGTAGAAGTTCGAACTTCATGGTGAAGTTCGAACTTAGATGCAAACATAATAAATACGTTCGAACGTCTTTTCTGACAAAACGACATATCAACTAAGCATATGGGGAAATAATAGCACGACAAACCTAAACTTAATGAAGGGGTGGAAATAAATTGTTCTAGCATTAATTTAATGAAGGGGACACAAAAATGGAAGCAAGTGGCATCTTTAAAAACAAACCCAACCCACACACATACACCTTAACAATGCAAAAAAAAAAAAAAAAAAAAAACCAAACTTCCTTCCCAAATCATAATTGCATCTCAGTACCCAACTCTCAGAGAAACAACAATAACCTATTCATTCTTACCTCTTGCTTGATTCAACCTTCGTACAACTCAAAGAAGGAATGACCAGGGCTCGATTTGAAATTCACTGCCTCTTGCTTCGCTTCCACCTTCAACTGTTGCCATTAGCTTGTTTCGTCACTTCTGTCCTTCAGCTCGCATCTGGTTTATATTTTAGAGGGGCTTTTTTGTCTCAACATTTCACTTGCCCAAGAAGATTTTGAGATCCCGCCAGTTTTGAAGGGATTTCAATTTCCCATATTTGTGGGAAGATGGCACCAGGAAGGAACTTATGTTGACGGGAAAGAGGGCGTACCAAATGGATTTGCAAGTTGGAACCCTATTATGTTCCCTAGAACTCTCGCAGGTTCTATGTGCCAAATGGGACCTTAGTGTTGAGAGGTGAGCAGACTTTTCATCCTCAACCATTCTAGCTGAGAGTGCGGTTATATTGAGGGTTGGCCCCGAGTTTACTTGTTTCCCCACGTCTTACAATAAGGATAAAATAAAAAAGAATAAAAAAATTATTTATCATGGCATTGTCCAAAATTTTGTAAAATAAAAGGATTGACAATTTAACTTTTTTTTTTTCTCTATAAATTTCATTTCTTTTTTCTCCTATATTGAGTTTTCCTTTTCTTATGCTATTTTTTAAAAACTGTTTTCACATTATCATTTATTAATATTTCCTATTTTCAATTTATTTAATCCCATAATAAGAATATCTTAAATATTTTTATTTTAACCCCACCCAATCTTATTTATTTTTTTTATCATCCCTTCCTAATTTTTCTTAAATTTTAAAATTAAAAATTTGGATGCTGAATCGTTTTAGACAATGATATCACTTATTACAATACACACACACACCCACCATACAATTCCGTAATATATTTTCTAGAAAACTTATCGTAGTTAAATTTTATTTTTATTTTTATCATATTATCTTTATTCACAACATTTTTATCATATTATTTAAAATTTAAAATTATCTAAAGTAGAAAAATTTTATTTCTAAACTAAAAATTCAAAATAATTTCCATTTTTTATCAACAGAATAATTTTGAGGAAAAAACTATTAGGGGCCTAAGTAGCAGAAATTTTTTTAAAAAAGACCCCAAGATTCTAAAAATACTAAAAAAGGCTCTAATTCATTAAAAATTTAGTTGTTAACATGGCTGATATAGTTGTTAACGGGACTGATATAGTTGTTAATGGGGTTGATATAGTTGTTAACGTTTTAATGAAATTATACTAGAAAAGACCTTGGGGTCTTTTATGGTATTTTCACAATCTTAGGGTTTTTTTAAAAATTTTTTCTGTTACTTGGGTCCTATATAGATGTTCCCTGATTTCTATTTGAAAACAACCAATTTGATTATAAAATATAAATCAAATTTCCTTATCTTTTAAAAGACAACCATCGGCTTTTTTCCCATAGTGCCCCTTTTTAGGAAACTATTTACAAAATGCCCCTACTTTGAAACTATTTCCCATTATGCCCTCCTCTGGAAACATATTCCCAATCTACCCCCCTTTAGTCGACTAAACTAGGGGTTTAGTCGACTAAATTTCGAGGGGTTCAAATTTTTTGAATCCCCTCGAAATTTAGTCGACTAAACCACTTGGTTTAGTCGACTAAACCCATTTAGTCGACTAAACCAAGTGGTTTAGTCGACTAAATTACGGGGGTGGGCGTTAAAAAGCCCACACCCGACATTTAGTCAACTAAACCACTTGGTTTAGTCGACTAAATTTCGATGGTGGGGGTTTTTAAACACCCCAAACCACAACAACATGAACCTTAATCGTGTAAAAACCTATCCAAACCTCTTCCCCCTCTCTTTTTCGTCAAAGCCTTGCTGAATCTGTTGGTGGGTTGCGTAGGAAACTTCAATCTAGTGGAATTTGTGTCGATATCGGTATGTTTTCATCTCCATTTAAGATTTCCGTCGTCATTTATGTGTTTATGCGAACCCCCATTTGCGTTTTTGCATTTTGTGCTTTGATTGGGTTGTTTTGTTGTGTGTCTTTGCTTGACTTGAGTATTTCATTCCTATTTATGGAGGAAAATGATGAATATACATGTGAAAGTAAAAATATTTACATCGGTTGAGTGGTTTTTTATTTTTTTGAAGAATATCACTTCATTTTTCATAAATTTTTTTATTTGGTTAGCTAAAACCCTCCATTTTACAGCTAAAATTCTGGTGTCAAAGATGAGTTCAAGTTCAAACACTTACATGACTATAATCTACCATAGTGTGAGGTATTTTGATGGTCCCGATGGTGTTCAATTTGAAGGGAAAATGAAAATGATGAAAATCAAACGGGATACTACATACAACGAGCTGAAAGAAAGAATTTACCAAAAATTGGGGCTACATGGCAGCCAATGCATTCATCAGTTAATTGCCAAAGTGGAGACTATAGTGGGTAAGGATAATGTATACTACATTAGTACCGATGTATGTGATAATGAAGATGTAGATTGTGTCATAGATGCATTTGCTAATCGGATAGTACAAAATTTTATTGAGATATATGTTGAAATTGAATCTAGCGAATCATCATCTATACCTATGCATCCAAGATCCCCACAATATTTTGGTGAAGAAGATAGACATGTTGGTGTATTTGCACCTTCACAAGTGTTAAGTCAGGTAACATTGATGGAAGATGAGGAAGATGAGAATATGCACAGCGATGAGGAGGACGAATTTGAGAGGTTTATTCCACTAGGTGACAGCTCAGATACCGATGTGGAGGGTGATTTTGATTCTTGCCCAAACCTAGTAAACCCAGGAACTGCAACAATGCCACCACTTCGTATTGACCCAATTAGTAGTGGTAATTTAGTAGACTTGAATTTGTGGTTGTTTTTGTAATGTTTATTTACTGGTTCTGACAGAAAATTCATATTGACAGATGTTGGACCTGATAGTGAGCCGTTTTGGACTGAAAGCCCACACTATTCTCAAATTAGTGCGGTTGACTGTGACGATGAATTAGAGATGTTGTATGGTGATGATGACAGGCAAGGTGGATGGCAGTTAGGCGATCCATTATATGTGTATCAGCAGTTTTCTTCTAAGTCTGAGATGCATCATGCCGTAAAATTGTATTGCATGAAGACTCATCGTTCAGCCAAAGTTGAAAAAAGTGATGAACGGAGGTTTGTGATGAAGTGTCGAAATCATGCTGACGGTTGTCCCTGGTATATGAGGGCAATGACAAGCAAGAATGGAAATTGTTGGGTGGTTCGTAAGTGGGTTAGCGATCACACCTGCTTGAACCAGAGTCTTACCTGGGATCATGGACAACTGGATTCAAATGTCATATGTGTAGGCATTATCAGTATGTTTCGTATTTTTGTTGCTTTCTACTTCTGTTTGTTTATTGATATTATATTCTGAAGTTTGTTATGCTTTAACAAGGTATGTTAAGAGAAGATCCAGTTTTAAAGCCAGCGCTGATACAAGAGAGGATGCAGCGTATGTATGGATATAATATAACATACAAGAAGGCTTGGAAGGCGAAAATGAAGGCCATTGTGAAGTTATTTGGTGATTGGGAGGAATCATATGCATTCTTACCCAATTGGTTGACATACATGACGCAGGTTAACGTGGGCTCTGTTTTCAGGCTTGATACAGATGAATGTTCCAACCATCGTCAGTTTTATGTCAACTTACGCGTCTTTCGTAGAGTTTTTTGGACATTTAACCAGACAGTTGAAGCCTTCAAATACTGTAAGCCCATACTACAAATTGATGGCACCCACATGTACGGAAAATACAAAGGTACTCTCTTGATTACAACTTCACAGGATGGGGATGGGAAGGTCTTACCAATTGCCTTTGCTGTTGTTCCTCCGGTGAGAAGTATGATGACTGGTGGTGGTTTCTTTGTCTCTTACGTGATCATGTGACGCAGAGGACGGGCATTTGTTTGATATCTGATCGTCACGCCAGTATCATAAAGGCGGTTAAAGATCACCGCAATTGGCAACCTCTGTATGCCTATCATGTGTATTGCCTACGTCATGTCACGAGCAACTTTAATACCAGATTCAAGGATGTGCAACTAAAGAAAACAGTTATGAACTTAGGTATGAAAGTATACACTTTGGTTACTGCCTTCACATACTTGAACATGTTTGTAATGCACCCATTGTTATGAGTTTGCTTTAACATGTTATGCAGGGTACATGAGTTCAAAGATCCAGTTTGACCAGAAGTTTCAGGAATTTATTGATTGTAACCCACAGGTTGTGTCCTGGTTTGACCGGCTTCCAAAAGAGAAATGGTGTAGGTCCTACGATGAAGACGGATGGAGGTTTGGTCACATGACGACTAACCTAGCCGAGTGTGTGAACAAGATCCTTAGGGGTGCACGTAATCTGCCGATAACGGCTTTGGTGAAGATGACCTGTAGTAGACTGGTCGAATATTTTGTCATCAGGCGTGTTGAGATTAACAAAAATATCGCTGCAGGTAGGATAGTGTCAAAAAAGGTTGAAGAACACTTACAAAAGGATGGACCAGATGACAGTTACATACCGTGTGCGGCTTTATGACAGAGATTTACAGTTATATGAGGTTGAGGATGCATATAATCAATCTACACATGTTGTCGGTGACATAATGAGAGTTGACTTGATAAATCGCAAATGTCAATGTGGGAAGTTCACAGCAAGAAGATATCCCTGCAGCCACATATTAGCAGTATGCAAGATGGAGAATTTGAACCATTATGATTACGTTGATCCGGTATTCACTATCCCATACATTAGTCAGGTATATGCAGCACACTGGTATCCTATAGGCAATGAATTGTTAATTCAACAAGGAGAGGGCCCAACAGTTATCCCAAATGCAACTTTGGCCCGCACAAAGGGAAGACCAAAGTCTACAAGGATACAAAATGAGATGGATTGGGTGGAGTCTCAGCCCTCAAGCAGTCAACAAAGATGTAGGAATTACCACCAAGTCGGTCATAATATGAGCACATGTCCAACGAGGAATAGGCAAACTTGAAGTCTATGTAAAATGTTTTGTATTTAGGGTACTATGAGTTGTGTTGTTAATGGCTTCGAAATTTGGACCATTCAGTTGATTGATATGTTGTATGGTATCATTGACTCATTTTGGGACATTAGCGGATCAAATGTGTAATGAAATTCACAAATTGAAGTTACTAAACAAAAAATCATAAAGTTTCAATGTCCAAACATAAAACATAAAGTCAATGAAAGTACATAAAACATGAACACCATAAATCTAATCTGCATTCTCTGGATTCCCATCATCCTCCGCGTGCTCATCGGCCACATCATCACCCTCGGCAGCATTCGGTGCTCCTTCAAGCTGCATCTGACCAAGCGTCTCCTCTACCCACTTCATCCGAGCCTGCATCCACCTCCACCTTTCATTCTCTATCTTCCACCTCTTTTTCTGCATCCTGCCCTGGTGTTGGATGGCCTGCATGACATCACTAAGGGAGAATCCACCCTCCGGCTCAGGATGAACATCGTCGCCGTCATCATCATCGACCTCAGGAAGAACAATAGGTGGACCCTGACCAACATCAGGTACAAAGGGTGGACCCTGGCCAACAGCAACATCAACATCCTCTTCACCAATGTAGTGCTACCCACCATCTGCACCCTTGGTGATCTTGCACTACTCTAGGAGGCACTGTCCAAAGATGGCATTCCATGCTTCTTGTTTCACCATCACCTCATCGTCCATAGGAACACCAAATTTCTCCAAAATCTTCTGAACCAAGTAGGCGTATGGGAGTGCACCTTTATGTCTTGCCTTATACATATGCCAACAGATATAATGTCTCCAATTAACCTCAATGCCATTCCGAATGGACCACATAATGGGGATGTCACCCTCCAACACTCGTGAATGATTGTAGGCCTGAGGAAACAATATGTGGGTGATGACGTAGAAGAGGATCCGAGAACTAACAGTCAGTTGTCCCACAGTCACTATAGGTCTATGCCCTCCTGGCCTCCTAAACGCATACACAGCCTCATCTCGAACATATCCCTCCATGACAAAATTGGTGTCCCCATCAAACTGGTATCTATCACCAGCATCAAAATCAAATCCAAGAAGATCCGTCCACATGTCAGCCGTCACCAGAATGTCAACCCCGCAGACACGAGATTGCAGATCACCATGAATGTAGATCATGTTATGGTAGAAAGCTCTCACCATAACCTCTGAATAGGGACAACTCATCTCCACCAACCCTCCCAAATTCGAAGTTCCCAACAACGGCACAATGTCAAGGCCCTCACATGCAAAGAATGTCATGTCTAATGACTTCGACTTAATGATGGGTCTGGAAGCAAAATCCCTTATGAATCGTTCATGCTCTGCTTCATTATTTTCAAACAAATATCCAAACGGGAGGTCAACAACGGGCTCAGGCTCGGTTCTGGTGCATGCTGTTGCCTAGAGGAAGATGCCCTGTGCGATGCTCGGTGCTTGATCTGTCTCCCACGCACATTGCCGGTGTCAGCAGGAGCTTGTCTACAACGCATGATGAGAACAAAGACCTACAAAGGGACGTTACAATCAATCAGGAAACAAGAAACATTCATCATTCTCAATTTCACATTTACATTCATCATTTTCACTAACAAACACTTTCAACATAAACAAGAAATACTCATAAACACAAAAAAATTCGCATAAACGCAAAAAAATTATCATAAACATGTACATTCATCGTTTTCCTTTATAAATATCAATGAAAAACTCAAATCAATCATATTTACACAACAAAACCACCAATTCTTGATGAAAAACAAAGATAAATTCGTCCAAAAATAAAAAAATTCACATAAATGCAAAAAAATTATCATAAACATATACATTCATCGTTTTCCTCCATAAATATCAATGAAAAACTCAAATCAATCATACATAGACAACAAAACCACCAATTCTTGATGAAAAACAAAGATAAATTCGTCCAAAAATAAAAAAATTCGCATAAACGCAAAAAAATTATCATAAACATATACATTCATCGTTTTCCTCCATAAATATCAATGAAAAACTCAAATCAATCATATATACACAACAAAACCATCAAATCTAAGCACAAAACAGTAAAACACAAATGGGGTTTGCAATAACACAATGTCGACGGTGGAATTCCGAAAATGGGACGAAAACATACCGAAATTGATGCAAATGCAAGTTGATTGAATTTCTCTTCGCAACCCACCAACGGATTCAGAGAGATTTTGGCGAAAAAGAGATGGGGAGGGGTTTGGGGATGAGATCTAGTCGATTAGCGGCGTTTGGGGTGTTTAAAAACCCTCACTATCGAAATTTAGTCGACTAAATGTCGGGTGTGGGCTTTTTAACGCCCACCCCGTAATTTAGTCGACTAAACCACTTGGTTTAGTCGACTAAATGAGTTTAGTCAACTAAACCAAATGGTTTAGTCAACTAAATTTCGAGGGGATTCAAAAAATTTGAACCCCTTGAAATTTAGTCAACTAAACCCCTGGTTTAGTCAACTAAAGGGGTAGATTGGAAATATGTTTCCAGAGGAAGGTATAATGGGAAATAGTTTCAAAGTATGGGTATTTTGATAAATAATTTCCTAAAAATGGGCACGATGGGAAAACCGACAACCATCTGTCTCTTCCAAGTTCCAAAGGGAACGATCACGTGATGGAGCCGGGACTGAAGCATCGATTCGAAAGTGACCCACCCTCCGTGTAACTGAATCCGTCTCAATATCATAGTTTTACAGCTCCACACCAAAACAAGACGCCACGAAAACCATTGGCCTTCGTCATCGTCGCCGTCATCGATTTATATAGTCAACCAATTCTTTTATCAGAATGTTATACCTTTCTCCTTCCTTCTCTGATTCTCATTTTGCCTCTCGCCACCATTCTTCTATCTTAAAAAATGGAGCTCGCCCCATATCCGGACCCCAAATCCGATACTCTGGCCTGGCAAGATATGTTCCGGTCTGCTTCTATCAGAGAACCGCTGGCTACTCCACAATCCGATTCGCGGCCGAATGCCGCCGTGCCGGAAAAGAAATCTACCCTCTCCGGTGATCCTCAGGTACGCCTTGCTCTTTACATAGCCATGGCTCATGCTGGAATCGTCCTAGCCATTTTTGCAGTTTACGCTGCGTACAAACTCTTGGAAGGTTATGTCAAACCCCTTCAGTGGGCTGTGCTTTGTTCCATACCTCTTAGGGTTATCCAGCGAACCCTTGTTTCGTTCTGGTCGGAGCCCCTGAAATTAGGCCTCACTGAGACGTTTCTAGCGATTCCTGTGACCATATTTAGAGTTTTAGTTGGCACGCTTGTTGAAATTCGTGAAGCTTCTTTGCGAGTTCTTCTCAGAAAATTAAAAGAATCTGAGAAACCGAGGAGGAACCGTAGTGGATTTTCTAATTTACTTCGTTTGCTTGTGTCCTTTGGCGTATTCATTGTTGCATATGAATGGCTTGGTGGATTTGCTTTTCTTTGTCTTCTTGGATTAGGCTTCTTGTTTAGCTCTAAAAATGTAGAATCAATTTTGTCAACTTCATCTTCCTTTAGGAGCAGTGGCATGTGGCATACTTCCTTTTTCACTCGAGGAGTACTAAAAAGATTGAAAACCATTGTAGCAATTGGGTTGATTGTCGGTATGATAACTGCGTTTTTGGTAGGGGTGATATTCTTCTCGTACAAGATTGGGGTCGAAGGAAAAGATGCAGTGATTTCACTGAAACTACATGTGGAAGAGAGCAATTTTACTGAGAGAATTGGGGTCAAGAAGTGGATGGAAGACAATGATGTTCCTGAATTGGTAGATAAGTATAGTACTAAGCTTTACGAGACAGTTTCTAATCATATAGATGTACTGGCGATGCAATACAATATGACTGAGCTTGTGACTGGTATTAAGTATTTTGCTATAAGCAATTCAGGTAACTCTTCAATAACTTCAGCAGCCCCAGAGAAACCCTCAACATACACAGACAAGTTTCTGAGTTTGAGGACCCCGGTTAAAAATCGAGAATGGAGCATGATTTATGCAGAGGTTGAAGCCCTTTTGAGAGAACTCATAATCACAAGGGAGGACTTAGTTGAGAAGGCAAAAGGATTTGCTGTGAAGGGAATGGATGTATCTCAACGTGTGTTTGCTAGTGGTAAAACTGTGCTTGGAAGTGGTGCAAAATTCATGTTCTTCATCATCAATTCCATTATTTCTGGAGCTGCAGAGGTTTTAAATTTTGTGTCTCAGTTAATGGTATTTTTCTGGGTTTTGTACTATCTCATAACATCAGAATCAGATGGGGTGACAGAACAAATTATGCACTTGGTTCCTATTTCAAGTTCAGCTAGGGTCAGATGTGTTGAAGTTCTGGATAAGGCCATTTCAGGAGTCCTTTTGGCTACCGCTGAGATTGCATTTTTTCAAGGATGTTTCACTTGGCTTTTATTTAGGCTATACGAAATTCATTTCTTGTACATGTCAACTATTCTTGCCTTCCTATGTCCTTTGCTGCCGATATTCCCATCTTGGCTTGCAACAATTCCAGCAGCTATGCAACTGTTGCTGGAAGGAAGATACATTGAGGCCCTTATTTTGTCTGCCGTCCACCTGTTCCTCATGGATTATGGTGCATCTGAGATATTAGAAGATATACCAGGGCATAGTCCATATCTTACTGGGCTTAGCATCATTGGAGGAATGACTCTGTTTCCATCTGCTCTGGAGGTTAGGTTTCCCTTTTTATTTAGTTTTGAAAGATGACTAACATCTCAATTTGGTTCTTCAGAATGTAAACCTTTCAATTTGGTCTCATGATATTTTTTCCCCAATCATTTTTGCCACTCCATCTGTTAGTCTCGGCAAATAACTTTCTAATCTAGTATTCGAGAGGGAGAAAAAATGAAAAATGATGGGAAAAGCTTAGTATGCAAATAAATTGAAAGGCGTACAATTTGTAGGATTAAATTGAAAAGTCAGTCATATTTCAATCATGAAACAACTCATTTATTTTTAAAATATATGAAATGCAGTAAGTCTTGGTAAAAAAGTGAACTCTAGATGCCTGAATTGGCTTGATCATAAAAGGAAATTTTCTATGTTGTAATCTACTTTGGCTAGAGATTTGGCAAGACCTGTGGGATCAATTAACTCTAGTAATTTTCTTCCCCATAAACTAGGACAAAGCCCAAAGAATTTCTCAAATACTTTGTATGATAAGCAACTTATAATTGAATTTCTAATTTCATCAGAATATAAAGCATAATAGCAAAGTGGTTATGCTTTTGTTTGATTTCATAGTCATAATCTTAGGTTGACTCCCAGTGAACTTTTATAGTTGCTTTAATGTCTCGTGGCTTTGTTGGATTGACTGGAGGAGCCTGTTTTTCTTCAGGGGGCAATTATGGGGCCATTGATAACTACAGTTATGATTGCTCTGAAGGATTTGTATGCTGAATTTGTTTTGGAAGAACCAAAAGAAAATGGCAAGGAGCACACATGCTAAGCCCCTACCCGTGTCCATAGAAGGAGAATTTTTTACTGACTTCCGTTACATGTACGAGTGGCACGAGAACGGGCAGTACGGAGGTGAGCCTTCCAATGAATTTCACTTCTTAAACCATCCATTTGAGATTTTATCGTCTCTGGCACTCATCTAAGGTGTGAGGAGTGTGCTTCCATCACAACACTTCTGCGACTCCCTTGTTCTTTGCAACTCTGTTGCTGGAGTTTGTCTCTAGGTTGGTGATTTGTTCACAATTGATATATATTTTTTAAATATTTTTGTCATTAATCTGAACTAATGGACCTTTTTTATATCACACAAAATTGAAGAATAAGTCGCATTGTTCATAACTTGTGAACAATACAGCTTGCTGTATTGCTGTATTTTATATTGCTATATTAATTATGTTAAATGGGCCTTCTACGCTGTTTCTTTAGTTTAGGACTCATCACATGTACATTTATTCCTATATTCATATATGTAAGAAATTTTCTTTATCATTGTGAAAAAGGTAGAAAATAAAATGTCTTACAAGCTTGAAGGATTTGCTCCCAGCCAGTTTATGCCCTCAAATTTACTTATATTGCAAAGCACTTCTGCTTCTTACTCTGCTTTATTTATTAACTCCAGTATTAAGCAAGGAAGAAGATTAGGTGACCACATGCCTTATTACTTCAAAAAGGTTGAGGATATTTAGCTACGGATTATTATATTTAGAATAATGTTAATATAGTAATAACATTAGCAGCTAGGCATGTGCATTTGTCCACAGCTTCTAAAGCACGAGCATATGCGTCTTTTGATGGACCGATTCAATGCAAGTGATGGGATTTCTGTAATAGATTTGAGAGAAAGTTTTTTTTCCCCCATGTCTCTTACTATATATATCTATATATATATATATATATATATATATATATTTAAAGGTGCAACCTCGGCCTCAACTATTTAGTGGTGTAATTTTAACTTTGTATTTAAAATTGGGGCAATTTCACCCCATCTTCACATAATCTTTAACTCCAAGTGACACTTGGGTATTTGTTATTCACTCAAGTTCTAAATACAAAATAAAATTGATTTTTTTTAAGAGATTAAAGAAGTTAATTAAATTATTTTATAATATTTATATTTTTTTAATCGAAATAATTAGTTTGACTAATAGATTAATATATAATCTATGGAACACAATATATAATATGATTAAGTAACTTATTTATCTTTTTTAATTTCTTAAAAATAAATGTTCCTCGGGAATATTTGTTTAAAAACGACAAGTATTCTATAAAATGCCACCTGTACTAAAACTAAAAAAGATTCCATTCAAATCTGGATTAGGTTTGGTATCCGAATGGAACCAGATTCTCTCATTAGCCTACTTTCTCATTATCTCTCCTTATCGAGTTTAGACCATTGATATCTCTCCTCATCCAATCTAGACCATTGATTTGAATTTATCTTGACGGTCCCATCCTGAAGTATTTTTTTTAATACAAGTCAGTACTCTGAAATATTTTTTTAATATTCTTAAATTATTTTTCAAAATCCTATAACTATTTTAGGATCTTGAAAAAATATTTCAGCATAGTAATTGGTACTAAATACCGAATGATACAAAAAAGTTGCTTCAGGATACTGACTAGTCTTAAAAAAATACTTTATGATTTTGAGAAACCATTTTAGGATTTTGAAAATGTATTTTAGGGTATTAACTGGTACTAAAAATATATTTTAGGATACTGACTAATATTATAAAAATATTTCATGATTTTGAAAAAAATATTTCACATTATTGATTGATACTAAATAATATTTTAGGATACTGATTGGTACTAAAACGATACTTCAAAATAGTTACTAAAAAGATATTTTAAAATACTAACTGGTACTGAAAAAATACAAAATACTATATGATCTTAAAAAATTATTTCAGAATAGTGATTGACATTAAAAAAAATACTTTAGGTGATAGGACTTTCTCTGCATAGTTAGATATCAAATGGATGACCAAGATTTAAGATTTAAAGCTTATCAGGGTAAATACTTAGGGGTGCCACTTCACAAGAGGGTAACTAAAGAATCCTTTCAGTTGATAAGGTTAAGATAAGATTGTCTAAATGGAAAGCTTCATCTCTTCAGCCGGTCGATCTACACTCATCTCATCTGTCACATTGACTATTCCTGAATATGTCATGCAGACCTCGGTTCTTCCAAAAAGCACATGAAACATGTTGGATAGTTGTAACCACCAATTCCTATGGGGCAGCTCTGAAGAGTAGAAGAAAATTCCGTTGGTTGCATGAGATGTTATCTGTAAACCAAAGTCGAAAGGTGGGTTGGGCCTATGTCACACTACGAAACAAAATCAAGCCTATCTAATGAAGATTGGCTGGAACCTATTTGCTAAGAAGGATGAATTGTGGGCCAAGGTAATCCGCAACAAGTATAAGTGTGGAATTGATGTATTGCCCAAAATTGATATGGGGAGGGCTGGTTCGAATATCTGGAATGGAATAAAAAGAACCTGGAATCACGTCCAAGAAGGGATGGAGCATATGGCGAATGGACGACTACGTTGGAAGTGCACCAAGGATGGAGCTTTCTCTGTAAAATTAGCGTATGAAGCCCTATCTATCAATGAGCAGCTGACATATCCCATATGGGATATCTTATGGAAAATCAAGGTTCTAGAGAAGTGTAAGATGTTTTCCTGGCTGGTGATGCGTAAATGATTACTTACCAATGTCTCACGGCACATGAGAGGTTTGAGTGATGACGCTAGATGCCCTGTGTGTGGAGCTGATCGGGAGACACTGCAACACCTATTAAGGGACTAACCAGACACCCTTGCTCTTTGGCGAAACCTAGTATCTCCAAGCTTATGGTGGAGGTTTAGCACCTTGGAATTTGACCCATGGTTCCGCTGGAATATCAGTATTAAGTGTAGGAAGATGCAAGCTGAGGAATGGTGACAAGTGTTCCTGATCACTTGCTGGTGGCTTTGGCGACGACATCAGTTAGAAGTTTTTGAAGGCAAGAAGATCTCGAATTGCACCGTTCAATCTCGCGTTATTGCTTCCATGTCATGCATGCAGGAAGCTCGAAATAGACTTGTGATGCTAGTTGGCTGGGGAAAAGTGGGTGCCACCACCGCCAGGATGGGTGAAGGTTAACACCGACGGTGCTTTCTCTCATTATGGCTTTGGTGTTGCTAGTGGGGGCGTTATGAGAGATCAGCACTACAACTTCATCAAGGGTTTCATGTTTAAAGGAGAGGAAGGAGATAGTCTTATAGCTGAGCTATGGGGGTGTTTACATGGCCTCAAGTTAGCGTGGGACATGGGTCAAAGGCATGCTATTCTGGAGACAGACTCTACGGAGCTGATAAAAAATGTGATCATCGAGACTCATGTTGATTACTACCTCATTGAGGAAATCAAAAGCGTAATTGACAGGGACTAGAATGTTGAAGTTGTTCTCATCAGGAGATGTGCAAATGATGTTGCGGATCATTTAGCCAAAACGAGCCTCTCTTCGCTGCCAGGATTTTGCACTGTTTTACAAGCTGATACAATCCTGGAGAGATTGATCGAAAGAGATAAGGGGTAGGGACCTGTATGGATGCTTGTGTTTATAATATATATATATATATATATATATATATATATATATATATATATATATATAAAGGAAAAAATGGTGTAGGAGAGAAACCAAACCCGGCGACTGGTGAGAACTCGCCGACAGTTCAAGATGACGTAACGGAGGTGTGCAGCTGCCCTCGATTATTAGATGAGTGTTTGAGGCACCGGGGTTTTGTAGAATACGTGTCATTATTATGCCTCCAGAAGCCTGTGCCATCAACGATCACGATTAGGCCTCCACAGAAAATATCATTCTTCTGGCTGAAAAAAAATACCCCTTTTCCATGGAATCCGCATCACTGACACCTACACTCCTACAGTTCACCGAACACAAATCTGACATCAATACATCGTTTTAACAGGATTTAATTAACACTCCAGGAGCAAACAACACACATTTATTTAATCAGACAGGGAAATTTTGAATCTTTGAGAGACAATGAGGAGGAACAAAGTAAACCACAATACCACAGCACCTGTAATTAACAGGCAGTTTCACGGCACCATTAACAACAAAGCTCAGAAGCATCTCCATCTCATCAGAGAATCTAAAACGCACACTCAAACGAGAGCGAGAGACAAGGGAGGGGCTATATCTCAAATGTTAGTCTCAATCTGGGATTTGGGTTGAGATTGAATTGGAGGAGAGGCATTATAAGGAGAAGGGAGAGGAAAAAGGAAGCGCAAAATAGGGAATGGTCGTGATGCGGCCAGGCTTGGGGTGGCAAGGGACGAAGGATGACAGATGGCATTTTATAGAAGGGAGATTGACTTTTAGGTTCAAAGAAAAAAAATATAAAAAAGTCTTAATCAATAAGTGAAAAGTGAAAAGAGAATTAATAGTCAATCAGATATCATTAACCATTTATAAGATTTGTTAATATTATTTCCTTTAGTTGAAATTTAGATGTCATTTTCCTTTTAGAGAATGCATGTCATTTTTTTTTTAAAAAAAACAAATACCCAAGGGCCACTTGCATCAATTGGAGTTAGAGATTGTGTTAAGTTGGGGTGGAACTGCCCCATTTTAAATACATTGGATTAAAATTGTCCCCATTAAATAGTTTATGGAACTGGATACCCCTTTCAAAAATAGGATGGGGTGCTGGACGTATTTTTACTCTATATATAAATACATCTATACTATCTTCAATCTTAAATATAAAAGTTAGTTGGGGTAAAATCTAACTTTAAATATAAGACCTCAATAATTTTTCAACATATCGTTTACCATATCACTTGCTCTAGTAATTGAAATCCTCCAATTATAATTTAATTGACAACATACTGTAAACTCACGCTTAATGTCACATATTCCTCTATTGGTAAACCATATGGGATCATGCATGCATGCCTTTGAAAACTAGAGCCATACTTGTAAACAATGTTAACGTGGAAGCTAGTAATTGCTTTCGTTTCAATGTATAATAAATATATAATATATCCATAGTAAGAGAAATTTTTAGAGGAAGTCTAAGTGAAGAACCAACATGGTGGATGAAATTACTCTCAAATTCAACTTGATCGGAATGAATCACCATGCGGCCACCATACAGTTTATCCTTATGTAATTACCACATCCGATATTGTCCTGGGACGAAGGCTTAAAAAGTTAATGGACATAAAATAATAATAGGGAGTATCATATAATTCTCTCAAGAAAAATAAACTTATATTTTCATTTAAGTTGAGTAAATCAAAATATGAAAGATCACAGTGCAATTCAAAATTCAAAAAAAAAAAAAAAAATCTAATGACTAAAGAGCCTCAGTGGTCCAGACTACCTAAAGTGACTAATCCATTCTTTGATTCTTAAAGCATGTAATTACCCAATTAATAGTACTCAAAAGTAGTGCGTTAATTTAGAGTATTAATAGATATATGTCCTTTAATTCACTTACATCCTTCTCTCTAGTTAAAAATGACATTTCTAACATTGCTACTAAGGAGGCAATAATAAGCGAATTTCATCCTAATAAGATTGTATGGGACCAATAAGTAAATTTCTAACTTAATGGAAAATTAGAAAAATTTCTTTGGTTAATGTGAATTTTGTTTACACATAAAGAGCTTTTATGTGGTGGGTTAATGATATAAAAGTTGGGGGGGGGGTGATTTTCTGATTGACGGGTAGATCTAAAGAGCGGAGAGATAGTGTGAAAACCCTAAGGAAAAATTAGAACTTCGTTCCTTAATTTTGGTTTGCCAGATTGATTTCATAGCAATCCAGAGACATTTTCAGTCTCCTGCCAGGTAATTTAGATAAATTTCAATTTAATTGAAGCTATTTTTTTCCTTAGAGTATACATACATGGAATATTTGTTAACTTGGGGATAGAAGTGCTCCATTTTAAATTTACATGGGATAAAATTGTGCCACTAAATATTTTAGACTGGTTAGAGGGATTAGAATAGAAGGGGAGGGGAGGGAAGGATTTTGCTCCCCCCTTGCAATCACAATCGAAATCGAAAATCAAACTGAACCGAAGTCTATTCGGTTTTGGTCTATTTGGTTTTTGGTTTTTTTATGGTTTGTAAAATAGGCTTATTACTGTTTTTGGTGTTTGGTGCGGTTTTTTTGAAATTATTTCGGTTAAAACTGAAAAACCGAATCACCTCTAAAAATGGCGTTGTATATGCATTCTTTTCAATTCTTTGCTTTCAATTTTTACTAGAACAAATTCATGTTGCCATTTTTGTGAGCTAAGCATGTTGAGTAGACTTTACCAGTGGTTCACAGAATTCATGTATTTCTGTTGTTTTTGAGTTTATAATATTGTAATTGTTAGGAAAGAAATAAAAGTTATAATTAGGAAATATATGGTATGAATACCTATCAATCATAATCCCCATAAATTAGGGATATTATCATAATGATCCATTAAGAGTAAGGCTCTTCCTCTTTGTATATATATAGACCCATTGTACATGGAATATACAACAAGTTCTGATATTTAACTTGCATAAATCTACATGGTATCAGAGCTTTTGTGAGGTTTTTTCTTCGTTCTGTCTATATGTAAGTCGTAGGTAGTTGGTTGGTTATATTACAGTGAGAGTAGGAGCCACAGTCAAAATTTGTTTCTGATCTCACCTTGAAACACGCGCCACTCCACTGTGTTCCCCATCCCCCGGTTGGCGGACGCCCAAAATTTGGCAGTGAACGGAGACCTCCACGACGGCACGTGGTGTTCACGCACTCGCTGGCAACTTCACGGCGACGGAGTTTCACTGGCGACTACCAGATTCCGCTTCTCCTCCTCTTTTCCGGTGACTTCTGACAGGTTTTGTGGTCTGGTTTCATCATTTTCTGATTTGTGAATTTGATATTGGTCTACTTTATGTGGAATTGAGTATTGTGTTGGCATCCTTTGTTGATGTGTTTGGCATTTAGTGTTTCTCAGCTATTTTTTGGACAAGTGTTTGTCGTTTAGGGATCCTTGTGTGGTCCGTTTGTTCGCTGTTTGTTACTTGTGCCGGGTGTTGTGAGCATATTTTTGGTGAAATTAGTGATTGTTACTCGTTGTTGGGTGTTTCTACTAAATTCTAGTTTCTCTTGTAATCATATTTAGTGACTAGTTATTGTGCCTATTTCATGGCTAAGTCTAAGACATCCGATATGTTGCCTATGTCTGTTAAGATTATTGATGCAAAATTGAACTGGACCAATTATAATGATTGGAATAAAATGGTTCGAGTTTACCTCTTGGGGATTGAGAAGGAAGTCCATTTAACTCAGGATCCTCCTTTTGGTAATGAAGATAAAATAATGGCTTGGTCTCGAGCAGATGCTCGCCTTCTTTTCCAGCTCCGGAATTCTATTAAAACACGCATCTTAACTTTTGTTAGCCATTGTAACACGGTAAAGGAAATTATTTCGTATTTGGAATTCATGTTCTCTGGCAAAGGGAACTTCACTCGTATTCATGAAGTTTGCAAAGGCTTTTATCGCTCTCAGCAGCAGGGTCGCCCTTTGAAGGATTTCTTCCTTGATTTTAAACAGTTGTATGAAGAAATGAAGGTATTAATGTCTCCACAGGCATATCTCCCCACATGTATCAAGAATATGGAATTTTTAAGCTATCATTAGTTTCCTTGAAGCTCTTAATCCAACTTATGATACCATCCGATCACAAATTATGTCTAGTCAGGAGCTTCCATCTCTTGAAGATGTGTTCTCACAGGTACTTTGTGCTAATAGTCTGATGCATCCTTCAGTTGATCCAAATGCTAGTGCGTTGGCTGGGCGTGGTCCCTTTGATAATAGGAATCCTGGATCTAAACAAAACACACCTGTTCCACCCTCGGGCAGTGTTATCTGCTATTATTGCAAGGAACCTGGGCACGCCAAGAAAAATTGTCGTAAATTGCAGACTAAACAACAACATGATCAGCAGCATGGCTTTGCTCATATTGCTCAGATGCCTGGGTAGTCTGATTTTGGACCATCCTATTTAGGGGGCACTTACCACAGGTACTTTGTCTTCTGGCCTTGCTACTACTTCCCAGAAGTAGGTCATTGATTCTGGTGCCACCGACCACATGATAGGTAATCATAATTTATTTTCATTGTATACACCCTATGCCAACCCATCCTTTATATTTGTTGCAAATGGCTCCCCAGTCCGAGTTATTAGTTCCAGGTCTGTTTCACCGACTAAATCCATTTCCCTCACTTCCGTCCTAATGTTCCTGAACTCACATTTAATCTTTTATCCCCCAGTAAACTGACTTATCATTTGAATTGTTTTATCTCATTATACCCTAACCATTGTTTAATTCAGGATCTTTTGACAAAGCAAATTATTGGTAGAGGCTATAAATCGGGCGGCCATTACATCCTTGATGATCAGGTACCGCGTTCAGTTACTTGTTCTGGTGGATCATCTCCTTTTGAAGTTCACTGTTGTCTAGGTCATGTGTCTCTGTCTTCCCTAAAACAATTGTACCCTCAATTTTCGTTTTTATCTTCTTCGGATTGTGAGTCGTGTCAATTTGCCAAACACCATCGTGTTCATTTGACACCTCGAGTCAATAAATGGACTACGTCCCCTTTCGAGTTAGTTCATTCTGATGTTTGGGGTCCTTGTTCAGTTCTGTCATAGACTGGTTATCGTTACTTTGTCACTTTTGTTGATGATTGTTCCTGAACTACTTGGCTTTACTTAATGTAATAGCATTTTGAATTGTTTGATCATTTTCGTCATTTCTATGCTGAAATTCAAACACAGTTTAATACTCCTATAAAAGTCCTTCGCAGTGACAATGCAAAAGAATATTTTTCCACTTCCTTTACTGATTATATGTATAGTCATGGTATCCTTCATCATTCCTCTTGTGTCGATACCCTTGCCCAAAATGGTGTTGTTGAAAGAAAGAACCGCCATCTCTTAGAAACTACTCGTGCTCTCATGTTTCACTCTAGTGTCCCAAAATCATTTTGGGTTGATGCCGTCTTAACTGCTTGTTTTCTTATCAACCGCATGCCTTCGGCTGTCCTTAATGGTGCTATTCCATATTCCGTTTTGTTTCCCACCACTAGGTTGTTTCCTATTGATCCAAAAATTTTCAGTTGTGTCTGCTTTGTTCGGGTTGTCCACCCAGATATTAGTAAACTTGACCCCAAGTCCTTGAAATGTGTCTTCCTTGGTTACTTTCAAGTTCAGAAAGGCTATCAGTGTTACTCTCCTGAACTCTGTCGTTATCTTGTGTCTACTGATATGACCTTTCATGAGTCTTCCTCTTTCTTCCCGTCGTCACCCTTGTTCGAGTCTCCCTCTGTCACTGATGAGTTTGATGATCTTCTTGTCTATCATGTCCCACTTCCACCAGTTTCGGCTACTGCTCCGGATCCTGATCTTCATGTTGATGTTGATGTTGCCACTCCCGTGCCTTCACCAGTTCCTGCTTCACTGACGGATTCTGTTCCTGAGCCTGTGCTACTCGATGCCGCCACTCCTGTTCCTGACCCCCTTATTCTTGACATTACCGTTGATCCATCCACTGACCTACCTATAGCCCCACGCAAAGGTACAGGCCCTCCTTGTCCTCCCAAGTGCTATGATGATTGTACCTTTCCTATATCCTCCTTTGTGTCCTACCACCGATTGTCCCCTGTTTCCTCTTGTCTTGTGACCACTCTTGAGTCCATCTCTACCCCTACTACCCTTCACCAAGCCTTGAGTCACCCTGGTTGGCGTGCAGCGATGGAAGAAGAAATTATGGCCCTTGATATGGCTGGTACCTGGACTCTTGTTGATTTGCCTTCTAGGAAGAAGGCCATTGGTTGTAAATGGGTGTTTGTTGTTAAGACAAAGGCTGATGGTTCCTTGGATCGGTTGAATGCTCAACTTGTTGCTAAATGGTATGTTTAAACTTATAGCATCGATTATTCTGAGACTTTATCTCCTGTGGCTAAGCTTACTTCCATTTGTCTTCTTGTATCTTTAGCTGCCACCTATCATTGGAAATTTACATCAATTGGATGTTAAGAATGCATTTTTACATGGTGACTTGCTTGAGGAAGTCTATATGGAGCAACCACCTGGGTTTGTTGCTCAAGGGGAGTATTGGAAAGTATGTTACCTTTGAAAGTCATTGTATGGTTTAAAGCAGAGTCCTCGAGCCTAGTTCGATAGGTTTTGTGGTGTGGTCAAAAAGTTTGGTTTAAACCAAAGTAAGAGTGATCATTCTGTGTTCTACTAGTAGTCTGATGCAGGCATGATTCTTCTAGTAGTATATGTCGATGATATTGTGATTACTGGAAGTAACATCTCTGGCATCTCAGAACTTAAGTTTTTCCTCAACTTTCACTTTCAAACAAAAGATTTGGGCCCATTGAAGTACTTTCTTGGTATTGAAGTCTTGATAAGCAAGAAGGGTATCCTCTTGACCCAGAGGAAGTATGTTCTTGATCTGTTAAAAGAGACTGGAAAGCTTGGAGCTACATCAAACAACATTCCCATGATTCCGAATCCATTCCTAGATCTTAATGATAGCATGTTTGTTGAACTTCCTGATGATTTAAAGAAAAATATTGATCCAGAGAAACTAAAACCATTTGCATCTCCTGAGAGATGTAGAAGACTCATTGGCAAGAAGAATTATTTGATAATAACTCGTCCTGTATAACCTTCTCAGTTAGTGTACTTAGTCAATTCATGAGATCTCCAACAGTGGTGCAGTGGGAAGCCTTAGAACATATATTGCACTATTTGAAAGGTTCCCCAGGTTGTGGCCTTCTTTATACAGATTGTGGGCATACTAAGGTCAAATGTTTTTGTGATGCAGATTATGCAGGATCTAAAGCTACGAGGCGGTCCACTACGGGTTATTGTGTATTTGTTGGTGGTAACTTGATATCTTAGAGAAGTAATTTATATACGAGTACAAAAAAAGCTTTGAAGACCGGACAAAAGAGGCATCGGTAGACTGGACTCGTGACCGGTCTTGTTCTAGTCGGTATTAAAAGTATATCTTTAAGACCGGTCTTAAATAAACTCTTTTAAGACTGAACATTTAAAAATATCATGTCTTAAAAGTGATACTCAATATAACAGAAATATTTTTTTGTCGGTATGAAAGCTCAATATTTAAGACCGGACAAAACTTTTTTTTTTTAATTTTTTTAAAAAGGGACCAATGGTCTGGGCAGGGTTCGAACCCTGATACAAAGGCTGGATAACCCAGCGTCATACCATTGCACCACACTAGTGCTTGGTAGACCGGACAAAACTTTAGCTGCTCTTGAAAGGTCTAATTTTTAAGACCGGACTAAAATAAATGCGCTCTAAAAAATAGCGGCTTGTTAGACCGACGATTAATTATACGCGGTCTTAAAAGACTCACTTTCAAGACTGGATGATTAATACGTCCAGTCTTAGAGATTAACTTTTTAGATCGGACGTATTAAACCATCGGTCTTGTAAGACTAACTTTTAATACCGCACTAATATCAAATATGTCGACTGACCTTTAAGATCATGCATTTAAGTATATCCGAGTACATCCGGTCTTAAAAGTTGAACTTTTAAGACCGGCGTTTTTGTTTTATCGGTATAAATTTTCCTGAATCTTTTCCCTGTTCTGTTCTTACTGATCATATATATACACAAATCCATACCAGCCAATTCAACACATAAAAGGCTATATACTTTAAGCTACAAGCTATGAACAATTATGGATAAATTGGATGATCCATACACAAATTCATACCAGCCAATCTAGTACAGAAAAGGCTACACTTTAAGCTATAAGCTATGAATAATTATGAATAAATTGAATTTGGAAAAAGCAGAATACAAATATTATTGACCATGAGTTACAAATACAAATACAATAAGTTGTTACAATAAGATATACCATATTTAAATCAACATACATGCCCAATATTCACCATGCCTTCATCTGATCCCCATCCAACAATGTAACATCCTCTTTTATAACACACATGCCCCTTTGGATCAGATCCTAGCACCAAAATAAAACAAGAACAAACTTCATAGAGTTAGTGGCATTGTTTAAAAACACGGATGTAATATAATAGTGTTAAAACCTTAAAGTTTTCAAAGATTTGTGCAGTTACCTTACGAATTGACTCTTTTATAAAGGGATATCCTCCCATATCCCTTCTTGATGATCATTCTTTATGCCGTGTTCATTATCTGCTTCATCTTCTTCGTTCATGTCCGGTAAACCCCTTGAAAAATGAGTACTGTCAGGAAGACTATAATTTGCATGACTTTCCTCATCAATATTGATGACCCTTTTTCCTTGGAGAGCTACAAACCATATTTTATTTGCTTGATCGGTGATATAAAAAACTTGTTTTTCCTGGTCTGCCATAATAAAAGGTTCATCTCCAAAACTTCTACTATTGACATCGACTAACGTAAATCCCAACCAATCGATCTGAACACCATTGTTGACATTAACCCACTTGCATTTGAAAATGAGAAATCTAATCACGACATAGTCCACCTCCCAAATCTCTTCAACAACCTCGTAATATGTCATGACTGCCAATTTAGGCTGTTTGTCTTTCGAACTGGAGAAGTGCATAGATTCAGCCTTTCTGGACGGTGGTCCTATCATCTAGGGACTTCGTGTAAAATGTATAACCATTGATCACATACGAATTCCAACTTATGACATCAACCTCATGGCCACATGCTAACCATTTGATTATCTCAGAAACAGATCTCCCTCGACCTTTTGTTTGAACTAGTTTGCAAATGTTTTGTTATGCTAATTAATCAACCTCTGTTCAGTCATTTAGGGATTTTCTTTCCTTACAGCTTCTTTATGTGCAGCTATGCTGGTTTGAACTTCATCAACATTATTCAATATGTATAAGTGAACTTGTAACAATTCATCAGGATCCACACTCTTTGCTGAAGCCCCTCGTGTACTACCTTCAGCATGCTAACGCTTTGGAAGCCCGATATGTCTTACTTTGGCCAAATAATTTTGACAAAATTCCATGGCCTCTTCAGATACATACTTCTGAACAATTGATGCTTCTGGCCGGTATGCATTCTTCATGTACCCTTTTAGGAATTTCATAGATCTTTCAATTGGGTACATCCACTGTAAATGGACAGGGACAAGCAACTTGATCTCCCTCACTAGATGAACAATTAGATGAACCATGATGTCAAAAAATGATGGAACAAAAAGCTTCTCAAGGTGGCACGAGATAAGACATCCTTCATTCTCCAATTCATCCAATTATTCAATCTCAAAAACTTTACTGTAAACAGCATTGAAGAGCAAACAAAACTTAGTCAAAGTGTGTCGAAGATCATACTCGGCTATGCCTCGAATAGCTACTGAGAGTAGCTGTTGCATCAAGACATGACAATCATGAGACTTTTGGCCTACCAATTTCAAGTCCTTCATTGATACAAGCCTCTTAAAATTTGAAGAATACCCCGATGGAGCTTTTGTGCCATGAAAACACTCACAAAAACTACGTTTCTCATCCTTAGACAAAGTATGAGAAGTTGGGGGACAATAAGTTCTGTTACCATATGGCTTTGGATGTAAGTCTTCGCGTATTTCCATTTCTTACAAATCCAATCTTGCCTTCACACCATCCTTTGTACTACCTTGTATGTTGAGAAGCATGCCAACAATACTATCACATACATTCTTCTCCACATGCATGACATCAATACAGTGTCTCACATCAAGGTTGCGCCAATATGGAAGATTGAAGAATACCGATCTTTTTTTCCATTTATTTTGTTTCTTTTCTACCCTTTGCAGTCTTACTGAAGACGACATTTATATTTTTCACCATTTCATACACTTGCTCCCCAGTCAATGCCACCAGAGCATTTTCATATTGTTAGCCACCAAAAAAGGCTTTCTTTAATCGACGATATGAGTGGCCCCGTCTAAGAAATCTTCTATATTCAAGATAAACCGTCTTTCTTCTATGTTGAAGTTGATGGTAGTATGTGCCTTCTTCACAAATGGGGGCATGCTTTATGGCCTTTTATACTATACCCTAACAAGTTCCCATATGCTGGGAAGTCGTTTATAGTACAAAATATCATGGCTCTCATTTTAAAGACCTCCTTCTTGAAGGATTCAAAAACATTGACACATTCTTCTTACAACTCTGATTAAGGGTTGAAAGTAAACATCAATGTCGTTTCCGAGTTGTTTTGGTCCCGAAATCAACATAGACAACATGATGTACTTTCGTTTCATGCATAACATAGGAGATAAGTTGTAAATAATCAGGAGTACAGGCCAGGAACTATGTATGTGATAGGGGCGACTTCGGCAAGTGCACCGGTCGTTACAAGTAATAAAGTAGTGAGAAAGTATCATCCCACGAGCAATAGTTATTCAATCACTAATTCGCTATTGTTGCCTTAGTTGGATAATTTTGAGTACAAAAGATGAGTTGCAATTAAATAAGAATTTCAAGAATTGAGGAAAGAAAGGAATTCAAGATCAAGATTTGCAAGAGAATGTTTAGAATAGATAATCAGTGAGAAAAACGTAGCTAGGGATTATAATCCCCTTATGCTCCTTCAAGTATTTGGATTAAAGATCTAATTGATTATGATTCCTAAATTGACGATCGATTCTCCAAGGTTAGACTAAGTCCCAATTTCTTGATGCTACCTTACTCTATTTTATCTTTAAAAACAACCTAATGTCTTAGTATTGTCTAAAAAGATCAGATCTTGAACCAGAATCCTGTGATCGCATAAATTTGTAAGCCTATGTCTAGGTCATGCAATTTTATGATGAATTAACAAGTTCTAGTTAGATGCACCAACATCTCTATTGTCATACATCAACCTATGGTCAATCTTAAAGGTGATCAATCTTCAAGAAAGCATTAAGCAAAGGAAATTCATTCAATCAAAGAAATTAAGATTCATACAAGAATTCAACCAAATACTCAAAGTTGCATAGGGTTCATCCTAGCCCTAACTACAAAAAGAAAATTAGCCAAGCATGGCTAGATTAACAAAATAAGAAGAAAAGATGAAGAGAAAATGGTTCTTCAGAGGTTGGGGAAGGTTGATCTCCACAATTGCTTCGATCTTCTTTCTCCAATGCCGTAGAGCTCTTTCTTGTTCCTAAAGTTCATCTTTTCTTGCTAGGGTTACCTCTTTTTATCTATTAGGTCCAATTGGGTTTCCAAATCTCCAAAATCCTTGATTTTTCTTCCTTTTTCGGGCCTTAAAAACTTTCCAAAAAATTAAAAATAAGAGTTTTCACACTTCTGGCTCCCTGGGCGCCACTTTTAGCTCCCTAGGCTCCACTTTCTTCAAGGGGGCAGAGAGTTGGCGCCCTGGGCACCACTTTTCTGTGTGCCTCTAGAAAGTTGGCGACCTGGGCGCTAACTTTGGGCTTTCTTTGTGGCTTCTTTTCTTGACTTTCTTGAGCTCTTCCAATTAGCTTCTCTCATGGATAAAAACCTACAAAACACACGAGAATACTTGTGAGGGTATGTCTGACATGAAATCCATGTTTTTAACTTATTATTCTTAACCATTTTAATCATATTAGATCAATTTCACGCTAATCTTGTGCCTTAAAACATGATAAATTTATGGCTCATCAAACATTCCCAGATTTAAATATTGATGTTCTCATCAATAAACAAGAATAACCAGCATGATGCAAGCAAGTGATCTTGAGATAAAGCACGTTAGATGTAAGCATGATATTGCATTGACAGAATGATTAAGAGCAGATAGTCAGAAGAATACTATACTAAGCATGAATTAACTGTTGTCTTGAAATACATGAATAACATTTTTCAGTTCACATAGGGACATAGCATCTAACTTGAGTGCTCCTCACTAGAATAACTATTTCACTCATCACTCAAGTGTTTAGGGAGGTTTTCACTCAATCCATCAGTGTAGTAGCACTACCATAAGCTTGATCCTATTCTCAAGCTCTTAAAGATGAGGAATGCAGACAACATGCATAGATTGATCAAAAGGTCTTTTCAAGGTTGTAATGTGGCCTGGTTTGGGGGTAGGAATATTTAGGAAGTAGCTAAAATCCATGTATGAGATTAGAAGACATAAGTTCTATTTAAATTTAGCTAACTCAATACAATTGTTTCTAACGCTTCTCTTTATTTGACCAACCTCCTTCTTTTAAGAACTTTTGCACTTTCCATTCCTCACAATACTTTATTTGCAATAGTCTTTTTTTTTGAAACAGGGATGGCCTTGTGAACTTTTTTTTTTCTTTTATTTGTTTATCAGCCTCCTTTTGTCTCTCTCTTTCTCATTACTTGCCAAAATTCTCTTTGAACCGTGAACTACAAACTATCTTCCAATCTCATTCAAAGGTAGGATTGTTTGGGATCATGGGCTAAGTAACAATATAGGGTGAATAGAAAACAAACAAGTCTAGGCTCAAGGGGCTAGCAATGGAAGATATTCTTTTAAGGTGGTCTATTTGGCCAAGCGGGTATTATATAAAAAAAATATTGCCTTTGTCTTCCCAATCTATGTATGCATCAAAAGAGAAATAGAGCAAGTTCTAGAGTACTACCACAGTGAGATCTCTCAAGAAGAAAATTTTTACTGTTTAGGCCCAAATCCTCACATGGCTTTTGACTCAAGCTAAAACACTATTCCCAGATTTATCATTCAAATACTATCCAGACATTCACAATCCAATAGCTAATCCAAACAAGCAATAATATTCTTTAATTAATTTCAATGCAACCTCATAGCAGCAATATAAATATAAAATCTCAAATGACCATTAGTGCTTCATACAAGCTATCCAGGTTTAATACAAAGTTCAGCTCAGTTCTCTCAGAATTAGTTACATAATAATCATGCAAGTCTCATACTAGAGTATAAACAAAATGAGAGGACATAGATAAAATTAAGATAGCTTCCCTGATATTTGCAGATTTTGGCCACCATTCCCAGATTTATAATCTTGCTGTCCGCAGCAAGTAACTTGAAAGAGGAGGAAGGCTCAGTCAAAATTCATTGGAGTTGTCATCATCATCAATTGGTGCGGCCTCATCATCCTTCCTTATCTACTAATAATAACTAAGAGAAAATAAAAAAATAAAAAAAACTAGTAGGTTACCTCCCAATCAACGCTTGTTTAACGTCTCGAGCCTGACGAATGTCACCTTAATTTTCCGCTTCCAAAGCCACAGAGGTCCTGCCTCTGTCAATGGGATAAGTGTCATTCTTCCCTAGAAAAACATACTTTAGATTAAAGCAACAATTGGCGCATACTTTAGAAAGCTCCTTCAGTTTCACCTTAGGAGCAACAGGTGGCGCATCATAATCCTTCTTCTTCAACTCTTCAACCTGGAAATCAGAATTCTCATCTGCAGAGACCTCTTTTCCTACTTGCAGCAACTGAGCAATATCATCCTCTAAGGACTCATTTGAACCGTCTTGAAAAAGATCCTTATGAATGGCTTCATCAACTACATCAATTCTGAAACAGTCACTATTATCAGCTGGGTATTTCATGGATTGAAACACATTGTAAGTGACTTTCTCATCATTCATTTGGAACTCCATTTTTCCTGCAGCTACATCAATTATCGCTCTAGCAGTAGATAAGAAGGGTCTTCCCAAAAGCAAGGGAAGTTCTGCATCTTCCTCCATGTTAAGAACCACAAAATCCACCGGGAAGATGAATTTGTCCACTTTCACCAGCACATCCTCAATGACTCCTTCTGGCTTCTTTATGGACCTATCCGCCAATTGTAATGACATCATTGTAGGTTTTATCTCTTTAAGGTCAAGAGCTTTAGAAACAGATAAAGGCATCAAGTTGATACTGGCTCCTAAATCACAAAGTGCTCTGCCCATATTGACGTTCCCTATGACACAAGGAATGCTAAAACTGCCCGGATCTTTAAGCTTTGGTGGCAACTTTGTTTGAATAATAGCACTACACTGCTCAGTCAATGCCACTGTTTCAGCCTCTTGCAACCGATGCTTCTTAGACAACAAGTCTTTCATGAATTTTGCATAATTAGGCATGTTTTCAAGAGCTTCTGCAAAAGGGATGTTAATTTCCAGTTTCTTAAAGATGTCCAGGAATTTGGCATACTGTTGCTTTTGAACTTGCTGCTTCAACCTCTGGGGATAAGGAGGTCTTGCATAAGGAGGAATGGGAGACTTCTTTGTATCTATCTCATTTGGATTCTGCTGCACATTGCCATTCTCAGCCTTTTCCTCCTCTTCTTCAGACTTTTTCCTTCACCGGAACTGATTTCTCAACTAGTTGAAGCACTATACCACTCCTTGTAGTTATGGCCTTACAATACTCCTTTGGATTGACCACACTATCACTAGGGAAGGACCCTTGGCTCCTCCCTACTATTTGCTTTGATAACTGACCAATCTGATTCTCCAAGTTCCGGATTGAAGCCTCCCGATTTTTTAGAGAAGACCTTGTTTCATTCCGGAAAGCTTTTGAATCCTGTATATATTCGGTGGTGGTACGAGTCAACTGTGCCAAGCCTTTTCTAGATCAGTAGTGGTGGTTTGATGGAATAGTTGGGGTGCTGGTTGAGGTTTATAGGAAAAATTTGGATGAGATTTCCAACCAGGATTGTACATGTTGCCATATGAATTGAATTGATTCCTAGGAGGATTGCCCATGTAATTAACCTTAGCTGTTTCTCTAGTAGTGATAGTTACACAATCTCTATTAGCGTGGTCCCCTTAGCAAAAATCACAAGGTAAGAGAGGTTGAGATGTGATAGATGAGACCTAAGAGGAGGCAAGCTGTTTAGTGAGTGCAGCTAATTGTTGTTGGATCAATCTGTTTTGTTGAGCAAGGTTCTCATTGTGGGCCAAGAGTGTATTGTAAGTATCTAACTGAAGAACTCGTCTCTTTGGCTGTGGAGTAGAAGTTTCATTCTCAAGGGATCCCATATCCTCAAACAACTCTAATGCTTCTTCTGGAGTTTTATTTTTCAGCGAACCACTTGCTGCAGCATTAATCATCATCCTAGAAGACGGGAGCATCCCATTGAAGAATATTCTCACTTGATCATAGTCTTCCAGATCATGTTGTGGGCACTTTCTAAGCAACTCCTTGAATCTTTCCCAAGCTTCATAATATGACTCCCCATGGCCTTGATTAAAGCAACGGATGTATGACAACAACTTCGTATACTTAGAAGAAGGAAAGAATTTCTCAAGGAACTTTATGGTGATAATTTCCCAAGTGGAGAGACTTCCAGTAGGACAAGAGCGAAGCCAAGTGCTTGCTTTTCCTGTCAAAGAGAAAGGAAAGAGCCTCATACGGATAGCATCTGCAAAAACTCCATTCATCTTGATTGTATCACAAATCTATAGAAAGCTCTCGATGTGTTGATTAGGATCCTCCAAATCGCTTATACTAAAAGAACTCTGCTGAACCAAGCTTATAAGGGATGGCTTGATTTCAAAGTTGTTCATGTTGATAGTAGGATTGACTACGCTAGTTGCAACTCTGGTGGGACTAAGTGTCATGTAGTCACCTATAGTCCTTCTTGGAGGAGGGAAGCGAAGATGATCTTCACCATTTTTTGCCATTATAATCAGTTCAGTCTTAGTACTAAAGCTATCAGCCTTTCCATTTTTCTGTTTCGCAAGTTTCCGATTTCTCCTTACTGTCTTTTCGATCTCAGGATCAAATTGCAGCGAATCTCTATCTGTGGTACCTCGCATAAACAGAGTAAAGAGAATAAAATATCAAAAGAGAAAGAAAAATCCAATCTAGAGTTTCAATAACTACTCTTAGTGTTGAAATAAAAGTATTCCCCAGCAACGGCGCCAAAAACTTGATAGCGGCGACTTCGGCAAGTGCACCGGTCGTTACAAGTAATAAAGTAGTGAGAAAGTATCGTCCCACGAGCAATAGTTATTCAATCACTAATTCGCTATTGTTGCCTTAGTTGGATAATTTTGAGTACAAAAGATGAGTTGCAATTAAACAAGAATTTCAAGAATTAAGGAAAGAAAGGAATTCAAGATCAAGATTTGCAAGAGAATGTTTAGAAAAGATAATCAGTGAGAAAAACGTAGCTAGGGATTAGAATCCCCCTATGCTCCTTCAAGTATTTGGATTAAAGATCTAATTGATTATGATTCCCAAATTGACGATCGATTCTCTAAGGTTAGACTAAGTCCCAATTTCTTGATACTACCTTACTCTATTTTATCTTTAAAAACAACCTAATGTCTTAGTATTGTCTAGAAAGATCAGATCTTGAACCAGAATCCTGTGATCGCATAAATTTGTAAGCCTATGTCTAGGTCATGCAATTTTATGATGAATTAACAAGTTCTAGTTAGATGCACCAACATCTCTATTATCATACATCAACCTATGGTCAATCTTAAAGGTGACCAATCTTTAAGAAAGCATTAAGCAAAGGAAATTCATTTAATCAAAGAAATCAAGATTCATACAAGAATTCAACCAAATACTCAAAGTTGCATAGGGTTCATCCTAGCCCTAACTACAAAAAAGAAATTAGCCAAGCATGGCTAGATTAACAAAATAAAGAAGAAAAGATGAAGAGAGAATGGTTCTTCAGAGGTTGGGGAAGGTTGATCTCCACAATTGCTTCGATCTTCTTTCTCCAATGCCGTAGAGATCTTTCTTGTGCCAAAAGTTCATCTTTTCTTGCTAGGGTTGCCTCTTTTTATCTATTAGGTCCAATTGGATTTCCAAATCTCCAAAATCCTTGATTTTCCTTCCTTTTTCGGGCCCTAAAAACTTTCCAAAAATTAAAAATAAGAGTTTTCGCACTTCTAGCTCCCTGGGCGCCACTTTCTTCAAGGAGGCAGAGAGTCTTTTCTGTGTGCCTCTAGAAAGTTGGCGACCTGGGCGCCAACTTTCCACTAAGTTGGCGCCCTGAGCGCCAACTTTGGGCTTTCTTTGTGGCTTCTTTTCTTGACTTTCTTGGGCTCTTCTAATTAGCTTCTCTCATGGATAAAAACCAACAAAACACACGAGAATACTTGTGAGGGTATGTCTGACATCAAATCCATGTTTTTAACTTATTATTCTTAACCATTTTAATCATATTAGATCAATTTCACGCTAATTTTGTGCCTTAAAACATGATAAATTTATGGCTCATCAGTATGCTACTAAGACTTCCATAAGGATTCATGCCATCTATGGTAAGGGCAAGCCTAAGGTTCCTAGGTTCTTCACCGAAGGTCAGAAATAATTGATCGATTTTCCTCCATTGAGAAGAATCGGCAGGATGTCGAATCTTTCCATCAGAAATCCTCTCATCTACATACTACCTCAAATTGTTTGCGTCATTTTGATTAGCAAACAACCGCTTGAACCTTGGCATGATTGGAAGATACCACAACACTTTTACAGGCCCCTTATTTGACTTGTACCTTGGGGTTTCATATATCGGACAATTCAACTTCTCTTCTAACTTGTTTCTATACAACACACAATCATTTGGACATGCGTGGATCTTTTTGTACTTCATCCCCAGTGGACAAAGTATTTTCTTAGCATCATAGTATTGGTGGGGCAACACATTATCATCCGGAAGCATGTCTTTAAAAGCCTCAAGCATTTCAGAAAAACTCTTGTCGCTCTACCCATGACGTGCCTTCAAGCCAACCAATTTCAATACAGCTTTCAACAGTGGGTATTTCATACACCCAGGGTAAAGTGGGGTCTTTGCATCACTGCACATATTACCATATGCATGTGATTGATAAAAAGTCTCTTCTCCTACATCACGAATAATGTCCTCTATGTGATCATCCATATCCGTGTCATTATCATCAGAGGCCACTTTTCCATGTTGAGACCCACTTGGCATTTTTCACCATGCCATACCCATACTGTATAGGTCTTACAAAATCCTTGACAAAGTAAATGTGTGTGTATAACTTCAGGACTTAGTCGCCTCTCATTAAAACATTGTACATAAGGGCAATAAAACTTCCCGCTATTAACATGGGTATTTTGTTTAGTAAATTCTATAAATTCCCTAACCCCATTCTGATATTCAACACTCGTCCGTAAAGTATTTATCCAACTGCAATCCATAGTAGAATTCCTATAGACGGAAAGATTTAACACACATAATCCGTAAAAACTAAAACTTGCATATAAGATAATCCAACTATAAATGCGTATATAAGCTAAATGTCGGTTCTGTCTTATGGTCATAAATGTATCACAGTGAATGAAGAAGCAAAATAAATGCATGACGAGGAAATTAAATGCATCACAAGTAGGTCTTGTGGACTCACCTGTATCATATAAGGTCAAATGCGTTTGCTGAGTCTGTCTTCTCCTGCCACGAATGTTAATGTTGTAGACAATAAGAGTAACCTGAAAACACTTGTTGGTTAGTTGGGTAGGTCCCAAAAGAACATTTAATCGATTTTATTCAACCCATGAAAAACCTAGAACGATAAGCAGGAAAATCATACAGTTATATAGCCGAAACAACTCGTACAACTTGGTCTTTAGATGTTGAGCTAAGGAACCATAAAGTTGTTGTCGAGAGAGCAACGCGAAGAAGCGACGAAGCAACACACAAACATTGGAGACAGAACCTGAGTAATCACTTTCGGCTCGACGAGAGAAGTTCATACAGGGAAATTTTAATTTTTCCGCGTGAGTGGTGCGAGAGAGACATTTATTATTTGGGATATTATTAAGACCGGTCATTTTAAAGGAATACGGTCCTAAACATATATTTAAATTATATTGAACTTTTTAAGACCAAAGAAACTATGGTCCTAAAATAAATTTAATTTCAATTTATATTGAAAATTTTAAGACTGGAGGTTACTAATACTGCGGTCATAAAATTCATTTAATTTTGGACTGCATGTTTTATAAAAATGCAGTCTTAAAAGTCAAATACTTTTTAATATTAAAACGAAAGATTGCAGCAGCAACTGAATGAAAATAAAGAACACTGGAGATAAGAGAATAAGCTTTTTCTCTAATGGATAATATGGAAAAAATAAAATATAAGCTTAGTTCTTATTAATTTTAGATTACTATGACAATATGCAAGTACAAAAGGAAAATAAGAACAACAAACTGAAAATTAACAAAAACAAGCTTATAATATGACTAAAAATCCTAATGCTTATTATCAGCTAATGTCTTGGAGATATCGGCTTCAGCAGCAGCAATTTCACGCCGGATATCAATAATTTCCTGTATTATACGCATCAATTTCACTTCTTCATCATCATCCGTGGGAGCGTTAGGACCAGGAGGTTGGAGAGGGGGAGCGGGAACCTCTTCATGGTCTGAAGGCTGGAGGGGGCCGTCAACCTCTTCATCATCCAAAATAACAATGGGTCCAACGACCTGTGACTCCTCCGTCGGAATAGAACGGACTGGAACTAAACCAACAAGAGATCTATAGAAGGCACAAGATTTAGGAGTACCCCTACGAGGGGCTATCTTGTATCTAGCCATTGTTTGAGCAGTTAGGGCAGAGAGCTACGTAGTGTGGAGTTACAAGGTAATGAGGACTTAAGAAAGACAGAGAGGAAGCGTGAGGAGGATAATAAAGGCATGACAGCAGGAGTTAATAGCAAAAGTGTATTAAGACCGTCATATAACATATCCATGGTCCTAAAAGTCTATTATTTATTATTTCATTAAATTACCTTTAGGACTGACAAGTAATATATCCCTGTCCTAAAAGTATATTAATTTATTTTTCCTTTCAATTACCTTTAAGACCGATATTTTATCTTATAACCGGTCTTAAAAGTCTATTAATTTTTTTTTAAAATATTAAGAATGGATCTCTTACAATACTCGGTATTAAAAGTTCATTCTTTTCAAATGGAGAGACACCAGTATCCTTACACTTGTTTAAATGAATGATTCATAGTCTCTTTGGCTTCCTGATAAACTTCCCAACTAGGTGTCTCCTCGTATTCTGATGAACTATGCATCTCCCCGTAAACGTTTCCCGCATTTCACATTCTTCAGGATGAATTCTCTATTTAAACCCATTGTTATTTTACTTTCTTCACATTCTTCTCAATCACTTCTATAACTTCTACTGTAATGGCCGCTTCACCACCACCAGGTGTGCCTAATCATCGTCCTCGCCCTCCACCATCACCAGGTGTGCCTAACCATGGTCCTCCCCTTCCACATTCACCTTCATACCCTCCTCTACTGCCTCCAAACCCCTCTGCCCCACAGATGATGTAGCACCTCCTGGCCCGCGTCGCTCATATAGACCGACGCATGGGCCAAATGTTTCAGGTCTACCACATCGTCAACAAGCTAAACATGTTACTCGACGCCAATGACGTTGAGTACAATCTTTCTAACAACGACGTCTCCGACCTCTCCTCCGATCCCTCCCTCCCCTCCGACAATGACGGGGGGATTAAATATTTTAATTTTTTTAATGTTTTTTTTGTTTGTACTATTCCTGCACCACAGCGGGCAGGAAAAAAATATGATAAATAAATTTTTTTTTCCCGTATTCAATTGTCTGTTCATATGCTTTTGTTATCTTGATTTTGTTTCAGACAAAAAGGAAACAAACAAAGTCATAACTGAAATGTGATTAACGATAAAAGTTCACAGAATACAATTAACAACATACAAAACAAAATGAAAAAAAAAGACAACTTTTACCTTTTAAGAATAAAAACAAACACAGTGACAACTCTTCTCAAGGTTGGACCACTATTGCCGTCGGTTTTACCACACCCAGAGTTGAAAATTTCCATTATTTTACATCTTTTCCGACAATGCTCTTTAACTTCTGGAGAGGTAAAACTGATGACAACGAGGGTCCTGAGCTTGAGCAGAATGCCAGAAACTCGAGTGTTCTTGAACCCTCATGATTTGTCTTAAAAATGAGTTATCATTTCTATTTAAAGGAAGACTATTAAGACCGGAAATTTAACAAATAGACAATCCTAAATATCTAGTTATATTTAATTTAGAATTATCAAAGACTTTTAGGACCGGACGTTATATAAATAAGCGATCCTAAAAGTGTTGCCATTTTTTATGAGACTTTTAAGACCGGAGATATAACAAACATACGGTCCTAAAATCTAGTCTTATTTTTTTAAAAAAAAAACAAAGACCTTTAAGAGCGTCTCTTTATTAAATATCGTTCCTAAAAGTGTCGCCATATTTATAAGACTTTTATAAGACCAGAGATGTATCAAACATACAGTCCTAAAATCTAGGCTTATTTTTTTAAAAAAAAAACAAAGACCTTTAGGGCCGTCTCTTTAATCAATAAGCGTTCCTAAAAGTGTCGACACTTTTTTTAAGACTTTTAAGACCAGAGATATATCAAACATACGGTCCTAAAATCAAGGCTTATTTTTTGTTAAAAAAACAAAGACCTTTAGGAACGTTCTTTAATAAATATGTGGTCCTTAAAGTCGTGAATACTTTTCAGAATCTCTTACTGTTATTTACAACTCTCCAAAACTCAAATCTCAAGTAATATCCACCATCCATTACCAAAATTACACAGGCTAAGAAAATTGTTCGAAAAAATAAACAAATTTATTATATGTTGAATTAGACAAATTGTAAAATTGTTCATTTACAGAATGAATTTGCAAATTAATGTGGTACTGTAATTACAATTGTTGCTCTACAAGCATATATTTACAAATGAATTAGTATTGTGATTGTTGTATTTACTTTAAGAGGTTAGTAACATGTTGAAAAAACACACTGCGTATGTGGTCCTCATCATCAGAAAAGGAAGTCTCAGAGGCAAACCTCTGTAACATCAAAGAAAGAAACTGAATTAATTCGCGTGTATATTTCATATGTAACATTAATTAAACCAGAAACTGAATTCGGCCATAATATGTAACATCAAATACATTTACCTTTGCAGTGGGTTTATTACTTGGTTGAGTGATAATATCATACATGTGTTTTATTATGTATAGGCCACATAAGTTGGATTTGATTGGTTGCCGATGGCTCTGAAAAGAACAAGAAATATATATAAGATCGAGCATATATAGCTTACTGTCCAACTTCACAAGGCAGTGTGCGATGTGAGCCATTTAGGATCTTTGAGATCATTCCCTCGCTTTTTTTTGACCTGGATATGGAAGGTCCTCATGGCATTATCATTAAAATCACAAATTTATCAATATTGTTCATTGAAAATTCACATCATAGATTTCAGATAAGAGAATAAAAATGACATGTTTACTTGTTGATGATCTGCTGCAACAAAGGCCCTGGTTGGCCGTGAATGGAGCATAAAAATAACAACGTTTGCGCACCCATGCTCATAATGACCAACTGCTAGTAGTTGTTGAAAATTCACAGCAGTAAAGTACTCAGTGATATATTATGCAGAATTAAGTGAATTGCAATAAGAAGTCGATTGTAATATGTACCTATGGTGATATGGAAACAAGTACACCTTCCTTCTCACTTCACACAACCTCTTTGATGTGTACTCCTATTTTTCTTCCTTAATGGTTGTGCTTGCATATATTGGGCACAAGAATCCAAAATCATTGATTCTGCCCTATTGGTCCAAATCTTGATGCATGAACCTACAATAATGACATCGATTAGGGAATTAGTATATATATATGTATGTCTAAATGATTCATTTAAATTATGTACTCATAAAAAAAGATACTTACTTCAAAAACATTTGAACAACTGCTGATGTAACCTCCTGTCCAGGAAACAGTAGAGACTGTATATCAACAGTGTCAATGAAAATCGGTTGAGGATGAGGAACCCCTACTACTTCATTGATTTCCCAAGATTGTAATGTAAAATCTCCTTTGGATACCATTTGAGATATTTTATCCTTGGCCCCCAACTCAGCAGTAGGGGATGCAGCTTTAGGAGGGGATGGAGATTGACGAGGGGATGGAACTGGAGGAGGGGATGAAGCATCAGGAGGATTAGAGACATTTATAAGCTTCACCGGTCAAGAGATGAAGGTTCCCTTGACATCATTCACATGCTTCAGCTGATCGGTTGGGAGAGGGAGAGGTGCATCAATGGTCACCTCTTCAACTGACACCCTGACTTTATCATCGTCCATTTGTTTGTGGTATACATTTGATCCCAAGTTGTGGACAGTCCCTTTAGCAACTAATTGTCTAGTTGGTTTTGCCACGTATAGGTCACAAAGTTGCTCTGACTGTCTAACAATGAAGCTCCCTCTGGTGCTCTGCTGCACAGGTGCAAGTGTATGTGTGAAGGGAACACTGGCCTTTGGCCGAGAGCTAATAAGCATCTTCATTTGATTCATTTCCTCCTTCATTTTCCTCATCTGGGATTCAAACAATTCTTTCAATACAGCCTCTTTGGCCGCAACCTCTTGATTTAATTTAGTTATCATTTAGTCCATCTCCTCTCGGGTAACCATACTTTACTTAAGGCGTTTGGTTTTACCAAAGTATTCTTTTAGGCCTACCCGTCCTCCGATCCCCCTTACCCGCCCCGAGTGATCCGATTTTCTGGTCGCAACGGTCAGAACATCATTTCTCCCACCGGACACAAAAGATCCCTCTGCTTCTTTCTTTTTAAGATCTTCCTGTAAGATACAGATAATGAAAATTTAGTAATGAAACATGTTTAGTAACCAAAAAATAACAATAACAATACTTACAATTCCTTCAGCAACTATACGAGTTTGTTCACTCATGTAGGCGCCTTTTTTTGGTTGCCGAATATACAACCACAAATCCTCGCGACGTATTGGGGATGCCTGCTGACCAACTATAACAAAAGGATTGGATTCATCTTCTTCTTCCAATCTCTTCCACTTGACCTCCATCATTTCTTTTTCGGCCTTTGCATATCTACTGCGAGAAGCCCTATAAGGGAAATCATTCTTTCTCCCTATCTCCTGTGCCTGTTCCCTTCGTCTTTGTGAATTAGAATTGAAAACAACTATTAATTATGAATTCAAGCCATCTCACTAACAGAAATCATAGAATTTCTACTTCATATGAACCTCAAACACTAGTCAAATTCACTTCATCAAGTTTCAACATTTTATTTAAGGAAGATGTAGAATTGTATAGAACTAACATACTGACTTACTAATAGCAATGTCTAACCATTACCTACTATAACATAACTAGCTAAGAATGTAATAACGGTTAACATATTAGACATGCATATAACTAAGACATGTTCCTCTGATGCAAGACAAAGGATGGAAATTATACTTCTACTCACACATTAAACCATCTAACTAACAGGATTAGACAAACACAATAACATTCACATATCTGCATAGGTTAATAAGCAAAGAAAAAGGGCAAACAAAACTAAATATGAACTCACCAAAGCATCAGAAGTAGTCCGAAGCTGAACAAATTGATCCCAAATTTGTTGATCAATAAATGTGTACTTGTCCCAAGGATTATGATCAGGTTGAACCTGGGCAAAAATATAGGTGTTGGCTAGAAAGGTCTTAAATTTCCTCCACCGATCAGTACAATAAGATAATGTCTTGGTTTTCAACTTCTCAGAGTCAGAGATAGTATATGAAAGCTGGATAGTGTCCTAAAGAGGATCCTTCATTGTGCGTTGATCAACATTTTTCCACTCATCTATCAAGATGCTGACCTTGCTCCATACCAGTAACATCAGTAACTAGCGTTGACTGAACAGGGAGAGAATGATTTTCTCCGTTCATTTTCGATAAAGGAAGAGAGGTTGAGAGTGGTGGTGCGAAGGAGTAACGCCTGAGAAAGTGAGAGAGTAACAGAGGATGGTGGTGGTTGGCGAGGAATAGACATAATGCAACAGGAAGTAAGGTTTCGCAAAGAGAACAGGGGTTTCAAAGCTTAGACAGATAGACGTAAGTCGTAAGTAAGGTTTCTTGGGAAGAAGTAGATGTTTCTATTTTTAAGACCGGAGTAACTAAAACGACGGTCTTAAAAGTTAACATTTAAGACTGTCCATTATTTATGTAAGTCGGGGATGAGCGAGTTTTCTCTATAATATAATCCATATTTTTTTTTTTACATTTTTAAGAACGGTTGATTTTTTTAAGTGGCTTGAATATTATATTTAAGAATTGATACATTGAAAGAAGTTCTTTATATTTACAAAATTGCCACTAGTCATATCTTTAAGACCGGTGCGTTGAAACTCTGCTGTAAATGAGGCAATCTTAAAAATTGATGCCGTTGAAGAAGTTCTTTAAATTTACAAAATTGTCACCGGTCATTTCTTTAAGACCAGGGCGTTGATAATCCGCTGTAAATGAGGTGGTCTTAAAACACTTTTCTGCACTAGTATAAGAAGCAGAGTGTTGTGTCCAAATCAAGTGCAGAAGCAAAATACAGAGCCATGTCACAATCAATGCAAGAAATTGTGTGGGTGTTTCAACTCATGAAGGAAATCGGCATTACCATGACATTACCTGCAAAGCTATGGTATGACAATAAAGCAGCACTACGTATAGCATCAAATTCTGTGTTCCATGAACAAATGAAGCATATTGAAATTGACTGTCACTTTATTCGTGACAAGATAAAAGAGAATGTTGTGTCTACTGGGCATGTATGATCAAATGACCAGCTAGCAGATCTTTTAACGAAAGCTCTAAATAGGACACAGGTTGAGTATCTTTGTAACAAGTTGGGTATGATAGATGTATATGCTCCAACTTGAGGGGGAGTTTTAGGAAAGAAATAGACGTTATAATTAGGAAATATATGGTATGAATACCTATCAATCATAATCCCCATAAATTAGGGATATTATCATAATGAGCCATTAAGAGTAAGGCTCTTCCTCTTTGTATATATTGAGACCCATTGTACATGGAATATACAACAAGTTCTGATGTTTAACTTGCATAAATCTACAGTAATGTATAACATTGTAGATTAGTCATTTCACATAATTCACATCAAACAAGAAGGCCCAAAAAATGAATTAACCGAAAAACCAAACTGAATTATTTCGGTTAATTCGGTTGGGTTTTTTTATTTACTTTGGTTTCAGCTCGGTTTGGAAAAATGCATGTATTTTGGTTTTTTGGTTTTAATCAAACACCGCACTGAGAAACCAAATGCTCACCCCTACTTGTGCCTGAAATTATTCCCACTAAAGATGGAGCCATGAATGACTTAACTAAGCTTTATTTGGATGAATGGGACAAAATTGAGTACTTCATTGATGCAAGAGAACTTCTGTATTTTGATGAGACATTCTTCTCCAAAATGGTAGGGCTACATATAAGAGATATGGGTGTGAAAGAGTTATGTCTAGGTCATATGCTTTCTGGCTTTTTCGAGCTGCTACAGGCCTTAGGTGTATGAAATTGCAACATATATTCCTTGATGGCTCCCTCAAGCTACGTCATGTCATTGTCTTGAAATTGGAGCATTGTCCAACATTCCCACCATCCATTTTCAAACCCTTTGTTGCCGCAAGTCTAGCACGCGTAGTTGGAAGAACTAGTTATTTAGGACTGCTACTAGTACAAAAAGAGCCTTTTAGACTGGTTCTACATCAGGTTTTGATACACCTGATCTAAACAATTTGTTCTTTTTTAGACTACTTGAGCAATCGGTCTTAACAATCACCTTTTAGACTAGTTACTCTAATATTAGGTCTAAAAAGTCAGACTTTTAGACCTGACATGACTTATATTAGGTCTAAAAAGTCTTACTTTTTAGATAGGTTGCAAAAAATATCAAGTCTAAAAAGTTTGACATTTAAGACTGATTGTGTACAATATTTGGTCTTAAGAGTCTCACGTTTTAGACTAGTTATTTCGAAAACATGTCTTAAAAATAATATTTAGACTTGATATTTTTAAAATTGGTCTTAAAATAAAATATTGCCTTAATTCTTTTTAAATTGATATTTATAACATCCGGTCTGAATTTTTTCGTGTGTTTTCACATATCCACTCTATTTCTTCTTCTTACCCACCATCCAATATATCTAGCAACTTAAAGAATATAAATTGTTGGAAATGAATATAAAAATTAATTAATTATTAAAAGTGAATATAATGCTAACAATATCCCAATTGAAGTGAGAAGAAAATCGATGTATTAACTATTATTCATTACATATCACATACAACATTTCAAAGACTTTAAATGATGAATACATACATAATGAAATACACAAGAACTAAACTCATTGTTGCTGTATGAGCTCATAAATGAATTCACAACAATTGAGGATGGAGTCAATATCTTCTTCAGGAAAGGGATCAGTAAAATCAAACATCTATAACATAAAAGCCAGAAAAATCTTTAACCTACATGCTAAGTTAAAAAAAATTTAAAATATAGTCATACAAAATTGTTGAAATACACATTTACCTCTTGAGTAAATTCAGTCATGCCTGATGTAATAATATTAAATATGTGTCTCAACACATAAAAGCCACATAAGTTAGTGATGACTTCCTAATTTTAATAGATTTGAGGTATATTTTGATATATTTAGGAAGTCATTAACCCTAAATTAAAGAGATTTTCTTAAGATTTTAAAAGAAATCAAGTTGGCACATCATTTGTGGGATTTCAGTTTAAAAGAAAAGTTTTTTTTTGAGTTAGGAAATAAATAATATAAGTAGAAATTTTCTAAAAAAAAACAAAACAAATAAATCAATAAAGAAGAAATAAAATTTTGTTATTTATTATTATTATTATTATTATATTTCTCTCTTATCTTTGGCTGCACAAGGACATACGCACATCCAAAATGAATGTTTCAATTAATTGGAAATGGACCCCACAAGCTGAATTAAATGGATCAGGAGGGAGTGATTTCGGATTGGGCTAAATGAATGGCAATTGAAGTGGGCCCATAAGACATGGAATGAATGAATCAATCAAAACAAACACCTAAGAGAGGCGGCAATTAATGGGAGAGCAGAGATGCGTTAAAAAAGAAGAGGCTCTGGACGAAAGGGGAAGAGCGTCGGAGCAGCTGGATGACAAATAAAAAAAGAGACGCGGCACGAACTGGACGGCACAAAGGAAGAGAAAAACGCACAGAGGAGGGTGAGCGACTATTCATTCCAGAGAAATCAAGCAGACACGTGACGGCCTTTTGGAGAAGAGGAGGTGCAAGGCATTTCGACGGAGAACCAGAGAGCAGCGGAATTTGCAGTACTGAATCATAAAGACGAGGCTGTTGCTGATTCTTTTGCCTTTGACTTGTTATTTCAAGTAACTCTGGTTCTAGTAGCCATTCTTTTCCATCATTTCAATAACTTTGAATTTGCAAAGTATGATGTTGAACCTGAATTTTGATTTTGTTGTGATCTGGATTAAAGCCATGTTTGGCTAATTTTATTTTGCAACTTAGAGACCTATGAACTTATTAATGGATTAGGATTTATTTCTCATCGTTTAATTATGATTAATATTGATTTTGGTTGCTTAAATCTTGGTTAGTTTTGACTATTTATTGACTGGCCATCTTTAAATAGGATTTTGAGAATTAGGATTTACCTTGGCAAAGGGAATTTTAATTAAGCTCTAGATTAAGCAATATGGGATTGAATTATAATTTAATTTGCGATTAGGATAGGAATATACCTAATAGCCCCATATAGTTTTAGAAGAGTGTGTCCGGATTAAATTGCCTCTAGAGTAAATTTGTTAGGCATAACAGCTTTTACTTAAGAGAGGGTTGTAAGTGGACCGGAAGACACTTATAACTATTAATACTCGAGATTAACAAAATTAATATTAAGAGTAATTAAATTGGTGAGATAAATGTTTATGAAATTAATAAGGGATTAGTGCCTCTAGGTTGCCCGTTTGATTATTGCGTAGATTATTTGTTTGATTTTGATTTTATTTTCTTAGTTAAATTAAATTTGATTGCTTGACTTAAACGAAAAGTGCAAGATTAATTATTAACTGAAGTAGTGGGTACTAAGTCCTCGTGAGAACGATACTTTACTCATCTTTATTACTTGGTACGGCCCGTACACTTGCGGAGTTATAGGCTTTGAAATTTTGCCCTACCAGTTAGATCCCAGTGGTTGCCTATGAGTCTAAAAAAGAACATGACATAATTAAAATTGTATAGAGCAAGCTTATTGAACAAGTTCATAAAGCAAACAAATATGTACTAACCTTTGGTGTGATCCATTTAGGGTCTTTTACCTCATGCACATGCTTACCACCAGTAGTGTGTTGGTATACCCTCATTGCCCTATCAGCAAAATCACAAAGCTTACTTATTCAAATGACATAGCTAGCTAGTTCACTACTTTATTTAGTAATAAGAAAACTTACAAGTTCATAGTCTTCTTTAATTCATTCCCTGGATTGTGGTGAAGGGAGCATAAGAAGATGATGGTATAACTCTTCTTACATAAAAGCACCAATTGCCAATGATGACTAAAAATAAAACAATTGACTAGTAATCCATAAAATTGATTCAAGTAGTATATATATTATGAAATAAAAATTTGCTTCTTACCCATGCACATATGGTGCTAAGAAACACTCATGTTTGGTTTCACTGAGCCTCTTTGATAAGTATGTGTGTTTGATAGAAGCATTTGTCCCTTTTTCTGTTATTTGAACTAGGCAAATGAATCCAAAATCATTGGTTTTACCCAAGGAAACCACCATACGATTCATGTACCTACAATAATACAAGCACACAAATTATAACAGCTTAATTGGACAATTAAAAATACTTACAAGAAGATACTTACATTAAAAATATTTGGACAATTGCTTGCGTAAGCTCCTATTTAGGAGTTATCAAGGACATTAAATCCTCTCTATAAAGATAAACCGGTGCTGCTAACTTGCCAGCAACTGCATCCATAGGCCACAATCTTGTTGTAAAACATGGATCTTTTGCCATAAGAATAACTTCTTGCATAGCATTCAACTTAGGCTTAGAAACTTGTTCAGTGGATGGAGCTACAATTGGGGTTTTGATTGGGGTTTTCTCTGCTTGAATAGAAACAAGGTTCTTTGGGCACAAGATGAAGGTATCCTTAACATCACTCACAATCTTCAAATCACTAGTAGGGATAGGGACATGTGCATCAGCAATGATTATCTCTTCAACTAAACCTCTAACTTGATCATCTTGTATTTGTTGGTGGTGTAAAGTTGATCCCAAGCCGTGGACACTCTCGCGTGCAACTAATTGTCTTCGAGGATCCACCACAAAAAGGTTATAAGGTTCAACAATTCCATGACCCTCTAAGGACTGCCCAATAATGCAACAACTCATTTTAGTACTCTGCATTACCAGTCTAAATAATATCTCTTAGATCTTATATTAAAGGAATCGGTTTAAAAAGTTCTTTATATTTACGAAATTGCCATCGGTTATACTTTGTAGACCTAATCCTCTATAACTGATCTGAATGTGGTAGCCTAAAAGCCCTTTTTTATAACAATGTGCAATGGGAGATGCACACAACTAAAAAAATACTTTAGTGTACTAGGTACACCACAAAATGTTTGAGTTATTGGATGTATATGAAAAATATTTTAGAGTGTTGGATGCACCTTATACTTTTTTGAAAGAAACATTCTAATTGTACAATCAAATAATTGAAAATTATTGCTAGCATTGCATGAAAATCATCCATAAAAAACAAGGACATTTTTTAAATGAAAATATAGCAATCCAAAAACTCCACTTAACTGAACATAGGCAAATGATGGTCCGTGCCATATGCATCAGTATTAAATCTTGAGTCATTGCAGAATCAAAATACAAAATAACAAACAAGATAAAGAAACACTTAAATGCAAAATGTTCCATCTTTAGCACTTACTTCTCCAGACTCCACCATCTTGGTTATCAACTTGTAATCTACCAAGAGACCTAACATCTGAGAATCAATAACTTCAAACTCACTTTGTGCCATCTCCAACTTTCTTCGCGCCATTGCAAGCCGCTCTTTGGCTTCTGCTCTTTCCTTCCTCATTTTTCCCAACGCACTATCATGTGCCTCAATCTCTGCCTCCATCACCAACATTTTCTCTCTTGTTGCCAAGATGTCAACCATGTCCATGTCAAAAATTTTGGCCCGAACAGACTCAACCCAATCTTTGTCAAATCCAAAATAGTTTGCTGCACCTAAGTTTGCCTCTAGGGTTGATTTGTCTGCCTCTGTCATGGTATAAGGTTTCTTGGTGCTTAGCGTAATTAAAATATCAATCAGGACTCGATAGGCGAAAGCTATTATTGGGCGGTGACGATGTGATAGCCTTAGTTTAGGATTTAGCTCGAGAGTTTTCACTAGCAAAGCTCTTTCATCATCTTTCAACTCTACAAGCTCCAAAATTTCACCAGTCTCAAATATAGAAGAAGATGAGGGGCTGGCATTACCAATATGTGATTCTGATGACAAAGATAATAAGGTTAGCAAATGAGTAGAGGTAATGGGATAAGGGGCGAAAAAAGAAAAGAAAAGAAATTATCATAAAATAGAGACACTTACGACGATGGAGTGAAGAAATAACATCATTAGAAATGTTCACTCTTGTTGGCTTGACTGACATAGGTCTATCTTCAATACTTGCACCTCTTGTTTCTTTAGTAGTCTACATGGAAAAAAAATGAAAAATTAGATGTATTGTTTTATTGGATCCTATATTTTAAAATACAATATTATTTACAATTATCTTAAATATCAATAGGCATACAAGTGATCTTTTGAATTCCATCTCAAATGGAGTTGACATTGGTGGCATCTCTGTAGCAGTAACTTCTTCAACATTCTTTGACATGCCCTTAGTACTCTAAGAAACAGCAACATATGAATATTAATAAATAAGCTTATTTGGGAGTAATGGGTTGCCCATTTATAATGTAATGATGAATTAAACCAGCATAATGAACATACTTGTGCAAAGTCTTGAGACAAGTTAAGAAATGGTTCTGTAAATCGCTTTGTCACATCTGAACTAGGTGATTGAGATACTCTCACTGCTTCCTCCGGTGCATAATTCTCTTGAAGATTTTGTATCATTGTCTCTTTGATTCTTCGAACAATCTGAAAACAAAATTGAAATAAGTTGTATTTCGGCATGGCGCATGTGTGCATCAAAGTACCCTTAGTAGTTTCACGAGGAATTCAAAGGAATTCAAAATTTATTTCCTATTTATTTATGGGAAATTCATAATAAAGGACCTAAAAATAATATATTTATTAAGAAGGACCATAAAAATAAAAATTATTTTGAAGGACCAGAAATTAAAAAATTAAAATAGAAAGACTGAATTGTTCTTAATAAAAAATTATAGTATTTCGAGACTTGCCCCCATCTCTTCTTCTTCTCATAGTATCTCTCACTCTTCTTATCCAACTTTCAATATGACTGCGAAACCGTTCAAAAAAAGGGCAAGCAGTGAGAGGTTTTAGAAAATAGAATTGTGGAAGAAAATATTGAAAAAACCAAAGTGAGAAAGTGAGAAATCAGAGGAGATCAGAAGAGTGAGTGGTACTACAAAGAGGAGAAGAAGAGATGGGGGACAAGTCTCAAAATAATACAATTTTTAATTATGTGCAATTTAGTCTTTCTATTTTAATGTTTTAATTTTTTACCTTTTAAAATAATGATCATTTTTATGATCATTCTTAATAAATATTATTTTTTTAGGTCCTTTACAATAATTTTCCCTCTATTTATTTATTTATTTATTTATCCATGAGTCCTAAGTGATTGTGTTTGTTTTGATTAATAACTAATCAGAAATTCTGATCATGAATATCTGCAACAGTAAGTCTTTATTAGTTTACCGTCTTTTCCTATATAGCATCAATATATTAAGGAAAAATTACTCCTAGATCCTAGATACAAAATTTGAATACAAATATATAGGTTCTCCTTATTTCATTCAACACTAACAGGTCCCAATGATTTAATATTTATAAGTTGAATTTTGCGTCTTTTACAAGTCAAATTTACTGAAATAAATACCAATATGAGTATTCAAGTTGCAAGATTGTTAAAGTCATTAATAAGTACAAACTTATTTGAGAGTAATGTTTGCCGATTTCTACTATAAAGCGAACTAGACTAGGGTAATGAACATACCTCTGCAAAGTCTTTCTCGGACAACTTAAGAGATGGTTCTATGGATTGCTTCGTCAAATCAGAACTATTAGCTGATTGAATTATTCTCGTTGTTTCCTCTAGTGCATAATTCTCTTGAAGACCTTGTTTCATTGTCTCTTTGTTTATTTGACCAATCTGAAAAAAATTATTGAAACAGGTCGTATATAATTTGGCATGTTGCATGTGCATGGAACTACCCTTAATTTGAGCAAATGTTAGACCCAAAAAAAAAAAAAACTAATTTCATGAGGAATTCAATGGAATTCTAAACTTCCTTTCTATTCATCCATGATGAGTCCTAGTGCTTGTTGTTTGTCTATGTGATTTGGCTCGATTTCATTAATAAATAATCAGAAATTCCAATCATCAATATTTTCAGGAGTTGCTTTTTACCCTTACAGTCATTTTCCTATATATCATCAATATCTATTGAGGAAAAATGAGTCGTGGTCCCAGGTAAGAAATTTAAATACAAATAGGTTCCCCGTAATTCATTTAATACTAATATGTCCCAAGAAATTAATATTTATAAGTCAAACGTTAATATTTATAAATCGAGGTGCATTATTTACAGGTTAGATTTACAAACTAATGTTTACAAGTTAATATTTCGTATTTACAAGACGAGTTGTGTCATTTACAAATCAAACTTGTAAATATTTAATGATATGAACCTCTTAGTATTAAATGAAATTAAGGTACCTATTTGTTTTTAAAATTTCTTACCTAGGACCTACGAGTAATTCCCCCATATATTAAAATAATCATTACATGGTTACCCGAAATAAAAAAAATCATTACATCAAAGCTTATTTCATTTGAGGAATAGATAAAAGGGCGTAGGGATGCCAATTTTTTGGACCTTTGAATTTGCTAAAGTTGTAGTGATTGATAATTACAGCCACTCCATGCACTGGGCTGCCTTTTTTTTCCCTTATTAATTGATAACTCTAAAGCATGAAGTAGCCCAACAGTTTCCTGATTCTGTGTTCTATGCAACACACTGAAAGATAAGAGCTGTTTAATAAAAAAAAATTCATTAATTCATTTTATTTTATCTCTTTATTCGCTAATTAATTCGTTCACTAGCCATTGAGATATAAAAGTTCAGAAAAGGTAGTTTGATACACAAATAAATGATATCATTCGTCATTACTGATGCTGTCATTTCATTAGTTGGTACATATATATATATATATAATATAGCTAGAGTTAATGTGTAAAAATGCATATATGCTTTATCCTAAGGAGTGCCTAATACCAATTGTTTTTTTTTAAGTGCAAAAGTGCACACGTGGTTACAAATTAGATATAAAAATACCATTTAACTATTAAGCTTGACTTTTTTTTTTTACTAACTCTATAATGACGTGACTTTTAAAAGTATAAAATTACAAATGTAGTTTGACCAATAGACCATCCAACACCAACTGATTTTTTAATTTAATAATTTTATTTCAATTAAAAAAATTATTATTTCTCTAGGTATAATTCCTAAGAAGCCAAATTTTTTCTTATGATTTATCATTTTGGGAAGGATGATTTATTTATTAGGTAAAAACGTTAAAATTTGTATTTTCATAATTTATTTTCTTTTTTTAAATTCTTGGTAAATTTTATAATTAATAATTGATAAATGAGTATTTATGCATTTGAAATTTGATGTTATAAATAATATATTTACTTAAAAATAATTTTAATTTTTTAAAAATAAATATTTAAAGAAATAGTTATTAAATTAAATATATTTAATAATATCAAATATATTTTAATTAAATATAGTATTTATAATATCAAATATCAAATGCATAAATACTCATTTATTAATTAGAAAATTTAATAAAGATTTTTTAATAAAAATAAAATAAATTATGGAAATAAAAAATTTGACCATCCAAGAATTATACCCTAGAAAAATAATAATTTTCTTTTAATTGAAATAAAATTATTAAATTAAGAAAAAAAACAATTGGTGTTGAATGTTCTTTTGACCAAACCACATGTGTTTTTTTGCATATTTGAAAGCCATGTCATCATCCAGTCAGCAAAAAAGTCAAACTTAATGGTCAAATGATATTTTTGCTTATAATTTATAACCATATGTGTAATTTTAGACTAAAAAAATATGGGCGTTCCTAAAAGTAAAGTACATGTATATTTTTGCACATTAACTCTATAATATAATGTCATACCATGAGATAATGAACAATTTAACTGTTTCTTAGGTTAGAATAAACAAATCATTTTTCTTTATTAAGACGTTTGTAAATTGAATTGGATAATAATTTTGCCCCTAATTGGTTATCTTCAAACGTTTCATTGGTGTCTCTTTATGTAACAAGTAGCACAACAAATGTAAGCACGGCAATATTGGCGACTGTTTTTGTATAATTCATTCCTCATATTATAAATAAGAGAAAATGATAACCATGTACATAATTCAATTACTAGTTGATGAATATACCTCTGTCATATCCAATGGTGCAGTAGATTGCGACCTTGACTCAGAATCAGCTGATTGAACATTATTCTTTGATGTGTCATTCTCTTGCAAGCCTTGTTCCAGTTTTTCGTCCACACTAGGAAGATTAAAAACACCAAAAAAAGAAAAAAAAATGCTTTTCATTGATTTTGTATTTCCAAATATACTTTTACAACACCAACTACATCAAGGTTTTGCAGGTACTTGTACTTTTCCTCAAATTTTAATTTGCCAGCTATAAGTTTTTTCTTTTTATCAAATCCTTTAATTTTTTTTCTTGGGAAAATTGATTACAGGGCCCAAGGAAGCAAAATAATTACAAAAAAGGCCCAAGAAACATTCACATGCCACGGCCTTTTCTGGCATTTTTTCAAAAAACGTTAGCAACTACATCAGTAGCGGTTAACAACTATATCAGTCCCCATTAACAACTAAATCAGTCTAATTAACAACTACATTTTAACAACTACATCTGTAGCAATTAACAACTACATCTGTAGCAATTAGCAACTATGTCCATACACTTTTTTTTGAAAAAATGCCAAAAAAGGCCCTAGGGCCTTTTCTAGCATGTGAATGTTTCTTGGGCCTTTTTTATAATTATTTTGCTTTCTTGGGCCCTGTAATCAATTTTCCCTTTTTTCTTTTTGCATCATTTTCTCTGTAAAACTTTTTGCTTTGTTAGCTCCATAAGCCCACTGGGCTAAGGGCTAACGATGATAATAGAGTGAGTTAAAGGATTTAATAATGAACTCTTCGTTCTTGGGTTCAACTGGCGTAAGGGTCGGTCTTCCTCACCTTAAGGGAGGGGGTTCGATCCCTGCGTTGGTCAAGGCGCTGGGGGAGACATCCTAGGGGTCTGGGAAGCAGTGGTAACGTTGGCAGAGGTGGGGGCATGTGTACTCTCTGTCCAGTATTCCCTGTGGACTGAGCTCCGAGCGCCCTGCCCTTGGACTGTGGGTGAGCTCAAACCCTTTCCTAAAATTTTTATATATATAAAAAAAGGATTTAATAATGAGAAAAATTTAAAAGGTATAGGTACTTAAAAATTGAGAGAGTATAGATACTTATAAAATGACTTCCGGGAGCATAATGAAAAACTGTGCATTCATTTTAGAGAAAATTACACTCAGATCTCAAATAAGACAAATTATTTCTGTAAGGTCCCGTTCAAATGTCTAAATTACTACAAAGTCCCAAGGGATCTGAGGGTACATAAGAAGTTCAAATTGTAAAAAGACATCATTGCCCTTGCCCTTGTTCAGTTGTTGTTACTTGTTCCTTGATCACTTGTCAATACATGCTTCCCTCGCATGTTAATTCATATTCTTACCCTTGTCAACCAAAACAAAATTATATGGAAGTCATGATTCAAAATATGACATAAATCTACCATATAATTTTGTTTTGATTTATATACTCTAAGGGCACAAGTTCAAATCAAGAGAACGTAATTAAAATGTATACCATATTTTAATTGGTTGATAAGTAATGGAGCATGAATTGACATACAAGTGAGGGAGTAGGTAATGACAATTGACTGAGAGCAAGGGCAATAATGTCTTTTTACAATTGGAATCTTTCACCTCAAGTCCCTTGAGACTTGATAGTGAATTGGAGATTTTAAAGAACCTTACAATAATAATTTGTCGTAGTTGGGGCCAAGTGCAATTTGCCTTTTATTTTATGTATACAAATACACACCATTTTCAATGGGAACGTTATGTTTCCTATATTATTATAATCCATTCCAAATATCATGATCAATACACACAAAAACTTGTTTCATTTGAAGAATATTTAGGATAACCTGATGGAATTTTGATCACCTTTGCATTTAACGGCACGTCAGATTGCTTCCTTGTTAATATGGCTTCCTTTAATCCATCGTGCTCTTCAAAGCCTTGTTCATCTGTCTCTTTCATCCTAGAAACCTGAAAAAACATGAAGAAAGTTGTTCTTTCTCTGATTTTTCACTTCCAATTACAATTTTTACAACATATACATATACATAATGAGAAAGTTTACACTTAAATGACTAATTTTTTAATTCAAATTTTCGTTTTCCAAGTGTGAGCACTGTTATAGAGTTTAAATATACATCCACAAAAGAGTCTGCCGGTTTTCTTTATCCTTATTGGTTAGTCATATTCAAATCCATTTAAAAAGTCATTAAATAATGCACATGCTCAATGAGGTGGGATATAAAGAAAGTTTGGAGAAGCCATTTTGGTCACCTCAGGTGAAGTTATTAACCCCAAAGCAGGTACTACTCCTTTGCCAACTTCCTTCTCTGTTTCTTTGTCTCCTTCAATACTTTCAAAGAAACTCTGCAAAAATTTCTCTACTTCTTCTTCAATACTTTCAACAACACTCTACAAAAAAAACCAAACAAATATAACTGTTAGATCATATATTTATTCTCAAATCCTTCAATAGTTGTAATTTTTGGTGGGTTGCAATTGTTTCTTTTGCGGACTCTTTCGTGCTCAACTCCGAAAACAAGAAATGAATATAGAAAATGGTACATGTTCACTCCGTTTCATATCATTTCCACGATCCTGATATTGGAGCTGCACAGTTGGTTCATTCATTGTCTGTTCATCCTCCAACTCCTATTTGAAATATTGAATAATGAGCACAAGAGTTGTTAAGACTTGGATTTGTCAGAACATTTAACACAGAAAAAGTATCTAGAACTAGTATCTGAAGTTCTAGCCAAAGGTATGAACTCTTTCATGAGAATATAATTGCATAATATAATATATCTTACAGAAAGGCTTATACAGCCATTATAACCAACCTGACAACACAATAACTACCTTATCGTCCTTCTTGCCTTCATCTTTCGTCTTCTCTGGCTCTTTCGCTGTCGTCTCGGGCTCTTTCGCTGGCCCCACCGACACTATCTCTGTGTGCCAAACTTCCCTCAGTTTGCTCACCACGTTCACTGGATCTATGTCCCCAGTCAGTGTCAGTTTCTTCTCCTTCATGTCCACAGAAATAGACTCAACGCCTGCATGCTTTCACATTAGTTCTACCTCTATATAACTAATACGAGTATATAGTATGATGAAGCCCCCGTCTTTGGGTAAAATTGCTTGTTAACTAAGAAAAACCAAACAACTATGTCCCAATAGGTTCTAATCAAACCAATAAAACCGTGGTTGCTGACTTGCTGGAGTACCTTGAATGCCATAAACCATTTTCATGGCTTTGTTCTTTGCTCTGTCATCGTGCAAATCCAACTTTAGCACCACTTTCTGCAAATAACATTGGAATTTAGATCATTAACAGGAAAGGAGTCAATAAAACAGTCACCATACATGCTCTTGCAATGTTTTTTTTTTTTTTTGGCTATGAATAGGCATCCAGCTATTGAAGGCAATCGAGTTCGAGACATTGTCGGAACCATAGTTTGACACATTATGAGGGACTATCCCGTCCGCTCAATTCTTATTGGTCTCTGGCAAGTATTTAATGTGGAGGGATATATAGAAAGTGTTGAAGCACATGTCCAGTCCATAAAGAAGATGCCCAACATTCAGCCCATAAGTGATAAAATTAAGCCTTTTTAGTTTCTTGACTGTAATTGTTTTAATTCTAGAATTATCTTAGGGATACATATCTGTTATTTGTAACACTGTAATTTCTCATTATTTAAGTAATGAATTCAGAATCATGATGGTCGCTTTTGTTTATCTTTTACCTTTCTAAACTCTGGTGAAGCCATTTCGGTCACCTTAGGTGAAGTTGTTAATTCCAAAGTAGGGACATCTACTTTGCCAGTTTCCTTCGGTGTTTCTTTGTCTCCTTCAATACTTTCAATAACACTCTACAAAAGTACCAAACGAATATAACTGTTAGATCATATATTTATTTTCAAATCCTTCAATAGTTGTAACTTCTAGTGAACTGTGATTGTTTCATTTCCGGCCTCAGTCTTCAATGCAACCTGCTATTCTACTAAAAATAAAGTAATCCACCATTAAAGTGTTTAGATGGTGATCTTACCACTGATGATATCGGTGGAATGATAAGTTCTTCTTCATCACTTATCCCCATTGCTTGCTTCGAACTCTTGCCAACATGACAAGAAATGAATTAGATGTAAACATAATTTGAATAACTAAAATGCATTAGTAAATGGAATTAAAAACATAAAACTTTGTTGGAAAATAGCCCGGGTCACTCTTGGTGGATTTGGACCAAGCCATATAGTATTGGGGCTAGAATATAAATAACATAAAAGCTTGGGTCATATATGTGATATTTCCAATAGCTATAAATCATATTGTTTAACCGATACAATATATCTCTACGAGTTGTAGTATTTAATTGATACAATACGTCTCTCTCAGGAGTTCAGTTGTGAATCAGTTGAAATAAACATTCTAACACACTAATTTCTTTTTCATCTACTATAACTCTCTTCTTTCTGTCTATGTGCTGTATTTGTTGTGCATCATAATTGCTTCCTTAATTGTGATTTGATTGGCGTGGGTATTAGAAATTATCGGTTGCATTTCAGATGCACCCAGTATTCTTAAAAAATTGTTGGTTGGTTTATGAAAAATGGAGCTCATCATCACTTATTCCAACATATATATGCAAGTAAAGAGAGATAAAGAGGTTATGTTCTTGTTGCAAAGATCAGGCTAAAATACCTCTCTGAAGTTTGGCGAAGTAGAAGTTAAGAGGTTATGTTCTTTATTGGTTTTGTCATCGTCCTTCTTGCATTCATCTTTCTTCTTCTCTGGCTCTTTCGCTAACCCCACCGACAGTATCTCTGTGTGCCAAGCTTCCCTCAATTTTCTCACAACGTTCGGTGGATCTATGTCCCCAATCAGTGTCAGTTTCTTCTCCTTCATGTCCACGGTTGCAGACTCAACGCCTGCACTCTTTCACATTAGTTCTAGCTCTATATAACAAATATTCACTGTGGCCAAGGCCCCTTCTTTGGGTAAAATTGCTTGTTAACTAAGAAAAACTAAACACCCTATGTAACAATAGGTTCTAATCAAACCACAAAAACCGTGGTTGCTGATTTACAGGAATACCTGGAATGCAAGAAACTATTTTCATGGCTTTGGTCTTTGCTTTCTCATCGTGCAAATCCAACATTAGCACCAATTTCTGAAAATAAGATTGAAAATTGAAACTTAAACGGGAAAGCACTCAATGAAACTGTCATAATTGCTATTGCAAGTACATTTTTTTGCCATGCACACTTATCCCCATTGCTCGCTTAGAACTCTAGCCAACTCTACAAGAAATACATAAATTATATGTAAAAAAATGTATTGAAAAGTTTTTTTATATAGAAAATATTTTGAAAAGTTAGATACATTAGTAAAAGAATAGCTGGTCTAATTAAAATTGGACCTCAAGTTCACTTATTCCGACATTTTACATCGTTTTGTTCTTGTTGCAATGATCAGTCTAAAATACCTTTGCAAAGTTTGGCTCCATATCTGGCATTCCTTGAGCAAATGGCAGTTCCATTGTTGCTGCTTTGTCTTGAGGCCCTAGTTGGAGTTCAGATGTAGTTTTGACATTATATTTATATTCATATATAGAACCAGTAATTATTAAGAGTGAGTTTGTTCTAGACTCATACCTTGATAACTGGGACAGTCAACCACTTCAAAATCTTGCACAGTGTGAAAATTAATCCACCCACAAATAGTGATAGAGTTGGGAATGCATCTTTCAATGCCATCTTCTGTATATCATCTTCGCATGTAAAAACTTGCTCCATCTTGGCGGCCTGTACTATTTGCAAACTATGCAGCTTCGGAAGCATTCTAGACTCCGAGATTGAGAACAGGAATTTCAAACTATCACAGTGCTCAATGCCAATGTATTCTAATTTTGGGAGATCTTCTTCATCATCATCTTCAATGAGGTGAACTAATTCTGGGCAGTCTTCTATCCTCAAATGTGACAACCGTGGAAGGCTTTTTGACATTGAGGCAGAGAAAACAACTCTCAGATTTTGACATGATTTGATTTCTAGTTCACAAAGATTGTGGAGCCTCAAAACATGTTTACGACCTCTATATATCCACTTTAAGTCCCTTAGATGTGTCAACCTCATGAGTTCCAAATTTAACGTCGTCAAAGTCCCTTCAACTTCCCCGTATTCTTCAAAATTAAAAATCTCTTCTGTTGTGCATTCCTCAACTTCTAGACTCGTCAACTTTTGCTGGTGCATGATAACTCTCATTAAGTCCTAAATGAGACAAGTCAAATAAATTTTCAGTACGTATTCATCAAGCTCTCGTCAAAATTCAGTCCATTGATAATTCAATTTTAAAAAATAATTATATACTCATCACACATATCTACAAATTCGCATCAACATAAAGAGAACAAACACATGCACGATCAATTAGATCATTGTATACGCAATTTTTTTTTTAAATAAAAAAAAATCACAACAAACCAAAATCCATGAACCAAATTTATAGCATCAACCCATTTCATGCATGAAATTGATGATAGAACAATGAAATTAATACAATGGAGGAGGCTGTAAATCAGTTAGATTTTACGGGGCAAATCCAATACCACAGATGTGGGAATATATCACCATACCCTCCACAAACCTCAGGAATCATGACTCCCAACCTCATGAACTAAATTACTTAACATATGTATGAAAACTATATTCCTGATTTTTATGTACGAAAACTATCTTGGCTTCATTTTTGTCATGGGAAAATCCAATACCACAAATGTGGGAATCACCATACCCTCCACAAACCTCATGAATAATGGCTCCCAACCCCATGAACTAAATTACTCCTTCCCCCTCATGAACATTGTTGAAGTATCTCTCCTCCACTTTTTGGCCATTTTATTTTTGTTTTTACGTCGTTAATCCATTTTATTTTCATCCATTCCAGCAACCAGATTTTTATCCATGAAAGGTTTGTTAATTGCATTTGGCGGCACAAGCCAATAGTTAAAACAACTATGTAATTTTGTGAAATAATTTTAAGGGTGAAGGTACAAAAATGCTTATGTACTTTTACCAAATGTGCATCTAATACCATATACAGGGTGTAGAAATCCCCATCAACTTCTTCAATTGGAGCAAAAATGCCCATATTTGTTGACCACATTAGACGAACATTACTTTTGGTTTTAGTGGGCATTTTTGCATCCAAGAAATGTATATGATGCTAGATGCACCTTTGGAAAAATATATATGCATTTTGGCATCTTCTCATAATTTTAAAATCTATTTTTTAATAGCTTTGAGACAGATTTGTAACGTCCCCATAAGACTCCTTTGAAAGGGCTTCTTTTTCATAATTAAATTTACAAAGGAAATACCGATCTACCTATTTTAGGTAGGATCACCCTATTCCGGCCAGATTTTGATTTAAAGCCTAATCAAGAAACAACCAATCATCAACTATTATAGGATTATATAAAAGCTTGAAGCTAGAAGAGGCTGAAATAAACATAGCAATGCAGGTTATAAAACAATGAATGAAAAAATATTACCTTTGCAGCTACAGGCTTCCAATAAAGTGTCGAATCTGCAGAAAGCCTTGCGCTCATGGTCAGCTCATTACAATTATCTAAAACAATCTTCTGCAGAGATGGCAACTTAAGGATAGTGTGTTTTTGGTCACAAATATTGATCATATTTGGTACTTTTGCAAGTGAAAGTGTCTCCAAAGCAGAGAGATCAACTTGAACCTCGTCACTTTCATTCTCATTAATCAAATAATCCTCATCATAGTGTTTTCCAAAAATATATTTTAGTTTAGGAGCTTCTTCGACAACCAAATATTTTAATTTTTGAAGATCTCCAGAAAGAAAAGACGGAAATATAAACTCCAGTTTCATGCATTCCCTGATTTGGAGATCCTCCAATTTTGGGAAAATGGAGCTGTAGTTGATATGACCATGATCCTTAGAATCATCTTCAACCACACTACGTAAGAAGTCACACTCCGATATATATAACTTGGACAATTGTGGTAGGCTTCTCCATGTAGAGGTAGAGAACAAGGTTTTTAAGCGGGGGCTTCTGCTGATTCTTATTTGTTGAAGGTTGTCGAAGTTAAAACCATATTTGGAGCTTGGTTCTCCAACGTTGATAATCTCTTCTATTTCAGATTTTTTTTCTCCTGGACTTGTCACATTTTGCATATGCATCTTAGTTGCCTACATGTATTAAAAACATTAGTAAAACTTCAACATGCTACCCTTGTGAAATTAGTCCCTTGGATAACCCATTTGCAGCGGGAAAAAAAAATGATAAAAGAAAGGTCCATGATACATTTGCAAATATCCAAAAATTATTAACATTATGATTCCTGGGCCGTACTTGGTCATCATTATGCCCCTCCTTCCTCTATTAAATTTTAGTGTTTCCATTCCATGGTTGCACTATCTATTTATTAAATTAAATTAAGCTTACCACTACCTAACTATTAAATTAGTCATATAAAGTAAGCGAACTTATCAGTGTTTTTTTTTTGAAAAAAATAAATAAGTTGAAAAATGGTTTTAATTTATAAAGAGAAAACATTTTTCTGTTACCTATTCTTTCTGTCAATTTTTAACTTGGTATCTAAGTGTTTTGATTAAGAGAGAAAAACGTATATATACCAATTAAAAATTGATGCATGGAATCTATAGAGACCTACAAAATGGTTTTCCCATTTATAAAAGAAATACATCTCAGTTTTTAAAAATCTTATATACTAGCTAACATGCAATTATCTTGAAGTACTAATTTAAATAAATTTGTTAAGTTATTTTTTATTGTGATTTTTAAGCTGCAACTTTATTTTTAAATTATTCCTCCAAAATTTTCAAAATCTATAGGTCAATAACCTTTCAACATCTTGCAAAGGTATTGACTAAAGATAGACAATGATACAGATGTCCCCCCCCCCCCCCCCAAACAAAAAAAAAAGGGGGTATATACTTAATTTATCTATGAAAAATGTTTCTAATATTACATGCGTTGACATGAGTCAATTATTCCAAAATGTTTTTGACATGCGTTAATAAATAGATGTATATGGTGAAAAAAGATAAAATTTTGAAATATATAAATATCGTAATTATTTTTACCTGAGTTTATACATGTCCACACAAAAAACACCTTTTTCAGCTAAATTATTTGAAATATGTTACCTTTGAACCGCCAATTCAATACGGTTGTAATGCTTTCCAAATAATCTCTCGTATTTAAGACCAAAATAAATAAATTGTAAGAGAATATTTTTAAACAAAATTTGTCAGCATCAATAACAAATAAACATAATCAAATAATATCTTGGTTGTTGATATAAAATCTAGTTTGCATGTAATATATCTTATATTAAAAATATATTAAAAAAATCGTAGGTATGTTTTTGTCTTAGAAAACAGAGAAGACTGACAGGCTATAAATAACTGGTTAAGAAGGTGTAACCTTTTCTGCAGCCGATTTCTGAGGATAGCTGTTGATGCAAATGCTGACCATATTAGGTACCTCCTCGAGGGATAATGCTTCCAACGCGGGTAGATCAGTGTGAAACTCATCAGTTTCATTATCATTTGATAAATTCCCAAAAACATATTTTAGTCCAAAAGCTCCAGCTATAGTAAGATTTTTTAATTTTTTAAGACCTCCTGAAAGAGTAGATGGAAATATAAATTCCAGATGGTCGCAGTTGTGGATATGAAGCTTTTGTAATCTTGGGAAAATGGGCCTGAGTTTTTTATGGTCATAATCCTCTCCGTCATTAATTGTAATTATGTGCTCCAATTCTTCACAGTAGGAGATTTCCAACTCCTCCAACATTGTGGTTTCTGCAATGCCTACACTGAACAATGACCTTATATTTGGAACTTCCCAAAGTTTCATCTGCCTCATACTTTGGAAGTGCAAAGGAGCTCTCAAAAGGCACTCAGCTGTGAAAACTATTTCAATCCCTTTCATTGATCCCCACGATTCCTACAAGCATATACCTTATATTAAACTCAAATAACTAATTTCATCCAATGCTAGTAGGTCTTGAAAACAACGAGTAATACTAACTCCAATCTATTATGTAAGTTCTAGTTGAATAATTTGGGTAGTTTAAGAAAATTAGTTAAATTAGTTATTTGTAACTGATATTCCTTAAATACCATCTTTAATAATCATGATTACCTTTAGATAAAAACCCCCTTAATCCTTTAATGTATGCAATCAATTGAGTTACTTTGAAAAAAAAAATTTATAAATTTGGAAGACCAAGAGGATGGAGGTCTTATATTTAAAACCAAATCTAACCCTCAAATTGTTCTTAAAGATTGAAGGTAGTAAAAGAACCTTTTTGTTGAGTTAAGCAGACACTCCCCTGGGTTCCTAACATAAGAACCAAACAAAGAAAGGGTTTTCTTTGTTCATAATTAGAAGACCTAATTCACTTTATCTCTCAAGGTTATAATTTTGGCCCCAAAGTATTCATATTACTTGCATATGTTAAGTAGCTTCCATATAGTTCCACATAAATTAAAGAGGATATTCTAGGAAAATTAATACATATTCATTACCAATAATTAACTAAACTAATTTTTCTAATATTTGCAAATTAATTATCTAGCTCTTATATTAGGGACAAGAGATAGTATCAATTTAAATAAGAGAAAAAGACAAGAAAAATGTTGAACAGAGTTAGACAAGAGTAGAATACCAGTGAGATTGTTTGCATTTTGGCGTTGGGAACTGCAATGTTAGTGTCTATAGCTCGTGTTTTGGAGTTGGCATGTTTCTCCTTTGAATCATCTTTCACTATTGGAGGCAGCTTTTGCATCCATATCTCACATTTTCGACATATGTTGACCAAACTTGGTACCCAATAAAGATCTAGCTTTGTCAATGAAGGGAGCAAAGTAAGTTGCTGCAAAAATTGGCCCTCATCTCGATATTCATCAAATACGTATCTCAGTTGCTCACAATATCGTATACATAAATCTCGCAAAAGCGGAAGGTCTCCAGCCAAAAGCAGTGGTGACACCATTTTTAATTTATCACATCCATTAATTTCGAGAGTTTGTAAACTTGGAAACAGCACGTCGTAATCATTTTGATGATTAGCACCCACCATTTTGCCTCCTGAACTCTCATCATATGCAATTAAACTGCTCAGCTCGGCGCAGTCTTCGATAACTAGTTCTTCCAATTGCGCTAAACTTGCAGCAACAGAGCGTTTGAAAATGGATGGTTGAAACATTGGACAATTCTCCAACTTCAAGACCTTCAGATTAGGTAGTTTGAGGGAACCATCAAGGAATATGTTGAGCAGTTTCATACACCTCGATAACTTTAACACTCGTAGCTGCTGGAGAAAGCCAGAGGGAATAGGACCTAGATATAATCCTTCCACTTCCACATCTCTCATATGTAGCTCAACCAACTTTGAGAAGACTGTCACGTCAGAATAAACAAGCTCATTTGCATCAAGGAGGTACCCAATGTTGTACCGTTCATACAAACAAAGCTTAATCAATTCATTCAGGGCTCCATCTTTAATAGGAATAACGTCAGGGACAAAACTTCTCCATCTTGTTCCCTCCATTCCCCCCAACTCAAGAACCTCTGCTTTTTCCACAAGGTATTGAAACATGGAACCTGAGATTAGATTCGTCACATTTTTTGTATTAAAACATTTTGGCATGTCATTACCATCATCATCAAAGTACTCAAGACCAGAACAAGCTATAGAATACACTTTCAATGCTGGAGGAGGTATATCTTGACTAACTTTGTCTATATATTCTCTTTTACTGTCTAGCTTCCAATCTTCGACATTGCCATTGTCAACAAAATACAATTCTTCCAATTGTGAGCATCTTCCAATCACTTCAAAAGGATTATTCATTTCAATACTGCACCTTCTTAATCCCAACAATTTCAACTTCTTCAGGTACTTGATTTCTTTTGCTAATTCAATGATACTACAATCATTCAATTCAAGAGTCTCAAGACTCTGCATGTTCTTTAAAATGGAGATGTCATAAAGTTTCCATCCATTCAGGATAAGAGTTCGAATATTTTTTAACACCAGAAATGACTGTAATGACAGTACTAAATGATTTTCAGCATCACAACATAAAAACAAAACTCTAAGGCTCCCCATCTCTTCAAAGTTAGCATTAGTATTTTCTACCTTTACATATCCCTTTATCCAGAGGAAGAGAACCTCAAGTTTCATGCAATGAAATTGATTGGGGAAGTCATATCTACTCCAAAACAAAAATCGCAAGTCTGATTTTGGAGTTACCTTTGAATTCACAATCATTTGGGTATCCTCTTTTGCCATCCACCAGGCCGTTTCACGAACCAACTCAGGCATTTTAACACCTTCCTCAACTTTCAATAACAAAGAACAATCTATGAGCTTATTTTTCACTTCAATTGCTTGGCTTCTAGCTTTCCAATATTTATAAATTTCCCCAAAAATTCCTGCCCCTATGGCGAGACTGATCAGAAGGCTTAAACGAATTTCATAATCCTTGGGTAAGAGGGAACATAATAAAAAGAGCTTTTTGGCCTTTTCATTCCTAAGATTATCACAGCTTAGTTGCAAGCATTTGTATACTTCTGTGAAATTCTCATCAACATCAACCCATGGCTGAGAGTCCTGCAAGGTTCTCAAAGCATCCTTCCATACAACTACAGGCATATTTTTTAATGATCTTGCTATTACCGCAATCGCAATTGGTAATCCATTACACTCTTTCACAACAGCTTTTGCAATGCCCTGTAAATCATTTCTTGACAAATCATCATAATTGACAAGTTTCATGAAGAGATTCAACGCATCCTCATCGGTCAATGTTTGAAGGTGAATTGTTAGTTGGCATCTCATTTCTCTACAAACTCCAACATCGCGGCTGGTAACCAAAACACAGCAACTCTTATGATTATTGCCAAATGGAATCCCTATGTCTTCAAGATTTAGCGCGCTCCATACGTCGTCGAGTATTATAAGCAATCTTCCTTTGACATTTGCAATTCTAGACCACAAAACCTTCGAGCGTTCTGCTTCCTCTCTTTCCTCTAAATACAAATTCAAATGCTTTGCAATGTCAGCTTGAATCCTGTTGATATCCGGCTGATCAGACACAACTACAAAGATCACTTTCTCGAATGCTTTGGATTGTTCAACAGAAATGCCCACTTGTTCTGCCATTTTGGTTTTACCCGTACCCCCTAAGCCGTGCAATCCAATCATGTTGTAATTTCCAATCTCTAATGCCTCTACAAGTTCTTCCAATCCTGACTTCCTACTCTCAAAATCAATGAAACTTGGTCGAGAGTAGTATTGCATGCTTGGAAGTTCAGCTTGATATGCCATTCTGTAAAAATAATATGATCTTTCTATAAGAACTTCAATAAGCCGCATCTTCTCTGCCAACTTCTTCCCTTGTCTGTATTTCCAGATGCAATCTAGGCAGCGACCATGAAACCATTTCTTCCTTGCTTTCCTGTCCTCCTGAATGATGAGATCACTTTCATTCAACCAACGTTGAACATCATACGCAACTGTCTCATTTCTTCTCTTGCCTTCTTCAATATATTTCAACACCTCGTTTCGTATTATGGTCAATTTTTCCCTTTTATCCTCGAAGCTTTCAACTTGAGTATTGAAACAACATAAATAACAAACTTCTGTTTTGACTGCATCGATCAATTTTTCCGCTGTATCATCGATAATAGTTGCTACAATACTTACTGCAATGGTTTCCATCTAACATGATATATATATAAAAGATTGTAGTCAGAGTCCTTCCAATTGTTCAGTTATGAAACCATTGGATCCAAAAATATTATTAAAGTAATTGCAAAACTGTGCTGATATGTGTAGAATGTGTTACAAACATGTAATGAGATATGTTATCAAATTTCACTAATTAATACATAGGGCATGCATGAAACTGTCTTAAAATGATATTTTACTATATTTGTATTTTATAACTATTTTGTGGGTAAAATCAATTATGTCAAGGATGATGCTCTCCTTTAAGATCATAGAAAGCTCTTGCGACGAAATGACTACAAATTAATATTTCTACCACAGAATCTCAGAGATCGGATTTAGATCCAGTTATTTTTGCATTAGAATGGGCGAAATTTAGTGAGAAGCTTCCTCGCATTTTCATTGAAGATATATATGATATAAACCCTGTTTTTGGTATACTTTTGTTATTTTAAAAAGGGTTAATTAAGGTTGAAATTTATTTCGGAAGTTTTCACTACTGAGGAGTGGAGTGGAGTAATATTTGATTGAATTTCTTTTATATTCAATGTTCTTTTGAAAGTATTAAAATAGAGCAATATTGTCCTTTATCATTAAAAAAGTTAATGATCAACATTAATTTTTTGACGATTAACATTAATTTTTTAACGGTATGAAAATTGTTGTTAAAAACTAATATAAAAACATACAAGCTTACGTTTTTACTAGAGTGATGTATGTCAAGATGCAATTAAAAACCGTACCCAATAAAAACAGGTAAAAACTATGTAAAAACATAAAAATGTACCCTTTTTATTATTTTTACTGAAAACAAAAAATTTTAAAAATAAAAGAAAAACTTTATTTTCATTTCCCCCAAATTAAAAGACTATAAATGATATTGTTTTTGTTAAGGACAATTCAAGAGTGGGTAAGGGGGGGGGGGGAAAAGCTCAAAAATCCCATACATATAATTTTGATGATCTTCCATCCGATGATGATTGGATAGTGGAAAATGAAAAAGATTGGGAAGATGTAAACAAATTAGATGTTGATGCCCGTGATGAGAAAAGTTTGATTGAAGTTGAAACAGGGGAACCTATGGATGGTCATGATTTGACGTTCTAAGTTTTGTAAATGAGCTTGTTATAAGAACGAGAGAAGAGGATATTGAGGACATACAAGTTAATGTGTGTTTGATTTGAATTATTTGATATAATTTAGGAATTTTTAAATTTTATTCTTTTAATGTTTTGAAACTTGGTTGTAGATGTTAAACTATTTTTGTGATTTTAGACTTATGTTTTATATAAATATGTGACTTATATATGTTAAATATGAAGTTGTTTATTAAATTTTAAGTAATAATTTATGTTTTTTTTACATGCACACACATATAATTTTATATCTTGATTTTAAGTAGTAAAAACTTATGTTTTGTGTCGTTTTTACGATTTACGTTTCTACCACCTATTTTCATTTCTACGTAAAAACTCGATTTTGACAACATTGGGCATGTGATAGTATTATTATGTTTTGAAATTTCCGAGACAATATTGAATCTAAGAAAACTTTCGGGGCAACATTATATTGTTCTTCAACAAAAACTTCTAGGAGAAATTTGTACCTTAGGCTTGTTTGGGTTGGCGGTAGGAGCGATGACTTAAAAGCTATTTGACTTTAAAACAAGCTCGGTCGGATACATAATGATTTGTGTTTAGATTGATGGTAGTAGAGTGACGGGACTCATGTCAAAGATTCATGGAGGAAGAGGCACAACAGGAGAAGGGTTACCAATGGAAGAGGGAGCAGATGAAAAAAATAATAAAAAATTGAGAGGTATAGCAGGAGTAGTTGTTGTTATTAAATCAATTTGTTAAAAAAAATTTAGTTGATGTGATAGTGATACAGGATTAAAATAGGGTTAATGAGTAAATTTACCAATAAACTATTGGCCCAAGAGCGTCCACTACAATAAACTATTAAGTAGACTAAAACTACCAACAAACTTTTAAAAATGTAAAAGCAACACAATGCCGTTAAATTGAAGGTAACGTCTGTTATTTGAGTTCGCACAAAATTAAAGAATAGGACCTAAATGTTTATGAAACTATATTTAAGCCCCAAAAATTGTAAAATTTTTATTTTAGTCCCTCCACCTACTTTATATGGTGGGATTAAAGTGAAAATTATAAAAGAAATTTGGGGCTGCAAGATAATTTTCTAAAACTTTGGGTTCTTTTATGTAATTTTTGCGGGGCCTAAATCTGCCACTGGTTAAAGGCCTTTTTTGAACTTTAGCCTGGCCTGACCTGACCTGTGGCCTATTAAGGAGGCCTGTAATTTTAAAAATTTTGTAAACAATCTAATAAACCACAGGCCTCACTTCAAAATAAACCTACTTCAAACAGGGTGAAAACAAACCTACTTTAAACAAGCCGAAAACAGACCTACATCAAACAGCCTGTTTAAAGTAGGTTTGTTTCTGGCCTGTTTAAAGTAATTATATTTTTGTCCTATTTGAAGTAGACTTGTTTTAATGTGAGGTTTGTGGTTTGTTAGGTTGTTCACAAAATTTTTAAAATTACAAGCCTCCTTAATAGGCCACAGGTCAGGTCAGGCTAAGGTAAAAAAAAAAAAAAAAAAACCTTTCACAGGGGCAAATTTAGGCCTTGCAAAAATTACAGAAAAAAAACCCAAAATTTTAGAAAATTGTCTTCCAGGCCTATAAAATTTTTATAATTTTCATTTTAGTCTCTCCATAGTCCATATAAAGTATGTGGAGGGACTAAAATAAAAATTTTGAAATCTTTTGGGGCTTAAATATAGTTTCATAAACATTTGGGTCCTATTCTGTAACTTTTGCGCGAACTTAGAAAACGGACGTTACCTTCAATTTAACGGCATTGTGCTGCTTTTACATTTTTAAAAGTTTGTTGTTAGTTTTGATCCACTTAATAATTTATTGTACTGGACGCTCTTGGGCCAATAATTTATTAGTAAATTTGCTCCTTAATCCGATTAAAATAATATGACTAGATGAGTCAACATTTTTTATTAGGTGAGACTAACATGGTGAAGGAAAAAAAACTAAAAATGTATTTTTTTAAACTTAAGGGCCTAAAATAAAATTATAAACATAAATAACCAAACATATATTTTAGTCTAAACAATATACAAATTTTGATATGGTAAAAACTATTAGCTTTAATGGAAATTTTAATGGTGGGAGGGTTGATGGTGATCAAAATATAATATAAAACATTAGGATCCTTAATTTAAAAATTTAAAAATTAAGGAGGTTATATGTTAAACGGCTCTTATAAGAGGGAACACTATGGGCTTCTTCGATTCTTTTGTCTATTTTAATATTTTTTGAACAATTCTGTAAAGTAATTTTCAGAGCAAATCTTGGAAAGTTTGGGAGTTTAGAAGATAAGGAAAGAAAAAAGATGCAGGGAGTTTGGAGGGGAGGAGAAGGAAGGGAAATGGAGGATATTTCCTCCCATTGTTCGGGAGCTAAAAAAATAATAAGGAAGGAAGATGGAGGATTAATGAGTTATTTTTACCACTTTATCCTTTTCTTTAAAAATTAATATAATTATTATACTTTACAAATAAATTTAAATTTAAATTTAAATTTTCAAAAAAAAATATTTAATTTTTATATTCAGAAAATATTTTCTCCTAAAAAAATATTTTCTCTCTCTAAAAAATTTCCCATAAAAAGTATTTTCTCTCTCTCTAAAAGTATTTTCTATAAAAAAATTATTTTCTCTCTCTAAAAAGTATTTTCCCTAAAAAGTATTTTCTCTCTAAAAATATGTTCCTATACAAAAATATTTTCTCTCTCTAAAATATATTTCCCCTCTAAAAAGTATTGTCTTTCTCTAAAATATTTTCCCCTGCAAAAAGTATTTTCTCTCTCTAAAAAATATTTTCCCCTACAAAAAGCATTTTCTCTCTCTAAAAATATTTTCCTCTACAAAAAGTATTTTCTCTCTCTAAAAATATTTTCCCCTGCAAAAAGTATTTCTCTCTCTAAAAAGTATTTTCCCCTCTAAAAAGTATTTTCTTTCTCTAAAAAATATTTTCTCTCTTTAAAAATATTTTCCCCTACAAAAAGGATTTTCTCTCTCTAAAATATTTTCCATAAAAAATTATTTCTCTCTCTAAAATATATTTTCGTGTGCATTCCAGCAATAGAAAACAAAAAAGGAAATCAGAAATAACAAGAATGTTTTATTTGAATGAGGGTAAAAAAATAATTAATCTATTCTCCCTCTTAAAACCTCCCATATTAGAGGAACTTTATTTTGTTGACGAATGAGGGTTTTGGGGGATTTGTAAAAATCTCTTATTCCCCTCTCTTATTTTTAAAACTCCCAAACAAACGAATGGACTATCAAAACCCTTCATTTTATTTCTTTTTTCTCCAAAATGAAACTCTCAAACAAAGCCTTAGGAGCATTGGACATCTAGAAATTTTTTGGATTCAATGTTATTTATGAAGTTTTGAAAATGAAGCAGTGCTGCCTTGTCTATTAATCAAGTTAATTTTGAATATTAATTGATTTAATATGTTGAACTAATAGGTACATGTGTCATCCATGTCATTTGGATTAGCTTGACAATTTGCCCCAAAAATTCTAACTCAAAAGATTGGGTATTCAATTTTTCTTCTTCTTCTTTTTTTCTTTTAAAAAACCACAATGCAATTTCTTCTGCAAAAGAACAACTATTCAGGACACATTCGTTAGTTTGATCACTTCATTCACTCATTTTTATAAAAGGAAATATAGTCCTTTATTATAGAAATTATAAACCCTTTTGGAAAAAGAAGCAGCAACATATTGAAGAGTATAGAGTAATGGAGAGGAAAATTTGATTACTACTTCTATCATAAATATAAGATATAGTTGATTTTTTTTATAAAAAATAAAGAAAATTAAATAAATTGTTTTAAAGTATTTATATTTATCTTTTTTCTTTAAACTAATATATTATGATTAAGTTATTTTTTTTAATATCTCCAAAAAAAGTCAACTATATATCTTATACTCAAGATTTAAGGAAATACTCCCTCCGGTCCTAATTATAAGACATATTTATCTAACTTTAGAGAGATTAAGTATAGAAGTTAAATTAGTTAATTATATCTATTTTCCTAAATTACCCTTATCATGAAATTTAATAGTGTATCCTTTTTAGCCATGGAGCCTCTAAAACCATCAATGATGAATCTCTCGGCCTGCTCTTCACTTTACCATGGCCCTAAACCTCTGTTTTTTATTTTGAAAAGCCAAAAAAAAAAAAAAATCTCCAGTATTTTAAGGGAGTTTAACAAAGGCTTTGGGGGTTAAATGATTAGCTGTAAAAATAATACAGCTGGCTTCATCTAATTGGGCACATGGACAAACTTAACCTAAGTGATTTGATAGAAGTTTAGTCCTATACCAAATAAATTAGTTTTGAGCTATGATAACTATATATGAAAGACAAAATTAAATTATAAATCTTACATTTAAAACTAAAATTTATTCCTAAACTAGGTCCTACATTTATGATAAAAGGAGCACATCATCAAATTTATTGTGAGCATGTTCAATTTTATCTCTAATTTACTGTGTGTACATACAATTTTTCCCCATCATAAATTCAAAATCTGTTTTAACCATTGATTTAATAGTGATATCACTATCAAACATAACAAAATTTGTTCAAAAATTATTTTATTAAAAAAAAAAAAGTAGAATTGAGGTGTATGTGGCATAATGAGTTGTAAGTAATAAGTATCATTCACTTTATAGAATATATTAGTGTGTTATCAAATTATTGTTATGTTTAATTATTATTGTAAAAGTATTAATAGGGATATTTTTATAAAAAATTGAAAAAAATTAGAATATTTTCCTATAATTAGGACCAAAATCAACTCTAAGATGTTGTCCTATAATTAAGACCGAAGGGAGTATATTAGATGCAAAACACAGTAATGGAGATTGTCGCGTATAAGGCCGTCAGCAGTACTCCGCCACCGTACTCCAGTGACATCAAGATGAATAGGTATCTCTTTGATACTCTCTTCAGATCATCATACTGCTCGTTTCAACTTTCACGCCCCAACATTTTTTAAAAGGTCATAGAGGAAGTCGTCGGATCTTGGATGGATGCATTTTTTTTCTTTTTTAAAAAATCATTATTTATAAATTAATCAAACTAACAAATGCGTAAGAAGAGTTGTTGTTGTTTTTTGGTTTTTTGTTTTCCTCGAGGAGAAACAGCGCTGGGGTTGTTATTAATGATAAATCTGTTTTGCACTTTGTTAGGTGCGTTAATGGCAGATTAACAACGTAAATGACACGAGTGATAGTTTAGTGATGTGGGAGTACAGATAGTTAAAAAAACTCATTTAACAGTCAATATTAACACCCTTTAGTGGGAGGAAAACATTGGTACATTTTGGAGACTTCTCAGACAAAATTAAACCCAAAAATATTTTAAGATAGGTAGTGATCCTATGTAAAATTTTTAAGGGTGAATTTTCTTTTAATATATTTAGTCAATTAATAATCAAAATTAACCTAAATAACAACGGAGCAACATTAAAAATAAATAACAAAAAAAATATGTTCAATTTTTTTTTTAATTGGAGCATATACTGATATGAATTTTGCAATAGAATATAAAAAAAGAGGACAGAGATCTTGTGCAATAGAATATATATATTTTTTTTAAAAAATGGATTTTTATTTAAAAATAAAATAATGTCAATAAAGTAAATTCCAGGTAGGTTTAAAATTAAATGACATGTATTGCAATCTAGCTTGTTTTGTCAACATTGCATTATCACCGCTTAACTTTGCTTGGACAACATTTTCTGTTAGTAGTATTAATGATGTTAAGTTTTTAAATACTAAAAATGTATTTTATAAACTTAAAGGACTAAAATAAAATCTCATGTAAACTTAAAGAATCAAATGTATACTTTAACTAGGGTTAAGGTGTAAAAATACTCATGAGTTTTTATCAAAAGTGTATCTAACACCATACAGTTTTTGAAGGTGAAAATATACCCATAAACATTAAAAATGAGAGCAAAAATGGCATTTTTGTTAAATCTAAGTTAACACTATTAATTTTTAGGGAAAATCCCAAGACAATATCATTTGAATTTCAAAATCCTAAATAAATAATTTCCCAACAAAATAAGTTGTCAATTACTTTACTATTTTTGTTAATTTTATTAATGTTATTGTCAATATAATTTTAAAGTTTAAGTGATATTTTTTTTATCATTTTTTTAATTTTTATGGTGGGGGCACACTTTGTTTTTTTTTTTTTTTGAAAGTACCGAATTGATCTCAACTTACAAAAAAAAAGGGAAAAATGGCACTGAAGTTCCAATTAAAAAATAATATAAAAAAAAGCCTCATAACTTATAACTTATCAATAGTAGCTCTTTTACTTGTCATTAACAAGTTGTGAGACTTTTTTGACATTATCTTTTTTAATTGGGATTCTAATGTGGGCCCCACTATAAAAATTAACTGAGTTAACTTATATTTAACGGAAATGACATTTTTCTCCTAATTTAAATATTTATAAGTATTTTTACACTTTCAAAAAACATATACTATTGGACGCATGACTTTTAATAAAAACTCACAAGTATTTTTACACTTTTAACTCCTTTAACTAATATATATTTACCTTTTTTCAGATTTCAACGCGACTGGTAGTGTGGGACTGAAAACTGTCTTCTTGCTGGTTATTGCTGATTCGTAGAAAACAGACAACCAACAAAGAGAAGAAGATACAAATACGAACACAGACTACAAGCAAACGAGGAAACTCCAGTAAGTGGATGAATCATGGGATGATAATGCATAACAAATGTGAAATTTGATAGTGGTTACCACTCACAACTATATATATAATTATTATTACATAAGAACAAAGTTGTAATGGGTAATAAGATTTTTCCCGGTCGATGAATCCAGGATTGGTAATCACAAAATCAACAATTTTACGCGCAGAAATTAAGATTCATAAAATGAAATCAACAATTTGATTCTTCGCACATCAAAATCTACTGGCTGAAAGTGTGTTACCACCAGCACAGTCGTACTCACTACTCAAAAATAATTTTTGGTACAATTTTACGCGCCAGTTTATACTTGACAGGAACGAGTTGCCTTTTCTTCTAAGAAAAATCAATTTGGTCCAAATGGGTTCCACGTAACCCATTTAAACTGCTGGCATTGGTTAGAACTTAGCACAATATGTTTAACATAGGTTTAAATGAATTCCAAAGGGGCATCCAACCAAACACTTAATTATAGTAAGAAGCTAAAATTAAAGCGCCACTTAAAAAGTAAAAGAAAAGAAGAATGACAATCTATATATTACTCAATGAATATGTATACTTACCACTGTTTTGGGGATTTGAATTTTATGCTCGCTGATGCCTTCGATGGAAATGCCCTCTCCCCTCTGCTATCTATAATTTGAGGAACAACAAAGGTAAATAACTAAACTAACTGAGAATGGAACTTACTTTTGGACAAGGGAAAAAAAACTTTTTTACCATAAAAAGAAACAAACTGAAAGAACTATGAAATGCAAAAAAACAAGGCAAATAATTTAGCACAGGCGAAAATTCCAATATCATATTGGTCCAAATTAAAAAGGTTCATTACAGAGTCAATTAAGCAACATTACTACAGAATCGTTAATATATAACACCCAATATTTTACGGTTTTAGGGGAAACTATAAAATATCAAGAGGGGGAGATCGTGTAAAGGCAATACTTCACAGTAGTTAATATAAACCGTGAAGTATTGCAACAAATATTTTACGTTGCTACCAAATGACTGAAATATAATTTTTTATTGATTAAAATATTCTCATATATTTCATGGTTTAGTTAAAACAGCCGTCAAGTAAATGATATCGATATTTGCCGGTTAAGTTTAAACAACTGTGAAACTTATATATTTCACCGTCGTTTATAATCTAACCGTGAAGTATTGGCAATTAAAAACCTTTTTGGCCTTATTTATTTGTAATTTCAAAATTCCCACCACTTCTCCGTGCTCCCTCCAAATGCCTCCAACCACTCTCTTCCGGCATTCCACCATTATTTCGGGCTCTGTTCTTGCTATAGACATTCATGAAGGTTTTCATCGTTGGTTGTCAAGGCATCCGTGTGTCCAGAATTCTGGGTTCTGGCTTTGAACCTCTGTTCTTAATTGCGCGAGCAACAAGGTGAGTATTTGGTGCCCTTAATTCACAATAAACTCCAAATCCATAGTATAAATAGCTATCTTTGAACAATTTGTTTAGTTGTTTAAGGTTTAGGGTTTGTTCTGGGTTCTGGGTATGTAATGGGTTCAACACTAGGTTCTCAACTTTGATTCGCTTTATGGAGTTGTGGACAATCAACCACAAATGGTTGAGTTTTTCAATAAGTTGATGAATATATTTGTGTGTTCCTTTGTAACTTTTGGCCATAACTAATTTCTTATTGTCTTGTCAGAGTTTTTTACTATCGTGTCATAGATGAAGGCCTCGGCTGCCCCTAGTAGGCGTAGCTATGGATCTGTTTACACATGGAAGAGAGTAGAGGTAACTCACCAATATGTATATTTCATTTGTGTTCCCATACTGTAGAGACTGGTACATTTCATTTGCTTCTTTATAGTGTCGTCGACAATCAGTTAAGAGCTCTGATTGTGGTTACTGTGTCATAAAGTTCATGAAAGACATAGTGACCCATAATCGCACCTCAATTTTTAAGTTAAAAGTCAATTAATTAATATACATTTTAACATATTTAATTTGTTTTTGCATGCAATACTTTGAAGAGACTTTTCATGAGCAATATTCACCCTGCCAAATTGAAAAAGTCATAGAAGAGTTGCCTATGATTTTTGATTTTTTTTTGGTCTGTGGGATGTTGCAAAATAGAGTTAGGTAGCTATAGAGTGGCCATTTTATTGTTTAGGTAAATGTTAGGTTCTTAGTTTAGCTATTTCAAATTTGGATGTGATTACATTGTTTAAATCAACTGATATGTTAGGGTCTTAGTTTCCTTTGCGTGTGTTAATTTACTGCAATGGATCTCTGTTCTAGTTTATGTATTTACAGGTATTTGTATATGTAATATGCATTGAGGCTGATCGAAAAAGAGACCTTATTTTATTTTATTTTAAAAGTGTGTCCCAAATACGTCGCAGTTATTCACTAATAACTATAATATATTAAGATATAGATCACGGTTCTTCCAAATAACCATGAAGTATTTGCAAATATTTTACGATTATAGACCAAGAGCCATCAAATAAACTCCTTATAGATGACCAAAACTAGTTTCAAATACTTTACAGTTCAACATTAGAGCTGTAAAGTATTCTGTGATATATTTCACGGCTCTTTGCAGATAAATGATGGATGTTTTGTCTTTATATTTGGCAGTCATTAACTAAAAACCGTGAAGTTTAAATCACATTGATGAGCCACAAAATTACCATGTATTAAGGCATTGAGCTTGAAATTGATCAAATATAATTAAAAAGCTTAAGGATAATAAGCTAAAAATATGGATTTAAAGTTAGACATACCCTTACAAGTATTCTTGTATGTTTTCCAGGTTTTATTCATAAGAAGAAGTTTTTTGGAGACTCCAAGAAAGGTCAAAAAGAGAAGCTGACAAAGAGGAACCAAGTTGGCAGCCAGGGCGCCACATTTCGGCCAGACCAGCAAGTTGGCGCCTAGGGCCCCAACTCACTGCTTCCCTCATAAAAATGGCGCCCAGGGCGCCAGAAGTGCGAGAATCCTAATTTTTAATTTTTGGAAAGTTTTTAGGGCCCAAAAAAAGAAGGAAAATCAAGGGTTTTTGAGATTTGGAAATCCAATTGGATCTAAGAGATAAAAGGAGGCAACCCTAGCAAGAAAAAAGGAGAACTTTTGATAAAAGAAACTACTCTACGGTATTGGAGAGGAGATCAAAGCAATTGTGGAGATCTACCTTCCCCAACCTCTGAAGAATCATTCTCTCTTCATCTTTTCTTCTCTATTTTGTTAATCTAGCTATGCTTGGCTAATTTCCTTTTTGTAGTTAGGGCTAGGATGAACTCTATGCAAATTTGAGTATTTGGTTGAAGTCTTGTATGAACCTTGGTTTCTTTGATTGAATGAATTTCCTTTACTTAATGCTTTCTTGAAGATTGATCAACTTTAAGATTGTCCATAGGTTGATGTATGACAATAGAGATGTTGGTGCATATAACTGGAACTTGTTAATTCATTATAAAATTGCATGACCTAGACATAGACTTACGAATTTATGTGATCATAGGATTCTGGTTCAAGATTTGATCTTTCTAGACAATATTAAGACATTAGGTTGTTTTTAAAGATAAAATAGACTAAGGTAGCATCAAGACATTGAGACTTAGTCTAACCTTAGAGAATCGATCGTCAATCTGGGAATCATAATCAATTAGATCTTTAATCCAAATACTTGAAGGAGCATAGGGGGATTCTAAGTCCTAACTACTTTTTACTCGACTGATTTTCTCTTCTAAACATTCGCTTGCAAACCTTGATCTTGCATTCTTTTCTCTCTTTAATTCTTGAAATTCTTGTTAACTACGACTCATCTTTTGTTACTCAAAATTATCCAACTAAGGCAACAATAGCAAATTAGTGCTTGAATAACTATTCTTCGTGGAACGATACTTTCTCACTACTCTATTACTTGTAACGACCGGTGCACTTGCCGAAGTTGCCCCTATCAAGTTTTTGGCGCCGTTGCCGGGGAATAGTTTTATTTTAACACTAAGAGTAGTTATTGAAACTCTAGATTGGATTTTTCTTTCTCTTTTGATATTTTACTCTCTTTACTTTGTTTATGCGAGGTACCACGGATAGAGACTCGCTGCAATTTGATCCTGAGATTGAAAAGACAGCAAGGAGAAATCAGAAGCTCACTAAACAGAGAAAAGAAAAAGCTAGCTCTAGTACTGAGACTGAATTTATCATAATGGCAGAGAATGGTGCAAATCATCTTCGTCTTCCTCCTCCAAGAAGAACTATGGGTGACTACATGACACTTAATCCTACCAAAGCTGCAACTAGCGTAGTCAATCCTATTGTTAATACAAATAACTTTGAAATCAAGCCAACCCTCATAAGCTTGGTTCAACAAAGTTCCTTTAGTGGAAGTGATTTGGAGGATCCTAATCAGCATATTGAGCGGTTTTTGCAGATTTGTGATACCATCAAGATCAATGGAGTTTCTGCAGATGCCATCCGTTTGAGGTTGTTTCCTTTTTCGTTGAATGGAAAAGCAAGTGCTTGGCTACATTCTTGTCCTCCTGGAAGTCTCTTTACTTGGGACATTATCACCATCAAGCTCCTTGAAAAATTCTTCCCTTCCTCTAAGTACACAAAGCTGTTGTCAGACATTCGTTGCTTTAATCAAGGCCATGGAGAGTCATATTGTGAAGCTTGGGAAAGATTCAAGGAATTGCTTAGGAAGTGCCCACAACATGATCTGCAGGATTATGATCAAGTGAGAATATTCTTCAATGGGATGCTTCCATCTTCTAGGATGATGATTAATGTTGCAGGAGGTGGTTCATTGAAAAACAAAACTCCAGAGGAAGCACTGGAATTGTTTGAGGATATGGGTTCTCTTGAGAATGAAACAGCTACTCCACAGCTAAAGAGGGGAGTTCTTCAATTAGATACTTATAATACACTCTTGGCTCACAATGAGAACCTTGCCCAACAAAACAGATTGATCCAACAACAATTAGCTACTCTCACTAAACAACTGGCCTTTACTTAGGTCTCATCTATCTCGTCTCAACCTCTTTTGCCATGTGATTTTTTCCAAGGGGACTACGCTAATGGAGAATGTGCAGCTATTACTACTGGAGAAATAGCTAAGGTTATTTACATGGGCAATCCTCCTAGGAATCAATTCAATCCATATGGCAATACGTACAATCTTGGTTGGAAATCTCACCCAAACTTCTCCTATAAACCTCAAGCACCACCTCAACCATTCCATCAAACCACTACTACTGATTTGGAAAAGGCCTTGACACAGTTGACTCGTACCACCACTGAGTATATACAAGGATCAGAAACTTTCTGGAATGAAACAAAATCTTCTCTTAAAAATCAAGAAGCTTCAATCCAAAACTTAGAAAATCAGATTGGCCAGTTATCGAAGCAAATCTCAGAAAGGAGCCAAGAGTCTTTCCCTATTGATACTGTGGTCAATCCAAAGGAGCAGTGTAAGGCCATAACTACTAGGAGTGATATAGTGATTCAACCAATTGAGAAATCTGTTCTGGTGATGGAAAAGACTAAAGAAGATGGGGAAAAAGCTGAGAATGATGATGTGCAGCAAATTCCAAACGAGGCTACTACAAAGAAAACTCCCATTCCTCCTTATGCAAGACCTTCTTATCCCCAAAGGTTGAACTAGCAGATTCAAAAACAACAGTATGCTAGGTTCCTAGATATTTTTAAGAAACTAGAAATCAACATTCCTTTTGCAGAAGCTCTTGAAAACATGCCTAACTATGCAAAGTTCATGAAAGATTTGCTGTCTAAGAAGCATAGGTTGCAAGAAGCTGAAACAGTGGCATTGACTCAGCAGTGTAGTGCCATTATCCAAACAAAGTTGCCACCGAAGCTTAAAGATCCAGGTAGTTTTAGCATCCCTTGTGCCATAGGGACCATCAATGTGGGCATGACACTTTGTGATTTAGGAGCCAGTATCAACTTGATGCCTTTATCTGTTTCTAAAGCTCTTGGCATTAAAGAGATGAAGCCTACAATGATGTCATTACAATTGGTGGATAGATCTATAAAGAAGCCAGAAGGAGTCATTGAGGATGTGGTAGTAAAGGTGGACAAATTCATTTTCCCAGTGGATTTCGTAGTTCTTAACATAGAGGAAGATGCGGAACTTGCCTTGCTTTTGGGAAGACCCTTTTTGGCTACAGCTAGAGCAGTAATTGATGTTGCTACATGAAAGATAGAGTTCCAAATGAATGATGAAAAGGTCACTTACAATGTGTTTCAATCCATGAAATACTAGCTGATAATAGTGACTGTTTCAGAATTGATGTAGTCGACGCAGTTATTCGTGAGGATCTGTTTCAAGACAATGATTCCTTGGAAGAAGATATTACCCAGTTGTTGCAGGTAGAAAAAGAAATTTCTGCATTTGAAAATTCTAGTTTGCAGGTTGAGGAGCTGAAGAGAAAAGATTGTGATGCACCACCTGTTACTCCTAAGGTGGAATTGAAGGAGCTTCCTTCTAATCTGAAGTATGCTTTTCTAGGGAAGGATAACACTTATCCTATCATTATTAGTGCTGATTTGCCCCCTACTGACAAAGAGACGTTGCTGAAAGTTTTGACTACCCACAAGACTGCAATAGGGTGGTCTATATTTGATTTAAAGGGGATTAGTCCTTCATTCTGCACCCACAAAATTCTTATGGAAGACAATGTGAAACCGGTGAGGCAGCCCCAAAGGAGACTTAAACCCAACTATGAAGGAAGTGGTAAGAAAAGAGGTAGTGAAACTGTTAGATGCAGGTATGATTTATCCTATCTCCAAATCGAAATGGGTAAGTCCAGTGCAACTAATACCCAAGAAAGGTGGGATTACTGTCGTACATAATGAAAATAATGAATTAATACCTACTAAAACTGTCATAGGCTAGAGGATGTGTGTGGATTACAGGAGGTTAAATGATGCCACTCGCAAGGACTACTTTTCCTTGCCATTCATGGACCAGATGCTTGAGAGGCTTGCTGGACATTCTTATTATTGCTTCCTTGATGGCTATTTTGGATACAATCAAATAGCAGTGGCTCCTGAAGATCAAGAGAAGACAGCCTTCACTTGCCCATTCGGTGTTTTTGCCTATAGACGGATGCCCTTTGGTCTTTGCAATGCCCCAGCTACTTTTCAAAGGTGTATGCTCTCTATCTTCTCTGACATGACTGAGAGGTTTATTGAGGTATTCATGGATGACTTCTCTGTTTTTGGCACTTCTTATGATACTTGCTTGGCTAACTTATCTTGTGTGCTCTAAAGATGTCAAGAAAGTAACTTGGTTCTTAATTGGGAAAAATGTAATTTTATGTTTAAAGATGGGATAGTCTTGGGTCATAAAATTTCTGAAAAAGGGATAGAAGTGGATAGAGCCAAAATTGTGATCATCAAAGGTTTGCCTCCCCCCCACTAATGTGCGTAGTGTTCGCAGTTTTCTGGGCCATGCAGGTTTTTACCGGAGGTTTATCAAGGATTTTTCTAAGATAGCCAAACCACTTAGTCAGTTGTTGGTCAAAGATGAAGATTTCAACTTCAACAATAATTGTCTTGAGGCATTTAACTTATTGAAAGAAAGATTAACCACTGCACCTATTTTGACAGCTCTGGATTGAGAATTACCATTTGAATTGATGTGTGACGCTAGTGATTATGCTATAGGGGTTGTTTTGGGACAAAGGAAGAATAAACTGTTGCATGTCATTTATTATACAAGTAAAGTCCTAAATGAGACACAGCTGAACTATGCAACAACTGAGAAGGAGATGCTGGCAGTCATATATGCACTAGACAAGTTTAAACAGTACTTGATTGGTTCAAAAATTATTATTTATACAAATCATACTGCTCTAAAATATCTCTTGACTAAGCAAGATGCTAAGCCAAGGCTTCTTCGCTGGATGCTTCTACAACAAGAGTTTGACATTGAAATCAGAGTCAAGAAAGGGGTGGAGAACGTAGTAGCTGATCACTTGTCAAGGATACAAGTTAAAGAGTTGTAGGATGATGCTGAGATGGAGATCCATGATGAATTCCCAGATGAGCATGTCTTCACAATCAGCAGTGTACCTTGGTTTGCTGATATTGCTAACTATAAGGCAATCGGGATGATACCCGAGGAGCTATTATGGCAGCAGATGAAGAAATTTATGCATGATGTTCGGCGATGTATTTGGGATGACCCTTTCTTGTTTTTCAGGTGTACAGATGGAGTACTATGACGCTGTATTCCAGAGGAGGAAACTCACGGAGTCCTCTGGCATTGTCATGGTTCCGACTATGGTGGCCATTTTGCTGGAGAACGCACTGCTGCTAAGGTACTACAAAGTGGCTTTTATTGGCCTACTCTATATAAGGATGCTAGGAAGTTTGTTGAGCGTTATGATCATTGCCAAAGAACTGGGAATATCTCCAGGAGACATGAGATGCCACTCAACAACATTCTTGTTATTGAAATATTTGATGTGTGGGGGATAGATTTTATGGGGCCTTTCCTAAGTTCTTTCAACAACAAATACATCCTTGTAGTTGTGGATTATGTTTCAAAGTGGGTAGAGGCAACTGCTCTTCCCACTAATGAAGCCAAGGTAGTAGTATCCTTTCTCAAGAAGAATATATTCAGCAGATTTGGGGTACCTAGGGCTATTATTAGTGACGGAGGCACATACTTTTGTAACTGACAGTTCCAATCTTTGCTTAGTAAGTATGGTGTGACTCATCGTGTTACTACTCCATATCATCCACAAACTAGTGGACAAGTAGAGATGTCTAACAGGGAATTGAAGCAAATTTTGGAGAAAACTGTTGGGAAATCAAGAAAGGATTGGTCCAAGAAGCTTGATGATGCTTTGTGGGCATACCGAACGACATTCAAAACTCCTATTGGCATGTCACCGTTTCAGCTACTATATGGTAAGTCGTGCCACCTTCCAGCGGAGCTTGAGCACAAGGCACTTTGGGCAACTAAGTTGCTGAATTTTGATGCCAAATCTGCTAATGAAAAATGACTTCTTCAACTGAATGAACTTGATAAATTCAAAGTTTTTGCATATGAGAGTGCTAGCCTCTACAAGGAAGGAACCAAGAGATGGCATGACAAGAAAATTCTTCCTAAAGAGTTCCATCCGGAACAACAGGTATTACTTTATAATTCACGGTTGAAACTTTTTCCAGGGAAATTGAAGTCTAGATGGTCAGGACCCTTTGTAGTAAAAGAAGTCACACCTTTTGGAGCAATTGCCATTGCACCAATACGTTCGGATGATGCATTTAAAGTGAATGGGCAGCGCTTAAAGCCCTACCATAGTGGAGACATTGACAGAGGCAGGACCTCTATGGCCTTAGAAATAGAGAATTAAGGTGATATCCGTCAGGCTCAAGACATTAAACAAGCGCTGGTTGGGAGGCAACCTAATAGATTTTTTCTTTTATTTTTATTTAGTCTTAGTTAGTATTAGTAGGATAGGGGAGAGAGCCAAAAAAAAAAAATTTACACAGAAAGTTGGAGCCCAGGGTGCCAACTCTCTGGCCCCCTTCCCCTTTCCTTTTAAAAAAAAAAAAACTTCAGACAATAAGGGCGCCAACTCTCTACCCTATTTTTATTTATTGAGTGCCCAAACTCGAACGCTTTTTGTGGGGGGGGGGGGGGGAATTGATGTTCAGTCTGTGAAAACCATTGTGTCCGAGTTAAAAGTAGTTGAGTGTGGCATATGGGGGAAGCCAATAGAGCCGGAGAGGAATGAAGAAATAGAGGAGCCTCAGTCTACAGATTCTAATACTGGTCAAGCTATGGCACATGTATTCTATGAGGGCACGTCAAGTCCAGTCCATTCACACTTGGAGGAGGAAGCCGAAAGGAAACAAGAAAAAGAAACGCAAGGGAAGATGAGGGCTTTACCAAAGATAGAAGAGGTATGACTATTCATCGAAAGAACAACCAATAACCCGTTTATTTCTGGTAACTTGAATAAAAGTCTAGAAGAATTTGAAGGCCAATCTCAATATTTGTCTTCCTTTCTACTAATGGATTCAAACTTTAAAGAAATTTGTTTGCATCTTACTTGCTTATTCTTGTGCTGTTGCTCAGGAAATTGAGGAAGTAACGAGGAAAACTGGAGAAGAAGTTGCTTTTTCAGATATATCAGCAAGGGCATGTACCATCAATCCATCATCATCTGACTCTGCATTAACAAGAGGATTGGTATGTAACTAGACTTGGGTTTTGCTTGTTAGTCACCATTTGGTAACATGGAAGTTATTAAAAGAAAGAAATATTTTACTAGAGTGAAATAGCTAAATTTTATAATAAATGCATATTAAATGACTTGATTAAATGCATATTTGAAAATCACATTTTTAAATATGGGTAAAATAGGTAAATTTTATCTATTAATGACACATTTAATAAATTAACTTTTTTTATTTGATTAATGTGAATTAGTTAACATTGTCTTATATTTTGAACAAGTGGAAGTATTGTCAATGTTTGAGTGGCATGTTTGTCGGTTGAGAAGAATAATTTCCTCACCACATGCTCACTGGTTCGAACACATTGAGAGTTGAGAGCTTAAAAAAAAAAAAGAGGAAGTACTAATGAGTTATGATGAATCGTATATGATAACTTATTTAGTTTATTTTAAAATTAAAAAATGATAAATAAACTAAAAGATGTTTAAAAATAAATGGAATCGATGATATATTTTTTAGGGTTAAGATGCAAATTCACTCAGAAAATTTTTCTCTTAAGAGAAATGTTGCACTAAATATATCTTTTTTTTTTTTTAAGTTCAATGGTGCCACAAAAGTTTTAAAATGTAACATTGTTATCTATCTTATTAAAAAATTAATATTGATCATAACCATTAAAAAGTTGGCATTCATAGTAAACATTTTTAATATAAGGGGTAATATTGCTCTATTTTAACACTTCCAGGACAATTTTGAATTTCGGAGAAAATTTCCCCTTTAATCCTATTTTTGAAAAGATCCATTTGTGTATGATGTATGGAGAAACACCGAATCATGAATTCAATTTGTCTTTTGATGCTGTCCAAAAAACTTATTGAGGAAGATCCCAGTGAAAATATGAAAAATATATGATTATGAATCATATGTATATACTTTTTTATATAGTTGAACTTGCAGTACATCACACCAGTTCTAGGAAATACTACCCACACTCTAGCGCATGGGAATTTTATTAGTACATATAGAAGTAATAACGGGATCAATCAGAAATTGTATCTACACTAATCTTTCACGTCAGCAGAAAAAAAAACAGTGATTTTTAATTTAACACAAGGAATATGAAAATGACAAGGACCTTTTGTTAGTTATTAGTATTTGGTTACCACACAACCCACAGGGCATGAAAAATAATTTTTAACCAACAGGTTTCTACGCATCTTATGAATCTAGCATAACAGCTTCATGAACACATTGAGAAATCTAAAGCCAATGAAAATATTGAAAACTCATTTGAAAAATTGTGTGTGTGTGTTGTTGACTTGTTAATTCAAACTTTGTATAGATAGAAAGGAAAAAATAATGAATGAATAAAATGTATCTTTTGATGATCTTGACTAAGGAGGAAACAACGAAAACTCAAGCCAACGGCCCTACTCCAGCATTAGAGAGAATCATCACAAATTTCACCAGCTGAATCAAAAATGACAAGCAAATCTCTACGGGCAAGTTTATAAATCATTTGGCTATTTTCAATGTAATAACATGTTTTATACAAATTCCAAATTAGTCAAATAAGGAGTGAACCAACTGTGCGGCATGTATTGAGGAATTAAAAACCAGCATTACCGTTTGATGATGATATGTGTTATAACATTGAAGACTAGTTAATTATTTTGAAGTTCTGACTTAAGAAAATATGATATTTTTTTTATTTGTTCTTCAGAGAAATGCTGCCATACCAAGAGAAAGAGTTCAAGGTCTTACTTCAAAGGATGATGCGGTGGCAACTCCATTAGCTAATATAGCACCAAGTGACTCGGTGGCAACATTAGTCACTCCTCCACAAGTAAAATTCTCATTGGTCATTGATTACTGTGTTATGCCCTTTTTTCATATGCCATTACGGTAATTAACAAATAAATCATTAGTCAACTGCATTACTGTGTTCTTTATATATATATATATATTCATAAAAATGAAACAATCATTACACTCCAGCAAGAAATGGGGAAATGAGAATTGTTATATACCCAACACCAAAAAGTTCAAGGAAGGATCATAATAACAAGTCATATTCATTACGTTCTGTTTTTTCTTTTTTCTTTTTTTTGGCTGCTTGTGCAGACTGTTATTGAAAGAATTCCAAAAGAAACTGTATTCACGAAACCGAAAGTCATTCCTTCCTCCATTGATTCACAGGAATGGGACTCACAGTCTAGTCAGTCTACACTGGTATGTTCATTTTACTTTCATCAAGAACTTAGCTTGTTTTAACGTGTGTATGTTGTAATACCAGCAATTATCAACATCTTCACATGTGTAAATGTTAGCTGATGTATGATTATTCATTGCAAGAACAACCAAAAACTCGTTTATTTCCGAAAAATCATGTGCATGTGTGCTGTTGACTTGTTAATTCAGACTTTGTACATAGGAAAAAGAAAAACTACTGCATGAGTAAATTGTATCTTTTGATGTTCTAGAGTAGGGAGGAAACAAAGAAAACTAAAGCCAACGGTCCTACTCCAACATTAGAGAAAAAAGCATCAGAAACTTCACCAGCTGAATCGAAAATGAAAAGCACGTCTCTACATGTAAGTTTATAAATTATTTGGCTATTTTCAATACAATAACTAGTTTCATCCAAATTCCTAGTTAGTCAAATAAGGAGTCAAATAACTGCGCAGCATGTTGTTGAGGAAGTGTAAAAAAAAAAAAAACCATTTGATGATGATGTGTGTTATAACATTAAGACTGGTTAAATATTTTGAAGTTGCAACATTAAAAAATATGATATATCTATTGCACGTTCTTCAGGGTAACGAAGCCATATCAAACGGTAGAGTTCAAGGAGATCTTACTTCAAAGGATGACATGGTGGCAACTCCAATAGCTGATAATAAACCAGTAATGAACTCACTGGGAACAATGGTCACTTCTCAACGAGTAAATTTTTAATTGGTTATTGATACGTGTTACGTATGCCCTTTCTTAATTAGTATTATGCTAATTATATAGCTCAAACTTGTACCATTTTTCTTATATATATAGATATATAATGATGAATGTTTCAGGATTTGATGAAAATCGAGCCAAGAAATGAAATAATCAAGACACTCCAGCAAAAAAAAAAAAATGGGAGAGATGAGAAACTTTAGATACTATGAACTAAAACTCACTCACACACTTTGATTCTCACATAAACAGATAAGATTTATGAGCGAAAGACAGAAACAGGGGTGATTAAGAGAGAAACTGTAGAAACAGAGGAAGGGAGACGGAGAAATAGATCAGAAATTGGGGGCAATAAGAGAGAGAACAGAAGCTCATCTCTTATGTGCACATCTCTCTGTGTTAGTGTGTTAGAGGGATGGACATATTTTGTAAAATTTTTTTGCTTTCTAAAATGTTTTTTCACATAGTATCTCAAATTAATTAATTTTTAGTCCAGTAATATTTATTTGTAACACCAATATCATATAAACTAATTAATTTGAAATACTGGATGAAAAAAACATTTCACAAAGCATCATTTCATTTAAGGGAAAACATTTTCTCATGTTGTAGGAAAATCATTTTCTCATGTTATACACAGATGAAATGGTGAGACCCATATATACATATATTAATTCATATATGTATATGTGGGTCCCGCTATTTTATGTGTGTGTAAGAAACTTTTTTTTTCCTCATATAACATGAGAAAACCAAAGCCCTTCATTTAAATATAAATAAATACAAGATATTAAAAAAAAAATACGCTCATCTCTTTATAGAGGAATGGGCACATAAGAGATGGGCATGTAATATGTACTAGTGGTTAAGAAAATACCAGGGCAAGAGAGACATCACATAGCTTCAAAAATCAAAATTCATTCATCAAAGTCTAAATGCCTTGTACAAAAAGGACATGCGCATATAGTACATCCACTTGCTTCTACCCTTTCTTTCCTATAAATCATCTACTTGCTTGATAAAATAATAATAATAACAACAACATCTGCTTCAAGTAGTTGAGTAAATAAGATAAATATAAAAGCAAGCTAGGATTCCTTCCATAATGTCTTCAAAATATAGTAATTCCTATGTTCTATCACACAATCTAATCAGTCTACACTGGTTTGTTCGATTTACCTTCATCTTTATAGGTATAAGTTTTATTACCAACAATCATAACATCTTCACATGTGTAAATGCCATACAACAAAAGTTGAGGAAAACTTTAGTTAAAAAGGTTCCAACTATAGAGTTGTCACCAGATGGCAACTGCATTTGACTTGGAATTTGAAAGAACAATCATATGTCTATTGAGATTTTTAGATAGTCCTTGAACAAAAATAAATTTTAAAAGACAGCATAAAATAAACTAAAACTATTTTTTCCTTTTGTGCTATGTAGGCTAAACTAGTGAAGGCTCCAAAAGAAAATATTCCTCAAGTTATCCCTTCTTATCACCAAGGTAAGTGATGCCATTCTTTCTGTGATGATTTCTTGTTTTATTTCATTCACCTGCTAACTTTGGTTGCTTATATCAAAATCACAATAGGTGTTGCTGGCCCTTCTTCTCAAATATTGGGGATTGGTGAAATTTTAGAAGTCACAGAGTTAAAAGATGTTGAACCAGCTTTGCTAGCAAAAGCACTTGAGTTGTATCCGCAATTAAGACTACCTCGTGAGCAACGTACTCGCCCAATAACAGCTTTCTCCTACAGGGTGCTAATTAATGTTTTGGTCATACTTTCTACCTAGAGCCCTAGTACCGTTACAGCATCAGAAAAATTGACCTTAAAGGAAAACTTAGATGCTGCAACATATTTTGGGTTTGACAAAGACTGGATTGAGTCCGTTCGCGCCAAAGTGTTTGGCAATGACATGTTTGAAGTATTGGGGACAGAAGAAATTCTGGTCAAGAAGGCAAAGCTCGAGTCTTATAGCGCCACCTTGGAGAAAGTTCAAAACCAAAGAATAGAAGCCATGTAGCGGGTGGCAGCGGCGCGAAAACAATTGAATTTAGTGCAGAGTGAGCTAGAAGCAATTGATTCTCAACTGTTTGATCGCTTGGAAGGGCGGAAGAAATTAATTATCAATATGATGCAATTTAGAGAAATATTAATGAAGGCCAAGTATAGACCCTTTGGCATTTATTAGTTGTGTTTGCTTTGTGCTTTGTTATCTTATTCTTGCTTTTTCACAAGGACTCAGAAAAGAGCGAACCATTATGCATGAATGATGCAGACCCAACATTTCATCATGTCCAACAAAATATTGGGACTCGAGCTTGGAACTTTATTATATGGGTATATTTGATTGGATGAATGATTTCGGCGATATATATGAAAAATTGACGACTTTTGAATATATATTGGAACTAGAGCTTAGAATTAGAGTCGGCTCTTGAAAGGCTAAGATCTTGAAGAGCTGGGACCTAAAAGGGGTGGCCCTTTTAGGTATGGATTAAGAAAAACATGTTTTTTAAAGTCCGGTTCAAGGGCATGCAGGCCAGGGTTAGAAGCTATTTTTCTAAATTTTAACGATTTTTCCAATGTTTTTTCTCAAAGAAATATAATTAATAAATTATGACAATTAAAGTTTTAATATTTTCAACATTAAAGTCTAAATAACATTCAATTCATCATGCAACAAACAAATAAGTCACTAATTCATAATCAAAAATAAAATATTGTCTATCAATAACTTACACAAAGCACAAAGAGCTTTTCACTAACAAAATGGGTATGATCACTATCATTTTCATCTTTTTCGTCACTATTATCGATTTAAAAAATATTTGATTGTGTTTTACTTCGAGTAGTAGGCTTTAATTCATAGGTAAAAATATCAAGAATTTTTTCTCCTACATCATGAATACATTCATGATTTTTATATGCAATAAATAATAAACCAAATCATAAAATCTTTGAGTAGAGACCTGAAGTGAATGACAAAAATGAGTGAGATTGTGAAAGTGACTCAGTGAGTGAGCGAGTACTAAACAACAAGAAAGGAAAGTAGCTTCCTTCACAGTCAGTAGAGCAACTGAACTACTACAAACTGGGAAAGTTTAAAAATATTAATAGGCTTAACAAGGTTAGCCCTCGGCCCTCAAAAGCTTGCCTTTTTAAGCCATTGGCCTTATAGGGCTAGTCCTTTTAAGCTCGACTTCATTTGGATGCTTCATTTTATAAGCTCGACCCTTGAAGGTAAGGGTTTAAAAAGGCTAAACTGATTTACCGGCTGTAATCTTTAACATCCCCAAAAATTTGAGAATGGATTAACAAGAAATATTTAAGGTCTAAGGATGTTATCTAAACATTAAAAAGCCTAAAAAATTATTGATTTGGTCAAAAGATATTTTATGGATTAAAGGCCTATTTTCTTGGAATAATTCAAGAAAAATAGTCAAAGATTATCGTTTAGTCTAAACATTTCTGAGAATCGTGTTATGGTTTGAAGAAGCTAGTTAACGAAGAACATTCTTAAAAAGTATTGATGATTAATTTTACAATTTATTTGGGAATTTTGGCACTAACAGAGAGAAGTAAAATGGTGAGTGAACGGTTTGCTATATGGTTGGAGTTGGAGAAGAAATTTAAGACCTACAAAATGGGCCAAGAAAATAAAGTAAAAAGGCTTAAAATGGGTTTACTTAGTTGGTGGGTCCCACAAGCAATACAATATTGATTCTCATCCACTTTAAACACCCCGGACATCCTATTTTGTGCAGCTGCAGAAATATTTGGATGGAAGCAGATTATCTCAGAAGCTTTTTTTCTCAGAATCTCTCAGTATTTAATTACAACCGTTGGATGGAGCATATTATTTTGAACATCTCTCTATCTCTCTCCCCCCAACGGTTGTAATCAGATACTGAGAGATTCTAAGAAAAAAAGCTACTAAGACAATTCAGGTCAGAGAAGGAGAAAGGAAACGAGACTGAGATCGAGAGAAGAGAAGCAGCAATCATCGAAGAAGAAGAGGAAGGAAGAGAGGCTGGATTCCACATGCAATAATGGAGTCTGACCAAGGTAAGCCTCCTAAGCCTATTCACATCTTTGATATCTTTGACTAGGGTGGTTTGTGCTTGGGAGGAGTGCCTGAATCTTAGGTATAAGATGCATAGATCAGCGATTAAGCGTTGTTTTAGTGGTGGTTAAAGGTAAATTAAAGCCTGTAATCATGATTATTGGTGTTGCATGTATTTGTTTGGTTTTATTTTTGTTATGGCCGAACCTAAGTGCTTTATTTTGTTGGGTATGTCTTCTGTTTATCAGGTGAAAAGATAAGAGGAATTATAAATAGTAAAAAGTGCATGATGGAAATGTTCTTTTATCAGTTGATGTTTGTTGATGCTGTTTGGTTTTGGTGATCAACTGCTGTCAATCAAGAGGAGTTATTTAGTATCTTTATGGCTGGACAGACTTGAATATGAGTGGCTGAGTGGTTTGAGTTTGTTATTGATTTTGGAAATTTCTCCATACTTCAATATAAGGTCATGCCACCCATAAGGAAGAGACTTGAAGGAGCCAAATTTTTGTGAATGTAATACATACAAGGGTTAAGTACCAAATTTGTCTTGAAAGTTTTCGCTGAGAAGCAATGTTAGCTGAAAGGCTTTTTTTTTTCTTTGGTCTTAATGTTGCTCAAGAAGTTTTGAAATGTAGCAATGTTGCCTATTTCTATTAAAAAGTTAATGGTCAACGTCAATTTTTTAATAGAATAGGGCAATATTGCTATGTTTTAAAACTTCCCAGAAACATTGAGATAAGAAAAACTTCAAGAGCAATATTGCTCTTAGGTTTATACTTCTCGAGGAAATTTATTACATAACACTACATATGAACAAACATATTTATGCATGGCTGGGAAAATTGAGTTTGAGAGCTGATAATACCCGCTGTGTTGATGACTATTCATGTGTTGAAAGTGTATTAATGTGAATTGGCACCAACTCTCCCACGCATACATTAATTCCATAACATGAAAGCACATCCTTGCCTTCCACTCATTCAAATTATTAAGAAATTGAATAAAACACAAAGGAACATAAAGTACAAAATTGGATTTCAAATCAACCAACAAAAAATAAAAGTTATCTCACTATCCAAAAACACAACATAAATAACAACCATATTGGTGGTTGTACTCTTATATATTTAGCTTCTGCCTTAGCTCAAAACCAAAATCAAAAGCCCCAAAAGGAATTACATCAAAATGCTACCCATCATATGTACTAGTGTCAAGTGAATGTATACCTCTGTTTCATTCTCTCTTTTATCTTTAAGTATATCTATGATATCAAAACTCGGTATCAAACACTGCTATATGGGGATGACAGATAGTAAAGGAAAAGAGTAGCTTAGATAATTACCTCATTATCTCTATAAATAGGGGATTGGAAGGTGTACTAGTGTCCATTTAATATATACCTATTTACTGTTTCATTATTTTTTATATCTTCCTCTATCTATGGTATCCAACTTAGTATTAGTCTTACATCTTGTTATCCCTAACAATTTGATGTTTTCTATTTATACAGTTTTCTATGGTAAGTCCAAGATTAAACAATATTTGTTTTTTAAATTCAAGAGTTACAAGATTGTTAAGGTTTTTTAAAATAAAGATGTCACTTCATCTCCACATGAAAGGTGGGAGTTTATATATTTTTTTTAATTAAAATAAATGATGCTAATGAAAGAGTGAGATATACACATCTTTCTCATAACAAAAACAAAACTGCAAGTCTAATGATTTCTTTTATCATTACTTTAATTGTCCTTTTTATCCAAAGTAATATAACTAAGTTTTGTAACGTCAAAGTGAGGTGGAAAGTCATTGTTACTCCAAGAAAAAAGTTAACTTTAACTTCAGTTTGTCATATGAATTCATAATCACTTGCACATATTTATCTTATGCATGTTTACCCATGCCTTCTTAGTCTACCACGACAAAACGGATTTTATAAAGCTTCGTATATTCTTCAACATGAACGAGTGCTTGTTTTGCCTACGATTTTACATTTTTACCCATACCCCAAGCATTACAATCCAATCATGTTATAATTTCAACTCTATAAAATTTCTTCTTCGTTGACTTTTAACTTTTTACTACCAAAATCAATAAATATTGGTGGAGCTAGAACTTTATGCCCAGATTTTCAGTTGAACGTGACACCCGGATACAAGGGTAAGGTTAGAGGTGTGAAAAGTGGGGTCTTAAAATTTTAATAAAGAAAAGAGTTAAGATATAAGTGTTAGAAAAAGTATGACACAAAAATGTTAGAAAACATAATTTAAAACTTTTAACACCACTTCTTTAATTTTTTTTTAACTCTGGTTAAATAATTTGAATGCAGTATAATAGAAAAGATGTAAATATATTGTCTTAAAATTATAAATAAGTCCCCTTTAGAAAATTGATACCAATTAAATTCCCCTATTAAGCGTGCCAACTGCCTCACTTTTTCCTCAATCTTCCTTGCCATTCATAATTTTTCTGTGTTGGCATCATCGAAGCTGTTATATAAAGCAATTCCAAGCTAATTAAACTAATGGTTCGCTCCAATATGGATGACAAATCCATGACTATATGTGTGTGTAATATGTATATATGTATATATACACATATATGTACACACATATATTTTGTGACAGGAAAAAAAAATACATAGACTTTAAGAATACGCAAGATTCGAAACTTTCTATCATTCGTATCAACCTTTTGAGTTGTCTCCAGCTGCTGTTGTAAACATCTTGGCAGCTTAAACAAAACATTTTGTTCACCAAATTTAATAACTTCCAATATAGATCAAAACTATGCAAAAAAAAGTACCTGTAAGATTAATTATATTTTTAAAATGTTATTTTATAATCAAATTATGGTAGGTTTCATACCTCAAGTGGTAATCTATATGAGACCATCGTGTGCCTTTGGAAACTATCCATACACTTAATCTAGGCAAAAGTACAGAAAAAACCCTAATTAATTAATTAATTAAAAAAATGTCACTGTGACAAAACTATTAACCCATCTGCCCCCTATAATCGATTACATGCCTTATGTAATTGATTACATAGGGTCAGATATATTTTTTTTTTTACATTATGTAATTGATTACGCACTGTAGTGTAATCGATTCCATAAAACTTAACACTATGTAATCGATTATACATTATGGCATAATCGATTACATAGTGTAAAATGTCATGTAATCGATTACACTACAGTGCGTAATCGATTACATTTCGACAGATGTGTTTTTTAAAAGGCAAATTGAGCTCATTCGGGATCATTTCAACATTTATGCCCTAAAGCTCTCTGGTTGGTCGTGTTTTGGTCGGTTTTTGTGCGACCCATCAAAGTATAAGGCCATTCTCCTCATTGAATGTTGTATTGTTATGTAATCTTTGTAGTTTAACTTCATCCATCTTTGTTTTTGTGTGAAATTTGAAACTCACCCCCTTGCATCTCCCATTTTTTGTTGTGGAGGATGAGTTCAAGTTCTAACGCCTACGTTGCCGTAATATACCATAGTGGGAGGCATTTTGAAGGGCCCGATAGTGTGCAATTCAAAGGAAAAATGAAAATGCTGAAAATCAATTGGGGCACTACGTTCAACCAGCTCAAAGAAAGGATTTGCTGAAAATTGGAGCTATAAGGCAGCCATTGCATCCATCGGTTGATTGCCAAAGTGGAGACTATAGTTGGTTTTGATAGTGTATACTACATTCGTAACAATGTGTGTGATGATGAAGACGTGGAGTGCATTATAGATGCCTTTGATAGTTGAAAATCACAAAATTTTATTGAGATTTATGTTGAGGTTGAATCTGGTGAAGCATCGTCTGTTCCCATGTATACAAGATCTCCACAATATTATGGTCAAGAAGACAAAGTAGTCAGTTTATCTGCACCGTTACAAGTATTAAGTCAGCTGAGATTAATGGAGGAAGAGGAGGATCAGGAAGACGAGAGTGAGGAAGAGGAGGATATTCACAGTGAGGAGGGAGAACCTGATAGTGTAGTTCCACTAGGCGACTTGTTAGATAGTAGATACTGATGTCGAGGGTGAATTTGATGATGACACGAACACTGTGCAGCTGAGTACCTTAGGAACGTCACCGTCACCGTCACTGTCATCATCACCGCTTTGTGTTGACCCAGTTAGCAGTGGTAAGTTAGTAAATATATATTTGTTGATGTATTTGTAATTCTTATTCAGTGGTTTTGACAAAAAATCATTTGTCCAACGGTTGGGACTAATATTGAACCATTTTGGAACGAAAGCCCACACTATTTCAGCATTAATTGGGCACAATGTGATGATGAGATGGAGATGGTGTATGGTGATGATGACATGCAAGGTGGTTGGCATTTAGGTGATCCACTGTATTTGTATCAACAGTTTCCTTCAAAGTCTGAGATGCAACATGCCGTTAAATTATATTGCGTGAAATCTCGTCGCACAAGCATAGTTGAGAAAAGCGATGACCATAGGTTTGTCATGAGGTGTCGGAACCATGTCGAGAGTTGTCCTTGGTACATGAGGGCAATGGACCCTAAGAATGAAAATTGTTGGGTGATTCATAAGTGGGGTCAAGATCACACTTGCCATAATCAGCCTCTTGTTCGGGATCACAGACAGTTGGATTCAGACGTTATATGTTCAGCCATCATCGATATGTTTTCTACTTTGTTGCAGTGTCATTCGGTTTGTTTGTTGACAGCACATTAATGGACTATGTTTCAATTTCACTAGGTATATTAAGAGAAGATCCGGCTATAAAGCTAGCGTTGATACAAGAGATGATACAACGTCTGTATGGATATAATGCAACATACAGGAAGGCCTGGAGGGCAATAATGAAGGCAATTGTGAAGTTGTTTGGTGATTGGGAGGATTCGTATGCATTCTTGCCCAATTGGTTGACATACATGACGCAGTGTAATGTGGGTTCGATCTTCAAGCTTGAGACCTTTGAAGCCTTCGATGGACGGCGTGTTCACACCGACAAACACATATTCCGTGGGGTTTTTTGGACATTTCACCAGACAGTTGAAGCCTTCAAATACTGTAAGCCCGTACTGGAAATTGATGGCACACACTTGTATGGAAAATACAGAGAGACTTTGTTGATTGCGACTTCATAGGACGGGGATGGGAAGCTACTGCTCATTGCCTTTGCGGTTGTCCATCCTGGTGAGAAGTACGATGATTGGTTTTGGTTTCTTGATCTCCTACGTGTTCATGTAACCCAGAGGCAGGGTATTTGTTTGATATCTGACCATCACGCCAGTATTATAAAGGCGATTAAAGATCACCGTGCCTGGCAGCCTCCAAATGCCTATCATATGTATTGCCTACGTCATTTCGGGAGCAACTTTAACCCTAGGTTTAAGGATAATGAAATGAAAAAACAGTTATGAAACTAGGTATGAAATTTCACATTCCATTTACATGTTCCACATTGTTGTAAGCATTAATTTGTTACGATTGTAATGAGTTTGCATTCGCTGTCATGCAAGGTATATGAGTTCAAAGATTCAATTTGACATAAAGTTTCAAGAGTTCATTGAGGCAAACCCACAGGTTGCGTCTTGGTTTGATCGATCTCCGAAGGAGAAATGGTGCATGTCCTACGATGAAGACGGACGGAGATTCGGTCACATGACGACTAACCTATCTGAGTATGTCAACAAGGTTCTCAGGGGGGCACGTAATCTACCGATAACCGCATTGGTCAAGATCACATGTAGTATACTTTCCATTATTTCGTTACGAGGCGTGTTGAGATTAACAAACATATGACTGCAGGTAGGATAGTCTCTAAAAAGGTTGAAGACTGCATACAAAAGATGCATGAGCAGACATTTGCGTGTCGGGTCATGCTATATGACAGAGAATTAGGGTTATTTGAGGTCGAGGACGCATATGCTGGGGACACAATGCGGGTTAACTTGATCAATCGCAAATGTCAATGTGGGAGGTTTACAACAAGAAGGTATCCATGCGTCTATGTGCTGGCAGTGTGCAGGGCCGAAAATTTTACCCATTATGATTATGTTGACTCGGTGTTCACCTTACCATATATTAGTCAGTTATATGCTTCACACTGGTACCCGATAGGCAATGAACAATTGATTCAACAAGTAGATGGCCCAACCGTTATCGCGGATGCAAATTTGTCACGTAGAAAGGGAAGACCAAAGTCTATGAGGATACAAAATGAGATGGATTGGGTGGAGTCTCAACCGTCAAGTAGTCAATCCCGATGTTGGCATTGCAAACAAGTTGGTCATAATATACGTACGTGTCCATTGAAGAATAGGCAGGCTTAAAGTGGACAAGTTATGTTATTGATGACATTGGTGAACTTATGTGTAACTAGTTTGTTGATGTATTTTGGTGTTCAATTTATAAATTTCTTAAAGATACATGCTTGAATGCAAATATGGAGACATTGATGGACTAGGCCTAGGGTAAACGGTTAATTGTTGTGTAAAATAACTTCCCCAAGTCACATTTATAGGTAAAAAGAAGATGGACATGAGCTTGGACTTTCACCTATATGAATTCAGTTGTTTATTGTGCCTCTGGAGCTGGTGTAATCGATTACACTATACTAATGTAATCGATTACATAAAACTTTACACTATGTAATCGATTACACACAGTGTGTAATCGATTACATAGTGTAAAGTTTTATGTAATTAATTATGCTACAGTGCGTAATCGATTACATAGTGTAAAAAATGAAAAAAAAAAATTTGACCCTATGTAATCGATTACATATGGCATGTAATCGATTACAGGGGCAGATGAGTTAATAGTTTTGCCATAGTGGCATTTTGGTAATTAATTAATTAATTAAGGTTTTTTCCGTACTTTTTCCCTTAATCTATAAACTGAATGAAAACTAATACTCCTACGATTTTAAATGTAAGAGTTAATAAATAAATTTGTTTTGATTATAAATATAAGATCTCAATCCATTTTGTCTTTCAAATTTATAATTTTTATTTTAATATATCCTATGATTATATATATTGAAGTAGTTTTCTGTCTTGGAGTAACATTGAATGCAAATTTTTAAAAAGTTTACTTTAAATAAACGAGTGCATTTTTCTCCAGATAACTTCACTATTTTTCTTAATTTCTGGAAATTAATTATCTAGCTCTTATGTTTAGAATATGAGGATTTTTGTTTTCATTTTAAGTGAAATAAAGATGTAATATATCAATAATATGAGAAATTTTGAGAGGATTTTTTTTTAGTAAAAAAAATTTGTGGACTACTGAATAAAGAAACAACGTGGTGTGTGATTTCTCTAAACAAATCAATAACATGCAGGCCGGCTAATTTATCACTAAACTAAAGCCCAATGAGAACCAAGGGTTCTAGCCCAAATATTTGTAGAAACAATGACCCAGCCTACGAAAAACGCTTAGGTTTACCCATCGTCCTTGGACTCAACTGGTAAATAGGTTGGACACTCTTACCAAAGGGAGAGAGTTCGATTCTAGAGTTGGTCAAGGCATTGGGGGAGACATCCTAACTCCTAGATGCCTAGGTAAACGCCTGAGGGTAATAGATGGCTCGCCCTGCCCAACATTGGTATCACCTAAGAGGAAGGGAGATTTCACCCTGCCCTTGAAATGTAGGTGAACCCAACCCCTTTCCTAAAATTACTGTAACAGAAAAAAAAACCGCTTAGGTTTGATTTCTAATTAAATATAGTTTTCGTGTTAAGGTGCAAAAATACACATGAGTTTTTTCCACAAGAGCGTCTAGCACCATGTGTTTTTTTTTTTTGGAGCAAAAATACATACATGGTTATCATTTTGAAGCAAAAGTCACATCTTACTGTTAAGTCACTACTCACCGTGATGAGAGAGAAAGAGATTAAGTGAACAGTAATATAACAGTGAGATGTGACTTTTACTTTAAAATGGTACCCACGTGTGTATTTTGTTCCCCAAAAAAACACGTAGTGTTGGGTGCTCCAGGGGAAAAAAAGCTTATGTGTATTTTTACACTTTAACCCTAGTTTTTCACATCTTTAAATTAAATTAATTAGCATGTACTTTTATTCTTTATCCCTCATTTTCATAAGACGTTTTTTTTATTGTTAGCTAGGCTTATTATATTACGTATTGTATTGGGCTTCGTTTGTTTCAAGTTATAATAATTTTTAGTTCATTCAAAAGTAAATTGTTCAGCACTACTTGTAGTACAATGGTATTGGGATTCATTTCCCTTCTTTAGGTTCTAGGTTCAATCCCCCTCCCCTCGCCTTGTATCCAAATAAAAAAAAAAAAAGTAAATTGTTCGTCCATACTAAAAAGTGTTGGACTAACTAACTTAATTTTTTGAATCAGTACTTTATCAACATACAAAATATTTTAAAATATTTAATTCTAAAAATATTTTTTCCAAATAAAAATGTCCTCTGTAATGCATAGGTTTTTATTCTAAATTGTGTTGGATATTTTCCCTTTTTATTACTAAAACTCTAAAAGTTGAATGACCTGATTTATAACCATATGGGAACAGAAAATGTGAGCCCAAAATTCTAAAGTATCTTTTAAAAAATTATTTTTTATGTAATGGAATTATTTTAATTTAAATGAATTTCTTAAAACTAAAATCTTGACTTTATCATAATTAAATTGCTTAGTTCTTAGAAAAATACAAGAACATTTAAGGGCTCATTTAGTATTACCAACGGAAAGACAATCTTCTTCTCTCTTATATTAAATCAAAATCTTGGATATTATACCAAAAGTAATCAATTTATTATTTTTTTTTTATTCTAGAACATACAAAACACAGGTCAGTCGTAAAATTATTCTAAACATGATCAGCAAGTTTCTTATGATTTTTTTTGGGAATCTTATCTGAATCTTTTACTTGTCGGATGCTTTTCAATCACGATTAACCTTGTTTCTTTCTCTAATAAATAATTAATAATTAGTAAAATAGATAGATATTAGAAATGTAAACATCAATTGTTTCAATCACATACATATGTGAGAGTGAAAGATGAACACGTTGCATATTCCACCGCCCAAATAGGGTCAAACTAGAGTCAAAGACGCTAATTAAAGCTTAAGCCACCTTTTAAGAATAAATTTTGTATTCTTATTTTCTTGGTAAATGTCTATTTAAGCAAACATTATTCCTTAACATATGTTGGAATCTTGGTCATTCAAATAACCTAAATACTTTTCAATTATTTTTTGTTTTTAATACATAAAATGACTCCTGATTTTACTTTTTTTTCCCATATTGACGTAGATCTTCCTTTCTTTGCATTAATTTCAATATATTTATTATATAAAGCAAATATTGTATAGGATAAATTGGTTCTTGTAATCTAAAAAAAAAAAAAAAAGGTTCTATTATGTTTCTATCCGGACAGTTAGCGTCCGTTATTTGTTGACAATGATTGTGACATGGTAATATCTCAGTTGCTTCACTCAATACAGAGAGGTCATGAACTTGAATCCTCTCGATCTTACTAATTTCAAGGTTCAAGCTATTAAAGTTTGTAATTTAATTAGCAATTATAGAAATGATATTATTATTGTATTTGTTATTAAAGGAATGTTAGAAGTTATAAAAGAATTAACTGTGATAAAAACTACTTTTTTCGGTACATTTGGGTACCCTAATAGTTAACGATGCATTGAAGTGTAAATCTAACCATAATCTTTTCCCAAAGTTGCACTTGTCATCACAAAATTTTATTGAGTGCAAAAATATACATGAATTTTTTAAAAGGGATGAGTATCAATTTTGTCACGGAAGTTTTGCTTATGAAACACTAGTTACTTGAAAGTTTTTTCTATCTTATTTTTCTCTTGGAAGTCTAAAAAACATGGCATGGTTGCCTTATTGCCATGAAAGTGCCACTCTCGATCGTTAAAATTACACATGATTGCAAATGAAATGTCATGCAAGCTTGAAGGTTGATACATAGCTCATCCTTTCCCATAGATGAAAGCTAGACATAGTCAAAAAAAGCGGAATGAAATTTGTGTTCATGTCTGTGTTGGAAATTTTGGCTTTTCCATGACTAACTAGTAAAACCAAGCGCTCATCGGGAAGATCAGAGATGAAATCAGAAACGAAATCGACGACCTCATGACTTGAATCATTGCAGTCATCGGTGAGCACTGAAAAAACCAGAGCCATTGATCTGGTCTTAGAGCAAGAGCCGTGAGAATTTTAGCAACAACACACAATTGTGGGCATGGACGCTACCTAGCCCATCCACGATGATATCTGGAACAAACGATCGATATAGGTAGCCACAGTCTCAGTAGAGCTCGGCGAAGTGAAAAGCATAGGTTAGTATGTTGGCGCAGAGTGCGTGTTCCAGTTCATGCGAAATAGGAAATATGATAAATCTAACTAAATTCAAACTAAACTAAATGGGAAATATGATAAATCAAGCGAAACTACTTTTTGTAAATATAGAACGAAAAAGGAAGTTATTTTCTTGATTTGTTCTATAGAAATCAAACTCCCCCAATTTGAATTCATAATTGGAAGTTCCTATGACATAATTTTCAGTCGCTTAGCTTCGTCGACTGCAATCATTGCTCTTTGGTATGCCGGCTGTGGCTCAGGATAGAGGGCTAGAGCCGTCATCGTCTCTCCCTCAACACACCATCGGATCTCCTTCCGATTATTCCTTCACTTTTCTCTTGTTTTGATTCTGTCACGAAGTTCACTTTGAAATGCGACCGTAGATTTGTGAGCATGGGGGCCTTTGCCAAGAAATGGAAGAGTTTGAAGAAGCTTTCCAGTGGATCTTGCATTTTCAGATCCAATGCTATGTGTTAACTTTCCAATCTTGCGTGGCCTTCCGACACCATGTGTAATTTTAACGGTCAACGTGTCACTTCTGTGACGATACGATACGGCATATTTGTTGTGCTTTTCAGATATCTAGGGTAAAAATGAGACCAAAAAAAAAAAAAAAATTCTGGATGACTAATACTCCCTGGGCAAAACTTACGTGACAATTGGTACTTATTCCTTTTTAAAATGAAGCAAAATGATAAAACCAATAATTTGGGAAAATATGAGGAACACTAAACCCCACAAAGTAACAGCTCATTTGCCCAAATTATTAGTTTTGTCATTTTTTCCCTTCATTTAATTAAAAAGCTCATATATTTATGCGCCTTACAAAACTTTACAATATCAGGTGCGATTTTGAAAAAATATTATGAACTGATTTGCACCTTAATAATATATTTTTTTTATAACAAATGAGAGGTCTTAGCCAAATTACAGAGCAAAGAAATTACACAATGGGGAAATTAATCTCAAGCACTCTTGGTCGAGCCAAGATCTTAAAAAGAAAGGAGGCTCTCCTAAAATACTCGACTTAGATATGCCAACTTTTGCTAAAGCGTCGGGAACTCTATTAGCATCTCTAGGTATGACTCTAAAATGCACCTGCCAATCCAAATTCGTCATCTGTCTGATTTTGATGACAGTAAGGCTCACCGAGTGAATACTAGCATCAGCAATCACTTTAATAGTCTCCACAGCATCAGATTCAATCAGGACATGTTTCAAACCCCAATCTCTAGCCAACCTCAGACCCTCTAGCAGGCCCCATTCCTCAGCTACATGCGCCTGATAGTCCCCAACCATTTTAGAAAACCCAGCTACCCATCTGCCGGCATCATCGCGCAGAAGCCCTCCACATCCAGCCTTGGCCGAGTTAATCATCATAGCTCCATCCACATTGAGCTTCCACCATCCACTAGGAGGGCGTTCCCACTTGACCGAATCATTAGGATAGGACCCGGCTAAAGAACTGCCAGAATTAAGATTACAAACAAATCTATGCCAACTCCTAAGAATAGCAGCAGAAGGATTGGAAGGCCTAGAACTGATGCTATTAAAAATTCTTGAGTTCCTCCACTCCCATAATTTCCAAATAGCAACCCCAAACAATAAATCCCAAGGAATATTAGAATCAACTCCTAGAGATTCCTTAAGATTTAACATCAACCAATCCTTTACATTAGAGGAAAAGAATAGAGAAACATACCCTGACTGAATTAAATCTAGCCACATCCTCTTGGCAAATTGGCAATCCCTCAAGATATGAAGGACATCTTCCACATCCACAGAGCATGCTCCACAAATCGCTGAAACCTGAGACCACGAACTCCGCCACAGATTAGTTGGGAGCTTGTTTAGGGAAACCCGCCACATAAAAACCTTTATCCTTTCCACGCCCTTCCAATTCCATATCACCTTATACAACCTGTCTCTAGGGTACTTGATATTAGGGACAATTAAGAAATAAGCACTACGCAATGAAAACATCCCGTTAGCCGTTGCACCCCAAACCAAACAATCACTACCTGACTCCACTCTAGGCGGCATAACAGAATAGATACGCCTAACACCTTCAGAGGACAAAACTCTCCTTATAGCTTGCATATTCCAGGTTCCCTCCATAACCCAATCTATGACCAGAGATGACGCCTCCTGCTCCAAAAGCGGCCCAAGGCAGAAATCCTTCAGTCGGATACTTTCACCTACCCAGCAGTCTTAGAAAAAACTCACCTCCCTACCACTTCTAATTAGCCATCTGGATCCCCTAGCCACCATCTCTTTATGGGAACATATAAACCTCCACAATCATGAGTCCCCATTTCTAAAATTCAGTAACTCTTCCTCCTCTCTCCACATGTAACGATGGGCTAGAACATCAGTCCATAGCCCTTTAGACCCACTAATAAGACTCCATGCCAGCTTCACCCCGAAAGCTTGATTAACCGCAGTCAATTTACGAAATCCCAAACCTTCAAATTCCCTAGGGCATGTCAGCCGATCCCAAGAAACAGGATGATAACCCTTAGCGGTCTCATTGTGACCCCAAATAAAATTCCTCTGAATCCTTTCCACTTTAAGGCAAACACTAGCAGGAAGAGCAGTAACTTGCATAGGATACAGGGGAACCGTACTGATAACAGACTTTGCAAGAGTGATTCTCCCCACTATAGAGAGGCTATTCGCCTTCCAAGTATTAAGCTTTGACCTAACTCTATCAATTACATACTGAAAATCTTCCTTCCTCTTCCTATTCCTTGACAATGGAAACCTAAGATATTTACCAATCTCATTTGACACCTTCATCTGAGCCATAAATGTAATCCGAGCCCTAACATGTTGTAGCACTCTAGGAGAGAAAAACACTGACGACTTATCTCTATTAACCCTACCGCCAGAAGCTGCCATAAAGTCTTTCAAACACCTCATCATGCATTTTGTTTGAGCCTCCGTAGCAACTCCAAAGAGAAGTAGGTCATCAGTAAACATTAAATGAGACACTTTAGGACCCTCCTTAGAAACTATAATAGGCTTCCATCTCCCTGCAGCAACCGAGTCACTTATGACATGAGATAATTTATCCATGCACATCACAAAGAGAAGAGGAGAAATAGGGTCTCCCTAGCGAAGGCCTCGACTAGGACAAAAGAAATCAGTTTGGGAACCATTCCATAGCACATTATACGAAACCGAAGAAACACATGAGATAATAAGGTCTACAAAAGAGGACTCGATCCCAATTTCTAGCAGAGTCAACTTAAGGAAGCTCCAGCTTATTCTGTCATATGCTTTTTCAACGTCAATCTTCATTGCCATTAACCCCCTTCTACTTCTATTCTTACTCATGATATGGATGATTTCCTAACCAACAATTATATTATCTTGAATATGCCGGCCTCTAATAAAGCTAGATTGAAAAGGAGTGGGCCTCCGTGACCAATTTGAAGCGCAAAATCTGATCTACCTTTATAGTTGCGGTCGTTATATATTTTTTTAAATTTTGATATAGCTATCCGGCCGGCCGACTTGGTCAAATTCAGGTATTATTTGATTCAGTTAGAGCTAATTCTCCAAAAGGTATTTTCTCAATTTACACATAAATGAATTCGAGACCTTATCCATGTCCATGGACAACCAAAACTCTTTTCATTAGGACAAAGCTATGTCAATTATAATTGTTAGATTTTTATTAAGATGGGGTACTTAGTGTCGTTTTCAACTTATCAAGTGACCATACAAAATGACATAATCTGTATTTAAGGTTTTTTTGTTTTTTGTTTTTTTTTTTTGGCCAGACGTATTGAAGGTTGTTAGATTTTATGGTAGGGTTAAATGTGGCATTCACGACTACATAAGGAAACATAAAAGAAAAATTAAAGGCAAAAACTCAGAAATGAAAAAGAAACCTTGTTTGTATTATATATGTTATAAAATATATTATATTGCAAATGAAAATATTGCTATATCTAGTCTTAAATATGACATAAAGTTTGTATTGCAATTTAACACTACAAACTTTATCCTATATTTAAAACCGGAGGTAGTACAAAAATTGAAATGCCAATCAGGCAAAAAAAAAATGTCGTAATTGTAATTAGCATTGATTAGAGATATGATTAAGTGGACAAAGTAATGTATCGGTGTTAAATCAATCAAATCTGATAAATCTTTTGATAATTTGAATAATGATTACATTCGACCTGAAGTTATTTTAGATGATTATATACACATAAATAGCTTTTCATATACTTAATGGCATAAATATATGAAATTCACGAATATGCCTTATATATGACACATGGAAAAAAATGTGAACATTAAAATTTTAAATGTTAACAAAACACACACACACACATATAGTCACATAAGTTTAGTTTTTAAAATAATAATGATTAACATAAAAACCATCATTTGAAGTTAACAATATTTGTGTTTGTTTTGTAATAAGAACACAAATGTCCAGTCTCAAAGGACTGGTGATTGTTTATATCGAATCAAATATAATCTCCAAGATGTCTATAAGGATTAAGCACCAAGGAGAAGAAGATCACTCAGTGATATCTATGAAGAGGATATCACAGAGCTTCTGGAGATCACTGTGCTACACAAGAATGGCGATAGCCAAAGGAGTGGGGTGTGTGCACAATGGAACAGTATTTAGAATAGATGAATTGAAAAATCTGTTAGTAATGCCCCTCCACGTTCTGATCATGCCTACTCCACTACCTATACCATGCATGATTATAGGAGAATTAGTGTTTTACCTAATCAGGGAGATTCTGTTATAAAGCCTGTTTGTTGGGCCTTGCTTTATGAAGCTCATTTCGCCCATCCATAACAGTTGCCCCCAAGTTCGGTATTTCAGGCTTCTGAGATGCCGAGATTAACCGCTCATTTATCTCAGATTTCGCTCCTCTGAGTTACTCTTATTTATCTGTTTCATGATTGTTTGGATTCGAGTTAACTTTTAGCTCACCCCCTGACTTGTCTACCGAGTTTGTCTCGCACTTTGGCTTTCATGTCCAGGATTGCTTTTTGGATTTTTAACTCGTCCTGATGAGTTACCAACTCTTGCCATGTGCTGCCCCCTAATCCAAGGTGCCATGCAAGCATGCAGACATATAAACAATCGCGACTCTTCAATAGACTTGATAGCTGTCTGTGGCATAGCGTATAACTGCTGTTCTCCCTTACTTGCCACACCAACCGCCGTTTGTTAGTTCTCTATGGGTTTTGATTATAACAAACAATTGTAAAATCAAGAATGAAGTTTTATCTCAAAAAAATGAAAACTTGCTGATTAAGGCAAAACTTGAGTATCAGGATCAAAACTCGAGTATTGGCCTTATAGGGAAAAGCTCAGTTTGAATAGCCAAAGGCAATACCATAGTTTCCTCTTGGAAACTTGAGTATTGGGCCATACAAAGAACATCGTAAGTTTTATGTCTGGACAAACTCGAGTATTAGTTTCAAAACTCGAGTTTAGGCCAAAAAGACTCTTCAGTATCTTTCAAAAGATATGAAAACTCCAGTTTTCCCACTTGGCTCCAAAATTCAAACGTCTTCATTTTTCAAAATGAAAACTCGAGTATGCCATTAAAAACTCGAGTATCGAGCCAAGCACAGATGATCAAATTTTTTCAATGAACTTATGAACTCTGGTTTGGAAAACTCCAGTTTCAGAAACTCCAGTTTTGAACTGGCTGATGTTCTCTGAGTTTCAAGTTACAAATGGAAACTCAAGTATGGGTTTAGAAACTCGAGTTTCGAGTCATACAGAGAGCATAAATGATTTTCAATGTTTTCAATACTCCGGTTTTAAATAAAAACCACGGTTTTGATGTTTTAGACATACTTTTGTTAAGAGTCCAAAACTTGAGTTTGGATTGCAAACTCGAGTATTGGTCTAAGTTAAACTGAAGCTCCAAAGCTTAAATCACGACTTTCCTCTCTAGAAGGAGGAAACTCGAGTATCAATATAGAATCTCGAGTATAGACTTAAGTGTATAGTGACAAACTCGAGTATTGATGCACAAACTCAAGTATACGTCGCAGTAACTAATAATTCAAATTTCCGAAATCTATGAAAAGCATGTTGATTGATCTGAATGCTTTCTAATATTAATTATCAACATTACCAGATATGTTTAACGTGTTTGCTATTGTATTTCAGTTGCTTTTAAGGTGATTCAAGCAAATTATAAGGGTTGTTTACATTAAAGCAAAAAGAGCTATCAGAACATTAAATGCAAAGCTACCTAACCTGCTATATTTTGATCTACCAAGCTCTACACGATGCAAAAAGGATAAAGAGACATTCACATAATCAAAGGATTGACATTCCAACGAATAGAAACATATAGAAGTCAACTTTTATCCTACAACACAAAGAATAAGCAAAAGATTAGAGAGAGAAGAGACCAAAGTGCTTCCAACAGATGGACAACTTCACCAACGGTCATATGGATGCTTGCAATGGTTATTAATCACACTCTAAGTATAAATACAGTAGCATTCAATTCCTCTCAACAGCCATTAAGACAGAAAATGAAATAGCATTCATTTTGTTCATTTACTCTTAAAGTTTTCTGTACAGAGTATCTTTTGATACTATAGAGCTTCAGTGTTCATCATTATCTGCTCTTCAAGAGAGCTTGTTGTTTGTATCTCATTTATTGTAAACAATCTCAAGTCAGGGGACTTGAAGATTTGAGGGTCATTGATTACAACTTGTAAGGAGGAGCAAGTTCTAGTAAGAGAATTGCTTCAGAGTTATAGAGGGTGTAATCAAGTGACATAGTGAAATACTCAGGGTGCCTGAGGACTGGACGTAGGCCATAGAGTTGGGCCGAACCAGTATAAATCTTCATGTCTTTCTCTCCTTCCCTGCACTCTATTTTTACCCTGTCTTAACGTCTTAAAACAAAACTTGCCGAAAAATTTTAAAATCCTCAATTCACCCCCCTCTTGATGATTTAGCTCCACTTTCACTATTGGCTTTCGTGCTCATTTAATGCCCACATCTCTTTGCTCCAGTCATCATTTCATTTTTTAGGGTTTTTCTTAACATAATTCTTTGTGCGTGCTGATGTCACCAAACTTGGCTCTTCAAATTCACAATTGTTGGTGCTATTAACCTAGCATTTTCAAATTCATAACGCCTATATATTTTGAAATGTCGTGTTGCTTCAGTTTTTTAGCCCAAAATCTCTCTCCTCCTCAAAGTAGAAAATCTCTCGTGCCAATAGCTCTCACCAAACTCTTCCTTCTTCTTCAAGCTTTTCAGAACCAGGTAAAAGTTCATTGTTCATTTGCTTCATTTTCATATACTTTGTCACACACTTTACAAATTTTGTCGTCCACTTTGTTGTTCTTCTTTTATTCTTTTTCCTTCAAACCGTGCTTTTGGTATCGAGGTAGTGTTCTTAGTTTTCTGGGTTAGAAAAACTTGTCCCAACCTCTTTGTTCTTGCCTGCTTTAAGAACCAATGGACTAAAATCCAAACATTCCCGTATACATGTATGGTAGCCAATTCCTGAAGAAGATAGGGAGATAGTAAAAAAAGTTTCTTAAAAAGCAGCCTACTGGTTTTAGGCTATTCCTCGCTCTAAGGAGTCTGTGAAGGCAAATTTACTTAAGTCCACTGGTAGTGGGAGTAGGAACATTACTCATAGATCTACTCCTTCCCCTCCTACTTCAAAAGCCCTTGTTTCAGTATCCAGACCTTCTTTTCCTTCAACCTTGAACCCAGAACCAACTTCAAAGACTTCTTCTTCTTCCCAACATCATCCTTGCAATAATTGTTGCTTCAAGTATATCACCCTTGCCCAACTCAGCCGCCAAAAGGAAGCTAAGATGACTTTTGTGAGCTACAAACATGGCCTAGATGAGCTTTTAACCCATAACACCCCTATACCGACCTCCCCAAGCCGAGGTCCAACGCCATGTGATGTTTGTTTTCACAAGAGCATTGATCTCACCAGACTCGATCGGGATTTGGAAGCCAATATGGTTTTGGCCAGCAGCCAACATAATCTTGTTTTTCCAACTGCCACAGATGCTATGAAATCTAGTCAATTTGACGTGGCATTTTTAGCTGTGCACCGAGGTAGACCTTTTTTCCTGACTCTTGTCATTTCCTTTTATATAGGTATAGATGACATCTTCTTCTCTTCCTGGTGAACAGTGGGTGGCGGAAGAGTCGAGGTTTGATGACGTCATCCACAGTTTGAGGTCTTACATAATAAGCAATGTTGTGATGGATATCAGGAGCATTATGACGTCAGGAGATTTTGCCAGTCCCTAATTTTCTGACGGGGAGAGGTATACATTGCGCTTACCCTTAAATGATGAATCATAGCCTCTTGGTGAATTAGGGACTCCAACCCCCATTTCTTTTTTCTTTACCGATATTTAATCACTCGTCATGGTTTAAAATTTCTCTTTTATGACTTCCAAATCCGTCTTCTCAGCCATTTGCATATTGCTTCCACTTAGCTTCATCCTAACGGCTGGGCTTATGCCTTAGCCTTTGAAGCACTTTGTATAGAACAAAAAATAACTTCCATCGTGCCCCTTTTCTTTTATTTCTTTTCACCTTTGGAGTCATACACTTCTAAAGAAAAACCTGTAGAATTTACATGGACCTCTCTTACAAGCGTCCGAGGTAGGAAACTTTTCAATCCCTTCACCAAGTCTTTCAAATCGTTTAAACCCACCTTCTTCAAGGTTGAAACAATCCCTACTCAATAACCTTGACTCCTTGAGAAATCCGAATTTGGGGAGCTTGAAGGGAAATTCCCCCTCTATTGGGCAAGCGACCACCATGATCTATTGCCAAGGTCTTCAACCCCTAACTGAATAGCTTTATCCTTTATGAGCAAAAAGTGATAAAGTTCTTATGCAACCTTAGCAAGACTATGGGGCCCTTTGATGCAGCTGACTATATAGAGGCCCCTTTTGTTAGGGAAAAAAACACAGCAAGTATTCATATTATTGTAACCAGGCATGTGCATTATATTTCTGACTTTCTATTTTCAATTTTACTGATACCTTGTGTTTGCCTTGTAGAACCAGCAATGGGGAGACAACCGCTATACATGAATAAGTTGGCACGATAGGCCGCTGCCAAGGACCACAGCCCTGCTGAAAAAAGAAAGGCACTTAACACTGACCAAAGCAATAAACAAGCTCCCCCCTTAAAGTCTAAAACTGCTCAAGCAGACTCGGCTCCACAAACTTCAGACATTCCTGGGCCAACCACTATCAAGCTGATTTCTAAACCTACCGCAATGCCTTCTTCAACCTCGGCTCAACCAATGAGCTAGACTCGGTTTCCATCTCCACCTCCTGTCGATTATTTAGCTCGGTCCTATTTATGGGAGCACGGTCTTGACAATAACGTCCGAATTAGCCTTCGTCCCCCGGAAAGCTTTTTCAAGCCTGAGACAGTTTCTTTGGTTGAGGATCATATCCTCATTCAGATCGAGAATGATGCAATCCATATAGTTGGTTTGGTCCAGGCCGTAGCTTATTTCAAAAACAAATGGACGGATTCGATGGCCAAGTTGAAGTCTATAGCGGCTGAAAAAGAGCTAGCGATTAAGACGGCAGTTGCGGCAGCGGTTAAGGAGGCAAAGGAAGTAAGGGACAAGGCTCGTGAGGAAGCCAAGGCTACTAAGTCGGCAAAGGGAAAGGTCGAGGAAGACGCCACTATTCTTGATGAAAATCTTAAGTCGACCAAGCTGCAATAAGACATCAACGAGTTAGCTCAGAAGACAGTGTAAGTGGAAGACCTCGAGGGAAAGCTCAACACCGCTAATGCTAACTTAGAAGACCTTAGTAGTAGGGTCGAGGATGCCTTTGCCAATGCCTTGAAGCAAGTGACCCTCCTGAACCCGAACATATAATGCTTAATCTTGAGGGTGCCCGCTTCGATGCTTTTATGAATGAGCATGGGGAAATTATCTTGGCCATTGCTCTTGCTGCTCTAACTGCTGATAATTCAACTATGGTGGATGAATCTGCTAGACAACAGTAGGGCGGTGAACAAGGTGGAAGTGCAGAGCCGTAGTCACAAGCTGGGCCGAGCTATGAAGCGCCAATGTCCTAATATGCCTTTACCTGCTTTGTTATCTTACAAATGCTTCCTGGCCATCCGTGGCCTGATTTATGAGCAATATGAGCAAGCTTGTTGACATTTCATGCTTTGGATGATCTATGACCGAGTCATCTACGATCGAGTCATCTTTTTTTTTCGAGTTAGTAACTCGACCTAACATTGTAACTTTTTACACATGAATGAAGTGTAACTTTGTCCTTTCAAGTATTGAGGCACAGTAAATTTTTACTTGTCAGATATCTTGATAACAAATATCACTGCTAGATTGACGAATGCCGAATTAATCCTTAACGCTACCTTGCATAGTAATGTGCACTGAGCTAATAATAAACTCGTTGCGCGTTTAAGTTTAGTTTTCCTTAACCGAATCTCAAACTTACCGACTTGATCAGGGTCAGTGTAACATCTCTTATTAACATGGATAACGTTGTTATATGTCATCTTCATAGGCCTTTAACAAGGCTATTAATTTTGAACTTGGTCTTAAAAACCTTCATTCATTTATTAACTAGGCTTGGCGACATTGCCGTCGCAAATAATTCCAATTAAGAATTTTAAGTAGACTTGGTGGTCAAAACTGTCGCATAGAATTTCTGAAAATGAGTTCCCTAACCCAATATTCATTCAAATAGGCTTAGTGGCATAGCCGTCACAATTGGTTCCATAGGAACTTACACAGACTTAGTGGCATTGCCGTCGCATTAATCCATTTAGGGATTTTACATAGGCCCGCGACTGAACCTCAGCTTCAACTGTAGTAAGCTTTTAGTTTGCCCGCATTCCATGTCCTCTTGATGGCCTTCTTTTCCAAAGTCTCGAGCACATAGGCTTCTTGACCTAGTGTTTTTGAACTCAGTAAAGGCCTTCCTAGTTTGCCACCAATTTCCCCTCATGGGCATTTTTATTGCCTATATCAGCTTTTTGCAGCACTAAGTCGCCTTTCTTAAATGACCGAGGTTTCACCTTTTTATTAGATCTGGCTGCAATGAGTTGTTTGGCAGTGATGTCTTAGCAATGTACTGTGATTCTTACTTCATCAATCAGATCCAACTCGGTGGCAATGGCTTGATTATTGTCGTTCTCCTCATGTAAAGCCTTAATTCTCCTCCATGAGGGTTCCTTAATTTCCACCGGTATCATGGCTTCACATCAGTAGGCTGACCTAAAGGGGGTTTCCCCAATGGTCATTTGAACGCTGGTCCAATATCCCCATAATACTGAGTACAACTACTCCACCTAATCAAACTCAACATCTTCCACCCTCTTTTTAAGCCCATCAACAATGACTTTGTTCTCAGCTTCTGCTTGATCGTTAGATTATGGATGTTCGATGGAGGCGAAGTGTTGGGTGGTTTGAAAGTCAGACATCATTTTTTGGAAACCCTTATCAATAAATTAGGTGCCATTATCTATGACTATCTCAGTCGGGATTCCGAATCGAGGTATAATATTCCTTGTCAGGAATTTTTGCACTCGGGCCGAGGTTTGTCGTGGCCAGTGGTTCAGCTTCAACCTACTTTGTAAAGTAGTCTACCGCCACTATGAGCCAACGCAATTGTCCTACGGCCATCTTGATCATCCGGCTTGCTAAATCGGGCTTATGTAGCACTTGCCGAATTGGTTGATTGGTCCTGACCACTATTGGGTGATTATGGAAGTGTGGTCAAAGTCGTCTGGCCGTAGTGAGTAAGGCGAAGGCCATCTTCTCCAACTTTTGGTACCTTAACTTTGAACCCTGTAGAGCCCGACTTACAAAATATACTGGTGTTTGACCTTCCTTCGATTCTCGCACTAAGGTCGCGCTTACCGCCTCTTCGCCAATAACCAAATACAGAATCAAAGTTTCTTTAGGATTTGGTCGACATAATACTGGTGGGGCCACTAAACATTGCTTGACTTTTAAGAATGCCACCTAATACTTTGTACTCCATTCGTCATTGGCTCCCTTCTTTAGTAATCTAAAAAAAGGGATTGAATTCTCCATTGATTTTGGTAAGAACCGAGTTAAGGCAGCCAGCCTTCTCGTGAGCTACTGCACTTCCTTTCTACTTTTTGGAGATCTCATATCCAATACAGCTTAGCACTTGTCTGGGTTCACTTCAATTCCTCAGTAGGTTGGTAAGAAACTTAGGAACTTGCCCGATAGAACTCTAAAAGCACATTGGGCCGGGTTGAGTCGAATCCGATGAGCCCGCAGCTTGTCAAACGCTACTGCAAATCCTGGAAGTGCTTCATCAGATCGGCCGACTTGACAATCATGTTGTCAATATACACTTCCACCTTCTTCCCCAGCTGGTCTTCAGAAACCTTTGTCATCATTTGTTGATAAACCGCCCCGGCGTTCTTTAAACCAAACAGCATGACATTATAGTAGTAATTTGCCCTCTTAGTGATGAATGTCATTGTCTCTTGTTCCTCGGGAAGCATGGCGATTTGGTTGTAACCCAAATATGTATCCATAAAAGATAAGAGTTGAAATCCGAACGAATTATCTACAAACTGGTCAATGTTAGGGATAGGAAAGACATCTTTAGGACATACCTTGTTTAGGTCTTTATAGTCTGTGTAGACCCTCCATTTTCCATTAGGCTTTTTGACCAAAACGACATTAGACAACCAGGTGGTGTATTGCACCTCTCGGATGAAACCGGCCTCTAGTAGCTCTTTTACATGTTCCTCAAGCGCTATTACCTGATTTAGGCTGAGCTTCCTTTTCTTTTACGCTACTAGTACTGACCTTGGATGAATGGCCAACTTGTGACAACAAAAGTTGGGGTCTATTCCCAGTATGTCGGATGGTCCCCAAGCGAAGACGTTCGAATTTCTCCTCAAGTATTCCTCTAGCTCCAAGCGGACCTCGGGATTTAATGCTATTCCAACCTTGGTGGTTTGTCCCAGCTCATTACCCAGAACAAGGTCTTCTAACTCTCCGTTGGGCTCTACCTTTGGTATTTTGTCTTCCTCCCTCATGTCCAATTCTACCAAATGGACAGACTCCTTAAGCTTTTCATTATCTTCCCTTGAAGCCCGGGAGGATGACAGGTCATCCCTGCTTCCTTTGACTAAGTCATAATAGCACTACCGGGATTTCTTTTGGTCGCCCCAAATGGTGAAAACTTTGTTTTTCTTGCTAATCATCTTCAATTTCTGGTGTTTCATGGACACTAACATGTTCCAGTTATGTCTCGTCAGCCTTCCCAGGATTATATTGTACGAGGAGGGGAAGTTGGCAACTACAAATCTAAAGTTTTCCAATTTGAAGGCCTCCTTTGTTCCCAGTGTTAGCTTTAGGTCTATATAACCCTTTGGCCAAGTATCCTGACTATTAAAACCTATAAGCGTCGTCCTACATGGTTTCAAGTCCGCCAAGTCAAGTCTCATCTTTTTGAATGCTTATCATAAAATGATGTCTACCACGCTTCTATTATCCACCATAATTTTTTGAACCCAGCAGTCCACAACGGTCCCAGTTATAACTAGGCCATCATGATGGCCTAGAGCCACATCCTCCAAATCCACTTTGCTAAAACTTAGCATCGGGGGTTCCGATTTACCAGATTCCTACTTGAATCTTGGGCGGTCCTGGATTGTCAGTACTTCCTTCATATATTTCCACCTTTGGTTTTGAGAATCACCCCCACCTCCTGGACCCCCACTAATTACATTGCATTCATATTTGGCCTCAAGGAACTCGTCATCGTTGTCCTCGGTTTTCGGCCTTTGATCCCGCCACTTTTTTTTTGTGCTCCTAATCCGACCTTCATTTGGACACTTATTACCTTGCCGCCCTTGGGTCTGGATTACATATCTTCACAATTTTCCTTCTCGAATGAATTTTTCTACCGCATCTTTAGATCTCAATATTGCTCGGTCATATGCCCGTGTTGGTCATGGAATTCACAATATAGTGATTTGTCCAAGGTGGCTTTGTTTTGAAGAGGTCGAAGTCACTCTACTTTCTTCATTTTGATCAATGCAACCTCCCTCCATATCTACTCCCAATATACTTTCAAGGGCGTATACCTCTCATACCTTCCCATGGCTCTGTTTCCTTAAGGTTTGTCGTCTAGGACCCTTCCTTGGAAATCTTGTCGAGATCCACCTTGAAAGTGATCTTTACTCTTTGGTGGCCTCTTAGCTCGCTCTTTGTTACTCTGACTAGCAATTTCCATTCGTTCCAATTCCAAGTATTGCTTGGACCTATCTCGAAATTCTGCTAAGGATTTGACATGTTGCTTCACGGATGATCTCTTTAACCAAGATTCATCGTCGAGGCCAACTATGGCCAAATGCAGATGTACATCTTCTTTTAACCCCGGTACTTGTAGCGCAACATCCTTAAAATGATCCAGATATCTTTGCAAAGTCTCCCCAGGTGCTTGCTTAACTTGGCCGAGTTGGAACCTGGTCTTGGGCTGCTTTCAGCTAGTGGCAAAATTTAACAAGAATCTTTGTGTAAAGCTATCCATATCCTGAACCAACTTTTACGGTAGCGAGTAGAACCATAGCTACACAGCTCCTCAAAGCGATCCAACAAATAGTCGTGATACAATTGGACCTTCAAATCCCTTTACCATTATTTCCATGGCAAAATTGTTAAGGTGAACCTGTGGGTCCTGAGTCCCATCATACTTCGGCAAGTCCCTCGAGTCAAAACCCTTGGGGTATATAGATGTTCTAATCTCGTCTGAAAACAGACCTTGGATCCCTCCACCACATATTTTAGCAGACATTCCGAGATTGCTTGGTGACACAAGTGTCGCACTTTCTTTACCAGTATCTCGACACTTCATTGGTTGCTTGTCAGCAATATGTGTCTTACCTTGGTCGGCATTATCAAGGGGTATGCCAGCATCCACTTGAGGTGCGGCCGTGGTAATACTGACCATGCTGGGGTTACTGACATCTCAGTCGTTATTTGGCGCTGAGTTTTCCAGCTACCTAATTCGTTCTTCCAGCCAATGCATTCTCTGGATTTCTTCTTCCCGAGTTCAAACTCGATCTTGCCCATCTTGATTCTCCTTCCTGTGGCTCGGCTGAGGTAGCCCGGCACTCACATGAGTAGAATTCTAAATATTGACCCTGCTTGGGCTAGCAGCATCTCTATCCACGTGTTGAGTAAGGGCATTAACCCGGTTATGCCTAGTGTTATCTCGGCTTATGCTTTGACCATCATGTTCTTCTCGCCTAATCGCTCGTCGATCATCTATTGCATTCTCTGCCCCTCTTCTTGTCTCCACACAACATTGTGTCAGTCCATATCCTCTTGTATAAGTCGGATGTCGTCAGCTCTTTGAAGGCAGTTTCGGTTTTCCATCTCCTTTATCCTTCTAAATAAAGACCTCAATGTATTCTGAAGCATGCGAATGTCGGGATTTTGAATCTAAAACTCCTGAGGAGGATTTTATGGTTGAAAACTCTGTTGAATCTGCTAGATAACTTGGTTATTAGGGGTTGGAGAGGTTCCAGTGTCTGCAATTTCATCCGCTACTTTAACCTCAACTCGATTATAATTAGGAGCCACCAAATCTTTATGCTAAATAGGTTGCTCAAGAATCTTTCGTGGTTGTTCCAGCGGTGGGTCTTGTCTAGAAACCTGACTGTGGCTTCTAGTATTTGCCATTTTCAGAGATTTGGTTTAGGAATCGAATTTTATAGATCCCCACAGACAGTGCCAATGTTCTGTAATAAGAACATAGATGTCCAACTTAAAAGGAATGGTGATTGTTTATATCGGATCAAATATAATCTCCAAGGTGTCTATAAGAATTAAGCACTAAGGAGAAGAAGATTACTCAGTGATATATATGAAGGGGATATCACATAGCTTCTGGAGATCACTATGTTACACAAGAATGGCGATAGCTAAAGGAGTGAGGCGTGTGCACAGTAGAACAATATTTAGAATAGATGAATCGAAAAACCTGTGTGCCTTGTGAGCAATCTCCTATTTATAGAGATTACCTAGGGTTTCTGCCCACTGTTGTGTCTATTAGTAGTGCCCCACCATGTTCTGATCATGCTTGCTCCACTACTTGTACCATGCATGATTATAGGCATGATTATAGGAGAATTAGTGTTTTACATGATTAGGGGGATTCTGTCATAAAGCTTGCTTGTTGGACCTTGCTTTATGAAGCCCATTTCGCCAATCCATAATAGTGTTGAAAGGCATGAAATGATACTTTATAAAGTTGATGATCAAACTGAAATTTCATTTATCAAGTTAAAAGAATAAGTGTGCAATTTTATCGTTTAAAATTATATAGGAGTTGAAGTTGTCATGCACTCAAAGATATTCAATTGTAAAATATTCTACGTTTAAGATGAAGTTTGTTAGAAGAATGAAATAGAAGGTGGTTAGTAATTAGTTGGGTTAATAATCTAATTAGGCTCTATAAATAAGGGTCTTAGTTAAAGAGTTCATGCTTAGGATAGTGAAATTCACACCACCATGTTAAGGCCAGAGCAAGGAAGGGCGGTGGAAGCAATGGGAGGATGGTGGGGGATGGTGGCAGTGGAGAGGGGAGGGACCCTGGGAAGAGTGGGGAACGAGGGAAGTTTGGAGGAGAGTTTGCGTTTGGAAGCACATTAGATAGCGAGGTAGGTGGTGATATGGCGGTGAAGGAACGAAGGCATAGGGTCTGAGCGTCGTCCCATACACCATTCATATACAAGGAGAAGCTTCTTGCTCTAGCTGGGTGTGCGGGTTTCTTAATCAAGCATGATGAAAAGGAGGATATAGATCAATAGTTGCAAAAACTATTTTGCAAAGAAGAATGCTGGTCTGGGTGAGCAAGAAGATGGGAGAAGCAGTAAGGTGAAAGGCAAATATCCTGTTCTGCAGGTCTCATCTAAACAGTATATGGCATGGTGCCAACCCTGGATGAATTCTCTCATCATCAAACTATTGTGGTATTCAATTCTGAGAAGGTTATGCAGATTGATAGAGTGAAGAGGATGTGGAAACCAAGGACCCTTTGAAGGTTGTGCAACTGAGCAATGATTACTACATAGTCTCTTTCTCTAATCTAGTTCAAGGGTTTCTTTGTCCCTCTGTGCAGAGTCATGGGGCTGTGTTTTAGGAGGCTTGTGCTTGAACTGGACTGGACTCCACGGATTAGAATATAAGATTAGAAGATATGTATTATAGATATTGGACTTGTTTGGGTTAGCGGTGGGAGTAGTGCTTTATTTTTTATATGATTTTTTTAAAAGCTTGGTAGGAAAAAAATCAGGTTGTAAATATAAAAAAGTTGAAAACTTTTTCCTTAATTGGCTTTTAAGAGTTTTTTTTTAAAAAAAAAAAAAAGCTCAATGATCTTAAAGCTCAACTCAAACACTCTACTTATGACTTTTTTCTATTGGAGTTTTTTTTTTCAAGCTTTAAACTACTTAAAACTCTACCCAAACAAGGCAATTGTTGATAGTACGTGAGAATATTTTTACGTATTTGAAAATTAGTTTATGAAACGATTAAATATAAGATATATAAAATAACTTTCATGTAATGAAATTAAAGTATTTGATAGGTCATATCATTACAAATAACTATGACATTTTTCGGAACAAGCTGGCCACAACTAAATTTCCACAAAAGGAAAAAAAATCTTGTTAAATATATATTTTAAGTGTTATAGAAAATAAAATAAAAGTGATTTAATCTAACTTAAATTCATATGAATTAGTCGGTATTATCGTGTATACCAATGGTTTCTTTTTAAAAAAAAAAAAATGTTGAAAGATCTAGTAAGTGTACCCAGAAAAAATTTTAAAATGGAACCAAAATTCGATGTTTATCAGTGATGATAATATGTAAGATAAATAATTGAAAATTGAATATTTTGGATAATTGATGGATTGACAATAATTGCATGAGTCTTATATCCATAAATTGTTTCAGCCTAAAATTTTGACAAATCAGCTATGTTTGAAAAGTAAATAACTACTGGTCAAAATAAATAAATAAATACCTAGATAGTGATAGCTTGTATGATATTCGCATCATATAAAAGTTTTAAATTCTGATAGACATAGATCAAAATATTAAATGAACAATATTATAGCAAAAGTACGGAAAAAACCTTAATTAAATAATTAATTATCAAAATGCCACTGAGGCAAAACTATTAACCTATCTGCCCCTCTTAATAGATTACATGTCTTATGTAATCGATTACAGGGGGTCAGATCTCTTTTTTTTCATTTTTTGCACTATGTAATCGATTACGTCACTGTAGCGTAATCGATTACATAAATCTTCACACTATATAATCGATTACGCTATATGGCGTAATTGATTACATAGTGCAAAATGTCATGTAATCGATTACACCACGGACCGTAATCAATTACATTGCGCAGTTTTCATTTTTTAAAAAGCCCAAACCACCCATTTCATTTCATTTCCCATACCCAATTAGCCTCCCCCACTCTCCTCCATCTTCATTTTCAGCCAGAAACCGTCGGATCCAAGGCGTGGGTGTAGGAAAAAGTGAAGATTCGCTCTCATTTGCGGTGATTTCGATAGCTTTTTGGTTCCCATTGCGAATTTGTCCCTATTTTCTCTGTTTTTCTGAAGATATGGTGCATGTAATCGATTAGGGTTTGTTTTCTTTGGGTATGTAGTGTTTTGATCATTGATTTTAATTGTTTGTTGTTGTTTTTGAACAAATGAGAGATTAAATTGATGTTTTGTGCGTTTCGGAAACAATGTGTGTATATTTGCATATGAATGTAAAGCAAACAGTGGGGTTGAAGCACAAATTGCATGTTATTATGTGTATGGATATTGAAGATTATTGATTACGCTTGTTTTGATTGTTGATTGTGCATTTTACTATCAATTACATTGTCTCCGTTGACCAATATTGATTATGCATTGTGATTATGTCATTAATTGTGTTTGTTTCATGTTTGTTGATGGTTTATATTGTATCTTTGTAGGCATTTGTTGTCATCATGCCTCCACACAGACGAGTTGACATTCAGAGTGAGAGACGTTTGAAGCAGCAGATGGAGGGTGATACATCTGGCTCTCAGGCACAACCAGAAGATCTCCGATACAGAATTCTCTTGGGCAATAATGCAACATCCCACAGATCCTTCATTCAGCACTTTGCGGGCTGACCCGTGATCAAGCCCAAGTTACTAGACATGGAGTTTTTTTGCAAAGGAGAGATTTGATATAGTCCCACTGCTGGAGGCTTCGCATCTACATGGCTTGGCGGAGTTCGTTAGTCCCTACTCAGAGGATATGGTTAGAGCCTTCTACCATAACCTCAGTTACATTCACGGGGACCTGAAGTCGCGCGTCTATAGCATTGACATAGTTATGACAGCTCCCATATAGGCTCACATACTGGGATATGATTTTGATGGGGCGGGCACCATTCTGTATAATGGGGATACCAATGTCAACTTGTTTGGATATGACCAAGCCGCCGTCGTCCATGACATCAAGAGGCCGTTGGGTCAGAAACCTCTTTTCACTGTGGGGCAGCTGACTATTGTTGCACGCATTCTCTTCTACGTGTTGACCCATATTTTGTTTCCTCGGGCCTACAACCATTCCAGGGTGTTGGAGGTTGATATACCACTCATGTGGGCCATCCGTCACGCCAAACCAATGAATTGGAGACATTATATTTGCTGGATGATGTCCAAGGTGAAGCAGAAGGAGAATGTCGCACTCCCATTCGCCTATCTAGTCCACCGTATATTGCTCCATTTCGATGTGCCGATGCAAACGTTTGAGATAGTGGACCAGACGCATTGGAACGTCGTCTTCGGGAGGCGCCTACTGGAGCAGTGCAAGATCACAAATAATGCCAATAACGTCTTGGTATTCATTGCTACTGAGGAGGAGGATGCATCGGCAGTGGCACCTGTGGTTGATCCTGAGGTCCTTGTGCATGACGACAATGATGAGGATGAGGACATGGTCGAGCCAGAGGGTGGATTCTCCCTCCGTGATGTGATGATGCAAATGAGGCAAATGGACCTCTGACAAAGAAAGCGGTGGAAGAGCCACGTTGAGCGGCGGAGGAGCCACGTTGAGAAGGAGAATGAGCGATGGCGGTGGATGTAGAGCCGGATGCATGGCCTGGAGAATGGACTGTGGCATTTACAGGGCGGACAGGACCAGGAGGCTGCCGGCGAGGAGGACCAGGTGCCTGATGTCTCCGAGGAGGAGGTGGATGCGGATACAGAGGAGGAGGAGGATTAGATAGTTGTGTTTTTATGCATTGTTAGACTTATCCACTTGACATTTGCTTCATGTAATTTTTTTTGTTTGTTGGATGTGGTGTATTTGCACTGACTGTGACACATTATCTACTTATGAATGTTTATGATTTTATTTCATATGATTTATGGTGATGAATTTTGCAAATGACATGTCGTAGGTAAAAAAATACAAATATGGGGACATTAATTGACTAGACCTAGGGTAGACGGTTAATTGTTGCCAAAGATACCTTCCCCAAGTCACATTTATAGGTAAAAAGAAGTTGAACATCCGTTTGTACATGAACCAAATTGAAATTAGAAATTTATTGTGCTTTTGCAGCTGGTGTAATCGATTACACCATACTGGTGTAATTGATTACATGGCATTTTGCACTATATATATAATCGATTACGCCACATAGCGTAATCGATTACATAGTGTGAAGATTTATGTAATCGATTACACTACAATGACATAATCAATTACATAGTGCAAAAAACGAAAAAAAAAAAAAAAGAGATCTGACCCCTTGTAATCGATTACATAAGGCATGTAATCGATTACAGAGGGGCAGATAGGTTAATAGTTTTGCCTCAGTGACATTTTGGTAATTAATTATTTAATTAAGGTTTTTTCCGTACTTTTGTCCAATATTATGCTATAAAAATATAGGTAATAAAAGAACTTAACGCATCTTTCACGCCATTTTCGAGCCAAATATAAAATCCTCCATAAGCTGCTACATTTATTTAAACAACTCTCAAAATACTGGTTATATTGATTATTTATCTCCAAATGGCTTCAAATTTAAATAATTCATCTGCATATGGCTTAAAAATATTATATGTTATATTAAAATAGAATTTAAGGGGCATAAAATTAAGAATTTGGGGTTATCTGTATAGATTTGAAAATTTAAGGAGGTTTATTATTAAGTTTTGAAGGTTAAGGAAATTATTTACACATGATTCCAAGTTTTAAGAAAATTTGTGTAATTTAATTTTTTTTTCATGAAAGAGGTTATAAACTACCAAGGAAATTTAATTTTTTAATTTTTAAAATATAATAAAAATTGTAGTATCATTCCACGTTGTTAATTTATTTTACATAAAATATTTAAAGTTTAATGACCTTCTTAAATCTTCATATAAAATTGAATGGACAAAAATATTTTTTCGTTAGCTCTTAAATAAAGGATAGTGGAAGATAAAAAGATGAGATTGAGACAAAAGCAAATATATCATATTCCGTAAATTGTAGGTTGAGGAGAGGTGTCACTTCTGCATTTGATGCTTTTGTTATTTTAATTATTATGATTAAACGGCACGTGTTCAAGATATCATATAAGTAGATTATTGTACGAGTTTTTTTATAGTTAAGATCTATGCTTCTGTGGTTTTTTTTTTTTTTTAATGAACCATAATTACGCGATTAATTTGAGAAAGTATAGTAATTGTAGATGCAGGATTCCAATCCTAGTTTGTGGAATTATTGTCCATTGATGAAACTCCTGCTGATCGATAAACATTGGCCGTGGCTTCCTTCTTGATGGGTTAATGCTGAAGATGACATCCTAATGAAAGGGAGACCACCCTCGAAAATTCTGCCTCTCTTCCTCAACTAGGGAATTGTCCTCTGAAAGGTCAATAACCTGAGATCGTTGTTGGAACAGATATGTACGAAGCACCATTTGCTTTTTCGCTTGTGCCGAGGTGTAAGTGTAACAGCTCAATTTCTAAACTATATTTAATACGTTGATTAGGTAGCCTATCATGGTAATACAGAGTTAAAGCTCAAATAATAAAAATTTCTAGTGTCAGTTCTTGATGTTAAATTTTGATGATAACAACCAAAGAATATGGACTTCATAATTGAAGCAAAAGACAACTCAAGTTTATGTCAATCAAACTTGAATTAAATACAGTTATTAAAACCAACTTTAATTAAAAAGTTAGTTTTCAAAGAAAACTCAAGTTTTGGTTTCAAACTTATAGAGAGTCAATTACTCAAAGTGCCCCAACGTTTGAAGAACATCACTCCTACTCATTTTGAAGTAAATAAAGGTAATTCAAACTTGAGTTTCAAGGAAAGACTCAAGTTTCCTAAGCAAAACTCGATTGCCAAGGTAATCCTTTAACTTCAACTCCTGTTAAGAATACTCGATGAAGTACTTTGTCACACTTGAAGTTTTATTTTATGAAACTTGAGCTTGAGCTTTGGTAGACTTTAATGTTCTCCACTGAATCTTATCTATAAACACTCTTCTACCAAACTTTCAAGATGCCAAAACTCAAGTTATAATCATAAAACTCGAGTATCTCATTAGAGTTGGAACTCTAAAACTTGAGTTTTATATTGAAAGCTTAAATGATAACTTCACTCATCTTGTATCAGTCTTTGTTTTGAAAACAAAGACATCAAAACTTGAGTTATGAAAAACACACTACCACAAAAAAAAAAAAACAAAATAATATCCTAAATAAGACACAATTAACGCCCTAAATGGGAAGGACGTTTGTCAATGGGCAATAGAAAATTTGAATTTTGGCGTTCTGAAAATTATTCAGGACGCCCTATAAAAGGCGTCCTGAATTAACATTTAGGACGCCTTATATAAGGCGTCCTAAATTAAAAAGGCGCCCTTATATGTACTAAGGACACCTTTATAAGGCGTCCTGAATTCTAATTCAGGACGTCTTATAAGGCCTTCCAAGTTCCTATAAGGCTCTTGCCTATTATTGGGGCGCCAGGGCAAATTAAGGCGTCTTGTAAAAAATTCATGACGCCAAATATCTAATTAAGGCGTGTTAAAAATGATTCAGGACACAAAAAAGCAATATTTTACACCCTAAAACTATTTTAAGGACACCTTATAGTTATATTTTTTTTTAATATTGCTTACATGCATATTAAAATTTTCCAGGTGTATCTATGGCATTTCAAAGCAAAGCAGGCATACATCTTTTGAGTTTACATACAGCTTCCAGCAGAGAAGACTCATATTGTAATAATTTTGATTTTCTTAATCTACACCTTACATATCAAACTAAGTAATTGTATAAACAATTCTAAAAGAGTTCCAACAACAAAGTGCTCATCACATACAATTCAAATGATCATTTTATATAAAGGAGCTCTAATTCTAAAAGAGTCCACAACAAAGTACTCACATACAATACATTAGACTTCACATGACAACATCATATAAACCATACCCTCTCAGCCTATATGTGTTGAAGAAGATGTCCAGCCAAAACCTCTCGAACCGTATTGATGTCTTCCTCCAAGTACAAATCCAGAGTATCAAAAAACTGTAAATTGGAAATCAAGGTATATAAGATAAACCAATGAAGTGAACGCAATAATTAACTAACAACTCAAGTACAACAACAAAAACATCATCATTTGAGAATCACGGAGCGATAACGTACGCGTTGAAAACCTAAAACACGTCTGCTGGAAACAATGGAGTGCATAGATAACGTGATATCCGCACTCCGAGCTCCCTAGTTGTCAAGGGCACTATAAATAAAAAAAAAACAAATTGTTAAAACGAAAAAAGGCACATCAAAAGCTACTGTGTCAATGAAATAACTTGAATTGACACTACTTACCTTAGAATGATACCACTTTGGTCCACCCTACTCTTGAATTCTAGCAAGCTCTCTAAATGTCTTGAGACCACTATTATTAAAATGGAAAGTAATAGACATGAAACCAATTCAGTAAAATAAGAATCGATGATTTAGACAAAAATTAACTTACTTGGAAAACATGGTTTTGATTTCTTCGTTTGGCTTGCCATCTAAGGAATCGAACCAATAACATATGTTGCTTTTGGAACAAACAACACACAGGGTCCAATGGTTGCTACAACATATACATATTAATATTAAATTAAGACAAGGGCACTATAAATTAAAAAAAAAACAAATTGTTAAAACGAAAAAAGGCACATCAAAAGCTACTGTGTCAATGAAATAACTTGAATTGACACTACTTACCTTAGAATGATACCACTTTGGTCCACCCTACTCTTGAATTCTAGCAAGCTCTCTAAAAGTCTTGAGACCACTATCATTAAAATGGAAAGTAACAGACATGAAACCAATTCAGTAAAATAAGAATCGATGATTTAGACAAAAATTAACTTACTTGGAAAGCATGGTTTTGATTTCTTCGGTTAGCTTGCCATCTAAGGAATCAAACCAATAACATATGTTGCTTTTGGAACAAACAACACACAGGGTCCAATGGTTGCTACAACATATACATATTAATATTAAATTAAGACAAGAAAACAATTTATTCTTAAAAATCTTATATAGACAAAACTAAAATACGTACTTTTCAAGTATTGGCGCTAGATAACAAGGCTTATCTCCATGTCCCATTGTACAACCAACATAAAGCCCCCTTCTGACTATGTTATTGTCCGGGGACTTCCTTGTGTTTGCAGGACACAAAAATCTGTATGAACCCCTTCACCTTTGCTGGACGCATGTGTTGTGGCAGACACCTGATCGAAATAACATTATAAATGTTGTTAAATATATAAAACAAAAAGATCAATGCAATAAGTAAAGGGGGGAAAGACTTACATGATTGCAACTTGCAGAAATCCTATATCTAACTTCAAATCATCTATTGAAACACACCTCAAATTAGAAGAATATCCTTGTGGAACCTTCATGTCATATAAACACCCACAAAAGCTTTTTTTCTCTGCTTTTGATAGTGTATGAGCTGTTGGCTCCATGTATGCCTTTTTACCATCTTTCATTACTTGTGGATGTAATTGTTCTCTTATTCCCATATCAACTAGGTCTAGTCTCACACTAATTTCATCCTTAGTCTTTCCTGGTATGTGCAAAAGAGTACTGACCAAGCTATCGCAAACGTTTTTCTCCATATGCATCACATCAAGACTGTGTCTCACATCAAGAGAACGCCAATATGGAAGATCAAAGAAAATTGATCTCTTCTTCCATATATTCTTCTCACCTGAAATCTTTTGATGCCTACCCAATATTACATTGATATATTCCACCCGACTGTAAACTTCCTCTTTGGTTAATGCCTTTGGAGCCGTTCTATGCTCCGGTAAGCCGTTGAAATGCTTTCTTAACTTACGATATGGGTAGGACTGGTGGAGAAACCTCCTGTGATTGAGGTAGACCATTTTCTTTCCATGCTTCAGTTGATGGAAGTTTGTATCTACTTCACATATTGGACATGCTTTATGGTCCTTCACACTGTACCTTGACAAATTTCCATATGCAGGAATGTCGTTTATTGTGGTAAAAATCATTGCACGCAGCTTGAAGAACTCCTTCTTATATGCATCAAACACATCTATGCCTTCCTCCCACAACTTCTTCAGATCCTCAACCAAAGGAGCCAAGTACACATCGACATTGTTCCCGGGCTGTTTTGGTCCAGAAATCATCATAGAAAGCATCACATACTTGCACTTCATACATAGCCAGGGAGGTAAGTTATATATTACAAGGAGAATTGGCCATGCACTGTGGGTGCTACTAAGAGTTTGATACGGATTGAAGTCATCTGTACAAAGCCTCAGCCAAAGGTTTCTTGGCTCACTGCCAAATTAAGGGAACATTTCATCTATTTTCTTCCATTACAGAGAGTTAGCCGGGTGCCGAAGATATTTTCCATCAGATATGCTCTCATCAGAATGTCATCTCAACTTCTTCGTCGTTGCTTCACTAGTAAACAGACGCATAAACTGCGGTATTATTAGAAGATACCACAATGCCTTCAAAAAGTTGCCTTTTTGTTATCTTATCTCCAGAACCACCACCTTTCTTCACTTTGTATCGTGAAGTTTTACACTTCAGACAATTATTAAGGCCTTCATACTCATTTCTGTACAATATGCAGTCATTAGGGCAACTGTGTATCTTTTCATACTCCATGCCCATCGTAGACAAGATTTTCTTCGCCTCATATATACGATTTGGAAGTACATTATCATCTGGCAACATATCACGCAACAATTCAAGTAGCGACATGAAACTACTATTGGTCCACCCAAAAGTTGTCTTTAAGTTGACTAAATGTAAGGTCCCAATCAACCGTGTATACTTAGTACACCCAAGGAACAAATGTGTCTCTGCATCACTCCGCATACTATCATATTCACACGATTGTGTAGAAGATTATACCTCAACATCATGAATCATTCTCTCCATTCCATCTTCATCTACCTTAACTTCATTTTCGTGGCACACACTGGTACTTACTTCCTCACCATGCCATATCCACGTTGTGTATTGAAGGTTTATTCCATCACAAAGTAGGTAATCCCTTATATCAGGAATATTCCTTTGAACCCCATTTAAACAATTAACACATGGACAATAATACATGCCATTTTTTGTCGCCACATTCCTTCTAGCAAATTGAATAAATTCTCTCACTCCATTCTCATATTCTTCACTTGTTTTCAAAGCATTCATCTAACTATGACCCATTTTATTACTACCTATCCCAACAACAGTCAAGTTCACAACAATTTCACCAAGTCAGACATGCTTTTTTCTCAATCTTGTAAAAAAAATTCGGTAGCATTTCCCCTTAACAGTAAGACATCCCAAAATTTCAACAACAAACCATTTAAGTTTAATTCAACAAAACTTACTCAGCTTAACCCAACAAAATTTACTAACTAAGACAATTTAGAAAATTTCATCTATTAAATCTAATAATTTTATCAATACAAAATATACAAATATGTCTAAGTTATCTAAGTCATAAACTATAAATTTGCATTTACAACAAAAAATGGTTCTATACCATACCATGGAAGATTTTGACGGTTTTAATTTTGGTGGAAAATAAAATTCAAATTATTTTTAAAGTCTTGAAAATAGTATATACTTTACCAAAAATAGCTAAGATAACTTGAATTTAGAAAATGAGTTAGTCTCTCACGATGTTAGGAATAAATTAAATTTGGAAAGAATGGCCTTGTGTTAAGTCCAGTGGAGTATCAAATATATAGGACTTGGGATATAACTAGTAAGAAAATTGAGTTGAATTTCATTTCATTTCATTTAATACTATGGTGCATTGTCAGATCACAGAAAGGTAGCTGCACCACCCATACCAACACTACTTCCATAATTATGCAAACAAAATAATTTTTTGTTGATTGCTATATATGTGTTTTGCGAGTCTTAGACCAGATTCTATGTTTCATAACATCAAGGGGCTTTCTCAATTCTACCGAAACATAATGTTGTGATTGGATTTGAAAAAAACCAAGTCTTGTGCGAATTAGAGTATATTCGGTCATTGTCAATTTTTGTTTTCAAATGACGAGTTATTTGCCAGTATATCTACTTGCATATTCAACACACGCAATTTGAAGCTCCGCATTAAGAAGCATCACTATGAGATGTTGTTATTGTTTTTCAAATTTTAAATTTTGATATTTCAAAAAAAAAAGATCAAATTTGAACTGGGTTGTGTCGATATATTGTTATAAAAAACAAATTGAATGGCAAAGTATAATGGAAATGAGAGAAATAGCTAGTTTGATGAGTATATGTTCCTTGAGGAGACAAAAAATGAAATTTAAAAGAATATGGTGGCATGCCCGAGATTAATGGAAAAGGCATAGTGGTTTTTAAGAGATTAAGTAAACAGAGTAAAGCAGTTAGATCAGAAAACGGGATTTCAGCGAAAGAAAGCACAAAACAAGCTTCCACATAAATAGCACTCTCATTTTCTTGACCAGAGTGTATTCTTGGAAGAAAAACGCACCTTGGAAGACGGAGGAGCTTCGCCGGAAACAGGGAACAAGACGGAGCCACGAGAAGGATGACGGAGGAGCGAGCTGATTGAGTAATCGTGGGTGGCTAGGGTTTTATTGGAAATGAGAGGGCTGATCGAGGAAGCGCCAGGAGCTGTGTGAGCGGGTGTGAGCTATAGAGAGCTAAGGGAAATTACTTAATGCATGCACAGCTGGTGGATTGCTAGAGTTGAGGGAAATTGTATTAAATGAAGCTCTTTGGCACCTTGAATTAGCATTTAGGGCGCCTAAAGAAGCTTTTTAGCGCCTTGAATTAGAATTTAAGGCGCTAAAAAGTATATTAAGACGTCTTGGTGCTTCACCAAGATGTCTTAAATCAAAAAAAAAATTCAAAACAAATTTTTTTCACAAGCTTTTTGGCGCCCTGAATTACATTTAGGGTGCCTAAAAAAGCTTTTTGGTGCCCTGAATTACATTTAAGGCGCCAAAAAGTAAATTAAGGCGTCTTGGTGCTTTACCAAGATGCCAAATATTTATATTAAGGCGTCCAGCTGAATAATCAAGATGCCTTAAATCAAAAAAAGAAATAAATATGTCCTGGAACGTAAAAAATTCCCTAGATTGCACCCATCACTCCAAAAATTAATTTTTAGCGCTAAATTATAGGCGTCTTTAATTTTTTTCAAGATACCTTAACTGAATTTAGACAACCTAAATATTTGTTTAGGTCGCCAAATACATATAATTTAACAAGATAATTACAAGAATGCCACTGATTTTACTTTCGACTTCCTTTTTTTAAATAAGGACGTCTTTTAAGGTAGTAGTAACCCTTTTTTGTAGTAGCAACAAACTCAAGTTTGCAACTCAAGTTAAAATGATAGCAACTCGAGTCATGATTGTTTCAAAAGTATATCATTGTCTTTGTAAATTCAAATTCAATGATGCTTATCCTGTTATGTTAGATTATCACCTATGATTATTCTCAATTCTCATAATCATGTTTATTAGTGAGTTTCAGTTGATCAAACGAAGGATTACGTGAAAATTCTCAAAAAGCAAAATCTATATCAGAAGCATTTATTGCATAGCAGAAAACAGAGCATGAACACGGAAACTAATTCAGAGTAGTTCAAATAATCATATATTCATAGACTCATTCCAGTGAAAGTGACTCTATATAGTCAACCATGGAACAAAAGAGATTTCATGCGAAAATTTCTTTCGGTGATATGAAAGCGATATAACTTCAAATTTTCCAATGACTCTAGCATGTGTCTGATGAAAAACTTCTAAGTCTAAACAGAAAGCGTGAAGTCTTTTAATAGATAGTTTGAAGCTTCACCAACGGTCATTATTTAATGAATTTCAACTATAAATATGAAAAACACTTAATTCAAAACAAACAACCAATGATGATATCATTTATTGCTTAAGTTATTGTTCATTAATACTTTCTGATATCTTTTAATATTCAATACTTTAGTGATCATATATTTACTTTGTGAGAGAATTAGCTTCATACAACTGTTCAATTATAAAAATCTGAAGGTAATGAGATCTTGTAACATCCCAAATTTCTGGAAATTTGAATAATGGATTATTGCATGGGAAACTTAATTGAGAAATTTGACCTAAATAATTATAGTATTAATTATTGGAGATTAAGACCTATTTCCCTAATTTATTCTGGGAAAAGAATAAGATTTAAAGAATAATTGAAAGTGATAATTGAGGCCTAAATATTGTAAGATTAATATTTTATGGCCTAAGAGAAATAAATTGGAGATTTGGGTTAATTTTTCTTAATTAAGGATTTATTAGGAATTTTATTCAATGGCCTAGAGAATTGAGAATTTCATTGTTTTGCAATTAAACTTAATTGCAAATAAAAGAGTATTTGAAAAAAATGGAACAAATAAGTTGATGGGCCACGTTTGGAAAGTCCAAACCAATAAAATGCCGAAACATAAAAGAGCCAGTATAATCATCCAAGAAAGCAGCTCCTTCATGCCATCCGAACTTGACAGCGAGCATGAGAAGCGAAATGCAAGCAGATCCAAGCATCTAACCCAAAACAATTACCCAAGCCCAAACCCGATCCTATACCCAGTTAACCAGCATCAGTGAAACCGAAGGAAGCAGCTAGCATTCGGAAAATATAATCCAGCCGAAAGGTCAACTGAGAAGGAGCTGATGGCATTTATTAAAGCAACAGGCAATTATGCTTATCCCTTGTCCGAGAGCAGAGATGGTTCAGACGTGCATGCCTTCCGAGAGCATACGTGCATGCCTCCCGAGCTCCTCAATAAATGACCGAAGGGTTTTGTGCTTGGACCAACGGTTCCTTGCTTGGACTGAATCTTTGGCCCTTCTATATATACATACGTCTCTGCTTCTTCATCCTTCATTTCCTTAGAAACGCAAAGTGAGAGACGGAGAGAAGAGAGACCGAGAGAGAAGGAGAGTGTGGGAGTTGAAGGGAAGAAACTGAATTTTATTTTGCTCTGTTGAAGTGCCGTGAAACAGAGGGTCGTTGCAGCAAGTTTGATCTTCAAAGGTGAGTTCAAGCTTTCTTTCCCTAGTTTTAGCAGCATTCCTTTCGGTAGTTGTGGATATTATACAAAAGTAAAACAAAGGTGTAGGCGTTGAAAATGGGTCTGAAACTAAGCTATTTTACTGAACAAAAAGGAACCTTACTGTCATCTTAGTATGTGTGTGTCGGGTTTACTGAAGAAAGAAAGAAAAAGGATTATATGCTTACAGAATAGATGTATGTATGTTATTGGTTTGTTTTATGGTATGAGTGAAAACCCATGCTAAAGGCCAAAGCTTGCTAGAACCGAAAACCCAAAACGAAAAAGAAACAGGGGCTGCACATGTAGGGGTCTGTGTGTGTATAAATATATATATATAAGGGAGAAAGTGTTTTCCATATAAGACAGAAAGGAAAGGGTGTTTTAATTATATATTGATATGTATGTTGCATGCCGAGAAGCTTCTGTATGCATTCCTCTGTTTTTCTGGTCAGTTTTCAACGGTTGCTACAGTATTTTCGAAAGGAACAGTACACGTTACTGTAGCAAGTCACTGTTCACATGATGATTTTCTCAACTAGGCAATGATTTCTAAGTGGGTCAAAAATATAGTAAACGACCTTATTTGACTCTGAAATTTTATGAGTATTTAGTAGGCATACTAAACTTTAATATGAGCTTTGGTTCATCTCAATCCAATCCAAGGTCTATAGCTCAAATTATAATTTTTGGAAGATGGGTCAAAATCCTGTAACGTTTCTACAACGTTTTCTGGGCAATAATCATATTTTTATAAACTGGGAATAATTGACATAAGATAAAATTATGGAATTTTCCAGAAAGAAATTAGAGATGCGTAGCTTTCTTTTGGTTGGTATTTTGTAATTTTCTGAGCCCTGAATAAGGAGTTATGATTTTTACAAAATGACCCTATGTTTTGGAAAGCTCGCTGAACAGTCTGAATGTTTTTGAAATCTGGGAAATAATTACGTGTGATAACATGTTGGAACCAATTTTCCGAAAAACTAGACTTGAAGAGGAATTCATAGGTTCTTGAACTACCTAAATCCGATTCCTAGAACTCCAGATACGAATTTTCAAAGTTAAGCCATGGAATCTGGAAGTTTAACAGGACAACGAAGGAAAACATGAATTTGGGAATTTATCTCAGCCATAAATCAACTTGGTGACTTTAATTTATGGAAGTAAACTTATCAAGGAATAAATAGAAATTGGAACCACTCCATTCGGAGTTATACAGACTAAGTTACGAATTTTCCAAATACCCTTGGAAATTAAAAATTAAATTATGATAAGTCTTAAAATAGTCACCTAAGTTGTAAAACGTGAAAGAATATAGAGTACAGAATAACCAACTGACGAGAATGAAAAGGGTATAGATACCAAAGGAAATAACACGGTGATATTATTATAGGATATCCGGGAAAGTCAGAAATCAGTACCGAAAGATGAACGTACTACTAGCGACAGAGACTAAGGTACGGACGCGTATTGTAACTTTAACTCTTATGCTGCTTGTATGCTTTATATGTGATGTGATGATTCATATAGTCATGGACAAGACTGGGTCTTGGGTCATGGGCTGTGGCTAAGACTAGGTCTTAGGTCACTATTGTTAAATACATTCAGCTTTGATTTGAAAACGGATTATAGTCTTGGTAATGCCATATGGATGTTTTCCTAGTGCTGAGGACACGCCGGGGGCGTGGCACTGGTTTATGTGTAAACGATGGTTGAACATTATATGAGCTGTATGCTATATACTGTGAGACATACATCTGCTGTGTGCTATGGATTGTTTTTCATTACATTTGTTGGTGCTATGTATTGTTATGTTGTGAACCTTACATGGACCGTATGCTATGTATGGTTTTATGCTGAAATGTAAATGAATATCTGTTATGCATATACTGTTTATACTTGAGCATAAGGTTAACTGTTACCTGAGATATTGAATCTCAGAATTTTACCCTAGCTTCAGGATCAAGAAGATTGAGAGCAGGAAAAAAGGGTAAGCAACACGCGTGAAGACTCGGAAGGTGTGAAACTTTGGATAAGATTATGTATAAGTTGTTAAACCTTTCGGATTATTGTAACGTAACATGTCAACCGAGATCACCGCAATGAATGTAAGAGGTATCACATTTTTATTCTTTCGGGAATTTTAATTAACCAGCATATGTCTACACATATGAAATCAGTTACTCAGTCTTCCAAACGCCTAAAGTACACTCTATGTTCTGTTCTACTCTGATCTGTTAACGCCTTTGATATGATAAATATACACGAATTAGTTTAATAAAAGATCTAGAATCATAATTGGACTTCATAATACACTTAGGAAATAGAGGCATTACAGATCTTAAGTATGGTTGTTCGATTACAGTTGTAAGGGGTAGTGAATCTGGTGAGATTACTCGGTACTTATTATAATTGTGTTGAAAGATAGTGGAAATTTCATAGAAGCTATTAGGACTAGACATAGGCTACGAGGTTAAGATTGAACTAGTATAAATCTGTGCACACACTTTGGTGATATTTCTTTAAGCATTCCTTCCTATATTGGTTAAGCTTGTTTTAATTTTTTATAATTCACCCTCCTCTTGGGTGATTCACTGCAACTAACATATAGTAGAAAGTTCTAAATAATGGTTTGAAAGGCTAATCAGGGTTGAAAAGGGAAAAACTTGATAATAGAATGTCAACTCCAATTAACAAAACATAATCAAAACAATTTGATAAATCATTTCCAAACAGCAGAAGTAAGTACTAGGAATCCCTAATAAACAATTAAGCTTTGGACATTCGAAACCCAACTTTACTACAATCATTCCGCGAGCCCATATAACAACTTATAAATCCGTTAACCCAAATCCATTATAACAAAATCACAGCAATAGGGGCTTTGCCCGATAACTACAAACATTTATCGAATATCTCAATCAAACACCAAAACCAATCATTTCCAAAACTATAGTTCACAATACTCAATATATCACAATACTCAATATATATGGAATTCTCAAATCATAATTTAAATAGTTCCTAGGTTATGGCACGACTTATGTAAGCAAGAATGACAATTGATGACATGTATAAGTAGGATGAAGCTTAACAAGCACCTACAACTTGGTCCACCTCTTACAACTTCCCTTACAGCCTTATTCAGTTCTCACCTGGAAAAAAAAAAGTGAATATAACAACCATAAGATCTAAGGATCCTAGTAAATATTGGCTATTCAGAAATATACATGCAAACTGAGATTGAGAACATACGGTTCTAAAAATCAAGTTTAACTTACAATAATTTATTTTTATTATTCTTTACATAAAAATTTTCACAAACTATTTCCCATTTTGATTACCAAAACCCTCCCAAAAAGGGTTTCAAAATTATTTAACATCATAATTCATTTTCTAAATATCGTTTACAAGAGATTTCACAAAACATATCTCAACCCCATTACAAAAATAGTTACACAAAAGCTTTATCATGTTCAAATCATAAATTGCATATTTAACATGCTAAGCAAATGATTTATGCACAGATAATCCTTATTACCCTTGATTAGCCTTATAACCGCTGACTAAAACCATAGCTAACAAATGATTTTATCCATTTAATTGGATTACATAAGATTCTAAATTATGAGGCGTCACCTGACTAATGTCCTTAGTCACTATGATTGGGCTTTGGCTCCCCTCCTTTTGACAAAATCAAGGAAGTGTCACTATCCATTGAACTCACTGTAATGCCCGGCCGAAGAAAAAACATTGGAGATGGGGCCCCAAGAATCACCTTCATGGAAGTGCAACGAATAGTGGCATACCACGTGGTATTTATATATAAAATAACTCCCGTCATTGCACCACATCCATCCATGTGCATCAAGTAAAAACAATCACAATTATGGCATGTATATAGATACAAGGTCCATATCATGAGTATGGTTCCAAACAGGATTTATCAAATAATACATCTTCTCAATCCTCATTAAGATAACAAATAACATAATCTAAAATATATAGCATCATTTCCAAATCATTTATAACAAAAGATATTTCCATTATAACACACAAGTATGGTTAGCCAATTTTCAAAATACATGATGAGTTTTACAAGCACGCTTGAATAGTTTTCAATCTCATCAATATAAGTTTTTAGTCAAATATGAAATTTCAAATCAAGTCCTCCATGAGCACAATAAATCCTATATAGTTTATATGTGTGTGTGTGTAAGAATAATCAAATTACCTCTACTCCAAGCTTATCTTTTCCAACACTTGAATGCTTTCAATATGCTAACACCAAATAATTTAATTTCAATCTACACCATTATAATACAATTCATCACCAATCAAATTGCTAAAGAAATAATCACTTTAATTATATACACTTAAAGTCTCCAACTCTGCTTTTAACTTCTAAATATCACTTTTAATGACTAAATTTTCAACCCATTATCAAATTATATCTTTTTCCAAAACCTAATATTATTAGAATTTAGAAGGAAATCCCATAGGTTATGAATGAGAAGTAGGATGGAAAAGAAGAAGAAAAGTAAGAAGGAATAGAAGCCCCACATTGGTTAGTTGGAGGGTATATAAACCCCAACTTTGCTCCTACTAAATGGGCCCTTGGGCCAACCCACTTTTGTAGAGAGGTGAGGACTTAGGCAACCCTTGGTCCACCACCCGTTCAGCCGGCTCAGTTCAATCGCGCGCACTGCCCGCCCGGTCCACCGTGTGTGAAATATAAAAATAATTTTTTATTAAATAATTTTTTGAATAAAATAATTCTTTTATTATTACTTCCATTGTGCCTCTTTGAGTTTTCCAACTAGCGGTTGCGTATTGCGATCCATTCGGATCGTTCGCTTCGTCTGGTGCGTTTGTTCGTTAGATGCACCAGTTCACCGACAACAGACGTAGATTGTCTTTGTTTGTTCCTTTCTGGTGCATTTGTTCGAACAATGTACCAGTTCGTAACAACAGACGAGTCATCTGATTGTGTTTTTCCAAAGTCTATAAATAGGGGCCCCTAGTCACAGAATAATTATTATTATTTTTTCTGCATACACCCTTCTATAAGGTGTATAGAAGGTTCCACAATTGTAATCGTACACCCTTGTTTAAGGTTCCACAACCTTAAGCTTCACAGATAAAAATGATGTAATTGATTTTCACTCCTTAATGAGTAGATAAAAGCTAAGCACTGAAGTACAGAGAAATATTGAATGAAAGCTAATGGAACAGTGAACTGAATTAACTTCAAATTGAATGCTTCGTGTTCTGGTAGTTGGGATATTGAATGCTCTGTCTATTTATATCATTCATCTGTAATGCTTTATCATCTCTCATTCAATATATTTGTTGCCTCCATTTGAATTTCCGTTGGATTCATTCTTTCTTCGTAATGCCCAATCGACCGTTGTTTCATTAAATGCAGTGACCTCTTTCATTAAATGAGTTTCCCGTTGTTTGTCCTTGTGTTAAAGAGATAGATGGAATAAGTATTAACAGAAGAACATCAGTAGCTGCTTCTGGTTTTCATTCCAATTGTTGCTTTGTTTCTCTGTCATCATTTAATGCTCGATCCACGTCAGATTTGCTTTTTCTTGAAACTGGGTTTACATGTAAATACTCAATCTGCAAAATACTTGGATGATGATTAAGTGTACTATAAATGTGTTAGAGAAAGATTAAATAACCCATTGAATTAGTTTGGCGAAGTTTATGCTAACACACACAATGGCATTCTTGAGGATCATATAGGTTATTCTCGAGTATTAGCATGAATCATACATTGCATATTTCATTAGTCCATTCTCGAGAATGTCCCTTTCATTCTCGAGAATCAACTAATATAAATGGAGAATGTATGTGTTATAATTCTCTTGTTCATGAACTAAGGTTCTTGAGAAGCTCCTACTCATTCTCGAGAATTGACTTGAATTATGTATAACCTATTTTGCTTCAGGTGCATTCATTCTTCAAAATTGTGGTACATTTCATATCTCAAGTATCACATTCTCGAGAATAAAATTCTGATTCTCGAGAATTAAATGGAAGATATATTCATGGTGGTTGGATTAAATCATTCTTGAGAATCTTTATCTCATTCACGAGAATCCACGAGAAGGTTGTTTAAGGAGTAGTTTTGCATATAGTCCTTGATTCAACATACTTGGGAATCATTATTCCATTCTTGAGAATTATAGTAACGTTGGATTTAAACACAAAAGACTTCTTGTAAATGATTCTCAAGAATTACCCATAGAGTCAATAAATATGGTTTAATTATCAATCTTTGTTAAATCAAAAGTTTTACATTTGTTATCATCAAAACAACATTCAGAGTCAACAATATATGCTCTCTGTATGTTCTATTTACTTAATACAGATTCTTGTTATGTTGTTTACAGTATATTCAATTTCTACCTACTCAGTACATTAGAATCAACAAATATCTCATTTAAACTAACAGTTAATCCAATATTGGCTCAAATAGATCAAGATCCTCAATTTTTCCAACTTATGATCCAACCAAAATACTCATTTTCATTTTACAAGCTTTAACAACATTCTAAACTGATTAAGTATCAATTTCAAATCCAATAAATATAATCCAACCATTAAACTCAAGTTTAATGGTAAAATTATCATGTCCAATTATATCATTTCTCTAACATCTGACCCCTAACTCTAAATCTCTCAAATAATACAATTTAAAATTCTAAACCGATTAAATGTAAATATTAACATAGCTCTATATTTTTATGGTTACTATTTGTTGAAACTCAACCCTTATTTCAAGCCCTAACATTTAAACTTGCTCTTCTTCCAACAAGATTTAGAGATTTAGAAAGCTCTCAATTAGTAGAAAAATATTTGAAAAATAAGTGCCGAGGTTGGGAGATTTTGTGGGGAATAAATGAAGCTAAAATATCAGTAGTTCTCCAATAGAGGCAGGGGCGGAGGGAGGGGGGGCTAGGGTGGGCCCCCGCCCCCCCTATTTTTTTTTATTATTTTTTTTTATAGAAAAACTTAAACTCAAACATAAGCTTCAATTTTTTATTTTTTGCTTTGACACAAGCTTCAAATAGAAACAATATAGCCAGAAGATTGATGCACTCCCGTATCAATTTGTGGGCCCCATTTTTGTTTAATCTGAAGGTGTCGTGGATGCTTGCAGAATGATGAACGTTAAAATAGTAGAAGTATTATATTATAATAATAATAACAACCTTTTTTTTTCTTTTAACAACCTCCAATTCTTATTTAAGTTGAAATCTTACGCATGATGGACCCGATTGATATATTTAAAATCTTAAGAAATTTTTTTTAATTTAGTATTAATGTCTTCCTAAATATGTTCAACATATCTCTCAAATCTATTAAAATTAGGAAATATGTCTAAATTTACATTTTTGTGCTCAAAATGAACAAGTTGATTTTTCTACTAAAAAATTTTATAGGATAAATATTTTTTGTACTACAATTGATTATTAATTGGAAGAATTAAATAACAGGTTCAATGATAATACTATTGAATTACTTACTTTAAGCATGACTTTAGATCCAAAAAATAGGTACAAGTCATTTAATAGTGATGATATTTACAAACTTGCTAGTAAATTTTATTCTAAAGATTTCACATAACAAAAAAAATTGCATTTGAAGATAGAGTTACAATATTTTGAGATTGACATTCTTAAACATTCAGATTTGATTAATTTATCAATTGCATCTGAATTATGTCAAGGGCATGCAAGAACTGAAAAATTCATCATTTACCCTTATTGATAAAGTAATTAGACTTGTACTAACTCTTCCAGTTTCTACAGCAATTATTGAAATATCTTTCTCTACTATAAAGATAATCAAGAACAGGCTTTGAAATAGAATGAAAGACAAATTTCTTAATGATTCTTTAATTACATACCTTGAAAAAAAATTGTTTTAAGTTTTAGCATGGATTCAATTATAGATGAAAACATGTAGAGTAAGAGTCAAGTGAATTGATCTTAATTTTTGTAATATATTTCTTTTAATTTTTTTTATATATATTAGATCTATATGATATTTCAAGTACTTTTATTTATGATGTAATGTTTTTTATTTTCGCCCCGTCATTAAAATTCCTAGCTCCGCCATTGAACAGAGGATTTGGGAGTTGGACGAAAGGAACACGAAGAAGCTAGGGAAATGGCGCCGGGAGGGCTATTATGATGTGTGGGCCCCACACATCATAATACTTTTTTTTCCTTTTCTATTTTGTTTTCTTTTAACTATATATATATATATATATATATATATATATATCCACTCTCTCTCTCTCTCTATTTTTCTTCTTCCTTTTGTTATTCGTTTTTATTTATTTATAATTTGTAATATATAAAATTTTGGTCCCCCTCTATACACATTAAACTATAGATTGACCAAGAAATGTAACATTCTAAATAATCAATGTTTTTTTTTAATCAAAATAAACTTTTCGTGATACAAACCTATATAATTATTATCATTTAGCCAGGTGCGAACATATTTAAAATATTTTTATTTAATCCACCAAGCTTAATTATACTTTCTATCTCTTCTTAAAACGTAATTTTGGATCATTGACATTCAAATTTAACTCAATTTGGATGAATTTTTCATACTCATCAACAATTATATGGTAATTTCCAATTACCATAACATACTCCCCTTAATTCAACTCAATATTTATAAATATATATACTACCTTCAATATTCAATAATATTCCATTATTTTCTTCTTCTTCTTCTTCTTCTTCTTCTTCTTCTTCTTCTTTTGAAGAACTCAAATAATGCATATAACCTACTCTAAACCTCAAGTTACTTACCAAATCACTTTCTAATAATACTTATCAGGATGTTTGTGATTTAGCAACTATGTAACTATCCACTGGTTTAAAAAATATTAGAGGCATCATCAACTCAAAAACTATCAGTTAAACCAAACCAACACGCCCTAGAAAATGGACAATAAAGAAACAAATGATCAAGAGAGATACATTATCATTAGCGCAAAAATAGCATACCTCATCAACTAGTAAATTTCTATTCTTGAGATAATGGGTTATTGGCAGAATTTGGCAAATAATCTTCCAGATTAACAACTTAATTGTAGGAGGTAATAAGGATTTCCATAATAAACTATATACCTCAGCATCTGATTTGTCTCGTTTGACCCAGTGCTGATTGAAGCAGTCGATATCCTTCCCGAATATAATACTCTCCAGTACTTGGATAGATGAACAAATAATATCATATCAAGGGATTTAGATAGAGAATTGGATACTTGGCAAATAGTTGAACCACCTTCTGGGGTAAAGTGAAGTTGAGACCTATCCTCAACTAATTGCCTTCAAATCCAATTCACATAAATTTTTCGAGTAAAAAGATAAAGAAAGGAACAAAATAAAACATGAATGATTTAAATGAATTCAACCTTTTTATCATTTAATTGAATTCTAGATAAAATGCCAGATAATAAAAGATATACATATATGTATATATGTGTACATATGTGTGTATAGATACACACACATATATAGATATATACACGTAGACATATACATATGTGTATATATCTATATTCATATGTGTGTGTACACAAAGATATGTATATATTTTTTAGCAATAAATTCAAGTTCGATCATCTTCAGCATTACAGAATTTATTTCAGAAATTTAATTAATAATTATAGGTATGAGTTTCTAACTCCCTTGGAGATCAAATAGGGTTGTAGTATTATCTTAGTCGGATTGTTATTATCCTGTGAATGAAATTTTCATGGTTATAAGAACGTTTCATGTTAAGATAAAGTTATGGTCACATAAATGCTAAAAGATATAAAATTCAGCTATGCCTTTAGTAGGAAAAGAAGGTTGTTCTGTAATGGTTAGAAGGGCAAAGGTTAAATCATAAGAGTGTGTGATTCTACCCATATGTGTGGGAGGCTCGGTAAAAGTATTTATGTATGAAAGAGGATATGTATCCTTCTATCACTTGGATCATTTACAATTAAACCCTATTGATCTATCTAGGGCTTTTTTCCCAAAGTGCCCCTTTTTAGGAAACTATTTACCAAAATACCTCCACTTTCAAACTATTTCCCATTATGCCTCTCTCGGGAAACATATTCTCAATATGCCCCCATTTAGTTGACCAAACCAGGGGTTTAGTCGACTAAATTCAAGGGTTCAATTTTTTGAAAACACCCGACATTTAGTCGACTAAACCAGGGGTTTAGTCGACTAAATTTCGGGCGTGGGCTTTTTTTAAAAACCCACGAAATTTAGTCGGGTTTAGTCGACTAAATTTCGTCACTTAGGTTTTTAAAAAACCTAACCGCGGCATAAACCCAAAGCAAGCCGTCTCCAAACCTCCCAAACCTCTCCCCACCCTCCTTTTTTCTCCAAAATCTTGATGAAGCCATTGGTGGGTTGCAAAGAGAACTTCATTTGCGTCAATTTCGGTATTTTTTCGTCCCAATTTTGGAGTTTCATTTGCGTCATTGCGTTATTGCAAACCCCATTATAGATTGACGGTTTTGTGCTTAAATTTGGTGGTCTTGTTGTGTTTGTTTGATTGATTTAAATATTTCATTGCTATTTGTGGAGGAAAACGATGAATGTACATGTTTATGTGAATTTTTTTTGCGTTTATGAGAATTTCTTTTGTTTTGGACGAATTTCACTTCGTTTTTCATCAATATTTGTTGCTTTGTTGCGTATCTATAATTGATTTGAGTATTTCATTGATATTGGTAGAGGAAAACGATGAATGTACACGTGTATGAGAATTTTTGTGTGTTTATGAGTTTTTTTTTTTGGACGAATTTTACATTGTTTTTCATCAATATTTATTGTTTTGTTGCATATCTTGGATTGATTTGAGTATTTCATTGATACTGGTGGAGGAAAACGATGAATGTACACGTTTATGAGAATTTTTGTGTGTTTATGAGATTATGAGATTTTTTTTTTATTTTTGGACGAATTTTACATTGTGTTTCATAAATGTCACTTGATTGTGTTTTTTTATTAAAATGATGGTTGCTTGTTGCTTATAGTTATTGATATTTGTTTATGTTGCTTAGTTGGTAATTTGTTCGAATAATTCGAAGTTTCTTGTATCTTTATTGTTTGTAATGTCTCTTTGTAGGTCGTTGTTGTCACCATGTGTCGTAGACAAGCTCCTTCTTGTATGTTATATTGTATCCATACAGACGCTGCATCCTCTCTTGTATCAGCACTGGTTTTAAAGCTGGATCTTCTCTTAACATACCTGGTTATACCAAACAAACTTGAAAATATTATGGGAATAAACAAACCGAATTTGAGAGCAACAAAAATACAAAACATACTGATAATGCCTGCACATATGACATTTGAGTCCAGTTGTGTATGATCCCGGGCAAGACTCTGGTTCAGGCGGGTGTGATCGCTAACCCACTTACGGACCACCCAACAACTTCCATTATTGTCTGCCACTGCCCTCATATACCAGGGACAACCATTACTGTGATTTCGACACTTCATCACAAACCTCCGTTCATCGCTTTTTTCAACTTTGGTTGAACAATGAGTCTTCATGCAATACAATTTCACGGCATGATGCATTTCTAACTTAGAAGGAAACTGCTGATAGACAAATAATGGATCGCCTAACTGTCATCCACTTTGCCTGTCATTATCACCATACAACATCTCTAAGTCATCGTCGCAGTCCACCGCACTAATTTGAGAGTAGTGCGGGCTTTCACTCCAAAACGGCTCACTATCAGGGCCAACATCTGTCAATATGAATTTTCTGTCAGAACCAGTAAATAAACATTACAAATATAACCACAAATACAAGTGTACTAAATTACCAATACTAATTGGGTCAACACGAAGTGGTGGCATTGTTGCGGTCCTTGGGTTTACTAGGTTCGGGCAAGAATCAAAATCACCCTTCCTGGGTGTACTAAATATTATGTTTGTATGCATAGGTATAGATGATGATTCACTAGATTAAAGTTCAACGTATATCTCAATAAAATTTTGTGCTATGCGATTAGCAAATGCATCTATGACACAATCTACATCTTCATCATCACATATATCGGTACTAATATAGTATACATTATCCTTACCCACTATAGTCTCCACTTTGGCAATTAACCGATAAATGCATTGTCTGCCATGTAGACCCAATTTTTGGTAAATTCTTTCTTTCAGCTCGTTGTATGTAGTACCCCGTTTGATTTTCATCATTTTCCTTTTTCCTTCAAATTTAACACCATCAGGACCTTCAAAATGTCTCCCATTGTGGTAGATTACAGTCATGTACGTGTTTGAACTTGAAGTCATCCTTGACACCACAATTTTAGCTAAAAAATGGAAGGTTTCAGCTGACCAAATAAATAAAAAAAAAAAGTTGCTGAAAAACAAAGTAATATTCTTCCAAAAATAAAAAAATTCTCAACCGAAGTAAATCTTTTCACTTTCACTTGTACATTCATCATTTTCCTCCATATATAAGAATAAATACTCAAATGAATCAAAGATACACAACAAAACAACCCAATGAAATCAAAAAATGAAAAAACCTAAATGGGGTTCGCATAAATATACAAAAGATAGCGGAAATCTGAAATGGTGATGAAAACATACCGATATCGATGCAAATGCCACTAGATTGAAGTTTCTAACAAAACCCACTAACGAATTCAGCAAGGATTTGGGGAAAAAGAGAGTGGGGAGAGGTTTTGAGACGTTTTTAGATGAATGGAATTGAAGTTACTGCGGTTTAAGGGCTTTAAAAAAGCCCTCTGTCCGAATTTAGTTGACTAAACACTGTGGTTTAGTCGACTAAATGTCATGGGTTCAATTTTTTGAAGAAACCCGACATTTAGTGTTTAGTCGACTAAACAAGGTGTTTAGTCAACTAAATGTCGGGTTTCTTTAAAAAAAATTGAACCCACGACATTTAGTCGACTAAACCCCTGGTTTAGTCGACTAAATGGGGGCATACTAGAAATATGTTTCCCAGGAGGGGCATAATGGGAAATAATTTGAAAGTGAGAGCATTTTGGTAAATAGTTTCCTAAAAAAAGGCACTTTGGAAAAAAAGCCTCTATCTAGAGTAAAACATGTCATCATACCTTGATATGCACTTCATAACCTGGCTGTCCCAGGATACACACACAAATATAAGTGTATGCACACATGTACACACACATTTATATGTTCGTTTATTAATGTAGTGGATCTAATAAATTCAGAATTTGAATGAAAATGAATATATATATACAATTCTCAATTTTGGTTCTCATTACTTAATAAAGGGGAGCTTTTGTTAAAAAATAATGCAACTTGTAATATAATGTAAAATAATGCTCATAATTTTCTCAGTGCATCTATATATAATTTAATCTCTCTCTCCCTCTCTGTTTTTTTTTTTTTTTTTTTTGCCAACATATATAATGTAATCTAGTTCATTTTGATTTTATTTAGATCTCTGTGTCAAAATTAATCTATGTGCATGCTGACTTAGAGTCATGTCCATCAGCTATTTACGTCATTTCTCTTTCAAATGAATAAATTAATTATAAGTATAAAGATCAATATCTACAATTAAAAAAAACCCTAAATAACCAATAAAAAAGGAAAAATTATAATGAAATAATTTTAAAATAAGGTGCAATTATAGGGACTTGTATATTAAATTTTTCTTAAAAATTATATGGTAGAGAAAACTTGATCAATATATATATTATACACTACAATGGAAAAGTTTGACTTGAGTTATGATAATTATCCTTGATTTTTAGGGGATAATTAATGAGGAATATCATGCCATGCATGAAAGGAAAAATGAGAAGTTAATGAATTTGGATTATAGTTTCTGAAATCTAAATTGATTTTATGGGCCACTTTATTAAAAGTCCAACCGGCCAAGGAAAAAGTCAGGCTCTTGGGAAATTCCATCCAATGTTTTACCAAAAAAATAAAAAAAAGAAAGAAATTCCATCCAATGTAACTAAGCACCAGCTGGAGGACCTGTTTGGACATTGATCGAAAATGATATCTGAAAAAGAAGAAAACATAGAAAATGTTGAAGTGCATAATTATGTTTGATGTGATTGATTAAAAAATATATTTGACTAGCTTCTTATGCAAAATAAAACAAATTTTCAATTAAAATCATGAAAAAGTTAATAAATAATTAATTTCAATGTCCATAAAAAATAATTTTGGAATTAAACAGGACCATGTGAATTGAAGTGTGATAAAAATAAAAACTATTTGTTTTCGTTAAATCGATAGTTTGAACTTTGACCATTTCGCACACCACACGTTGCCCAATTCTTATGGCCTGATCTAGTCCTGAATGGGTTGATATAAAATAAGGTTAATGTGTAATTTTACCAATAATTTTTTTTTTCTTTCCAAGTGGTGTCGGTCATAAATAAGTTTTGGAATGGACAAAAATAAATTCATTAAAGTTGTTAAATTTTACCAAACACTATTAGAGTTTTCTTTTCTTATAATTTAACGGTCATTAATCAAATTTAATGGTTTTGGTGAATTTGCACCTTTTTAAATTGTTTATAGATATTCTTTCTCATTCTAAAACTTATTTGTACCAAACGCTCATAAAAAAAAAAAACTTTATTAGTAAAATTACACATTAACCCTCTAATTTATATCATTTGAGTATGCATTAGTCATCTTCAATTCTATGGTATGGTCACCCTTCTATGGAATGGTCACCCATTGATCAATTCAATTTTATGGAATGGTCGCCCATTGATGATCAATTCAATTTTATCATAGAATAAGGATTGATTTTCAAATAACAAGGGTGTTATTTCCTCTGTTATTAAAATACAAGAGTTTGTAAAAAAATTGTTTCTGTCTTAAATATAAAAGCTCACTTTACATTATACATAATTCTTTTCCCAAACTTTCATATTGATTACAAGGATCCCAATACTATTGGAATCCCTCTCTTATTTTTTTTTATAATCTCATTTCCACCCTTAAATTAAAATAATTGAAAGAGTTGGATTAAAAATTTATATAGTATTATTATAGTGTTTCATAAAAATAAATTAAAAACATTTGATTTCGATAGTTTACAACTTTATTATATAAAACATAAAAAATTAAAATATAATAATATTTTAATAAAATATTAAATATGAATCATCCATATTTTGATATGTGGTAGACATGAGATCTTTTTTAAAAAAAAAAAAAACAGAGAGAGAGAGAGAGAAGGATTCTAAGAGAAATTTCTTCCCAAATAATTACACCTATTATAAGAGTTCCTATCAAAGGTAGTTTCTAATGGAAAATATTTTAGTATAATTAACACAAATATTTTATAAATAACTAATTTATCTAATTGTCTTCATATATACAAATTAACTATGTAACTGGACCAGAGAGAATATTGTTTATTCTTGTCCCTTTTCATACTATTTTTTTAACTAATAACTAAAGATTAAAAATGCAATATGATAACCAAACAACTTAGACCTAAATTTAGCACTTAAAAGATAGAGTAAATATAATACAAGGGCAAGAGAGAAAGGAAGAAAAAAAATTAAAAGTTGAATTGAAACATTTGATTAGTAAGATGTCCGTTTTCAGTTAGGCCTACTTTCCCTTCCATTAATTAAGAGACGTCGACCTCTTCACCTTGCTTCTTCCTCCAACAAAACTTAATTTTAGCAATTACGAGAAGAATCCTCATTTATTCTCTCATAATCATTATTTATTATTACTATTACTATTACTATCATTACAGCCGTGGCCATTATTCCTCCTTCTTTCACACAATATAAATTACTCCCTGATTCTTATTATAAGGCACCAACTATCCAAAATTTTTTATCTTTTTTATAAGGCACCAACTACATTTAACTAACTTATTTATTACTATTTTGTTATTATGCCCTTACTTTAACAAACTTCTTTAAATCTACATCATTAAAGTAGGGATAAAGTTGGAAACTTTTATCAATTTTAGGCTCATTTAATGACTTAACTTCTATTTCTTGGTTTTTGAGAAAAGATAATTGGTGCCTTATAATAAAGACGGAGTACTGACTAGCAAAACTTTTGTGGTTACTTTGTAAGAGTTTGCATAGCTTTGAGCACTTTACTCCAAATATGTTATCATTCTCGATTTCCAATGATGGCAGGGAGGGAATATATTTTCAAATACCAACATAAAGTCAATCTAGTGACGTCAGGCCTAGTTAAATATTTTTAGATATCAAGTTTAAATTTTAAATGAGACACACGTATTAAAAAAGGCAGTTACAAACTCCAAACTTAGAGTAATCGGTTGCTACTACTTTTATTAGTTACAAATAACTTCTGTTACATATGGGAGGGAGCATTATTTGCTACTATTTATTTAAGTTTGACAAAACATGCCTTTTATTTAAAACAAAAACAACGACATTTTTCTAAACCGACCAAATTTGGACATGAGTAAACATTTTTGTAAAAAAATAAAATAAAATAAAGTCACCAAGATTAAAATACTGAGATCTTACATGTGTGTTTGTTTTTTCAAAAAATAATAATCCAAATTCAAATGATGATTAATTCAAACTCCAATCATACAAAATTATCCAGAATTTCAAGTCTTTACGAGACACTTGTCGTGAAAGGAAAGATTATGTACCCCACAAAAGAGATACATTGGAAATGGGATTTTATATATAATTTTTTTAAAAAATATATATATATTTTAGCCATCACTGGGAGACATAACGATGACCACCCTCCTCCAACCTGATACGATCTCAAAATTGGATTAGGTGGCCGACCCCTTCGCCACATAATCTACAATCATAAACTATACCCGCCACAATTCAAATCCTGTTTTTCCTTTTCTTTTTCTTCTTATTTTCTCGGTCAATTTTGATTTCTGGGCAAACAAAACACTTCTTAGTTCTTACGTTTGGCTGTCATTTTTTTAACGAAAACAAATATCAAAACTTCAAGACTTATCTACTTCAATTCAAAGTGAGCCCAACAGCTCATCTTTATCTATTATAGTAACGGGAAAAAAAAAAAGAAAAAAAAAATCTTTGAGATCGTCTTAAATCGTAATGTTTGTATTTGTGAGGAGAGAGAAAGATGGGAAGAAGTTGAGAGATTGACGAGCATATCAGCAGACAGACTGTTGCTTTCTTCCTTTTGGCTCTCTTGATAATATATATGTATATATATGTGTAGCCTGGTGAGGTTTGGCCAACGATTAACTTCCCTCCAAACGGTGTAGATTCCCTTGGAATAAAAGCAAAAGCTTAGCGAAACCATAGTTGATTCTTGGTCACCATCTGAAACCCAACCTCACCTTCCTGACACATCCTTCATACCAATCTTCTTTCTTTGTTCTCTGTTATTCGTCCTCCTATATACATACACTTTAGCTTCTTCTTTCTTATTCTTCATACTCAGCTTCTTTCATAGAACCCCGCTTGAATTTCTCACCCCTCTGGTTCAAGCTTTTCTGCTCTCTATGTGTTTGCTGAAAGTCCCATGCTCTTCGTCTTCAACATCATTAGCTGGGTTCTGTTGCTGAGGTTTTAGGCAGGTTTCATAATTTAAAGTTAAAGCTTTTCTGTTCCTTCTTCTTCTTCTTCTTCATCTTCATCTTCTTCTTATTCAACTCTTTCCATAGAATTCCTTCCTAGAGTTTATTACCACCTCTAAAGATTTTGTAGCCTAAGTGTTTGCTGAAAGGCCCGTGTTCTCGGATTTTCAAAATCTGCCGGGTTATATTACTTCAGACCCGGAAAAGTTCTTTTGAAGTTCAAGTTTCCATGATATGAAGTTCTGAAGCATATGGGAGTTGGTCCTAATTTGTTAACAAATTATCAGATGATATTCAAGTCACAAACCCATCAAAGCTTCTTATACACTTCTCAATTTATCAGACTCACAAGGAAGTTCCTTATCTGCAATTCTATATGAGTGTTTATCTGATATAGGAAAAAAAAAAAAAGGAACTTTTCATCTTGATTTGATTCCCAAAAAAAGAAAACAACACTTTGAGATGAATTCAGGGTCCTTAATTTCCTTTGCTTCATCAAACTCTGCATCGAGAGAAGATAGAGTGGCTAGTACCAGAACCAGGCCTTCTCCTCATACTCCAAGGCCTTCTTTTTTTATTCGGACGGCCATGAGAATGTCAAGAGCAAGATGGTTCACCTTCTTAAGAAGAGTTTTCCATTACCAGAATGGGTCAAGGTCTGATCTTGGCTCCAATCCGTTCAATTCCATCACATGGATGACTTTGGAGTTCATTGCTCTGATGGTTCAGATAAGCCTCACAACCTTGGTTTTAGCCATTTCTAAGAGGGAGAGACCTGTTTGGCCTATGAGGATTTGGATTTCTGGTTATGATATTGGTTGTCTTCTCAATCTGTTGCTTCTTTATGGGCGATATCGTCAGCTTTACTTGTCTCATGGTGATGCTCTTAGCATCTCTGATATGGAACAACAGAGAGGCAATGAAGAAACCAGGTATTCGACTATGCTTTTCTAAGCCTTCCATAATATGTATATATACACATTATCATCGGTCCATACTAAATAGATATCAAAGAATTTAGTTAAGTTAGTTATTTGTAATAAATGTATTGGCTTTCCTAAAATACCCTATTTAATCATGTGTATTAGAACTACTTTGCTTGATGGTAACTCTCTGATATGTGATATGTGCAATCATTAAGGTATTTTGAGGAAAGAATAAATTAAAAAATAAAGTGGATTGAGGTCTTATATTTAGGATTAAAGTTAATCCCTTGTCTAACTCTTATATATTGAATCCAAGGGAGTGTGTATATATTTTGCATATTGTTCTCATGAGTGCCTTCGGATTTGACAACGACAACCTTTCTTTAAATGCTCTTTTGCATCAGATTAAATGCTTCCCGTGAATTAAAACTTTCATTAATTTTGTCATAACTGACTCATCTTGGTTTGGCTGAATTATAATGATTTCTCTTTTGACGTATACTTGCCCATATTAGCAAAACTAGAACCTCATGCCAGGAAAAACAATAATGACAAAAGTCACAGTTTTATCAGTTCAAAAACAAGAAAGCCAAGATAAAAAGTGCACCTCTGACTCAACATTTTAACTTTTAAGTTGGTATAAAACATCAGTTGCCAAACAGTTCAGATTTGAACTCCAGAAATGGATATGGTTAAATAAATTTGTATCATCTTGCAAGTTTTATAACCATCAGTCAAGTTCTCTGAACTTGGGAATGTATATAAACACTCACACACACACACATATTATACTCAGTGTCTTCTTTTTAATCATGAAATATTTTTCGTTGAAGTTGAAAGTTGAAACTGAAGCCTGCAATTCTGATGCAGGTGTTCACATTTAATGAACAAATGCCGGACTTCGCTCGAGCTTTTCTTCGCTATATGGTTTGTGATGGGAAATGTTTGGGTTTTCGACTCACGTTTCGGGTCATTCCAAAGAGCGCCGAAGCTGCACGTGCTCTGCATCTCCTTGATTGCTTGGAATGCCATAACCTACTCGTTTCCTTTCCTTCTCTTCCTCCTGCTGTGCTGCTGTGTGCCACTGATCAGCAGCCTCCTCGGTTACAACATGAACATGGCTTCTTCTGATAAGGGAGCTTCTGATGATCAAATCTCACAGCTCCCAAGTTGGAGATACAAACAAGTTCATAACAAGTTGGACAATGGCCATGATTCTGCAGCCAGTGAAGGACTGATCAATGAAGATCCTGTAAGTAGCTAAACTACTCATGACTTGAGATTTTTTAACAGTTACATTCAATCTATGCAAGATGTTTGGTATGCTTTGATCTTGAATGTCACAGTACAATATATCAAGATATAGGAAACTCATTATATACTTATTCTGATCCTCAATTTCGGTCACTTTTTGTAATTCATTAGAACTAAGAAATAATAGTTAATTCATTAAATTTATCTTAAATTGTAAAATTTCTCCAACTTTACCTATATTAAATGAGACTTTGAAGAAGAGAGAAAAATACAAAGAGTCATGCTTAAGAATTAATTATAGGGGTAAAATTAACAATTAATTTTTAACTACTCTTTAAGTGACTTATTTTATGGACCGTGTGGAATCTATTTGTGACTAGATCCATTTAACTTTAGTTCCCAAAATTTTAATAATCATAGGGTTAGTCTCTGAAAATAACAAACTTGTTGTGTACCAGTTCTTTTGTCGAGTGGCTTAAATTCCAACATGACTGACTTATTACAAGATGGTTATTTTCTTAAAATCTAGTTCCTTGGTATATTTGAATGAGGTTTTGGTGTGTTGCTTGTTTCTTTGAGCCTTGTGCGATTCATGGGCCCATAATTTAGTTCTTGATGTAATATTGATACTATGTGGAAGTAGTTTTTAATCTTTGACGGTATCTAAGATATCACAATAAACATGAAAATTTACCAAAATGACCTACAAATTTTTAGGACTTGTAATATATATCCATTTGTGTGCTGATGAGTTTGTCCTTTCTTTCTTTTTCTTTTTTTTAATATTTGATGACAGGAATGTTGCATTTGCTTAACCAAATACAAAGACAGAGAAGAAGTGAGGCAATTGCCATGTTCTCATATGTTTCACCAAAAATGTGTGGATCAATGGCTCAGAATCATATCTTGTTGCCCTCTATGTAAACAAGGATTACAGAGATAGGGAAAGAGAAGAAAAGAAAAGAAAAAAAATCATATACACTCAATTTGGTAATATTCTATACACAAACATTATAATTCCCTGAAAGGGTTTCCAGTTTGGTCTGATACTTCTTCACATGGGGTTACTATTTACTTGAGTGAGTTTGTGCATATACAGAAAAGCTCACCAGTAAACAAAAAGCCCTAACTACACTCAGTTTCGCTGTTTTGGAGCTTTCACAGTACACTGTACACACTATATTTGGTTCCTAAGACTGGATCCATATTACTTTTCAGATTAGTGGATTGATTTCTTTTACATTAGTTTTTGTTCTGTCATTTACATATTGTGAGATGAGCATTTTGTTTATTGAATAATAAAGAAGCATATATACTTTTACTTTTTTTATATATATATAACGCAATTTTTTATTTGCTTCTTGTTTAATTTTAAAGAAACTAATGTGACCATTAGCTCTTATATTGTTAAGAAATATGATAAACAAGTCTTAGAAAGAGAATAAAGAGAATGAAGAACAGAGAAGGAAAGCAGAAAGGTCAATTCATTTCACAAGTTCCACGTATGTTTTTGTCTTGTATGGCTTTTCCGTGAAACAGATATTCTACAGATTTGTGTTTATCTCTCTCTCTCTCTCTATCAATGAAGAGGGAGAGAGCGAGAAGATAACATTCTAATTTCAGATATAAATTTAAATACATAATCAACCAAATAATTACACATTAATGGTCAAGCTAGGATGGAGAATTTTGAGAGAACCTGATCAGTTGAGGGTAAAAACTATAACGGGCAAATACTTTGCTCATGGGAATTTTTTGAATGCTAAGAAGGGACCAAGAGCTTCATGGTTTGGCATAGTATTGTTGAAGGAAGGAGAATCCTAGATTGTAATATTTTGGCAAGTATAGGTGATGGTAGGTCTACTAGAGTCTGGGGTGATCCTTGGGTTAAAGAGCTTAACCAGTTTAAGATCATTTCATCATGTCCTTATCCTTAAATGTGAGAATTAAGGGCTTGGGGTTGGGATTAGTGTCTGACAGAAGAAGAAAGTGAAGCTATAAGAAATGTTAGATTTGCAGTCTCCAACAGAAATGACATGTGAATACACTGTTAAGGAAGTTTACAAGGTGGCTCAAAGACTTCTGGAGAGCAATAGTACTTAAATGTTCCTAAATCATCCTCTTCAGTTGTTGAGGATATTTGGAAGTTCGTTTGGAAATTAAAAGTGCCTCAGAAGTTTCGGAACTTTATTTGGAAATTGCTGTCAAATGCTTTATCCACTATGGAGAATTTAAACAAAAGGCAATGAACTGTTACTGATTTATGCTTTCTTTGCAAATCCAAACGAGAAACTGTCGGTCATTTATTTTTCCAGAGCAAGTGGGTGCGTTAGCGTGGTTTGGCAGTTGTTTTTCTCTCAGATTTAGTGAGGATGATAGAATGGATTTGAAGCGACAGATTGCTTGTTGTTTTACTAATAATAGTGCTTCTGAATGGGGCTCTCTTGGCTATGATTTTATGTCAAATTTGGTAGGGCCGTGTGCTTTTATCTACCAAAATATCAAGCCTGATCCGAGTTTTGGTTTTAATCAAGCACCTGCCTTATTACAGGAACTTTTGGAAAGCAAATGGCTGGGTTAAACAATGAAGAGATGCAGAATCTGATCCTGCCAATGATTCAAGGCAGAGATCTATATATGTGGCAGCCACCTGAAGATCATTTGCTGACAATTAATTCTGATAGTGCATTTATAGATGCTAATGGGCTGGTGGCTGTCGCTTTAGTAATTCGAGATGCTCATGGTAACAAACTTGTTAATCCATAGTCTCAATGCTTGTCTCTAACTGAAGCAATAAATTATGCAGTGGAGAACCATCTTCAAAATGTTGTGTTTGAACTGGATACTCTTGCTCTGGTTCATTGTATCGACACACAATGTATTTTTCCTTAATGGAATTGTGACATTTTGATTGAGAATATCCTTGGACAGAGGAATCTTACAAGAAACCACTCCTTTTTGTGTCCTTCCGGTTGGACTTGGAGACCTCCTCAGCTGCGGAAGTGTTTAGAGAAAGATGCTTCTAGTAGGATAGACAATCATGGATGATGTTTTATGTTATTTGGTTTTCTGTTTTGCTTTGTTGTTTATTTTGTGAACTTACGAAGATTTTGTTGGTATGGTTTTAGTTTGGTTGAATGAATGTTGGTTTCTTTTTTTCCAGGCAAAAAAAAAAAAAAAAAAAAACTAATTACACAATAACAATCTATTATATAATATTTGAAAATATAAGTCACTTTCAATCATTTTACTAGAACCAATTAAGAGCTCATTAAACATGTCTTAAATTAAAAAGATTTTTAACTTTACCCCAATTAAATGACATTCTGAAGGAGATAAAAAGAAGAAGAAGAAGAAGATCATATTTAAAAATTAATTATATGAATAAAATCAATAAATAAGTACTCCCTTGGATCCTAATTATAAAACATAGTTGATTTTTTTTTAGAAATTATAAAAGCTAATTAAATTACTTTAGAATATTTTTATTTTTTTCTTCAAACTAATTAGTTTGACTAATACACTAATATATAATCTAAGAATATACAATATATAAAATGAATAAGCAACTTATTTAGCTTTCTCAATCCCTCCAAAAAAAGTCAACTTTATCTTATAATTAAAACCGGAGGCAGTATTAATTACTCTTAAATTCAGTTATATTAAAGACTAAAGAATTCTTCTAAAAAGTTATTTATATTTTGGGTGGGAGGGGTACAAGATTAGCATAATTGTGCAACATATTTTCATCCCTTGTTCATGGGAAGGAAGTTCCCTTTATCTCGCACCGAAATACAAGAAGCAATTTTCATATATAAATCCACTTCTTTTCTTTAATTATTGTTGTGTTCCACATTCTGTATATGTTATACCGTATACCAAGTGTGGAGCAGCTACGATCCATTGCAGCGGACCGTCCGCTGCTCCCGTCTCTCTCTCTCTTAAAACAGCGAGAGAGAGAGAGAGAGAGCTTTTTTTAAAAAAAAATAATCATTGAGGGAGTGGAGAGCAGCGGACCGTAACTGCTCCCATACTAAGTGACCCCTTTAAAAACATACCCTCTGGCAATTGACTAAACAGAAAACCTCGTTGGATTTTTCTTCTTTATCCTAGAAGCTTAGTTACTAGTTATTCATCTCCATCCAATAATTGTATGTTTTAAATTTATGTATTTATTGATGGAAAAAAAAATCTTTATTATATTGTAAAGATTTTTTTTTTTGGTAACATCATGTTTTTGGTGTTCAAACGTTCTTGACCTTGCCATACCAGAGTGGTCCTATTTGCTTCCCTTTTTATGGTTGTTTTGCTACATTTTAGGTTTGCTTAGATATAGCTTGCTCTATTGATCGTTGAGCTTATTCTATTATCTATCTTTTTTTTCCTTCTATAATTACCTTAAATCCAAAAGTATAAGAATTTTAGAATGTTAGTTTGCAACCTATTCCGTTTAAAATCATTCGAACCTCTAACATGTCATTTTATTTATGATATTACCAAAATAATTAAAATTAAATAAATTAACAATTTCGATGTCTTATTCAAATTTATCTTTTTCTTGTATCATGCTTTTGACCTGATATATTTTGAAAATCAATGATGCCATTCATTAATTTTTTAAAATTGTGAAATCAAAAGATAAAGTGGCAAGTAACATCAAATTTATTCGATAGGCTATATCATTTAGTAGCAGTGGCCAACACCTTGTTGTGTCCTCCAAACAAAATTGCCTCTCATCTTATTTTAAATTTTTTATATTTTATAATCATAGAAAAATTGGGGAAAAGTCCTCCATCAAAAATTTTGTTGGTGAGAAAAACCTAAATTAAACTGCTTGTACTATGTACAAAATTTAGAGGGTACTAATATTTTCTATATATAAAAGTTCATTAGATCTTTCTCGTTAATAAAATTTTTCAGGGGACTTTTCCCCATTTTCTCAATGGAAAAATGAGATTCAAGTGGAGTCCAATACCACCTCAAGTTTGAAACTTCCAGATGACTTGACTTCAAAATTTCACGTTATACATATTAAATGAACAAATCAAACTTCTAGTGAATCAATGACCAATAAATTACTTTTAAAAAATTGGAATGCAATAAATAATCAATAAATTCAACGATGACTTATGAGAATCAACTAAATAAATCTATACTCAATAATTCTACTTATTCAAATGTCAGCTAGGATTTTAGATGATAATTATGTTGACAGTGAATATTTGTACTATTGCACACGGTCTCTTTTGCCTAATGCAGCAACTTGTATTATGATCGCTACCTTGGGAGAGCCGATGAGTTTATTTGATCATTACATAGTTGAGATCATATTGGACAAAATTGCATTGGTTTCACAGAAGTAAAAGGACAATACAGAACATCACAAAGCAAGTACTAAGTAAAAGGCCCTCGTACTAAGCTCTCTTACGGCATATGCTAGTATTAGTATAAATGAACAAACCAGAAAAAAGACAACCAGAAGCAAGACAGATTTGATGAAAAACATGTCAGACTGATCATTCCCAGGTCCAAGAAGACTATGTTATTGTTATTTATATAAATGGCAAAAACCAGGGGGACAAAAAAAGACAATCAGAAGAAAGACCAATTTGATGACAAATATGTCAAATTGATCATCCCCAGGTCCAAGAAGACTAAGTTATTGACCAATCACAGGCCACATCTATATTCCAAGTGCCTATGATTAATAGCTGATTTTCTTGATCTCAAGCCGATTCTACGTGCTAAAATCACCAATTAGACTCAAGCAACAATGTTAGAAGGATTAACAGAGCCTGCAAAGAAAGTAATGATAGGTGCACAGCAAGAAGCTCACCTTCTGGGGCACAAGTATATCAGTGCAGAGCATATTCTTTTGGCTCTTATCAGTGATGCAGGAGGCTTGGCTGCAAAAGCTCTTCAATCTGCAAAGTTAGATCTCAATGTAATTAGGGAACAAACCGAGAAGATATTTGGAAGAGGGGGTGGTTCTAGCGGCTCTTCATCCATGGAATTACGATTCACTCACGGAGCACATCTGGTTCTTAAGCTCACGCACGAAGAAGCACAAAAACAAGGTGAGATTTGTATCTATATCATTTGTTATGATATTGTAATTCGTAAAAAGGTGTTTCACCAAGTCAACAATGATTAGTCTAGTTTGTGAGGATCAAACACAGTTTATGGGGACATGAGTTCAAATCTAGCTACAGATATAAAAACTTAGTTGAGTTAACATTAGTAAACTCTTGGAACTCAACTCAACAAAACTTTTTGCAGTGTGTGTGTGAGAGAGAGACAGATTAGGCCAAATTTTTTTAAAGAGATGCATATAAAGTACATGGATATTATTCAATATTTAAAAAATCAAAGTAGTGATTGAGCTGGTTAAACCAATAGTTCATTATTTATTAGACAAATAGCAAGAAACTTCCGTCAAGATGAGAGCGTTAATTACATTGTTTTATGACAATTAATGATATTGCAGGCCATTCTCTCGCTGATGAAAGGGATCTGCTTCTTGGCTTGCTTAAAGGGTGTGATGGCGAGATAACTGGTTTGCTTGAGAATCAAGGTGTTGACGTAAACAACATTGGAGACCAGGCAAGAACCACTTCCATTTACCTGACCTTTTTCGTTTAGTCTATCTAGCTTAGGTATGAAGATTCTTCAGAAAACTGAAATTCTTGTGGAAATAGTTTTCCATAATACTAAGGCAATTTAGCCTCTCTTACACCTAAGTTTCCCTCTCCCCATCTTATCTTATTCCAAGCAAAAACAATTTCTAGATTGTCGGAGTATTTAACTTCTGGAATCGAATTGCCTGGCAAAATAATTGTTTGTGACATTTATAAAATGTTTACAAAATACACCCCCAGTTTTATGTTATCATTGAAGGTTCCCTGTTTATTTTAACAGGTAAGTAGACATATGGCAGGTGAGAAGGAAAAAGCTTCTGGCACAAATGATCAGTGTACACAAGATTGTAGCAATGAGACCAGTCAGAAGCCAACTCTGAGTGTGCCTATAAAATTGATTGCTGGTGAAAAGGAAAAAGCTTCTATCCAAAATTATCAGTGTGCAGAAGGTTGTACATGTAGTGGTGAGAACAGTCAGAAGCCAGCTCTCATCGTGCCAAAAAAGATGATCGCAGGTGAGGAGGAAAATGCTTCTAGCTCAAACGGCCAGAGTACACAGGGTTGCGGTGATGAGAATAGTCAGCAGCCAACTCTTAGTGAGACTTTAAAGATGATTGCAGGTGAGAAGGAAAAAGGTTATAGCTTGAATGATCAGAGTGCACAAGGTTCTAGTAATGAGAATATTCAAAAGCCAACTCTTAGTGTGCCTATAAAGATGATCGCAAGTAAGAAGGAAAAAGCTTATAGTGATGAGGATACTCAGAAGCCAACTCTGAGCATGCCTATAAAGATGATTGCAGGTGAGAAAAAAAATACTTCTACCTCGAACGAGCAGTGTGCACAAGGTTGTATTAATGAGAATAGTCAAAACCCAACTCTTAGTGTCCTTTTCAAGATGACTGCAGATGAAAAGGGAAAAGCATATGGCTCCAATGATCAGAGCGCACACGGTTGTAGTAATGAAAATACTCAGAAGACAACTCTTGGTGTGCCTATAAAGACGACTGCAAGTGAGAAGGAAAAAAATCCAAGTAATGAGGATACTCAGAAGCCAACTCTTAGTGTGCCTATGAAGATGATTGAGGGTGAGAAAGAAAAAACTTTTAGCTCCAATGAGCAGTGTGCACAAGTTTGTAGTAATGAGAACGGTCAGAAAACAACTCTTAGTGTCCCTATAAAGATGATTGCAAGTGAGAACGAAAAAGCTTCTATTAATGAGTACGGCCGGAAGCCAACTCTTAATGTGCCTATGAAGATGATTGAGGGTGAGAAAGAAAAAACTTTTAGCTCCAATGAGCAGTGTGCACAAGTTTGTAGTAAAGAGAACAGTCAGAAGCCAACTCTTAGTGTGCCGATAAACATTAATGCAGGTGATAAGGGAAAAGTTTATAGCTCAAGTGACCAGCGCGAACAAGGTTGTAGTAATGAGAAAAGGCAAAAGCCAACTCTTAGAGTGCCAATAAAGATGACTGCAGGTGAGAAGAAAAAAGCTTCTTGCTCAAATGATCATTGTGCACAAGGTTGTGGCAATGAGAATACTCAGAAGCCAACTCGTGTGCCTATAAAAATGATTAATATGATGCCAGCTTCTGAGAAGAAATAAGTTGGTTCAAAAAAAGTTGATAAGATTATGAATTACCAAACACCAATCCTAGATATGTTTGGAACCAATCTGACAAAATTGGCACAGGAGGTAAGTCTTTTTAAGCTCTCATATTTAGGAAACTTTAATCAAATAGTTTCTGCACTAACTCTTCTTTTCATAGTTATCCTTCAAGGTTCAACTATTCAAGTTAGTGAAAGTGCGAATTTAAACTAATGTGATGCATTGATAATGTCATGTACAATGAAGCTTCTATATGAATAATGTCATGTACGTTGATTTGTGCATTAATCAAGTGGGAATTTCAACTATTCACTGTGTGCATGTTTCCTTGATAAGCCTATTGATGCAACTTAAGCCCTGAAGAGAATCAATCCAGAAACTAATTTATTGGGTGAAAGTGCTTCATACTATCACAATGGTTGATTGTTGATAATTTGGAACATATCATTATTAGAAGATTGCTGAATGAAATCTTAATTCTTTATAGGGTAAACTCTATCCTTTTGTGGGAAGGCAAGAGCTTGTGGAACGCATAATTCAGATTTTCGGCAGAAGGACAAAAAACAATCCTTGTCTTGTTGGAGAGCCTGGAGTTGGGAAAACAGCCATCATAGAGGGCCTTGCTCAAAGAATTCTGAGTGGATCTGTCCCTGAAAAATTAAAGGGAAAGAAGGTTAGGAGTGTTAAATCTCACAATTTATTTTTATATACAAAGTTTAGATGAGTTGGTTTCTAAAGGTTCATCAGGGTGGTGACATGAGGCATGAGCAGTAAGCTTAACTGGTATATTCTAATTTGTTTCACAGGTAATTATATTGGATGTGGCTCATTTTTTATATGGAACGTCATGTCAGAAAACATCTGAAGAAAGAATAAGCTGTTTGATAAAGGAAATTGAAGAAAGTGGAGACGTCCTTCTCTTTGTAAAGCAGATTCATTTCTTTTTTGAAGCAACAATCATAGGAACCCACAAGTTTTCATACATTCTGAAACATGCACTCCAAAATGGTGCCATACAGGTATGGACATATGACACATATTTCTTCTGGTCCTTTACCTTGTGCAAGTAGTATAACAGCTGCCAATTTGTTAGTTTATTGTAATAAACTTCACTTTGCACATGAAAAAGTGTATAGGCTCTGCAACTGTGGATGAGCATAGAACGCACATGGAAAATGATGCAACCCTGCAAAGAATATTTCAACCAGTTGATGTTGCTGAACCATCTGTTGAAGAAACTGTGAAGATCCTGGAAGGCCTTCGTGGAGTTTATGGGACTCATCATAATGTCCTATACACAGATGAAGCACTTGAGGCTGCTGCAAAGTTGTCGCAGAAGTACATATGGTACAAGTAACTTGTCTAAAACTTAATGGCCAAAATGTCTTCATCATATGTTGTCTGCAATTAGAAAGGAAGATCCAACCCCAGTGTTGTTGACACCTTCGTTATAATTATAGATCAGGCGCGTTTTACTTTGATTGTATGTGCTATACATTATGTCTCTTGATTAATATGAAGATTTTATTGAAAACATTCAGACCTGCTTTATTGATTATAGATTGTTCAAAACATTGATGCTTAGTATTTTCATAAAATTTGTTTCTCTACTTTCTAACATATTTATATTAAATTTCAGTCGTAAGTTCTTACCTGAAAAGGCAATTGACTTGATTGATGAGGCTGGATCATATGTTCAACATTTTCCAGCAAAGGTACGTATGTTATCAGATGAAGCGGTAAACCTTGGAAAATAGTTTAGGCAATATAAACCTACAGAAGAAAGTTGCCACAAGCCTGACTGTTACCACAATATGGGACAGTACAAGGTCTCTGTCTGTTTCCTTGGGGAAAGAATTATTGCTCAAAGAACTTTTTGGGAAATTTCTCCCTTAAACAAATTGTTTACTTCTTTAGAAAATTTAGAAATTACAAGTTAGCTTGTGTGCATTGAAAACTGCCAATCCATGTTCTAAGTTTCTACTTTTACACACACACACACAGTTGTGCATTTGCGTCTGCGGCACATTTTGGGAAGGAAAGTCAGACCAGGGTAAAAGTATGACAGAAAAGAGCAACCTTTCTTTATGTGTAATCATAGACAGTTAACTCTCCCCCGTATTTTATAATTATAAATTCAAAAATTAACTTTGAATTCTTTTGGCACAGGACAAAAGAAAGCTTCGTAGTTTTTTTCCTGAAGTGACAAAATCTGATATTCAGTATATAGTGTCATCCTGGACGGACATCCCAGTGAGTGATGTATCAAGAGAAGAGGACGAATGCCTCCTCAATTTGGAAGCAAAGCTTCAAAACCACATTATTGGACAGAATGAGGCCATCAACACTGTATGCCGAGCCATTCGACGTGCCAGATTGGGTCTTGGAGATATGAAAAAGCCAATTGCTAGTTTCCTGCTCACAGGACCCACTGGTGTAGGGAAGACTGAACTGGCAAAAGCACTGGCTATACAATATTTTGGTTCAGAAGATGCCATGATACGGATGGATATGAGTGACAACATGGACAGGCACACAGCAGGTAGGATGGTTGGAGCTCCTCCAGGATATGTCGGCTTCTGTGACTGTGAGGGTGGTCAATTGACTGAGGCTGTTAGGCATAGACCTTATTCACTTGTCCTTTTCGATGAGATTGACAAGGCACATGCAGACGTATTCAGTCTCATGTTCAAATTCTTGATGATGGTAGGCTCATAGATGGCCAGGGCCACACAGTGGACTTCAAGAACACACTCATCATAATGACTAGCAACATTGGTTATAATAGAATGATTGAGGCAGAGAATGACTGTGTAAAGAAGCGAGTAATGGAAGAAATCAAGCAGCATTTTAGACCTGAGTTTCTGAACAGATTGGATGAGATAATTTTGTTCAACCGACTGACAGAGACGGATGTGAAGCAGATTGCAGATTTAATGTTGAGACAAGTTTCTGAGAGGATGAAGGGAAAAGGTATTGAGTTTTCTGTGACACAAAAGTTTAGGGACCATGTAGTTGAGCATGGTTATGATCCATGCTATGGTGCGAGGACATTGAGAAGAACTATTTCAAGATTGTTGGAGGATGCATTAGCAGAGAAGATGCTAACAAAAGAGATAAAGACAGGAGACTCAATTGTTGTGGATGTTGGTGCTGATGGAAATGTCGTGCTTAAACAGACAAATGCTTTGGGGAGTTGTATCAATTTAAACAGGAAAATGGTAGCTGTGGAAAAAAGAAAAAAAGAGAGTGAAGTCGTGTGCAATTTGATGATCAAGGTGTTCGACCTGATAGGACATCACAAAACCCCATAGCTTGATCACGGTTACATTATTTTTCTCAATTCTGTTCAGTTGCAAAGACATTCTCATGGAAAATGGAAGATTCCTACTAGGAGTAGGAAAGCCTATGATTTGATTGGATTCAATTTATGTTGTTTTAGTTATTTTCATTTAAAATTCTTATCTTTTAAGTAAATTTAGTTTGAATTAAGATTTATAGGATTTATCCTATTATTATATAGCTAGAACTATCTTTATTTTAAAATTTAGGATCTAGTTTATTTTAATACTATTATATTCATCTTTATTTTGATATACATGATCTTATCTCTCAAGATTGTAAAGTTTGACTAAGATTAGGATTTGGGCTTTATAAATAGCCTAAGGTTTTTTCAGCTGTTAGACTTTTTTGATGAATTAAATAAAGTTGAGAATGAGAATTTTGTGTTCACTCTCTCCATCAAGTCCTTCCCTATTCCCTCCTTCTCCCCCCCCCCCCCCCCCCCCGGTCCCTTGGTTGTTTCACATACCTAACTTTCCAGTGATCATATCAAGGTATATTAATTTGGAGCTTTGAGTCAATTTAAAAATTAAGACCTCAAAAGAATCCTGAAACATTCTAGGTTGACCTTGTAAGCATTCATTGGAAATGAATAAAAATCCACTTGTTTAAAACTGACCAGAATTTTATGCAAAATTCCAGCATACGATAATGAATCAAGATAAGGAGTTTCAAAACTGAGGCACTATTTGAAACCAAGAACTCCCATATGCTTGGACAGAATTTTTGTAGCAGCAAAAACCAAGTTTTAACAGGATTTCAGCACAACTTAACACATGCAGCACTTCACACAGAACTTCAATCCAAAACAAAAGCACGTTTGTGCAAAATTTTGACATTAATTTGAGCAAAAACATTATTTCTCATACCAAAACAGCATCCAAGTAGTACGGCAGTTCAAATTCAGAATTTTATAATAAAACTCAGATGCCTAAACGGCTTTTTAGCTCAAACCAGAATCAGCAAGAATGTAACAACCCAAACACAGTTTTGTGCTAAAACATGGCCATATGGAGTACTTCTATCCCAAAAGATCACAAAAAGCGCATAAATTTACCAAAGAAATATTTGCACAGAATCATCATCGTTTGTGATGATTTTAAGCCTAAGGTATAATACCCAACATGTGCAGAAATTTTAATTCAGAGAATTTACGCAGAAACGTGGCCATTTGCAGTGACGTGAAACGTGGGTATAAACATGCCCATTGCAGTAAATTATAGCCTGACAACAAAATTCAAACATGTGCAGAAATTTTAATATTGAGAATTTGTGCAGAAACTTGGTTGATACAACACTATTGCACAGTAACTGAGTGAAGGCAAGTATGAAGAACCAAAATATCTGGGTTTGGATCATAATTTGTGAATGAGCAGCAGATCCATAGTTTCATTATTTTGTTCCCAGCTTTTGATAATTTTTTCCGCAGTTTCATTATTTGCACTTATTAACCTCACTTGGTGGGATAAGATTTGTTGTAATTGTTGTTTTTTCATTAGATGCACCATCTTTTGAGTATATATGTATATATCGTAAAATATGGGTAATAATATATAAAGAAAGAGGATTTAAAAATTATTGAACCTCTAGCATATATATAATCTATAATCTTATGTAATTGGTTTATAAAATCTATCAATGAATAAGGGTCTAAGAAAATCTATTAATATAATTACGTATTTGGATCTAAAATTATTTCTATCGGTTCAATATATTTTGTCATGTGATTATGATAGACATTAAATGATTTTTTTCCAGGGATTTTGATGTAGGTTTCATCCCTAAATAATAGACAAGGATTTTGATATCTTGGTGGGAAGCATGGAAGTTTCTGGTGGACATTACTTAAGAGATATCAACCATCTTCTATTCGACTTAACCATTAATGGTTACTATATTGGTTGATTCTAGGAAAGGAAGAAATTTATTTTTTTCAGGAAAAAAAACTAAAAAAATAATCATATAAATAAAATATTATCAAATAAAAGTTTAATTTACCCAATTTTAACAAGATCCGAGAGCATTCTATATTAAAAATAAAAAATAAAAAAGGACACAAGATCCGAAAGCAGTTCATACTATTGAAGCTCCTGTATTCGTGCCATGCGAGAACCTGTGGTTGCGATTGTTGAAGAGGTCAATACCGCATCTTTGAAACAGTAAAAAGCCATAGAGTTTGTTATCACCCAAAATTGTAGCTCATCCATGTCATTCTTCTTTCACATCAACCAAATCTCAGAGTAACATAGATTGAAGCTCCTAATTCAACCTTTCTTATTTGCAGCGCACACAGGGCACTTGATCTTTCTTCCTTTCATTTCGTAGGTCAATCTCATTTATAGCTTCCTTTAACTCTTTCTTTGTTCAAGCATTCATTTGCATTACGATTTCGATCTGATTTGCCTCCTGGTTTGTCATTTATAGCTTTCGGAAACACCAAGAATATGGAGCCAAATGTCGTGCAGAAGCCCCCAAGCATAGAGATAAAGCAATTGGATGAATATAAAATGAAAATTGCAGATCTGGATTTGATGAATCACATGAAGAAGATGAATTACTCATATTATTTAACATCACCGTCGTCTCCATCAGGCATTAGTAAGATATCTACAAATGGAAAGTGGAGTTGTCTATGCTCGCCGACCACCCACCCCGGTTCATTCCGGTGCCGGCACCACCGTGCTTCTTCTGCTATGGTTCGCGGGAAATCCGTCGGTTCCAACCTCAATGAACTGGCTTCTAAATCAGGGGGAACGAATGACTGACGATGAACGCTAGCTTGTTAGTAAAAACTAAAAAGGTTGAGCATGTTATATATATATATATAAATACATGTATGTCCATTATTCATTCACATTCATCAACTATTCATTCACATTCACTTCAACTATTTCAACTATTGTATCACATGTTATGTTAGTCTCACATGTGAATGTTTAAAGGGAAATTACCTCTTATGACCCTGAGGTGGAAATTACACTAAAGACCCTTTTTTCATCTATAAATAAAGGTCTTCTGTAAGCATTCAGATTACACTGGAATGAGAATTTCTCTTTACTCTCTCTCTCTCTAAAATCTCTCTATTATTGTTCTTTATTTTCATCAATTTTATAACACGTTATCAGCACGATCACTCTACCAAAGGTAGGATTTTCTTATTATCTTTTATATTTTCATTATATATATTCATTTTATCTTCTGGGATAATCTTAACCATTATATGGAATTAAAGTTCTACTTTTACCGATTATTTTGAACATCGGGTTCCATGGTTAAGATTTGAGATTATTTACTATTTACTATTCACAGTAAATAGTAATTTTTACTATTCATGTTAATTTTATTTTATTTTATTCATTTTAACTCCTATATAGAAGTCTAGATTTAATCTTTCAGTAATTTTATTTTATTCACTATTTACAGTTAATAGTAATTTTACTATTCACGGTAAATTTATATTTTACTATTTACAATAATTTATTTATGTTTATATATTCTTCTCACTCCCTATTCATTTATTTCATGGTGGCGACATTAAGCTCCATTTGTAATTTAATTCTAATTCTTTACTTACTGCTTTATTTATTTCATGGTGGCAATACTAAGCTCCATTTGTAATTTAATTCTAATTCTTTACTTACTGCTTTATTTATTTATTTTATGGTGGCGATACTAAGCTCCATTTGTTTAATTTAACTATTTACTGCTTTATTTATTTTTCATGGAAGCAACACTAATATTAGTGGGCTCCATTTATTTATGCATTTATTTATGCATTTATTTATCTTTTATGGTGACGACATTAGTATATTTATTAGTGAGCTCCATTTGTTTATTTTAATTCTTTACTGCTTTCTATATATTATATATTAAATATGAATCATCTTTCTTACCTTCGGATGAGATAGGTCTCGCTGTGAGTTTACTACCATTCCTATCTCATCTTCTTTTTATTTTCTTAGCATGTTTATTTACAATTCTTTAAATTATATTTTAATTTATAATAAGATTTTATATTATGATTCTAATTATTATCATTATTTTTAATTTGAATCATGTCTTCCAGCCTTTCAAATCTTGAATTTAATGCTCTTGACATCACCGGAAAAAATTATTTATTATGGGTTTTAGATGCTGAAATCCATCTTCAAGCAAAGGACCTTGGAAAGGCTATATTGCCGGGAAATGATGCGTCCCATCAAGAAAAGGCTAAAGCGATGATTTTTCTCCGACGCCACATTCATGAAAGTTTGAAAACTGAATATTTAACGGTAAAAGATCCATTTGAATTGTGGACTAGTTTGAAAGATAGGTATGATCATCAGAAAACGGTGATTTTGCCTAGAGCTCATTATGAATGGATTCATCTCAGGCTACAAGATTTTAAAACTATAAGTGAGTATAACTCAGCAGTTTTCAAAATAAGTTCTCTGTTAAAATTATGTGGTGAAAAAATAACTAACGAGGACTTATTAGACAAAACTTTTTCTATCTTTCATGCTTCGAATATGCTTTTACAACAGCAATATCGAGAGAAATGTTTTAAAAAATATTCTAAGTTAATCTCATGTTTATTAGTAGCCGAGCAAAATAACGAGTTATTGATGAAAAACCATGAAAATCGTCCAACTGGATCTGCTCCATTCCCTGAAGTGAATGCGAGTGTATATAATAATCATGGTCGTGGTCGTGGTCGTGGATATGGCCGTGGACACGGACGCTGACACAACCGTGGTAGAGGACGTGGTAATTGCCGTTATTATGGTGACAGAAGAAATTATTATATACCTTATGCCCATAATAAGAATGACAATAATGAAGAACAAAAGAATGATATGGATGGTCCTTCAAAAGTTATTGAGAATCAATGTTACCGATGTGGAATGAAGGGACATTGGGCACGTACTTGTCGTACACTTGAGCATCTAGTAAAATTGTATCAAGCCTCTATGGAAAAAAGTGTGAATAATGTAAAATATAATAATGAGGCACATGAGAATGATAATGTCAGTGATGTCAATAAGCTAGGTGACAAAGATGCTATGACACACTTAGAGGTGGACGATTTTTATGATTAAATAAGTCTGGTTGAAAGAATAATAAAAATGATGTATGATTTGCAATAAAATGTTTGATGTATTACTTTTATATGCAATAAATTGTTTATGTTATGAAAACCATCATATATAGTATATAACCAAATTGATTGTATATTTTGCATATACAAGCAAATTGAAATAATTGTTAATAAGTAATGAGATTATATAGTGATAATATTATATGTGGTAATTCAAAAAGAGCTATATGAAAATTGATAATTGATATCGTTTTCTGAAAAACTTATATAGATTTTCTTTTAAATGGAAGATATTTGAGTTTTCTTTCAAGCAAGATTCTGTGAAATATATAGTACTTGATCATTAAAGTGTTAAAAAAAAAGGGGTTATTGGTTTACTACATATTGATTTGTCTTTAAAATAAAAATGCAAATAAGTGATTATTCAATCACAATAATTTATATGGAATTAATAATTTTGATGATTTTGTATTCCTTATTTTGTTGATTAAATATATGAAATCCATGCATATATGTCAAATATTTTTAATAGACTCACACTTGAAGGGAAAATTGATATATAATACAAGTGTGAGTAAGTGTAAGTTAATTCTCTCAAAATGGATGTTAGATTATGATTGAGTAAACCAGAAGTTTACTAATTGTTGGCATGACTTGTTTGATCATCCGAATCATATATATAATGCAAATTATATTGACCTCCATTGAAGAACCAGAAGATTCTTATTATTATATGCTGCTTGTTCTCAATAGAAATGAGTATGAGAATATCATTGGTCATGATTGGTAATGAATCTCTGGAAATATATCAAATAGATTTATATGGGCCCATTGAAATAACATGTGAACCATACAATTGAATGATGCATCTTATAAAAAATGTTACATGTTAGATTATTAGCCTGCAACCTGAAGTTTACAGTGATATTTGCAACTTGAAGTTTGCAATAATTGATGTTTGAATAAATTAAGCGCTCAATTTCTAAATTGAACGATCCAGAGACCATGTATTAAAGCCTCCATAAATTACTATGAGAATAATGTTATATATTGGTATATTTGCAGCAATTATAGAAGCCAACAAAATTCTTCCAGTAAAATTGACTTTTGGTCAAGAGCCAGATTAATTCCATCTTAAAGGTTTAAATGTACGATGTTTATTAATCCACCACAATGCACATAGATGGACATAGAAAGAAAGTTAAGATATTGTTAATTTGATATTCTTTTATCAACATGAGGGGGAGAAATTGAATAGCTGGAAAAAAGAATACATGAAATGCATTATAACCATGAAGTATATATCCTCAAGTAAAGAAATATGAACCAGAAGTTTATCATGGTATGCATTCATTTGCTAGATAAAGTTACTGACCTATATTCCAGCTGAAAATGCTCCAACTACAAATGTGATATGCCTGAAGTATGAAAAATTATTCGGTTCCAAATAGTTATATTATGGAGCATATTATAAAAATGATCATATTAAAAAGGTGACATAACTAATTGAAACAACCTCAAGAGAGGTTCAGATACCTGAATAATATTGATAAGTTATGTCGAATTAGAAAAATGGAACCGAATAGATGAAGTTATCGACAATAATTTTGAGAATGATATCACGTGGTCAAATGAGGATATTATATGTCGCAAGAAGTTGACATAAAGATGATTGGTAAAGAGGATAAAGTGAAATTAAAAATGACGCAAATCTAATTATAGATATGGACCATAAGTTCAAAATTTGAGATATATGATTTTGTGGTGGAAACAATAATTTTGTATATCTGGCAGTTCATGAAAGAAAAATTATACGTCTATAAGATATTGTTATAATCTATGTTATGGTTTATTAAATTATGAAGATTAGAATCTTCAAATGGATCCAAAAGTGCTAGAAACACAAGTTCCTGAATGACTCAAGATGCTAGAAGCATCAAATTCTCGAGAATAATCAATTAAATAAGTTCATATATTGCATGAAGCATTTATAGTGTATGTGGTATTATTATCTGAATGAATATTATTAAAAGTTCTATATGCACATATATATTTATGAAAAGCTTTAGATGTATTTTATTATGATTTTACTTGAAAAATTTAGATCTTGCAAATATACAATGAATAATCAGACCGGGCAATACACAATCAGAATGGGCGTTTTTATAATTGTTCCATAGCAAACAATAATTGATGACAGAATGATTGATATATTCAGAAGGACATTGAATGTGATGTTATCATCAGGGGGAGTAATACTGATATTTTCAAAAGGGGGAGTCGATACACGCTGTACTCTTTTTCCCTTATCTAGATTTTGTCCCACTGGGTTTTCCTAGAAAGGTTTTTAATGAGGCAACACTAGACAGTGTATCAATGGATGTGTACTCTTTTCTTTAGCTAGGTTTTTATCCCACTGAGTTTTTTTTAGTTAAAGTTTTTAACGAGACACATTCATAATGAACATCCAAGGGGGAATGTTATATATATATATATATATATATATATATATATATATATATGCCCATTATTCATTCACATGCATCAACTATTCATTCACATTCACTTCAACTATTGTATCACATGTTTACTATAGTCTCACATTTGAATGTTTAAAGGGAAATTACCTCTTATGACCTTGAGGTAGAAATTACACTAAAGGCCCTTTTTCTATCTATAAATAGAGGTCTTCTGTAAACATTCAGATTACATTGGAATGAGAATTTCTCTCTACTCTCTCTCTCTCTAAAATCTCTCTATTATTGTTCTTTATTTTCATCAGTTTTATAACAGAGCATTAATATCTTCGTTTTTTTTAATATAGGAATAAACATTAATATCTTAGGTATACCAAAAAAAACGGGGAAAAAAAAGTAAAAACCAAACATTTTTCTTCTGAGTTGTTTTCAATTTTCATGAATTTGAATTACTTCACCTCTCTTTAATGAAGTACTAAAATAATTGAATTCTTCTTTTTAATTTTGTTGCTGGTAATTTTCTTTGAAGATGCATGGTGGTCATTAGTATGTTCATATAATATGATAAGGTAATTGATGTAGTCTCCTAATGAGAAAAGTAACTATCACGTTCTTTTTTGTTTTTTCAGAAGTAACTATCAAGTTCTATATTTTAATTAAGACAACAAATTAGGTCATCCTGGTTGTATGAATTCAAAAAAAAAAAAAAAAGTGTTTGTATTAATTAGGGCCAACTATCAATTTTATCTTGAAAGTTTTTAGAAACAAGCCGTGGGTATCTGGAAATTTTTTTAGGAGTACTTTTGTCCCAAAAATTTATAAAAATAAACATAGTAATGTTGTCCTATCTTCTCCGAATATTAAATTTGACTGTTAAATCAGTCAAACAACATCATCATCCATAGAGATTCAAAGCCTAACAAAGAATGTTTGGCAAACAATCGCATGCAGTTTATAAAACTACATGTACAATTCCTTTTCATACAAAAGAATAGCAAATTAAGTGTCACATACTGCAATAATGTCCAAAGAGTGGGAAATAACGAGGATAAGGGCCAATTATGTTCCTCAAGGTTCCAAATGTATAGTCGCAAAGAGGTCGTGATCAAGATTAAGCGAATATTAGATCTAAGTGCAGCTACCTTTGGTCTTCATATCTAAACCACCCGTGGCTTCCTCCTCACCTTCTCTCACCCCCCCTCTCTCATTGAGATTCGTAATGGTGACAAACTTTTCAATCCCTTTAACCAGTTCAACTTCACAAATTTTGGCAGCCTTAAACTCAACATCTCAAGGATTTCCCTCTCTAATTCCAAGCTCCGTCTTTCCAAGGTTGGCTTCTTCCTCTGCACCATCGATTCCTAGCTTTGCGTCTTTCAACAACTCAAAGAAGACAAAATTTCATGCATTCTTTAGTTCAATCTTGTTGAGTCTATTTATACATTTAATTCTCTCGATACCGATAATTCCTTCAACAAGACAAGATTGATATCTTTTCGTATTCATTTCTTTGTGCTTGCCATAGTAATCCTTAAGGATTTGAATCTATCAAAGGACTAGGAATTGGGAAGAATTTTTTTTCCAAGAAATGATTGAATAAGGGAGGGAGGAAGAAAGAGATGATGAGGTGTAATGCCATGTCATATTGAGCTTAGTGATGTGGATGATTAGATGAGATGACATATGTTGTTTAATTGATTTAATAGTCAAATTTAACATTGGCGGACATCAGGGCAAATTTGCTATGTTTTGTAAACTTCTGGATACTCTGTACTCCTCTGCAAAAACTTTTAGGACAAAAATGATACTTAAGCCTATTATTTAAGATCATAAATTATATTTCCTCCTATCTTAAATATTACCAACCTTTTGCGGTCCATTGGTGTAGGATAGTTCATTTGATTGTTAGTATTTTTTTTTCTTTCCAGTGTATTAAAGAGAATAACAAATACATTTTTAGAAATAAATAACTTAAATGATTTCTGTAATTTTTATAAATTTGTTATTAAGCCCATATAGAGAAAGCATTAGTTGTCAAAGTATCTTATATATAACTGCTAAATAAGTCATCAAAAGTTGTTTGGTATACTTTTATACTTATATAAAACATAGTTGACATTTTTCGAGGGATTTAGGAAGCTAAAAAAATTAATTTAAAGTATTTATATTTATTTTTTTAATACCAAACTAATTTGTATAAGTTATAAACTAACATATAATCAAATGATACATTATATATACTACGATTAAATAACTTATTTCCACGGTTTATGAACTCAGACTGAACAGACCAATTCAAATCGAAAACTGGCAAGTTGGCTGGAAAACCAATCTGAGTTAGGCTAAAACCGGGTTGACTCAGTGACTCTAGGCCAACTTGACCTGAACCGGGCGAGTTGAGGAGTCATCGAGTCAATCAAAAGAGGAAAAAAATGATGGAGAAGCAGAGATTGAGAAGGACACAGAGATCTGAAAAAAGAGTTGGGTTCTCAGTAAGGAAACAGAGATCGACAGAAGCTATGGATGATGGAGTTCTTGTTAGCGAGGGTACGAGCGTCGGCGTCGGTGATAGGGAATCATCTCCACCTTCTCCATTGTCTTCGAACTCATCTCTAACCCACTCCAACAGAGACGACAGTGTTTGTCGGTGTTTGAAATCGTCTCCAAGACTCCAACCCACTCTAACAAAAGAAAGTGTTCGTTGACGGCAGGGACTGAGATTTGTTGAAGATGGTGACCCCTGAACCCTATGGAGAAAATCAAAAAAACCTCTGCGATTTGATAAACAAAAGTACAAAACCCTCTCTCTCCAAGTTGCTTTCACTCCGTGAAGTGTAAATGAAGTAATAAACTAATAAAGAGAAAAAATAAAAAATCTCACATTTTCTCAAGCCCAAGCCTGTGTGATCTCATTTTTTTAAAAAAAATAACAATATAAAATTACACATTCTCCAATGTACCACACATCCTCCCATGATTATACAAAATATCTTTTAGGTTAAAGTATATTTTTAGTCCTTTAAGTTTACATGAAGTATATTTTTAGTCTCTTAACTTTATAAAGTACACTTTTAGTCCTATAATTCTAACACCGTTAATTTTGCTAATGGAAAATTCAAACTCAAGAAAGAACTGTGTAAATTTAAGTGATGACTATGCAATTAAATACTATTAAGAATATGGGTAAATTGAAGAATATATAAAATATGTGTAATTAAATGTTATTAGTCATCACTTGAGTTCGTTGCTTCGACGTTTTTCATTAGCAACATTAACGGTGTTAGAATTTTAAAACCAAAAGTATACTTTATAAAGTTAAGGGACCAAAAGTATACCTAATGTAAAACTTAAAGGACTAAAAGTATACTTTAGCCTATTTTTTATTATTAAAAATATGAATATTTTTATCTATTTCAATTAAATTCTATTTTTTAATTAATATTGGTCTGACCCACTAACCCTTAACCCAATACTCCCACTGGTTCAGCGATCAGTCTGAGCTTCAGAAACTTGCTTATTTCCCTTCATTAATCTCTCAAAAAAAAAAGTCAAATAAATCTTATATTAAGAACAAAATGGAGTATGATATAACCAAATCCAAAAATATTATCATGGCAAAAAAAATATCCAGAAATATCAAGAGGTATGCATGTGAAGCAAAGGATATTATAAAAAGGAGCAGTAGACAATCTATATTTGTGAATTTGACGAAATTGTTACGAATATTGCATTCTCCTCGCATTTGGCGATTAGCACATGATTCCTAATTCATTCAATTCATTCAGTGCACATTTTAGTTGGTTTGCATAGATTTAATTTGAGTGACCTAAATTTTGCCTTCTTTATGTTTCTAATCTTCATCATTATTTTATAACTTGATTTTCAAATAGCTGAACAGTTAATTTCATATACTTGTCTTTTATTTGGTTTGGTAAATAAACTTTTGTAAACAAAGATTAAGTGACTCTTAAAAATTATTCTTACACTTTCCAATATATCATAAAATTATTACTTAAAATAAGTTAAATGAAATCTCGCTTAAGGGTAATTTAAATTTTATGGCTCAAAGAAATGGTATTCAAATCTTTCTTTTCTTAGCAAATACACAATCGATCTTCGGAAATAGAGAATTTAGTTACAACATTAATGTCTTTATAGTCTGATTTCATAAAAATATAACAAGCATGCGATTTTATCTTATCTTATCCTATTTTAGCACATCTTTTCTATTGCAAATCCTGGTAAAGTTATTCTTTCAATGAATTATATTGGGTTTGATCTATAAAAAGATAAAATTTTCAAATATAAAATTAGTGTGAAAACAAACACACTAAAAGCTCATGGGCACTACCCTCAGTCAGGAAAATCATAAAATTCAAATACACAGACTTCGCTTTTTATTTGATTAAAAGTTTCCCTCTCAAGACTTCAAAAAGCAAAGGATATTCACCTCCCAAAAACGTACGCTTCCAACGCAGACTATACTCTTGGTTGATCTTACAAATACACCTACCATTTCCACCATAAAGCCCGCTTCATTATCGAAAAGGGCACAACAGGCTTATATACGTAGTTTGATTGGGTATGAGATTATTACGGCCTATCAATTTTGACTTGGCCTGTTGACCCGAACAAATGATCTAATACACCTCAAAAGATCAAAAACCATGAATATTTCTGGCAAAACTGAAAACTTAAAACCACCCTTTTTAGACATAGCTTTAAAGCTTTTCTGTAATGATGACACCCACCTAAACAGCACTAGCATCACAGGATCCACCTCCATTGCCACACAAGGAAGATAGAGCACTACATAAAAAATCAGCTTACATGATTAAATTCCTAGATAAATAACCTAAGGGTTTTTTTTTTTTTTTTGGGGGGGGGGGGGGGTGTTGTTGAAATGGAAAGTCTAAGCAAGGAGCCTAAATGGTGCTTGTCTGTACAGTGACTAGAGATCACTGCTTATTTTGTTGGTCTAGTCCATGTTGTCTCGGCAGTAATGGTATTACCATAATAAACCTGCTTTGAGGTCTCGTCCCAATAAGCCTGCAAAGACAATTTTAAAAATTAAAAACAAAAAATGAGGGGGGCTCGGATCAGAGTCCCCTTATTGACCTCAAAAGGTGTTACACTTACTAGTGCAAACCTTATACTGAAAACTTCATTAAGGCTATAAAGCCTAATAGACAAAGTGCCAAGAAGTTCACCAAGAGGTATCCTCAAAAGGTAGGAAAAATATTGCATGCAAAGTTAGCACTGCTAAAGCAGAACCCAAGGACTTGTGTTGAAGAATGCTTTCTTTTTCTTTCTTTTTATTAGTAAAGAGGCGATATGTATTAATTAAAGTCTAGGATTACAAGGAGTAGGGCAACCCAAAAAAAAAGAGAGAGAGAGATATTGCATAATAGGGATATTCAATCAGCTCTGGAAGAAGAAAGTTGGGCTGAAGAATTGTTTGTTGTGACAGTAGGCGAAATGATTCCTATTTGCAGCTTCTGATGGACTTTAGATTGTTCTTTAACTTGTAAATTGGACTAGGAATGCTTTCAAACCCGAAAACTCAAATAAGATTTCAAGTAAAGAAGAATGCTCCTTCCAAACACTTGACATATAACATAATTAATTTCACATTGAACAAATAGCACACAATAACAATGCATACACACCTGCCAACCAGATGGAAGATCCTTAGACAAGTCACTCAGATCAGGTTGCTTAATTTCCTCAACTGTATCTTGTGGCAAGTCAACAGATTTGCTTGCCACTTGTGCCCTCTTGCGCTTGACCCTCTCCCGCCTACAGGAAAAAAAGTGTATCAAACAATAAAGCATAAGAAAACAGTGCATGTTGAAGAACGCTGCAAAATGCAAGTGAAGCTAAAATGTTACTGGACTCCTACCAATCACCACCCAGAGGCTGAAAATTAGCATTATCTTTGGCTTCTCCACTCGCAATTTGTTTTGCATGCCACTCCTAAAATTAAAGGAACATGAGACACAAGACATTGGATGGCTCCAAGAATTAGTAAAGCAAAGTTACGCATGCAAACCTCTATTTCCCTTTGGCGTTTTCGTTCTAAGATGTCAAGAACGCTTTTAGGTTCTTCCTCCTCTTCAAGCAACTCCTCTTTGGCTGCCTTCCACTAATACAATAAAATCAGATCAAAATTAGCTGCAGATCTTTTATATGAAAACACTTTTAAAAGCTATAAAATAAAATACCCATCATCTTAAAACACAAAAATACCTTGTCCACTAAACTTGAAACTTTCTTATTAGACTTCAAGGACGAACCAACAGCAACTGCACGCTTTTTACTACGAACAACTGAGAAATGAACAAGAGCACCTAGTACATTTAGTATTACACAGACAGACGAATATTTAAGTTTGTAACAAAGAGCATCCAAAATTCCAGATCCAGGTGCAGCATTCTGATCATAATCAAAAGATACAGGAAGAAAACAGGAGATGGACAGTGTCTTGCAGACAAGGTCAACAATCCTCACATGATTAACCTTACCACCAAGATGGAAAATCATGCTCAGACAAATGAACCATTTAGATTATTAACCAACCACAATGGAAGGCAGATGAAGGATCAAGCCTGATATCAAAGAGAAATTGTACTGACTGATTAACTCAACATCTTATTACATTAGCACCTATTTAAAGCCGCCAACACATTCATGAAGCCACTAACTTTGGCAGCTTAGGTAGTAGCTGGATGCTAAGAAAGGTCAGCCAAGCCAGTAAAGCACAACATATTCAGAAATTCACCTTTGTTTTGCACCTTAGGAACTGATGATGAAGCGGTATTGCCAGCAGAAGATACAGTGTTGGTTGATGCCAGTGAAACACCACCATCAACTGGAACAGTTGCAGGTTCTTTGATGCTGGCCGAGGTGGAGGGAACATCACCTGATGCCATGTCAACCCCACCAGTAACATTGGAGACATTATTATTGATATGAGTTAAGGACCTTGGACCAGTTCCTGCAAAGATTTAATGGAAAAAGTTCAATCAGAGCCATCCATGTGAAACTAGTATATTATCAATGTGAAAGGGGGGGGGACCAGGGGACTTCACTAACTACTAATGGGACAGGTAGCATACCATCTTGAAGCTCATAATAGGCTGCAGGCTCTGCAGAATTAACTATACCTTGAGAGCTTTCACCATAAGTAATGGGAACAGCACTATAGTAGAGCTGTGCAGGCGGCATAGCAATTTGACATCCTTCTGCATGCCCATATATGGTACTACCTGGGACTTCAGCAAGTGCATGTCCAAAATACTCAGAGCTAGCACCTGGATAAGTTAGATTGTATTGTGGGTAAGGAATGGACTGCCCTGCATCTGGGTAAGATGGGAGAGCAGGATATGTAGACACTGATGGCTCATCAGGTGGTGGAGGGGGCATTTGTTCATTATCAGGTGGGGGTGGAGGAGGCACCTGTTCATTATCAGGTGGTGGTGGAGGTATCCATTCATCATCTGGAGGAGGAGGAACGACAAACTGATCCTCTGGCAACAGAGAATGGTGGTCAGTAGATATATTCCCCTCCACCAATTGCTCTGTTTGCACAAAACCCTTCATCACAGGCATGGCTACCACAGTTGTATTGCCTGAGGAATTCATATCTTCAACTTCCATGTCCACATCCATATCAACATCTTCCCCAACATTAGACCCATGTATATGAGTTGATTCCTCAGGATTTACGATAGCATCAACTTTGTTATTGTAGCCTGCACCTATCTCCAAGTGGCTACCAGGAGATGATGAAGGAACGTGCTCAGCATTGATAGGAGGTTCATTGCATGCATCTTTATCACCTAAAACCGAACCATCAACCTGAGAAGGATTAGAAAATTCAGAAGCAACAAAATCTTTGTTCTCAGTACCATACACTTGAAATCCATGCCCAGAGCCTCTTTGATGTCCAACCAATCCTTCAGAGACATGGACATGTGTATCCTCAACTTCATCCTGTGCTGACTTAAAAGTCAGTAACAAGTCATCATTAATTACACTTTCAAGTTCCTTAATCCGCCTATCAGAATGCACCCAGAATGGAAGCAAAGATGATCCATGGGATGCCAGAGCCCTAAAATCGGAGAGCCTGATCTCAATCTCCAAAATATATTTTGACAAGGAATCTTGAATTTGCAGATTGCCCTTTGATCTGCAAAATTTGATCATTAGAAACAGGTTAAAACAAATCTCTGATTCAAAAGCAAATAAATTACTAAGTCCAAACAAAATACCATAAACAAATTAAGCCAAACAACTAAAGCATATATACTTACTTTTCCAGTGACTTAAGCCTCTCTAATAAGCTCTCGCTCAGTTGAACAAGATGAGAAGGAAAATTAATGTCTGCCTGTTCTTCTTCCACACTGGGCTTTGAAACAAATAAATGGTCTGCCCCATAGGTTGCACTAGAAAGACCATTATTCCTATATTCTTCATCCCATCCATTAGCCTGGGACCCATGACTGTATGCTCCTCCATTAGAAATCACTGTAGTACTTAAAGAACCATCAGGTGCTAGAGCAGCTAAAGAATCATGCACTGCAGCAGAGGAGATTTTGGAATTATCTGCACCAGCAGCTGCACTCTGAAAGTTATTATTGTCAGAAGCAAGAGTTGCCTGGCCACAGACCAGCTCAGCTGTCTGAGCCAAACCATGTGGCACCTCCCAGGAAGTTTCTCCAGTTTCAACATTCCAGTAATAATAGCGTTTGCTCTCCTCATGCATTACCATCTTCCACCCCAGATCAACATCGGCAATTACTTGTTCATTGGTAATTTCAGAAACTGATGTTTGGTCTTTGGAGACAATTTCTTTTTGCAAACCACCAACAGCAGCATCACCTTCCATTTTATCACAACCATCAACATCCAAAGAAGTAGGATTTTGTGATGTTCCATGTGGACCATCAGTCTGAACAATATGATCTTCAGAAACATTTATGTCCAAATCTTGGGTTCCTTCTTCAGGTGAAGCCTTAGCCTGACACAAACAAAGCAGATCACTTTAAGTAGTACAACATTTAACATTAGACTAATCATTGAGACATACCACCATTTTGAAATGCCCAGTCCATCAAACATACAATATATGTCAAAATTTGTGACAGGCTCAACATGCCAGAGCCACTCCTCTCCACTATAGGAGAGTTGAACAGGACAATTAGTCAATTACTAAGATAACGAACACTAATATAAGCACCATATTGATCTCTGGTAAGGAAAATCAAACTTTAGGATTAGAAGTTAAAACAAAAATGCAGGTAGTAGAATACCTCTTCATTCAACATGGAGCTCTGATCTTTAGCATCATTATCCCCTTTACTTGATCCCTCATCCACTTCTTCATCACTATATTGCCCGAGCAACAAGAGGGGATTCTGTGATTGTTGACCTGAAGAAACAATACCACAATGTCAGACACTATGAAATCAACAGTTCATTAGCCATGTGATAGCTAATATCCGAAAAGTATGCAAGATAGATTATAAATAAAGTCCAACTAATGACAAGGAAGACAAAATATAAATTCAACATGTAAATAAATTCACAAGCATTTAGCTTGTATGATCAGAGTCACCTGCTACAAATGGAAAAATGTCAGTAGGGCGTAAAGCAAACAAAGCCAGAAACATACGAACCAATACAAACTTTTCTAGAGCCTGGACCTCAGATATCCTTTGGTGCTGCCAATAAGTGGGGGGAATGATCATTCATAATTTTCACTATGGCAGGGCCGACCTCATCTGAAATGAATGTTCCCAAGACCACAGCAGTCCTACACAGTCTGAGAACAGATTCTCGAGGCAAATAACATAATATGTCTTTGCATATATAGTTCCATATTTCCAGCAAAATAATGCTGATCACTCATGTCCTCTCTATATACTCCTTTTGAAGAAAACTGACAGAACCCACCTGAAGAAGAGGGTGAATTGGGTAAACCATCACGATTTTTTGAATCAGTGTCTCCTACGTCATCATGTACACTGGAGCCACCCAAATCTCCTGGAAAGAATAAAAAAAATCTTATATTATCTTGTCAAAAAAATAATAACAATAATAAACCATCAGCAAAAAGCTTCATCAAGAACCACAAAACCCTGATGAAATTCCGAGTATTGAAGGGAATGTTTCCAAAAGATGACATGTAAATACCCAAGCATACATATACATGATATATATCAAGATGCATCCTTTGAAGACAAATTTGTACTCCTAAAAAGCAAGGACATGAAAAATTGAAAATATACTTAAACCGTCTCAAAAGTCAAAACCTTTTTTTTCTTTGGACAAAACAAAATCAATAATCAACAAATAATTGAAATAAAAAGTCAAGCGTCTTCCATCTCAAAATTATAAAATAAGGAGAAGCCCTTCAAAAAAATATGACAAACTGGGATGACTCCCTAAAATCAAAACCTGATAAGTTGAACGCATCACCGTCGGCAAAACAAGTATCACAAACTACAAAGCCAGTCCAAGACTATGTTACACATGTAAAACATACGTACAAGCATACAACAGTGTAAAAGATATACTATCAGATCAGCCATCTTTAGACTAGCCAAGTCTGATGATGAGTTATCTAAATATTTCCCCGATATTACATGGCATTTTCAAATACAAATAGAAGTCTCAATGGGTCCAATATAAAGGAATTCCATTCAAAACTAACACTACACTGTGACAAAAGCAATTTTTGTACATGATCAATATAAATTGTATACATATGAGTGACGTCCAATCTTGCGTTAAACAGCATAAAACAAATCCTCCAAGGCAATAATTCTCCACCATTTAGTTTCAATTTATTGTTCAAGATCCAAGGGAAAGCATCAAATGCTTTAGATTTAAAAACGTATTAATTTCCTAATGCGCTTTCAGTCCAGAAAAAAACAAACATCTATTGCCATCCTCACAAACTCATATAAACTCTCGAAGCCACGGAACTGCTACAAAAAGCCTTCAGAAAATTAAGTATGACTTAAGAAGGGAACCAAAATACGTCAGAAAACCCATAAATTGCAGCCTCAAGCCCCTGTTTGATTTCCAAATATATGGGAATAAATTTCAACCATAATTGTGTTCTAAAATCGAGGAATTTAAACAGATCAAAATGGGAAGGGTTAAACGAAAAAGAAGAAAGAGCGCGCTAATTGGCGTGTAAAATATGGAGTGAAGTCGAATACCAGAGGGTTCCACAAAGAGATCGAGTTTGACTCTGCGACCAGCGTTGCTTAAAGCAGCAAGACGACGTTCCTTTCTCTTGCCCATTCGATTTAGGATTCGAATTCTCAGTTAAGCCTTCGGATAGGTACCTTTCGTACGCCCTAGCAAAGGAGCTAGAAGCTAGGGTTTTGAAGAGTTTCGACTTTCGAGTTACAGACACCACCCGCCTTTCTTTCGTCTCTGAAATCTGAATAGCGAAAATCAAATGAGAGCTCAAAAGGAGGGACCGGGTCGGTCGCTTATTGTAGTCGCCCGTTGATTCCTCTACGTTGTATCTAGAGAACCATCCGTGAGATTCGACGGTCTACGGCTGCCACGTTTAAAATTTTGACCTTTAAGTGAAATCGTCAACCACTAGAAAAATTGTGAATTATAGTAATAATTAAAGACTAATATTTTAATGTTTTTACTGAAGAGGTATTAAATATCAATCATATTTTATTTTAAATTTAATTATAATCACTTTAGGAAAAAGATTATAATCACGTACTCTGATTATTGTATTCATTATGTTATTTTTTTTTATAACCCTTGTATCCATTATATCTTCGACAAAGGATTCAAACTCAATGTAATCACATCACAATTTAAAAAGCTTTATAATAGGTGCCTGGTGTAATTATTTCTATAGATCCAAGCATAAATTTATCTATAAACTATTTTTTTTTTTCAGTTTCAATATTTATTGGGCAATGAGATCTATGGTGTCCAATACATTTTCAATGCTCCAAATTTAAAATTTTCAACTAATTGTTTATAAATGGAATAATTTTTTAAGAAAATAACAATTAAAGGATTCAATTTTATTATAGATTCCTTTCACATTAAAATAATTTTTTCAAAAAATATATATAAAAAAGTAAATATGTACCATCTAAGCTGACTTTGGATGATCCAAATTTTGGTTCTGATCATTAATATGGGATCTGCATTGTTCAAGCTTAATTTTAACTATTTAAATTTAAAACTTTTAAGTAAAAATTATCTTTTGAAAATCGACAATTAAAAGTTTATCTTCTTTTTAGTTTTTGCATACAATAAAATAATTTTTTAAAAATAAAATTAAAAAAATTAATACTAAAAGATTATTTAAAAATCATTTAAGTTAATTTTGATGAACTCTAGCACAGAAATTCATTCCCTATTTCTCTCTTGGGAAGGCTTTACCCGTAATGATGGCAATACAGAGAAACTCCCTTTGGGGAGCTAACAATCTCTGACTTTAAAGCCTTGTCAATTTCATATGGGTATTAGGCTGCGGCATTTATTTTTCTTTCATTATAAGGTGTTTGGGTGTTATCCAAACTCACTTTGAGTCAGAGATTGAAAAGAGAAGGGAAAATTGACCTAGAGGCCCAATATACAAAAATAAATGCAAAAAAGGCCCTACAAACTTTCCCATACCAGAAAAGGCCCTAAGGTCTTTAGTGGTATTAAGTTCCAAGAGAAATGACAAAAACGCCCCTGGTGTTAAAAAGAAAAAGCAGTGTGTGTGTTCATTTACACTTACGGTAGTAATTTTTGTAGGGTTGCTCGCTTAAACTAAAAACAATGAAGGAGAATTTCTCAGTTTGCTTTTCTTGATTGTTTTATATATCTGATCACATATCTTTTCATTTGACGAACTCTATAACTTTTTCTCCTCAAGTTTTACGAAACCTCTATCTTATCCTTACTTTTTTAAGGGGGGAACTTGTTGCAATGAAGTTTAAATTTAAAGAGAGTAATTTCATTTATTATTTATCCCCTTTGAGTGCTTTAGTTGTAATGTGCTATTTTCTTAAACAAGAAACTGCTGCACTTTGAATGTTTTTTTTATGTGTAGAGTAAATCTTTTGAGCCCTAAACAGTTACATTACTGTTATATGTTGGTGCATATAAAAGGATGTGTAAGTGTCTATTAAGTTGTTTAACATTCCTAATTATAATGTCCAAGTAACATGATGCATGTTGTTAACACCTTTATATATTTCTTGTTTATAGGGACTCGTGTGATGTTTATGTCGTTTCTTGGCTAGAAAGTGTTGTCGATGTTCGAGGACTCCCAAAAGCGGAAGATGAGCCGTTAGGAAGCAATCCTTTTATGTACATAAGTTGACTTGTTTTTATGTGTATATGAATTTGAGAGATTGTTTGACAAATTTTATTTGGTCAATTGTACAGAACATTTAATACCCATAAAGGCCCTAGGGCCCTTTTTGGCAGGTGAATGTTCTTTGGGTCTTATTTAAAATTATGTTGCTTAATTGGGCCCTGAGATGAATTTTCCCAAAAGAGAAATCGCTAATGACTAAATTTTGTTTGCCATGATGGAAGAAAGCGGAAATTACACTTAGTTCCTGAGTAAAGAAAAATATAATAAAATGGTACATTGAAACCTCAAAACTAAGGTAAAGTTTCATAAGATTTTCCTATAATATTTTTTATATGTGGAAAAACACAATTGCTCCTATAAAAGCTCATGTACTTGTCAAATACAAGCACATGAATAGGTCAAAATATACTCATAGACTTATCAAAATAGACTCATAAAGTTGTTAAAATATGCTTATTTATCAACACATGCACATTGACTTGTCAACATAAACACATAAACTTGTCAAAACGTTTAGATAGACTTATCAAAAGAAGCGTATGGACTTGTTAATACAATCACATTAGGCATTAGTGTCTTTTCACATATAAAAATATAGGGCGAAAAAAAAACCCACAAGACTTCACCGCATTTTACAATTTCAATGGACTATTTTATCGTAAATTCTCTTACTTAGAACCTAATTTTCCGTTTAATAAAAAGTAACAAAAGGTGGTAATCCAATGAGCGGCTCCAATAGAGCCCAACCTCTTTGGTGCTAACACCACATAAAGCCGCTTCAAACATCCTTAAGGGCACAGAGGAAAACAACCAAAAGATATTGACAATTTTTGATGCAAAACAGAACATCATAGACATAAACTAGCCACCATAAGCATAATCAATCCAAAGAGCAAGGTCATTGTCTAACCAAAGTACCTAAGGAAACACAAGAAAAGCACCTAGAGATAAATCCTCAAGCCCCGCAGGGGTAAACAAAGCACTAGAAGTTGCTGCCAAAGAGCCCCACAACTCCGACAACTGCAAGAAGTCAGACTCATGGGGCATAGGTGGCTGCAAACCAACCTCAGGGAATCTTTGTACCAACTTCCAGAAAACTGCCACAGTTAGGATACGCATTTTGACGGGAGGACCCTTGTAGCGTCTTCAATTTCATAGCCACTTTGCCTTCAAAAAGCCTGGTCTTGAGAAAAAAAAGGCCCATATCTTTGAATCTTCTTCCTTCATCCCCATCAAACCAGAGATTGTGTAGACATTTGCCTTCACATACTTTAGGAATTCACCGATCTTCAGTATCAGGAACAGAGTGTTGTTGTTGAGAATTTTTTTACCTAATTCTTGTAGTAACCAAATTGTCCATGAAATTTTTTTAATATTCTAAAAATATATTCTCCATAAAAAAGAATATTTTTTTTGTTAATGATAATTTGATAACAATTCTCATTCTCATTCTCTCCCCTAAAATCAAACACACGGTTGGAGTCATGCTAAAATGCTTTTCTTAGAAAAAAAAAATTAATAACAAGGACAAGAATTGATTCTTGAGATCTGTCATATGGACACTACATCAATAAAACATAAAACATAGAGCGATTACAACATCGATAAATGTTAACCTAAATCAGCCAACATTTGATTCAAATAAAAAGGTGGTGAAGCGTGTAGCAGACTCAGCTTATTGTTTGCCTCCTTCAGCCATTTTGGCAAAATAAAAATAAAAATCAGCACTTTCTATGTGAGAATGAATTATTTTCGATGTCCCAGATGGAGAAAATCAGTAATGTAGTCTCAAAAATCTCATGGGCTAATGGTTGGTCCGGCCCATAACATGTGAGTAGTATATAGAATCAAAATATAGATTAATCGCTAATGAGAGTTGGCACAGATGGTAAGGGATCTAGGACTAGGCCTTTGGGTCGTGAGTTCGATCCCCTCTGCCGTCGCTGGGACTCCTTTGGTAGGCGATCTCGTAAGTCCCCAGTAAGTGCTCATAGAGCTCGGGGCTGTACCCTGGCCTTGGTGGGAGACTAGTGTCAAACCCCTCCAAAACTTTTTTTTCTAAAAAAAAAAAATATAGATTAATCTTTGTGAAACCAAGCCAAAACTTTTTTTCTCAAAAAAAAAATATAGATTAATCTTTGTGAAACCAAGCTAGGCATCTGCCGTCGAAGGAAGTTGGCATAGATGGTAAGGGATTTGGTCAAGTCCTAAAGGGATGTGTGTTCAATCCCCACTGCTGTCACTAGGACTCCTTTGGTAGGTGATCTCGTAAGTCCCCATTAAGTACTCAAAGAGCCGGGGCCCTACTCTGGCCTTGGTGGGAGACTGATGTCGAACCCTTCTAAAACTTTTTTTATCAAAAAAAAAAAGCCAGGGCACCTGCCCTATCCAAGCAATTCCGCTGCATGACACATGTTTGTGGTTGTCAAGAGAGCCATCCACATCCACTTGTATAAATGGGTTGTGCTGATGCTCCAGTTAATTAATAAATGTAATTATTATTTGGGATACCTATGCTCTCTCGTTTAGGCCTACGTTAACTTTATAATGTTTACTAACTACCTCCAGTCCAAATGCAAGACCGAGTTGACTAATTTAAAAAAATTAAGGAAACTAAATAAATTATTTTAAAGTTTATCATTTTTCTCTAAACAAATTTATTGGTCTTATAAATTTATATATAATTTTTTTATGGTACAAACTAACATATAATCTAAAAATATAAATATGGATTCTTCTTTCATATAATCAATCGATACACGTGCATCAATCAGAAAAGATTGAAGCATGGTAAGTGGTAACTCCTCTCCTCTTCATTGGATCAATAGTTCTCCTCTCCTGACTCTCCCACTTTGGATATATGGGTCTCAGAACAGCAGCTTATCACTTGCTTGGAGACACTGAAAACATCTTCAGACATCATACATGCATAAAGTCTTGCTAACATGTTGAAATCATTTGGCAGGTTGAGGATATATAGGTTATTTTAACTTCCATCAGCGCATAATCTTGAAAATTTCCTTTCTACATGTCCTTCTTTAAACTCTGCACCATGAGACTTCTTTCTTAATGAGAATTGATCTTTTTATCCAACAAAAATAATACCTTCAAAATGATAATGTAACATATGCTATAATTAAATAATTTCCTTAGTTTTATAAATCTTCTCAAATTAATTAACTAGATCTTATGTTGATCACGAGAGATGTTATTATCAATGTATAAAATACCTGAATTATTATAAAATGATTATATTCTTAAGAGTGAAACTAATTCTCTCTACACCTAAACAGTACTTACAGGAAACTCCATCCTTAAGAAGATTAAAGTGTGGAAATGGGAGTCAATTAATGGATAGAGGCCAATTTATAAACATATAACCATTTATGGCTTTCCACATCAAGTATGCATCACCCTATTTAATTTCACATGTACCACAACAACATGTGCCTCATGCCTCCATAATGATGATGAAGTGCTTGTTTAGGCAGCAGCAATTTATTTTAAGTAATTTTACGTTATAAGATACAAGTATATTTAAGGAGTTTTATTTCGTAAAACACCCATGAAGCCAAGGGCGGATATAGAGGGGGGCTAGGGTGGGCCCCACGCCCCAAAAGAAAAACCTATATAATGAAAATTAGTATGACAACATATATGTTTATATAAGAAATGAGCCCAACTTGATTTTCAAACCCCCAACACCAAGCCACGAGTTTGAAAAAAAGTCATACAGTCATGCACTAAGGGAGCCCACCAATTATCATTAATTCATGCACTAAAAGTTGCATAGTTATATATCAAAAAAAAAAAAAAAAAATCGAACAGTTGGCACACATTACACTAAAACCCCTTCAAGCCTTCTGTTTCTTAATTCATTCTATGACTCCTCGCACAGTCGGCACAAATCACAGAAGATTAGAAGAAACAATTCAACATCAGTCACATTTGCACAAAAGATTAGGGATTTATCTTTAGGAAAGTGAAAATAGTTTATCTTTCTAGTCTCTTATATTTAGTTGGATGAAATTTGTTTTATGAAAAATTTAGGGATTTATTAGATTTTGAAATTTCAAGGCTTTTAGATGATTACTTTGCTTTTAATGGAACCAATGAGTCTTGAGTAAGTAAAAGTTGCACCGTTTATATTTTTACTTAAGTAGTTGATTTGAGAAAAATAAAGTTAGGGTTTAATTAGAAAATTTGTGATTTATTATTTATGATATGGAGTTTGTGATATGAAATTTTCGAAATTGAATGTGTGATATGGAATTATTGACGAGTTTAATAATATGAAAACACGTAGATTAAGAGTTAAGTAAAATTATCTTAATTTTTGTAGTAGATGTCTTTTAATTTTTTATATATTAGGTTTATATTGTATTTTAAATACTTTTATTTTATTTTTTTCGCCCCCTGTCATAAAAATTTCTGGTTTCATCACTGCATGAAGCCTAACCTAATAATTTATAAGCATGGTTATGTAGAATATAGTTAGGAGGAAGCCTTCAATTAGATGAAATTACATGTATGATTGTTTTCTTATTTTAATCATGCATATAATTTTTTTTTCTTTAATCAAGAAAGAAAATACTAATAGGCTAAAGTGATAAGGGGTATCATAAAATAAAAAGCAAGTGGTTATTCATATTCGCAGGGTAATAAGTTTTAGATTAGAGCATGTTTAAATTTCAAGAACCCCTTCTTGAAATACCTATACTCTTTGTCAATTTTAATTTGATATTTATGTGTTTTTCTCTTTTTATTAAAGGGTTAAGGTGTAAAAATACACATGAGCTTTTTTTAGAAGCAAAAATACATACAATGTTATATTTTGGAAGCAAAAATAACACGGGCCGTTAGTTGACCGACATCGACCGTTAACTTGGACGGAAATGAATAATAACTCCGCTGAAATTACCATTTTACCCCTAGTTTTAAATAATGTTTTTTTTTAAAAAAAACCCTTCCTCACCGGTGGGCCCCACCACAGGCCACACCATCGCTGGCCGCCGCCGGTAACCGGCGGCCACCTCCTCTTAGCGAGTTTTTTTTTTGTTTCTTTTTAAACTAAGGTTTCTTTTTACAAAAAAACTAAGGGGAGACCAGTGGGCTCTATCGCTGGCGGCCACCCTCCTTACTTTCAACTGCCGCCAGTGACCACCTTCGACGACTTTTTTTTTAAAAGTAAGGTTTTTTTTACAAAACATTAAAGGGAGGCTGGTGGGCCCCACCGCTGGCGGCCGCCCTCCTCATTGCCAGCCGCCGCCGGCGACCGGCTTTGGCGACATCCTCTGGTGACTTTTTTTTTTAAAAAAAACTAAGGGGAGGCCGATGGGCCCCACCTCTGCCCACCGCCATGTCAGCAGCCGCCACCGACGTCCGGCCAATGCCAGAGACCGCCGTTACCGTCGACTACCTTTAGTGACTCTTTTTTTTAAAAAAAAAAAGTCACCGGAGGCGGCCGCCGGCGGTGGGGCCCACTAGCCTTCCCTTAGTTTTTTGTAAAAAAAACCTTAGTTAAAAAAAAAAAGTCGCCGGAGGTGGTTGCCGGCAGTGGGGAGAGCGGTTGCCGGCGGTGGTGTGGCCAGTGGTAAGGCCCACCGGCCTCCCCTTAGTTTTTTGTAATAAAAACCTTAGTTTTTTTTTTGTAAAAAAAAAGTCGCCGGAAGAGGTCCCCAGATGTGGCCATCGGCGGTGGGAAGGGTGGCCGCTGGCGGTGATGTGTCCGGTGGTGGGGCCCACCGGCGTGGAAAGGTTTATTTTAGTGTTTTTTTTCAAAAAGAAATTATTTAAAATTAAGGGCAAAATGGTAATTTCAGCTTAAAACTGAGGGCAAAATAATAATTTCAGCGGAGTTACTATTCATTTCTGTCCAAGTTAACAGTTAACGTCGGTCAACTAACGGCCCATGGTATTTTTGCTCCTAAAACATAACATCGTATATATTTTTGCTCCTCGAAAAAGCTCATGTGTATTTTTACTCCTAGGGAAAAAACTCATGTGTATTTTTTGCACTTTAACCCTTTATTAAATCATCTGATTGTGCTTTTTTAGTACAATTAACTTCTGTGACCAACGCTAAAGAGTAAAGGGGCTACCAACGCTAAAGAGTAAAGTTACAGGGGCTAAAGTGTTAAACGAATACAATTAAAATATTTAATAAGGAGAAGAAAAAAACATACAAGTGTCAAATTCAAAATTGAAAAAAAAAACTATAAATAGCTCGAGAATGATTTTCCCTAAATTTTAATTTATGTGGAGATTATACATCTTCATTTATAATTTGGATGAGAAAAAAATTAGGTAGGAGATAATACTATGATAAAAAAAATCCCAAAAATAGTTTTTTTTTTAATTTTTTTAAAAAATATTTTTGTAAGTTTTTCTTCCCAATGTTTCATTCTCTTTATTTTCCTCTCACTTTTCCCTCCATCTAGACATAGCTTGAGATAACAAAATATTCTTTCTATTTTTAATATGCACACGAATTCTAAAATAATTTGTAAAACAATAAACCAAGTAGTTGTTTATACTTGTAATTTATGCGGGGAGCATATTCAAAGATAATTTGTATAAGAACAAAACAAGTTGTTGATATAGTGTGGAAAAAACAAAATCTAAAATAAAACATATGTTTTGGAGAAAATCTATGTCTAAATTTAAATATTGATATTTTTAGCTGGATTTAACTGGGAGTTTCCCAGTAAAAATGGTTTTCTTAATTTTTTTGACCAAAAAAATTGCTGAATTTAGTTAAATGTCTTTTAATATTTTATTAAAGATGGTATCGTTGTCGTTAACATTCTTATTTTCAAAAAGAGGAGCATTGCATAATAACGCTATTATTTGACGACCATTGTTCTTACTCTTAAACCAAACTCAAATTTGGAAGGAAATATTCTTCAAGTGATATACCTAATATTATTATTTAATTTAATGAAAATACAGTTTCCTTCTCATTTTTATTCAAATCATTTCAACTAACAAACCTGGCTATTTGATGGGGGAGTTGTACTTGTAAATTTAGTTGAAAGAGTAACTCCTCAATAGAATGGAGGAGAGAATTAAAAGGTGGCATTTTATGTAAAACAAAATTTGAAAAATCAGTTGAACTATTTATTTAAATACAATCAGTTGTACTAAGATTGTATTTGCCTAAACACTCCTTTTTAGTTGCATCATGATGGTAGCATTTACCTCTTAAAAGGCATTATCACCTTAATTGCCAAACATTGCTCCTCACGAGGGAAGAATTTGTTCAAATTTAGTTTCTTCTTCTCAATCATTGAACAGAAAAATGACCATCTTTCCCAATCTAAGCTTTGGACATAAAAGCTTAGTGTATATACGACATTATGGTTTTAAACTGTTATTTATTCTGGACCTACTATAACGGTTATAATATAACACCCGTAATGTATTGAGATTTGGTGAGACCATGATGGATTTGCATATTGCTATGATAATAATTAACGGTTACACATAAAAAATTATAATAATATATGGTAATGCTTGCATTATGCATAATGGTCTTATTTTGCAATGGTTATTGATTCAGTGACATACATAATAGTTTGTATATAAGAATCATGAGTTTTAATAAAATTTAATAACAGTTTTACATAGACAACCATTATGGATTAAATAATAAGAACTGTTAATATTTATAATACATGAAGATTTTTATATAATAATCGTAATTTATGGATATAATACTCTTTATAATACATGAAGATTTTTATATAATAATCATAATGGATTTTTTTTTGGTCGAAAAAAGAAATCATAATGGATTTGCTTGTAACTTCCTTGGTTACTTTCTATGATTCATGCCCACACATTTTATGTAATTAAAATAATAATATTGAGCAATTTTGGAAACTGTCTTTCAGAATTAATATTTTTATTTAAGTTTGAAAAACACTTTCCAAATTATACGTGGAATGCAATATTGGAGAATTAATCTGTTGTTATTGTATTTAATTATGCAATATTATTTATGGTTATATTTAATTTTTTATTGTGTTTATATAAATCAAATCCTATTATTTACTTATTCTATATTTTATATCTTGTTGTTGTTTTATCTTATAGTTTATTATTATTCAAGCTAATTATAAATTTTTCTTCTTTTATTTTGTTTCTGTTTTACTTGAGATTATTTTGTTTTCAACATCTCATATTTAAGATTTTGGACTATCTTTGAACTTCCTTTCTATTATGCCTATTTTGCCCAGTAATAATAATGTTTCATTTACAATATGGAAAAATCATTTTCAACTCTATTTACATCTCCGCATTATTTGCACGTGTCCTATAAGTGTAGGTCTAAATTTGAATATTGATATTTTCGGCTGAATTTAATTAGGAGTTTCCCCATATCAATGGGTTTCTTAGATCAAAAGCTCATATCTTGTTTGGTTACATGGTATTTTTATTATAAATTGTGTAATGGAGTTAAGATTCAAAAGTTAATTTGATTGGCTTGGTTGGTTCTTACGGTGTATAATGGCATGAAAATAATCATATTCTGCTCTTCTTGTACCATTTATAAGTTCACTTTAGCCAAATCTCGTACACTAAGGTAGTTAACTCAATGATTATGAGGGTACATTTATAATTTTCTTTTTATTTATGATTGATTATTTTTCGACTATTTCTTCTCTCTTTATCTTCATGAGTATAATTAATGTGGGTAAAATTGTCACAAACTCATCTATTACATGAAAGTGTACTTATAAATAGGACCAAATTTTTTGGTTAAAGTATACTTATAAATAGGACCAAAGCAGTATTCAAATTTAAAAGATACTCATACAACTAACATGATAAATAATAATGTGTGTCTAAAAAATAATATGTGCATAACCCCAAGCCCTTACCCAGCTGTCATAAATTACAAGTGCCTATAGATTATTTTTTCCCCTATTTTTAATAATAAAATGGTCTCATATTAATAAAAAAAAGCAATATTCTTTTTTCAATATGCCCACCTAGTTGATGATAAACTCCTAAACATGCTGAAATAATGAGTTGGGACATCCCTGGTATCAAGTGGTTGTTTCACACAATAATTCTGTCACTTTCCTCTCCTGGTTGGTGGAAATATTGGTGCATGATGAATATAAAAAATTATTAATAATTATCCTTCTTTTCCTTTGTGCTCCTGCATTTTTATTTTTTCCATTATTATTTACCAATCTCTGTCGTAGTAGACTTTTGCAGTTCAAGTTGCTCACTACCTCTCTTCGTCTATATCAGATACGTCACATTCTCTCAAGGGAGAATTGAGTTTCAGAGAAGAGCGAAGTAACAGCTTCAACGGCTGAAATCGAATTGTCGAAACAAAGGTAAGATTTTTATCCCCCTCTTTACATTCTTCGTTTGATTGCAGAGTATGTGTCAGCACGGTATTCTTGAATCTTCTCATAATTTTCCTTCTTCATGGGAATTTCATCTTCTTTCTTTTTCCTATTGCGGGGGTCAATAGATCGATAATCGATAACTCTCAATTATGCTGGTCTGTGAATTGCCCATAATTTAGAATTTAATCGCCGGCTAATTTGCAACTTGGAATCCCTTTTTAATATGAAATTATTGAATTTTGTATCACGAATTAATGAATTAATCCTATGCTTTTCCGTCTTGTTTTTCATGTGAAGTTGGATTTGGGATAATGGATCTATTTCTAACATATTTCCAGTTGAATTCTTAGATCAGGGGCTTGGGATTTTGGGCTGTTCGCAGTGCTTTGTTTTTTTTTTTTTTGTGAAATTTATCTGACGAGGTGCTCCTTTTATGGAAGCTTTAAACGTGGAATTTTCGCCGGCTTTTTTATGTGTTGAGAACAACTGTATTTATCGAAACATAAGGTTTTAGAATGTTGTGTTCTGTCTCTGGTATGATTTTGGTTGCATTTGAGAGCACAAAGCAAGTTAAAAAGTTTAAGATTCTGGCAGTAGAGAGGTTGGGTCTAAATAGATCATAGGTTTTGAAATGATTTAGTTCTTCTGACTTCTGACATTGCTAATTACCAGTTGCGAATCTGTTATAGTTGATTCATTCATAGATGGACGTCAGTCACAATAATCAGGACAGAATTATTTTTCAATTTGGGGTTTAAAGATTGTTATTGTATAGTTTTCGAGGTTTTATCTTACTCCATTTACCTTTGTAACTAGTTTTAGTCAGTTTCTCCTTTAATTTTTTTGTTTCATCCTATATCATCTCTTTAATTCCTGAATTTTATTGCGCAACTTTAATATGAATAACTGTATACTTTTTATGCACATAATACACACCAGAAAAGAGTTCATTTTTTTTTTAAAATAAGCTACATATATGCCTTCTTATGATTCAGAGAACAAAAAGAAAGCAATACACAAGTAACAGCTATTGAGTTCAAGTGCATTTTTCCTGCTCCTGGTTAATGCATGGAACTTTTATTGCATTATTGCTTTTGAGTACCCTTTTTTTTAAAAAAAATATTTGGTTGTGATTGATTAGTTTTCTATTTTGATTCATAAACCTGATACTGTTCCAGTGCAGCCTAGAAGAGTTTAGAAGTCTCAACAACTTGGATTGGTCAACTGATATTGGAAATGGTTAAAAGGTTTGCTTGACCTCACTTGTTCACTTGTGACAACTTGAAAAATGAACTAAATGGAGTGCCTAACTTACTTCCTTTTCAAGCAGTTATGGAGTGTTTTGATTTGCTAGAGATACCATGTTGTACTGCATAGAGGGAGTTAAGCGTCTAATTGCTTCTGCATTGCGTTGTTGTGACCTTGATTTATATAAGAAGCCAAGAGGCCTTCAAGATCCCGAGCTACTTGCAAGGGAGACTGTGTGTATGTGATCAACTTAATTTTATGCTTGCAATATCTTAATCCTCATCACGGTTATAATGAAATTAAGTTTTAAATAATTTGTGATCACTTTGTGTTTCATGATGAAGAATAAGGATTGATGATTCTGGCATTCTTTTTGTTGACAATAATGATTCTAGCATTCTATTGCCTTTTCAGAGCATGTTACTGGTGATGAATGCATGAAAACAGGAAAAAGAGAAAAAGAGCTTTATGGAATACAAATTATCCTTTTTGTGTTTACTTTATGCCTTACTATTCTTTGAAGCAATCACCTAGTGTTGGTTATGAAGATAATTATTTAATTTGCATTTGTTTGCAGTTAGTGTAAGTGAAATAGAAGCACTCTATGAGCTTTTTAAAAAGATTAGCAGTGCTGTGATTGATGATGGGCTGATTAACAAGGTTGGTTTGTTTTTTATCATTTGATAATTAATTTCATATTTTTTTCTCCTTTCGACAAAATAACTGATATACAGAGTTTGTATTCATTCATCAGTCTATTTATGAATTATAAATTCCATCATTCTTTTATTTAATGGTTTTCTTTCCCCCAAAAGAACAAAAGGTCTGGCTTTCAAAGTTTTATGAGAATTTCTTCTTCATTTTTATCCTCAAAATATTGACATGTGTTGTATATACCAATTGCAGGAGGAGTTTCAACTAGCTTTATTCAAGACAAACAAAAAAGAGAGTTTGTTTGCTGATCGGGTACCTTTTTTCTTTTCACCTTTCTGAATCCTCAAATACCTGTACTTGAAACCCATGATGCTAATGCATACAAAGAACATCTTTTGGATCTGTTAGCAAAATGAAAGAGATTTTTGGTTAATTACCATCTATGTCAATCTCCAATTATGTAATATATTTCTCATCTATGACCTATTTTTGTTAGGTTATACATCAAAATTGTTGTCACAAATAGTCAAACCTAATCTCAGCCTCCGTTTTGTGGTTTGTTTTTCCCCTTCTTTGACGAAAAATGCTGAAGGATGTCATGCTGTTATCATACTTGAGTTTGGATGTTTGACCTCTTTCTATTCTAGTTTTGGACTGAGATTGGTGCAGTTTGTTATTTCATGACTTTTTCTATTAGTGGTTAAATTCTTAATCAGTGCGAATTATATGCCAAGGGGGAGACAGGCTGCACATGCATATGTAGCATTGCTTATATGTACAATGCAACTAGCTTGGTAGTTATTTATTTACCAACTAAGCTAATAAAAGCATAAGCATATCATATGGCTGCTTTTTTTTTTTTGCCAGCAATATCATATGGCGGCTTTGTTATCTTATGTTTGCATGGCAATGAATTGAAGTGAAAAAAAATCATTTAAGTTTTTTCTGTATAGCTGTAGTTAGTTTTCAACCTTGATTATGTGAGATGCAAATATGATGTGTAATGTTTATTTTAGCTAGTTCCAGAAGTGGAAAATCTATGAGTATTTATGTTGAAGCTTTACTTGCAACTTGATAAAGTTGTGATAAGCGCTTACTTGGATGCTCTTACCTGCTCCTGTAAGATTTCAATTGTTTTTGAAAAAAAAAATCACCATTACCTTAATTGCTTCCAAAGCATACTTTCTATGCTAGTTTATGTAGTACTACCTCAGAATGATGATTTTTTCTTGTACATGTGCGTGTTTTTGTTAATATTGCTAGCATCTCATATATGTTTCCTGTGATATATTCTATTAGGTGTTTGATTTGTTTGACACAAAGCACAACGGAATACTAGGTTTTGAAGAATTTGCTCGCGCTCTCTCCGTTTTCCATCCAAATGCTCCTATTGATGATAAGATTGAGTGTATGTTATCAGAAAACGTTGCTTAATTTGGGATCCTTTAAGGCTGAAGTTGTTCCCATCCGCTTGGGATATATAATTTAAATTTGATTGTGATATTTATTAGTAGGACCTTACCCACAAAATAAAACTAAATTTACATAATTCATGTTCTAGTTTCCTTCCAACTGTATGATCTCAAGCAGCAGGGATTTATTGAAAGGCAAGAGGTAAAATGTTTCTTCCAATATGTTTTTCAAAAAAATAATTTCTCTTCATCTGGGGTATGGGCGTATGGCTGATTGTTAGCTTATGTTGTGAAGGTGAAGCAAATGGTAGTAGCTACACTTGCTGAATCTGGTATGAATCTATCGGATGATGTTATAGAAAGCATAATTGATAAGGTGCTTCCTCATTATTTTTTTGCGGGCTTCCTTCCTTTATCATATTTGCAGAAAAGTCTTCATAAAGTTTTATTCCTTTTTATTTGTACTTTGTTATATAAATAAAAATCGATTGTGAAGGGTAGTTAAGTCAGTTAGAAGCTTATGTCTGTTATGTTTGTCATTCTGTTAGTGACATTTAGTTGAGGTGGTTAATCAATTAGAAGGGGTATAGCTAAGAATATTAGTCTATATGAACCCCTAAGCCAATTGTACATATGTGTGTTGTGATTTCATTCCTAATTGAAGCGTATTATTCAGAAAGATTTCCCCTGTTCTTCTCTTCTCCCATCTCTTTCTCTATCCTATATCTTTTTCTTCTTTCTATTATCATACTTATTTGTTTAATATTTTTCTGCACTTCTTCAGACTTTTGAGGAAGCAGATACAAAGCATGATGGCAAGATTGACAAAGAGGAGTGGAGAAACCTTGTATTGAGACACCCATCACTTCTAAAGAATATGACCCTTCAATATCTCAAGTAATCTCTAAAATAGAATTTTTGTTTTTATGTATGGTTGAAATCATTTGGGTTTCTATTTGGCCAACTTTCTAAGGGTTCTATCTTCTAACTGGGGTGCACTGGCAAAAATTCTCACTGGTCTTTGCTGACATGGAAATTTAAGAAATGGGTGTGGCTGAAATATCCAATAAGGTTTCTGCATTAATTCTTAGAAATATTAAATTTTGAAAAGTAGTTCAACATATTTAGGCCTCTTCAAACTTGATTAGAGTAAATCTTGTTATAACTATAAAATAATCTACTATGGTAGGGTATTACCAAAGTACTTTATTTTCTTGAAGTGGTCATTAAAGTAGGATAGGTTGATTGGCCATTTAGATTTTATAATTGGTGTGACTTGGATTATTAAACAATAAGTGAATGACTTTTGTTCTTTTTGTTTCTGGGAATGATGCTTAATTAATCACTGGCATAACTTGTTTTTTCATGGATGATGATTCTATGATTCTCTTTCACTGAATTTTTTTTTCCCGGGCTTTTATAACTTGCCTTTTAATGTGTTTGAGCAGAGACATTACCACAACGTTCCCGAGTTTTGTGTTCCATTCACAAGTGGATGATACATGAATCTCCAAGTGCATCATTCATAATTTTCTTGTAAGCTTCGGAGCCACCTACTGTGTAAAAAAAAGAACAGTTACGAGCTTTGCTTTTTCTTTTTCTTTTTTTCCTCTTAAAAAAGTTTATTCTGAGCCCAGCTTTACTTTTCTGACGTTGGTTATGTATTTGATGATGAATATATTTGGTTTCGGGGATTCATGTGTAGCCATCAAGCTTATCGAATATATATGTGATTTATTGCTTGAAAGTTGCAGATGTTACCTTTGTTTCTTTCCTTGAATCAGGGATTAAAATGGTTAAAAGTAACCCTCATATGTTGGAAATCCTTGGGTTGAGGTATATTTCTGGGGAAAGATTGTTTTTTTTTTGGGTAAACTGCAAATGTCTTGAATGAATTTTGTTGGGTGAGAATAAATCCAATATTCCAACACTGTAATTTGATTTTAATTCAAATATCTTCTGATAATTTATCTTAAAATTTTAGGGGATATTTTGATTATAGAAATTAATGTCATAGGTAATGCAAAGCCGATGACAGTGAAATAAAATTTTGGGAAAATATCCATACGTTTTTTTTTTTTGGGGGGGGGGGGGGGATAACTATTTTAAAACTTTTAAGGGGCCTTAGTGATATATATTTGAATTCTAAAATTACTTGTTTGCCCCTATTGTTAACATGACAAATAAACTTGTCAACAATAACACTGGCCTGTCAATGACACATATACTTGTTAACGGTAACAATATAACTTGTCAATATGACATATATACTTGTCAACTGTAACATTATAACTTGCCAATATAGCACATATACTTATCAACAAGTTGACTTGTTAATAGTAGCATTGTGACTTATCAACGATGGCAAACAAGTGATTTTCACAATTTTAATTTATATCACCGAGGCCAGTTGAGAGTTTTTAAATAGTAAATCATATATTGAAACTTTTTATGTATTTTTTTGTTCCTTAGGACTATATGGATATTTTCCCTCAATTTTTTGTCCTTTGGCGGAAAAAAAAAAGAAATAGAATTTTTAGAACTAACTATTACTAAAAATTTCAATTGGAATAGAAACTAAATTCGATTGTTATATTTTAATTAATCCCAAGGGGACTTTGGTTGCAAATTGGCTTACCAAAAATTTAGGCTTAAGGTGTGTTCTGTTCTTCTAGTCGTATGGCTCTGCTGTTTGTTTTCAATGATGTAAGTTTCTTTCGTTGGAAAAAAAAAGCTCCCTTGTTTAGATATTGTTACTTTTGAAAGTCAAACAAAGGAAATCTAAAACCTTTAAACGTTTATACAAGGGTGGTCTAGTGGTATAAGGCTCGTTATATTCTTTTAGGTCTTAAGTTTGAGCTTCATAGTAGACACTCATGGTGAGAGGATTTGTCACGAATTTGGAACTAGATAACATATAATAATATTAAAAAAAAATTGTAAACATGTACTTTAATTTCGAAGTGCCTTTTGAGTACTATCAAATTTGATGGTGGATATTTTTTACTATATGCAAAAATATTGTGAAACATAAATCAACACAAAATTGGAGTGAAAAGTGAAAACATAGTAAATAACTAAATATATTCTCATATATTAAAAAATTAGTAAGCAATTTGTAAAAATTACATGCTTCAATGAAGTATTCATTTTAATCATTTACATCACAAACAATCCAATCTATTTTGGTGGAGGGAAGAAAATAGCATCAACAGTCCTCTTTGAACGGAAGAGTTGTTCTAGTTTTGAATCCACATTGAAGCTAGCTTCCAAAATTGTTGGAGATAAGGCTTTGCACACTGAAGAACTTCCAGCCAAATGGGTGAATATAGGACTGTTTCATACAATTAATCATATATAGTCAAAACCATATAAATATCATTATGAATCAATTAACATAGATAAATTATGGGAAATCAATAGGAAAAATATCATTAGGGTCCCAACAAAAGAAAATAATATAATAAAAGTCACATTGACAAGTGAAAGAGATATCATATATAAGTTGTGGGATTTGCTCCAATATTATCTTTCTTGGCTAAACCTTAATAATACTCTCCCAGATCAATAAATTCAAGATGTTTTAGAGAGGGAGTAAATTAAAGAGAAACTTACTTAGGGGTAGTGATAATAGAGAACCACTCTATTCCATCATGATTAGCAATCTTTGAAACCACATGAAACCTAGGTATGATGAACAAATTACCAGCTTTTACCATTGTCTCCAAGACTCTTTCACCATCACCAACAACTTGAACACGTCTACTTTCTCTAACAATGTAAGTAACTTGCAAGGCAGAGTCACATGAGAATCCAGGAGAGCATACAACAGCTCCATCTAGCCTAACCAGATTTGCTCTAAGTCCAACCTCACTAACCAATGGAAGATTCTTGGTGTTTAGAACAACCACCCTTCAACTAAGGGGCAGACCTAGGGGGCTAGGGGTGGCCCCACCTCCCAAAATTACAGAATAGATCCTAGATGTTTATAAAATTATATTTTAGCCTCATGAAAATTTTAATATTTTCACTTTAGTCCCTACTAAAAGTTTCCTCTGGAGGGACTAAAATGAAAATCTTGAAATATTTATGAGGCTAAAATGTAATCTCATGAACAGGTATCTATTCTGTAATTTTTGCCCCCTAATTATAATTCTTGACTCCACCTTTCGTCTACCATCCTTAATGTCAACATCTAATCGAGCTTCGAGACAATTTAATGCCATAACATTGCGATGATCAGACACTACTACAGAAGGCACTTTTAACATCCGTTTTTAGGACTGTTAAACAACTGTCTTCAGTGAATAGTATATGTGAGTGACGTTGAAAAGTATCAACATAAATGACTGGTTTTAATACAGTCATTGTTATTCATCATATAATGACTGTTTTTAACAAACCAATTGTCTATGTCTACCATTATTATGACTAGTTTATAGATAAAAGTTGTTATATGTTGTTCTATATTTCTGTTTATTTGTTAAAAAAAATGATCACTTACAATATTGCTTTATAAGAAACAATCATTGTAAGTATATCATTAACAACAACTGTTATGTCTAAACCAGTTATATATATATATATATATATATATATATATATATATATATATATATAAAATGATCACTAAGAAAGATTGGTTTTTTGGTAACAGTAGTTGTAAGTTGACCATTACAATGACTGTTTTCTATAAACCAGTAATCTATATTCCTATTTTTTTTAAAAAAATGATCATTTACAACGATTGATTTATGAGTAATAGTCTTTGTATGTGACTATTACAACGATTGTTTTATTAAAACCAATTGTCAGTATTTTTTTTTAATGATATTTGTTTTTCTGTCCATATCCCTTTTTTAGATACAAAACTAGAATAAAGAATACAGAAAATTGAGTAATAAACAACCAATTCTTAGAATAGAGAATAAAGAAAACTGAGTGACATACATTATGACACCTTGATATATACAAAAGTTACCTAGTTTAATTGTAACTTTATTGCATCATTACAATCACTAAAATATAGTAATACTATTTCTCAACTTGAATTTAACCAACTCATGACTAAGCAAACCACCAATGTAGTATGTATAATGAAATAACAAATGTCCATAACTTCATAATAAGCTGCATGAAAACTATTAAATTGTCATTTTTACTTGAAAATGTTCATTACCCAACTCAATGAAATGTATTGGCTCCTTATAAGTGTGGGCTTGACAATTTATCTGCAACATTGTCAGTGATAATCACATCTTAATTTATTATAATCACTAAACATAGTAATCATTTTTTCAGTATATTATGAGCCTTTGTAACTCAATTGGTTAATCTTAGGACATGTTATTATTTAAGTATAACTATAAATCTAAGTTATAAATGCAACGGTAAAACATAATGTTCGTATTATTGTGATCATGAAGGTCAATAACAAAAATTGCATCTTTAATACTATCCTAAAATCATCATAAGAAATACCTTGTTCATTAATATCTATTAGCTCCTTTAATGCTGGTGATGGATAGTTTGCATTTTTAATATTGTCTGCACTGACCGGAGGTTCATTTTCTGAAATAATATAAATATATCAATCATTGTCATTGATCTTTATCACATTATAATACTTATAATAATAATAATAGTAGTAGTAATAGGAGAAAATCCCATAAAAAGTTGTCTAAAATAATAAAATTCTAAATCACGTTATTAAACTTAGCAAATCCCTAATCAAGTCATTGACGCAATTTAGGATTTTAAAATATGAGTAAAATGACTTTTTTGCCCTCTATTAGTCTACTCTCTTGTTATCAAATAACAATTCTAAAAGAGATTATCAAGAATAATTCAAGCCAAAAAAATTAAATAAAAAGCATAGCTCCCAACATCAATTAAAATTTTTCATAATTTAATATTGAATATACAATTTTTTTTGTGTGATATATAATCAAACTACATTAATCACATAATTATGAGTATAACTTGTGTGATATATAATTCATTGTATTTTTACACCATTTAGTAATGAGACTCTTTTTTTTTAATGATTATTTTTTACATTTATAATTAAAGTAGCTTAATTGTATTTTCATAAAAAAAATAAAGTAAAAATAATTAATTTTCTTAATATTCAACTAATTATCATTTATTTGATATTGGGGTTATGTTTTTTTTTCATACTTGAATTATTCTGATTAGTAAGCATATCATATTTTATTTACTATCTATTAACGTTAATATATATATACACTTCTTGAAAAATAAGAAGTTAGGAAGTTATGCAACACTTTTAAGAGGATACTAAGAGAAAATAATAATAAATATTGCCTAATAATAATAATGATAGAAATAATTACAACTTTATGTATCAAGTCATTTTTCAATAATTTTTTTAGGTAGCTTTATATGGAATTTTGCCTAATAATAATAATAATGATAGAAATAATTACAACTTTATCATGGAAATAAATATTGCATTATCTATGTATAACCATTTTTAATCCTTATGGCACAACAATATCATGAATAACTAAACTTTATATGCAGTTTGGTTGATTTTCTTCTTGGTGCGTTTTGTCCTCCCATTGTAGCTGAAATTATGATTTTCTAAAGATTTGAACCACTTATACCACTTATACGTATGAATGGATGTTTCCCTTTTTGTTGTAGTGACTCTTCTAGGAAATATAATATAAGCTTATCACGATGATAATCAATATGACTACCAATAACACACTTGACAGAAAAATATTAACATCTCCTTATGTTACTTCAAATAAGCATAACATACTTATTAGGAAAAACATAGGCATAACCCAAATGGAAAAATTATTGTAGTTATAGTAAGAGTTATATAGATAGGTACCATTTGCATTTGCAAAGCGATTTTCTAAGTTGGAAGCAACATTTGTTATATTTTGTAAATAGTTCTTTTTCTCCTCCGTTTCTTTGCCGTTTCGAAGATTTGAGGGGAAAAGACTGCACTTGGCTGTGTATTGGGTTCATCTCCAACGAATCTTGTAACTGAAGAAATGAAGAGATAAAATTAATAATATCATTGTGCATTTCAGAGTACCCGCTCATAAGTATATATTATTCGCTTGTTTGATGAAGTAGTATCTATTCGATTTCCTATGAAATGCAAAATGACTAAAAAGATCACATACATCAGTGTGCTTGCAATAAAGGTAAGAACTGAAGATAGCAAAGCATAATAATCATCTAATAGCTTTTGTAAATGATGATAAAGGAATCGAATAGAATCTCGTGTTTTACACATCCCTTTACAACTTTATCTGAGTTATACTTAGAGGGCATTTTATAGTATTATGACCTACTTATTTTATCTTCTTTTGCAATAAAATCCCCTAATAACTTTTTAAACAGCTTAGATATTTCATGGATGTATCAACTTATTGAAAAGATGCATGCACTTTCATCAAAACAGAAACGGTAAATGTATATTTACAAATAAATATACTTACATGGAGTACTACGATTTGGGTGAGACGAAGACATTGTTCCATACAATACTTCCCAAGGATAGCTTGGCCTTTGGAACTTCTTCATAACAAACTTTTAGTTGGTCCTTGGTCCTATCCAAATCTATTTTGAGACTCCACATCAAGGAGATGATACTTATGGGGGGGGGGGGGGTGGACACAAACTCCAGGATTTCAATTATTTATTTTACCAAACACTACGGAAAATAGACAAATATGAATTGCTTACAAAGAGTGAGTATCATCATATCATTACTTTGGTTATTAATGATAGAAGGATATCAAATTCTGTTTTAGTTTAAGAACAATCGAAGGTCTACAACACAAATGATCTTGTACAAAGTAATCTATTACATGAAGCAACGGAAGTTGGAAGTAACAATTCTTACAAGAATGTCTTGGCCAATCCAAGCAAGAGAATTGTGGCGATAAACTGCCCAAATCACAGCAAATACTATGCAGAAGGGAGTAATAGCGAGTGTCAAATATGAGACAGCACCCAAGAAGGGCACTTTAACAAATGTTTGCCCAGCAGGTTGGAACCATTATGTTGAATGCTTCATCAAAAGACTTTTTCAGTATTACCTTCATAACAATTATGATAATTAACAACCAAACAGATGCATATTGATTGAATTATAGATATGGCAATACTGAACATAAATATTACAAGTCATTCTTTAAAATTCATGTAACGGGACCCACATGAATTAAGAAAACTCTCATAACAGAAGGACCAAAAAAGGTTTTTTCACAAAGGATGCAAAATGGTCCACATGTAGTTAAGAAAAACCTTACTGCATGTTGCCTCACCACCATTCAATATTCCAAATCATTGAAGAGTAAAAATAGTCATGAACATTGGTATGTCATAAAGAGATCAATAAAACATATAAAACACCATGAATTTTCAATACCAAGAAAAAGCATGTATTCTCTTACAGGCACACCACAACTTAGGGGCTAAGGAGATGAAAGAAAAGAGATTTACCTCGAGCATGAGTAAGTGAGGGAGATGAAAGCAGATTTTCCTTTGGGAAGGTGGTGACCGAGCTTGCATTCAGGCCCATCTAGAGCAAACCAAACAAAGAAACAAACACAAAGATGGCTTGACCATACCCCGGAGCATCTGAGCTTGTTTCAACAGTATATCCAGTTGAATAATCAGCAGTGGATTCTCTTTCTTCTGATTTCTAAGTAGCAGCCTATCTACCATACTAATTAAAATCAACAAATCTACACAGACCATATAATAAACAGCTAGAAGGCATTATGCACACTAACCTGAATTAATGAGACTTTCCTCAAACCAAATAGATACATATTGCATGAATATAAATGGAGCAGCCACTCACCACAATGAATGCTAACATCCTGAGAATTTTAGAAAACTTTGGTTCTCTCCTCAGCCACAATAAGAAATATCAATAGCTCAATAAGAAATGGCTTTGTAAAAGGCTTAGGTTCACTTAATTTCAGGCTCTGTTTTTTAACGTTGGTTTTCTTCTGCTCCTCTGCAAACTTAAGTTCTTTCCATGTCTTGAAAAGCTTAGGCTCTATTTTATTTTAGTTTTTAAGGAAGCATGAAGAGTGTTCAATGAAAGTCCATAACATTTTATACCTTTTTGAGTTAGAGGTAGATCTTGAATATATTTTTGTTCAGATAGACTCATAAAAGGTTGTTCTTTTCTGTCGCTCAACCATAAAAAGTTCTCTGGTTTGAGTTACTTTGTCAGAGAGCTGCAAGGTCAAACTTTCTAACCCAGAAAGTTTGTAGGACATTGTAACTTTGTAACTTTTTTTGGTGAGATTTGAAAGGGATTTGTAAAGAAAGTTTTCTGTCACTCAGCCATAGAAAGTTTTCTCATTATGTTAATTTATCTGATTTCCTGGGAGGTTTAATATATTACAGAGTATATCTGACAAATAGTAGGTACTGAGTTACATGTGCGCGACAAATAGTAGGCACCGGTTTAATATATTAAAGAAGTATATCTGACAAATATATTTCAACATGAAGAATTTAAATATATTAAGTAAAGATCAATTAAAGAAGTTAAATATATTTTTAATTATAACAAAGCGATTTGTCAGACATGGGCACTCTTATGTGGAAAATTTGACGTTAAAGAGATTTGTTTGTGGCGCTCTCATGCTTGCCTAGCGATTTCTCAGTTCTCGCGAAGTAGAGGACTGAAAGAGAAAGGTGGTTTATATATTAAACTTCACAGCTAATGTTCTAAGATAATATTTCTGTGCTTTGAGTTTTACTTTGACAGAGTAGTACTCGAGAAAAAAAATTATGTTTGCATCCAATTAAGTAATTTTTTAGTTATTCCTTCACATTATCTGATTAGACATGGGCAGCCTTTGACACCATGTAATGATTCCAATCATTTCATGAGAGTGGCTCTTGTTTTTAGGAGAAGCAGGAGGTTGTCATTGAACGAAAATGAAAATGCATTACCAAGCTCGTGAAAGGCCTTGACCTTTTTGGTGAGTTATATGTAGCCTTGATTTTTTTTTTTGGGTCATAAGTTGTTGTTTTATTATTCATTACATTATTTTCATTACCTCTACCTCTTTTATTACATTTCAGGTGTCAAGCTCAGTGAAGCTTCAAAGAAACTTGGGAAAAAGTCTACTACAGAAGCTTCTATTGTGAAGGTTCAGCTTTTAGTTGGTGGATGTTTTATTACTTGTTTAGCAACTGTCTGTGGTGTCTCACAATATTTTGCATTGATTGTTTTCAAGGGCCAATGGAGAAAGAGCAAATTGATGTTCAAGGAGATATAGAGATTGTGGAGTTCATTATAGAAACATGGACTGATGTAAGACACTACCGTTCTTAGTTTTCTAATGATGCTATGATTCAATTATATACAAGTTTACTTCTATCAATGAGATAGAAAAGGAAATAAAATGTGTTAGCACGTCTCAGTAAGATCATTTCTGTTGTTGCATATTTATTTGTATAAAAGGATTAGTCCATAGCCTTATGCCCATTGTCTGATTTTGATCCAAGTGAGTTATTTTATGTTGTATGTTGAGCCTAATCTTTGTTCCTTGTATGCGCTAAGCATGCTGCTGATTCTGTCTATGTTCATTGATTTCTTTCTCTGAAAAATTCAAAACATGGATCTGATAAAATGTTGTCTCTTTCTTCCCTTAAAGCATGTATAGGAATTATGTGCATGTACTTGTGTTGTAGTTAGTTAATTTAATTTGAAGCTGAATCTAGAATAAATTGTATTGTCTAGACACTTTATGGAAGTCTAAGACATTATATGGTTTTCTTTATGTAAGTGGCCAAGATCTAGTTTGATAAGAGGCATTGTTCATTATTTTTATCCAAAGCTCTGACACTTTATACTGTGAATGCCGTCTATTATGAGTTCATCTTTTCTTTGATGAAGTAGTACGTACATATGGAATGCTTTGGGAAATTCATTAACGTTTTATTATAGAATAAAAACATACTTTCTACTTTTATGTTGATGTAACATGTGCCTTCTATATTTAGGTCTTTAACACCTACTGCTTCCTGCATGTTTTTGTAGTCGAGTAAATATTGCGTTTGTTGATTCAGAGCTCTCAACAATTACAATCCTCAACTCAAGCTACATTTCCATGCCAAATGGTTAATTACCATGTCCACAGAAAACATTTCCATGTATGCAAATACATGGACCAAAGCAACAACAAAATATAGTTGACCGATTAAATCATAGTTTTTGTCACACTTGTGTGTAGAAAATATACTTGGGAGTTACTTATACGCACACATATTCTTGACCAGAAAAAGATACTAACAATAGAAAGTGTCCAGCTTGCATCATGCAGTTACTTCGCTCACCGATGCAGATAAGGTTACCAGCTGGGCAATATTGTACCAACAATATTTGTTTGAAGTTTAGGCCATCAGACATGCATAAAAGGAAACAGCCTTGCTTTCAATAAAAACAAAACCACATGAAAAGAAAAGTAATGATTTACCATAAGCAATAATAGGTCTTACCAGAAACATTATAAGCTACAATTACAATGAAGTCCAAGACAAATGGTTAATTACCACGTCCATAGTTAACATTTCCATGTATGCAGATACATGGAACAAAGCAACAGCAAAATACAGTTGACCAATTAAATCATAGTGTTTGGCACACTTGTGTGTACAAAACATACTTGTTAACAGAACTACATGACAACACTTTCTCAAAAGAAGGAAATCAAATAAGCCATCCATCCACATGTAATACAGACTAACTACTTCTCTTATTTTATCACTTTTGAAACTCTTTCCTCTACAAGACCAGCAGAAGGCACATGAGAAGTAGTTGTTAAGTCATCCTTAACAACATTCCTCTTGTTGGTTATCCTTCTTTTCCCCTTAACAGGAGCAGGGGTGACATGTTGAGAAAGGTCATTTATGGTGCTATCTTCAAGAGGTGTTACAAATGGAGTAACACCTTCAGCCACAGGATTCATAAATATATTCTCAGCACCATTTTCAGCATCAACACTCTCCACAATTCCCTTTAGACAACCATAAATGCAAATGTTAGAAAAAATATTTAAATTCTTTACCATTGGGAAAAATGGATATTCGATAAAGACAACACGAGTAGTTGAAAAGTGACGAACCTCTGCATTTGCTTCATTGAACTGGTTCAAAAGATCTTCGCATATGGTGTATTGGCTAACACTAATGCTAGAAGTGGGATGGTTCTTGTTGTAGTCATTCATCTCCAGTTTCAGCAGCACATTCTTTCCAACGGGAAGATCTAACCCATCAGGGAAGTTATCATCCTGTTAATAACAAATGGACGAAATTAATTATTACATTGAATAATATATTATATGATCTTTGATGATACTGAAGATGGTATTTAAAATGATCATGACATTAAATAATCCTAGTTGTTACTATTTGTTCATATGAAAATAAGATGTAGGATTAAAAAACAAAGATTGTCGCAAATGGTAACCTCCTTTAGTAAATGATTCAGTTCAGATGTTGTCTTCTTAACCAACTGAACAGCAAGTTTATCCCAAAAAATGATAGAAGCTGAGCCAGTTTTGTCTCTGACAAGATAATGAATCGTCATCCTATCACACATGAGCTAAGTTAGAATTTCATGAGAGTAAGGTAATAACAGAATAATTTCCAGACAGAAATAGAGTCTTTTACTTTGGTACAATTGACTTCGGGTTTTTTCTTGCAGAGGGGACAAATTGATGAAGTAGAAGTTGCCTTTGATCCACGCTTTGAACATCCATCATAATACCAGTCGTATCTTGTTTCAAGCTTAAGAATGTGACAGTTGATTACAAATGAATCTCCCTGTGAGACATGGAGAAAGTACAAATGATCAATTATATTTGAAGTCTGAATGGGGGGAAAAATATTGATTGATGAAATATTACATACAATTGCTTGCTCAGGTATTTGAGAGATAGTAATTTCATGATTTCTGGGATAGGAAGAAATGAGTAGGCATAACTTGAAATTGTAGCATTATCTTGTGCAGAGTACGTTTGAGTTGTGAATATTATCTTAAATGGGTGGCTGGTTGCTCTGTACTGACTAACATTTGAAGTGACCTCAAAGTTAGCAAACTTGTAAATTTGGCCTTGAATAATGGAGAGGCAATATTTATCATGGAGGTTCTTATTTAGCACACTTGCTTGAATTGTGTTACCCTATGTTCAAATATTAAAGATATAGGTATATTATATTAAAGAAATATAAGTGTGAGAGTAGTATGTGAACAAACATAATCTGATTCATATCTAGTAGTAGTCTAAGAGGAGAAAGATTCTCAGACTTCAGAATCAGAGATACCATGATCTAACATATACTCAAATTAATAACAAAGCATGTATAGGCAGATAGACAAAATTACAAATCAAGCAGTTACAATGTGACAACAGTCATGAGTGACAACAATATAGATTTTTGTGTGACAACAGTTACAAATAAATCAGTGTAAGAAGAATGTGTGGTGACATTTATGTACTCTGCAGAAACACAAAACAATTAGGACCATGGAGACACAAAACAATTCAGATGGGGCAGATTTTTGGTAGACATTCCATTTCTGGAAGACTCTAACTACCACAGCCCATCGATTAGTTGAATCATCCAAGTCTTTTAGTGAAGTACGACGCACCATGGTGAAACCTACAAAAATGATAAATCACACTGCTGAGGATGAAATATAGAAGAATTATGAACCATAAATTAGACATTCAAACACATTGCTGAGGATTGACATATATTATCATAAGCCTACAGTACTGTGAATTGAAAAAGCAAACTCCTAAAGCATGCATTGTAATAGTGAGCATGCACTGTGAAGCACAAATTTGACATCTATTAACGTACTGTGTTGTTGAGGATTTGCTGTGGATTGATGAAGAACTGATGATGATAAATCTAGACACTGTGATTGAGCCCTTTTATAGATGATGAGATAATTGAAATTGGCAGGAATAAATTTAAATTCACAAGACTGTAAATTTCAAACCAAAAATTTAAAAGGAAACTGTAAATTTAAAATGCAAAGTCATAAAGCAAAGGTTGTTTCCTGTTAGAAGGAAGATTGTTTCATGAAACAAAAACACAGGCTGTTTTCTTTTGGATCACAATATGATATTTAATATAAAACTGATGAAAAGTAAATACAAGAACAAGAGATTTTAGAGAGAGAGAGAGTAGAGAGAAGTTCTCATTTCAGTGTAATCTGAATGTTTACAGAAGGCCTCTATTTATAGAAGGAAAATGGGCCTTTAGTGTAATTTCCACTTTGGGTCATTTGATGTAATATTCCCCTAATTACATAACTGTACACTCACGGGAATGCATTCCCGTGAGTTGTATTATTTTGTGTGTGGGTCCCACCAAATAGTAAACTACTATGCATGGTACTATGCGTGGGTCCCATGTCATCTTGTAATATTTGGAGACCGGGAGTCAATGGACATCCACATAATCAGTATATTCATAACACTCCCCCTTGGATGTCCATTTATGAATGTGCCTCATTAAAAACTTTAACTAGGAAAAACCCAGTGGGATAAAAACCTAGCCAAAGAAAAGAGTACATCACTCATTGATACACTATCCAGTGCTGCCTCATTAAAAACCTTTCTAGGAAAAACCCAGTGGGACAAAACCTAGAAAAGGGAAAAAGAGTACAACGTGTATCAACTCCCCCTGTTGACAACATCAGTATTACTCCCTCTGATAACATCAGTTGAGATCTTTAAGTCTTCGAAGACCAATACCATAGACAAGCTTCTCAAAGATTGCTTCTGGAAGTGACTTGGTAAATAAATCTGCCAAATTTTCTCTTGAACTGATTTGCTGGATATCTATTTCACCATTCTGTTGAAGATCACGAGTAAAGAAAAATTTTGGTGAAATATGCTTCGTTCTATCGCCCTTGATGTATCCTTCTTTAAGTTGGGCAATACATGCAGTATTATCCTCATATAGAACTGTTGGAACCATTTTACCAGAAGATAAATGACAAATAGTTCGTATATGATGAATTACTGACCTCAACCACACACATTCTCGACTTGTTTCATGCATTGCTAGGATTTCTGCATTATTAGATGAAGTGGCTGATATAGTTTGTTTCATAGATCGCCATGAAATTGCTGTACCTCCACATGTAAATACATAACCTGTTTGTGATTTTCCATCATGTGGATCAGACATAAATCCAGCATCTGAATAACCAATCAGTTCATGTTTAGATACATTTGAATAATATAACCCCATATCCATAGTACTTCTGAGGTAACGAAAAATACGCTTTACACCATTCCAATGCCTTTGTGTTGGTGCAGAACTATATCTTGCTAATAAATTAACAGCAAATGTTATATCAGGTCTTGTGTGATTAGCAAGATACATTAGTGCCCCAATAGCATTAAGATATGGCACTTCTGGACCAAGTAATTGTTCTACACCTTTTTTGTTAATTACTTGGGGTTGGAATGGATCTTTTTCTTTTATCAAAGATCTTACAACCATTGGAGTACAGAATGGATGTGACTTATCCATATAAAATCGTTTCAAGACCTTCTTTGTATAAGTTTCTTGATGTACAAAGATCCCGTCCTTCAGGTACTCAATTTGTAATCCAAGACAAAATTTTGTCCTACCTAAATCTTTCATTTCAAATTCTTTCTTCAAACAATGAATGGCTTTTGTAATCTCTTCAGGAGTTCCAATAATGTTGATATCATCAACATAAACAACAATTATAGCAAATTCATTTCTCGATCTTTTTATAAAACTGCATGGGCATATCGGGTCATTTTTATACCCTTCTTTCAACAAATATTCTTTAAGGCAATTATACCACATGCGCCCTGATTGTTTCAAGCCATACAGGGACTTATTTAATTTGATCGAGTATTGTTCTCGTGAATTTGAATTAAATGCTTCAGGCATCTTGAGTCCTTCAGGAACTTTCATATAGATATCACTATCAAGTGAACCATATAAATAGGCAGTCACAACATCCATTAGATGCAAATCAAGCCTTTCATTTGCTGCTAGGCTAATTAAATAACGAAAAGTAGTTGCATCCACTACTGGTGAATATGTTTCTTCAAAATCTATGCCAGGTCTTTGTGTAAAGCCTTGGGCTACAAGGCGTGCTTTATACCTTGTAATTTCACCATTTTCATTTCTTTTCCGTACAAAAACCCATTTATATCCAACTGGCTTTACATCTTTAGGTGTATGGACTATAGGTCCAAATACTTTTCGTTTTGCCAATGATTTTAATTCTGCATTAATGGCATCTTTCCATAGGAGCCAATCTTTTCGTTGTTGGCACTCTCTCATGGATTTTGGCTCATGATCCTCTTCTTCATTCATCACATCATATGCCATATGATTAGCAAAAATGTCATCAATGTTGACTTCATTACGGTTCCATTTGATATTATTTGTGACATAATTTATTGAGATCTCATTATTTTCATACATTTCAGATACCTGGATCTCTTCTGGGGTCTCAATATTCTCCTCTGGAGATAATTTCTCTTTATGAAGTGGCTCATCCAGAGCTACGCTTTTTTCTTGATTATCCTCGACTTGGCCATCTATAATTTTAGCTTCTTTTCTTTTTCGAGGATTTTTATCTTTGGAACCGATAGGCCTACCACGCTTAAGGCGTGCTTTTGATTCATTTGTAATCGGTTGTCCTACAGGGACATCAATTCGAATAGGAGCATTAGCAGCTGGAATATGTGACTTTGTCACTTTCTTTGGGTCAGTGAATGCTTCTGGCATTCGATTAGCTGAATTCTGTAAATGAATTATCTTTTGAACTTCTAGTTCACATTGTTTTGTACGAGGATCAAAATGAGCCAATGATAATTCATTCCAGCTAATCTCTTTATTCAACTGCTTATTTTCTCCCCCTAATGTTGGGTAAACTGATTCATTAAAATGACAATCTTCAAATCGTGCAGTAAATAAATCTCCTGTAGATGGTTCTAAATATTTTATAATTGAAGGAGATTTATACCCAACATAAATTCCCATTCTTCTTTGAGGACCCATTTTAGTACGTTGTGGAGGTGCTATAGGCACATATACTGCACATCCAAAGGTCCGTATATGAGAAATATTAGGTTCTTCACCAAAAACCATTTGTAAGGGGGAAAATTTTAAATAACTAGTTGGCCTGATGCGAATTAACATTGCTGCATGCAAAATGGCATGGCCCCAAGCAGAAATTGGTAAATTAGATTTCAAAAGTAAAGGTCTTGCAATAAGTTGCAATCGTTTTACCAATGATTCTGCAAGTCCATTTTGCGTATGAACATGTGCTACAGGATGTTCAACATCAATTCCAAGGGACATACAATATTCATTAAAAGTCTGTGAAGTAAATTCACCAGCATTATCAAGACGTATTTTCTTGATAGGATAATCCGGGTAATGTGCTCTTAATCTTGTCAATTGAGCAAGTAATCTCGCAAACGCCAGGTTTCGAGAAGATAATAAGCACACATGCGACCATTTAGTTGATGCATCAATTAAAACCATATAATACCTAAATGGTCCGCATGGTGGGTGTATTGGCCCACAAATATCTCCCTGTATCCGTTCTAGAAATGTGAGAGACTCACTTTCTACTTTGGTTGGTGATGGCCGAATAATTAATTTTCCCTTGGAACATGCATCACATGAGAAATCATGGGATTTTGGTATTTGTTTCTGTTTCAAGTTATGTCCACATGAATTCTCTATTATACGTCGCATCATAATTGACCCGGGATGGCCTAACCGGTCATGCCAAACAATAAATATGTCTTTATCAACATGCTTCTGGTTTTCCATAACATTTATTTCAATTGTACTAATACTTGAATAGTACAAACCAGAAGATAACATAGGTAATTTCTCCAGAACATATTTTTCACCATATCTAACAGTAACAATTTGTAGATATTCTTTATTGTCCTCATTTATAGTCTCAATATGATATCCATTTCGACGGATATCTTTAAAACTCAACAAATTTCTATGAGACTTAGAGGAATACAAAGCATCATTAATAACAAATTTCGTACCATTGGATAATATTATTATTGCTCTTCCAGAGCCTTCAATCAATCTTGTATTACCCACTATGGTATTGATGCTTGTACTACAATTTGTTAGATGTGAAAAATATTTCTTATCTTTAAGAATTGTATGTGTCGTTGCACTATCAATGAGACATATATCTTCATTCTTGTGTGCAATATTTGAAATGTCCATGAGCTTCATTAAAAGAAAAGAAATGCATCAAAACATATTCAATATAGAAGATGCATTAAAAACATATTTATTATACATAATTGGCAACAAGTCAGAACGAAACAAAATAATTATTACAATTTTTGCAAAACTTATTTAATCATAAAAATCTTCCACCTCCAAGTGAGACATAACATCATCATTTGGCTCATTGACATCATTATCTTTATGAGCCTTATCATCACATTCCACATTATTAACACTCTTTTTTATAGAGGCTTGGTAAAGTTTCGCTAAATGTTCTGGTGTACGACAATTACGTACCCAGTGTCCCTTCATACCACACCGATAACATTTATGTTCAACAACTTTTGAAGGACCTTCTTTATCATTCTTTTGTCCTTCATTGTTCATCTTTTTCTGGTGGGTATAAGGACTATAATAACCTCTTCCACCATGATAAGGACCATGATTATTTCTACCTCCACGATTTCCACGTCCTCGTCCACGACCACGGCCACGACCACGACCGCGACCATGGCCACGACCATGATCATTCCGTACACTCACATTCGCTTCAGGAAATGGAGAAGATCCAGTGGGACGATTTTCATGATTTTTCAATAATAACTCGTTATTTTGCTCGGCTACTAGTAAACATGAGATTAACTCAGAATATTTTTTAAAACCTTTCTCACGATATTGCTGTTGTAAAAGCAAATTCGAAGCATGAAAGGTAGAAAAAGTTTTCTCTAATAAGTCCTCATCAGTTATTTTTTCACCACATAATTTTAACTGAGAACTTATTTTGAAAACAGCTGAGTTATACTCACTTACAGTTTTAAAATCTTGTAACCTGAGATGAATCCATTCATAACGAGCTCTAGGCAAAATCACCGTTTTCTGATGATCATACCTATCTTTCAAACTAGTTCACAATTCAAATGGATCTTTCACCGTTAAATATTCAGTTTTCAAACTTTCATGAATGTGGTGTCGGAGAAAAATCATAGCTTTAGCCTTTACTTGAGGGGACGCATCATTTCCTGGCAATATAGCCTTTCCAAAGTCCTTTGCTTGAAGATGGATTTCAGCATCTAAAACCCATGATAGATAATTCTTCCCGGTGATGTCAAGAGCATTAAATTCAAGATTTGAAAGGTTGGAAGACATGATTCAAACTAAAAATAATAAAAATAATTAGAATCATATTATAAAATCTTATTATAAATTAAAACATAATTTAAAGAACGGTAAATAAACATGCTAAGAAAATAAAAATAAGATGAGATAGGAATGGGAGTAAACTCACAGCGAGACCTATCTCATCCGAAGGTAAGAAAGATGATGCATATATTATATAATATATAGACAACAGTAAAGAATTAAGATAAACAAATGGAGCCCTATTAGTGCCACCACCATAAAAGGTAAATAAATGCATAAATAAATGGAGCCCACTAATATTAGTGTTGCCACCATAAAAAGTAAATAAATGCATAAATAAATGGAGCTCACTAATATTAGTGTTGCCACCATAAAAGGTAAATAAATGCATAAATAAATGTTAGTAACATAAATTTAAATGTTAGTGGCATAATGTAAATATTAATAAAGTCAGTATGGAGCTTAATATCGCCACCATGAAATAAATAAAGCAGTAAGTAAAGAATTTAAATTAAACAAATGGAGCTTAGTATCGCCACCATGAATTAAATAAATAAAACAGTAAAATTAAATTACAAATGGAGCTTAATGTTGCCACCATGAATTAATAAATAGGGAGTGGGAAGAATATATAAACATAAATAAATTACTGTAAATAGTAAAATATAAATTTACCGTGAATAGTAAAGTTACTATTCACAATGAATAGTGAAAAATAAATTACTGAAATATTAAATCTAGACTTCCATAAAGGAGTCAAAATAAATAGAAATATAAAATTACTGAAAAAGGTAAAATTAACATGAATAGTAAAAATTACTATTTACTGTGAATAGTAAATAGTAAATAATCTCCAATCTTAACCATGGAACCTGATGTTCAAAATAATCGGTAAAAGTAGAACTTTAATTCCATATCATGGTTAAGATTATCCCAGATAGAAAAAATAAACAAATAGTAAAGGAGATGGTAATAAAATCTTACCTTGGTAGAGTCTTCGTGCTGATAACGTAATATAAAACTGATGAAAAGTAAATACAAGAACAAGAGATTTTAGAGAGAGAGAGAGTAGAGAGAAGTTCTCATTTCAGTGTAATCTGAATGTTTACAGAAGGCCTCTATTTATAGAAGGAAAATGGGCCTTTAGTGTAATTTCCACTTTGGGTCATTTGATGTAATATTCCCCTAATTACATAACTGTACACTCACGGGAATGCATTCCCGTGAGTTGTATTATTTTGTGTGTGGGTCCCACCAAATAGTAAACTACTATGCATGGTACTATGCGTGGGTCCCATGTCATCTTGTAATATTTGGAGACCGGGAGTCAATGGACATCCACATAATCAGTATATTCATAACAATATTAATATTTTAAAATAGAAATTACGTAATTTTTTATAATGTAAAAAAATATTTAAATTAATTGATCTTAATATTTCGTTGAGTTGTTTCGTCTGACGTAATTTGACAGTAAAATCTAATCTGATAACAGAGAACACAAAATCAATCTATTTTAAAGGAAACTGTAAATTTAAAATGCAAAGTCATAAAGCAAAGGTTGTTTCCTGTTAGAAGGAGGATTGTTTCATGAAACAAAAACACAGGCTGTTTTCTTTTGGATCACAATATGATATTAATATTTTAAAATAGAAATTACGTAATTTTTTATAATGTAAAAAAATATTTAAATTAATTGATCTTAATATTTCGTTGAGTTGTTTCGTCTGACGTAATTTGACAGTAAAATCTAATCTGATAACAGAGAACACAAAATCAATCTATTTTAAAGGAAACTGTAAATTTAAAATGCAAAGTCATAAAGCAAAGGTTGTTTCCTGTTAGAAGGAGGATTGTTTCATGAAACAAAAACACAGGCTGTTTTCTTTTGGATCACAATATGATATTAATATTTTAAAATAGAAATTACGTAATTTTTTATAATGTAAAAAAATATTTAAATTAATTGATCTTAATATTTCGTTGAGTTGTTTCGTCTGACGTAATTTGACAGTAAAATCTAATCTGATAACAGAGAACACAAAATCAATCTATTTTAAAGGAAACTGTAAATTTAAAATGCAAAGTCATAAAGCAAAGGTTGTTTCCTGTTAGAAGGAGGATTGTTTCATGAAACAAAAACACAGGCTGTTTTCTTTTGGATCACAATATGATATTAATATTTTAAAATAGAAATTACGTAATTTTTTATAATGTAAAAAAATATTTAAATTAATTGATCTTAATATTTCGTTGAGTTGTTTCGTCTGACGTAATTTGACAGTAAAATCTAATCTGATAACAGAGAACACAAAATCAATCTATTTTAAAGGAAACTGTAAATTTAAAATGCAAAGTCATAAAGCAAAGGTTGTTTCCTGTTAGAAGGAATATTGTTTCATGAAACAAAAACACAGGCTGTTTCTATCCCTATTTTGCAATTTCATTTTTCAAGATCTTGAACGAAAAGGAAAGCAAAAGAACTAAGTTGAAGGAAAAGTGACCTCTAAGCTTGTTGGAGATCATGGCACATTGGAGATCCTTGGCAAAATGATAGATCCAGCAGAATGGCCAGGAAAGCAGCTCCATTCACGAAACCCTAATATTGAGGGATGCGGTAGGACAGACGTTGCTCCCGAGAGACGCCGCAGGAGGTCGAGCGACGGAAGTAAGGCCTCCCAAAAGCAACACAACGACAACGACATGGAGAACTCACCTTGCACATTTTTGTGAGGAACTCAAAGCACTTCCCTCTTTTCACTTGCGGAAAGTTTCTGCAAAGGAAACCTAAAGAAGAAGATATGGTGCTTTGAAATTGTGCCCATGACTTTGAAAAAGTGTTGTTGCCAAGAGGGAAATGGAAATGTCGAAAGGAAAAAGCAGTGTTGTTTCACCCATGACTTGGTGCTTGTCTAATAGGAAAATCCTTTTATATTATATGCACATTTTTATCCACCCCCGTGACTCAGTTCTTCATATTATAACAGAGGGGATGCATATTTTTCTTTCTTTTTTTTTTTTTCAGCCTGGCTTATTTTTCTTTTGGATCACAATCTGATCTTAATATTTTAAAATAGAAATTACGTAATTTTTTAGAATATAAAAAATGTTTAAATTAATTGATCTTAATATTTTGTTGAGGTGTTTCGTCTGATGTAATTTGACAGTAAAATCTAATTTGATAAATAAGCCCTTTGAAAAATGAAAAATTTCAAAGGCTACGGAGATGAATAGTCTTGAGTCATAGCTATCAATTTACATAACCCAACAAAAAATAAAAGGAAGAAGAGGAAAAAAAAGGAAGGGAAAAGGAAAGATTACAAAAAATTAAAAAGGTAATGAGGAAAAAGTTGCCAGGCGTAATTTCATATTTTGGGTGCTCCAAAGTCAAATTTTGAATGATCCATAGTTAAGTTTAAGAGCCCTATGCTTCATATTTTGGGTGATCTACCCTATGTGCCCAAGCAGCGGAACAAAGGCTGGATACTTTGATAGATTAATTGAAATGATGCATATTGAAATTAGGAGATTAAAATTAAAAAAAAATCAAAAGATAATTGACTTTGCGAAAGATTAATTAGAATGATATATATGGAATGTACTCAAAAGTTAACATCATTTTATAAGTTAATAAAAGTATCCAAATTGTTTTAAAACAAAAACTATATTTTTCCCCTCTGAAAACAAATCATACAGCCTTGCTTTCATAAACCACGAGGGAGAAGAAAGTCCATAATATAGTTATAGTGCATCTCCTTAGTTTTGTAATGATAAGAGATACAACCTTGCTTTTATTATTTCTTCATCAAAATTAAACTCTATCTGCCACACGAAGCAGAAGTAGTATAAAGAGGAAAAGTTGATTCAATTATCTCAAAACAAAGATTATCTTCATTGCAAACTTCATAAAATTCATATTTAGTGCTACTTTTCAAATGCTTTATTAAACATCTTTCTGATACCCTAATACCTCAAGCAAACATCCTCTGATATGAATGGAGAATAGTACAGGCACATAGTGATTAGTACTTATATGCTTTCAATGACAATCTTGGGATTGACTTGTGTGAAAACAACCAAATTGGATTGTTATATATTCAATACTATAAAGACTTTTGATTCCTACACAAAAGATATGAAATTTAGATAAGGCACAAACCTCTGGGAAAATGCAGAAAACCTAAGGTTAGTGAGTTAATAAAAGGATCACAACTATAACATTAAAAATCCATGTGATATTTAAAAGATTGGATCTTGGGACAATTGAATGGGCGGCTGCCCTTCACATCATCGACGTTTGGTGTGTTCCCAAAGCCACACAAGATACCACTTATGAGAAATTCATTATCAGAAGGCCTTGAAGAACAGAAGAGCAAATATGACAAGTTAGATATAAGAAAGTTGGAAAAAAAAAATTCAGCATTTTAGCATATATCCAGAAATTTAAAGGTGGTTCACCTTTATTGCCAGCTTATGATATATAGGCCATCCAAGTGTTGCAACTACTTTTACAGAATATAGGCCAATGGTGTTAAACATGCAACAAGACCAGATCGACAATATTGAGAAATGCAAAAAGACAATGCATCTGTACAGCTCCACAACAATAATAACTTGTCTGGCATAATGCAATGAAAACCTAAGGCACATAAGAAATATGTCCCAAAGAAATATATCCCATTATAAACACTGGTTCAAAAGTCAAAACAGATATATATGAATTGGGGGCAAAAAAGCATAATCAACTTCAGATTTCTGATCTGTATGGCAACATCTTTAAATAGCTACAATGACATCACTCTGATATGATCATGTTTACCCTTCCTTTCTTTCTTCTCTCTCAATTGTGCCACCTCCTTTGTCGCCGTCACTGCCGTCTCTAGGAAAATAATGGGTATATACGATGAAAAATGAAAAAAAAAAAAACTAAACAAAAGAAGAAAGCAAGCAATAGGAACAGTACCAGAAAAGTTGAGAATGAATTTGTTTGGTTTGTACCTGAAGCTAAAAAACGTGACCCTCCCTTGGTCCAGTCACCTTTGCCTCTTCAATAGCGAGGCTAGAAGAAGAAACTAAGTTCGGCGGAGCCATTGATGGAGGGAGCCTGAGGTATTAGATGGCAAGAGGGGTGATTGATATGGAAGGTGAGAGGAAAAATTATGGAGATTAATTGGAAATGGAGTGTTAGACTGAGAGAGGAAGAGTTGTGAGAGAGAAAGGCGAATTAAAGGAGTGGGGAGCAGTGGCTTGAGCGCAGCCCAATACAAAATAAAGAAATGTTTTTTAATGGAACCGGCTTATGAACAGTAAAATGTGAGAGAAGCTGATAAGCCATTTTCTAAAGTGGCGGGTTATTATATATATATTGATATTGATATTGATTCACTCATCTTCTTAATTAGCCCTCACTCATCGGAAAAGTAAAGTAGAACTTGTTCTTTATGACATACTCATTATTTCCAACAAAAAAAATATATTAAGTGTTTATGTTTAAGCAGAAATTCGAATCTTGATTCATTATATTAGGAGGGATTATATCTCCTTTTACTGTCCCAACCCTGTGAATGAAAATTCTCTCTTAATTTCTCATAATGTTCAGAAGATTCCTTTTATATAAACAACTGATATAATTAACTGGCGTAGGAACAAAACTTTTAAAAGTCGTCAAAACTAGTTTGAATCTTCTGTTTTGCTTCATTTATGGGGCAACTGGAAATAACAATTACGCTTAAGACTTTAGGCGACAAGTGATAAGCAGATGTGATGGTGTGTGTGTGTGCAGGGGCAAACTTTGTTTTGTGATTGAACACAGTAACAAGTAGCAACCCACAAAGTAAAATAAATACAGATGCCTTGTGTTGCCTCAGTAGCTATATCTGTTTTTTTCCCCTCTCAAACCTTTTTACATGATTTGAGACGTATATCTTTTAAAGGAAAAAAGAGGTATATTTTTTTAAAACGACAAGAGTTCAAATAAACTACTTGTATTACATGAAGAAGTAAAGGAGGTGTAGGACGCATATCAATTTAATTAAATGCTTAGAGGAATGATAATTAGAGTAAGGTTGTCTGACCTGAACTCTTACGTTTGGGTGTGAGCAGCAGTATAGCAACCCCTGATTGAACAGTCATAAGCTGTTGCTGCATGTGACTGATCTGGACACTCGATGAAGCTAGCTATACATCCTCATGATGCTCATCATGAAATCACGCTTAAATAATCTAATAAATTTCAAGGTTAAGAAGCACGTTGGAATTTTGATGATGATCAAAATGAATTGGACAAATCGGCGAGTCCAAATTGGTTGGCCACACGTCTTGGTTTAGAGGGGCACGTCTTCTGCTTCTCCCTTAACTGTTAAAACATGAGCTTCAACCAACCACTTATCCTTCTTTCTGCGTCATGAGGATCACCTTTTCTTCTTCCTTCTCTCTTTTGGAAAACATTCAAAGTGAATCAATTCCAATTTTCATATCAAGGATATGAAATTTACCAATACTAACGTACATACAACTCAAGGTTTGTTTGAATAATTGGGCCTAATAGGTATATAAGCAAAATGAAGTTGGGCATATAGTTCCATGCTCACTTAATGTCCAGCTCAATGACCACCCAATAATTTAATTTAGTGCCCACATATGATAGTGACCAAGTGTCTAATTATGATCTCATACGTACATATGAATGCATGATTGGTGTGAGATATCAACATGTCTTTTTTTTTTTTAATCTTAAGTATTAAGTCAATTATTCACTATTATATCCAATATATCATTTTAAGAGGCATAAAATACCCACACATATTGAAGGAACTACTAAATAATAAGTTAAACAAGTTATTTAATAACAACATAAAGATATCAATATCAATACAAGTAATATAACTAATATAAAACATATTTACCTAATTTTATTAGATTAAGGAAGCTAATTAAATTAGTTAATAGGACATCTTTTGTCAATAACACCATACTCATCTCCTTTAATTTATTTGCTCTTATCCTTGATTATTATTGAGAAAGCATTAATAGGGGTAAATTAAGAAAAAAAATTGAAAAATATAAAACCATATTTTATATTTACGACCTAAATCAACCTCCAAATATATCTTATATTCGGGAGGAGTACTAGATTTACTTTAAAATCTTGAGTTATTTTACATGATTTTCAAAATGTTACAATATATTATATGTAGGGTTAAAGTGCACTCAATGTTGATATGAGCTAGCACTCTAGGTGTCAACAAAAATTTCTCATGCCAGCTCATTATTTTGGTTAAACTCTTTCTAACTCATCACTATTAATGGTCAAACAAACAATTCTGTTATCCTTAGATGAGATTGCACCATTTTAAATACTTTAGTAGTTGCACCATTTTAAATATTTCAAGGGTGAAATTACTTCAAAGTCATGTGCACAAGAGAAAACAGTTTAGGACATTGGGTACACGATAGCTATTATACTTTTTTGAAGTATCAGTATAATATGGATTATGATAAAAAAGGGTAGCCTAGTGCACAAAACTTTCACCGGGTATAACTATATGGAGTTTAACCGTTAAAGAGAGATAGACATACGCAACCTTACCGTATAATGAAGAGAGGGTTTCCTGGATTTAAACTCATAACCTTTAAGTCACATGGTAACAAATGGAAAAAGGGCTTTTCAGAATTTGAACCCATAATCTTCAAGTTACATGACAATAATCTTACCGCTTTGTCAAGGCTGCCCCTCTCATATGGATAATGAGAGACAACATGAAAAATATAAATTTCCTTGCCCCTACAAAGATAAAGTGGACTTGGAGGGATGAGAAGAACTAAAAGCACCCGTAAATAAATATAAGGGTTTTTATCATATCGACCACCACCTTATATCAAAGGAAACAAAATAAAACATCCCCAGAAATTGAAATCAGGTACATAACAAGAATCATCATGAAAATAAACTGCACAGCAGGTTAGGTGGTGGTGTATGCCCACAATACATCAAAACTAAAACGAAGACAAGTTCGGAATTTTCCATTTTATGGGATATTTTTCACTAAACAGCTAAGCTTTTGGAAGCAATCTCATACACATTCTCTGACAGTCCATTGGCTGACATAATTAGCTCCAGCTGGGCCTGCAACATAAAACACCATCACCAACTAGTAACAGAGATCATAACTAGACAGTAGAAACATATAACATGATTCCATAATTAAACCCCAAAAACAAATAGCAAACATCATTTGGAATATGTAGTAAAAACATTCCATATTGGTTCATTAATCAATTTTATTAGAAAGGTAAAGCATGACAATCTGTCAGAAGTACACCGTTAGCATACCTTGGCAAGCTTTTGTCTGTTTTCGTCATAACGCTTCCATCTAGAGAAGGCCGACACCGTTCGTGATGCAACCTACAATCAAAAGAAAGAAAAGAAAATAACAGATTAAATAAAACCCGTCAGCTGAAAATTCAGACATGAGAATCCATAATTCACAGATGGCTTTTGAAAACGGACTTTAGGATCGATTTTGTCCAGTTGCAGCACAATTTCTCCCACAAACTTGTAGCCTGATCCATCCTTTGCGTGGAAGTTTACCGCGGATCCGCAGAAACCTCTAATAAGTGAGTACACTTTGTCTGGATTGCGCATATCAAAAGCTGGGTGATTCAAAAGTTGCTTCACATTCTCAACATTTCCTGGAATATCAGACTCTGCTTGAAGCACAAACCATTTATTAACCACCTGGATAGAAAAAGGGAAATATAATTTATCATTACCATTATAAACTTTCACCATGTTTCCTTTAAAATCCTAGAAAATTTCATTGAGCAGATACGTCTGGCTAGTACATTCAATTTATTAGGTGAGAAACATAAAATACTAGATTTGGCAATATAATGACTCCAGAGAGCTAGATATGCCTACTAGAAAGTAGGATGAAAGAAGAAGCAGGGTTCTACCAGATGATGTTAGTCTTCGCGAAATGATAGCAGTCCTTATTAATTGGCAGATAAAATTTGATTTTCATCATAAACATAGAAATTATAATTTATAAAATGGTAACAAACATGCAAAAGAACGCTAATATAATCATTATTGTCAGAAACAACGAACTGCAGAAGTGGAGAATGAAGTGAAGAATTACCAAGTAGTCATGCTGCCACTTGCCATAGAAGTCAGCAAGAACGTCATCACGGGTTTTACCAGGGCTCTGGGATATGGCTGCCAAAGCTGCAAATTGTTCAGTCATATTTGTGGCCGTATTATACTCATGCAGCACAATGTTGGTGGTCTCCGGATCCTCCAGGCAGGCAAGATATGCTATAGGAAACAATAAAAAGATTAGCGAACTGCTAGCAACCAAGCATATGAATGTATGCTTATGTAAAAACAATTTTATACCAAGAGCAATATTCTTCAAAGCACGTCTGGCCATGTTAGGATGGTCGAACTTATACTCTTCGGAGCTCCTGTTATCTTTTAGCTGCAAAAAGGTAAAATGATCATGTACATGTCAACACAATATTGATGACGAATAAAAGATATTCCGTTTAATAATTGTGGGCAACTTCACAGAAGATGGCACACCGTGCTGAGGAATTCTGCCCCCAATTCACTTGCAAGCTGTTTCCAGATAAAAGTTCGAACAGCATGAACAGCATCAGGATCTGCAACCTCCATCATGTCCATTACTTCTCCCTCACCAGGCAAAGTTATAGCCTTCGCAACAAATTCCTGTATAATCAAAATATTATATCATAGTCCAATCAGCATTTATATGGTTTTGTTATGAATAATGACATCAGAGAAAATGAACAATCTCAAGGGAAACTTATTTGAGACATACTTTGTCCAGGCTTGAGTCAGACAGAATGCTCTTGAAACCATCCACAAACTTTTTATTCAGAACTAACGGTTTGTTATGTTGGAAATCATCCACCAAACTAAGCATGAGCTTGCGAGCCAGAATTTGTCCAGCCTCCCAACTAGGTCATTTAAAAAAAGGCCAGTAAATACTTAACATTAAGCCTCAGGCCAAAAGAAAAATGCGACTGTGAAGAAGACTAACCGGTTAAATTCATCTGAATCATTAGCCAGCAGGAAAAACAAGTCGCTGTCAGTGAGATCTGATTCAAGACGGACTGGAGCACTGTATCCCCGTAATAGAGAAGGGACAGGCCTCTCAAATACATCTGAGAACACAAATTCCTCTTCTTTCTGTGTAGTATGAGAATAACATTATGAGTTGTATACGAAAAGGAAAAGCATCACATTATTATAAAAAAAATAACCCATCATTCAGGATGCTCGGAAAAATAGTAGATTGGGTTTTTCAATTAAATTATATCATGCTTTTGATTAAGATTTGAGAAGGAAACGTGATAATATAGTTTCAAAAACTTGAACTTTCTTTCCTCCCTCCTGATATTGGCATCAGAACACCCATAACTAACAGGTGTAACTACACATATCTTACTTGAAGATATCAACTAAAAACATCTACGCATGCCATAAATATCAGTTAAAAATTCCAAACAACCTTGGTGAACCGAAAAACTGTGGTGTATACAGGCTGACCATCTCTTGAAACAGACTGCAAAGCTCCATTGTGATATATAGTTGAAAGAGGAATGTCCTTGCCCTTTGAATCAAGCAAACCTACTGCCAAAGGAATGAACATAGATTCCTTAATTGGTTGTCCAGGAGTTGGCGGAATCTCTTGACTGCAAAAAGGCCCCCAACGATCAAATCATCAGAGGCAAACAGCCAAAAAATAAATAAAAAGTTAATTTCACACAGCTGTATAGACCAACCAATCAGTAAGTAGAAATGTAAAGATTCAAGTTACTTACCTAATTTTTAAAGAAAAAGTATGCGTTTCAGGATTATAAGAGGAATTCACTTTGATAATAGGGGTTCCAGCTTGTGAGTACCTGTGTGTTGTTCAAGAGTTAGCAAGAAATGAACATAAAAGTGCTACAAGGCTCAAATTCAGGATACAAACCAGAGTAGGAAATTAGCAAAATCCACATCATTTGCATCTCGCATTGCAGCAAAAAAATCTTCACATGTTACAGCTTGCCCATCATGTCTCTTAAAATATAAGTCCATGCCCTAAAATCCAGAGGAATTGCATTAAATGTAGTTTCAGGAAACATTTTTGCAAGTCAAGCATTATAATCCTAACATATGACCTATTTTCAGGCATCAGATGAATGCATTCTTACTTTTCGAAATCCCTGACTTCCCAACAAGGTTTTGTACATTCTGACAACTTCAGCCCCCTGATACATGAAATATTTAGAACAAATAGCAGGCACAGACAAGGAAGGATAGAGAAAATCTTAGTGAATGCCAAACCTTCGAATAGACCTGCAGAAAAATAGAGACAGCAAAAACAATCAGATCTCTTCATAAGAAAAAAGTTCATGTCAAATTGAAGGTCAGACGTTGCAATAGAGAAATGTTAAACCCACCGTCACTGTGTTTCAACATCACGATAGCTCCGCATCAGCATTAAATCCAGAAGTATTTCCAAAAGAGACACATATTAGTGATGGAAATCACAATAAAAAGTCTACTAACATGAAGTGCAATCATCAATCGATGTATCTATATAAAATCTTTAACGTGTCACAGTATTCACAAGTTATGAATTGTGCAACTCATTGTTTAAACTCTATGCAGAGCACAGGGGCTCAATTCTTGTTTAATTTAAACCAGTAAGCTGTAAACCAAAATTATTAAAACACAAACTTGCCTGTGTAGAAGTTGTCCATCTGTCAAAGAAGAAAAGAAAATTAAATACAAATTTAAAATCGTATCTTCAAAAACTTTTCGAAAGAGAACAAGAAAAGGGAAGGACTTAAGTTATTACCTTGATGTAAGAGTGTGGTCGCACTGGGTGAGCCATGGGCCCATCATCCTGCAAAATCACATACAAGCATTAGAGCTTACCCAGACATCACATAAAATTCTGAGCAAGAATTGTCAAAGGAAAAAAATACTGTTAGCACGATCAATAATGAAGACAATTAGTAGTAGCCATCACCTTAGAAGTTGCAGAAATCAGTAACCTAAAAAAAACTTAGTAACCTGTGGAAATTGATTTTTTCGAAGTTTTAAAACTTCAGCAATTCGTATAACAGTGCGGCTTCCCATGTCAGATGAAAATTCCTACAAACAATCAATGCAATTCATTAAAATGAATCGAAAAATTCACAGGAGAAAAATATTGTTGATTTCTCAAACGAAGCATGTTAAGCAAGGACAGGGGTAGTGCCTGATTTCGAAAAATAGTGAGACCTTCCTTTAGGCTAAGCTGGAACCAGTCACGACAAGTCACTCTGATATAGATAAATTCAATGCTTAGTTCAAATTTGCGAGGGAAAAATAACAAAGATCCGGTGTAATGTATGCACGACTACCAACTACCTGTTGCCAGTCCAGTTGTGGAAATACTGCATTATAGAGAAGAAACAAAGCCAGGTCATGAAAATGAAATCATCTCCAGGAATTTCTTTTCTTTTTTGAATAAAATATCTTCAAGGAAGTTATGCTCTAGGATTCCCAAGCACAAAAATTACAAACCTCATGGCCAATAACATCCAATATTTGAGAATAATCTGCATCAGTAGCAGTTTCTGGAGATGCTAAAAGAACCTTGGGGTCGAAGATCTGCAAATAAATCGGAAATTACAATCTTCAAAGAGTAACACAAGTAAATGACAACGACAAGCTGACAAGATAGAGACATACATTCAAACTCTTGTTTTCCATGGCTCCGCTGACCAATCAAAAAGCATGAACAATAGATTATGTTTTCAATGGTATCTCATATTACATAAGAGCATTATATACAAATAATCCGATAATCCATGTTTAGAATGACAAGCTTACATGTTAGAATCAGGGAAAGCAACAATATTGAAGAGATCCAGGTCATATTCAAGACCAAAAACCTATTCCCAAAACATATTTTAAAAGAAAAATCCTCAGTCCAAATTTAATATGCAATTAAAATTAATAATCATGTTCAAGTTGATTTCAGATTAAGAAAAGAAACTGACATCTTCATCCCACTTCATAGCTGCCTTTAGAGAATACATTGCATGTGCAGTCTTGGGTACATCCTCAGCAAGGGTCCAGATCCTTAGAGCCACCTTGCGTCCTGAGCGCGTGATAAATGTGTCATCTCTGCTCTGTAACTGCCCAGCAACCAAAGCAAACAAATAGGAAGGCTTCTTGTGGGGGTCCTCCCAAATAGCATAGTGCTTTCCATTCTACAAAAAATGCACAATTATATGAATAACAACCAGGATGATTATAGTAACACTTCATAGTTTCTGTTTACTCCATTACAAAGCATATTTAGACAAGCTTACCTCCAAGTCGCCTTGCTCAATCAGATTTCCATTAGACAACAACACCGGGTACAACGATTTATCCGCCTCAATGTGACATGTATATTTTGCCATTATATCAGGTCGATCCTATCAACGGATGAAAATCCACGAGTCAAATCAGGAAATGTGTTGTTGAAAACAACATAGATCAGCGAAATATATTAACTACTCTGAAATACCAACCTGATAAAATGTAATTTTACGAAATCCTTCAGCCTCACATTGAGTACAGAAATTTCCAGATGGCTTGAAGAGCCCCTGCAGTTAATTAAATTCACAGTAAGTACATTCCTTCCCCTCACTTGATGTCCAATGAAGAAACATACTCCGCTACATACCTCCATTGACGTGATCTTCTGTGGGTGGATCTCATTTACGATTTCCAGAACAAATTTACCACTAGGAGGTGAATGGATGGTTAGACGTCGAGGACCCAAATCGTAGTCATTCTCCTAAAAAATGAACATGGAAAAGAAACTAAAACATATTGAAAATGCTGCTAAATAATACTAAAATCCCCATTTGTGCCAGTTTGCCACCCACATGACACAAGTGTTCTTCAAAGCAAAAACCACCTAAAATTATTGGTCAGATGTACAGATATCATGTTGAAAACATATCACATAAGAATGCCATGATGCATATTGAAATTCCTTTCCTAATACATTGGCCAGAGGCAAAGCAGTTACATCAACATTACGCTCAGAAGATCTTCAGAACCATAAGAAGAGGCAAGAATTGTTTATATACCTTCAGTGCTTTGCCATTCAGCTGAATTGAAATCAATTTTAAGTCCTGTCCATCTAAAACAAGTGGGGGAGAAGAACCTGTTCCATAAAACAGGTCAATTCAAAACATAAAAGGAATTCTTGCAAATAAGCACTCCTAAATTATTTAGATAATAATAATGCATATGCTTCTGCTAAACATGATCAAGAACCACCAAGCTCTTACCTTCAATGCGAGGAAAGACAGTAATTTTTGAGCTAACTATTGTGCACTCCTCACCCAAGGAAAATTTCAGATCCACCTATGTTGATTCCACGCACACACATGGACACAAGGAAAGTTAGAATGTTTAAAAATTGCAACACCTGAAATGTAATATAACTAAATAACTCCTGACTCACTGTGTCAAAGTAGTAATCAGGCATCTTATAATCCTTCAAGAATATTTCTCTTGGCGTCTCCATATTAGGTTCTTCGACTTGCTTTGGCAAGTCCTCTGTGGCAACTGAACAAACTAGCCTTCCGTTCACTTGCTTAGCTCTCTAAAACAAGATAAAAGAATGTCTATAATTGAATAAACAAAAAATGAAACTCCACATAATTCATATGGATACGAGAGCTTCCAAAATGATATGCACTAGACAGATAGATCACACATGGCCATATAATTTGATTCTGAATCTGTAGAAAGACAGATGGGGAAGTAGAATAATTTTAAACGTGAGCAAACAGTCAGGAAAAACGAAGTTCAAATGCGGAAATTTATCAACTTACTGAAGAAATGGGCAACACCTCGGTCGGGAAATGGCCTACAGTACAAGTAAGGGGGAATTCAAAATGCCAGATGATTTTATAATATGAGATTTTCTAAATAAAACCAAATGACGACTCTCGAAAAGAATTTTATAGATCCTTATTTATATAACTCATTTTCCGTTAAAAAGATTAAATTTTTCATATCAATATCTATATAAGAGCTAGCTGACTAATTTGGGTATATTAAGAAAATTAGTTACATTAATTATTTATAATGAATATATTTTTTAAAATATCAGTTTTCATTATGGTAGCTGTGTGTGATGAAAAAGGATACTTTAAAAAAAATTATAAATTTAAAAAATAAAATATATTAAAGTCTTATGTTTAAAATCAAATTCAATAATGCTCAATTAACTCTTATATTAATGATTAAAGCTAGTGAACCAACCAAACTCTAAATTGTTTTATCAGCCCAATATATGTCAACAATTGAATTGGATCTCATATATTGTACTGGTAAAGACTTGAAGAGAGAGAACCGATGAACCCGACCTCTATATATATATATAGACACACACACATTATCATCATCATAAAGATCGATCTCGCGTGTATTGTTGCTGAAATAGAGAGAAAAGTATGAACATGGGTTTATATATATATACACACACACACACGCGCGCGCGCGCTAAGCATCTAACCTTTCGTTCAGAAATCTGATAAACGAGTGCGTCGTAATTCCCACCACTGTTTCCCTGTTCGTCTACAAAAGCTCTATACTCAAAAGAAATATTGTAATGTGAACGCTCAAGGTAGGCTATTGTAACCGAAAAGCATTATTAAGTGGGGAATTAATTATCAAGTGAAATCTCAAATAGAAGCTACAACACAATGATATACACAAAAAAGTTTCTCAGGCTCATTAACTAAGCCTATAATCAACACAAATTTAAACACCCAAATTTTACTTATAATATAATGGTCGTCACTACTATATAATCAAACTCTTGTATATGAAAAAGACAAGGGGAGAGGACGAATAGCGATGAATACTTTTGTGCAGCAAATACACAAACACATAAAAGGAGAGTGTGTGTGGCATCGATCTATTTGTTTTGAAGTTAAAAAAGTTAATACTTTACAGTAATTTGTGTTGTTTTTTGGTTGGATTAAAAAGAGGCGATGGAGAGGAATATAGGGTAGGAAGGAATTAAACAAAGCCATCATGCTCATGCTCTTGTGTAGAGACCACCCTCACCCGCTTGCTGTTTGCTTCTATTCTGATGAGCTTTTGATCGAGATCCAACTCACTTGCTTAAAAACACCCCTACTGCTTTTGCAGTCTAACATACAATTTGCAGCAAACAATTATATATGTGTGTGTGTGTGTGTGTGTGACAGCATAAAAACTAGGGGGCAAATTTCTAACCTGAGAAGCAAGGAAACGCCTCAATACGATGCTATTCTTAGCTGTATTCTCGAAACAGTTAACACGGCTAGTTAACTGAAGCTGCAAAAACACAGGCGATCATCATATTGAATATGATAAAGGGAAAGAAACAGGAGCCTTTGACATTCAATCTTTCCTTTTAGATTAAAATTTTCGTATATAAAAATAAAGAAAAAAATATAAGGGAAATTCCCATACAAAAGCTTTCAGAGAAATTCTAAATTAGGTTGGTAAAATTGAATCATTAATCCAATTTATGATTTTAAAATCTGTATTAAATGATTTTATTGTGCCTCATCTCTTTTTTGGCAGCCTCTCTTTTCTCTCCTCTTATCTTAAAAGAGTATTATTGCTTTATAACTTTATAGCTCTATATATCAACATTAACATATACTAAATCAAATCATTTTTTTCCTAAAAGGATAATAAAAAAATAATTCAAGTATGCCATGCTATAATAGTATAATTCATATTAATTAAATACTTTTTAATTGAAAATAAATTAATTGATATTAATGATAAAAAAATAAATGTGAGTTTTTTAAAAAAAAATCGTTATTTTTATCGGGGTAAGACCAAAACATTAAAAAAAACATAACCCATGCAACTTCACCATTTACAAAAATGAATTGAAATAAAAGTCATTTTTACCAATATTAACCTAAACCAGAATAAGTTTCCTTAACACATAAATGTGAGTTTTTTTAAAATTAATTTAGTTAATATTTTAATCTTTAAGTTTTTAATTCTTTAATATAAATCGGTAATATTATTTATCTTTTTTAAAAAAACGACTGTAATTTACATATATTTCTATGGATGTTTCCAAAAAAAAAAAAGTTAAATGCACTTAAAATTTCATAAAATGGTTTACATCAATATAAAAATTTCCAAAAAAACCTAATATATATATATGTGTGTGTGTGTGTTTGTATATGTTTTTGTGAAAAATATAGTAAAATTGATACTTAATTAATATATTTACCAAAATATATCCTTTTTATAGTGACATATATTATCAGTTTTTCTTAACAAAAATTTGTTCATATTAATAAAATGAACTCTTTGCTGAAAATATTATAGTTTTTTATTCTTATGATGATAGTTAATATATTTGAACTATAGATTAATCATATTTTATTGTATTAAAATTAATTTTCATATATACACATATTGGGAAACATAAACTAAGGAGTAATAAAAATCTTTAATTAGGAGAGAGGAAAGGGTATTAAAGTTATTTTACCCATATTTTAAAATCCTAAATTGAGCTAATGATTAAATTAAAGATTTTTTTGATTTTACTAACCCGATTAGAATTTTTCTATTTTAAGTAGTTTTGTATAGGATTTTCCCAAAATATAATTAGAATTTAGGGAAGGTAGTGGATTCATTATTGTTGAACTCGCAAATTTACTCTCCGAATTTATTGTTTTTAGTTTCTACCTTATTAAATCAAATTGAGTCACTAATAAACTCGTGTCACTTATAAATTCAGTTAAACTCGCGAGTTTACACATTAAGTTTATCATTTTTAAGTTTCTAACTTTCAAAAATCATATTAATTCACTATTAAACTTGTGTTAACTTTTTCCATTCAGTTATGCTCAGTAGCTTTATATTTAAATTTTATAGAAATTTTTTTATTAAATATGATAAATTATATGTGTTGATAGATTTAATTTTAACTTAGATTTAAAATATATTTAAATCAAATTGTTGCCATTTTTGTAGTTTAATTATTTAATTAAACACTATTAATACATATATAATGATAAAAATAAACTTTTACGAATTTACGATTCAAGTTTATAATACAAATTTATGTTATTGTCACGATTTTTATTTAAACTCGTGAGTTTAACAAATTTAAATAGATTAACTAGAAAACACATAAATATGGATGAAAATACAAACGATCGCCTGGCTTTAAAACAACTTAACCATTAACTCCCGGAAGCCGAGAACCATTCCAAGTGGCTCAGAATAAAACCATAGGTGGAGTGCCCAATATAGCAAGGGGTGGGAATTTATAGCCCATTAGAGAGTTTCACATCGAATGTGGTATATCCAATGTTGCAAAAATCTAAGTGTCTAGGTAGAAATGGTAGAGGTGGTAAAAATATAAATCGTATAAATAACATGAAAGGTAAAGTTTTTACTATTTAAGGTTAAGATACAAAATTTTATGTATATGTGTGTACTCATATATACATCTAAAAAAAATATAAATTACTACTCAAAATTCAATAAACAACTTTATATTTAAAAGATATAAGTCACATAACTATATAAAATATAAGTACAAAAACACAAAAAGAGTTTAACAACTCCTACAACTAAATTACAAAACATCAAAAGAATAATATTTAAAAATTATATCAATTTATTCAAATCAAACACACATCAATTTCTATGTCCTCAATATCTTCTTTTCTTGTTCTTATAACAAGTTCATTTGCAAAACTTGGATTGTATAAATCATGACTATCCATAGGTTTCATCACTTCAACATCCTTCAAGCTTTCCTCATCATAGGCATCAACATTTAAATTGTTTACATATTCTCAATCTTCTTCATTTTCCACTATCCAATCTTCATCAGATGGAAAATATTTAAAATGATGTGCATAGAAGTTTTGAACTTTTTTTTTTCTTGCCTAATTTTGAACTGATCATTACAAATACAATATCATTCATAGTCTTTTGATTTGTGGGAAATGGAAAAAAAATATTTTTTAAATTTTTTGTTTTAAGTAAAAATGGTAAAAACTTATGTTTTTACCATTTTTATGTGGCTTTTTACCCGTTTTTTTTAATGATAATTTTTATTTATGTGTTAACACATATAACTCTAGTAGAAAATTAAAACGTAAGTTTTTATGTTTCTACACTAAATTTTGACAAAAATGGATATATCTCAATTTTTGGAAAATATTATCTTAATTGGTAAATCTTAATCTAAATTTAAATTAATTGAGATATGGTTCAATGTATAAGAAATCTAAATTTAAATTGATTGAGATATGCTTCAATATATCAGTCCAATCCATTGTTTCTAGAATTCTAGTAATAATATGTCCTTATCTACGAAATATATAAAATTATATAAGATACAAACTAATTATATTTTAAAAATAAAAAAAAAACAGATAAACAATAAAAATATGCGTTTTAAATTTTTTTTTTTGTCCGATAAGAAAGCACGTTTTCATTTTAATTAATCTAAAACAATGGTGGACAAATATAAACATGAAATATAAAATCTACAGTAAATCACACACAATTTATACTTATAAATAATATGATATATTTCAAAATATGGATAGAAAGAATAACTTTAGTGTTTAAAATACTCAAAATACTATCCAAAGAAGTAAAGGAAATGAATTTTGGTAAAAATTAAAAAAAGAAAAAAGGAAATGAATTCTCTTTCGAACTTGTATTTGTATTATAAGAAAGTAGCCGCTTAAGGGAATTAATGACATCATTATTATACTTATTCCAAAGTTGGACAACCTAGACACTATCCGGGAATTGAACCAATTTCCTTGTGTAATATGAGATTAAAGTAATTACTTAACTACTTAGCAAGGGGCTTCGATTGATCATGGGCAAGGTAGTTGGTAATCATTTGTGCAATTTTATTGCAAATAGATAGAGCAGTGATAATATAATCATCACACAAGAAGTAAACAACTTAATGAAAAATAAAACAAGTTCTTTTGATTAGTTAATTGTGAAGGTTGATTTGGAGAAAGCCTATAGATTGTAATGGTCATTTACTAGTGATACTTTGAGGGCGGTTGGTATTGAAGGAACAAAAAATGAATAGAGAAAAGATTTAGATATATTTCTCTTGGAATGTTCATTGGTTGACGCTACAAAAAAAAACTTTTGTATCGGTTAATATTGCGTAAAACCACTATAAAAAACATTTGAACAACTATAAAATTTTGGGATTTGTACACGTAGCGGAATGAAATTTATCTAATAAATTACGAATCCCAAGAAAGAGGATCTATCAACAGCGTTTCAATCAAGTTAGTAATTAATAACCGTACTTATGCGAACTCGTGTGCATGCTTTGCGAACTCGTGGGCTAACACCTTTTTGGTCGATCAATCTTTAATAGCCGACTCTATGAATCCACTCCCTCTACCGGTATCTACTCCGAACAACACTCCAACATGAACGGCAGCGTGTTAGCGCCTTCAAGCTTTTGTCTCACGTATTTTTTCTAGGGTTTCTTTGTGGCTTTTCAATTCTCTTGTGTGTCATCAAATTACTCACAGCCTAAGGGTATTTATAACCCTAATGGGCTGCATTAAATATTCAAAATCAATCTTATTAATTTTGAAATTGAATTGGAAATTAAATATGTCTAATCGATTCAATCTAATCTATTTATTTAATGCGAATTAAAAGCCAGCTGATTTGATTTATCTTCATAAATCAAATATGAGATATGATATCTATCTTCATAATTCAATTCTTATTAATTTTGAAATTGAATTTGAAATTAAATCAGTCTAACCGATTCAATCCAATCTATTTATTTAATGCGAATTAAAAGCCAGCTGATTTGATTTATCTTCATAAATCAAATATGAGATATGATATCTATTTTCATAATTCAAATATGAGATAAGATATCTCAATTAGTTTTAGTTATTTAATGATTAACTTCTAGGGCATAATTTCCAACATAAAATACACCGTTGTAAGTGTTTTGTAGCGGTTTATATAAACCTGTTACTCATGTAACTAAACTTTATTGTTACTATAGTGGTTTCATATCACCGCTACAGGATGACATTGAGATGCCAGATTGTGTTAACATTTTGTAGTAGTTGTTGTTGAAATTGGCCAACTTTGTAGTGGTTATTAAACTGTTACTAACTACATCCATGAATTAGAATTTTGTAGCTATTTTAAAACGGCCATAACATTGGATGATAATTAAAAAATGGAGGCAAGTTTTAAAAATTAGCGATAAAAATTTGTAGTGATTCTAAACCGTCACAATGTTGGCTGAAATTTTAAAAATGGTGCCAAAAAATTGAAATAAAATTTGTAGTGGTTAAAGAACTTCTACAGAGTATTATGTGAAATTTTAAAAAAATTGGGCCAATTTTTTTTTTTAAAAAAATTAGTACCGGTTCTATAATTGCTACAAAATTATTACCATTTTTTTAAAATCCATAATTTGAGTCGTTTTTATTATTATTATATTATTTACTTTATAATTTACATGATAAAATTTAATATATACAAAAATTGATACTGTTAGATAATATGTGATTATAGATATTATATATACTTATAATACGGAGAAAGTGTAGATAATAAGAAATTATTATGCTATCCATTAGATGATATTTGATTACTCAACGAATATTGATGATTATAGAAAGAATGTTGAGGGAAGCTCCTTGACGTTCTAGATAAAAAAAAATAATAATAATTAGTATAAGAAAATTATAAGAAAGGAAAAAATATTGAAATCAAAGATTTTTTTTAAAATATTTTCTATATTTGATAAGCTAGCTTAGCACACAACCTCTCCAAAAAACGTTGAAGAGTGATAGAAAACAAAAGACAAGGTGGGGGTAAGAAATGAAGGAGTGTGTGAAATGATATATAATAGGGGTATTTATAGGGATATTTGCGCAACACTTGTAAGGTTGATGCAACAGTTTTTGTAGCTGTTTATTTGACACTTTTTATAACGGTTTTTATGTTAGTGGTTCTAAAATCACTACAAACAATTTATTGTAATAAGATAAGCATAATTTTTTAAATCAATCTTCATTGTCATCCCTACAAAAAAATGTGTGAAGAAAATGTTAGTTGTGAGTTTAATATGTTTGAACACAAATTAAACTTGAATTAAGTGATAATAAAGTATAACTTAAAAAAAGGCACTGAACTATAAATAAATGGTCATTGCCTTCAATGAAGAAGTTTTCTAAATTGATGGGTTGAAATGGCTTACTCTCGTATTGCGATGTTATCACCTTTGCCCATATTGTAAATGTCTTGAAGCTTTAATTGATCCACCATATTCCAATTCATGTGCCACTCATCCTTAACATAATAAGCTTAATGTGCTTATGAAGCAAGAATGTATTGCTCATCATTTTGAGATTGACTATTGTGAATTGGTTGAAGGAAATTTATTGATGTGATACCTAAGCAATTCATTGTGAGCAGGGATGTAAACAGGCCAGGGCAGGCCAGGCCTGCCCCTTAACAGGCCAGACCTGTTCAGTAGGGAAGCGGCCTGAGCCTGGCCTGTGGCCTGTAACAGGCTTATTTTTAGGCCTGAGCCTGGCCTGTGGCCTGTTAAGAGGCCTGTATTTTCAAAAATCCTGTACCTAAGCTAACAGGCCACAGGCCCCAAAGAAAACAGGCCGACTGCGTTTACAGGCCAAAAGCAGGCCTCCTACGTTTACAGGCCTCAAACAGGCCTCCTGTTTACAGGCCGAAAATAGGCCTAATTGATTAAACAGGCCAAATTTACAATAACATAACAGATTCTACAACAGCATAAAAAATGAAATTAAATACAACATCCAACATAAAAATTCAACATTCAACATCAACATACAAATTAAACATCTAACATCCCACCAAGTTACCAACATACAGATTCTTCTTTAAGCCACTGGACATTGACATCAAATCTTCAATATAATTCCTTCTTCAGATTCAAATACCTCGAAAAAAATTAATCGAATATATAGAATTAGAGTATAACACAATGAACAAGTAATATATACAGCAAATGATATTATTTTAACAATGCAAAATTTATAACATGTGCTGGTTAACAAGAAAAGCTTTACTTCAATTAAAAAGCTCTAGATAGTTTGCTAGACATAAAAAACCTAAGCTGATTCAGGTTCATTAAAAGCTCTGATTGAGGTCACTTACCGATTGCATATCATGTTTATCATATTTTAAATTAATTGAGAGAGAACATTTCATTCTACAGAAAGAAAGAAGAAAGAAGGACACTTTAGAATACAAACAGAACTACGACAATATATTGACACGTATATAAACAAACGCTTATGCATTGATGATTGTTGGGTAAATGCATAAGCGTCATGTTTGCATTAGGAGAAATTGAATTAGATGACATTATTTCACTCTCAACGGAGATGACATCAACTAAAACTGAAACATAACTAACAAAAAAAAAACAGAATATAAATTAAACAATAAATACTTAATCAGCTAACAACTGATTAATTAAATATTTCAAGGAGAGTAGGCTCCCTGGAAATCACTTCCTTCAATTTAAACTCGACAAGATCAAGAACCTTCAATACATGGACAAGAAAGATCACAACAAGGGATAAATTAGTGCACATTATATAAACTTCATGAAAATTACCTAACTTGCTCAGAATTGCATCCATGTTAAAACATGCACATTCGACTTGTTTTTCTAAGGTACATGAGAAAAGGCAAAACTTGAACGATTGACATTTCAAATTATGCACTCATTAGTCATTATCATGTAATTACATATACCATATAAGAACATTACAGTAGAAGTAATTGCCCCCTTCAAAAGACAGAAATGCATAGAGCAGTAGGCAACGGTAGAAATGTAATGATTAGAACAATAATACCAACTAACCTTCTTAACAGAGCTCTTGCTATGGGCACTTATAGGAACACAATCTTGCTTGCGCGAGACAAAATAATGTATCCATTTCTACGAGAAGAAAACCAAATGGCAACATGAAACAAAAAATGGAGGGTAAACCACTTTATAGTATAAAATATATTTTCTGAAGACGAAAGGGATGAACCTGACATCAGGCAAGCAAAAAGTTTTATAACCAATATTTAATTAATTGATGCAAAACATAACCAATAGATTACCAATATTTCAAGAACACGGAACTAATTAATTCATACATAGGCCAAATATTTATGAACATGCACAGCTAGGAAAGAATCAAAGGGAAGGAGGAACTCACATTGATGAGTATCACGCAAGGGGAAATCAAAATCAGACCCAGAACTACAGATCCATTAGCTGGGAGGAGCGTCGATTTAAGACGGAGGAGTGTCAAGATCAAGAGGATTTCGATTTAAGACGGAGGAGCTTCGAGATTGAGAGATGAGCTGAGTTGACTGGTGTCGAAGACAGAGGATCGACGATGGCCAGAAGAAGAGCTGAGATTTGAAGGAGAGTGTCAAGTTGAAGAACCTCAGATCCGGTTGAAGAACCACAACGAGAGCCGAGAGTGAGCGGCAGAAATGATTGTATATGCTGAAGATTTGTTCTTCTTGTGATTCTTGTAACTCAGTCTCAGATCCAGTTGTGAGTGAGCGGGAAGAATGAAGAACCTCAGATCTTTTTTTCTTGGTTGAAACTCAAAAGAACCTCAGATCCAGTTGTGACTGAGCGGCGGAAATTGTGGAATAGAAAGTTTTAGGGTTTTTCATACTTAGATCAGTATATGTGTCACATTATTATTGGAGGATAAAAGGAAAAGTTACAATATTACCCCTATAACAGGCCGGCCTAACAGGCCTATTATTAGGCCTAGGTCTGGCCTGTTATGCATAAACAGGCCCTATCAGAGGCCTTGGCCTCGCCTTTTAGCCTGACAGGCCAGGCCTGAACAGGCTTTTAACAGGCCAGCCCATAGGCCCCTGGCCTTGTTACACCCCTAATTGTGAGTCCCTAAGAAGTTGTTGTATTTGCCCATAAACACTTGAACAACATCATACTGGAATAACCTTGGTAATTTATTTTGACGACATCAAGAAGCTTTCCATAATATAGGATGTCTCCAAATTGCAAATTTTTGTCATTACTTCTCACATAACTCCTTGTCCCAAAGGTACCATAAACACTTGAGTTTTGGGTTAGCAATCCTTGATCTCGTGAAACGGTGCAAAACTTGGAACCATTGACATTGTATGTCGTAAACTTGGTGGGATGGTCAAGAGGGTCGCGTGTGAGAACTTTGAATTCCGGAGAATGCGAGTTGTGATCATCTAGTATTCTTTACATAAACCAACCTAGGAATTATCTGTGGACCTTTTTGTCAATTTTGGATGATGTTTGTGTATGGGTCTTGAGTTGATGCTTCGCATGACTTTTGAATTTCTTGCAATTAATCATGGGATGACAATAATTGTAACACCCCACTGTTCCGTACCCAGAACAGAGTGGCATCTTCATAACTCAGTTCAATGTATTATTTAATAAAGAATTTAAACCACTAGGCTCAGATTTGATTCCATAAAGTAAAAACTTTTTCCTTTCAAAAATATATCAAAAACTCAACCCATTCATAGATTTCAAAACCATTGCTCAAATGGGCTTTACTAAAAATTTAGAACTTTAGAAAACACTAAATAAGTGGTTCAAACTCTTATTAACAAATACATGTACTCTTATACCTGGTTAGATTTTATCAGAGTATTACTTATGTATTATATCTAACCTAATGCTCTACCATTCATTGATACATCCATTTTATTTATGGGCTCGTGATATACGTGTCCGTTTCTGCAGCAATACAATACATACGCATTCTACTACTATCCGGTCATAGTATCTATATAAATATACATCCCAGTAATCACATGCGGCTATCTCAAAATAATAACTAAACCAAAGTGTAAGATAAATAGAAGGTGAAACAAAATAAAGCTGCAGTATCAGCTCCACCACTTTCTTGGCCTCAAGTGATAATTATGCCCTTGCCTCTTGAACCTTGCTTACTATTATGTCCACGTCCTGGATTATTGGAAGGCTCTGAGATTCAAATGAATGAATCCCAGAGTAACAGGTTAATCTCAAATTCTAACATATGCAATATATATAAATCAACCAAACAAAGTAGTCCACACAGTATATAAAGCAAACAGATTTCAATTCAATTTCAAATGACAAGTATTACATCCAAATGTAGTTTGTAATACAAGTAAATCATACAATGATTTCAAATACCTTAGCACTAGGAATTTCATTTCAGGTAATTCAAATACCAAAATTCACTGAATGCACTAGGCCCTGCCTAGCCACCGGGAAGTTGGCCCCATGGTCAGCCCTTCCGCTCAATCGAGCCACGAGTGGTGCTGGCCCCATATAGGCGGGACATACAATATGGTTTACAAAAATATATATAGCTATGCAGAGAATATGAGATTATAGTTACTACATGTTGGTCTTACCGACTTCACCCTTCCACCAGGTTCTTATTACTTCACTTGTCCTTTAAGCATGACAGTTCTAAGCTCCTATAATTAACATTTACATATAGCGATGGGTCATTAACCAAATCAATCATAATTATAAATTCAACTTCTCTAAACCCACCCTGAAGATACTTGTCTTTTAATATCCTTATGACTAGGGATGTATACTTATTAGGACTTATTTAATTAGATACTATTCATTATGAATAATTATCATCTCAGCCATTTTACCCAAAGAAACCTTTACTTTAAAGGTTAGGCACAATTAACCTTTTATGTGACTATTCTAAGACTTATCAGAAATTGACCTCTGATTTCCACGGGTATTTGGAAAATTCATAATTTGACCTATACAACTCGAAATGGAGTGATTCCAATTTCTAATTACTCCTTGATAAGTCTATTTTCATAAACTAAAGTCACCAAGTTGATTTATGGCTGAGAAAAATTACCAAATTCCAAAAACTTAAGCTATGTCCAGAATTCTTTAGAAATTGTGACTTATCTTTAAAAATCCATAACTCAACATACAGAGCTCAGAAAAATGTCTATTATATATAAAATTAAAGCTCTGGAAGTCCTCTAATTAACTGGAAATTTTCATAATTTAATTTCTCTATTCATTCCCAGTTTTGAAAAATGTAGGGACTGTCCAGTTTCGGTTCATAGACGCAGGGTCATTTTTCAAGATTTTTTTCTCATTGACCAGAGCTCAGAATGATACGAAATTTATACCATTTTAAAGCTATGCATGTCAGATATCATCAGTAAAAGTTTCATAATTTTTACAATTCGTTTACTTGCTCAAAAATGCAACGTCATCACTATTCCTCCAGACTGACACCAAAACGTTTTCCAGTTCATACCTCAACTTTCAAAATTCATAACTAGAGCTACAGATCTTTGTTTTGGCTGTTCCAAAGCTCAAATTCAAGATTACGGAATGTAATTTCTCATGTAAAATTTTCATGGAAAAGCTCAACTCCCAAACCCAAAAAACGAAACGAACATCAATCTCTGTTTCTGGACTAAGGTGCAAAGATGAGAAAATGACTCTATGCTTTTAGAAAGCAAACCCAATGCTCATATATCAGACATGCAACAATACCTCTACTCTCTTTAACCTTAATATCAAGGAATCTAAAACCATACACAATGAAACAGCAAGCCACAATTTCGGTTATCTCAAAACAGAGCAACCCAATATACCCAACTGAAAAATATGAGTATGAAAGGAGACTTAGAGGGCTTACCTAAACTCATAAATCATATTGCATGTATGTTCTAAGATTTCTTCTTCTCTTCTCTTTCTCAACTTTGTGCCTCCTTCAGCTTCGGTTTCTCTCTCTTTTTGCTTCTGGCCAAAAAGAGATAATGAAATGGGAGGAGGTAATGAATAAATGGTATAAGGGATATGAGAGCTGCATGAGAGGGGGGAAGAGCACGTGGCTTCATATTTGAGAAAAGAGAAAGTGAGGTGTCATGTATGAGGTAAAGACAGATGGCACATATGCAAATTGGAAAGGAAATACATGTGTGTTGGGTTAGCTGAAATTTGGAGTATGTGTGCTGGGCTTTTAATCATATGAGCCGAAGGAAATAATGAGAAGAGGTGTGGGTCCACTTCACTAAAAGAAAATACTCATTTGGCTCCCCACAAGTCTTTTGTTTGCAATCTAATCATTTTCTTATTGTTTTGCAAACATTGGCTTTGTGTTAGAGAATAATCCCTTATCCCATTTAAGGATTTTTTTTTTCTTCAATTTATTTCTTTAGGCCATAAAATATTATCTCCAAAATATTTAGGCCAAAGGTATCCTTTTACTACTTATACTTAATTATGGAAAAATATACCTTCAATTTCCAAATATTATTTATTAGCATAATTAAAGCCAAATTTTCCATAATTAGTCTCATATTTCATTTTAATTCCTAATTCCAAATTTTAGGATGTTGCAATAATGAAATGTAAGTATAAAATGTAAGGAAATATATAGGATAACATGAGTGTACAATCCTTATTGAAGGAAGGGTTTAATGTTAATTAAGATATGTTTACAAGCTAGGAACTTCTCAGTTGCCTTCAATTTCAAGTTCTCACTTCCTTCGATTGGTTTTCCAACATGAGGGATTAACAACAGTCTTGATGATGGCTCGGGTTCATGTTCAAGACAATCGTCTATATGAGGTGGTTGGTTGAAAGATGATTCAATGTCATCGAAGTACCTTGAACAGAAATACATGAACCTATCCCCTATATAACCTTTATCTATGGAACCTTATGGCCACGCCTTATTCATTACGTAAGATATCAATTTCCTAAGAAACCTATAAAGTAAAGAAGGAAAAATGTTAATAAATGTAGAAATATGAGACTAACAAATTTAGAAAGTGATGCTGATGTGCATATGTAAATGAGTAACTCTCAACAAGAAACATCCGTCAATATTGAACTGGGCCAGAAAGCTTTGTTTTGTGAACAAGGTAGATTGTCAGGTGAACTATCATCCTAAAAAAAAACAGAGGAAAGATCATCTCTAAATGATATAGTGTTACAATTATTTTCTATTACAATTGATTGAATTTCTCCACGATCAAAACCTTGGAACATAATTTCCAAAATAAAAAAAGGACATAGCTCTACCAAAATGATCGATACATCAGGAGTAGCGTATTTTTTATTACCAATGGAAGAAACTGTTACATAAAAATATGTGAGTCATGACTCTTCAGCCTAACAACCTTTTGAGTTTGTATATCAATACATTGTGAAATGTTGCTTAAATACCCAACCAGGAACTATAATTTTTTTCAACATGTCACGAGGAAGATTTCTTTATTCAGTTTTGTACAAGTGAATTTCGCAAGTTAAAGTTTATCATGCTTATCTAGCTATGCATTTTCACGAACTCCTTGGCCCGTAAATCCTTTCTCACGTGAAGATGATCCTTTGACTCGCCTAGTTTGTTAAGCATCGTGTATAGCACATTGTCGCATACATTTTTTTTTTCAATTTGCATGACATTAAGACTGTTGAATCAAATTATCCTTTCAATACTGAAGAGTGAAGAAGATACTGATCTTTTGTCATGCTGAGGTGTAGAAGGAGAAGTCCTAACAATCTTTCTCCTTGTTGTTGTTGCATCATCATGTTTTCCAAACTCAAATTCAACATCTTGAAGTTGCTGTAAGATATCTACACTGAATAAAGTCTGAAGAGGTTATCTTTTTTCCTGTTTCCTATTGAAATGATTTAATTGCAACCTAAACTTGTGCTTGCCATCGAGAAATCTTTGATGACCCATGAAACACTACTTTCGACTATGTGGAAGGCGCACTAAGTTAGAGTGAAAATTGCAAGTTGGACATACCATCTCAATATACACATTGCATCCGGGTAATGTCCAAAGCTTGGAAAGTTACTTATCGTCCACATCAAGGCTACACAAAAGTTGAACAATGTCTTCTCGTGTGCATTATACGTCTTGATGCCGACATTCCACAAGTCTAACAACTTCGCAATAAGTGGTTGGAGATACACAATGATGTCATTCCCCGGTGCCTTTTTGCTTGGAATGATCATAAATAAAATGAAGGAGCTTTGTTTCATATATATTAGGGGGCAAGTTGTAGGGAATTAAGGCAATATTGCAAATACTGTAACTTGTATTAAGATTCCCAAATAGATTAAAATCATCAGTCTCCAAAGCAGGCCGAACATTTTTAGCGTCCATCATAAAAGATAGAAAGTCTGAGTCGAAGGCTTTTGCATCTTATAGACGCCTTAGTTTACCATATGTATTCTTGTCAAATTCACACTACCTTATATGCTCAGTTGTTTTAAATGATATAAACAATTTGTGTAAGTGAGGTCGTAAAGAAAAGTAGCTAAGAATCTTTAATGGTTTCTTCTTCTACTTTTTCTCCTTTCAAATTATCTTGTACCTTGAATTGTGATATCCCTTACAAGTCTCCCCGCAAGCCTTACTCATGAGGCTGAAAAATTCTCAAGCTGCATCATTCCTTGAGAAAATAGGGTCTGCACGCTGAACTTCTTCAATGAAGTTGTCATCTTGAAAACCAAATGCATCACAAACAACATCATTAACAAGATCATCTTGATCTACTTGATGTCCAACTTATGAACTTTGAGGAAAATGATCATCATATCTCATACAAGGTTTCTCGACATGAACTCCTTAGAACGTATACTATTCTAGAAAAGGCTTCAGAAGTAAATGTTCCTTTAAAACTTCTCATGTATTCCACTTCTTAAACTTGCATATAAAACACAGACACATGATCTTACCATTACAACTAGTATGAGAGAAGGTGGAATCCAAGAAAGTATTCAATCTAGTGAAATATGCAGAGAATTGCATGACAACTTGATCCATGACTTATTCATATGTAGCGAACAATGTTAAGAGAGAAGATGGGTGAAGAGAGAATTTTTAGTTCTCTTAATGAATGTGTTGGGCGCTTAAATTGTATATGATGAGCCATAAACTTACCATGTTTTAAGGCACAAATTGAGCATGGAATTGATCTAATATAATTAAAAAGCTTAAGAATAATAAATAAAAAACATGGATTTGATGTCATACATACCCTCACAAGTATTCTCGTGTGTTTTGTAGATTTTTATCCACAAGAGAAGTTAATTGGAAGAGCTCAAGAAAGTAAAGAAGAGAAGCCGACAAAGAAAGTAAAAGTTGGTGCCCAGGGCACCAACTCAATGCAAAGTCGGCGCCCAGGGCGCCAACTTTTTGTATGGCATTGGGCGCCAACTTTCTGTCTCCTTGCTAGGTTTTGGCGCCCAGGGTGCCAGAATTGTGAAAAACCTTATTTTTAATTTTTAGAAAGATTCTAGGGCACAAAAAACAAAATAAAATTGAGAATCTTTAGTGGATTCGAAGCCCACTTGGACCTGGAACATAAAAAGAAGAAAACCTAGCAACTAAGGACAACCAAGGTTATTAAAACCGGACCGGTTACTAAACCGGTCGAAGTACTGAATTAAGGGTTAGTAGGTTAGACCAGAGTCGAACCAGGGTCAGATCGAAGTAACTAAGTCTCCAAGATTTATTATATGATATTTATTAATGGGAAGTGGGTCCCACAAGTTGAAAATCAAGTGAAAAGTCATGTCCTCTTTGCCTCTCATTTATTACTAACCTGCTTCACGTCTTTTCAGTTTTCATATTAATTGATTGATGAAAATTTTCAAATCCCCATCTTCATCATCTAGTCCCAAATCCATACGCCATTTCAAATCCCCACCTGTAAGCCTCTCTTTCTCTTCTATTTCCCCATGACTCCTTCTTTGGCTCCTTCCTTCAAATCCTACTTTGACCTCACACCAATCATACAAGCTCAGCAAGTGCAAGAGGATGAAGGAAGCTTCATCTCCGCCTTATAAGTCGCCTCATCCTCTGTTCTCTGACTTCTCTCCATGTCTCTACAAGCTGTCTTCAAGCTCGGAGCCCTCGATGTCGTCATTGGAGCCAGTGAAAAAGCTAAGTCTTGCAACAAAGGACGTCGCCCACATAGCATCCTCTTCTTCTCATCTTTCTCTGTAAACTTCTTCCTTCTCATATGGCGTTTTTTTCTAAAAGATTTATTTATTTTTTTAAAAAAAAATCTTACCCTAAATCGGTTTCTATGGCAGATCGGACCGGTTTCACGGCCGGTTCATCGGTTTCCAATCCGAACCGGCCGGTCCGGTCCAGGTTTAATAACATTGAGGACAACTTCTTGCATTAGAAACAACTTGACAACATTGGAGAAAGAGATCAAATCATCATCGTGGAGATCAATCTTCCCCAATCTTAGAAGACCAATTCTCTTTTCATCTCTTTTCTTTTCTTCTTTTGTTAATCTAGACATGCTTGGCTAGTTTTCTTTTGTAGTTAGGGCTAGGATGAACCCTATGCGAGTTTAACGTATTTGTTTGAATTCTTGATTGATCTTGATTTTCTTGATTGAATGGATTTTCTTCGCTTAAAGCTTTCTTGAAGACTGATCACCTTTTAGATTGTTCATAGGTTGGTGTATGACAATAGAGATGTTGGTGCATTTAACCCAAACTGTTAATTCATCATAAAGTTGCATGACCTAGACATAGGCTTACAAGTTTATGCTATCTTATAATTCTGGTTTAAAAATATGATCTTTCCAAACAATACTAAGACATTAGGTTGTTTTCAAAGATAACGGACTAAGGTAGCATCAAGACATTGGGACTTAGTCTAACTTTAGAGAATTTATCGTCAATCGTAGGAATAATAATCAATTAAGGATTCAATTCAGATTCTTGAAGGAGCATAGGGGGATTCTAAGTCCTAGCTATATTTTTCTTGATTTCATATCTTCTTTAAACATCGTTCTTGAGATTCTTGATCTTGGGTTCTTGATATTTCTTAAATTCTTTAAATTCTTGTTTAGTTACAACTCATCTCTTTTTACTCAATTCATCCAACTAAAGCGAAAATAGCGAATTAGTGATTCGAGTACAATTCCTCGTGCGACAATCTTTTTCTCACTACTTTATTACTAGTAACAACCGGTGCACTTGTCGAAGTTGCTATCAGTGTAATTCGATTATTTAGTTCTTATGAATAGAAACAGAGAGACTATTTAATTTGGATAAGTAAAACAAGTCTTTGCGTGTAGAATGGTTCCAGCAATGTGTATGGCATCTTTCTTTCCATCCTCGAATATTGCCAATTGGGAAGAATAGAACTCGAGCGTTATGAAGCACGGATATAGCGGATTTTTTTTAACATATCGGACACGTGTCTGGGACTGATATGTGTCCCATACGAGAATTTGTGTATCAGATTGGGGGAGCGGTGACAAAAACAATCAAATGGCAGTTGGTTCTAAATTGAAATGAAGGGTCACAACTCACAAAAGTGGTCGCAAAAAATGAAGGACATTTCTGAACTAAGAATTTTGGCAACAAATACACCTAAATCGAAATCTGATGTCACCTCTGTCTCTAACTAATTGACGATGTCGTCTCTCTCGTCTCTCCTTGACACCGTCGCTTTTATCCTCCACCGTTGGTTCGCTTGATTGTTATGCTCATTCCTTCTCGATCTTTCCTCCAAGACTCTCGCTTTCACACTTTCCATCTCCAATCTCTTGGTTTTCTTCCTCAATCGCAATTTCATCAAGTCAAAACCTATCTCCTTACTGCCGTCCAATTCTTGCTCTTGGAATCACTCTTATGTTGATTTTCTGGCAGAACATGAAGCTCTGATTGCTTATGCTCAGAGTTGTTAACGCTGCAATTGAATTGAATTCTGAAATTTGTGCATTCCATTATCCTCACTTCGCACACTTCCCCTTCCTTTTTCAATTAGCGCATGAAATCAAAGGCAGAGGATGGGAAGAGGATGCTTAAAACGGGTCGTATGATTTAGTTGGTCTAAGTCCCATTTTGACACGAAACGACGTCGTTCAAGGCAGAGGATGGGAAGAGGACTGTAATTGAACCCTTCTCGGACATGTTTGTATGTACTGTATGGTTTCTAAACTTACATGGTATCTTCCTCTATAAACTTGAAACCTTTAAATCTACTGAAGTTCATCTTCTAGACGTGCTTTATCTTGCAGTTAAAAATTCCTCCCTTCTATTCTCTTCGAGAACTATTGTCTTGAACCCTTTCTGAAGGATTTTATATGATTTAGCTCCCCAACATTGATATTTGAGTCAACTTTCACGTCCTGGCTACATCTCATTCTCTTATAAATTGCTTTAATTCCTTCACTTGTCATAGAACACAATCTTTCTTCACTTGTTTATCCCTTTTAGCAACTGAAGTTTCAGAATTGTTCCTGTACTTTTTATGATCATCGCATAGCTCTCCGAACTCAGAAACCGGTACAATAGAAGGCTATCACAGCCATCACTGGTAATAGTATAAGCAATTTCCAAGTTGAGGAAGCCAAAAAGAGTAGCTTGTGACTCTCAAGAAATGGTCACAAATAATTTGACAAAGTGCATTCAGCTTTGAAGTCTCTAATCGGTCAAAAAAAGCATTCACACAGGTAATCTTCAAGGAGATTTTGAAAGCTTGGAGATGTGCATTGAAGATCTAAAAATAAGAGTTGAAGGCCTTTCAAAGAAACTTGTCAAAAACAGAGTTTCCTTCTCAGCAGCTTCAATAACTAGTTACACAAAATATTTAGGACAACATTGGACACTCAAATTCAATTTTCCCCATGAGCGTCTCATATACTTGTACATGAATGTGATTAATAATACTCTTCTTTTACTGTGTATATTTTGATGTTATTATCACATTACTGCTTTTTGATCATCTTACTTCCTTCCAACCACGCATATCTCAGTTTTCTGTTTCCCTGTTAATGAAAAACAGAATAACCGCTTGTTAATTTTATTGTTCAACCTGTAAGTATACTATCTAGTTTTATGGCCAACACATGCGCGAGTAATTGGTTCAAATATTATATCATGCTATTATTGCATTAAAAAATGTGCAGTTTGTTGGCTTTGTTTGTTTATCAGCCAATAAGCAACTAACTAGTAGTTTATATGTAATAATGGAAAGACTTCTTAGAGTCTTGTAAACAAACCTAACACTAATGTTAAAGCTTATTCGACAACACTTAGAGCAGATCTTCACTTGAAGTAATATGAATATATGGTAATCCAATTCAGAGATTTCTTGGGAAAATAGGAAATAATTCAGTGGCACTCTTCTGCACCCCAATGCTTTCATGCGTCTCTAAAATGGATTCATGAATCAAGACTTCTACAAAAGAGAAACCCCCTCACAATATGATTCCTTAAGAAACGGTTTTTATCTCCCTCGAGCATCTCTATTGGGAATCAAAATGTGATCAAGCAGGACTTGTCCTTTCTGCTGAAATCTTTTTCTTACTTTTTTTGGGGTAAATGGTCATATGATATTAATATAAAAAGTACCTTAGTTAAATCACTAAAAATGAAAAATTGTTATAAAACTAATGAAAATATGAACAAAGAAGAGCATAGAACAGAACACAAGAGAGAAAGGAGGAGTAATTCTTATTCATGGGTATTTGCAATGTTACATAAGCCTTTATTTATAGATGGAAAATGGGTTGTTTGGTGTAATTTATATCTGGGTCATTTGGTGTAATATTCCCCTTTACAATATTGTAACACTCCCGTAAACCTGAGGCAATTGGAGGAGAAATAATTTGTTTGTGGGACCCACACCTTTATATCATAGTGTTCCGGGAATAGAATATGGGAGTTTAAAAGTTAATGGACATCCACATAATTAATATATTCATAACACTCCCCCTTGAATGTCCATTATGAATGTGTCTCGTTAAAAACTTTAACTAGGAAAAACCCAGTGGGATAAAAACCTAGCCAAAGAAAAGAGTACATCATTCATTGATACATTGTCCAGTACTGCCTCATTAAAAACCTTTCTAGGAAAACCTAGTGGGACAAAACCTAGATAAGAGAAAAAGAGTACAGCGTGTATCGACTCCCCCTTTTGACAATATCAGATTACTCCCCCTGATGACAACATTGCTTTCAATGTCTTTGTGTTAATAAAGAACTATATCTTGCCAATAAGCATGATACATTGGAGCTTTAATAGCACTAAAACATGGTACTTCTGAACCAAGTAGTTCTTCATCTTCTTTGCATGTTATATGAGGTCGGAATCCTTCTTTGTATATACTTCTTGATATACAAATATTCTATTTTATAGGTACTTGGTCTATATTTCAAGACATAATTTTGTTCTTCTCAAGTAATACATTTCAAATTCTTTCTTTAAATAATTAATTGCCTTTTTAAAAACTCTTCAAGAGTTCCAATGATGTTGATATCATCAACATAAACAATAATCATAACAAATACATTTCTCGATCTATTCATAAAAATGCATGGGCATATCAGGTCATTTTTGTACCCTTCTTTCAACAAATATTTCTTAAGATAATTATACCACATGCGCCCTGATTGCTTCAAGTCATACAGGGACTTATTTAACTTTATCGAGTATTGTTCTCGAGAATTTGAATTAAATGCTTCTGGCATCTTGAGTCCTTCAGAGACTTTCATATAAATCTCACTATCAAGTGAGCCATACAAATAGGCAGTCATGACATCCATTAGATGCAAATCAAGCCTTTCATTTATTGTTAGGCTAATCAAATCAAGAAAAGTAGTCATATCCATTACTAGTGAATATATTTTTTCAAAATCAATGCCAGGTCTTTGTGTAAATCCTCGAACTACAAGACGTATCTTATATCTTGTAATTTCACCCTTTTCATTTCTTTTTCGTATAGACTCATTTATATCCAACTGGCTCTACACTTTTAGGTGTATGAACTACAGGCCCAAATACTTTTCATTTTGCCAATGATTTTAATTATGCATTAATGGCATCTTTTAATAGGAGCCAATCCTTTCACTGTTGGCACTCACTAATGGATTTTGGCTCATGATCCTCATTATCATTCATTACAGCATATTGCCAACGTTGACTTCATTTCGGTCCCATCGGATACCATTCATAACATAATTTATTGAGATCTTATTATCTTCACATTTTTCAGGTACCTGGGTCTCTTCTAGGACCAAAATATTCTTTTCTGGAGATATCTCTACTGGAGATAATAACTCTACAGGAGATAGCTCATCTAGAGCTTTTCTTCATTATCCTCGATTCGATCCCTTATATTTTTATAGCTCATTTTCTCTTTCGATAATTTTTTTATCTTTAAAACCGATGGACTTGCAATGCTTCAAGCGTGCTTTATAATAACTTGTCCTTTAAGGACATCAATTCAAATAGGAGCATTAACAATTAGGACATTTGACTTTGTCACTTTCTTTAGGTCAATAAATGCTTATAGCATTCGATTAGCTAAACTCTACAAATGAATTATCTTTCAAACTTCCAGTACATATTTCTTTGTACGAGGATCAAAATGAGCCAATGATAATTCATTTCAGTTAATCTCTTTACCCAATCTGCTTATTTTTTCTCCCCCCATCTAATCATGCAGTATAAGTCTCCTAAATCCATAAATATCCTATAGAAACATCATTTTGTTTCATTTAGATACAAACAAGAAAGATGAGGTCCTTATACAACATTTATCCATCTATGTGCATTTTGATATAATATTGCACATTCAAACATTTTAAGATGAAATTAATCTGGCTCCTGACCAAAAGCCAATTTTACCAGGAGAATTTTATTGGCTTGTATAAATGCTGCAATAAAATCAGATATACCAACATAGAAATTTTGTTCTCATAATCATCAATCTATCCATTTATGGATACTTTAATACATGATTTCTGAATCATTCAATCTGGAAATTGCGCGCATAATATATTCAAATATTATTGCAAACTTTATGTTGCAAACATCATTGCAAACTTTAGGTTGCATGCAAATAATCTCACATGTAACCTTTTCATAGATGCATCTCTCAATTGTATGGTTCACATGTTATTTCAATGGGCCCATATAAATCTGTTTGATATATTTCCAGAGATCCATTTCCTAATCATGATTAATGATATTCTCATACTCATTTCTATTTAAGAACATGCAGCACATAATAATATGTTGGTTAGTCATGAAGAATCTTCTGGTTCTTCAATGGATGCCAATAAATAATCTTATCTACATTATATATAGGCTAAAGTATACTTTTAGTCTTTTAAGTTTTACATAAAGTATACTTTTGGTCCCTTAACTTTATAAGATATACTTTTGGTCCTAAAATTCTAACACCGTTAATGTTGCTAACAGAAAACACTAATGCAACGAACTTAAGTGATGACTAATAACATTTAATTACACATATTTTATATATTCTTCAATTTACCCATATTTTTAATAGCATTTAATTATATAGTCATCACTTAAATTGACACCGTTATTTCTTGAGTTTGCATTTTCCGTTAGCAAAATTAACTGTGTTAGAATTTTAGGATCAAAAGTATACTCTATAAAGTTAAGAGACCAAAAGTATACCTCCTGTAAACTTAAAAGACTAAAAGTACATTTTAGCCTTATATATATGACTCGAATGATCAAACAAGTCATGTCAACAGAATATCTTCCATAAGATTAGGATTTATCATCAAATCTGACATCCATTTTGGGAGAATTAACTCACTTACTCACACTTGTATTATATCAATCTCCCCCTCAAGTGTGAGTCTGTTAAAAATACTTTATAAATATTCATGGATTTCATATATTCAATCATCAAAATACGAAATACAAAATCACCAAAATTATCAAAATCATCAATGCCATTTAAATTACTCTGATTGAATAATGTCCTACTTGCATAATATTTTTATTTTAAAGATAAATCAATATGTAGTAAGCCAATAACTTTCTTTCACTTTAATTTTCAAGTACTATATATTTCACAGAATAAAGTGCTTGAAAGAAAACTCAAATTTCTTTCATTTAAAAGAAAATATATATTATTTTTTTTCAGAAAACTATATCAATATTCTTTCATGTATTTCTTCAGGAACTATCATATAATATTGCATCACTAAATAATCTCCTTATTTATTAATAATATACGTCAATTTTTGCAAAATATATTTATAGTTCACCACATATAAAGATATACATGTTTAAAATAATTTGGAATCATACATGAAAAATTTTCAGCAGAAAATTCTTATGGCAATAAATTTATGATGTGTGATCACAATAAATTTAAATATCAATAACAACAAAATGTAAGAATCATATTACCTTCTAGGCTTGTTTTCTTATGAGCCTTGGCTTCAAAATAGATATGGACACATTTCTTTGTAACTCATTGCCTCTTTAATATCTCATTAGCAGTAAACTTTTAGTTTACATTCGCAAACATTTGGTTTGCATTAAGCAAGAAATGTTAGTAATATCATTATTTTTTTTAGCATATTTATTATGCCAAATTTCCTTTTGTGGTTCTTATCAATAATATTTCTCCACCTTAAGTGGGAATTTAAATATAGACTGCAGACATAACACTTATGTTCATATCCATAGTTAGATCCATCTATTACTTTATTCACTTTTGAGAATGGAATCAAGCCTTGATTTATAATTCTTGCAACAAAAACTCTGTTTTGTTTAAGCACATTTAATTCATAACTCACAATTTTGCTACTTCAAGAGCAAATTAGATATATTAATTTACAATAAATTTTAGAATAACAACCATAATCACAATTTTATTTATTACTTCATTCACTTCTGGGAATGAAGTTGGATGAAATTTATGATCCAAAACTCACTGATTTGTTTGATCATGGCAAGGAATTAACTCACAATATTTCTTGACTTAATCACAATATTGCTACTGCAATAGCAAATTGGATATATTTATTTATAACAAACTTTTAGAATAACAATCATGATCATACGATCCCTTGTCTTATAATTTGAGGGAGTATTTAATGCCAAATATACAATTTTGACACTTTTATACAACTGATGGCATACAAAAATTATGGATCAAGCCTTGTTTCATAATTTATCTCTTGATTTCAGGCCAACTTATCTCTTAACTACAAGCTAATTTATCTCTTGGCTTCTAGCAAATTTATGTTTTCTTATAGTCTCAGGCCAATTTATGCCTCTTCATGATTTTAGGCCAATTTATGCCTCATATCTTCATGGCATCTTGATCTCATGATATTTATATGGCCTTTCAAAATTTATTTTCAAGATAAACATAAATTATATAAAATATGAACATAATAAAATAAATAGATAGAACTCACTAATATATATACTAGTGTTGCCACCATAAAAGATAAATAAATGTTATGTTAGCAACATAAAATAAATGTTAGGAACAATAAAATAAAAGTTATGTTAATAACATAAAATAAATATTAGTAACAATAAAATAAATGTTAATAACATAAAAGTAAATGTTAGTAACATATAAAATATAACATTTACTCTTATATGTTACTAAAATTAATAACAATAATAATAAATTAATGACAAACATAATCTTATGTGCTGATAAATCAATAATAAACGTATATACGTATATAATTAATAAACGTTTATTATTAATAAACAGAATTAATAAACATATAAACGTATATAAACAGAATTAATAAACATATAATAATAAACAGAATTAACAAGCGTTAAAACAGAATTAATAAACGTTTATTATTAATTAAAAGAATTAATAACATATAAGTTATGATAAATGAACGTTTGTTATTAATTTTAATAACAATAATAAAATATCAAAACAATTAAAAGAAAGATTATATCTAGACTTCCAATTTGGAGTCGAATTAATAATAATAATAATGATAAAAATAAAATAAAATCTTAAACATAAAATAATAACAAAGGAAAACATTAGTATAAAATGTTAGGATAACATGATTTCCGGAATTTTTTTTTCTTTTATTCATACGTGTTGTCAATTGCCGATCACTATGTAAATATTATAATAAATATATTATAATTATAAATATAATAATATAAATCCTCACCTACTCCATCATTCTCCATTTTCTTTAAAATATAATAAAGTAAGAACCACAGGAAAATAACAGTAATATATCTAAAACATATTACCTGCTCCATTAAATTTTGTCTGCTCTTGATTATGTCAATCGCCACACACTAACAGGAATGAGCAGATTCTTCTTTCTTTCCTCGTGTCTTTTGAGTCTCTTTAATAGCACCAAACTCAGCTTTGGCACCGACGGCGACGCTACCGGTCTCAGCGGTATTATTGGCCATATACAATTTGATGATCTTCTCGGCCATCTGAGGAAAGAAATTCCTAAACAAATAGATTTTCATGATCCTGTTAGGAAATCATTTGAGTATGAGATTGAGAAAGATCAGATGATGCAAGAACTGAAGCGTCAACATAATATTGAAGAACATGAAAAAGCTTTGGATTTAGCTCGAAGAAAAGGAAAAGAAAGATTAAGACAAATCAGAAAACAGGAAGAGAAGTAATAATAGGAAGCATAAGATCTGGACGAGAAGTAATAATAGGAAGCATAAGATCTAGATGGTAACTCTGAGTTATAAAACTAATGAAAATATGAACAAAGAAGAGCATAGAATAGAACACAAGAGAGAAATGAGGAGTAGTTCTTATTCATGGGTATATGCAATGTTACATAAGCCTTTATTTATAGATGAAAAATGAGTTGTTTGGTGTAATTTACATCTGGATCATTTGGTGTAATATTCCCCTTTACAATACTGTAACACTCCTGTAAACCTGAGGTGGTTGGAGGAGAAATAATTTGCCTGTGGGACCCACACCTTTATATCATAGTATTCCGGGAATAGAATATGAGAGTTTAAAAGTTAATGGACATCCACATAATTAATATATTCATAACAAAAATAACAAAGACAAGAAGATAAAAAAGAAGAGAAGGAAGCAACATCAACAAGTTAATAAGATAAATTTACCTAATTTGATTATATTGAGGAAGTTAGTTGACTTAGTTACATATATTTTTTAAAATGACTTAGTCATATTCCTCAATTCCTTTGTTCCCTCTCAAAGAGGAAAATATTGATAAATGTGAAAATTGTGTCTTATATTAGGATCAAGATCAACTCCCCAAATATCATATATTTTAGGCCGAGGAGTAATATGAATTTTCCACCCGTAAGTGCAATTTAATTTCTACATTAAATAGAGAGGCATTGTGCAATGTATAAATACAACACATATTGCAGGTATTAAAAAAAAAGAAGAAGTTCTTAGTCATAGTGCTTCTGTTTATGAGACCGTATTAATAAAAATTTCAAATTAAAATGTAAATCAAAATATTTACATTATGAACTACGTGAATATTAAAAATTTCACAAGGCACACAGATCCTAATTTTTCATATAGATTAAAGAGAAAAACACACAAAAAAAAAAATCTCACTTGAATTTTAAAATTCCAAATCATGGGAGCTATCAATTGTTATATTCTTGTATTTAGTACATATATTCTTGAAGCCAGCAAGTCTGATTTGAGATTTTGAAGTGTAAGTGATATTTTATTTTCTTTTTCCCTAGATTATATCTCCCCTAGCAATTTTTTTATTTCTTATTTATTCTTTTTTCATTTATTTTCTTGGTAATGTATTTGATTTGAGGAAATTATTGGGGTAACTAAAATAAGTGTACGGCATTTTATTTTCCACAAACCCATATTGGATTTTCTCAACTGTTGTTGCGATTATATGACTAGATTACGTTAATTGTTTGAAGAACTAGATAAATCACATAAAAACAAACTTTTGAATGATACATTTGATTGTTATCATTGTATATTCATGATAAGAAGTCAAACAGTTGCAAAAGTTCTTTACCAAAAAAAAAAAAAAAAAAAAAAAAAGATTGTTTTCCTCTTGACATTCTTTTTGTTTGCAAAAAGGCTTTGGCTGTTACCGTTAAAGAAGTTAATAGTCCTTATCTGTGTCATTTATGGTTATGGTTATTTGCATCTTAAAGGATTGCAATTGTTAAGTTAAAAGGATATATTTCTCAAGTTACCAAGTAGCGATGCTATTGATTTTTGTAAAGGTTGTGTTATGGGAAAACAAAGTAAACCATCATTTCCAGTAAGGAAGTTTTTAATTAAAAGCCTCTCAATGTCTTTTTCTTTTTTAGTTTCAGCAGAATGAGGTTTAATTGATCATTAATTGGGCATAACTTGTTTTTCTATGCATGAAGATACTGTGATACTCCTTTACTGAAGACAAACTTTTTTCTTGGGCCTTTACAACTTTTTGTTTCATGTGTTAGCTGAGGTATCACCCCAGCGTTAGTCAGCTTTGTGTTCTATTCACAAGTGGATGATACATGGGTCTCCAGGTACATATTTATCATTTACTTGTGTCTTTGCCTTTTTATTTTTCATTTCAACCTTGTTTAGCATATATTTGATTTCTTGCTTGAAACTTGAACATTGTATATCATTGTTTAATTTCTTTCCTTAAATTAGGAATTACACTAGCTAAAAGTAACTGTCAGTTTGTCGGAATACTCGGGTTGATCAGGTATATATATATTCTTATGGGAAAATATTTTTTGAGTAAACTATAAATGTCTTGAACCAACTTCTTCCTTAGAAGTAATCCAATATTCTAAAACTTTAAAAGGAGGATATTTTTCAATCAAAAACGAAGAAGAATATATTAATTATAGAAACTAATGTCATAGTTAATGTAAAATAGATTACAGTGTAATACTCCCCTATAGTTTTTCTTATAAGATTCCAAAATCTTAATGACCTTGATTTTTTTTATAAGAGCTCGATAAGAATTTTCAGAATATTTAATGAGTTTTTCTGTCTTTTCTCTTCATTTATTGTATATATTGCATTAATTGAAAGTTGGTGATACATATATTTATTCTATTTTTTTTCTCTTACTTGTCATCTCATAAATAAGGGTATAAGGGTATAATTGGGGGGAAATTTTATTACAGGCCCACTTATCAAGGAGTAAAATTTTCATAATTAACTCCATTTTAGTAGAAATTAAATTTGATTGTTAAATTTTAATAAATATCAATGCTAGAAGAGACCTTGGTTGTCTTTTGTTCTTTATGGATCTTGGTTTTGAGTATTCTGCTCTTATGTAAAGAAAATATATTTTCATTTTAGATGTCTTGTGTTCTTCTTATAGTTTGTTTTCGTTTCAATAGTATAGATATCTTATTTAGATATTGTTACATTTGAAGATCAAATAAATCCAATTTAAAACCTTTAAACCGTTAAGTAGTTAAATTTCCAAGTGCTTTATTATCAAATTTGATAGAGGATATTTTTGACTATATGCACAAATATTAAAACACAAATCTAAGTAAAAATTCGAGTGAAAACTGAAAACATAGTTATTAACTAAATATATTCTCATACATTAGGAAAATTAGTAAGTAATTTGGGAAAAGTGCAGGCTAACTTTCCTAAAATATTCCATTTATTCCTTTAAATTACAAACTATCTAATCTAATCTATTTTGGTGGAGGGAAGAAAATAGCATCAGAAGTCCTCTTTGAACGAAAGAGTTGTTCATATTTTGAATCCACGTTGAAGCTAGCTTGCAAAACTATTGGAGATAAAGCCTTCCACACTGAAGAACTTCCAGCTAAATGGGTGAATGTAGGACCGTGTCATAAAATTAATTTAAATATATATAGTCAGAAACATATAGACATCATTACAAATCACTTAGAACATAGATATATCTGACGTAAAAAATTTCAAGATGTTTTAGAAAGGGAGAAATTAAAGAGAAACTTACTTAGGAGTAGTGATAATAGAGAACCATTCCAATCTATCAGAATCAACAATCTATGAAACCACGTGAAACTAGGTACAATGAACAAACTACCATCTTTTACTGTGGTCTCCAAGACTTTTTCACCATCAAAACCAGCAACCTAAACACGACCACTTCCTCTGACAATATAAGTAACTTGCAAAGCAGAATCACATGAGAATCCAGGAGAGCACATGGCACTCCCATCTAGCCTAACAAGAAAATCAAACTAGAGTTTGGTTCATTCAAGAAATGACCATTACGATTTGAGTTTGAAACATATTTTGAAATAGTGACAAACTCGAGTCATTAAGTGACAAACTCGAATTTGTCATTTGAGAGACAAAACATGTTTAAGTCCACAAAGTGTCAAACCGTAGTTTGTAAATACAAATTGGAGTTTTCTAAGTTCAAAATAGTGATGAGCTTTTTGCCTCAATCAAACGCGATTTTACATTCTCAAACTCGAGTTTTCTAATTTTATAGAAAACGTTGATAGCTTTCTGTAAGTGACAAACTAGAGTTTCCAAATGCAAATTGTAGTTTGTTTGGATATGAAATCTTTGAATGCTCTCTGCTTGATTCAAACTCGAGTTTGTAAACTTAAACTTGAGTTTTCTCAAAACATAGAAAACTTTATATAGCCGTTAGCTGGGAACAAACTGTGATTTAGAATATCAAACTATAGTTTGCTTAATTTCAAAATATTGAAGTGTCTCTATTTAACACAAACTTAAGCTTGAAAAGTTTTGAGTGCTCTCTATAAGACATAAACCATAGTTTACTTTAAGTTCATAAAAACTGAGCTACTCTCTGTCAAGTCTAAACTCAAGTTTAGAATCCCAAACTTGAGTTTGCATTTGATAGTAAGTTTTTCAACTTACCAAAGACAAACTTCACTTTATATTTACAATTGTTAGTCATCATTAAAACACATAGAGAACTAACAGAAACCCCTAATTTAAGTAGTAGGGGATTATAGTTAGAGAATTTGTTTCGTGGTAGGACCTTTACAAAACAATTACTCAGAGTAGAAAGAAATTCTTGATTTATCATAGCTCTATCCAATCTTTCAAATAAACGTTGGGATCCCAATAGACATAGCCCCTTCTAGGAAAATTTAAGACCTAAAGCACCTAGATCATTTAAGCCACAATCTTGACTCTACTTTGGAACCATTTAATTTAGTCAAGATTACATCTACTTCCTTCTATTCTTTTGAATTAAGAGAGAATATCATTAAAGTCGCCACATACTACCTATGACATCGTAATTCCACAAGAAAGAGCTTTCAACTTCTCCCATAGAACAGACCTTAGATTTGAATGTGAGAGAGCATAATAAGTAGTTAATAGAAATTCAAGAGTACCTAGTATTATGCAACGAAGATGAGGAACTGCGGTCTTCCTCAATGACAGTAATTGAAATTGCCCTTATGTTCCATATGGCCGAAATTCCTCTTGGTCTACCTACGCTCGGTACCAGTTTTATTTCATCATAACCCAGACGAAGCAGGTGTTGTAGACATGATTCCTCAAAGCAACGAGTATTAGCTAGCACAAAATGGGTTTGGGCTCATGAGTAATTGTCTTGAAATTTCTATAGAAGCTCTATTATTCCAATAAATGATGTGATCTATAAACACCATCTTTATAATGTTAAAACAAGCCTAAAGACCCACTTTAAAAAGGTGTCGTAGGAACCATTGAGACATCAAAATCTACTTTAATGGACTTACATGACCTATCATCATCTATTAGGCTATGTTCACTACTCCGATTTCTGCCTTCAATGATTATCTTCACATGAATTTCACCAAGATCATGCGGCAAGGAATAATTTCCCATATTCCTACAATTTGGATCCAATGCTTCATAGAAGCTCCCCTCATCATGTTGTCTTCTTTCAACTCTATAGGTTGTACAGGATCAGTGTCTTCCCCCATCGTAATCATCAACAACCTACTACCTGTGTCCTTCCTTGACGCCTTTCTCGTTCGTTTCTCCACCCTTCTATTTTCCTGATGACGATCCCCTTTTGTGCTCGTTCGACCACCTCCATAACTATCTCATTTTTTTTACTCTATCTTGACCCACTACCTTTTTGCAAAAGCTTGTCTTTACTTCCCATAGACATTTGTTGTTTCCTTAGCTCTGTAGGAACAAATTCAAAAGTAGTCTCATTGTGATTAGCATCAACATTTCAGTAACCCCTACCATATCAACTAATACCTTAAACCTTGATCTTGTCCTTTGTTGTTTTATCGATTCCATCGGTTTGTCCTTTGTTTTCCTTTGTCGGTGAGGTCTCCATACTATCCTCCATTGATCCATTATGCCCTGTTTTTGAGTTATTTTTTCACCGACTGTGTTTTTCTCCTTTGAAGCCTCAATTGTCTCCTCATGTATCTGTTCTCTCTGTAGGTATGTTTCAATGCGGTGTCCATAATTTCCACAGGTAGTGCAAAGGAGGTGCAAGCCTTCATATTCAAGAAAGTACTCTTCTCCATCCAGATAGAATCCCTACATTAATTGCTTTCCCAGTTTGACCAGAACACATATCCTTGCAAAATGACCTATAAGGTGACATGAGGTATTCATATTCACCTTGATAGTTTTCCCTATCCTATTCCCAATGACTGTTAAAGCCTCCTCATCATAATACTCGAGAGGCATCTTTGGGATTTTTACCCAAAACCGCAGCTTTATTAATTGTTGCTTTATCAGATCTAAAATTTGTCTCCCATGGTTTAACAATTAGGTAGTGATCATAGATCATCCAAGGACCTCCAGTCAATGTATTAAAGTAATCTTCCTTATTGGTTAGCTTAACTATATAATAACCATGATTGATATTGATCAACGTTAAAACTCCTTTCATAGCCCACATTGCTTGCAACCTCTTCTCCTGTTAAACTTCCAAAATTCATAACTTATCTTTGAAAATTCATATATGGAGTTATAGATATCTAATTTAGGTGGTTCAAAAATCTATAAACTCCTCATTAAGTCTAGTTTTGGGGAAAATTGGTTCCAACATTTTATCACACTTAATTCATTACCAGATCCCAAAAACGTTCAAACTATCCAGTGAGCCTTCCAGAAACATAGCTTAAATTCAAAAATTGATATCTCATTATACAAAGCTTTAAAAATTCCAAACCACATATTCAATTAAATCTATGTGAGTCTTCTTTCTTTCTGGAAATTTTCAGAATTTTATAGGTTTGTTTACCCATTAAAATGCCACATGAAAGGTCTCTGCCCAATTTTGGTTTCCAGAATGTAAGGTCATTTTGTATAATTTATTTATCTTTGACCAGAGCTTAGAAAAATAAAAAATACCCACCACTTTAAAGCTATACATCACTACTATTGTTCTAGAAAATCTCATAATTTTCTAAGTCCATTTGCTCAATCAAAATATGCAAACAAGCAAACTAGCTCCAGACTTCCAAAACCGGCAGTTTCAACGTTTTTATGAAGCTTATGGTTTTATTTTCCAAAATACCTTTAAAAATTCATTTACCAATATATTCCTACTCCTTTTTCAGTGGTGAAAATGTTGGTGAGCTCATATTTATGAAATTCCTCTTATTTCCCCAAATGTTGGTCCAACCACAACTTTGATTGAACTACAAATTTCAAGAGGAGGATAGAGATCCTTACCTTGATCTTTGTTGGTTTCTCTTCTTCCTTTCTTTCTTGGCTAATCTTCAAGAGGAATGAGATGACTATCATGATGAAGATGATCTTGGAAAGGAGGAAGTTGATGAAGATGTGTTGATGTTGTTGAAGAGAAGAGTTCACGGTTTGGTTAGGAGGAAGGAGATGATGTTGAAATTAGAGAAGAGTGAAGAGGAAGGAGGATGGCATAAGAGGAGAGGAGAGGAATGAATTAGCTCAGATGTGAGTGTGTGCGTGTGCGCGCGTGCGCGTGTATGAGAAATGAGCAAGGGAGAGCAAAATATGATTTGAGTGTATTTAAAATGATTGTGACACATGTCAAGCATGCAAGTTGCCATGTGTTGTGCTTGTGTGAGGAAGAGGTGACAAGTGTTGGCTTGCATGCTTGCCAAGTGCCTTAATTGTGTGTGTGTGCGCGCGCGCGCGTGTTGGTTTGCGTGTATGTTGTCTCACAAATTTCAGGAAAGTGTCGTATATGTTGATGTTCAGTGTTTGTATTCTCGATTTTCGTGTTGTGTGTTCAATTTTGGTTGTTGTCTCGATTTGTGTGTTTTCCTCGGTTTACGTGGCATACTTGAAATTCTTATTCAGGTTTTACTCGGGATTGTGACACAAATATTGAGACCCAACAAATGATGCCACATATCGATGTTTTAACAAAAACGCAGGGCATACCTGACTTCCTTGAAAATGTCATATACTTACTCATACTGTCATATTTTCACTCAACTAATTGTCCTATACCTCAAGACATAGTTGGGTGGATTATTTTCCAACCAAATTAACACTGTATAAGTGCTCCGTGCCCCTTTTCGATAACACTTTAACTCCACAACCTATAGATACTAGGTCTATCGACCCGTATGGCCAAATTACTCAGTCCCTGAGAAGCTTCCTATCTCTCGACATTCTTAGGACTCTTCTTGAATTGGGCTTAGCTATTTGCCTAATTTAGGCTTATTTTTAATTTTTAGGGCCCAAAATCTAGGATGTTACAAAACTAAAGTCATCTAGGATTAGAAAAAGATAATTTAAACATTACAAGCAATCATGAATAACCACACCTCTCTAACCATTTTACATATTAAACCATGTTAGAAAGATGCAAAACCCACCTAACATGGATATCTAAATAAAACTCTCCTTTACTTAGATTTATAGAATAATATTTGGACCTTGAGTCTCTTAAAATTCAAAATACACATCCACCATAGTCCATGATAAAAAATCTAGTTATGCATAGTATCTAATTATAGTACAATAATCAAAAGTTTCCAAAATAAAAGTTTTTGAATCCACATCCAATCACATGCAATCAAAAAGGCCTCATGCCTTTTGCTAATACACAACCAGCGATAGTTTAACCAAAAGTATGCAATTAAATCATAGTTTACAAAATAGGGATAAGTACTAATTTTGTCACAAAAGTTTTCCTCAGGGAGCGCTGGTAAGATAGAAGTTTTTTCTGTCTCATTTTTGCCATGGAAGTTTGAAAAACGTAGCAAACATGCCATGTCATTACAGAATTGCCACGTCAACCATTAATGACTTGACAACTCGAGTTGATAGACTAAAACTATAGTTTAAAACTCGAGTTCTTAGTTAAGAACTCGAGTTCTTTGTGTGCAACAAGGACGAGAGGGTGAAATCGAGGCAGATGGTGTCGGGGGCTTGTCCTTTCTACAGAGGCCTGATTTAGGCGGTGGACGTCAAGAGCCAATGGAGGTTTTGCTTCTTACCCATCTACTTCAAGACTAAACGCTGATTTTATTGCTCCTTCTACAATCGCCGCTTGGTTATTCAACAGTGATATTCAAGGTCTTTACTTTTTTTCTTCTTCAATTTTGTCTCCCTCTGTAAATCAATCCATTCTGCAATGTTAATACTATCTTCCTTTTAATTTAACTTTTTTGCGTGTTTCTTTTCTGAATACTCTTTCTCGCCCCCTCGCCTTATGAATTGTGAAGCAAATCCCTAAATTCTTGATAGGATGAATCACATCCCTGGGTTTCATCACTAACAAACGCAGATCTCAAATAAACAAGTGCGATCGACTATAGAGGCACTCACGCTGCTTGTGGTAAACTGTAAATTTGAGTTCTTATGTTCTCTTCAGACGAGGTTGAATATCATCATCTAATCTTCTCCTGCCCTGGTAGTAAATTTGGCATCTCACAGAAAGATAATTCCAGAGTAATGAAGGAGGAAGAGCATGAGGTATATAGAGGCGATATCCCAGATGTGGGTAAGATGGAAGGAGATTTGGATTCGCACCCTACCGATGTCGATATGTCTACGGTCGACGAGGATGCCCTCAAGGTCTTGTTCTTTCTCTTTCACTTTATTTCCTGTTATCTGATCTAATCCTTGCATTGTGAATTTGCAGTTCTTATTATGAATTGCTGAAAAAAATACAAGAGCAACATACGAACTACAGTTCCTGGGAAAGAACTCGAGTTCTAAACTAGAGTTCTTGTCCCAAGAACTATAGTTCTAATTATGAATTTCTGAACCGTTGGTACTAAGAAAAAATTGAGGAACATAAGAATTATAGTTTGTAATGAAGAACTCTAGTTCAAAACTAGAGTTCTTGTCCCATGAACTGTAGTTCTTATTATGAATTGTTGAGGAAATACAAGAGCAACATACGAACTACAGTTCCCAGGACAAGAACTCGAGTTTTAAACTAGAGTTCTTGTCCCAAAAAGTATAGTTCTTATGTGTCAACCTATATGTCGCATTTCTCTTCTTGTGTGGCACGTCTTGTGTCACATGGCAATTCCGTGATGGCAGGGCATTTTTGCTATGTTTTTCAGACATCCATGGCAAAAATGAGACAAAAAAACTTTTGTCTTACCAACGCTCCCTAAGGAAAACTTTTGTGGCAAAATTGGTACTTATCCCTACAAAATATGGGCCTATGCCCTTTAACTGGCAACATACATCAATTCATCACATAAATAACCAAGAGAGGCTATACAAATATATGGAGAGATATCTATGCCTCAAGAATTCTCTCCAACATCCCAACACAAGGACTATCACTGGAAAAATGTTAAATCAATAGGGTGAAACAAAATTCTCAATAACTAGATATCCAACTTGTTACACATGTAATATGTGCTCATGAGGTGTTTAGTAGAAAAAATTATATAACAAATAAAGTAATATAGACACAAGTCACAAAGTTCAATAGTACAAGTTCCGTATCACAAATTTTTATATCACATATCATACATCATTATTCTCATATTACAATTTCCATATCACAATTTCCAACTTGCCTCTCATCAGTCCAACCAAACCGCCTTATTTCTGCCGACTAGACCCATTGGCTAAGTTACTTTCCATGTCACTAGCCACTGAAAAAGATCTTCGACCATGTGATGAAAGATCAGTCAAAAACCATAAACACATGTCTGGATTATGAGTCTTTTCCCCTCATTGAACTGTGGGGTGTTGCAGCCCCTCATTGAACCAGTGGGGGCAGTCTCACATTGAAACTAGTAAGACAGTCCCTTTTTAAACCAATAGAACAATATAAAGCTAACCATTGTGCACCAATGAAGGCTATACCACATGGTAAAAAAAACTACTCCATCTCATCACAATCCAATCAACACAATCATCATCAATAAATAGCTCAATTAGGGAGTTTCTCAAGATTTTCACATTCATGCAGTGCTAATCAAATCATCCCCATATACATGTCATAATATCTCAATTATCATCTGTCTCTCTCTCTCACACACACACACACATATATTCACAATTCAATCGTAAGGTTCTACGAGACCATATCTATCAAAACACTCATTAATATTATAATAACTTCCTCAATCTTAATAAACATTTCAAAATATACTCCACTACTACAAAAAAAAGTGATTTTACTTTCCTAAAAGACATCCGTATTTTTAGAAGGGAAGTAATATATGAAGACAGTGGCATTTTTATAATTATGTAGAGCAAATTTGACATACTAGGCATCTTTTTTTGTATTTCGGACGCAGAAAGTGGACTTTTGATGTCCCAAATATAATTTAGAATGCCAAAAGTGAACCCTAGTATTTTTGACGTCCTAAATTGAATTTAGGACTCCAAAAAGGATACTTTAGACATCTTAAATTTAAGTCAGGATGCCTATAGCCAACTATACCCATGACTTGCTTTTCCCTTCTAGTTTCCCATGACTCTCCATTCGATTTGATAGTGATTTTTTTTTTTTGTGTGGGAAAATATTTGACACTGATTGACATAATACTCTTATGATATTTTATTATTTTTGTCTCTACATAAGAGAGAGAAGTGTTTGTTGGACTTGCCTATGTGTGTCTTGTTTCGTGTTTAGTTTTGGGATTGGGTGCTTTAACCTTCTAAAACCTTGTGACTTGTTTTAATTTTTTCCTTCTCATTTCATCATCTCAGTTGAAACCCCATCCCTCTCTATACCTTTAGTCGCTGAACTCTTTCTTGCCTCTCTTTCCCTCGCCGATGGCGATGTTATCATCATCTTGTTCTTACTCACGCACGTAGACACACAAGCGTTCCTCACCGTCAGAACCATCGTGACTCTCATACACATCGCCTCCTCATCTTCACCCTTCTTCCCTGATTGCTCTGCCCTCAACGAATTCTACACCTAGGAACAAGACAACGCTGTCAATTTCATAAAAAAACAATGCCAGTAAGTGATTTTCCATATTTGGATCTTGTTGATTTTTCAGATTTGAGAGGGTTCAACACGAATTTTTGTAGATTTGGAAGTCTCCCGAACGGTGGCGCCGAGACAATGAACACCAATGTTTGCACCACTGTTATGTCCAGTGTTTTTTTGTTGTATATTAAGTCGTATGAATGGTACTGGAATTTCTTGAATTACTCTATTTTTTGCATTCTTGTTCCTTATTCCTTCCATTTCAAGGGACTACAATGAGAGTTGTTAGTTACTTGCTAGGCTTTTTTCTTGTTTTCTTGCATCTTCCTTTTTGTCTATGTTTGGATGACTCTGTAATTTGTTCGTAGAAGTAAAAAAGAAGGGCTTCTCTTTTCGTTTTTTTTCTTGTTCTTGCTGGTTCTTGTGGAAGTATGTTAGATTGTTAATTTGTTCTCCTTCTTCTTCCATGGCCAACCCTCGAATAGGGTTCTTTTTTTAAAAAAAAAAAAAATGCAATACAGCGTCCCAAATTGTATTTGGCACCCCTAAGTCCAGACTTACTACTTCCCACTAAACTTGGGACGCCTTAAATCAAGGCTTACTGTGTCTCCTAAATAGGCGTCCCAAACAAAAAGGAAGTATAAAGGGGAGAAATAAAGATGTTAAAAAGTATATTTGTAGTAGTGCTTGTTGAAATATCTAACCAATATCAATATCTTATTTTCATTCTAATAATCATTTTAGAAAATACTCACAAAGAACATATCAACACACATATCAGTGGAAAGTGATTACCTCTCGCCAAGTAAAAAAATATTACCACAAATAAAACACCATGTGCTTAATACCAACCATTCACTATCAATCAACATAATTATATTTGAGGTAATTTATTACTAACTTATATTTTCCAAATTAATAATCGTTATCTCTAATTTATATGTTTGAGTATATTAACCAAAAGACTTCAACCATATATTTATTTATATGGTTAGAGTTTGTCCTCTTCAAGTAGAGAAGTATTCTCAAATCTCTCATAAGCCACAACTAATTATTTTAACACAATTTTCATTTTCTCTAACAATTCAAATCATTTAATATAATTATTAATTGACAACTCCCAAATATCCTACTTTAACAAAAATACCAAAGTTCAGAAAAAATAAAATTCCATTAAAATTCCAACCCTCAAATTTCAAGCTTAAATCTCAAAACTAAACCATAAAAAATTCAATAAAACCTCCAACAAACCCAAATATATCATTTAACTCAACTTTAATTGGTGAGAATACCATATATCCCAAAAAACCCTAACCTTCTAAAAAAAAAATTTATTTTTTAAATGTTTAAGACAACCAATAAATAAATCTAACTTCATATAACATGACTAGTAAAATAGCTTTAGTCATATATTATTAAAACTTAACATTTACTCCGAACTCTAATCCAAACATTTACTCTAACAATCTCAAAAATACGTCCATTAAAAAGAGCTCAATCAATAGGATTTGATAATAAAAATTAGGATGTTATATCCAGTCTTAACCCATTACAGAATGGAGAAGTACCTTATTCTCCTGACCCAATATACCATTGACTGTAAGTAGTTTGTTCGCTTCATCGCGGTGTGGGAAAATGAGTTTTATTGAAAAACTTATAAATGTGTTTTAATATAAAAATATTTGCGGTAATCATATTATTACCAAAGTGTTATTGATTTTATATATATATATATATATATATATATATATATATATATATATGTATGTATGTATGTATGTATGTATGTATGTATGTATGTATGTATGTATGTATGTGTGTGTCGTCCAGTGATGCACACTATTTATTTTTTTCTTGAGTAATGAATTAAAAAATTTTATGTTTGATTTTTAATTTTTAGTTTACATATATATATTTGCGCACTTTTGCCCATTAACGTATTTTTACTGAAAAGAACGTTTTTTTATAATATTTAGATGGAAAAAAAAAAGCCATATTAACATTATTCAAAATCGAATGATTCCTTGAAACTTGAAATTGTTGTATTCTTTTCTATCATTAAATTAGTATACCTATTTTGTTTCCCATCATAAATAGTAATAAATAAAAGAAAGTTAAATTAATTAATTATATGTTAGATATAAGAGAAATATACTCTAAACATCCCTCTATTTGACCTAAATTACATAAATCTCCCCCTTCCTTTAATCAAAGAGGTATGCACTAACGATTTGAAGTTACAAGTGAGATCAAATTCGTGAACTCCCACTTGCAGAGGAGTTGATTGCACCATTTTAATTTTCTGCAAGTTAAAGAATCAAACTAATCACTACTACAAAATATAGCTATTACTTCCTTAATTGGCGTCCTATTTTCAAAAAAGGAAGTAAAAAATGAAGGCGATGGTATTTTTGTAATTATATGTGAGAAAATTTGAAATTTAGCATCTAATTTTTAATCTTAAACGTCAAAAGTAATGTTTTAGCGTCTAAGAAAATATTTAAACGCCATAAGTGCCCAAAAGTTAGCACCAAAAGCAAGAGTTTTGGAGTCTAAGTTAAATTATTAGACGTCAATTCAGCCACAAACCAGCGCCAAATATTCATTTACGCGCCAAATATCATTTCATTAGCTCTGGATATCTGTTTTGAAAAAAAAAAAAAAAAAATTGATTTCCAGCGTCTAATAATTATGCTTAGACGCTAAAATTGAAAAAAATGAAGGTTTTTTTGGCGTTTAACATAAATATTCGACGCCAAAAACCCATGTCTTCAACGCCAAAAGCCCATCCCTCTTATTTGTTTCGGCCCAAAAAAAAAAATTAAATGAGTTTGGCGTTTACATTTTTTATTAGACGCCAAAAGCCCATCATTCTTATTTGTTTCGGACCAAGAAAATTAAAATAAAAAATTGTAAATGGCTTTTGGCGTTTTAAATTGTTACTAGATGCCAAATGTCTGCTCAAATTTCCAGCGCGAAACCGAAAGGTTTATTTCCTTCGATGTTTCTTCATTGAGCTTAGTGAGTAGAGTAAATCGACGGAAAGAAGCAAGAAACCCTACATCCTCCTGACTCATATTCGCTTGCCGCTCAGCCTCCCCTCAACGGTACAACCACCTCCTCAAACGACGGTCAGCCACATACTCGTCGTCGTCGCTTACTCCGTCATCCTCATCCACCAACGAAGCGAAAGCAGAAATAGAGCTCCACATCCTCATACTCTCTCGATATTGACAAGAACAAAAGACCTCCACGAGTCTGAGGATTGTTTCTGATCAAAGGGAACAAGAGACCTCTGAATAAGGAATATAGAGGTAATCTCTTGCTCTATCATTGGTAATCTTATTTGATTGCTTGTTTGGCGTCTTGAAGAACAAAGATTAACTCTTTCACATGTTCAATCTGTTGTTAGGTTTTCAGTTCTTGTATGAATTAGATTTATTGCATTTTAGCCAGAAAAAAAATTGATGAGTAGCCGAGTTAATATCAACTGAATTTGTTATTTTCTGTAGTTAAAAAGTTTAACAGGCCAGAACCATAGTATAAGTTCAGACTACTTTCATAAAACATCATGCAAAATAACATGAAATCAGGGCAAGGGAAAAAAAGCAAAGAAGTTGTTCCTAAATGCTTACATTTAGACTGTATTGGTGACTTGAAAATCCTAGAATCATCATGTTGTGCAGTAGATTTGCTTACACAGACTGAATCATCATGTTGTGCAGTAGATTTGCTGTAGTGTATTGAGTTTCTGTTTTGCACTTTAAATCTCTCCACTGTATTGAGTTTCTGTTTTGCACTTTGGTCGCTAAATGTTCAAAAAAATAGGACGACGTTGACATGTTTTGTAGTAGTGAATAGAGATGTTAACTTTGGTTCTGATTGCATCATTTTAAATGCTTTAGGGTTGAAATTGCACTACATATGCTAGGTCCAAGTAAGAAAATACATCTTGGTGCTAAATAGATGGTAATCACGATGGCCAATTAAGTTCGCATAAATATATAATACATTATCAATATTTTTTTTTACTAAATTAACATTACATGATTTTTTTTAAAATCTCACATAAATTTATTCTAAAATAAAATAAAATAAATTTTTTTTTATCGTTTAAACTTGTGATTTTTTTTTTTTTAATTTTTAAGATATGTATATCATGTCTTTAACATATATAATAAGTTATGAAATATCTTGATTTTTTATAATATTATATAATTTTTATTTTCAATTAAAGATTGTGCTCATTTTAGGAATAAAATTATAACCTGAAAAAATTCCTATGTTTTTCAATAAATATATACATAAGTGGTAAGACAGTAGAGAAATCTGGGGAAAAAAAAGAAAGGAGAGAAGCTTGGTTAAAGTTACTGAAGCATATTAGTTTAAAAATAAAATGTGAAATAAAAAATAGGAGGTTTAGTTAGGAGTAATTTGGTAATTTTAAATTTATATTTTAATATTTAGTCTTTCTAGATAATTAAAATTTATACAATCCTTTCTAAAAAATATCATTCACCGAATTTCCTTCTTTCAAACTTTCCGAATAATTTAGGTCTAAATAGGATATATTACAACAATAACAAGCTTTATTCCATGAAGTATGGTGAGCTACATAACATCATATGACTCTATTTGCTATCAACTCTTTGATATAACATTGTAGCAAACAATACCAATATAACTTGGATATAATATTGATTAATTCAATGCCCTTAAGATTTGCTATCAACACTACTTTGATACATCATTCTAACTTTGACAAGCTAGCAAACAAGATCAATACAACTCTGACAAACCTGTCTATGTCTATGGGAGATGATATTCTCATAATCCCATTTCTTTTTTTCTTCTCAGAAATTTCATTTTCACCTTTAAATTAAAAAATTGATGTTTTAGATTTAATATTTTATAAAAATATTATTACAGTATTTTATAAATTCATTTTCTTAAAAAAAAATATTTATATTTCAGTTATAAATTGTGTAGATCATATTTTAACAATTTAAATTTGTTTATACATTTTAAAAATATTATTTTTATAAAATATTGAATCTAAGCCATCCATTTTTTCAATTTGATGGTGGATATAAGATTCTGAGAAGAAAATGAGAACGAGAAAAATGAGAGAACCCATAATCCCCTACATATGATATTGATTAAATGAATATAATAAGATTAGCCATCAACACTTTAATATACTATTCACCAATAAATCTTAACAACTTTCTTAAATGTTATTATTTGCTTTCCATTGCATATGTTTATTTATAAAGATTTTATTCCCAATCTTCCTTACCAACATGTCTATTGGCTTTGCACACACAGTTGAGTTGTCTCAGACTATTTCTCAAATATTTTTTGAATAGATATCAGATCAATTTTTTTTTTCTTGTGAAATTTCCATTTCAGTAAAAAAAAAAAGAAAAAGAAAAAAAAAGGTCAGTGTATACACACAAATTGAAGGAAAAAAAATAAATAGGCCATCTTTTAAGAAGATTTATGAATATCCATTGCAAAACCTCTTAAAGGACAAAACAAGTACAACATTTAAAAAAAAAAAATCAAAGATTAGGAATATACAAAACACGGCAAGCTCTTAGCCCAACTCCCTATATATGACTAATTTGAATATATTAAAAAATTATTTTAGTTATTTAATTATAACAAATATATGTTAATTTCTCAAAAATGTCTTTTTAAAATCATTTGTATTATACTCCCTCCAGTCCTATCTATAGAACAACGTTTGAGAGTTTATTTTGGTTCTAATTATAGGACAATATTCTGATTTTTGTCAATTTCTTTTTAAAATGCCCTTATTGATACTTTATCAATAATAATTTAATAATGCATATATATATATATATGTATGTATGTATGTATGTATGTATGTATTATAAAGTAAGTAATATTTACAACTCATTAAAACCACATGTACCTCAGCTCTACTGGTTTTCTTAATAAAATAATAGATAACTCATATGTGTGTGTCTCTCTCTCTATACACACACATGTGTATGTTTCATTGAAGACCCTAATTCTGAGGAAGGACGAAGAAGTAAAATGTGCTTACACATTAAAAGGAAGTGAAGCTCATAAAGTTATCATACCAATGTGTACAGGGCTACTGGTTAAGCAAATTTTTTGTTGATATCATTTTAAATTCTAAGAAAGGGTTTTTTGGGAAAAATTAATAAAATTAAATAATTTAACTTCTCTTCTTAATCTCTCCAAATTCTGGTAATTATGTCATATAATTAGGACACGAGGGAGTAACTACCTTTAATGGACTCCCTTACTAAAAATAATCAATAGGAATATAAGGGGGAAAATTATAAATTTATGAGGCAAAATGAATTGAAATGTTATATTTAATATCCAAAGTAAACTCTTTATTATTCAGTTACCATTCTGTAACCATACACAAATGTGCTTCTCAAATTCATTAGTTTAGTCCAAAACCAACTCCTATTAGAGGGAGCAATGTAGGAACCCCAACCCCACACACACATTTTTCCTTTTAAATAAACACTGTTCACCCACTTTGCTGTAGGAATCTCATCAGAAATACGGAAGCGAATTGTACTGATTCGATGTAGGAAAAATTAGAACCTTCATCGTTTTGATTACCTGAAAAGATGTAGTGATCTGAAAGCCTCGTCATGAAACAGTCGTAGTCCGCTCTATGATCGATCTTTCAGACTATCTCTCGAGTAGGATAGGATAGTTGTGTGGGCAACTGTTCAGATTATGAACGTCTACCTCTAGGGTTTGTTTCTGATGAGAGCCTCCTATTGTCTCTTATTCTTCACAAGTAGGTTAAAGTGTGTTTATATACTACTACATCCAAGACCTAACCCTAGACCATATGGGCCATAGAGTTCTTGGGCTGTAATCTCACTTAAGCTCAATTGGGCTTAAGTGAATAAAGAGCACATAAACCCAACAATCTCTCACTTGCTCTTTAAGATACAAACTTGAGTTCGTAAACCCAAGACCATGTAGCCCATAAGCCATAATCATTTGATAATATACCTCATCCCTTGTCTCGAGCTAGCCTGGGGATCTACCATTTGTCATTCATCAAGGCTCATGATAATCTACAGGAGATTATCTAGTTTGGTGCTACTCCACTAAAAGCCCAAATATGATCTCCAAGAATAATGACGCTTATAACACGAATATGCATTACCCCTTTATAGATTGTCTATAATTTGATTGATTAGTTTTTTGTAACCCAATCAATCATTTATTCCCTTGACTATTATAGTTTCTCTAATGGATTACATGCACTGGCCAGTGTCTTCAATATCCAAGTACCGAAACATATCAAGGGGACATTTCCTATAAATTCCATGTTGTTTATCTCATAAACACCGATAACCAAATAGTCTCAATCCCAAAATACCAAGTTATTGGCTGTCATATAGATCAAACCTCACATGTTGGTAAATCAAAGAATGAAAACTATTTGACTACCTATTTAAAATAAACTCAGGATTAAGAGTAACTACATGACTATAGTTATCTAGAGATTTGATTCCTTATGACAGAAAAAGAACAACATTAATCAAATCTCTCCTTGATCCATTCAATGCAAGCATTAACTCACACCAATATTTTATAATGATTCGAACAAAACCATTTCATAAAATATTGCAGCCTAAATAAAGTGCCCAACTTAATTTAATAGCTGTGAACTTATTCATCAATTGTGAGAACCTATGACCATGTCCTCTATAAATGTATCCATATGATCATTTACTCCACAATTGATCCAGACCTTAGAGTTTGTAAATAGTGTGCGAAATAAATGATAAAACACCTCATTTATAACATTCAAAAAAATGCTTCCCCCAGGTCCTTCATATCAAAATGCTTGCTCAGCTAAGTTTTTATGCCTAACAATACCTTTACATCATTTCCGATAAGGAGTATATCATCCACATAAAGTACCAGAAAAGATACTGCATTACCTTGGATCCTTTTATACACACACGGCTCATCAGGACTTTTCTCAAAACCATAAGACTGAATGACTTGATCAAATCTGATGTTTCATGATCTGGACGCTTGCTTAAGTCCATAAATGGACCTTTGCAACTTGCATACCATTTTTTCTTACCCTTTTGGTTGCTGCATATAGATTTCCTCTTCCAAATTTCCATTTAGAAAAGCAGTTTTGACATCCATTTGCCAAATCTCATAATTAAGATTTGCTGCAACAGCTAAGAGAATCCAGATGGACTTGAGCATGGCAACCGACGAAAAGGTTTCTTCATAATCCACACCTTCCTTTTGGGAATACCTTTTTGCCACCAATCTAGCTTTGAAGGTTTCAACATTCCCGTCCAATTCTCTCTTTCTCTTGTAAATCCACTTACACCTAATGGGTCTTACCCCTTCAGGTGCATCTACAAGAGACCAAACTAAGTTGGAATACATAGAATCCATTTCACAATTCATAGCCTCAAGTCATTCCTGAGCATCAACATCTCCTAGTGCTTCGTCATAACTTGTGGGATCATCATCTTCATCAACGATGACATCCTGATTTAACTCACCCAACAAGAGATATCTTGTAGGTGTATGAATCAATCTCCCACTACGACTTTGTCGCACTTGATGTTGTGCATCTACAGAGGGTCCATATTTTGTAGGTTAACAATTTCCAGATGAGGACCCTCATTAAGTGGATTAACCAATTTATGATTTTGTTTTTCAATAAGTTCATCATCATGCTGAACTTCATCATTATGCTAAACTTCATTATCATGCTGAATTTCTGGTTCTGTATCTGGTTCCTGTGTATGTTCATCAGGTATATTTTCCCCTCTTTGAACAACCACAGGAATAAAATCTGGAACTGCCTGAGGTTGCGGTGAAACTTGATCTAAGACTAACTCATCAAGAATAACCTTACTCCTTGGCTTATAATTTTCCATATAGTCTTTCTCTAAGAAAGTCGTGTGAGTGCTCACTATGAGCTTCTTTTCTTTTAGACTATAAAACAACCAACCTCTGGTTCCTTTAGGATAGCCTATAAACATGCATTCTTCAGTACGCGAGTCCATTTTATCTGGTTTCTGTTGCAAGACATGTGCCAGAGCACCCTAAATCTGAATATGATTCATGGAGGGCTTACACCCTTTCCACAATTCTATTGGCGTCTTTGAAACTGACTTGGACGGTGCTAAATTCAATAGATACATAGCAGTTTTTAAGGCATATCCCCAGAATGAATCAGAAAGAGATTAATAACTGAGCATAGATCTTGTCATTTCTAAAAGGGTTATATTCCTCCTTTCAGCAACTCCATTCTGTTGAGGTGTACTTGGAGAAGATAATTGTGAACTATCCCTTCTCTGGTCAGGTAAGACCTAAACTCTCCAGATAGGTATTCACCCCCTTGATCAGATCGAAGAGTCTTAATTTAACACCAAGATGCTTTTCTGCCTCAGCCTTGAACTCTTGGAATTTTCCAAAAGCTTCAGACTTGTGACGCATCAAGTACACATGTCCAAATCTAGAGTAATCATCAGTAAATGTGATGAAATACTGCTACCCGCCTCTGGCTTAGACATTTATTGGTCTACATACATCAGTATGTATCAATTCCAGCTGAAGTGTGGCACGTTTTCCCTTAGCCTTGAAAGATCTCTTGGTCATTTTACCCTCTAAACAAGATTCACATACTAGTATTGGTTCCAAGTTCAGGAATTTTAAAATCCCACTTTTTTTTTGGTAAAATAAAATCTCACTTTTGACCAAACCTTGTAGCCTGTTAGAGTTAATATGACCCAATCTCAAATGCTAAAGATAAGTTTCATTTAATATGTTCAACATCTTTTAATTCAACATGATTTATTTCACAGGGAGCAGAATTAAGGAAATAAAGACCATTAAACTTTATATCAGAACAAATAAAAGAAGATGAACTTCTTATAGAAACTGAGGAATTAAACTGAACTGTCAAACCATGTTTATCCAAGCAACTAACAGAAATTAAATTCCTCTAAAATTCTGGAATAAATAAACAATCTTCTAAAACCAAAGTTCTGCAATTATCAAATGATAAAACAACTTGTCCCACTGCTTGTGCAGACACAAGCTCCTCATTTCCAAGCCTCAAATCTCTTTGTCCTTTACTTACAGGCAAGTTATGTTTGAATCACTGCAAAAAGTAACAAACATGGTTAGTGGCTCCTGAATCAATGATCCATTTATCATTGTGATTCTCTACTAAACAAGCTTCAATCACATGTAAATTACCCATACCTGGTTGTTTTATACGTGGGCAATCTTTCTTCCAATGCCCCTTTTGTCCGCACTTGAAGCACTTGCCTTTAGGTTGCTTCATTGCAACTGTTTTGGCAATTGGAGTACTTGATTTCTTCTTTTTATTGTTCTTGTTCTTTCCCTTGGGTTTCCCCTTAGGTTTCACAGAACTTTCACTAATAAAAAGTGCACTTCCCTGCTTGACTAGAGACTGTTCAGCACTCTCAAGCTCGTGCATCAATTGAGTGAGGTCAAGATTCATCTTATTCATATTATAATTCATCTTGAATTGGTTGAAGTATTCAGGCAGTGATTGTAAGAAAAGGTCAATTTTCACTTCTTGTTCAAATTTGATACCATAGTCATCAGCCTTCTTGAAGTTTGCTATCATTGTTAGACAATGATCCCACACACTTCCTCCAGACATCATTGTCTTAGTGACTGCATTCAGCTCATTTTGCCTAGCAAAACTACTAGGCGTAGCAAACATGCCATCAAGAGGTTGGAGCATTGTTGCTCCACTCTCAATCATGTTCACTTGTTCCTGAAGTTGATTCGCGAGACTGGCCAAAATATAGCAGTGAACTGCTACATTTGCCTTCTCCCATCTTTCTTTCTCCTGCTGAAATTGAGTCTGAATTGCATCAGACGCATCTGTAGCAGGCTGCGCTGGCATAGGGGTAGTCAGAACAAAGTTGAGCTTTTCATATTGAAGAACAATATCCAAATTAGTTTTCCATTGTTTGTAGTTTGTACCATCCATAGGTTTTTGGCTCAAAATAGTAGTTAAAGGATTGAATGAAGACATTTTTCTGAAAATAAGGAAAAACACACTAATTACAAACTATAATGAACAACAAACAAATATAGCGCTAGTAGATTCTAATAACTACTATTCGTTTATTGTTTAACAATCCATTAGTTATCTTTACAAGACTTACGATTGATAAGATACTTGTAAAACTAATATTGTTATTTTGGGCCTTCAGTTCCATTGTCAAAGCCTCGATGGGAGGGTTAACAATTTTACCAAAGTTGAATGTATTTAACCATTGTTTACTTTCAAAATTATCTTTAGTGTCTAAGTGTTGCCAACGATGGGCCGTGCAAAACTTCACTAAAATTTTGAAAATATTAGGGTTTAATCTAGCGAAATCCAATTATCCTTATCCAATGGGGCTTCAGCGATAACCATTTCACTAATAAACCCACAATTAGAGCCCGTAGGTTTTAAAATTAAATGCTTAATTTAAAACCCTCACCCATTCAATATTTTAAATTTAGAATTTTCAATTTCCAAGAATTTGTTCAATTTAGAGAAATCATTAGGAATCTAAAATCTAGTCATGATTGGCAGAGTGTACTTCACATGACCATTTTAAATAACCCACAAATTACTCTTAAAATTACAATTCTCTTAGGAAATTTCCTGGATTATTTGTTTAGATTAATTCCACAATTAATTAATTCAATTATTATTCTAGATTTTAATTTAAAATCATAATAATTGATAATTAATTCAGTGAATAATCTAAATAATCTCGCATAATAACTATCATACTAGTCGATTTAAAACATAATAGCTACTATGCTACTATGACATGTGATTATGCAACAATATGACATCTTCCTATTCTATATGGCATGTTATTACAAACATCATGTTAATCGCACATATAATTCATACAATTCAATAAAAGCTTTAAATAATTAAATAAATAACTTTAATCATGGCTTTCCTATAAAAATTAAAAGATAAAAATTTACAACTTTGGAATTCCTCTTTTGTCCAGCCCATAATATTTGTCCATGCCCCTTTAGGGTATCCATGGGCCCAAAAGCCCAAAAACCCAATCCTTGACTAAAAAACCCTAGGACACAAAAGAGGAACCCTAACCTCCACTTCTGCCACATCATCAATTGAAGTCATCTTAGCACAAAACTCCAAGGGAAGGACCGCCACGGGGAGACAAGAACATGGCCGTTGGAACCACTGCAAACTGACTTCTCATGCGCCCTCACACACCACTTCTTTGCTAGCGCGTGAAGGCCATGCGTAGACGCTTGTCGAGGCGCGTGCCGGTGCTTCTGGGGTCGAGGTTTCCAGATCTGTGCTCGTATTTCCGTCCTCTTTCCAACCATATATGGTTCGTCCAATTCCAAGGTCCAGAGGTCCACGAAAAGTGTTTGACAAAGTTGAGTGTTCATGTTCTTCACAATTTCTTGATCTCCAACTTTTACATAAATTCAAAAAATACATAGAAATTGCGAAAATGAAACAAAAACAGCAAGGAGGAAACCTAATCATATGGGATTAGCCTCCTTGTTACAAATCAAGAAATACATGAGAGAATCTAACCATGGATTAAAGTGATTAACTAATTAAAAATTAAAACTAATATCAAATATGAATTATAAATGAATAATTACCATGAAATAAATAACAAATATAGAAAAAGATGTCATATTTTCCAAAAATAATTTTCGAAAGGAATCACATGAAATACAAAAGAATATCAAAACTGAATTCTTTTCTTCATCGCGATGCTCTGATACCAATTGTAGGAATCTTATCAGAAACGCGAAAGCGAATCCTACCGATTCGATATAGGAAAAATTAGAACCTTCATCATTTTGATTACCTGGAAAGATGTAGTGATCTGAAAGCCTCTTCACAAACAGTCGTAGTCCCCTCTATGATCAATCTTCCAGACTATCTCTCGAGTAGGATAGGATAGTTGTGTGGGCAAGATGAACGTCTGCCTCTAGGGTTTGTTTCTGATGAGAGCCTCCTATTGTCTCTTATTCTTCACAAGTAGGTTAAAGTATATTTATATACTACTACATCCAAGACCTAACCCTACACCACATGGGCCATAAAGTTCTTAGGCTGTAGTCTCACTTAAGCCCAATTGGGCTTAAGTGAATAAAGAGCATATAAACCAAACATTTGCCACTAGTTATCTTCCTTTTTTTGTCAAGAGCCCGTGAAAGCTAAGCTATGGTAGTTTGATTCCACAATTTACAGTTACGTAAATTCAGGCAACCACATCTTTTTGAGAGACAACATTGAATCCAAAGAGCCGAAAAAAAAAAAAAAATTGGTCTTCCCCCTCAAGAATCCACACAGATTTTTCTCCTCGTCTTTCACCACACCTTGAGGAAGCAAAAAAAAAAAAAGAAAGAAAAAAAAATTGCAGACCAATAAGCATATGCATAGAAAATAACACAAAACATAAGAAATATGCCTAGAAGACCAAGTCTTGGAGCCAGTTAGCTTGCGAATTTCATGCTTTTGACTTTCTTTTTTAACGCCTCTCAAAAAACAGCTAAGATTTATGGGGATTTGTGATCAGGCACCTTACTTAAGAGAATTTAAAAAATGCTTCCATAAGCACATCAACAAATTCTACATTACTTTTACTAAACATCAAAAGATCATCAGCAAAGAGCTAGTTCGTCAGATTCATTAATAGGTTTACATTGCAGACAAATGCAACAATCTAGTTAGATAACTCATCACAAGCATAATCACATGCTTTTCTTAAGACAATTTCATCAAAGGTATCTTCCTTTTATGCAATCTAAGCAAGTCTTGCCCAATAAGAACATTCTGAACACTCCTGCAATTGTTATTTAAAACACAATCTTGATCTTCACCAGGACATCCGGTCTATCCTTTTCAGAAACTGGAGTTTCATAATTGTTCCTGAAGTGCTCTTTGTAAATTGCATGGTTCTCTGGACTAAGAAGCAGGTCCCATGGACAGTGACGGAGCTTGGAAAAAATGTTTGGGAGGGCCAAATAGTGGTGGGGGAATTTGGGGCTGCCCTGATTTTTTTTAAGGAAAGTTTTAAATGCATTAAAAAATAAAAGAATATAAACAAGAAAAAAAATAATATCAAATGTATAAGAAAAGAAAAAATATTCAGATTTATAATAAAAGTATTTTAACAATTCTAATGTATAAGATAATATACCTATCTTTGTCTCTAGTATGGATGACATATCAATTACAAAATAAGAAGATATCATAAAATTTTAAAAGATTGCATGTTATATAATATATTAAAATATTAAAAGCTAACAATGTAATTTATAATACGAAATTTGAGCGCATAGCAGAAAGAAAGATTTTGATGTTTGAACATGTTAATTGTGATCCCCCTTGTCGTGGAATGGAGAGGTTAGAAAATGTCAATTTACCTTTTTAGCTTCCCTCCACTTTAACTTGTTAGTATGAAAATCAGTGTTTGAGGAATTATGCTAGACTTTTAATTAAGTATCTCAAATCTGGAGTCATAGATTTCATTAGTACTTAATAAAATTATGAATAAACTTTTTTTTTTTGCGGGGGCCATGGCCCCCCCTAGTCATTGAGAAGTTCCATCCCTGCCCATGGAAACTTATACACATCCACCATCTTGTAACAGTATTATAATCAAATACTCATCCAATACCTAAGCTTTCAGACAGGTGAAAAGTCTCTAGTTTTCTCCACTATTACCAATTACTAGGCATAGTTCAATAAGTGGATGATTATTAGAACCCAAAGCAGAGAAATCAAAAAGGTTATTGAAAGGCTGAAGCATCTTAGAATCTGGACCAAATGCCAAAGCATTTACACTTACAACCCTTTCTGGCATGCCATTAGATATATGAAAATGAGTGAAGGTCAAGAGCAAGCGATGATTTCTTCTTGCAATCTCTCTTCTATCTCATGGCATTTCATTGCTCTTTATGATGTTGAAGATTTTCCTCCTTCCTCTTTAATAGACCCATAAGATGAATAGATGGTTGAGACATGTTGGCATGTGATAATTTGTCTTTCTTCTTACTAGCAACCAAATAAACTATACTGAAACATGTCCTCCATTTTAAACAACATACACCCTTTTGAGTTTTATTTCTCTATTTTTTATCATTTTATAGTAATGACTATGCTCCATCCTAGAACTGCAAATACATCAGTGCCAGCTTGCTGTCCATGACCGTCTATTGAAAATGACACTGAATTGGGGAACATCCATAAACATCGCCATCCATATATGATTATAATCTTTGAAGAAGATGGAGAGATTTAACTTCTTTCAATACAGATTATTTAATGATAGAAATAACCCCTCCCGCAGACAAAAGATGCATATATGATGCTCACTCCAATTATATGCCTTGTTCGAACCCAAAAACTAAATGAATGAGTTGTCAAGTTTGCTGTAAGGGAAGCACAGAGCAAACAATGCAATGAAAGAGCAAAGAATCGTGTTAATATGATATTATTTCATGCCCACATGTTGAAAGAAAAATATTCTTCTTGTCTCCCTCTATCCTTTGGCTATATAAGAAGAAGATGAATACGACTGAAACTCACAAGCTTAGAAGAAATTTCAATTTCTCATTTGCAAGCCTCCTATTTTCTAAGAAGATGAAAATGGCAGCCATTGAATCCAACCCAAAGATCACTCTGCATGTACGCTCTAACAGCTTTCCCACTGCCCCACACACCTTTGTATCACAATTTGAAGAGCACCTGAACAGATTAAAGACTTCTGATTCTGCCTCTTCTTCTTCATCCTCTTTAAGCCACAAACTCAGTGGCTTGCAAGATTTACAGGACTCTTCTGACAAGTTTCTTCAATTGTCAACCACCCAACAAGTTTTAGCACAAAAATGTGTTGATGAACTACTAGATGGGTCTCTAAGGCTCTTGGATTTCTGTACTACTGCTAAAGATTGCCTGGTGCAGTCAAAGGAGTCTGTGTACGAAGTTCGGTCAGCCATTAGAAGAAAAGGAGTTGAAGCTGCAATAATCACAGTTGAGTCTGCAAATTATTTGGCTTCCAGGAAGAATCTGAAGAAAGCAATTCGAAATGCCTTAAGAGATATCAAAGGAGTAAGAAATAGCCTCATGGTTTCTTCTGCAGCCAAAGAAAATGACATGTTTAGCATGTTGAAAGAAGCAGAATCAGTCACTGTGAGCACATTGGAGTTTTTATTGTACTTCATCTCCGATCCAAAGGGACGATCAAAACAAAGCAGATGGTCTGCAATTTCCAAGTTGATGCAGACAACAAGAGTCGCTTGTGAATGTCAAGAAATAGTTACAAATGAATTTGAGGAAGTGGATTCAGCTTTGAAGTCTCTCATCAGTCAAAAAAAGCATGCATCCACTGACAATCTTCAAAGAGATTTGGAAAGGTTGGACATGTGTATTGAAGATCTAGAAACAGGAGTTGAATGCCTTTCAAGAAAACTTGTCAGAAACAGAGTTTCCCTTCTCAACATCTTCAACAGTTAGTTACACAAAATATTTAGAACAAGCTTGAGCTTGGAAACTCAAATTCAATTTTCTCCCATGAGTGTCTCATTTACTTGTATATGAATGTGATTAATCATACTCTTCTTTTACTGAGTATATCTTAATCTTATGATCACATAACTGCTTTTGATCTTTCTTCTTTCCAACCTTGCAAATCTCATTTTTCCATTTTTGTTCCCCGTTAATGAAAACAGAGTAACCGCTTATTAATTTTCTTGGTCAACCTGTAAATATACTCTGGTATTATGCTATAAACATGAATTTATTTCTTACAGAAACAGATGGAATGCAATCATTTAATTCAAATCAAATGGAATCAAAACAACGTGCGGTTTGTTGCCTTTGTTTACAAGTCAGTAGGCACCTAACTAGTAGTTTATATGTAATAATGGAGATTCTTCAGAGTTTTGTAAACAAATCTAACAATAGTGTTAAAGATTATTTGGCACCACGTGGAGCAGATCATCATATGAAGTAATATGAATTTTCAACCTGTAGGGGGCAATTTAATTTGTACATTAAATAGAGAGAGACATGGTGCAATATAAAAAGAATACATATAAGATTAGTGCAACTGTGAAAAAAAAATGAAATTCTTTGCTATGGGGTTTCTGTTTATGAGACATTATTCGGATCTGGATCAAAACCTCATAGCTAAGAGCATGCAATCATTCCCCTCTCTCTCCTATTTTGGCCACTGGTTCTTTTTTTCCGCTTTCTTGGGCAAAAAGTTCAAATTAAAAAGCACAACTGTTTTGTTATTTTATGAACTACGTGAATATTAAGAATTTCAGAAGGTTTTCAAGTCCTAATTAAGCTTTCATCTTTAGATCAAATCTCCCCTGGCAATTTTTTTTTATTTTTTTTACTTATTCTGTTTTCTTCAAGGTTCTTAAACCCGGACCGGTCACTAAAACGGTCAGGATACTGGATCAAAGGTTAGTGGGTCAGACCGGAGTTAAACCGGAGTTAAACCGGGCATGGAGAAATTGATTTTTTTTTTTCTAACACTCCCTATTTTCCATGTATAACAAAATAAAAAAAAAATCACTTATTTACCTACTCCCTGGCAAGCTGTGCGTTTGATGAGATGTGACCTTCATGCTCCACCATCCACTTATTTTGAGTTTTCTCTCTCTCTCATATTATTATAATCAACCAAGCTTCGGTCAGTAGTTTTCTCTTTCATGAAAAAGCATTGTGTGTGTGTGGTTTTTTTCTCTCTCATTAGTATCATCTTTATGAGATATGACTCACAGCACAGCACGTCCGTGTTTCAGAAATGGCGGAGATGCACATCTTATCTTGCTTGTTGCTTCCTTCGTGAGGGACTCAGTTCATAGCTTTCTCTAACTTTTCGAATATGCCGTCTCGCTCTGAAATACTCATCGCCATCTTGCTCCCTCCCAATGGGGTTTGCCTCCGCCATGGCTGCTGTCTCTTTCTGTTTACGGGTTCACTTCTGATCTCTCTCTCTCACCCTCTTCAAACTTTGATTTTTCAGATCTCTCTCTCACCCTCTTCAAACTTCCGTTTTTCATATCTCTGTTTCAACGTCTTCACGTTCTCCAAACCTTCTCCTTTCTCCATCCACCAGTCGTTTTAACAAAAAAAAAAAAAAAAAAACGTCTTCACTCTGACTCGGCCAACTCGGCCGGTTCAGGCCGAGTTGACCGAGTTGACTCCAGCTCAACTCGGGACCCCAATTTATCCTCAACTCGGACCGGTTTTCTGACTGGTTCGACGGTTTCCGGTCAGAACCAGCCGGTCCTGTCCGGTCCGGTTTTCATAACCTTGTTTTCTTTTCTTTTCTTCATTTATTTTTTGTATCATTCTCCTTTTTATAAGAACCCAAAATTTAATTTGAATTGCCTTAATTTTTTTAAGAGCCTAATAAAAGTTGTTTAAACATTTAATGATTTTTTTTTTATTTTTACCCGTCATTAATTATATGTAATGCATCAATTAAAAAGTTTATAATACTTATAAATTATAATTATTTTACTTCTGTCTCTTACTCATAATTATTAAAACCATGTTTGACTCAATTCAGTAGATATTCTGAATTTTATGAATTAAAAGGTTTGTATCTAATTTTGCATATCTCCCAAAAATTATAAATTAAAGCTGTACGAAAAGCTTGAGATATCTACTTTCTAATGCCTAAAAAAAAAATCACTCAAAAATATTATCATTTGATTCTCGAAAATTCTCAAATTCTAAAATTACTCAAAAAAACTGAGATATAATTTTCAATAATTGTCCAAAGTATTTCTAAATCCCAAACATTCTAATTTCACTTCTTAATACTCTAACCTCATCAATAATTAAATCTTACTTAATTCTAAATCTCAATGTTACAATTTGGGATGTTACAATTAAGAATTTGAATATTGTGATTAGTAACTACCCCAGTTTAATATTGTTCAAATTCACTCTAATCTAACCTGCTGACCTTTAACCCACTATGCATACTAGTTTAATAGTTGGTTTGAGTTTGATAACCTTTCTCTTACTTGTCGCTTATAAATAAAGACATACTTAAAAACAAAATTTATTTTAAACATATTTATTATTTTTAACTAACTTCAACAAATTGACTTTTTAAATAGAAACGGAGGGAGTATTTGATTTGGGTAAGTAAAACAAGTCTTTGCGTGCAGGACGGTTCCAGCAATGTACATTGGATCAAAATACCAGAATATTATGTTCCCGTTAGCCTGTAGACAGATCTGGCTTGCTAGAAATACCATAATATTTCAGAATTGCAGTTTGGGGGCATCGGAGATGCGTGCAAGGGTGAGAGCATGTGCAGCATGCGACCTGAACTTTTTCCTTTTTCTTTTTCTATCATTCTCATCATTTACCTTCTTCATGATCATTGATCAAAATCCAACAGCCCACATTTAATATTTTACAAGAGTAACAGTGGAGAGAAATATTAGAATGAAATATTAAATATGAATAGATCTTGATCAAATAGTCATAAAGAGAATAAAGGATACTAACGGACAAGAAAATAAAATAGAGTAAAGAAGTGGATGAGAAGAAAAAAGAAGAGAGAAAGGGAGTATCATTGGGCTTGAAGGTAGCTTGGGATATTAGATTGGCAAAGGAAGCTTTGGGTTGTTACACTGGAGTAGTTTGTTTTGCTGACCTCCTGCGCAGGGCTCTAGTACTCTTTATGTTTATGTTGTAATTGTTTGTGATATATATATATATATATATATATATATATATATATATATATATATAATGATAAATAAGTCTAAGACATTGAGCAAAAAAATAACCCATATTGGATTTTCTTGCCATACATTTTTCTTGTTTTGAAAACTATTTTTGTGATGTACTCCCTCATGTCCTTTCTAGAAAGCCTAAAGGTCTTTTTTATAATATCTCACTTCATTGTCTAAACATTTATAATATATCAATATCTTTTTCTTATACTATAGTCTTTTTTATACTTTCTCTTATTATTACTTTATTTCTCTGTCTTGCTTATCTCATATAAATGAAGACATGCTTGGGGAAAAAAAGCTCATCTTATACATATTTATTGTTTTTAACTGTTTTCTTAAAACACTTAATTCAATTATTGTGCTCTTATAAAAAAGGCGAGAGGGAGCAAGACATTAGGTCAATTTTTAAGCAAATATCATGAACTTGGTAGATCTAGATCCTCTCAAAATCTTCTTTCTCATTATCTTCTCAAAATCCTTTTACACTCTTGAATTCAAAAATAAATGATTCAAATATAATATCTTATAAAATATTTATACAATATAAATAAATAAATTTGAACAGTAAAAATTTAATTTGGATTGTTCACAACTTTATCATGAAAAATTAATTTATAATTTTTTGTTTTGGAATTTATAAAATATTTGAACAATAGTTTTATAAAATATTAAATAATCAGGATCATTCATTTTTATAAGAGGATACTCTCTTTGTCCTCTTTCTTATTATTTTCTCATAATCTCATCTCCACCTGTAGGTCATAAAATGGATGGATTAGACTTAATAATTTATAGGGTTAAGGTACAAAAATACACATAAGTTTTTTCCCCAAAAGTAAAAACACACATATACTTTTTTGAGAAGCAAAAATATACAAGTAGTTACCATTTTGGTGTAAAAGGCACATTTTACCGTTAAGTCACTGTTCACCATCATTAAGTTATTGTTCACCTCATCTCTTTCTCTCTCATCACGGTGAACAGTGACTTAACGGTGAGATGTGACTTTTACACCAAAATGGTAACCATATATGTATTTTTGCTCCTCAAAAAAGTATATGTGTATTTTTGCTCTTAGGGAAAAAGCTCATGTGTATTTTTACACCTTAACCCTAATTTATAAAATTATTGTTATATTATTTGATAAATTAAAAGCTATTTATTATCTTTTTTGTATTGCAGTTGTTAACAGCACATATTCGATTTTACAAGTTTAAATTTGCTTATTTATGTTTATATTAATAATTTTATAAAATACTAAATATGAACCATCTATGTTTTTTTTTTTAAATCTAACGGTAAATATGAAATTATGAAAAGAAAATGAGAAAGAAAAATAAATGAAAGAAACCCAACCATTCATTTTTTGATTCATGGGTGTATAAGTGATTCTAATAAAAAATTGAGAAATATAGGATTAAAATCCAAAAATGGCAAACAATTGATGTAAGACTTAGGCTCAAGCCTGGCAGTTACAACTTGGTCTACTAAGGGTAAATAATAAATTAAATATTGGTAAATAAATTTGAAGCATCAATCATCATCTTCTCTTATGATCGAATGATGAAGTTCACGTGTGCATTCTTTTGTTTGAAGTAGGGAATCTTTGGCTAGAGTACTCACTTCCAAGAGCTTTAAGGATCCATCCAATTAAAAGCTCATCTATGTCCACACTATTTTCTTGATGCTAATGCAGAATGGCTTCTTGGGTGAGAGGAAGTGGGCAAAGTTTTTTTTTTTTTTTTCACACAATCATAGAGATCCTGCAGGCCTCCTAGTTTTTGAGACCAGACTTACCTCCGCTGCCCATAAGCTCTGTTGCCCTTCTTTTTCTTGATACTACGTTGCTTTGGGGTAAAGCTGGTCCTTGTTTTTTTTAAAAAAAAAAAATTAGAGTACTAACAAATAATAAAAAAATATTTTAGAATACTGACTTGTACCAAAAAAATTATTCTATGATCTTAAAAAATTATTTCATGATCTTAAAAAAATTATTTAAGGGTCTTTGCATGGCCAAAAATTGAAATGACTTTTTGTGATTTGTAACAACATGTGTGTGTTGTGTTTTTTTATTGTTCTCTCTACAAGCTTGATGTTCAACGTTGTACGCAGGCAAGCTATGAGCTGTGCCCTGTTTCTAGGCCTGGAAACAGAGCTCTTTCGTAGCTAAAAGCGAGTAAAATAAGTTCAATTATTATTATTTTTTTTAATTTCGGCTTTTGTTTTAATACTTTTTAAAATTTAAAATCTTATCTTTGAATAATATCAATTCTACTCAACCTTTGCACATTAAGAAAAGAACTTGGATACCAACAAATGTTAGTTCAATTAGTAAAGAAGTTGACTAATGATCATTAGGTTCAAATCCCACAAATATGAGGACTTTTATTGGTGGGTAATCTGTATGTACCTTCGTAGGTGCTCTTGAAGTTCAAAAGTATACCCTAATCTTAATAAGTTCCAGGATCCAACTTACCTAAACTTTTTGCCTATAAAAGATGAAGAAAATAACTCCATGATTACAATAAATTTACCCTATGTTTGGATAGAGAGAAAAGTAAGGGTGAAAGAAAATTAGGAGAGAAAACTCCTAAAATAGTACATTTTTCCCTATTTTTAGAAATTTTCATTTCTAGTATTTCCTCTTTCTATTTTCTTCACTTTTATCTTCATCCAAATATAGTGTTAAACTCATTAAGTAGGCTCACCAATTCAGCCCTAGAGATTGCCTTTTCCACTACCTTCCTAGGGGTCTTGTTTATAGGAGCTTGAAATTTGAATTGCTTTAGTTTTTTTTTTTTTTTTTTTATCAAATTTGGTATTATTTATGTATTTAATGTGTTTTTTTTATCATTTTGACCCCTAGTTGATTATATTCTCTATCCTCATTTTTTTCCAATACTATATTCTCTTTTATTTGCCCCTATATAAATAAGGGCCTACTTTGAAAACAACTCATTTCTTACCTATTTATTATTTTTAATCAATTTTAACTATTTTTTAAATCACATAACTAGGTTATCAAGCACTTATAAAAATGATAGGAGGGAGTAAGCATTTTTTGACCTCCACTTCACCACCTCTTTCTCTCCTCATAATTGATTGAACTTCCCTTGCAATTCCTTTGTATGCAAAAGAGCATCTTTTGCAGCTGTGTATGCATCCAGCTGCTGTAGAGATCCGTCCAAGAGCTCGTCTTGGCACTATTGGACAGGAACTTTGAGAGTATCAGAAAGTTGAACTACTTTTTCAATAGAATCATTGAAATACTAAAGATAACTAAATTTATGGCTAAATGAAGATGATGATGGAGAAGGGGAATATGCATCTAAAGCCTCTAGTTGACTTTATGACTTAATATATATTAGAGTTTTGGAGATAAAAAAAGGAATCTGATCTTAAATCATTGGTAACGGCTTACAGGTTTAGATTCAGATCCAACACTATATCAGAAATTGTAATGCAGCTGCCTCTTGTAAAATAACACTACAGCTAAGACTTTATTTCTTTAAACCCATTACTGAACATTATATTTGTATTTTCATTTAATCCAGATCATAAGTGAGCTTTCCATATCTTGCTTCATTTCTAGTCAATGTCATGCTTATATAAATTAATCTTCTGCAAGTTGAGGTTTCATATAAGTGTGACTTATCTGTTGCACTGGTAAGATAAAAGATCATAACTAATATGGACGGACGATTTATATGGCTTTCACCTAACTAGAAAATGAGTAAACTAATCAGCACGTTGTTTATCGCACGTTCATAGGATGAAAAACTTGAATCAATTATTCATTCACGTGCAGGCTGCAGACTGTAAGATCAGAGAGAAAATATATTCTGAATTGCTTATCTATTCTTATACAAGAGTGGAGTGTAACTGTGTATATACAAGAAAGGAGAGACTCAGTCTTAATGGCTCATAATGATAATTGTAATCCTAGATTGATAGTGATTATTATATAATAATTACATTTCTATTTTCGAACACTCCCTTAAATTGGAATAAAGATGTTAACAAGCCTAACTTGTTATAAAGATAGTCAACATGAGTCTCATTTAAGTCCTTAGTCAAAAGATCGCCTAATTGGTCACTCGACCCAACATACCCTGTGAAAATAAAGGAGAGCCTTTAGTGATGAGATTCCCAATGCCTTGTTCGTGTGATCATAGTGTCATAGACAAGTACGACTAAGAGAATTATGCCTGCATTCGTCTATTGATAAAATACATAGTGACTCATACCAAATTCTTAACCATTAAGCTAAATTTGTTAAACCAAGCACGGGGGTTTTGCTTTAAACCATATAAAGACTTCTAAAGGTGGCATATCTTCCCATGCTTCCCCTGAGCAACAAAACTAGGTGGTTGCTCCATGTAAACATCCTCAAGAAGATCTCCATTCAAGAAAGAATTTTTAACATTTGACTGATGATGATCTCAATCGTAAGTGACCGCTAAAGAGATGAAGAGACTAACATAGGACAATTTAGCCACATGTAAGAATGTCTCGTAGTAGTAATATCATAGGTCTAAGCGTATCACTTGGCATCCAATTGAGCTTTTAGACATTCCAAAGTGCCATCGACTTTTGTTTTAACCGTGAACACCAACAGACACCTAATAGCATTCTTTCTTGAAGGTAAATCAATTAGAGTCCATATACCTGTCTGATTAAGGGCCATCATCTCTTTTACCATCAGAACACGCCAACCAAGGTGAGTTATGGCTTGGTGGAGAATGGTGGGAACAATAATAAAGTCTAAGGATTCTATGAAGGAATGTGATATAAGAGACAGGTGGTTATATGAAACAAAGGAAGAAAAGGGATATGAGCAAGCATAGGCATTGTTTCTGGCACAAGGACTAGCTTAGTAGCAAGAGTAGTGAGGACTCATTCTAGATCAAACGACAAATTAGACACTGGTAGGTAGGCCATGATCATGATTGACTACATTTCACTACAAAAAAAGAGAGCACAATTTGTAGCAGTTCAACAGTAGCGGTCATAAAAAACCGCTACAAAATCAAGTATTTGTAGCGGTTTCACACGAAACCGCTACAAATTTGTAGTGGACCTTTGGCGCCAAAGAGTGCGCCTATTTGAGACAGACTTTGTAACAGTTGAAGCACAATAAACCTCTACAAAAATGGCTCTAGCTTGGCGCATAATGGAAGGAATTTTTGTGGCGGTATATTTCTCACGGTTTTTATAACAAAACCGCTACAAGTTTGGCGCCAGTGTTCACGCCTAATGGCGTAAATATTTGTTGCGGCTTATTTGTCATGGTTATTTTAGAATAACTACTACAAGAAAGTGAAACGACATAATATTGTTGCGGTTTATGTTTAGTGATGCAACAATCATGACAAATCCTTACCGTTTGTAGTAGTTACATAGTAAACCGCTACTAATATTTAAACTATATAACCAGACTGTACATCAAACAAAAAGTATAAAAAACAAGAAATCACTGAATCTGCATTGTCACTAAATGAGCTAACTCGGCTTGGTAAACGAAGACATGCAGATATTTGCAGCTCTAATATCTTATCTCAAGAGATTATAGCTGTAGATATTTGTCTCTCTCATCATGAAGTCGGAGGTAGTTATTTAGTGATAATGCAAATTTGGTTATTTCTCATACATAAAGACTTCTATTCTTCTGAAGATCGTCTAACAAGCGACCGAAGGCTGGGTTTTTATTATAGTCACCTTTCTCTTTGTAAAATATCTCTGGTCAAAATGAGTCAGTGAGCCTTTTTAGAGAAATCGGTGGCTATATTAAAGCTCAATCTTCACGGGCTTGTTGGACTATTTTCAGCACACTTATCAGAAATATTTTTTTTTAACCAAACTAATTGGTTTATTAGTCAAACTAATTAGTTTGTTTTTTTTCCAAAAAAAAATATATTAGTAGCGGTTGTATGTGTAACCACTACGGAAATATATAATTAGTAGTGGTTGAACAAATAACCGCTACCGAGACTAAAACGTCTCTATATTTGTAGTGGTTTTAATAACCGCTGCAAGTTTTACGATACATTAGTAGCGGTTGGTGCAACGGTTTATATTAACCGTAACAGTTGTTTCACTTTGTAGCGGTTTTCAATAGAACCGCTACAAAAAGAGCGTTGTTAACAACATCTCCCCTTACGCTACTATTTATTTCTAACTGCTTTGACTTTTGATTTTGTCTCTATACAGTAAAAAATAACATTATGGTTAACAGAGACAAAGGGAAAGAGGTTTCACAGGGTAAGGCTGTTCTGAGAGGAAGTGGCAGTAGATGGGGCCGTGCAAGAGGGCGTGGGCCTATAAATCTCCCTCTGCCCCCTCCACCCCCTCAAACAGGGAGTGATTGGGAGGACCTCTTCGCCGATGAACCAATCCCAGCGGAGGAGACCCTAGAGACTATAGGCAGAGAACGAGGTGCCACTCTATCGATCAGCGACCTCGATGAGAATGAAGAGATTGAGATAAACTTTCCGGAGAGCGAGGTGTAACAGTTTCTCGACCAGGAGAACGAGCAGGATCAAGGGAACCCCTGACCGTCATCTTCGCGTTCTATCAGATTTGATGTGGACATTGAAGGTAAATGTAATTAGTTTTTTGAGAAAATTTAAATTTTGTTCACTTACATTTAATTAAATTATATTTAAAAGCAATAAAAACATGGTTTTTTAATTGTGCAGATACACATGGGAACATCAACAATAAAAAAAGTTTAACGTGTGAGGCCAGGCGAAGAGGTACACTTTGCTGAAGATAGGGGATGGGTGGAAGAACCGAAGGAATCGTTTGTACACCCAGAGGAATGGAGATGGGATGATTCCTCTCTAGCAGCTGATCGAGAACATCCCAAACGGCGTTTTCAATTACTGGGTAGCTTTCGTCCAGTATAGGAGGAGTACAGATGCACAGGTACGTTTTCAATTAATTATGGTTTAAATTTTCTGTACATGAATTTTTTTAAATGTAGTTTATAAATATAAATATAGTTTCAAGATTACTTTACAATTGAGATTAATATAGTCTCACAAGATTAATTTCATCGCAAGCTCCATCCTAGAGGAACACCAAGAGCCGGGCACTCCAGACGGTCCATCACACGACAAGATATAAGACGTTTACTATGACCTACAATGAGATGGTATGTTGAACATTAAATTAATTTGAGGTTTAAATGATTGATTCTTCCATTTTTTTTTAAATAACAAATTGTTTATTCTTTGCATTCTTGCAGCAAGCAAAGGCGTAGGAGGAGAATCAACAAACAGACTATGGGGAGTTCTTCACACATGCACACATAGACATCGTGATGGGACATCGACTTCTGAGGTGGCAGAGGAGATGATAGTAAGTTACAAAAAACTTATTATTTAGTTAATTTAATATATTCAAATTCAATTAAATTGTTTGATTAACGTTTGTTGAAATCTGTCGTCAGGCCTGGATTGAGCAAACCCAAGCAGAGCTACGAGCGTCTCAGACCCCGAAGTCACAGGGGTTTGTGGACCCTACGGCCCCATTAAAAGCTATTGTGGGCCTAGTCGAACATCCCAGCCGCGTTAGGGGTATGGGCCTAGGCGTGAGGCCCAGCACTGTGTACAGTAAGTCCTCCGCCTCTAAGGCTGGAACCTCCGGCTCGAAACATATCCCACCATCAGAGGAGTTGGAGGCAATTATTGCCGAGCGGGTTGTCACCTTGGTTGCTAGCAGGCGACCGCACAAAGAGAAGGAGAGGGCCCAGATTGCGGCGGAGCAGACTGTCAAGGAGAGGCGTATTCAAGCTAGGATCAACCATTGATATGCTTCTCAGAAGCATAATTGGGATGCTTATGCCGGTGCCCTAACAAAGTTGTTGCCTCACAGGCAATTTTCACCTCCCCTGTTGTTGCTACTAATGATGATGACGGTGTTGCCTCTGCTCTTACACACGCCCCTACTGAGACAGGACCTAATCATCAGGCTCATGTTTGTTAGTTTTTAATTTTTATTTTCATAGACATATTTTTATTTAAAATGTATGTTCTCTATTTATGTTATTTTGGTTTGTTGGATTACAATTTAAATATTTAGATTTCATTTATTTGATTTCATAAATACTGATATACATTTACATTAGTTTATTAACGTTACTTATAATATGTAAGTATAGTTACACAAAATAGGTATTGTGAAACAAATAATAAATAATTGACAAAATAATAAAAATATTTTCTAGTTGTTATCACTACATATTTTTAAAATAGGTATTTTGTAAATATTTTTTAGAAAAAAAAATTTAAACATTGTTAAAAAAAATGCATTTTGTAGTGGTTTCATGACCAACACCACTACAAAATAAACATTTAATCCTATTTGTAGCGGTTACTTAACTAAAACCGCTAGAAATGACAAAATAGTTATAGCAGTCAGTGTAGCGGTTATAAAACCGCTACAAAACTCAGGCGCCATCTACTCAATTCAAATTTCAAACTGAAGAACTGTCCAACGGCTAATATTTGGTAGCGGTTGTTGTGGAGGTTTAGTAACCACTACTAATTTCTGGAGGGATTCATTCAGTTTGAATTGCAATGGTTTGTAGCAGTTTAAAAGTATTTATTTGTAGCGATTTGTGTAGCAGTTTCAAACCACTACAATTTATATAACGTTGCATTTAATGGATCTGAAGTCATTTAGGGAGAATTAAACATTATCTCTTCATTTGTATTCTATCCTAGCTTTTTTTACTAAATCTGGATAAGTCATGGATCAAGTCGCCAAGCAATTCTCCCGTATATTTAGCCGGATTGCAAACTTTCTTAGATTTCGCCTTCTCTCACGCTAGCGTTAATGGGAAGACCGTGTGTCTGTGTTGTAGATGCAAGTTTAAGAAGTGGGAAATACGAGACGGTGCTACGGAACATCTTCTTGTCAAGCCTTTCTCGGTCAAATATACATTTTGGGGAGTTCATAGTAAGAAACATGGCATGCGATATGGGGATCATCTTCCTCGAAGATCACAAGTAGGAAATAATGTAGCTCAAGATGATCCAATTAATGAAGCTATTCGCGATGCTTTTGGTGTTCAAGACGACAATTTCACGGAGAAGTTCAGGGTGCAAGACTTGTTTTCCTCAGGAATGAAGTAGCTCGGGAATTTTTTAGCCTCATGGATGAGAGTGATCGTCTGTTGTATTAAGGTTGTCGAAAATACTCCAAATTATCTTTCCTGATCAAATTGTACCATATCAAGTGCATGTGTGAGATCACTGATAAGGCAATGTCGATGTTGTTGGAATTGGTACAAGATGGTTTCTCGGACACGGACATTCCTACAAACTTCTACAAGGCTAAGAAGATAATTAATAGATTAGGCTTGAACTATGAAAAGATCGATGCTTGCCCTAACGACTATATGCTTTATTGGGGAGAGGACACTCAAAGGGAGACTTGTAAGAAGTGTCACACTTCGATGTTCAGGACTGTACGGAAGGGGAAAAAGCAGAAGAAGAAACCCGCAAAGATTCTCAGGTACTTTCCTTTAAAGCCTCGTTTACAGAGATTATTTATGTCGTCCAGGACAGTTGAGCATATGAGGTGGCATGAAGCTGACAAGAACGAAGATGGTAAACTCAGACATCCACAGGATGCTCAAGCGTGGAAAGAGTTTGACTCACACTTTCCAGATTTTGTGGCAGACCCTAGAAATGTTCGTCTCACTTTGGTGACCGATGATTTTAATCCGTTTGGGAATCTCAGCACAAGCTATAGTATTTAGCCGGTTGTCTTGATCCCATACAACTTGCCCCCTGGATGTGTATGAAACAAAGCTCCTACATTATGTCTATGATCATTCTAGGCAAAAAGGCACCAAGAAATGACATTGATGTGTATCTCCAACCGCTTATCTCGGAATTGGTCGAGTTGTAGAATGTAAGAGTCGAGACGTATGACTCGCATGACAAGACACTGTTCAACTTGCGTGCAGCCTTGATGTGGACTATTAGTGACTTTCTTGGCCTAGGAACATTATCCAGGTGGAATGTGCATACAGGCCTTGAGTGTCCAGCTTGCAATTTTGACTCTAATTCAGTGTGCCTTCCCCACAATCGTAAGTGGTGCTTCATGAGTCATCGAAGGTTTCTAGATGGTACACACAGGTTTAGGTTGCAACACAATTGCTTCAATGGGCAACAAGAAAAAAGGAGACTTCCTTAGATTTTATCTGGTGAAGATATCGTAGAGCAGATTCATGATGTTGAGTTTGAGTTTGGAAAAAGAGATGATAAAGCAAAGGCCGGTACAAAGACTGACAGGGCTTCTGGTTCCAACAATGGCGGAAGATAAGCATCTTCTTCACTCTACCCTATTGGAAAGATAATTTGCTTTGACACAGTCTGGATGTCATGCACATTGAAAAAAATGTGTGCCACAATGTGTTGTACACCATTCTAAACAACCGGGCAAGTCTAAAGATCATCTTCAGGCGAGGAAAGATTTACGGGAGATAGGAGTTCATGGAGACGCGTGGCCAGATGAGCATCATAGATTTTAGCCGACAAAATTCACCCTGACAAAACCAAATAAGGAAATCTTCCTCCCAACTTTGAAGAAAATAAAAGTTCTAGACGGGTACTTAAGCAACATTTTAAGATGTGTTGATGTGCAGGCTCGAAAGGTTACTAAGCTAGAGAGTCATGACTCGCATGTGCTTATGCAACAGTTGCTTTCGCTTGCCATCAAAGATACGCTGCCTCTCGATGTGTTGATCCTTTTGGTCGAGTTGTGTTCTTTCTTTTAGAAGTTGTGTTCTAAGGTTTTAATCATGGAGGAGCTCGACCAGCTACAACAGAAAATCGTTCTTATGTTGTGTCATTTGGAGATGATCTTTCCTCCATCCTTTTTCACAGTTATGGTTCACTTGATAGTACACCTTGTTCACGAAACAAAGCTTGCTAGCCCAGTTCACTACCAATAGATGTATCCTATTGAGAGGTACTCATTTAAAATTAATTACTTTACAATTACTTTCAGCATTAATGTCTCAACATTTTTCATTCATTACTTTATAGGTTTCTTTCGAAACTAAAATCCTATGTGAGCAATAAGACGTGGCCTAAAGGTTCAATTGCAAAAGGTTATATTGGGGATGAGGTCTTGTATTTTTGTTTCAGGTACTTTGATGACATTGAGACGTCATTCAACCAACTACCTTATGTGGACGATTGTCTAGAGCCAGAGCCAGAGCCATCAGCAACAGAGTTGTTAATCTCTTGTGTTGGTAAACCAGTTGGTGGAATTGAGAACTTCAAACTGACGGCACTTGATAAGCTTCAAGCACATAGACATGTCTTGATTAATTGCACTAAAGTTGAACCATACCTTTAGTAAGGATTGCACACAAATATATGTTATCTTATATATTTCCTTTCATTTTATACTCACATATCATGGTCATCTTCACATGTTTAATTGCAAGGAATTCAGGAGTTATGTCAAGCGTCAGCTGAGGATCCGTACACAGACATCATCTGAGATTGATAGAAAGGTCTACAGAGAATTCTCGGGTTGGTTTAGGAGGAGAATAATTAATGACCACAACTTGCACTCACCATAATTTAGAGCTCTCGTACTTGGCCAGCTTGACCACACCCAAAGATTTACGGCATATAATTTCAACAGTTTCAAGTTTTGCACCATTTCACGAGATCAGGGATTGTTGACCCAAAACTGGGGTGTATATGGCACGTTTGGGACAAGGAGTTACACGAGCAGCAGTGACGGGAACATGCAGTTTGGTGACGTCTCATATTATGGAAAGCTGCTTGATGTGGTGAAGATAAATTACCAAGGTCTTTTCACGATGACACTGTTCAAATGTTTGTGGGCAAATACGACAACGTCCTAGGGACTCACCACTGATGACTTAGGCATCACATCAGTTAATTTCTCCCGGCCTATTCACACTGGTTAGTCTGAAGATGATGAGCCGTATATTATTGCCTTAGAGGCACATCAGGTTTATTATGTCACTAATGAGAGGCATAGGGATTGGCATATGGTGGTTCACTTAAAGCCACGAGACCTTTACAACATGGGCAATGCTGATAACGTCGCTCACAACAGTAAGCTGTTGCAACCTGCCAGCTTTGAGAACTTTTTCCCTGACGGTGATGACAATTTACCTATAGTTCGGTACGTTTCTTAACATATGCTTTATGAAATAATATTATTATTTGTGTTCAAACATATTCAACTCACAAGTGGCATTTTATCCAATTTCTTTTTTTTAGGGATGATGACGAAGATTGAAAGGCAAAATTAAAGTTATGCTTGTGATATAATATGTAATTTTATATATTTTTTTTTAAATTATCTATAGCTTTTTTTTTGGCGGGAAAAAACAATTTTTTTTTAAACTTATTTGTAGCGGTTTTCAACCGCTATAAATAAACATAAAAACCGCTACAAAAACCGCTACTAAATTTAAACGATATAAAAGTGCAACATCAACCGCTACAAAACAGGTACATAGATACCAATATATAAACACCACCATTAAACCACATTTAATATGCTCCTCTCTCATTTCCTAACACGTTTTCTTCTCCTTCTCTCTCAAATTTCTACATTTTGTCAAAGAGATTAAATCTTTCAAGAAGGTAAGTATTGTTCAACCGGATCAAATATGATAATTATCGCAATATTTATTTTTTCTTCTAATTATGATTGTTCTTAATTAACAATTGTATGATTTTTTTTTTAATTTTCTTTTCACTTTTACTCACATTTAATTTTCTTCTACTTCTGATATTTCTTAATTTGGATCAATTAATTAATTATTTTCTTTCATCTACTTTCACACACAATATTTAATTTACTTGTATACACATTATTTTTATTATTAAATAATATTTAAATTAATATATAATAAACTATACATATACATTAAATATATATAATCAATTATCACATTCTGATGTCATTTATTTTAATAAAAATCTATATTATTGAAAATAAAATATGTAATTAATTAAATATTTAATAATTATTGAAATATTAATAATGATTAGTTATAAATATTTTTAATAAATTTTGATAAAATATAAATTAATTAAATATTTAATTTTAATGATGACTGGCGAATTTTTTTTTTCTTTTATGAAATTGTAGCGGTTACATAACCGCTACAAATATGAAGTAAGAAAATTTGACTGAATATTTTGTGGCGGTTCCAAAATGTTGCAAATAACAAAAATGAAAATAGCAGGAAAATAATTTAAAATGGCAGGAACTTTTGTAGTGGTTTCAAACCGTTATGAATAACAAAATAAAAAGTGGACGAAAAATATATTTCAGATAAAATGGCGGGAATATTTTGTGGCGGTTATGAAACTGCTACAAGTGTGAAATGAATTCAAAATGGTGGCAAAATCATCTTCCCCTCAAATTATGGCGGGAAAATTTGTCCTGGTTAAGTAACTGCTACTAGATGTTGAATTTTTACAAACTTAGTAGCGATTTTAAAGCTACTACAATGGTTTACCCTGTAGCGGTTGTCTAACTGCTACGAATGTATGATGCTGACATCATGTCAGACTCGAATAATTGCAGTTACGTTTAACTACTATAGTTTCAGTAGCAGTGTTTTAGCATGTAGTATCGACTTTTTTTCTCTTACCGATACTAATGGTTCTAGTAGCGTTTAAAACCGCTACAAATATGTCATTTTAACCGCTACTAATATGCCTTTTTTTGTAGTGTTTCTTTCCTTGGGGAGTTTCACTATCACTATGCACGTAACATTCCAATCCTCACTTTCGATATTATTCGTTTTGGGGTCCTTGTCACCCTTTGGCCCTTGATGACTCACTGTTTTTAGATAAAATTAAGATATTTTTTAATATATTTGGGAGTCTTCTTTTATCAATTTGATGCATGATTTAGAGGATTTCATTAAAATTTTCAAAGTTTAAGATAAAAAAAAATAATGATTTGGATATTAAGGATAAAAATAATAATAATAATAATAATTTAAGATAAGAAAAGGAAAAGATATTTTAGTTTTTCATCATCATCATCATCATCATATACTATCATTATCTATTTTTATCTTTCTATCTTTTAGTTTGATTTAATTTTGCTAGAGGGATGTTGCACTTTTTGGAATGAGTATTTAGTAACCTAACCTATGTATAGGGGTTTTTCGTCTTCTAGGGATGGAAGAGGGCAAGGAGAGAGGCATTCAATTTCTATCATCATCTTCACAGGAGGACGGGAGGACTGCGGAGGCGACTAATTTGAAGACCAAAAAACCCATGGCAAACAAAACCAGAGGAAAGGAAGATGCGGAGCATCAAAGAGATTTGAGTTTCAAACTTGGTTTTCCATTAATTTTCTTCTCTCTTCTTCTCAGTTTTTGATATGAACCGTGTTTTTATCTATGGTTTTGGTTTGATTATGACTATGAGTACCTAAATATTTTTGCTCTAGGATTATTTGAACCCTTGTATGGATTGAGTACCTTATTTCCTTTCTTTTATTTATGATAAAAGTATTTTATATTGATTTTACTCTATTCTTAATGCTTCTTGATTGGCCACAATAAGTTTCATCAGTTTTATTTGATTGATGCTTTTTTTTTTGAACATTGATTGATGCTTCATAGGGCTAAATTGAGTATAGAACTTAAGTTTAATCGAGTGAGAACTTGAAATTTTCAAGATGAAAATGGATAGTTTTATTGTCAAGGTAGAGATATAATTGCCGACCTCTCATAGTCAAATAAAGGAATTTGATTTAGAAATTAGGATTTAATTAATTAATTTAGAGATTAATATATTAATTGAATTACACACTTGTTATTGGAGACTTGGGAAAACACTTATAGGTATATTAGTGTCGTTGGTTAGCATAAATGATTTTAGAATTCAAATAAGAAAGGGGAATCTAATTAATTACTATGGAAATACACGGAGATAATAATCCTAGACTCCTCCCATCTTGAAGTTCTGGAATAAATTCTTAATATATTAATTGAATTAAACATCATTTGTAGCATCTTAGTGCTTGGCTCTAATACCATTTGTAACAAAATAATGACTTACTCTCAATATCTTCCACTTTGGGGTCTTATCACCCCTCACAGTTTTAAAACGTGTCAAGAGAGGAGGTATTTAGATCATTATAAGACATCTTTCATTCGCCTCCTCAGTTGATATGAGACATAATACTCCACTGATCTTTTGAGCCTAGTGTCCTCACTAACCCTGATATCAATTGTAATATTCTACTATCTCGCTCTGACACCATTTGTAATAGAATGGCGACTCACTCTCAATCAATGGCGGAGCCACAAAGGTTTTTATGGGTGCAAGTGCACCCATAAAAAAAAATTATATTATATATATATATATATATATAGACACTCACACATATATATACATATAAATTGAGAGAATTTAGTAACAATATGTATGGATAGTATAGTTGGTTAAGACTTCATATTTTTAGCTTAAGGTCGACAGTTCAAACTTACATCTTCTCTTTTACCTTTTTTTTCTCTTTCCCCTTTTTGTAGGTGTTTGGTGTTGAACCTATTGAAAGTGCTGTGCTCTCTAGTGGATAGCCTTTTTTGAGACATGCTGAAGTTGGATTGCCAGTTTGTAACTATCATTCTCTTATTCCTTTGCTCTATGATGAAAGCATGATAATAAGTCTTATTTGTTATTTAATCTTGTCAAACTTTTTTCCTTTTAGAAAATGCATTAATTTAAAACTTTCCTTAAAAAAAAAATTTTCGGGGGTGCTGCCGCCGAATCCCCAAACCCTTATACTAATTGTGCACCCATAGACTTCAAATTCTGGCTCCGCCACTGCTCTCAATATTGTCTAATTTGGGGTCCCATCACCCCTTACAATTTTAAATCACATCAAGAAGAAGAGGAGATATCTAGAACATTATAAAGCATTTTTTGTTCATTTCCTCTGTCGATGTCGATGTGAGACATAATACAAATTGCACTCAAAAATGCACTTGGGAGGTTTTTGCGAGGCATTTTCGGAAGGTAGATCACATAGCTGCCCATTTATGTCAACAAATGTTCCAGATATAATTTATCTGGCCAAATTCTGTGTTAACTTTACGGAACATGCTGATAAGCGCCTCTTCAAACCATTGAAACCTAATGAAGATGAGTTGAAAGAGACCTTGTTGGTTCTCTGAAGGAGGAAGAAGAACTGTCAGATGCTAATTAAGGGATAGTTTTGAAGTTGCACATGGGTAGCCTCTGCAATTGCTTGTAGGGATTCTATATTCCCACAAGAAAAGCAGGTCATGGCACTGGATCTGACCATGTTCTTGTATAGGTTGAGGCGAATGTGGGCCTTAATGAAGCCTTACCCTATCTAATCACATAGATTACAAAAGGAGTTCCCTTCTGTATATTGACGACTTTTTTAGGCTTGTCCATCCGGAAAAAATTGAAGCTGTTTATCATATAATTGAGCATGCCTTGAAACACTTAGGATTTTGGTTCATTGCTAGTGCTGAGATAGATGAATACAAGTCAGAATTTGCAAAGGTAGGTGGGGCAGGCTACTTAGGCCATGTCTTAGACGTCCAAACCTAAGAATGACTTCTATTGTTGATGATATAGAACGATTTGGGTTTGGTAACCTGTGATATCTCTTTGAGTATGGTTTTGCTCGTTTTTGGGTTTTCAAAGAGATTAAAGTACACAAACTATTAGCAACTACATTACAATAGGGTTCTTTTCGTGAAACCGGATTTCCTCAGAATCTCAATTCTCAAAATCCCTCAGTATCTTTCAATCCTAGCCGTTCATTTTCCTTACAATTAATCTCAACCATCCGTTCATTTTGACCTCGCGAGGTCAAAATGAAATGGATGGTTGAGATTAACTTTTAGGGAGATCAACAGTCTGAAGGGGCTTCTGAGGGATACTGAGAGGAGATGCTTCTGAGGAAATCTGAATCCTTCCTTTCGTATGTTTCCGTTTTTTGAATTTGCAATGACTTCGACTGTTGATGATATACTTGCCGATTCTTAGCAATTTAGGGTTGGTACCCTTGATGTTTCTTTGAGTATGGTTCTGTTGTTTTTTGGGTTTTCTGAGAGATTAATGTAAGCAACTACATTCTGATGTCCAATGTAAGCAACAACATTATTATGGGGTTCTTTTCGTAAAAAAAAAAAAAATGCTCCTCCCGCTCTTTCTATACCATATGGAAGCAACATAATACTTAAGAATGAAAAAGAAATCTTAGAGCTTCGATACCATATAAGATGAGAGAGAAAATATATTCTGAATTGCTTATCTATTCATGTAGATAAATGTTTTGTATATACAAGAAGGGAGAGCCTCATAATACTCAAGAAAAAGGAGAAAGAAAGAAACTCTAGAGCTATGATACCATGTAAGACTAAAGAGAAATATCTTTTTAAATTATTTATCTATCATGTACGGGAGTGGTGTATATATACAAGAAAGAAAAGCCTCAGTAATAATTACATTATATTTGTATTTCGTAACACAAGCAATTAGTGTTGTTCTACTTGTTTAATCAACTTGGTAGGATATATTCTATTGCTAAATCAGATAAGGATTCAAATTGACTATTTTATTTTTAATTATTGTGGTAAATTGGTGGGTTGAATAAAATTAAAAAAATGTTATTTTCTGACTTTAGCGTCTCTTATTAAACTTAGTTCATTGTTGGGATTGGGTATAAAGCTTTCATATCTAATTATGAACCTAATAACAAGTAAAGGCTGACAGATATGATCAGGATTCCTCCTCCTTTATCCTTTGTTTTGTTTTTTACCTCTTTAAAATTGAAATAAAATTTATTAGAAGCAGAAACCTATAAATAAGACGTTTAATTGGCGGATTGAATGATACAACAAAAAACTCCTCCGCTGTTCCGTTTCATTTACTTTAAGAAGCTCCCCCCCCCCCCCCCCCCCCCCAAAAAAAAAAAAAAAACTAGCAGGTAGAGTGTAGACCAAGAAAATTTAGAGGTTATTCTCCTTTCTAACTAATTAATCCCAAGATGATTCCTTTAAACGATAAACTTAGGATTGCAAGGTTGGAGAGAAGAATAACATATACTCAGTAAAAGAAGAGTATTATTAGTCACATACATTCATGTACAAATATATGAGACACTCATAAGGGAAAATTGAATTTGAGTGTCCCACGTTATCCTAAATATTTTACACAACGAGTTATTGAAGATGTTGAGAAGGGAAACTCTGTTTCTAATAAAATTCCTTGAAAAGCATTCAACTCTTATTTCTAGATCTTCAATGCACATCTTCAAATTTTCCAAATCTCCTTGAAGCTCTATGTGGATGAATGCTTTTTTTGACTGCAGAAGAAACCATGAGCTCATTTCTTATTCCTTTGATATTTCCTATGGCTTTTCTAATTGATTTCTTGACATTCTTCCTGGAAGCCAAATAATTTGCAGCCCCAGCTGTGAATAACGTACCTTCAGCTCCTCTTCTTCTAATGGCTGAACGGAACTTCATACACAGACTCCTTTGACTGCAAAAGACAATCTTTAGCAGTACTACAGAAATCCAAGAGCGTTAGAGACCCATCTAGAAGTTCCTCAACCTATTTTTGGCTGCAATACTGTGCTAAGACTTGTTTGGTGGTATACAATTGAAGAAACTTGTCACAAAGTCTTGTAAATCCTGCAGGCCTCTGAGTTTGTGGCTTAAAGAGGATGAAGAAGAAGATGCAGAATCAGAAGACTTTAATCTGTTGAAGTGCTCCTCCTCAAATTGTGATACAATGGGGTGAGGTGCGGTGGGAAAGCTGTAGGAGCGTACATGAAGAGAGATCTTTGGGTTTGATTCAATGGCTGCCATTTTCTTTTGCTTGAAAAATAGAAGCTTGGAAATGAGAAATGAAACTTCTTCAATCTAAACTTGTGGGTTTCGGCAGTATGCATCTTGTTCTTATATAGGCAAAGAATGGAGGGAGACAAGAAGAATATTTTTCTTTCCACATGAGGGCATGAAAGAGTATCATGTTAACATGATCCTTTGTTCTTCCATTGCATGATTTGCTCAGTGCTTCCCTCACAGCAAACTGGCCAACTCATTCATTTAGTTTTTGGGTTGGAATCAGTAAGAATGCATGTGCTGCAGATTCAAGTTCCTTGACAATGTCTCCTCCATCTCAACTAAAACTGTGTTCCAACAAGGCATATAATTGGAGTGAGCATCGTAGATGGATCTTTTGTCTGTGGGAGGGCTCGTTTCTATCATTAAATTATCGGTATTCAAAGAACTTGAATGTGTAGAAAGGCCAACTACTATGATTTTGAAAAAACAGAATCTCTCCATCGTTAAAGATTATGGTCATATACGGATGGCCATGTTTATGGATGTCCTTTAATTAAAATAGATGGTCATAAATAGGAAGCTGGCACTGATGTATTTGCAGTACTAGGAGGGAACATAGTCATTATGATAGGATGATAAAGAAATAGAAAAATAAATGAAACTCATAAAAGAGTGTATATTACTGAAACTGAACAAGTTCCGTATTGTTTATTAAGTTGCTAGTAAGAAGAGAGACAAATTATCACATGCCAACATGTTTGCCCATCTATTCATCTTATGGGTCTATTAAATAAAAAAAACGAGTGGAGAATTGAGGAAAGAGGGAAAATGCACAAGCACTATAAAGAGCAATGAAAAACATCAAACTTCATGTGACAGATGCCATGAGATAGAACAGAGATTGCAAGCTGTTTCTAATGAGTTAAGTGTAACTGCTTTTGCTCTTTGCCCAGATTCTAAGATGCTTCAGCCTTTCAAGAACTATTTGATTTCTCTTCTTTGGGTTCTAATAATCATCCTCTTGTTGATTTAAGCTTAGTAATTCGTAGTAGTGGAGAAAATTAGAGAGTTTTCAGTGCTTGTAAGATTTGGATTTCATCCTTATTCCCTTTAGTAATGTGAATTAGTGAGTATATATATCATCAGGAAGGTGGCTTTAATCCGGCGAAGTAATTTCTTCTGCAAACTCACTATATTTTTTTGGTGAATTTGCCATTCCACATTGTTCATGGCTCCCACTGCATTTCTTCAAAATAGGGAGTGATCTCAGTCTGTAAACATAGGTATTGGATGACTAAAAGAACATTGCTGGAGAGCAAAAGTTTATAAAATTCTAGAGAAATGGTTCAAGACAAATATACATGAAGATGAAGCAGGAATCTTTTAACTACACAAAGCTGGTGTAGAAGGTGAATAAGTAGATTTTAAGGTTCAAAGTTTACAGAAGGAGATATCATGAGTTCAGGAACCACATAAACACTCTCACGCATATATGTCAGAACAGGACCAGGAGGCTCATTACAATTGAAAATGAGTTCAGAATGCCCAAAGCTTATTATGATCATGAAATGGCAATAAGGCGTAGGCCAAAATATTTGATCCCACTCTTGAAGGGATAATATTGTTGAAACATCTCTGATATTAATCAAGCTTCCATTGTACAAGGGTTCTGCAAGATAAATATATAATTATAGTACTGGAATGGAATACTTGTTTGTCAATTCTATATGATGCAAGTGAGGGATTGTTCTGGAAAATTGCATAGATCCAGGGAAGTGCATGAAGCAGTAGACTGCATAGAGTTAACAAACAGGTAAAGTATGACCGGTACAATGATTGAATGAAGTTCATCCATGCCATTTCTTTATTGCAGTAGGAAATCTTTCGCAATACTATAGATATCCAAGAGCCTCAAAGACATATCAAGTAGTTTATTAACAGACTTGTCGCCGTATTCTGTTCAAAGGTTTTCTGGGCCATTGGCAATTGGAGCATCTTATCAGTACAGTCAAGAAAATCCTACAAACCACTGAAAAGCTTAGAGAAGAATAAGCTGATTCAGAAGACTTTAATCTGCTAAGATGCTCCTCAAATAGAGATACAAGAGGTTGATCTGCAGAAGGCAAGCTATTGCGGCGAATATGAGGAGAGTTCCTTGGGTTCAAACCTCTGAGATTTAATTGTCAGCAATCTTCTCTATAAATAGCAAACAAATAGAGAGAGACAAGAAGCATATATTCATCTTCAAATGCCACAAAGTCAGAATCCAGTCACCTTAACTTGTTTTGTGAATTTCCTAACTTGTTTTGGAGAACTAGGAACAAGGGATCATCAAAACAATGGACTTATGCTGTAGTTTACATTGAGATATAGAACTCACTAGAGGAAATTATACATAGCATGCATGTCCAGCCCCTAACATGTAACCTCCTCTAGATTCTTCTAGACATAAGAGAATGGTGTTACATCATTTAATTACAAAAGGAGATGCAGATTTAACAGTGATATACACACTTTCATTTGAAAGAGATTTACACATGATTTAGTGAATCAATCACTAATTAAGATAGAAACCAATTACATGATTTTCATAATGGTTCATCTATCATAGCTATGGAAATTGTGATTATTATACTGAAAGTTTCCAAATCATCACAATTTCATGTTGACGTTATCCAAGTTAAGTTTACTCCTTAGTTGGCCAAATATGCTTATTTGGATAGTTCATTTGTCATTCACTTCATTTTTTTTCCAAGTTAGATTTAAAAATAAGGATTTTTTTTAAAAAAATGCACAATATATGAATGAGTGGAGAAAACAAAAGAGGTGAAAGCATCTTGTACATTGAAGAAAAAATCAAAGAGGTGCCTTTTTATCTCGACATCACTGGGGCATGGCGACGAATGGTTACCAATAGCATTGTTCTCAGCAATCTTGCTTAGTGTGTCTTGAATCCGGTATTTGAATTTTTTTCCTCATTATTCTCTAGCAAACGTGAACTCCTCCTCTTCCATCTATAGCTTCTTTTGCAATATCAGTCATGATACCAACATAGTATATTTAATCAACTAATAGTCAAACTTAACCTTCATAATGATCAATGCGACATTACTACAATTAAGAAACTTTTAGGGCAATACTAAACACAAAAAATTTCTTGGCCAATATTGCTCCAAAATAAAAACTTTTAGGGTAAATTTATACTTTAACAAAAATGACATGAATGGCACGTAAACCTACCAACTCAGCATATTAGGTTGATAAACAATCAAATTGAACCTAAATAACAGTCGTGGCAAAATTTCATGATTTAGAAACTTTTGGGGTGACATTGCTCCAAAGAAACTTCCAAGGAAAAATTAAGAGTTTTTGACAACCTCCAAGACAAAAATGGACTTTAACCCTTTCTTTAAATAATAAAATAATAAAGATTATTGACCATACTTTCCACAATATTGCTCCAACTTTACATGGTAGTTATGAGTCTTTCAAACGATCGTTTTTTTGGGGGGGGGGGGGAATCTGCCCCAACTCTTGTTTTTCTCCTACTAATTTTGCAGTAAGATTTGAAATTAATACAAAAAGAACGCTGATATAATACATAGGAAGTATTTGAGGAAGAAGGATTAAAAAAAACAGCCCGATTTGGATTTTTTTTTGGTATACATTCACTGGCAAAATTGTTTAGTTACATTCATGAACAAGCAAGGAACTCTCATCTCAAAATCAGTAATTGGTGGGGATGTAGAGAAGAGAAGAGAAGCTCTTGTTCTTATCAATTGCCTTTGAATCTGCTCAATGCCTCCCTCTAAATTTTCCATGTGATTCAGAAATCCTCAACTAACGACTTTGAGGTTTGTGAGTGTTATGACCCCCCTCTAAACAAGAATATAATAGGACTAAACAACACAAATAAATAATAATAGGGTGAGAAAACACTTTGAGATGGATAATACTATTAGAAGGAAAACATATTACATTCAGGAATTAAACATTAATCGGTTACACATACACACATAAGGGAAATCGATAACAGCCACAGATGACTACACTAGGTATAATGGGGAACAAAAGATACAATACGCAACACACAAACATTAGAAAATTCTTGGTACACAAATTTCATGGCATGTAACATGTGAATGTTGCAAGTGATCTATACCCAAATCAAATACAGCACAAAGAAAATATATGAAAGAAGAATAATAATAATTAAATAAAAATTTACTGTGGGAGACTTTATCTGAGATGAAAACTTCGGACCTATGAACCTTGTGAAAATTTCACTATTTGCACTGTAACTTTTTGCCAAAAAAGGGAAACAGCGGCAAGAAAAGTGGTATGATTGTTTGCTTTTAGCTACGAGGTTTTAAGTCAACTGAAATAAGTCAGAAATATTAAAACTGTCTCATAAACAGGAACACTATTGCTAAGAATTTCTTTTTTTTACCCCTTCACGCTTGCAATAATCTTATCTGTATTCTATTTATACTACACCATGCAAGGGTGACATTTCATGTCTTTCTTTGTTTAATGTACAAATTAAATTGCCTCCTGCCTCCACGTGTTGCCAAATAATCTTTAGCATTATTTTTATGCGTGTTTTACAAAAATCAGTGAAGTTGATCCATTAGTTGCCTATTGACTTATAAACAAAGCCTATGGGATTTCCCCGTTCTCTCCCCCGATTGAGATATCCTCTCTTTCACCCCCCCCAAAAAAAAAGATTGATTGAATCAGCAAAAAATTGGAGCGTGAAGTATGTAATTAGATCTTTTTTTGAGGGGATAGCCAGATTAATATTATATATATTATATAATAATTTATGGTTGGCTTGGTTGGACCAATAAAATGAAGCATCCAGATTTTGTTTAATGTTAAAAAAAAAAAATGTTAATACAGACTGCACATTGCTCAACGCAGTTATAGCATAATAAAATATTTGAACCAATTACTCTTGCATGTGATGACCAAAAAAGTTTATGTGGATGTTTTGATTCCATTTGATTTGAATTCAGTGATTAAAATTCCATGTGTTTCGGATAGAACTAGATAGTATCTTTACAGGTTGACCAAGAAAATTAACTAGTGGTCATTATGTTTTTCATTAAAGGAAACAAAAATGGAGAACTAATATTTGCAAGGTTGGAAAGAAAAAAGATGATCAAAAAGAAGCAAAAAAGTGATTCCAAGATAACATATACTCAATAAAAGAACTGAAATATTAATCACATTATTCATGTACAAGTATGTATGAGACACTCATGAGGGAAAATTGAATTTGAGTGTCCAAAGTTATCCTAAATTAACTAATTGTTGAAGATGTTGAGAAGGGAAACTCTGTTTCTGAGAAGTTTCCTTGAAAGGCATTCAACTCCTATTTCTAGATCTTCAATGCACATCTCCAAATTTTCCAAATCTCCTTGAACACTGTCTGTGGATGAATGCTTTTTTTGACTGATGAGAGGCTTCAAAGCTGAATCCACCTTCTCAAATTCATTTGTGACTGTTTCATGAGAGTCACAATCTACTTTTTTTGGCTGCATCAACTTGGAAATTGCAGACCATCTGCCTTGTTTTGATCGTCCCTTTGGATCGGACATGAAACACAACAAAGATTCTAACGTGCTCACAATGACTGATTCTGCTTCTTTCAACATGCCAAGCATGTCATATTCTCTGGCTGCAGAAGAAGCGATGAGGTCATTTCTTATTCCCTTGATATCTCTTAAGGCATTTTGAATTGCTTTCTTCACATTCTTCCTAGTAGCCAAATAATTTGCAGCCTCAGCTGTGAATATTGCAGCTTCAGCTCCTCTTCTTCTCAGGGTTGACCGAACTTCGTACACAGACTCCTTTGACTGCGCAAGACAATCTTTAGCAGTAGTACAGATATCCAAGAGCCTAAGAGATCCATCTAGCAGTTCATCAACCCATTTTTGGGTACAATCTTGTGCTAAGACTTGTTGGGTGGTTGACAATTGAAGCAACTTGTCACAAGAGTCCTTTAAATCCTGGAGGCCACAGAGTTTGTGGCCTAAAGAGGATGAAGAAGAAATGGCAGAATCAGAAGACTTTAATCTGTTCAGGTGCTCCTCAAATTGTGATACAATGGGGTGAGGAGCCGTCGGGAAGCTATTGGAACGTACATGCTGAGAGACCTTTGAGTGTGATTTAATGGCTGCCATTTTCTTTTTCTTAGAAAATAGAAGGCTTGGAAATGAGAAATGAAACTTCTTGTAAACCGGTGAGTTTCAGCTGTAAGCATCTTGTTCTTATATAGCCAAAGAATAGAGGGAGACAAGAAGAATAGTTTTCTTTGTGCTTCCATTGCATTGTTTTCTCAGTGTTTCCCTCACAACAAACTCACCAACTCATTCATCAGTTTTTGGGTTGGTAATCACAAGTATCCATGTGCTGCAGATTCAAAGTCCTTGGCAATGTCTCCTCTATCTCAACTAAAACTGTGTTTCAGCATGGCATACCATTGGAGTGAGCATCTTATATGGATCTTTTGTCTGTTGGAGGGCTTGTATTTTATCATTAAATTATCTCTATTCAAAGAACTTGAATTTGTACTAGTGGCAACAACTATGGTTAAAAAAAAAAAAACAGGAATCTCTTCATCTTTGAAGATTATGGTCATATATGGATGGCGATGTTTATGCAGGTTTGTTGATGCTGTGTCCTTTAATTAAAATAGATGGTCATAAACAGGAAGCTGGCACTGATGTATTTGCAGCGCTAGAATGGAACATAGTCATTATAATAAAATGATAAAGAAATAGAAAAATAAAACTCTTAATAGTGTGTAAATTACTGAAAATGGAGGACAAGTTCCAGTATTGTTTATTATGTTGCTATTTTGAAGAGAGACCAATTATCACATGCTAACATGATTTTGTTGGAGCTATTCTGTCCAACTATTCATCTTATATGTCTATTTATAAAACAATAGTTGAGAAAGAGAAGATAAGGGGCGATACATAAGCACTATAAAGATCATGGCTTGCATTTGACCTTCACATATTCATGTTTCTGAATTCTGATGGCATGCAGAAAAGACTGTAAAGTATAGCTGCTATTGGTTTCTGTACAGATTCTGAGGTACTCGGACCCTTTTAAGAAATGCTTCTTCTTTCTCTGTTATGGCTTCTAATCATTCACTGTCGTTTGAATTTTAGTAATTTATGATGGTGGAGAAGACTAGAGAGTTATAGTACTCTCAACATTTGGATTTCACCATTAATCCCTGCAATGTGATTTATTGATTATATAATCAGATAGGAAGCTCTTATTAGGAGAGGTGACTTCTTAAACATTCCCTCTTTACTGAATTCTGCAATTCCACATAGTTAGCATAGAAGATGAACATACTTGAATATGGAGGTGACTTCTTAAACATTGGGGTGTTTGGAAACCTTCCAAAACCTAGATTTTGCGTAGTACGAGGTAAGTATGTGAGAGGAGTTTTGTCTCAGTTTAGGCAAAACCTAGATTTTGGGTGTTTTCCAAACACCCCCAAATTAGTGAATTATTGTTCATTATTAAAATTACATTTCTTGAATATGGAGAGTGATCTCAATCTGAAAAAAATGGAGCTTAGATACTGATGCTGTTGCCAGTGATGGCTCTGTAAAATCTCTCATGAACAATACTGAAACTGTAGATATGTGAAAGAGAGAGAATTAGTGGTTGTGAAAGAGTGTGAATGAATGCAATAAATATAACAACATTAGTATGGGTAATTAAATGAGGGAAAACTGAGAAATTAATAAAGAAAATTTGAGAATTTTTTTTTTTAAATGTCTCTTATAAATAAGAACATGTCATAAGTTGTAGTTGTTTTTTATAAAAAGAAAGAAATTAATTAATTTTTAGTGCATTCAATATTTTAGAGTATTTGTCACTAACATTTAATATCCTAAAATATTTTTTCATAAAATTTTGCCTTCATGTATTTTCTATTTTCTTAGTAACAAATAGCAACGAATACTCTAAATTTAAGATATTGAGTTTTAGTTTAAAAAAATTGAAAAATACCTTAACATATATCTCAAAATAATGAAATACAAAGTATTGGATGTAACTTAACATTCACCTCTCTGACTTATTTATAACTAAGAGAGTAGATTTTTTTTGCCCTAATGATAGGGAAAATTTTTTCATATTAATGTATAATTGTACTCTTAATTAATTATGTATTATTGTATTTATTTTATTATGGACATAGTAAAGTATTGGGTTAATGTAATATTTAGTCTCTCAAATTTATCATAATTTTAGCTTTAGTCCCTCAAGTTTTAAACTAGAGGTTTTGATTATTCTAGTTTTCATTCTAGTTAAAACTTTAGTTTATGTCCTTAAGAAAAACCTTGGACCATTTTGCCCCTAGAGGAACCGAAATCTTTTGTTTAAAACTTGAAGGATTAAAACTAAAATGAAGATAATTTTGAGGAATGAAAAATTATATTAATCGTAATTTTTTTTCATCTGTTGATTCTTCACACTATCGCAAACATAGCACTAGGGTTGAGCAATGGGCGAGTGGGGCTACTCCAGGGTTAACCCCTGGCCCGCACGTTAATTTTACATGGGTACGGGGAAGCCTGTACTCGTGCTCTAACCCGTTTAACCCGTACACGGGTATTCATAAATGGTCCAGAGAACCGATTATGAATTTGGACTTTTTAAAAAAAAAAATTTCCTAAAGCAATTATTTTTTCCAGAACAGCCAGTTAGCCACGAAGGAAGCAAGGCTCAAACTTACTGGGTGAGGTCATTGAGGGTGACACCGAGAGTGAAAGGTCAGTGAGGGCGAGAGGGAGAGGGAGACGTCGAGATCTTGGTGAGTGACGGCAACTCAGGCGGCGATGGCAATAGGCGCTGGCAGCGGCGATAGGCTGAGCGAGACAGTGAGTGGTGGAGCGAGATCGAGATTAAGCGATAGTAAGCGTCGGAGCAAGATCGACAGGAGTTAGGCGAGAGCGACAGGGTTTGTGTTTAGGGGAAAAACCAAGAGCTGCATCGCACCTCTTCCTCTGCGTTTTCAGGTCTCCAAGCTTCCAAGGAGAGTCTCGTACAAGTGAAGTCCACCCGTGACTTTGTCTCAAGTATGGGGGAAAAATAAAAAAAGCCCCATGACAGTGACAGGCGACATCAACACGTTACACAACAGCAGGCAACAACAGCAGTGTATAAACGGGCTTGAGGCACGGGCAAATGAGGTAGGGCCTGAGGCAGTGAGGCCAGAAGGGGCAAAGAAAAAACATATATAAATGGGTATCGGCAGGCATAGGTGCCGTGCCTCACTTTGTGACCCACCCATATAACATAAATGAAAATGAGTATGGGGTAGCCCGTTATCCGCGACGGGTCTAATCTAAGCAAGTTTACACCAGGACAAATTTCACGGGTCATTAAATGTTTGATGGCTAAAAAACGAAATTTTAAACATATAAAAGTGAATTTTGTTTTAAAAATTACAAATTTTAACTAAAGTCTTTATAAACATTGTATTTTTTCCTAATACAAATTTGTATTCATATCATTTAAAAATAAAATAGCCTATCCACAAACTAAAGTAACCCACAATTAATTAATTACAGTAAGATAAAGTTTTCTAATCATCATGGTTTTGGAATAGTTTAATTTAGGATGATCATAATTATTATAATAAGATAAAGTTGTTCTGAAAAAATGAGAGAGTTTTGTAATTTCTAATATCTTTTAATTAAATACGTTGGATTTTGAGTTTAAATAGTACCTTATGTTTGGAAATATAATTCGTTCTATGTCTTCAAGATCTTTCGACATTAGTATAAAGGGAACAACTTGTTTTAAAGAGATAACATATGTCAGGCTTAGATTTTATCGTTTTTTCCTTTATGTGATACTGTGAGTTCTACTATTTTTCTCTTTTGTGCAGAATTGTTGTATGTTTAAACATTGTGCCATCTTGATTACATGGATTTTGAAATTAGATACTTTATTTCGTCCTTATTACTCCCTCCGGTCCTAATTATAAGACATATTTAACCGATTTTTGGGAGATTAAGGAGGGAAGTTAAATTAGTTAATTTCACTCAATTTCTTAAAATGCCCTTATATAAATTTTCAATGACATTAACATACCTTCCCAACCTAGAACCTTCATTTCCATGCTTTTTAATTAAAATGACAATCTTGCTATATGTGTGTGTGTGTGGGTGCGCGTGCGCGCGCACACACACATATATCTACAGCCCCAAAAAAAAAACATACACCCTCCCCACACACACATGTATACACACATCCACACACACATATATAAACACACACACACACACACACACACACGAGTGTATGAGTATGTACACACACACATATAGGGTTCTATTTTTCTCATGTTGTATGAAAAAAAGAAAATTCCTACACACACATGAAATGGTGGGACCCACACATATATATTTTCATAGATATATAATATTCATGTGTGTGTGACATGAGAAAACACTTCTCTTACAACATGATAAGTGTTTCCCCCCCGCGCACACACACGTATATAGATATACATATATGTATATCTATATACGTGTGTGTGTGTAATGTGTGTGTATGTCTATGTGTGTTTTGTACATATATAAATATATATATGTGTGTCTATGCATATATGTGTGTTTATATATATATATATATATATATATATATATATATATATATAGGTAAATTAACGTTAACTCATTGATAAACAAATTAAAATCCAACAATTTAAGAGTTTTATTGATTGGAAAATTCTATGCACCTAAATGATTATACTTACAAAAAACTAAACACACTTGAGAAAATAAAATAGGGGTGTTTTAGGAAAAAATTGACAAAAATTTAAATTTTGTCTTATAATTCACATCAACTAGTAAGTGTATTTGGTTCTTTTTATAAGGCACTTGCTTGTTTCAAAGGAACATTAATTTATTTTTTTTAATGTATGCATATAATTAATAGATGTAGTGTGTAAGAGTAATAATAATATAATATTAGAGTAAACTATACTTAATAGGTGTAATGTTAGAAATTACTTAAATTTTAAGACAACTTTATTGAATTAAATTATTTTTATTAGTTTGTGAGAATTATTAATTGCTGTTTCAAGAATCAGGTAGGTAGATTCTAATTCTAAATTATTTCAATAACAAATTAAACCGTTTGACTTTTAGGGATAAAAAAGTGGGAGACCCAAAGAGATAGATAAAGAAGAACAAGAAAGAGGAGAGAGAAAATGCAAAAGAAAGAGAGAGAAAGAGGAGAGCAATGTGAGTGAGGAGAGAGAAAAAACAGAAAAAATCAACCTTTTCTGAAACCATGTAGTTTTTTTTTTTAAAAAAAATTGGTCTTGAAATTTTTAATGCGTTTGAGTATTTTTTTTCTAAGCAATAGTTTTCCTTAAAAAAGTGCTTTTCCAAAGGTATCCAAACACACACTAGAAAGGGTTAAGTTTTTTATTATTATTATTTATTAAGAGCATCACCTCACAATTCATCCAGCTTTTTCACAATCCATTTTATTTAAGTGCTGATTGTTAAATAAAAAAATATTTTTTAAAAAAAATATTAATTAAAATATTATCTTTATTTTAGATTTTTAATCTATTAAAATATTAAAAAAATAAAAATTAAATCTAAACCATCTTAAAATCAACTTCCTCGTATATTGTTAGGAACGAAGGAAGAGGAAAACTGGATCCGCTTTTTCACTGACCCACGCGCTCTCACTCCATCTTGATGTGACAACGGCATCGTTTAGTGGGAGCGGACAGCAGAGGATGGCTTTAGAAAAGGAGAGAAGCCTGGGGCCGTGAGATGAGTTGTGAAGCAAGGCTGAAGCTGGATCCTTCTACAGCTGACCCTTTGAAGAGAGCTCTCAGCCTCTCGCCTCAGTCTAAACATTTCAGCGCCGTGCCTGCGTTCAAACTCTTCTCCGACGGTAGGGCAACTCATGCGCTCTCGTCTCTCAGAATTCAATCTCTTCTACTCTGACATTTACATATTATAAAACGATGTCGTTTTGCAATATCTGTGGCCTCTACAATCGCAGCAGAGATCAAAAGCCCTAAACATTACCGTTCAACTGAATTTCTTCGTCGTTCTGCCACAGGCAACACGGGCGACGACTTCGTCCCCTTCAGCCTGGGACTGGGACCACCAGTAAGGAGGACACCAACCATTCCGTCGATTCGTCAGTTCTTCTTCTTCCTCCTTCCTCGTTCTTCATCATTCTACCGGCAACGGGTACAGTTCTTATCTCTTTCCCCTGCATGGTTTGTTTCATTTTTCAATATGCAATTCCCCTATTATGTATACTCTACAATTCAATGTGACCAAGAACAAATTCTCTACTATTCAAGTCACTATCTCTTACTTGTTCTGATCTCGACATGCACTTACTACTGTTGGTAGATTGAATCTTTACTATGGGGCATTTCTGCTTGATTTAAATTAGTTTGGTAAACATTGAGAATCCTATCTACCATTGAAGAACTAGTCTTTAACTTCTGAGTGAGATTTGATGGATTGAGAATGGAGTGTTATTTATATGTCCTGTGGTTATCCTTTATCTATTTTTATCAACTCATCCATTTAGTACTTCTTTTCAGGGGTTATGGCATCTTATTGAGACTTCCAACTTTTTATCAAGTGTAAAGTCACAAGTTTAAGACTTTCTTTTGAAAAAATTGTTGACAATTTTGAGACTTCCATAAAAACATGCTAACAAGTGTGTGACCCTTGACTAATATAGTATGTTTTATAAATTTGAATGTTTTGGAGTATCATTATTGTTAAAATGATAACTATTGTAAAGTTAGGTGGTTAGGAAAACTTGCTCACTTGTACACACCTAGATGCTCATGTGCGTACACACTCAACTATAGCTATTTTTGTAGCAACCCCTATAATCTTAAATTCATACTGACTCGAATGAACCTGAGTAGGAAGGATACATGCAAATCCTCAAGATATTGGAATGGAGTTGCTACATGGTTTCTAGACAATAGTAAACTCTCAATCCTTACTCTTACTCTTAATTTACAGACTGACCTCAGATTTTATAGGTTTCTCAACAATTACAAAACCATTTTAAATTAGCAAGCTGTGCTAATTAGTATTGTTGGTGATGTTTACACTTTGAAATATGGTTATTGGTTAGACTGTGATCTGATATTGAGTTCCAACTGCATGAAGAAGCATATGGTGAGTGCTTGATAAAGAGTTAGTTGATGTTGATTAGTTCAGTGTATTGTAAGGCAACTTTTATTTTGTCAACTGCAGTTTGTTCAAAAGGCCATTTTTCTATAAGTCTGGAGATTTATGTTAAATTTGGATTACCACTGTGAGCTGATCAGCATAAGCAATGAGATTTGATGGCCTTGGGGAAAATATTGATGGGATTTTTTCACACAGTATTTCCAAATTCTAAAAGAATCTAATATACCAAGTCTCCAGATGAATGAAATTAATCTTGAAACAAACTGAGACCTAGTCTTGACCTTCTTCTGCTGTTTGCAGGAAATATAAATGTTGGGAAAAGCGAGGAAAGTTTCAGGGCGTGGAGAAGCTGTAGCAGCAAATTATGCTTTTGGTCCAGCTGAAGATGATATAATAATAAAGCATAGGCTTCTCACACGTACAACAACCACAAGGGGTGATCCTCCATTGAAGAAGCTTCAGAAAAAATTCACAAACTTTGTGTCTGAGATTGAAAAGGAAGAAGATAACTATGATGAAGGTGAAAAGCTAGCGAAAGCTTTCTTGCAGGAATTAGCCACATTTGAGATTCCACTTCTAAAGAGTAAAGCAATTGTTGAGGCCAATATTAGAGAGAAGGAAAATTTTAATGAGCTGAAAGATGAAATAAATAGGCAAATTCTGCAAGCACAGGCTGACATTGAAGATCTTAAGAAACAACTTGAAGAGAGTAAGATTGAGAGGCAGCACAAGGAGGAATGTGAAGCCATTAGGAAACTGATTGCTCTGCAGCCACCAAGATCAGAGACACAGAAGCTTATAAATGAGTTAGAGAAAGAAATTATGGCATTAGATGCAGAGAATACAGCGGGTTCGAGATTGTTGGAGCTTCGGAAGAAACAATTTGCTCTTTTGTTGCATGTGGTATGTGAAAGCCTGCACATGTTATGCTTGTGTGGTGGCTGTGTTCCTTTTTTAATATGTAGTATTTTTTGGGTATTGAACGTTGTGTCCTGTTCAAGAAAAAATAATTAGTTGGTGCTTAATCATATCCCGGTTTTTTTGTTTTCTCAGTTTATCTTCTAAGATTAACATGACTAGTTTAAGATTATTGCATTTATTGGAGCAGCACTACCTTTCCGACTCTGTTAAATTGTCTTGCATCTCATGTATCCTAATCAAACTTCTTTTCCTGGAAAAGAGTGGTGTCATTCATATTTAATTTTTTAAAAGATTGAATAAATAGTGAGAGTGACGTTGACAATACTGGGCAATCCCCTAAGAAGTTTGCTAATCAACAAAGTTGCTGCTGATGTATCTCGTGATATGTTTATTGCCTTGCAGGTGGATGAGTTGCAGAACACAATAGAGGAAGAGCAGAAGAATCTTATTGAGGAGATGAGAGCAGCACCTGAAGAGCTCAAGAATGGAATAGAAGATTTAGAAGCTATGGCTGTTGACTAGCAAGTCAATTTCATATTGGTCCTGCTGTTGTAAGATTAGTTACTCTTAACACCTTTGATATCATCCTATAGGGTTTGTGAAACTTATGGCAGTTAGGCATGAACCTTCATTTCTATGATAGTTGAGTTTATCTGTATATGCTTATGCAAGGCTAAATTTATGAAACATGCACTAGCAATGTACTAGTACTATCCCTGTGATGGGTTATGACGAAAGCTAATCTGCTGCCTTTTGTTATCTTTGTTTTTGTTTTGGAGTGATGATAGTCTCAATATTTATTTATTTTTTTTTTAAAAGAGTACTAGTACCATGAGTTCAACTTTAGATTTTCTCAACTTCAGATGATCCGTATTCCTAATTTAACATGGAGTTTGAGAAAGCAAGCTGTGCTATTCACTAGTGGTGAATCATGCTAATTGCTGTGGATTATAAACAGATGCATTGATTTTACTAAAGTTAATAAAAGAAGAGCCAAAATGGAAATTGATTTGTTGTGTCAATTACTTGAAGTGTCTGACTTGCACAATCATACATGGACCTGATTGAGTTCCATGATTCTGATATCTACTTATCTTGTTTATGTTGCACATTTGTATAGGATTATCCCTCTTTTGATACCAAAATAATAATAATAATGTTATCTCTGGAACTGCAAACTAGTGTATACATTTCAATCAGGAGCAGTAATAAAATATGAATGAAAATTATTATTGCCTCCCAAGACAAAGGATGTTAAGAGTGGTTTTCTAGCCCAAAACTAACATCTGGTTGGGAGGAGTTCAAAGAATCAGCATGATCTTTCTCTCCTTTTCTTCTTTTTTAATCCAACTATTTGGATCAAATTGTAGTGATTTCAATTTATTGGGTTAAGGTGCAAATCAGGTTTTTGTGAAGGAGTAATGTAATTCCGGAAGTCTTAAAATTTAGCAACAATCTTGGAGTTAACAAATTACAAATAAATTATGTAATTACAATATATGATACATAATTTCTCTAAAATATTTATGTATGTCATTAGATTATATATCAATTTATAAGTAAGACGAATTAATTTAAAAAAAAATGATAAATATGAATACTTTAAAGTAGTTTATCTAACTTCAATAAAATCTCCAAATTAAATTATTAAGTTTTATATTAAAGACTAAAAGTAGTATATAGATTACTCATTGAACAATGAACAAAAGCTTCTATTTACTGCAACATGTAAACGACCTCACTTGAACGGTCGAATTGGTCCAAGCACAACAAAACAAGAAAAAAATATTTTAGCTAGCTTTTGCTTTTATTTAAAATATGTAATTTTTTATTATTCATTTGGTGACATTCGTGGAAATTTTGAATGCATTAGTTAAACCGTATATCTTCCCTCATTCATTGACGTGGTTGACCCAACTCCTCCAAAAATTAATATTATCTTCCCTCTAGGCCGGTTTGTTTGCTAGTACAGATCATTCTTAAATCAGTTTTGAAGGAGTCCCAATTCTCATATCAAAGCAAACGAGTCTCATATCACTTTCTGAATAATTACATAGAAATTGATTGCCATGTGAATCAAAGTTGAAGTTATAATACAGCATTAGAATAAGTCTGCTTCACTCTAGTAAAGACAAAAACATTAGTTTAAAGAGATGAAAACCCTTAATTTGCGTTATAAGCCTAAAAGGGATTATATTATACCTTTTATTGTTATAAAACTAATAAGAATAAGAGAAGAAATTATAGAGAGAGAAAGTAGAGAGAGAAATTCTCATTTCAACTGTATCTTGAATAGTTACAGAAGACCTCTATTTATAGAAGGAAAATGAGACTTTAGTGTAATTTCCACTTCTGGGTCATTTAGTGTAGTTTTCCCCAAAATATAAAACTATTCATTCACGGATTTGCATTCCCGTGAATGTTATAATTGGCTGCGGGTCCCACCAAATAGTAAATCACTATGTGTGGTACTATGTATGGTACTATACGTGGGTCTCATGTCATCTTATAATATTTGGAGACCGGGAGTCAATGGACATCCACATAATAAGTATATTCATAACACTCCCCCTTGGATGTCCATTTATGTATGTGCCTCGTTAAAAACTTTAACTAGGAAAAACCCAGTGGGATAAAAACCTAGCCAAAGAAAAGAGTACATCATCCATTGGTACACTATCCAGTGTTGCCTCATTGAAAAAAACTTTTCTAAGAAAACCCAATGGGACAAAACCTAGATAAGGGAAAAAGAGTACAACGTGTATCATCTCCCCCTCTTGATTACATCAGTTTTGCTTCAATATCATTCTGAGCATATCATCCTCTCTATCATCAAATATACTTTCGTTATGGAATAATATAAACGTCCGATCTGATTGTTCATTGTATACCTGCAAAATCTAAATCTTTCAAGTGAAATCATAATAATCTTTTCATAAATATATGTGCATATAGAATTTTAATAAATGTTTATTCAGATAATAATGCCACATGCACTATAAATGCTTCATGCCATATATAAATTCATTTAATTGATTATTCTCGAGAATTTGATGCGTCTAGCATCTTGAGTCCTTCTGGGACTTATACTTCTGGCATATTTAGTCCTTCGGGGACATATGCTTTTGGCGTCTTACATCCTTCAAGAACATGTGCTTTTGACACACACTAATATATTGTGGCTCATGATTCTCATTATCATTCATTACAGCATATGTTATCATATAAACATAAATATCATCAATGTCGACTTTATTTTTCGGTTTCATCGGGTTTCATTTATTGAGATCTCTTTATATTCACGTATATTAGGTTCCTGGGTCTCTTCTAGGATCATAATATTCAATTCTAGAAATAACATCTCTTCAAGAGATGACTCTTCTGGAGCTTTTCTTAATTATCCTCGACTTGATCATCTATATTCTTATAGCTCCTTTTCTCATTCGAGGATTTTTATCTTTAAAATCGATGGACTTGCAACATTTCTGGTGTGCTTTATAACAATTAATATAGGAACATTTGCAGTTGGGACATGTGACTTTGTCACTTTCTTTAGATCAGTAAATGCTTCTGGCATTCGATTAACTAAACTCAGCAATTGAATTATCATTTTGAATTTTTAGTGCACATTTCTTTGTACAAGGATCAATAAGAGCCAATGATGATTCATTCCACTTTATCTCTTTACCCAATCTACTTATTTTTCTCCCCCTAATCAAATCATATAGTATATATCCATCTGTGTTCATTGTATTGGATTAATAATCATTGCACATTGAAAACTTTGCAAGATGGAATTAATCTGGCTCCTGACCGAAAGCCAATTATACGGGGAGAATTTTGTTGGCTTATATAATTGCTGCAAATATATATAAACAATGTTCTCATAATCATTGATCTACTCATATATGATTTCTGGATCATTCAATCTGGAAAATTGCGCGCATAATATATTGCAAATTTCTAGTTGTAAACATCACTGCAAACTTTGCAGACTTATAATCTCACATTAATCTTTCAATTTGATATATTTTCAGAGATCCATTTCCAATAATTATTTCTATTTGAGAACAAGCAGCACATAATATATGACTCGGATGATCAAACAAGTCATGCCAACTTTCCATATGATTTATCATCAAATCTAATATTCATTTTGAGGGAATCAACACAGAAACATTCACAAAGAATTAACACATAAATATTTACACTTGATATATATCATTCTCCCCCTCAAGTGTGAGACCTTAAAAATTAATTCATGGAATTTCCATACAATATGCCATAATAATAGCATATATGATATCTATTTCATTAAAATTCCACAGATTTCTTAATGCATTATCAATGCATAATTTTGTTACTTCTGGTAACAAAATTTTCATTTTCCAGAATCGACAAACAAATATATATTAAATACAAAATCATCAAATAGATCACTGCAGATTCACAAGTGCAATACTGTGTAATCATAGATGCATCACTGTGGAATCACAGGTGCAACAACTTGAATTGTCGTATGCATTTAAAGTCAAAAAGGTTCTAAGCTCGTGCTTTATAGGGAGCAGATCTGCAGAGATTTAATAGGACTGCGCAAATCTGCAGAGATTCAATAGGATTTAATTCGACTATAAATAGAGGAAGGCAAACAAACATGCCTCACAAACACTCAAGCATCTGATAATATCAACTACCAGATACTCACACATATTTCTCTAAATTCTATTGCCATGGCAGGACCAAGCAGTTTTATCCCAGTTTCTGATACATCCGAAACAGCATTACTTGATGCTTTGTTGTATGATGATCAGCCCAACATGTCATTTACTTCTTTGTTATCTCCTAATTCTTTTGAAATGTTTATTCCTCCTTCTACTATTCCTCTTTCTGCTTCAAATGTACCTACTTCTCCCCCAAGAACAAGTGTTCTTCTTCAATCTACAAGGATTGAAGGTACAACTGAAGCAGGTTCATCAAGAAGGCCTGTTAAAAGGTGTAGAACTATGGCCGAACTGATGGAATCTACCAGTCAAGTTCAACCAATAGTCACACCAATCAATGAGCCAGCACTCACAAGCCAGCAAACAACCACCAGCCAGCCATCAACAACCAGTCAGCCAGCAACAATCATCCAGCCAACAACTACAAGCCAATTAGCAACTACTAGCTTATTGGAATGTAGTTGCTGTCATGTTTTACGGGAAATTATACATACTAACGGACTTCAATATCATAAACTTGAAGTTCACAGAAGGAAGATAGGTATGATTTCTCATGTTGTTTTATTTGAAAATGTACCGGATAAATCTTACAATACTGACAGGCTTCCAATGTTTGATTTTAGTAATAAAAATTTTGGAGAAATCAAACATTTTCTGACACAGTATTGTATAGATTTACAAGCATCAGGATATAATTTGATACATGATCCTGTATTGGACTATCATGAGGTCTTTTGTGTTGGTTCGGAATGGGCTAAAAACCCAAATGAACTACCGCGGAGTTCATTTCAAACCAACATTGAAAATCCATTAGATAAAAGAAAACAGCCCGCGGTTAATATTCCTTATGATATATCATCCCTTAATCAGGGTGAATTATATAGATTAACAATGGAGCAACAGGAAAGAATAAAGAAAACAACACACCATGATTTAAGTGATTATTTTCACTTAAACCTAGATGATGCGAGTAAACAATTAAATATGTCTACTCACACCATACAAAAGATCTATAAAAAAGGAGGGTTAACTGAGTGGCCACACAAAAAGCTTAAGAAACTTATGATGCAAATCTCGATATTACGAAGAGTTTTGCCTCATCTGGATCCCATCTCAAGAGAAGTAAAAGAAGAAGACATCAAATATCTTCAAAATGAGATGATTAAGGTTTGTAATGGAGTTGAGCCACTCGCTATTAAACTTTGTTGAAATAATATTTCCTTTTGTTTAATTATTTTGTTTATGAATTTTTTTTTCTCATGTTTATAAAAATTGTTATAATTATCTAAACACAAAATAATAATAAAATAATCATAATCACAATTTTGCTACTGCAAGAGCAAATTGGATATATATATTTACAATCATCCATGATCATACAATCCCTTGTCTCATAATTTGAGGGAATATATAATGCCAAATATACAATTTTGAGGTCTTTCTACAACTGATGGCATACAAAATTATGGATCGAGCCTTGTTTCATAATTTGTCTTCTTAGCTTCAGGCCAACTTGCCTCTTAGTTTCAAGCTAATTTATCACTTGGCTTCTAGCCAATTTATGCCTTCTCATGGTCTCAGGCCAATTTATGCCTCATTTATCAGGCCAATTTATGCCTCATATCTCCATAGCATTTTGATCTCATGATACATATGGCCTTTAACAATTTTTCGTTAGGATAAATATAAAATATAAAAATAAATAGATGGAACCCACTAATATGTATATATTAGTGTCGTTGCCATAAATAATAAGAAGGGAGAGGGATATATATATAAAGCAATAAATAAATAAATAAAATAAAATAAATGACTGGAAATAAACATGCTAAATAAATAAAAAGAAGATGAGATAGGAATGGTAGTAAACTCACAGCGAGACCTATCTCATCTAAAGATAAGAAAGAGGATGTATATGCAAATGTAAATATATATATATATAATATAGAAAGCAGTAAATAAATAAAAATGAAAGGAAGGGGGATATAAAACAGTAAATAAATTATAAATAAATGGAGTCCACTATACTAGTGTTACCGCCATGAAAAATAAAGTAGTAAATAATAAAATAAATGGTGCCCACTATACTAGTGTTGCTACCATGAAAGATAAATAAAGCAGTAAAGAATTAAAATAAAATAAATGAGGCCCACAAAATGTCACCACCATGAAAGATAAATAAACGCTAAATAAAATAAATAAATAGAGCCCACTAATAGATACTAGTGTGCCGCCATGAAAGAAAAATAAATATAAAATAAAACAAATAACTGAAGCCCACTAATATTAGTGTTGCCACCATAAAAGATAAATAAATGCATAAATAAATGGAGCCCACTAATATTAGTGTCGCTTCCATGAAAAATAAATAAAACAGTAAGTAAAGAATTAGAATTAAATTACAAATGGAGCTTAATGTCGCCACCATGAAATAAATGAATAGGGAGTGGGAAGAATATATAAACATAAATAAATTACTATAAATAGTAAAATGTAAATTTACCGTGAATAGTAAAAATTACTATTCACTGTAAATAGTGAATAAAATAAAATTACTGAAAGATTAAATCTAACTTCCATATAGGAGTCAAAATGAATAAAAATGTAAAATTACTGAAAAAGGTAAAATTAACATGAATAGTAAAAATTACTATTTACTGTGAATATTAAATAGTAAATAATCTCAAATCTTAACCATGGAACCCGATGTTCAAAATAATCGGTAAAAGTAGAACTTTAATTCTATATAATGGTTAAGATTATCCCAGATAGATAAAATAAACATATAGTAAAGAAGATAGTGATAAAATCTTACCTTGGTAGAGTCTTCGTGTTGATAACGTGTTATAAAACTAATAAGAATAAGATAAGAAATTATAGAGAGAGAAAGTAGAGAGAGAAATTCTCATTTCAAATGTATCTTGAATAGTTACAGAAGACCTCTATTTATAGAAGGAAAATGAGACTTTAGTGTAATTTCCACTTCTGGGTCATTTGGTGTAGTTTTCCCCAAAATACAAAACATGTTAAAAAAAATTAAATATGAATTACATTATAGAGAAAACTTGTACATCCTTGATTTATATTTTCTGCGGTAAAAAATAATAAGGAAATATTTAAATATCATCGTATAAAACTTTTAAGACTAGACATATATAAATGACGGCTTTAAAGGTAATACTTTTAAGAGTGGATGTAACTTCTATCTGGTACTAAATAATGAAAAAATTTAAACTAATAGTTTATTACTTTTAAGAACAAACATAAATAATAGATGGTCTTAAATGTTAACCTTTAAGACCATCGTTTAAATTACTCCGGTCTTAAAACTGGAAACATATACTCCTTCGCGTAAAACCTTACTTACGACTTACGTCTTTCTGTCTGAGCTTTGAAACCCCTATTTTTGTTGCGAAAACCCTTTTTTTGTTGCATTACGTCTATTCCTCGCCCTTTTTTTGCCAGGGTTCCACCTAAGCATAATCCTTGGGACAAGTACACATTCATTGATCAACAAATTTGGGATCAATTTGTTCAGCTTCGGACCACTCCTGATGCTTTGGTGAGTTCATATTTAGTTATGTTTGCTTATAAACTTGTGTGGATATGTGAATGTTATTGTGTTCGTCTAATCCTGTTAGTTAGATGGTTTAATGTGTGAATGGAAGTATATAGTTCTATCCTTTGTCTTGCATAAGAGGAACATGTCTTAGTTATATACATGTTTGATATGTCAACCATTATTATATTCTTAGCTAGTTCTGTTATAGTAGGTAATGGTTAGACATTGCTATTAGTAAGTTACTATGTTAGTTCTATACAATTTTTCATCTTCCTTAAATAAAATGTTGAAACTTGATGAAGTGAATGTAACTAATGTTTGAGGTTCATATGAAGCAGAAGTTCTCTAATTTCTATTAGTGAGATGGCTTGAATTCATAATTAATAGTTGTTTTCAATTCTGATTCACAGAGAAGAAGGGAACAATCATAGGAGATAGGGAGAAAGAATGATTTCCCAATAGGGCTTCTCACGGAGGATATACAAAGGCCGAAAAAGAAATGATGGAGGCCAAGTGGAAGAGATTGGAAGAAGAAGCTGAATCCAATCCTTCTGCGATAGTTGATCAGCCGGTATCCCCAATATGTCGTGAGGATTTGTAGCTGTATATTTGGCAAAAGCCAGGCGGCGCCTACACGAGTAAACAAACTCGTATAGTTGCTGAAAGAATTGTAAGTATCGTTATTGTTATTTTTTAGTTACTAAACATGTTTCATTACTAAGCTTCTCGTTATTTGTATCTTATAAGAAGATCTTAAAAAGAAAGAAGCAGAGGGATCTTTTGTGTCGGGCGGGAGGAATGATGTTTCGACCGTTGCGACCGGAAAATTGGTTCACTCAGGGCGTGTATGGGGGATCGAAGGACGGGTAGGCCTAAAGGAATACTTTGGTAAATCCAAATGCATTAAATAAAGTATGGTTACCCGGGAGGACATGAACCTAACAGTGACCAAATTAAATGAAGAGGCAGCGGCCAAAGAACATGCATTGAAAGAAATGTTTGAGTCCCAGATGAGGCAAATGAAGGAGGAAATGATGGAGAAGAAGAAGCTTATTAGCTCTCGTCCAGAGATAAGTGTTCCCTTCACACATACACCTGCACCTATGCAACAGAGCACTAGAGGGAGCTGTATTGTTGGACAGTCAGAGCAACCTTGTGACCTGTACGTGGCATCACCTCATAGAAAATTAGTTTCTAAAGGGACCGTCCACAACTTGGGATCAACTGTACACCACAAACAAATGGCTGATGATGAAGTCAAAGTGTCAGTTGAAGAGGTGATCATTGATGCACCTCTCCCTCTCCCAACTGATCAGCTAAAGCGTGTGAGTAATGTCAAGGGAACCTTCATCTCTTGGCCAGTGAATCTTGTAAATGTCTCTACTCCTCCTGATGCTTCATCCCCTCCTCAATCTCCATCCCCTCCTAAAGCTGTATCCCCTACTGCTGAGTTGAGTGCCAAGGAAAAAAATATCCCAAATGGTATCCAAAGGAGATTTTACATTACAATCATGGGATATCAATGAAGTAGTAGGGGTTCCTCATCCTCAACTGATTTTCTTTGACGCCATTGATATAAATTCCTTGTTGCTTCCTGGACAAGAGGTTACATCAGCAGTTGTTTAAATGTTTTTGAAGTAAGTATCTTCTTTTATGAGTACATAATTTAAATGCATCGTTTAGACACACATACATATATACTAATTCCCTTATCGATGTCATTATTGTAGGTTCATGCATTAAATTTTGGATCAACATGGCAGAATAAATGATTTTGGATTCTTGTGCCCAGTATATGCAAGCACAACCCCCAAGGAAGAAAGACAGGAGTACATATCAAAGAGGTTGTGTGAAGTGAGAAGGAATGTGTACTTGTTTCCATATCATCATAGGTACATATCACAATTGATCTCTTGTTTCAATTCACTTAATTCTGCATAATATATCACTGAGTACTTTACTGCTGTGAATTTTCAGCAACTACTGACAGTTGGTCGTCATGTGTGTGGAGGCGTATACGGTGTTATTCTTATGCTCCACAGGCGGCGAACCAGGGGTGTTGTTGCAGTAGATCACCAACGAGTAAGCATGTCATTTTGATTCTCTTGTCTGAAACCTTTGATGTGAATTTTCAGCGAACATTATTAATAAATTTGTGATTTTGATAATAGTGTCATGAGGACCTTCCAAGTCCAGGTAAAAAAAAAAAAGCGAGGGAATGATCTCAAAGATCCTAAATGGTTCACTCCAAAGGTATATATGGAAGTTGGTTAGTAAGCTATATATGCTCGATCTTATATATATTTTTGTTCTTTTCAGACCCGTCGACAACCAATTGGATCCAACTTATATGGTCTGTACATAATGAAACACATATATGATATTATCACTTAACCAAGTAATAAAATCACTGCAAAGGTAAATGCATTTGATGTTACATATTATGGTTGAATTCAATTTCTGGCTTAATGTTACATATGAAATATGCACGCAAATTAATTCAGTTTCTTTCTTTGATGTTACAGAGCTTTGCCTTTGCTACTTCTTTTTCTGATGATGAAGTGAACCACATACGCAGTGTGTTTTGTCAACATTTTACTGACCTCTTAAAGTAAATACAACAATCACAGTACTGACTTCATTTGTATATATATGCTTGTAGAGCAACAATTGTGATTATAGTACTACATTAATTTGTAAATTCATTCTGTAAATGAACAATTGTACAATTTGTATAATTCAATATATAATAAATTTGTTTATTTTTTCGAACAATTTTCTTAGCGTGTGTAATTTTGGTTTTCTGAACGTATTAGATGGTGGATATTGCTTGAGATTTGAGTTTTAGAGAGTTGTAAATAGTAGTAACAGATTGAAAAAAGTATTCGTGACTATAAGGACCACATATTTATTAAAGAACAATCCTAAAGGTCTTTGTTTTTATAAAAACAAAAATAAGACTTGATTTTAGGACTGTATGTTTTATACATCTTCGGTCTTAAAAGTCTTATAAAATATGACAGACTTTTAGGGACACATATTTATTAAAGAGATGGTCCTAATGGTCTTTGTTTTTTTTAAAAAAATAAGCCTTGATTTTAGGACTGTATGTTTGATAAATATCCAGTCTTAAAAGTTTTATAAAATATGGTGACACTTTTAGGAACACATATTTATTAAAGAGATGGTCCTAAAGGTATTTGCTTTTTTTTTAAAAAAAATAAGCAAAGCTTTTAGGACTGTATGTTTGATACTTCTGCGGTCTTAAAAGTCCTATAAAATATTACGACACTTCTAGGATCACTTATTTATATAACGTCCAGTCCTAAAAGTCTTCGATAATTCTAAATTAAATATGGCTAGATATTTAGGACTGTCTATTTGTTAAATATTTGGTCTTAATAGTCTTCCTTTAAATAGAAATGATGACTCATTTTTAAGACAAATAATTAGAGTTCAAGAACACTTTGAGTTTCTGGCGTTCCGCTCAAGCTCAGGACCCTGGTTGTCGTCAGTTTTACCTCTCCAGAAGTTGAAGAGCATTGTCAGAAAAGATGTAAGATAATGGAAATTTTCAACTTTGGGTGTGGTAAAACCGACGGCAATGATGGTCCAACTTTGAGAAGAGTTGCCACTATGTTTGTTTTTATTCTTAAAAGGTAAAAATTGTCTTTTTTTCGTTTTGTTTTGTATGTTCTTAACTGTATTCTGTGAATTTTTATCGTTAATCATATTTCAGTTAAGGTTTTGTCTGTTTCCTTTTTGTCTGAAACAAAATCAATATAACAGAAAAGATATGAAAAGAGAATCAAATATGGAAAAAAATAAATTTATTTATCATATTTTTTCTTGCCCGTTATGGGACAAGAACAGTACAAACAAACAAAAAAAACATAAAAATATTTAATCCCCCCCATCGTCGGAGGAGGGGAGGGAGGGATCGAAGGGGAGGTCGGAGACATCATCGTCAGAGAGATTGTACTCGACGTCATTGGCATCGAGTAGCATGTTCAACTTGTTGACGACGTGGTAGAATTGAAACACTTGGCCCAAGCGTCGGTCGGGTATGATCGACGCGGGCCATGAGGTGTTGTATCATTTGTCGGGTGGAGGAGTTTGGAGGCAGCGTAGGAGGGTACAGAGGTGGATGTGGAGGTGGAGGACGATGGTTGGGCACACCTGGTGGTGGTGGAGGGGGCGGGGGGATAATGGTTAGGCACACTTGGTGGTGGTGGAGCAGCCATTATGATGGAGGTTGTAGAAATGATTGAGAAGAATGTGAAGAAAGTATAGTAACAACAAGTTTAAATAGAGGCGCCATCCTGAACAATGTGAAACACAGGAAACATTTATGAGGAGACGCATAGTTCATCAGAATACAAGGAGACCCTTAGTTGGGAAGTTTATCTGGAAGCCGAAGAGACTTTGAATCATTCATTTGAACAGAGTGTAAGGATACGACTCTGGTGTCTCTCATTTGAAAATAATGAAATTTTAATACCGGATATTGTAAGAAACCCGTTCTTAAAAGTATTATTTTAAAAATAAATTAATAGATTTTTAGGACCGGGTATAAGATAAATGATCGGTCTTAAAAGTAATTGAATGGAAAAATAAATTAATATACTTTTAGGACCGGGGATATGTTACTAGTCGATCCTAAAGGTAATTTAATGAAATAATAAATAATAGACTTTTAGGACCGTGGATATGTTATAGGATGGTCTTAATATAATTTTGCATATTAACTCATGTTGTCTTGCCTTTATTATCCTCCTCACGCTTCCTCTCTATCCTTCTTAACTCTTCATCACCTCATAACTCCACACTACGTAGCTCTCTGCCCTAACTACTCAAACAATGGTTAGATACAAGATAGCCCCTTGCAGGGGTACTCCTGAATCTCGTGCCTTCTTTAGATCTCTCATTGCTTTAGGTCTAGTGCGTTCTATTCCGATGGAGGAGTCTCGGGTCGTTGGACCCATTGTTATTTCGAATGATGAAGAGGTTGACGGCCCCCTAGACCACGAAGAGGTTCCCGCTCCCCCTCTCCAGCCTGGTGACAATATTCGCCAACATCCTGGTCCTAGCGCTCCCATGGATGAAGATGATGAAGCTAAATTGATGCACATAATATAGGAAATTGTTGATCTCTGGCGCGAAATTGCTGCTGCTGAAGCCTCCATCTCTAAGACATTAGCTGATACCAAGGACTAGGATTTATAGTTACATTATAAGCTTGTTTTTGTTAATTTTTTGTTTGTTGTTCTTATTTTCCTTTTGTACTTGCATATTGTCCTAGTAATGTAAAAATTAATAAGAACTAAGCTTAATTATAAGCTTCATTATTTTTGTTATTTCTGTTTGTTGTTCTTATTTTCCTTTATTTTCATTTAGTTGCTACTGCAATCTTTCGTTTTAATTTTAAAAAGTATTTGACTTTTAGGAACTGCAATTTTATAAAACATGCGGTCCAAAATTAAATGAATTTTATGACCGCAGTATTATTAACTTCTGGTCTTAAAATTTTCAATATATTTTAAATTAAATTAATTTTAGGATCGCAGTTTTATAAACCTTCGGTCTTAAAAAGTTTAATATAATCTAAATATATCTTTAGGACCGTATTTCTTTTAAATGAACAGTGTTAATAATATCCCAAATAATAAATGTCTCTCTCGCACCAGAAAAATTAAATTTCCCTGTATGAACTTCTCTCGTCACTGCTTCCTGTTGCTCTCTCGGCAACCACTTTCTGGTTCCTTAGCTCAACCTCTAAAGACCAAGCTGTAAGAGTTGTTTCGGCTATATAACTGTATGCTTTTCTTGCTTATCGTTCTGGGTTTTTCATGGGTTGAACAAAATCGATGAAATGTTTTTGTGGGACCTACCCAACTGACCAACAAGTGTTTTTAGGTTACTCTTACTGTCTGCAACATTAACGTTCGTGGCAGGCGAAGAAACACTCAGCAAACGCATTTGAACTTATATGCTATAGGTGAGTCCACAAGACCTACTTGCGATGCATTTAATTTCCTCATCGTGCATTTATTTTGCTTCTTGATTCACTGTGATACATTTATGACCATAAGACAAAACCGACATTTAACTTATATATGCATTTGTAGTTGGTTTATTTTATATTCAAGTTTGAGTTTTTTCGGATTATGTATGTTAAATCTTTTCGTTTATAGGAATTCTACTATGGATCGCAGTTGGATAAATGCTTTACAGACGAGTGTTGAATATCAGAATGGGGTTAGGGAATTTATAGAATTTGCTAAACAAAACGCCCATGATGATAGTGGGAAGTTTTATTGCCCTTGTGTACGATATTTTAATGAGAGGTGACGAAGTCCTAAGGTTATACACATACATTTAATTTGTCAAGGATTTTGTAAGACTTATACAGTATGGGTATGGCATGGTGAAAATATGCCAAGTGGGTCTCAACATGGGGAAGTGGCCTCTAATGATAATGAGACAAATATGGATGATCGCATAGAGGACAATATTCGTGATGTAGGAGAAGAGACTTTTCATCAATCACATGCATATGGTAATATGTGCAGTGATGCAGAGACCCCACTATACTCTGGGTGTAAAAAATACCAATTGTTGAACGCTGTATTGAAATTGGTCATCTTGAAGGCACGTCATGGGTGGAGCAACAAGAGTTTTTCTGAAATGCTTGAGGCTTCTAAGGACATGCTTCTGGATGATAATTTGTTGCCTCATCGATACTATGATGCTAAGAAAATACTTTGTCCATGGGGATGGAGTACAAAAACATCCACGCATGCCCGAATAATTGTGTGTTGTATAGAAACGAGTTAGAAGAGAAGTTGAATTGTCCGATATGTGAAACCCTAAGGTACAAGTCAAATAAAAGGGCCTGCAAAAGTGTTGTGGTATCTTCCAATCATACCAAGGCTCAAGCGGTTGTTTGCTAATGAAAATGATGCAAAAAATTTGAGGTGGCATGTAGATGAGAGGATTTCTGATGGAAAGATTCGACATCCTACCGATTCTTCTCAATGGAAGAAAATTGATCAATTATTTTCGACCTTTGGTGAAGAACCTAGAAACCTTAGGCTTGCCCTTAGCATGGATGGCATGAATCCATAGGGAAGCCTTAGTAGCATACATAGTTCCTAGCCTGTACTCTTGATTATTTACAACTTATCTCCTATGTTATGCATGAAACAAAAGTACATCATGCTATCTATGTTGAATTCAGGACCAAAACAACTCAGAAACGACATTGATGTTTACCTTCAACCCTTAATCGAAGACTTGAAGGAGTTGTGGGAAGAATGTGTTGATGTTTTTGACTCTTTCAAGAAGGAGGTCTTTAAAATGAGAGCCATGATATTTTGTACTATAAACGACTTCCCAGCATATGGGAACTTGTCAGGGAATAGTATAAAAGGCCATAAAGCATGTCCGGTTTGTGAAGAAGGCATATACTACCATCAACTTCAACATGGAAGAAAGACGTTTATCTTGGACATAGAATATTTCTTAGATGGGGCCACCCATATCATCGATTAAAGAAAGCCTTTTTTGGTGGCCAAGAGTATGAAGATGCTCGGGTGGCATTGACTAGGGAGCAAGTGTATGAAAAGGTGAAAAATATAAGTGTCGTCTTCGGTAAGACTGCAAAGGGTAGAAAAGAAACAAATATATGGAAAAAAGATCAGTATTCTTCGATCTTCCATATTAGCGCAACCTTGATGTGAGATACTGTATTGATGTCATGCATGTGGAGAAGAACGTATGTGATAGTATTGTTGGCACGCTTCTCAACATACAAGGTAGCACAAAGGATGGTGTGAAGGCAATATTGGATTTGCAAGAAATGGGAATACGCGAAGACTTACATCCAAAGCCATAGAGTAACAGAACTTATTGTCCCCCGGCTTCTAATACTTTGTTTAAGGATGAGAAACATAGTTTTTGTGAGTGTTTGCATGGCACAAAAGTTCCTTTGGGGTATTCTTCAAATTTTAAGAGGCTTTTATCGATGAAGGACTTGAAATTGGTAAGCCAAAAGTCTCATGATTGTCATGTCTTGATGCAACAGCTACTCCCAGTAGCTATTCGAGGCATAGCCGAGTATGATCTTTGACACATATTGACTAGGCTTTGTTTCTTCTTCAATGTTGTTTGCAATAAAGTTTTCAAGATTGAACAATTAGATGAATTAGAGAATGAAAGATATCTTATCTTGTGCCACCTTGAGAAGCTTTTTGTTCCTACATTTTTTGACATCATGGTTCATCTAATTGTTCATCTAGCAAGGGAGATAACGTTGTCTGGCCCTGTCCATTTACGGTGGATGTACCCAATTGAAAGATCTATGAAATTCCTAAAAGGGTACATGAAGAACACATACCGGCCAAAAGCATCAATTGTTTAGAAGTATGTATCTGAAGAGGCCATGGAATTTTGTCAAAATTATTTGGCCAAAGTAAGATATATCGAGCTTCCAAAACGTCAGCATGCTGAAGGGGGTAGACAAGGGGCTTCAGTAAAGAGTGTGGATCTAGATGAATTGTCACAAGTCCACTTATACATCCTGAACAATGTTGATGAAGTTCAAGTCAGCATAGCTGCACATAAAGATGCTGTCAGGAAAGAAAATCCCCAAATGACTAAACAAAGGTTGATTAGGGAGCATAACAGAACATTTGCAAACTCGTTCAAACAAAAGGTCGAGGGAGAGGAATCTGTTTCTGAGACAATCAAATGGTTAGTACGTGGTCCTAAGGTTGATGTCATAAGTTGGAATTCTTATGTGATCAACGGTTATACATTTTTCACGAAGTCCCTAGACAATAGGATCACCGTCTAGAATAGTGGTGTAATGTTAGAGGCTGAATCTATGCACTTCTCCAGTTTGAAAGACAAGCGGCCTAAATTCGCAGTCATGCCATATTACAGGGTTATTGAAGAGATTTGGGAGGTAGACTATGTCGTGATTAGATTTCCCATTTTCAAATGTAAGTGGGTTAATGTCAAAAATGGTGTTCAGATTGATCGGCTGGGATTTACATTAGTTGATGTCAATAGTAGAAGTTTTGGAGATGAACCTTTTATTATGGCAGACCAGACGAAACAAGTTTTTTATATCATCGATCAAGAAAATAAAATGTGGTCTGTAACTCTCCAACAAAAAAGGGTCATTGATATTGATGAGGAAAGTCATGCAAATTATGGTCTTCTTGAGAGTACTCCTTTTTCGAGGGGTCTACCGGACATGAACGAAGAAGATGAAGCAGATCATGAACCCAACATAAGAAATGATCATCAAGAAGAGATATGGGAGGATATCCCTTTATAAAAGAGTCAATTCGTAAGGTAACTATACAAATCTTTGAAAACTTAAAGGTTTTAACATTATTATATTCCTTCCATATGTTTTTAAGCAATGTCACTGACTCTATGAAATTTGTTCTTAATTGTTTTATTTTTGTGGCAGGATCTGATCTAAAGGGGCATGTTATAAAAGAGTATGTTACATTGTTGAATGAGAATCAGATGAAGGCATGGTGAATATTGGGCATGTATGTTAGTGTGTTGTATATCTTATTGAAACAACTTATTGTATTTGTATTTGTAACTCATGGTCGATAGGATGTGTATTATGTTTTTTTACCAATTCAATTTATTCGTAATTGTTCATAGCTTGTAGCTTAAAGTATAGCCTTTTATGTGCTGGATTGGTTTGTATGGATTTGTGTATATATGATCATTCAATTTATTCATAATTGTTCATAGCTTGTAGCATGTGCTGGATTGGTTGGTATGGATTTGTGTATATATGATTAGGAAGAATAGAACAGGAAAAAAATTCAAGAAAATTTCGACCGACAAAACATAAACGCAAGTCTTAAAAGTTCAACTTTTAAGACCAGATATATTTGGATGTACTTATATGCACGGTCTTAAAGGTCAGGTGAAAATATTTGATATTAGTGCGGTATTAAAAGCTGGTCTTTCAAGACCGATGGTTTAATACGTCCAGTCTAAAAGATAATCTTTAAGACCGGACGTATTAATCATCCAATCTTGAAAGTGAGTCTTTTAAGACCGCGTACAATTAATCGTCGGTCTAACAAGCCGCTATTTTTAGAGCTTATTTATTTTTGTCCGGTCTTAAAAATTAGACCTTTTAAGAGCGGCTAAATATTTGTCCGGTCTTAAATATGGAGTTTTAGGACCGACAAACAAAATATTTTAGTCATATTGAGTATCACTTTTAAGACCTGATGTTTTTAAATGTCCAGTCTTAAAAGAGTTTATTTAAGACTTGTTTAAGTCCGGTCTTAAAGATATACTTTTAATACCGATTGGAACAAGACCGGTCGTGAGTCCGGTCTTCCGATGCCTCTTTTGTTCGGTCTTAAAAGCCTTTTTTTGTACCCGTGTTTCTCAAATATATGTGTGTGTGTTAAACTGTTTTGTAATTTTTTATGCCTATGAAGGGCTTGATTTGGAATTGTATATTTGATTAAAATTATATTCATGAGATTGGAAACCATTCAAAGATGCTTGTGTGTATTATAACTTATAGTTATGTATTTTAAAAACTGTTCAAACATGCTTGTGTGTAATGATGAAAATATTGTTTATTATAAATGATGTTATTTGTTATCTTAAAGATGATTAATGATGGATTATTTGATAAATCATGTCCGGAACTATACTCGTGATTTTGAACTTGTATATACATATCAATATTGTGATTGTTTGTCATTGATGTATATGGATGGTTGTGGAGTTGTAATAAGTTGGAGTAAGGAGGAATTTGTATAATGAAATCTCTTACCATGTGTTATGTCACTCAATGTACAATGGATGGTACTCGTCAGAGCCCCTTCTTCCATGATTTCCTTTGGTCAGGATTACATTGGAGTAGTGAGACATGTGACATCTCCTTAATTGTATTCTTTTAAGGAGATGAGCCATAGTCTAGACTTGAGCTTTACACCTTTGATAGGGTATATCTCAAGAACTGGTGGTGAGCTTGTAACAATCCAGTCAATAGATGGATTTTTGCTGAATTATGTGTTAGCCTATGGTTCCAGTCAGCAATTATAAGGCTGGTTAAGGGTAATGAGAATGATTTATGCATCAATCAATTGCTTTGCATGTTATATATGCCATTTATGATTTGAATGGTAAAGCTTTTGTATAACTATTTTTGTAACAAAGCTGAGGCATGTTTTGTGAAATTTCTTGTGAACAATATTTGAAAAATGAATTGATATTCAATTGTTTTAGAACCCTTTTTGAGAAGGGGTTTTGGTAACTAAAGCGAGAACTATTTTATAAAAGGTTTTATGTTGATAATATCAATAAATTATTATAAATTGAACTTAATTTTAAAACCATGTGTTCTCGATCTTGGTTTGCATATATATTTTTGAATAATCAATTATTACTGAGATCCTTAGATCTTTTGGTTACAATATTAATTTTTTTAGGTGATTATTCTAATAGGGTAAAAAGGAAGACACCTATGAAGTGAGTCTTGATGGCTCTTTTATACTCTTAAAGCTCAGGTGATGTCATTTGTATTTGTCATGACCATAAGATTTTTGTATTTTATTAACTCTGAAAAAAATTTAGAAATTTATTTTATCACTGTAAATATGAGTTTTCAATGAATAAAATTTTTATATTTTGATTGTTTGGATCATGAGCATCTTTATTGGCAATATTTCAAATACTTTGATTAAGTATTTGGTTGTTAGATTTAAGGTGTCACAATATTGCTAAGTCCTTATACTTTTGGGGTTACATTCCATTTAGGGAAACATTATTCATTCAAAAATACTTTCAAAGCGACTTTACACTTTAAACGTAACTTAATTCATTAAAGGATAAATTAAAATATTTGAAAACACAAACGAACACAAATTTTTGGAACTTCGAAATTAAAAAAAAAAGAAAGAAAAGAAAAGAAGAAGAAGTCATAATCTCGCAATTGTATTGGTGGTTTGTTTTTCTTCTTATACTTTCACCTGTCTTTAATCAAGTTCTTTTTTGTTTTTTGTTTTCCTTTTTATCAGGTTTTTATTATTTCAACAGTTGTATAATTAGGTCCTTGAAGGTTTTTTGAATTTTAATTTATTAATTTAATTGAAAATTATATAAATGTATAATACTTAAATATAATTTAATAATAAATTAAAATTAAAATTTATAGAATTAAAAAAATAATTAATATAATTAACCTGTAATTCTTAATTAATTTTAACATTTTTGGAAAATTTTAGAGTTAAGATGCAAAAAAAGCACATGTGTTTTGTTTTGAGGAGCGCTAAACACTAAATGCTTTTTTTAGGTACAAAAGTGAGTAAGTGTTTACAAATTATGTGTAAAAATATCATTTGACCGTTAAGTTTGTTGTTTTTACTAATTGGATGATTATGTGGTTTTCAAAGGTGCAAAAATATATATATGGTTTGATTAAAAGAGCGCCCTACACCAAGTATTTTTTTTAATTTAATAATTTTATTTCAATTAAATTATTAAGCATGTAATTATTAAGCACTTAACAGTCAAATGATATTTTTACATATAATTTGTAAGCATGTAGTCACATTTGCACATAAAAAAAGTACTTGGTGTTAAATACTCATCAGAGTAAAACATATGTGCATTTTTGCACCTTAATCCAAAATTTTATTCTTATAATTCAAATTTCAAAATTATAAATATAAATAAAATTGTAATAAAAAATTTATTAAAATAACTCATAAAAATAAAGTTAAAATAAAATTATCATAATTGTTTATTATTTACAAAATATTACTAGTTGCAGAATAATATTTGATAAAATTATACATAATAATTTTATATTTATTGAAGAAAATTATTAGAATTTATTTAATAAATGATGAAAGAAACTACAGGTATCTAATTAAAAATAACGTGAAACTATAAGGACTTAACAAAAAGAAAAGAAACTACAAAAACCTGATAAAAAGAATAAAAAATTATAGGGGCCTAATTAAAAATCGGTTTAAACTATAATGACTTACAGATTAATTATCTTATTAATTTAATTAAAATAAGAGTGTTTGAATAAAATTTCAAGAAAGCACGATTTTGCGTTCGAAATTAACTTATACGAGTATCCAAATCAGCGTAAATTAGTGATGTTAATTGTTTCGGACAAACATTTTCACTTAAAAATATGGATTGCTCTATACTTCTTTGAAAAAATAAAATGAAAACAACACGGGCCCATTTTTCCCCCACACGTTCAAAGTCAGTTTCTTCTCATCGCAAGCTTGGAGTCGCTCGGAAGCGGCTTTCCTCATTTGATCCTTAGCATCTGTAGATTTGGCTCGAATTCACTTTCTTTCCCATCTTTTTCTCATCCATTTATTTATCTCAATTGTTGGTTTAAAATCTGAATAATTTATATTTAATCTTTTATAAAAATATTATTTTTAAGTATTTTCTTAATAATTTAAAATTTTATTAATATTTTTATAAAACATTAAATTTGAACCGTTTAGATTCCAATCCAACAGCTGAGATGAAGAAAATGATGAGAGAGGATTAGAAAAGAAGTGGATGGGAGCTGGATCCTGCATCCGCTGTGCTCCTTTGCCATGAAACGGCGCCATTGTGGTGCATAACACAAGTTAGTATGTTTTTTTTAAAAGAAATATTTTATAGTACTGACTAATATTCATACTGAATACAACTGAAAAAAATACCTCATGATTTTACAAAATTATTTTAGAATCTTGAAAAAATATCTTAAACAATATTTTTATTATTCTTTAGTATCATGAAATATTTTTTCAAAATTCTAAAATATTTTTAAGATTATGAAATATTTTTTTTCAGTATAATTTTAGTAGAATATTTTTTCAAATATTTTGCGCCAAAAGGGCTTTGCTGTATGGCAAAGAAGGGGGCAGCGGACGTTAAGGAGAAACCGCTTCCGGAGTGGCTCACCCTGTCGCCAGCTCTTTCTTCTTCTTCTGCTTGCCCGCTCTTGCTGTGCTTGACCTCTCGTTAAGCTTCCTTCATCTTCACCTGCTCGGAGTTTTCTTCCCCTGGCATTTGGGTATTTCGGAAATGAAGTAAATTAAAATATTGAAGTTCTATAAGTTCTGTTACTGTTCTGCTATGTTTTATATTTAAATAAAAACAATGTTACATGTGAACGTGCATTGCATGTGTTTATAAAGTCTTACAACATTGGTTTGCTTCAAACTGGCCTAATTAGCATGCTTGATATTTTTTTAGCTAGATAGACATTGATGATTCATTTACAACATTTCAACGTTACCTAGCTTGTGGCTATGCATTTGTGTTTTTGTTCATTTATTGATTTATTGACATGCATTTCACTTACTTTGTTGGTTGGACTTGTAAACTCAATACTTTCTACTAGTGTATCGGTGGCTTCAATTGCGTCAAAGAGCAATAGCTCTTCTTGTGTGTGTTCTGGAACAAATATATGCTAATGAGATTTGTTCTGAAAATATAAGTTATAGTTTGAGTAGCGAGAGAGAGAGGGGGGGTGCGTGATGAAATAATGAGTAGCATATGTAGTTTGAGGCATGTGAAGTTCTTGGAGTTGAAAGTTTTATATTCTTTGAAATGACAAAAAATAAATGCAACAAGCCTAAAATGTTGTGTCAACTGCATAATATAATTTTGCTGCACGTCTGGGTGGGTGTTCCGTGTTGTAATTCATTGATCTATGGAGAACGGTATACGTATTTGGCTTTGAAAGTCAAACATTGTAAAAGTATTCAACCGTGATGATTGCTGCTGCATATTATAATTGCATTACAATATGTGATTAGGAAAGTAGTCTGTTCATGCATTCATGGTTCATCTGTCTCAGGAAATTTGTGGAGGGTGGATTTTAAATATATGAAGAGACTTGTTGTTGCTATAGGTTTGAGTGTATGTTTACTTTTTGTCATCTCTCCCTCCTTCGCTTCTCCCCCACCCCTCCTCCAGGCATGGAATTTCTTCTTCAGCTGTATATAATTCCAGAAAATGTCTGATATGAATTCCGCTCTTGAATTGCATATTTGAATGCCAACATGAAACTGGAGTCAGAACTTATTCTGTAATTGGTTTTGATTGGGATTCTGGTTTTTGATTGGACTTCTGGCTTTTGACTGATCTGATATGTGCCAATAGAACTACTATAACTCAAGTTTTAGTTTGTTTTTGCTGTGCCCAGTCATCCTTTGACAGCTGATTTTTGCTTATCCTTCCAACATTGATATTTGTTCTATGTTCTCTTGAGCTTCTCGTACTTGATGTTTAAAACTTCACTAGTTACAGAAATTTCTACGGAGAAATACTCCTCTTCCAAAGTTTTAAAAGATGATGATACTATACAGAGTAGACAGAGCTAATGGAGATGTGGGGGAAACAATGCGGGAATGGAGGAAGAGGCATCGATCTGTAAGTTTTTCTATAATTTCATGCTCACAAGTTTCTATCCTTTAAATAACTTTTGTATCCAAAATACATGTACATCCCTATGGATATGACTCCTCCTATCAAGCAGTCAAGAAACCTCTTCGCAAAAGTCATTTACTAATAGTTATTTAACCCCTTCATTAATTATTAAATCATATATATTTATCACAGCCACATGAGACATTTCTTACACGATCTACAACAGAGGTCACTGAAATTGTGAACGATATTGATAACTTAATTTCACAAGGTGGATGCTCATTAAACAATGTTTAAATGTTTGTTGAGGTTGATGGTCAAGGTAACTCACCGAGACAAGGAGTATCACCCGAAGAAGTTCATTCACCCCATGCTAATAGTGCTTGCAGTGAGAAGTTAAAGAGGGCACCTAGAGAGCATGGAAATAATTTGAAGGAATGGACAGGGATAATGTCTGCAATGGTTGCATCAGTTCATAGAGGAAATGAAGCTATTATACAAGGAACTTTGAAAGATGCTTGAAGAATGTGGTTGTGACGTTGAAAAAATACCAGATATTTATTGCTTTCTTATCAATGATGATGCAAAGCTTAGGACTGTAGTTCAATCTCCAGCCTCAATCAGGAAGCAAAGTGATAATGACGATGTTTTATGGTTCTCAATAGATGGTCTCTTGACTATTTATCATAATGATTTTTGAATATTTTGGTAAATGCTAAAAAATATGGCTTTTGAGCATAATTGATAACTTTTTTTATGCTTTGTTATATGCTCAACATATGTTATTTGAGCATGTATTGATGACTTGTTAGTAAGAACATTATCTCTCTTTAGGTACAAAATAATATCATCACAGTGTCAAAAAAAAATATGTCCGACTTGCGTGTTGCTATATATACATAAGTTATTTGAGCATTTTTTGTTTTGTTTTAGATGGGCTGTGAAAGATAGCCTTGCTGATTCAAATGGACTAAGCTCCTACCCCTCGGAAATCTAGATTGAATCAAAAATTCTTACATGTTTGTGTTTACTCTTCTATCATCATCAGAACAAATTGGCTTGTTTTTTCCCATGAAGGATAAAGGGAGTTAAAGTCTATAGCTAGTTTTTGTGTGTCGAGCAAACAAAATGAATATGAACAGCGTACGTAGAGATGGAACTTTGAATGTCCAGAATTTAGCAACCAAAAAAAAAAAAAAAAAACTGAACAATTTTGCTAATGCCATTCAGTAAATAATAAAGAAAAAATCCCTCTAAGATCTCAAAGGACTAACAAAATTTCAGAAAAGTCTCACAGGAAAATAAAATATCATAAAAGTCTTAAAAAGCTGTTAATCCACAAATGGAGTTGTTAATTAACAATTCCATCCTTGGTTGATATTATTGTGCCTCAATTTCATCTTGCTAAATAAAAACTAAACAATGAATCGACATACTAGGTTTGGTTCCGGGTTGGGGACTTAGGGCAGGCTACTGATTCTCTCTCATAAAGGTTAGATTACTAGAACTTTGGTTAAAATGATAAAGCAGATGCATCACAAGAGAAACCAAAGCAGGGAATTGAAATCAGTGAATCCTCAACTTTAGAGGATATTAGTATAACAAAATGGGACAGTAAAGGAAGTGAGAGACAGAACTGAACCTGAAAAGCAACCATGCATTATCAAAAATATTCCATCACTTCCAATTTCATTTGTTCCTTCAAGCAAACAAACAAGAGACACAATACACTTCCTTTTTATTCTTTTGGATTAAAAGTCACAACAATAAATTTTCTTCAATAGATGATGGTCTCATACGATTTATTTTACTATTCTTTTTTTTCCTTAAATGCAATTCACAGTTTTTTTTTTTAATCTATGTTGTTCCTAGTTACAAGTCATGTTATTACAAAGTTTTGAATCTAATTAAAACATTTTTACTAAAACATCTCTTAAAAAGAATCAAAATTGTTACGGAAGTGCTAAAAATGGGCTCGGCCCCGTGAGTAAAAAGCCCAGGTGAAAGGCTCCATTCACAATCTCAACCACCTCCTTGAATTAAGGAGCAGTTTAATCAAAGGCATCTATCCAAATTGTAACTACCCGACGTGATGATATATTATTTAAAAGATATCTTAATATCTTTTAAATAATAAAGATAAAAAAGCCCATCAAGATAAGGCCCCAAATAAGTCTATAAATAGGGTACAAACCCTAACAAGGTACACACGTTTCAACCCTAGCTCTTCAATTCACACAAAGCACACACCCCCACTCCCTCTAGCTATAACAAGCCTACGGTTTACCTTCGAACTACTTGGACTTTGATCCCTATCTGTGGTATGTAGGCCCCTGGGATTTCACCCCAGGCCAAGTCCAATCCTTCTTGTGTTCTACACTAGAACATTGGTGCCAACCGTGGGGACTATAAAGTCCTATTCCCGTGACCAACGATGGCTAACACCAGAAGCAAAAGCCATACGCTCACACACAAGCAGAATCAAGAACAAGGTACTAACGAGAATCAACAGCAGGAAGATGTCCGAGGAAATGATCAGGGACGAATTGAGGAACCACCGAATATGAGTTCTCCGCTATTTGAGGATGGACAAGCAGGTCAAATGCTGGAAAATGCCAATCAGGTTAATTCCTCACCGGAATTCCAGATTGACAACTCGTACATACGACTGCTACACAGCATCGCCGGTTCAATGCTGAAACAAATCGAGAACGTGGAAGAACGCGACAATCTCCAGAATCAAAAGATTGATCGCATGGCCGAAGTAATGAACCAAATCCTCAAGAAGTTAAGCACCCTCCTCAAGAAGAACGCCGAGATGATCAACATAATGAGGATGGAGACACCAACCAACAAAACGTTGATCCACCCCGACTTAATCAGCTAGAGCAAGGCCGAGTAGCCTCAACTAAAAATTCTGAGCAAAACAACCATCGGGATATGAACCGAGATGATCAAACCTGGGCAACTTAGAAAAACAGCCACGCCTCGGATAATCAAGAAATCCGGCCAGAGGAATCTGGAAAACATAAGATGTGGTATAGCAATGGAAGGCAGAATAATAGCCCATTCTCGGACGAGATTATGGAAGCTGAATACCCAAGGAAATTCAGCACGTCTGATCTCCCTAGGTATGATGGAAGCCAGGATCCCCAAATGCACTTGAATACCTTTGATACTGAAATGCTGGTTCGAGGATTCAAAGGACTAATCATATCTTGACTGTTCACCTCAACATTGCGAGGGGCTACACAAGTCTAGTTCTAGACTCTACCTCCGAAATCCATTACTGACTTCAACGACCCGAGTGAGAAATTCCTGTTGAATTTTGCAACAAGCAAAAAGCAACCCAGGTCGGTCTACACATTAGATAGAATCAAGCAGCAACCCGATGAAACTCTTCAGAAATACTTGGATCGCTTCAAAGAGGCTGCCTTGCAAATCCAAGGATTAACGGAAAGCGTTCGCGTGCATTTGCTCATCTCAGGCCTGGACAGTGAATCCAAAATGGAAAGGTCGGTCTTATCCAGTGAAATCAAAACTCTAGAGGAGTTCTATCGGCGAGCTAAGAAATATCTGGATATCAAACAGATGCAGATAGCCAATGCACCGGGAAGAGAAAGACAAAAAAGTCCACTTCCAAAAGGAAGGGATCAGGCATCGAAAGATCAATCCAGGAACTCGAATCAAAAAACACGAGTAGGAAGGCATGAGGGAAAGTATGAAAAATATACTCCTTTGAATGTCTCGCGTGCTCAACTTTGGAGAGAGGTGGCACTGACCGAGATGAAAAAGGTGGAACGACCACGTCCACTGTATAATAGAGGCAAACTGCATCGATCTTGGTTTTGCGATTTCCATAATGGACCCGGGCACACAACATATGAATGTTGGGACCTTAGAGATGCTGTAGAAAAATTTGTCCGAGATGGAAAGTTACGACAATACGTCATCAAAACGCAAGGACAAAAAGGTAGCAAACGCAAGCAGACAGATCAGAGTAAGAGCCCGGTCCTTTAGAGAAGGAAGCCAGACGAGGACTGGAGAAAAAATGATGACAAGGATGAATTCCCAGAAGTAGAATTCGATTGCAACGTCATTAGTGGGGGTTATGGAGGAGGTGGCGATATAACAAGTCAGCAGAAAAAATATCTTCGGGAAGTCCTAACCATCAAGAGGCGGCCGGCCTTCAAGCCAGAACCTCTGCAATCAGAACCCCCTAAGTTTTTCTTCACCCAGGACTACTTAAGGGACATGATCCCAGGCCATCAAGACGGCTTGGTTATAACCGGCCTCCTGGGTAAATGTCGTGTAAAGAAGATATTCGTTGACTCCGGCAGTGCGGTGGACATCATCTTGTGGCATGCTTTCAAGAGAATGGACCTGGATCCAGAAAATCTGAAGCCATGCAGAACAACCCTAATCGGGTTCAACGGAGAAGATACAAGCCCCAAGGGGCATATAGAGCTGAAAATGACACTGGGATCTAAAGAAGCCTTCAAAACCGGACGGGTCAAATTCATTGTAGCAGATTTTCCCTCATCCTCTAACATCATTTTAGGCAGACCAACAATTCATAGCTGGGATATGCTAATATCAACTAAGCATCTAAAGCTGAAGATGGTGAGCAGAAAGAATGAAGTCATCACTATTAAAGGGGATCAGAAGGAATCCCGACAATGCTATTTTTCAATGGTGAAAAATAATGAACATGTGACATCTTCATCACAACAAAAGAGAGCTCAAAACCCGGCGCTATCCACTCTGAGTTCGGTGAACGTGGTGGAGTTGGACGTAAGAGAGGAGGCGAAATTGATGAAAACAGAGCCCGCTGGGGAGCTCATGGATTACCAACTGGGAGATGAGCCTGAGAAAATAACCAAAATTGGTAGTACACTCACCAAGCAAGAGAAAACTGAGTTGGAAAAACTGCTATTGAAGAATAAAGAAGTGTTCGCCTGGAAGCCTTCCGAACTACCAGGCGTTGACCCTACCTTCTGCCGCCACAAGCTGACGATAAACCAGCATTGTACGTTGGTCGCATAAAAGAAAAGGAAGATAGCTCTGAATAGACAAGCAGCCCTCGGCGAGCATGTGAAGGAGTTGCTGGATGCCAGTTTCATAAGAGAAATCCAGGACACCATGTGGTTGTCGAATGTGGTAATGGTCAAAAAACCCAACGGTAAGTGGAGAGTTTGCACGGACTACACCGACCTCAATAAGGCCTGCTCAAAGGATGCGTACCCTATGTCGAATATAGATCAACTGGTGGACAATTCTACCAGATTCCAGCTGCTTTCCTTTATGGATGCATATTCTGGTTACAACCAAATCGCTATGCACCTTGATGACCAAGAAAAGACAGCTTTCATCACGGATAAAGCTAATTACTGTTACAACGTTATGCCCTTTGGGTTGAAGAATGCCGGAGCTACATATCAGAGGATGATGAATCGAGTGTTTGAAACACAGCTCGGCAGAAACGTAGAAGTTTACATCGATGACATGATTGTTAAATCAAACAAGCGGCCCAATCATATCCGAGATTTGTAGGAAACGTTTGACAAACTCCGCTCACCATATCCGGCTAACCCAGCAAAATGTGCATTCGGGGTACTCGCAGGTAAGTTTCTCGGATTCCTTTTCACTAACAGAGGAATTGAGGCCAACCCGAATAAATGCCAGGCCGTCCTCAATATGGCTGCCCCAAAGAAATAAGAAAGAAGTACAGCAGTTGACAGAAAGACTGGCCGCACTAACAAGGATTTTGCCGAAATCGGCAAAAAATGCACTTCCATTATTTAAGTTATTGAAGAAGGAAGCACAACATAGAGAATGGAACTCGGAATGTGAAGCCGCATTTGATAAGGTCAAAAAGTGTCTATCATCACCTCCAATGCTGTTAAAACCTGAACCCGGAGAAGACTTAATACTATACTTATCGGTGGCCCCAGAAGTGGTAAGTGCCGCGCTGGTAAGGGAAGAACCGACAGAACAAAAGCCGGTCTATTTCACAAGCCGGGCTTTGTAAAGTTCAGAGCTGAGATATCAAAGGTTGGAAAAGGTGGTATTCGTACTCCTCACGGCTGCAAGAAGACTACGCCCTTACTTCCAGGGACATCGAATAATCGTTTGAACAAGTCAGCTGATACGCCAAGTATTGCATAAGCCTGATTTTGCAGGACGAATGATTAGTTGGGCTATTGAGCTGTCTGAGTTTGACATTGTGTATGAAGCTTGGCATGCGATTAAATCTCAGGCCTTGGCCAATTTCCTTGCAGAATTGGTACCAACTGAGATAATCCCAGAGGCCAATCCTAATAATTGGAAGGTGTTCGTTGACGGATCTTCGAACGCCAAAGGAAGCGGGGAAGGGGTCATAATAGAAAGCTCTGAAGGAGTGTCTATGGAACACTCCCTACAGCTACATTTCAAAACCTCCAATAACCAGGCCGAATACGAAGCAGTGTTGGCCGAGCTGTCTCAGGCAAAAGATAATAGAGCGAGGAGGATTCACTTGTCAACTGACTCTTAGTTAGTCATAGCCCAAATCAACGGATCATACATAGCTAAGGGACCTATGCTAATTAAGTACCTTAGGAAAGTCAAAGAGGCTATGGCCGACTTCGACGAGGTCGTAGTCACCCACATCCCTAGAGGAGAAAATGCGAGGCCAGACATCCTATCGAAACTAGCAAGCACCAAGAACCCAGGAAATTATTAGACTATAATACAGCAAAGTTTGTTCAAGCCCACTTGTATTATGGTCATCGCAGCGGCAAAAGATTGGCGAAAGCCTATCTTAAATTACTTGGAGAAAGGAATCAACCCCAAAGATCCGATAGAGGCAAAGAAAATTGCAAGAACCGTATTAATGTACACAATGGTTGATGACCAGCTGTATCGAAAAGGCCTTCATTCTCTAATGATGAGGTGTTTGAGCCCGGCAGAGGCCGAGTATGTGTTATTAGAGGTACATGAAGGGATCAATGGGCAACACATGGGAACTAAGGCGCTAGCCCGAAAATCTCTCTGAGCTGAATTCTATTAGCCGACGATGGTTGCTGACTCCAAAGAGCACGTAAGAAAATGCGAAAGTTGCCAAAAACATGCTCGAATAATTTGGCCACCTTTGGCTGAACTAAAATCCATCACGGCCCCATGGCCATTCTTCTAATAGGGCATGGATCTCTTAGGACCATTAAAGCCAGCTCTAGGACAAGTGAAGTGGTTGATTGTAGCGGTTGACTACTTCACTAAGTGGATCGAGGCCGAGCCTGTATCAACTATCTTGGAGGCTCGGATACAAAATTTTTTTGAAAGAAACATTGTTGCAAGATTTAGAATTCCAGCTGAAATTGTCACTGACAACGGAACTTAATTCCTCAACCGAGGCTTCCAAGGGCTGATGTCTAGACTCAAAATCAAGCACCATTTTGCCTCGGTAGAACACCCATAGTCCAATGGCAAGCCGAGGCGGCGAATAAAATCATTGTCGATGGGCTTAAGAAATGGATAACAGATGCAGAAAATAATTGGGTCGAGCAGTTGTATCCCGTACTCTGGGGATACCAAACTAGTGTTTAAACCTCAACCTAGGAAACACCTTTTAAATTGACTTACAGTTATGAGGCCATGATCCCGGTCGAAATTGGGCAAACATCATGGAGGAAAGCAAAGGTCATGCAAGAAGGAGAACACAATAACAGTAAACAATTAGCTGTGGAATTAGACCTCAGTGATGAAGTCAGAATCACGGCGCATTGCCGAGATCTTGCAACAAAGCAGCTAGTTGCAGCTAAGTATAATCGTAAAGTTAAGCCACAAGTGTTTAACAAAGGTGATCTGATACTTCGCAGAGCGGATATCGAAAACAAGAATGCTTGGGATGGAAAACTTGCAGCAATTTGGGAAGGTCCTTATCGCATTTCAAACAAAGTGGGGCCAGGAACCTATGTCCTCGAGGCATTAGATGGAAAAGCCATTAAACGAACTTGGAATGCGGACAAACTAAGGATCTACTATAGTTGAATGCCGAGATCCATTCGGAACCCGGATGTAACGGATGTCAGCGATGGCTAAGAACCGCTTTTTATTTTCAATGGATGTCAACGATGGCTGAGAACCGTTTTTCATTTTAAGGATTATTTTGCTTTCACGCATTATTTCCCATTTATTTTATTTTGTAATTGCAACTATTTCAATCAATAAAGGAGGCAGCTTACTTCATGGGCTGACATAATGATTGTTTATGAAGTTCAATACAAAAATAGCCGAGTAAAGGCAACTTAATTAATAAAACTAGGGTTTCGTGAGCCTGGCTACCGTAAGATTTGTTAACAATTCTTATGAATGTTACGATGCATTGGAACAGTACTTTGCGGTGGTGTTGTCTTTGTCATGAAGATCCTGATCAGGTCAAAATGTTTAGGTTCTTATTCTAAAGGAAAGTGAGATCCGAACATGTAGCAATTGGCTACCACCTCGGTTTAATACTTTACAAGTTAAAGTACTTAGGTGATTATTTGAAATCATCTGTTTATTTAAATATGCCCGACTACTAATAAACTCGCCCGTTTATTAACGTTGGTGGAATATTCAGCGGATTTTGCGCAATATATCTTGACTTTGGCCAAGTCATAAAATAAGAACCAAGCTCTATGCTCGGATGTGTTTCCCTTTTTTCATTAACAAATGACATTAGCTCAAGTTTGGAATAAAGGATGAAAGCAAGAATCGATGAAATTTGATATGAAAATATACTTAAAATCCACGGAAAAAACTGAGGTCGAATTATCATTAACAAAACGGGTTGAACCTGGAGTACATTGGAATAATAAAAAAAACGGGGGACCGAACCCGGAATACATTGAAATGACGAAAATAAAATACAACAAGGGAGCTCATTGCAAGACATTAGAGGGGGTTGAAGAAGTAGGCTCCTCGGCGGCTTGGGTCGTTGTTGCACTAATAAGTACTGCAGAGCCTAGAACACCGGCAGCTGGGACCTCCATCCTTGCATCATGATCTCTGAGCTCTTCGACGAGAGACAAAGGGGCCGGAACAAATTGCCCATCAACCACTGAAGCCTAAACATCCACTTAGCTGAGATCCAAGTCCAGAGAAGGGTGAAGGGCCTGGACTTGTGCTAGGCAATCTTTAAAAGCCTCGGCTACTGTCTCCACTACCGTTACCTCAAGATTAGAAATCTCGGAACCCTTCTCCCCTAACTCGGCTTTGGCGGCCTCCAACTCCTCGCGTGCAGTATGAAGGGCGCACTAGTGCAAAAAAGAGCTTTAAGACCGCCTCATTTAGACCGGATTATAAAGAATCAGGTCTTAAAAGTATGACCGATGACAGTTTCGTAAATATAAAGAACTTTTTGGACCGGATTATAAAGGATCCGGTCTTAAAAATATGACCGGTGTCAATCTCATAAATATATAGAACACTTTTAAGACTGGATAATAAAATATCCGGTCTTAAAAGTATGACCGGTGGCAATTTCATAAATATATAGAATACTTTTAAGACCGGATTATAAAATATCCAATCTTAAAAGTATGACCGGTGGTAATTTTGTAAATATTTTGAGAAGACGCGGATCAGAGATGACTCCGAGAATGCGATGCTTTATTCCTTCGCTTAATTGGAATTATATACAAATGTTAATAAGTAAATAATCTTATGACCTAGGCAGTTCCTATAATCTAGGGATTACAATAAAGAATATAATTACGAAATTCAAAAAACTATGATCTGCTAATTTAATTCCTAAAATCTCTCTAACAACTTAATTAAGATAATTGCATAATATAATCTAGGGATTACAGTAAGGAATATAATTAAGAAATTGAAAAAACCGTAATCAGCTAACTTAATTCCTAAAATCTCTCTAACAACTTAATTAAGATAATTGCATAATATAATTGTATATGCCAATTATAACTAATTAAATCTGAACTTCCAACAAATATATAAAACACTTTTAAGACCGGTTTTTACAAACAACTGGTCTTAAAAATATAGAACACACTTTTAAGACCGATTTTTACAAATAACCGGCCTTAAAAATATACTTTTAAGACCAGTTTTTACAAAGAACTGGTATTAAAAATATACTTTTAAGACTGGATTTTACAAACAACCGGTCTTAAAAATAGAGAACACTTTTAAGACCGGTTTTTCCAAACAACCGGTCTTAAAAATATACTTTTAAAACTGGTTTTTACAAACAACCGGTCTTAAAAGTGTTAAAAAAAACTAATTTTGCTAAACTCGTTAAGTTCGTGAGTGAGCTTGTCTTCTTATCGATATAACATTTACTTAGTTATAGATTCAACGAGTGTCCCAAGAGCCTCACGGGTCAAATCCTCAGCAAGAATGATATCCTCTTCCTTTAACCTACTCTTAATCTTCGTAAGTTGTCCTAAGAGCCACACAACCAAATCCTGGGCAACATTGGCAGTGAGATGCTTCAAGTGTTTTATGATGGCGTCAACTCCAATCCTCAGCAACGGCGCAAGTGTACTACTTCGAGGATTCTAGACAACGATGGCTCCTTCCTCTTCGATCTATGGCTCCTCCCACACTGCCTTCGCACAGATCTGGCTTAAAATCAAACCCAGATCTCTTCTTGCTTAAGTCTATTTGCTCCTACCTTGACCGCTCTTACTCAGATCTGGACTTCGATTTTGGTTGCTTGAAGCTTTGCCAGCATCGACAAGAGGATCCTGGTCAGATTTGGTAGCTTTAAGCTTGTGATTTTTTTGTAGATCTAGACTTCAATTTCACCTTTGATTTTTTTTTTGTAGATCTAGACTTATTTCTAGACTTTGTATTCATCTTTTTGTTTTTCTTGTTGGTGTTGCTTCCAATCTTCTCTTGGTTCTCCATCGCTAATGATGGAGGGACATTCAAAATGTTGCCAGATCCGGTGATTTGGGATCGATTGTTTCATTTACGTTTTTTTAATTATTTTGAAACCTTTTTAAGACCGGATATTTCAAAAGTTCAGTCAAAATTTTTAAGACCGGTCATTCATCCGGTCTTAAAAGTTATAGACTTTTAAGACCTCCTGGAACAAGACTGGTCACACATCCGGTCTTACGAGGCGTTTTTTATCCGGTCTTAAAAGGCATTTTTGTACCCGTGGCGCGATTGAGTGAACTACCCAGATCTTGGTACCTAAGAAGGCCAGCCTTCACTCGGGCTAAATCAGCCAAAGCCGAATCCCAGTCAGCTTCAACTCTACTCAACGCCTTTAAATGAGCATCCTCTGCTGCCTTCTTCTCTTTAATGGCAACATCTTTGTCAGCACGACCCTGTTTGGCCTCAACAACGACCTTTGAATACTTATGTCTCACAGAGACATAGGCATCCATCACGCCTGCGGCTTCCATCAACTGAGCTTGAAGATCCTAGACAGTATCCAGGTCGGTTTCAGGAAACTCGAACCCAGTAAAGTAGATGGTCAGAGGTTTGACGGCATATTTTAGCTCCGTGGATACCCCATAGGCCCAGACTTCACCCTTCTTCACAGAATGATAGGGAGGAAGGGACGAAGGAGAAGGGGCATTCGGAGAGGGGGCAGTCTCAGCAGGAATCGCCGGGATTGCTTCTGATTCCGAGGGTGTAGTAACTGTCACCTTCTTAGAGTGCTTCCGAGGTGCAAGCTCTCCTAAGGGTGGAGGGGAAACGCCCCTTTTCTCGGGCATGACAACTTTCTTCGGGGCTGAAGATTTGCCCTTCTTTTTGGCCCGGAATTTATCGGCCAACTCCTTGTAGGAAACCTTCCCCATTCCAGGCTCTACAAGGGAAACAAAGAAATATCAAAAAGAGCAACAAAACATTGACAAAATAAGTTTGCAGACAACAAAATGTGTAAACAAAAAGACCCTACTCGGTGGAAACAACTCCTTCACTGATTGGCAGATAAAGATCCGAGCATCAACGACGCCTTTCTCATCTACATGATTGACCAGATCTATAATGGCAGCTATATCAGCCGGGTCTAAATCCTCCTCGGCAAGTTGAAAAACTTTCAGATCTATAATGAGTCTTTGACCAGTACAAGGGGAATGTCAACTCCACCGATTTGAAATCGACATCTTGTAAAAACCACGGTTTATGACCGGGTTCTGCTATGATTTTGAAAAAGGGAGATTTGAAGCCCTTCCATGTGTCGCTGGCCACATGAAATAGTTTTCTTTCCGGCTTCCTTCGAAAAGAAATCCATCCTTTTTTCTCCAAAGACTCACCGGGTTGACGAGCCCTTTGGATGTTGAAAAAATAAAAGAAAACCCAAGTCGAGGGGACATGGTCTAAAAATTTACATAAACGCTCAAAAGAAACAATGAAGCCCCATGAATTCGGATGAATTTGTGTAGGGGCAAGATGAAGAAGGTTTAAAAGTGTGATATGAACCTCAGTAAATGGGAAATGTAAGCCGACCTTGGTGACAAAGTCTTTATATAAGAAGAAGAAAGATTGCTCATTTCCTTCACGGGTGGTACACACTGGCTCATCTGGATGAGGAGGAGAAATCGAACAGTGAGTCCGGTCCCCTAATAGGAGCTCGGAAATTTCTTTGGCGGTTATGGAGGATAGCCGAGACAATACAGAAGTCACTACCCAATCATACTTTTCCGATAAGTGACAAGGAACAGCGGCCGAGGCTGACTCCACGGACCCAGACTCTCCAACAGGATCAAAGAAACAGACATGCTACCTAGAAAGGTAAAAACTGAAAAAAAATTAGAAAAAGGAAAGAACCAAAATCCTGAAAGCAATAAAGCAGGCCGGGGAGGCTGAGCTGAGACAACCTGCGATGAGACATGTTAACATGATGAAGCTATATCATCAGCTTCCCACGACCGACCAACCATTATAGATTCGGACAATAGCTAGGAACACTCCTTACACGGGCCGATAGGTCAAAAAGAAGTAGTGGAGGGATTCACCCGGCTAGCCAAGGAGGTGGCAGGCACGGGAGGACTTCCTCTACCATAACCTCTTAATGATGGATCTAAAGAGGAAGCTCTAGCAAAGAGAATTCCCCGACCACGGCCTACGGGCTCTAATGATTGAGACCGACCCCTACCACCAGACTCTAACAAGCGAGACCGACCTCTAGAACTACCTCCAGGCCGAGTAGGTCGATTTGACCTTCCCCTACCTGCTCCACCATAACCTCGGAGCACGTTTTCCAATTTTCGCTCCTCGGTTAAGGGTTTCCCCTACAGCCACCAGGCCATCCTGGGAGGAATGCGCTGAAGAAGCTCTTCCTCCTCTGGGGAAAGGTTACTTGGTTTAAAGGATGAAGATGAGCCTTTGATGTCCATTTAAGCAGAAAGGAAAAAGAAATGGCAAACTTTGAAACAAACTAGGAACCAAAACACGAAGGTCTAAAAAGAAGGATCTAAACAACCAAAACAATGGAAGAAGACCTGAAAATGGGGAAAAACTCGGATGACCAGCAACTAACTACCCAAGAAATCAAGAAGAAAGAATGAACAGCCAAGACAGCCAAGAAGAGGGCGATGAAAATACCTAGTTTGAGATAAATTACGGAGAGAGGAAATGCACGAGCCACGAAGAAAATGGTGACTTAGGAAGGATGAAGTGAAGCGCAGGAAGCAAATTGCAAAAGACTCTCTCTACTGGAAACTCTGAAGTTGCGAAAGTGCAAGAAAGAAGAAAGCAAGGGGTATATATACTGAGATCATTAGAAAACGCTTGCAATTCAAGGGATTTGAAACGGTAAAAGCCCAAAGGGCCTCACTATGACCGTTGACATCACTGTGAAAGGACGTGCGCATTAATTGCGGGTTTTTAAGATGCGCGAACACCAAGGATAATGGAGCAGGCATTGGTGCTATCACGCTGGTTCACAGGCACCAGTTGGCAATAGGCAATAATAACTTCTACCACCTCGGGAACTCACAAAATGCCAAATCGAAGATCAAATTGACCTCGAATCTCGGCTAGAATGTGAGATCGGCCAATATCAGGTCGGGCTACGACCATAAAAACCAGTTCCACTCTCCCCATGCAGCTTCGAATGGGGGCAATAGTCCTAACCTATTTTAGCCAGGGCGAAAACTCATGTAAGCATATAGACCCGGACTCAGAACTATCCGATTTCAACAAAAGAAGAAGTTTGAAGCAAGCATGGGCAGAGCGCGGCCTAAAACTAAAAGAAGAAGAAGATGAAGGTATTTCAAGTCAGTTAACAAACATGGATCCCGCTAAGTCACCCCGGCAACTCAGAGCCCTGAACTACCTGGCTGGGGGCAACTGTTACGAAAGTGCTAAAAATGGGCTCGGCCCCGTGAGTAAAAAGCCCAGGCGAAATGTCCCGATCTTCTCCATCTTCTCCATCTTTAGGGTTTTCACTTACCCGATCCTAACCCTTTTCCTTAGTGTAAACGTCCTTTTTGTATCACATAACCAGCATTATATCAGTACTCTTAACCTAGTTGTTTAAACCATTCCTTTGATACCAAAGTGTAACATCCCAAATTCCAGGTTAGAAAATCGTGTCGGTCGACACTTAGTTTTAGGAAAATCAACAGAGTTTGAGATGCTACAGCTTAGAGTACTGCGGAAATGGATAGCGTGCGCTAAGATTCGGTCAGTGAGTATCTGATATAGAATGCCCAGACATATGATGATGCCCCGACATAAGCTGATATATTAAATATCTCGAAGGAATATTCATGTGATACAACTTACAGAGATTAAATACAATTCTCTGATAAAGAAAGTCTTAAACAAGACCTATGGCTTGAAACCTAACATCAGTTAATCAGACAATTTAGCCAGGTCGGTGTTCAATCTAATGGGAGTCTCACCAACTCTATGGTGACTTGTGACAACCCACCGATGAACCCTTCCTTAGTTTAAGCACCAAATGGTCCGAAATAACTTTGTTAAATCTGTACCAGAATACTTTGATACAAACTAAGTCCTAATAACTTCTACTGACCTTCTTCTTGGACAGCTGCCTCTTCACGGCTCTTTCCACCGGCACCTTCTCTATCCCGGTTTCTTCCCTGTACTATTCATTAAGACTGAGGTCCAATGCCCATTGAACCTCAGGTAACAGTTAACCTTATGCTCAAGTATAACAGTATGCATGATAGATATTCATTTACAATTCAACATATAATTATACATAGCACACAACACATGTCATAGATCATATCACAACAATACCTCTACATAGCACACAGCCCATGTAAGGTCCACATAGTTTGCACATAAACCAGTGCCATGCCCCGGAGCATGTCCTCAGCGCTAGGAAAACATTCATACGGCATTACCAAGACTGTAACCCGTTATCAAATAAAAGCTGAATGTATTTAACAGTGACTTAAGACAGAGTCTTAATCACGGTGCATGACCCAAGACCCAGTCTTGTCCACGACTATATGAATCATCACATCACATATAGAGCATACAAGCAGCATAAGAGTTAGAGTTACGTTACAGTACGTGTCCGTACCTTCGTTTGACGGGTTTTTGGGTACGTTCGTCGTCGGTACACATGCACAGTCTATCCTAAAAGGGTAATATTGTCTCAATTAATTCTCAAATATTATTTCAAGACACACCTTGGCCATAATTGACATTTTTACCCTTGAAGGATTTATTTTCAATTATTTTCTCATAATTTTCGGAAAAATCGCTGGTGTAGAATTTCTGGGCAGAATTTCGCCTAACTTTGAAAAATTATAACTAATTCCAGAAAAATCGAAATGAGGATCCGTAAAATTTCCCGGAATCCTTCAGATCTCTATTTTCAAGGAAAAATACTGGAACTTACCCAGAACTCATGGAAAATTCCCAGTTTCCAGATTTCAACCCGCTGCCCAGATTTTCGCCCAGAAAATATAGCTCAAATTCTGAGATTTTTATCTTTTTGTACAGAGCTTCCAATGACACAAACTTTATATATTTAGAAAGCCCTAGATGTCTACTTTCACCATGAATTTTCCCAGAATTTTCAAACATCATCTTCTTCATAAAATACCAGCATCTTTACTACTGACTTCAGAAATCACTAATTGATGAAAGTTTGTCAGAGCTTCGCTATTTTGATCATAATCTTCCAAAATTTTTGCTATAACTTTTTCTTCATCAAATTTTCGAAATAAAGACAGTGGAAATCTTAAAAACATGAAATTAAAACTAGAATTGAAAGATTGATGATCAAAACAACATTTTCTAGCATTTCTACTTCATAAACTAAGAACTTAAACTATGAACTAAAAACTCTCTTACCTCTTGAAGAACACTAGCTTCTTACTTCTTGAAGCTCCTCTTCCCTCCTCCACACTCTCCCTTACTCTCTATATTTTTGGCCTATGCCTTGAGGAATTGGTGAGGATTTGTGAAGCCTAAGATCCCTATTTATAGTAGAAGGGAATGGCATGGTTGTAATTTTCCCCTTTGCATTCTAGCCATTGATTTTTACTTGGTGAAGAGGAGATGATCTTGCCCATACACCTCTAAAGCAAATTGCCACCTCCCCCCTCTTCTAGATTCATCTTTCTCTTTCCTCCACTACACACACACACACACTCACAACACCTAGGCACACACACACTCACAATTTACACACATATGCACAACACTTATCCTCTTCCAACATTTGTTTCCCTTTGATTGGTTGTGTATTTTATTGACTCACATATCCTATCATTTAACCCTTATTGGTCTAATTGATTTCATGAGGATTAAAACTATTTCCTTAATTTATCATTGGTCAATTTAATTTTACAAGGATTAAGGTCATAATTAATTCATGGCTTTTCATTGGCTTGTTGACTTTTCAAACTAAGCTTTTATGTGATAAATCATTTCTTCTTCTCCAAGGCAAGCAAATCTTAAGCATAATTATTTCATAACCTTTCCCCAAGTCTAAAATAATTTGGCTAATTAACTTAAATTCTTCCTCATACTAAGCTCAAGACTTTGAACTCTTCATAAATAGAGCCTAGTAGTCTCCCCAAAATAATATTTAATTTTACCTCATTATTTTCCAAGGAAAATATTCCCATAAATTACCTAAATTAGAGACAACATACTTTCTAATTTTTAATAAATATTTAGTTGCCTCTTAGGATTTATCATAATATTCTCAGGGTATTTTATAACCCACAAATTCACTTAGGGATCTTTAGCTCTTTATTCCTCCTAATTTCATGAGAAATCACCTTAGAAAATAAGATAATTATTTCACTAATTTTGAGACCATAAATTCATTTATTTCTAATAGGTATCATTTACTAAATTATGATACTTATCCTAGGCAGGATTTTTAGGGTATTACACCAGGTCAAGTCCAATCCCTCTTGTGTTCTACACTAGAACAAAAACTAAATTTCTTTCTTGATAAAGACATACTTTTAATGATGACATTCAATTGATGAAAGAACTAAAAAAAGGAAAAACAACAACAACTCGATTTCAATATTTTCTTGTATGTGTATTTAGAATAAATGAGACTTATAATTTGGGAGAATATTTGATTATATTGGAGAGCATTCTTTTTTCTTTTGTTTTTAACCACTTTCATACCGTGAACATAAAAGAAAGGTTTACTCTTCCGGTGCTAATCGTAGGACCTAGCTACCGGATGTAGTAATTATTAACTTGAGAGAAGTAGAAGGGGAATAAGGTTCCATTCTCATAGCCAGATTGGTCTAAGTTTAAAAGTATAAAATGGCTTTGCTTTTATTTTGTTTGCTTGTTTATGTTTTTTTTAACTTCATGGAAGTTTCGCATGTATTAATTATTAACAGTCAACACCTGCCCAAAAGTAAAAAATGGCTTTGCTTTTATTTTGTTTGTTTGTTTATGCTTTTTTAACTTATGGAAGTTTCGTGGAAATTTTGCATGCATTAACCTAACTGTCAAAACCAGCCCAATATGTTACCAGAATCAACTGCAAGATGACCTTATATTCTCTAATCCCCATAGTCTATGTTTCCCATTACAAATAATTCTGAGAACAGAATTGAAAGCAGTCCTTCCTCATTTTTATATCATCGCAAAGCAATCTAACATATGGGTTCATCATCTTCCGCTGACTCATCTTCTCAATCTCCAAAGAAATATGATGTTTTTATAAGCTTTAGAGGTGAGGACACTCGCTTTAATTTCACCAGCCATCTTCTTGATGCTCTTCAAAGAAATCAATTGGATACATACATCAACTACAGGCTTGAAAAAGGAGATGAGGTATGGCCATCTCTTGAGAGAGCTATTGAAGATTCAACTTTGTTCCTTGTGATCTTCTCATAATACTATGCATCTTCCACGTGGTGCTTGAAGGAGCTTACAAAAATATTCGACTTCTAGTGTTCTATAGGGTAGATCTTTCACATGTGAGGAAGCGGTCTAGGAGTTACCAGAAAGCATTTGAAGAACATGAGAACAAAGGCATCAACAAGCAACAAATGCAAATCTGGCGAGAGGCTCTCACTCATGCTGCAAATTTAGTTGGTTGGAGTGTTGCGGCTTGGAAAGGTAACTACATACTTATGATCTTTCTCTTATCATGTTCTTCTATTCATGGGGATCAATTTATTAAATCATAGTTTGAACTTCTGATGGAAGTTTATAATTATTAACCACTTTATATTAGGTCTATCAACATTACTATTATGATATTTTCATCAAATAAAATCCCTGTCTCACTTTACTCATAACGATGCATTCATAGTCAAAAAAATGAAGCTAAAATTTTATATATCTAGTTTAAGCCATATAATACAAGTAATATCCTCAAGAAAATTATTTTTGTCAATTTTAAAAAGATTGGCAAATCTTCAAAGCTGCATGTCATTAGGAATAGTTCAAAATTTGAATAGATAATGTGGTTTTAAACTTGGTGCGTCTTTTTTCAATGTTATGCAGGAATGAAGCAGAGCTAATTAAAGAAATAATGAATTGTGTTGTAACAAAGTTGGGCCCTAAGTATCAAAGTGAAGATTATCTAAAAGGCTTGATTGGAATTCATAAAAGAATGGCCTATGCAGAATCTTTGTTGGACAATGGTTCAAACAATGTCCAATTTATTGCCATTTGGGGCATGGGTGGTAGTATAGGTAAAACAACTCTAGCAAGAGCATTGTTTCGCAAATTGCATTTTGATTATGAAGGGTTTTGCTTTTTGGCTAATATAAGGGAAGAATCAAAGAAATATGGAATAGATTATTTGAGGGAAAAACTTATTTTGAAGTTATTATGGGAAAGGGAATCTCCCATTGGCATGCTTGATACAATATATCCTTATGCCATGAGTAGACTCCGTCGGAAAAAGGTTTTCATTGTTCTTGATGACGTTGATGATGCTGAGCAATTAAAAATGTTAGCAAAAAGATATGAGTTTGGATCAGGAAGTAAAATCTTGATAACAACTAGAGATAAGCAAGTGATTGGTATTGAAGTAGATGATATATATGTGCTTGAGGCTTTGAATGATGATGAAGCTTTTGATCTGTTCTCCATCAATGCCTATAGAAATGACCATGTTGACCCAAAGATAAGAGGGCTAGCAATACAAGTGACTCGATATGCAAGTGGAAAACCATTAGCCCTAAAAGCTTTAGGTTCCTTGTTGTGTGGTAAAAATAGAGTAGCATGGGAAAGCCAATTGGACAAGTTTCAAAAATTACCTTTTCCAAAAGTTAATGATATCCTCAAAACGAGTTTGGAAGGACTTGATTATGAGGAGAAAAATATTTTGTTGGACGTTGCATGTTTTTTCAGCTATTATTACGTGGAGGATGTAATAAAATTGTTTGATGCATGTGGATATTCAACCATTATTGGTTTGAAAACTCTTGAAGATAAAGCGTTGCTTAATATTCATCATACAACAATATCCATGCACCATCTAATAAAAGAAATGGGTCGACAAACTGTTCGTGAAGAATCATTAAATGATCCTAAAAGATGCAGTCGGTTATGGAATTCTATTGAAATTTCTGAAATATTGAAGGAAAATATGGTAAGAGTGAAATTTCAATGTATATTTTTTTATCCTGGAAAATTGTCAAATTCCTTTTTTTATTTCCTCATCATTTGTTTGCTTGCTTGCTTGCTTGCTAGGGAAGCGAAACCATTGAAGGCATAACTCTGAACCTTTTCAGAAGTTGAAGATATGTGCTTAAGCCCTCATGCCTTTTGTTCCATGCCTAATCTAAAGTTCCTTGATTTTCATAAAAATTACATTGATGAGGTCGGGAGCAAGTTACAATTTCCTTGTGGTATAGAGTTTTTGCCAAATAAACTCAGGCTATTGTGTCTGCAGCAATGCCCTTTAAAGTCCTTGCCAGCTGTTGGGCTTTTATGCTCTTTAATTATTTAAAGCCTAATTGGGCTTAAGTGAGACTACAACTCAAGAACCCTATGGCCCATGTGGTCTAGGGTTAGGTCTTGGATGTAGTAGTATATAAACACACTTTAATCTACTTGTGAAACACAAGAGACAATAGGAGGCTCTCATCAGAAACAACCCTATAGGCAGACGTTCATCATCTGAACGGTTGCCCACACAACTATCCCATCCCACTTGAGAGATAGTCTGGAAGATTGATCATAGAGCGGACTACGACGGTTCATGGAGAAGCATTCCGATCACTGCATCCTTCCAGGTAATCAAAACGATGAAGGTTCTTATTTTTCTTACATCGAATCGATTAAATACGCTTCCGCGTTTTAATTAGATTCCTACAATTGGCATCAGAGCCAGGTTGATGAGGAAAAGAACCCAATTTTGATATTCTTTCATATTTCATGTGATTCGTTTCGAAAATTATTTTTTTTGAAAATATGGCATCTGTTTCTATATTTATTATTTAATTCATGATAATTATTCGTTTATAATTCATATTTAATATTAGTTTTAATTTTAATCGCTTTAATTCATAGTTAGATTCTCCCTGTATTTCTTGATTTGTAACAAGGAGGCTATTCCCATATGATTAGGTTTCCTCCTTGCTATTTTTTTTTTGTTATTTTCAGAATTTCTATGTAATTTATGAATTTCTGTAAAAGTTGGAGATCAAGAAACTCGAAGAAAGTGAGCGATCAACACTGTAAGACACGTTTCATGGACTTTTGGACCTCGGATTTGGACAAACCATATATGGTTGGAAAGAGGACGGAAAGACGAGCACAAATCTGGAAACCCCGTCATCAGATGCCCAGCCACGCACCACCACAAGGGCTGTGAGTGGCCTTCACACACCGACAAAGAACAGGCGCGTGAGGGCGCGTGGAGCCGCCGTTTGCGATGGTTCCAGCGGCATTGTACTCATCTCCCCGTGGTGGTCCTTCCCCTGGAGTTTCATGTTTAGATGACTTCGGATGATGACGTGGCAGAAGTGGAGGCTAAGGTTTCTCTTTTGTGTCCTAGGGTTTTTAGCCAAGGATTGGGTTTTTGGGCTTTTGGGCCCATGGATACCCTAAAAAGGCTTGGACAAATACTATGGACTGGACAAAAGAGAAATTCCAAAGTTGTAAATTTTTATCTTTTAATTTTTATACGAAAGCCATGGATTAAAGTTATTTGTTTAATTATTTAATGCTTTTATTGAATAGTAGGAATTATATGTGCGATTAACATGATTAGAAATCACATGCCATATAGAATAGGAAGATGCCATATTGTTGCATAATCAAATGCCATAATTGCATAGTAGCTATATGTCTTGAATCGACTAGTATGATAGTTATTATGTGAGATTATTTAGGTTATCCACTAATTAATTATCAATTATTATGATTTTTATATTAAAATCTAGAATAATAATTGGATTAATTAATTATGGAATTAAAATCTAGATAACCATTAAATTAATTATCAATTATTATGATTCTAAATAAAAATCTATAATAATCATTGGATTAATTAATTGTGGAATTAAAATCTAGATAAATAATCTAGGAAATTTCCTAAGAGAATTGTAATTTTGAGTAATTTGTGGGTTATTCAAAATGATCATGTGAAGCAAATTCTGCCAATCATGACTAGATTTTAGATACCTACTGATTTCTCTAAATTGAACAAATTCTTGGAAATTGAAAATTCTAAATTTAAAATATTGAATGGGTGAGGGTTTTTAAATTAAGCATTTAATTTTAAAACCTATGGGCTCCAATTGTGGGTTTATTAGTGAAATGGTTATCGCTGAAGCCCTATCAGATAAGGATAATCGGATTTTGCTAGATTAAACCCTAATATTTTCAAATTTTTAGTAAAGTTTTGCACGGCTCATCATCGGCAATACTTAGACACTAAAGATAATTTTGAAAATAAACAATGGTTAAATACATTCAACTTTGATAAAATTGTTAACCCTCTCATCGAGGCTCTGGCAATGGAACTGAAGGCCCAAATTAACAATATTGGTTTTACAAGTATCTTGCCCATCGTAAGTCTTGTAAAGATAACTAATGGATTGTTAAACAATAAACGAATAGTAGTTATTAGAATCTACTAGCACTATATCTGTTTATTGTTAATTATAGTTTGTAATTAGTGTCTTTTCTTTATTTTTTCAGAAAAATGTCTTCATTCAATCCTTTAGCTACTATTTTGAGTTCAAAACCTATGGATGGTACAAACTACAAACAATGGAAAACTAATTTGGATATTGTTCTTCAATATCAAAAGCTCAACTTTGTTCTAACTACCCCTAAGCCAGCGCAACCTGCTGCAGATGCGTCTAACGCAATTTGGACTCAATTTCAACAGGAGAAGGAAAGATGGGAGAAGGCGAATGTGGCAGTTCACTGTTATATTTTGGCCAGTCTCGCCAGTCACCTTCAGGAGCAAGTGAGCATGATTGAGAGTGGAGCAACAATGCTCGAGACTCTTGATGGCATGTTTGCTACGCTTAGCAACTCTGCTAGGCAAAATGAACTGAATGCAGTCACCAAGACAGTGATGTCTAGAGGAAGTGTGTGACATCATTGTCTGACAATGATAGCAAACTTCAAGAAGGCTGATGACCATGGTATCAAGTTTGAACAAGAAGTGAAAGTTGACCTTTTCTAACAATCACTTCCTGAATACTTTAATCAATTCAAGATGAATTATCATATGAATAAGATGAATTTTGACCTCACTCAACTGATGCACGAGCTTGAGAGTGCTGAACAGTCTCTAGTCAAGCAGGGAAGTGTACTTTTTGTTGGTGAAAGTTCTGTGAAACCTAAGGGGAAACCCAAAGGAAAGAACAAGAGCAAGAAAAAGAAGAAATCAGGTACTCCAGTTGCCAAAACAGTTGCAATGAAGCAGCCAAAAGGCAAGTGCTTCAAATGCAGACAAAAGGGGCATTGGAAGAAAGATTGCCCATGTATGAAACAACCAGGTATGGGTAATTTACATGTGATTGAGGCCTGTTTAGTGGAGAATCACAATGATAAATGGATCGTTGATTCAGGAGCCACTAACCATGTTTGTTACTCTTTGCAGTGGTTTTAAACATAGCTTGCCTGTAAGTAAAGGACAAAGATATTTGAAGCTTGGAAATAGAAAGCTTGTGTCTACACAAGCAGTAGGAAAAGTTGTTTTATCTTTTGATAATTGCAAAACTTTGGTTTTAGAAGACTGTTTATTTATTCCAGATTTTCAAAGGAATTTAATTTCTATTAGTTGTTTGGATAAACAAGGTTTGACAGTTCAGTTTAATTCCTCAATTTCTATAAGAAGTTCATCTTCTTTTATTTGTTCAGGTGTAAAGTTTAATGGTCTTTATTTCCTTAGTCCTGTTCCTTGTGAAGTTAATCATGTTGAATTAAAAGATGTTGAGCATATTATTTCATCAAAGAAAAGAAAAGTTTCAAATGAAACTTATCTTTGGCATTTGAGATTGGGTTATATTACTCTAACAGGATCCAAGGTTTGGCCAAAAGTGGGATTTTAAAATCCCTGAGCTTTGAACCGATACCTATATGTGAATCTTGTTTAGAAGGTAAAATGACCAAGAGATCCTTCAAGGCCAAGGGAAAACGTGCCACACTTCAGCTGGAATTGGTACATACTGATGTATGTGGACCAATAAATGTCCAAGCCAAAGTCGGGTATCAGTATTTCATCACATTTACTGATGATTATTCTAGATTTGGACATGTGTACTTGATGCGTCACAAGTCTGAAGCTTTTGGAAAATTCCAAGAGTTCAAGGCTGAGGCAGAAAAGCATCTTGGTGTTCAAATTAAGACTCTTCGATATGATCGAGGGGGTGAATACCTATCTGGAGAGTTCAGATCTTACTTGACCCAAGAGGGGATAGTTTCACAATTATCTTCTCCAGGGACACCCTAGCAGAATGGAGTTGCTGAAAGGAGAAATAGAACCCTTTTAGAAATGACGAGATCTATGCTCAGTTATTCATTTCTTTCTGATTCATTCTGGGGATATGCTTTGGAAACTGCTATGTATCTATTGAACTTAGCATTGTCCAAATCGGTTTTAAAGACACCAATAGAATTGTGGAAAGAGTGTAAGCCCTCAATGAATCATATTCGGATTTGGGGTGCTCCAGCACATGTCTTGCAACAGTAACCAGATAAAATGGACTAGCGTACTGAAATATGCATGTTTATAGGCTATTCTAAAGAAACCAGAGGTTGGTTGTTTTATAGTCCAAAAGAAAAGAAGGTCATAGTGAGCACTCACACGACTTTCTTAGAGGAGGACTATATGGCAAATTATAAGCCAAGGAGTAAGGTTATTCTTGATGAGTTAGTCTCAGATCAAGTTTCATCGCAACCTCAGGCAGTTCCAGCTTTTATTCCTGTAGTTGTTCAAAGAGGGGGAAATATACCTGATGAACATACACAGGAACCAGATGCAAAACCAAAAGTTCAGCATAATGATGATGTTCAACAGGATGATGAACTTATAAAAGAACAAAATCATGAATTGGTTAATCCACTTAATGAGGGTCCTCATCTAGAAATTGCTAACCCACAAAATATAGACCCCCTGTAAATGCACAAGATTAAGTGCGACAAAGTCGTAGTGGGAGAGTGATTCATACACCTGCAAGATTTCTCTTGTTGGGTGAGTCAAATCAGGATATCATTATTAATGAAGATGATGATCCCACAAGTTATGATGAAGCACTAGGAGATGTTGATGCTTAGGAATGGCTTGAGGATGTTGATACTCAGGAATGGCTTGAGGCTATAAATCATAAAATGGATTCTATGTATTTCAACTCAGTTTGGTCTCTTGTAGATGCACCTGAAGGGGTAAGACCCATCGGGTGTAAGTGGATTTACAAGAGAAAGAGAGGATCAGACGGGAAGGTTGAAACCTTCAAAGCTAGATTGGTGGCGAAAGGGTATTCCCAAAAGGAAGGTGTGGATTATGAAGAAACCTTTTCGCCATTTGCCATGCTCAAGTCTATCCGGATTCTCTTAGCTGTTGCAGCAAATCTTGATTATGAGATTTGGCAAATGGATGTCAAAACTGCTTTTCTAAATGGAAATTTGGAAGAGGAAATCTATATGTAGCAACCAAAAGGGTTTATAGCCAAAGGGCAAGAAAAAATGGTATGCAAGTTGCAAAGGTCCATTTATGGACATAAGCAAGCATCCAGGTCATGGAACATCAGATTTGATCAAGCCATTCAGTCTTATGGTTTTAAGAAAAGTCCTGATGAGTTGTGTGTGTATAAAAGGATCCAAGGTAATGCGGTATCTTTTCTGGTACTTTATGTGGATGATATACTCCTTATCGAAAATGATACAGAGGTATTGTTAGGCATAAAAACTTGGCTGAGCAATCATTTTGATATGAAGGACCTGAGGGAAGCCAATTATGTTCTTGGTATTAAACTCTTACGAGACCGGAAGAATAGGGTTTTGGCATTATGCCAAGATAAATACATTGACAAAATACTTGCCAGGTTTAGCATGGACAATTCCAAGAGGGAATTATACCCTTCAGGCATGGGATTCATCTCTCTAAGAAGCAATCTCCTAAAACTCCTGAGCAGAGAGAACGCGTGAGTAGGGTGCCTTATGCTCCAGCAATAGGTAGTCTCATGTATGCTATGTTATGTACCAGACCAGATATCTGCTATGCAGTAGGAGTAGTGAGCCGGTACCAATCTGATCCTGGAGAGAAACATTGGGTAGTGGTTAAACATATACTCAAGTATCTACGGAGAATGAGAGATTATATGTTGGTCTATTCTAGTGGGAGTCTTGAAACCATTGGTTATATGGACTTAGATTTCTAAGGAGATATTGACTCAAGAAAGTCCACCTCGAGATATGTGTATACCCTTAATGGCGATGCCATTTGTTGGAGAAGTGTAAAACAATCATGAGTCGCTGACTCTGCCACAAAGGCTGAATATGTAACTGCTTCTGAGGCTGCAAAGGAAGCTGCATGGTTAAAGAAGTTCCTAACGGACCTTCAGGTGATACCAGGTCTTAACTGTCCTATCACACTTTACTGTGACAACAGTGAGGCAGTAGCACAGTCCAAGAAACCAAGGTGTCACAAGAGACAAAAACACATAGAGAGGAAGTACCACTTGATCCGAGATATAGTTAAAAGAGGAGATACTGTGGTAGCAAAGATAGCATCAGACGAGAACCTTGCTGACCCTTTTACTAAGAGTTTGCCAGAACGTGTGTTCGAGAGGCATGTTACATCTATGGGTCTTAGGAGGATTCCAGATTTGCTATAGCTTTAGGTAGTTGTTATTTCACTTTGTTATTTTGTGTTTCTTTTCAGCAAGATATTATGACATTGCAATTTTTCTGAATGTTATAAATGAGGTGTTTTATCATTTATTTCGCACACTATTTACAAACTCTAAGGTTCGGATCAATTGTGGAGTATATGATTATATGGATACGTTCATAGAGGACATAGTCATAAGTTCTCACAATTGATGAATAAGTTCATAGCTATTAAATTAAGTTGGGCACTTTATTTAGGCTGCAATATTTTATGAAATGGTTTTGTCCAAATCATTATAAAATATTGGTGTGAGTTAATACTTGTAACACCCCAAATTCCATGCTTGAAAATCGTGTCGATTGACATTTAGTTTTAGGAAAATCAACAGTTTGAGGTGCTACAGCTCCATGTACTGCGAAAACAGATAGCGTGCGCTAATATTTGGACAATGAGTATCTGATATAAAATGCCCAGACATATGATGATGCCTGACATAAACTGGTACATTAAAATATCCCAAAAGATTATTCATGTGATACAATTACAGAGACATAAATACAGTTCTTTGATAAATCAACTTTATAATTAGACCTATGGCTTGGAATCCAACGCAGTTAATCAAACAAATTGGCCAGATCGGTGTTTAGTCTAATAGGAGTCTCCCCGTCTTTCACGGTGACTTGTGACAACCCCACCGACAACCCTTTCTTAGTTTAAGCACCAATTGATTTGAAATAACTTTATCGAATTCATGCCATGGACTAACCTTCTTCAAACTCTATTCTTGATCAGTGCCCCTTCACGGCTCCATCTACATCATTCGTATCGCTTACTCAAATCCAGTATTCTTCCTTGAACCTTTACTCAAATCTGAGATTCAATACCCATTGAATCTCAGGTAACAGTTAACCTCATATGAAAAGTATAAACAATATATGATAGATAATCACAACATACATTTAGCATTTATCATATATGCACAACAATCCACAACTAAATGAATACAGATACTCATGATTCAATCAATCATATCAAAGTCATACAAGTCATAGGAGAGTTAAAGTTACAGTACGCGAACGTACCTTTCACCACATAGTTACCAATATGTTCGACTTTTGAATCCGGCCCCAGACTTCCCGGATATCCTAACATATCACCATATTACTTAGAATAATATCCTAAGAGATATTTCCACCTCTATTTACCTCTCTACCCTTGGTGGCTTTGTTATTTATAATTTTGCCCTTACATTTAATTAAAAACGTAGTGCAATATTTTCTGGGCAGATTTTTCGATAACTTTGAAAAACCATAACTAATTCTACAAAAATTGAAATGAGGATCCGTAAAATTCCCTAGAACCCTTAGGATGTCTATTTTTGAGGAAAAATATTAATTTTCACCCAGAATTAGTGAGTCATTCCCAGTTTTTATGTTTCTCAACGTTGCCCAGATTTTATTCCAGCAAAAATGGCTTAACTTCAAAAATTCATATCTCCTTCCAAAGAGCTTGAAAAATTACAAATTTTATATCAAAAGAAAGCCCTGGATGTATACTTTATATCTGGAAAATTTCATAATTTTTAAATATCATTTACTATTTAAAATAATTCCCACAACGTGACTGACACCAGAAAAACTGAAATCTGGGAATTTTCTCAACTTTCACAATATTATTCCTTTGATCTCAAAAATCATTTCCCATCATGTTTTCACTCTAATTTTCGTTTTAAACTCATTAGAGACCTTAAAAACATGTACAGAAATTTACTTTACAATTTCTTAAATTATACAACAATTCTACCAAAAATCTATAAGCTAGAGCTCAAGAACTTACCTCTTGAAGTTCTTACTCCTTCTTCTTGCTCCTATCTTGCCTTACTCTCTATCTTGATTTGAGCTTTGGTGTGAAGAATGAAGAGGAATTCAAGCTCTATTTATAGAATTTTGGGACTCAACTTCATTTCAAAAATCACATGTGAATCAACTACCCATCTACCATAACTTGTCTAGCTACTTACTTGTCTATCTACCATACAAAGTTCATCTACCACTCATTTACCATACACACCTTCATCTTCCTTCATCTACCACACACATGTCCATCAACTCATCTACCAATCAAATATCATATCTATATTAATTTCTTGGTGAAATTTGGAAGAAAATATATTAAATAAATTATAATTCTATTTCACAAATAATTTTTTTACCAATTATCTTAAGCCTTTTCTTATAATAAACTTAAGACTTGGACTCATAGGGGCCTAGTAGTCCTCCTATTTTAGTTTTATTGTGAAACTCTATGCCTCAAAATTGGGATATAACAATACTTACATTGAATGAATCAAGGAGAGATTTGATTAAGGTTGTTCTTTCTATCATAAGGAATCAAATCTCCAGATAACTATAGTTATGTAGTTACTCTTAATCCTGAGTTTATTTTAAATAGGTAGTCGAATAGTTTTCATTCTTTGATTTATCTACAAGTGAGGTTTGATTTGTATGACGGCCAATAACTTGGTATTTTGGGATTGAGACTATTTGGTTATCGGTGTTTATGAGATAAACAGCATGGAATTTATAGGAAATGTCCCCTTGATATGTTTTGGTACTTGGATATTGAAACACTGGCCAGTGCAAGTAATCCACTAGAGAAACTATTACAATCAAGAGAATAAATAATTGATTAAGTTACAAAAAACTAGTCAATCAAATTATAGGCATTTTATAAAGGGATAATGTATATTCATGTTATAAGTGTCATTATTCTTGGAGATCACATTCGGGCTTTTAGTGGACTAGCACTGAACTAGATAATCTTTTGTAGATTATCATAAGCCTTGATGAATGACAAATGGTAGATCCCCAGGCTAGCTCGAAACAAAGGATGAGATATATTATCAGATGATGATGGCTTATGGGCTACATGGTCTTGGGTTTACGAACTCAAGTTTGTATCTTAAAGAGCAAGTGAGAGATTATTGGGCTTTTATGCTCTTTAATTATTTAAAGCCTAATTGGGCTTAAGTGAGATTACAACCCAAGAACCCTATAGCCTATGTGGTCTAGGGTTAGGTCCTGGATGTAGTAGTATATAAACACACTTTAACCTATTTGTGAAACACAAGAGACAATAGGAGGCTCTCATTAGAAAAAACCCTAGAGGCAGACGTTCATCATTTGAACGGTTGCCTACACAACTATCCCATCCCACTCGAGAGATAGTCTGGAAGATCGATCTTAGAGCGGACTATGACAGTTCATGGAGAAGCATTCAGATCACTGCATCCTTCTAAGGAATCAAAACGATGAAGGTTCTTATTTTTCCTACATCGAATCAATTAAATACCTTTTCGCGTTTTGATTAGATTCCTACATTAGCAACATTCAAGGCTGAACATCTTGTTGAAATCATAATGCCCGGCAGCAATTTGACAAAATTTTGGGATGGGGTGCAGGTAATTAAATTTTATAATTTTTTACGTAGAAAATATTATTTATACATTTGCTGGATAATAATTTTACCTATATAGTCTCTTTATCAATCCACCCCATATATGTAATGTTCTATCTTTTGTTCTTTAATATAAAATCTCTTAAAGAATTTATGAAAAAATGATCATCACATATTTTAAAAATGCCATTGTCTCTCACTGTCACACTAATTAAGCTCCATCACCTTATTTATGGAGATTGTTGAATAAGTTTAATTTTGGAAAGTTGTAATTTTTATTGACAATATCTAATTTTCTCAAAAAAATAATCAATAAGGCCTTATAATTAAGCTCTGTCACTTTATTTTTGTTTTGGAATCTTACCATGAAATTTATTTTTACAAAATCTTGTGAATTTAAGCAAAATTGATCTGTCTGGATCATATGACTTGATTGAGCTCGCAGATTTTTCCAAGGCCATAAATCTTGCAGAAGTTTATCTCAATGATTGTTTAAAATTGCAGAGTGTTCATCCGTCTATTTTATCTCTCCACAGCCTTCGTCGTTTAAGTCTATGTGACTGTAAAGCCCTTACCAGCCTTACAAGCAATACCCACCTCAATTCACTTATCCATCTCAACATGGATGGATGCTCAAGACTAAACAAATTTTCAGTGACCTCAGAAAATTGTGAGTTTCGATTGCTTCTTTCAAGAACACCCATCAATGATGAGTTGTGCTCATCAAGTGGGTGTCTGAGCAAACTTGATTCATTGTTTCTAAATGAATGCGAAAGTGTGAAAAGTCTTCCCTACAAATTGACTGACCTACGAAACCTTCGACGTCTTCATGCAGATCGTTGTAATAAGTTGGTACCAAATCTACGTTCCATATTTGATGAAGTGTGTCCTTTGTAAGTCCTACAGTTGCAAAATTGTAGCGAGTTATTTGAACTGCCTGACAATATTAGCTTGTTGTTGTCATTACGTGGGTTACATCTCGGAGGGACTAATATAATGACTTTGCCTTCAAGCCTCAAACATCTTTCAAGCCTGCAACTTCTTGCCTTGGATGGATGCAAAAGGCTACGGTCTCTACCAAAACTCCCTCCCTCTATCTCTTATATGACCACTGAGAGCTGCCTATCCCTTGAGTATTTTCTTTTAACCAATGAAGGTGAAGAAGTAAAACACATATGTGATGATTTTGGACGTAGGTAGCTTAATTTGTTTAACTTCTTGAATTACATGAAGTTGGATCAACAATCAATCAAAGCTGCGATGGCCAAAGTGATACTTGGGATTCAAACATGCATTTATCGCACCGTTTACATGCTATATCTAGGAGAAATGGTTCCAAAGTGGTTCATGTATAGGAATACACATAATGTTGTAACTATAAATCTCAATTTGATTCCACAACCTTAGGATGATAGTTTCATTTTCTGTGTCATCTTTTCTAAGTCATCGATCGCACACATTTATGCAATATGGTTTATTGATGGTGAATATGCTTGCCCAACTAGATTTTCGGTACGCATGGAAGAGTTCACATTGTCAGATCATGTTTTTCTTTGGAATGATCAAAATTCTTTTGGAGAAGTACAAAGGAAAATTGAAAAAACGAAAAGAGATGCTCATACCGACACTTATCATCCATTGCTTGAAATTGCATTCTGAGTGGTCATTTTCATCACTACTTATTAGGAAATTACAGAAAAGATCAAAGAGTGTGGGGTATGCCCAACATCTACCCTTGAATATCAAAATCACATTCAACAAATTCAATTAACATTAAAACCAAATCCTAAATCTATTACAATGGAAGCTGCCTCTCGAAAGCGCAAATATCACTGCTTACTTTGATGAATTTTAAGAATTGATTCCTAGTTTTAAAGGTCTTAAGTTCAGTGATTTACACCCTTCGACTTCAACTTGATGCACGACTCTCATCCACCTCAAAAAGGTATATACTCTAATTTTACTGGTGCTGCTATACTTTTGGTTTTTGTTTGGTTTTTTGGTAGTGGGAAAAATTTATAACTTGGGACTTTTTAAGTATATGGACCATATCAACTAATAAAGTGAAGTGAAAGTTTCGTTCCAGCAAGGATTTAGTACTAACAAGACGGTTGAGTAATGCTTTTACACTTTTTATTTAAATTAAGCAACTCAAATTAAATTCAAATAAGTGAAAATAAATAAAAATTAAATTAAATTACCACAATTATCAAAAGAGCATCTGTAACCAGTGTCAACAATCCCTTATTAACTTCATAAACGTTGTTTTAACAAATTTAATTAGCCTTAATGTCAATTTTGTTAATTTTAAGTATAAATAGTTATTAGTGTCTAACATTCCACTCACAACCCTATATTAAATATAAATTGTTATGTCTAACATAATTACTTAAAAGGCAAAATAACTCAAATACACTCTTCATCAATTATATGGGGTTATGAGATATTTGTCTATCATAATTGCAAATTAAATCATAATCTAATTTCATATTGTTTAATCTCAAAGCCTAACAAAAATCCTCAATCCTTTCGTCAAAGTAAATTCTAATGCTCAAATTTAAATTCAATAACTAGCCACTAAATAGATAAAGGTAAACAATATTAAGTAATCAAAATTAATATTGATTATAACTAAATAGTGAAAACAAAGTCTAATCCACCCTAAGTTATAGAAGTTCATGATCCAAAATCTCAAGAAAAAGAATTAATAAAAAGGACGGAGCATTGATTCAAAGTCTCCTCTTCTCCTTTCCCGATCTAACATCCCAGTCTCTCTCATCCTCTTGTCATCCTGAAAACCGACAGGGAAGTGGGAACACCCTCTCCCCAATGGACACTAATATTCCCATAACCAAACTTTTGTCCTTCCTATAAGGCTTAAACAACCTAATAAAAAAAATAGTGTCACTTGAAAGATTTAGACTCTTATTGTCGTATTCGTATTGATCTGGCTTAATTAAAAGTGAGAATGAAGGGCCAGCCGGCCGGAAAAAGAATCAACATAAGCATTTGTTATTCAGGCTTATAATGGTATGCTCACAAAGACAAAAAAAATGGTGATTAGACTGTGATTTCATATTGAGCTCCAACTGCTTGAAGAAGCATATGGTGAATGCTAGAAGTTGATTAGTTTAGTGTATTGTAAAGCAACTTGTAACATTCTGCTTATATTTTGTCAAATTCTGTTTGTTTAAAAGGCTATTTTTCTATACATATGGAGACTTATGTTAAATTTGGAACACCACTGTTAGCTGATCAGCATAACCAATGAGATTTGATGGCCTCGGGGAAAATATTGATTGGAATTTTTTCACAAAGTATTTTCATGGATAGTAATACAAATTCTAAAAGAATCTAATATACCAAGTCTCCAAAGGAATGTAATTAATCTTGAAACAAACAGAGCCCAAGTCTTGACCTTCTTCTGCTGTTTCTAGGAAATATAGATGTTGGGAAAAGCGAGGAAAGTTTCAGGGCGTGGAGAAGCTATAGCAGCAAATTATGCTTTTGGTCCAACTGAAGATGATATAATAATAAAGCATAGGCTTCTCACACGTACAACAACCACAAGGGGTGATCCTCCATTGAAGAAGCTTCAGAAAAAATTCACAAACTTTGTCTCTGAGACTGAAAAGGAAAAAGATAACTATGATGAAGGTGAAAAGCCAGCCAAAGTTTTCTTGCAGGAATTAGCCACATTTGAGATTCCACTTATAAAGAGTAAAGCAATTATTGAGGCCAATATTAGAGAAAAGGAAAATTTTAATGAGCTGAACGATGAAATAAATAGGCAAATTTTGCAAGCACAGGCTGACATTGAAGATCTTGAGAAACAACTTGAAGAGAGTAAGATTGAGAAGTAGCACAAGGAGAAATGTGAAGCCATTAGGAAACTGATTGCTCTGCAGCCACCAAGATCAGAGATACAGAAGCTTATAAATGAGTTAAAGAAATAAATTATGGCATTAGAGGCAAAGAATACAGCTGGTTCGAGATTGTTGGATCTTCGGAAGAAGCAATTTGCTCTTCTGTTGCATGTGGTATGTGGTCAAAGTTTGCACATGTGTTCCTGTTTTAAACATATATATATATATATATATATATATATATATATATATATATATATATATATATATATATTTGGTATTGATTGTTGTGTAGTATGTTCCAGTTGAAAGAATTAGTAGGTGCTTAATCATATCCTTATTTTTTGTTAACTCAGTCTATTTTCTTAGATTTCCATTACAATTTTAAGATCATTGCTTTTATTTGAGCATGAATACCTTTCCGTTAAATTGTTTTGCATCTCATGTCTCCTAATAAAACTTCATTTCCAATAAAATTCCCAGTAACACCCCTATTTTCTAAGTTTATTATGATGTCCAATTATGACCCTAGGTCTCTTATTAAACTAATTCATGTATATTTATTAGAGTGATGATGTTAACAGATCAGAGTGAGTCACAACAGAGAGTATGCCTATCATTTGGACGATGAGTGTGACTAATAACATATGCTCATGCATATACTAGTTAATTTTAATTCCAGAAGGAATATTCGTGCGGTAAATTTAAATACTTTAAATAGTCAAGGTTAATCCCGTTGGAGGATAATAGTTATCTAGTTATCCTAAATTCACAGTTAGTTGGATAGTTAGTAATTACAATCCAAAAATATCAAAGTATTTAACTTCAGTGAATTAAATCCCCTCCTTTGGGGTCTTATTCTTCTATTCTGTATCGCCTTGCTTCCTGATCCAAAACCTCCTGAAATCTTGTGACATCACTGAGATTCAGTGATCAGATGAATCCCAGGGTAATGGGTAATCTTATATCCAAAGCGTAAATCATACATGACAAATATTTTACATATTACAGAATAAAAGAAAGCATTCAGCAAACAACCGCTACCCAATTACAATAGCACACAGCACATGCATCATTCACGGTGAAAGCACACCCAAGTGCTATGTGTCCTAGACAAATCCTCAGCACTAGGAAAAACAAGCATGCATCATTATCATATAAAACAATAATCCATAGCTAGCTGAATAAAACGCATGGATCGGGCAGGCAAATCTGGCCATGAAACCACAATACATGAACATACAAGGCATATATAAAAACACAAGAAATAAGAGATTAAATTATCAACCTCAACTTCACGAATAAATATAATCCCTGGTGCTAGAAACTCGAACTTCTCCAATGCCTTAACATAAGACCATTATATCTATTAATTTCCCTTTCTATTATTTATCAATAGTTCCCCTTTATAATTATTATTTATTCCTTTCTCTAAGACTAATTTTATTGATTCATTTTTCTAATAATAACATTACTTTATTTCTTTTTCTAATAATAATATTATTTATTCCTTTTTCTCATAATAATATTATTTATTCCTTTTTTAATAATAATAATATTATTTATTATTATTTTATTTATTTCATTATTATTATTATTATTGCTCTAAAATTAATTTAAACTTCTTGACTCTATTTCAATATTAAACACGATATCCATATATTAAATCAATAGTTTAATAACTATAGACACCACACAAAATAAATTTTGTGTATATACATACATACATACATACAAACATACATACATATATATATAATATTGGCAATTTGAGTTTGATAAGTACTAACCACTAGATAAAATAATCTTTGATGCGACACACACACACTGATTGAACCATATTTTTACATGATATTTTATGATTAAATTAGGGTTCTTAATGCATTTTCTTGAGACATTATTGCATGATTAAACATTAATTTGAGTTAAGGACATTTGTATTGAATTAAGTGAAATTAGGGGTAAAATTGTCAATATTTGTTAATTATTCATACAAATGATTTCTTAGATTTTTGATGCTATTGTGCTTAATCTTGCATTATAGGAATTTTAGAATTAAATGGAAGAATTTGGGAAAAATGTCCTTTGGGTCAAAATTAATATTTTTGAAGACAGAGAAAAAATTACATAAAATGACCCAGTATTTTCGGAAATGTCAGTTTTACCCCAAACATATTTCAAAATTTCACACTTTAGTCCCTCTCTGAAACTTTTTAACTTTGCAAATTGGTCCCTAGTCAAAACTTGCGTTTTGACCAGGAACCAATTAATTAGGTTGGGTTTTTGCAGAACAGGAGGAGGCCGAGAGAGGGAGGAGAAAACAAACAGTGGCGGCTTGTGGGGGGAGGAGAAAAACGAAGGAAAACGGAGGGAGCAGAGAGAAGATTTCGGCGACGAAAAAAAGAGGGAAGACCATCTTCTTCTTCCTCTTTCACTCCACCACCGCCCCGCACCGTCGGACTGAGCAGAGAACGCCGCTGGGAGATTGGAATCGGAAAAAGAAGAAGAAGAAGAAGAAGAGAAGTTCGGCGACGGAAAAAAGAAGAAAGGGAGAGTGAGAGCACCGGAAATCAGAGAGGCATCGTCTTCTTCTCCACCGTCGGACTGAGCTAGAGCTGGCTGAAGTTTTTCTGCACCTTCCGGCGAGATTTTTCCAGTTTCCAGCGAGTTCTTGAATTTTCCGGCGAGAACCTTGAATTTTCCGGTGAACAATTCCCAGATTCCGGTGAGTATTCTTTTTACCATGAGTGGCTGATTTTCTCTGATCTTGGTGATGAAGATTTGTTCTTGAGTTCATTGGACTACATTAGGGGAGTTTTATCTATCTTACTATAGGTCTAGGATTATATATTTGAATTGCTAAATTTTGATATATGATTCTGGAACTGAGATTAATGGTAATTATCTCTGTTAGTTTGATATTTGTAGTTGAGATTGGATTTTGTAGTGTGATTTTTATATGTGAATGAATTTCTTTGTGGTTTCAATGAAGCTATGTTGATTAGCGTGGTATTGTCTAATTAATGTGGTTGATTTGTACCCTTTTGAGGGACTGTTTAGTACTCAAATTTAGAAGTCTCATGTTGCATAATTCCAATTTCAATTACGCATTAAGTGGGCTCAAACAATTTTTCAACGGATAGTAGTTAGCTATGGTTATAGGAGCTACTATTAATTGGGAGTATTAGACTCAAGTGGTATCTTGAGGTTTTTTTCTTAAGACTTAATGAATTTTAACTCCCATAATCTTTTAAGAGCAAGGATAGTCATTTCTTCATTACCAAGAGCATTAATCATTTAATCTTATTTCTATCCAAAGTATTTTTTCCTTATCTCCAAAAAGACCAAAAAAAATATAGGAATAGTTTCTTAATTTTTCCTATGCATTTTAATTAGAGAGAACTTATTTAGGAACCCCAAATTTCTAACTATGTTTATATCACTTAGTTTATCTTAGGAAATTCAAAATAAATTTGGCTCCTTGATTAAGAGAACGATCCCGAGTTAATTGCACTGTATTGCATTTAGTTCGTGGTAAATAGTGATTCGACCCCGAGGCGACTAAGGGTGAGTCGAATCACACACACACGTATATATATGTACATATGTATCTATACATACACACGCACACTACAAACTTCCAGAAGAATAATTCGCTTGCTTAAGAAGCTTAGTTGTATCTTCTTGAACATGCCTAATCTCTTGCATTAATGGTGATGATGTCATATAGATGACATAAACATGACTTTAGTTATTTCAATTCAAGAATAACTTCCTTTGCAAGATTCTTTGCTAGCTTCTTATGGAAGCCTCTTGACTAATTATGAGAAAGGTTTTTTCATCAAGCCTCTTGTTATCTTCCTATGTAAGTTTTTTTGACTTAAACATGTGTGAATCTTCTTGAATACTCTTCCCTTCTTATTTCCTCAAAAAACACAAGAAACCTTATTAGTTAGGGAAATGTCATGTACATATTTATTTTAGCACATATTTCCTTAGCTAATTGTCCCATCCCTTAAGACATAGCTAAATGGCATTTTTACCGCCTGATTAATGCCATATAAGTGTTTTGTGCCTTTCCGCACTGACACTTTAATTTCTATGGCCTATACATACTATGTGCACTGACCAATATGACCAAGTTACTTAGCCCCTAAAAGCTATTTTATCTCTTGATATTCTTGGGGCTCTTCCTGAACTAGGCTCAATTATCCACCAACTTTAGGCTTATTCTCAAGTCCTTGGCCCAAAATTCAGGATATTACATGTGCTATGATCTCTAGTAAATGCACATGGAATTGCCTCTTATGAATATGCATATGGCCTAAATAATGAACAAGTTTGCGTCCAATATGAAATCATATTTGCTATCTATTATTGTTAATATCACAATTTATTTGCTACTAAAATTTCTTGTTTGATTGCTTCTCTTGTTTAATATTGATGCAACCTCTAAATAAAATAGTTTGGTTCATTTTGACTAGTTGGCTCTAAAGCTTATGGGCATATCTATACTCTTTAGTATAACCATTTGGACTCATGGTTAGTTTCACAATTGGTATAATGTTCAGTTGACAAGTTTATGATTGTGTAATTTTTTTTTCATTTTTCGGTCCCTTATTGTTTCTACTACCTTGGTTTGTTAGATTGACTATAGGATAGTTGAGAAAATATATTTAATTTGATCATTGGGATTACAAAACTATGAAGCAAGGATCTTTGATTGATTTGAGACTTTGAAGTCAATTTAAATTCTACATAACAGGTCCAATGAACATAATGTACTTGTACGTATAGTAGATTTTGAAGTCGATTTACATTCTACACAACAGGTCCAATGAACTTACTGTATCTATACATATAACATAGTATAATAAGGAAAAGTAAAATTTCTTTATGGGATAGAAAGAATATATTATGCTTCTTTAACATACTCATACACACAAAATCATGTGCTCTATCACGATATGATATGTATTGAAGTTTGAGATTATTGTGTGTCCCACTTAAACTGGTACAGGTATGATTGAAGATTCTTTGATTTGGAGTGTTATTGATACATATGATGGTCCTTCCTTTTTGATCATATATAATTCCAAACCTTCTGCCCAACTGATTTTTATTCTACGTGCCTCAAAGATTTACTGTGATATTTCTTGATTCAACTTTTGTTCCTCTCTGCAGTCAATAGAGAGTGTTTGTAGTCCAAGTGTTTGAGTTGCACAGACTCGTAAATGTGTTAGTTCTCAATTTGAGTTTTGATGATAACTAAACACTTGTCAATTACTAGTTTAACATAAACTAGAGTTCTTGGTTTAAAACTCAAGTTTTGGAAAGCTTTATCATATGGTTTCTTAATCAACAACTTTAAGAACTCGAGTTCTTGGTAAGTGAACTCGAGTTCGCGAAGTCTGTCTCGTTCAGAATTTTCAAACACCAAAAGAACTTTGAGAACTAGAGTTTATTAGTAACAAACTTGAGTTCTACTTATAAAACTCGAGTTCTTCATCTCTGACATATCTATGTTTCATTCAAAGTCTAAAGAACTAGAGTTCTTGGCAAAAAACTCAAGTTCATAACTCAAGTTCTTCATTTAAAATTCAAGTTCTGTAAGGAATCAATTGGTGCGTAAATTCAGAACTAGAGTTCTTGGGAAAGAACTCGAGTTCATAACTCAAGTTCATCCTTTAAGGCTATGTTTGGTTTAGGGGGAGGGGAGGGAAGGGGGGAAATCTTTTGGGAAGAAAATGACCAAATTGCCATTAATGAAAAGAATATTCATTTTTGTTGAGAGTATATTTTAAGAATATTGAAAATTATCTATGGGCAATTTTGTAAAGATGAGAGAAAAAATTTCTCTCTCAACTTTCCCTCCCCCCCCCCTCCCCTCCCCTCAAACTAAACATACTGTAAAACTCAAGTTCTTCAAGAACTCAATTTGGCTTAAATTAACAACTCGAGTTCTTGGGATATGAACTCAAGTTCTTACCTTAAAGGATTGAGACATTGGAAGAGAAAAAAAAGGAACTCAAGTTCATGAAAGAAAACTCGAGTTCAAACTACATGAAGAAGCATATGGTGAATGCTAGATGTTGATCAGTTCAGTGTATTGTAAAGCAACTTGTAACATTTTGATATTATATTTTGTCAAATTCAGTTTGTATAATAGGCCATTTTTCTATACAAAAGGAGATTTATGTTAAATTTAAAACACCAATGTTAGCTAATCAGCATAATCAATGAGATTTGATGGCCTCGAGGAAAATATTGATTGGAATTTTTTTACAAAGTATTTCCATGAATAGTAATAGAAATTCTAAAAGAATCAATATACCAAGTCTCCAAAGTAATTTAATTAATCTTGAAACCTGCCGAGCCTAGGTCTTGACCTTCTTCTGTTTTCAGGAAATATAGATGTTGGTAAAAGCGAGGAAAGTTTCAAGGCGTGGAGAAGCTGTAGTAGCAAATTATGCTTTTGGTCCAGTTGAAGATGATATAATAATAAAGCATAGGCTTCTCACACGTACAACAACCACAAGGGGTGATCCTCCATTGAAGAAGCTTCAGAAAAAATTCACGAATTTTGTCTCTGAGATTGAAAAGGAAGAAGATAACTATGATGAAGGTGAAAATCTAGCCAAAGCTTTCTTGCAGGAATTAGCCACATTTGAGATTCCACTTCTACAGAGTAAAGCAATTGTTGAGGCCAATAATAGAGAGAAGGAAAACTTTAATGAGTTGAAAGATGAAATAAGTAGGCAAATTCTGCAAGCATAGGCTGACATTGAAGATATTGAGAAACACTTGAAGAGAGTAACTTTAGATATCATCCTAAATTGTTTTGGAGTGATAGATTCTTTATAAAAAAAAGTATGAGTACCATAAGTTCAACTTTAGATATTATAAATTTCAGAGATCCATGTTCCTGATTTTCCCCCTTCATGTATCAAATAATTTGTCGATGATGATAAAGTGGCATAAATATTCATTTTCAATTATAACTGGATTTTAACCTCATCTGATTGAGAAAGTAAGTTGTGCTATTCACAATTGGTGAGCCACGCTAATTGATATAAATCGTATACACAGATGCATTGATTTTACTAAATCTAGTTTAAAAAACAAACAACAAAAAGAGCCAAAATCGAAATTGATTTGTAAATATGAGGTTTCCTTATCTTGGTGAAAATACTTCAATTAATTGTGTCCATTACTTAAATTATTTGTAATGGGATTGGCTCATAACCTGAAAATTGTGGGTTCAAGTCTATCGATGTGAGGGCTTTATTGGTAGCAATATGCTTTTTGAGTTTGGAAGCTTACCTTAGTTCTGATGAGTTATCAGGACCCAACTCACCTAAACATTTTTGTAACAACAAAATAAATTATTCACTTTGAAACTTTCAAATGAATTGAGGTCTCTAACTTGTACAATATATTATACACATGTACATGATTGAGTCCTTGAATTTTGCTATCTACCTATCTTGTCTATATTATACAATAAAACTTGTTTGAAACTTTCAAACAAGTTTTAGGGTTTCAAATGAATTGAGCTCTCTAACTTGTACAATATATTATACACATGGACATTATTGAGTCCTTGAATTTTGCTATCTACCTATCTTGTCTATATTATACAATAAAACTTGTTTGGAAAATTGTTTCGGATAATTTTTTTTTTAAAAAAAAACTTCTTGAAAATTAAGGGCTCTTTTGTTTCTAATTTTTGTTTTTTTTTTCCAAAACGGTTTTATAAAATTGTTTCTAAAAACAAGTTTTAAAACAAAAAAAAAAATTGTTTACATTGTTGTTTTGAAGTGACATTTCCAATATTTTTTATTAAAAAAAAAAATCTTACAAATGAAGGGCTCTTTTGTTTCTTTTTTTCCCCCCAAAACAGTTTTATAAAAGTGTTTTTGAAAACAAATTTTAAAACAACAAAAAAAAAAAATCTGTTTAGATTGTTGTTTTTGAAGTGACGTAATGGTGGTGATACACAATGTTAGTATGATGGTGGTCAACACTAGTAATGATGTAGTGTCAATAATGGATGAGTTGGCAGCCCTTAAAAAATAATAAATTGAAAAAAAAAAACACACACACACACACATAAAAGCTCAAAAAGACCAAAATTTCGTGGCACTGGCTCATAAGATTTAATTAAAAGAAGTGTATTTGGATAAAATTTTAAAAAAACCACAATTTTAGCCTTCAAACTTGATTTTTTTTTTTTTTTAGTATTCAAATACACCCTTAGAACCAGTGCAGTGTTCCCCAAAAGAAGTAAATTAGTGACGTGGGTTGACTGTTGTCCAAACACGTCTACAATGTGAGGTACAGGTAAAAACGTAGAACATCCAAGGGTTAGGGACTTAGGGATAAAAACTATTTTTTTCAATGTGATTTACCCATTAGACTTGTTAATATAGAATCCACCTCACTCTTTATATGAGCCACATGGTTGGGGAGCTCCATGTGGCAAATTTTTTTTTTTTTTTTTTCACTTTCTCAATTTTCCCTTCTACATACAGAGCACCGACCACCTTCTCCTTGTTGGAGCAAACATAAACGATGCTAGAAATTCACACCACATATCCTATATCTATAACTCTAAAAGCCTGAATCTAGGCAGACGACCTTTAACGAAGCCAAAAATTTGAGGATTAAAGGCGGCGACAACGGCTATTTGTGATTCATGACCCAACGACCGATGCCGTCGAAAGTGATTCTCCGACTAATACCGTAGACAATGAGAGCACCGACAGGGGCCGGGTGACAACATGGAAGCACTCTTGGCCAGCAGTGCCCCAAATTTAATCCTGGACTTCCTTGCCACCGATGGTAAGTGGTAACCCAAACGAATTTTTTATGGGAAGAAATTAAATAGATTATAATGTATTGAGAATTTTTCCCCCGTTTTGAGCTACCCAATTCCAAAAACTTGTGACCCTGAGTTCTGAGTTTCATTGTTTTCTTCCACCAAGTCTTTTCTACCAAAATTTAATGGTTTTAAATTATCAAATTTGGAATCTAAAGATGACACAATGAAAGAACTTTAGGAAGTGGAGGAGCCTGTGTGTGTACGCCGACATGTTTTTGGAATTTTACGGGAACTAAAGATGGTTAGATGAAGCGACGGAGCACCTGGTAAAAAGGAAAAATTATAATTCAAATTTCATATATAATTTTAAAAATAAATAATATAAATATATTTTTATTAAAAATTATTAATAATATTAAAATCATACATAAAAACTATGTTAAAAATGAAATTATCATTATTATTTATTATTTATCGAATATTACTACATACATAATAACATTTGATAACATCATACATAAATTTTATTGAAGAAAATTATTAGAATTTATTGAATACATGATGAAAAAAAATATAGGGACCTAACTTAAAATCACACGAAACTAAGAACTTCACAAAAAGAAAAGAAACTAGAAAAATATGATAAAAAGAAAAAAAAAATAGGGTCCTAATTAAAAACTGGTTTAAACTATAATGACCTACAGATTAATTATCTTATTAATTTAATTAAAATAAGAGTGTTTGGATAAAATTTCAAGAAAACACGATTTTGCGCTCGAAATTAACTTATATGAGTATCCAAATAAGCGTAAATTAGTGATGTTAATTGTTTCGGACAAACATTTCACTTAAAAAATATGGACTGCTCTATACTTCTTTGAAATATTAGAAATGTAGAAATAAATTATTTAAAATCTATCCCTGCCAATCAATATTCTGTCACCTTATAAATTTAATAGCATTAAATAACTAATCTAGAGATGTGGGAAACGTAACACACATTGAAGCAAATTCAATTCTTGATGCCAATAGAAGTGGTATCAATTAAACCAGAAGTAATACTCTAAAAGATATGTCTAATGTGGAAGCTAACTTGGATTCAAAGACAGAAAATGTTCCATTAATGACATATATATATGTTCTGTTAGAACCCAAACTCTCAAATTATAATAGAGAGGAAATATAAAGTAGAAGGATAAATCTAGTGAGGTCAGTATCTAACTCTTACTCTTTAATAGCAAGGGATGATCTCTATTAAGATAGGGTAAAGCATGAATCTCATCTTACTTAAAATGATTGGATTAGCTTTGGGATGATAGTTTTTGAAGAAAAAGTGGTAACTTTTTTTTTTTCAGAATAAATTTTGTGAAAAAAAAGGTGATTGTGATAATATAATAGTGTTTGGATATTCTTAATAAAATAGTTTTTTCATACTCAAATTACTAAAAAAGACATTAGCTTTTGTGATAATTGCTTATAAAGGATAAGGTTTTATTTTGAATATTCTTAACATTAAATTTCATAATAAATATTAAAAATTATATAAATTTGTATACAAAATTAAAACTATCACATTAGTATAAAAAAATATATCAAACAACCAGTATTTCCTAAAATTTCCGGATTGGCCTAAGATTTACTGAGCATGTGAGAGCAAGAGAAGAGACAACAGCGACCACCGTACCGCTAGAAGAGAGAAGACGAGAGAGAGAAAAGAAGAGACAACAACAACCGTGACCATGGCTAGAGAAGAGAGAAGACTAAGATGAGAAAAGAGAGAGAGAGAGAGAAGACACAACGGAACAATTTAGTGTCACCAAAGAGAAAAGAGAGAGAAAAAAATAAGGTTTTTCTAAACCATGGTAAAAGGTTTCAAAATGGCTTCTGGTCTTTTAAAGAGTGTTTGACAAACTTTTTATAGAACCATGGTTTTGCCTCCAGAAGTACTTTTGATATACTTATATTATCCAAACAGTCATAGCCAACAGGAGAATCTCCAACTTAACAAAAATGATGTTTTTTTTTTTCTTAATCCCTTCATAGCATGGAAGATTGGTAGGCTATTTACAAAACAGAATTACAACGGAAATTAAATTAAGAAAAAATATAGAATCCCTAACACGTTGGAAACAACTCTAGAAGGAGATTTGGAGCCTCTTTGATTTTGTTTTTAAAAATAGTTTTTTTCTTAAAAAAATTTTAGAAACAAAAAAATTACTTGAAAATTTGTTTTAAAAAACTTAAAAACAAAAACAGTTCCTAATTATTTTCTTGTTTTTGTTTTCTTATTCATTAAAGCTGACATTTATCCATTATCAACATCATACTATCAATGACGACCACCAACATGTTACCATTAGTGACGCTGCCACGTTACATCAAAAACGTATTTTTCAAAACAATTATTTAAACATTTTTATTTTCAAAACTAGTTTCCAAATAGAACTGTTTTATAATATGGTTTTTTTTTTTTAAAAAAAAAAATCCAATAGAATGAAACAAGGCCCTGTTTTTTTGGTAAAAAAAAAAAAAGTTTAGATAGAGGTAAACATTGGTAATCCACTAAGGTCAGGGCATGCCTCCAAGTTCAAAGAGCGCTTACAGAAGTACTTACATATTACCTACCAAAGAGACTCCCACATCAACCAGCGGAAATTGAACCTCCTCCTTTTTAGGGTGAAGGCCGACTCTTTAGCCCACTGTACCACTTCTTATTGGCGAAACAAGGCCTTGAATGTCACAGATGTTCCTCCTCTTTATGCTTCTAACAACCTATTGCTCTCCTTTTACTCCTCAAATTGGTTGGTGAGGTTTTTTTTATTTTTATTTTTTATAACAAGACAAAATTATATTAATAATTAAATAGTTTTTATAGAGAGACAAATGTAACAAAAAAATAAAATACTGAAAATAAGAAATAAACGATGCAACTGAAATTATTTGGATTGGTTAAGGATCAAATTTCTTCAATAGAGCCAGAATTTTTTGCCAAGTGACAAATTGAACTAATGGAGTGCCGGCCCCTGAAAACATATATAACAATTGCAGAAGCAACATCTAATGCGCTTGAGTTTCTGAGAACAAATATTCCATTGGTTCCTATCAATACACTCAACTCCAATAACAGAAGGTAAGAGGTCTGCTGGTATGAGAATTGGGAAATGCCAATTGTAAGAAAGAGATGTTGTAGCGATTTATCTCTCTTATAACTGCTTCAGGTTGGTCAATTTTTCCATTATGTAATGCATAATTTCTCTTCTTCTAAAGGGTATGGAGCAAGCAAATTACACGGCAAAAAATTCGATGCAAGTTATGGCCAAATCATAGGTTGGTGAGTTTAGTGAGTTGTTGACGTTTGTATTTTTTTCCCCCAACTAAATTAGACGTGTGTAATTTGATCAGTATGTCACAGTATTACTCATTCCATCCTAATTATAGGATATATTTACCTATTTTGAAGAAATTAAGGATAATAGTTAAATTAGTTAATTATATTTGTTTTCCCAAAATGTCCTTATTTAAAATAGTATCCATTTACTTTGATTCTTTATTTTGGACCTCCCATATCTCATACTCGATTTCTCCAAACTATCACACAGTCTGATGTCATCAATCTACTTCAATAACTTTTGGTATACTCTTGGAAGTTGGAAGTGAAATTTAATAGTGATGTCATTATTAAATATGACAAAAATTGCTTAAAATTATTTTATTAAAAAATAAAAAGTAGAATTGAGATGTACGTGGAATTAATGAGTTATAAACATTACTCACTTTAAAGAATAATAGTGCATTATTAAGTTATTATTGAGAAAGTATCAATAAGGGTATTTTATGAAGAAATTGATAAAAATTAGAACTTTATCCTATAATTAGAGCCAAGGTCAACTCTCAAATGTTGTCTTATAATTAGGATAAGAGGGAGTAATATATATAGAAGAGATGAATGCATTATTCTTATGAAGTTGTTTTTGTATTTGCTTTAGATAGTTGACCTTATAAGTAGTCTCATAGTGAGATCATTAAAAGTTTCTTATTGTTCATTATTCTTTTAAGGATTTATTAGATACTACCTGTTATCCTTAATATAAGACCCAATTAACATCTTTAGAATGATTAAGAAAACTAAATAAATTAATTTAAAGTATTTATATTTATCTTTTTTATATAAAACTAATTTATCTTACTTATAAACTAATATATAAGAAAATAATACATAACATATGTTTGATTAACTAACTTATTTACTATCTTATCTTCTTAAAAAATGTCAATTAGATCTCATATCATGGATATGAAATATTATGATAGAAGGAAGCTTCTTCTTCTTTTTTTTTTTAACAACCAACGGGGGTAAATGTTCGTGTATTAACAAAATGAGATGTCGAATAATGATTGACCCTCTATATATCACTACCACAAAAAAGCAAAATAACGTCCTAAATAAGATACAATTAATGCCCTAAATGTCAAGGACATCTGTCAACAAGTAGTAGAAAAATTGAATTTTGGCGCCCTGAAAAAATTCAAAACGCCCTATAAAAGGCGCCCTGAATTAATTCAAGATGTCCTATATAAGGCGCCCAGAAAAAATTCAGGGTGCCTTATATAGGGCATCTTGAATTAATTTATAAGGCACCCTGAATTCTTTTCAGGGATAGACTTTTTACACCCTAAAAAATTTTTAGGTCGCCTTATATAAACTTTTTACACCCTAAACAATTTTTAGGGCGCCTTATATAGACTTTTTACACCCTAAAACCTCTTCAGGGCGCCTTATATAGACTTTTTACACCCTAAACAATATTTAGGGCGCCTTATATAGACTTTTTACACCCTAAACAATTTTTAAAGCGCCTTATATACACTTTTTACACGTTATATATGTGGCAAAACAATAGACTTTTTACATCCTAAAAAATTTTCAGGGCGCCTTATATAAACTTTTTACACCCTAAAAGATTTTTAGGGCGCCTTATATAGACTTTTTACACCCTAAAAGAGTTTCAAGACGCCTTCTAGTAAATTTTTTTTTTCATATTGCTTACATTGATATTAAAATTTTCCAGGCGTATCTATGGCCTTTCAAAGCAAAGCAGACATACATCTCGAGTGTTTACAAACAGCTCCCAGCAAAGAAAACTCATATTGTATAAACGATTCTAAATTAAAAGAGCTCCAACAACAAAATGCTCACATACAATTCAAATGATCATTATAAAGGAGCTCCAATTCTACAACAAAGTCCACAACAAAGTTGCTCACATACAACAAAGTCTACAACAACAAAGTTCACAACAAAGTGCTCACATACAATAAATTAGAATTCACATGACAACATCATATAAACCATACCCTCTCAACCTATGTGTTGAAGAAGATGTCTAGCCAAAACGTCTCGGACCGTATCGATGTCTTCCTCCGAGTACGGATCCAGAGTATCAAAAAACTGTAAATTGGAAATCAAGATATATAAGATAAACCAATGAAGTGAATGCAATAATTAACTAACAACTCAAGTACAACAACAAAAATATCATCATTTGAGAATCTCAGAGCAATAACGTACGTGTTGAAAACTAGAAACACGTCCACTGGAAACAATGGAGTGAATAAAATTGATAATATAATATCCGCACTTCGAGCTCCCTGGATGTGGAGGGCACTATAAATAAAAAGCAAATTGTTAAAACGAATAAAGGCACATTGAAAGCTACTGCGTCAATGAAATAACTTGAATTGACATTATTTACCTTAGGATGATACCACTTTGGTCCACCCTGCTCTTGAAGTCTAGTAATCTCTTTGAATGTCCTGAGACCACTATCATTGAAATGGAAAGTAACAGACATGAAAACAATTTAGTAAAATAAGAATCAATAATATAGACAAAAATTAACTTACTTGGCAAACATGGTTTTGATGCTTTCGTTTGGCTTGCCACCTAAGGAATCGAACCAATAACATATGTTGCTTTTGGGGCAAAGTACACACAGGGTCCAATGGTTGCTACAACATATACATATTAATATTAAATTAAGCCAAGAAAGCTCTTTATTTTTCAAAATTTTATATAGACAAAACTAAAATACGTACTTTTCATGTATTGGCGCTAAATAACAAGTCTTATCTCCGCCCAACTCTCCCATTGTACAACCAACATAAAGCACCCTTCTGACTATGTTATTGTCCAGGGAATTCCTCGTGTTTGTAGGACACAAAAATCCATATGAACTCGTACGCCCTTTCTGGATGCATATATTGTGGCAGACACTATGATCGAAATAACATTATAACTACAGTTAATATATAAAACAAAAAGATCAATGTCATAGTTAAAGGGGAAAATTAAAAGACTTACAGAATTACAACTTGAATAAATCCTATATCTAAATCATCCATATCCATAAATTGTTGCAGATCTGTCTTGTCAATTAATATGAGATATGTTTTTTCTGCGCCCACAATGCTCGTACGCATCTCCAAGGGTATAAACCCGATGTCCCTATACAGCTCTCGCAGCTGTGCTAAGTAGGGAAAACTGCTCGAAGTTTGTTCAGTCTATAAAAACATAAAAAAATATATATATATTATTAGTGGGTTAGCAATGAAAATCAATCGAGAAGAACCTCCTCATCGTCAATCACTAATTTTTCACCTACCAATGGATGTGTTGTCGCCATCTGAATTAAATGATTTGGCCAAAGGATGAAAGATGTTATGGCCTCCCCTAGCGTAGGAGCCTCCTCATCATAAATCGGGGTGGGTGTCTCCTCGCCCTCTTGCACACTAGTCACAGTCACCCAACGTTGGTCTTGTGGAATTTGCCTATTATGGTGGGTGGCTTGTTCTGAGTAAACAATGGCATCGACAACAACACGCCAGTGTGGGACATCCAAATATAGAGTGCAAGGATGTCCTCCCTGTGGAGTGTGAGAAGGTTCGCCAACATCATCAACATATGAAGGGTGAAAACTTTCTTTGCTGCTGGGAAAGAAGGATGGGGATTCGTTAACTGTACGTTCTATCTTCTCCTTCTCTTGTATCATAGATTGCACCTCCCCCTATACTTGTTCCATGATCTCATCAAAGAGGGACGCTCGAATTTTTGCTACGAGTCGAGGATTAGGGTTGTCATCATCATGCAAACAATATGAACGCCGTCCAAAATATTTCTTGATAGTAACTCCCCTTGTCTCCCCTCGAACCTGATCAAGGTAATCAGGCTTCCCAATCGCTGTTGACAAAATGTCCATCCGTGGAACCGGCGCGAATGAACCTTGGTTGCTCTGCTCCTCAAGTGCATCCTGTATCATAATATTTTTCAGTTAATAAAAACACTAAGTTCTTATAATATGAAACAACTGAAGCTATTTAATACTTCTAATTGAACTACTTACAATCTTTGATGCAACCTCAGCAACATTTGCATTTACGTATTTGCCCCCCTTCATTCTCGCTGCTTTCCATTTTGCGTGATGAGTAGGAGGTTCAGGGTCTTGAATAACAATGGACAGATCGGATTGGGCAGCTTCCTTCTTTCTCTCTAACGCTTCCTTCATCATCCTCTGTTGCAGCTTTCTATATCCACCTCTAGACATGGTATGCGGATACTTATTTGCCTCTTGCTTCTCTTTATTTTTTTTAGATTATTCTTGTGACACGAAAACAAATAAAATTGAGTCACGATGTCAAGTAGATTCAAACAAATTAAATAAAAGATAAGATATGAAAGAGATTGTATAAGAAATTCACGTATTGTAGGTGGATTTGTTGTGAAAGGGAGTGTATCATCAAGGTTTAAGGATTCTTCACCATACTATTGTTTTTTACTTTGAAGTACAATGGACATTTTCTTATTTGTAGGGTCTGTAACATAAAACACTTGTTTCGCCTGGCTTGCTAGAATGAATGGCTCATCTCTATGACCAAGTCTTTGAAGATCAACGGAATCCAAATTTAGGATCTATTACAACAACATTATTGTTAATCCACTTGCATTTGAATAAAGCAACTTTGGTGGTGTTATAGCTCATCTCCCATATTTCTTCAATAACTCCATAATAGGTCATTGATGCTAATACCGAGTTTTTGTCTTTTGAACTCGAAAAGTGCATGGATTCAGCTTCAACCATCACCTCACTATTTTGCAAGAACTTCTGTCATCTTGGGCTTTTGTGTAGAAAGAATACCCGTTGATCTCATAACCACTCCAAGTAATGACCGTGAAAGAAGGCCCCCAAGCAAGCCACTCGATTGTATCCAACACATCGGTCTCATGCAATACCTTCTTTTCAAACCACCGTATGAATGTCTTTGTTTGCTCATTAGCTATCTGCATGTCATTCTTCCTTGGATTCATATTCTTCAAACACTTTCTGTGTTCATCAATATATGGCTGAACTTCTTCCATATTATTCAAGACGTAGAAGTGTGCTTGCAACACCTCTTCACGAAGCATATTCTTCAGTTTGATTCCTCGAGTTCCCTCGCTTATCCCCTCATCATGTTGAGATTGTATCGTCGCCCCTGATAGATAATCCTTACAAAAGTCTATAGCCTCTTCAACTACATATCTCTCAACTATTGATGTTTCCGATCGATATGGATTTTTGGAATACCCTTTTAAGATCTTCATGTATCGTTCGAAAGAGTACATCTACCTTAGGTAAACTGGACCGTAGAGCCTTACCTCCTGACCAAGTGCACTATCAGGTGCACCATTATATCAAAAAATGCAAGAGGAAAGTGCATATCTAGTTGGGACAAAATAATATAACTCTCATTTTCCAATTCATCCAACTTTTCAATGTCAATGACTTTGTTACAGATAGCATTAAAGAAAATGCTCAATTTTGTTATAGTGGTTCGCACTTCATCTTTCATTATGCCTCTAATAGCAACTGGTAATTGCTGTTGCATCAAGACATGATAATCATGGGACTTCATTCCCATTAACTTCAAATCGTCCATTGACAGACACCTTCTCAAATTAGAAGAATATCCTTGTGGAACCTTAATGTCATATAAACACCCACAAAAACTTTTTTTCTCCGCTTTAGACAGTGTATGAGCTGTTGGCTCCATGTATGCCTTTTTACCATCTTTCATCAATTGTGGATGTAACTGTTCTCTTATTCCCATATCAACTAGGTCTAGTCTCGTACTAATTCCATCCTTAGTCTTTCCTGGTATGTGCAAAAGAGTACTGATCAGGCTATCGCAGACGTTTTTCTCCACATGCATCACATCAAGACTGTGTCTCATATCAAGAGAACGCCAATATGGAAGGTCAAAGAAAATTGATCTCTTCTTCCATATATTCTTCTCACCCGAAATCCTTTCATGCTTACCCAATATTACATTGATATGTTCCACCTGACTGTAAACTTCCTCTCCGGTTAATGCCTTTAGAGTCGTTCTATGCTCCGGTAAGTCGTTAAAACGCTTTCTTAACTTACGATATGGGTGGAACCAGTGGAGAAACCTCCTGTGACTGAGGTAGACCGTTTTCTTTCCGTGCTTCAGTTGATGGAAGTTTGTGTCTGCTTCACATATTGGACATGCTTTATGGCCCTTCACACTGTACCCTGACAAGTTTCCGTATGCAGGAAAGTCGTTTATTGTGGTAAAAATCATTGCACGCAGCTTGAAGAACTCCTTCTTATATGCATCAAACACATCTATGCCTTCCTCCCACAACTTCTTCAAATCCTCAACCAAAGGCGCCAAGTACACATTGATATTGTTCCCAGGCTGTTTTGGTCCAGAAATCATCATAGATAGCCCCACATACTTGCACTTCATACATAGCCAGGGAAGTAAGTTGTATATTACAAGGAGAACGGGCCACACACTGTGGGTGCTACTAAGAGTTCGATACAGATTGAAGCCATCTGTACAAAAGTCCCAGCCGAAGGTTTCTTGGCTCACTCCCAAATTGAGGGAACAATTCGTCTATTTTCTTCTATTGCAGAGAGTCAGCCGGGTGCCGAAGATATTTTCTATCAGATATTCTCTCATCAGAATGTCATCTCAACATCTTCGCCGTTGCTTCACTAGTAAATAGACGCTTAAACCGCGGTATTATTGGAAGATACCACAATGCCTTCAGAGGTTACCTTTTTGTTGTCTTATCTCCTGGACCACTACCTTTCTTCACTTTGTATCGTGAAGTTTTACACTTCGAACAATTACTAAGGCCTTCATACTCATTTTTGTACAATATGCAGTCATTAGGGCAACTGTGTATCTTTTCATACTCCATGCCCATCGTAAACAAGATTTTCTTCGCCTCATACATACGATTTGGAAGTACATTATCATCTGGCAACATATCACGCAACAATTCAAGTAGCGACGTGAAACTACTATCGGTCCACCCAAAAGTTGCCTTTAAGTTGACTAGATGTAAGGTCCCAGTCAACCGTGTATACTTAGTACATCCAGGGAACAAAGGTGTCTTTGCATCACTGCGCACGCTATCATATTCACGCAATTGTGCAGAAGATTGTACCTCAACATCATGAATCATTCTCTCCATTCCATCTTCATCTACATCAACTTCATTTTCGTGGCCCACACTGGTACTTACTTCCTCACCATGCCATATCCACGTTATGTATCGAAGGTTTATTCCATCACAAAGTAGGTGATCCCTTATATCAGGAATATTCCTTCGAACCCCATTTAAACAATTAACACATGGGCAATAATACATGTCATTTTTTGTTGCCACATTCCTTCTAGCAAATTGAATAAACTCTTCCACCTCATTCTCATATTCTTCACTAGTTCTCAACGCATTCATCTAACTATGACCCATTTTATTACCACCTAATACATTTCCAACAATAGTCAACTTCATAACAATCCTTAAAAACAACATGTTTTTTTCTCAATCTTGTAAAAAAAATTTGGCAGCATTTCCGCTCAATAGTAAGACATTCAAAATTTCATAACAAACCATTTCAGTTTAATTCAACTAAAGTTACTCAGTTTAATTCCACAAAACTTACTAACTAAGGCAATTTAGAAAATATCAACTATTATATCCAATAATTTCATCAATGCACATCAATAATAACTAAGGCATAATTATTCATACTACAAAGTTTACCTAGTTCAATGCACATCAATAAAAAACAATATTTAACTATAATTACCTCAACTTTAAATTCTGGTGCTTGAAATTTATTTGCTCTATTCAACCTAAAGACAACAATAATAAAGACAACATTAGAATTATTCAAACTAACATATGAGAAGAAATAATTGAATGATAAAAGGAACAAGATTAAAAATACCTATCCTAAGACCCCTCAAGATTTTGTCCGTTGCTAAATGATGGAAAGAAGAGATATGTTCATTCAATTGTAAAGACAATTTAAAAATCATAAGAACTCAATTGTGAAAACACACACACTAAGCAATGAACATATATAATGAATCAGCCAAAGGAATGCCACTATTTATAGAGGATTCCAATTTCCAAGTCAAGTCTAAGAAATAAAAGTTGCTTGTACAGAGTTGGTTGATTGATTCCAAGTCAATTTCCCCTCAAGTTGCTTGATTCCAATTTGCTTGAGAGTTTGAACCGAATCCACATTCATGGGATGCTTATCCCCTAATTAAGAGTGTTTTTTTTAAAAAAACATTAATTTGTTTATTTGTTTGAGTTATGCTATATTTTTAAATCGTTGAAGTGTTTTTTTTAGCAACATCTAGTATTTTAACTTAAATAATTTTAGTGTATCTAGCACTATAAACTAACTTTTCTAAATTAATTAATTGTTAGTGCATTGATAACCATAAAATGATTTTTTCCTTTCTTTTTCTTTGGCACACAGTGTGGAGTACGTTTGGAGACGGTCCACTTACATAACTAATTAAATTATTGCATTGATGAGTGCCAAACAAGGGGGTCAAGTTTGTCAATTTCTGATCAAGTATCATACCATCTTGTTTGGTTTTTGCCTAACACCACTCTCTCAGTGTCTAACTAATGAAACTGTGTTAAGGATCATACTACTATACTATTACTATATATATATAACTAGATGGGGAAAACTCAACTCTAAATGGTAATACCAGCTTATGAAGCACCGATTCGGATACGGCATTTTCGATACGTTCCCGATACGCGTATCCGATACGTTACTTCAAAAATACTAATATTTAGATACGTTCCGATACGTCTTAGTATTAAATAATATTTTTAATATAAAGAATACATTTACATTAAAAAAATATAATAAAAAGAAAATTATTAGCACATATTAGGTGCCTCTAACTTTGACTCATCTAAAGAAAAAGGCAGCACCATCTAAAACTCCAACATCATTAAAAACAATCACATTAAAAACAAAATCATATTAAAACCATACATAAGAAATAGAAAACAATACACATCAATTAATAGCAAAAATCATAAAATTTCAGTCACTTAGTCTTTACAGTCACAGATAGCAAGATTTCAGTCACTTTTTCAGTCCCTCAGCAAAAAAATATGAATAAGGTGATCTCGTCATACACGGAGGAAGATACTCAGCAAAAAATAGCCAAGCAAAAAACATCGAAAAAGGTAAAGACGGAGGCGAAGATTTGGAGAACACACTCACAGTCACAAAAAATGAAGATTCGAAGAACACACTCACAGTCACAAAGACGAGGAGAGACCAATTTGGGAGAGACTGAAGAACAGTGACCACCGAAGGCGATTTCAGACGAAAAATAGTGACCACCGAAGAAAAAGTTGAGGAGAGACAAAGGCGACTTCAGGGAGGGCGACAAAGGCGATTTCAGAGGGCAAACAGGGGCGACGGATACGACATCGATTCAATATTCAGTTTGGTTTCTCAGCGACCACCGAGGGCCATTTGACCGTATCCCAAAGTTTTGACCGAGCTGATACGCGTATTTACGTATTGGCAGCGTATCCGTCTGCGACGGGTATCCTATACGTAATTTCTGAAAAAATCGCCGTGTCTGTGCTTCATAGATTCCAGCTTTCACGGTCATTTTCGCTTATGTGTTGCTGAGTATTATTATAATTTTACCGGAAAATTTTGCATATTTTGCAATTATATGACATTAAATAGTCTCCCATCCAACATAATTTTTTTATCAAACACAATATTTAAAAAGCAACCCTATTTTTTTTTCAGACCAAATGAACTATGTAGAGACCATAAAACACTGAAAGTTTGGAATCATGACAAACGAGCTGAAAATTCAGAATCATGACAAACAACCCCTAAATGCAAACATAATAAATACATCTCAAGCAAATAGAAGGAATGGGATTGAAACCATAATAAATCCAGAATTCTTCAAAAACTGCCAAGAAAAAGAATAGGATTGAAAGCATAATAACACTGCTAGAACAAATCCCAAGCAAACAACAACCGTGAAATTATATTGCAAAGAGTAACTAACTTGGGTTTGTGTGGGTTTCGGCCAAAATGGAGGAGATCGAAGGAAGCTCGACACGGCATGGCGGAGGCATGAGGAGAGGAGGCGTGGCTCCCGAAGGCGGAGACTAGCGGAGGGAGGGCATGCAAGGCGCGGCGACTCGCGGGGAGAGAAGGAGAGCAGGACTGAAAGAATGAAGAACTGATGAGATAAGCTGTGAGGGAAAGGCGCGCAGGGTAGTGTGTGTGAGTGTATAAGGGAAATATTAAAAAAAAACAAAGGATTTTAGGCGCCTAAAAAATGATTCAGGACGTCTAATATAGTCTTTCGGCGTCCTAAATCTCTTTTAGGGCACCAAAAAGAAGCTTTAAGGCATCTTAATAGTCTACCAAGACGCCTTAAATAAAAAAAATTTAAAATATATTTTTTTTTGACAAGTTTTAGGGTGCCCTGAAGTTTTTTTAGGGCGCAATATGTGAATGTGTAAGGGAAATATAAAATTTAAAAAAAAAACAAAGGATTTTAGGCGCCTGAAATATGATTCAGGGCGTCTAATATAATCTTTTGGTGCCCTGAATCTCTTTTAGGGCGCAAAAAAGAAGCTTTAAGGCGTCTTGGTAGCCCACCAAGACGCCTTAAATAAAAAAAAATTAAAATTTTTTTTTTTTTGACAAGCTTTAGGTTGCCTTGAAGTTTTTTTAGGGCGCAAAAAATAATATTTAAGGCGTATTGGTAATTCACCAAGATGCCTTAAATAAATAAAAAAATTAAAACTTTGGCATCCTGAATCTTTTTTAGGGCACCAAAAAGTATATTTAAGACACCTTAGTTATATACCTAGACGCCAAATATATCTATTAAGATGTCCAGCTGATTAATCAAGACGCTTTAAATCAAAAAAATAAATAAATATGTTCTGATGTGTAAAAAATTCCCTAGATTGCACTCATCGCACCAAAAATTAATTTTTAGGGTGTCCTTAATTTTTTTCTGGACGTCTTTTAAGGTAGTAGTAACCTTTTTTGTTGTAGTGTATATATATTAGTAATGTATTTTAAGGCCGTTTTGATTTGAGCACAGAAGATGGAAGTGAAAAGTAAATGCTCCCTTCATTTGGTTTGAAATTTTATATTAGCAATATATTTTAGGGTTAGATTTCTCTTATTATCCCTTATCATCTTTAAATCATATCCATTCAATTAATTTGAAATGTCACAATATTTTTCTCTCTCATTCCCAATCAATGACCTAGATGGGCTTGTGAGAGATAATAAAAAGTAAGGATAATGAAAGGATCTCTTTCTTATATTTTAAGGCCTGCTTTTTGATTTGAGAAGAGAGGATGGAAGTTGAAAGTAAATGCTCCCCTTCATTTGATTTGAAATTTTGTAAGGTAAGGGATAAAAATCGGCTTCGGTCCCTCCAAACCGGGGGTATTTGGGAGGGATGCCAAATATTTTGACTAATTTACCCCGATCAATTTTGTGATATTACTATGACGGCCTCATTGAAAAAATAAAATGAAGACAACACACTGACCGATTTTTACCCCGCAAGTTCAGAGCCGGCTTCTTCTCATCGCAAGCTTGGAGTCGCTCACACTGTCGCCCAGCGCTTTCTTCTTCTTCTGCTTGCCCACTCTTGCTGTCCTTGACCTCGCTAAGCTTCCTTCATCTTTTCCTGGTTTTCTTCCCCTGGCATTTGGGTATTTCAGAAATGAAGTAAAAAATGTTGAAGTTCTATGGGTTTGTTTGTTGATTTTCCTTTGATCTGTCCGATTCTCCAGACTGCCTCCACTATTTTCCCACTTTTCAAAACCTTTGGTTGACTATGATTCTCTAGACTGCCTGCATTATTTTTCCGTATGTAGCCGCACTTTCATCTCCATGTCAATTCCATGGTTTCTCCACCAGTACGCCATTTATTCTTATTCTTGAAACTCTTTGACGGATATCTTTTTAACCAACGGCTCAAGATTTCATCGCCCTCCTCGTTACTAGCGACACTTGCTCACATTGTCCTTCGACTTGCGAGGCATACCTAGAAATTAGTCTAAAAGAGACTTGTGGTTTGGGAGCAAAAAATATTTAATTTTATTTCTACTCGCTAGCTGCATGCCTGCATGCAACAATGAGTTCTTATTATTTGGGAAGATTTTATTTTATGTCAGATTTAGACGTCCAAGGAAGAGTACGATTTGAGTGATGCAATTTTATCACTCTAAAGTCTAAACATTGAGTAATACAAGGTCAATCAACAAACAGATCATTGTATATCACTGCTTCTTCTTCCTTTTTTCTAGCTGTGCGATTTTCAGAAAATTATTGTTCTTGAAACAACAAATGGCATTTGGTATGATGGGTACTACTAAGGAGAAACACTGAAATAAATCAAACTTTGCAGAAACATTGCATGTCGGCTACGTAGACTGGGGAGGAGTGTGTGTGAAATGAAGATAGAGTTAAATATGTCCCGGTTTAGGGGGAAAACTTAATGTAGAATAGCATTTCTTGGTGATGCTTTTTGATTAGCTTCAGCATCTATGTAAGTTCTGCTACTCTTCTGCAATGTTTCATATTTAAATAAAACAATGTTACATGTGAAGCTTGCTTCAAACTAGCCTAATTAGCATGCTTGATATTTTTTTAGCTAGATAGACGTTGATGATTAATTTACATCATTACAACATTAGCTAGATTGTGGCTATGTTATTTGTGTTTTTGCTCATTTATTGACATGCATTTTTCACTTACTTTGTTGATTGGACTTGTAAACTCTACTTTCTACTAGTGTGTCGGTGGCTTGGATTGCGTCAAAGAGCAATAGCTCTTCTTGTTTGTGTTCTGGCACAAATATATGCTAATGAGATTTGTCCTAAAAAAAGAAGTTATAGTTTGAGTGGCAAGAGAGAGAGAGGGGGTGCGTGATGAAATAATGAGTAGAATATGTAGTTTGAGGCGTGTGAAATTCTTAGACTTGAAAGTTTTATATTCTTTGAAATGAGAAAAAATAAATGCAACAAGCCCCAAATGTCGTCAATTGCATCATATAATTATGCTGCATGTCTTGGTGGGTGTCTGTAATTCATTGATCTATGGAAAACGGTATACGTATTTGGCTTTGAAAGTCAAACATTGTAAAAGTTTTCAACCGTGATGATTGCTGCTGCATATTATAATTGCATTACAATATGTGATTAGGAAAGTAGTCTGTTCATTCATTCATGGTTCATCTGTCTCAGGAAACTTTTGGAGGGTGGATTTTAAATATATGAAGAGGCTTCTTGTTGCTATAGGTTTGAGTGTATGTTTACTTTTGTCATCTCTCCCCCACCCCTCCTCCAGGCATGAAATTTCTTCTTCAGCTTTATATAATTCCAGAAAATGTCTGATATAGGTTCTGCTCTTGAGTTACATATTTGAATGCCAACATGAAACTGGAGTCAGAACTTATTCTGTAATTGGTTTTGCTTGGGTTTCTGGGTTTAGACTGATCTGATATGTGCCAATAGAACTACTATAACTCAAATTTTAGTGTTTTTTTTTTGCTGTGCCCATTCATCCTTTGACAGCCGGATTTTGCTTTTCCTTCCGACATTGATATTTCTTCTATGTTCTCTTGAGCTTCTCGTACTTGATGTTTTAAACTTCACTAGTTACAAAAATTTCTGCTCCATTATATCGTTCAACACCAAGTAGTTTTAAATTTCAGGGGAAATCTTTCTTTTCCTTTCAAGTCCAGATTCCGTAAGTTCTAGTATTATATTGTGTATTCTTATGTACCACATTTATCTTATAAAGCTAAACCTAAAGCAGCTCTATGGAAAAGATGATGATACTACATAGAGTAGACAGAGCTAATGGAGATGAGAGGGAAACAATCCGGGAATGGAGGAAGAGGCATCGACCTACAACAGAGGTCACTGAAATTGTTAATGATATTGATAACTTAATTTCACAGGTGGCTGCTCATTAAACGATGTTGATATTTTTGTTGAGGTTGATGATCAACGTAACTCACCCGGATAAGGAATATCACCCGAAGAAGTTCATTCACCCCATGCTAATAGTGCTTGCAATGAGAAGTTAAAGAGAGCACCTAGAGGGCATGAAAACAATCAAGAGTTTGGATCATTTCTCATTCTCTCTTATTTGAATCCTTATTTAAGAGTATTAATGTTTTAAATGTATAACGAGTGTAACTGACAATACAATTGTCTGATATGCATGTAAGCATCTAACTTTTCAATTGGATAACTTAAGTGGCTCGAAACAAACCACAATGCATACAATGCAAATTAATTACTTTGATTCTTTACTCATGAAAAAATCAAAGAGAAATAGGAAAGAATTAGGCTCATCTCACTAAGATTACATATTGATCAAGAGTGAGAATCATTTGATCTCATTATCTATCTCTGGTTTGAATCATTATTTGAGAGTATTCATGTTTTTAACATGACTAATATAGCTGGAATTTAATGTGTAGATATCTAACTTTCAAACTGGATCATTCACGAGGAGTGAAACAAACAATAATGCATACAATGCAAATTGAATATCCTTAATTATTTTAGTCTTTACTCATAAAAGAATCCGAGAGTTAGGATAATGTCTGCAATGGTTTTATCACTTCATAGAGGAAATGAAGAAATTATACAAGGAAATTTGATTCTACTAAGAGCTTGCAACAATAAGAGGGAAGTGCCCCAATTGTCTGGTGAAGAACTTTGCAAGATGCTTCAAGAATGTGGTTGTGATGTTGAAAAAATACCAGATATTTACTGCTTAATTTCTTATGAATGATGATGAAAAGCTTAGGACTGCAGTTCAATCTCCAGCCTCAATCAGGAAGTAAGTGATAATGACGATGTTTTATGGTTCTCAATAGATGGTCTCTTGACTATTTATTCTAATGACTTTTGAATATTTTAGTAAATGCTCAAAAATATGGCTTTTGAGCATAATTGATAACTTTTTTTATGCTTTGTTATGTGCTCTACATATGGTATTTGAGCATGTATTGATGACTTGTTAGTAAGAACAGTATCTCTCTTTACTATCTCTCTTTAGGTACAAAATATTATCATCACTTTGTCAAAAAAAAAAAAAAAAGTCCGATTTACATACGGTATTTGAGCTCTTTTATTATTATTATTTATATGGGCTGTGAAAGATAGCCTTGCTGATTCAAATGGACTAAGCTCCTACCCCTCGGAAATCTAGATTGAATAAAAAATTGTTACGGGTTTGTGTTTACTCTTCTATCATCATCCAAACAAATCGGCTTGTTTTTACCCATGATGGATAAACAGAGCTAAAGTCTATAGCTAGTTTTTGTGGATCGAGCACAAATAGTGAATATGAACAGCTTACCTAAAAATGGAACTTTGAATGTCCAGAATTTAGCAACCAAAAAAAAAAAAAAAAACTGAACGATTTTACTAATGCCATCCTGAAAATAATAAAGGAAAAATCCCTCTAAGGTTCTGGGGACCAACAAAAATGTGAAAAGTCTTAAGAAGATGTTAATCCCACAAATAAAGTTGTTAATTAATAACTCCATCCTCGGTTGATGTTATTATGTCTCAATTTCATCTTGTTAAATAAAAACCAAAAAGTACGTACCACAGCAGATGCATCACAAGAGAAACAACAAACGAAGTGAGAGAGAGAGAGAGAGAGAGAGAATTAAACCCGAAAAGCAACCATGCATTTTCAAAAATATTCCATCAATTCCAATTTCATTTGTTCCTTCAAGCAAACAAACAAGACACGATAATACACTTCCTTTTTATTCTTTTGGGTTAAAAGTCGAAACAATAAATTTTGGGAAAATGTATGTCAGGGCTCAAGGTGGCAAAATAATTTCAAAAAAGACTCAATAAACATTCACATGCCAGAAAAGACCCTAAGGCCTTTTCTGACATTATTTCAAAAACAATTGTATAGATATAGTTGTTAATTGCTACTGATGTAGTTGTTAATGGCTACTGATATAGTTGTTAGTATGTAGTTGTTAATTAGACCGATTTAGTTGTTAACGGGGACTAATATAGTTGTTAACCGTTACTAATATAGTTGCTAACGCTTTTTTAAATAGTACTAGGACATTTTCTAGCATGTGAATGTTTATTGGGCCTTTTTTGAAATTATTTTGCTACCTTGGGCCCTAACATACATTTTCCCATAAATTTTCTTCAATAGATGATGGTCTCGTACGGTTTATTTGACTGCTCTTTCTATCCTTAAATACGAGTCACAATTATTTTATCTGTGTTGTTACTAGTTACAAGTCTTGTTATTACAAAGTTCTGAATATAATTAAAACAATTTTACTAAAACATCTCTTATAAAGAATCAAAACTAAATTTCTTTCTTGATATAGATGTACTTTCTAACGATAACATTCAATTGATGAAAGAATGAAAAGCGGAAAAAAGGAAAAACATCAACAACTAAATTTCAGAATTTTCTTGTATATGTGTTTATAGGATAAATGAGACTTATAATTAGGGAGAATATTTGATTATATTGGGGAGCTTAATATAAAACTGATGAAAAGTAAAGGAAAATAACAAGAGAATCTAGAGATAAAGAAAGAGAGAGTAGAGAGAGATTCTATTTCAGTGTATACTGAATGTTTACAGAAAGCCTCTATTTATAGAAGGAAAATGAGCCTTTAGTGTAATTTCCACATATGAGTCATTAGGTATAATATCCCCTAAACAAATTACTATGCATCCCGTGAATCCTCTCGTGAAGCAATCCGTGAAGCTGAATAATTGTATGTGGGTCCCACCAAATGGTAAATTACTATGTGTGGTACTATGCATGGTACTATGCATAGGTCCCATGTCATCTTGTAATTTTTGGAGACCGGGAGTCAATGGGCATCCACATAATAAGTATATTCATAACACTCCCCCTTGGATGTCCATTAATGAATGTGCCTCATTAAAAACTTTAACTAGGAAAAACCCAGTGGGATAGAAAATCTAGCCAAAGAAAAGTGTACATCATTCATTGATACACTTTCTAATGTTGCCTCATTAAAAAACCTTTCTAGGAAAACCCAATGGGACAAAACCTAGATAAAGGAAAAAGAGTACAACGTGTATCATCTCCCCCTATTGACAATATCAGTTGAGATCTCTGAATCTTCGCAGACCAATACCACGGACAAGCTTTTCAAAGGTTGTACATGGAAGAGATTTAGTAAATAAAGCTGCTAGATTTTCACTTGAACTTATTTTCTGGATATCTATTTCACCATTCTCTTGAAGATCACGAGTATAGAAGAATTTTGGTGAAATGTACTTCGTTCTATCACCCTTGATATAACCCTCCTTGACTTGGGCAATACATGCAGCATTATCCTCATATAAAACTGTTGGAACCATTTTATCAGAAGATAAATGACAAGTAGTTCGTATATGATGAATTACTGACCTCAACCATACACATTCCCGACTTGCTTCATGCATTGCTAGAATTTCTGCATGATTAGCTGAAGTGGCTGTTATAGTCTGTTTCTTAGATCTCCATGAAATAGTTGCACCTCCACATGTAAATAGATAGCCTGTTTGTGATTTTCCATCATGTGAATCAGACATAAATCCAGCATCTGCATAACCAATCAGTTCATGCTTCGATACATTTAAGTAGTATAATCTCATATCCATTGTACCTCTAAGATAACGAAGAATTTGCTTTACACCATTCCAATGCCTCTGTGTTGGTGCAGAACTATATCTTCCTAATAAATTAACAGCAAATGATATATCAGGTCGTGTATGATTAGCAAGATACATTAGTGCCCCAATAGCACTTAGGTATGGTACTTCTGGACCAAATAGTTCTTCTACACCTTTGTCATTAATTATTTGAGGTCGAAATGGATCTTGATCCTTATCCAAAGACCTTACTACCATTGGAATACATAATGGATGTGATTTATCCATATAAAATCGTTCTAGGATCTTCTTTGTATAAGTTTCTTGATATACAAAGATCTCATCCTTTAGGTACTCAATTTGTAGTCCAACGCAAAATTTTGTCTTGCCCAAATCTTTCATTTCAAATTCTTTTTTCAAACAATAAATTGCTTTTGAAAGCTCTTCAGGAGTTCCAATAATGTTGATATCATCAACATAAACAGCAATTATAACAAATTCGTTTCTCGATCCTTTCATAAAAATGCATGGGCATATTGGGTCATTTTTATACCCTTCTTTCAACAAATATTCCTTAAGACAATTATACCACATGTGCCTTGATTGTTTTAAACCATATAGGGACTTATTTAATTTGATCGAGTATTATTCCTGAGAATTTGAATTAGATGCTTCTGGCACCTTTAGTCCTTCAGGAACTTTCATATAAATATCATTATCAAGTTATCCATATAAATATGCAGTCACTACATCCATTAGATGTAAATTAAGCCATTCGTTTACTGCTAGGCTAATCAAATAACAAAAAGTAGTTGAATCCACTACTGGTGAATACGTTTCTTCATAATCAGTACCGGGTCTTTGTGTAAATCCTTAGGCTACAAGGCGTGCTTTATATCTTGCAAACCCTTTTTATTTCTTTTTCTTACAAAAACCCATTTGTATCCAACTGGCTTTACACCTTCAGGTGTTTGGACTACAGGTCCAAATACTTTTCGTTTTTCCAGTGATTTCAATTCTGCATTAACAGCATCTTTCCATAAGGGCCAATCTTTTCGTTGTTGACACTCTCTAATAGATTTAGGCTCATGATCCTCTTCATTATTCATTACATCATATGCTATATGATTAGCAAAGATGTTGTCAACGTTGACTTCATCCCATCGGATACCATTCATAACATAATTAATTGAGATCTCATTATTTTCATACATTCCAGGTACCTGGGTCTTTTCTGGGACTGCAACATTCTCTTCTGGAGATAACTCTTCAAGAGATGACTCTTCTGGAGCTACTAACTTTTCTTGATTAACCTCGACTTGACCATCAATATTTTTAGCTCCTTTTCTCTTTCGAGGATTTTTATCTTTTGAACCGATGGGTCTGCCATGCTTCATGTGTGCTTTAGATTTATTCATTATAGGTTGTCTTTCAGGAACATCAATTCGAATTGGAGCATTCGCAGCTGGAACATGTGACTTTGTCATTCTCTTTGGATCAGTGAATGCTTCTGGCATTCGATTAGCTAAATCCTGCAAATGAATTATCTTTTGAACTTCTACTTCACATTGTTTTGTACGAGAATCAAAATGAGCCAATGATAATTCATTCCAGCTAATCTCTTTACCCAGCTGCATATTTTCTCCCCCTAATGTTGGGAAGACTGATTCATCAAAGTGACAATCAACAAATCGTGTAGTAAATAAATCTCCTGTGGATGGTTCTAAATATTTTATGATTGAAGGAGATTCATACCCAACATATATTCTCATTCTCCTTTGAGGACCCATTTTAGTGCATTGTGGTGGTGCAACTGGCACATATACTGCACATCCAAAAATTCTTATATGGGAAATATTAGGTTCTTGACCAAAAACCATTTGTAAGGGGGAAACCTTTAGGTAACTAGTAGGCCTGATACGAATTAACATTGCAGCATTCAAAATGGCATGGCCCCAAGCAGAAATCGGTAGATTAGATCTCATAAGTAAAGGTCTTGCAATAAGTTGCAATCGTTTAATCAAAGATTCTGCAAGTCTATTTTACCTATGAACATGAGTTACAGGATGTTCAACATCAATTCTAAGGGACATACAATATTCATTAAAAGCTTGTGAAGTAAATTCACCAGCATTATCAAGACGTTTTTTCTTGATAGGATAATCAAAGTAATGTGCCTTTAATGTAATCAATTGAGCAAGTAATCTCACAAACACCAGGTTACGAGAAGATAATAAGCAGACATGTGACCATTTGGTTGATACGTCAATTAAGACCATATAATATCTAAATGGTCCACATGGTGGATGTATTGGTCCACAAATTCTCCCTGTATCTGTTCTAGAAATGTAAGAGATTCACCTCCTACTTTGCTTAGTGAGGGTCGAGTAATTAACTTTCCCTTGGAACATGCATCACATAAGAAATCATGGGACTGTGGTATTTGCTTACACTTCAGGGTATGTCCACATGAATTTTCAATTATTTGTCGCATCATAGTTGACCCAGGATGGCCTAACCGGTCATGCCAAACATTAAATTCATGAGTAAACTTCTGGTTTTCATTGGCAAACTGTTGGTTTGCATTGACAAACTTATGGTCTGTATTAGTAAACTTCTGGTTTACAATAGCATGTGTTTCAATTGTGCTTATAAATGTATAATACAAACCAGAAGAAAAAGCAGGAAAATTTTCTAATATGCATTTCCTACCAGAAATTATGTTTGTGATAGCAAGACATTCTTAATTATTTTTAGTTGTTGTTTCTATATGAAATCCATTTCTGCGAATATCTTTAAAACTCTTTAATCTTGATACAAACTGATACCATGTCTTGACCTTCTCCTGCTGTTTGCAGGGAATATAGATGTTGGGAAAAGCGAGGAAAGTTTCAGGGCGTGGAGAAGCTGTAGCAGTAAATTATGCTTTTGGTTCAGCTGAAGATGATATAATAATGAAGCATAGGCTTCTCACACATACAACAACCACAAGGGGTGATCTTCCATTGAAGAAGCTTCAGAAAAAATCACAAAATTGTCTCTTAGATTGAAAAGGAAGAAGACAACTATAATGAATGTGAAAAGCTAGCCAAAGCTTTCTTGCAGGAATTAGCCACATTTGAGATTCCACTTCTAAAGAGTAAAGCAATTGTTGAGGCCAATTTTAGAGAGAAGGGAAATCTTAATGAGCTGAAAGATGAAATAAATAGGCAAATTCTGCAAGCACAGGCTGACATTGAAGATCTTAAGAAGCAACTTGAAGAGAGTAAGATTGAGAGGCAGCACAAGGAGGAGTGTGAAGCCATTAGGAAACTGATTGCTCTGCAGCCACCGAGATCAGAGACACATAAGCTTTTAAATGAGTTAGAGAAAGAAATTATGTTATTAGATTCAAAGAATACAGCTAGTTCGAGATTGTTGGATCTTCGGAAGAAACAATTTGCTCTTCTGTTGCATGTGGTATTTGATCGAAGCTTGCACATGTTATGCGTATATTGATTGTTGTGTACTATGTTCCAGTGAAATAATTAGTAGGTGCTTAATCATATCCTGGATTTTTGTTAACTCGGTTTATTTTCAAAGATTTCCATGACATGTCTAAGATTATTTCTTTTATTTGAGCAGCAATACCTCTACGTTAAATTGTCTTGCATCTAATGTCCCCAAGAAGTTTGCTGATTAAGAAAATCGCTGCTGATGCTGATGTATGTCTTCTGATGCTTTATTGCCCTGCAGGTGGATGAGTTGCAAAACAATAGAGGAAGAGCACAAGAACCTCATGGAGGAGATGAGAGCAGCACCAGAAGAGCTCAAGAATGGGATAGAAGATTCAGAAGCTATGGCTGTTGACTAGCAAATCAATTTCATATTGGTCCTGCCGTTGTAAGATTAGTTACTCTTCTAACCTTTGATATCATCCTAAAGGGTTTGTGAAACTTATGGAAGTTAGCCATGAACCTTCATTTCTGTGATAGTTGAGTTTATCTATATATGCTTATGCAAGGCAAAATTTATAAAACATGAAGTAGCAATGTACTTGCTAGTACTATCCATGTGATGGTTTATGATGAAAGCTCATCGGCTGCGTTTTATTATCCTTGATTTTGTTTTGGAGTGATAGATTATTTTTTAAAAAAGTACTAATACCATAAATTCAACTTTAGATATTATCAATTTCAGAGATCTATGTTCCTGATCCCCCCCCCCTTCATGTATCAAATAACTTGTTGATGATGATAAAATGGCATAAATATTCATTTTCAATAATAACTGGATATTAACCTCATCTAATTGATCAAGTAAGTTGTGCTAGTGAACCATGCTAATTGATATAAATCGTATACACAGATGCATTGATTTTACTAAAGCTAGTTAAAAAAAAAAAAGGAGCCAAAATCGAAATTGATTTGTAAATATGAGGTTTCCTTATCTTGGTGAAAATACTTAAATTAGTTGTGTCCATTACTTAAATTATTTGTAAAGGGATTAGCTCACAACCTGAAGATTGTGAGTTCAATTCTATCGATGTGAAGACTTTATTGGTGGGTGATGTGCTTTTTGAGTTCAAAAGCTTGCCTTAGCTCTGATGAGTCATTGAAACCCAACTCACCTAAACATTTTTGCAACAAAAGATAAATTCTTCACTTTCAAACTTTCAAATGAATATACGTCTCTAACTTTTACAATTATACATGAACATGATTGAGTCCTTTAATTTTGCTATCTACCTATCTTGTCTATGTTATACAATAAAACTTGTTTGGAAAATTGTTTCCAATAATTTTTTTTTTTAAGAAAAAAACTTCTTAAAAATTAAGGGCTCTTTTGTTTCTAATTTTCATTTTTTTTCGTTTCCAAAACATTTTTATAATTTTTTTTAAAAAATAGTTTTAAAACAAACAAATCTGTTTACATTGTTGTTTTTGAAGTGACGTTTCCAATAAATTAAAAAAAAAAAACCTTCTTAAAAATAAAGGGTTCTTTTGTTCCTATTTTTTTTCCCAAAATAGTTTTATAAAATTGTTTTTAAAAACAAGTTTTAAAACAAAAAAAATCTGTTTAGATTGTTATTTTTGAAGTGACGTGGGTGGTGGTGGTAGCCAATGATAGCTTGATGGTGGTCAATGCCAGTGATGTAGTGTCAATAATGGATGAGTTGGCAGCCTTAAAAAAATAATAAATTTGGGGAAAAAAAACACATTAAAACTCAAAAAGACCAAAACTTCGTGGATCTTTGAAATTAAAACAAAAGTTGTAATCTCTCAGCCATCCTTGCTGGTTGATGGTCTCATAATTGGTGTTAATCAAAATATAAGTCTTTGGTTGATGGTCTCATAAGATTTAATTAAAATAAGTTTTTTTGGATAAAATTTAAAGGGTAAAGTTGTAAAAATGCACATGTGCTTTGTCCTTAGGAGCGCTTAACACCAAATGCTTTTTTTAAGTGTAAAACTACACATGTGGTTATAAAATAGGTTCAAAAGTCACAGGGCTGTTAAATGCAAAACGTTGTCTGTTAGTTTGAGCCAAAATTGCTAACATGGATGCTGACATCACTCGCATCACTCACAAAACCTAATTACCAGCCTTCTTCCTCAGATTCCAAATCCTCCCGTCACTGGTTCTTCACTTTTGCATTCCCAGATCCGGTGAAGTGTTTGAAGTTTTCGAAGTCAAAGCAAGGATTGAGAATTGTGAAAAAAGATTATGTGGATACAATTGGAAATTCTAATTTCAAAGTCAAGCTCGCTATCCCAATGAAATTTCTCCAAACAATGGAGCTTGGAATCGTTGGTTCTGTGATCTGGCAGTTCTGATATTGATCATGACCGATCGAGACACTTAGCTTAAATTGATCTCGCGGAAGTGGAGATTTCATCTCAAGCTTTTGGTTTTACGACATATTCCGTTGGAGTTTTCTTGTTTTGCAATATCAGATAGATTGTTGAAATTTTTGGCTTTTATTTTCGGTAGTTCTTTTGTTGGAAAAGTGTGAGTTTCATTTTCATCTTTGATTGAAAAGTGTGAGTTTCATCTTCATCTTTGATTGGAATTTTTGGCTTTTGTTTTTGAGAGTAATGCTTTTCGGGATTTTCACATTTGAAATGGCAACTTGTTTAAATCTTTACATATATGCAGATAGAAAATGGGTATTTTTTTTTTGGTTTTTTTGGTTTTGGTTTTAATTTTAAGAACACAATGAAAATGTTGATGGCCTTACCTATTCGAAGGTATATTTTTGAAACTTTCTTCTTCCTGTCAAAACTTTCATGGGATGAAAGAGTGTTGGAGAAGCTGACCACAATGTTTGCGACTAAATCTCTGACTCTGCTTTATTAGGTTCTAATCTAAACATTTTTGATTGAAGGAACTCTGTATGAAGCCCAACCTTGTCGGGCTTCACAATGTTCAATCTAGGCTTGAGAGCCTTCTTGCCGCTGTACTTGTTGACTATTTTACAAGCTTATGTCTCCGACCTCGGTGATCACCGTACTATTGAGCAACTTCATTGGATTCTTCACCTACTTACCTTGTTGAAGATTTTTTCGATCTTGTCATCGCCTTACGTATTTAGTGGGTTTTATTAGGGTCTTTCAATCATATCATTTGTAATTACTTTTTGCTAGTGATGTCAACTTCCATGTCAACAATTTTGGGTTAAACTACCAATTAACGTTTTGTATTTAACAGCCCTGTGACTTTTGCACCTATTTTATAACCACATGTGTATTTTTGCACCTAAAAAAAGCACTTGGTGTTGGGCACTCCTGAGGGCAAAATACATGTGCATTTTTACACCATTACCCAAATTTAAATAAACCACAATTTTAGCCTTCAAAATTGATTTTTTGAGTATTCAAATACACCCTTAGAAACAGTGCAGTGTTCCCCAAAAGAAGTAAATTAGTGACAGGGGTTGACTATTGTCCAAGCATGTCTACAGTGTGAGGTACTGGTAAAATCGTCGAACATCTACCCATTAGGGCTAGGGTTAGAAACTGTTTTTTCAATGTGACTTACAATAGACGAAATAAGTGTGTAAGAAGAGTTTTATATTAACTTGCATAAATATATTTTTCAAACGCCAACTCAAACAAATACTTAAAAGATTTGACTGGGGGCTTTCACCCCTGGGGAAAGTGGTGGGGTGGTTGGCTGATGCAACATTTAAAAAAATAATAATAATAAAAACCAAGGATATATGGAATATTTGATAAAATTTGTAAATTTCAATTTGGTATCGCGATCTAAATTGGCATTAGTGATATTTAGGAAGGCTTTTAAAGTATTTTGTTTCTTGAAAGTTTCTTGAAATGAAAAGCCTAAATCAAATTAGAGAAACTAATTATATGCTTTATTGTTGTAGTTCATTCAGAAATTAGGAGCTTTGTTATCAACTGATTACCCACGGGAATTTTCACAAACAAACATGTCATAAAAACATCCAAATATTTAAATAAAATCATAGTTGCTAAATTTCAAACTAATTGTTGATCCAAAAAGGATTATTAGGATTCCACATTAATTTCCCATGAGATATTTTTTTTTTATTAATAACATTGGGATTAAATAATTAAAAATACACTTTTAAAAATATTAAGGGACTAAAATAAAACATTATGTAAAGTTGAAAGTTAAAATATGCACTTTTGCTTTTAATCTTTTTAACTTGATGGATTAAGATACAAATTCAGGCTTTTTGTACGGAAAAAACCCTAATTAAATAATTATTTACCAAAATGTCACTATCGGAAAACTATTAATCCATCTGTCTTTCTTTAATTGATTACATCACATATATAATCGATTAAACAGTGACAGATTAATTTTTTTTTCAAATTTTACGTTCTGTAATCGATTACGTCATTGTAGCTTAATCGATTACATAACTTTTTACACTATGTAATCGATTAAGCCATATGTTGTAATTGATTACATAGTGTAAAAAGTTATGTAATCGATTACGCTACAGTGTCGTAATCGATTACATTTCGACAGAAGTGAGTTTTAAAAGGCAATTTGAGCTCATTCGGAACATTATCTCATTTCTGCCCTAAAGCTCTTTGGTTGCTCGTTGTTTGGTCATTTTTTGTGCAACCCATCAAAGTGTAAGGCCATTCCCCTCTTTGAAAGTAGTATTGTTGTGTAATGATTGTAGTTTAACTTTGTTAACCTTTGTTTATGTGTAGAATCTAAAACCCACCCCCTTGTAGCTCCGAATTTCTGTTGTGAAGGATGAGTTCGAGTTGTAACACCTACATTGCTGTAATCTACCATAGTGTGAGGCATTTTGAAGGCTCCGATAGTGTTCAATTGGAAGGAAAAACAAAAATGATGAAAATCAAACGGGACACCATGTATAACGAGCTTAAAGAAATGATTTGCTGAAAATTGGGGCTACATGGCAGTCATTGCATTCATTGGTTGATTGCCAAAGTGGAGACTATTGTCAGTTTTGATAGTGTATACTATATTAGTAACGATGTATGTGATGATGAAGATGTAGAGTGCGTCATAGATGCATTTGATAATCGAAAATCACAAAATTTTATTGAGATTTATGTTGAGCTTGACTCTGGTGAATCATCATCTGTTCCCATGCATACACGTTTTCCCCAATATTATGATCAAGAAAACAGAGCTGTCATTTTATCTGCACCTTTACAAGTCTTAAGCCAGATGAGATTGACAGAGAAAGAGGAGGTTCAGGAAGAAGAGAATGAGGAAGACGAGGATATGCATAGTGAGGAGGGAGAACCTGACAATGTAATTGCACTAAGTGACTCGTCAAGTTATGATGACATTGGTGAAGTTATGTGTATTGTGTTTGTTGATGTATTTTGGTTTTGAGTTTATGATGATTTGTTTTAGACAAGCTTGAATGCAAATATCCAATTACTTTATGTCATTGTTATGTGTCGTAGGCACAAAAAACCAATATCGGGACATTAATGGAGTAACCCTAGGGTAGACCATTAATTGTTGCAAAAAATACCTTCCCCAAGTCACATTTATGGGTATAATGAATTTGGGCAACAGTTTCCCCGGGCACCCATTCAATTTCAGCCAACCAGTGTGCTTCTGCAGCTGGTGTAATCGATTACACCAACTACAGAAGCACAATGGAGATTTGATTTTGAATTGGTGCATGGGGAAACTGTTGCCCAACTTCATTTTATCTATAAATGTGACTTGGAGAAGGTATTTTTAGCAACAATTAAGGATCTACCACGGGTACAAAAAATGCTTTTTAGATTGAACAAAAGAGGCATCGTAAGACCAGACTCATGACCGGTCTTGTTCCAGCTGGTATTAAAAGTATATCTTTAAGATCGGACTTAAACCGGTCTTAAATAAACACTTATAAGACCGGACATTTAAAAACATCAGGTCTTAAAAGTGATACTAAATATAACTGAAATACTTTTTGGTTGATCCTAAAAGTCAATTTTTAAGACTGGACAAAAATTTAGCAGCTCTTAAAATGTCTAATTTTTAAGACCGGAAAAAAATGAATGCGCTCTAAAAAATAGCGGCTTGTTAGACCGACGATTAATTATACACGGTCTTAAAAGACTCCCTTTCAAGACTGGATGATTAATAAGTCCGATTTTAAATATTAACTTTTTAGACCGGACATATGAAACCATCGATCTTAAAAGACCAACTTTTAATACCGCACTAATATCAAATATGTTCACTGACCTTTAAGATCGCGCATATAAGTACATCTGAATACATCCAGTCTTAAAAGTTCTTTTAAGACTGACATTTTTGTTTTGTCGGTCTAAATTTTCCTAAATTTTTCCCAGTTCTGTTCTTCCTGATCATATATACACAAATCCATACTAGCCAATCCAGCACATAAAAGACTATACTTTAAGCTACAAACTATGATTTATTATGAATAAATTGAATGATCATATATCCACAAATCCATACCAGCCAATCCATCACATAAAATGCTATACTTTAAGCTACAAGCTATGAACAATTATGAATAAATTGACTTGGAAAAAATCAGAATACAAATATTATCGACCATGAGTTACAAATTAAATATATACAAATATAATAAGCTGTTACAATAAGATATACAACACTTAAATCAACATACATGCCCAATATTCACCATGCCTTCATCTGATTCCCATCCAACAACGTAACATCCTCTTTTATAACATGCCCATTTGGATCGAATCTTGCCACAAAAATAAAACAAGAACAAATTAAACTTCATAGAGTCAGTGACATTGTTTAAAAACATGGAAGAAATATAATAGTGTTAAAACCTAAAGTTTTCAAAGATTTGTGAAGTTACCTTACGAATTGACTCTTTTATAAAGGGATATCGTCCCATATCCCTTCTTGATGATCATTTCTTATGTCAGGTTCATAATCAACTTCATCTTCTTCGTTCATGTCCGGTAGACCCCTTGAAAATGGAGTACTCTCAGGAAGACCATAATTTGCATGACTTTCCTCATCAATATCGATGACCCTTTTTCCTTGGAAAGCTACAGACCACATTTTATTTGCTTGATTGGTGATATGAAAAACATGTTTCGCTTGGTCTGCCATAATAAAAGGTTCATCCCCAAAACTTTTGCTATTGACATCGACTAATGTAAATCCCAGCCGATCGATCTGAACACCATTATTGAGATTAACCTACTTGCATTTGAAAATGGGAAATCTAATCACGACATAGTCCACCTCCCAAATCTCTTCAATAACCCCGTAATATGGCATGACTGCCAATTTAGGCCGCTTGTCTTTCAAATTGGAGAAGTGCATAGATTCCTCTAACATTACACCATGTTCTGGACAATACTCCTATCATCTAGGGACTTCATGTAAAATGTATAACCGTTGATCACATACGAATTCCAACTTATCACATCAACCTCAGGACCACGTGCTAACCATTTGATTGTCTCAAAAACAGATTCCTTTCCCTCGACCTTTTGTTTGAACCAATTTGCAAAAGTTCTGTTATGTTCCCCAATCAACCTTTGTTCAGTCATTCGGGGATTTTCTTTCCTTACAACTTCTTTATGTGCAATTATGCTAGCTTAAATTTCATCAGCATTATTCAAGATGTATAAGTGGACTTGTGACAATTCATCAGGATCCACACTCTTTATTGAAGCTCCTCGTCTACCCCCTTCAGCATGGTGACTTTTTGGAAGCCCGATATGTCTTACTTTGGCCAAATAATTTTGACAAAATTCCATGGCTTCTTCAGATACATACTTCTAAACAATTGATGCTTTTGGCTGGTATGCGTTCTTCTCGTACCCTTTTAGGAATTTCATAGATCTTTCAATTGGGTACATCCACCATAAATGGACAAGGCCGCACAATTTTATCTCCCTCACTAGATGAACAATTAGATGAACCATGATGTCAAAAAAAGTAGGAACAAAAAGCTTCTCTATGTGGCACAAGATAAGATATCCTTCATTCTCCAATTCATCCAATTGTTCAATCTCGAAAACTTTACTGCAAACAGCATTGAGAGAAGAAACAAAGCCTAGTCAAAATGTGTCGAAGATCATACTCGGCTATGCCTTGAATAGCTACTAGGAGTAGCTATTGCATCAAGACATGACAATCATGAGACTTATGGCCTACCAATTTCAAGTCCTTCATCGATACAAGCCTCTTATAATTTGAAGAATACCCCGACGGAACTTTTGTGCCTCGTAAACACTCACAAAAACTACGTTTCTCATCTTTAGACAAAGTATGAGAAGCCAGGGGACAATAAGTTCTGTTACCAAACTTACCATATAGCCTTCGATGTAAGTCTTCACTTATTCCCATTTCTTGCAAATCTAATCTTGCCTTCACACCATCCTTTGTACTACCTTGTATGTTAAGAAGAGTGCCAACAATACTGTCACATACATTCTTCTCCACATGCATGAGATTAATACAGTGTCTCAAATCAAGGTTGCATCAATATGGAAGATCGAAGAATACTGATCTTTTTTTCCATATATTTGTTTCTTTTCTACCCTTTGCAATCTTACAGAAGATGACACTTATATTTTTCACCTTTTCATACATTTGCTCCCCAGTCAATGCCACCAGAGCATCTTCATACTCTTGGCCATTAAAAAGGCTTTCTTTAATCGACGATATGGGTGGTCCCATCTAAGAAATATGCTATGTCCAAGATAAACCGTCTTTCTTTCATGTTGAAGTTGATGGTAGCGTGTGCCTTCTTCACAAACCGAACTTGCTTTATGGCATTTTATACTATAACCTGACAAGTTCCCATATGCTGAGAAGTTGTTTATAGTACAAAATATCATGGCTCTCATTTTAAAGACATTCTTCTTGAAAGAGTCAAAAACATCAATACCTTCTTCACACAACTCCTTCAAGTCTTCGATCAAGGGCTGAAGGTAAACATCAATGTCGTTTCCAGGTTGTTTTGGTCTTGAAATCAACATAGACAACATGATGTACTTTTGTTTCATGCATAACATAGGAGATAAGTTGTAAATAATCAGGAGTATAGGCCAGGAACTATGTATGCTGCTAAGGCTTCCATATGGATTCATGCCATCCGTGCTAAGGGCAAGCCTAAGGTTCCAAGGTTCTTCGCCGAAGGTCGGAAATAATTGATCAATTTTCTTCCATTGAGAAGAATCGGCTGGATGTCGAATCTTTCTGTCAGAAATCCTCTCATCTGCATGTCACCTCAAATTTTTTGCATCATTTTCATTAGCAAATAACTGCTTGAACCTTGGTATGATTGGAAGATACCACAACACTTTTACATGCCCCTTATTTGACTTGTACCTTGGGGTTTCACATATCGGATAATTCTGCTTCTCTTCTAACTCATTTCTATACAATATACAATCATTCGGGCTTGCATGTATCTTTTTGTACTCCATTCTCAGTGGACAAAGTATTTTCTTAGCATCATAGTATCGGTGAGGCAACACATTATCATCCGGAAGCATGTCCTTAAAAGCCTCAAGCATTTCAGAAATACTCTTGTCGCTCCACCCATGACGTGCCTTCAAGCTGACCAATTTCAATACAACGTTCAACAATTGGTATTTTTTACACCCAGTGTATAGTAGGGTCTCTGCATCACTGCACATATTACCATATGCATGTGATTGATGAAAAGCCTCTTCTCCTACATCATGAATTATGTCCTCTATGCGATTATCCATATCTGTGTCATTATCATCAGAAGCCACTTCCCTATGTTGAGACCCACTTGGCATTTTTTCACCATGCCATACCCATACTGTATAAGTCTTACAAAATCCTTGACAAATTAAATGTGTGTGTATAACTTCAAGACTTAGTCGCCTCTCATTAAAACATTGTACACAAGGGCAATAAAACTTCCCACTATCATCATGGGCATTTTGTTTAGCAAATTCTATAAATTCTCTAACCCCATTCTGATATTCAACACTCGTCTGTAAAGTATTTATCCAACTTTGATCCATAGTAGAATTCCTATAGACAGAAAGATTTAATATACATAATCTTAAAAAAATCAAACTTGCATATAAAATAAGCCAACTACAAATGCATATATATGCTAAATGTCGGTTCTGTCTTTATGGTCATAAATGTATCACAGTGAATCAAGAAGTAAAATAAATGCATGACGACGAAATAAATGCATGAAGTTAATGTTGCAGACAGTAAGAGTAACCTAAAAACACTTGTTGGTTAGTTGAGTAGGTCCCACAAGAACATTTCATCGATTTTGTTCAATCCATGAAAAACCCAAAACGATAAGCAGGAAAATCATACAGTTATATAGCCGAAACAACTCTTAAAACTTGGTCTTTAGACGTTGAGATAAGGAACTAGAAAGTGGTTGTCGAGAGAGCAACGCGAAGCAGCGACGTAGCAATAGACAAACACTGGAGAAAGAACCTGAGTAATCACTTTCGGCTCGATGAGAGAAGTTCATACAGGGAAATGTAATTTTTTCGCGCGAGTGCGTGAGAGAGACATTTATTATTTGGGATATTATTAAGACTGGTCAATTAAAAAGGAATATGGTCCTAAAGATATATTTAAATTATATTGAACTTTTTAAGACCGAAGGTTTATAAAATTGCGGTCCTAAAATTAATTTAATTTAAATTATATTGAAAATTTTAAGACCGGAGGTTAATAATACTGTGGTCATAAAATTCATTTAATTTTGGACCGCATATTTTATAAAACTGCGGTCCTAAAAGTCAAATACTTTTTAGAATTAAAATGAAAGATTGCAGCAGCAACTGAATGAAAATAAAGGAACACTGGAGATTGGAGAATAAGCTTTTTCTTTAATGGATAATATGGAAAAAAATAAAATATAAGCTTAGTTCTTATTAATTTTTACATTACTAGGACAATATGCAAGTACAAAAGGAAAATAAGAACAACAAACTGAAAATTAACAAACAATATATACAATGTGACTAAAAATCCTAATGCTTATTATCAGCTAATGTCTTGGAGATATCGGCTTCAACAGCAAAAATTTCGCGCTGGAGATCAACAATTTCCTTTCTTATGCGCATCAATATCACTTCATCATCAGAGGAAAGAGGGGGAGCGCTGGGACCAAGAGGTTGGCGAATATTGTCACCAGGTTGGAGAGGGGGAGCAGGAACCTCTTCATGGTTTGAAGGCTGGAGGGGGCCGTCAACCTCTTCATCATCCAACATAACAATGGGTCCAATGACCCGAGACTTCTCCGTCAGAATAGAACGCATTGGACCTAAACCAACAAAAGATCTAAAGAAGGCACGAGATTTAGGAGTACCCCTGCGAGGGGTTATCTTGTATCTAACCATTGTTTGAGCAGTTGGGACAGGAGGGGTAGAGAGCTATGTAGTGTGGAGTTACAAGGTGATGAGGAGTTAAGAAGGACAGAGAGGAAGAGTGAGAAGGATAATAAAGGCAAGACGACAGGAGTTAATATGCAAAAGTTTATTAAGATCGTCCTATAACATATGCACGGTCCTAAAAGTCTATTATTTATTATTTCATTAAATTACCTTTGGTACCGACCAGTAACATATCTCCGGTCTTAAAAGTATATTAATTTATATTTCCATTCAATTACCTTTAAGATCAATCTTTCATCTTATACCCGGTCCTAAAAGTCTATTAATTTTTTTTAAAATAATAGTTTTAAGGACGGATCTCTTATAATATCGGTATTAAAAGTTCATTCTTTTCAAATGAGAGACACCAGAGTCGTATCCTTACACTCTGTTCAAAGGAATGATTCAGAGTCTCTTCGGCTTCTAGATAAACTTCCCAACTAGGCGTTTCCTCGTATTCTGAAGAACTATGCGTCTCCTCGTAAACGTTTCCCATGTATCACATTCTTCAGGATGGCTTCTCTATTTAAACCCGTTATTACTTTACTTTCTTCACATTCTTCTCAATCACTTTTACAACCTCCACCATAATGGCCGCTCCACCACCACCAGGTGTGCCCAACCATCGTCCTCCCCCTCCACCTCCACCTCCACAACCAACTCCGTACCCTCCTCCGTTGCCTCCAAACCCCTCCACGCGACAGATGATGCAACACCTCCTGGCTAGCGTCAATCATATAGACCGGCGCATGGGCCAAATGTTTCAGGTCTACCATGCCGTCAACAACAAACTGAACATGCTACTCGATGCCAATGACGTCGAGTACAATCTTTCTGACGATGATATCTCCAACCTCTCCTCCGATCCCTCCCTCCCCTCCGATAACGGGCAGGAAAAAATATGATAAATAAATTTTTTTCCCATATTCGATTCTCTTTTCGTATCCTTTCCGTTATCTCGATTTTGTTTCAGACAAAAAGGAAACAAACAAAACCATAACTGAAATGTGATTAACGATAAAAATTCACAGAATACAGTTAAGAACATACAAAACAAAATGAAAAAAAGACAACGTTTACCTTTTAAGAATAAAAATAAACAAAGTGACAACTCTTCTCAAGTTTAGACCATCGTTGTCGTCAGTTTTACCACACCCAGGGTTGGAAATTTCCGTCATTTTCATTATCTTACATCTTTTCCGACAATGCTTTTCAACTTTTGGAGAGGTAAAATAGACAACAACGAGGGTCCTAAGCTTGAGTAGAACGCCAGAAAGTTCTTCAACCCTAATGATTTGTCTTAAAAGTGAGTCATCATTTCTATTTAAAGGAAGACTATTAAGACCAAACATTTAACAAATGGATAGTCCTAAATATCTAGCCATATTTAATTTAGAATTAACAAAGACTTTTAGGTCTGGATGTTATATAAATAAGAGATCCTAAAAGTGTTACCATTTTTGTATAAGACTTTTAAGATCGCGATATAACAAACATACAGTCCTAAAATCTAGACTTATTTTTTTTACAAAAAAAAACTAAGACCTTTAGGACCATGTCTTTAATAAATATGCATTCCTAAAAGTGTCGCCATATTTTATAAGACTTTTAAAACCAGAGATGTATCAAACATATGGTCCTAAAATCAAGGCTTATTTTTTTTAAAAAAACAAAGACCTTTAAGAGCGTTCTTTAATAAATATGCGGTCCTTAAAGTCGTGAATACTTTCAGAATCTCTTACTACTATTTAAAACTCTCCAAAACTCAAATCTCAAGCAATATCCACCATCTAATACGTTCAGAAAACCAAAATTACACAAGCTAAGAAAATTGTTCGAAAAAATAAACAAATTTATTATATATTGAATTATACAAATTGTACAATTGTTCATTTACATAATAAATTGACAAATGAATATAGTACTGTAATTACAATTGTTGATATACAAGCATATATTTACAAATGAAGTTAGTACTGTAATTGTTGTATTTACTTTAAGAGATCAGTAAAATGTTGACAAAACGCACTGCATATGTGCTCCACTTCATCATCAGAAAAAGGAAGTAGCAGAGGCAAACCTCTGAAACATCAAAGAAAGAAACTGAATTAATTTGCGTGCATATTTCATATGTAACATTAAGCCAAAAACCGAATTCAGCCATAATATGTAATATCAAATAAATTTACCTTTGCAGTGAGTTTATTCCTTGGTTGGGTGATAATATCATATATGTGTTTCATTATGTACAGGCCACATAAGTTGGATCTGATTGGTTGTCAACGGGTTTGAAAAGATCAAGAAATATATATAAGATCAAGCATATATAGCTTACTGACCAACTTCACAAGGCAAATGTGCCAGTGTCCAAATATGTACTAACCTTTGATGTGAGCCATTTAGGATCTTTGAGATTGTTCCCTCGCTTTTTGTTGACCTAGATTTGGAAGGTCCTAATGACACTATCATCAAAATCACAAATTTATCAATAATGTCATTGAAAATTCACATCAGAGATTTCAGACAAGAGAATCAAAATGACATGCTTACTCGTTGATGATCTGCCACAACAAAGCCCCTAGTTCGCTGTGAGTAGAGCATAAGAATAACATTGTATGCGCGTCCACACACATGACGACCAACTGCCAGTAGTGGCAAAAATTCACAGCAGTAAAGTACTCAGTGATATATTATGCAGAATTAAGTGAATTGCAACAAGAGATCGATTGTGATATGTACCTATAGTGATATGGAAACAAGTACACCTTCCTTCTCACTTCACACAACCTCGTTGATATGTACTGTTGTCTTTCTTCCTTGGTGGGTGTGCTTGCATATACTAGGCACAAGAATTCAAAATCATTGATTCTGCCCTGTTGATCCAATTCTTGATGCATGAACCTACAATAATGACATTGATAAGGGAATTAGTATATATGTATATGTGTCTAAACGATGCATTTAAATTATGTACTCATAAAAGAAGATACTTCAAAAACATTTGAACAACAGCTGATGTAACCTCCTGTCCAGGAAGCAGTAGAGACTTTATATCATCAGTGTCAAAGAAAATCGGTTGAGGATGAGGGACCCATATGGTAGTCAAAAACGCGTTTTAAAACACAAAAACACCAATTTTATGTTTTATTTTGAGTAAAACGCGTTTCGTTTGAGCAAAAAACGTATATGGGGTAAAAACGTAAAAAAACGTTGCCAAAAATCGTAATATCATAAAATTGAGGCTTTTTTGAAAAAGCGGAATTCACAATACAAGACCCAACTCTCTCTCAACTCATCTCGGGCAGGCTCAGTCTCACTCTCAAGTCTCAACTCTCAAGACTCTTCCTTCATGCTCGCGATTCTCTGATTCTCAAATCTCACTCCCACCATCGCTCGCGGATCGTCTCATATCTCATACCCAGATCTCAAATCTCACTGATACCACCCCGTATCATCGTCTTCCATTCTTCCTCTGTGCTTTACTGCTCTCATTTCTCGATCTCGAGGCTCGACCTCAGTCCGCAATCTTCACTCCTCCGGTAAGTTTTCTTCCTTGTTTACATGCATAGGGTCGGGACAGTGGAGGAATTGGGTAGTTATGAAGCTAAATAGATGTAAAATAGACGCAAGGCACAAGATTTAGGAATTGAAAATCTATTATCTATGTATTTCGGTTGGGATTTAGGAACTGAAAATCATTCTCTTACGCTAAGGCAGTAAGGCGTGCAATTCTAATGGTGATTGGAAAGGTGAGGAAAAGACGCAGGGTACAGAGAGTAGAGGCATAAGACTCAGATCCTCCTCACTCCTTCTTTTCCCATCACAACGGGAAAGTAAATTCATTATGGAATTGGAACTATGAATGGGTTGTTGCTAATGTGTGAATGATGTCGAATACTCGGATTAGTTTGATTAACTGGTACTTCGAGTTTGATTATTTCCAAGTAGACTATGAATTTCAGTTGTGGGTATCCTCCATTTCTTGTTTGATTTGGAATTTAATTAGTGGTTGGTTGCAACTTATATCAACCTTGATCTGAAGGTATCTGAAATTTGCACTTTCATTGTATCTGCGTTCATCTTTCTTAAACATTGGTTGGTTGTAGCATTTTGGCCAAGTTTTGATATGTCTTGTCAACAATGTATGGCCTATTAAATTCGAACATTTTCTGTGAAAAATATCAAATTGGAACATTGAAGCGATTGTAATTAAGTTGGTGCAACATAAAGAGCTGATAAGAAATTGTCGTCTTCATGATGGCAGGTGTAACACCCCAAATTTCTAGGAGTTATAATGACATAAAAATAACGATAGTTTTTATAAATAATATCAAAATTTAAAATAGCTAAATTTGGGAAGTGTGACAAGTGCAAGGCTACTTATTACATCACAATAAATCTAAATCAAAACAAAATGTCTTGTGCGAAATATAGAAATAAAAAGGGGGTAATTAAAATTTAATTGGACGTTTTCCTCACTTCTCACCACTAGCCCCAACCCTTGGCACATGTTTCACTGAAATTCTGCTTCCTCGAAGGATCATCGCAGCCCAAGAACACAAACATCAGCAAAAGCTGGTAATCCTAATTAAAGAAAGATAAAATAAAAATAAAATAAAACAGAAATAGATAAATAGATAAATAATTTGATATGAATTGAAACAAAATAAATTAATTACGAAACAAAATAAAATAATTGTAAGATAAAATAAATTAATTCTAAAATAAAATAATTATCAAATGAGATAAATTAATTGCAAAATAAAATAAAATAAGTGTAAAATAAATTAAATTAATTCCAAAATAAAATAAAATAAAATAATTACAAAATAAAATGAAATAAAGACATTATATGTGTATATGTATAAATTAAAAGGTGTCATTGTTTATAAAATTTTCTAGTGGGAAGAGAATCATGGTAGACTCGGATATCCTGCCAGTCTATCCTGTGACTTGGAAACCTGCCAGTCACAAATCATCATTAAATTGACCATAGATCATTTTCTTCCTAGTGTGCACACATCTTCCCAAAGTTGCTACTAGTGCCCCGGATATCCTGCCAGGCACCACTTTGGAAAGAACGGATATATCGGTTCACATCAAATAATATATCAGAGGCTTAAAGCCTAAAGGTTGTGTTCATCACTTTAGGAGGTACCATCCCAAAGTTATCCTCCCACTAATAAATTATTTTAAATAATTTAGACTCATTATAAAATTTCTAAATAATCTTTATTATGTGTAATCAGATATTGATAATAATAATAGAAAAAGAAAATCCTTAACTCATACAAGAAAGGGTGAATCTTAATTTAACAAACTCAATAGCTATAACTCTTTATGAGAGCTCATGGGTTTTCACAAATATAACATTAAAATGTTGTCTCTATTTTATTGTAGGATTTCCCAAATTAAACTATAAAGTAAATACTCATGGTTCCTATAAGTCGTTCATAGGAATTTCCCAACACTATATATATATATATATATATATATATATATATATATCAAACATAAAATAAACATACAGAAAGACAAAACGGCACAAGGCATAACACATTTGCAATATTAAGCACGCAAGTCGAGATGAGTAAATGGATATATACATTCTGCATTGGTGCAAATTCCAAAATGAAAAAGTAATGTGTATAAGTGATATTATATATATATAAAAACATGCGCATGTACGGAGAAGAAGCAAAACATAAAAGTAAACAGGCCATTACTTATTCAATTGTGTTGCTCGAGAAGGAGGAAGGTGTGTGTGTGTGTAAACAGGGCATATAATAAGTGAACTCGCAAATCAAGATGAAAGAATGCATATTCGTCTTTATGCAAGAAGGTAAATAACTCATATTACAATAATTTAATTCCCTAAATCAAGATGGACCCAACACACCTTAAATTCCTATTGTTCTAGGGATTAGGGTTACATATATGAATCAAATCATGTTGTTCTAGGGATTAGGATTACCTGGTCTCCGTGTTTGCTAAATTCCTAAAAAAGCAATTTGCCGTAGAGTTTACAGAGAGAGGAGTAAGGAGAAGAGAAATATGAGCGAAGACTAAAGTTAGGCAGTTAGATCTAATATTTATAGTTAGAGCTAAACTTGTAGTCAAAGTTAGAGCTAAACTTATAGTGAAAGTTAGGGTTTAGCTCTTTACCTATTGTCAATTAATGAATCATAAAATATTACCAAAATTATTAAATTCGATCAAATCAATCAATCTAAATTAATAAAATCAAATTCATCTAAACTAATCAAATCAATCTAAACTATTAAAATTAAACTAATACTATATCATCATCATTATTTTTATTATTATAAATATGAATAATAATAATCTGGGGTATTACAGCAGGGCATCGATGTAACACCCGCCTTAAATATACCCTTTTTATCAGATGAATGGGAGCGTCCATTAAAATACTAGAGTTACTATTCACGAGTAGAATACCATTCATGAATACTGGAAATTTAATATATTAATTATGTACAAATAATTCATACTCTAAAAATTTATATAACAGACGGAAATAAAATTTTCTTCCGTCTTGATCTTTACGTCCATGATCTCCTTCTTCACTCTTGTATTTCTTGTACGAACTGCAAAATTTGCTATATCAAAAATAATATTACTGTCATCCAAGCTTAAATATACACCAACAGTCACCACCATAAACCTCAGTCCTACTCTGCACCATTATCGTAATCACCTGTGCTGCTCTAGTAGTACTACCTGAAGCTTCACAAATGCCTGGGATTCATATTTGAATCCCAGAGTAACCATTAATCTCATATGAAAAGTATATGCAATACATGTATGTCACCATAATCATGAAAATAATTAAACACAAAGCATTCAGTAACAACGCGCAGTATAATAAAGACATACCACACATATGCAATATTTACTGCGGAAGGACCAAGTCATAATAAACGCAGGGCTGCTCAGATAGCAAACCCCGGATCCATAGTGCTAGGAAAGACATGGTAGTCGGGCGCCAAACCCAGACCACCCTGAATGCATAAATAAACGCATGTCTCTAACGAGACACGGATCCACAACCATGGAAAATCAAACATACAATGTAACACAAGGAATATGAAGATTAAGGTTACTACCTGGCAGTCGACCACAAATATTAATAATTTCTCCGGCGCAAAGGATCACAATAAGCCTAAAATAATAATAAAATATAAATATAGTTAATTCCACCTCAATAAATATTTTCTTTGATGATCTATAATAAGCCCAATTAATGTGTCCATATTCATTAAATCCCTTTTCTTATTAGGGAATTTAATATGAGCTTTTATTCTCCTTGTTTCCGTCATTTTCAAGATTTTCCAGCAACCAGCAGCTGATCTTCAAAAATTTATATCTGGAGTTCTAGACATCGGTTTTAGGTGATTCAAAATTATATGAACTCCTTATCAAGTCTAGTTTCTTGGAAAATTGGTTTCAGCATTTTATCATGTGCCCAAAATTCCCAGATTTCGAAAATGTCCAGGCAGTTCAGTGAGCTTCTCCAAAACATAGGGTCACTTCCTTCAATTTATTTCTCTTTGATCAGAGCTTAGAAAAATACGAAATACCCACCATATTAAAGCTATGCATGTCCTCTATCTCCTGGAATATTTTCATAATTTTATCTTATACAGATCATTCCCAGATTTTCCGTTTATCATGATTGTTCCATAAAACATTCCAAATCCAAGCTTAACTTCAAAAATTCATATCTCCCTTATTACAAATCTGAATTAAGCCTGTGACCTATCAAATTAAAGCTCTATAAGTCTACCATACCGCTGGAAAATCTCACAATTTTTTGAATTCATTTACTAGGTCAGAAAGCTAACATCATTTTGACTATTCCAGAAACTTTCAAAAACGTTCACAGTTTTATAACCCAACTTCCAAAAATCATAGCTGAAGTTATAGACATCCATTTTAGGTGAACCAAAGCTCATTTTGAAGATTAAGGAGATAACTATCTCCCATAAAAATTTCACAGAAAAACTCAACCATTAACCCATAAAAACGAAATATATGATGAGCTTTGTTTCTAAGTTTTTGTGGTAGAGATGTAAAACAACACTTACAACCATAATTCTTGAGCCTAAACTTTTGGAAATCTGATGAGAAAAACGTTTTATAGACTCACCTTTACTAAATAACAGATTCAAAGCTTGTATGTGAAATTCCAAATATCTTCTCTCTTCCTTCGGTGTCCATCATTTTTTTCCTTCTTCAACTCACTCTTCTTTAATGAACTCTTCCTCTTTCTCTCTTCTTCATGATGCCTTGTAGAACATGAATTAAAGAAATGAAAGAGAGTGTGTGTTTCTTTGTTATCTGGAACGAAGCAATGAGGGTGATAGTATGTGTATGTTGCCACCCGGATGATAAAAGACATATCAAAGGAAAAATGAGATAGATCCCCCCTCCCCCAAAAGAAGAAATATGCCGTGAGTTTGTTAAATAAATTTCTCAATCTGCTGATGTATGTTTAAATTGTGTTGTGATTGTTGATGGTTATGAGTCAATTGTGGACTTAATATGTCTGCCATTGCGGGATATCGATGTGATTTTGGGCTTAAATTGGCTAGCGGCCAACGGATATTAGGAATCAACTGTGGGCTTAAATTGGCTTAAATTGACTGTATCTAATCCCTTCAAGGGAAAAATTTACCATCAAATACTTTATGTTACTAGTATATTTGTCCAAACCGATAAGTGCTCTGATGCTAAAACTCTGATATATGACATAATTAACTAAGGAAAATATTTGAATTAAATTGGGCTAAAACTAAGAATCACACCACTCGCCACCTAAAAAGGCGAGGCCAGTTGGGGTGTTACAATCGAGCTGGTAAGGAATCTGAAATTTGCACTTTCATTGTATCTGTGTTCATCTTTCTTAAACATTGGTTAGTTGTAGCATTTTGGCCAAGTTTTGATCTGTCTTGTAAACCATGCATGGCCTATTAAATTGGAAATTTTTTGTTAAAAATATCGAATTGGAACATTGAAGCAATTGTAATTAAGTTGGTGCAACATAAAGAGCTGATAAGAAATTGTCGTCTTCATGATGGCAGGGCATCGAGCGTACAAAAATCCTTTACAAAGTAAGGCTACACAACCATTGTTATGCATTCAGCCTACATCTTGAGAGTGTCTTCTATGTGAGGAGAGAGGTACAATTTTATTTTTTTTTGAAGAATTATAGTATTTAGGTAAATACTTACTTTTCATTTTATAGAATTTTGAGAAATATTTTTATGTATGAAACTATGGATGATGGCAGGTGCCTTTATTTGAATGATATTTGATGATAATGTTGGATATTTTGATTGATATTGCATTGATGATGGCAGGTGCCTTACTTTTCTTAATTTTTTTTTTATTTATATATACAGGTAAAAACTACATTTTGGATTACGATTTTACGTTTTACGATTTTTCATTCACCTTCCGTTTTTACGTAAAAACTAGTTTTTAACAACCTTGGAGACCCCTACTACTTCATTGATATCCCATGATTTTAATGTAAAATCTCCTTTGGATACCATTTGGGATATTTTATCCTTGGCACTCAACTTAGCATTAGGGGATGCAACTTTAGGAGGGGATGTAGCTTTAGGAGGGGATGGAACTGGAGGAAGGGATGAAGCATCAGGAGGAGGATAGACATGTACAAAGTTCACTGGCCAAGAGATGAAGGTTCCCTTGACATGACTCACACGCTTCAGCTGATCAGTTAGGAGAGGAAGAGGTGCATTGATGATCACATCTTCAACTGACACTCTGACTTCATCATCAGCCATTTGTTTGTGGTGTACAGTTGATCCCAAGCTATAGACAGTCCCTTTAACAAATAATTGTCTATGGGGTTCTGCCATGTACAGGTCACAAGATTGCTCTAACTGTCCAACAATGCAGCTCCCTCTAGTGCTCTGTTGCACATATGCAGGTGTATGTGTGAAGGGAACACTGCTCTCTAGACGAGAGCTAATAAGCTTCTTCATCTCAATCATTTCCTCCTTCATTTGCCTCATCTGGGATTCAAACATTTCTTTCAATGCATGTTCTTTGGCCGCAACCTCCTCATTTAATTTGGCCACCGCGTGGTCCATCTCCTTTCGGGTAACCATACTTTGTTTAAGGCATTTTGATTTACCAAAATATTCCTTTAGGCCTACCCGTCCTCCAATACCCCTTACACGCCCTGAGTGATCCGATTTTCCGGTCGCAACAGTTAGAACATCATTCCTCCCGCCCGACACAAAAGATCTCTTTGCTTCTTTCTTTTTAAGATCTTCCTGTAAGATACAGATAACGAGAAGCTTAGTAATGAAACATGTTTAGTAACTAAAAAATAACAATAACGATACTTACAATTCTTTCAGCAACTATACGAGTTTGTTCACTTGTGTAAGCGTCGTTTTTTTGTTGCCGAATATACAACCACAAATCCTCATAGCGTATTGGGGATACAGGTTGATCAACTATCGCAGAAGAATTGGATTCAACTTCTTCTTTCAATCTCTTCCACTTGGCATCCATTATTTCTTTTTCGGGCTTTGCATATCCGCCGCAAGAAGCCCTATGCGGATAATCACTCTTTCTCCCTATCTCCTATGCTTGTTTCCTTCTTCTCTGTGAATTAGAATTGAAAACAACTATTAATTATGAATTCAAATCATTGAAGCTGAACGTTGCAGAAAAAGAGAGATGAAAATGCAACGGCTAGTTTGCTTAATCAAGCTATAAATACCTAGGAAGACTCATTGCAACATACACACAAGAACTACAACTGATCACATTTTCAATTTGAGTCATTATTGTGTATTTGGTTTTTGAACGTCAATGTTTATCATATCTGCTCTTTTGAGAGTATTGTTTTGAAAATCATTTTTTATTATTTGTTTTGGGAAACTCAAAGTTGTGGAACCTGTAAGTTGGGTCTTTTTATTACAAAGTGTAAGGGGCAGCAAGTCCTAGTTGATTAGGATTGTTTGAGTGTTACATTGTTGTAATAAAAAAGCATTGATAGTGAAAAAAAACCCAGAAGATATCTGGGGACTGGACGTAGGTTAAGGTTAGGACCAAACCAGTATAAATCCTTTGTGTTCAAGCTTCTCTCTCTTTGCCATTTTGCATTTTGGTTTTTGAAAAGCTTAGTTGTCTTTCGAAAAGAAATTTTTAAAATCCCCAATTCACCCCCTCTTAGTGATTTCTTCCATTTTTCAATTTATGGCAAAGTTTTCATGCAATATCCAGGAAAAATAGTTCCAAAGTAGTTCATGTATAGGACTACACAGAATGTTGTAACTATAGATCTCAATTCGATCCACAACCTTGGGATGGCAGTTTCATTTTCTGTGTCGTCTTTTCTATGACAACACTAGGCACATACATTAATGCGACAGGGCTAATTGATGGTGAATATGCTTGCCCAGCTCAATTTCCATTTTCTATGTATGATCAGTTCACATTTTCAGATAATGTTTTTATTTGGAATGATCGAAATTCTTTTGGAAAAGTACAAAGGAAAATTGAAGAAAAGAAAAGATATGCTCTAACCAGCACTTATCTTCCATTACTTGAAATTGCATTCAGAGGGCGCATTACAAAGGCTCCTTATGACGGGCCTCAAAATCTGCCTAACATCAAAGAATGTGGGGTATGCCCAACATCTGCCCTTGAATATCAAAATTACATTCAACAAATTCAATTACCATTGCAACCAAATCCTAAACTATTGCAATGGAAGTGGCCTCTCGAAAGCGCATATATCACAGCTTACTTCGATGAATTTTAAAAAGTGATTCCGAGTTTTAAAGCTCTCACGTTCAGTGATCTACCCCTTCACCTTCAACTTGGTGCATGACTCCCATCCACCTCAAAAAGGTATATACTCTAACTTTACTGGTGCGTGTACTTTTGGTTTTTTTGGTTTGTTGGCAGCGGAAAAATTTTATAACTTAAGGACTATATGGGCCATATCAAGTAATAAAGTGATGACAAAGTATAGTTTCCGTAAGGACTTCGTACCAACGAGACGATTGAGTAATGATTTTACACTTTTGTTTAAGTTGAACAACCCAAATTAAATTCAAATAAGTGAAAAGAAATTAAAATTACAATAAAACAAACAAACTACCACACTTGTCAAAAGAGCAACCCTAACCCGGAGTCACTAATTCCTTATTAACTTCATAAACTTCATTTTCACTAGTTTAGTTAGTTTTAATGTCAATTTTGTTAATCTCGAGTATAAACAGTGATAAGTGACCGCTGGTCTTCTTTTAACTCTCCTTTAAATATAAATTCTCATTTTATATATCGTTGAATGCAGTCTGTTCAAAAGGCTATTTTTCTATATATTTGGAGAGTTATGTTAAATTTGGATTACCATTGTTAGCTGATCAGCATAATCAATGAGATTTGATGGCCTAGGGGAAAATATTGAATGGAATATTTTCACAAAGTATTTCCACGGATAGTAATACAAATTATAAAAGAATCTAATATACCCAATCTCCATAGGAATGTAATTAATCTTGAAACAAACGGAGCACAAGTCTTGACCTTCTTTTGCTGTTTTCAGGAAATATAGATGTTGAGAAAAATGAGGAAACTTTCAGGGCGTGGAGAAGCTGTAGCAGCAAATTATGTTTTTGGTCCAGCTGAAGATGAAATAACAATAAAGCATAGGCTTCTTACACGTACAACAACCACAAGGGATGATCCTCCATTGAAGAAGCTTCAGGAAAAATTCACAAACTTTGTCTCTGAGATTGAAAAGGAAGAAGATAACCATAATGAAAGTGAAAAGCTAGCCAAAGCTTTCTTGCAGGAATTGGCCACATTTGAGATTCCACTTTTGAAGAGTTAAGCAATTGTTGAGGCCAATATTAGAGAGAAGGAAAATTTTAATGAGCTGAAAGATTAAATAAATAGGGAAATTCTGCAAGCACAGGCTGGCATTGAAGATCTTAAGAAGCAACTTGAAGAGAGTAAGATTAAGGGGCAGCACAAGGAGGAGTGTAAAGCTATTAGGAAACTGATTGCTCTGCAGCCACCAAGATCAGAGACACAGAAGCTTATAAACATGTTAGAGAAATAAAGTATAGAGAATACAACTGATTCGAGATTGTTGGAGCTTCGAAACAAACAATGCTCTTCTGTTGCATGTGGTACGTCAAAGCCTGCACATGTTATGTCTGTGTGGTTGTTGTTTTCCTTTTTGGTATTGATTGTTGTGTTCTATGTTCAATAAAAAATAATTAATTGGTGCTTAATCATATCGCGATTTTTTGGTTAACTCAATTTATCTTCTAATATTATCATGACTCGTTTAAGATTATTGCATTTATTTGAGCAGCACTACCTTTTCAACTCTGTTAAATTGTTTTGCATCTCATGTATCTTGATCAAACTTCTTTTCCAGGAAAAGAGTGGTGCCCTTCATATTTAATTATTTAAAAGATTGAATAAATAGCGAGTGATGTTGACAATACTGGGCATTCCCCTAAGAAGTTCACTAATTAAGAAAGTTGCTACTGATGTATCTCGGGATATGTTTATTGCCTTGCAGGTAGAGGAGTTGCAGAACACAATAGAGGAAGAGCAGAAAAATCTTATGGAGGAGATGAGAGCAGCACCTGAAGAGCTCAAGAATGGGATAGAAGATTTAGAAGCTATGGCTGTTGACGAGCAAGTCAATTTCATATTGGTCCTGCTGTTGTAAGATTAGTTACTCTTCAAACCTTTGATATCATCCTATAGGGGGTTTGTGAAACTTATGGCAGTTAGGCATGAACCTTCATTTTTATGATAGTTGAGTTTATCTATATATGCTTATGCAAGGCTAAATTTATGAAACATGAAGTAGCATTGTACTAGTATTATTCTTGTGATGGGTTATGATGAAAGCTAATCTGCTGCATTTTTTTATCTTTGTTTTTGTTTTGGAGTGATAGAAATGGTCTCAGTATTTATTTTTTTTTTAAAAGAGTACTGGTACCTTGAGTTCAACTCTAGATATTCTCAATTTTAGATGATCCATATTCCTAATTGAACATGGAGTTTAAGAAAGCAAGTTGTGCTATTCACAAGTGGTGAATCATGATAATTGTTGTATATTATAAACAGATGCATTGATTTTACTAAAGTTAATAAAAGAAAAGCCAAAATGGAAATTGATTTGTTGTGTCAATTACTTCAAGTCTCTGTCTTGCACAATCATACATGGACCTGATTGAGTTCCATGATTCTGCTATCTACTTATCTTGTTTATGTTGCACATAGGTATAGGATTATCCCTCTTTTTAATACCAAATAATAATAATAATAATAATAATAATGATAATAATGTTACCTCTGGAACTGCAAACTAGTGTATACATTTAAATCAGGAGTAATAAAATAAGAATGAAAATTATTATTGCCTCCCTAGACAAAGGATGTTAAGAGTGGTTTTTAGCCCAAAACTAATATCAGGTTAGGAGGAGTTCAAACTTCAAAGAATCAGCATGATCTTTTTCTGCTTTTCTTCTTTTTTATTCCAACTATTTGGATCAAATTGTAGTGATTTCGATATATTGGGTTAAGGTGCTAATCGGCCTAGAGGTATTTGTGAAGGAACAATGTTATTTTGGAAGTTTTAAAACTTAGCAATGTTGCCTTGTAGTTAACAAATTACAAATAAATTATGTAATTATAGTATATGTTTCAAGATATCTTTGAAATATATCAATTTATAAGTTAGATAAATTAATTTGAAAAAAAATGAAAAATATTAATACTTTAAAGTAATTTATCTAGCTTTTTAAAAATCTCTAAATTAGTTTGCTAATTCTTATATTAAGGAATGAAAGTAATATATAGATTACTTAGTGGACAATGAACAAACGCTTGTATTTACTACAACATGTAAACTACAACATATAAACGGCCCCACTGGAAGGGTCGAATTGGACCCCTAAAAAAAAGCTTGCTTTTGCTTTTATATATAATATGTAATTGTTTATTATTCATTTAGTCACATTTTTGAAAATTTTGAATGTATTAGGCCCTGTTTGGATCAAAGAATAGGAAGGAAGGGAAAGGAATGGAAATAAAAAGAAAGGGATGGAAGGGAAAATATTTTACCTTTGATGCGTTTGGTTATCACGGAAAAGAAAATGGTTGGATTGGAAAATTGTTGTTTGGTTGGAAGAAAATAAGTAGGAAAATAAGGAAAGATTACATTTTTACCCTTAACATATTTTAAGACTATTACAAAATTAAATTTGAATTTTTTTTCACCCCTCCCCATTCCAACGGACAAACACACTTTTGACGTGAAAAAAAAAATCAGTCAAAGCACATAAGATAACATTCATAATTGAAGAGTACAAGCTCGAAAACATATAATCCAAAGCATATAATATAACATAAACTACTCTCACCCTTGTCATCAACGAAAAGGGGAGCCTAGGTCGAATGAGTAGGAAAATGAGGAGGAGTTGGGAGCTTGACAGTGGAAGGATCAATAGGAGATAGCATGGAAGATGGAAGAACAACAGTGGCAGGAGTGGAATCCAAAACAGGCGCAACAACTACAGGAGGAGTAGAAGCCACGATAGGAGATGGAATGGGAGAAGAAGGTTGAGTGGTTGCAGAGGGAGGAACAAGGGACGAAGGACCAAGAGCAGAGGCGGCCTGATGTTGAAAGTGTTGGACACCAAGCTGATCAAGGGTCCTGTCCAGGCCATAGACATGTTGCTGGAGATTTTTTATTTCCTTCTCTAATGCATCTTGCTTAGCAAAGCACTTCTGAAAGCTGTCTGTGATGAAGTTTGTCATCTTTATAAATTCATCTCTAGTTAGCGCGATTAGTCGCTTCACCACATCGCTAAGCTGGTTGGCATTACTAATTACAAGAGCGACAACTTTGGTAACAACTTTCTCCATAACGTGCTGAAGGGAAGAGCGAGCAAAAGAAGGCGCAGATGCCAAGGCAGTAGCAGCCTGTGAGGATTGAGCCTCATTAGGAGGACGAGAAGTAGATGGCTGGGAGGATTTAACAGGAGATTTACCCTTCTTCTTCTTGGATGAAGCCTCTATGAAAGAAATCCTCAGTCTAATCAGATGTTCTTTTTCCAAATAAAGGAGGATACTCTGTAGTGTCGTCTGAGAGGTACCAAGGTAGGAAATGGAATAGTAGCCCGAAGCTTGACCTGAGCCTCTGAGATGAAAGACACCATTTCCTCCATAATCCATTAACCAAGGTTCCATGGTTCCTGATCAACCAGAGAAGCGAAGCGTTTGTAGTCCCTCTGTACAAAATGAGTGAAGCTCTGGCCTTTCTACACAAGACATCTTTTGTAGACATACCAAAGCACTCTATAGTCATCCTTCATCATAGTCGGAGTGAAATTTACCTGTTTACCATCATAGGGAACATCCAGAAGAAGAATCTGATGACATGCAACATTTGACAGCTTTGGATGGTCTGTACGAGGTTCTACAGTACCAAGAAAAATATTGAGATCATGAGCTGTAAGGTTGATTTGTTGCCCTCAAATTGTGGTAATTAAGACATCATCGTCATCCTTGTGAACTTTCTGCCGAAGACGTGTTGGATCTGGCTATCACCCAAGAGGGGGGGTGAATTGGGTGTTTGATAAAACTTTAGGAACTTTTAAAACTATTCGTAACTTATAAATCAACAGTTAAATATTCAAACATAAGCATGTACTGGAAATGTAAAAGATAAGGGAAGAGAGTGTGCAAACTATGATTTATCCTGGTTCGGTCCAATCCTTAACCTACGTCCAGTCCCCAAGCTTCACTTGAGATTTTCAATCCACTATTTGCTTTGAGCTTGATTACACATTCTGTACTTGAAGTAATCCTCACACTAGGATTCACTCCCCCTTACAAACTGTAATCAATACACTTGCTTGATTACACACTCTGTACTTGAAGTAATCCTCTCCCTATGATTCACTTCCCTTACAAGTTGTAACCACAACAAAGTGTTTCTCACTCAAGATCACCCAATCTTGAGTATCTCTGAAATAAACTGATTAACAATCAATCTTCTCTCTCAGAAGTAAGTGAATAAACACTAAAGCATGTTATAAGCAATCTCACTCTCTAAGCTAAATATATGATCATTGAGATATTCAGAGAGTAGATGAAGAAGATGTTAGGATATTGGCATTTTCACTGTGTAAGCTCAAGTCCCTGCTTTTCGTCACTGTGCGCTATGAGTGTCTTCATTTCTGGGATACTTATAGTTGAAGAAGAGCATTTGATCATTTGAACATCTCTTAAAAAAATATGACTGTTGGATATACACTGAGAATATTTCTGTTAGAGATCCACTTGAAAATGCAGTCGTTGGAAGTCCATTGTTAAGCATCCTTGTTTTCAGCTTTTGGTTCCAGTGATGGCTGTCAGTCCTTTGATCTGTAGGATAATCAATTTGAAGATAATATTAATCAGAATCTGACTATTGGAGCTCCACTAAAAATCTTGACATTGGATGTCCACCGAGAGTATGGCTTTGAGTGTTTCTGATTTCAGATTCCAGTAATGATTCTTGATTTCTGAATCTGAAATATTTAATTTGAAGATAATATTAATCTTCCTTTATCAGAGTGGGCAGCAGAGGAGTGTCCAAAATTGTTTAATCCAAGTTGTATATATTCCCGACACATGTGCAGCTATCACATACTGAAAAGTCACTTTACAGCTCAGCAAAACAGAGCCTACTAATCTCAGCTCCAAACTTCATTTGAACATCTGAAACTTACTAGAAAACTGTTTAAACAATATTAGGAATAATAGTAAGTCAAGATATGAAGTAATGAAATCATAATCAATGATTTTCATTTTACGAGCATGGTGATTTACTGATGTTGTCCTCGCATTACTGCAGTAGCTCATGTGTTACTGGAGTCATTTAGGTGCCAGTTGCTCTCTGTCTTCAATCTTACTAAAGTAACATTTGTATTACTTGAGTCATTTGAAGTTTATTGACTTAGGTTGACTGGAGTAGTCACTTAATGACTGTAGTAATCAAAGATCATATCGTCTCTGTGTCATCTCCACTGGAGTAATCTCAACATGACTGGAGTAATTAAGGTTTTGCAATGTTTTTGTCTCCGCCATTACTGAAGTAACAACTTAGTTACTGGAGTAACTAAGGTACATGTAGCTTCTGTCTTCGAGATTACTGGAGTAATCACTTAGTTACTGGAGTAACTAAGATGTTGCAAAGTTTTTGTCCTTGATGTTACTGGAGTAACAATTCAAGTACTGGAGTAATTAAGGATCATCTTGCTTTTGTCTCTAATATTACTGGAGTAACAACCTTGTTACTGGAGTAACAACCTTGTTACTGGAGTAAATAAGGTTCATTTTGCTTCTATCCTCGAGCTTACTAGAGTAGGTACTTGGTTATTGGAGTAATTTAGGTTCATATCGTTTCTGTCTGTGATGTTACTAGAGTAACAACTTGGTTACTGAAGTAACTCTAGTGTAAAAGTGCCAAGATGATTGGAGTAACCAAAAACGTTACTGGAGTAAAGTGACTGACTATCAGGTTTTCATTCTGGAAGGGTCTGAAAGTGAAGGGAAAGTAGAGACTTACTGGAGTAAGTAAGTGACTACTGGAGTAGCCCTACTAGAGTCACCATTTTATTACTGGAGTAATGTTCAAACAGATGCGAATAGGCCACAAATTACTCGAGTAATGAGATTTGACTAGAGTAATCATTAACTCTTCATTTGTTTGAAGATCAGTTCCAGAATTCTGAACATACACTGAACTTCCAAAATTCATATCTCTCTCATTTGATCTTTTTTTTCTGTGATCTTTATATTTTTGGAAAGGTGTGTGAGTCTAATTTCATATGCCTCTGATTTCAGCGCATTTCGATGTGTAGTTTGTGAGATATCCTCAAATTACTGAACCTTGGTCAGCTGCATGACAGTAACAGGTGGCATAACTTCAAAAATTCATAGCTCTCTCATTTGATCTTCTTTGGACCTGAATTTTTGACAAGATGGTGCCTTGAATGTCTAGTTTCATCCAAAATTGGTTTCACCTCAATACGGTCTCTGGTTTGGGAGATATCATCAAATTACTGAACGTCGCCCAGGTGAAACACTGACAGAATTGCTGGAACATGCTTATTACTGGAGTAACTCGGGCCTTATTGCAGTAATTTCAAACCAGAAGCTTTATGTCTGAGCCGTTACTATAGTAAGTTAATGATTACTGTAGTAATCATCTGACAGAACGAATTCGGCAGCTGAAACACGCGTATTACTGCAGTAACTAAGTGACGACTGGAGTAATGAGCACAAGAACCACATGTATGACTGGAGTAATGCGTGGTAACTGGAGTAAGTCGATCATTAATCACCCAGAAGCTTCTGAAACACATATATTACTGGAGTAACACATGGATGACTGGAGTAACTCACTCATTAATTATCCGAAAGCTTCAACTTGCTCATTTTAACTCCGAATTGACTCATTCCAACTTCCAGTTGATCATAGAGACTTCAAGAATCATTATAAAAACTTGTATAATGATTTTCTCATTCCATTTAGCAAGTTTTTCTTTCTTTCTTCTCTCTTCTTGGTTATTCTCCATCAAGTAACTCATTCTTTCTTCTCTTCTCTTGTTCTTTCTCCATATGAACAAATTTGTCATTGTAGCAAATCTACATTAGATTGTTCTCCATGAAACAACTCATTATTTCTTCTCTTCTCTTGTTCTTCCTTCACATGAACACATCTACATTAAATGTAGCAATTAGTCAATGTATATGATATGAACTTTTTGCTCTTACTAATAGCATAAGACATCATCAAAACTAATTATAACCAACAAGACGCATGTTATGATAGAATATCCAAACTACTTGAGGAGAAAATGGCATGCCAATACCAAGAATAGGCATGAACTAAAGAAGCCAATTTGTCAAGTCTAAATTACACTCAGTCTTGAAGTGCTCCAAATCTACATACACGATCAAACAGAAAGGTCTTTTCTCATAGTAGTATGCATAGAGACGATGATCATCTACATAAATGTCGTCGACAATCATACCCGAAGAAGGTTCTGGTAATTCACCATATGCAGGATGACGGGAAGAAACTTGCCTTTTCTTGCTTCCGAAGGGTTGAGATTTTTGACTTACAGATCCCTTCAGAAGTTCAGGGCAATCAGCCTTTGCCATACGGAATTCATCTATTGTGTCTTTGGAGTCGAGGTCGGAGTCCGAAGGGGAAGGAGATGGAGATTTAGTTATCTTGCCTTTGCCCGTTGGTAGAGACCCTGTTTGGAAATGAGTCTTCGGCCTTGGAGGTGGTTCTTGAATAACTACTCCCTTTTACACAGGGTTGGGCACCATTAGTTGTTTACGGTCTTTGGTTTTGGTCGGTTTATCATTGAAGGAGGTTGATTAGATGGAGATTTATTATCGAAACCTGCCATTGATGAATGCAGCAGATGGACAAAAGGAACTCAGAGGGAAAATGGAAGATCAAAAAGAGAGACTAATTGTTTAAATAGGCGGAAAAAATTTGAATGAATAGTTGTAACGGTCTATTTATGTGACTATGACGCTAACTGACATAACGGATGAAGAGATAGAGATTTGACAGATGAAGCCGCAAGGTTCAGACAGAAAGACGTATGGCTATTCATTACGTTCAAAAACATAACCGCCCAGAGCATTATATAGGCATGCTCAATCAGCAAGGGGTTGCTGCCCGAGCACGCCTAAACGCTGCTTGAGCAACCACATGCTGCTTGACAGCAGCAGCTCGTGCTGCTCGCAATACCGCTGCTGCTCGAGCAGCCCCACAATGCTGCTCGAGCAGTTGTTCTTTTTTCATATTCTTTTATACTTTCTATGCCATTTTTCTAAATATGATAATTGATAGGGTATAAGAATGGAACAGTATCTTTGGTTCCCAAAGGCAATTAGCAATGTGAAAAGGGATTTTATTTTTCTTATTGTACCTCCCTATGTGCATTGATAAACCAAAGTAATCCATGGGAACATTATAAAGAGAAAGACTTTGATAAGATACCAATCTTTATGGGAAAGATAATAAATTATTCGTGAGAAGTATAATCATTCGAGTCTTGAGGAAAAAAATAAAATTAAACTAAAATAAAGAGCCATATTCTTTTCCAAACGATACAATAATTTCTTATTATTACCACTGCCCTGATACCCTATTATAATTAGTTAAAACAGAGGTTAACAGAGGACGAGCATATATGTCAAATTGTGACATTTGGCTCTAGAGTATTAGTTTATCGCATATATTGGCATCCTCTGCTAAAGTTTGAACAGGGGATGGGGATCTCTAGAGAAGGAAAAAAAAAAAAAGGTAGTATTAACGAGGACTTACATAATTTATATATATACTAGTGGTTACATACATGATTTGTCTGTTAATTGGAATCAAACTTGATTGATTGCCTTTATAAATATAATATTTGATGTGGGTAATCAAACTAACCCACCAAATACAACTTCTCAAAAAGAATCCAAACAAAAAAATTTGATAGACTATCCAAAAGTTTACAAAATACAACTAAAAGTCATTTGACAGCAATGCATGGATCCAAGTTGCCTTGAATGGTGTCGGAATCTTCTCAAACGAATTGAGCAAATGTTGGGATGACACAATCTTAATATGAGCGGTGGTGAGTTCATCCACGGTGTGTAACGCCCCTATTTCCTAAGTCCATTATGAGGTCCAATTAGATCCTAGATCTCTTTATTAAACTAATTCGTGTGTATTTACCATAGTAAAGACGTTAACAGATCAGAGTAAGTCACAACAGAGAGCGTACTTAATAGTTTGGACGACTGAGTAACTGATTTCATATGCGCAGACATATGCTGGTTAATTAAAATTCCAAAAGGAATAAAAACGTGATACAACTTACATTCATTGCGGTGATCTCGGTTGACGTGTTAGGTTGCAGTAATCCGAAAGGTTCAACAGTACATATTTAATACAGTCCAAAATAAAACTTCTTCCGAGTCCTTACGCGTGCCGCTTACCCTGTTCTCCAGCTCCCGATCCTCCTGAACCTGAAGCTAGGGTAAATTCTGAGATTCAATGCCCATTGAATCTCAGGTAACAGTTAACCTTATGTTCAAATATAACAGTATATATATGATAGATATTCATTACATTCCAGCATTAACCATACATAGCATACGGTCCATGTAAGGTTCACAACACAACAATACATAGCACCAGCAAATGTAATGTAAAACAATACATAGCATACAGCTCATGTAATGTTCAACCATCGTTTGTACATAAACCAATGTCACGCCCCTGGCGTGTCCTCAGCGTTAGGAAAACATCTATATGGCATTACCAAGACTGTAACCCGTTTCCAAATCAAAGCTGAATGTATTTCATATGGTGACCTAAGACCCAGTCTTAGCCACAGTTCATGACCCAAGACCCAGTCTTGTCCATGACTTTATGAATCAGTCCATGACCCAAGGCCCAGCCTTGTCCATGACTATATGAATCATCTCATCACATATAAGCATACAAGCAACATAAGAGTTAGAGTTACAGTACACGTCCGTACCTTAGACCTTAGCGTTAGTGGTACGTTCACCTTTCAGTACTGGTTCCAGACCTTTCCGGGTATCCTATAATACCACCACAATGTTATTTCCCTTATAATTAACATCCTAAAAGATGGTCTTGCCACTCATGACCCTATACCCTTGGCAAATTTTATTTTCTATTTACCCTTCTTACTTTATTATTAATAGATACTAATACTTCCAATTAATTAGAAATTCCTTTTAACATTATTCATTCCTTTTCCTAATACTAATTATTATTATTATTATTATTATTATTATTGTTGTTGTTGTTGTTGTTATTGTTATTGTTATTATTATAATTATAAATTTTATTACTTAATTATCAATAAATCTTTTTATTTATTTATTCCCCTTTTATTAACAATTTCCTCTTTTTTAACAATCTGATTTATTTACCAATCTCCTTTTACTAACAACATTTAATTATTTCTCTTTTAACCTAGTATTTTAAATAATTAATTAGAGCCTATAAATACTAACCATTATTAAGCGCATAATTAAATGTATTAATTTAATGTTTCTCTTAAAACTTTAATAATTACTATCTCTACAAAATTCATGCTTCATGCAAATTTCGAGTTTAATAAATATTAACATCTCATTACAATAATTTTTATAATTGCTAATTTAAATATACTAACACTCCAAAAATATACTTAGTGTACATACTTGCTCACACTACATGTGACAGGCATATACATATATCTTTATGATTATGCCTCACGTAAAAGCAAAAGCAAACATTCACCTAAACCTTCAATTTAAACTTTATTTAGTTATGCTCTAACGTATATAACCATTGCTTTGTGTATGTATGTTAATGCATCCAAGTTCCTTTATATGTGCATACTCAGAAAAATGAGGTTCATGACAGCTGGAGTTAATTTTCCTTCATGTTCAGACCTTTACTTTATGAAATCAAGACATAAAAGACACCATATATATTTATACGTCAGTGAAGGCAAAAATAATAACACACGCATATAAGCAACCTATTTTATATATATATATATATGAAACTTAGACACATACAGGAAGCACACACAGTCATCGTTTTCTTTTTTTTCTCTTTCTTTCTTTCATTTCCACGGCCCACACAGATGCATACATATATATTTCAGACACATGCAGCAACCACATTCAGACACAAATGCCTATCGTTTTTATTTCTTTTTCTTGCTTCATATATTCAGCAAAATAGTTCAGTGTCTTTTGTTTTCTTTCTTTCCTTTCCAGGCAGCGAACATACACACACATGCAGTGAATATCATGCATAATCATACCTAAGTGTAGCAACCACATGCACCCTTATATCTCATATTCTCTTTTTACTTCTTCACTGGGCAACACGATTTACATATAAAGAACAAGCAGAGAGTTTAATCCTTCTTCCCTCCCACAACATGTACACATACTCACATATACTAACCTAGCTTCATTTTCTTTTTATTTCACCCAAACAGAACCATCCGAAGGAGGATTATGCAGCAACTTTTGGATAGCAAATGGCACATACACACGACGTACACACATATATAATCATGCGTACACCACATCCTACGTTTTTTTTTTCCAGCAAGATTATATCAGTAATTCATTTACACATATTTATATTTTTCCTTTCGCAAAACAGAACCCATGACAGCAAAACAGAGATCATTTCATGCATACTTATATATACATCTACTCTTCCCTTTTGTTTTCTTCACAGCACCTACACAACATATCTTCATGCAGCAAAAATCATTGACCGAAAAACATGCATGTTCAGTTCTCATTCTTTTGGTTTTAGTTTCGGTTTCGGTTGTTTTCTTTCTTGTTTTCTTCAACTAAACATAACCTAGGTACCCAGTAAGCATCTACAACACCGAAAGAAATGAAAAAGGAAATGTTGACAGCCCCCTGTTTTGGCTTCTATTTTCGGTTCCTGTTTATTCTTGCTTTATATCAGATTTTTCTTGGCTTTCTTTGCTGTTAATCCTTCACACCCATCGATAGGAATGATGATGGAACTAGAGGGAGAGAGATTTGAACTCACCTTCGTCGCTCAAACTTGCTGTTGCTTCTCTGTTTTTCGGTGCTTAGAACATGGGAAAATCTTGCTTCACTCTCGGTCTCTCTTCACCTCACTCTCTTCTCTCTTTTACTCTCTGTTTTTTTTTTTTTTTTTTCTGTTGTTTCTTTTCTGTGAATACCGAAAGAAATGAGGAGGAATGGGACGCGAGAATCATTTAAGTAGAGTCTTGCATGCTTTTGGAGTCAATAGCTGGCCTATGACGTGTTGATCAGCTGTTAATCATGATTTATCTCTGATATTTGCGTGTTTGGAAGCAAGAGAAGACGGGTTGAAGTATTATATGGGCCGAAGAGGTTGGTCTGGGCTTACGCAGAAAACACGAGAGAGTGGAGCGAAACTTGTTGAATTCCGAGTAGAATAGTGGAGTATGGCGTGAATCTTTCTGCATTCCCAAAGAGACAATGGAGCATGGGGGTTACTATACACGAGAAAGCAGAGGTAGAGAAACAAGAAATTGTGTCGAGATCTACCGCACAGTCGTGATCTGCTTCCTTGTTTGACTGGCCGAGAGTTAAATGGAGAGTAGAGAATGGACAGTGTGTTTTTCGGCCAAACTGATTTGGGCTGAAGGATTAGTCTTGTGATCCAAGAGAGAATGAAACTGTTACTGCTTTCATTCTTGTCGGGACAGGATGAAGGAGAAAATGGTTCACTGTGTATCATTCATGATTCTTCACGTGGGCCAATTAGTTGGTTTTTGGATGGGTTAAGCTTTGAGGAAATGGGCTTGCAACATAGTAACTTATTGGGTCTTGTTTGTTTAGTTGCTGGATCCAGTTCCTTCCGTCCATTCTTTTTTTTTTTTTTTATCAATTAGCTTATTAATTCATTCCCCCAAATAATTTATGGAAAAATACACTTTTATTTCCCACAATTATTTTTCAACTAAATCTCATAATAAAATTCCATTCTCTCAAATTTGGGATGTTACACGGTGAGTCCAAGAACATCCATCAACTGATGAACAGCTCTGATTCCTTCACTTCCATCTTGGCATGATGTTCTTCTCGTGATGAGCGAGCTCCAAGGTTGTCGAAAACTTTCTCGAGTGTGGAATCAAAGGAGGAGACTGTTTCCCTTAGAACATCTGCAATGCTATCACTCTTCCCCAATTTCATCCACTTCCTTCCACTACTAGAACCTTCATTGCCATCTCCATTCACATAATTACTGCTTGGTGGGACGTGGAACTCAAGGGTGGCCACGTAATCTAGATGAATTTGGGAGTCAGGTTTGGATTCTCTCATAATCTTTTTTCTGATTTTCTTCTCAGTATCTATTCTCCACCCTCAGATTCAAGAAAATAGATGGTCCAGATTTAATATTTAATAAAACTATTATTTTAAACATGAATAAATAATTTAAATGGTTAAATCATGATCTATACAATTCATAAATATAATAAAAAAAATTAATTTATAAAACACTATCATCATAGTTTTAGAAAATATTATATCTGAACCGTCTATTTTTTCATCTAACGGTGGAAATGAGATTCTAAGAAGAAAATGAGAAAAAAGATTCTGAGAAAATCTGCTCTCTTGGGGAGTCAGGGATGACTTCTTGTTCCTCATGGATTTATTCTATCATACCTTTCGGTGATCTACAAGTCTCACCTATGGCCCTATCTTTAGACCAAACATAACACAAATCCAGAAAGTGGGGCAGCCACTTATTTCAATACGTTGCAGCTTTCTTGTGCACCTACAACACAAGTAATGTGTGCAAATCAATTGTAATTACTACTTTTGGACATTAATGTAGGGGAAACGAAAATGTTACTAACCCTTACATATTCATCCCACACTTCCTTGTCCACAACAACACATTGTCTCTTTGCATCCTAGCCAAATCCGGACGTGTTCGTCCCATACACCATGTCATATACAACTTGCCCCTCCACTTTCATCGTTTTTATGCGGCATAATATGTGGGGATTTGCTTTGATTTCATAATTAGTTTGGCACTCCAGGATCATTGCTTCCAATCAATTTGCGAAGCCTGGTTTGAACTCGTTGTCCGCCATGAACCTCTATTCTGTTCTGAGTTACACAAGACACTCCACTAGTAGTTTATCTTCGTCAGTTGTCCACATGTGGAACTTTTTCTTCTGTGAGTCTTCCATTCTACGACTACACAAATTTAAAATAGTTAGTCCATCACAACTAATTAAATACATCACTAACAAATTTCACCGAGTCAAACACATACATTCACAATGTAAATTTACTTCACCGTAAAAAAAACAAACGTTTTACAGACAATGTTTATCAAATATTTCAATAATATAGTAATGATGATAATTGTGTTCAAGATCTATGAGCCAAATAAGCATTATAAATGCCAGTAGCCAGATTGTCCCTAAAATTATTCCAACCAGCTGAGGTTTCCATCGTAGAAATTGAAGGAATTTCTTCACTTAGGTTTAGGGGTTCGAATAAGTCCACTTGTTCATCTAATGGATCGGACACAGTTGATCTCTAAATATGGTTCTGCAGCAGGCAACATACCACGATATATCTGTTTTGAATCTTTATCGGATAAGATAAAGGAGATCGAAGGATAGCCCATCTTAACTTTAGAATACCAAAGCATCTTTCAATGATGTTACGAGCACATGAATGTTGCATGTTAAAACATTTAGCTGGGCTCTGGGGTTAGTGGCTTGGTCTCCATTCATTAAGGTGGTAACGTTGCCCACGGTAAGGTGCAAGGAATCCATCACTGTTTGTGTAACCAGCGTCAACTAAATAGTACTTTCCTGGACAATAACATCTTCAATTAGTTTTAATTTAAGCTAAAGTTTCTCAGGTACTCAATAAAAAAAATGCACCAGCTGGAACTTTCAGACCATGTGTCCTCCTCATCGTGTCCCTCAGGACCCTTCCATCCGCAGCAGATCCTTCCCATCTAGGCAACACAAAAATAAATTGTCCATTGAGAGAGCATACTCCAAAAACATTTATGGTTATATCCCCTTTCCTGTTGCGATATCAACCCTTCTAGTGGGATGGCACTTGTACTCGTATATACATACCATCCAGTGCCCCCAAACACCCCTGCAGATAACAACAATTATATGAAGATGAAAATAACTTTTCCAATGCAGATTAAAATAACAAAAGTACAGAGGATGTACCTTAAACCACTTCCACTAATCGTCCCTGCAATCATCTTTGATAGGCTCTGCTGTCTTGAAAAGTTGAACACGAGCTTGAAATATCTACTTATTGTTTCACCTGACCTTCCAAACTCAAATTAAACTACTCGGTTTTTCACATGATGGGCCAAAATGTGCAAGAACATGGAAACTTGCTCATCAACCCAAATGTTCCTCGTAGGTTGGAGCCCTCCAATTGTGTCCAGCATGTGGCACAACGCATCAAATGTTGCCTTGTTCATCCTAATCTGATTGAAGCAGGTGGTGTCGCTAGTATATACCATTGCTCTGAGGTTCACTCTTTTAGAATGGAAATCTAGACTAAATGAGCTATATGAGATTTCCCTCACACGAGTACTTGTAAGTGCCACAAACATTGCAACAACCAGTTTCCTTACTGCTAAAACTAAAACTAAAACTACAAGTAAACATGCAGCCAACACTTCAACCAAACCTTCATCTATTTCTCTGTCCATCGACTAACTCTAGACTATGTAGCCATGGTGGTGAAGGTAAACAGTGAAAGTAAAGGACCAAAATAAAGAAGAAAGACAGAGAAGAACAAAGGCGGAGAAAAGTAAACATGTTGTTGTGTTGAAATTCCACTTGCCTTCTTCTCCATTCTCTAGTTCTTTGCTCTCTATTTTAGCGTGACACCCTTTTATACAGCTAGCTGTGGGGTGGGCAAATTTGACTTTCCCCGAATGCCCAAGAAAATCGGTTCCCACCATTTTTTGTGGGAAGCAATTTTCATTTAAACATGAGAAAATGCCGCACCCGTGAAAATCTTTTCCGAGGGAAAATTCGAACCAAACAGCCACCGCCATCTGAAAATTTAAATTTTCCTTTTCCACCGCGCCATTTTCGCTGATCCAAACAGGGCCTTAGTTAAACCGTAGGTTGCAAATCTCCCCTCATTCATTGACATGGTTGACCCAACTACTCCAAAAATTAATATTATCTTCCCCTTAGCCGGTTTGTTTGCTAGCACAAATCATTCTTAAATCCGTTTTGAAGAAGTCCCAATTTTCATATCAAAGAAAACCAATCTCATATCACTTTCTGAATAATTTCATAGAAATTGATTGCCATGTGAATTAAAGTTGGAGTTATAATACAGCCTTGGAATAACTCTACTTCACTTTAGTAAAGATAAAAACATAAGTTCAAGAGGTGAAAACCCTTAAATTACGCTCTAAGCTTCAAAAGTGATTATATTATACCCTATATCAAATATATATACCCAACAAAAAAAAGAAGAAGAAAGAATAAGATTGCTTTGTTATCACTTCTTCCTTGGTTGATGTTATTGCGTCTCAATTTCATCTTGTTAAATACAAACTAAAAAATGAATCGACATACCTAATTTGGATCCAAGTTGGGAACCTAGGGTTGACTATTGATTCATAGAGGTTAGATTACTAGAACTTTAATTAAAGTGACATAGTAGATGCATCATAAGAAAAACCAAAGCAGGAAATTGAAATCAGGGAACCCTCAACTTTAGAGGATCTATAACAAAATGTGACAACGCAGGAAGAGAGACACAGAGACATATTTAAACCTACAAAGCAACCATGCATTTTCAAAAATATTCCATCACTTCCAATTTCATTTGTTCCTTCAAGCAAACAAACAAGACACAATACACTTCCTTTTTATTCTTTTGGATTAAAAGTCACAACAATACATTTTCTTCAATAGATGATTGTCTCTTACGGTTTATTTGACTGCTCTTTATATCCTTAAATACAAGTCGCAATTTTTTTTATCTGTGTTGTTCCCAGTTACAAGTCTTGTTATTACAAAATTCTGAATATAATTAAAACATTTTTGCTAAAACATCTCTTATAAAGAATCAAAACTAATTCTTTCTTGATAAACAGCATCAACTAATTTTCAGTATTTTCTTGTATGTGTATTTAAAATAAATGAGACTTATAATTAGGGAGAATATTTGATTGTACTGGAGAGCTTTCTTTTTTCTTTTATTTTAAACCACTTATATACCGTGAACATAAATGAAAGGTTTATTCCTCCGATGGTATAGGTAGGACCTAACTACTATATTTAAATCAGGAGGAGTAATACAATATGAATGAAAATTATTATTGCCTCTCTACACAAAGGATGATAAGAGTGGTTTTCTAGCCCAAAACTAATATCTGGTTGGGAAGAGTTCAAACTTCAAAGAATCAGCATGATGTTTCTCTGTTTTTCTTCTTTTTTATTCCAACTACTGGGATCAAATTGTAGTGATTTCAATTTATTGGTTTAAGGTGCAAATCCATCTAAAAGTATTTGTGAATGAGCAATGTTGTTCTAAAAGTCTTAAAATTTAGCAATGTCGCCCTGGAGTTAACAAATTACAAATAAAATATATAATGATAGTATATATTACATGATCTCTCTGAAATATTCTAAAGTAATTTATCTAATTTCATTAAAATCTTTAAAATAGTCTATGAATTTTTATATTAAAGACCCAATGTAGTATATAGATTACGCACTGAACAATGCACAAACGCTTGTATTTACTACAAAATGTAAACAGCCCCACTAGAAGGGTCGAATTAGTCCAAACACAACAAAACAAATATTACACACACACAGATATATATATATATATATATATATATATATATATATATATATATGAAGATGAAATATCACCTAGAGGGGGTGAATAAGTGATTTAAAAATTTAGTCACTTAAACAAACTTTGGCGAAGCAGAATACTAACTGAGCAGGAATTAAAGTAATAATGGACACAAGGAAATTTATCCTGGTTCGGTCTAATCCTGACCTACATCCAGTCCCCAAAAACTCCTTGGGATTTTTCACTAACTTTTCAGATATTACAATTACAACTTGGGATGATCCTCTCACTCACGGACCCACTCCCCCTTATTACTTGTAATCGTACACCACACTTAAGGTTCCACAACCTTAAGATTTTATAACTGAATGAAAATAAGTGTTAATAATTCCTCCACGAGTAGATAATAAATGATCACTGAAGTACAAGGGAATATTCGAAGATATTGGAAGTAATGAATCTGATAGGAATAATAACTCAGAGTAAATGCGCAGAGTTTCGGTAGATGGCTCAATTGAATGCTTCTTCAATTTATAGTCACCTTGTAAACTAGTCGTTATCTTGATACAACCGTTGTCTTCATTCGTAATGCGAAGGCGGAGGTCACATGACCGTTGGTATTTTGGTGCTGTTTGCTAGCAATTTGAATTTCCTGGAGAGCTGCTTGACCAACATTCTTATTCCTCAAGAGAATGTTTCCGCTTAACATATTTTGACCATTAGAGTTCTAAAAGAATGTTGTCACACTTTGTAATTGCTTTTCTGATATACTAAATGCTAGTGACATCATCATCTACTTTTGATCAAAGCATAAGAATTCTAAACCTTTCATGATAAAAACAAATCTAAATCATAGTTAATGATGGAGGTATAAGGTAATCACATCATGAGAATAAGAACAAGAACAGATATGAATATAATCAATTTCAGAAGCTACTCAAAATTGAGTATCAGTTCAATTCAACGACCCTCAACCTCGAGGTTCTTAACTAACCTCGAGTTTTATAGAAACCTCGAGTTACACAACCCAACCTCGAGGTTTAGACTTAGTGCAAAAGACAACATAAGGATTTCGTTAAACCTCGAGGTTGATTATATAACCTCGCGTTTTATCAAAACCTCAAGGTTAATTCCTAACCTTGAGGTTCTTTTGATATGCCTATAAAGATCGTATTTGAAGGAGCTGCCTGACCAGAGTGACTTAACCTCAAGGTTCAAATATAACCTCGAGTTTTGGACTAACCTCGAGGTTGACTTTCAAGACTCGAGGTTGTCACGAGAAATATTAAGAGGATCACTGAGACTTGGAACCTCAAGGTTCAGTTGTAACCTCAAGTTTGAGTTTAACCTCGAGGTTAAGTTATCAACCTCAAGTTTATGTAGCAGCAAGGATCTGAATTGTGATTTCTATTATGTTGACAGTAGAACTTATTTTGACAGCAGAACTTTATAATGTTATAATGTTGTCTCGTCATCAAAACATGAAAACTAACAATATATATATATATATATATATATATATATATATATATATATATATATATATATAGGCTAGCTTTTGCTTTTATTTATAATATGTACTCCTTCCGGTTCCAATTATAAGACATAGTTGACTTTTTTTAGAGAGATTAAAAAACCTAATTAAATTACTTAAGAGTATTTTTTTTATTTATTTTTTTTTCAAATTAATTAGTTTGATTAATAAACTAATATATAATCTAATGATATATAATATATGAAATGATTAAGTAACTTATTTAACTTCCTTAATCTTTCCAAAACAAGTCTACTATATCTTATAATTAGAATCGGAGGTAGTAATTATTTATTATTCATTAGTCACTGGAAATTTTCAATGCATTAGTTTAACCGTAGGTCGCTATCTCCCCCTCATTCATTAACTTGGTTGACCCAAGGACTCCAAAAATTAATATTATCTTTCCTCTAGGCCTGTTTGTTTACTAGTATAAATGATTCTTAAATCCGTTTTGAAGGAGTCCCAATTCTCATATCAAAGCAAACCAATCTCATATCACTTTCTGAATAATTACATAGAAATTGATTGCCAAGTGAATCAAAGTTAGACTTATAATACATCTTTAGAATAAGTCAGCTTCATTTTATAAGAATAAAAACACAAGTTAAAAGAAGTGAAAACTCTTAGTTTGCACTACAAACCTCAAAAGGGATTATATTATACTCTTGATATATATATATATATATATATATATATATATATATATATAAAGACCTCCTTTGTTATCACTTCATCCTTGGTGGATGTTATTGTGTCTTAATTTCATCTTGTTAAATAAAAACTAAAATATGAATTGACATATAGGTTTGGATCCAAGTTGGCTCAGCGAAGGGTACTAATTCTCTCTCATAGAGGTTAGATTACTAGAATTTTAATTAAAGTGACACAACATAAGAATGACAAAAGAAACCAAAGTAAGGAATTGAAATCAGGGAATCATCAACTTTAGAGGATCTTAGTATAACGAAATGGGACAATGAAGGAAATGAGAGACAGAGAGACATAACTGAACCTGAAAAGTAACTGTGCATTTTCAAAAATATTCCACAGTTCCAATTTCATTTGTTCCTTCAAGCAAACAAACATGACACAATACAACAATACATTTTCTTCAAAAGATCGATGATGGCCTCGTACGGTTTATTTGACCACTCTTTCTATCCTTAAATACAAGTTACAACTACAAGGTTTTTTTTTTCAAAAAAAAAAAAATCCGTGTTGTTCCTTGTATAAGTCTTGTTATTACAAATTTCTGAATCTAATCAAAACATTTTTACTGAAACATCTCTTATAAAGAACCAAAACTAAATTTCTTTCTTGATATAGATGTACTTTCTAACGATGACATTCAATTGATGAAAGAACTGAAAAGGGGAAAAAGGAAAAACAGCAACAACTAAATTTCAGTATTTTCCTGTATGTGTATTTATAGAATAAATGAGAGTTATAATTAGGGAGAATATTTGATTATATTGGAGAGCTTTCTTTTCTCTTTTGTTTTCAACCACTTTCATACCGTGAACATAAAAGAAAGGTTTATTCTTCCGGTGCTAAACATAGGACCTAGTTACCGGATGTAGTAATTATTAACTTGAGAGAGGCACATCCCTCTTTAATGTTGAGAAGCCAATAAGGTTCCATTCTCATAGCCAGATTGATCCTAGTATAAAAAGTCAAAAATGGCTTTGCTTTTATTTTGTTTGTTTGTTCCATTCTCATATGCATTAATCTAACAGTAAACACCTGCCCAATTTGTTACCTGAATCAACTGCAAAATGACCTTATATTCTCTAATCCCCATAGACTGTGTTTCCCATTACAAATAATTTTTAGAACAGAATTGGAAGCAATCCTTTCTCGTTTTTATATCAACGCAAAGCAATCAGACATATGGCTTCATCATCTTCCGCTAACTCATCTTCTCAATCTCCAAAGAAATATGATGTTTTTATTAGCTTTAGAGGTGAGGACACCCGCTTCAATTTCACTAGCCATCTTCATGATGCTCTTCAAAGAAACAAATTGGATACATACATCGACTACAGGCTAGAAAAAGGAGGTGAGGTATGGCCATCTCTTGAAAGAGCTATTGAAGATTCAACTTTGTTCCTTGTGATCTTCTCAGAAAACTATGCATCTTCCACTTGGTGCTTGAAGGAGCTTACAAAAATATTCGACTGCTCCAAAAATCAAGATCACCTCGTTATTCCAGTGTTCTATAGGGTAGATCCTTCACATGTGAGGAAGCAGTCAGAAAGTTACCAGAAAGCATTTGAAGAACTTGAGAACAAAGGCATCAACAAGCACCAATTGCAAATCTGGAGAGAGGCTCTCACTCATGCCGCAAATTTAGCTGGTTGGAGTTGCAGCTTGGATAGGTAACTATATGCTTATGATCTTTCTATTATCATGTTCTTCGATGGATTGGGATCAATTTATTAGATCAATGTTTGAGCTTCTGATGGAAGTTTATAATCATTAACCACTTTATATTAGGTCTATCAACATTACTTTTATGATATTTTCATCAAAATCCCTGTCTCACTTTACTCATAACGATGCATTCGTAGTCAAAAAATGAAGCTGAAATTTTATATATCTAGTTTAATTTAAGTCATCTAATAGAAGTAATATTCTCAAGAAAATTATTTATGCAAATTTTAAAAATTGGCAAATCTTCAAAGCTGCATGTCATTAGGAATAGTTCAAAATCTAAATAGATAATGCGGATTTAAACTTGGTGCGCTTTTACTTTTCAATGGTATGCAGGAATGAAGCAGAGCTAATCAAAGAAATAATGAATTGTGTTTTTACAAAGTTGGGCCCTAAGTATCAAAGTGAAGATTATCTAAAAGGCTTGATTGGAATTCATAAAAGAATGGCGTATGTGGAATCTTTGTTGGACAATGATTCAAACAATGTCCAATTTATTGCCATTTGGGGCATGGGCGGTATAGGCAAAACAACTCTTGCAAAAGCATTGTTTCACAAATTGTGTTTTGATTATGAAGGGTTTTGCTTTTTGGCTAATGTAAGGGAAGAATCAAAGAAATATGGAATAGATTCTTTGAGGGAAAAACTTATTTTGAAGTTATTACGGGAAAGGGAATCTCCCATTGGCATGCTTGATGCAATATATCCTTATGCCATGAGTAAACTTGGTCGGAAAAAAGTTTTCATTGTTCTTGATGACGTTGATGATGCTGAGCAATTAAAACTTTTAGCCAAAAGACATGAGTTTGGATCAGGCAGTAAAATCTTGATAACAACTAGAGATAAACAAGTGCTTGGTAATGAAGTAGATGATATTTATGTGCTTGAGGATTTGAATGATGATGAAGCTTTTGATCTGTTCTCCATCAATGCCTTCAGAAATGACTATGTTGACCCAAAGATAAGAGAGCTAGCAGTACAAGTGACTCAATATGCAAGTGGAAATCCATTGGCCCTAAAAGTTTTAGGTTCCTTGTTGCATGGAAAAAGTCAAGTAGCATGGGAAAGCCAATTGGACAAGCTTCAAAAATTACCTTTTCCAAAAATTAATGATATCCTCAAAATGAGTTTGGAAGGACTTGATTATGAGGAGAAAAATATTTTCTTGGACATTGCATGTTTTTTCAGTCATTCTTTTGTGGAGGATGTAGTAAATTTGTTAGATGCATGTGGATATTCAACCATTATTGGATTGCAAAGTCTTGAAGATAGAGCACTTGTTGATCTTCATCATGGAACAATAATATCTATGCACCATTTGATAAAAGAAATGGGTCGACAAACTGTTCGTGAAGAATCATTAAAAGATCCTAAAAGGCGCAGTCGGTTATGGAATTCTAATGAAATTTCTAAAATATTGAAGGAAAACATGGTAAAAGTGAAATTTCAATATGCATATTTTTTTTATCCAGGAAAATTGTTAAATTCCATTTTATATTCATCATCATCATCTGTTTGTTTGTTTGCTTGCTTGCTTGTTTGCTTGCTAGGGAAGTGAAACCATTGAAGGCATAACTCTGAACCTTTCAGAAGTTGAAGATATGTGCTTAAGTCCTCAAGCCTTTTGTTCAATGCCCAATCTAAAGTTCCTTGATTTTCATAAAAATTTCGATGATGATGAGGTCGGGACCAAGTTTCAATTCCCCTGTGGCATAGAGTTTTTGCCAGATAAACTCAGACTATTGCATTGGGAGGGATGGCCTTTAAAGTCCTTACCAGTAACATTCAAGGCTGAACATCTTGTTGAAATGATAATGCCCGGCAGCAATTTGACAAAATTATGGGATGGGGTGCAGGTAATTAAATTTTATATTTTTTTTACGTAGAAAATATTATTTATACACTTGCTGGATAATAATCTTACTTATATAGTCTCCTCATCAGTCCGTCCCATATATGTAATGTTCTATCTATTGTTCTTTAATATAAAATCTCTTAAAGAATTTAATGAAACGTTGATAATCACATATTCTAAAAATGCCATTGTCTCTCACCGTCACACTAATTAAGCTCCATCACCTTATTTATGGAGATTGTTGAATAAGTTTAATTTTGGAAAGTTGTAATTTTTATTGACAATATCTAATTTTCTCAAAAAAATAATTAATAAGGCCTTCTAGAAAGGATTGAAGGGGTTAACTTTATTTTTGTTTTGGAATCTTACCATGAAATTTATTTTTACAGAATCTCGTGAATTTAAGCAAAATTGATCTTGCTGGATCAAATGACTTGATTGAGCTCCCAGACTTTTCCAAGGCCATACATCTTACAGAAGTTCGTCTCCATGATTGTTTAAAATTGCAAAATGTTCATCCGTCAATTTTATCTCATCATAGCCTTTGTATTTTAAGTCTATATCGTTGTAAAGCTCTTACCAGCCTTACAAGCAATACCCACCTAAAATCACTTATTCATCTCAACCTGGAAGGATGCTCAAGACTGAACAAATTTTCAGTGACCTCTGCAAATTGTGAGTTTGCATTGACTCTTTCACGAACACCCATCAATGATGAGTTGTGCTCATCAAGTGGGAGTCTTAGCAAACTTTGTTCATTGTATCTAGGTGAATGCAAAAGTCTGAAAAGTCTTCCCAACAAATTGATTGACCTACGAAACCTTCGATTTCTTTTGGCGGATCGTTCTAATAAGTTAGTAGCAAATCTACATTCCATATTTGATGAAGTGCGAGCTTTGGAAGTTCTACAGTTGGCAGATTGTAGTGAGTTATTTGAACTGCCTGACAATATTGGCTTGTTGTCATCATTACGTGTGTTATGTCTCCTAGGGTCTAATATAGAGACTTTGCCTTTAAGCATCAAACATCTTTCAAGCCTGAAATTTCTTAACTTGGATGGATGCAAAAGGCTTCGGTCTCTACCAAAACTCCCTCCCTCTATCTCTGAATTGACCACTATGAGCTGCCTATCCCTTGAGACCTTAGATTTTCTTTTAACCAATGCAGGTGAAGAAGTAAAACAAATATATGATGATTATGGACTTAGAAAGCATGCTTTCTTTCGTTTCTTGAATTGCATGAAGTTGGATCAACAATCAATCAAAGCTGTTATGGCCAAAGTGGTACTTATGATTCATAAAGGCATTTATGACGAAGTTTTCATGCAATATCCAGGAAAAATAGTTCCAAAGTGGTTCATGTATAGGACTACACAGAATGTTGTAACTATAGATCTCAATTCGATTCCACAACCTTGGGATGGCAGTTTCATTTTCTGTGTCATCTTTTCTAAGACAACACCGAGCATATACATTAATGCGATATGGTTAATTGATGGTGAATATGCTTGCTCAACTGATATATTATTTTCTACGAATGGTGAGTTATTGTCAGATCATGTTTTTATTTCGAGTCATCAAAATTCTTTTGGAGAAGTACAAAGGAAAATTGAAGAAAAGAAAAGAGATGCTCAGACCGACACTTATCATCCATTGCTTCAAATTGCATTCAAAGTGCACATTTTAGAGGTTCCTCATCAAGGGGCACCTTATTTTTTTGCTAAAAATAAGGATACAGGAAAGATCAAAGAGTGTGGGGTATGCCCAACATCTGCCCTTGAATATCAAAATTACATTCAACAAATTCAATTACCATTGCAACCACATTCTAAATCTATTGCAATGGAAGTGGCCTCTCGAAAGCGCAAATATCACTGCTTACTTCGATGAATTTTAAGAAGTGATTCCAAGTTTTAAAGCTTTCAAGTTTGGGATCTACCCCCTTCAACTTCAACTCGATGCATGACTCCCATCCACCTCAAAAAGGTATATACTCTAATTTTACTAATTTTGTACTTCTGGTTTTTTGGTTTGTTGGTAGTGGAAAAAATTTATAACCTAGGATTGTTTAAGTGTATGGGTCGTATTAAGTAATAAAGTTATAAGAAAGTATCGTTTCCACAAAGACTTGGATAATGATTTTACATTTTTGTTTAAATTCAGCAACTCAAATTAAATTCAAGCAAGAGAAAAGAAATTAAAATAAAAATAAAACTAACTAACTACCACAAGTATCAACCGATCGAGCAACTATAACCCTAAGTCACTGGTCTTTTATTAAGTTCATAACCTTGTTTTCACTAATTTAATTAACCTTAATGTTAATTTTGTTGATCTCAAGTATAAAAAACGATAAGTCCATTGCCGATCTACACACAACCTCTCTTAAGTATAAATTCTGATATTATATTTTGTCAAATGCAGTTTGTTCAAAAGTCTATTTTTCCACATATTTGGATATTTATGTTAAATTTGGATTACCACTGTTAGTTGATCGACATAATCAATGAGATTTGTTGGCCTCGGGGAAAATATTGATGGGATTTTTTCACAAAGTATTTCCACGAACAGTGATACAAATTCTAAAAGAATCTAATATACCAAGTCTCCAAAGGAATGTAATTAATCTTGAAACAAACTGACCCCAAGTCTTGGCCTTCTTCTGCTGTTTGCAGGAAATATAGTTGTTGGGAAAAGCGAGGAACGTTTCAGGGCGTGGAGAAGCTGTAGCAGCAAATTATGCTTTTGGTCCAGCTGAAGATGATATAATAACAAAGCATAAGCTTCTCACACTTACATCAACCACAAGGGGTGATCCTCCATTGAAGAAGCTTCAGAAAAAATTCACAAACTTTGTCTCCGAGATTGAAAAGGAAGAAGATAACTATAATGAATGTGCAAAAGCTAGCCAAAGCTTTCTTTCAGGAATTAGCCACATTTGAGATTCCACTTCTAAAAAGTAAAGCAATTGTTGAGGCCAATTTTAGAAAGGAGGAAAATTTTAATGAGCTGAAAAATGAAATAAATAGGCAAATTCTGCAAGCACAGGCTAACATTGAAGATCTTAAGAAGCAACTTGAAGAGAGTAAGATTGAGAGGCAGCACAAGGAGGAGTGTGAAGCCATTAGGAAACTGATTGCTCTGCAGCCACCGTGATCAGAGACACAGAAGCTTATAAATTAGTTAGAGAAAGAGATTATGGCATTAGATGCAGAGAATACAGCAGGTTCGAGATTGTTGGATCTTCGGAAGAAACAATTTGCTCTTCTGTTGCATGTGGTATGTGGTCGAAGCTTGCACATGTTGTATTCCTGTTTTTATTTTTATTTTTTATTTTTGGTTTGATTGTTGTGTACTATGTTCCAGTGAAATAATTAGTAGGTGCTTAATCATATCCTGATTTTTTGTCAACTCAGTTTATTTTCTAAGATTTCCATGACAAGTTTAAGATTATTGCTTTTATTAGAGTAGCAATACCTTTCCGTTAAATTGTCTTACATCTCATGTCTCCTGATAAAACTTCATTTCCTACAAAACAGCGGCAACTCTGATATTTTCTTTTTTAAAAAAAAGAAAAAAAAATTGAATCAACAGTGAGAGTGATGTTAATAATACTGGGCATTCCTCTAAGAAGTTTGCTAAATAAGAAAGTCGCTGATGATGCTGATGTCTTCTGATGCTTTATTGCCCTGCAGGTGGATGAGCTGCAGAACACAATAGAGAAGAGCAGAAGAATCTTATGGAGGAGATGAGATCAGCACCTGAAGAGCTCAAGAATGGGATAGAAGATTCAGAAGCTATGGCTGTTGACTAGCAAGTCAATTTCATACTGGTCCTGCCGTTGTAAGATTAGTTACTGTTCAAACCTTTGATATCATCCTAAAGGGTTTGTGAAACTTATGGAAGTTAGGCACGAACCTTCATTTCTATGATAGTTGAGTTTGTCTATATATGCTTATGCAAGGCAAAATTTATAAAACATGAAGTAGCAATGTACTTGCTAGTACTATCCTTGTGATGGGTTATGACGAAAGCTAATCGGTTGCGTTTCGTTATCCATGATTTTTGTTTTGGAGTGATGGATTTTTTTTAAAAAAAAATAAAAAAAAGTACCAGTACCATAAGTTCAACTTTAGATATTATCAATTTCAGAGGATCCATGTTCCTGATTTCCCCTTTTCATGTATCAAATAATTTGTTGATGATGATAAAATGACATAAATATTCATTTTTCAAACTTTCAATTATAGCTGGATCTTAACCTCATCTCATTACATATAGGAGTTTGAAAAAGTAAGTTCTGCTATTCACAATGGGTGAACCATGCTAATTGCTATAAATTGTATACACAGATGCATTGATTTTACTAAAGCTAGTTTTTTTTTAAAAAAAAAAAAGAGCCAAAATCGAAATTGATTTGTGAATATGAGGTTTCCTTATCTTGGTGAAAATACTTAAATTAGTTGTGTCAATTACTTAATTATTTGTAAAGGGGTTGGCTTTACCATGAGGTTATAAGTTCAAATCCATTCATATGAGGACCTAATTGCTGAGTGATACGTTCTTTAAGCTCGGAAGCATGCCTAACTCTAGTGAGTCATTGGGACCCAACTCTCCTAAACATTTTTGTAAGCAAAAAAAAAAAAAATCACTTTGAAACTTTAAAATGAATTGAGGTCTCTAACTTGCCCAGTTATACATGGACATGATCGAGTCTCATGATTTTGCTATCTACCTATCTTGTGTGACACTCGACCTCTGGGGGCTTTTATTTAATCAGAGTTAATGCGGAATATAAGAATCGAGGTGATTTGGACGACTTGATTTTGCAAATCGAAATTTTTGAAATTATAATAGTATGAAAATACGGACTAATTTTTTTTAGATTCAATATCTATCCCATTGAGGGATGTTACTACATTAATCCAAAACGAACGGATGATAAACATGATATACAGACTAATTATTCCTATTCGTCCAAGGCGTTCCCTCTACTGTAACCCTTACAGCTGCTCTTTGCCTTCTGATCCCGAACCAGTACCTGTATCTTTCATGTAGGCTGGAGTCCAAATGAATGGACCCCAGGGTAACAATTAATCTCATGCACATGTATGAAAATAGAAATGACATAATAGCACATGTTTAAAGCATGGAAGAAATTACACATAACCGTAATCGCAGTTAACGGCCAAGAACCGCAGCTCTTGTCTAGGACCGCAGCCCCATGAGACCTCAGCCTCAGTATCCATGGCCAATCAGGATAATATAAACAAGTAATTCAACCAGCATACATGATCAGCTAATAAATACATAACACTAACATACATGATTACAAGATTAAAGTTACCAACTTCAACCGTATATCCTTCTTCTTCTGTACTGAAGTTATTGGGATCAGAACAATATCCAAGTCTGCCTAAAAATAATGTTTATCATCGCTATCAGTCTCTTATTTAAATCGCGGATAAACTAATTATGTAAATTAGTTTAAAGGATTATCAATCCCTTAAAACTCCAGTAACTTCGGGTATTTTTAATTAATTGCACAAAAATCATTTTAATGTGTCGTCAACTCTCTTGTGTTCATTGACAAGCCACCTTTCATATAAAAATATTACCAAAGGTTATAACTTGTCAAATAATTCCAATATTTTATGTTTTCCTGAACTGTCCTGACAAGCTTTCAGAATTCATAGCTTAACTTTAAAAATCTATATCTCATTGCACAGAGCTTTAAAAATTACAAATTATATATCAAATTAAAGCTATACATGTCCTCTTTAATTCTGGAAAATTTCATAATTTTATCTTATCCCAAAAATTCCCAGTTTAAGAAAACATAACCATTGTCCAGAAAACGTTATAGGATTTTGACCCATTTTTTCAAAAATTATAACTTGAGCTATAGACCTCGGTTTGAGGTGAATCAAAGCTCATTATAAACTTTAGCATGTCTATTATATACTCATAAAATTTCAGGGTCAAATAAGGTCTTTTACTATTTTTTTTTTTTACCTTTTTAAAAATCGCTGCCCAGATGAAAAATCAGCACGTGAACAGTGATACGTTGCTACAGTAACCCGGTGTACTGTTCATTTACGGATTCACTGTAGCTACCGCTGTGAAATCTGTTTCTGCCCAGAAAAACAGAGGAACGGACGCACCATGCTGCAAGGAAAAGTCTAGGTTCACACTTACATAAATATTTACGCAAAGTTCTCTCTTTCTCATGGACACTCACGGTTTCCCTTTATTATGCAGAAAAACACCTCTCTTTCTTCTCCTTTCCTATGACAGCAACATTATTGATCCGGTAGATCACAAGTTGGGTTGGACTTGGCCCGGGGTGAAATCCCGGGGTCCTACGTACCACAGTGTGGATCAAAGTCCACGTAGTTCGAGGGTATACGACAGGCTAATGATAGCCAGAGGGGTGGTGTGTGTGCTCTGTGTGAATAGAAAAGTTAGGGTTTCAGAAGTGTGTACCTTGTAAGGGGTTCACCCTATTTATAGGCGTACCTGTGCCTTATCTTACTCAGTTGGATTCATCCTTTATTTTAGGGATATCAAGATATGCGTTTTTGATAGATATTCTTGATACATAGGCAGTTATCATAACGATAGATATTTTGATAAAACCACTCCTATTTTCAAGGAAGCGGTTATAAGCATAACTGAAGTCATTTTGACTGGGCTCTTTAGTTATTGGGTTGGGCCCATTTATGAGATATCCGTAACAATTATATATACATATCTACATGTCTTCCCATTCAGTTTCAGTGTTTCTTTCTTTTCTTCATGCAAACACGACACACATATACATATATACTTACTCTTCCTCATTCACGACATACACACATATACCTATATAAAACAATTCCTTTCTCTTTCAATATATGAGCAGCAAAACCACAAACAGAGACAGAACCCGACACCCATAATATATTACTCATTCCTTCTTTTCCTTTCTAATGACAGCCCGAAACCACTCTAAAAATGCAGCAACAATAATATCTACAATACCATGCATTTTCTTTCATTTTTCAGTGGCTTCTTATTTTGATTCCTAAAGCTTAGTTTTTCATTCCCTTTCAGCTCCTAATAATATCTACCGATAGACATGAAACTTAGAGAAGACAAGTTCCATATCTTACCTTGGTTTCGAGCTTGTATGGCAACAAAACTGGTTGCTTAAACTCCTTTGTTTTCAGCGTCCAAGAACAGTCCCTTGATTAGCTTCTGGTTTCTGTACAGTATTGGAGCGAAGGAGAAAGAGAGTGAACACTGGTCTAACCTCCTTCCTCTTCTTCTTCGTCTCTCTCTGTGTCTCGGTCTCTCACTCTCACTCTCTATTTTCTTCTGGTTCATAGCCGAAAGAATGAACCAGAAATGGAGAAGTATAATGGCTTCATTGATGAGGACTGAACATTGATTTCCATCTTTGTTTTTTTTTTTTTTTGTTGACCGAAAGAACAGAGCAAGTTTCAGTTTTGATCCTCTCCACTCTCTCACTATGTTTCTGATTTTCTGCACTTCTGTTTCTCGTTGTGAATGGTAGAAGGAAAGAATGAGAATAAGGAAGTATGGTGCAGATGTTGAACACGAGAAATCATGGGCTGCTGTCATGCTGAATTCCAAGGGAAATGTTGCGCATAAGCTGCAGAACACGAGAGTTAGTGGAGTATGGGTTCGATGAAGAAATGCATGAATTGCTCAACACGAGAATGGTGCTGTCTTTGCTTTATTTTTCTGATCTGTTTCTGCGCTTCTTTTCGGTTGAAACTGGACTGAGGGAGGTGAGTTTTATTGCTGCAATTTCCTATGGGCTGAAGGTGATTGGGCCGAAGATGGTTCTGATCTGAAAAGGAAACTCATGCTTGAAGCTTCTTCTCACGCTGCTGCCATGCGTTTCGTGGTGTGGAAATGAATTCATTGATTCCATGTGTGTGGGTCCATTTCCATTCATTTAATTCATTTTAGCCCAAATAGTATAGCCTCCGCGTGAAAATGCCCATAAAATATTAATTCCAATTTCCTAACTATTGATTTGGGCCATAATACCTCCAAAGTCTAATTTCATTAACAAATTTACCATTAGTAGTTAATAATATTATCAACTATCATTAGTTAATAATATTTCATTCGAATAAGTGTTGAGCCCATAAATTTATTCCCAAGGAAAATAAATTCCTCATTTCCAATAATTATTTTAGGCCATAACTTATCATCTCCAAAATTATTTAGGTCAAAAGTCAATCACAGATAATTATCCTTAATTTTTGGGAAAAGATGTCTTAATTTCAAATATTACCCTTTAATTAATTAAGGCCAAATTTTCCATCATAATCTTCCTTATAATATTTCCAATTAACAAATCCCAAAAAGTTAGGATGTTACATCTTGTCTTATACAATAAAACTTGTTTAGACAATTGTTTCCAATTAATTAAAAAAAAATACTTCTTTTTAAAAATTAAGGGCTCATTTGTTTTCATTTGTTTATTTTTTTGTCAAAAACAGTTTTATAAATTTTTATTAAGAAAATTAAAACAAAATAATATGTTTGGATAGTTGTTTTTAAAAATATGTTTTTGAAGTCCCGTGGCGATGGTCGTCATCAAACGATAGCATGGTGGTGGTCAGCGCTAGTGATATGGTACCAAAGTGGACACGTGGCAGCCTTAAAAAATAAGAAATAGAAAAACAAAACAAAAAACACTTAAAAACTCAAAAGACCAAAATTTCTTGGAACTTTGAAATTAAAACAAATGTTATAATCTCTCATCCGTGTTGTTTGATGGTTTCATAATTGAGTTTAATCAAAATATAAGTATTTGGTTGATGGTCTCATAAGATTTAATAAATAGAAGAGTGTTTGGATAAAATTTAAATAAACCACAATTTTAGCCTTCAAAATTGATTTTTTGAGTATTCAAATACAACCTTAGAAACAGTGCAGTGCTCCCTAAAAGAAGTAAATTAGTGACGTTGGTTGAGTGTTGTCCAAACACGTCTTGTTGTAAGGCATAGGTAAAACCGTAGAACATGTAAATTGCAAGGTTATTAAATTTGTACCAGCTATTAAACCAGTTGGATAGTAGATTAGATCAAAGTTAAATTGGAGTTAACCCAAGACTATATCAGTGAGGAAATGAACTTAATCGATAATATTTTTTGGAATGATTTTGGAATTTAATAATTTTTAGGATCAAATGATAATATTTTTGAGTAATTCTTACTTCATTAGAAAGTAGACATCTCAAGTTTTTGATAGAATCTTAATTTGTAATTTTTGTAAATATGTAAAATTAGATATAAATTTTTAAAATCAAAAAATTTTAAATAAATACTGAACCAGTAAATAGATCGGACCGAACTAATTAAATGACCATACAATAGTATTGTGGTCAAATCGGCTAGACCGGTCTGATTTTAATAATATTGTTGAATTGACACCTTCCACCACCGAGGAAGTGGTGGGGTGGTTGGTAGTGGCAGCATTTGAAAAAAGAAAAAAAAAGAAAAAAAGAAAACAAGGATATCATATATGGATTATTTGATAACATTTGTAAATTTCAGGTCAGTATTGTGATCTAAATTGACATTAGTGATATTCAGGAAATGAACTGGGCTTTTAAAGTATTTTTTTTGTTTCTTGAAAGTTTCTTGTAATCAAAAACCTAAATCAAATTAGAGAAACTAATTATATGCTTTTTTGTTGCAGTCCATTCAGAAATTAGGAGCTTTGTTATCAACTGATTACCCACGAGAATTTTCACAAACAAACATGTCATAAAAACAACTAAATGTTGAAATAAACTCATAGTTGCTAAATTTCAAACTAATTGTTGGTCCAAAAAGGATTATTAGGATTTCACGCTAAATGCCTATGAGACATTTTTTATTAATAACATTGGGATTAAATAATTAAAAATACACTTTTTAAAATTAAGGGACTAAAATAAAACACTGTGTAAAGTTAAAGGATTAAATGTGCACTTTTGCTTTTAATCTTTTAAACTTGATGCGTTAAACTACAAATTTGTCTTAGAAGTATTTGCAAATGAGTAATGTTATCCTGAGAATATCAAAACATAAAAATAAAAATGTTGTCCTATCTTTAACAATCCAAATGTTTGATCATTAGTTGACCCAATTTTACTAATCTGGCTCTTCAATATAGAATTCACCTCACTTTTTATATGAGCCAGGGCCACGTGGCTTGGGGAGGTCCATGTGGAAAATATTTTTTTCACTTTCCTAGTTTCTCCTACTCCCTCAAGGCATAAAATATCATTTCTCGCAGACTAAAGAATGGAAGTTAAGTCATTAAATAGGTCCAAAATTGATAAATGTTTTCACTTTTACCTCTACTTTAATAGTGAGAATTTAAAGAGTAAGTTAAAAATAAGGGTATAATGAAAAAATAGTAATAAATGTGTTTATTAAAGGTATTTGGTGCCTTATGATAAGGACAAAAAAATAGAGATAATTTGTGCCTTATAATAAATATCAGAGGGAGTACATACAAAGCATTGCCCACCTTCTCCTTGCAGGAGCAAACATAAATGATGTTAGAAATTCACACCACATATCCCATATCTATATCTCTAAAAGCCTGAATCCAGGCAAACGACCTTTAAGTAAGTTGAAAACTGGAGGATGAGAGGCGGTGACAACGGCTATCTGTGATTCATCACCCAACGACAAACACCGTCGAATATGGTTCTCCGATTAATATCATAGACAGATAGCATGGAAGCACTCTTAGTCAGCAGTGCCCCAAATTTAATCCTTGACTTCCTTGCCATAGATGGTAAGTGATAACCCATACGAATTTCAATCGGAAGAAATAAAATAGATTATAATGTATTGTAAATTATGATCAGAATATATTTTTAGTTAAAAATTATTAAGAATATTAAAATAATAGATAAAAATAATTTTAAAATAAAATTATCATAATTATTTATTATTTATAGAATATTAATACTTACAGAATAATATTTGATAATAATATACATAATAATATTATATGTTATATTTATTGAAGAAAATTATTAGAATTTATTGAATAAATGATGAAAAAAACTACAGGGACCTAATTACAAATCACGTGAAAATATAAGGACTTAACAAAAAGAAAAGAAACTACAAGGACTTGATAAAAAGAAAAAAAAATGTAGGGGCCTAATTTAAAATTGGTTTAAATTATAATGACCTACAGATTAATTATCTTATTAATTTAATTAAAATAAGAGTGTTTGGATACAATTTCAAGAAAGCACGATTTTGCGCTCGAAATTAACTTTATATGAGTAATCCAAATAAGCGTAAATTAGTGATGTTAATTGTTTCGGACAAACATTTCACTTAAAAATATGGACTGCTCTATGCTTCTGTGAAATATTAGAAAAGTTGAAATAAATCATTTAAAATCTATCCCTGCCCATCAATATTTTGTCACCTTATAAATTTACAAAAGTATGTGAGATATGAGTCTTTAAAAGAAGCTTTTCAATTATAATTTATGATATACAAACTAAATATATAAAATAATTTTTATCTTAATTTATGTAAATAAAAACTTTTAGAAATCCTAGACAAACATGTCTAATCTAGAGATGTGGGAAGCATGACACACATTGAAGCAAATTCAGTTCTTGATGCCAAAAGAAGCGTATCAATTAAGCCTGAACGAATACTCTAAAAGACATCTCTAATGTGGAAGCTAACTTGGATCCAAAGATAGAAAATGTTCCATTAATGACATATTTTCTGTTAGAACCCAAACTCTCAAATTATTAGTGTAATTAAACTCGGACCAGACGGTTAGTGCGATCCAAAAACCAGTGAACTGATTCGGTCAAGGCATTAATCCAGTTTACCTTTTTTTTCAAAATAATAATAATAATAATAAGTTTCTTTATAATTTCATATTAATAACTCTGAAATCTTCACTAGTTTGGTCCTGGGTTAACTTTAGTTTGACTTCGATCTGATCCATTGACCATTGATCCAACACTCTGACCGGTTTAATGATCAGTTCGGTGTTCGCTGTCACTTTTTAATAGCCACAGGGAGGTAAAGCAAGAATCTCACCCTAACAACAAGAGAATCTCCAACTAAACAAAAATGATATTTTTATTTCTTAATCCCTACTTAGCATAGAAGATTTGTAGGCTATTTACACAAGCGAATTACAAAGGAAATTAAACAAATAAAATATAAAATCCCTAAGGGCTTGTTTGGTACATGGATTTGGTGGGAAGTGAAAGGAAGATTAACAAGTTCCCTTGTTTGGTATGCTTTTTGTGTCAAACTTTCCTGGAGCTCAAGTTCTTAAGCCTACCAATCTTTACTTATATGTGGAAAAATAAAACCCCACCAAAATTGGTGGGATCTCAACTACTCACGTGAATAGTGATAGTTTTAGACATATTTATCCCCCATAAAACATTTTTTTCTATAATACAAGAGAATAAGATTAAATTCAAATTTATGCCATAAGATCAAACTTATATAAGATAAATTCCAACTTATGCGATAAGTTCGAACTTGGAGAGAAAATATTTAGAAAAATTCAAACTTTATAATAGGATAAATTTTTTTGAAATAGCAAAAAAAATAATTTTTCCTTTTCATTTTGAATTAATTATTTTTTAAGGTAAAATAGGTATTTCATGATTATTTACCAACTGCTACCCCTTTATTTTCTTCCTACTAAACAAATTATTTTCTCTTCTCTTCCTTTCCCCAAATTTTTCACGTGCCAAACGAGGCACAACTAGTAGAAGGAGGTTTGGGGCCTCCTTGATTTTGTTTTTAATTTTTTTTATTATTTTACTTTTAGAAACAAAAAAAATACTTGAAAAATTGCTTTCAAAAATGAAAAGTTGTTTTAAAAAAATTCTTTTTTTTTTAAAAAACACTTTTTAATTGTTTTTTTTTAAGTCATTACTCATCTACTATCAACATCATATTACCAGTGACAACCACCACCATGTCACCATCAGTGACGGCCAGCACCACATTACTTCAAAAACATATTTTTCAAAATAATTATTTAAACAGATTTTGTTGGCTTTTTTTTTCCCCCAAAAACTTGTTTCCAAATAAAAGAGTTTTGAGAAAAAACAAATTCAGCAAGGCCTTGAATGTTGCAGACATGGTCCTCCTCCTCTGATGCTTCTAACAATCTATCGCTCTCCTTTTACTGCTCAAATAGGTTGGTGATTTTTATTTTTATTTTTTTATAAAAAGACAAAATGATATTAATAATTAAGTAGTTCTTACAGAGAGACAAATGTAACAAAATAAATAAAATGATGAAAATAAGAAATAAACGATGCAACTGAAATAATTTGGACAGGTTGAGGATCAAATTTCTTCAGTAGAGCCAGAACTTTTTGCCAAGTGACAAATTCAACAAAGTCCCCTGAAAACATATATAACAATTGCAGAAGCAACATCTAATGCGCTTGAGTTTCTGAAAACAAATATTCCATTGGTTCCTCTCAATACACTCAACTCCAATAACAGAATTTAAGAGGTCTGCTGGTATGAGAATTGGGAAATGCCAATTGTAAGAAAGAGATGTAGCCATTTATCTCTCTTCTTCTAAAGGGTATGGGGCAAGCAAATTACACAGCAATAAATTCGATGCAAGTTATGTTGATGCAGATCCATGAGTAGATCTTGGAGCCATATATATTTTCAAATTGGCCAGATCATAGGTTGGTGAGTTTTTAACTAGCAAGGATTCTATCATATTCAATGTTGAAGAGATGTGTCATTTGAGGTTTGAGCAGTATGTCACAGTAATAATATAGAAGAGATGAATGCATTGTTCTTATGAAGTTGTTTTTGTATTTGCTCAGATAGTTGACCTTATAAGTAGTCTCACAGAGTCACAGTGAGATCATTAATAGTTTCTTATTGTTCATTATTCTTGTAAGGATTTATTAGAAACTACCTCATATCCTTAATAAGATCTAATTAAGATTTTTAGAAAAATTAAGAAAACTAGATAAATTAATTTAAAATATTTATATATTTTTTTTTAATACAAAACTAATCCAGATTACTTATAAATTTTATAAATTATGATTAACTATCTTTATTTACTACCTTAGCTTCAAGATTTGGTCTCAGAAACATAAACGCTTTCTTCTTCTGCTTGCCCACTCTTGCTGTGCTTGACCTCGCTAAGTTTCCTTCATCTTCACCTGCTCGGAGTTTTCTTCCCCTGGCATTTGGGTATTTCAGAAATGAAGTCAAAATTATTGAAGTTCTATGGGCTTGTTTGTTGATTTTCTTTCGATCTGTCCGATTCTCCAGACTGCCTCCACTATTTTTCCACTTTTCAAAACCTTTGGTTGGCTATGATTCTCTAGACTTCCTGCATTATTTTTCCGTATGTATCCGCCCTTTCATCTCCATGTCAATCCCATGGTTTATCCACCAATAAGCCGTTTATTCTTATTCTTGGAACTCTTCGACTGATATCTTTTTAAACAACGGGTCGAGATTTAATCTCTCTCCTCGTTACAAGCGGCACTTGCTGAGTGTCGTTCGACTTGTGAGGCCTACCTAGAAATTAGTTAAAAAAGACTGGTGTTTTGGGAACTAAAAAGATTTAATTTTATCTCTACTCGCTAGCTGTATGCAACAATGAGTTCTTATTATTTGGGAAGATTTTATTTTATGTCAGATTTAGACGTCCAGGGAAGAGCACGATTTGAGTGAAGAAATTTTATATCTCTAAACATTGAATAATACAGGGTCAATCAACAAATAGATCATTGTATATCACTGCTTCTTCTGTATTTTTAGCTGTGCGATTTCAGAGAATTATTATTCTTGAAATAACAAATGGCATTTGGTGTGATGGATACTACTAGGGAGAAAAACTGATAGAACAAACTTTGCAGAAACATTGCACGTCTAGACTGGGGAGTAGTGTGTGCGAAATGAAGATAGAGTTAAATATGTCCTGGTTTGGGGGGAAAACATAATATAGAATAGCATTTCTTGGTGATGCTTGTTGATTAGCTTCAGCATCTCTGTAAGTTCTGCTATGTTTTATATTTAAATAAAACAATGTTACATGTGAACGTGCATTGCATGTGTTTATAAAGCCTAACTACATTGTTTTGCTTCAAACTGACCTAATTAGCATGCTTGATATTTTTTAGCTAGATAGACATTGATGATTAATTTACAACATTACATCATTAGCTGGCTTGTGTCTGTTATTTGTGTTTTTGCTCATTTATTGATTTATTGACATGCATTTGTCACTTTCTTTGTTGGTTGGACTTGTAAACTCTACTTTCTACTGGTGCGTCGGTGGCTTGAGCAATAGCTCTTCTTGTGTGTGTTCTGGCACAAATATATGCTAATGAGATTTGTCCTAAAATGATGAGTAGAATATGTAGGTTGAGGCATGTCAAATTCTTAGACTGGAAAGTTTTATATTCTTTGAAAAGAGAAAAAATAAATGCAAAAAGCCCTAAATTTTGTCAACTGGATTATATAATTATGCTGCATGTGTTGTGGGTGTCTGCAATTCATTGATCTATGGAAAACGGTATACGTATTTGGATTTGAAAGTCAAACATTGTAAAAGTTTTCAACCGTGATGATTGCTGCTGCATATTATAATTGCATTATATTATGTGATTAGGAAAGTAGTCTGGTCATGCATTTATGGTTCATCTGTCCCAGGAAACTTTTGGAGGGTAGATTTTAAATATATGAAGAGGCTTGTTGTTGCTATAGGTTTGAGTGCATGTTTACTTTTGTCATCTCTCCCCCACCCCTCCTTCAGGCATGGAATTTCTTCTTCGGCTTTATATAATTCCAGAAAATGTCTGATATAGATTCTGCTCTTGAGTTGCATATTTGAATGCCAACATGAAACTGGAGTCAGAACTTATTCTGTAATTGGTTTTGCTTGGGCTTCTGGCTTTTGACTGATCTGATATGTGCCAATAGAACTACTATAACTCAAATTTTAGTGTTTTTTTGCTGTGCCCATTCATCCTTTGACAGCCGGATTTTGCATTTCCTTCCGACTTTGATATTTCTTCTATGTTCTCTTGAGCTTCTCGTACCTGATGTTTAAAACTTAACTAGTTTCAAAAATTTCTGCTCCATTATATCTTTCAACACCAAGTAGTTTTAAATTTCAGGGAAAATCTTTCTTTTCCTTTCAAGTCCAGATTCCGTAAGTTCTAGTATTAAATTGTGTATTCTTATGTATCACATTTATCTTATCAAGCTAAACCTAAAGCAGCTCTATATATGGAGAAATATTCCTCTTCCAAATTCTGAAAAGATGAAGATACTATACAGAGTAGACAGAGCTAATGGAGATGAGGGTGAAACAATCCGGGAATGGAGGAAGAGGCATCGATCTACAACAGAGGTCACTGAAATTGTTAATGATATTGATATGTTTGTTGAGGTTGATGATCAAGGTAACTCACCCGGATAAGTAGTATCACCCGAAGAAGTTCATTCACCTCATGCTAATAGTGCTTGCAAGATGCTTCAAGAATGTGGTTGTGATGTTGAAAAAATACCAGATATTTATTGCTTTCTTATCAATGATGATGCAAAGCTTAGGACTGTAGTTCAATCTCCAGCCTCAATCAGGAAGCAAAGTGATAATGACGATGTTTATGGTTCTCAATAGATGGTCTCTTGACTATTTATTATAATGATTTTTGAATATTTTGGTAAATGCTCAAAAATAAGGCTTTTGAGCATAATTGATAACTTTTTTTATGCTTTGTTATATGCTCTACATATGTTATTTGAGCATGTATTGATGACTTGTTAGTAAGAACACTATCTCTCTTTAGGTACAAAATATTATCATCACTGTGAAAAAAAAAAATGTTTGACTTGCATGTTGCTATATCTACATAAGGTATTTGAGCATTTTATTTTATTTTATTTTATTTTATTTAGATGGACTGTGAAAGATAGCCTTGCTTATTCAAATGGACTAAGCTCCTACCCGTCGGAAATCTAGATTGAATAAAAAATTGTTACGGGTTTGTGTTTACTCTTCTATCATCATCAGAACAAATTGGCTTGTTTTTTCCCATGAAGGATAAAGAGAGTTAAAGTCTATAGCTAGTTTTTGTGTGTCGAGTAAACAAAATGAATATGAACAGCGTACGTTGAGATGGAACTTTGAATGTCCAGAATTTAGCAAAAAAAAAAAAAAAAAAAAAAAACTGAACAATTTTGCTAATGCCATTCACTAAATAATAAAAAGAGAAAATCCCTCTAAGATTCCAGAGGACTAACAAAATTTCAAAAAAGTCTCACAAGAAAATAAAATATCAAAAAAGTCTTAAGAAGTTCATAATCCCACAAATGAAGTTGTTAATTAACAATTCCATCCTTGGTTGATGTTATCGTGTCTCAATTTCATCTTGTTAAATAAAAACTAAACAATGAATCGACATACCAGGTTTGGATCCGGGTTGGGGACTTAGGGCAGGCTACTGATTCTCTCTCATAAATTTTAGATTACTAGAACTTTGATTAAAATGATACAGCAGATGCATCACAAGAGAAACCAAAGAAGGGAATTGAAATCAGTGAATCCTCAACTTTAGAGGATCTTAGTATAACAAAATGGGACAGTGAAGGAAGTGAGAGACAGAACTGAGCCTGAAAAGCAACCATGCATTTTCAAAAATATTCCATCACTTCCAATTTCATTTGTTCCTTCAAGCAAACAAATAAGATACAATACACTTCCTTTTTATTCTTTTCGATTTAAAGTCACAACAATAAATTTTCTTCAATAGATGATGGTCTCATACGATTTATTTTACTATTCTTCTTTTCCTTAAATGCAATTCACAGTTTTTTTTTAATCTGTGTTGTTCCTAGTTACAAGTCATGTTATTACAAAGTTCTGAATCTAATTAAAACATTTTTACTAAAACATCTCTTAAAAAGAATCAAAACTAAATTTCTTTCTTGATAAAGACATACTTTCTAACGATGACATTCAATTGATGAAAGAACTAAAAAAGGAAAAACAACAACAACTTAATTTCAGTATTTTCTTGTATGTGTATTTAGAATAAATGAGACTTATAATTAGGGAGAATATTTGATTATATTGGAGAGCTTTCTTTTTTCTTTTGTTTTTAACCACTTTCATACCGTGAACATAAAAGAAAGGTTTACTCTTCCGGTGCTAATCGTAGGACCTAGCTACCGGATGTAGTGATTATTAACTTGAGAGAGCCAGCAGGGGAATAAGGTTCCATTCTCATAGCCAGATTGGTCCAAGTTTAAAAGTATAAAATGGCTTTGCTTTTATTTGGGTTGCTTGTTTATGTTTTTTTAACTTCATGGAAGTTTCGCATGTATTAATTATTAACAGTCAACACCTGCCCAAAAGTCAAAAATGGCTTTGCTTTTATTTTGTTTGTTTGTTTATGCTTTTTTAACTTATGGAAGTTTCATGGAAATTTCGCATGCATTAACCTAACAGTCAAAACCAGCCCAATATGTTACCTGAATCAACAGCAAGATGACCTTATATTCTCTAATCCCCATAGTCTGTGTTCCCCATTACAAATAATTCTTAGAACAGAAATGAAAGCAGTCCATCCTCGTTTTTATATCACCGCAAAGCAATCTAACATATGGCTTGATCATCTTCCGCTAACTCATCTTCTCAATCTCCAAAGAAATATGATGTTTTTATTAGCTTTAGAGGTGAGGACACGCGCTTCAATTTCACCAGCCATCTTCATGATGCTCTTCGAAGAAATCAATTGGATACATACATCGACTACAGGCTCCAAAAAGGAGATGAGGTATGGCCATCTCTTGAGAGAGCTATTGAAGATTCAACTTTGTTCCTTGTGATCTTCTCAGAATACTATGTATCTTCCACGTGGTGCTTGAAGGAGCTTACAAAAATATTCGAGTGCTCCAAAAGTCAAGATCACCTCGTTATTCCAGTGTTCTATAGGGTAGATCCTTCACATGTGAGGAAGCAGTCTGGGAGTTACCAAAAAGCATTTGAAGAACATGAGGACAAAGGCATCAACAAGCACCAAATACAAATCTGGCGAGAGGCTCTCATTCGTGCTGCAAATTTAGCAGGTTGGAGTTGCAGCTTGGATAGGTAACTACATGCTTATGATCTTTCTCTTATCTTGTTCTTCTATTCATGGGGATCAATTTATTAAATCATACTCTGAGCTTCTTATGGAGTTTATAATTATTAACCACTTTATATTAGGTCTATCAACATTACTGTTATGATATTTTCATCAAATAAAATCTATGCCTCACTTTACTCATAACGATGCATTCATAGTCAAAAAAATAAAGCTGAAATTTTATATATCTAGTTTAAGTCATCTAATACAAGTAATATCCTCAAGAAAATTATGCAATTTTTAAAAATTGGCAAATCTTCAAAGCTGCATGTCATTAGGAATAGTTCAAAATTTGAATAGATAATGCGGTTTTAAATTTGGTGCGTGTTTACTTTTCAATGGTATATAGGAATGAAGCAGAGCTAATCAAAGAAATAATGAATTGTGTTGTAACAAAGTTGGGCCCTAAGTATCAAAGTGAAGATTATTTAAAAGGCTTGATTGGAATTCATAAAAGAATGGCCTATGCAGAATCTTTGTTGGACAATGGTTCAAACAATGTCCAATTTATTGCCATTTGGGGCATGGGTGGTACAGGCAAAACAACTCTTGCAAAAGCATTGTTTCACAAATTGCGTTTTGATTATGAAGGGTTTTGCTTTTTGGCTAATGTAAGGGAAGAAACAAAGAAATATGGAATAGATTCTTTGAGGGAAAAACTTATTTTGAAGTTATTACATGATAGGGAATCTCCCATTGGCATGCTTGATGCAATATATCCTTACGCCATGAGTAGACTTGGTCGGAAAAAGGTTTTTATTGTTCTTGATGACGTCGATGATGTTGAGCTATTAAAAGTTTTAGCCAAAAGACGTGAGTTTGGATCAGGCAGTAAAATCTTGATAACAACTAGAGATAAGCAAGTGCTTGGCAATGAAGTAGATGATATATATGTGCTTGACGGTTTGAATGATGATGAAGCTTTTGATATGTTCTCCATCAATGCCTATAGAAATGACCATGATGACCCAAAGATAAGAGGGCTAGCAGTACAAGTGACTCGATATGCAAGTGGAAATCCATTAGCCCTAAAAGTTTTAGGTTCCTTGTTGCGTGGTAAAAATCAAGTAGCATGGGAAAGCCAATTGGACAAGCTTCAAAAATTACCTTTTCCAAAAGTTAATGATATCCTCAAAATGAGTTTGGAAGGACTTGATTATGAGGAGAAAAATATTTTCTTGAACATTGCATGTTTTTTCAATTATTATTACGTGGAGGATGTAATAAAATTGTTTGATGCATGTGGATATTCAACCATTATCGGTTTGAAAACTCTTGAAGATAAAGCGTTGCTTAATATTGATCATACAACAATATCCATGCACCATCTGATAAAAGAAATGTGTCGACAAACTGTTCGTAAAGTATCATTAAATGATTCTAAAAGACGCAGTCGGTTATAGAATTCTATTGAAATTTCTGAAATATTAAAGGAAAATATGGTAAGAGTGAAATTTCAATGTATATTTTTTTTTATCCAGGAAAATTGTCGAATTCCATTTTCTATTTCATCATCATCATCTATTTGTTTGTTTGATTGCTTGCTAGGGAAGTGAAACCATTGAAGGCATAACTCTGAACCTTTCAGAAGTTGAAGATATGTGCTTAAATCCTCATGCCTTTTGTTCCATGCCCAATCTAAAGTTCCTTGATTTTCATAAAAATTACATTGATGAGGTCGGGAGCAAGTTACAATTTCCCTGTGGTATAGAGTTTTTGCCAAATAAACTCAGGCTATTGCGTTGGCAGGAATTCCCTTTAAAGTCCTTGCCTGCAACATTCAAGGCTAAACATCTTGTTGAAATGATAATGCCCGGCAGCAATTTGACAAAATTTTGGGATGGGGTGCAGGTAATTAAATTTTATATTTTTTTTTTTACGTAGGAAATATTATTTATACACTTGTTGGATAATAATTTTACTTGTATAGTCTCTTTATCAATCCATCCCATATATGTAATGTTCTATCTAGTGTTCTTTAATATAAAATCTCTTATAGAATTTATGAAAAAAATGATCATCACATATTCTAAAAATGCCATTGTCTCTCACCGTCACGCTAATTAAGCTCCATCACCTTATTTATGGAGATTGTTGAATAAGTTTAATTTTGGAAAGTTGTAATTTTTATTGACAATATCTAATTTTCTCAAAAAAATAATCAATAAGGCCTTATAATTAAGCTCCGTCACTTTATTTTTGTTTTGGAATCTTACCATGAAATTTATTTTTACAGAATCTCGTGAATTTAAGCAAAATTGATCTTTCTGGATCAAATGACTTGATTGAGCTCGCAGATTTTTCCAAGGCCATAAATCTTGCAGAAATTCATCTCAATGATTGTTTAAAATTGCAGAGTGTTCATCCGTCTATTTTATCTCTCCACAGCCTTCGTCGTTTAAGTCTATGTGACTGTAAAGCCCTTACCAGCCTTACAAGCAATACCCACCTCAATTCACTTATCCATCTCAACATGGATGGATGCTCAAGACTAAACAAATTTTCAGTGACCTCAGAAAATTGTGAGTTTCAATTGCTTCTTTCAAGAACACCCATCAATGATGAGTTGTGCTCATCAAGTGGGTGTCTGAGCAAACTTGATTCATTGTTTCTAAATGAATGTGAAAGTGTGAAAAGTCTTCCCTACAAATTGACTGACCTACGAAACCTTCGACGTCTTCATGCGGATCGTTGTAATAAGTTGGTACCAAATCTACATTCCATATTTGATGAAGTGCGTGCTTTGGAAGTTCTACAGTTGCAAAATTGTAGTGAGTTATTTGAACTACCTGACAATATTATCTTGTTGTCGTCATTACGTGGGTTACATCTCGGAGGGACTAATATAAAGACTTTGCCTTCAAGCATCAAACATCTTTCAAGCTTGCAACTTCTTGCCTTGGATGGATGCAAAAGGCTTCGGTCTCTACCAGAACTCCCTTCCTCTATCTCTTATATGACCACTGAGAGCTGCCTATCCCTTGAGTATTTTCTTTTAACCAATGAAGGTGAAGAAGTAAAACACATATATGATGATTTTGGACCTAGACAACTTGATAAGTTTGACTTCTTTAATTGCATGAAGTTGGATCAACAATCAATCAAAGTTGCGATGGCCAAGGTGGTACTTGGGATTCATAAAGGCATTTATCGCACCGTTTACATGCTATATCCGGGAGAAATAGTTCCAAAGTGGTTCATGTATAGGACCACACATAATGTTGTAACTGTAGATCTCAATTTGATTCCACAACCTTGGGATGGTAGTTTCATTTTCTGTGCCGTCTTTTCTAAGTCACCACCAGGCGCACACATTTATGTGACATGCTTTATTGATGGTGAATTTGCTAGCCCAGCTGGACTTTCGATAGTAACGGAAGAGTTCACATTGTCAGATCACGTTTTTCTTTGGAATGATCGAAATTCTTTTGGAGAAGTACAAAGGAAAATTGAAAAAAAAGAAAAGAGATGCTCAGACCGACACTTATCATCCATTGCTTGAAATTGCATTCCGAGTGGGCATTTTCATGGCTACTTATCAGGAAATTACAGAAAAGATCAAAGAGTGTGGGGGTATGCCCAACATCTGCCCTTGAATATCAAAATCACTTTCAACAAATACAATTACGATTGCAACCAAATCCTAAATCTATTGCAATGGAAGCTGCCTCTCAAAAGCGCAAATATCATTGCTTACTTTGATGAATTTTAAGAATTGATTCCTAGTTTTAAAGGTCTCAAGTTCAATGATCTACACCCTTCGACTTCAACTTGATGCACGACTCCCATCCACCTCAAAAAGGTATATACTCTAATTTTTTTACTGGTGCTGCTGTACTTTTGGTTTTTGTTTGGTTTTTTGGTGGTGGGAAAAATTTATAACTTGGGAATTTCTAAGTATATGGATCATATCAAGTAATAAAGTGAAGAGAAAGTTTCGTTTCTAGCAAGGATTTAGTGCTAACAAGATGGTTGAGTAATGCTTTTACACTTTTATTTAAATCGAGTAACTCAAATTAAATTCAAATAAGTGAAAATAAATAAAAATTAAATTAAATTATCACAATTATCAAAAGAGCATCCGTAACCAATGTCAACAATCCCTTATTAACTTCATAAACGTTGTTTTAATTAATTTAATTAGTCTTAATGTCAATTTTGTTAATCTTAAGTATGAATAGTTATTAGTGTCTGACATTCTACTCACAACCCTATATTAAATATAAATTGTTATGTCTAACATAATTATTTAAGAGGCAAAATAACTCAAATACATTCTTCATCAATTATATGGGGTCATGAGATATTTGTCTATCCTAATCGTAAATTAAATCATAATCTAATATCATATTACTTAATCTCAAAGCCTAACAAAAATCCTCAATCCCTTCATCAAAGTAAATCCTAATGCTCAAATTTAAATTCAGTGATGGCTAGCCACTAAATAGATAAAGGTAAATAAGATTAAGTAATCAAAATTAATATTGATTATAACTAAACAGTCAAACCAAAGTCTAATCCACCCTAAGTCATAGCTCCTCTATATTGCGTAACAAGCTAACTAAACGTAACTAAAGAAAAACAACAACAACAACAAGTTCATGATCCAAAATCTCAAGAAAAAGAATTAATAAAAAGGACGAAGCATTGATTCAAAGTCTCTTCTTCTCCTTTCCCGATCTAATGTCCCAGTCTCTCTCATCCTCTTGTCATCCTGAAAACCGACAGGGAAATGGGAACACCCTCTCTCCAATGGACACTAATATTCCCATAACCAAACTTTTGTCCTTCCTATAAGGCTTAAACAGCCTAATTAAAAAATAGTGTCACTTGAAATATTTAGACTTTTATTGCCGTATTCGTATTGATCTGGCTTAATTAAAAGTGAGAATGAAAGGCCGACTGGCGGGAAAAAGAATCAACATAAGCATTTGTTATTGAGGCTTATAATGGTATGTTCACAAAGACGAAAAACGGTGATTAGACTGTGATCTGATATTGAGCTCCAACTGCATGAAGAAGCATATGGTGAATGCTAGATGTTGGTTAGTTCAGTGTATTGTAAAGCAACTTGTAACATTCTAATAATATATTTTGTCAAATTCAGTTTGTTTAAAAGGCTATTTTTCTATACATATGGAGATTTATATTAAATTTGGAACACCACTGTTAGCTGATCAGCATAATCAATGAGATTTGATGGCCTTGGGGAAAATATTGATTGGAATTTTTCACAAAGTATTTCCATGGATAGTAATACAAATTCTAAAAGAATCTAATATACCAAGTCTCCAAAGGAATGTAATTAATCTTGAAACAAACTGAGCCCAAGTCTTGACCTTCTTCTACTGTTTGCAGGAAATATAGATGTTGGGAAAAGTGAGGAAAGTTTCACGGCTTGGAGAAGCTGTAGCAGCAAATTATGCTTTTGGTCCAACTAAATTGTATATATTGGGTGAGTGAAATGAGAGGGAAAAGGAAAGGAAAACGAAGGAGACGAGTAGAGAGGGGAGGAGAGATGCGAAGAGAGCTATTTAGGTCTTTTAAGATATATTATTTATTTTATAAGATCATTTAGGTAGTTAAATTAATTTCTTTTCAATATAGTTTCTTCATGAAAGTTGTTCTATGTATATTTCTCTTTCCAATAAAGGTAATATTATATTGGTTAGTGAAAATTTTGAGGTTACAATTTTAGAGAAGTTTTGATTTTTGAAAATAGATAACTGTATATATGTATAGAATGATTAATAACTAATTTTAATCAATTTAGTTTTGGAATTTGAAGAACTAAAATGTTATTTTCAGTTTTTATGATAATATATTATTATTAGAATGTTTATAAAATAAGTTATATGAAATTATAATTGTGATGGTGTAGAACTTTCTTGTAATTGGTGATTGTTCGTGTTTTACTTCTCAAAATTTAGCTTGGAGTTGAGATAACCGGGGTTAATTTATTTTATATGCTTGCTTTGGACTGTAAGGTGTTTTTTAAACTTTACTATTATATGTCCTCCTGGTATGTGTTTTGAAAAATTATGCCTATGTTTGAATATGAAATTGTTTTAGTAAAGCAATAGTGATTATTGTGATAATTATGATGTTTATTATAAAATGTTGTAAATCGAATAATGTATTGTACGATGATCTTGGAAAATTATAAGGATATATTGTTTATTTGTTATTGGATATGCTGGTTTGTATGGAAGAGATTGTGCCCATTGGCTCTCTCTTTCCTGGCCTGGAAATTGAGTAGAATGTTTTGGGTAGACACCTCCTTGTTACTGTATATTGGTGGTAGCATGAGAGGGGACAGTATTTTGAAGTATCTAGATAACCTTGGCCAGGTATATTAGCACTGATAGGCTATACCACGTCTAGAAGATATAAGGAGGAGCAGGATGAATGAGCGAAGATGATTTTAGTTATTGTTAATGATCATGTTTCAATTAATTATTGTTAGTATTATAATTATGTTATTAAATCTGCTTCTCTGAATTGCAAACCTTTCTTGCATATTGGAATTCATAAGAGAATGGCATGTCTAGAATCTTTGTTGGACAATGGTTCAAACAATGTCCAATTTATTGCCATTTGGGGCATGGGTGGTATAGGCAAGACACCTCTTGCAAAAGCATTGTTTCACAAATTGTGTTTTGATTATGAAGGGTTTTGCTTTTTGGCTAATGTAAGGAAAGAATCAAAGAAATATGGAATAGATTCTTTGAGGGAAAAACTTATTTTGAAGTTATTACGGGAAAGGGAACTTCTCATTGGCATGCTTGATGCAATATATCCTTATGCCATGAGTAGACTTGGTCGGAAAAAAGTTTTCATTGTTCTTGATGACGTTGATGATGTTGAGCAATTAAAAATTATAGCCAAAAGACATGAGTTTGGATCAGGCAGTAAAATCTTGATAACAACAAGAGATAAGCAAGTAATTAATAATGAAGTAGATGATATATATGTGCTTGAGGCTTTGAATGATGATGAAGCTTTTGATCTGTTCTCCATCAATGCCTATAGAAATGACCATGTTGACCCAAAGTTAAGAGGGCTAGCATTACAAGTGACTCGATATGCAAGTGGAAATCCATTGGCCCTAAAAGTTTTAGGTTCCTTGTTGCATGGCAAAAATCAAGCATGGGAAAGCCAATTGAACAAGCTTCAAAAATTACCTTGTCCAAAAATTAATGATATCCTCAAAATGAGTTTGGAAGGACTTGATTAGGAGGAGAAAAATATTTTCTTGGATATCTCATTTTTATTCGGTTCTTTGCATGAGGAGGATGTAATAAAATTGCTAGATGCATGTGGATATTCAACAATTATTGGATTGAAAACTCTTGAAGATAAAGCACTTCTTGATATTCACCATGGAACAATATATATGCACAATCTGATAAAAGAAATGGGTCGACAAGCTGTTCATGAAGAATCATTAAATGATCCCAAAAAGCGTAGTCGATTATGGAATTCTAATGAAATTTCTGAAATATTGAAGGAAAATATGGTAAGAGTGAAATTTCAATATATATTTGTTTATCCAGGAAAATTGTTGAATTCCATTTTCTATTTCATCATCATCATCATCAGTTTGTTTGTTTGCTTGCTTGCAAGGGAAGTGAAACCATTGAAGGCATAACTCTGAACCTTTCAAAAGTTGAAGATATGCGCTTAAGTCCTCAAGCCTTTTGTTCAATGCCCAATCTAAAGTTCCTTGATTTTCATAAAAATTACATTGATGAGGTCGGGAGTTTTTGCCAAATAAACTCAGGCTATTGCATTGGCAGGAATGCCCTTTAAAATACTTGCCAGCAACATTCAAGGCTGAACATCTTGTTGAAATGATAATGCCCGGTAGCAATTTGACAAAATTTTGGGATGGGGTGCAGGTAATTAAATTTTATATTTTTTTTTTACATAGAAAATATTATTTATACACTTGCTGGATAATAATCTTACTTATATAGCCTCCTCATTAGTCCGTCCCATATATGTAATGTTCTATCTATTGTTCTTTAATATAAAATCTCTTAAAAAATTTAATGAAACATTGATAATCACATATTCTAAAAATGCCACTGTCTCTCATTGTCACACTAATTAACCTCCATCGCCTTATTTATGGAGATTGTTAAATAAGTTTAATTTTGGAAAGTTGTAATTTTTATTGACAATATCTAATTTTCTCAAGAAAATAATTAATAAGGCCTTATAATTAAACTCCGTCGCTTTATTTTTGTTTTGGAATCTTACCATGAAATTTATTTTTACAGAATCTCGTGAACTTAAGCAAAATTGATCTTTCTGGATCAAATGACTTAATTGAACTTGCAGATTTTTCCAAGGCCATACATCTTGCAGAAGTTGATCTCAATGATTGTTTAAAATTGCAAAGTGTTCATCCATCTATTTTATCTCTCCATAGCCTTCGTCGTTTAAGTCTATGTGACTGTAAAGCCCTTACCAGCCTTACAAGCAATACCCACCTCAATTCACTTATTCATCTCAACATGGATGGATGCTCAAGACTGAACAAATTTTCAGTGACCTCAGAAAATTGTGAGTTTCGATTGCTTCTTTCAAGAACACCCATCAATGATGAGTTGTGCTCATCAAGTGGGTGTCTTAGCAAACTTGATTCATTATTTCTAAACGAATGCGAAAGTGTGAAAAGTCTTCCCTACAAATTGATAGACCCACGAAACCTTCGACGTCTTCATGCGAATCGTTGTAATAAGTTAGCACCAAATCTACGTTCCATATTTGATGAAGTGCGTGCTTTGGAAGTTCTACGGTTGGATAATTGTAGTGGGTTATTTGAACTGCCTGACAATATTAGCTTGTTGTCGTCATTACGTGAGTTACATCTCAGAAGGACTAATATAGAGACTTTGCCTTCAAGCATGAAACATCTTTCAAGCCTGCAATGTCTTCACTTGGATGGATGCAAAAGGCTTCGGTCTCTATCAGAACTCCCTCCGTTTATCTTTTATATGACCATTGTCAGCTGTTTATCCCTTAGGACCTTAGATTTTCTTTTAACCAATGAAGGTGAAGAAGTAAAACACATATATGATGATTATGGACATCTACAGCTTGCTTTGTTTAACTTCTTGAATTGCATGAAGTTGGATCAACAATCAATCGAAGCTGCTATGGCCAAAGTAGTACTTGGGAATCATAAAGGCATTTATGGCAACATTTACATGCAATATTCGGGAAAAATAGTTCCAAAGTGGTTCATGTATAGGACTACACAGAATGTTGTAACTATAGATCTCAGTTCGATTCCACAACCTTGGGATGGCGGTTTCATTTTCTGTGTCATCTTTTCTAAGTCAAATCCTCACACATTTATTTATGCGACTTTGTTTATTGATGGTGAATATGCTGGCCAAACTAAATTTCCGCTCGATACGTGTGAGGTCACATTGTCAGATCATGTTATTCTTTGGAAGGAACGAAATTCTTTTGTAGAAGTACAAAGGAAAATTGAAAAAAAGAAGGGAGATGCTCAGACCGACACTTATCATCCATTGCTTGAAATTGCATTCGGAGTGAACAGTTTCATGATTCCTTATAAGGAAACAGGAAAGATCAAAGAGTGTGGGGTGTGCCCAACATCTGCCCATGAATATCAAAATTACATTCAACAAATTCAATTACCATTGCAACCACATCCTAAATCTAAAATGCAATTAAGCGGCCTCTCAAAAGCACAAATATCACAGCTTACTTCGATGAATTTTAAGAAGTAATTCTGAGTTTTAAAACTCTCAAGTTTAGTGATCTACACCCTTTATCTTTAACTTGATACACGATTCCCATCAACCTCAAAAAGGTATATACTCTCATTTTACCTGTACTTTTGGTTTTTTTGGTTTGTTAGTAAGGGAAAAAATTTATAACCATAGACTTCATAAGTGTCCAGGCCATATTATGTAATAAAGTTATAAGAAAGTATTGTTCCAGCGAAGACTTAGTACCAACAAGATGATTGGGTAATAATTTTTACACTTTTGTTTAAGCTGAGCAACACAAATTAAATTCAAATAAGTGAAAATAAATTAAAATGAAAATAAAACAAACTAAACCACCACAATTATCAAAAAAGCAATTGTAACTAGAGTCATCAATCCCTTATTAACTTCATAAACTTTCTTTTCACCAATTTAATTAGCCTTAGTATCAAATTTATTAATCTTGAGTATAAATAGCTATAAGTGTCTAACGTTCTACTCATAACCCTATCTTAAATAAAAATTGTTATGTCTAACATAATTACTCAAGAAGCAAAATAACTCAAATACACTCTTCAACAATTATATGGGACCATTAGGTATATGTCCATCCTAATCGTACATTAAATCATAATCTAATCTCATATTACTTAATTTCAAAGCCTAATTAGAATCCCAAAATCCTTTTGTAAAGTAAATCTTAATGCTCAAATTCATATTTAATGATGGTTAATCAATAAATAGACAAAGTTAAATAAGATTAAATAATCAAAATTACTATTGACTATGACTAAAAACAGTGAAAACAAAGTCTAATTCACTCTAAATTCGTAGCTCCGTGTTACACAACAAGATAACTAAACATGACTAGAGAAAAACAACAAGAAGTTCAAGATCCAAAATCTCAAAAAAAAAAAAACAAACAAACAAACAAACAAACAGAGTATTGATTCAAGCCTCATCTTTTCCTTTCCCTATCTAACGTCCCAGTCTCTCTCATCCTCTCGTCACCCTGAAAACCAACAGGGAAGTAGGAACACCCTCTCCCCAATGGACAATAATATTCCCACAACCAAACTAAGTAAACTTTTGTCCCTCCTATAAGGCTTAAAAAGCCTAATAAAAAAATAGTGTCACTTGAAAGATTTAGACTTTTATTCTCGTATTCGTATTGATTCGGCTTAATTAAAAATAAGAATGAAGGGCCGGCCGGCCGGAAAAAGAATCAACATTATCATTCGTTATTCAGGCTTATAATGGTATGCTCACAAAGGGGAAAAACGGTGATTAGACAGTGATCTATGAGCTCCAACTGCATGAAGAAGCATATGGTGAATGCTAGATCAAGAGTTAGTTGATGTTGATTAGTTCAGTGTACTGTAAAGCAACTCGTTACATTCTGATATTATATTTTGTCAAATGCAGTTTAGTTAAAAGGCTATTTTTCTATACATATGGAGATTTATGTTAAATTTGGAACACCACTGTTAGCTGATCAGCAAAATCAATGAGATTTGGTGGCCTCGGGGAAAATATTGATGGGATTTTTTCAAAAAGTATTTCCACGGACAGTAATACAAATTCTAAAAGAATCTAATATACCAAGTCTCCAAAGGAATGTAATTAATCTTGAAACAAACTGACCCCAAGTCTTGGCCTTCTTCTGCTGTTTGCAGGAAATATAGTTGTTGGGAAAAGCGAGGAAAGTTTCAGGGCGTGGAGAAGCTGTAGCAGCAAATTATGCTTTTGGTTCAGCTGAAGATGATATAATAATAAAGCATAGGCTTCTCACACTTACAACAACCATAAGGGGTGATCCTCCATTGAAGAAGCTTCAGGAAAAAATTCACAAACTTTGTCTCCGAGATTGAAAAGGAAGAAGATAACTATAATGAATGTGAAAAGGTAGCCAAAGCTTTCTTGCAGGAATTAGCCGCATTTGAGATTCCACTTCTAAAGAGTGAAGCAATTGTTCAGGCCAATATTAGAGAGAAGGAAAATTTTAATGAACTGAAAGATGAAATAAGTAGGCAAATTCTGCAAGCACAGGCTGACATTGAATATCTTGAGAAACAACTTGAAGAGAGTAAGATTGAGAGGTAGCACAAGGAGCAATGTGAAGCCATTAGGAAACTGATTGCTCTGCAGCCACTGAGATCAGAGACACAAAAGCTAGTAAATGAGTTAGAGAAAGAAAGTATGGCATTAGATGCAAAAAATACAGCTGGTTCGAGATTGTTATAGCTTCGGAAGAAACAATTTGCTCTTCTGTTGCATGTGGTACCTGGTCGAAGCTTGCACATTTGTGTTCCTGTTTTTATTAAAAAAAAAAGAGGTATTGACTATTGTGTACTATGTTCCAAATAATTAGTGGGTGCTTAGTCATATCCTGATTTTTTGTTAACTTAGTTTATTTTCTAAGATTTCCATGACAAGTTTAAGATTATTGCTTTTATTTGAGCAGCAATACCTTTACGTTAAATTGTCTTGCATCTCATGTCTCCTAATAAAACTTCATTTACTATAAAATAGTGCCAAGTTTGATATTTACTTTTTTTATAAAAAAATGAATCAACAGTAAGAGTGATGTTGATAATATTGGCCATTCCCCTAAGAAGTTTGCTAAATAAGAAAGTTGTTGTTGATGCTGATGTATAATCTTCTGGTGCCATGTTGCCCTGCAGGTGGATGAGTTGCATAACACAATAGAGGAAGAGCAGAAGAGGAGATGAGAGCAGCACCTGAAGAGCTCAAGAATGGGATAGAAGATTCAGAAGCTATGGCTGTTGACTAGCAAGTCAATTTCATATTGGTCCTACCGTTGTAAGATTAGTTACTCTTCAAACCTTTGATATCATCCTAAAGGGTTTGTGAAACTTATGGAAGTTAGGCACGAACCTTCATTTCTATGATGGTTGAGTTTATCTCTATATGCTTATGCAAGGCTAAATTTATGAAACATGAAGGAGCAATGTACTTAGTAGTACTATCCATGTGATGGGTTATGATGAAAGCTAATCGGCTGCATTTTGTTATCCTCGTTTTTGTTTTGGAGTGATAGATTTTTAAAAGAATTAAGTAGCAAATCCATTCCGGAAGTATACATCGAAGAGCAATGTTGCCCTGAAAGTTTTTTCAGGCTCAATGTTTCCCTGGAAGTTTAAAATGGAGTAATGTTGTCATTTTTCTTTAAAAAAATTAACGTTGACCGTTAAAAAATTGACGTTGACCGTTAACTTTTTAACAGAAAAGGGCAACATTGCTCAATTTTTAGACTTTTAAGGCAACATTGAGCCCAAACAAACTTTCAGGACAACATTACTCTCAAGCGTGTACTTCCAACGTGGATTTCCTACTTAACTCTTTTTAAAAACAAAGTACTAGTACCATAAGTTCAACTTTAGATATTATCAATTTCAGAGGATCCATGTTCCTGACTTCCCCTTCATGTATCAAATAGTTTGTTGATGATGATAAAATGGCATAAATATTCATTTCAAATTTTCAATTATAACTAGATCTTAACCTCACCTCATTACTTGTATGAGTTTGAGAAAGTAACTTGTGCTATTCACAATTGGTGAACCATGCTAATTGCTATAAAGTGTACAGACGAATACATTGGTTTTACTAAAGTTATTAAAGATAGAGAGAGAGAGAGAGCCAAAATGGAAATTGATTTGTTAATACGAGGTTTCCTTATCTAGGTGAAAATACTTAAATTATTTGTAAAGGTTGGCTCATAACCATAGGTTCAAATCTACCAATGTCAGGACCTTATTAGTAGGCGATGTACTCTGAGTCTAAAAGTATGCCTAGCCTTAGTGAGCTATTGGGACTCAAGTCACCTAAACATTTTTATTGCCCAAAAAAAAAAATCTTCATTTTGAAACTTTCAAATGAACTGAGGTCTCTAACTTGCACAATTATACATGGACATGATTGATAAGTACATATTTTATAATTAAATAAGTATAGATTTTGAGATATATTAGATTAAATTAGTAATATGTTATACTTATTTAATTATCTTTTAGATATTTTTCAAACTTTAAATTAATTAGAGAATAAAAGAGTATCTAGATATAAAATCTACTCATATCCTAACTTATTACGCAGGGATATTATAATGCTTTATATATATATATATATATATATATATATATATATATATATATATATAAAGCAATATAGGAGATTTCGGATCAGAGAATGAAGCAATTAAACGTGGACCCCACAAGCAATTTGAATAGCATATCACGGATTGAAGAAGAAGACGTGGAGTACGCCGAACAGAACACGTGCAAGATGAGCAATTAGAATTGAAAATAAAAAGAGAGACGCACTGGACAAATAAGAAGAATGGATCAAGATTGAATTGGTGCGTGGGCCCACCTACTAGAATTGAAGATTGAATTTAAACCTAAAAGAAAAAGGAGTCGGACGGACGGGGGGAGGAGTGACGCACACGAGGAGGCTGGCGGCAATTGAATAGAGCAGCAGAGACGCGCAGAAGAAAAAGGAGGAAGACGCACAGATTAAAAAGAAATAGAAGAGGTTGTTGGTTCTAATTGTTCTTGATTTTGGTGTTGTCTAGTTCTAATTTCTTTTTGTTCTCCATGAATCTGAACCTAAGTTTTGATTTTGCTGTGATCTGAATTGAAGCCATGTCTGGCTAATTTATTTTGCAACCTAGAGGATCTATGAACTGGTTTGAATTTTAGAGTTTATTCCCATTAATTAGTTTTGCTTATTATTAATTCAGTTTATTTAATCTTGTTTTTATTGTTAATTGCTTAGTGATTGGCCACCATTAAGCATGTTTTGGAAATTTAAGATTGAACTTGACAAAGGGAATTTTAAATTGACCTTGAGATTAAATAATGTGGAATTAGATTTAAATTTAATTTGCGTCTAGGATAGGCATATACCTAGAAGCTCCACATAATCAAATTAGAGTAAGTCCGAGTTGGATTGCATCTTAATTAGTCGTGTGAGGCATTGCATAATTAATTGAGATATGTATATAAATGGACCAGAAGGCATTTATAAATATTAGTACTCTAGATTAGCTGATTAAATAAAGTTAAAATTAATTTTGTGGGAATAAAATCTAATAAACAAACAAGGGATTAGTGACTCTAGGTTGTCTGTTTGATATTGAAATTTGCTCTCCTGAAAAGTCTTTGTCGATATTTATTTCGTATCCTATTTGCATTTCTTCTACTTATTGAAAACAACTCTATTCAACTTAAATGAAAAAAATGAAATTTAACCCCTAATCACTAGCTGGATTGAGTCTCTGTGGGATGACCTTGATTTACCACTTGCTATTTTCATGACCCGTACACTTGCGGTGCTTAATTAAATTTTGGTAGCATCAATGATTGAGTCCCATGATTTTGCTATCTACCTATCTTGTCTATGTTATACAATAAAACTTGTTTGGAAAATTGTTTCCAATAAATAAAAGACAAAATTTTTTTAAGAAATTACGTTTGTTTCTATTTTTTGTTTTTTTTTCTTGTTTCCAAAACAGATTTATAAAAAAAATAAAAATAAAAAAAAATCTGTTTGGATAGTTTTCTTAAAAAATCTATTTTTGAAGTGTCTTGGCGGTAGTCATCACCAACAATAGCATGGTGGTGGCTAGCACCGGTGATGTGATGCCAATAGTTGATGGGTAGTGACCTTAAAAAAATACGAAAAACAAAAAACAACTAAAAACTTAAAAGACCAAAATTTCGTGCAGCTTTGAAATTAAAACGGAAGTTATAATCTCTCAGCCATGTTGGTTGATGGTCTCATAATTGATTTTAATCAAAATATAAGTGTTTGGTTGATGGTCTCATAAGATTTAATTAAAAGAAGTATGGTTGGATAAAATTTAAATAAACCACAATTTTAACCTTCAAAATTGATTTTTTTTTTTTTTGGAGCTTTCAAATACACCCTTCTTTTAATCAAAACTGCCACCTTATTACTCAAAGTCGATTAGCAATCCTTAATGTTTAGTAATTAACTTCTCCATTCTTCCAAAGTCGGCCCAAACCAAAAAGGAAAGAGTGAGAGGTTGGTGGAGAAGAGGGAGAGGAAAGAGAAAGTGATTGGAGCTGATTTTGCCTCCAATTTGACGTTTCTAGCTCTCAAGGCATTTCTAACATTGTTTCTCTCTATGGGAACAACATTTCTATAGTTTTGGATTCTCAATCATAGGTGTTTGGTTTTGTCTAAACTGTGGAGGTGCTGTTGAAATCGAGAACTGGCTGCGGAATCAAGTAAAGATATGTATAAGCTTTGATTTGAGCTGAATATTTTGAGGTTTCCCTAAGTTGTTATGCTGCCCTAATTTTGGTCAGACCTAGATCTTAGGTAAGAGCTGTGATTTTACTATTTTTTGAGCTCTCCAACAGATTCGTTAGGCAAAATTGTGTAAGGTAAAGGTTAAGATGTGATTTTGGAAACAATGAAATTGATATCTTTGTGGCAGTTTGCTTATGTCATGTTCTTTACCAACCAAATTATGTCCAATGGCCCTGAAACTTTGAAAAATTGTAGTAAACATCTTAAACTTTAATTTGATATATAATATGTACCTTTTAGGTTAGTATATTGTAAGATATGACTTACTAGAATTTGGGCATTGAAATTGGAATATAATTTGGGACAGTTTGGTTGTGTGATGATTTTTGAAGTTGTGCGCCCAATTGGCTTGAGGCATTATTTTTTTCTAAAAATAGACTTCATAAGGGTTGTTTAGCCTCTAGAACCATCTCAATTAGGTCTGTGTTGATTTAGTTATGTTTTTTTAAAGTTAGACTAGAGAAACTACAAATTCTCTGTTTCTAGAATTTGGATTCCTATTTTGAGTGAGGCTTTGACTAACTGAATGACCTTGTCTGTTTTTGAAATTTGGTCAGAAAATAGTAGATATCATAAGCTTTAAAGCAAATCTTAGAACACAATAATTGAAGGTTTAGAACCAAAGTTATGAATTTTCTAACTTTGGTCATGAAAATTGAAAAATTATGTATTAACCCGCCTCCATGATTATGTTTATAGGAGGTGACATTTGCTCAGGGCAACCAAAGGATTGGGAGCCAATTCAAGAATTAGTAAAGCATTCATGTGGTAACTCTTCTTTCACATACTATGTATGACATTATATGCAAACGTAAACCTTGATTTTGATTTGTGTTGTAATCATGTGATAGGGAGTAGGGCTTGGTGAACTAGTGGTCCTTGAATCGCGAAACCTAATTTGCATTTAGTTGATGTGAATGAATGCCTAATTGAATGTCTGGTATTGTAGTATGGTTTATGTATGATTTCTAAATGCTTGATGTACTGTATGTTAGTTACCTATTATACATTGGGCATGCATATTATTTGAGAAACGTGGCATATCGGCTGTGTATAGGGGTGGAAATAGGCTAGGGGCCTATGGCCTGACCTATTAAAAGTCTGATTAGGCTTGGCCTGTCAGGCTAAAAGGCTAGGCCAAGGCCTCTTATAAGGCCTATTTGTGCTTAACAGGCCAGGCCTAGGCCTTATAAGAGGCCTTTTAGACCTGTCAGGCTGGCCTATTATAGGGATAATATTGTAATTTCTCTTTCTATCCTCCAATAATAGTGTGACACGTATACCTGCTCTCTAAGTCTAAAAACCCTAAAACATTCATTTCCGCTGCTCACTCCCAAGAATCACAAGAAGTTTTCGCCGAGTCCGTCGCGCTGTGGTCTGTGGTTTTCGACTGGATCTGAGGTTCTTCAAGCTCGACTCGGTCTGTGGTTGTGGTTTTTCATTCTCCAAGCTCGACTCGATCTCGACGACTCTCATCATTGTGGTCCGACGCTCGTCAAGTAATTTATTCATCTGTATTTATCAATCGATTATTTATTCATGACCCTTCGTCTCTATTTATTCATCTATCCCATAATTTATCATTCTATATTTATCAATGGATCCTCTGTCTCCTCTGTCTCTATTTTATCATTCAAGTGATTTATCAACTTAAATTTATCTGCAAATTAAGATTACCTCTATTAAATCTACAAAACCAATTGATTTAGGCAACTCCAACAAGCCACTGAAGAGTGAAAAATGTAAACTAAGACTTCTAAATAGAAGAAGTCAGTGAGTTCTTAATAAATCAGTTGCTTTTAATTTTTGGAAAGCCATTCTGCTCCGTGATTTGTGGCTCTGTGATGATTTCTCTGCTTCATCACTTGATCGCCATTTTGCTCTGTGATTTGTGGCTCTATGATTATTTCTCTACTTCATCAGTGTGTATAAATATATAGCCTGACTCTATAGTATATAGTATAGCGTGTTTCATCACATCTTTGACTTCCTCATCATAAAGCATGTACTGATGTTTCAGACTTTAGAATAATCAAGCATGTCCAGAATGATTTTCTATATGAATAAGCTATTCTAAATAATTACCACGGGAAGGTATTCTAGCTATATATATGTTAATATATACATGCGCCATTAACAGGAAAGTAATCAAGTTTAACGTGGGCAAGTTCAAATTTTATGGAATTTACAATTTACTTAGTTTATTTAAGTCTCATTGTCAACAACCTACAAGAATATATAAAAACAAAAGTTAAATAGGATTCTTTCGTAGATCCACCAAGATGTTTCAAAGAGAAATGAAGTGAACACGTATATTGTAACGTCCTGAAATTTTCAATATTTTAAGAGAAATTAATTTATAGTAAATTTTATATTTTATGGATAAATTAGCAAAGTACAAAGGTAAATATGTGTCTCAAAGAAATATAATATATTTTCTTCCAAATTTAATTAAGAAATTCATATAAATATGATATTTGATTGGTAGATGAAGGGTAAATAGTTATGAGGTAGATTTCCATGTGATATTTGATTGGAAGATGAGTTTTAGTAGATGGAAATGAAGGGTAGATGGTTGTGAGGTAGATTTCCATGTGATATTTGATTGGAATATGGGTTTTAATAGATGAACATATTTATGGTAGATGGGTAGTTAGATTAACATGTGATTTTTGAAAAGAAGTTGAGACCCAAAACTCTATAAATAGAGCTTGAATTCCTCTTCATTCTTCATACCAAAACTCAAATCAAGATAGAGAGTAAGGCAAGATAGGAGCAAGAAGAAAAAGGAGTAGGAACTTCAAGAGGTCAGTTCTTGAGCTATATAGCTTATAGATTTTTGGTAGAATTTTAGTTTAATTCAAGAAATTGTAAAGTAAATTTTTATACATGTTTTTAAGGTCTTTAATGAGTTTAAAATGAAAATTAGAGTGAAAACAAGATAGGAAATGATTTTTTAGATCAAAGGAATAATTTTGTGAAAGTTAAGAAAATTCACAGATTTCAGTTTTTCTGAAGTTAGTCACGTTGTGGGAATTATTTTAAATAGTAAATGATCTTTAAAAATCATGAAATTTTCCAGAAATAAAGTAGACATCCAGGGATTTCTTTTGATATAAAATTTGTAATTTTTCAAGCTCTGTAGAAGGAGACACAGATTTTTGAAGTTAAGCTATTTTTACTGAAATAAAATCTGGGCAACGTTGAGAGACGCAAAAACTGGGAATGACTCACTAATTCTGGGTAAACATGAATATTTTTCCTTAAAAATAGACATCTTAAGGATTCCAGGGAATTTTACGGATCCTCATTTCGAGTTTTGTAGAATTAGTTATGATTTTTCAAAGTTATCGAAAAATCTGCCCATAAAATACTGTACTACGTTTTTAATTAAATGTAAGGGCAGAATTGTAAATAACAAAGCCACCAAGGGTAGAGAGGTAAATAGAGGTGGAAATATCTTAGGATATTATTCTAAGTGATATGTTGATATGTTAGGATATCCGGGAAGTCTGGGGCCGGATTTAAAGGTCGGACGTATTGGTAACTATGTGGTGAAAGGTACGTTCGCGTACTGGTAACTTTAACTCTCCTAGGTCTTGTATGACATTGATATGATTGATTGGTGCTTGCATTTAGTTGGTTGTGTAAATTACTATATGGAACAACAATCTACCAATGAAATGCATAATGATTTACTATTTATACTTGTACGTATTTTTGAATAGTGATTTATTATTGTATAGTAACTTATACGTATTTTTTAATAGCGATTTACTATTTATGTCCCAGATTTCAAAATGATTGTTTGACCCGGTGAAATAACATACGATGTTGATTTAGTATTTTTGAATAAAAATGTTTATCATGGCGGCTGTATGTGATGGGACGGAGTTAGGAGGGATTGATATGATAAACTGTTTTAATGCCATCACTCGGTGGACAGTGGATGGTACTTGTCAGGGCCCCTTCTTCGATGTTATCCTCTGGCTGGGATCTCATTGGAGTTGTGGGACATGTGACACCTCTTTAGTTGTGATTAAGGAGGAGAGCCATAGTCCAGACTTAAGCTCTATACCTTTGGCCGGGTGTATCTTAAGTTTTGGTGAACTTGGGATAATTTAGTCAAATGGATGTATTCCTGTTGGACTATGTGTTAGCCTATGGCTCCAGTCAGCAGTATAAGGAGGAAGAGGATATAAGGGAGGCTACATATTGCATGATAAAAAGTTTTCAGTTTACAGTTCACATATTGACAAAGTGATATATATATATATATATATATATATATATATATATATATATATATATATATATATATATATATTCTGTAAAAGTTTATTGACAAAGTTGGTTGTGGATGGTTGTATTTATATGATAACGCTGAATGTATGTATCTTGTGATTATCTATCATATATTGTTTATACTTTTCATATGAGGTTAACTGTTACCTGAGATTCAATGGGCATTGAATCTCATATTGATTTTAAAGGTTAAAGAAGAGGCATAGATGCGAGAAGGCGATATGGACGATGAAGATGAAGCCATACTATTCGAGATAAGAGTTTGAAGAAGGTTAGTCCATGGTCTAAATTCGATAAAGTTATTTCAAACTAATTGGTGCTTAAACTAAGAAAGGGTTTGTCAGTGGGTTGTCACAAGTCGCCGTGAAAGACGGGGAGACTCCCATTAGACTAAACACCGATCTGACCAATTTGTTTGATTAACTGTGTTGGATTCTAAGCCATAGGTCTAATAGAGACTTGGTTTAGCAGAGAATTGTATTTAAGACTTTGTAAGTTGTATCACATGAATATTCTTTTGGGAATTGTAATATAACCAGTTTATTCCTGGGCATTTTATATCAGTTACTCATTGTCCAAACGTTGTGTATGCTCTCCATTCCGTTTTACTCTGATATGTACATGGTATGGAATTCGGGGTGTTACATATATATCTTTCAAAGACCAAATATGCTAATGTATAAAGTAATAACCAGTACTTAGCTTACACCTAACAGCTTAAAACATTATGGAGGAGTAGTAGTTGATTCATCTAGCTAGAGCATGTTGAGTGTTGAGTAAGTAATGGTTATGACTTATGAGTTTTAATTCTTGGCATGATGGATAGGACATGGTAGATCCTATTTGCTTCTCGGGTCCCAAGAAATTAAGGCAGCCTTATTTATTTTGTTTGGATACAACACTTACAAAAACGAGAGCTGTTAGGTCAAATATTGCATGCATCCTGAATCTTTTGCTATTTATATCCACAATTTCAAAACATTTATGGATACAACACTTATATTATGATTCATTTTATTTTGATCTTTGAATATGTATAATTTATATTCTGTTTTATGTTGGTTGTTTCAGTTTTAGTTGATGTCATCTCCATTCGAGAGTAAAACAATGTCATCTAATTCAATTCCTCCTAATGCTATTGAGGTATGTCAACAAGCACCAACAGATTCATGTAGTCAACAAACTAGTCAACAAGCACCAATAGATTCATTTCCTCCTAATGATATCTATTGAGATTGTATCAAAAAAAAAATGTGATGTGAAAATGATCAGAATATGTGATGTGAAAATGATCGGAATATACAATTAGTTCTATTGAGATTGTATCCAAAAAAAATAGTACTGCCGAGAAGAAAAAAATAAGGGAATATCTATTTGATTGTTGAGATCATTGTTTGGGAAATAATAACATGTTCTTGCATTGTAGTATGCCTATTTTGCTTTAGAATGAGCTATTTGGAATCTTTGGCTTGCTTAGTTTCTTATACATATTACATTACTTGTTCAACTGTGTTGTGTTATGCTCTAATACTACATATTTGATTACTTTTTTGAAGGTGTTCGTAGCAGAAGAAAAAATTATATTGAAGATTTAACGTGGATGTCTCTAAATTGATTCGGTTTAAATTGGTGAATTTGTAATGATTTAATGTGGATGTTTTTAAATTTATTCAGTTTAAATTGGTGAACTTGTAATGAAAATTGTTATGATGTTGTATTTGGTTTCATATTACATGATGTATTTTATATCATTAGTATTAATTTATATTTTTGAGCGCAAAAAAAAATTATTTAATGTAATTTGACCTGTTTTGAGCCTGTTTAAAGTAGGCTTGTTTTTTGCTGGTTTGAAATTAGCTTGTTTTGCTGTGAGGTCTGTGGCTTGTTAGCTTAGTTGAAAAAAAAAACCACAGGCCTCCTTAACAGGCCAGGCTCAGGCCACTATTTTGCCAAACAAGTCTAGCCTGTTAAGGGTGAAACCTGGCCTGGCCTGACCTGTTTTCACCCCTAGCTGTGTAGATTGACGATAGAGTTAAATATGTCCTTGGCTTGGGGGAAAAACATAATAATATAGAATAGCATTTCTTGGTGATGCTTGTTGGTTAGCTTCAGCCTCTATATAAGTTAAAGCCTGTGAAAAAAATGAATATGAACAGCGTACATAGAGATGGAACTTTGAATGTCCAGAATTTAGCAAAAAAAAATTTTGTTTTTTTAAAATAAAAGAAAATGGACAATTTTGCTAATGCCATCCAAAAATAATAATAAATCAATTGGAAAAGTTAAGCTTTTTGGTTCAAGCATAAAATTTGTTAATTTGATTTATGAAAATATATTATATCAATAAGTGATAAAAAAAATATTATTTTACAAGTTTTTATGTGGATATTAACAATATGTTGAGATGAGGTGAATTTTCATAAATTATATAATTTAAATTCATGTGTAAGCTAATTTATATCATTTTAAAAAATATAAACTAATATATAAGGGTAAAATGGTAAATTATTGATTACCCCCCCCCCCCCCCCCAAAAATCTTGAACCAAATAAATGATTATTAAACATCCCTCTCCTCTATTTCCCTCCAACCAAATTTAAATGCTCATTTGAGATAGCAGTGACATAAGTGAATTTTTTTCTATTAGGTATAAGAAGCTCTAAAAAGTTGCTTCATCCAAAAAAAACCACTTTTTTGACAAAAGTCCACTACAACTTAAAGTCATTCCAAACGGAGCTTTTTCATATTTTCTTTTTTATTGGGTGTTTTAAATGCCATTGGGATTTTTTATGGTCTTGCAGTTATACCAAAACAGGCTCTTAAAGTAACCCCTATTATTTGCTTCCATCCCCTCCCCTTCAAAACAAAGAGGCCCTAAAGTAAATATGTCAGGACAGGGATTGAGACATATGTTTTAATTACAAGCTCTACAAATTTTAGAAGCATGCACACACATATATGTGTGTGTATAATTAAGTAAAGCATGAAATGTGTGTGAATCAAGTTGAGAATACATACATAAATTTAGGTTCATTTACAAATACTAGAGAATAAACTATTTGACGTTATAATTTTTTTAAAAAAATTGGAATATATGCATGTTAAAATTGATTGTGAATTCAAAATTATGATTGTCTTAGCTTATAGGCTTAATTATAGACTAAAAATCATGGTTGTCTCATAATTACTATTGCATACTTTTCAATTATACGTTCCTAAAAACTACCCAAACACCCTTTTTTAAATCAATTTTATAAATTAACTTTATAAACTCTTTTTTACACGTTAACCGAGATGCACCTGAAGCATATCGGTGTTACATATGTAAAACATGATTGATGGTCTCAAAGTTGATTTTAATCATAATGTGTCATAGGTTGTTGTCTTATAATTGATTTTAATCAAACCAACTCGTTTACCATTCTCTTTTTATGCTTCCTTTAATTGTAATTATAATAAGTTACCATATATGAAGGTGGAGAAGCAGGTCAATACCTTCACTAATGATAGTCCTAGAAAATTATTTTATGTGAAGAATCTCATCTTTACAAATTGCCATAATCCAATTAATGCAATCGCGTAGATAACATATGCAAAACTGTTGGATAATTTAACAGTGAATGGTTACTTCAACAACAGATAATCATAGCACCAATCATTGAAATAGTCAGCAAGATTGATGATCACATGTGCTTCATGCTACCAAGTGAGCGATATGAGTTCTTTAATTGTGACTCAGTCTGCAAGCATGGGCGGACCTACCCACATGAGAAGGAGGCCGTGCCCTCCTTGATTTTTGACCTTTCCATTTTTATTATTATTGTTATTATTTTAAAATTATAAATTTTCCCATATACCTTCCCCAACACGCGCGTTCTACTCTGCTACTTGCTCTTTTATGACCTAGCAAGATAAGGAAGTGCCCCTTAATTGCTTAGTGTTTTATATTGAACAAGATAGACAATTATGATATAATTCCAAAAAAATAAGGCCTAAAAGGATGACATTGTAATTATTGTAATATACTTTTGCTATTACAATATATGTACGTACTTGAACTTATTTAGTTCTCAGCCTTACTATTTCTAACAACACTTAGCCTTGTTTTCCCATTTATATTCTTTTATTTTTTTTAATACATTTAAAACTTTGCTTTTAAAAAAAAAAAAATTGGAGGCGCTGCCCTGAAACCCCGCACTAATGTCCCCTTCAATTTTTTTTTTTTTGGATTCGCCCTTATCTGCAAGTCAATGGAAGATTCAAATAGTTTTAACAACTTATATACCACAGAATTTCTCAACTCAATTACTTGCTCTGGTTTTTCCCCCACATAAACTTTGTTTTCTTAAAAGTTGATGCACCTATAATGTAGCCGAGGAAGATTGATCAAGTAGCACGGTTATGCAATCGAATATGTCTCTATGTGTCCATGATAAGCAAGAAGGTTATTGAGGCAGTTATACTAAGTGGTAAAAAAAAGGACATAACCCTTCCAAATCTAGATGGCCACCAGGAGGCAATTCTCAATTACACTATCATTTTCCATGACAATTAACAAAAGTCAAGGACAATATAACAGCTTGTTGTATTATATTATTCAAAAATAATTTTCACACACCCAATGATATGTTGCATTGTCTAAGGTGAAAAGCATGGATGGTTTGAAGATTGTTCTTGATGAACAAGAGTTTGAGACAGTTGACACTAAAAAATGATGTGTATAAGGAAGTGTTAAGACATGTAAATGCTTGACCACTTTGATATGAACACAACTGGAACAATTATTTGTTTTTCATTTATGGTACCAACTACTGCTATGTTATAGGCCCTTATTTCCTTCCAATATTTTTATTTATTATTCGATTATTCCCAAGAGAGAACAAGCATGTAAAAAAGCTGGGGTAAAATAAAAAAACAAACATAGATATTGAAAATAAACAACGGTCAGTGCAACGCAGGGGTAGCACAAGCTCAATAAGTTTCCCTTTTTTTCCAGACAAGTTACCTTGTATGAAGGTGGAGAAGCAAGTCAATATCTTTACTAGTGATAGTACTAGAAAATTACTTTCTGTGAAGAACATTATGTTTTAAGTTATCAATTTTGCAATTTTATGTTGCACCGTATCAAAATAATGTTACAAGATGCAGAATACATATATGCAAGAGCGTTGTGATAATTTTTTTTTTTTTTGATACAGAATTTTTAGGAAAGGGGTCGGGCTTACCCATAGTCCAAAAGCAAGGCGCTTAGAGCCCAATCCACAGGGGGATACTGGCCAGAGAATACACATGTCTCAACCTCTACCAGCGTTACCATTACTTCCTAGACTTCTAGGATGTCTCCCACAGCGCCTTGACCAATGTAGGGATCGAACCCCCTCCCTAAAGGTGAGGAAGACCAACCCTCACACCAGTTGAACCCAAAGACAAGGGATAGGGTTGTGATAATGACAACAACATATTCAGTTGCATTATTTAAATATACCTTGTAGATTTTCGTTATTGATTTAAGTTGTCTGACTTACTGTTATTATCATATGATGATGATGATAATAATGTTTTTAGTTTGAGACTAATGAGCTAATAAGCTTTTGAAATTGATTGGTGCGGATTAGTGTATTGTTAAAGGATACAATCACTCCTCACGGGTGACAATTTGAGCAACATATAAATCAAAGAACATTTTTAAAAGAATATTGCTACCTCCAGCTATTAATGAGTTTGTTTAGGATACCGATAAGAAAAATGACTTTTAGAAAAGTCAAATTGGGTAAAAGTTAGATTATGAAATATAATTTATATTTGAATTAGTGGTTACATAAATAGTTTTTATTCCATAAACCATATTCAAATAAGGAGTTTTTACTCCATAAGCCAGGAAATCTGGCTTTCCAGATAAAGAGTTTTTACCCATAAGCCCGATTAAAAAAAAAATTCATCTAAACAAAAAAATCTTTTAAAAAAAAAACTCATAAGCTCTATTAAAATAGTAAATAAGCTCGATTGTCTCTCTTAAAAGTTATACAAACATATCCAATATAACTATCTAACTTGGCTAATTTGTATTCACATAGAAAATTGGGTTAAGGTGCAAAAATACACATAACCTTTTTCCCTAGGAGCAAAAATACACACATGTTTTTATTTTTTAAGAAGCAAAAATATACATATAATTACCATTTTGGAGCAAAAGTCACATCTCACCGTTAAGTCACTATTCACCGTCGTTATATTACTATTCACCGTGATGAGAGAGAAAGAGATAAGGTAAACAGTAACGTAACGACGGTAAACAGTGACTTAACGGTAAGATGTGACTTTTGCTCTAAAATGGTAACCACATATATATTTTTGCTCATCAAAAAAGTATATGTGTATTTTTGCTCCTGAAAAAAAACTTATGTGTATTTTTACACCTTAACCCTAGAAAATTTTTAAATTGTACCGTTGGAGTTCATCAATCGTCCCCAAAAACGAGGAATTTTCACCGAAAGGCAAACAAATGCCTAAATAGAAACTAGGGACTCATCACCGAGATTTTTTCGAGACAACCTCCACCAAACATCTCCCCAAACTTAGGTTAACATTGGATGTTAAAAATTAATATTTAGTGTTCTGTGAATCTCATTTGTATAAGCCTTAATCAATTAGATATAAATTAATTTGAATTATGTATTAAAAAGGAAGTTTCTGGCCTTCAAAAAGTTCAAATCGAACAAAAAATAAGAAGTCAGAAATTGTTCTAGCTTCGACTTCACTTTTAATGCTGAATATTTCATACAGTTGAGATAAAATCATACTTTTATTTTCGCCAAAAGTGTGTACTAGCCATTCCTATGAGCCCCAATTATCTCACCATCTGTGGTCGCCTAACAAACCAGAAACAGCCACCTGTGCGCGTGATCAACCATTACAAGCCACCTCATAAGGCTGATCAATAGAGACCTGGTGGCTTTGGTCTTTTGTACTTGCCATCTGCTGCAATCCTTTGCAGCCAAGACAGCACCATTTGGTATAAAGGAGGCAGCTGTGTTTTTAAAAACAAAAAAAAAAAAAAAAAAAAAAAAAATCGCATATGTTCTTTTATTAAAAAAATACTCCAAAACACTAAACAATTTTTTTTTTAAAAAAAAACATTTGATGATTTTGAAAAAATATTTTAAGATTCTGAAATATTAAAGTATTCGTATTAAATAGATACTTAAGGATACTAACTGATATTGGAATGATATTAGAAAAAACACTCTATGATCCAAAAATATTAATTTACTATCTTAAAAACATATTTCAAAATTCTGCCTAATAAAAAAAAAATACTTCACAATCTTAAGAAATTAATTTAGAATATTAAATAATACTAAAAAAAATAGAATAATTCTAAAAAATAAGTAAGATGTTTTTTTAAGTTAATACTAAAGAGTATCCCAAGTTATGTTTTCAAAAAAAAAAAAATCACAGATGCGCCAAAACGGTGCCGGTTTGGCTGCACAAGATTACAGCAGATGGCAATTGCAAAAGATCAAAGCCCATCAAATGGTCACATACACCTTAAGACCCAGAGTACGCTTATCTCCCGACATCACACTATTAGGTTCAAGACACTACCAGTTCAGACGCAAATATACATTTTTACACACACATATAGAGAGAGAGAGAAGGAGAGAGAACAGGTGAAGAGGAGGATGAAGAGATGCAATTAGCCGAGCAAAATTCAGGCAAATACTTCTACCATTGCAGAACAAAATAGAAAACATGCCAGCAGAGAACAAAAAATCAAAAAGATAGAAGATAAAAGTGTCTTAAATTGATCACTACAAATGCTAATAACATAAACTAGGAATAAAACAGCACTTAGAGAAAGCAATTTAGTCAACTTCCTCCATCTTGCTTCCTTCAGCGTCAGCGTCAGCATCAGCTTCCTCCAATGGGGGCATGTCAGCATCTCCCTCTCCAGCATCCTCGTCAATGCTCAGACCAAGTTTCAACATCCTGTGAATCCTGTTACCGAATGTGTTGGGATCATCAAGGCTGAAACCAGAAGTGAGAAGGGCAGTCTCAAAGAGCAAGAGGACAAGGTCCTTCACAGATTTGTCGTTCCTGTCAGCATCAGCACGCTTCCTCAGCTCATCCATGATGGGATTCTCAGGGTTGATCTCCATTGTCTTCTTGCTTGACATGTAACCAGCCATGCTGTTATCTCTCAGAGCCTGTGCCTTCATGATTCTCTCCATGTTAGCTGTCCATCCGTACTCTCCAGTCACCAGACAGCATGGTGAGTCAACAACACGGTCAGACACAATAACCTTCTCAACCTTGTCACCCAAGACATCCTTCATCACCTTGCAGAGGCCATCAAACCTGTTCTTGAGTTCTTCCTTCTTTTTCTTCTCATCCTCGCTCTCATCAAGCTTAAGACCCTCCTTGGTTGCTGAGACAAGCTTCTTGCCCTCAAATTCCTTGAGCTGTCCCACAGCATATTCATCAATGGCGTCAACCATGAAGAGAACCTCATAGCCCTTCTTCTTCAGTTTCTCCAGGAAGGGGGAGTTCTCAACTGCCTTCTTGCTTTCACCCGTGATGTAATAAATGTCACTCTGGCCTTCCTTCATCCTGGTAACATAGTCCTTAAGGCTGGTCAACTCATCACCACTCTTGGTGGAGTGGTACCTCAACAACTCAGCAATCTTCCCCTTGTTTTGAGAATCCTCATGGATTCCAAGCTTGAGATTCTTAGAGAAGGCCTCATAGAACTTGTTGTAGTCCTCCTTGTTCTCAGCAATTTCAAAGAACAGCTCAATGCACTTCTTAACCAAGTTCTTGCGGATGACCTTCAGGATCTTGTTCTGCTGCAACATCTCTCTAGAGATGTTAAGAGGAAGATCCTCAGAATCCACAATACCCTTAACAAAGCCAAGATACTCAGGGATCAACTCCTCACAGTTGTCCATGATGAACACACGTCGAACATAAAGCTTGATGTTGTTGGGCTTCTTTCTGGTGTCAAAGAGATCAAATGGTGCCCTCTTGGGTACAAAGAGGATAGCCTTAAATTCAAGCTGACCCTCAACAGAGAAGTGCTTGACAGCCAAATGATCTTCCCAATCATTGGTAAGACTCTTGTAGAAAGCAGCATATTCTTCCTTAGTGATCTCTTCAGGCTTCCTCATCCAAATAGGTTTCTGCTTGTTCACCAAGGACCACTCATGGGACACCTCCTTGATCTTCTTCTTTTTCTTCTCTTCCTTTTCCTTCTCCTCGTCTACATCCTCGACCTTACCTTCCTCATCCTTCTTCTCTTCCTCATCCTCATCATCAGAAATCTCCTTCTCAGTTGTCTTCTCAACCCAGAGAGAAATTGGGTAGCTGATAAACTCAGAATGCTTCTTAATCAAGTCCTTCAGGCGTCGTTCCTCAAGGTACTCAAGCTGATCTTCCTTAAGGAACAAAGTAATCTTAGTTCCCCTGCCAAGACTCTCACCAGCAGTGTCCCTGGTGACTGTGAATGACCCACCAGCTTGAGATTCCCAAACGTACTGTTCATCATCATTGTGCTTAGACGTAACAATGACCTTCTCAGCAACAAGGTATGCGGAGTAGAAACCAACACCAAACTGACCAATCATGCTCACGTCAGCACCAGCAGCCAGAGCTTCCATAAATTCTTTGGTTCCAGACCTTGCAATGGTACCAAGGTTGTTCACCAAATCTAAAATATAAATTCACACCCATTAATCAGAAACAATAATATATATGCATCTATGACTACTTCAAGTGAAGCTCCATATTTCTTTCAATCTTACCTGCTTTGGTCATCCCAACACCACTATCAATAATGGACAGTGTGTTGTTTGTCTTGTCGGGAATAATATGGATGAACAGCTCTGGCTGACCATCAAGCTTGCTCTTATCTGTCAAGCTCTCAAATCTGATCTTGTCCAAAGCCTGCAATAGGGAAGCCGCAGAAGGGAAACTCAAAACAAATTCGCTATGATTAACACACATCATGATTCCCGTGTTGCAGAAGAGAAAATGAAAACCCCAAATCGATGCCACGACCTTACAATCCAACACATAAAAAGGGACATGTTTCAAAAGATGCTGGGCATAAACAATGAATTTACAGGGCGAAGGCATCGTACAAGTTCTACAGGGAAAAAGTGAGTAGGAAACCGGTGCGGTGTTGTTCGAACATACAATTATTCAACCATACAACTACGGTACAAGCCTCGCGGTGTCTTAATCAACAAGCAGCAAAGCCAACATAAAACCATTATAATGGAATTCTATAACGAAGTGAACATAGATCAAGCAAAGAGATCAAATCTAAAGTCTAAAAACACAGGAGCAAAAGGACTAGACATTAAAGAGGAAACGTACATCAGAGGCATTGCTTATAAGCTCACGAAGGAAAATCTCCTTGTTGCTGTAGAAGGTATTGATGATGAGGCTGAGAAGCTGGTTGATCTCAGCCTGAAAGGCAAACGTCTCAGTCTCCGCCATTAGGGATCTAGCCGCGAGGAAGAAGCAAAAGGACGAGAATTTCAATGAGATATCAGAATGGCAGAGCTAGAGACTGATGAAAATGAGCCGCAAGGCGAAATAGGACGAAGCAGGGTTATATAAGAAACCGGCTAGCTAGGGTTTATTATTCTAGATCCTTCCACGACTAAAATAAAATGAGAGGGAGCAAGTTAAGGATCAAGGGGCTCTGGGCCCCACATAACATTGCGTTAGTCGGTCCCATGAAAACCTTCGCGAACATTCATTTTTAAGTTGTCGTATTTATTTTCGACCGTTCGATTGTGGCTTCCTCGTTTCTCGGATTTTTCCTCTCAACCAAGTCGAACACGTCGTTGACTAGACTTTTGTTTAGATGAACGGCCAGCATAAACTTGAAACAAAGCAGTAACAAACTAGAGAAAAATTAATTTGTCCTTATATATTCTTAATTTTAATTATATGTTTGTATTTTTCATAACGTTATTATAGGAATATAAGTTATAAACATTAATCTTGTCACAAAATAAAGAAGTTTGTAATTTTTTTTCTGCTTGCATCTATGCGTGTAATATAATTTATTTAGATTTATGTAATAAAATTAATTCATGAGTAAAATTCACGTCATCACCTGTAATGTCATTTCCCTTGTAAGTTAAAATTATAAGTAGAGATACTAATGTTGCAAAAAAAAAAAAAATAGAGAAGCTAATACCTATAAAAACCAATAAAGACCCAAAAAAGGGAAAAAGTATAAGGACTAGGTTAAAAGAAAAAAAAAAATTATAAAGACTTAATTAAAAATTAGGTAAATTCATAAAATCTTAAATATTAATTTTTCCTAAAAAGGAAAAATTGCAAGCTATCCCCAGTACGATTTTTGGGATGAAACTTTTTTTTTATTCTATGCCCTGGAAGAATTCTAAAAATGAGAATTACGTTTGTTAACTCATTTTATTTTTACTCACAGAATCAGAATTACATTTGTTAACTCTTTTTTTTTTCATTTCGAGAATCAAAATTACGTTTATTAACACATTTTATTTTTATTCTGAGAATTAGAATTACCTAATACAATACAAAAAAATATTAAATTAAGATATTATCTTTATTTTAGATTCTAAAATAATTTGAAAAAAAAACAAAAAGTTAAAAAAAAAACTTGAACTATATTAGATATGTTTTTAATTTCTTCACATGGCAGCAGCAAAACAACCATTTGACTCTAGAATGATCTAATCAAAATCCAAATAACTTATCTGCTACTACAATTGACAAATGACAGGACACTACATCCCAAAATAGAAGAAAATTCAAGCAAACTTGTAAGAAACAACCAGAACAATAGATCATCATTTTATTTAGCCATACAAATATACAACAACATGTAAAACATATACATTATATTTTACATCACCAGCAAGCAAACACATAACAGTTAATTTTACTTCTTGGCAATTGCAGCTCTCCATTTGATCTTAAGGAATTTGGAAAGCTCTATGAGTTTATCAGTTTCAGGTGTGAGGCCATTCACAGCAAAATAAGCAGCAAATCTCTCCCCATCCTCCTATGCCTGTAAAATTCCCAAAGTTTTTAACACATATATTGGGTTGTATAAGTGAAAAGGACAAATATAGAAAGTGGTGAATCTTAAATTATAGGCTTTAAATAGATTTAAATTGTATATACATATATGGTATGAATAAAATTATATTTTTTGGGTAAACAGGTCAGGCCTAAAGGCTTACATGTTAGACCTTAACAAAATAAATCCAACCTATATACACATTTAGGCCTTGAGCTGACCTTTTTAATAAATAGACCAAGCCAAGTCAAGCCGTAAGCCATCTGATAAGGACTTGGCTTATTTCTGCCGAACGATATGACTATAATTTGAGTTGGGAATCAAGGTCAACCTTTGAAAAGCTAGGGCCTAAAAAGGTTCGAGGTAAGAAAAACATATGTTTTTTAAAGTCTGACCTAAGATCACTGGGGCTAGGACTAGAAATTATTATTCCAAATTTTAACCATTTTTCTCATTTTTTTAAAAAGAAATATAATTAGTAAATTACAACAATTAAAGTTCTTATTCATCAAATAAAATGTTGACAACATTAAAATCTAAACAACATGTATCATACAACAAACAAACACAATCAACAAACAAGTGTCAGTCAGCCTCGCCTTTGAAGCGTGAGTCATGATACTAATTCGTGAGTGAGAGTGAGAGATTGAGATTGAGAGTTGAGATAATGATCAAGAGTAATAGGAAATCCATAAAGAGCAAGAAAAATGGTAATTGAATTTTTAAGGTTCCTTTACCCCTCAACACTCTCAGTCTCGGTTAAGTTAATTATAAAATAAAATAAATTAAAGAGCCAAACAAGCCGTCTCTTTTACCATGCAAGGACAACTTCATTTAGCAGCTCCAATTTTCAAACCAAGTCCTTAAAGAGTCAAGGCTATATCAGGCCGGCCCAACATGTTCATTTGATTTCTTGGCTCTAACGAGTATAACCTCGAGTCTACATTAGGTCATTTTCTTTAGGTCCTTCTTACATCCTTTTTTGTTGTTTGATAAGATCAATTTCTCTTTCAGACGTAAAAAAAACGCATAAGTACTGAATTTTAAAGAAAAGAAGGTAAGAAGAATCTAAAGAGAAAGACAATGAGCCTCTCTATCAAGCTTCTTTGGGATTTTAACCAAATTTTCGGGCAAAAGTTGTAATTTGGTTAAATTTCAATTTCTTCTTCGCACAGATTCACTCTTCTTAATCTATAGCCTTTACTAGCGATAGACGTGATAGAGTAATCACAGACTCTCAAAACTTATGCCAATCATTCTTTCTTTGAATCAAACAAAATGAGGTTGCATTCTTGATTTACTATTATATGGTGTTCTTGATCTACAAATTCTGAATCGAGGTTTGGGTGCCGTGAAAGCAAGAATCGAAACGAAGATGCAGAAAATGGCGCAGGGATGGTTCTCACAAGCAACTGATGGTGATAACAGCCAGAAACCCTCGTCTTCTCTTCTGGCCGATTGGAATTCGTACGCAGCATCGCAACCTACGGAGGAGAATTCTGATTCCGCTTTTGGTTTTGACATCGAATCTGCCGTTAGGTCTGCCAACGACACAGTGACGGGTACCTTCAGCGTGTAAGCCATCTTCGCTACTCCTAACACGTATCTCTTTAGATTTCATTTCAGCCTGGTTATGCTTTCTTGGTGGTTATAATCCTTTCTGGAGTTGGTTGTATGATGGGTTTTTGAATTTCTCTGATCTGCGACTGTCTTTGGGTAATATGCATGATTACAAAGATTGCGGTTTAATAAAAACACGCATTAACAGATTGTTTTGTATGATCTGTTGATTTGTAAGTGGTACAGGCCGTAAAGAGATCAAAGTGATCAGTGGTAATTTATGCAATCAGTTGAATCTGAAATAATTGTTAGAGCTTGTTTAGTTTTGCTTATCCTTAGGATGGATGTTCTTAGCACACATTCTAATTCTCAGAGAACAACACTTCTTCATTGACTTTATTGGTCCTTGTGATAGGTAGCACAATGGAGGAATTAGAAAAAGGAGAACGGCATCTAAATTTTTGTGATAGCAAGATGTCCATTAAAATACAAGTTAAATTTTGAGTTTAGCGAGGATGAAAATACTGAGATGCATGTGTTGTAAGTAGTGGCAGAGGCTGAAATTGCCTCAGATTTTCAAATTCTTATATTACCTCTTGGTACTTTGAATTCAGCTCTAGGACCTTCATTTAAATCTTTGCTTCCCCAAGTCCCCAACCACTTGAGCTGACCTGATGACCAATCTTTACACTCTGTTATCAAGATACTTTATTTTTGCTGTAAATATAGTCCATGTGTCTTTTGATCGCTCATCATTCCCCTTGTCGTGTCTGCATCTATTGGTATATGGGAGTAGTTTGGGCTCATTGGTTGGATCAGTTAGACCTGCTTAATCTCCTTAGTTATTATGTAGAAAAACCAGTATGTAAGCTATGTGGTAGTCTTGTTCTCAAATATTTTGTATTTTCAAATTTTACTGGAGTCCTTATTTCCAGTCAATATATAAATTTTTCTTGCAGGAAGTGTTTATCTAATGATAGGAAAACCTATTCTCAAGCTGTTTGGCATATGAAGCTGATTTATGATTATTTTAGACCTGAATCTATTTGTGATGAGAACATGAATGTGCCTAAGTATTAAAATCTTGATACTTGATGCATGGTGGAATGGCTTTGTTAGAAACAAAGTGATATGCATATTAGGTTCAGAAAATAAAGAGATATGGGCATAAAAACTATTAAATATGTTGTCTGTGAGTTATCCAGCTGATTCACAGTTATTCCAACATGGATCAATTTGTGACAAGAATGGCAGTATATATAAGTAGAAAAATGTTGACACATTGACGAATGTTATTGTGAGAAACTAAGTGATATTAGGTTCTGAAATAAATAGTAATCATAAGAGCTTCAGGAGGGGCCCTATTTCTTTTTGCGATTATTTAAATTGATCATTGTCATGGCTGCAATATGTGAGTATCCCTTGAGATTTTTTGCTGTCAGAATACTGGCCAGGGTGTTGATTAAGTCAATCATTTACGTTGAAATATGCTCTTTTTTAGTTCTCTCCCTCTAGGTTCCTATAATGACATTACCTTAGGAGTATAATTTGTTCTTGATGAGTTTAAGACTACATATCATTATTATTATTATTATTATAAACTGTAATAGTACAAATATTAATGATGGATATAAGTTTCCATACCAATTGTAGATGGAAATACTGTCTGTGACTCTTTTCTTGTCAGCCTGATCTGAATGTGACATAGATTTCAGTTGCGTTCGTCAAACTAGATGTAATGGTATTAATTGCTGCAAAAGGCTCTAATCAGAGAATGAATTGTTTTTATTGGTCTGAATGAACATGTTGGGTGGAAGCTGCTTAGAATAATCATAATGAGTTGTTTAGCCTGAAATAATTGTTTTGAAGAAGTTATGTAATTTGTCTTATATGATTGTGTAGGGTTTCTAAGGGTGTGAGAGACATACCTGGCAACTTTCAATCTGCCACTAGTAATGTTCCTTCCGGGAAAGCCCTCCTATATTTTGGTTTGCTTCTAGCGACTGGGGTCTTCTTTCTTTTCATTGCATTGACCTTGTTCCTTCCTGTTATGGTGGTCATGCCTCAAAAGTTTGCCATATGCTTTACTCTTGGGTGTGGATTTATCATCGGATCATTCTTTATTCTCAAAGGTCCAAAGAATCAGCTCGCCCACATGACATCAAAGGAGGTACCATGTTTAAATTTTATTTATTATCTTATACGTATTCTATGTTGGTTGTATAACTCTTGACCAGTTATGACCTGATTGCTTCATTCTGTTATTTGGTATAGAAGTCTCATCAATTTGGTTGCATCAAATGGATGCTTTGTTTTTACACGACCTCACATTTTGTCTACATTTCAGAGGCTCCCTTTCACATTGGGTTTTATAGGAAGTATGGTTGGTACCATATATGTGTCAATGGTGCTTCACAGCTACATTCTCTCTGTGTTATTCTCTGTCATACAGGTATATGTTTCATGTATTCTTATTGTATTTTTCTTTTTTTCCCCCCTTTTTTTGACCTTGCCTTGAATTTTTGACATGCACTTTGAGTAAGGAATTGCTTTTGCATGACACAAGGCACTTGGCATTTGTGTTCTGACTCCAACATCTCCACGCAAAACTTTTAAGGATGAATATGTTGGACTGCAAGAATGAATATATTCGATTGTGATGTTGGGCATTTGTTTGATGCTTTCTAATGATGTTTTAACCTTACTAGGCATATTTCAGGTGTCAAATATTTTTAGTTTCGGACATACATACATATATGTTAGTGTAGGTCCTTCTTGTGTCCTTAATTATATTTTAGATTTAGAGCCCGTTTGGATGTAGCTTTTAGAGAGTAGCTTTTGGGATTTATGAGGTAAAAATGGTTTTTAGAGAATAACTTTTGGGATTTACGAGGTAAAAATGACTTTTGGATAATAGTTTTTGACTTTTTGGATAAAAATGATAGTATTTGGATATTGTTATCAGAATAGATTTTTTAGGGTCAAATTTACCAAAAAGACATTAGCTTTTGATATAATTGCATATAAAGGATAAGGTTGTATTTTGAATATTATAATATTTCATAATAAATACCAAAAAATACATAAATTTGTGTACAAAATTAAAATACTTAAGGGTACTGACTGGCATTGAAAAATACTTCATAAGAGTAATGACTGAGCTTGAAAAAACATTTTAGGGTACTGACAAATATTAAAAAGATACTCAATACTGACTAAAGAAATACTTTTCATAGTCTTAGAAATTTATTTTAGGATCTTGAAAAATTATTTCAAGGCACTAAAAAAATACTTAAAAATACTGAAAAAACACTTTATGATCTCGAAAATTTATATTATGATATTGAAAAAATATTTCACGGTACTGACTAATCTTGAAAAAAAAATCACGGTACTGACAAGTACTAAAAAAATATTTAAAGATATTGAATAAATACTTTATGATCTTAAAAAAAAAATTTAGGATATTGAAAAAATATTTCAAGGTACTGAAGGATATTAAAAAATATTTAAGATACTGATTGATTATGAAAAAATATTGATGATGGCAGAGGAGAGAAAAAATCTGGAAAAAGGTAGTTTTTTCCAAAACCTAAGTTTTGGATCCAAAATAGCTTCCAGCAAAAATAGAGTTGTTGGTAAGTTTATGACAAAACCTAATGTAGAATTGCTTTTGAAAAAAAGAACGGTGTTTGGCAGACTTGTGACAAAACCTAAGTTATAGTTCTGGTTTGTATTACTGTTAATTTAAAATGCGCAAAGCTTTTAAGCCAAACTTTTGGAAGTAATTTTAGCGGAAAGTGCAAGTAGAGCCTATTTTTCAGCCCTTTTGATGTACTCCCTCTGGTCCTAATTATAAGATATATCTAACCGATTTTAGGAAGATTAAGGAGAGGAGTTAAATTAGTTAATTTCACTCATTTTCCTAAAATGCCCTTATATAAATTTTCAATCACATTAACATACCTCCTCAACCTAGAATCTTCCTTTCCATGTGTTAGAATATTATAATATTATGGATTATTTAGATTTAATCTTTATCTTATTAAATTTGATATTTATCATATTATAGGGTTAGATAAAAGATATATTATATCTCAAGATATTATATCTTAATTATTTTGATTTATTCTGATTAAATAGATTAGATTAGATTCTAGGGTTAGCTCTAGGTTTGCCTATATAAAGGCCTATATGTACTCTCTTTGATTAATAAGATTAATAGAGTGTGATTTAATCCCTCTAATTCAATATGGTATCAGAGCTAGGATTGATTACTGACCTAAAGCAAGCTTGAGATTCCTTCATGATCCTCTCTTCTATCGTACGTTTGACCTCGTCCAAGAAACAGAGGCAAAAACGACGGAAAACCATTCACGAAGGAGAGAAAGAGAGCACTGTGACAGAAAGCATAGTAACGGAGACGTTAAGCGTGACCTTCGACGCCGACGCAGCCAGAGGAACACCACCCAAGGCATGAGACGCAGCGACAGAGTGCACAAAAAAAAAAAAAAAAAACCGAACGAGAATTTCAGATTTGCAGTGAACGGACGTGCGTTGAACTACACCGCCACTATAGACGGAACCGGAGGCTGCCGTTTGGCAAAATCCAGAAGAACTCCGACGATCTGCTCGGCGCATGATCACCACGCGCCACCACCTTGCCGGCGCGTGACAGCCACGCGCCAACGTGAACATTAAGCTCATTCCCCAAAAAAAAAAAGGGTACAGTGCTATGGACCCTCCTCTTTTTGGTTCAGTACCTCAAAATTTCAGTCTAACTGGAGTCTATCCCATGGCCTTTATGTCAAGTACAAGTTCCGAATCTCGAGAACCTCAAACCCAAACAGATCCACCAAACCAAACAGTACCCTACAAAACCACAGAGATGGTACCAGATTTCTCAGAAAATCACAGTATGGTCATTAACCATAGGTTTAATAGTAAAAACTATCTCCAATGGTCACAAAGTGTGCTGAGGTATATTCGTGGCAAGAGAAAAGAGAAATATATTAATGGGACAGCCCCTCAACTAGCTCCTAATGACCTGAATTTCGACACATGGTTTGCTGAAAATAACCAGGTTATGACTTGTTTATGTAATTCGATGACCATTGAGATCAGTGAAGGCTATTTGCTTGCAGACACAGCAAAGGAAATCTGGGATGCAGCCCGAAGGACCTACTCCTCACTTGATAACACTGCTGCCTTGATTCACTTAAAGCGACAACTCCGTGATTTAAGACAAGGTAACATGTCGGTGACTGAATATTATAACTCTCTGCTAAAGTTGTGGCAACAACAGGATCTATTTGAAGTACATCCTTGGAGCAACATTGGTGATCTCAATTGTACAAGAGGATCGCGGAAGAAGGAAGGATACATGATTTCCTCCTAGGCCTGAATGACTCTTTCGAAGAGATAAGGGGCAGAATCATGGGGTTGAAACCACTACCGTAGCTCTTTGATGTTGTTAACCACGTACAGTTCGAGGAAAGTTGAAAACTCCTAAACCAAAGTGGCCCAAGCCAAATTGAAAGCTCAGCACTTGCAGTTAAGCGACCACCCGGGGAACAAAAGACTACCAAATGGTGCAACTATTGCAAGAAGAATGGACATAATAGAGAGGAGTGTTGGAAACTCTATGGAAAACCTTCCAATGGAAACTCAAACTTCCAAAGTCACATTATCCCAGCTGAACCCACCGTTGAGAATGATGATCGCCTAAGCAAGGAAGAATTACAAATGCTTCGCAGGATATTTGAGAAGGAGTACAAGTCAAACTCTATTACTCCAAGTGTGAATCTGGTACAATCCAGATTTAAACACGAGGAGGATGATTGGGACTTCTAGAGAATGCTACAAAATAAATGGGCCTTTGAGACTTAAAAAGAAGTACAAGCCCAAGCCTAAATAATGGGCCCCTGAAACTCGCAAAGAAGTACAAGCCCAAGCAAAATATGGGACCTCTGAGACTCAAAAAGGAGTACAAGCCCAAACAAGAATATGGGACCGCTGAGACTTAAGAAGTACAAGTCTCAAGATTTTGAAGCCTGAAGAATGTTGAGGCAAGCTGGAAGTCGTCGACATATACTCTCCAGCTTGAGGGGGAGTGTTAGAATATTATAATATTATGGATTATTTAGATTTAATCTTTATCTTATTAAATTTGATATTTATCATATTTTAGGATTAGATAAAAGATATATTATATCTCAAGATATTATATTTTAATTATTTTGATTTATTCTGATTAAATAGATTAGATTAGATTCTAGGGTTAGCTCTAGGTTTGCCTATATAAAGGCCCATATGTACTCTCTTTGATTAATGAGATTAATAGAGTGTGATTTAATCCCTCAAATTCAATACCATGTTTTTTAATTGAAATAATGGTCTTACTATATATACATATGTGTGTTTGCGCACACATATGTATGTATATATGTGTATGCACACACACATATATATATCTACAACCCCCCCAAAAAAAACATACACATACACCCCCACAGATACACACACATATCTATACACAAATACAAACCCCCACATCCCCCCAACACACACGCACACACATTTATACACACATCCACACACATATACATAAATACACAAATACACACACACACACACGTATAAGTGTATGAGTATGTACACTACACATATATTTATATAATGCGTGTGTATATCTATATGTGTGTGTACATATATATATATATATATATATATATATATATATATATATATATGTATGTGTGTGTGTGTGTGTGTGTGTGTGTGTGTGTGTGTGTGTGTGTGTGTGTGTGTGTGTGTGTGTGTGTGTGTGTGTGTATAGGTAAATTAACGTTAACTCATTGATAAATAAATTAAAATCTAACAATTTAAGAGTTTTATTAACAATTCTATGCACCTAAATGCATATATTTATCAAAAACTAAACACACTTGAGAGAATAAAATATGGGTATTTTAGGAAGAAATTGACAAAAATTTAAAGTCTGTCCTATAATTAGGACCAAAACCAACTCCTAAATGTTGTCCTATAATTAGGACCAGAGGGAGTAAGTAAAAGCGGGGCAAAAGTATAAAGCCTTTAGTATAGTTTTATGTTTATCACTGTTACCCCTGCTTGTATCTATCTAGTAGAGTGCTTGTTGCTCTGATGATTTAGTAATGAGTATCTATGTTTTCTTCTGAAGAAAGAAAAGTATATAGTAGATTCTATAATATGAATTTAAGACTGTTATTTGTAGACAAAAATATATTTTGGGTATGGTCTTGACAGTCTCATAATGTGGTTATAGTATCCGGGGAATGAAAATTCTCATGGGTTGACGCAGATTTATGCATTTATTTATATATCATTTTCCTTAATGCAATCCAATCTTATATTGAAATTGATAGGTTATGGCACTCGGGTACTATGCAATATCATATTTTCCTGGTGGATCTGCTGGCATGAAATTTTTGACATCTTCTCTTACATCTTCAATACTGAAATGTTTTGGGAGGTGACATATCTTAGTTGATGAGAGGTGAGGTCTGCTCTTAGTCCATGAAGTAGTTGGTTTGTAAATTTGTCTTCTCAAGATATGTCATGTCCGTTGAAGCTTCGAATTGACATGAGAATATTGCTGATTTGAAACGTCATCTAATGTTTTCAGAGATTTCAATGTTTGTTGTAGCATCTTGAAAAGAAAATTCTTCCACATTTAGCCTCAAGCTTTTGTTTTCCTGAGTACAACCCTCCAGATTTTAATTACAAAGAATATTTGCCTGATCAGTGGGGTGACCAAGTATTCTGCATTACTCTTGTTAATGTCCTCTCTTCATACCAACTTTCTAAAAGATTTATCCTTCTAAATTAGCTATTATTTGACGCTCTCTTTAGTTTCTTGTTTGCTTGGTGGATCATCTCCTGTTGGTAACAGAAACAAACCAAATTGTGGGCTAGGCAGTGGTATTTATATAAGTTCGATCGTTTTGATTTCAGATTGAATTTATCCATAGATCTTCTATATATAATTCATAGAAATCTGCAGGACTGGGCTACTAACAATATAGGTAATTTCAAAATCTAGTAAAAGCACGAGTTTAATTCAAATTAAAACAGTAAAATCAGTTTTGTAGAATGGAGGATTTATCAGAGTTTTAGTTGGTCTGGCTGCCTTTTGTGTGTATATTTATCCAGTGTTTTAGCTGGGCATTAATAAGCAGGGGTATTATGAAATATTGTTAGTCACGTGGATTCTTCAATTATTATAGACTATAAATAAAAGGAAGAATTCTTTGTTTACGTAATGCTTTTTTTTTTTTAAATGAAAGGACAATTTTATTATGCGGATAAAACGAGTTACAGAAAAAAGGACTGGGTTTACTAAAATATGCACAGTCTAGCCCAAAACATCTCAGCAAAGATTGTGAGTCACACACAAACACAAATGAGAGCAAAATAAACCAGCAGCAGCTAGAGTCGAGCTTGGAAGAAAGCAAAGCCAATGTCGATGAGGGAGTTCCGCACCAAACCAGCTGCAGCTGTATGCTCCAATGCTTTGGGAAAGCCATGTTACGAACACACTCGTAAAGTCATCTCAAATAAGGTGGTGTTTGGAAACATGTCAAAATTTAGGTTTTATACAAGTTGAGACAAAACTCTTTTTTACCTCATAAATCCTAAAACGTAGGTTTTAGAAGATTTCCAAACACTACCTAAATAACATCACGAGATTTCCAAATAAAAGTAACATCATGAGGCATTAGTTGGTTCTGATGTTTCACGATATCTACATCCGCCTCCAAAGAGGGAGAACACCTCCCCACCAACTTCGTCTTCCATTTAGTTCTAGTTTGATTATCATAATATTTAAATATAGAATGAGTTTGAAGTACTAAAATATTAGATAACTATGAAAAAAGAAGAATTACATATTGTTTAGTGTTAATTCAGAAGTTTGATAAGAAAATAGGATTGAATAAATAAATAATTTTCTTATTTAGGATGTATTTGTAACTCCAAAAAAAAAATTATAGTTTTAATTAATTCCAATAAAATTAAGTGCATATCTAAATTGAATTTATAATCAACTAATTTTACATAGCAAGATTTTTATTTTGTTAAATATATCCAAAGTACACTTTTAATATTAAAATATATTTTAAAGATAAAATCTCAATTTAGCTATAAGCTATTCAAATAAGTTTCTGAATTCTGATGATCAATTGTTATAAATTAACTTTATAAATCATAATTTAACAAAATCAACCTTATAAATCAATCCTTATCATGCCAATCCAAATTATAAATAATGATGACGGAATAGAATGGAATGGAATATTGGCCCTCATAAATCTATTGTGTATGCTATCTATTTATAGCTATTATATATCATTCAAAAAGACCTAGAAACATTAAGGAAATAGCGGAATTAACACATTAATTTTAATACAAGGCTTTAAATTGAACAGTATTGACGCTATAAAAACCGTTTTCCCAAACGCATTGAAGGATCTTAATGTGAGAATTTGATTGATTTCATATTTTCTTGAACAGTTATATATTGGGTTATGGGGGTAATTTTGTCCTAAAAGTTTTTAAAAAGGGCAATTTTTCAACTGTAAAAAAGAAAGCAACCGGTCCTTTCTATTAATGCCCTATTCCGAGGCACATGAGAGAAATAAGTAGACATAACTTAAGTAGATCATAGCTTTTGCTCTAACCGTTATCCTAATTAATTTTAACTGTTAGTTCACTAAATATTATGAGCTAATAGTCCACATGTTATCTATGACATTTTTATTAAGGTGCAAATTTATCCTGAAAGTCCATATGTTGTCGACTTCATTTTTTTTCAAAGTTAAATTTAAAATCTTCAAAACATTTGCAATTTAAGAAAAATGACGTGGATGATATGTTAACTGTTAACTTAGCATAATCGGTCAACTAACAGTCAAAATTAATTGTGATAGTTAGGGTAAAATTATTTCTTTTTTAACACTTTAAGATAAAATTACCTTAAAAAAAACTTTCAGAACAAACGGTGGAAACTTGGCTTTTTTTCCAAAGTGGCCCTTTTTAGGAAATTATTTACCAAAATGCCCCCACTTTCAAACTATTTCCCATTATATCCCTCCCTGGAAACATATTCTCTGTCTACCCCCATTTAGTTGACTAAATAAGAGCCTTAGTCGACTAAATCCCAAGATTTAGTATTTAGTCGACTAAATGTCGACAATTCAAATTTTTTTCCAGTGAACCCGACATTTAGTCTACTAAATGTCAACAGTTCAATTTTTTTGTCAATGAGCCCGACAATTTATTCCTAAATAGTAGGATCTAACTAACTAATTCTAATATTTTTTAATTTATAATATTTTATTTTGCCACCAATATTATAAATTAAATAATATTAGAATTAGTTAGTCAGATCCTACTATTTAGGAACAAATTAATTCAAATCCTATTATTTAGGAATAAGTTGGATCATATCATTATATTCGTGATTTCATGATTATCTTAATTTAATATTTTTCACTCAATGTAAGTGTAAATAAAGCTTGGCATCGTTCATCGTCATTTCGATTGTCATTTTCTATTGATGATATTGTAATTTATTTTCACATCATTTTTGTGCATAATTAAAAATTGGGGGAAAAACATTAATACAGTAGTGTATTATTTTATATTTTTGTAGCCATGTGAGTGCATAATTATTTGAAAAGCAACGTTGGCTGATTAAATCAACTTGGTTGAAGAATTTTATACCATAAATATTCTAATATGCAAACTTAACTCTACGACGTTAATTTGGGGGCATTTGTTGACTTTTTATCTGCTAAATATTAAATTAAAGCATTGATTGAAATTTAATTAAAAAAAGATGTAGTATATTAAATTTTTTTTGGCATGTTCACATGAAAATGAGATTGTTAAGCAAGGTATATGAAATCTTATAATCTCTAATATATTTTATTCATCTCCTTAATGGACAATAATAGAAGTAAAAATAATGATAATCATGAAATTACGAAGATAATGATATGATCAAACTTATTCCTAAATAATAGGATTTGAATTAATTTGTTCTTAAATAGCAGGATCTAACTAACTAATTCTAATATTATTCAATTTATAATATTGGTGGCAAAATAAAATTAGAATTATTATAAATTAAATAATATTAGAATTAGTTTGTTAGATCCTACTATTTGGGAACAAATGTTGGGTTCATTGAAAAAAATTTAAACTATCGACATTTAGTCGACTAAATCCTCGGGCTTACTGGAAAAAAAATTTGAACTGTCGACATTTAGTCGACTAAATGTCGACAGTTTTCAAAAAGAATTAAACCCCCATTTAGTCGACTAAGGCCCTTATTTAGTCAACTAAATGGGGGTAGACAGAGAATATGTTTTTAGGAATGGGCATAATGGAAAATAATTTAAAAGTGTGGGCATTTTGATAAATAATTTCTTAAAAATAGATAATTTGAGAAAAAAGCCATGAAAACTTCTTGGGCGAAATTGGCCCATTATATTATATATTTGTGGTATACACTTGTCAGTGACAGGTAAAAGATATGATAAGAAAGTGAAGTTGAGTCAGGAGAGAATGAGTGTTAATGGTGAGCAGAGGGCACCGCCGTCATCAGATAAGGCTAATGCCCTAGCACGAAGTAGGAAAAGGGTTCGAACAGGGGAGGTGGTTGTTGTGGCTGGCCTTCCGGTGATTCCTCGTGTTGAGGATTGGATGAATGACGAGGAACTTGATCAATCATCGGGTGCTCCAAAGAAATCATATGGGAATGCCTGTTTGAGAGAAGTGAATATGGCAGACAAGGAAGATAAAGAGTCCATGTGCATTTTGGTTATATACTTGTTACATGCTTTTCCATAAAACGCAGCGTTTGGTATAAAATAGGTTAATGACAATGAAGCTGTTGCATATCCCCAACCTCTGGGCACCGAACAGTCCGTCATCATCCATTATGACAATCCAGCCTTGAGATCAACAATCTTGCCCGCTTCGCCGTCGACAAACACAACAAAAAAGAGGTTTATACTTCTACTCCTTCTTCCTCTTCCATCTCTCTCACTTTTGAATCAATATTCCTTTTTCATTTGTTTGTTTCCTGAGAAATCGGAGGGGAAAAGTTAAATTTGTGGTGTAAACTTTTATTTTATACGTTCATTTTGTTTGGGATCGACTACAACCTGTTTCCGCCTTTGATTTGCCGATGTTAATGGCTGTTTTGAGCGTTTTTTAACTTGAATCAGGTTCCAATATTATCTTGCATTTATCGTAATGTATTATTGAATTCTGGACATCTAATATCTGAGACTGAGTAATTTCAATTGTAAATTTTCTGTCCTTTCCTAATTGAAATTTTTTTCCAATTAAATTTTCCATGTTTATGTAGAACGCGCTTCTGGAGCTTGGAAGGGTGATAAACGCAAAACAGCAGGTGGTTGCTGGTACCTTGTAGATGGTGGGAAGAAAAAGGTCTATGAAGCGAAGGTTTTAGAGAAGCCATGGTTGAACTTGAAGGAGTTGCAGGAATTTAAGCTCGTTGGTGATGCTCCTTCAATGTCTAGTACTTAACTAGGTATTTGCATACTGTGAATCCTTCAATACTGTCCTTACGGAGCTCACTATTTTAATTTGAACTGAATTCACTGTTGGAATTGAAAAGGGGTTTCTGTTCTGAAAAATAAATAAGCCATCATGTGGAGCAGATCTAGAATGAATTGCTTGTCTTGCGATTGAATTTTATGATCTAGTAACGTGCCTCTGGAATGATAACAATTTAAGACTTTTTTTTTTTTTTGTGTTGGAAAATTAAGTAATCAAGTTTAATTGAACTATTTAGTATTTTATAATTTCACTGCACGCCTAGATGCATTTGATGGCTTCATATTTACTACCTGGCCTATAAGCTGCTGTGTGAAACAGAGAAATATATAACTTGTTGCTGAGACTCTAAGTAACTGAGAAGCTCGGACATGAATAGGGAGATGCATGATAGAATTTAGAGTGTTCATTTGTAATGGCCTATATATAACGATAAGGTTTTTAATGAAATGGCAACATTGCTACGCCGAAAACTTTTAGGGCAAAATTGCTCCTGGGCGTATACTTCTGGTAAAATTGGTACTTAACCCTAATTTCATCAATTCTGCATTTTTTTAAGACGAGCCCGTCCCATCTTGAAATGACCATGATTGGAACGAGTAATAAACATCCCCTAACTATGAATAAAAGCATAATTACATTTGGTTTCTAATTAATTCAGAAGTTTGATATGTAAATAGGATTGAGTAAATAATTAATTTTCATATTTGGAATATATTGGTAACTCCAAAAAATAGTTTTAGTTAATTCCAATTAAGTGCCTATATTAATTGAATTTATGATCAATTATGTATAAAAAATTTATATTTTTTAAAACTATCCAAAGGCCAATTTTAATATTAAAAAAATATTTTAAAGCTAAAATCTTGATTTTGCTATAAGCTATTCAAATCAGTTTCTGATAATCAATTGTTATAAATTAATTTTATAAATAAAGGCATGTTTGATTAGTAATTAAGGTTGTTCATTAGGGAAGGCTCAATAATGATGATGATTCAATCGCCGGAAGGACACCGGCAATATTTCATTCATCTCCTTTAGAATTACTGAAATCAAAAGGGTCCTAAAACAGTTTTATCATTTCTGCTTTATCATAATTTAGTAAATGTTTTTGTCCTTTTTCTTTTCTTTTTGTCAAGCTCACTTCTGCCTTGTAACTAACATATTTTTCCTAACTTAATATCATTTTATATTTTTTATAAAAGGTTCCTAATGTTTGACTTGATTAATAATAAATTGTTAAGTAGCATTCGATATTTTGAAGTAATTTTCTTAGTAACATTTAATGTCCTAAACTAATTTTTATGTACATCTTACACTTTAAAATATTTTTTCAAGAACACTCAATGGTCTCTAAAGTAATTTTTAGTATAATTTTCCATTTAAAGTATTTTTATCATTACCAACTAACATTCTAAACTTTGAATATTGATTGCTATTAGAAAAATACTTTAAGGTGCTCTATATATATATAAAATAATAATAATAATAAAAGTTTCTTTACGATATTAGATGCTTCTTAAAAGTACTTTAAGGTGCTCAATGCTCCAAAACTTAGTTTAAGATACTAAGTATTATTAAAAAAATATTTCACGTTGTTCAGTACAACTTAACCCTTAAGTAAATCTTAACCTGCATAAAGTTGATTTTGATTTTTTTTTTCCTTTACTTTTCTTAATGCCAATTATTGGAGTTACCTCGTGGTTGTTCAAGTGAAAATTGCTCAAGCCAGGTTTCTGCAAGTTGGACATGATCTCAGTTTCATGCTTCCAACATTTATGTGCTTGTTTGAATAATTTGGTAACATTCATTACATTTTTGTACTTTTTATGAGTTTAAAATGAAACCAAGTGGACCATTCATTTCAGAGACCTAATTATTATATAAGAGGTAGGATAAACTCCTCAGACTAAGGTCACACTTATCACTTTAGAAGTATGGTAAGAAGTGAGATTGGATTGAGTTTTTAAATCATTTTATCTTTTCAAAAAATTTATTATTCCCCTGAAAATCATTGTGTTCCTTATTAGTTTAAATCTATTCGCTTAAAAATCAGACTATGAGGAGAATAGTATGAGAATAGTTTTTATAATTTATAAGATAGTTGAGTAAGAAAAGTTTTGTCTGGCCTTGTAATTTATAAATATTATAGTATATTAAAAATTTCACAAACATACGCATTTGAATTATTTCTTAGTGGGTAGAAGAATTCTTTGATGGTTGTATATAAAATTATTTTCTTGACAAAAATAAATGTTTAAGTAATTTTTTTTATTAAATAAGGGTATTTTGATAATTAAAAAAATAGAAAAATTGAATTTAACGATTACCTAATAGTTGGAATTATGAAAATAAAATAATATTAAATATAGGTTGGTTTGTGTAACCTCCATTTTAATTTTAAGAGGAGTTAATATAATTTAGATAAAAGGTTGTTAATGTATTTTGCTCAAAAACATATCATCGGACGACGTTGATGGAAGAAAAGAAAAAGTTATAAGCTATTCTTAGCCATGTAAATAAATATAAAAACATATATCCGTATTAAAGCAGTATAGCTTTAAAATCATTAATATGCTCGCTTTCAAAATATTTGGTAGCTGGCTTTTTAAAAAAATAACAAAGTTGCTTTGAGAAAAAATAACAAAGTTGCTTTGATTATTTTACATCAAAGTATTATTCTATTTTTATTCTTAAATATTTTACTGACATATCAGAATGTTCTCGAGAGATATTAGAAATTATGTTGTTTTCTGTGAGGCTATATTGAAATTCTCCCTAAAAAATTCTGAGCAAAAAACAATTCTCCCTAAAAAGGATTATTACTTATTACTGTATTTTTACTAAAACTTATAATCAAATAACACTCAATGGGGAAATAGTTAAAATCTATTCTGGGCCCCATAAATAAATATTAAAAAAATATTTTCGTCCTCCATCATTATAACTTTCAAAACAGTTGATATGCTTACTTTCATGATATTTTTAATGCAGTTCCAATGTCAAAAGCAATACGAAGATTACGAGTATTTAGGTAAGCACGATAAAATTCTCTCTTCTCTTATGTTTTGAATGATCATCAGTGAGAATTATAAGCAACGGGGTCCTAAAATGTTTCAAGAAACATATTAATATTTTAAATATAAAATATTTCAATTCAATTGCAAAGAAGCATGCTCAAGCGTTCTCAAGAGTCAGAATACATGAACAGAAGGAGGAAAAAAAAAATCGCACGCACTCGCCTCAAAGATCTTAAAAACCTCTATAAATTATGTGAGCTCAAACTCCCAGCATAATTAGCAGTTACTGTACAAAATTATAAAGTATAAATATAAAGAGGGGAAATTAAATATCCCATGTAAATTAACCAGAAATTCTCATGATAAAAGGAATTTTCCACGTGGCGTTGATCTGCTTCTTCTGAATTCAGGCATGGATGTATTGCTTCCTTCCTTGAGATTTCTGCTTGAACCATTTACAAGTTTGTTTTCAAACTTGCTAGCCAATAAGGGTTCCCCTGCTTGCATTGTTCCTCTGCATATAATAAAATGTGCCCAATTTTCATTACCCCACAGTACCAATTGGCTATGCATGTCAAGTTTCTTATAAAGTAACCCAACAAAAAAAGATCATCGGTTTGCCTTTAAAAAAAACGTAATTTTGCACTTTACAAAACAAAAATCTTTTCACAAATTTATTTCATAAAGCGTAAAATCAATTCTCCACAAATGAAAGAATGCACCATAGCTTTTGTCAATGTCAAAAGGGACTAGTTCGGATCTCTTGCAGACTACAATGGTGCTGTAATGCAGTAAGAAAGAGATTGACATAGAAAATGGGGTATATGGGGCTCATTTCATTAGTTTTACACACACCAATCTCTACTTCTTTGATCCTTAATATAAGAGCTACTTAACTAATTTGAGTAGATTAAGGAAAATAGATTAATTACTTGTAAATCAGTCAGGGCCAAATAACTAATCAATAGAGATTTTATATTCACGACCAAGATCATCCTTCTAACTAGCTCCTATATTAGGACCAGAGGAGTATTTCTCTTTCGTACACTACCATGTGTAGTAAAATAATGCACTGTAGAGGATATGGACTCGAATAGGACAAGCATGCAATGAATTTGTCAAATTTTAGGAACAAATAGAATCACTAATTTAAGAAAACTTAAGTTGCTTGAGCCTATTTATCAGAAAGCCAAAATTGTCAGTTAAACCATGTCAAGCATACCTGGGTTCAAGGTTCTGAGAATTTCTTGGGAAATTCTGACGTATCTTTCTAAGATTTAAAGCACCATGGACTGGGGACTCGATTAGGCCAAGATCATTTTCCGGCTCAGAGTAATCACTCTTTCTAGGTGCCTCCAATGTCTTCTCATCAGCGATGTCCATGTCAGGAATCAGTGCAGGTATCAAATCAGACTTTTGAATCCTGAAAGGGTGTTGCTGCTGTTGATGCTTAGCCTTGGCCTTCCCCTCAGCCTTGCTCTTTCTTATGCCACCTTGTCTTACTGCACTAAGTGCTTGTTTAAATTGTTCCTCTTCTTGTTCATTATGAACTTTCCTGAAGCTGACCTTCTGGAGGCTGAATAGTGTTTCAGAAACGTTTTCCTGGTTCACTGTCTCGTGTGAATTCCCATTAATCCTCAAGTTATTGTCAGTGCATGGGGCCATAATCGGCATGGGGGAAAGAGATTTGTTTACGGGTACTCGAGCCGGAAATGGATGTCTTAATATTGGCTGGTTATCTGGCATGTCAGTTTTTACCTTGCTTTTAATGACTGAACCTCTATCAGTGGATATTGATCTCCTGATAGGAGGAGATGGTGATCTTCCTTTCCTTGAATTTGCTATCTTTTCTTCAGGCAGATGGGGCATTCTTGGAATGGATTCTTTGTCCATGAATGATGAGGGAAATCTTGACCTTCTTTGCTTTCCTGAAGAACAACTTCTAGCCTGAAAAATGAAGTTTAAGATTGAATTATGAGAGAAAATGCAAAAGAGAATTCATTCAAGCACAGTTTGCACGTAACTTATCAAACCAAGTTTATGGTATAAGTGTTATAATATACTCCCTCTGGTCTTTAATATGGGAGTTGGCCAAGGGGTTAACTTTGGTCATAAATATAAAATTTCACTTCAATTCACTGTCTTCTAAATTTTAATAGTTTCGCCCACGTGTCTTTGTTGATTGCTCATGTTAAGGGGCTTCCATAAGATTAGTTTCAATACTCATGATTAAAGAGGGAATGATAGGGAAACTAATGCACATTTGTTACAAATAACTAACTTCATTAATTTACTTATTATCCATAAATTAGTGTTAAAGCTCTTATAACAAGGACCAGGGTAGTAAGTACCTCAGAAATTTTATCATCAGTCGGTCGCTGGCAAGTTTCCGACTTCATGCTGGCATTGACTCCTAATTTGGGAAGGCGAAAAGGGGAAACTGCCCTTGGTTTCTGAGATTCCACAATGTTTCGAGAGTTCCCAGCTCTCCATTGCTCCAGTTCAGCCTCCTTCCTCTCCAATGTCAACTTGAGGTTTGATATCTAATTAGAAAAAGAAAACAAAAACACACACACATTCAAATCAATATGTCTTACAGGCGTTAAATCTAAGATTGCATCACAAGTGACCGAAAATGAACCTCATCTTTGAGCTCTTTAATTTCACCAGCTTCCTTATGAGACTGTGCAGCACCAAGTTCAATGGATGCCACCCTCTCAGCAAACTTGAGCGTGCTAATTGTCTCCCCAAGAGCATTTTGTTCAGGATTTATATGAACAAACATCAAAGTTTTGGCATGCCCACCTATTGAAATGAAATTTAATAAAAACAACAGTAGTAGAGCAAAGATTAAGATAGCATTATGGAAATAAAATGTAACAAGTTATTTCCTTAAAAAATGCATATGAGAAAGGAAAGATGAACATCTATTGCACAATTAGAATTTTGAAAGTGAAACGGAAATCACTCTCATTCAAAATGTTGTTATCAACAATTTTATGAGTAATTGACATTGAAGGGAGAGATGTGATCTTCCATGAGAAGCCAATGTCTATTACCTAAAGAATCTTGTAATACTTGAGTGAGCTTGCTATTTCTGTAAGGAATATGTGGACTTTTTTGTGCCAAAGCAGATATAACATCTCCTAGGGCAGATAGGGATCTATTTATATGTTGCGCTTCCTTCAGTCTTTCTCCAACAGCCTCAGATTTGTCCACCCTTTCGCTTCCAGCCAAATCAACAAGATGGAGACAGCCTTTAAGAATGGAGTTAGAAACTAGCTCTCTTCCTCGAACATGAATTGTCAAAATACTACAATAGGGTAGCCGAATTATGTTATAATATACATAGCTATAAAACAAATTGAAAGGCCAATAAAATCCATAAAGAGGAAATTTACCTATGAGAACGGCTGCTTCGTTCATTTAGAGCAGTAGCACCCACTGCCCGGTTCTTGTGACCAATCCTCATCAAATCAAGAACATCTTGAGTACAATTAACAGGAACTAAACATGCATCAGGCACATTAAGGCCATTCAATTGAGAGTTGTTTCGTATATCTAATGTAAACCACCACGTTAAGGAACTAAAACAATTAACAAATAAATGCTGCAACCAACCTCCGTACAAAAATTAAGAGTTTAACACAGAAACTGGAAATATGATAATGTAAAATAAAAAAGCAAGTATAGTTAAAAGGATATCTTCTGCTAGAGCCATCACTGACTAATAAATCTCTCACTTGTTCATTGTATATTTCAATCATCTGTACTGCAACATCATATTTTAAGGCACTCAACCTTTCCTTCGAAATCTGGAATAAGTCACGCAATGCCCTATAGTTTACCCCCCATGTCTCTTCAGTTGTTAAATCTGGGCCACTCTATAAAAGCATAAAATCACATTAATACCACAGACATGTATCTACAAGAAATGATGAGACGATAATGGATCTCCAGCAAGAAATAAATTTTAACTCCGAAAAATGTAATGATACAACTCTTTTGGTGCAGGTTCCAAGTAAAATAAAATGAAGAACTGCTACTCCAAAGGTCGATGAAGGGCATGATATTTGTGAGTGTTTGATATTGTTTCCAACATGTACACTTTTTAGTAGAAAATGACTCCAAACCAAAGATACAGCTACAGAGTAGTTTCCATTATGAAATTACAACAGTTAATTACAGGTTACCATAAATAAATAAACTTAAAGGAAAAAACTTATTTTTACAACTAACACAAGGATGAACCCTACCAAAAAAAAAGTACTATTGAAAAAAATAGATACTTGGATTATTTCATCTCATGTTATAACAATTAACAAATACTTAAGAATAACAGGCTACACACGATGCCAAATAAATAAAATCTACAAGCTAACACCGTGGAAGTTCTAATATATCCCCAACTACTATGCATGTGCAATGTGAAATTACCATTGTGTAGGTCTTCCCAGAGCCAGTTTGTCCATAGGCAAAGATGCATGCATTATAACCATCTAAAACAGACCTGATCAATGGTTGCGTGTCAGCGTAGATTTGTTCTGCACATGATAATAAAATCATCAGTAATTACTTTGAACATGAACTAAAAATTTTAGTTATATATTTTTATAAACCAATCACAATAGTTCAATTATTTTTAGTTATATATTTCTATAACATGATACGAACATACAAATTATGTTTTTCTCTCATCGCCACAAGAAAAATAAAAGAGGAAAAAGATAGATAAATCATTACACAGAGCAGTATATGAGCTATTTAAACATACTAACATAAAACAAAGCACAAGGTACTATAGCATTTGCAATTAACCAATGACATGTAAAAACAATTATACCTTGGGTGACATTTGTTGCAAAGACCTTATTGAATTGAAACACTCTTCTTGCATCCTTTCCCTGCTTAAGGGGATTGACAATCATGATATTTCCACCTTCCCCTATATAATCTACTGTTGACTTTACATTTGACTGTCCTGGTAAGAAGGGTCTCACTCTGCAGTAGACCCTAATAGTTCCTATAGGACAAATAGTTATCAATATCCACCGTAACACCAAATTCACCAACATGAAACATTTTAAATCCATATGCACCTTTCAAGTCTTGCACTTGATTGTAGAGTTGGCGGTTCTCCTCTAAGACTTTGTGGTAGGAAGAGGCTGCTGCTTCTAGGCCCTTTATATGATGCTCTAAGTAGGACACCACAATTAACTCAGTCTTGCGGGATGAAAAATCAAATTAAAGGATTTAACAAACTTGGAAGATATTTCTCATGAAAACCATTTATTAGATTCTCACCAAGCCTGCCCATTTCCCGATCCCACTCTGATTGAATTTGTTTGACTTCCATCTTTGTCTCTTCAAAAAAGTATTTCATCCCCTGAAGCATGAGAAAGGCCCTTATAGCGTGGGTGCTAGACTAAACTCATAAGTCATATGATCAAAGCAACATTAACAATGCATTCTATTTGTTAATTCCATACCTCAAGTTGTTTCTGCTGATTATTAATTATTTCAGCATGGTTGAAAGAATAATTATTCTCATTCCGAGGGCGGTCAAGTTTTCCACCACAAATGCAGAATTTTGAAAAATCTTTGGACGCCAAACTGCTTCTTTGGTTAAGATATAATGAGATAGCTTCTATGAACTCTGCTTTTGATAGGCAACCAATATCACCTTTCAATATTTTCTTCAAGAAAAGACCAAGCTGCAATATTGCAATATATAAAAATGAGTGATTAAATAGTATTGGCAGGTTAGAAACAAGGACAACAATATTCAATAAACATAGCACCAACAAAATTATTCGAACTTTAAATCACCTGATTGCGTTGAGAAACAAGCAATGCTGAGAAATCCTTGACTACCTTACTGAGCAATGCATCAATTACCTACAAAGTGTATGCCTATTACCAATGACATTATATAAAGCAAAGTAGAAGAAATGCAAAATTTCATTTTTGAAAAGGAAAAAAGAAAACAAATCTTCACAATAATTTCATTTCATTTGTCATTCTCAATAAAATATTCACGGTTCTTATAATTCAAAAAAATGGTTCGTTACATACATATGATATCAGTATGTTAGTATGTACGGATAGTTTGGTGGTCAATGAAACTTCTTCAAAATACTTATTTGCTAATTGTAAGAGACATAGAAAGTATGAAGTATTAACACAGTTAGATTAGAACAGTAAGCTATAACAGTACAATACATTGGAAAGGCTCTTACCTACCATTGAATTCATAGGCAGATCTTCAATCCCATCCGTCTCCCTAAGGTAAGCTTGAAGGAGTCTGAGTCCAAAGTGATCAAATAGGAACGCCAACGCAGTAAAAGTTTTAGTTTCTTCAATCGAGACCTCACTAGATAGATGGAGAAACTCTAGTAGTTGTTCATATTGAGATGACTCAGACTCATCCGGCGATTCATCAGTAACTTCACTGCCAGTTATGGAGGAAGAAGACCCTTTTGGAAATGAAGTAATCCTCACTGTTCCTCCATACCTCCATTCTCCAATTCCACCAGCTAGCTTCCATTCATAATATCCTTTCAAACATAGAATGCAATCCACAACTTTACTCATTGAACCACCCTGCATTGCCAAGCTTATTGGGTTTATAAATAGCGCAACAAGACTAGAAACAAAACCACACAACACTAACATTTAGCAAATTAAAATGGGTTAAAGAGTGAATTTATCCTAAAATTTTTTACAGCAATGTTGCCTCGAAAGTTTTTTTGCTATGAAAGTATTAAAATGACGCAAATGATACCCCTTACCATTAAAAAATTAATAGTCAAAGTGAATTTTTTAACTGTCAACTTTACTGGTGTGTACAGGACAACCTTGCTAATTTTGAAACTTTTTGAGATACCTGAAAAAACTTCCGGAACAAATTTAGACTTTAACCCAATTAAAATTTAAACAAAGTTAACCTTTTCTAAATCTGATGCTTCAAACGTCAATAGCTTCATATCCTTGACTGCCTCCAGAAAATTTCTCATATTCTCAAAATACTGAATGGCAGACTGAGCCGCTCCTTCTGCTGATTGAACCGCAAGAGTAGCATAGTCCACCACCTATAGCCAATCCATTACCCAGAATGCAAATTAAAAGGAAAAATATAGTCAAGAGTTCACAATAGTGTTGTCCATGAGTTAACTTAGAACATGGTAGAAACCCAAAAAAACAGGGGCAAAAGAAAGACCTTGAGAACAGCCCCGGGATTTACTTTGTTGAGGACGTTGCAGAGAATGAGGCCATTGCGAAGGGCAAGGCAGAACTCTTCTTCGGAGGGCTCTTTGGAGAGTGACGCCAACGCAACATGGTCCATCTCGCGTAGCCATTCTGCTGCTTTATACCTCCTCGAACCTTACCACATACAATCACAAGCATACCCAGTTTCAGACCACTTTCATCAACAAGGAGGAAAAGGTTTTGCCCGTTTTCTTAATATGATTATTTTGGCCAAAAAAAAATTATTGATTATTATTAAATTATAAAATCCTACTAATTGCTTAACTTGCAAGTAGGAAGAAACTGAATTAATATTTCTGTTTCTTTTCAATCCACCGATGTTCTGATATCTAGCGCTATTAGCAATTGTTCTGATATCTAACGCTTTTAGCAATCGACAGGGTTTGTAGAAATTTAGGCCCAAAGTTAACTATTTATGTTTTGCTAATGAAGAGAACAATTTGAATCATTTTTATTTTTAATCAATTCTAATTGGATTAATTGTTTTCGGCCTTTTTCAGGTTACTTTTATTAAATTCGATTTTTTTTTTCAAAAAATGATAAAACTAAGATATAAATATATGAATGTTAGTGCCTGACATCCTTAAGCTTAGAGGATACACAATATCTTTGTGTTTCCCCCTATTTTGTAGTTAATAACTGCTACTTAAATCTATGACTATGGGTACCTTATTGTAATTAAAATTTAAAAAAAAAAGATACTACTTAAATTAACAAGCAATTTGTTATAAATTTAAGTAAATTCTTGTTAAGTTGCTTTTTTCATCAATTCTTTTTAAGTTTAATTGTTTAAAAACTCTCTCTCTCTTTTTTTTTTTTTGGCAAGACTAAGATATAATCTCCAACTTAAAATGGGATATAACAATTAGTTTACCTCAATGGGATATCATTTTTTTTTTCCAATCAATGGGATATAAGTGGGCCAAAAATAAATAAATTTCTACCACATCCGGGTTTCTGTAGGACCCTTAAAGAAATGTTCCGCAAAAATAAGAATTTGGTTGAGTTTGTTTGAACATGAAGGTAGTAAGATGAGGGGGCCCTATAAATGACTTGAATTCGTAATTTGCAAATTTACTGAAAAATAAACCAACTCCCTGTTGTACTTGTCATTAATCGTGAATGGTGAAATTGTTAGTATTATTTTGGTATCAATAAATAATAAAGGAAATGAGAATTTATTGTAAGTTTGTAACTTAAACCCATCCCAAGCCTCTCAATATTAAAAAGGTAGATCACCCCATTAACATGAGCTAGTTAAACTACTTTACCTCCCCTTACTGACAACTCATTCTGTTGATCAGATGGGGGGGAGAAAACAAAACACCACAAAGAAATCCTTACAAAGAATTGAATTCCGTTCTCTATGTTATCAAATGAAAATACAAAAATAACCACAAAAAATTGAAAGGGGTTCCTTAGTTTAAATAAATTATATTTCCTAAGAATTTTTTTTTTCAGAAGGTTTATGTATTACTTATTTATTTAATGTTTTATTTCTTCAAAATTTTAAATAAATATGCCAAGTTTTAATGTTAACAACGTTTAAATATTCTAGGGTTATAAAAAAATATTATAGTTTTAGGTATGAAGGGTTTATTTGTAAAATATGTTTTAGGATATAAACGTGAAAACACAATAACTTCTTAAGTTTCTAACTTAAAAAACGTATAATTTTAATTTAAATCAAACAAAAACAGATCACCGAATCTCAGAAACTTTTCTTACCATCCCAACGCCTCCCTTGCTAAGCCACACCTAAATAACTTCAACTTTTTATATATGCCCAGAGAATGTATATTAACCAAGAATGATATAAACTTCATGTAAAAAAAAGGCCCCGAGTGCTTAGAATCATATTATGTGCATGACTTTTCGTGTTCCTAACCAATTATTGTAATTGAGTGGAAATGATCATTTGTTTTTCCTTCTTTGGACCCGAAAGTGGAAAAGATCATTACTGTTACGTCTTTTCCTTTTCATCATTTTAACCCTAATCACAAAAGGTAGAAAAGAACAGATATATAATTAAAGTTAAAGAATATTAACTATAATAATTAAAGATTCCATTGGTAGAGTTAAGAATTCTTTCGGCGAAGATCATCAAAATTTTTTGGACCCATTCCTTAAAGCCGTTTTGGCCACCCATATTCCCCGTTTCTTGCGCTTCATCATTATGTGTTTCACTATCTTTTTTAACCCTTCTTCAATTCTTTTTCTTTTACTATCTTTTCCTGTTTTTGTTCTTTTTTTTTTTTTTTTACTCCCTTGGAAACTATTTAAAAAGATTTATTCCCCATCGAACTGTTTATTTCGTAAGTAACGCTAAATTATTACTTTTTGGTTTCTTTAATCTCTGCCTTTTGTTAAGCAAAGCAAGCTATCTGTCTTCTAATGATTTGGTTGACCAAAGAAGACAATAAAACCAAAAAGCAAGAAATAGACAAATTATAAAAATAATAATAATTCATCGGCCCGCCAAAACAACCACGGCTTAAAGTGACACGTATCATTGATTTTTGCTTTTTAAAGTTTATTTAGAATAGTCTCACGGTCATACGTATAGTACCCTTCTTTTTCTTAAGAAAAAAATATATATCTAAAGTTCAAAGGAAATTATAAGAAAATATATATAATCTCGCAAACAACGAAGCACCGTATAAAGCGTGAACCAGCACAGGTTCAGATATCCTCAGTAGTTATAAATTTTAGTATGAAAAAAAAAAAGAATCAAACTGGGTGCATTTAATTCCTGAGCTTATAATTTAATTTCAGATGAAGCAGTAGGTGATGGGTTATTAGTGAAACTCTGCTTCAAGTCGATAAAAATATGTAAAAACAGAGTGTATCAGATCAGTCTCAGCTTTATTAATGTAACTTACCTGCTTCCTCTGCTTTCCTCTGAGCTAACTCGTGATCGTTGATGCTATCCTCAGTGACGACGAATGAAGCCTCATTACTGTTAGAGTTGGCGACCAATGCTTTCAATCCTCTCTTTGAAGGGGAAGTGAAGAATGAGTTACCGTTGCTCTCTTGCGGCATCCTACTTCTTCAGCTTTCCCAGAAAACAAACAAAAAACGATTTCTCTCTGCAACAAGAATTTCCGCACGAATTCTTCAAATTAACAGAAAGAGACCAAAATCTTGAAGGAATTCTGTGAATCAAACGGTGATTATGTCCAGATTTCAGAAGACAGACGAAACAGATAGAAAAATCCGATCGAGTTTGTGTGATAGACGAAACAGAGAGATTGAAATTACAAGAAAACTTCGAATATTTCCACACACAAAAACAGTGAGAGGAAAATGATTAACATAAACTAGATGATTTTAATGAAACATTCAGAGGCTGAAAATCTAAGAGAGGAAACAGCTTTGCAATTTTGATGATCTTAACCGAGACAACCAAAAAATCGCAAGGAAACACAGATTGTTGGCAGAAAAAGGAAGCATAATTTACATGAACAAGAGATCGAACAGCATGAGGATTATTACCTGAGTCTGAAGAACAAAGGAATTTAAAAAGCGTAATGGATCGGAGCTGAACCTGGAGCAAGTTGCTCGTGGGAAGTGGGAATGATCAGCTTTCAAAAATGCTTGGGCTTCTTTAATGCGAGAGAGAGTGAGAGAGGAATATGAAATGAAAGGGCCTACGTTAGATTTCAAATGCTGGTTGGTGGGTTTTCTGGACCCAGAGGGAACATAATGGACGGAACCGTCACAGAGTGCTGACGGCGTCTAGACTGCCGTTTGCCATGTGGCAGTGACATGTGGGTTACGGTGGGGCCCCTGGTTAGTTGGACTGAACGGCAGGATCCGGCCAGAATGATGGCGCCCTGCTCGTGCTTTTCAAAACCTTTGCACTTCGTTTTTAATAAAAAAATAAAATAAAATAAAATAAAATTTTCCTAAACTTTGAATTAATTTAGAAATATCTTTCTAACATTTAAAATTTCATAATAAATCAGTAAATCACTCCAAATCTTAAGTTAGCGACTTTGTAAAATTAGTTATCCAACAATCCGTTATATACTCTTTTAATCAATGACTAATTGTTTTAGCAATAACATCACCTATTATGTTTAATTAATATTTTAAATTCGAATCTAACACTGATATGTTTGTAATTACGCATGTGTCTAGATTGCATTAAATCAAAATACACACACATGCTCTTAAATATTTTTTTATTTACATATAATCGTCACATAGTTATATATGCATGTGTATATAACCTCTTGAAATTGAAGTTGTATCACTTGTATGTATTTAAATAATGAATAAAACTAATAACAAGGAAATTATATATATAAATGTATTGTGGGAGTTGAATGTAAAACTTGTAAGATGAAAGGAGGTTATACTATATATGAATATGATGATATATATAGTTTTTCCAAACATGTGATAAAGTTTAAAAGACGGTATATAATTTAGAAAATAAAATTAAAACAGTCGGACTACCGTTTTTGAGGACCCATATTTTGTTGATCTTTTGTGCCGCTTCTTCAGTCATGAGACACACGGTCAATGCACACGTGTCATTACTTGTCCGTGGTAAATGCCTAGCAAGCTGAACAATATATACTCCCTTTTTCTTTCTGGTTCTTATTATTTATTATACAGTATCAATTAATAAGTATATTATTTGATCATTTTTACACTTGTTTATTTTGAAGTAGCATTAATTATTTTTTCTCATATATATCCATAATTAATAATGGTAGTGGCTGAGAGTAATAATAAAACAACATTAGTGTTCAGTGTAGTTAGTATATATTGAAAATTACTTAAATTTTAAGATAATTTTATTGACTTTAACTGTTTTTATTTGTTTTTGAGAATCGTTAATTGATGTTTTATAATAAGGATCAGAGGAAGTACAGGTTTGAGGCCAATGTGTTAGAAGAATTTGTTAACAAGAGGGGAAAATAGAAGAATAACTAATAGGTGTTTAAGGAGGAATGTAATTACCAAAAAGTGCAAATAACAAGCTAGTTTAGTTGTATGGGTTTATTTTGATTTCTTATACTAACAGTTGTCATTGCTTGTTACCTACCTATCCTTATCATGAGACTTTTTATTAATTACATTTCAACTTGTATTGTTTCTCCAAAACAAAGTGTGGCCTGCAACAAAATATCCATGTGGACTTTGTAGTTTTTCATTACTTCCTCTCACTTTTTTTAAATTAAAAGAGTAGGCACTATCAATGTGAAATTATAAGTGAAATGAGTGCATATTACATGCTTTTTTTTATATACTTGTTTGGTGTTTTTCCCTCTAATTAGAGGGCTGAGGACATTTTTTTTAATTTTTATTTTAATTTTTATATACTTTATTTATTTAGATTAAATTATATGATGCATCTTGAATTTTTTTTTTTTACACATGGTAACTTAAATTAATTAATTTAGTCCTACATTCAAAAATATATCTTATGTAACATCAATATCTTGAAAATTAATTAATTTAAATTATTGGGTGCAAAAAAAAAATCAAAATGCATCATATAATTTAATCTAAATAAATAGAATATATACAAAATAAAATAAAAATTTTAAAAAAATGCATCTATCCCTCTAATTAGAGGGAAAAACACCTAACAAGCATATAAGGAAAATCATGAAATGTGAATTCGCTTCCTCGTTGACTCCAAGATGGTGTGTATGTGCTGGTGTGGTTAGGGGGCAGAAGATGGTCATTATGTGCTTGTGTGGTTGGGGGTAGAAGATGGTCAGCAAGGCTTACATTTATGAGTAATAATAAGAAGCATTCAATATATAGCTTCATTTGCTAGTGTGTGTGTGTATTGTTCTAGTGAAATAATATATCTTGTTTTAATTCCTGTAATTTTCATATATTTCAAGAATTTCCTGTTTTGCTCCTTATTTGATATAGAAATTGAGGACAAATGGCATTTATGTAAATTAAAGAGTACTAAGATCAATTTTACAAAAACTTAGGTTATTCAATGATTTTTCTGCTTCTGATTAAAAAATGGACATTTTTTATGAAACAAAAGGAGTATATAATAAGAACATTTTTGTTTTACTACAAAAGTTGTACGTGGTCAACTTATATGAAGATTTTCTTATATTTTTTATTTAAAAATCAATCTGTGAAATTATGGGTAATTTTGGTCGAAATCCCTAAAATTGACGTGTCATTCGCATGGCAATGATATTTTGCAATAATAAGGAAGCTTTAATTAAAATTTGACCACTATTCTAAATATTGATTTCTCAGTAAAGAAACTACTCCCTCTAGTTTTTATTATAAGACCCCAACTAACAATTCTCATAAATCAATAAAAACAATTAAAGTCAATAAAATTATCTTACAATTTTAGTAATTTTTAATATTACTTCTATTAATTGTACTAAACTCTAATATTATATTAATTATTACTTTCACCCACTACTTTTATTAATTATGGGCATACATTAAATAAAAAAATTTAGGGTAGGGTCTTTTTTTTTAAAAAAAAAAAAAATTTAGTGATGGTGTTGAAGCTATAGACCTTAATTACCAGAGACTTCAAGCCACCATTATCATGATACTTAGGTAGTGTTTGAAAAGTATCTAAACTTAGATTTTGCGCAAGTCAAGATAAAATTCCTCTCACATGCTTACCTCATAAATCTCAAAATCTAGATTTTATAAGGTTTCCAAATACTACCTTATTCTCTCTTATGTTTCTGATCTTATTAATTAGTACAGAGATTGGAAGGTTTTGTTAATTTTATGTTAGGGATATTAACTTTGTACTAGGGATGGAAATAGGTCAGGCCTGACCAGGCTTCACCCTTAACAAGTCAGGCCTATTTTGCAACATAGTGGCCTGAGCCTAGCCTGTGACCTATTACAAGCTTATTTTTCGGCCTAAGTCTAGCCTGTATATAGGCTTCGTCTGGCTTGTGGCATGCTAAAGAGGCCTTCTTTTTTTTAATTTTTTAATTTTTTATATGATTATTATTATTATTTAATTAATTAATTAAGCTAACATGCCACTTTTTTAATTTTAATTTTTTTAAAAAAATTCTTTATATTATTATTATTATTATTTATTTGATTAAGCTAACAGGTCACAGGCGGAAAACAGATCTACTATAAACAGACCAAAATTACATAAATAGATACTAATAATATAAACAAGTCGCCCTGACAGGCTTAAAAGGCCTTTTAACAGGCCTGGATCTAGCCTGTATAAGAGGTTTTGGCCTGACCTTTTAGCCTAACAGGTCAGACCTAACCAAGCTTTTAACAGGCCAAACCACATGTCCTTGGTCTATCTCCACCCTTACTCTGTACTACCAATAATCTAACTGGGAAACGCCATGTTCTTCCATCAGAGTTCAACATTTTTTTGTCATCACCCTCCATTTATTGTTTGAAGTGGTAAATGACTATAGAGTAGGTTAATTTTTTGTTACTCCATGTTTAATCCTAAATATTTGATTTAAATAACTAATGTGCAGAAATTAATAAAAATTAGTTCAGTTTGTTTCTTGAAAAAATAATGTGGCGGTTCCGGTAAAGTACTCATTTTAATCATCTAATTTGGAAACTAATCACTTGATGTATGCAATCAATATGAAAAACTTAGGAAAAGCTATATATTTGAAAGACGGTGTATGTTGACGTCTTCCATTTAAGATCAAAACAGAAATCTTTATTATTGGGTATTAGAATGATGCTATGTTCTTTTTTTAGCTAATGAATTTATTGACTGATGAATACTACATCCAATCTTTAATATAAAATTTATTTAATTAATTTAGGTAGATTAATAAAATTAGTTAAATTAGTTATTTGTTGTTGATTCCCTGAAATACCCTGTTAAATAATTTGAATTGAGATTACCCATTAATGCAAACTCCCTTCACATGTACAATTAATAGGGATATTTTTAAAAAAATAATAATAAATATGAGAGATAAAGTAGATTAAGATTTTACATTCATCAACAAATTCAACAGCCTAACTAGGTTTTACTATCTTTGAGACTTAATATAAGAGCTAGATAACTAGTTTGTGTAGATTAAGAAAATTAGTTATGTTAATTATTTATAATAAGTGGGTGGAAAAAAAAGTTATTTGTAATATATATTGATTTGTTTTCCTAAAATTTCATTTTTCATTATAACTACTTCTGAATGAAAATTCCTTAATCAATATGGATACTTTGTAAAAGGTTTATAAATTTAAGAGACAAAATGTATTAAGTTCTTGTATTAACACCAAATCTAACTCCTTAATAACTCTTGTAACTCTTATATTAATAATTGGAGGATCTTATCCCAAAAAAAAAAAAAAAAAATTGGAGGAGGGTAGTATAATATAATCAGGAGGGGGGTCCATTTTTCATTGGGGGTCCCACACGAAGGAAGAGGTAAAGGCATAAATGGAAGGTAACAGGAATGAATGGGGGCAGCCGTTGGAGATTTGAAAAGGAAGGAGAGGCAAAACGACGTTGTTGAATAGAAAAATGCATTGTTGGAACGTTGGATCCCCCAATTTCAATCATTGCCGTTGTTTCTGCTTTACTTTTATTTCATTTTTCAATGCTAACTTTCGTTTGTTTTACAATTTGCTCCCCCTTTTGTTGGAATCCCTTATTCCTCATATTCCCATCCCATTCACTTTAATAATAAAGCTTTATTTTATTTGTAGCCGCATTTTCAGCAAGTTTAATTACGACATTGCCCAGATATTGGGAGGGAAGACACCAAAATACCCTCTAAATTTGCAAATCTCGATTCAATACCCTAAAATAACCTACTCTCTCCGGTCCTAATTATAAGATAATATTTGAGAGTTGGTCTTGGTCCTAATTATAGGACAAAATTTAATTTTTTGTCAATTTCTTCCTAAAACACCCCTATTTTATTCTCTCAAATGTGTTTAATTTTTGGTAAGTATATGCATTTAGGTGCATAGAATTTTCCAGCTAATAAAGCTCTTAAATTGTTGGATTTTAATTTATTTATCAATGAGTTAACGTTAATTTACCAATATACATACACACACATATGCATAGACACACACACATGTATTTATATATGTATAGACACACACATATAGACATACACACGCATAATATAAATATCTGTGTGTGTGTACATACTCATACATTTACATGTGTATGTGTACATACTCATATACTTATGTGTGTGTGTGTGTTTATGTATATGTGTGTGGATGTGTGTGTGTGGGGGGGGGGATGTGGGGGTTTATATTTGTGTGTACATATGTGTGTGTCTCTGTGTGGGGTGTGTGTATGTTGTGTGTGTGTGTTTTTTGTTGGGGGGTTATAGATATATATGTGTGTGTGTGCGCACGCGCGCGCGCACACACATATGTACATATAGTAAGACCATCATTTCAATTAGAAAGTATGGAAGAAAGATTCTAAGTTGGGGAGGTGTGTTAATGTCATTGAAAATTTATATAAGGGCATTTTAGGAAAATGAGTGAAATTAACTAATTTAACTCTCCTCCTTAATCTTCCCAAAATCGGTTAAATATGTCTTATAATTAGGACCGAAGGGAGTACTTACTATGAAATTCTTAAAGATGAAAATAATAACTACAAACATTATTCTATTATGTGAGACAACTATATGAATCATATGATGTCATTATGTTCAATTGAAAATTTTTAGAGACTAATTAGTCTGAGATCAAATTTCACTATCAAATTACCTGAAAGTCCTTAATTGTCATTGCCTTAATTATTATTATTTGATAAGTTAAAATTGTTACTTATTACACTATTGTTGCTATTTATATTTAATGACTTAGTAACCTTTATTAATGCAAAAGAAGAAATTTTTTGTGAAACTGGCTGTTGTTGGCTAAGTTAAAGTTGTTACTTTGTAAATTGTTTTTATTTTTACCTTCCAAATCAAAAGTATTTTGGTAATTTTGTGATAAAATTTAATCCCAGACTAGTTCCTAAAAATTTTATAATGATTAAGTCATTTTAGGATCTTGAGTTAGGATTTTTACATTTTAGAGGTGTTTTCAATTCATTCTTACTCAATATTAATTATACCAACCCAAGATTTAACAATAATCATATACACATGTTTTTGGGAAAATTCTAGAAAAAAATCTTAGAAATATCAAAATCCTAAATTAGTTTTGTTTAGTACTCTTCATTAACTATTTACTATATTTGATAAATAAATATAAATTATGATGTAATATTTGATGAAAATTTTCCTAAGATCTTCTATTGAATGTGCTAACTTGTTAGCTATGAGGCTAGAGGATTGCTTTACTCCTTTTATCATCCACCTCTTCATTGTATTAGGGTGGTGGATGATGATAAATTTGGACATGTGAGACTACTAATTTCTGTAATTGTTACCTAATGCTTCCCTGTTCAATTCAAAATGACTAAAGATATTATAGAATTTTTGAAAGGAAAAAAGACATTATTATGTTCATATATTTAAAACTTTGCAATTTTAAATTCTGTAAAAACATTTACCTATTGCCACTTAAACTAAGCTAACATCAATTGACTTGACAAGTTATTTTGATTTGCCTAATTGATCTTTTGTTTTACCTTGAGCTTATATTTGGCAAGCTCAAAGTGTTAGTGTGCAAGGTGAAATTCAATGTGTGACCTTTCACAGATCTAATTAGATTGGATTGGTTGTATGAATTGTATAATATTATAATGCATTATCAACAACTAAATCTTTAAATAGGTTGTTAACTAAGGTTTTCCTTAATAACTTAATTAAATGTTTTTTTTTCAATTTTCTTCTAACCCTTTTGATATGAAACATATGACCTTTCACAATGAGAATTAAAAATTTGATGTCTCAAATCTACAAGATCATTAGCTAGTTATTTTGGTTCTATAATATAGTACTACTATAAATAGTACAAAGTTTTATATATTGTTATTAAAAATAGATTAAAATTGTGACATTTGGTTGAATAAAAAGTGGTGAATCAAAACTAACAAACGTCTAATTTAAGAAACCTTGGTGAAAGTTTATGGATGGAAAGATAAAAACTTTTAATGATTTATAACCTTTTTCTTATTTGTGTTTGTTTTAATGGAGAAACGAAGCATGATGAGCGGGGAAAAGTTAGTAAGAGACCACAAGTCACAACATGCAAACCAGAGAAAATAAAATTAGAAAAAACTAATAATTGGGTTGCACAGAAAATAAAAAATGTTTTTAACTAAAATAGTAATTTCAAAATTTATTAATGACAAAAAATTATATATTAAGAGGAATATTCTTTATTAAATATATGCAAATTTATAATAGTTGGTAGTAATGGAAGCTAGATAATTGTACGAGTACTTTAAAAAAGGGGGAAATAAATAAATCCTTTGCTAACAATATTTGGATTAAATAAAAAGGCGAGATTGTGGTAATGCATAATTGAATGTGGTCCCTTATATATATATTGGCATTTGTATCATTCTCGCATGGTTCGCTTTATCTTTTACTTGTTTGATTGATTGTTATTTCTTTTGTCTTTTGTTTTCAAAGTGCTTCACTTCTTCCTTTCTCATTTTTCCTTGCCTTTTCTTTTCCCCACCACCTTTCATCTCTTTTTGCGAGGTAAAAATGCGGAAAAAATCTTAATTAAATAATTAATTACCAAAATGTCACTGAGGCAAAACTATTAACCCATCTGTCTCCTATAATCGATTACATGCCTTATGTAATTAATTACATGGGGTCAAATCTCTTTTTTTTTTTCGTTTTTTGCACTATGTAATCGATTACGTCATTGTAGCGTAATCAATTACATAAATCTTTACACTATGTTATCGATTACGCTATGTGGCGTAATCGATTACATAGTGCAAAATGCCATGTAATCGATTACACCAGTACACCAGCTCAGAAGCACAATGAGTTTCTAATTTCAAATAGGTGCATGGCCAAACCCATTTCCAACTTCTTTTTACTTATAAATGTGACTTGAGGAAGGTCTTTTTGCTAACAATTAACCGTCTACCCTATGTCTAGTCCATCAATGTCCCTATATCCATTTTTGGTCCAAGAAGCATGACAAATACCCATAACTATTTGGGGACCATTGCATTCATGCATGTTTAAAACAAATAAATATAAACTGAACCTCAAAATACATCAAAAAATACCAATACACAAAAGTTCACCAATGTCATTATAAATGCAATACAATTACATAACTTGTCCACTTTAAGCCTACCTATTCCTCAACGGATACGTACGTATATTATGACCAACTTGCTTACAATACCGACATCGTGACTGACTGCTTGACGGCTAAGACTCCACCTAATCCATCTCATTCTGTATCCTCATAGACTTTGGTCTTCCCTTTCTGCAGGACAAACTTGCATCCTGGATAACGATTGAGCCATCTACTTGTTGAATCAATTGTTCATTGTCTATCGGGTACCAATGTGCAATATAAACCTGACTAATGTATTGTAAGGCAAGCACCGGATCAACATAATCGTAATGGTTCAAATTTTCGGCCCTGCACACTGCTAGCACGTAAATGCATGGATACCTTCTTGCTGTAAACCTCCCATATTGACATTTGCGATTGATCAAGTCAACCCGCATTGTGTCCCCAACATATGCGTCCTCGACCTCAAATAATCCTAATTTTCTATCATATAGCATCACCCGACACGCGACTGTCTACTCGTCCTTCTTATGTATGCAGTCTTCAACCTTTTTAGAGACTATCCTACCTGCAGTCTGCAGTCATGTGTTTGGTAATCTCAACATGCCTCATGACGAAATATTCGACAAGTCTACTACATGTGATCTTGACCAATGCGATTATCGGTAGATTACGTGCCCCCCTGAGGACTTTGCTGACACACTCTGATAGGTTAGTCGTAATGTGACCAAACCTCTGTCTGTATTCATCGTACGACATGCACCATTTCTCCTTTAGAGCCCGATTAAACCAGGACGAAACATGTGGGTTTGCCTCAATGAACTCTTGAAACTTTATGTCAAACTGAATCTTTGAACTCATGTACCCTGCAGGACACGCGAATGCACACTCATCACAATGGAAACAAATCAATGATTACAACGAGTCATTTATATGTGAAATTTCATACCTAGTTTCATAACCATTTTCTTCAATTCAATGTCCGTAAACCTATTGTGAAAGTTGCTACCAAAATGACGTAGGCAATACACATGATAGGCATTTGGAGGATGCCAACCACGATGATCTTTAACCGCCTTCTTGATACTGGCGTAACAGTTAGATATCAGACAAATACCTTGCCTCTGGGTCACATGAACACGTAGAAGAACAAGAAACCACAACCAATTATCGTACTTCTCACCAGGAGGAACAACCGCAAAGGCAATGGGCAGTAGCTTCCCATCCCCGTCATGTGAAGTCGCAATCAACAAAGTCCCTCTGTATTTTCCATACAGGTAAGTGCCATCAATTTGTAGTATGAGCTTACAGTATTTGAAGGCTTCAACAGTCTGGTGAAATGTCCAAAAAACCCTACGGAATATGCGCATGTCTGTGTGAACACGCTGTCCATCGAAGGCTTCAAAGGTGTCAAGCCTGAAAATCGAACCCACATTACACTGATCATGTATGTTAACCAAGAATGCGTATGATTCCTCGCAATCACCAAACAACTTCACAATTGCCTTCATTTTTGCCCTTCAGGCCTTCCTGTATGTTACATTATATCCATACATACGTTGTATCCTCTCTTGAATCCAACTGTTAGTGATCCCGGACGAGAGCCTGGTTATGACAGGTGTAATCTTGACACCACTTACAAATCACCCAACAGTTTCCATTCTTGGGGACCATAGCCCTCATGTACCAAGGACAACCATCGGCATGGTTTTGACACCTCATGACAAACCTATGGTCATAGCTTTTCTCAACTATGCCTGTGCGACGAGACTTCACGCAATATAGTTTCACGGCATATTCCATTTCAAACTTCGAAGGAAACTGTTGATACAAATATAGTGGATTGTCTAAATGCCAACCACCCTACATGTCATCATCACCATACAACACCTCTGTCTCATCATCACATTGCGCCTAATTAATGCTGGAATAATGCGGGCTTTTGTTCTAGAATGGCTCAATATCAGTCCCAATAGCTGTACAAATGATTTTTTATCAAAACCACTGAATACGAATTACAGATACAAATACCAATTTAGTAACTTACTGCTGCTAATTGGGTCAACACGAAGCGATGATGATGACATCCCCAAAGTACTCAACTCCACAGTGTTCGTGCCATCATCAAAATCACCCTCGACATCTGTGTCTGACGAGTCGCCAAGTGGAATTACACTATCAAGTTCTCCCTCCTCGCTATGAATATCCTCCTCTTCCTAATCCTCCTCTTCCTGCATCAATCTCAGCTGACTTAATACTTGTAACAGTACAGATAAACTGACGACTTTGTCTTTTTGACCATAGCATTGTGGAGATCTTGTATGCATGGGAACAGACGATGCTTCACCGGATTCAACCTCAACATAAATCTCGATAAAATTTTGTGATTTCCGATTGTCAAAGGCATCAATAATGCACTCTACGTCTTCATCATCACACACATCGTTACTAATGTAGTATACACTATCAAAACCGACAATAGTGTCCACTTTGACAATCAACCAATGAATGCAATGGCTGCCATGTAGCCCCAATTTTTGGCAAATCCTTTCTTTGAGCTGGTTGTACGTGGTGCCCCAATTGATTTTCATCATTTTGGTTTTTCCTTCAAATTGCACACCATCGGGACCTTCAAAATGCCTTCCATTATGGTAGATTACGGCAACGTACGCGTTAGAACTTGAACTCATCCTTCACAACAGAAATTCAGAGCTGCAAGGGGGGTTGGTTTCAGATTCTACACAAAAACAAAGGTGGATGAAGTTAAACTACAAAGATTACACAATACTAATTTCAAAGAGGAAAATGACCTTACACTTTGATGGGTCGCACAAAAACCGTCTAAAACACGAGCAACCAGTGAGCTTTAGGGCATAAATGGAGAAATGGTTCTGAATAAGCTCAAATTGGCTTTTAAAAAACGTATCTGTCGAAATGTAATCGATTACGCACTGTAATGTAATCGATTACATAACGTTTTACACTATGTAATCGATTACTATACGTGGCGTACTCGATTACGTAGTGTAAAGTTTTATGTAATCGATTACACTACAGTGACGTAATCGATTACATAGTGCAAAAAATGGGGGAAAAAAAAGAGATTTCACCCCATGTAATCGATTACATAAGGCATGTAATCGATTACAAGGGTAGATAGATTAATAGTTTTGCCTAAATAACATTTTAGTAATTAATTATTTAATTAAGGTTTTTTTCCGTACTTTTGCCCTTTTCCGGCATGCTATTTAATTTGTTGTCGCCTGAAAAATTGGATAAATTATCCACACTCGCCAATTATAAGAATTAATAAAGAAGTTTATTTTGATTTTAAATGTAAAAATTCGATTCATTTTGACTCTTAAAGTTATAATATTTTAATAAATTCTTTCCATTGGTTACATGTTTTAAGAGTCTTTCTATCAAAGAGATATAATTTTCAATACAAATGATTAAAATGGATACTTTAATGAAGTGACACACATTATTTTTACAACACTAATATTTTTTAATATATTCAAGCTCATTATCTAACTTGAGGAGATTATTTTTAAAGACCAAAATATAATTTTGTTAACGATTCTTTTTTTGTTTTTACGTTTTTTGTACAAATATGAAAATAGAACTTGGTCAGGCCATTAATTAGCTTAGTCTAACTTTAAAATTTAAAAAAAATGAGATTTTTTTTAAATATAATAATTTTAATCACAAAAAAAAACACATGTTAGCATTAAGTTCGAGCATGAAATCTCATTTAAGCGTGTCAAATAGCGCTACTAGTAAAGCAATTTTTTTTTTTTTTTTATCAATATCAGTAAAGCAATTTTAAGTGTATAACACTATTAAATATCAGTAAAATATATAAAAATATATAAGAAATGGTATTATTTATAAATCATATGCAAATCCATGTTACTCTAAGAAATAGCAGATGAGGTTGGACTTTAAGACCAAAACCGAATGTTTTATCAATTAACTAAAATAAATTTTTTTTTTGATAAGTAAAATAAATTATTATAAAGGATCAAAACAAGTTTTATAAATTTTTGACCGGATACCCTCTTTTATGGGCTTTGGGAATTATAATGGACTTGCAAATTCAATGGGGCCAGCCCATCTCGTTTTGAATTTAATTAAGCTTAAAAATTTATTGTGATATTCATGTACATGTGTTTTTTCAAAATCAAACAGCGGCCTAATGATGCGGGTTAGGTGCATAGAATGAGCTAGTCTCTCACAATATAACAAATTAAGGTTTAAATCCCCATAGAAAGAATTTCCTATGTTTAGTAACTGACAGTGTCTCAATCAGGATTGTCTAGGGCCTTCTTGAATTTCTATGGACAAGTTTAAATGAAAATATTAAACTTACCTAACCAAATTTCTTGCTCCTCCATATTTCTTCCTCCACTGATTGACTGGAACAAAATCTTAATTCACAAAAAACCAGAATGTTCAAATTTAATATTATCTTTATTTTAAAGTTTTTTAATAGTTTGTCATGGTTATATATGTGTGTGGAATTTAAAATAAACACAATGATTTGGGTAGCCCGTGGACATGGTGGGCCTTCTCAATTTGCTATGGGATAAAAATAAAGGGGAAGAAGATGAAACTGTCTAGGGAAAGGGAATGTTGTTTTCCTTTTTTTTTAAATTTATTTAAGTATGAAAAATTAAAATTCCTTCCAACTCCATTATTGTTCATATCATCAACCAAATTGATGGTAAACAATATTTCATTCCTTTTCTCTCAATTTTATTTCATTGTGCTAAGAGCTTATAGCTCAAATGACGCCTCTCACCTCTTTCCATATAAGAAAGTTGCGAGTTCTGTGTCCAAAAGTGGCAACATAAGCTTGTGTGGCAAAGGTTTTTAAATTGTTAAAAAAAAAAAGTTGCAGGTTCTATACATCGCAAAGTGACAACAAGTATTTGTTATATTTTTTATACTATCAATTGATAAAAGACGTGTTTTCTTAATCATATTATTAGGCATCTAAGCAATCAACTACTCTAGTTTTAAAGTTTATGGTTAACTCTTCCAACACAAATATCTTTTTTAAGACTCAAACTTATGACCCACAATGATCAAACACGACCTTATATTGATAGATCGACTTTATGTTGGTAAAGTGGCAACAAGAATTTCATGGTCATCTGGTCTTACAACCAAAATGGGCTCAAGAAATCTTGTTGCATTTGCATTGGAAGTCCATTGGCATGTGGAATTTGTCTCATGAGTGTTTCGTACACCTTGGCAACGAACATGTGTTAATGAGTAATTCTTCATTTTACTTTTACCAAATTGGTTATTACTCTGCTTTGAGGTTGATGCTGGCTAGACTTCAAACTTCGATTTGTTATATTGTCAAAGTCTAAAGGCCTATTTGGGTTAGCGTTAGGAGCAATAGCTTAAAAGCTATCTGACTTTTATAAAAGTCATATAGGAAAAAAGTCAGGTTAAATTAACTGATGTGTGTTTGGATTACCCATTTGGCTTTTTACAGAAATGGTTTTTTTTTTTCTAACTGAGGTATATTTGAATTATTATTTGAAAAGTCAATTGAGATAGAAAATGACTGAAAATGACATGAATCATATTGAAACTACATATACATATTAGTTGTATATATTGAGTTAATGGAAATTTTAATTTTAATTTGAAAAAAAATTAAATATTATAAAAAAATAAACAATAAAAACCTTAATTAAATATATTTAATGGATAAAATTTTTTATAAAATAATACATTAATTTCTCCTATTGTTATGCCTATTGCTGACAAGTTTCTCTCTGATTCTACCACGAAGATGATTCAATGATATATTGGCATGTATAAAAAAAAAGTTATCATTTTGAGAGCTTTACTATAATCTTCTTTGATAATAATAATATATTGGCATGTATAATATATATATATATATATATATATATATATATATATATATTTTGGCTGTATCATTGATTCAATGGGTGGTTCCAAGTTAATGCCGGATAAAAAAGATTTTGGTTATAGTTTTCCTTGCGATGGTCCAGGACGAGGTGGTACTTGTGATTTCTTATGGCAAAAATTAATAATATTCAATTAATATTATTTTTTAATTTTTTGTGTAGTTTGGGTGCTTTAAATTTGCTAATTGTGATTTTTGTTTTGAATAAAATCATCTTCACCCAAATAAAATGAGCAGGCTTGATCATACAATTCCGCCACATGCATACCCCATCTCCGCCAAAATAAATAACCCAAAACGCAAAGCAGGAAAAAGCTAGGAATTGTGGATTTTAAAAAAGCCTGATAATCTGGCGTTTTTCTCCTTGGCCCAGCGAATGTATTTGATCATCCAAACAGCCAGCGCTTTTTTTTTCCCAGAAAAAGTGGCGTTATAGGCTTTTTTTTTTTTTTTTTTAAGAAAAAGCTGAATTAACAGCATATCCAAACAATCAGCACTACTTGTAGTGAAGTGGTATTGGGATTCATTCCCCCCCCTTTGATCCTAGGTTATATCCCCCCTTCTCTCGCCTTGTCTTGTATCAAAAAAAAAAAAAACAGCATATCCAAACAGACCCTAACTCTTTTACTAAACTCAACCTTTGTATCCAGTCTAATTTTTTTTAACCAATAGATTAATGCTTTTTTCCAATTAGAAATATACTAATCCATCTTAAAAGAAACCTGTTGCAAGCAATAGAAATTCTTATAGGGTACATATGAGTGGTCAACCAGCCAAACATGCATGCATGTATTTACATTTATTTTTTTGACCATGAATGCATGTATTTATAATTGCATATGGTCCGGCAGTCCTGCTTACTTTATCTGTTCTGATCCTTAATATAGTCATTAGATGCATTGCATTTGCACCACTTCGTTTCAAGAGTTTCTGGGTTTTTTTTTTTTTTTTCTAATGATTAGAACAAGCCATCACTACATTATTTATAGATTTTTTTTTTTGTGGCTCATTAATAGTAATGGAATGAAAGAGAATTCTGAATCAGCTTTATCTACGAACAAGGAAGCTATAAGTAATGTAACTATGAATCTCATGGAGAGTTTGATCCTGGCTCAGGTTATATCATAAATAAATATATAATTTTTTCTCTTACTTTTCACATAATGCATCAACTATTTTTTTATTTTTATTTTTCTTTCCTATTTCTTTAAGTAAATAATATTTTTTAGTTTTTTTTATATAATATTTTGTAGTTATTATCTACAATGTAAAAGACATGTGATTTTTTCTCCAATCCCAAAAATATGTGGCTGGAGATTTTTTTAAAAAAAAAAATTGGGCTTTTCCTTTTTGGGTGGCTCAAGATTCAAGAGAGTCCTCCACAAACCTCCGAATTAAAAGTGTAAGGCTACTCATAAAAAACACAAGTGTATGGCTACGGATTCTTTTTTGAAGGCCGAAGAGAAGTGTAAATCCATTCACTGATTTTAACTCCACGGATTTGGACATGAGATTAGGATAAGATATTTGAAGTCCAAGTTCTTTTTCTCTAAACTTTTTTTTTTATTCTCCAAATAAATTGAAGATCTGAAGTGAAGCCCATTCAAAATGAGTAAATTATCAATTATTGATACAATAATTTATTATTTTAATATCCCTTATTTTCTAAAAAATTATATAGGTTTCTCATCTATTTTAAAAACATACAAATCCAAGTCTATTTGGAAGATGTGCCCCATATCAACGTCATGTTATAGCCTGAAATGACAGGTATTGATGTTGATCTATAAGATATTGGCTTAGAAGACAAGAAGTGTGTTAATCATTTTTTTTTAAAAAAATAAATTATTTAAAAAATAAATAATACTTTTGATATCAAATTATTTTGACAGGAAGTTATTATCAAGTATTTTAAATTTAAATTAAGATTTCTGCTTTAAAATATTATAAAAATATGAATTTTTACTCTTGTTGTAACATCCCAATTTTTTCTTACAGTTAATTAAATTTAATTGAATATTAATAGTGCTTTGAAGTGTTTAGGGTAATTTAATTTGGGCTAGGCTTGAATTTAGAGCCGCAAAATCAGGCCGACCCTTTTAGGCCCTGACCTTTTAAGGGTCAGCCCTGAAAATTAGAGAAAATAAATTAAATAAGTCCTATAGGGTCGGCTCTATAGGGCATCGGGCTTAAAAAGGCCAGCTCTGTAGGTCCTCAAGCTTAAAAGGGCCAGCTTTGTAGGTTCTTGGGCCGGCCCTGCAGGGCCTTTTAATGGACGTGTTCATGATGTAAGAGAAGAAATTTATGATATTCTTACTCATGAAATAAAGCCTACTATTCAGACAGAAAAGCAATTAAAGGTCTTTGAAATTGATGATAGTGGCGAAAAAAATGACAATGATAATTATTGTACTAATGTTGCTTAGTGGTATATTCCTTATGTTTTATGTGAATTATTTATGGATAATAGTTTACTTTTGATCATAAATTAGTGAATTTAATTATTTGTTAGATGATTCGTGTTATTTAGATATTAATATTAACAACATTTATTTAATAAATTATAACTTTAATTGTTGTAATTTACTAATTATTTCTTTGGGGAAAATTGAGGAAAAATAGTTAAAATTTGGAATAATAATTTCCGGACCCTATAGGGCGGCTCTAGTGCTTTCAGGTCGGGCTTTAAAAAACATATGTTTTTTCTTACTTTAGGCTTGTAGGGCTAGCCCTGGTAGGCCTTGGTCCTTTAAAGGCCGGCCCTGTAGGACCAGATCGACCTTGATTCCCAACTTTACTTGAATTTGAGTTAGTTGAGGTTTTGGATTATTCTAGGGTACAAAAGAGGATTTGAAGTAGTTTGCTTTTTTAAACTTTTTTTTAATTTAATCAGGGTTTTTCCTTTTAAGACTTAGAACTTAAAGAATTTTTCGTCTCTTCAAATAAACCTGTTTCTTGATATTTAAACTTATATTTTTCTTTTTACAAGGTGAAACCATTTATCAAATTAACTAATAACTTGTTGATGACTTTAAAATGATTAAAATAGACTAGAATTACATATTATGCTAGATTGAGCCTAAGTTTTGAATCAAATACAAAGAGCTCCTTATCTATACTGATTCAAAACCCCTTATGACATGAATTTGAAGCTCCAAATCACTTGGGTGATGATTCTAAACCTCTTTCTATTCTCAAATCTCCATTTATACCTAGCTTTGTAAGTGGGCTTTTGAGGTTTTCATTATTTATGATAAGGATTTCGCTTATTGGTCTATTTCTAAATAACTTGTTTGAGGCTTATCGTCGTTAATTAAACTGGCCCCTAGCACCCTCTATCCATTCCTTACTACTTTTTTTTTGTTTATAAAAAAGTTTAATTGAGTTGGGTTTCATGGCTTATTAGAGTCAAGTTATACTTTTGAATTCAAAAAGTGCTTACATAGGTACTTACAAAATTTCCACTAATAAAGTTCACACATAAGTGGAGTTTGAACCTACAACCTTATTAGACCTAAACCCTAAACCCATGTCGGTAGGGTTTGTTAGGTCTTAAACCCCAACATTAGGCACTAAGTGATTTTTAACCTATTTAATCTGATTATTATAAACCAAAATTAATTTGAACAATGCATTCACCAATTTTAAGTCAAATGAAATGAAAATGAGATGGTACATTTCCATCCCTATGGAGGAGAGTAAGGATACGTATAATAATACTTATCATATCATTATTATTGATTTGATTATGTTTTTCATATACTTGAAGTTTTAAGCGAGTTGGATAACAATAATGATATGAATAATTTCTTGTGGAATATTATTACCATCTATATTTAATATAATAATTTATCGTAACGAGCACTTTTTCTTAATTTATAAATAACACCACTTGTATCTCACAAATTGTTCAATGCATATAAACTTTATGAATCTTTAGGGAGGAATACTTACAGCAAGTTTTTTATATTTCTTATATCAAGTTATCAAATTACATATGATCATGAGTCTTTTTTTTTTTTTAAATGTGGGTTATAGTTAAATAATACTATTTAAAAAAAATAAAATGTATGGTTATGTATAATTATAGAATTGGACATAATGAGAATGAGGACCAAGTTTTTTCCCCTCTATAATCCAGAATTTTGTCCTGACTAATTTGGATCTGACCCACGTCTTGCACCTGGCTATAGTGGGTGAGGTTTCCAACAGGACTTTTTTATATTCATAAAGTTTGAACTCGAGACCTCACTTAAGTGATATAAACCGCATGTTACTTAAGCCAACCACCATTGTTGGTTAAGTATTTTCTTTTTAATTAGTATTAAAGCTGTAAAATAATAAAATCCTTTTGCAGTTTTCTAAATTGGACAAACATGACACGTATTTTGGATAATTGCAAAAATTTAACCCGCCACTTCCACCGAAAAGGACAAAAAAGGGATGGAATTGAAATAGAAAAAGTAAAGATGATAAGGATCCATCATTCCAAGGCATATCCAAAGCCACCAAGGTACTCATAGATGGTGGAAACTTTTAGTTTGACTTATACGACACCAATCTATTTTTTTGAATTTGGAATTATCTTAGGGAGAATATTTGGAGAATAAAAATTAAGGACATTGTAAGAATATTAATTTACAATGAGAATTTTCAAATTGTAAATATAGAAGTATGAGTTGTACTGTACATTTCATATTTTCTTTTCTTTTTGTTTTTCTGGTAGATACATTTCAGTTGTACATAAATACCCAATTTGTATTAATTGTTATTCTCCCAAAAAATTATTTATAGATTTTTATTTTTTTGTTATAGTTTGATCGAGCTTGTGTATTTGTAATTTTGCATATGAAATTTAAAGATGAGTCATACTATTCATAGAGTGTGAAGGGCGTAATTTTTTTATACACATAAATGCATTGGTTGATTTATAGTTAACTTATTATTTGTTGGCTTATGTACAACAATGTTATATTTCAAATTTGGACTGGAAAAAAAATAATTAAAACTTAGTAATGTTATGAATATACTGATTATGTGGATGTCCATTGACTCCCGGTCTCCAAATATTACAAGATGACATGGGACCCACGCATAGTACCATGCATAGTAGTTTACTATTTGGTGGGACCCACACACAAAATAATACAACTCACGGGAATGCATTCCCGTGAGTGTACAGTTATGTAATTAGGGGAATATTACATCAAATGACCCAAAGTGGAAATTACACTAAAGGCCCATTTTCCTTCTATAAATAGAGGCCTTCTGTAAACATTCAGATTACACTGAAATGAGAACTTCTCTCTACTCTCTCTCTCTCTAAAATCTCTTGTTCTTGTATTTACTTTTCATCAGTTTTATATTACGTTATCAGCACGAAGACTCTACCAAGCTCATGGACATTTCAAATATTGCACACAAGAATGAAGATATATGTCTCATTGATAGTGCAACGACACATACAATTCTTAAAGATAAGAAATATTTTTCACATCTAACAAATTGTAGTACAAGCATCAATACCATAGTGGGTAATACAAGATTGATTGAAGGCTCTGGAAGAGCAATAATAATATTATCCAATGGTACGAAATTTGTTATTAATGATGCTTTGTATTCCTCTAAGTCTCATAGAAATTTGTTGAGTTTTAAAGATATCCGTCGAAATGGATATCATATTGAGACTATAAATGAGGACAATAAAGAATATCTACAAATTGTTACTGTTAGATATGGTGAAAAATATGTTCTGGAGAAATTACCTATGTTATCTTCTGGTTTGTACTATTCAAGTATTAGTACAATTGAAATAAATGTTATGGAAAACCAGAAGCATGTTGATAAAGACATATTTATTGTTTGGCATGACCGGTTAGGCCATCCCGGGTCAATTATGATGCGACGTATAATAGAGAATTCATGTGGACATAACTTGAAACAGAAACAAATACCAAAATCCCATGATTTCTCATGTGATGCATGTTCCAAGGGAAAATTAATTATTCGGCCATCACCAACCAAAGTAGAAAGTGAGTCTCTCACATTTCTAGAACGGATACAGGGAGATATTTGTGGGCCAATACACCCACCATGCGGACCATTTAGGTATTATATGGTTTTAATTGATGCATCAACTAAATGGTCGCATGTGTGCTTATTATCTTCTCGAAACCTGGCGTTTGCGAGATTACTTGCTCAATTGACAAGATTAAGAGCACATTACCCGGATTATCCTATCAAGAAAATACGTCTTGATAATGCTGGTGAATTTACTTCACAGACTTTTAATGAATATTGTATGTCCCTTGGAATTGATGTTGAACATCCTGTAGCACATGTTCATACGCAAAATGGACTTGCAGAATCATTGGTAAAACGATTGCAACTTATTGCAAGACCTTTACTTTTGAAATCTAATTTACCAATTTCTGCTTGGGGCCATGCCATTTTGCATGCAGCAATGTTAATTCGCATCAGGCCAACTAGTTATTTAAAATTTTCCCCCTTACAAATGGTTTTTGGTGAAGAACCTAATATTTCTCATATACGGACCTTTGGATGTGCAGTATATGTGCCTATAGCACCTCCACAACGTACTAAAATGGGTCCTCAAAGAAGAATGGGAATTTATGTTGGGTATAAATCTCCTTCAATTATAAAATATTTAGAACCATCTACAGGAGATTTATTTACTGCACGATTTGAAGATTGTCATTTTAATGAATCAGTTTACCCAACATTAGGGGGAGAAAATAAGCAGTTGAATAAAGAGATTAGCTGGAATGAATTATCATTGGCTCATTTTGATCCTCGTACAAAACAATGTGAACTAGAAGTTCAAAAGATAATTCATTTACAGAATTCAGCTAATCGAATGCCAGAAGCATTCACTGACCCAAAGAAAGTGACAAAGTCACATATTCCAGCTGCTAATGCTCCTATTCGAATTGATGTCCCTGTAGGACAACCGATTACAAATGAATCAAAAGCACGCCTTAAGCGTGGTAGGCCTATCGGTTCCAAAGATAAAAATCCTCGAAAAAGAAAAGAAGCTAAAATTATAGATGGCCAAGTCGAGGATAATCAAGAAAAAAGCGTAGCTCTGGATGAGCCACTTCATAAAGAGAAATTATCTCCAGAGGAGAATATTGAGGCCCCAGAAGAGATCCAGGTATCTGAAATGTATGAAAATAATGAGATCTCAATAAATTATGTCACAAATAATATCAAATGGAACCGTAATGAAGTCAACATTGATGACATTTTTGCTAATCATATGGCATATGATGTGATGAATGAAGAAGAGGATCATGAGCCAAAATCCATGAGAGAGTGCCAACAACGAAAAGATTGGCTCCTATGGAAAGATGCCATTAATGCAGAATTAAAATCATTGGCAAAACGAAAAGTATTTGGACCTATAGTCCATACACCTAAAGATGTAAAGCCAGTTGGATATAAATGGGTTTTTGTACGGAAAAGAAATGAAAAGGGTGAAATTACAAGGTATAAAGCACGCCTTGTAGCCCAAGGCTTTACACAAAGACCTGGCATAGATTTTGAAGAAACATATTCACCAGTAGTGGATGCAACTACTTTTCGTTATTTAATTAGCCTAGCAGCAAATGAAAGGCTTGATTTGCATCTAATGGATGTTGTGACTGCCTATTTATATGGTTCACTTGATAGTGATATCTATATGAAAGTTCCTGAAGGACTCAAGATGCCTGAAGCATTTAATTCAAATTCACGAGAACAATACTCGATCAAATTAAATAAGTCCCTGTATGGCTTGAAACAATCAGGGCGCATGTGGTATAATTGCCTTAAAGAATATTTGTTGAAAGAAGGGTATAAAAATGACCCAATATGCCCATGCAGTTTTATAAAAAGATCGAGAAATGAATTTGCTATAATTGTTGTTTATGTTGATGATATCAACATTATTGGAACTCCTGAAGAGATTACAAAAGCCATTCATTGTTTGAAGAAAGAATTTGAAATGAAAGATTTAGGTAGGACAAAATTTTGTCTTGGATTACAAATTGAGTACCTGAAGGACGGGATCTTTGTACATCAAGAAACTTATACAAAGAAGGTCTTGAAACGATTTTATATGGATAAGTCACATCCATTCTGTACTCCAATGGTTGTAAGATCTTTGATAAAAGAAAAAGATCCATTCCAACCCCAAGTAATTAACAAAAAAGGTGTAGAACAATTACTTGGTCCAGAAGTGCCATATCTTAATGCTATTGGGGCACTAATGTATCTTGCTAATCACACAAGACCTGATATAACATTTGCTGTTAATTTATTAGCAAGATATAGTTCTGCACCAACACAAAGGCATTGGAATGGTGTAAAGCGTATTTTTCGTTACCTCAGAGGTACTATGGATATGGGGTTATATTATTCAAATGTATCTAAACATGAACTGATTGGTTATTCAGATGCTGGATTTATGTCTGATCCACATGATGGAAAATCACAAACAGGTTATGTATTTACATGTGGAGGTACAGCAATTTCATGGCGATCTATGAAACAAACTATATCAGCCACTTCATCTAATAATGCAGAAATCCTAGCAATGCATGAAACAAGTCGAGAATGTGTGTGGTTGAGGTCAGTAATTCATCATATACGAACTACTTGTCATTTATCTTCTGGTAAAATGGTTCCAACAGTTCTATATGAGGATAATACTGCATGTATTGCCCAACTTAAAGAAGGATACATCAAGGGCGATAGAACGAAGCATATTTCACCAAAATTTTTCTTTACTCGTGATCTTCAACAGAATGGTGAAATAGATATCCAGCAAATCAGTTCAAGAGAAAATTTGGCAGATTTATTTACCAAGTCACTTCCAGAAGCAATCTTTGAGAAGCTTGTCTATGGTATTGGTCTTCGAAGACTTAAAGATCTCAACTGATGTTATCAGAGGGAGTAATACTGATGTTGTCAACAGGGGGAGTTGATACACGTTGTACTCTTTTTCCCTTTTCTAGGTTTTGTCCCACTGGGTTTTTCCTAGAAAGGTTTTTAATGAGGCAGCACTGGATAGTGTATCAATGAGTGATGTACTCTTTTCTTTGGCTAGGTTTTTATCCCACTGGGTTTTTCCTAGTTAAAGTTTTTAATGAGGCACATTCATAAATGGACATCCAAGGGGGAGTGTTATGAATATACTGATTATGTGGATGTCCATTGACTCCCGGTCTCCAAATATTACAAGATGACATGGGACCCACGCATAGTACCATGCATAGTAGTTTACTATTTGGTGGGACCCACACACAAAATAATACAACTCACGGGAATGCATTCCCGTGAGTGTACAGTTATGTAATTAGGGGAATATTACATCAAATGACCCAAAGTGGAAATTACACTAAAGGCCCATTTTCCTTCTATAAATAGAGGCCTTCTGTAAACATTCAGATTACACTGAAATGAGAACTTCTCTCTACTCTCTCTCTCTCTAAAATCTCTTGTTCTTGTATTTACTTTTCATCAGTTTTATATTAAGTAAGAAAATTTGTTAATAAAGATTCAATTCATAATTTATATGGTTAGAAGTTCAAATCTTGTTGCTAGTGTGAGAACCTTATTAGTAGGTGATATGTATATATTTTTATAAATATTTGGGTAAAGGTGCAAAAATACACATGTGTTTTACTCTGAAGAGCGCTCAACACCAAATATTTTTTTTGTGCAAAATTAGACATGAACTTTCAAAATTGGGGCAAAAATACCAACGCCGTCAGATTGGTTTTACAAACATTATTTTTGTAGTGGGCCCCACATTATTAAAAAAAATAAAAATGCCTAATTTTTTTAATTTACTTTATTGCCCTCCCTTCCCTCTATTAGTCGCTCATAACCATCCTTCAAGCAGTATCAATCTTCTTTCTCTGGCTACTACCTATGCCGTCAGGTGTGCAGGCTTTCTCTCTCCCTTAGATCCCAACACCAACTCAATGGACTCATATCCGAAAAACCTTGTAGGACGCACAATCTTAAGAAAAACTCGGTTTCATCTCTCTCCCTCATATCCCAATGCATGATTCAAGCTTCTTTGGTTTAGTAGTTGACAGATCGTCAGGTTTAGCTCATCAGTGACACAATCTCATTTGCTGGTGAAGATTTTGAGTTATGACGACTAGTTTTTTTTGACAATTGTTTTTCTAAAACTAGTCGTGGAAACTCAAAATTTTCACAACCAAAATTTTAATTTCGACAACGATTTTTTCATTGTTTTGAAAATTATATCTAAAATGGTGGAATGAATCGTGAAAGGATAATTCACTTTATTAGTATCTTTATCTTTAATAAAAATATAACTATTTTGCATCTTCTTTAATTTTATAAAACAAATAGTAACAAAACATTAAGACCATGTTTGATTTCCTATTTAACATTTAAAAAAAATAAAAAAAAATTGATAATTAATTTTACGTTAAAAGTCACACAAGTAAAAAATTGCATTATATTTTCAAAAATAAAAATTCTAAATAATGTTCATATGTTTGTTTGTTTGTTTTGTTTGTTTGTTTTTTTTTTTTTTTTTGTAAAATGGGTAAAAATCTGTGCACAACTCAATTTTTCTTCAGTGGCTTGACAAAGGTTCACTTTTCAGTTTCAATCTTCTCATTGTCTCCATTACTCTAGTTTGAACCCAATAAGGGCATGGCTTGAATTGTCCACCAGGGGCAAATCAGCATCACTTTAGTTCGATTAGTGCTCACAATCTCCCCGAATTACTCCCTTCGTTTCTTTTTATAAAATATTAATAATTAAAAAATTGGTTAAACTCAATAAATATGTAAAAAATGCAAATTGTTTTCCAAAAGCACCATTATTTATAAAAAAGTTGAGTGAGAGAGAATGAATGAAAAAAGTCATGATAGAGAATAAATGAAAAAAAGTGATGGGAGGAATATATATATATTTAATTAAGGGTAAAAATGTATTATTTAGACATCTTCAAAAACGATCTTATGAAAAGAACACACACATTCAACAAATGCTATCTTATACTTACAAGGGGGAAAAAAATCTTATATAAAGGAAGGGAGGGAGTGAAATAAACAATCATTCCAGACAAGTTTTTATGTTCTTTTTCTCAAATATAATTTTTTTAGAACAATCACCCTTTTTTTTTAAGAAAAAAATCAAAATTGTTTCTTCAAAATAATTTCATAAAGCTATTCTGAAAAATAAAAAAAATAAAAAAAAAATCAAACAAAGTCTAACAAGATGTTCTAAATTCGTTTTTCAAATACATTTTTAAACAATCCCCCCCCAACCCAAATTGTAAAAAGGAAACCAATCCGACCATTTATTTTTGGATTTTAGTTTTCTCATGTTGCATAAGAAAACTAAACTTCATATACCCATGAAATGGTGGGACTCACATATACATATATAAATTAATATATATATATGTGGGTTTCACCATTTCATGTATGTGTGACATGAGATAATTTTTTTCCTACAACATGAGAAACATTAATCCCTTGTTTTTAGAGTCTTTCCAGATGGTGGGAGATATTTCTTATCCATACAAACTTGGACACACGCTTCCATGAGAGTAACCATTATTTTTTAAAGGTTTTTTGTTTTGCTCAGAACCATTATTTTTTTAAGTGACGCTAACATAATCAAAGTTTATTTAATAATGAAAATGAAATCAGTTTTTTTTTTTTTTGTAACAAGACAAAATGAAACCAGTTTTTTTTTTTTAATTAGATTACATTTATCTTCAGGTTTTGTTAAATTAAAAAGTATTGCAGTGCTCTTTTATGACATAAAAATACAAATTGTAAAAGGACTTGCCCAGGCAGAACAAGAAAGGGGAAGAAGAAGGGGAATAGAGAGATGAGAGAGACGGAAGAGATTGGAGGGAAGGAGACCCAGAAAGAGACAAGAGGATTTAGGAAATAACTGAAATTAGTCTATTCAATAATTCAAAGTCTGCCCTAAAATGAAACCCTAAAACTACGTATAGGAAATAACATAATAATAATACTAAAATAAAGTTAATCCTAATTAATAAAACGACGATAAATATAAATAACCTAATACTAATACTAATATAATATGAAACAACTTCAATATTACTTCATGACATTTTAATGCCATATATTATGACTTACTACCTATTTTGACTCATTTGAAATTCAAATAATAAATTTTGGCTTAACACTACTATAAAAACCACATTTAAAACAAAGTAAAAATGATATTTTAGATTGGTTCTGCATTTGATTTCGATACAGTCAGTTTTAAAAGTTTAATACTTTTAAAACTAGATGAGCATTCTGTCTTAAAAAATTATTTTTATATTGTTATTCAAATATTTGGTCTAAAAATTTGAAATTTTTAGACTTAAAATAACTTATGTTAAGTCTAAAAGGTAAGTCTTTTATGATCGGTTGTGTGTATCTCCATCAGTTTTTGCGAGCCTCAAGCCTTGAGCGACCAACGAGGAGAAGAGGAAATAGAAGACCTCAAAGATGAGAAGTTTCTTTGCGACGTTGATTTTAGTGTCACACAAGGACCAATTCATGGAGGAAGGGGTTGCTAGATGATAATATTACCTATTTGCCCCGGCGAAATCAACAGAGGCGCTTCATTATCTTGAAATTTAGTGACTCCAGAGGCGTCATTAGTCACATTTGGTGGTGGACTCTCTTGCAAAGCCGTTGTGTTATAAGGTAGAACCATGATAAGAGGACGAGTTGTTCTCTCTTACTTCTTACCTCTATGGTTGTTTTACTTAGTGTTTTTTGCCGTTGGTTCGGTGGTCCTCGAAGGCATTGATAACCAAGTGGATGAGCTCACGAGTTTGGGGAAGAGTCCCAACAAAACTAGTAGTAGTCAAAGCAGTCACAATGAAAGAGGAGGATTGTGAGGAAAGGGTTTCTTCTTTGATGATGACGACCTCTTCTTGGAAGATATTCAGAAAAATGGAAGCATCCATAGACCTAATAATCAAATAAGCAAGGACCTCATGATCTTCAATAGGGAGGATGAAAATGAGGGCGAGAATAGCGGCAGGAAGTAGTTGGAGAACATATGTGTGATCGGAGGCGACAAAGGAGGAAGATGACGAAAAAGGGTGAACTTTATCTTTGTTCTTAATCTTCATTGTTGGCTTGTGCAATGGATTTGGGGAAGAGATAATATGGAGAGAGATAGAAATTTGGTGATTTGGCAATTGGGGGTTAGGGTTGTAGAATGAACTAAATTGGGCTACGACCATGGAAAGGTGAGGAGTACTAGAAGTATAGCATACATATAGTTGAGAGATAAGAAGATTATCATACCGTAAATGAAGCTTCTAAGGCCGATAAAACTCCTTGTTGAGAGAGAGGAGTTGTAGAGCTCCGAGGTTCAAGGCTGAGAGGGTGACGGGTAAGGACGACTAGATGAGTGTCGAGCTGTGATGTAGAAATTGAGAGATTAAGAGGCAAGGATGGTACTAGATTTAAATCCCCAACATGATGTGTTCTCAAGTCAAATCCAAATGAGGGTTAGAGCGATCTCCATTAGCAAAGAAAGGTGAGACTTGCATAGTGAGAATAAGTCAATAGTTAAGAGCAAGACAGAGGTTTGACAACGATCGAAGAGGCAAAGTAAGGGAAATTCAATTTTTGGTGCAATAAAAAAAATCATCTTTTAAACCAGTTATAAGAAATTTATAATTTAAAAAGTTTTATCTTTTAGACCGGTTATTTTTGACCTCCTCATATTAAAGGAATTGGTATAAAAAGTTCTTTATATTTACAAAACTGCCATCGGTCAAACTTCTTAAACTTGATCCTTTATATTCGGTTTAAATGCGACAGTCTAAAAGCCCTGTTTTGTGTTTTGTAGTAGTTTAAATAAAACTTAGTAGATTTGATTTGAATGAGATCCGGTCATTAAATTTTGACTCGATATAACTTAAATCTTATAGTTTAAAACATTTAAAATATATGTCACTTCCTATGTTTAGAAAATAAATTTCAACACTAAAGTTTTAAATGATTTTAAAATTATAGGAATTAGCAAGTTGTTGGTTGAGATGATAAACAATCTCACCCTTATAAGAAAGAAAATACAAGTTCAAATATTGAGAAGTGCATTTGTTGGTAGAGGTGAAAAACCTTTGCACTCTAAATCTTAAATAACAAACGCTTTACCAAATTTTTGGAAAAAAAATTACAGAAACTAAGTTTTGGTAAATAAAATTATAAGGATTGAGTTGTAATAAGTTAGAATTTAAGAAACTAATAAGAAGTTATGATGGAACAAAATCTAAAGTGAAAAAAAAGAATAATCTTTTCTTTAAAGAAATAGTACAAAGAACAAACACAAAAATCTCTAATGGGCGGAAGTATTTTCTGGAAATTCAACTTTGGTCATTCTTTTTTCGATGCCAAATATTGTCCGTTGAAGGAAGATAGACGAGAATTTTTTGGTTTTATTGAGATACGTCCGAATTCTTAACACCATTCATATACGAACAACCACGCTTTTTCTTGGATCCTTGGTGACTTGGATATGTGGTGATAAAATCTAGAAAAATAATATTGGATATAGGTGGATCCATTAAAATAAAATAAAAATTGCCGAGTCTCAATTTTCTTAAAAAGGTTTCCATTAAATTACATCACGAAATAAACAAAAAAAATAGGCAGGGCAAAGTCAGTCAAATATTTCAATCAAATTAGTCCAATTGGCTTCCTACAAAATGTACTTAATTGAAACCAAGATATATAAAAATAACTATATTATATAATATAAAATTTATAATAAAACGAATTATTTTTTGTTTATAAATACTATAACTATTTTGTCAACATCTGTGGACAAGAAAGCAAGTTTGAACATTAATTTATTATATTAAAATCTAATGTGCTTTTTAAATAAACATTGTTAAGATACAATTATAAAATAACCAAACCTAAATGAAAATAAGAATAATTATTTATAAAATATACTCATTAAAGCAGTATATATTTTAAAGTTTAAAAAGCATTTGTATCTACTTTTATATATTATCTTAGGTTAATAAATTATAAAAAACACTCTCGTTTTTTTTTTCCTGAAATATAAAACTCTCTTTTTTGTTTTCTGAATTAGACAAAACTCTCATGAACTTTAAATTATGCATAAATAACCTCCTTCTATTTTCACCAACGACTTTCTTAATCTTTATAACTAAATAATGAAGTTTTCTGTGATTCCAATCTTGCAAAGATACTCCCTACCCATTAATTATATATTCGCTCAAGAAGGCAAAAAGATTATATATTCTCTTAAACTTTATTTTTGTCTATATATATATATATATATAATGCATAAAACTTTGAATTACGTAAACATAGTCCCATTAAATTTCAAGTTGTGTACGCATAAATAAATAATGAACATATATATATATATTTTTGGGAAAATCCTTCCTAGGGCTCAATTAAACAAAAAAATGTAAAAAAAAGTCCCAATAACTTTCACATGTCAGAAAAGGCTTTAGGGTCTTTGAAAAGGCTCTAGGGTCTTTTCTGACACGTGAATGTGAGATGAAAAGACAAAAAAAACCCCTCACATTACCCCTTCTCTCATTTTTCAGTGGGCATTTTTGTCTTTTAATCACACATTCACATGTCAGAAAAGGCCCTAGGCACATGTCAGAAAAGGCCCTAGGGCCTTTTCTGATATGTGAATGTGTGATGAAAAGACAAAAACGCCCATTAAGCTTTTTTTGACATGTAAAAGTTGTTGGGGTTTTTTTTGACATTTTTTTGTTTAATTGAGCCATGGGGAGGATTTTCTCTATATTTTTTTTTGCCACCAATGAATAAATAAAATTATATGCATAAATATAAAATGACTAAAATATTATGTTTGGTCTTCAAAATTTATATTAAGTTTCAAGTTGGTCCTTTCAATTAAAAAAGCGTATTTTTAGTCTTTTAATTTTACCACCGTTAGTTTTATATAATAAAAAAAAATGTTAACTTAGAATATTTAAAATATAATTCTAAAGTTAAATTCTGATAAATCATACTTAAATTTTAAAATATAGAAATTATTTTATTTAATAATTTAAATTTGAGCATATTTTGTCCACATTTAATTGTAGAATCATTGTTTAAATTGTTAAACCAACATTTTTCATTAAATAAAACTAATATTACTAAGATTAAAACACTAAAAGTATAAAGTTTAAACTTTAAGAGATCAAACTGAAATTTAATTTAATGTAAATTTGGAGAATTAAATGTATACTTTAGTCAATATAAAATTCTAGGGGATTTTTCTTTCCCAACGATTAGGGCAGTTTATTGGAAACTCTAAAAAATTACAAATATATTATCTATATATGACAAAAATTTATGAAAATTATATATAATTTAGCTTACTATATGATAAAATACTAGATTTGAAATGATATTCAAACTTGTAGTTGTACAGTTATACTAATCTTTATATCTTACTTTTAGTTGCTAATATAAGAGCAAAGTGATGGGTTGAATTTGGTTTAAAAATTAATACTATAATCCATTTTATTTTTCATAATTATTATACTTCGTAAACTATTTTACTTAATTTATGAACTGATATATAATCTAATATTATATAGACACCAATATTTTAGGGCATCAAATCATATTAGTTATATTTCCTCTCGTCCAAAATATATGATGTTGTCAACTAATTCACATCAACAAAAGAATATTAGTCAAATAATTTAATGTGTCTTAAATTAATAAAATTGACATATTTTACTCTTATTAAATAACATGATTTTTAAATTTGTCACCCATTCCTCTCCTACTAGAGGTAAAAGTAAAAAAACAATAATTAATTACCCCATTAACCTCTTATTTTATAAGCCAAAATTTCCTTCCAAAAAACTTCCTATATATATTTTTAAATTGAAGGGGATAACTAACTAATTTATTTATTTTGTCAATCAATCTAAATTATTTAAATAATTTTAATATTAAGAATGGAATGCACTATTTGATTTGGCTAACTATAAAGCAAGCTAATTATTTTGCAAAATAACTGTCGTTAAGATATTTTTGAAGAATTCTTATGAAAAAATGTTTGAAGAACAGTCAAACACGAGTAAAAATATATCAATTGAGTGGGCCCCAAATCTGAATCAGCGCCAAGGTGGATTCGAGAAAAAATCTGATAGACTTTGAGGCAGACAACACAAGCGACACAGTCCCGCTGCGTCTTCGTCGACCAAAGAAAAAGAAATCGAGTACAAAATTTAAAATGAATTTTAAAAATATGAGCGAACTATGAACTATTTAATCTAATTGGACTTATTTTTATAAGATTGAAGTTGATGAGAAACATCTCATCGGAAGCTTCCTAGCTGTTATGTTTTAGAGTAATCTTAAATTCACTGAAATTATATTATTGTATGACAACTTAAAAAAAAAAAAGATTGAAATTGATTATTTAATAAATCAAAAAAAATATTTTTTAAAAAAATCTTACTAACATTTTTTTTTTAAAAATTCCGGGGTCCTTGTCATCATCATAAATAAAAATTATAATAGACTTTTACGATAAATATTACAGAACAATCGATGAAATCGAGTCAACAAATTATGATATTTTGTGGAGAAGGCTTAACGCTGACTTGGTGCACGCATAGTGTCACGGGTGTATTTTGTTTCAAATAAATATCTCCGGTCCTAATTATAAGGTAAAGTTGACTTTCTTTGAAGGATTAAAGAAGTTAAATAAGTTACTTAATCATTTCATATGTTGTGTATTTTTAGATTATACATTAATTTATTAATCAAACTAATTAGTTTGAATAAAAAAATAAAAATAAAAGTACTTTAAAGTGATTTAATGAGTTTCCTTAATTTTTCTAAAAAAGTCAAATATGTTTTATAATTAAGATGAGAGGAAATAACTCATAAGAGCATTACATATAACGAGTTGTCTCTTCTTACTAGAAAAATTCTTTAATGCTATATATATTGCATTTACTTATAAGGAATTTTTTTAATTGTAAATACCGTAGAAAAATGAAGATTCATTTAATTATAGAGTTGAACATGCGCACAATAAATTTTAAGTATCCTTATATAGTTATATGTATCCTTGGATGCCTTGCACATTAATTAATTAATTAAATGCAAGAATTTCTCACATTTCTCACTATATAGTGGCATATTGACGTAATTTTAGCAGAAAATGAGGGTAAATTTCCAAACAAAGCGTGCCATACCCTCCTTGCTATATATTCAGGAGCGCCACTCTGCGTCTCTCTAGAGTCTATCTTCATTTCAGGACTCTTCTGATTCTACCTATAATCCAATTGCATTTTGGTTTTGCTCTTCTCTCGCATTCGGGTTCTGCTCTCCACTTCTCTCTGTTTCCTTCTTCTCCTTTTGCGATTCGATTTGAAGTGCTTTTCAGGTATTTGGCAGCTCACAATCAGCATTCCCTACTTCCTATTGGAATTCCATCAGCTATTCGTGTGTAGTCTGGTGCATTGCTTTGATTTTGCTCATCACTTTAATTGAATCGCCCATTTAAGTATCTTTCTTGCCTTCTCTTTTTTTTTTTTCCTCTCTCTCTCCCTCTCTCTTTCTTTTTTGATCATGATGTCCTGATGTGATTGCGGGTTTTGCTAATATCCGAGTTTGGTTTTTGTCTATGATTTCGTCTTTGAGCTGCTTTAATTCGTTCTCTTTGAATGCATGAAAAAGCTGGTGTAGACCAGGTTGAGTTACAGGTTTAGCTCAGGTGGTGGGTAGGTTCAAATGACTGGGTTTGAATTTTTGCCTTGACGATACTGTAGAGGATTTGAGCGCAGGAAGGGGATTAGCTTTGCTGCGTACATCGTGTTTATGAGCCTAAAGAAAAAGTCATCCTTTTGTTCTTGTTCTGGCTGCGGTGTGAGCCAGCAGCATCGTGGGCTTACTTGAAGGGTTGTCACGTGCCAAATTTCATATTATCGGATAGCTCCAATGAGTCAGGTTGTTTTGTGAAGTCGTTGGGGATGTGACGCCAAGGACTTATGAGTCAAGACGTACATCTTTTATTTTATCCCACCGACACAAGGATCATAGTAGCAAAGTAAAAAACATCTCCTTTGATGGAGAGTGTTTTTGTGTGGTTACAGGTTGTTGAGAAAGATACTAACTGCTGGTCCCACAAACTCCTTTGAGTTTCACTTGTCATGGCTTCAAAGGTTGAGCAGCCATATCTGACTAGAGTCTTTGTCACTAAGTTGGCCGAAAAACACCCCTTCCCCTGGGAAAGGGAAAAAAATCAGGGAAGGCCAGACACAGGAGTGTTCCATCGTCTGTATCTACCGACTCTCATGAAATGCACCCAAAAGACTAATTGTGTCATTTTGGGAAAATTATCAAATGCAATGTACCTGGACTAAGCATATCCCTACGTCTTATCATCACAAACTTTTTCTCCCTTTTTAATCATTTATCTTCTTCCACTTTAGTGCTTTTTATTTTACTCATTGGAACATTTATTCCTGTTATCAATTTCGTTATTTATGAATTTCAACTAATATATTTCAGGTCGCTGCCAATGGCTGCTAAATCTGTTGTAGACTTAATGGAGTCATCCTCCGGGGTTCATTATTCAGGATTTCACATGGATGCTTTAAATAAAATAAATGCTGGAACTGAGCGTCCAACAACTTGTGTAGCTGACCACATCTATAATCAACCTTTTGTCATAGGTGTGTTTTTTGCAAGACAAGTTGTCTGTGTTGTCATAAAATAAACCAACTACCTGGTTTGGTCCTACAATTAAGGGGCGAGAACATTTAATTCCTCTTGTATTTAGGGGTTCTCACGTTTAATATTCCTAGCAGAAATCCCTTCCTTATTGGCTTTGTTGCCATACACTGAGGTCCCAGATTCCACCCACGGTGGACTGGGTTGTTCTGTTTTGGCGAAAAACTATGATGAACTATGCATTTTGTCCAAAGTATATGGTTTCAGATTTGAAAGGGGTCATTAAGTTGTCTGTTATGACATACACGAACCAGGTTATTGACCGAGTAGTACGAGATATAAAATCTTCTTTGTTTTCTAGTGATTGAAGCAATTAAATTTCCTCTAATGTATGCTCTACTAGAGACAATTGACCAAATCAAAAATCATACTTTTGTAGATTTATATATTAATCTAACATGATGATTGCTTATTATGCTAATGTAATCTCTAGCATCCAAGTGCTGTTTAACCACTCATGCATGATAACCAATTTTGACATCAGTCAAATGGCATTGGCATTTATATCCACAAAATATCCTCTTCCACAGTTTGTACTGAAGATTTCATGAAATTTGAGATTGATCTAATTCTCCATAAATTTTGTTAAGCATGATGAGATTGTAAGAGTCAACCGTTTCTTTATTTTTAATGCTCCTAATTTCTTAATTAATTACTATTTAGTTCACTTCTAATATGTTTTTTCCCGAAGCACTTTTAATGTTTTTGATTTGCGGTAGGTGTTGCTGGTGGGGCTGCAGCTGGGAAAACTGAAGTTTGTAATATGATTATTCAACAACTTCATGACCAACGAGTTGTAGTTGTTAATCAGGTCTTGAAGTTTCTCTGTTTATTTATTCATTGTCAAATTAATAATTTATCTTGATCAGATGCCTGATCTCTGAGGCAGTGAGTAACCTTAGGTGCTTAAAGCCGCAAAAGCATCTCCTTTTCTTTTCTCTCTGTTTTCTCTGTACCCTTTGGATTTCTTTTTTTTTTTCCTTTTGGTTTTGACCTCCCATATAACAAAGTTTTATTGACTTGTGGCAATGCTATATGGTAGTGAATGCTTGGTGTTAAAAGGAAAATTGAGCAAAAAGTTGATGTAGTCTTAGAAAAAAGACAATGTTGTTAAGATAAATGTGTGGTCTTACAAAAAAGACAAAATTCATAATGACCATATATGAGGAAGAGTTAGGGTGACATCTATTGAGGAGAAGATGGTAAGAAATCATTTAAGGTGGTTTGGATATGGGTAAAAGAGGCTGATGGAGGCATTGATAGGGAGGGTCGAATAGATAGTATTGAATCATGTGAAGAGAGGTAGAAGAAGACCAAGTAGAATACTCAAGGAAATTATTCAACAGTACCTTTTGGTAACAATATATCAAGTTGGTTGTTGACAAAACACGATGGCGTGTTGCATTAATACAGCCAACCCCACCTAGTGAAATAGAGTTTCTTCTTGTTGTTTTTGAACTTCCATATAACAACACTTAAGAGTAGTGGAAAATTTTCAGCATTTCCTAATTTCTGCATTTCATCTCTGTATTTTACTCAGCAGTTTTAATATTCTGTCTACTTTCCTTCTTACCTCGTTATAAATATTTAGGTTCTCTCAACTTTTTCCTCAACTTTCATAAAGCTGAAGATGTTAGAGTTGCTGTTCTGAACAAAAAACTGGAAAAGAATGTAGGATTTGTTTGTTTTTGTTATTAATGTTTTGCGTGTTTGCCTTCTTTTCTTCTCCTTCTTCATATTCATATTGCATCACTTCTTCCTTCCATCCATCCTTTTTAAGTTCTCCTTTTTGGAGCATTTGAACCGATTTTTCTTGTAATACTTATGTAGATCCATTTTATTAATAAATGAATGAATGAATTTAATTTGACAGGATTCTTTCTATCATAATTTGACGGAGGAGGAACTTACAAGAGTACAAGATTACAACTTTGATCATCCTGGTTAGTATATACTGGGCTTATTATTCTCTGTCACTAGCTGCTTATGATTTTGTCTTGGTACTATAAAGTGTGATAATCGAATTGCTTCCTTACTCTTTTCAATTTAATTTATTTCCTTAAATATTTCTTTCAAGAATTCTTTATGAAGACATGATTATAAATCTATAGTAATTTTGTCACATTCTAGTAATCTTATTCTTTGGTTTTGTTAGACTTATGTAATTTCACGTAGAAGTTCTATACTACATTTGATGAGCACCAGTGACATTGCTATTATTTTCAGAATTGTATAATAATATCAATGATAGTGCTATGGAAATTTTATCCTGATAAATTAATCCAACATTATTATTTTCGTTTACAAATTCTAGATCCTTATGATAATCTAGAAGACTTCAGTGCAGTTGCATTGTGTTTTCCAAGATCTTGCTACTGGATTCTGAGTATTTTTAAGAAATAATTCAGTTGTCAACTCCATCTTCCATTTGGTTCTGTTTATCATTATAGATATAGGAGAGCAGACTTCCAAAATTGGCGTTTAAGTGGTTTAACACAATTGAAATAAAGCTCATTCTTTGAGACAAAATCAGAAAGGAAAGCTCCTCACTCATCATGTAACACTTAGTACTCAGCTAGCAAAATTAGGGGCTAAAACGTACATAGAAGTAGTATGCTGGATTTTTGCCCCCCAACTAAGGTCTAACTACTTTAATATATCAAATTAAAATAAAAAACCCTATTCACTGGAGAAAACATAAACACCTCCTCTCTTATTTAATGTGGGGGTTATCTTTATGTTACTTTGAAGAATAGGGTTTTTGGTCTCTAAAATTTAATTGATGTACTGAAATTTTACCTAGGCTAATATTGCAAATGTGAATGATGGCTGTGTTACCGATCAAGTTCTGTACTTATCTGAGAATGCTGCTTATATCATCAGATGCTTTTGATACTGAGAAATTGCTTGGAGTTATGGACAAATTGAAGCATGGACAAGCTGTAGATATTCCAAATTATGACTTCAAGAGTTATAAAAGTGCTGCATTTCCAGCTAGACGGGTATAATTTTAACTTCCACTTTTTTGCAGTTTTAACCCCACTTTTGAAACCTTTAGATTGAATTTGGTCTTCTGTACCTGAAATGTGGATATTGTCCTAGAACAATGCTTTTAGTGTGTAGAGGAAGTATAAAGTGTCTTTGGCGTGATAATGGAAGAAACAGAGTTTGGGCATGGTTTCTCATGGGATCTGACATTGTTTTATGCCTGAAAGAAGTTTTGCCCTGCATTTACTCTCACCTGTGAGAACGTATGTTATAGTTTGATAGAGTCAGTGTACTAATATCCTTTATAATTGGTTTCATGACGGTATGGCTTAAAATAGTTTGTTATTTGCATACTTAACACTCATGGATTTTCGTTGGTTTTGATGCCTGATATGTGGATGTTTGTTTGTGCTTAAATTTGTTTTTGCAGGTAAACCCTTCTGATGTAATAATTTTGGAAGGAATTCTTATTTTCCATGATCCACATGTTCGGGAGTTGATGAATATGAAGATATTTGTAGACACAGGTACTTTGTTATTATCATTCCTATTTAAATTTGGCGATTTGTATACTTCATGTATTATGTAGCATTATTCCTTCTCAAATTATGTAACATCTGTTGTCTGATTCTTGTCCTCAGCTCATGGAGTCTTTATGTTTTTTTTTTCGGGGTGGGGGTGAATTTAATGTATGGCTATTTCAAAAATGTGCATGCTCTATGGTCTTCATGTGCATTTCTTTTGCATCATATTTCGTGGTTCTCTATGATGTCATTGGCAATTGCCTATTTATACCTTCTCATTATAAGCAAGGCTATGCTGTTTAGTTTTTGTGGTAATACTAATTTATGGTATCAGTCACATTGTAAAATGCTCAGTGCAGATGCTGATGTTCGACTGGCTAGGAGGATCAAGCGTGATACAGTTCAGAAGAGTCGGGATATTGGTACTGTGCTTGATCAGGTAGCAACTTTAAGTCACGTCAGTTGCAATACCATGAAGGCCATTTTATTTTATCATTTATTTGTTTTTTTTTATTTTTAAAATTTACTGCGTTTTAAGACATAGCAATGTTGAGAATTAAGTAATTTAGTTTTTAATGCTGCTGATTAGTTGCAGTAAAATATCCTTGGTAAGAGAATACAAATTATTCAGTTTTATTAGATTTGGATTATTTGGAAATTTTTGATTCATATGGTTATACAGGTCATTGTCAGTAAGTCTTCATAACTAGGTGTTGATGTTTTATGTATTTTATAAACTCTGATAGCTGACTCTATTTGATGCAGTATTCTAAATTTGTAAAGCCAGCTTTTGATGACTTTATTCTTCCGACAAAGAAGTATGCCGATATCATTATTCCCCGTGGAGGAGACAATCATGTAGCAATTGATTTAATTGTGCAGCACATCCGCACAAAACTTGGTCAGCATGATCTATGTAAAATATATCCTAACCTTTATGTTATCCAATCAACTTTTCAGGTACTCACTTCTCACTATTTTTTGCTTTGCTCCTCCACTTGGACCTCCAAACACTGGTTTCTTATGGTGCTTGAATCATCATTGCATTTGTTGTTATGCAGATACGGGGTATGCATACCCTGATACGTGATTCTCAAATAAAAACACATGATTTTGTGTTTTATTCTGACCGTTTGATTCGTCTGGTACGTGTACACAGTTTAATTTGTATATTTCTTAATTCAGTGGTGGCATGCCTTTTTTATTTGGGGTAAACTATTGCTGATTATGATTTCTGCACTTGACCAGGTTGTTGAACATGGCCTAGGACATCTACCATTTACAGAAAAGCAAGTAATCACTCCAACTGGTAAGCTTTTTTATTTTGTTGCTCACCTTGTAAGCTTATTGTGACAAGTGATGTTCAGCATCTAGGCATGTGTTTATGGCCTAGTTGGTGTTCAATTACTGGTTTAAGTTTTTAGATTCTATGTTCCTTTTACTTATTATATTTTTTTAATTATTTTTCTTAAAATATTTTCTCAAGCACTGGCCATTTCAGTGGCTGAACTTCTCCGCAGCTGAGTTACCCAGGATACATGTTTTTATTGGGTAGAAGGACTCGCAATTATAGTTTTTGTATCAAAGTGTAAAGGGTTAAGGGGCAATTTCGCCTCGAAAGTTGTCACTGAGAGGCAATTTTGATTTGAAAGTTTTTTTTTTTTTGGGGGGGGGGGGGGAGCAATGGGCCGTCATCTCAACTAATTTTGACCGTTAGTTGATTGAATATGCTGAGCGGAAAGTCCACATGTCATCCACATGATTTTTGTTAAGGTGCAAATTTAAGTCAGAAGTTTTAAATCTAACTTAGAAAGAAAATGTAGTAGATGACATATGGACTTCTGGGGTAAATTTGCATCTTAAAAAAATGACGTGAATGACATGTCAACTATCAGCTAAGCATATTTGGTTAATTAATAGTCAAAATTAATTGGGATATCATCTCAGGAAAAATTGCTCCGTTTTTTACACTTCCGGGGCAAAATTGCCCCTTGAAAAGCTTCTTGGGCAAAATTGCCTCTTAACCCAAGTATAAATTACCATTACCAGCTAATGTTGATTCAATGATGTGAATAATCTCTATATAAATTGCCACTACCAATTATTTTAGTTTGGTGCCATACACCTATTCTACATGAATGAGGTGGAATGTATTTCAACTTCAGGGGTACTTATTGATATGATGGGAATCAAAGTTGCATCTTGTGGTTGTACTTTGAGATGTTTTTTCCCTCGTGATTTTGGTTGTAGCAATTACTGTACTGAGCAATGGGCTTGTGTGTAAATAATATTCATTAAACTTCGATGGTGTTCTGTTATTTTCGAAAGAGAAGTTGTTTATTTTAGGGTTGAGTCTTGTTTATATGATTGTTTATTCTTGAACTTCATTGTGTATTCTAATTGACTGCAGGGTCTGTGTACACTGGTGTCGATTTCTGTAAGAGGTTATGTGGAGTCTCCGTCATTAGGAGGTATCAATTAGTCCTATTTTAAAAGCTGAAATCACTCAACAATTAAGATGTTATCATTTTACTGCTGAATATGTCAATACACAATATCTTCCCTTGGTCATCCATAAGTGCTGAAATGAGTAAAAAGAAGGATAATTTGTTAATCTTTTTAATTTTTGAACAATTTTGTTTTTAAAAAATTACATAATCAGTGCTTAGTAGTATCCTGTTTTATAAGTCTTCAGCAATTAGTCATTTTTTCTCCCTCCTTAATTTGTGTGATTTATTTGCTGAAATTTTTCCAAAGACATTGTTGTTTGGAAAATATTCCGTCCTTGTGTTGATATCTGCCGATATATTGTCAGCGGGGAGAGTATGGAGAATGCCTTACGAGCATGCTGTAAAGGTATCAAGATTGGCAAGATTCTTATTCATAGAGAAGGGGAAGGAGACGACAGTCAGCAGGTGTGTGCATCTTGTGTATGATACATTCCCATGTTTATCACATTTCATGACCCCTAACTTTCTATATTTAATGTTTGGGCAGCTGATATATGAAAAATTGCCTAATGATATCTCAGATAGGCACGTGTTACTGTTGGATCCCATCCTAGGCACAGGTTTGTCATCCTCATTGTGTTCCTGTTTCTTGGTTGTTTTTATGAGATAAAACTCTCCTCAGATATTTATATTGTACAGCGCAAAATCGCTAAAAAAAAAAAGTTAAAACAAAGTACCAAACACCCCTACAATTGGTTTCATGCATTCTCATTATGGAAAAGATGAGCTAGAAACTGTCATTTACCGACTGTTCCATACCAGTCAACATAATCTAAGAAAGACGAGTTTGATTTCTTTTTGAAGTGTTGGTCGTCTCCATAAATATATGAACAATTACTTGTGCAGGAAATTCGGCTGTTCAAGCAATTTCTTTACTTATAAAAAAGGGTGTACCAGAGTCCAACATTATATTTCTGAATCTCATATCGGTACGATCTTGCTATGTTTAACTAATTCTCTCACCATCATATTTTTCTCCTCTCTTGCTTTCTTCCTTTCACCACGGTAATTATAGTTCTCATTTTTTGCCAGGCGCCCCAAGGTGTGCATGTGGTCTGCAAAGCCTTTCCCAGAATAAAGATTGTGACGTCTGAGATTGAATTGGGCCTGAATAAAGACTTCCGTGTTGTGCCGGGCATGGGCGAGTTTGGGGACCGGTATTTTGGCACAGATGAGGATCAGCAGGTGGTGGTCCCTTCATAGTAGTTATATTATTACATATGAAAGGCATTGGGAAAGAAGGTTGAAATTTGCTGAATTCATGGAAGCTCTATTTTATACTCATAGTGTTGCGAGTCCAAGTTGCCTTGTCTTTACAAACAGAGGTATATTTGGAATTTATTCAATTATTGAATGCAACTTTTAACCTTTGGACTATACTAGAATTGCTCTCTATTAGATGTTGGTTTCTTTTCCAAGGTACTGGTTGGTGTATCTTGATACATTTGTGAAACTAGAGATTTCATCCATTGAAATGAATGTATATAAGTAACTTGAATTAATTAATTTTGGTTTTGACTGCATTTTGGTCTCCAAAATTTTGTACTGGTTGATTTTTGGGTTACAGCTTCTGTAGCACTCAAAACAGTAGTTTTTGCTTTCCAGTGAGTACTCTGGTCAGCTTGTGCCAGCCAGTGGCTGGCTTGGTTTGATAGACTGGCTCAGCTTGGTAGGGCTATATTTTTGGGCCCAATTTAACCCCCCAACCCATTAAAGTGAGGTTGGACCAGATTCACTGGGGCTAAAATGGGTTATCATCAAATTATTGCGGAGTCTCATGATACTCCAAAACTTATTTACTATTGAGGCTGATGTGACTCCACAACAATTTAATTATTTTCAGTGACCTTTGAGTATTTTAGGGTGTCATATGGGACCTTTAAGTCATTTATCCAAAATTTTAAGAATTAACTCGATTGTAGCATCATTCAAATGATGCATGATGTTGAGACCTCTTCACTCTTCTTTTCTCATCCTCTTCACTATGCTACCCACCCACTGATTACTCTTTATAGCTTGTGCTTCTAGTAATCTTGGTCAAAGCACAGACTGTTTCTTCAGATTGTAGAAACAAACCAGTGATCCTGGGAAAAAGGAAGTTGGTGTTGTTAAACTGTGGTTTCTGGGGTTGAAATATTTTTTCTACGATACAAGACTGTTGTTTTTGGGTGTTTTTCTTTTATATCATTGGTTTATCATGGAAGTTACATGGGCGTTCTAGAGATGAAACTGTGCCATAAAAATATGAAGGGTACAAGTATGAAGTGGGAAGACTGAGGCAAGAAAAGAGAGAAACTGAAAGATGCTCACAAGATTTCTGTCATCGGACGCAAGATACTGTTTGGATTTTTTTTAAGAAACGTCACGTAATTAATCACCCTCATAAACCGTTTTTATGGTTTTTTTCAAAAAATGTTTTTTACAATAAATTGTCTCGGATATTTGCAAAAACAAATTCTAAAAAATATGAAAAATTAAAGATACAGTAAAACGAAAAATGATGAAGTCAAACTCAAACATACTAATATGTTGTATAATAGTATTTGTTGAGCCTAAGCTTCACAAACTCTTCACCGCGTCTTACTCAACCGAGTGATTTCTTTCCCCACAAAGCTTAAGAGATACCATTTTTTTTCTTAGTTTTTCTGTTAGGTATTAAGTTTGTTTTCTTTATAATATTGCCGACAAGAATATTCCCAAGGCCCTCTCTCGCTCTGAAATACCGTAGTTGTCCTTCAGTTTACTGGATTACAAAGGCAAGTAGATGGGCAGCTTTGTCTTTTCGGTTGACAAACTAAATGAGCTGAATCCCACATCGGTTGTAGTACAACGGAAGCCAAGGTATATAAGCTGGGAAATGGAAGCCTTTGGTCACGACCTTACTTGAACAGGATCTGTTCTATAGGCTCGTACATCTGTGTCCTTGAGTTTCAAGGAGACAAGAACCAAAGCTTGGTTGATGAACTATGACCAGGTGATCAGAGCGTGATTATTGGCTGGCTTGCTCATGTTGATGGGACAGCTCAGCCGCAGAGGATCGTTCCCCCACGGTTCTACTGTGTGGGATGGTCACTTGGTTGTCTGACAAGCTTCTATATCTTTTTTTTTTTTTAAGGTTAATGAGTGTTCATAGCTGCTAATTCCTTCACATATGACTCTCCGTAAAATGATAGTGTTAAGTTGTTCTACTTTCACAACGGTACAGTATTGAAATTCCTATATATGAAAAACTATTTGTCTTCATAAATTCCTATAAATGACTCTCTGGATATTTGCTCCAATATGCTAAATAAATCCTGATCTTTCCATCCAACTTTCAAGGTAAATGAGATTGCTTGGAACATGACAGGAGAGATGTTCTTCCTAACAATAGGAAATGGTGAGATCATTGATTGAATTCATACTTGCTTTCTTTTATTTCGAAGATTTAAATCTTATTTTGCATATTTTGTTCTCCAATTTAGGGACTGTCGAAGTACTAGCTTACCTATCTCTGCCGTATACATATTGCCCATACTGCTCTATATTGCCCATATTGAATTTAACTGATCTATCTACCCTCAGCATACATGTTGCCCATACTTCTGGTTGTTATTGCATTGCTATACATCCTGTAAGAAGGTATGCTTCTTCTATTTGTGGGATATCTGAGATGCTCTGGGTGCGTGCCTTTACGAAGCTTGAGTGAGTTTCCCTGGATTTTCATGTTCATTTTTTTAATTCTGCTTTTGTTTTTATTAATTAGTTACTCTCTATAGCTTGTGATGACCAATGTGAAATTATTTTTTGTACGTGTTTCTCAGATGGCCTGTGAGCAAAGGCGAAACTAGAGGGCTAAGGTTGATTCTCTTATTTTGGGCCGTGTAATCTATTGCTTGATTCTCTTATTTTGGTTTTCTTTATGGGTTTACACAGTGGTCTGTGATTCTCGTTTCATTGGTTTTGGACCGGGTTTGTTTGGTGGAGGACCCTTTTCACTGGCTCCAACCTTGTATTGGAGCTAAGTTGTCAGTGGATGAATCTATATTTTAATTAAATTTTTAAATGTTAGTGGAATTGCATTTAGAAGCAATTTTTTTTCTTTGGTTGATACTGAAATGTTGCTTTCTCAAGCCTTTAATTTACCTGTTCAAAGCATGGCAATGCTTTCCCATTCTACTAATGTTATATTAATTGAGATTGGCTTTCAAATTGACTGCACACTAGCTCATCTTTAAATTTATTGCAGTTTAGTGTATTTTCCTATTATTTGGTCTAGCCAAATTTCATATTCTTATATTGGTGAGGAATTTGTAAACCAAGCATAATGATGTGATTTACACCAAATTTTGATATATTGCATTAACTCTAAATGCTGATTCATTGCATTATTTGAAAATCAATATTATTTTCAAGGAATCAACTAGTCTTCCTTGAAAATCAATGGAAGATTACCTTGGTCTCACTAACTTAAAATTATGACCTAGTATTTAAACATTCTAAAATAAAAATACTATAGAAATGTTGTTGTCTTACATTGATTATAACAAAATGATATTGTCAAAACAAGTTTCATATGCTTATATACTTGATGCTGTCAAATACCAAGTTGCTGTCATATAACCTATGTGTTGCCCTATACTAATTAAAATTGAATAATGCTGCCAAAACAAATTTCAAAATGATGTCTTACATTGTCTAAAATAGGATGATGGTAGAATGACTAAATTGATCGAATTTGAATTGTTATTTTAGGTGTTGGTTGTCAAATCTTTCATGCTAATTAAACATTGTTGATTCACCTACTAGGAACTGATGGGACATTGATGAAGTTGTTATAGAAGTTTGACCTTCACTAAAGAAAAAGAAGCAAGAAGCAAGGCAACGTAGATGTTAGTATATAGTTATAAAAAGTTGTAATACTATATATTTGATATAGTACAAAGTGTATTAGAAAATGACATTTGTATTTGGCATCTTCATGTTATACACATTAATTTAAATAAAAGTGATATTTTCCCCTCAACTTGTGCACATTCTTATCTCTTTTTGTTAGGTACTTGACAACAAAATTTCCCCTTCTAATGCTTCCAATGATGGTATCTAAGGAAGCTTATAAATTACAAAGATAAAAGTAAGCATATTATTACAAGGATGAATAACTCTATAACAAATACAATACACACACATACATTTAAAAAGGAAAAAAGAAAAAGAAAAAGCTACAGTGAAAAGGGCCTGTATGGTTGACCCGAGACTCTCCAGGATCGGTCCGTTTAAACCCGAGGTTCGTCATGGCCGGCCTCTAGGACTAATTTCAAATAATTCGTCCATTTTTCAAACTTTACTCTTAAAGAACCAGGGCTTAAACAGGCCAAGCCGATGGACCTGACGCGTTTTCCCGGCTCTATATAACGTTCAACTTTACACACACTGGGCTCATTATTTACATTTAGTTTTTTAAATATTTTTTTTATGTCAGTTTAATCAATTATTATCTTGTATACATGTTCCTATAAAATGTATAGCTGAAAGTTGGTTACGACAGCCAAACTGAGGAAAAGTAATCAGGCAAACAAGACAGATCAGGGATTTTTTTTGTTTTTATAATTTTACTTTAAATTTTATTTTGATTCTTATAATTTAGTAGTTGATATTTATAAATGAACTGGGTTGCAAATTTGTACTTGATTATTTTTTAAGAAAATGCTGAACTCGATGATCAAAGTTATGATAATGGTTTCCTCTGTTTCGGTGCTTGCAAAACAGAGCTACCGAAAAGCTCACTGAAAAATAGTTTTTGTTGAGCCAAAGCTTCACAAACTCTTCACCGCGTCTCACTTATTTACTCAACCGAGAAATTTCTTTCCCCACAAAGCTTTAAGGGATACCATTTTTTTTAAAGTTTTCTGTTAGAGAATATTCCCAAGGCCCGCTCTCACGCTCAAATACCATAGTTGCCCTTCAGTTTACTGGATTATATTATAAGGTTAATTAGATGGGCAGCTTTGTCTTTTCGGTTGACAAACTAAATGAGCTGAATCCCACATCGGTTGTACTACGACGGAAGCCAAGGTATATAACCTGGGAAGCGGAAGCATTTGGTCACGACCTTACTTGAACAGGATCTGTTCTATAGGCTCGTACATCTGTGTCCTCGAGTTTCAAGGAGACAAGAACCAAAGCTTGGTTGATGAGCTACGACCAGGTGATCAGAGCGTGATTATTGGCTGGGTTGCTCATGTTGATGGGTCAGCTCAGCTGCAGAGGATCGTTCCCCCACAGTTCTACTGTGTGGGATGGTCACTTGCTTGTCTGACAAGCTTCTAAACTTATTATTTTTCCTTTAGATATATTTTTTATTCAATTGTTGTGACGAATAAGTGAGTGTTGATGGTTTCTAATTCATCCAGAAAGGACTCTCTGTAAAATGGTAGAGAGAGTGTTAAGTGATTCTAGTTTCAAAATGGGGCAGTATGAAATTCTTGTATATGAAACTATTTGTATACGATGTTATGTTGAGGCCACTATTGATTGGAGCAATATAAAATTGTATATATATAACCTATTGCCAAAAGTTCTTTGTTCTGTGTTCTGCAAAAAATCGGTTGACTTGGTTTGTTCTACGAAGGGTATTATTAGATATTATAGAGTCTTTTATTTAAAAAAAAAAAAGTAGAGGAAAACCGAAGATATCGTTGGATGAAATTATTGATGATTTGTGAAAATTTTCATTATAGTTTTATCGAACATGTATGTCAATTATAATATAGGAATTATTCCAATAATTTTTTCATAATTTTATTGGTATTTTAGTCAATAATGAAATGAGGTTTAATGTGCAATTCTACCAACAATTTTTTTTTTGATAAGCATCTAGCATAAATAAATTTTAGAATGAGTAAAAATACTAATAAATAATTTAAAGCGGTATAAATTCATCAAAACCGTTAAATTTGCTTGAATGACTATTTAATTATAAGAGAATAAAACCCTAATAACGTTTGGTGAAATTTAAAAGTTTTGATGAATTTGCACCTCTTTAAATTGTTTATTCGTATTTTTACTTATTCCAAAACTTATTTGTACTGAACACCTACAGGGAAAAACTTTATTGATAAAACTAGATTTTTACCCATTAAATTATTTTTATTGAGAGCTGTTTCATGCAAGTGAATAAATATTTGTTTAAGTGATAAGGAGTTAGTTCATAGCCTACAAATTTATGAGCATAAATCTCGTTGATAATGTATAAATATTTCTTTAAGCAATCATTCCGGTAGTCACATGACATACCAACTTTGATGAGCCTCGGAGCTCAATTAATCTAAACTTTTATGTATAAAAAAAGTTATTTATTGAGATAATTGAAGTTAACTTTGCATTGACTAATGGTACTTCATCACATGGAAATATATTTTGTTAAAAAGTTGTTAGTTAGTTAATTTCTATTGTTATGATATCACAAACTAAACATGCTTGTAAAATTTTACACCAGGCGAACAGTTTGAAGCCAATTAGTTTTATATAATGAGCACTTGTAGGATATCTATATAATATCGCAATTAAAAAATCATTATTTAATATTAAAGTTAAATGAATAAGATTAATAAAACAAAATGCCTTTTAGCCAATATGTGGTGGTGACAATTGCTATTTGCTAATAAAACAGATATAAAGGTTTTATTGTACAAAAAAAAGAAAAAAGAAATAAAGGTTTGAAGTTTGGGTGAAGATTTGAAGGGCTTGCTTTTATAAAAGAGAAGTGCCAGCCCACTCAGCATGACTCATTTTTGAGAATCATTATTTGCTTTATGTCACTTATATTATAGAGTATTATTATGCTTTTTTGTCCGGATATCATTGTGATTATATTTTGGTCAATTCTCCTAAATTAATTTAATCACTTTAGTTATTTCTTTTTTCTGATGAATCAGATTAGTTATTTATATTTAACATATTTTATAAATTAAAGGAGGTGATAGGAAAACACAAGTTTAAAGAACAAACTTGTAAATCTAAAAGCCTCTAATTAAAAATAAATAAAAGGACAGTTTTCGCCACAAGCGAATGCTCATGAGATTTTTTTATAAATTTTTTTTTTACCTAAAAGGTTAAAAATGCTCATGAGATTCATCCGTTAAAATTTAAAATTATACATTATTAATTAACAATTTACATTTTTTTGAACCACCACATCAATACTTTCTCTGCGGTTCATGTCTGGAATTCGAATTTCAAGCAAAAGAAATTCCATTTTTGGTAAATCATCAATCTATCTTTCTTCTTCTACCTATCTATCAAACAGTTGACTGAATTATCCATTCTTTCTTCCACACACTCGCATTTAACAATGTATCCCGGATCGATTTACTATTTCATTTCTAATTCTATTCTATATCTGAAATTTTAGATCCATGTATTAGAAACTTGCAAGAAACCAGCAGATTCTTACAGTGAAAAAACCATCTTCATCATCGCTTTGTTATGCACGTTCGGGTTACTTCAACTCCAGTTGGTGGACCAGTCATCTCAATCTGGCATGTGCTATGGATCCAGAAAGACATATGAATGAACCCAACAATGGCACTCACTCTAAATGTTGCCCTCACTATGTAGTTCACCTTGTTGCTCTGAACCTGCCTCTGAAGCTTCATTCCTAGATCTTGAGGCAGGAACACCAAGCTCGAAATGAAGTGAAACGATTGCAACCTCGTTTCCCTTCCCCTCTGCGTGAACGGCTGAATCGCCTGGCTCGATATGACTCTGTCGGCGAAGAAGAGCTGGATGTCGCCAGATTGAAATCTCACATCAATTTTCCGATTAGGGTTCGAGAAATTCGCGAGCAGGACGAAATCGCCGTTCAGATAATCCGGAGAGTCGAAGTAGACAACGTTGAGGCTGGCATTGGGAATGTCGAAGGTAGGGTTTCGCGGTTTGATGGAGAGGAAGATGATTAGCGTCGCGATTCCGAAGAAGATAAGGACAACGCTGAATACGAGGCACAAAACTGCACCAAACCATACTGCGGGGTTAGTTCTTCGAACTCTTGGTTGTCTCAGTGTTGATAATCTACTATACTGTTTTGTCATACAATTTGGTGATTCTAAATCCAAATAGCTTTGATTTCTGGACTGTATATTCGATACTGTGATGTTGTCAGTAGAATTTGGCTCGATTTGCTTAGTGGATGGGGATGCAGATGCTGATGGAGGTGGCAAATCAGGCATGTTTGAGTAGTACTGCTAGAAAAGGCTACCAATTACTGCACCATTGAAGAAGGTAATGAGAGAGAAGTTCATGGAACTGAGAAATGAGGACGAATGTGTTAATTTATTCCAGGTTGGGGTGGTTGATTAAGTAAAGTAAAAGAGAGAAAGAAGCTTTTAAATTGAGTGGTAGTGGTGGGTATGTGGGGTCGGTGTGTTTTTCAAGGTATTGGCAAAAGGTTGAGGAATAGAGATAGGAGGGAGCTAAAGTTGAGGCCAAATAATGTTGTGTGTTTTTGAATGTTATAGCTTTTGATGCATGAAGAGTTATAGTTCCATAGAGAACTCTAATTTCTTTTATATTGCTCTTGCTTTTAAAGTTATAAAGTTTGTGTTTAAGATGTCAATGTTTAGGGGTAATCTTTGAAACTGGTCAATTCAATGGAGGGCTTAGATTCCCGGATACCAGTCATTACATAAAGTTGTTTCATGATAACAAAACTTGTGTGTTCTTGGAAAGAGTAGGAGGTAGATTAATGACTAAGGAATTGTCCACTATTCCAGAAAGATTGTCATCTTCTTGAGTACAACAGTCAGTCAATATCTTCAATCATGGAGGCTACTAGTGATTCATTTTGGTGAACTTTTTTTTTTGGTGTAGTCTCCATCATGAAAGTTCTATTATTTTACTCTTCCACAGCCTCAAGGACTGAAAACCACGTATTAAAAGCAGTCTAAGATTATTGGATAATTGGAATACAAAGCTCTGTCATAACTTTATTATCAGAGTTAGAAAATGATGAGTTTGAAAGAAACAAGCAGAAGACTACAGAAAAAGAAATATAAATCTTGTAGAAAAACAGGAAATATATATAAAGCACACAAATCTACCATCTAAAGTAGGCGAGAATATCAATTTGATATATATATTTTCTCTCTCTCTCTCTCTCTCTCTCTTTTTCTTATTGGATTAAATACTACCTCATGGGGAGACGAATAGTTTATTGAGGCTAGAAAGAGGCCATTAGGTCAAGATTTTTAATATTTCATGGTGGAGAGTATTGTCTTCCTTCTATTACAAATTTACATTTTCAATCTTAAAGAAATTCGGTGACTTACACCAATTAGGCCATACATTATGGTTTTGAAGCTTAAAGTTTGTGTAGATTATATACATATTAATTCAATAATCCTCATCTTAATGTTGAGATATACAATGTTTGTTACGGGTTATCTTTTGTATTACCTTGAGTTCTAAATGTAAGAGTTATGAAGGGTTTATTTTAATTCTAAATATAATATCTCAATCCTTTTTATTTCTCACATTTACATTTTTTTTGGGTTAAAGCCTATTGATTGTATATATTAAAAAGATTTTTATTAAATATAGTTTCAACGCACACGATGAAAAATGATATTTCAGAAAAATGAACATATTTTTTTATAAATAATTGACTCAACTAATTATAAACATCAAAGAGAATAGTTTTGATGTTCTTTAGTCATTACTCATCAGAGCCTTCATTAAAAAGACGAAGAACGAAGGAAAGAAGGACGCAGGACGCAATTTAGCCTCGGCCACAGTCAAATATGGATTGAATAAAAAGAGAGAGGCTATGTTTAGATTAACTTTTAAAAAATAACTTTTGTAATTTACGAGATAAGTAAATGAGAAGAATTTGATTTCAACTTATTTAAAAAAAAAACTTTTGAAACTATAATTTCAGAAATTACCAAACACTCTATAAGTTCCAAATGGAGACGGGAATTTGGCTTCAACTTAATGGGCAAGCCTGATACCAATGGTAAGTTAAAAATGCTGAAAAAAGGATTTGGTTTCTCAATTTTGTCAATTTTCTCATCAATTCTTGTAATATCAAAATCATGTCTATTCAATTAAACTTGAAAGGTAACAAATAAGCCACATCATCAAGTTATCACTCTTTTAACTTTTATTTTCCCTTCCCAATTAATGGTCTAGATTGTCTCATATTCTCAATCAATGGTCTATATAGACTTATAAGAGATTATAAGAAAGGGTTAAGTAGCAAATCCGCCTCAGAAGTACACGCCCGAGAGTAATGTTGCTTTAAAAGTTTTTTCAGGCTCAATTTTGCCTTACATTAGTTACAGGTCGGACAAGACCATGAGTCAGTCGGGGAGGAGGACCAGGTGCTTGATGTTTCTGGGGAGGAGGAGACAAATTAGATACTTATGTTTTTGTTTTTTGTTGAACTTGATGTTTGTATTTGGTTCTTGTAATTTTTTTTTTTGTTAGACTTGATGAATTTGCACTGACTATGACATTTAATTTAGTTATGAATGTTTATGCTTTCAGTTCATATGATTTAAGGTGATGAATTTTGCAAATGACATGTCGTAGGCACAAAAAACAAATATCGGGATATTAATGGACTAAACCTAGGATAGACCATTAATTATTGGCAAAAATACTTTCCCCAAATCACATTTATGAGTAAACTGAAGTTGGACATCACTTTCCACATGCACCAATTCGAAATCAAGACTTTATTGTGCTTCTGGAGCTAGTGTAATCGATTACATAACAATTTGCACTACGTAATCGATTACGCCACAGAGCTTAATCGATTACATAGTGCAAAGTTTTATGTAATCGATTACGCTACAGTGGCGTAATCGATTACATAGTGCAAAAATTGGGAAAAAAAAAGAAAATCTAACCCTCTGTAATCGATTACATAAGGCATGTAATCGATTACAGGGGCAGATAGGTTAATAGTTTTCACACAGTGGTATTTTAGTAATTAATTAATTAATTAGTGTTTTTTCCGTAGTTTTACCTGAGAAGTACCTAATACGCATTACTCATGTACAAAATTTGCAAAATGTAAAAAATTTTACATGTCATTTTCATCAATAAAATTTTTAATGTGGGGCCTTTTCTAATTTTCTCTTAAATTAAATAAATTTTATAAGTTATATTGGTTATAATGGTTAATGTCTTCTTGAAATTTTGTTGCCACGTTAAAAATGACTGTGGCACCAAAAAAATTTGAATTGTTCAAGTCTTCTTGGAAGTCTAACAACGCTATAGAGGAGTGAAGAAGATGGGTTTGAGCACCCATGGAGGAGGAGGAGAATCAGAAGAAAAATGACATGAATATGAAAAATGATCAATTCTCTCATCAGTTTCAGATGATTGCTCACTTGGGAAGCTTTTAAGTAGTTAGATAATAGTGATTCATATTAATCTTGAAATATTTAGCAAATTTTTGTTTGAAATGATCTTATTTATACTTATTCTAATGGGACTTTATATTAATTTGCATGGAACTTGAAACGAGTTGGATGACTTTCACTTCACATACGGTTTCATTTACTCTATTATACACTGTGGAGCGCTTTTTTATTCCTCTAACTCTAACACCTTTAACAAAAAGAAAACGTTAATACTGAAATTTTAAATGTTGACAAAATATTTTTAACTACCTATATTAAGTTTAATTTTTTAAAAATAATAGTAATAACTAGCACAAAAAAGAAGGTGCTAGGGTTAAAAAAAAAAGTAAAAAGGCATTTTATAAAAAAAAAATTCAAATTAAAATCTATATTTAGTTGGTCTATAGTATAAGACCTAATTAAATAGTTTGATTATATTAATGAAATTAGTTTTTTTTTTGCCAACTAGATCAATGAAATTAGTTAAATTAGTTAATATGATGTTTTCCCCTAAAAGACTCTAATAGTTTTTCTTAATCTCCTCCATCCCTCTCCTATTTGATTATTATGAAGGTGGAATATCACCTGAGGGTTGAATATGTGATTTAAAAAAGAAATTTTTTTATTTAAAACTTTAAAACACTGAGATAAGAAGAGAGAAAAATGCACATAGAAATTTATATTGGTTCGGTCAAATTTTTTCAACCTATGTCTAGTTTCTAAAAACCTTGGGATTTTTCACTATTTTAATAAATACAATTACACGCTTACTTGGATGATTCTCTCACAGGACTCACTCCCCTTTACAAACTGTAAATGTACACCCACACTTAAAGTTCCAACACTTTAAGATTTGATAGCAAATGGATAAAATGAATAACTAACTCTCTTAATAAAGAGTAGATAGAATATGAGCACTGAAGTACAATAAGAATATCCGAAGATATTAGCTTAATGAAACAGTAGAATGTAATTGAGTAATTAATTGCACAAGCATTTTAGTGGTTGTTACACTTCAATGCTTCGATATTATAGTTGTTGGCATTTATTACCGTTAAGCTTGAAATAAAACTGTTGTGACTCTCTAGTAGACCGTTGAAGATGAAGCGCGAAAGTTCTCTATATTCGCCGTCATAAATTTTCTTTTAGTTCTTTTGTTCCAGCCATTTATGACCGTTGGAGGGCAACAATGAGAATGAAGTATTCTTTTCCAAGATAGCTTTCGAATGATCAATGGTATGTTTGCTAGTTTAGGTAAGCGCATTAAATGCGTGACACATTGGATTGCTTTATTTGAAACCAGAGTTAGTCGATATGGTAAGCATCTGAAACGCATCAGTAATGTATTAAGAAGCAATTATAATAGTTATATGAGGAGTCTGAAAAACATGGTTAACGATTCGAGAATGTCGAGACTGAGATTTCAAGAACAAAGCATATTGACTCGAGTCAAGATATTGCTGCCTCGAGTCAGTCCTTTGTTAACAAAGCATTGATAGCACTTACATGACACAACATCGAGGTAACAATTTCATGACTCGAGTTTTGACTTAGGCTCGAGTCAGCAGTAGCCATGGCTCGAGCCAAAATCAATTGATCACTTAATTGTATAGACGACACTTGACTCGAGGCAAATATTCATAGCTTGAGTCAACCTCTAGACTCGAGGCAGGTTTTTAGGCTTGAGTCGATCACGAGCAAAACTAATTCAAAGATCGACACCAGGACTCTGGATCGAGTCAATAAATGATGGCTTGAGTAAAAAATCATTTTCAAATATAATGGTCAAAACTTTGGCTTGAGTCAATACACACAGGCTTGAGTCAGGGTGATTAATGGTATTTGAAATTTTGAATTCTAAAAGCAGTTGACTTGAGTCATAGACTACGTTGGATTAAGTTTAGTCCCAAACTCAAGTCAAGTATTTGGTGGCTCGAGCCAATGAAACTTTTTGGTGAAGTATAGAGGGCAATTAACTCAAGTTGATTCGTAGTGGCTCGAGTCAATCTAACAGAAAAAACGTTTTAACTGATAAGATCACGATTTTGACTCTTTGCCTAGATGATTACTCTTTTATTGTTTTTAAGAGTTAATTATCATCAAAACACATATGGAGAACTAACATACTATTGAGAAAATAATATCAATAGGATTAATTTAAGAAAAATGTTAAAAATATGTGAAATAATTCTTACATTTATGACCAATATTTACTCCTAAATTAGGTCATATATTAAGGATGAGAGAAGTATAAAGTTAAATGAACAATCTTGTTAAATAATTTCCCTTATCCTTCTTATAAGCAACAATTATTTTGATTACGCAAAATAAATTGACATTTAAAATTGGTTAAAACAACAAATGTGTCAAGAAGGTAATGTCTTTTTCAATTATGCCCCTAGTTATGAAAAAAGTATAGGAAAGAGAATGAGTAAAAAAATATGAGAAATAATGATTAGCAAATATAAGAGAAAATGAATAATAAATGATTAAATGAAAAAAATTCATTATAAAAATATGTATTTCATAGAGATAGAAAATAAAAAACTAATTTAAATTTTGATGTACACAAAAAAGTTATTTATATTAAGGATCCGCCCCCAAAGAAAGTAATTTATAAATATCACAGGGGAGTATATGTGTACTTGATACTTGTTACATAATATAAATAAGGAATACAAGGTATTTTTATTAGTAAAACTATCGCTTACTCTTTCATCCAAAGACAAAAAACTATCGCTTACTCATATCGTTCTATTTATAAATAATTTACAGCATATTTTAATATATCAAGAAAAAATTTAAATCTTATTAATTCTGCATTAAAATTTGACAAATTTTTCAATTTTATTATACACAATACCTCATAAGAATAAAGTCTAACAATAATAAATAGAGGATAAAATATTACATTCACATGAAAAAAAATTAATAAAATGACTTATAAGTGGAATAAGAGAAAACTTTCCTTTTCTACCTCGTAGATAGGAATTAGTTATCTTACAAAAATGATCCTTGTAGTCAATTTTTTGAAAGTCACCTAAAGTAGTTTTTTTTAAAAAAAACACATGAGGAGGTACCACGACTTTTCTTTCTATCTTTTTTTTTTTAAAAAAAGAAGTAAAATCTGCAATAAGTTCATTTTTATCAATGACATTCTCAATTTCTCATATTCAGTAAGAAAAGCGAGTTGGCAAAAAAAAAAAAAAAGTATTATGATTTCAAAAGACAAGAAAATAGTTTTATTATTTTGTATAATATTTGATATTATTGAATCTGATTTAAACCTTATCAAACTTAATAAAAAAAATAAGTATTTTAATGATTTGTTTCTATAAGTAAAAATGAGAAAAAAATAAATTTTTCTTATTGGTAGAAATATGGAAGTATATTGATTTGATATGGGGAAAAAATTAAAACATATATGTAGTAAATTCAAAGAAAAATTGGGGAAGTTCAGTTATTGAAAATTTATTGATAAGAATTCTCTAAATCAAAGTATTAATTGATATCTCTGCCTATTTGTATTTGAAAAAGTACCGATATTTTTCTGTTCAGGTCTTTCTCTCTAGTTGAATTTTTAATTGACAACTTTTCCTTAATTTTCAAATTTACGTACAAATGCAGAAAAAGTCGGTTCATTTGTCACTTGGATCATCCACCAGCGCTCGAGCTCCACGACCAAAAAGCAAAGTAGAAAAGAATGTGCACTGTCCAGTCTTCTTGGAAGCCTTCTCTTCGAAGTTAGTTTGAAACTTGGATGCACATTGGAAATCAATGGCTTTACAAATGAGCTGTAAGAACAAAGGGAAGAAACTTGTGGGTTTGGGCGACGATGAAGAAGAAGAAAAATCGCTCAAATATTATTCCTCTCATCATCAAATACTTTTGGTCGGTGAGGGTGATTTCTCCTTCGCTCTTTGCTTGGCTCAATCCTTTGGTTCAGCTTCCAACATTGTTGCTTCTTCCCTTGATACTCATGGTCTCTCTCTTCCTCTGCTCTTACGTTTGTGTGTGTAATGCTTCAAAATTTTCCCCCTCGTCGTCAAAGATTTTTTTTTTTTTTTTTTTAAATTACTGGGGTTATCTAAGATAGTATAGGGTTTTGCCAATAGCTTGACGATTACGCTTCTTGCTAATACTACATTAAGATGTTTCTGCAAGTTTTGAGTTCTCTCTTGAAATGACTGTTATTTTCCCTTAGTAGTTTGCAAAACCATGAATTTTTTCATCTAAGTGAGTTTGATTTCTGTTCGCTTGTTCTTTCCTAAGCATCCAAAGGAAGTCAAGCTATGCTCTGCGATTTTACTGAAGGGATCATTGATCATCGGTAGCTTTCTTGTAATTTTAACATTTGACCTTTTCATACCCTACCAAGAGTTTCTAGGAGGAGTCAAGGAACTAAATATTTGATTTTCTTCTTAATCTCTACTTGCTTCTGCTCATTTTAAAAAAATATAATAGCAATTTTTCTGATTCTCCAAGATTTGTGGAAGTGCTTGTGTTTATATACTTTTCTTCCATTTTTCTATGAGCATCTCATAGACTCTGTTCTCTTATCTCTGTAAGAATTGTTTTTACTTTTGTGCATGTTATTGATGTGAGTCCCACATTGGGGAGTCTCACACGTGTGGGTGGTTTACAAATCAATGGGTTCCCCCTTTGACCTTGTGATCATCACAGTTATCCAATTCGTGGACAGTCGGAATTCTATAGATCTGGTTTAATTACTCTTTTGCTTTTCGTTTTGGTTTTACTAGAGTATTGAATGCTAGTCATGTCATTGATTGTTTTTCCTGTTGGTTTAATTAAGATGAAGTTGTGAGGAAGTACAAGAAGGCAATGTCAAATTTAGTTGCCTTAACAAAGCTGGGAGCATATGTGTTGCATGGAGTTGATGCAACCCGAATGCAATTTCACCCACACTTGATCATGAGGAGGAGATTTGATAGAATTATATTCAACTTCCCTCATGCAGGCTTTCATGGCAGTGAACGCAGCTTCTCCATGATTCAGTGAGTTCCCTGTTATAACTCATATTACTGCTGTCTAAGATTTAAACACACACACACACATAAATATAATGTGTTAGATATATAATGTAAACTCATTCTTGGATATTTTCTCAATTATTCTGTTTTAATCTTTTCTTAAGGATCATACATGATAATTACTGTTGTTCAAAATCTGATTTCCAACAGAGAAAAATAAGTAGCAGTCTCGATATCTTGTCCTCATGCATTAATGTAACGATCCTTCAGCCCATTTGAGATTTTTAGTTTAAGCTGATTTGGTTTGGGACATGACCAATTAGTTTTCGTAGCTTGTGGCTACTTATTCATAAGATGGTTGTCTATAGCAAATTTGAAACTGTATAGTGTCACAGGTACAAAGAAAAACTTTTAAAACCGGACAAAAGAGGCATCATAAGATCGGATCCGCGACTGGTCTTATTCCAGGCGGTATTAAAAGTTTAGCTTTTAAGACCGGACTCGAACCGATCATAACGAAACTCTTTTAGATCGGACATTTAAAACATTAAATCTTAAAAGTCGTACTAAATAGACCTGAAATATTTTTTGTTCGGTCCTAAAACTCAACTTTTACGATCAGACAAAAAATAGGCAGCTCTTAAAAGATCAGAATTTTAAGATCGGACAAAAATAAATTTGATCTAAAAAATAACGGCTTCTAAGACCAGACGATTAATTATACGCGGTCTTAAAATACTGACTTTCAAGACTGGATGATAAATATATCCGGTCTTAAAAATTGAATTTTTAGACCGGACGTATAAATACACCGGTCTTAAAAGACCAACTTTTAAAACTAGCCTAATATCAAATATGTACACCTGATCTTTAAAATCGAACATATAAATATATCCAAATACATCCGGTCTTAAAAGTTCAACTTTTAAGACCGAAGTTTTTATTTCTGGTCTAAATTTTCTCGAATTTTTTCCCTGTTATGTTCTTCTTGATCATATATACACAAATCCACCACCCAATCCTACACATAAAAGTCGATACTTTAAGCTACAAGCTATGAACAATTATAGATAAATTGAATTGGGAAAAAAAGAATACAAATATTATTCACCATGAGTTATGTGGCCTCTTAATTAATGATTATATTATGACTACAACACCTAAATTAATTTATACAATAAGATAACTTACTTACAAATACAATGAGTTACAAATACAACACTTAAATCAACATACATGCCCAATATAATATTCACCACGCCTTCATTTGATTGCCACCCAACAATGTAACATCCTCTTTTATAACATGCCCCTTTGGATCGAATTCTACCACAAAAATAAAATAAGAACAAACTTTATAGTCACTGACATTGTTTAAGAACATAGAAGGAATATAATATAGTTAAAACCTTAAAGTTTTCAAAGAATTCTGCATGTGAATATTACCTTATGAATTGACTCTTTTATAAAGGGATATCCTCCCATATCCCTTTTTGATGATCATTTCTTATGCCGGGTTCATTATTCGCTTCATCTTCTTCATTCATGTCTGGTAGACCCCTTAAAAAATGAGTACTCTTAGGAAGACCATAATTTAAATGACTTTTCTCATCAATATCAATAATCCTTTTTCCTTGGAGAGCTACAAACCACATTTTATTTTTTTGATCGGTGATATAGAAAACTTGTCTCGCCTGGTCTGCCAAAATAAAAGGTTTATCTCCAAAACTTCTACTATTAACATCAACTAATGTAAATCCTAGCCGATCGATTTGAACACCATTATTGACATTAATCTACTTGCATTTGAAAATGAGAAATCTAATTATGACATAGTCTCCCTCCCAAATCTCTTCAATAACCTCGTAGTATGACATGACTGCCAATTTAGGCCCCTTTTCTTTCGAATTGGAGAAGTGCATAGATTCAGCCTCTAACATAACACCACTGTTCTGGATTGTGCTCCTATCATCTAGGGACTTCGTGTAAAATGTATAACCATTGATCACATATGAATTCCAACTTATGACATCAACCTCAGGACCACATGCTAACCATTTGATTGTATCAGAAATAGATTCCTCTCCCTTGACCTTTTGTTTGAACCAAGTAGCAAAAGTTCTGTTATGCTCCCTAATCAACCTTTGTTCAATCATTCGATGACTTTCTTTCCTTATAGCTTCTTTATGTGCAGCTGTGCTAGCTTGAACTTCATCGACATTATTCAAGATGTATAAGTGGACTTGTGACAATTCATCATGATCTACACTATTTATTGAAGCCCCTCGTCTACCATCTTCAGTATGCTGATGTTTTGGAAGCCCAATATGTCTTACTTTGCTTTGGCTAAATAATTTTGGCAAAATTCCATAGCTTCTTCAGAAACATATTTATGAACAATTGATGTTTCTGGTTGGTATGCATTCTACAAGTACCCTTTTATGAATTTCATAGATTTTTCAATTGGGTACATCCATCGTAAATGGATAGGGCCGCACAACTTTATCTCCCTCACTAGATGAACAATTAGATGAACCATGATGTCAAAAAATGTAGGAGCAAAAAGCTTCTCAATGTGGAACAAGATAAGATATCCTTCATTCTCCAATTCATTCAACTTTTCAATCTCGAAAACTTTACTACAAACCGCATTGAAGAAGAAAAACATCTAGTCAAAATGTGTTGAAAATCATATTCGATGATGCCTTGAATAGCTATTGGGAGTAGCTGTTGCATCAAGACATGACAATCATGAAACTTTTGACCTACTAATTTCAAGTCCTTCATCAATATAAGCCTCTTAAAATTTGAAGAATACCCCGACGAAACTTTTATACCATGTAAACAATCACAAAAACTTCGTTTTTTATCCTTAGACATAGTATGAGAAGCTAGGGGACAATAAGTTCTGTTAACATATGGCCTTGGATGTAATTCTTCACATATTTCCATTGCTTGCAAATCCAATCTTTCTTTCACATCATCCTTGGAACTACCTTGTATGTTGAGAATCGTGCCAACAATACTATCACATACCCTTTTCTCTACATGCATGACATCAATATAGTATCTTGCATCAAGATTACGCCAATATGGAAGATCGAAGAATACAGATATCTTTTTCCATATATTTGTTTCTTTTCTACTTTTTACAGTCTTACCGAAGATGACACTTATACTTTTCACATTTTCATACACTTGCTCCCCAGTCAATGCCACCAGAGTATCTTCATACTCTTGGCCACCAAAAAAGGCTTTCTTTAATTGACGATATGGGTGGCCCAGTCTAAGAAATCTCCTATGTCCAAGATAAACCGTCTTTCTTCCATGTTGAAGTTGAAGGTAGTGTGTGCCTTCTTCACAAATCCAACATGCTTTATGGCCTTTTACACTATACCATGACAAGTTCCCATATGATGGGAAGTCGTTTATAGTACAAAATATCATGGCTCTCATTTTAAAGACATCCTTCTTGAAAGATTCAAAAATATCGACACCTTCTTCTCACAACTCCTTTAAGTCTTCGATCAAGGGCTGAAGGTAAACATCAATGTCATTTCTGGGTTGTTTTGGTCCCAAAATCAACATAGACAGTATGATGTACTTTCATTTCATGCATAACATAGGAGATAAATTGTAAATAATCAGGAGTATAGACCATGAACTATGTATGCTGCTAAGGTTTCCATAAGGATTCATGCCATTCGTGCTAAGGGCAAGCTTGAGGTTCCTAGGTTCTTCCCCGAAGTTCAGAAATAATTGATTGATTTTCTTCTATTGAGAAGAATCGGCTGGATGTCGATCCTGGGTTGTTTGGATCCCGAAATCAACATAGACAGCATGATGTATTTTCGTTTTATGCATAACATAGGAGATAAGTTGTGAATAATTAGGAGTATAGGCCATGAACTATGTATGTTGCTAAAGGTTCCATAAGGATTCATGCCATCCGTACTAAGGGCAAGCCTGAGGTTCCTAGGTTATTCGCTAAAGTTCAGAAATAATTCATTGATTTTCTTCCATTGAGAAGAATCGGCTGGATGTCGATTCTGGGTTGTTTGGATCCTGAAATCAACATAGACAGCATGATGTATTTTCGTTTTATGCATAACATAGGAGATAAGTTGTGAATAATTAGGAGTATAGGCCATGAACTATGTATGTTGCTAAAGGTTCCATAAGGATTCATGCCATCCGTACTAAGGGCAAGCCTGAGGTTCCTAGGTTATTCACTAAAGTTCAGAAATAATTCATTGATTTTCTTCCATTGAGAAGAATCGGCTGGATGTTGAAGCTTTCCATAAGAAATCCTCTCATCTACATGCCACCTCAAATGTTTTGCATCATTTTCATTAGCAAACAACTGCTCGAACCTCGGTATGATTGGAAGATACCACAACACTTTTGCAGGCCCCTTATTTGACTTGTACGTTGGGGTTTCACATATTGGACAATTCTGCTTCTCTTCAAAATCTTTTCTATACAATATACAATCATTCGAGCATACATGGATCCTTTTGTACTCCATCCCCAGTGGACAAAGTATTTTCCTAGCATTATAGTATCGATGAGGCAACACATTATCATTCGGAAGCATGTCCTTAAAAGCCTCAAGCATTTCAGAAAAACACTTGTCGCTCCATCCATGACGTGCCTTCAAACTTACCAATTTCATTACAATGTTTAACAATTGGTATTTTTTACACCTAGGGTATAGCGGGGTCTATGCATCACTTCACATATTACCATATGCATGTGATTGATGAAAAACCTCTTCTCTTACATCATGAATAATATCCTTTATACAATCATCCATATCCATGTCATTATCATCAAAGACCACTTCCCCATGTTGAGACCCACTTGACATTTTTTCACCATGCTATACCCATACTGTATAAGTCTTATAAAATCTTTCATAAATTAAGTGTGTGTGTATAACTTCAAGATTTAGTCACCTCTCATTCAAACATTCTACACAAGGGCAATAAAACTTCCTACTATCATCATGGACATTTTGTTTAGCAAATTCTTTAAATTCCCTCACCCCATTTTGATATTCAAAACTTGTCCGTAAAACATTTATCCAACTGTGATCTATAGTAGAATTCCTATAGACGGAAAGATTTAACATATATAATCCAAAAAAACTCAAACTTGCATATAAAATAAGCCAACTACAAATACATATATATGCTCAATGTCAATTTTTTTTACGGCGAAACTTGCCCATGAAATGCATAACGAAGAATCACTTTTGGTCATAAATGTATCACAGTGAATCCAAGAAGCAAAATAAATACATGACGAGGAAATTAAATGCTTCGCATGAAGGTTTTGTGGACTCAACTGTAGCATATAAATTCAAATGCGTTTGCTAAGTCTTTCTTCTCTGGCCATGAATGTTGATGTTGTAGATAACAAGAGTAACTTAAAAACACTTGTCAGTCAGTTGGGTAGGTCTAAAGTGCAAATATAATCTTCAAAATACAATATTCATTAACAACACGAAAGCCTACAACAACATTTCATTGATTTTGTTCGACCCATGAAAAGCCCAGAATGAAAAGCAGGAAAATCATAAAGTTATATAGCTGAAACACCTCTTACAGCTTGGTCTATAGATGTTTAGTTAAGGAATCAGAAAGTGGTTGTCGAGAGAGCAACACAAAGTAGCAACGATGCAACACACAAACACTGGAGACAAAATCTGAGTAATCACTTTTGTTGCAACGAGAGAAGTTAAGAGAGGAAAATTTAATTTTCCACGCGACAGAGACATGTTTTAGTATTTTGAATTTTATTAAGACTGGTTAATTATAAAGTATCTGGTTCTAAAGATATAATTAAATTTTTAAGACCGGAGGTTTAGAAAACTCTGGTCTTAACATTCATTTAATTTTAGGACCAGATGTTTTATAAAACTTCGGTCTTAAATGTCAAATACTTTATAGACCATTTAATTATAAAGTATCCGGTCTTAAAGGTCCTCATTTATTAACCAAACCAAAAAAAAAGAGGATTGGCTTTGGCGAGCGCAGTAGCAACTGAATCAATAAAATTAAAGGAAAATTGGAGAAGAAGCTTCTTTAATTACTGGAGAATATGAACATAAAAAAGACACAAGCTTAGTTCTTAAGGCTTCATACATTACTGGAGAATATGCATGCACAAAAGGAAAAGAAAGAAAAGAAAAAGAAGCACAAAATTATCAAAAACAAGAATTTGACTCAACATCCTAAAGCTTATTATCCTCTAAAGCCTTAGCAATATCGGTGTGGGCAACATTAACTTCCCACCGGAGATCAGCAAGTTCTTGTCTTATTCGCATCAGCGCATCATTATAGGAAAGAGGAGAGGGGTTAGCGGTAGGTGCACTGGGGCCAACATGTTGGAGAGGGGGAGCAGGAACTTCTTTATAGTCTAAAGGCTGGAGGGGGCTGGCAATTTCTTCACCATAAAAAATACGGAGGAACTCAGCAAAGACAGGGTCAGCAGAAGGATGAAGGGGGGGCAGTAATCTCTTCGTCATCTGAAATAACAATGGGTTCAACAACCTGAGACTCTTCAGTTATAATAGAACACACTCTTGCTGGAGGAGGCATACTGTATAACGATATAAGGAAGGCACGAGCTTCAGGAGTACCCCTACGAGCGGTTCTCTTATATCTAACCATGGCTTGAACAGTTGGGGCAGAGAGTTACATAGTGTGGGGTTACGGGATAGTGAGGAGTTAATAAGGACAAAGAGGACAATTGATACACAATTGATAGATGACAATGAATTGGCAGTCAATTGGTTTAAATGTTTCTACTTTAAGAGTGGCTTTTATAAATACGCCGTCCTAAAATTCTATTATTTATTTTTTTCAATTTAATTACTTTTAAAAGTTCATTCTTTTCAAATTACAGACAACAGAGTCGTATCCTTACACTCTGTTCAAATGAATGATTCAAAGTCTCTTCGGCTTCCAGATAAACTTCCCAATTAGATGTCTCCACTTATTCTTATGAACTATGAGTCTCCCCGTTAAAGTTTCCCGCGTTTCACATTATTCAGGATGGTTTCTTTATTTAAACCCGTTGTTACTTTACTTTATTCACATTCTTCTCTATCACTCCTACACCTCCACCATAATGGCTACTCCATCACCACTAGGTCCTCCTAATCCTCGTCCTCCTCTTCCACCTCCATACCCTCATACGTTGCCTTCGAACCCGTCATTCTACCAGATGATGCAGCACCTTCTAGCTCGCGTCGATCATATAGACCGATGCTTAGGCCAACTATTTCAAGTCTATCACGCTGTCAACAACAAGCTGAATGCGGTACTCGACGCCAATGATGTTGAGTACTATCCTTCTGATGACGACGTCTCCGACCCCTCCCTCCCCTTCGACAACGATGGGGAGGATTAGATATTTTTATGTTTTGTTTTTTTGTATATACTTCTGCTGCCCCTTACTGGGTAGCATAAAAAAATATAATAAATAAAATTTTTAGTTCCTATCTTTGACTGCCTTGTCCTTTTATTATCTTCTTTTTTTTTTCCCGACAAAAAGGAAACAGACAAAAGATTGTCTTTGTGTGTGATCAACATTAAAAATTCACAGAATATATTGAAGACCATACAAAAAAAACATCAATTACCTTATTCGAATAAAAACAAACATAGTGATAACTCTTCTCAAGGTTGGACCATCGTTATCGTCAATTTACCTCACCCTGATTTGAATATTTTCAGTGTCCTTTTCATTATGTTCCTTCTTTTTCTGACAAAAAGAGAAGAGACAAAGAAAAGGGAAACCGATAATGCTACTCAAAATCAGGAAAGGGAAAAACGACAACAATGAAGCTCCTAGCTTGAGCAGAATGCCAGAACCTCAGTTGTCTTGAACCATAATGATTTGTCTGAAAAGTGAGTCACCATTTATATTTAAAGGAAGACTATTAAGACCGGACATTTAATTGTCCTAAAGGTTAAGCCATATTTTTTAAAATAAACGAAGACTTGTAAGTTCAGACTTTTAGGAGCGGACAATTAACAAATATATGGTCCTACATGTCTCAGCATATTTTTAAAATAAACGAAGACTTTTTTTAACAAACATACGGTCCTAAAAGTCTAGCCATATTTTTTTAGAATTAAACGAAGATTTTTAGGACCGGACCTTCAATAAATATATGGTCCTAAAAGTGTCGCCATATTTTTTTAGAAATAAACGAAGACTTTTAGGACCGGATCTTTAAAAAATATGAAGTCCTAACAGTCGCGAATACATTTCAGAGTCTCTTACTGCTCATTTACAACATCTTGACCTCAAATTTCAAGCACTAAATAGCTTTATCCACCATCCAATACGTTCAGAAACCTAAAATGGACACAAGAAAATTGTTCAAAAAAATAAACAAATTTATTATTGACTTATACAAATTGTGCAATTGTTCATTTACAAAAGATTATTGTTGCTACAACATATATTTACAAATGAATTTAGGACTGTAATTTTCGTATTTACTTTAATAGGTCATACAAATATTCAAAAAACACATTGCGTATGTGTTCCACTTCATCATCATAAAAGGGATCAGCACAGGAAAACCTCTGTAACATCAAAGACAGAAACTGAATTAACTTGTGTGCATATTTCATATGTAACATTAAGCCAAAAATTGAATTCAACCATAATATGTAACATCAAATACATTTACCCTTGCAGTGAATTTAGTCCTTCCTTGCATGATAATATCATATATGTGTTTCATGACGTACAGGCCACATAAGTCGGACCTCGTTGGTTGCCAACGAGTCTAAAAGGAACAATAAATACATATAAGAGCATATATAGCTTACTGACCAAGTTCACAAGGCAGTGTGCCAGTGTCCAAATATGTACTAACCTTTGGTGTGAACCATTTAGTATCTTTGGCATCATACATATGATTTTTGTTTACCTAGATTTAGAAGGTCCTTATGGTACTATCATCAAAATCACAAATTTATCAATAACGTTCACTGAAGATTCACAGCAGAGATTTCATACAAGAGAATCAAAATGACATGCTTACTCATTGATGGTCTACATCAACATAGGCCCTGGATCACTGTGAGTGGAGCATAAGAAGATCACTATATGCACCTCCATGCACATGAGGACCAACTGCCAGTGGTGGCTAAAAATTGACAGCATTAAAGTACTCAGTGATATATGTAGCAAAATTAAGTGAATTGCAGACAAGAGATTGTGATGTGTACTTTTGGTAGTATGGAAACAAGTACACTTTTCTTTTCTTCTCACTTCACATAACCTCGTTGATATGTACTGTTGTCTATCCTCCTTGGATGTTGTATTTGCATAGACTGGGCACAAGAATCCAAAATCATTGATTCTGCCCTATTGAACCAATTCTTGATGCATGAACCTACAGTAATGACATTGATAAGGGAATTAGTATATATGTATGTGTGTCTAAGCAATGCATTTAAATTATGTACTCATAGAAGAAGATACTTCATAAACATTTGAATAATTGCATTAGTAAGCTTCTCTTCAGGAAGTAGGAGAGATGTTAAATCATCGGTGTCAACGATAACTAGTTGAGGATGAGGGATGCCTAGTACTTCATTGATAGGCCACGATTTATCTTTAAAATATCCATTGGATACCATATCGTATATTTTTTCCTTGGCAGTCAACTTAGCAGTAAGGGATAGAGCTTGGGGAGGGGATGGAGATTGAGGAGGGGATGAAGCTTCAGGAGGAGTAGATACATGTACAAGCTTCACTGGCCAAGAGATAAAGGTTCCCTTGACATCACTCACAAGCTTCAGCTGATCAGTTGGGAGAGGGAGAGGTGCATCAATTATCACCTTTTTAATTGACACTCTGATTTCATCATAAGCCATTTGTTGGTTGTGTACAGTTGATCTCAAGTTGTGGACAGTCCCTTTTGCAACTAATTGTCTAAGGTTCTGCCACATACAGGTCATAAGGTTGCTCTGACTGTCTAACAATGCAGCTTCCTCTAGTGCTCTGTTGCATAGGTGCAAGTGAATGTGTGAAGGGAACATGAATGGTCTCTGGACGAGAGCTCAAAAGCAGCTTCATTTGATTCATTTTTTCCTTCTTCTGGCTCAGCTAGGATTGAAACATTGCTCTCAATGAAGCTTCTTGATCTACTGCTTTGGCCACTGCTTCCTCATTTAATTTGCCCACCGCTTGTTCCATCTCCTCCTGGGTAACCATACTTTGTTTATGACGTTTGGATTTATCAAAGTATTGCTTTAAGCCTACTCGTCCTTCGATCCCCCTTACACTCCTTGGTGATCCAGTTTTTCGATCGCAACGGTCAGAACATCATTCCTCCCATCCGACACAAAAGATCTCTCTGCTTCTTTCTTTTTAAAATCTTCCTGTAAGATATAGATAACGAGAAGCTTTGTAATGAAACATGTTTAGTAACTAAAAAATAACAATAATGATACTTACAATTCTTTCAACAACTATACGAGTTTGTTCACTCATGTAGACGCCGCTTGGCTGTTACCAAATATACAACCACAACTCCTCGCGACGTATTGGAGATGGCTGATCAACTATCGCAGAAGGATTGGATTCAGCTTCATCTTCCAATCTCTTCTACTTGTCCGTCATCAATTCTTTTTCGGCCTTTTCATAGCCGATGCGAGAAGCCTTATGTGGGCAATCATTCTTTCTCCCTATCTCCTATGCTTGTTCCCTTCTTTTATGTGAATCAGAATTGAAAACAATTACTAATTATGAACTCACTAAAGCTTCAGGAATGGTCCGCAGCTGAACAAATTGTTGTCAAGTTTGTTAATCAATAAATGTGTACTTATCCCAAGGATTATGGTCAGGCTGATCCTCAGCAAAAATATAGTTGTCAGCTAGAAAAGTCTTAAACTTCCTCTACCGATCAGCACAATAAGACAATGTATTGTCTTTCAACTTTTGACAGTCAAGGACAATGTATGTAACTCGAATAGTGTCCCACATAGGATCCTTTATTGTGCGAAGGTCCACATTTTTCCACTTATCTATCAAGATGCTAATCTTGCTGCATGCTAGATAGCTGACAAAACTATTATATTTGTTTTTATTAGGACCGAAAGGTCGCAACTTTTCATCAAATTGAATCTCGAGCTTTGACCTAGAGTTCCAACTTATAGGTACGTCTTTCATTCGTGTGCCACTTCTAGCACGGCGTGCAGGGCTGTTACGAGGCTCATTGTGAGATGAAGAGGGTTCGTTCGGACGCACACCAGTAACTGGCGTTGAAGAAATAGGAAAAGAATGGTTTTCTCCATTCATTTTCGAGAAAGGAAGAGAGGTTGAGAGTGGTGGTGCGATAGAGGAGTGCCTGAGAAAGTGAGAGAGTAACAGAGGATGGTGGTGGTGGGCGAGGAAGAGAGGTAATGCAATAGGAAGAGGGGTTTCACAACAAGAACATGGGTTTTAGAGTTCAGAGAGAACAATATAAGTCGTAAGGTAAGGTTTCACGCGAAGAAGAATATGTGCTTTAGTTTTAAGATCGGATTAATTAAAACAATGGTTTTAAAGGTTAACATTTAAGACCGTCCTTTATTAATATTTGATATCAAAAGTAATAAACTTTTTGTTTAAATTTTTTCAATATTTAGTATCGATCATAATTTATGTACAGTCTTAAAAATATAAACTTTAAGACCATCGTTTATATATATCCGGTCTTAAAAGTTTTAGACCATTATCTTGAAATATTTCCTTATAATTTTAGACCACTAAAAATATAAGTTGGGCTGTATGAGATTTCTTTATAATGTAACTCATATTTCAATTTTTTTAATAACAATTTTAAGACCGGTTTTTTTTTAAAACCGGTCTAAATAATATATTTAAGACCTATGGAAAAATGATCTAGTTTAAGAAGTTCTTTATATTTACAAAATTGCCACCGGTTATACCTTTAACCCGGGCCAAAAAACAAACATATTGACCTACTCCGTTTAGTTCTTATTATATGGTAGCAACTAGCAAGTGTATTTTGTCATCTTCATAAGGCACTTGCTTGTTTCTAAAAAGCATTAAATATTTTTTTTTTCATGTCTACCCATAATTAAAAAGGGTGGTGAGTGATGATAAATAAATAATATGATATTAGAGTTTAGTGTAATTAGTATGGATAATATTGAAAATTACTTAAATTTTAGGACAGATTTAATGACTTTAACTGTTTTTATTAACTTGTGAGAATTATTAGTTGGTGCCTTATAATAAAGACTAAAGGGAGTATTTACTAAATAGTATCACATACCATTGAAAATAAAAATAAATAATAATAATCGACAATTATAAATCAAAACAAAATATAAGATGATAATAACCTTTTCGGTAAGTATTTCAAACAAGGATTTTGCTTTCCTCTCATAGTTCAATGAGTAATGAATCAAACATTATCCTTATAGAGAAGATAAAAAATTATCTGGGACTAAATTATTGGCCAAATAAAATATCATATAATAAATACATATATATGTTAACAAATTTTAGAAGGTCAATTTGGCCCCAGCTGTCCAAAGAGTAGATCCGCCACTGCTCATGATGTGATGCAAGCAAAGACAGAGCTTGGTAGGCACAATGAGGGGGCATGGCCCCCCGCCCCAAAAAAAAAAAAAAATTTGGAGTTTCAAAAATTTATTTAGAATTTTTTTTAGAAAAATTAATATAATGTAAAATGTTATTTTATCTTATACATTTGGCCCCAAATATTTTTTTAGTTAATGAGTATATATTTAGCCTTCTCAAATATTTATTTCAAGCTCCGTCCTTGGATACAAGACACTAAGATGGAAGCTAATAAGCTATTTATAGAAGGAGCTTTCTTTCTTACGAAGAAAGCTCATCAACTTGACAAAAAACAAAAAAGTAAACAACTTGCAATTAAAATGATTCCAGTTGTTAAATACTTAGTCCCTAAGGAGAGCCATCTTGCATAGAAATAATAAACTTAAAATTTCCTTCTAACACAGATATTCCCTTACTCTATCTTGAATATTATTGACCTTACTTTTGTAGAACTTGACATTCCATATATACATAGATTTTTGCAATTATGCATCTCTCTACCCCCAATACACACAAACACTCATGTCTGGTTTCAATTGTTATAATTAGACTCATTTTTCTATTTATCGCGCTGAGTTTACTGAATGGGTTGCACTAATTTTAACTTGTGTATATTAGTTGATATATTCTTATGATATATAATGGCACTCTCAGTGAATTACTACAAACCCTCCGAAGGTTTTAGCATCATTTTTTGGCATTTATAGGAAACACAAGGACCTCATACGAGGATTCTTTATGAATGCAAGGAGCATGCTGAGATCCAATGGTCAAGTTCATATTAATCATAAGATCACACCTCCATTTGATGACTGGTGCATAGAGGAACTTGGGATACAAACCCTTCTGTGGCCAATTGGGCGTGTAGAATTCAAGAAAGAAGATTACCCGGGTTATAACAACAAGCGAGGCGATGGGTCCAGGTGTGATCAGCCTTTCCACCTCGGAAAATGTAGCACATTCAAGTTTGCCTTGTTAACAAAGAAGGAATCCAACCCCAGAAACCAAAGAATTCTCAGTAATCATCATTACCCTCTGAGAAGCCTCAGTGCTTACTCACCACCATCATTAATTAGCTGTAGAAATGGTCACCTCCCAATGTTTGGAGAAGGAGGCTACTTCAACAGTGGAAAAGAGATTCTGGGGAGAGCTGGTTCTGGTTATGTTGATGGAACCATTTGTGACTTGCAGAGATCATTTTGGCCTGAATCAACTTTGTTTAGGCATCCAGAAACAGAACATGCTAGAAATATGGATATGATAGTGGGGAAACAAGTTCCTGGTTGTGTTCATGAAATCAGTTCTGACTTGCAGAGATCAATATGGCCTGAATCAACTGTGTTAGGTATCCAGAAACAGAACATGTTAGAAATATGGATATGATACGCGGAAGATTTTTTTCTGAATATGTTGGTGGAATCCGTTTTGACTTGCAGATACGATCATGGCCTGAATCCAGGAATGTTATGTATCTTGGAACTGATAAGGTTAGAGATGAATATGGTACCCTTAGGCCATATCATGCCGCCGGTTGGTTCTAGAGTTGGAAATGAAGCCTCTCAATTTCAGATTCTGGTTCCTAAACTTTTGCTTTGTGGCTTTTGTTTAGCTTCTTCTGTTGTTGGCATGCAGCTACTAGCTGCTGCATTTGTGAAGCTGTGTAGTTGAATGAAGAGAAAGAAATTAAAAGGCGATGTGGGTCTCCCCTACATGAATAGGATAATTTGATTCCACATGTCAAAATGTTAAATCATCTTCATTGAATTTCTTGTGCTTAAATTGATGTTGAAGCTTTGCGTTTTGCAGCCCCAAACATTGGTCTACACGTTAAAAGATACTTTGTTCAGTTTATGATATAAGAGATATTTAAGGTTTTAATTTTAGTCTTAAATATAAGACATAATTTTTATATTTGTCAATCTTTTCCTAATTTACTCTTATTTATGCCTCCTACATTATAATAGGTAGGATGAGGGAATTAATTAACTTCTTTAATCTAATTTGATTACATAAATATGCTTTATACCAACGACGTCTGAAGGGGTTGTTAGGAGAACACACATATATATATATATTTTGGATTAGTGGCTATTGAAAAATTATTTTGTCCCCTAATAGCTTTTTTTTTTTTGCTCAGAACCTAATAGCATTTAATAATTATAATATACTTTTAGCATTTCTCGTAAAATTATCAAATTATTTTGATTCTTTAATCCTAATACATTTAGTCTCAATAATTGTTTTTTAAATATATTATTATTTGACGTAGTTACTAAGTGAGATTTCTTATCTATCAATTTATCAATGATGTTATTTGATTCGTACGGCAGGCCCTATGTAGTAGGATAGGAATTTGTTGTTTTGATGTATATTAGTATTTGACATTGCTTTGTTAACATTTAAAATTTCAATAACATTTTTTAACTCTTTCAATTTTTATAATTATAATTTAAATTTAACAATTTTCTTAAAATTATTCAGACATAAATCCCATTGCATTAATTTATTACCAACTTCATGTTATAAAAATCTGTTGAAATAAAGAGTTATTTCATCCAAACGTACCCTTGATAAGTGTAAGTGAGAGTATTAAGTGTTAATAATATAAATATTACTGAATGTTTTTTCCAAGTTATTTACAAACTTTTATGGATTCGTGGACCTCAGCTTTAAATTCGAGTTTAAATTTAATGTATTCGTCTCAAGAAGTTGAATTAATTATGTTAATTATTAAATGTTAAGTCAATAGCATAAGTGCTTTTTGGGGGGGGGGGGGGTAACCCCATTCTATAGCCGAAGAAGCTTCAGTCCACTGCCTTTAATATCCACTCTCGTCCACTACCCGGAACGACATCGTATCTGTCAAAATGGGAGACCAACTAAATAATGCGACATCGTTTTAATTGTTCTCTTCCCATCCTCTGTTCGTGTTAAAATGCGACTTCAACGAACAACGCCGTCTGAAGTTATCCATTAAGTATTCTCTTCCCACTCTCTGCCTTGATTTCATCCCCTACCTTGGATTTCATGCGCGAATTGAAAAATTGCAGTGTCAACGGCGCTGTGCATATCCGAGCAGAGATGGAATTAGGGGCGGCCAGGGTTGGCCGCTGGCGGCCCCCCCCCACCGGATTCTCATCCCTTACAATTTCTTAGTTCTCAAATCTTCAAGTACTTCCTCCTCTCTCTCTTTCTCTATTCCCTTATTTTGCTTCTTTGATTATTGAAATCGCTACAATGGTGTTCATTTCTGTGCATCATTGCTGAATGTCCTAACGCTATTCAGATGCTCAGGAGTATTCGAATCCAAATTAGGTAGAATATTTGTACTAAAGGAACTTTCTACAATTGGTTGACCTGCAAGAACTTTCTGCCATGCATTCTTTGTTTTAATCGACTCTCATATTGAATAGTTTCTCTTTTAAGTACATATATCAATTTTTGTTAATTAAATACGTAGCTCAATTGAAGGAAACAACTTGTCAAGTCCATTCCCTACAGTTCTCACCAACATCACAACTCTCCACAACTTGTATGTTTGGATCATGTCAAACACATTTTTGTACATCATAATTTAGATTTCTCATGTTTGTATGTTTGGTTTATTTGCTTGATTAAATAAACCAAAGTTTGATTTGTGATTATCTAATGCAGCTGATTATGTGATCTGATCTTGGTTGTTGAAGATGTTGTTGCTCTACATGCAAGAGACTGCTCTGCACTCTACGTCTCAAGGCAAGGAGTTCAAGGCAGAGATTGTTTTCTTGAGCTCATGTCAAATATATCGAAAAGAGACCCTGCTGCACAATTTCTCGTCACCTTTAGAAGTAAGGTTTATTGATTTCATTATGTATCAAAACAAATTTGAATGGTGTATGGTTGTCTTAATCTTGATGCCAACTAGTTGATTAGCTTTGCCTCAAGACACAATTGGTTTGCGATTTCTTGCTGCTGGTGGAAAGTTGTTGGAGGTAAATTATACAATTATATTGCTGAGAGTTTTAATCTGATTCAGATTCCTCTTGGAGATTATAGTACGTGGATGTGAATGGCTTTTGCTTGCCTTATTGCTATTGGTTTAAAGCATTTATCTAGATGACCAATAAATATATGGCTTTTGGAGTTCTGCAATGTAAGAAGTTGTTTCATTCTGTTTAATTATGAAGGTTCATTTAATTTTGCAGATCAATAGGAAAATGGAATTTGTGTTTGCCTGTCACAGTTTTGGTGTATGGGAGGATTAGGCACTTGAAGGTTCCTTATAGGAATGTAGGCTGGTGTACTGTAGAAATTCATCCATAAGTTTTCAATCTTCAAACAACTCTGTTTATTATTTTAGCTGGCAGTATTTAATGTTGATTATTGTATAGATCCTCTTTTTAATTTATTTTTCTGTAATTGGTTTTAGATTTATTTCCCATCTACTTAGACAAGACTTTGTTATTGTTTAATTGGTCTTAGATTGAGGGATATAGAATGTGATTATCCAGATCTCCTTTTATTTCTGAATCTATCATTTTGCCTTGATCTTTAATTGACATGAGGAAATCATAGTTTACAAGTAGTTTATACATTGTAAGATAATTGCAAAGGCATGTATTCTAGACAATTTATATGTTATTGCAATTTTGATGATTTTGTAAACTTTGTCTTTTTACGGGATCCTGGACTTCATTTTTCTGAATAGAGTTGTTTTATTGCTGTATGACAATTTCCTTTTCATGTTCATTTGCAAAGTACAATTATGATGATTATGCAGATGGTTGTTAGACTGCATATTTATGTGTGAAGTGCTGCATATTTTCTGTTATGCATCTTTTGTTCATGTTGGTGGCATTTTGCAAAGTATTTTCATCATTCTAGCATTCAGGAAACTTGTCTTTCATAGATACTTTTGATGTTTCATGTTTGTGATAGCCTTAGGCATCTGAATTGTCTTTAGCAATGCTGTCAACTTTGCAAGTTTAGGCTAATCATGTGAAAGAGGTAAACTGTTGTAAACTCACAAGAGTTTACATATGTGAATAAATATCTAGTAAAATATATATCTTTATCATTAATAACACATAGAAAGGCCATTATAATGAAAAAGATTGCATATTCAGATGGCAAGATATTCCCAAGGTACAATAAAAACAATGTGTAAGTACTTTTTTATGAACATTTTAAATTACTTAAATGAATCATAGCATAAAAGTTATGTGAAGGATTTCCTATTGTCTACTCAACACCAATAGAATGAAATTATCTATGAGCTCCAATAGGGAACATTTGAAAGGAGATATCTATATAAGTGAATCACTAAATGAAGATGTTGTAAATTAACACACCACTAAAAACATAGTCAAGAACTACTAGTCATTCTCAAAAGAAACTACTAGTCTATTTCCTTTTATTGTTGTATGACAATTTCCTTTTCATGTCAGGAACTTGATTTTATTTGAAATTTGGTTTTACAATATCTTAAAAAACACATTAATCATGTTTTACAATATCTTTGATAGGGATGACCATAAGACTTATGCATCTTTGATGGGAAAAGTTATCACTGTATATGAGAATGACTTGAATTTGGTGCTTCAAATTTATAAATTCATTGCACAATAAGTTCTTTCTTTTCTATCTATATACACCATCTACTTTCATTATCCAATGTATACTAAGCATGGTTGTATATCTTGTTTCATAACAGATTACATGAAGGATAACAAGCTCAGAAAAAAAAAAAAAAAAAGTCTATACAAATGATAAGGTGAAAAGACATGAATGTGATGGTGCTACAAATGATGAGGTTCTATGATCAAAATAGACACCAGCATAAGAGAACAATATGATGAGCTTGCTTGACCAAAAAACACAGTAGCCTAGGAGAAGCAATAAGCTATACAAAAGAGCTACACAAAAGAAGCTGAACTGGAGACTTCATGTAGTAGTAGGAGTGAGATCATGTTCAATCATTGAACCTGTATTTGTATCATTATGTCACATTGTATTTGTCAACTCTGTGTTGAGATGAGATATTGTTATGTAAAAAATTTAAATTTCAATAAAAGTGACTAAATTATTTTCTCTCACTATCATGATAATTTATGATTACCTACATTATATGTTTGGCTAAAATTCAGTGCTTCAAGTAATGTGATGCCACATTCAAGTGGCGCCTACAATGAAGAAATAAAAAGAATGACTCAACATATACATGTCCTAAATGAACAAATTTATTGATTATGTTGTCAAACATGATATGACATACCATTAACAAATTCGTAAAAGTCATTTCACTTGGTTGTGAGTTGTCCAACATCATATTATTGTGATATGTTTGAGTTGATGAGCCTGATCTTCGAAGTTGATTAAGCTGCACATTTCCAAATTTATAAAGAAACTATAACCAACTAATATGCATCTTTAAACATTAAATTGATATCATAAATATACTTGTGAAGTTCTCAAAGGTTGTGAAACTTGAGGAGGTTTTTTAGAGGATTTTGTTCTTCGTTTTCTTGGACCAATTTCAACACAGCTCTTTATTCATTTACTTGTCTTTTTACCATATCTCTTTTTAAAACCAACAACTCTGCCATAGCTATTACCACCATGATGATTCCTTACACCATCCTCATCACTATTACTTTCATCTGATGGGTATTTTATATGAAGCTTAGTTACTTTCTTACTAAGTTCCAACACGGACTCATGGACAAGAGAGAATGCCTCTGGACTTTCTGATGCGTCACTTGCTAATTTGACAAGCAAGAGGCATGATTGTCTGTATTGATTTGATCTTTGTAATTTAGGGTCAACTTCAATTTCTTTTCCTTTAATATCACACACTACACCACATCGTGCTTCTCTTGTCCACCTTTTCATAATATATTTTTGGGGTAGTAGTTTGACATCACGTTCATTCAATACTCTCAATGCATGACAACATAATATGCCCACTCGCTCAAATTTTTTGCAACTACAAGTAATCATCTCCATTGAAGGATGAAATGTCAGACTATACTCCCTTTTCTTATCATACATGGTGATAACATAATCAAACACGGTTGCGCTTTCCTCTTCACTTTCATTTTTCTTATCTCTTTTCTCTCTTTTATACATTTAGCATCACGTAAATCATATTCATATTGGAACAAATCAAAGATAGGTCGAGTATAGATATCAAAAAGTTGACAAAGCATACATGAACTTTGCAATAACAACCTTGGCAACTTGTCACGGGCCTCAAAATCTCTTTTCAATTCGTTATAGCACTTATCCTCTAGAACTTGTTCAAATTGTTGGAAAAATTGATTGATATCCAATTTAACATTGGTGCAACTTTTGAGGAAGGCATTGACACTTTCTCTAATTTGTGTGCTTCTCATACCAAGTGTCCTTGAATCCTTCAAATAACATGCTGCCCATTTCTCTTTTATTTTGTACATGTACATCAACCATGAGTTTTCTATTATATCTTGTTTTGATAATAATGCTTGCCAAGCTGCTTCAAACTCTGTTTCATCCCAACAATGATACATGCAATGGTTGAAATCTCTAACCATTGAACTCGAAAGGTGCTTTATTGCATTCCTTGAAACATACCATATGCACAAGGCATGTTTTACATATGGCATAACTTCTTGTAATGCTTGTGCCATAGCAGCATCTAGGTCAGTAAAGATTGTTTTTGGGCTTGCATTCTTGTGTGCTTGCAAAAAAGTGTTAAAAAGCCATTTGAATGTCTCAATGGTCTCATCATATAACAATACCACTCCAAAAATCACCCCTCCTTTATAATGATTGAAGCCTAAGAAAATTGCAAGAGGTCTATGGTTATTATTTGTGCAATTAGTTGTATCAAGTGAAATGACTTCTCCAAAGCAAGCATAGTCAACCAACATATATGCATCAACCCAAAACACATTTGTCACTTGCTCATCTGAGTCCATCTGGTGAGAATGAAAAAAGGATGGATTTTCTGCCAATTTTTGTTCAAAATAACGAAATATACATCCAGCTTCATCGTATTTCATAGCTCGTTGCCTTCTTGAATTAAGATAATTTTTCACATTAACTTTTGTATACCCCAAATTGTCTCGACCTCTTGTATATTGGCTTTGCAAATTGAATGCTGATTTTTTATTGATCCCAGCTTTTTCAGCATTTTCTAATTCAAAACGTTGAGCTTGTGTTAGCCTTCTATGCAATGCAAGCAAATGAACTGCTTCCGGAGGTTGAAGAGGATGATTATAATTTAGAAAAACTTCACTTACTCTGTATTTTCCATCTACTAGCTTAACTTTCATTCTAACTTCACAACTTGTTCTTGTCTCATCTCTAGACTTTCTAATTTGCACTTCTCGTGTATTTGGTTTTCTCACCCCCTTCCTTATTACAAACATATAGATAAGATGTATCTGTTGACAAATCCTTTTTACTCCTGTTAAACTTCTGCTTTCTAACACCAAAACCAATTCTTCTACCATATGCCCTCCAAAAATCCCATGATTCTATTATATTGTCAAATTCAAGATCAAGTGTTGGAGTCAAATTTATAGCCATGGCTCCTGCAAAATTAAAACATATATATCCAATGTAAATCAATGATAAAATAATAAATTACTTATAAACTATACATATATTCAAGGTCCCTTAAGGATACTTTTAAACAAGGATATATCGGGAGATCAAGTAATATTATTCCTTACATGTCAATTTTCGCTCTATCATCCTCTTTGATGATTGAGCTCTTTCTTCCTCTCTTTGAGCATATAAAAACACTTAACTTTGCAAATGTAAATGTCATAAATTCAAACATTATTAATTAATAATCAAGACCAACACACTATATCAAGTGTTTGGTAGAATACAAAAAAAAAGGAGCTTACTGTGGTAAAATTGTCATCCCCATCAATGTTGATTTTTTTTGTATTTATTATTAAGTGTTATTTCTTTCTCCTTCATCATCTTTTGTCCTCTGTAGGCATTCAATTGTTTTTTTTCAAAATGATTTTTTTAAGAAATAATATTCATCATCATTGACCAAAAAAATCAGACAGTCTACCTATGCGATACATAATTCCCACACTTTCAAATTTATTTGAGCAACGCAACAATCAGAGCAATGCTTATCAGATTAGATTGTGATTCTGTTGCTTCTATTTATGGGCTAAATGAAGAAAAACTATGCTTCTTCAACATTTTCAGAACTGATACAGGACAAAAAAAAATTACAGAACTGATTCATGATTGTCCCTAATTAAAATTCTTACCAATATTCAATGCTCACAATTATGTCTCATTAGAATTCTTGTCCAAAACCTTTTCACAGTAATTCCTTCAACTTTCACGCGCTTTGTTAGAGCAAAACGCACCAAAAAGGAATGAAATGACCCACAGAAAAATTGGCGCTCCCCTGCCTTTTTCAACTCACGCACAAAATTAATAGGGGATGGGAAGATAATAATTAAAACGGTGTTGCATGAAATCAACAAAGGATGGGATATTTAGTTGGCGTCCCATTTTGACAGACACGATGTTGTTCCGGGGCAGTGGACGGAAGTGAATATTAAAGGCAGTGGATTGAAGTCGAACTCGAATATGATTGTAATGGCTATATGCCTTCAAGATTGCTTGCTAGTGTACAAACACACATATTTGACTTTTGACAGTATTAATAAAGTATTCAAAAGGACAAGATCACATCATTAATAAAAATAATATTTTGGACTTCAATTATAATATAATCTAGCTATGAATCCAGTGTTCAAATAGTTTGGTGGCCATCACTGTAGGAGTTAGGTGAACCAAGTTTCTCCACACAACCACTCAGGCTTTTTGACCAAAATGTCCCTAATTAAAAAACTACTTACCAAAATGTCCTTGTCTGAAAACTATTAACTAATTTGTCCTTGTTTAGTCGATTACATGTCATATGTGATCGACTAAACGGTTTAGTCGATTACATGCCAGGCATGTAATCGACTAATCGAGGCGAATTTTTTTTTTAGTTTTCCTATTATGTAATCGACTAAGCTACAAGACTTAGTCGATTACATCACCCCACATTAGTTTTTTAATCCCAAAAGTTTAAATATTAAATTAAAATTTTGAAAAATAAAAATATACATAAAATAAAATATTTTCAAAATAAGTATATGAAAAATAAGGAGGGATAATAGCAAAGTGGTTACAAAGAATTTCAAACTATGCTATTAGTACGGTAAGATATTAGGAAGAAATTTAGAATTAAATATCTTGTAATATTAAATTCTTTGGAAAATAAAATTATATGTGTGTGTGTTTGTGAGTTAAGATATTATATATCATAGTTTAATATTACGAGATATTTAATTCTAGATTTCTTCCTGATATCTTGTCATACTAATATCATAGTGTGAAATTCTTTATAACCACTTTGCTATTATCCCTCTTCATTTTTCATATACTTATTTTTAAAATATTTTATTTTATATATTTGTTTTATTTTTCAAAATTTTAATTTAATATTTCAACTTCTTGATAGTTGGCTGTACTAATAGCATAGTTTAAAATTTTTTGTAACCCATTTTGCTATCATCCCTCTTTACTTTTCATATACTTATTTTGAAAATATTTTATTTTATATATTTTTTTTATTTTTCAAAATTTTAATTTAATATTTCAACTTCTTGATAGTTGGTCGTACTAATAGCATAGTTTGAAATTCTTTGTAACTCACTTTGCTATCATCCATCTTTACTTTTCATATACTTATTTTGAAAATATTTCATATACTCGGACACATTGTAATCCTCAAAATAAAGTTTTATTTTATTTTTTATAGAAAATATTATATTATATATATTATTTTCCAAAGAATTTAATATTACGAGATATTTAATTCTAGATCTCTTCCTAATATCTTGCAGTACTAATAGCATAGTTTGAAATTCTTTGTAACCATTTTACTATCATTCCTCCTTATTTTTCATATACTTATTTTGAAAATATTTTATTTTATATATTTTTTTATTTTTCAAAATTTGAATTTAATATTTAAAATTTTGGGGATTAAAAAATTCATCTGGCGTGATGTGATCGACTAAGTCTTGTAGCTTAGTCGATTACATAATGGGAAAACTAAAAAAAAACAAATCCTCCTCAATTTAGTTGATTGGATGCCTAGCATGTAATCAACTAAACATAGGCAAATTGGTTAATATTTTTTAAATAGAGGCATTTTGGTAAATAGTTTTTCAATTAAGGGCATTTTAGTCAAAAAGCCCAACCACTCATCTCTTATCTCTGTTACCTTTTACAATTTCCTTTTGCATTTTGCTGTCCGCTACTTGTCTGTTTTTTTTTTTTTTTTTTTATATTTGCTTGATTCTTGTTGTCGGTCCTTCTAGATTGGCTTGTTGCTTTCCTGAGGCTATCTGCTTGTTTGCTTCTGCAGTAATGAATATACATAGAATATTTTTCCAAAAAAAAAAAATTCCAGTGTTCTTGCAATATTAATATAATAAAATTTTATTAATTATATCATTGAAATAATTTTTCTTTGTCCCCCATAGGTTATAAATTAGGTTCAAGTGTGAATGGAATTTGTGTACTACGCACATTAGTAGTGTTATTACAACAAAATAGTCTTTATCAACACCCTTTAAACAACCCCTAATAAAGTGTTAACAAAAATAGGGGCAAAATTCATTTCTAGGACATTGGGACTTCCCTAAAAGAAAATAGGGAAAATCCCATGTAAAGAAAATAGGGAAAATTCCATGTAAAGACACTTACAAATGCTAAATGAAAGAAAGGTGATTATATTATTCATATTGCCAGAGAGGTGTGAGTACTACGACTATCCTTTTTTCAAATTAAAATGAAATTATGGAAATGTCCCTGTGTGGGTTTTAAAATAAAAGAGAAGAAGGCGTGATTTTCGGTTCACTTCATACACACTGCCTGCCATTTTCTCAACGACTTTCTCTGGTTACTGTGACAAAAAATTTTTGTTGTGAAGGATGAGGAAGCTTGTGGTGAGAGAGGAGACTTGGTCGAATCTTGTTATTACATAATTGAGGAGGAGGAAAGGCATCAGGGGAGGGATTTGGTTCATGACTTTACCCTAGTGTAGTTGTTGTTTTGGAAAATGACAAGTTAATGTAGGAAATGACTACTTGGTTATGAAAATATTAAGTTCACTTAATGAAATGATTACTTAAGAAGATAAGAATGTAGGCTTGGAAGAATTTCTACACTAGACATGAGTTTATCAAGTTGACATTTAAAAATGACAAATTTCTATAAGAAAATGATAAGTTCACTTATGGAAATTGCCACTTGAGAGAATGAGAAAGCGGGCTTGGAAGAATTTTCATATTAGTGAGTTTGCCAAATTTACATTTAAAAATGAAAAGTTCACTTTAAAAAATAACCACTTGAGACAATGAAAATATGGGCTTTAAAGAATTCTCACATTAGACATGGGTTTACCAAGTTTGTATTTAAAAATGACAAGCTCACTTAAGAAAATGACCACTTAAAAAAATGAAAATGCATGCTTGAAAAATTTCTCATACTAAACATGAGTTTACCAAGTTAATATTTAAAAATGATAAATTCACTTCAGAAAATACCCAAACACCAGCAAGACGATGACAATACAAATGTGTTATAATATTCAATGACAGTTGGACATTAACATATTGCTGATTGCTTAGTGTTTGGTTGTCATGGACATTACTTTATCTATTACTTATAAAATTTGGGGTATGGAATTACAACAAAACTACTAAAACTCGAATATGTAACTAATGACAGCTGATCTTTAGTAAATGACTACTTCAGATTAAGCATTACCCAAAAACCAGTAAGGTCATAACAATAATCAGATATATGATATTCAATGACAAGTGGACATTAAATTAATGGTTTCATTTAATGTTCCTTTGCCACTAGCATCACCCTATATTTCTTACAAAATAAGATTGGCCAATCTAGCTCATCCCTTCTACCAAGAAAATATCGAAGAGTCCAACTTAAGTCTATATACACTAAAAAACTAGACCTCACATATCAACATCCAAATTCAGCTTAGGTTAGGATTTTTGCATACCCTCACATCACCAACAAATGACTTCTTCGATTTCCCCTACAGAACTCGGCCCTTCGTCAACTTCAATCACCCTCCCAATCATACAACAACATACTAATATCAATAAAGTTAGCACCTTTAAATCACAACGTTCAACTTCAAAATTGGCATTCCAACTTCAATCTCCTACCTCTTTCACCCATCAATGTTCACCATCATTCAAACCTAAAAACCCAGCTCCTCACCAAATATACCCATGAAAATTAAGACCAAGAAAACCATTGATAAGATCACGTGATGAAGAGAAGATTGTGTTGTTAAAATTTACTCACCTCACTTCCTTTCCACACCTCCATTGCTGATTCCTTCTTCTCTTGCCCCCCAACTCGCGCCACTTTCTATCTTTATGATTCAATCTTTTATTTTATTTTGCAGAGGGTCATTTTTGCAATTTCATTTAAATTTGAAAAAGGATAGCTACTCACACCTTTTCGAAAAATATATATATTGAAATCACTTCTCCTTTATTTAGTATTTGTAATGATATTTATGTAGAATTTTTCTAAGAAAATATTGGTTTTTTTCCAAAAACATTTTCTACTAAGCAGTGTTTGGTACGAGATTTTTTAAGGGACTTCTTCCCGTTATTTAGTTGAATATTTTTTTTTAAAGAGCTCTCATTCTCTCGTTTTGCCTCTGATTTTTTTTTTTTTCATTTACCAAATAATTTATCTATGTAATTTTCAAAATAAAATAGTAATATATTTTTCATCAATAAAAAATACTGACTCACTCACCGTCTCACAACACACACACATATATACGCGCGCGCAAGGACCCCGACACAACAATTAATTTATGAAGCACTGTGACCTGATGATTCACATTTCTAATAAATTAATCAAAATCCAGCAAAGAAACAAATATAATTAGTGTAATATTCTTGCCATCTTGGTGATGCTACATGATGGAACTGAATGCACATAAAAGGAATACGCAATCTAATAATAGAAAAATTATATATAGTAGTGAGCTACTTTAAAAGCAAAATTATTAATCAATGATTATTAGCTGTAATTAAAAATGTGGGTAAAAAATTTGATCCAAATGGTCAATGCTACTAGAAAATTCCAATTTTCCTTTTCCTTTCCCCGATTTTCTTCAATCCAAACAGGGCCTTATTGTCTCTTCCACTTATCCTCTTTATAAATAAGAGTATAGTTGATTTTTTTTTTTTACATATTTATTATTGGGTTAAGTAGCAAAAATACACATGTGCTTTACCTCTGGAAGCGCCCAGCACCACATGTTTTTTTTTCTGGACCAAAAATACACATGTGGTTACGTTTTAGGAGCGCCCAGCACCACAGCCGTTAGTTGATCGTTAACTGGCCATTAACCATGTAAAATTACCATTTTGGCCTTAGTTTAAAATAATTAAAAAAACAACAAAAATACCCCACCCCACCCTCCCCCCTCCGGTGGGCCCCACCGTCGGCCCCCCCAGCGTCCAGTCACCGGTGACTTTTTTTTTAAAATTTTTAAAACTACTTTAAAAAAAACAAGGGGAGGCTGGCCTTGTTAGTTCTCTATGTGTTTTGATTATAACTTGACAATTGTAAATAATAAATATCTTGATTTTATTCACTCACTAAATTTCTGAATAATTAGCAAAAGTTTTGGAAAAACCTTACTCCAGTAATGTTCTCCTTCCTCCAGTAATATCACTTGTTTTGAACTTTCATTACTCTAGTAAGTCGTGCATTACTCTAGTAATATGATTTGTTAAAACACATTTCAGTGAAATGTTACTCCAGTAATGGTTGTGTTACTCCAGCAATGCGCTTGTGTTCAAACTGTCTTCAAGTCTGATTACTCCAGTAGCATTAGCATTACTCCAGTAACACATACTGTTTCAAAACGTTTTTCAAAATTATGTTACTCCAGTTGTGCTCAGGGTACTCCAGTAATTGGTCTTGATTGAAAATATTTTACTCCAGTAAGACTAAAGTTACTCCAGTAAGTCTGTCATAAAGCTATCTGTAAAACGTTTCTGTGTTCACATTACTCCAGTAAGATTTTTGCTACTCCAGTAGTCACTTAGTTACTCCAGTAACCCTTCATTCTCAGTCACCTCCAGAACCAAAACTCGATAGCCTGTCGAAGTTACTCCAGTAATGCCTCAGTTACTCCAGTCATGTGCCAGCCTTTGCACTAGCATTACTCCAGTAACCAAGAGGCTACTCCAGTAAGTTCGAGGAGAGAAAGGACCTGAACCTAAATGACTCCAGTAACAAAAATCCTACTCCAGTAAGATCACAGATAGAAGCAAAATGAACCTCAGTTACTCCAGTAACTAAGGACCTACTCCAGTAGTTTCGATGACAGAAGCTAAATGAATATGAAGTTACTCCAGTAGCAAGGTCACTACTCTAGTCATATCGCAGACCGAAACAAAGTGAACCTCAGTTACTCTAGTAATCATGCTCTTACTCCAGTAAGGTCAAGACTGAGATTACTCCAGTTGTTAAATGGTTACTCCAGTAATCTCAAAGACAGAAGTAAAAGATGCAATATGACTCCAGTAAGATCAAAATGACTACAGTAAAGCTTGTAACAGAAAGCCTTCAGTCACTATGATTTATTCCAGTCACACATTTCCTACTGCAATGACTTGTCTGGATAGCAACCGAAATCCTGTATTAATCAATGATACTTACTTGTTTACTTCTTATTACCATTGATTATTAGTATCTGTCATGATTAACCAGTTTGTTTAAGTGAAGTACAGTTAAATCGAAGTTGAGATCAAGACAACCAAATGAGCATCCTTGCTGAGTTGTAAAGTGAATTCTCCAGTATGGGTTGCAGCGTTCTTGTCGGGGAATATGAGCAACTTGTATTTAAACAAATCTGAACTTCCTTCAGCTGCCCATTCTGATAAAGATGATCAATATTATCTTCTGATTAAATATACCTCAGGATAAGAAAGCTACAGACCTCACTAAACCAAAAGCTGAAGATTCTTAAACGGTCAAGTTCTAAGTGGGTGTCCAACATCAGAATTTCCTGATGAACTCCAACAGCCATATTATGATAAGCAACATTCAAATGAAGTTCTTCAAGTATAAAAGGAACATCAAAAACGCAAGAAAAACACAGAAGCTCAAACATACAAGATTACATCTAGCATTTCAGTTTTTCTGTGAAATACTTTGAGAGAAATCTGTACTTCAGTGTTTATCATTATCTACACTTAGAGAGAGTATCTTTTGTTGTTAAAATCATTTCTTTGTAAGAATCTCAAGTCTGGGGACTTGGAGATTGGGTATATCAGTTTACAACTTGTAAGGGGGAGTGTATCCTAGTGAGAGGATAACTTCAAATATAGAGTGTGTAACTGATTGTGAGTGATAGTGGAAATCCCAGAGAGTTTGGGGACTGGACGTAGGTCAAGGAGTTAGATCGAACCAGTATAAATCTTGCTGTGTCTTGCTTTCCTCTTTCTCCTCTGTTCATCCCTGTTCTAGTGTTTACTTTGCAAAGCACTATGAAGAAAATTTTTAAAATCCCCAATTCACCCTCCCTTTTGGTGATTTGCTCCGTCTCTTCAGGCCTCCCCACCGCTGCCCACCCCACGACAGCGACCTACCGCCGCCGACCCACCGCCGGTGACTTTTTTTTTTAAAAAATAAATAAAAAAAAAGGAAAACTAAAGGAAGGCCGATAGTTTTTTTTAAAAAAAATTGTTGGAGGTTGTCGCCGGCGTGGGGTGACCGGCGGTAGGGAGGCCGGCCTACCCTTAGTTTTTTTTTTAAAAAAAACATTTAAAAAAAAAGTCGTCGGAGGTAGTCACCGGCGGTGGGGCGGTGGCAGTAGGTCGCCGGGGTAGGGTGGGCGATGGTAGGGTGGGCGGCCTCCCCTTTGTTTTTTTTTTTAAAAAAAGTAGTTTTAAAAATAAAAAAAAGGTCCCTGGAGGTAGTTGCCGGCGGTGGATAGCCGCCGGGGGGCTAGCGAAGGGGGGAAGGGTGGGGTGGGGTATTTTTGTTGTTTTTTTTAATTATTTTAAACTAAGGGTAAAATGGTAATTTTACATGGTTAACGGTCAACTAATGGCTGTGGTGCTGGGCGCTCCTAAAACGTAACCACATGTGTATTTTTAGTCCAGAAAAAAGCACGTGGTGTTGGGCGCTCCCGGGGGTAAAGCACATGTGTATATTTGCTACTTAACCCTTTATTGTTTTAACTAATTCTAATAATTTTCCTGATAAATGCAAATCAATAATTTTAAAACTTACAACTAAGGACATATGGAGTATATGAATTTTATTGTTCTTTTCAAAAATATTACATAAAATTGATGTGAAGTCCTAAACTTTACATACTCCCTTTGATTGCATTAATTTTGTTGTTAGCTAATAATATGCCTAATAGCCCCCCCTGTTTACCCGTGCTATAGGAGTACCTGTACTTAAAAAAAAAGGGGTTAAGGAGCAAAAATACACATGGGCCTTTTCCTTAGGAGTGCCTAGCATCACATGCTTTTTTCTGGACCAAAAATACACACGTGGTTATGTTATAAGAGCAAAAGTCACACACTCCGTCAGAAAAGTGAATGTTGACCGTTATTGTTGATGTGGAGGGTGAATTGGAGTGAGAAAATGCCAAATGGGAGGAAAAATAAGCTAACTAGGATTTAGGTGGAAAATATATTATTAAAAAAAATCAAATGCTCAAAGTGTCAAGCTTCAGTTCATAGTTGGGGAGTGAAGATCAAATTGGGAAAAAAAACCCTAACTTGCGACCTTAGAGCACCGTTCTTCCCTCATTGTTCCTGGAGGTAGAGTACTGATGACTTCCTAATTTTAATAGATTTGAAGTATATTTTAATATATTTAGGAAGTCATTAATTATAAATTAAAGAGATTTTTTTAAGATTTTAACAGAAATTAAATTGGCACATCATTTATGGGGTTTCAATTTGAAATAAAAGTTTTTGAATTTAAGAAATAAATAATAATGAGAAGATTTCTAAAAAGAAAAGAAGAAATAAAATTTTATTATTATTATTATTATATTTCTTTTTTTATCCTTGACGGCACAGGCACATTCAAGATGTAAATGTTTCAATTGAATGGAGGTGGGTCCCTCCCACCCAAATGGAATCAATTAAGTGAGAAGACCTAAAACTACGGGGAGAAGCTACACAGAGGGCAGAGGCGTGATATTTTTGGGGCTGCATTGTGAACGAAGAAACAAAGGAGACGTGGAGAAACCGAGTTCTAGAGTTGAACGCCATGGTCCTCCACACCTACTTTCATCTTCCTCTAGTCAGCCGCATCATCCACCACCAAGGTTGCCGGCGAGAGGAACTATCTTGGTTGGAATTGATTAAGCATTTACAGTTTGAGTTTGAGTTCGTAATTATTTTGTTTTTTTTAACAAAAAAATGGATTTCACATGGCAACCAATTGGTCTTAATATTGAGAAAGAGATGAATTCTTTGTCTTCTACACACGATGAACTGATTGCTATGTTAAATTCTTTGAATGAATATAGGCAACATAAAAAGAGCATAAATGATGGTTATATTCCATATGTTGATTCTTCGCAATATGCTTGCATGACTTGTGTTTATTGTGGAGAGAGTCATGTATATGCGAATTGCCCATATAGTTAAACTAATTATTATATGAGAGATGATTTTGCTAGGAACCAAACTCATTTTAATCATTCATTTATCCTAGTGAAAGTTTTAAGCAACAAAAGTTTGGGGATCCACATGTCTATTGTTCTCATGAAAATATCCATCCTTTTTACTCTTATCCATTTGTTGAAGAACACACCATTAAGTACAAGGAAAAATCTAATTTAGAAAGATTATTTGAGGAGTATGTGGAAGCGTCAGAGAGATCTAGTAGAGAGCAAAAGGAAATTGCTACTAGACTTGAGTCAAGTGTCCAAGATATTGGGGTATGTACGAGTCAAATTGTTTCAACCCTTGAGACTATAAGGCAAGATAATTCCTTAAGCTTGATGACCACTTCTTATGATGATAATGATTATTGTGAGAAAGTTGAAGGTGTAGAATTGCATGAAATTGTGGATAATGTAGAAAGTGATTTTGAGTTTGAAATTGATTTAGATGAGAATAATGGGTGTCTGGAAGAGGTTCCGGCTATGGAACTTAAGGATTGTGACTTTGGTGATCAAATTGATGCAGATGTCCCAAGTGTTGTTGTTCATAACTCTCCTATTGAACTGTTGACTCTTACTGATGAGAGTCAAGTGGATTTTGTTGGATGCTCTAAATTTTTGGAAGTGCCTATATTTATTTGCAAGGATATGAATGTTGTGCTTAATTTGAATTCATTAAATGCTTGTAATCCACGATTGTCTATGATCGAGGAAGTACAAGTAATTAACTTGAATGATCAATTTTTGTGTTTGAAACCTTATTACTGGAAAAGGGATGAAGACAAGGTAATTATGGTGTTTGATACTTATGATTAGAAGTTGTTTTGAGAAGTCCGGTTGAAGACTTTAAACTTAGCACTTCTTGGGAAGCAACCCAAGTTATCATTTGATGCTTTGTTTGATTTTGTAGGACTGTTGATAACCCCTGATGAGGTGTTCCACTTTGGTAGTAAGAATTGAGTGTGCAAGTCAAGGACAAATAGGGGAGTCTCCTTCTACTTTTCTTTGATTTGGTCTATTTGATTACTGATGATATATTGCTTGAAATGAGTGTTGGCCTTAGTTGGATATGCATGTGATAACTATTGAGTGGTTGTTAGCACTTGAGTTGTTTCATTAATGGAAATTTGAAATCTCTGAAATTGATGTTACCATTATACTTTAGATATGATTACTCTTCATTTTCATTACTTGTTTTTACTTGTTCACATTGAGGACAAATTTGACATTTAAGTGTGGGGGTGAGGGTATCCTTGATTTTACATAACTTGTCTTGTCTTGTCCTCAATTTTTTTTAAAAAAGATTCTTTTGGAAGTTTGAATTTTATTCATGAGCATCGTCTCGATTGATTTGATTTGAACATGAAAAGGAGTGAATTTGATTAGGAATTGATTCTATGTTCTTTGAATGTCAGTAAAGAGGCAAAGATTTGGTTTGGGTACTTTACTTTAGGATGTCAAAGAATTGGTGATGAATTTGAGCCTAAGTTTCCTTTCTTTCAAGAGTGATTACACCTATTGTGATTTCATCTCTAGAACTTGTCTTGAATCTCTTTTGAAACTTGAAACCCCCTTGCATGAACAAAGATGAATTAGGCATTCATTTCATAGTTAGTTCGGCCAAATACCCATCGTTATCTCATGAAAATCCTTTGTTTTACCCCATTTGAGCCTTTTCATTTTTATTGATTTTTTTTCCTTTTAAAGAAATTTGCATAGAGTAAATAATCCTTTGTTTGAGATATGCAAATTTTTATAACTTTTTCTCTCTATTTTCCCCCTCTTTACTTTAGTAAGTGTTAAGTGAAACAGTTTAAAAGAGTGAAGGAGTTAGAAACTCAACACTATAACAATATGTGTAGGTAGTGAAAAGCCAAAAAAGAAAAAAAAAATGGCGCAAGAAAGATAGGGGAAAAAAGAGAGAGAGAGAGAGATCCAAGAAAGAAAGAAAAAGATTGTCGAGGTCAAAAGAATAAAGGTTGTACACTTCCACAACCACAACAAAAGGAAACATCAACCCTTATAAATACATTAACGCTAAGAACATCCAAGTCAGAAACAATGTTGCTAATGCAAGTTTGAACTTGCATTGCACCTTCTTCACTTCACTTTCTTTAACTAAATGTTCAGATTTCATCTTCATCACCAGTGGCAGGGCCACATGCTGGCCAACTGGGGCCTTGGCCCCAGCTGGTCTTTTTCTATCTTATGTATTTATATATATGTATCATATAATATTTTATTTTGGCCAATAATTTGGCCGCAGCTAAGTATTTTATTCTACGTATTTTACTTTTTATAATGAGGGTAATATTGTGTTGATTAGTGAAAATTTTAGAATTATGATTTTGGCAGAGTTTTGAGTTTTTAAAATAGATAACTATATATATGTAGAGAATGATTAATGACTAATTTTAATCAATTTGGATTTATTATTTGGCTGTCTTATGATTTTATAATGAATTTCTCTTTTAAGAAATAAATTATAATAGGTTATTTGCTTAGTTGAAATTTAATTAGATCTTTATGTTTTTTAAAATATTTTTTGGGGTTCATATTATATTTATTTTATTTTCTCCAATTATTTTGTTTTGAGGTAGGTGAAATGTGTATTTAAGTGTTAATTTTATTAAATTTCATTAAATATTATTATTATTATGGTTGTGTTTGTGATATCTTTAGAATAATATTTGGTTCATTACTCATTGAGTTGTAAGAGGAAAGTAAAATTTTTGTTTCAGATACCTATTGAAAATGTTATCATTTTATATCTTGTTTTGATTTATAATTGTTGGTTATTATTTATTCATATTTTTAATGTTATGCGATATTATTCTGTAAATAGTTTATCATATTTATTTTTTGGCTCAGGCTAAAATTTTTTTCTAGTTCTGCCACTGTTCATCACCTTACCTTCAAGTGCAACAAGCTCTTCGTACCACTTCACACATGCATTCCCTTTTCGATTCTCCTCATCTAGCTTGTCTATGTCATCGAGTAGATCTTTGATAACTCCATTTTCCCTTTCCCCAAACACACCATTGTGCCATTCGAAATATCCACACCCACCATCCTATGAAATTGTTTAACCAACGGTTAGAAATGCACAAGCCATAAAACTGAAAATCTCATCCCACATCTAACAAATCTTACCTCGTAGTAATTCCGGCACCCATAAAACCCCCTTCGGGGGTTTCCTTCTGACCATGACGTCCACCTAGGAGCCAACAAATTGTGATAGAAATATCGCACCGCACCTTCGTATTGTTCCTCGTGACTGGGTTTTCTCACAAGAACCACCTTTCTTCTCGTTTTCTTGTTTCTCCTTGTCGTCAATGTTGAAGATGAAGCCATCCAGCACCCTCTCGATTTCAATTCAGGTAGAAGAGCCAGGAATGAAATGTTTTCCGACTTCAGGTATAAGATCTAATTGATAAATGACTATAGAAAATGAAACATTTATCTACCAACTACTTTCAAATATTCGTTCAATGGATTTTCTTTTTATTGAGCTGAATGGGGAAAAAAAAGCCAACTTGCTCAATGCAAGATACCCATAGCTCTGTTCTAGAAACTTCAACAACCTTCTAATCCAACAAATCATCCACCTTATATGTTACAGAACCTAAATGGTCCACTATATTTACAAGAGCTTTTTCATTTTTTTTTTATAAGATTAGGATACCTTGACTAGTTCTTATGGGGCTATTGCACCTATTACTATCCTGACAGAGAATGACCTCTAGATCCTCAGAAGGCATAAACACTTCATGGAATCCCCATCCCGATTCCATTCCCTTTATTGCTAAATAGTCGGCTGCTGAGTTACCAGACCGAGGCACGTGTGTGACTTTTGTTTCCCACTCCATCTGTAACAACCAGTTAACTTCATCCAGGACTCCGGAGTCGCGGTGTTGGTCACCTTGTGTGTGTGAAATTAGTTTAAGACACTCAATAGAATCTGTTTCCAACCAAACTTTTCAGAACCCCATACCCTATGCAATCTTAAGTCCTAAAAGGCAGGCCCAAATTTTGGCAGTCAGCTCGTCACCTTCCTCAATGGAGGAAAAGAATCCCCTAATAAATATGCCAAAAGAATTACGAATAATCCCACCACAAGCACCCTTCTTAGCAGTTCTCGAGTAAGCACCATCTACATTCACCTTCACCCACCCTTCCTCTGGTGGCTTCTAAACCTCCTGGCTAGTATTCAAAGTAATTCCAGTGATTTTCATCCCTACTAGGCGTTTATTGACAGTATTCATACCCTCCATCATTGCATTCGTACTGGCAAGGATCTTGCTATTAGGAGTGAATTTCTTCTCAAAGATAGCCAAACTTCTCCTCCTCCAAACCCACCAACACAATATGGTGAACCGAGAAGCCCATTCCTTGTTCTCATCTCTCCGTCCACTAATGTTCCACCATACCCATTCTAATAATGGCATGCTATAGAATGTGCGCCATTTATCTAGGGGCACCACCTTCCTCCATAGAGATCTCGAGTAGGTACAATCCCGAAATACATGAGTAGTATCTTCTATGCTTGCACCACACAGGATGCAGCTTTGATCCTTTGTTAGTCCTCGTCTTATTCGATTTGCATTCGTGAGCAAACATTTGCGGGCTACCAACTATAGGAGTGTATTGCACCAGTGTGGAGCTTGTACCTTCCACAAGCAATCACAGTTCCACCCCTGTTTCAATCTGTTTCCTGAAGCCATACTATACGCCGATTTCACTGTGAAGTCCCCATGCCTCTCCCACTTCCATCGAACCCTAGGTGATGTAGATATAGTATTTACAAGAGCTTTGACAGTGTAGTCTTTCAACGTTTTGGCCACTCTGAGATCATGAAATACAACTAAAAACTATATGTAAGGGCGGATAAAATGGTGCATTAATACCAGCATGGTAACTCAGTTTTGGTTTTGATAATCATTGGTGTAAGAAAGTTCAAAATACTCAGCTGCCAAGTATAATGGATTTTTGAGATTTTTGAAATCCTAGAAACACATACCAAACAACTAAGAGAATCAGTAAAAATCTCCTTTTTACTAGATCACTTAATTAAGTATTATTCTTAAGTCATAAATACTGCGTTTTGTTTCAATCTTACATAGGACCTACTCTAGTTTTCCATAAAAAAATAGTGATAAAGTAAGTGCATTGGACCATGAAGAAAGGTAGCAAATACCTTCAGACTATCTTCAAAGAGCAAGCTCTACTGCATGAAAACCTCATCATAATTGGAAGCCTCGCTAGATAAAGGCTCGGATTACGAAGTAGTGACCTTATCTAAGTTTTTGCCAAGGTATTTTAGTATAAGCACAAGCAGTCGGCATAGAACAATTTAGAAAAGGAATTCCTCTTAGACTGAGCAATTCATCACTTAATTTTTCTGTCTTGAACATAATCATAACTTAAACTTACATTATTTTCCGGAAATTCCTCATAAATATATACCTGGATTGTTTACCGGAAATTCCTATGACTTAAAGAGTCACTCCACATGACCACACATCAAACAACTAAACCAATTTATATAGGAAAACATCATTAATCATATCTAAAATAGGGAAAAAAAAGACCTTGAAACACCTAAAAGCTACGACTTCAATCTTCAGTAGGTGGAAAAGATTAGTTAAATTCAATGCATATATGAAGCATAGGCATGGAAATCAGAAAATTATTGACAGATAATAGAACACATGTCATAATTACCTTGCCGTCATATTCGTGCCTAGAAAGAACTTCGGGTGCTATATAAGCAGGGGTTCCAACCGTAGACTTGGGTCTTGAATGCAGCAAAGATGACTAAACACAAATAATAAAGCACGGTTAGGTGATTGTGGTGACGGACGACGGAGGCAAGGTTCGGTGAGGGAAGAACTGTGCTCCAGATGATGACCGACAATAGAGTCGAAATTAAAGTTAGGGTTTTTTTCCCAATTTGATCTTCAGCACATGAACTTCACTCTCCAGCGTATGAAGCCAGACACTTGCTTGCGATTTTGTCTTAAATTTTTTTAAAATTACTTTCCACATAAATCCTAGTCAGCTTATTTTTCCTCCCATTTGGCATTTTCTCACTCCAATTCACCCTCCACGTCAGCAATAACGATCAACTAATGGTCAACATCCACTTTTCTGACAGAGTGTGTGACTTTTGCCCTATAACGTAACCACATGTGTATTTTTGGTTCAGAAAAAAGCACGTGGTACTGGGCGCTCCCGAGGGAAAAGCCCATGTGTATTTTTGCTTCTTAACCCAAAAAAAAAAACACATGAAGTTATAGGTTTATAATATATAGATATACATATACATACACACACATCTAGGTAGATATGTACATATGTGTGTGTGTGTGTGTGTATATGTACATATTTGTATATAGACACACACACACACACACACATATATAGAGAGAGTAAGATATATGTACCTATAGATATATATGTGCGTACATGGACCCATGAATTTTAATGATAGGACGAAAATAAAAAAATACTATACCATAAATAAAAGTATTTAAAATACAATATAAACATAATATGCAAAAAAAAATTGAAAAAAATCTACTATAGAATTTAAGATCACTTTAGTTACTCTTATTCTACATATTTTTATATTGTTAAACTCATCTATAGTTGAATTTGTGCTAAAATTTAAAATGATTTCTTTTTCAATGTATGTAATTAAATAATAATTATCAAGAAATTGATCTTCTATTTTATTTCAAAGCTTGTTCTTGATTATTTTCATAGTAGATAAAAATCTTTCAATAGGTGTTGTAGAAACTAAAAGAGTGAGTACAAGTTTAATCATTTTATAATAAGAGTGTAAATGATAGACTTTCCAATTCTTATTAGCCTTTGACATAATTTATGTATAGTTGATAAATTAATCAAATATGAATGTTTAGGAATTTCATGTTTAAAATATTGTAACTCCATCTTTAAATGCAATTTCTTATGTTATGTGAAATCTCTAGAATAAAACTTATCAACAAGTTTACAAATATCATCACTATTAAATGACTTATATATATTTATTAGATCTAAAGTCATGTTCTCAATAGGGCGAAAATAAAAAAAATGTTATATCATTAAAAAAAAAACTTGTCAGTAGTTACGTTATACAATGGCAGCAAGGAGAAATCAAGTGCGGCTTCCAATTAAACCGAAATAATGAAAGGCAATCTATAAGTGAAGTAGAAAATAAACAATATAAAAAAAAGGACATCAACAGTTAGTGAAAAATAAACTCCAACCCAATTTTTTAATAAAATAAAACAATTTATGCATTATAAACGATCATCAATGAAGGCTAAATTTTTATTTTTTATTTTTTAAAAAAGCAAAACCAAAGCCATAACAAGAAAATAATCGAAATTGATCAATAATGTGTCGGCCTAAGGCATTATTTGAGCATGCCTAGTTATGGAAAATATAATCCCCCACCCAAACACAAAGAATAATTCTCACACGCACGCACGCACGTATATATAATTTATTTAAAATGTTGGAAGGCTAGGAGTCACCCCTAGCCCCTCTTGGGTCCACCCTTGATATATACATACATATATAGATAAAGGTGGATCCAGAAAATTTATAAAGAATGGACACCAATGGCAAGAGGATTCGGGGGTTTTGGGGCAATTTTTTTTTAAAAGGAAAGTTTTAAATGCATTAAAAAATAAAAGAATATAAACAAGAAAAGAAAAAAATATAAAAATATATATATATTCATGAAATCAAGTGAATACTGATGATGTAATAAGAGAAGCAGTTATTTAACAACCCTGTCATTTAGAAAAGCAAGGCTAGGGTAAGTGCAGTTAGAAATGCAGCTACATAAATTACACTTCATAACTTGACATTAATTGAAGTCCGTTTAAATTTGTAATTTTTCTTGACTTGTTTCTTATTTATGTTTTTCTTATTCCAATTTGCCTGATGAATCTGTGAAGGTATTGAAAGTTGAAGTCACTAATAAATATGCTGGCATAAACTCATCATGAAATGGAATTTATTTGGGATAGCCAAAAATTGCCTAATTTGGAATTTATTAATTTTTAAATTTTGTTATTCTCAAATTATGAAATTAACATTCAGTTTTTTTTAAAAAAAACAATATTGGACTAAAGAAAAAGCTTAGGTAAGGTGGAGATCAAATATTGTGGATAAGATTTACATCCATTTAATCGGAATTCAACGACCTGGAAAGGAACTGATGTCCTATAAATATCCTTTTTTTTTTTTTTACATGAATGTACTATAAATATCTTTTTTTTGATACTATACTATAAATATCTTTGAAACTTTGCAGTAGTACAATAAAGAGGCCTTATAACAGCTGGCGAAAAAAAGAGGCCTTATAATATAACAATAAAAATAATTATAGAACCATTTCAGATTGCTATTGGGCCTGCTCTTGAATATAACATCAAGAAAGTTTTGGCCCAAATGAATAAAAAACATTTTCTTATTTTTGGTCCAAAATGGCATTTGTATCAATCTTTTTACTGGATATGTTAAAACATCGAGCAAACATGTTATTATGATAGTCATAAATTCATATAATGGCTATGGTGCAATTTCGCCAACGAACTATTGGTTTAGGAGCAATTTCGTCAATAAACTCTCTAGTGGACCAAAATCGCCAACAAACTTTTAAAAACGTAAAAGCATAATAGGACCCAGATGTTTATGAAACTATATTTAAGCCCCAAAAAATTTTAAAATATTTATTTTAGTCCTTCCACGTACTTTATATGAAGGGACTAAAGTGAAAATTATAAAAATTTTATGGGTCGGAAGATAATTTTCTAAAATTCTAGGTTCTTTTTTATAATTTTTGTTGGGCCATCCTTACCCCCAAATCCACCTCTGGTTGCATGCCTTTTTTTGAACCTTAGCCTGACCTGACCTGTGGTCTATTAAGGAGGCCTGTAATTTTAAAAATTTTGTAACCAGCCTAACAAATCACAGGCTTTACCTCAAAACAAGCCTACATTAAACAGGGCGAAAACAAAATTATTTTAAACAGGCAAAAAATAGACCTACTTCAAACAGGCTGTTAGATGTAGGCCTGTTTTCGACCTGTTTAAAGTAGGTCTGTTTTCACTTTGTTTGAAGTAAGTTTGTTTTGAGGTGAGGCCTGTGGTTTATTTGGCTGCTTACAAAATTCTTAAAATTACAGGCCTTCTTAATAGGCCACAGGTCAAGCTAACGCCGAAAAAAAAGTCATGTAACTAGCGACAGATTTTGAGGGATAGGGATGGCCCTGCAAAAATTACAAAAAAAACCCAAAGTTTTAAAAAATTGTCTTGCAGCCCCAAATTTTTTTTAAAATTTTCACTTTAGTCCCTCCATATAAAGTACGTGGAGGGACTAAAATAAAAATTTTAAAATTTTTTGGAGCTTAAATATAGTTTCATAAACATTTGGGTCCTATTCTGTAATTTTTGCATGAAAGCAGAAAACGGACGTTAGCATAACGACGTTGTGCAGATTTTACATTTTTAAAAGTTTGTTGGCAATTTTGGTCCACTAGAGAGTTTATTGGCGAAAGTGCTCCTGAGCTAATATTTCGTTCTCAAATTAACACCTTAACCCTTCATATAATGCAAACATGTCATGTATCAAGTTTTTTCCTTTTGTATGCATAAATGGTATCGTTTACTATTAGGATTCTTTGAATCTCACCCATCCAATGACAAATCATGCTAGGTTTCAAGTATCCAAGGGAAAAGGCTAAAGCAAAAGAAAATGGTTAGTGGAAGGAGTATGGTAGTTAAAAATTCAATTTATTACTGCGATTTTATGTTTTTAAGATTTTTTTTTATTAAAACGATTTTACTAATTTGCCAAACGTTTTTATGTTTTTAAGATTTTTTACGTTACGATTTTACGTTTTACAATTTTTTATTCCTGTTTCAATTTTATATAAAATTTTAATTTTAACTACCTTGGAAGAAGAAGTTAACTTCCTACGACATTATTTTGCTTTAAGCTGAAAGATGCGTGAATAATTCCATGAGCTTTTTAAATTCGATGAGGCCTTGGAATGTATATTTTGTTTGTAAGGAGAAATTGTGAATAATCCATGAACTATTTTTCCTTCAATTTTTAAGAAATTGCTTTATTCTTGGGTAAAATTCACATAATATATTCTTTAAGATAACTTTTTCATTTTGTGGGCACGAAAACATTTTCATAAATTCACATTATTTTTAGAATTAATTTCCCATCTTTTTGTCAAATTATTTGAGGCTTCCTGCTGGTAATTGCATGATTAAATTTAGATAATAATCTTCTATTTAGCCAAAATTCTATAACTACTTAAAATTCATTTGAGGTAATTCTTTTGTATATACCTCAATTAATCCTCAAACATATTCTAGGGAATCATTCTCTACCTTCCTGTCTCTCTAGGGATATTTTCTGAGATTTCAGGCAAAATTTCCAATTTTTCCTTTGCATACCTATAATTTTCATAAATTGTATTTTACCACAACCTGGGATGGTAGATATACGATGTTACCTAGGCAAATCTAAATGTTTTATTTGGACATTGGCTAACCTTTAATTACGCCTCTATTCGAGAAGGCCAAATGTTACATAGTTCATAGGAATCATTCCATTTTTCGGGACTCTTATCCAATTAGGCTTCGTGACTTACTTAATTCATACTAATTCTTGAATTTTTTTGGCTCAAATTAAAATATAGGATATGATGAGAGCAGATTTTTGTAGGAATCTCATCAGAAAACACGGAAGCATATTTAACTGATTTGATGTAGGAAAATAAGAACCTTTATCGTTTTGATTACCTGGAAAGATGAAACCGGTGTGAAAGCCTTTGCACGAACAGTTCACAAACAATTCTCGTCCGCTCTATGACCGATCTTCCAGACTATCTCTCGAGTAGGATGGGGTGGGTGTGTGGGCAACCGTTCATATGATGAATGTCTGCCTCTTAGGTCTATTTCTGATGAGCTATCCTTCTGAGGCACAGCAGGAGAAAGTTAGAATATATAGAGTTAAGTGCAAGACTTAATCTAACCCTAAGCCTCATGGGCTTTGGTCTCACTAAAACCCAATAGGGCTTAAGTGACTAAGAGCATATATCCAACAATCTCCCACTTGCTCTTTTAAGTTACAAACTTGAGTTCATAAACTCAAGATCATGTAGTCCATAAGCCATCATCATCTGATTATATACCCCATCCCTTGTATCGAGTTAGCCTGGGGATCTATCATTTGTTATTCATCAAGGCTCATGATAATCTATAGAAGATTATCTAGTTCGGTGCTACTCCACTAAAAGCCCGAACGTGATCTCCAAGATTAATGACACTTATAACATGTATATGCATCGCCCCTTTATAGAATGAAAACTATTTAATTACCCATTTAAAATAAACTCAGGATTTATAGCAACTACATGACTATAGTTATCTGGAGATTTGATTCCTTATGACAAAAAGAACAACCTTAATCAAATCTCTCCTTGATCCATTCAATGCAAGAATTAACTCACACCAATATTTTATAATGATTCGAACAAAACCATTTCATAAAATATTTCAGCCTAAATAAAGTGCCCAACTTAATTTAATAGTTGTAAACTTATTCATCAATTGTGAGAACCTATGACCATGTCCTCTATGAACGTATCCATATGATCATATACTCCACAATTGATCTGGACCTTAGTGTTTGTAAATAATGTGCGAAATAAATGATAAAACACCTCATTTATTAACATTCAGAAAAATTGCAATGTCATAATGTCTTGTTGAAAAGAAACACAAAATAACAAAGTGAAATAACAACTACCTAAAGCTATAGCAAATCTGGAATCCTCCTAAGACCCATAGATGTAACATGCCTCTCGAACACACGTTCTGGCAAACTCTTAGTAAAAGGGTCAGTAAGGTTCTCGTCTGATGCTATCTTTGCTACCACAGTATCTCCTCTATTAACTATATCTCGGATCAAGTGGTACTTCCTCTCTATGTGTTTTTGTCTCTTGTGACACCTTGGTTCCTTGAACTGTGCTACTGCACCACTGTTGTCACAGTAAAGTGTTATAGGACAGTCAACACCTGGTATCACCTGAAGGTCCATTAGGAACTTCTTTAACCATGCAGCTTCCTTTGTAGCGTCAGAAGCAGCTACATATTCAGCCTCTGTGGCAGAGTCAGCCACACATGATTGTTTTACACTTCTCCAACAAATGGCACCGCCATTAAGGGTATACACATATCCCGAGGTGGATTTTCTTGAGTCAATATCTCCTTGGAAATCTGAGTCCGTATAACCAATAGTTTCAAGACTCCCACTAGAATAGACCAACATATAATCTCTCGTTCTCCGTAGATACTTGAGTATATGTTTAACTGCTACCCAGTGTTGCTCTCCAGGATCGGATTAGTACCGGCTCACTACTCCCACTGCATAGCAGATGTCTGGTCTGGTACATAGCATAACATACATGAGACTACCTACTGCTGAAGCATAAGGTACCCTACTCATGCGTTCTCTCTGCTCAGGAGTTTTAGGAGATTGCTTCTTAGAGAGATGAATCCCATGCCTGAAGGGTATAATTTCCCTCTTGGAGTTCTCCATGCTAAACCTGGCAAGTATTTTGTCAATGTATTTAGCCTGGGATAATGCCAAAACCCTATTCTTCCGGTCTCGTAAGAGTTTAATACCAAGAACATAATTGGCTTCCCCCAGGTCCTTCATATCAAAATGCTTGCTCAACCAAGTTTTTATGCCTAACAATACCTCTGTATCATTTCCGATAAGGAGTATATCATCTACATAAAGTACCAGAAAAGATACTGCATTACCTTGGATCCTTTTATACACACACGGCTCATCAGGACTTTTCTCAAAACCATAAGACTGAATGGCTTGATCAAATCTGATGTTCCATGATCTAGATGCTTGCTTAAGTCCATAAATGGACCTTTGCAACTTGCATATCATTTTTTCTTGCCCTTTGGCTATAAACCCTTTTGGTTGCTGCATATAGATTTCCTCTTCCAAATTTCCATTTAGAAAAGCAGTTTTGACATCCATTTGCCAAATCTCATAATCAAGATTTGCTGCAACAGCTAAGAGGATCCGGATGGACTTGAGCATGGCAACTAGCGAAAATGTTTCTTCATAATCTACACCTTCCTTTTGGGAATACCCTTTCGCCACCAATCTAGCTTTGAAGGTTTCAACCTTCCCGTCCGATCCTCTCTTTCTCTTGTAAATCCACTTACATCCAATGGGTCTTACCCCTTCAGGTGCATCTACAAGCCATTCCTAAGCATCAACATCTCCTAGTGCTTTGTCATAACTTGTGGGATCATCATCTTCATCAAAGATGACATCCTGATTTTGACTCACCCAACAAGAGATATCTTGTAGGTGTACGAATCACTCTCCCACTACGACTTTGTCGCACTTGATGTTGTGCATCTACAGGGGGTCCATATTTTGTGGGTTAACAATTTCTGGATGAGGACCCTCATTAAGTGGATTAACCAATTCATGATTTTGTTCTTCCATAAGTTCATCATCATGCTGAACATTATCATTATGCTGAACTTCATTATCATGTTGAACTTCTGGTTCTGTATGTGATTCCTGTGTATGTTCATCAAGTATATTTTCCCCTCTTTGAACAACCATAGGAATAAAAGCTGGAACCACCTGAGGTTGCATTGAAACTTGATCTGAGACTAACTCATCAAGAATAACCTTACTCCTTGGCTTATAATTTGTCATATAGTCCTCCTCTAAGAAAGTCGCGTGAGTGCTCACTATGACCTTCTTTTCTTTTGGACTATAAAACAACCAACCTCTGGTTCCTTTAGGATAGCCTATAAACATGCATACTTCAATACGCGAGTCCATTTTATCTGGTTTCTGTTGCAAGACATGTGCCGGAGCACCCCAAATCCGAATATGATTCATGGAGGGCTTACACCCTTTCCACAATTCTATTGGTGTCTTTGAAACTGACTTGGACGGTGCTAAGTTCAATAGATACATAGCAGTTTCTAAGGCATGTCCCCAGAATGAATCAGAAAGAGATGAATAACTGAGCATAGATCTTGTCATTTCTAAAAGGGTTTTATTTCTCCGTTCAGCAACTCCATTCTGCTGTGGTGTCCCTAGAGAAGATAATTGTGAAACTATCCCCTCTTTAATCAGGTAAGACCTGAACTCTCCAGATAGGTATTCACCCCATCGATCAGATCGAAGAGTCTTAATTTGAACACCAAGATGCTTTTCTGCCTCAGCCTTGAACTCTTGAAATTTTCCAAAAGCCTCAGACTTGTGACGCATCAAGTACACATGTCCAAATCTAGAGTAATCATCTGTAAATGTGATGAAATACTGATACCCGCCTCTGGCCTGGACATTTATTGGTCCACATACATCAGTATGCACCAATTCTAGCTGAAGTGTAGCATGTTTTCCCTTGGCCTTGAAAGATCTCTTTGTCATTTTACCCTCTAAACAAGATTCACATACTGGTATCGGTTCAAAGTCCAGGGATTTTAAAATCCCACTTTTGACCAAACCTTGTATCCTGTTAGAGTTAATATGACCCAATCTCAAATGCCAAAGATAAGTTTCATTTGAAACTTTTCTTTTCTTTGATGAATTGACATGCTCAACATCTTTTAATTCAACATGATTAACTTCACAGGGAATAGGATTAAGGAAATAAAGACCATTAAACTTTATACCATAACAAATAAAAGAAGATGAACTTCTTATAAAAACTGAGAAATTAAACTGAACTGTCAAACCATGTTTATCCAAACAACTAACAGAAATTAAATTCCTCTGAAATTCTGGAATAAATAAACAGTCTTCTAAAACCAAAGTTTTGCAATTATCAAAAGATAAAACAACTTGTCCCATTGCTTGTGCAGACACAAGCTCCCCATTTTCAAGCTTCAAATCTCTTTGTCCTTCATTTACAGGCAAGCTATGTTTGAACCACTGCAAAGAGTGACAAACATGGTTAGTGGCTCATGAATCAACGATCCATTTATCATCATGATTCTCCACTAAACAAGCCTCAATCACATGTAAATTACCTATACCTGGTTGTTTCATACGTGGGCAATCTTTCTTCCAATGCCCCTTTTGTCCGCACTTGAAGCCTTTGCCTTTTGGCTGCTTCATTGCAACTGTTTTGGCAACTGGAGTACCTGATTTCTTCTTTTTCTTGTTCTTGTTCTTTCCTTTGGTTTTCTCCTTAGGTTTCACAGAACTCTCACCAACAAAAAGTGCACTTCCTTGCTTGACTAGAGATTGTTCAGCACTCTCAAGCTCGTGCATCAATTGAGTGAGATCAAGATTCATCTTATTCATATTATAATTCATCTTGAATTGATTGAAATATTCAGGCAGTGATTGTAAGAGAAGGTCAACTTTCACTTCTTGTTCAAACTTGATACCATGGTCATCAGCCTTCTTGAAGTTTGCTATCATTGTCAGACAATGATCCTGCACACTTCCTCCAGACATCATTGTCTTGGTGACTGCATTCAGCGCATTTTGCCTTGCAGAGCTGCTAGGCGTAGCAAACATGCCATCAAGAGTCTGGAGCATTGTTGCCCCACTCTCAATCATGTTCACTTGCTCCTGAAGGTGACTAGCGAGACTGGCCAAAATATAGCAGCGAACTGCCACATTCGCCTTCTCCCATCTTTCCTTCTCCTGCTGAAATTGAGTCTGAATTACATCAGACGCATCTGCAGCAAGCTGCGTTGGCTTAGGGGTAGTTAGAACAAAGTTGAGCTTTTCATATTGAAGAACAATATCCAAATTAGTTTTCCATTGTTTGTAGTTTGTACCATCCATAGGTTTTTGACTCAAAATAGTAGCTAAAGGATTGAATGAAGACATTTTTCTGAAAAAATGAAAAGCACACTAGTTACAAACCATAATTAACAACAAACAAATATATCGCTAGTAGATTCTAATAACTACTATTTGTTTATTGTTTAACAATCCATTAGTTATCTTTACAAGGCTTACGATGGGCAAGATACTTGTAAAACCAACATTGTTAATTTGGGCCTTCAGTTCCATTGCCAGTGTCTTGATGGGAGGATTAACAATTTTACCAAAGTTGAATGTATTTAACCATTGTTTACTTTCAAAATTATCTTTAGTGTCCAAGTGTTGCCGGCGATGGGCCGTATAAAACTTTACTAAAATTTTGAAAATATTAGGGTTTAATCTAGTGAAATCCGATTTTCCTTATCCGATGGGGCTTCAGCGATAACCATCTCACTAATAAACCCACAATTGGAGCCCGTAGGTTTTAAAATTAAATGCTTAATTTAAAACCTTCACCCATTCAATATTTTAAATTTAGAATTTTCAATTTCCAAGAATTTGTTCAATTTAGAGAAATCATTAGGAATCTAAAATCTAGTTATGTTTGGCAAAATTTGTTTCACATGACCATTTTAAATAACCCACAAATTACTCAAAATTACAATTCTCTTAGGAAATTTCCTAGATTATTTATCTAGATTTTAATTCCACAATTAATTAATCCAATTATTATTCTAGATTTTAATTTAAAATCATAATAATTGATAATTAATTTAATGGTTATGTAGATTTTAATTCCATAATTAATTAATCCAATTATTATTCTAGATTTTAAAATAAAAAATATAATAATTGATAATTAATTAGTGGAAAGCCTAAATAATCTCACATAATAACTATCATACTAGTCGATTTAAGACATATAGCTACTATGCATTTATGACATGTGATTATGCAACAATATGACATCTTCCTATTCTATATGACATGTTATTTCTAATCATGTTAATCGCACATATAATTCATACTATTTAATAAATAATTAAATAAATAACTTTAATCCATGGCTTTCCTATAAAATTAAAAGATAAAAAATTTTACAACTTTGGAATTTCTCTTTTGTCCAGTCCATGGTATTTGTCCAAGCCCTTTTAGGGTATCCATGAGCCCAAAAGCCCAAAACCCAATCCTTAGCTAAAAAACCTAAGACATAAAAGAGAAACCCTAGCTATCATTGAAGCCACGCCGTCAACCGAAGTCAGATCATCACCAAACTTTAGGGGAAGGACCGCCACAGAGAGACGAGATCACGGCCGCCGGAACCACCTCAAAAGGAGGTCCCATGTGCCGTCACACGCCGGTTCTTTGACGACGCGTGAATTCCACGCGCATCCCTTGTGGCGGCGCGTGGAGGCGCGTGGATGAGCATATGGAGTCAGGGTTTTTATATTCTCGCTCGTCTTTCCGTTCTCTTTCCAACGATATATGATTTGTCCAATTCCGAGGTCCAGAGGTCCACGAAAAGTAGCCCGGAAGCATTGAAAGCTCATCTTCTTGCAATTTCTTGATTTACAACTTTTCACAAATTCAAAAAATTTACATGGAAATTCTGAAAATAAAGTAAAATAGCAAGGAGGAAACCTAATCATATGGGATTAGCCTCCTTGTTACAAGTCAAGAAATACAAGGAAAATCTAACCATGGATTAAAGCCTTTAAAATTAAAACTGGAACCAAATCTGAATTATAAATGAATAATCTTCATGAAATAAATAACAATTATAGAAAAGGATGCCATATTTTCAAGAAAAAAAAAATTTCTAAAAGAATCACATGACAAATAAAAGAATATCAAAACTGGGTTCTTTTCCTCATCAACCTGGCTCTGATGCCAATTGTAGGAATCTCATCAGAAAACACGGAAGCGTATTTAACTGATTTGATGTAGGAAAATAAGAACCTTCATCGTTTTGATTACCTGGAAAGATGAAACTGGTGTGAGAGCCTTTGCACGAACAGTTCACGAACAATCCTCGTCCGCTCTATGACCGATCTTCCAGACTATCTCTCGAGTAGGATTGGGTGGGTGTGTGGGCAACCGTTCAGATGATGAACGTCTGCCTCTTAGGTTTATTTCTGATGAGCTATCCTTCTGAGGCACAGCAGGAGAAAGTTAGAATATATAGAGTTAAGTGCAGGACTTAATCTAACCCTAAGCCTCAGGGCTTTGGTCTCACTAAAGCCCAATAGGGCTTAAGTGACTAAGAGCATATATCCAACAATTTTCTCATTATCCTTCCCTCCTAATCCCTCAATATCCTTCATCTGCACCATTGGTCTCAACTAAGAGTTAATCTGAGATATAAGGGAAGAGGAGAATGAACGACTAGATGGAACGATATTAAGGGAAGAGGAAGGAAAAATACTGAGGGAATACAAATCCTAGATATGACACGAGCTGTTTTTTTGTCTCACATTGCATTTAATGCACATTACCATATGCAATCAACACCCATTAGTGAGACTTTTGACGCTCATTTAATGTAATTGGTGAAAAGCACTTTTTCATATAAATGTGTAGATATCTAATCTTATTTATATGTCACCTTCAACATGTTTTACACAAACAAAACAAACCTTAAAATGCTTCATTAAATTTGTCTTAAAATTCAACTTTTTAACTTTATCTCTATCAATATACATATTACCCCATGAAAATAAAGTCAATTCAATATAATAAATGAAGGGTAAAATTATACATTTACATGAAAAATTTGATAATGTGTCTTATAAATAGGATCAAAACATTTATTCTCTCTTTAACTTATAAATAGAATCAAAGAAGTATAGTTGATCGAACACCACCGACAAAGATAAAAAGGAAATATAATAGGCCTTCCTTTGTTTTTGTTTTTGTTTTTTTGGCAATAAGAGAGAGGGCAGCTATCCTTATATATTAAATTAGTCGAAATGAAGTATCAAAAAAAAAAAAAAATTAGTCGAAATGGGGATAAGTCCGGTACAAATCATTTTAATTTAATTATGAGACATGAATGCCATATACATACCTGTTCTCTTGTATCATAAATCATCTTTATACAACTATTTGATGACTTGAGAGGATCAAGGGCCTACAAGAGAGAAGAAGAGGAACATAGACGAACACTAATTAATAGATCACACAAAATAAGTCTTTTCATGGAACACAAGTAGAGAGTTCATCCATCATATTATTCTTCAACGGCACAATTCATTTTCTTGAAAGAAATTTGAACCATTTAAAGGTTATATATTGTAACCATGAAGTTTGTCTGAGCAATGGTCCTAAAGAAAGCCACAAGGTGATCGATTAAAACCTTTGAAATTGAGGCACACTATTCCGTCAATTACCTTTTGATAGATATTCTCAGCGTTTAATACAAACTCTCCTCCTCTTAAATGAAAAGCAATCATTGGACCTCCCATTTCCTCAACAATATCTTCAAAATAGGAAAGGCTGAAAAATCTAAATGGGTCATGAGGACGTTCGTGTAATAGGTCCAACTCAGCTGCAACTTCTGCTTTAAGTTCTAAGTGAAAATTTGTTGGTGATCAAGTCACTACACTCCCAGAATCTATCATCATATTGCTTGTTTGACCTGCGTCTTTTGCAATAAATATAATCACATGCAATAGTAAAATTTAATAACTTTTTGTGATTAGTCGTTTTAAACACAAATAGTCCAAACATACAACAGAAAATGCAGTAATAAAATTTAAATTTAAATTAAAAATATGGGAAGGATGTGAGTGAAACAACCACGAGAAAATGATTATCAAAATTGATACAGAAAAATTTAAACACACACATACACATATATTATTTCTTTTCAAGAAAATATTAAATTAATGTTAATTATACCCAATAAATGTTGTTTCAAACCTTTCATCGAGATTATTATTTATATAAAATATTCACCAAATCAAATTTCAAATAATTATTGACTTTTATAAATTTCTTCAATGACATCAATTACTAAATAAAAAATAAAAGAACATTGACATGACTAAGGCAATGGATTAAATTCACAATCACACCACCTGTAAAATATGGTACCAAGATGTTTCCCACTATAATTCCTTCCAACGTAATATAATACTGACTTGCTCGCTCTCTTGCTATCATTGGAGTATAAACCAAACTTTATTTCACTATATATATTGGGAGCCCCTTGTCGAACTGAACAGTATCCAAATTTTCTACCAATTCTGTCATAGATTTGTGACACCAATGATCCAGCTGCCCTTCCAAACCCAACAATACGAGAAGATTCACAAGGAAAGTAATGTCACTACTACATCCAAATATGAACATAGGAAATCCCACATAGTTCCCGAGTATTGTTTGAAGTCTGAGTAAAGTATAACACATGACCAGATGAAGCTGAACCATCTGCATATCGTATAAAATATTTACACTGACAATTCGCTTGATCATAAAAGATCAGGGTTACTGATCCCCTTACAACTTCGTCACACATTAGGGTTCCGTAGCAAACAGAAACAAATTCCGGAAAATGTTGGTATTCAAGTATGCTAGAAGCCCTTGATTGTAACTTCTTCTGGATGGCACAAACTATAACCAAACCATGCTAGTACCTGTTATATTGTCACACAAAAATTCAAATCATTTCCATAATCAATGTTTCTAAGAAAAATTAATCATTTGGTTCTTATAATTTTAACTCAATTTTAACTCATTTTATGATATTTAACTTCTTGTAACGGAGCTTCAATAGTTTTGACTTTTCTTAAAACTCAGTACTTATTTTTTACTTACTCAGTGCAGCTCACCATTCCCTTTAGTTTTAACTCAAAGTTCAAGGATTGACTTTCAACTAAGTAAAAATTATAGAGAACAATTACCTGTGTCAATTAAGCCATATGTTGTGAATATAATATTGGAGCACACAACGAGTACTGCATGACGTATTCTCCTCAAGCAGTTCCACGTATAGGAGAGGTTCTTGATCATTGTTTATAGTACTTGCATTATTCTCGAAGAGGTATTTCACTCGCTCTTTAAATTATTTGTACATATAGATTATTTGAACATCAAAATACAAAATTCATATAGGTTTAGAGATATAAAATTAAAAATATATCTCATTCTTGGTTATAGATAAGATGCAAAAGGGTATATATAGGCTTTATAGAAAAGTTAAAGTCGGAAAAGAACCCAATATGCTACAAAAAAACTGCTCTATGTTAGCACACTGAAAAGTGGTTTATTTGCATTATATTAAAGATCAATAAGGTGTATTGCAATGGTTGTACAATGCATTGCATATATGAATTGTGAGATTAAATGGCTTTTGAATCAAGCCAACAAAATCAGTATGTTTCTTTAATTTTGATGAATGCACATTCATTCATGTCTCCGAATGTTTTAAAGTATGATTCATGTTAGCAAACAATGAATATAATTTCCCAGCTTGCATGCAATAATGACATAGTTAATTAAACAAATTCTTTATCCCTCATGAAGCTAAGAGAGAACTTAAGATGCATGCATAAATTTGTAGTTTTCATTAGTAAATTTTCGGGAATGCCTTGTACATTTTTATATAAACATTTATTTTAATGTGGCATTTTTGTTCCAACCCAAATAAAAATATGTCTAATCATTATGTATATGATTTATCTAGATTCACGCTTCACATGATCCGATCAATTAATTAAATATTCCATTCTATTACACATGGGTCCTTACACACACACACACACATATCTGCATATACATATATGTGTGTGTGTAATCCACTCAAGAAATGGAGATAGAAATCACTGAATCAATTCCCATGAGCGATATCGAACATGAACTAATAGTGAAATCAATCATCTCTCACTCATATTTAATGGAAGGGTGGTGTGGTGACCAAAAAACTAAGTCGTGATCGGTGCATGAGCTAAGTCAAATTATCCCCCTTGGCTTAGTAAGCCAAAACAATTCATAGAGATAGTCAAACAAATATCTCTACAACAAAAAGATTTTGACACCGTCATACTAGTCGACGTCATGAGACCCCATAAGACTCAATAGTTTATCGCACCCCATAGGACGCATTAGTTTATCACAATCAACCTCACATGGTTTTAAAAATATTTAAATAAGAACATGTAAGATAGTATATAATATATAAGAACAATAAAAATTTTCTCACTCCTTCTTAATAAATCAAACAATTTCCAATTATCAACCAACATTTAATCACAATACTCTTACACTAAGTTTAGTAGAGAATAACTGTATGTTCCACCCATATAGTATCTTATATACTATAAATCATATAATTTATGGTGAGAAATAACCGTCTCACCTATATAAATATCTCCTGTATCATACCAAATAACTCGTTATGAAGTTATCTCATATTTCATAGACCATACTGTTGGAAATTATGCCTTAGGGGCTAATCATTAAATAACTTCCTAATTTGATTTATGAAGATAAATCAATGATTTAATAGATATCTTATCTCAGATTTGATTTATGAAGATAAATCAAATTAGTTGGCTTCTAATTTGCATTAAATAAATTGATTGGATTGAATCAATTAGACAAATTTAATTTCCAATTCAATTTTAAAATTAATAAGATTGATTTTGAATATTTAATGCGGCCCATAAGGGTTATAAAATACCCTCAGGTTGTAAGTAATTTGATTACACACACAAGAGAATTCAAGAGCCACAAAAGAACCCTAGAAGAGAGACGTGAGGCAAAAAGCTTGAAGGCGCTAGCACGCTGCCGTTCGTGTTGGAGTGTTGTTCGATGTGGATACCGGTAGAGGGAATGGATTCGTAGAGTCGGCTCCTAGAGATTGATTGATCAAGAAGGTGTTAGCCCACGAGTTTGCAAAGCACGCACACAAGTTCGCATAGGTACGGTTTCTAATTACTAACTCGATTTAAATGCTGTTGATAGATCCTCTTCTTGGGATTTGTAATTTATTGGATAAATTTAATTCCGCTGCATGTATGAATCCCAACAGTGGCATCAGAGCCAGATCAATTGTGCGTTTAAATTGAGTTTATGTTCCTAATGCAATTATTTGTGGCTAAGTTTTAAGTTAGACCAATATATGATTATATTGCATTGCAACATGTTAGATTATATATATAACATAACATGATTATATTATATATAATATAATCATGTATACTGCAACGTGTTAGATTATTATATAACAACGTGTTTGCGTTACGTGATTATCTTACATATATATTATATTATATAATATGGCAACGTGTTTAATTTACGTTTATTAATTGGATTGAATCGTCATCACGTTATTGTCATTGTCCAGATTCATTATTGCAATATCAATTGTTGCCTTATTAGGTAATAATCAAATCATGATATGTATTGAATATTGCATTTATTGGACAATTGCATCATGTTATGTTAATTTGTGGGAATTGGCATCACGTTATAATTATTATAATTATTAATTGATGAGAATTGGGAATTGTCATCACATTATAATTATTATAATTATTAATTTAAAAAAGGATCATGACATTTTCTTTCATATTGTATGAATTATTACTTGTTGTGATTTATTTTTAAATTGTTTGGGTATGGTGAACAACATGACTTTAGTCTTTACAATAGTTGTAATATTTAAATATGGCCTGCAAGCCATGCCTCTCTCTAAATATTCTTGATGTACATTTTCTTCTCATCTCACTCCCCTTGAATGTTTAAACGAGATTTCTCTTGATGTAATTTTCTTTTCTTATTTAGAGAAGTCCCTTCATTAGCTTGAGAGGATTTTAGGTTAGGTGAGCCATGTTGTGTCATGTTTTAATTATACTTTTGATTAGATCATAGCATGTTTATGTTCCGTATTATGTGTTGTTCGTATGAGATACAACTATTATTGCATTCACATAAATATAATTAATTAGATTAAACCCTCCAAATGAAATCTTAAGTCGTAATGCCGTCAATTAATGGATACTTGAAAAAGCCTAGATCGCTTATTTGTATGTTCCACCAAAGTGGATGCACTTGAGTTATCTTGGTGAGACAAGAGTGGGTAATGGTGATACTCAACATTTATTATTGTCTTGACTTAATTGAGATTATCAAAACGGTTTTGGATCTCAAGGCATTAGATGGGATTAAACATGCCAAGTCATATGATGATCGAATCCCATAAAGATCTAAGAGTTACATGTGATGTAATTGGTAAAGAGGTTACCTACCTAAATAACTTGATTTGAAGTGTCCTGCCAAAGCGGACTTAAATTTAAGTCAAATATGGATCTTAGCCCACTAATTATATTGAGGGTTGTTAATTCAGTGAGAGATTATTAACTTTGCATATTCTTTAATTGTAGAATCATGTCGACTAGTAATACTGCTACATTATCACTGCGATCAGTCCTTGAGAAGGACAAACTAAATGAGACCAATTTTCTTGATTGGTTTAGAAACTTGAGAACTGTTCTCAAGCACGAAAGAAAGAGTATAAAAAGGAAAGGCAAGGGCAAAGGAAATGGTAATGACTCAATTGGTAAGACCAAAGAGTCAAACAAGCCCGAAACTAAGCCAGTAGCCAAGAAGGCAAAGCCTTCGAAGGACGGGGTTTGCTTCTTTTGCAATGAACCTGGTCATTGGAAGAGGAACTGCAAACTCTACCTCGAATATCTGAAAAAGGACAAGAAGGATAGCAGGGCTATCTCTTCAAGTATTTATGTTATAGATTTTCATTTTTCTACTTCCTTTACATGGGTATTAGATACTGCATGTGGTTCTCACATTTGCACGAATGTCCAAGGTCTCAAGGACAGTAGAAAATTGAAGAAGGGCGAAGTGGACCTACGAGTTGAAAACCGAGCAAAAGTTGCTGCTTTAGCCGTAGGCACTTATTAATTAGTTCTACCAAGTGGGCTGTTGTTAATTTTGAACAATTGCTTTTATGTTCCTGCTTTAAGTAGCAACATTGTTTCTCTTTTTTATTTGGATAACGAAGGTTTCACTTCCATTACTATGAACGGTAAATGTTCTATTTATCATAATGACATTTTCTATGCTGATGGTGATTTGCATTTTGGTCATTATTTACTAAATTTAGAACATCCTAGTAATGGACATATCTATAACGTGTCTACCAAAAGGATCAAGTCAAATGATTTGAATCTGACCTACCTATGGCATTGTCGTCTAGGTCATATAAATGAGAAACGCATTTCAAAACTTCATCAAGATGGATCTCTTAACTCATTTGATTTTGAATCATTTGATACATGTGAGTCTTGTTTATTGGGAAAGATGACAAAGGCACCTTTTACTGGGCATAGTGAGAGGGCCACTAATTTATTGGGCATTATACATACTGATCTGTGTGGACCAATGAATACATCTGCTAGAGGAGGTTATATGTACTTCATTACATTCATAGATGATTTTAGTAGGTATAGGTATATCTATCTAATGAAACATAAGTATGAATCTTTTGAAATGTTCAAAATATTCCAAAATGAAGTGCAAAACCAACTTGGCAAAACAATTAAAGCACTTCGATCTGATCGGGGTGGTGAATATTTAAGCCAAGAGTTTACTGACCATCTTAGAAGTTGCGGGATCATCTCACAACTAACTCCTTCAGGAACGCTACAATGGAATGATGTTTCTGAGCGGAGGAATCAAATTCTATTAGATACGATTTGATCTATGATGAGTTAAACAGATCTTTCACCGTCCTTTTGGGGCCATGCCCTAGAAACAGCTGCGTTCACACTAAATTGTGTTCCATCAAAGGCAGTTGAAAAGACACCATATGAGATATAGACTGGGAAGAAACCCAGTTTATCATTTCTAAGAATTTGGGGATATGAGGTTTACGTTAAACAACAAGCCTCTGATAAATTATCATCTAGATTCTCAAAATGCCTTTTTGTGGGGTATCTTAAGGAAACTAAAGGATATATGTCTACAATCCTGCTGATCACAAAGTATTTGTTATCCGAAATGGTATCTTTCTGGAGAAAGAGTTTATCTCTAAAAGAACCAGTGGGAGTAAGGTAACCCTTGAAGAAGTTCAAGAGTCACAAAACAATGTAGAACCACAAATGGAAAACAGAGAAGACTCACAACAAGTAGATGAGCCTGCTCTAGTAACACAAGGCCCACGAAGGTCTGATAGGACACGACAAAAGCCTCAAAGATATGTACTTCTAACTACTGAAAGTCGTGATGTCTTGCTCATTAAGCAGAATGAGCCAACTACCTATCAAGAAGCCATAGTGGGACCAAACTCTGAAAGGTGGCTAGATGCCATGAAGTCTGAAATGAAATCCATATATGACAATGAGGTATAGACCTTAGTCGATCCACCTGAAGGTGTAAAAACCATTGGGTGTAAATAGGTTTTCAAGGAGAAAACTGATATGGATGGCAAAGTAAGTATCTTCAAGGCACGACTGGTTGCAAAGGGATTCACTCAAACTCATGGTGTGAACTATGATGAAACCTTTTCCCCAGTTGCAATGGCCAAATCAATCAGAATCCTTCTTTCCATAGCAGCATATTATGGCTATGAGATATAGCAGATGGACATCAAAACAACCTTCCTTAATGGAAAGCTACTTGAGGATGTGTACATGACACAACCTGAAGGCTTTGTACGTCCAGAGGAATCTGGTAAAGTTTGCAAGCTTCAAAGATCCATTTATTGTTGGTTATGATTAGTTTTGATTATGTCTTATATAGATGCCATTAGCAAAAGCAAAAAGTTTATATCATATACATTGTCTAATTGCTACATTTAATGTAGATTTGTTCATGTGGAGAAAAAACAAGAGAATAGAAGAAAGAAAGAGTTGATTCATGGAGAATAATCAAGAAGAGAGAAGAAAGAAAGAAGAACTTGCTGAATAAACTGAGAAAATCATTATACAAGTTCTTAGTTTGATTCTTGAAGTCTCCAAGATCAAATGAAAGTTGGGATGGCTCAATTCAGAGTTAAAACAAGCATATATCAGGTTTTGGATGAGCAAAATCGAGCCACATACTCAAAAGTCAAGTTTACTGCATTACAGGAAGTGATCTGCCTCTGGATTCTGAGCAAACTCGAGTTTATGACACAAAACTCGAGTCTGGAACTGTCAAAACTCGAGCTAGTCACTTAATGACTCAAGTTTGTAGTGTTTTCAGCAACTCTAGTGTCTCTGGATCAGCAAAACTCGAGTTAGCCAATGTAAACTCGAGTTTGGAACTCAAAACTCGAGTTAGTCACTTAATGACTCGAGTTTAGTAAGTTTTCAGCAACTCTGTCCAACTCTGTTTCACGATCAGAACTGGCGACCTCTGGTAATTCGATGATATCTCCCAAACCAGAGATCGGTTTAAGGTAAAATCAATTTTGTATTAAACTACACATCCAATGCGTCATCTGGAGAAATTTTCGTGCTCAAAGAAGCTGATATGAGAGAGCTATGAATTTTTGAAGTTGACCCATCTGTTAACGTCACCCAGCAGACCAAGCTTCAATGATTTGAGTGTATCTCACAATCTACACATCAGAATGAGCTGAAATCGGTGGCATATGAAAGTAGACTCACATACCTTTCCAGAAACATAAAGATCATGGAAAACAAAGATCAAATGAGTGAGATATGATCTTCGAAAGTTGACTATAAATTCAAGATGCTGCAAAAACGCTGGCAAAGAACAACCTCCATTCATCATATCATAACTATCAAAATATAGTGAGTTTGAAGCTGATTCTTCTTGCAATGGAAAGAAGACTTAAAGAGCTTTATGGAGATAGGTACTAGATTCCAGGGATTGATCTTTATCAGGTCAGAAAGCAAAGAACTTGTGAGAAGGATGTTTGACTGAGCCATGGAGAAGAAAACTCGAGTTTGTGTTAGCAAACTCCAGTTTGAGACTTGACAGAAAGGTATTCAATTTTACATAAAGGCCAAAAATCGAGTATGCATAGACAAACTCGAGTCTGGGCAGACACAGAAAGGAATCCAAAATTTTCACATCAAGCTAAACTCCAGTTTGGAAATCAAACCTGAAGTCTGGAAGATACAGAGAGCACTCAGCAAGCCAAACTCGAGTCTAGATTCCCTAACTCGAGTTTAGACCAAACAGAAAGGAACCCAGAAAACTCAATAGACTCCCAAACTCTAGTCTGGCCTTCCAAACTCCAGTTTGCACTTGACCCAGATAAACCTCAAATATTTCAGTAGTCACTGAAACTCGAGTTTGCTTCCCAAACTCGAGTCTGGATCATACAGAAAGATCATTCATTTTGGCTACACTACAAACTCCAATCTATGACCCTAAACTCCAGTCTGGAAAATCACGAACTTAGGCTTGTTCTTCAAACATAGACCCAAACTTGAGTTGGTCACTAATTGACTCGAGTTTAGCTTCCGGACCAAAATTCCATCCCAAGTCCAGAGCCCGATAAACTCGAGTTAGCTTTTACAGACTACAAGTTTAGACCTCTAATCAACAGACATGCTTTCTGGATGAACCCCAAACTCGAGTCTAGAAGAACAAACTCGAGTTTGCATCGGGAATTTTGAAAAATCAAATGATGTTGATCTGCGAAATCTTAATGGGTCTTCCTGAAATTATTTCCTCATATGATATTATTGTTTCTAATGTCCTTGATGAAGTTTTGAGTGCTTTCATATAAGGTTTAGCCAAGATCAAGGTGAGATCAAGATCCAGGATAAATGCATTAAATGACGAACCTAGAACAGGGTTGATCCTTCTCCCTTATCCCAGATGTTCAGCTCAGACCGTTGTAACTCATAAAAATCATCTCAAACGATCAAATTAAGTTTATGGAATGACAAGAATTCTGGAAGACCATCTACAACAACTAAATCCAAGATTCCAGCCAAGAATTGAAGAAACAGAGGAAAATATGCAACTGTCATATTCCAGATTTACAGCTGAACTTTGAAGAATCAAAGAGAAGAAAATGCAACGGCTAGTTCCTCTTCTTCATCTAAATAAGAAGCCCAGAAACGAAGAACAAGAGACACAGATACAAGAGGGAGAACAAGAACAGTGACGTGAGCTTACACAGTGAAAATGCCAATATTCTAACGTCTGCTTCATCTACTCTCTGAATATCTCAATGATCATATATCTAGCTTAGAGAGTGAGATTATATGTATTGTGCTTCAGTGTTTATTCACTTACTTCTGAGAGAGAAGATTCATTGTAAACATCCTATTATTCTAAGAGTTGCTCAAGGTTGGGTGATCTTGAGTGGGAAACACTTTGTTGTGATTACAGCTTGTAAGGGGAGTGAATCCGAGTGTGGGATTACTTCGAGTACAGAGTGTGTAATCAAGCAAGTGAATTGATTACGATTTGTAAGGAGGAGTGAATCCTAGTGAGAGGATTACTTCAAGTACAGAACGTGTAATCAAGTTCAAAGCAAAAAGTGGATTGAAAATCTCAAGTGAAGCTTGGGGACTGGACGTAGGTCAAAGATTGGACCGAACCAGGATAAATCACAGTTTGCATACTCTCTTCCCTTATCTTTTACATTTCCAGTATATGCTCATCTTTGAATATCTAATTGTCAATTTATAAATTGCGAAAAGTTTTTTTAAAAGTTCCTAAAGCTTATCAAACACCCAATTCACCCCCCCTCTTGGGTGATAGCCAGGTCCAACATTTATGGATTGAAGCAAGCATCTTGGAGCTGGAATCATCATTTTGATGAAGTAGTCAAAGAGTTTGGATTAATTCAAAACATTGATGAACCTTGTGTTTACAAGAAGATTAGTGGGAGCACAGTTGTATTTCTGGTGCTTTATATTGATGACATCCTACTCATTGGGAATGACATCCCTACATGCAGAGTGTCAAGTCTTGGTTAGGAAAGTCTTTCTCAATGAAAGATTTAGGCGAAGCCACTTACATCCTTGGGATCAGGATCTATAGAGATAGATCCAAGAGGCTGATAGGCCTAAGTCAGAGCACATACATAGACAAGATACTGCATAGATTCAGCATGCAAGATTCTAAAAGGGGTAATATGTCCATGTCTCATGGCATCCATCTCAGTAAGGATCAGTGTCCTAGTACACCTAAACAAAGAGATCATATGAGAAAGATTCCATATGCCTCTGCCATTGGATCTATCATGTATGCCATGTTATGTACTCGACCGGATGTCTCATTTGCCTTAAGTATGACCAGCAGATATCAACAAGATCCCGGTGAGGGTCATTGGACTACTGTCAAGAATATCCTGAAGTACTTAAGAAGGACTAAGGACTTGTTTTTGGTATATGGTGGCTTGGAGGATGAGCGCTGTGTGACTGGTTACACAGATGCAAGTTTCCAAACTGACCAAGATGATCTAAGATCGCAGTCAGGATATGTATTCCTGTTAAATGGTGGTGCGATAAGCTGGAGGAGCTCAAAGCAAAGCACTGTAGCTGATTCTGCAACAGAAGCTGAGTATATAGCAGCATCGGATGCAGGTAAGGAAGCCATTTGGATTAGAAAGTTCGTTACTGAACTAGGGGTGGTTCCTACCATCTCAAATCTAATAGACCTGTTCTGTGACAACAGCGGGGCTATTGCACAGGCTAAGAAGCCTAGGTCACATCAAAGGACCAAGCATATACTCAGTCGCTTTCATCTTATCAGAGAAATCAATGATAGAGGTGACATAAAGATATACAAAGTACCAGGAGAAGACAATGTTGCTGATCCTCTTACTAAGCCGCTTACACAAATAATACATGAACGTCATGTGAGGACAATGGAAATTAGTGAAATTAATGATTGTACCTAGTGCAAGTGGGAGTATTTTGTTGGAAAGGCTAATCATTGTACTTTAAACATTATTGTTATTTAAAGTATTCTCTTTTAGTTATCATTTCATTTGCATGTTTATATTGATAACTGTATCCTTGGATATATTTTATAGATTATCCTAAATGTCCTTGGTTGGTCATCTACATGGGAGTGAAGATGAGATAAGACCAGTAGGACTTTGATGAGGTATGGAGATACGAATCAAAGTCATAGGCACTTGTAAGAGTACAAGGTGCTGGACCGACCCACTGTGAGAAAGCTGCATAGATTAAGTCATAAGCTTTTCTCATGTATAACCACGTCACACAATGCCCTTTGACCTGAGATCATCATGGATTTCTATATGATAAGTCACTAATCTTTGACCTAGTCAAAAGTCACCTTTAATCGAGTGATGATAAAGGCTTGGATCGAGATTAGTGGTTTTCATGCAGAGGAATGTGAGTGGTCAAGATGGAATTTGTCCCTCACATTTGTAGAGAGATAATATTGGCCCCTTGATGAGTGAGTCTAAGAAATATATGGCCATACTATGATGGAAAAGAGTTTCCATTTCAATTATTAGACTACTCAAGAATCGAGAAAGTAATAGTCAATAAAAGGAAGTTGACATTATTCATGCCTCATCCTTGACCAAATTATCGTGTGACAAAAGGGACGTGGCATGATTGTATGATAGGTTGTATCGAAAATCGATCATCATGTGAATTGGGTAGTCGCAATGTCTTGCTAGAGGCCGTTTGCAACTTGTGGGCTAGTACAGTATTGGCCTGCTGCCAATCTCATGTGAGCCTACAGGGTCACACACAAGAATAGCCTAACACGAGCTATAATGTCCAGATTCATTGAATCTAAAATATGTCCAAGATTCAAATGAATACAACGTTTTATCTAAGGAGGGTATATATCTAATGATTGCACCTAGATCAAGTGGGAGTCTATTGGAAATTATACCCTAGGGGCTAATCATTAAATAACTTCCTAATTTGATTTATGAAGATAAATTAATGATTTAATAGATATCATTCTCAGATTTGATTTATGAAGATAAGTCAAATCAGCTAGCTTCTAATTTGCATTAAATAAATTGATTGGATTGAATCAATTAGACAAATTTAATTTCCAATTCAATTTCAAAAGTAATAAGATTGATTTTGAATATTTAATGCGGCCCATAAGGGTTATGAAATACCCTCAGGTTGTAAGTAATTTAATTACACACACAAGAGAATTCAAGAGCCACAAAAGAACCATAGAAGAGAGACGTGAGGCAAAAAGCTTGAAGGCGCTAGCACGCTGCCGTTCGTGTTGGAGTGTTGTTCGGTGTGGATACCGGTAGAGGGAGTGGATTCGTAGAGTTAGCTCCTAGAGATTGATAAATCAAGAAGGTGTTAGCCCACGAGTTTGCAAAGCACGCACACAAGTTCGCATAGGTACGGTTTCTAATTACTAACTCGATTTAAACGCTGTTGATAGATCCTCTTCTTGGGATTCGTAATTTATTGGATAAATTTAATTCCGCTACGTGTATGAATCCCAACACATACGTCTCCGTGGTGAGGAACAAGCATCTCATGTTTCAAGCTAGCCAGGTGTAAAGTCAGGTGTGATGAATCTTTCCCTCTTGAACAGGGTAGTACCTTCAAGTTTTCTATGCGAACAAAATAAGGAGGAGGAGGAGGAGGAGAAATGGGACACCATAAATCAAAAGAAATCAACATCACAGTAATAATAATGAATATCCTCTGACTCTGAAGAGAAGCAACATTCCAGTTTTTCTGGAGGAATGGAACTACTAGGGAGAGAAATTCCTGTTTATCTTGTTCTTGGAATCATCTTTGATTGGCGGAGACTATTGTGGCTTCAATCAACAAGTAATGTTTGGAATATATATCCTGTCATTGGATATAAGCTTTTGTTCACTGAAATATATACGTCGTTTCATCCCAAGAATTAAAAAAAATCTCAAAATAAATTGAAAACAAAATCTTATAGGAATCAATTTTCGAACAAGTAAACAAAAAAAAAGATATGACCTTCACATTGAAATGGGAATCACAGATTTACATTGATTTCATATTGATTAATAGCTTGCTAGAGAGAATCATAGATAGAGTTAGGCGATTGAAATAAAACTTAATTTCTAAATTTATAAATAAAATCAGGACTAGCTCTTTGTTGATTTGCATCCATGGATCCTTTGCGCTACCCAATCCACTCACAAAACAATGAATCCTCATCCTTTTCTTTCTCTAGGAAAGAACAACCCAGGCTCGGTAGAGATGAACATTTATATGGGTTGGGAGAAGAGACAGTTTTGGAGAAGAGGGGGCAAAGGGGGCAAAGGGAAAGGGGAATAATGGACAAAATAAGAACCAACTGACATAATATATATTTTACTGGACAAAAGCTTATATCCAATGACAAAATATATCATAAACCCGTATATACACATATATCAATTCTCTCGTTAGTTTCAGATGATTGTTGTTAAACTTTTTCAGCTTTTGGTGGTTATGGTTTTTCTGCGACTCTTTTTTGCCACCGTCGAGCCAGTTGCATTCGGGAAGCTCTACGTAGTTAGATATTAATGATTCATATTAAACATGAAATATTTGCAAATGTTTATTTGCAGTGAACTTAATTATAATACTTGTTCTAAATTAAAGTAGGATTTATTAATTTGGATATCCAACTTACGTTGCGGCTTTCACTTCTCATTTTGGTCTCTTTATGGAGCATTTTTTGGGTCCTCTAACTCTTAACACTGTTAACAATATAGATTAATTTAGAAATTTTAAATGTCGAAATATGGAAGTGATCTATTTGATTTGATATGGAAAAATAAAACAAGATTGTAGTAAATTCAAAGAAAAATTGGGGAATGCCTCATTTTTTAAAATTTCATCGGTAAAAAAGTACTTTGTGGGACCTGAAACATCCTCCATGTTACTTAATAAATTAACCATATTTTAATATGGTAATTAACTTATTAATTACAAAATATTTAATTAAATATCCCACATGATACCAAAACATGCATAATGAGCGTTAACATAGCAATATACATTTATCCAACATAAAACATAGAGACAAAAACACTACTTTTAGTAGTATAGTCTAGTCTTCTGACGCAATCCCTGATGGACCCGGACAGAAGCTCTCACCTAAAAAATGTGGTAACTATCAATCCATGCTAGTGAGGTGCCAAGTGGAACAATTTTATAAAAATATATTAGTAATGCATTTCCTCAATATTCATTTCACGAAAATTTCCCATCATAAATGAAGTATCATAAAATAATTATCTCAATTTCTCATTAATACAATTCCCAAGATACCTCCCCTCACACCAGCCAAACCGTCTTATTTCCTCCAACTAGACCCATGAGTCTTTTCCCCTCATTGAACTAGTAGGGAGTCGTAAGCCCTCTTGAACTGGTGGACAAGTCCCTCATTTAACTGGTAGGACAATAGAAAGCCAATCATCATGCATCAATGGAGGCGTCACCACGTGGTAGAAAATAACTACTCCATATCTTCCCCCAATTTAACTATTTCCAAATTATCATAACCATAATAAAATATTTCAATTTCCAATATATTTCATAATTCAACCATAAAGTTCCACAAGGACATTACTATCAAAATATACTTAAACATTTCATAAAAATACTCACAAAACAACATATTAAAACACATAATAAGTGGAAAGTGGTTACCTGTCACCAAAGCTAACTAATTCACACTGCTCCTAATTTGAGAGCTCAAGATACGCCAAAAATTAATCTATCATAGTCAATTTAATATTTGTTAATAATTCCTTCATACTCTAAATATTAAAAATATACAAATAAAATTTGAATACTCTACGTGGGCAAATTTCTAAAAAATTTAAGAAACCATTGTAACTTTAAATTTGTTATTTATTAACAACTCTCTTTTCTAATAATAACATTATTTATTTTCTTTTTCCTAATAATAATAACAAATTTTTTTATTTATTCTTACTAATAATTATTTTAGTCTCCCGATAATGCTTTAAATTAGAAGTTAAATAATTAACAACCCTCTTTATAACATGCTACACACACACACACACACACACACACACACACACACACAGTAGACTTTCTGGATTCCCTTCACGCGGTGAGTGTGTGTGTAATTAGATTGCATATACACATAGTAAAACTTTCTTTTTGGTTTCATGAATGGCCACACCATTATATATGCTTTTCAGTGAACTTTTCCCTTGCAGCAAATTTTGGTTTCTGTTATAAATATTTTATATATATGTCCATTATTACTTCACATAATTACTATTACTTTACATGTTTACTATTGCTTCACATGTGAAAGTTTAGAGGGAAATTACCTCTTATGACCCTGAGGTGGAAATTACACTAAAGGCTCATTTTCCATCTATAAATAGAGGTCTTCTAAAAACATTCTTAATACACTGGAATAAGAATTTCCCTCTACTCTCTCTCTCTATCTTCTATATTTTGTTCGTGATCTATATTTTCATCAGTTTTATATTACATTATCGGCACGATCACTCTACCAAAGGTAGGATTTTCTTATTATCTTTTATATTTTCATTATACATATTCATTTTATCTATCTGGGATAATCTTAACCATTTTATGGAATTAAAGTTCTACTTTTACCGATTATTTTGAACATCGGGTTCCATGGTTAAGATTTGAGATTACTTACTATTTACTTTTCACAGTAAATAGTAATTTTTACTATTCATGTTAATTTTACCTTTTTCAGTAATTTTACATTTTTATTCATTTTGACTCCTATATGGAAGTCTAGATTTAATCTTTCAGTAATTTTATCTTATTCACTATTTACAATGAATAGTATTTTTTGCTATTCATGGTAAATTTACTTTACTTATTGCTTTATTTATTTATTTCATGGTGGCAATATTAAGCTCCATTTATTTAATTTATTTTACTTGCTGCTTTATTTATTTATTTCATGGTGGCAATATTAAGCTCCATTTATTTAATTTATTTTACTTACTGCTTTATTTATTTATTTCATGGTGGCAATACTAAGCTCCATTTATTTAATTTACTTTACTTACTGCTTTATTTATTTATTTCATGGTGGCGACATTAAGCTCCATTTATTTAATTTACTTTACTTACTGCTTTATTTATTTATTTAATGGTGGCGACATTAAGCTCCATTTATTTAATTTACTTTACTTACTGCTTTATTTATTTATTTTATGGTGGCGACACTAAGCTCCATTTATTTAATTTAATTCTTTACTGTTTTATTTATTTTTCATGGTAACAACATTAGTATTAGTGGGCACCATTTGTTAAATTTAATTTTAATTAGTTACCGCTTTAATTATTGTTCATGGTAGCGACACTGATATACATATTAGTGGGCTCCATTTATTTATGCATTTATTTACCTTTTATGGTGTCGACACTAGTATATTTATTAGTGGGCTCCATTTGTTTATTTTAATTATCTATTGCTTTCTATATATTACATATTAAATATGCATCCTCTTTCTTACCTTCGAATGAGATAGGTCTCACTGTGAGTTTACTACAATTCCTATCTCATCTTCTTTTTATTTTCTTAGCATGTTTATTTACAGTTCTTTAAATTATGTTTTAATTTATAATAAGATTTTATATTATGATTCTGTAATACCCGGGAAAAAAAAAATGTTTATCTTAAATATTATATTTCCAGAGATAATACCTATTTCAAATAGGTGAATATGGGGTCTCAAATTTTTGTATTGTATTTATTTTTGTTATAGGAAATTTTTCTTAGAATTTAGGAGTATAAAAATTAATTTAGCTTGTTGATATAAAAACCAATATTTTAGGGATTAAATTAGGACTTAACTCATTTATTCCTAATTTAACTTCATGAGACAAAATCTCTCTAAGTAAGAATAAATAAATTATGCAAATAAGTGAGGAAATTAAACTATTTTAACTTTAAATCCTAAAAACTAAGGGAGCCAATGAGGGAATTTCTTTCTTAAACATATGAGAACATTAGAAACAAAATTGTATAAATTAATATTAGGGGAGGGGGACGGTTTTCTAGAGGAGAAAAAGGGAAGAAGAAGATAGTCAACATGTGTATTGAAGAAGATATGCTTGCCTTGGTGACCAAGAAAAAAAATTAAATAAATAGAATTAGAAGAAAACCTATAGGACTTAAATCATAACTTGTGATATTGAAGTTAGATGATCAAGATAAATACATATATGGAATCAGGAAATTATGAGCTTCAATTTGGCTATTCCCAAAGTTATTTTCGGTAACTTGTAAAATTCGAACGTAAGCATTTTGGGAATTAAAAATCACCATAAATCTTATCATAAAATTAGGATTCCAAAAGTGAAATCAGATTTTGAATCAAAGCACTAATTACCACCTAACTAAATTAGGATTTGGGATAAATTGGCTAACTTAATGGAGAAGGGATTTGCTTGGGGACAAAGTAAAGAATTTTCTAGAGGGATGAAGGGGAGGGGGGACGGCTAGCAATAGGTGGAAGGCCAAGATTACTCCCTCTACTCCAAGCAAAATCCAATGGTGGAGGTAAAAGATGAAAATGCCAAACATGTCCTCACAAATTAGTATAAATAGGGAGCCTTGGCTAACACATTCCTCACACCACTTATTCTAGCCTTGGCCGAAATTTAGGGAGAGTAAGAGAAGGAGGAGCTGCTGGAGAAAGAGAGGCAAGAAGTCTTCAAGAGGTATAAGAGTTCTTAGCTTTTAAGTTTAAGTTATTAGTTTATAAAGTAAGAATGCTAGGAAGTGTTATTTTGATCTATAATCTTCCATATACAGTTTTAATTTCATGTCTTTAAGGTTTCCATTGTATTTATTTCAAAATTTTGATGAAGAAGAAGTTATATCAAAATTTCCAGAAGATTATGATCAAAATAGCGAAGCTCTGGCAAAATCAGTAAGTTCTGAAGTCAGTAGTAAAAACACTAGTATTTTATGATGAAGATGATGTACAAAAATTCTGGGAAAATCCGTGGTGAAAGTAGACATATAGAGCTTTCTAAATCTATAAAGAGTGTGCCATTTGAAGCTCTGCAAAAAGTTAAAAATCTTAGAATTTATGCTTCATTTTCTGGGCGAAATTCTGGGCAGTAGTTCGAATTCTGGAAACTGGGATTTATCCATAAGTTCTGGGTAAGTTCCAGCATTTTTTCTTGAAAATAGAGATCTCAAGGATTCCGGAACATTTTACGGATCCTCATTTCAATTTTTGTGGATTTAGTTATGATTTTTCGAAGTTAGGCGAAATTCTGCCCAGACATGTTGAATTAACGTTTTTTTTCCGAAAATTAAGTAGAAATAATTAAAAATAAATCCTTTAAGGGTAAAAATGTCAATTATAGTCAAGATGTCTCTTGGAGTATTGTTTGAGAATTAATTGGGACAATATTACCCTTTTAGGATAGACTTTGCACGCGTACTGTCAACGAACGTACCCAACGACCCGTTAAACTCAGGTACGGACGCGTATTGTAACATTAACGCTTATGCTTATGGTTTGGTCATATATATGATTGTTGTTTTCACATGATAATACTCTGTTTTGAAAATTTGCTCATGAAAGTTGAAGTGTATACAGGTTACAGTCTTGATAACACCGTTGAATTTTCCTAGCGCTGAGGACACGATGGGCCGTCGTGGCACTGGTTATGTGCAAACTGAGATAACATACATATTGCAGTGGCTGTGTTATGTTATTGCTTTACATGTGGATATTTGTTTGAAACTGTGATTATGTTGTATATCTGTGATAACTGTCATATACTGTTTACATAAACATGAGGTTAACTGTTACCTGAGGTTCAATGGGAATTGAACCTTAGCCTCTACCATAGCTTCAGGATCCCGAGAAGTGATCGAGGACAAGGGTAAGAAGCCGGTATGAGGACCCTGCGGAGGCATCATCTTTTTGGGTTACTTATGTTAGAAGTATTAGTCTTGGATGACTGTATTAGTTAACATTCAGTTAGATATATTACATACAATATTATTCAGTTACTCTTTGTTTATGTGAAATATTTTCAACTCTCAGCTCCAGAAACGTTTATGAAAACGGGATGTTACAGATTCTAATTATTATCATTATTTTTAGTTTGAATCATGTCTTCCAGCCTTTTAAATCTTGAATTTAATGCTCTTGACATTACCGGGAAGAATTATCTATCATGGGTTTTAGATGCTGAAATCCATTTTCAAGCAAAGGACCTTGGAAAGGCTATATTGCTGGGAAATGATGCGTCCCATCAAGAAAAGACTAAAGCTATGATTTTTCTCCAACAGCACATTCATGAAAGTTTGAAAACTAAATATTTAACGGTAAAAGATCTATTTGAATTGTGGACTAGTTTGAAAGATAGGTATGATCATCAGAAAACGGTGATTTTGCCTAGAGCTCGTTATGAATGGATTCATCTTAGGCTACAAGATTTTAAAACTGTAAGTGAGTATAACTCAGCAGTTTTCAAAATAAGTTCTCAATTAAAATTATGTGGTGAAAAAATAATTGTTGAGGACTTATTAGAGAAAATTTTTCTACCTTTCATGCCTTGAATATGCTTTTACAACAGCAATATCGAGAGAAAGGTTTTAAAAAATATTCTGAGTTAATATCATGTTTATTAGTAGCTAAGCAAAATAACGAGTTACTGATGAAAAATCATGAAAATCGTCTCACTAGATCTTCTCCATTTCCTGAAGCGAATGTGAGTGTATAGAATGATCTTGGTCGTCGCTGTGGTCGTGGACGGGGACATGCAAATCGTGGAGGCAGAAATAATCATGGTTCTTATCATGGTGGAAGAGGTTATTATAGTCCTTATATCCATCAGAAAAAGATGAATAATGAAGGACATAAGAATGATAAAGAAGGTCCTTCAAAAGTTGTAGAACATAAATGTTATCGGTGTGGTATGAAGGGACATTGGGTACGTAATTGTTGTACGCCAGAACATTTAGCGAAACTTTACCAAGCCTCTATAAAAAGGAGTGTTAATAATGTGGAATGTGACAATAAGACTCATAAGGATAATGATGTCAATGAGCCAAATGATGATGTTATGTCACACTTGAAGGTGAAAGATTTTTATGATTAAATAAGTTTTGTAGAAATTTTAATAATTATTTTGTTTCACTTTGACTTGTTGTCGATTATGTAATATGTTTTTAATGCATTTCCTATATTAAATATGTTTTAATGCATTTTCTTTTCTTTTTATGAAGCTCATAGATATTTCAAATATTGCACACAAGAATGAGGATATATGTCTCATTGATAGTGCAACGACACATACAATTCTTAAAGATAAGAAATATTTTTCACATCTAACAAATTGTAGTACAAGCATCAATACTATAGTGGCTAATACGAGATTGATTGAAGGTTCTGGAAGAGCAATAATAATATTACCCAATGGTACGAAATTTGTTATTAATGATGTTTTGTATTTCTCTAAGTCTCATAGAAATTTATTGAGTTTTAAAGATATCCGTCGGAATGGATATCATATTAAGACTATAAATGAGGAGAATAAAGAATATCTACAAATTGTTAATGTTAGATATGGTGAAAAATATGTTCTGGAGAAATTACCTATGTTATCTTCTGGTTTGTACTATTCATGTATTAGTACAATTGAAATAAATGTTATGAAAAACCAGAAGCATGCTGATAAAGACATATTTATTGTTTGGCATGACCAGTTAGGCCATCCCGGGTCAATTATGATGCGACATATAATAGAGAATTCATGTGGACATAACTTGAAACAGAAAAAAAATACCAAAATCCCATGATTTCTCAAGTGATGCATGTTCCAAGGGAAATTTAATTATTCGGCCATCATCAAGCAAAGTAGAAAGTAAGTCTCTCACATTTCTAGAACGGATACAGGGAGATATTTGTGGGCCAATACACCCACCATGCGGACCATTTAGGTATTATATGGTTTTAATTGATGCATCAACTAAATGGTCACATGTGTGCTTACTATCTTCTCGAAACCTGGCATTTGCGAGATTACTTGCTCAATTGATAAGATTAAGAGCATATTACCCTTATTATCCTATCAAGAAAATACGTCTTGATAATGCTGGTGAATTTACTTCACAGACTTTTAATGAATATTGCATGTCCATTGGAATTGATGTTGAACATCCCATAGCTCATGTTCATACGCAAAATGGACTCGCAGAATCATTGGTAAAACAATTGCAACTTATTGCAAGACATTTACTTATGAAATCTAATTTACCAATTTCTACTTGGGGCCATGCCATTTTGTATGCAGCAATGTTAATTCACATCAGGCCAACTAGTTATTTAAAAGTTTCCCCCTTACAAATGGTTTTTGGTGAATAACCTAATATTTCCCATATTCGGACCTTTGGATGTGCAGTATATGTGCCACTAGCACCTCCACAACGTACTAAAATGGGTCCTCAAAGAAGAATGAGGATTTATGTTGAGTATAAATCTCCTTCAATTATAAAATATTTAGAACCATCTACAGGAGATTTATTTATTGCACAATTTGCAGATTGTCATTTTGATGAATCAGTCTTCCCAATATTAAGGGGAGAAAATAAGCAGTTGAATAAAGAGAGTAACTGGAATGAATTATCATTGGCTCATTTTGATCCTCGTACAAAACAATGTGAACTAGAAGTTCAAAAGATAATTCATTTACAGAATTTAGCTAATCGAATGCCATAAGCATTCACTGACCCAAAGAAAGTGACAAAGTCATATATTCCAGCTGGTAATGCTCCTATTCGAATTGATGTCCCGGTAGGACAGCCGATTATAAATGAATCAAAAGCACGCCTGAAGCGTGATAGGCCTATTGGTTCCAAAGATAAAAATTCTCGAAAAAGAAAAGGAGCTAAGATTATAGATGGCCAAGTCGAGGATAATCAAGAAAAAAGTGTAGCTCTGGATGAGCCACTTCATGAAGATGTATTATCTCCAGAAGAGAATATTGTGGCCCCAGAAGAGATCCAGGTACCTGAAATGTATGAAAATAATGAGATCTCAATAAATTATGTCACAAATAGTATCAAATGGAACCGAAATGAAGTCAATGTTGACGACATTTTTGCTAATCATATGGCATATGATGTAATGAATGATGATGAGGATCATGAGCCAAAATCCATTAGTGAGTGCCAACAGCGAAAGGATTGGCCCCTATGGAAAGATGCCATAAATGCAGAATTAAAATCACTGGCAAAACGAAAAGTATTTGGACCTATAGTCCATACACCTAAAGATGTAAAGTCAGTTGGATATAAATGAGTTTTTGTACGGAAAAGAAATGGAAAGGGTGAAATTACAAGGTATAAAGCACGTCTAGTAGCCTAAGGCTTTACACAAAGACCTAACATTGATTTTGAAGAAACATATTCACTAGTAGTAGATGCAACTACTTTTCGTTATTTAATTAGTCTAGTGGCAAATGAAGGGCTTGATTTGCATCTAATGGATGTCGTGACTGCCTATTCGTATGGCTCACTTGATAGTGATTTTATATGAAAGTTCCTGAAGGACTCAAGATGCCAGAAGTATTTAATTCAAATTCACGAGAACAATACTCGATCAAATTAAATAAGTCCCTATATGGCTTGAAACAATCAGGGCGCATATGGTATAATTGTCTCAAAGAATATTTGTTGAAAGAAGGGTACAAAAATGACCTGATATGCCCATGTATTTTTATGAAAAGATCGAGAAACGAATTTGCTATAATTGCTGTTTATGTTGATGATATCAACATTATTGGAACTCCTGAAGAGATTTCAAAAGCATTAATTGTTTAAAGAAAGAATTTGAAATGAAAGATTTGGGTAGGATAAAATTTTGTCTTGGATTACAAATTGAGTACCTGAAGGATGGGATCTTTGTATATCAAGAAACTTATATAAAGAAGGCCCTAAAACGATTTTATATGGATAAGTCACATCCATTTTGTACTCCAATGGTTGTAAGGTCTTTGATAAAAGAAAAAGATCCATTCCAACCCCAAGTAATTAACGAAAAAGGTGTAGAACAATTACTTGGTCCAGAAGTACTATATCATAGTGCTATTGGAGCATTAATGTATCTTGCTAATCACACACGACCTGATATATCGTTTGCTGTTAATTTATTAGCAAGATATAGTTCTGCACCAACACAGAGGCATTGGAGTGGTGTAAAGCGTATTTTTCGTTACCTCAGAGGTACTATGGATATGGGGTTATATTATTCAAATGTATCTAAAAATGAACTGATTGATTATTTAAATGCTGGATTTATGTCTGATCCACATGATGGAAAATCACAAACAGACTATGTATTTACATGTGGAGGTACAATTATTTCATGGAGATCTATGAAACAGACTATATCGGCCACTTCATCTAATAATGCAGAAATCCTAGCAATGCATGAAACAAGTCGAGAATGTGTATGGTTGAGGTCAGTAATTCATCATATACGAACTACTTGTTATTTATCTTCTGGTAAAATGATTCCAACAGTTCTATATGAGGATAATACTGCATGTATTGCCCAACTTAAAGAAGGTTACATCAAGGGCAATAGAACTAAGCATATTTCACCAAAATTCTTCTTTACTCGTGATCTTCAATAGAATAGTGAAATAGATATCCAGCAAATCAGTTCAAGTAAAAATTTGGCAGATTTATTCACCAAGTCACTTCCATAAGCAATCTTTGAGAAACTTGTCCATGGTATTGGTCTTCGAAGACTCAAAGATCTCAACTGATGTCATCAGGGGGAGTAATACTGATATTGTCAACAGGGAGAGTCGATACACGTACTCTTTTTCCCTTATCTAGGTTTTGTCCCACTGGGTTTTCCTAGAAAGGTTTTTAATGAGACAACACTAGACAGTGTATCAATGGATGATGTACTCTTTTCTTTGGCTAGGTTTTTATCCCGCTGGGTTTTTCCTAGTTAAAGTTTTTAACGAGACACATTCATAATGGACATCCAAGGGGGAGTGTTATAAATATTTTATATGTATGTCCATTATTACTTCACATGATTACTATTACTTCACATGTTTACTATCACATGTTTACTATTGCTTCACATGTGAAAGTTTAGAGGAAAATCACCTCTTGTGACCCTGTGGTGGAAATTACATTAAAGGCTATTTTTCATCTATAAATAGAAGTCTTCTGTAAACATTCTTAATACACTGGAATAAGAATTTCCCTCTACTCTCTCTCTCTCTATCTTCTATCTCTTGTTCGTGATCTATATTTTCATCAGTTTTATATTAGTTTCCACATTATTATATATTTGTACAACACGAAGATACATAACAAAATTCACAATACCCACGTAAGCATGTTTTCATGTGTGTCTTTATATATTTAGTGGGTTATATATATATAAATACTAATTTGCAAGACAGCAAGCGCCCTTTAAAGCATGTGCAGCAATTCCTTTTTTTTCTTCTCTTTTTTTTTTTTTCAGTTTTACCCAGCGAGACATGCATGCATATATTATACGTAGATGCATTTAAGTTTTCATTCGGTTACAAAACATGCACCTGTAATAGCTTACAAACTCCTTTTTATATCAGATTTTATTTCTAAAATCCCTTAGCCATTCAACTCCTAGTCTTAGATTTCAAATTTCAGAATCAAGATTCTACCATTACCCACTAAGACATTGGACTTTTGGTTCAGTTAGCTCTAGGCAAAAACAGAAACCAAGCGCAGCACTCACAAACAGAACCACAGAAATTAGAAATGGGAATGAAATGGAGAAGCTTACCTAAACCCAAATCAAAGTTTGCATGAAGATTTCTTCTCCTCCTCCAACTCAATCTCTCGATCATAGCTCACTCTATGTTTCACCTCTCGGTCTCTCATCTCTCTTTGCCTTCGATTCTCGCTTTCACACTATGCTTCTGTTTTCTGCATTTCTCGGCTCTCAACTCCCTCTTGGTTTCAGCTCTTGCTCTCGCCTTCTCTCACGCTTCTCACTTCTATTAATGACTAACCGAAAGAATGAATGAGATTATCGAAGGGAAATAAACCAGAGATGAACAAGTATATTGGCGCATGAAAGAACGGTGGAGTATGGACTTATTTCTGCTTCTCTAAAGAATATATTAAATACATGATCAGAGACAGTGGATTATGGCGCTGCCGCCTCGCTTCTCACTTCTGTAAATGGCCGACCAAAAGAATAAAACAGTTTGGGGAGAGTTAATGGCACTTTAAGATATCAGTGGGGCATGTGCACGACAGGAATATATATATATATATACTCCCTCTACTCCTTATTATAAGGCACCAACTAACAAATCACACAAACCAATAAAAACAGTTAAAGTCAATAAAGTTATCTTATAATTTAAGTAATTTCCAATATTCTCCCTACTATTTATATTAAACTCTAATATTATATTATTATTACTCTCACATGCTACCCCTATTAATTATGGACATATATGGAAACAAATAATCAATGCTCATTGAAAATAAACAAGTGCCTTATAAAAAAGACTAAATACATTTGGTAGTTGGTGCCTTATAATAAGGACCAGAGGGAGTATATATATATATATATATATATATATATATATATATATATATATATATATATATATATATATATATCGTTATGGTTTATCACGTGATGGTGAGACGAAATGGTAATGCAGAGAGTATGGCTTCACCGTGCCGAAACAATGGAGCATGGGCGTCGAGTTGCATTTTCGAAATAAGATCATGGAGTTCAAAACACGAGAAGTGGCGGAACTGTTGTCTCCTCTTCTCTGTGTTTCGTGCCCCTCTTCTCTGTGTTTCTTCGTGTCTGGCCGAAGAGGAATATCGATTGAAACAGTGTGGGCCGAAATGAAATTAAATGGATTCATTTTCTTTTCCTTACTTTAATTAAATTTTTCAATAATTAAATTAATAATTATTTTAAAAACAAATTTTGCAACTTACTCTTCCACAATTTCGGGCCTAATCATTCCTTATTTAATTACTCTTTTCTCCAAAATAAGTCAAGAAAAAAAATAAATCTAAATTTACAATAATTTTGTCAAATAATTCTTTTTAAACCAAAATCATCTCATTAATTCCCCTAAAATATACAAATTTCAAATCTCAAAATTTTGGATGTTACAGGACCCACTCACTTATGTGTGAGTATATATATAAGTGGATTCCATTATAAAGAAAAGAGCGAGAAAATATTAGTAGGACTCACTCACTTATATGTGAGTATGACAAAAAAAAGTTTCTACAACAAAAGAAAAAACATTTAACCCTATATAAGTGGGACCAACTTATATAGAGTTAAATGGATCCCATTATAAAAAGAAAAGAGATAACATATTAGTGGGACCCATTTACTTAAATGTTTATACTTTTGCTGCAGAAACATTTTTTTTGTCACACTCACATATAAGTAAGTAAGTCTCACTAATATTTTCTCTCTCTTTTCTTTATAATGAGATCCACTCATTTATTCGATCAAAAAAAAAGATACACTCATTTATATATAAATGTAACAGAAAAAATGTTTCTACAAGCAAAAACAGAAACATTAAACCTATATATATATTCTCATCAATAATATTTTATACGGAAGACTTTTCTCTAATTTTCCTTAAATCTCAAATTTACTTACAAATGCAGAAAAGTCGGTTCATTTGTCACCCCATTGTACACGAGCTCGAGCTCGACGACCAAAAAGCGAAATTAAAAAGCATGGGCACTGTTCAGTCTTCTTAAACGTTGGAAGGTTTCTCTCTGTTTTTCAATTAGAAAGTTTGAAATTTTGTATGCACGGTGGAATACAAATGAGAGGTAAGAACAAAAGGGAGAAGCTTGTGGGTTTGAGTGACGATGGTGAAGAAGAAAAATGGCTCAAATATTATTCCTCGCATCATCAGATATTGTTGGTCGGTGAGGGTGATTTCTCCTTCTCCCTATGCTTGGCTAAATCCTTTGGTTCAGCTTCCAACATCGTTGCTTCTTCCCTTGATACTCATGGTCTCTCTCCTCCTCTGATCTTACGTTTGTGTGTGTAATGCTTATTCTTCAATATTTTGCCCTTTGTCGTCAAAGATTTTATTTTGATTTCTGGGATTATCTAAAATAGTATAGGGTTTTGCTAATAGTTTGGCGAGTACGCTTCTTGCTAACACTACATTAAGTTATTGCTACAACTTTTGAGTTCTCTCTTGAAATGACTATTATCCCTTCGTAGTTTGCAAAACCATGAACGTGTTCATCTAAGTGAGTTTGATTTCTGTTCGCTTGTTCTTTTCTAAGCATCCAAAGGAAGTCAGATTATGCTCTGTGATTTCGCTGAAGGGATCATTGATAATGGGTAGCCTTCTCGTTTGAAATTTTAACAATTGACCTTTGCATACTGTACAAAGAGTTTCTCGGAGGAGTCAAGGAACTAAATATTTGATTTTCTTTTTAATCTCTACTTGCTTCTGCTCCTTTTAAAAAAGATATAGCTAGTTTTCTGATTCTCCAAGATTTGTGGAAGTGCTTGTGTTTATATGCCATTCTTCCATTTTTCTATGAGCATCCCATAGACTTTGTTCTCTCATCTCTGAATGAATTGTTTTTTACTTTTGTGCATGTCATTGGGAAGTCTCACAAGTGTGGTGTGGTTTATAAATCAATTTACTGTCTCTCCTAATAGGCTAATCTTTGGGATTGGATTCTCCTTTTGGACTTGTGATCATCACAGTTATCCAGTTTGAGGACTGAGGATTCTGATGATTTGGTTTAATTGCTCTTTTGCTTTTTGTAATTATTGTTACTAGAGTGTTGAATGTTGGTCATACCATTGATTGCTTTTTCTGTTCATTAAGATCAAGTTGTGAGGTAGTACAAGAAGGCAATGTCAAATTTAGTTGCCTTAACAAAGCTGGGAGCACATGTGTTGCATGGAGTTGATGCAACTCAAATGAAATTTCACCCAGACTTGAAAATGAGGAGATTTGATAGAATTATATTCAATTTCCCTCATGCAGGCTTTCATGGCAGAGAAAGCAGCTTCTTCATGATTCAGTGAGTACCCGTTAGAATTCATATTACTATTGTCTAAGATTGAGATGCGTGTATGCGTGTGTAATATAAAGACTGTGTTAGATGTATAATGTAAACTCATTCTTGGATATTTTTTCAATTGTTCTGTCTAAGCTTTTCGAAAGGATGATACATTACAATTACTGTTGCGCAAAATCTGATTTCCAACAGAAAAAAAATAAGCAGCAATCTTGATATCTTGTCATCATACATTAGTTTAACGATTCTTCTGCCCATTTGAGCTTTTAAGTTTAGGTGATTTGGTTTGGTACTTGAACAATTTAGTTTTCCTAGCATGTGGGCTACTCATTTATAAGTTAGCAAATATGAAATTGTAGTGTGCGCGAGAGTGTATTTCGTATCTTCTAAATATCATTGAGAGATATATAGATAGTTGTGTGTGTGTGTGTGTGTAAAGCTTGATGGTTTTTTCAAACCATTTTCAAAGTCTTGGAAGGTCATAATATTTCCTGTACCAAACGCACATCTTAATGATGTATTATTTGTACATCCAAACATTGATTACTCTAACCAAAAAGCTCTAGTGCTTCCACTAAAAGACAATGCATGTGCAAGGGTGATTCAGTCATTTCATTGGAAACTTGTATGTGATAATTCTTCTGAAGGAAAAGCTCAAAGTAGGTCGATTTGTCTATCAAGAGAAAAGCAAAGGCTTTTTGATCAATACAGCTCGATGCAAGACACTCACAAACTAATGCAACACACTCACTCACACACTGATTCTCGTGCAGACAGATTAGAATTTGGGGGTGAGTTACAGAAACAAAGGGAAAAGGGGTGAACATAACAGAGATGATGGGGGAGAGAAACAGAATATAGGGGATAAGTATTTAGTAACTGGAATTAATTTATTATATTTTGGCAAGTGAATAGAGCAAGTGGGATTGTTTTATTATATATTTGCATGTTGATATTTGCAAGTTGTTTACTTTTTGTTTTTATTTTTGCAAGTTGATGAGCTTTTTTCGTAGGAAAGAATGCTCCTTTTATGAATAGCTTATTAGGTAGAGAGAAATGAAATGGGACAAGGCCAAAAGGACGGGGAATATGAAGAACTTGTGGGTAATAGAGAATAGCTAAATGCCTAAATCATAGCAAAACATTTCATTCATCCAATTTTGATTGCAAGTGGAAGCTAATCAGCTATTGATAGAAGGAGCTTTCTTTCTTACGAAGAAAGTTCGTCAACTTGCAAAATTAAAAAAAAAATTAAACAACTTGCAAATAACAAAAAATATAATAGAATAGTCTCACTTGCTCTATTCACTCACCAAAATATAATAAAATAATTCCAGTTCCTAAATACTTAATCACTCAGGAAAGCCATCTGCATAGAATTAATAAACATAAAATTTCCTTATAACACATGTATTCCCTTATTCTATCATTAAGATTATTGACCTTACTTGTGTAGAACTTGACAATCCATATATGATATATATATGTATATATAGGGGTTTAGTTTTCTCATGTTGCATGAGAAAACTAAGATTCCTACACACACATAAAATGGTGGAACCCACATATACATATATGAATTACTATATATATATATGTGTGGGTCCCACCATTTCATGTGTGTGTGACATGAGAAAACACTTCTCCTACAACATAAGAATTGTTTTTCCCATATATATATATATATAGATTTTTGCAATTCTGCATCTCTGTGCTCCTTAATACACACATAAATACTCATGTCTGGTTTCAATTGTTTTGGTATGGATATAATTAGACTCATTTTTCTCTTTGATTGCGCTGAGTTTAAAGAATGAGTTGCACTATTTTCAACTTGAGTATATTAATTGATATATTATTATGATATATAGTGGCATTCTCTGTGAATTACTGCAAACCCTCTGAAGGTTTTAGCGTCCTTTTTTTGGCATTTACAGGAAACACAAGGACCTTATACGTGGGTTCTTTATGAATGCAAGGAGCATGCTGAGATCCAATGGTGAAGTTCATATTAATCATAAGATCACACCTCCATTTGATGATTGGTGCATAAAAGAACTCGGGAAACAAAGCTTTCTGCGGCCAATTGAGTGTGGTGAATTCAAGAAAGAAGATTACCCGGGTTATAACAAGAAGCGAGGCGATGGGTCCAGGTGTGATCAGCCTTTCCACCTTGGAAAATGTAGCACATTCAAGTTTGTCTTGTTAACAAAGAGGGAATCCAACCGCAGAAACCAAAGAATTCTCAGAAATCATCATTACCCTCTGAGAAGACTCAGTCCTCACTCACCACCATCAGTAATTAGTTGTAGAAATGGTCACCTCCCAATGTTTGGAGAAGGAGGCTACTTCAACAGTGAAAAAGAGATTCTGGGGAGAGCTGGTTCTGGTTATGTTGATGGAACCATTTGTGACTTGCAGAGATCATTTTGGCCTGAATCAACTTTGTTTAGTCATCCAGAAACAGAACATGCTAGAAATATGGAAATGATAGTGGGGAAACAAGTACCTGGTTATGTTCATGAAATCAGTTCTGACTTGCAGAGATCAATATGGCCTGAATCAACTGTGTTTAGGTATCCAGAAACAGAACATGTTAGAAATATGGATATAATACGTGGAAGATCCTTTTCTGAATATGTTGGTGGAATCAGTTCTGACTTGCAGATACGATCATGGCCTGAATCCAGGAATGTTGTGTTTCTTGGAACTAAGGTTAGAGATGAATATGATACCCTTAGGCCTTACCATGCCGCCCGTTGGTTCTAGAGTTGGAAATGAAGCCTCAGTTTCAGATTCTGGTTCCTAAACTTTTGTTGTGGCTTTTGTTTAGCTTCTTTTGTTGGCCGGCAGCTACTAGCTGCTGCATTTGTGAAGCTGTGTAGTTTGAAAGAAGAGAGAGAAACTAAAAGGCGACGTGGGTCTTATTTTTTGGGGGACCCACGTGAATTGGATACTGTGATTCCACATGTCAAAATGTTAAATCGTCTGAATTGAATTTCTTGAGATTAAATTCATGTTGAAGTTGAACTCAACATAATATCTTAGTTTCATCTTTTGACTTATTTTAGTGACTTAGCTAAATTAAATTGCTCTCTTATGGGGGACTTGACTGGATCAGGTGAAGTATTGATCTTTCTGAACAAAATTTGAATCATAGATTTACTTCCTGCCCCTTTTATATGTACGTGGTTTCATGAATTGTTTGGTTATTATTTAATTCATTGATAGTAATACATTTATTCTCAATAATTTTTTTTTAAAAATATCAGTATTTGTTATTGGTCCGTAAACATCTAAAATTTCAATCTCAACATATTTTATCAGCTCTTTTTGTTTTTATAATTATAATTAAATTTTAATATTTTTCTTTAAAAGACCAACATAAATTGGTCTAATGATATAAAATCTTATTAAATCCCTTTAAGTTTCAAACTCAAGTCTCAAGTGAGACACTTACATAGTCACGAAATCTAAACGGATGGCAAATGATAATAGTATTAAAAAAAGTGTTATAAAATTCACATTTTTTTATTTATTTTACATCTAACCTTGTTTTTCAAGATACCTTTTGAAAAAGTTGTAGTTTCTTAAAGAGATTTTCTTTTTTAATAAAAATGTATTCAAATGTAAATCATATCATACTAATTAAGTTTCACTCCAATTCAATATTATAGAAGTCAGTTATGCAAATTTTAATTTAAACAAGCCTATAAAACCTCAAGGTAAAGGAACCATATTGGTGAGAAAAAAAAAATCCAAGTTATTCATAAACTTTCGTAGGTTCATGGACTTCAGTTTAAAATTCGAATTAAAATTTAATGTATTCATCACAATTAATTCTGTTAAATATTTGAATAAAAAAATTATGTTAATTATTAAATGTTAAATCAACAACATAAAATAGAAAAAAATAATAATAATAACGTCATTCTTTTGTGGAATCTGATTGTAACGGCTATATACCTTCAAATTGCTTGATTTTTTGGCAATATTGGAGTAATAAGTATTCATCAAAAATAGCTAAAACCCTATTTAAATCCATTTGATTAAATATAGATGAAATGGCAGGATTTCTATACTGCTTAGCAGTCCGATATAACAAGTCATATTGTGCATAACTGATGAACGGTATGTTTTGTTATAAATTTGTATACTTTTTTTATTAATATAAATTTATATTCTACAATAAGTACATGTTTTTTGGTATAAAAAAATATATTAATTATATCATTTGAAATAATTTTCTTTTTCCCCCTGTAGGTTTTAAATTAGGTTCAACTGTGAGGGGAATTTACACACATTCATATTCTTATTACCACAAAAATAGTCTTTATCAACACCCTTTAAACAATACTTAATAAAGCGTTAACAAAAATAGAGGCAAATGATATTTCTAGCACTTCCGCAAAAATTATTAGGAAATTTCTTCTTTTTTCCAATACTTTTCTTAATGAAAATATTGGTAAATTTTTTTAAAGAAAAAAACAAATTACTTTCATCTGTGTTTGGCACGAGATTTTTGTAGGGGTGTTCTTCCCCTCATTTAGTTCAAATTAAACATTTTTTCTTTTTCTATTTTCAAGTATCAACTAATATATCTATATAATTTTCAAAGTAACATATATTTTTCATCAATAAAAAATGATCACATATATTCAGATGTGTGTGTGTGTGTGTGGGTGTGTGTGTGTGTGTGTGTGTGTAATTACTTAATTTGACATTGCGATTACCGAAATTTTCAATCTATGAAGCAGTCTAACTAATGATCCACATTTGTAATAAATTAATCCAGCAAAGAAAAAAATATAATTACAGTAATATTCTTGGTGATGCTACGTACGAAATGGAACTGAATGTATGCCATCAAAGGAATATGTAATCTAAAATAGAAAAATTATATATAGTTATGAGCCACTTTAAAAGCAAAATTATTTATCAATGATTATTAGCTGTAATTAAAAATGTTGGTCGCCAATAATTAATTATTCATCCTCTTATAGTTGAAGCGTGTGACAGTGAGTCCCTGGACCACACTAAAAATAATGAAAGATATAGTAGGAACTAGGAATTGACCAGAAACTAATTTTAATCTAACTATGGTAATTATATTCCTTTTTAACTGCCAATGCAGCTATTGCATTGTTGTGACTTGTGAGACGACCAAGCCATATTATTTATCAACTTATAAATAGCATAATTTACTATAGATTTTTAAATTAAAATAGGTGTATAGACGCACAAATGAGGAACAATTAGTTGAAATTTTTCTGAGATGATCTCAAATTCATGGTTTTTATTGTAAGGATACCCCCTCCTCTCTCTCTCTCTCTCTCTATATATATATATATATATAGAGAGAGAGAGAGAGAGAGCTTGAAGGATGAATTACCATTGGTCACAGTGAAAGGGGCTTTAATTTCATGTTTTTTTCCCCATCTAAATGTAGAAAATGACTTTGGAGAGCTACCCCAATTAAATATAACAATATTCCCCTGTCAGATAAAAAAATGTTACTATTATTATTTTAACTTTAGCATCTCTAATAAACTATTTGTAATATTTAAAGTATTCTCTTTGATCCATAATATATGGTGCTTTAATTAATTTGTAGGAAACAAGAAGAGACAGATAGCTTGTTAAATGTTATAAATTGAACATTTTACCATTTTTCAAAAATGTGTTTAAAAATTTAATGAGTGTGGAGAATTGGAAATCAACATTTAATTATAAATTATGACTTATATTTTGAATAAATTTATTTTTTTAGAAATGTCCTATATTGTATACTGGAGGGGACTAGGGAATATTAAGTTTATATAAATGTTATTGTTCTTTACACGAATATTACTTAAAAGGGATGTAAAGTCCCAAACTTCACATACTTCTTCCCTTCAGAAATATAATTATGGATATATATTGATGAAGACTTATAACCTTTTTGATATAATAAAACAAATCCCACTTCGTTGACGGAGTCTTCCTAGAAACTTATATGTATATATATCAATGAACTGAGCATCGTTATCCCCTCATCACATTGCACATACTTGCAGAACCACAAAGCGCACAACACAGAATAGCGTATGAGATCAAGCATGAAGGTAAGATTAATATTTTATTCTGATAACATGCATGCTTTGAAACTCTCTCTCTCTCTCTCTCTCTCTCTCTCTCTCTCTATATATATATATATATATATATATATATATATATATATATATATAAGAAATGAACTAATATATGTTTTTGCTACTGATGCAGCAAAAAATAGTGATCAAAGTATCATTGGACTGTAACAAATGCAGAAGCAAGGCCCTCACAATTGCAGCCTCAGCTAAAGGTATCAACCAATTACTAATGTAGGGAGTTAATAGGTCTTAGACTTTCTACACTGCCTGTATCTACACTAGTTGGAAAATCAGTGTAAAAAGACCATTTTACCATTGCGACATGAAAGCAAATTATGTTCGTGTGTGTGCGTGCGTGCAGGTGTGAGTTCGGTGTCAATAGAAGGTAGAGACGGAGACCAAGTGGTGGTGATCGGAGACGGCATGGACCCAGTTTGCCTAGTGAGGCTTCTGAGGAAGAAGTTCCGGCTTGTGAGCATCTTGAGCGTCCAAAAACTGAGAGAAGACAGCAAAGAGGAGAAGAAGAGAGAAGAGAATGATAATAATAATAATTATTATTATTATACGGTGCCTATGTATTGTCCAAATGCTGTTCATCACTGTCCACCACATCCCTGCTCCTCCTCTCAAGTTGTAGTTTATGATCCTTACCCTACTTCTTTTTGCTCCATTCTCTAAACCTTATTAATTAAATCTTGTTACTCAAACACACATCTCGAATCCGTGTATTCCATGAAGTCTGAGATAATTATAGAAATCGTATTATTCATGACTATATGAGTATATGATTTAGTAGTTTTATATGTGTTTTCATGAATTAATATTGAGGTCAAGTTATTAATAATACCATAAACTAATAAGCAAAAGTGGGGAAAAGTCTTTGTTTGACAATTTTAGTAGCCAAGAGGACCTAATTATTCCATTTTATATCTTTTCAATACATAAAATATTGATACTTTAAGGGTGTATTTGATTTGAGGAAAAGGGAAGGAAGGGAGTGTGAGGGGACCTCTTTCCTTTATTTGATTAAAATTTTTAGGTGGGAGGAAAGGAAAAATTTTGGATTAAATTCCCTTCCCATCTCTTTATTTTCAGTTTAAATTTTTCCTCCCCTCTCATCTCTTCAAACCAAACACACCTACAAGATTTTACACATTTTCCTTATTTTAGGTCTTTAATTTAATTCTATTCAAATTTTTAAAGAGAGACTTTTAATAGATTTTCTTCTTATGATGATGGGGCCGGGTTTTGTGACTATTCATGACTTGATTCTTGTTTGCGTTTTCCCTTCTTAATCCAATTTGACTAATGAATGAGTCAAAGTTGAAACCACCATAAATATGCTGGAATCAACTCATCATGAAATAGGATTCATTTGGGAAAGCCTAAAATTGCCTAATTTGGAATTACTTTTAGACCATTTATAAAGTCTTAAATTTGGAACATTAATGAACATTTATTACTTGCGGATAAGATACACAAATTTCAGTTTTGTTAAGCTTAGGTAAGATGATATATATATGGATCAAATATCGATGATAAGATTGACATCCATTTTAATTTAAAAATTAAAAAATTGGTCATTTATTTTGTCTGTACTCAAGTTAATTAAGTTCATATTTAAATCTCAACTTGGATTCTAATTAAGCTTTTAGCCTTATGCGTAGGGCTGAGTAATGAGCAAGTTAGGTAGTTGATGCCTCAAATCATAGTCATCCCATTTAATGTTATACATATATGGGTTAACTCATACTCATATCTCAACCCCTTTAAATTTGTGTTAAACGCGCTAGGAGATAAATGGGTGGAGTAATCACTGGGACCCATTTACATGTTGAACTTTTCTTAAAGCACCAATCCAAATTCATCATTTATGATTTTGAATATTTAAAGTTCAATCATCACAATTTATTAAAAAAACAAATAAATAAAAACATGAATTTAGACAAATATCATCATAATATCATTTTAATGTTCAAACTCTAACTTTCAAACTAAAACACTGCAAATACAAGTTCAAAGATTAATAAAATGACATGCTTCCATTGGATCTTTATGCTCCATCATCATATTTAGATTCACTTTAGAAAGAGGTTGTAGCTCCATATATATGTTAAATCTTCCCATGATGCAAAATAAATTAAGAGAAATCATATCCATTAATAATATGAAACAAAAAGATGAAACAATAATAGAAAAATGTTATTGAAAATACCAATAGCATTTGCACTCTCATCAAAATTATCAATATTAGAGTCTGTAAATTTGGACATGCCTTGTTGTTGTTAGTCTTATCATTAAAGCAATCAATTAAAATAAGACCAACTACTAATGTAATTGGGTTACAACATAGATCATTCTCCAAAAAAGTAAGTTATGTCTTTTCTTTTTTAAGATTGATTTTTAAGTGATGAAAGATACAATGGAGTATATCTAAACTAGAATAATGCAAGACACTATTACCTATCTAAATGCAATTAAATTAATTAAATGTAAGATGCAAATGACTCTAAAATTTATATAAGAATGAGACTAATTTATATAAATTTAAATGCAATTTTTGAAGGGTTTTTAATATTATCTCCGCAGAAGGACATAGCTTATATATATATATAAAGGCAAAACGACATTAAATAATTGAAGTTTTACAAAGGATAAAACTTAGGTCAAATTAGTTAGGTCGGTTAGTGGATGTGTCAGAAAAAAAGAAGAGAAGAATCACTAACGGTGGTTTTAACAGAAGTTAAGTGCCTGTGTTAAACTAGTCCAGGTGTCAAAATCTTGTTTGCTACTTGGGCCAAATGTACCCAAGCCGAGCTAAGTTTAATCCAATACAAAACTTCCCTACCGATCATTAGGGATTCGTAACTATTGAAGGAATAGATCTTTCCATTCCAGTTTAGGTTTTAGTTAAATAAAAAAAAAAAAAAAAAAAAAAAAAAAAAGTTTCAAGGGTAGATTTACCAAACCAGTTAACGCCACGTAGATGCTTTGCATGGCTGTGTATGAGAATCACAAAACAAAGTTTGCTTATTCGAAGGCTTAGCTCTCATTTCTAAGCCAAGCTGCCACAGTTCCACCTACCTCGTATCCCACCTCGTTCCGCCGCTCCCTCCACCGGTTATTCCACCCCCGAATTCGACAATTACAGTTACCATAAACTCGACTATATATAAACCGAAATTTACAATTCTCAAATCATGACTCACTCCCGTCTCAGCCCTCTCGACCTCAGAACTCAGATTCTCAGAAGACAGAGCTCTCCGCCTCTCGCCTCTGGACAATCCGACACTCCCGTCTCGGCGTCTCCCTCTCAACCTTGCATCCTCGTCGGCTCGACCTCATTGTCCTGTTCGGTTCTTCTAGGTGCCTTTCCTCCTCTCCTCACCGATGACGTCTCAGTCCGTCGACGGTCACCGCGAGTTTCACTGTTGAGGTAAGTTTTCTTCCTTTTCTTATTTGGTTTTCCTCTAGTTTCACCGTGAGTTTCGAATGATCTCTTGCTCTGCGTCTGCGTATGAATCATCTTTCTTGGCTCTCTTTTTCGATTCTGCAACAAGGGAGTTCGAAATAAGGGTTTGTTTCTTTGGTAGACATTGCTCGAATCTCTTCCACCAAATTTGTTTCTCTGAGGGCGGTTTGGCACAAGAAAAATTTGAGGAGGGAAAGGAAGGAAAAAGAAGATCATGAAAAGGGAAGATAAGTTGTTTGGTAGGAAGAAAATGAAGGGATAGTAGTTGGTAAAGAATTAGGAAATATCTATTTTACCTTCCAGAGTAATTAATTTAAAATAAAAAAGAAAAATATTTTTTTTGAAAAAATATATTTTAAAAAAATATATTTTTTGAAAAAATATCCCGCTAAGTTCAAACGTTCTCGCCACATTCAAACATCCCACCAAATTTAAATTTAAGAGGTAAATTTATCCAAAAACGTGAATAGTAATATAGAAAGTTGAAATCCCATCAATTTTGGTGAGATTTGATCTTCCCACAGATGGGGGAAGATTGGTGGCCTAGGATGGACCCGGGAAATTGGGTTTCCAAGAAGATTTACCTAAAATGTCTATCAAACAAGGGAATTCTCTAATCTTCCTTTCCCTTCCCACCAATTCCGAGTACCAAATAGGCCCTAAGAGTTTGAAAGAAATTACAAAGTTTGGTAGACAAAATCTGTGACTTTCAGAAAAAAAATGTTACTGTCTGATCATGTTTGCTCTCCCCTGTGCGTATGAATTTTGTTACTGTTTGATCATGTCTGGGAGTTTGCTCTGCGTATGAAATAAAAAAAATTGTTGCTCTGATCAAGTTTGAAAATTTGTTTCTGAGGAAATTCTTAAAATCGTGTTTGCTCTCCGTATGATTTTTTTTTTCCGGGGAATGATTTTTTTTTTTAACATTAATGTCTTGTCTGATCATAGTTCCTAAACTACCTAGTAAGGCAGTCCAGGATCAGTCTAGTCCAACCCAGGCTCGGGCTGGTGCTGGACCAGACCGGAAGTACTATCCGGACCAGACCCAGTCTCTGGTCCGGTCTGCGCAACCCTTTGATTATGTATCTTTGGAGCATTCTGAGTTATTCATTTTAATTGATTTCTTTTTCAAATTCTTCCGAACTGTTTGAAATGTGTCCACGATGAATTAGTTACCTATTCCTGCTAATTTCCTTGCTTCTTGCTTTGTTTTTTCCCTTTTCATTCAATCTCTCTTAAATTCTATTTCGTAATTAGTTTAGTTAAATTAAAAAATTTATTGATTTTCCTTTAAGTAAAATTGAAGAACGGAATGCATTTGGAAGTGACTGAGAGCAAAGAAATAGGAATACAGATGAGGGACTAAAACATAAGTTTATAATACTATCACGACGATTTCTAACTTCCTATTACAATTTTGGAACTGTCTTCTTTTTTTCTGGGGTGAATAATTCTTAAGAAATTTTGATGAAATATTCAGAGAGCTAGGCTTAACGTGGTGTTCTGTTTCACTAGTGATGACTGCAGTCTGCACTTATTGTCAGTTTGAAGTTGACTAATTCTTATTTATTGTTTTGACACGAATACACACGCATTCTTAGTTCTCTGTCTTCTGATGCGCTGTTAGTCTTAGGCGTATCTTATTTTGAGCTATATAAGTACCAGTGATGGTTGTACTCTACATCAGGTATATTTTGCCTGCGTTTTTTTAGGTTTCTATTGATGATCCTATGGAGCAGATGTTACTGCTTCCCGCATTCTATAGTTGTTTAGCAAAGTCTGGCTGGAAAGTTTCTATGCTTTGATATTTATGATTTAACAACTCGCTATTACAAGTTCTGGCATAAGAAAATGCCAATACAAGGATTAGTCTAGTCTGCTGATGAATGTCAATAAAAAATAAGTTAGGCCTTGCACACAGCTTCATTGTTTGCAATAAGAACTTTTTAAAGGCAGACCCATCACGGAGGATGTAATGAGGGAAGAAGTTTGAGGTTTTCGAGTATGGTGGTTTAAGCTTTGAAGGTAGTCGAGTCACGTGGCTGAACTGAGCATTGTCTATAACAACATTTCGTTTACTAACTGTGCCATGATTGATCCAAAAAGCAAGGGGAGGGTGTTTATGTTACTGCTTCAGGCTATGAATCTGATCTTACTTTGCTGCCGTTTTATGTTGTGCCTTTTATGTTATTGGGAATCTGCAATTACTAATCATACACTGAGGATGTTACCATTTTATTCAACTTTGAAATGTCCTTGCAGGCCTTCTATATACAGCGTAGCATTTAGGAAATTAATTCATGGCCAAGCACCATTGGATTTGATTATGTGCAGGAAGCAGCCGGGAATTGCAAAGGGACAACTTTATATAAACCATAATTTACAATTCCCAAATCATGCTCAATAAGCAATAAGCACTCACTCATTAGATCAATTTCACGAGTCGCTGATTGTCCAGTTTCAATGGCGGATTCGATCGACGGCAATGTTCTTGCCTCTAAATCCCTCGCAAAATTCGGTGTTCAGCACATGTTTGGCGTCGTGGGTATCCCAGTGACGTCTCTTGCAAATCGTGCAGTCTCTCTAGGTATTCGATTTCTGGCTTTCCATAATGAGCAATCTGCGGGTTACGCTGCTTCTGCCTATGGCTACCTCACCGGCCAACCTGGGGTTTTGCTTACTGTATCGGGACCAGGTTGTGTTCATGGCCTCGCTGGTCTCTCTAATGCCATGGCTAATGCTTGGCCGATGATATTGATCTCTGGTTCGTGTGATCAGAAGGATTTCGGTCGTGGCGACTTTCAAGAGCTTGATCAGATTGCAGCAGTGAAACCCTTTTCAAAGTTCTCCATCAAGGCTAAGGATATAAGAGAAATTCCCAATTGCGTTGCTCAGGTTCTTGATTGGGCCGCTTCTGGTCGACCTGGCGGCTGCTATTTGGACCTTCCCTCGGACGCGTTGCATCAGAAGGTATCGGAGGCTGAAGCTGAGAATTTGTTAATCGAGGCTGAGAAGTCCAGAATTAAGGATGGAGAAGGCGTGGCAAGCCTTCAAATTTCTAAGATTGAAGAAGTGACTTCGCTACTTAGGAATGCCGAGAGGCCTTTGATTGTGTGTGGAAAAGGAGCAGCATATGCTCGAGCTGAAAATTCTCTTAAGAAGCTAGTGGAGAGTACTGGAATCCCATTTCTGCCTACGCCAATGGGTAAAGGTTTATTACCAGATACTCATGAGCTTGCTGCTACTGCTGCTAGATCACTGGCTATTGGTAAATGTGATATTGCTCTTGTAGTAGGGGCAAGGTTGAATTGGTTGCTACACTTTGGTGAGCCACCTAAGTGGTCAAAGGATGTCAAGTTCATCTTGGTAGATATTAGTAAGGAGGAAATTGAGCTGAGAAAACCACACCTGGGTTTAGTTGGAGATGCCAAACAGATTCTGGACAAGATTAATAAAGCGCTTAAGGATGACCCTTTTTGTTTGGGCAAGTCTCATCCATGGGTTGAGGCTATATCAAATAAGGCCAAGGAGAATGTGTCCAAAATGGAGGCTCAGCTTGCCAAGGACGTCGTGCCTTTCAATTTCATGACGCCAATGAGAATTATAAGAGATGCCATTTTGGCAGTGCGGAGCCCTGCTCCAATAGTGGTTTCAGAAGGTGCAAACACTATGGATGTTGGTCGGTCTGTTTTGATTCAGACGGAGCCAAGGACCAGATTAGATGCAGGGACATGGGGAACAATGGGTGTTGGTCTGGGTTATTGCATTGCAGCTGCAGTGGCTTCTCCTGATCGGCTTGTAGTGGCTGTAGAAGGGGATTCTGGATTTGGGTTCAGCGCTATTGAAGTTGAGGTATAAGAAAAAACTGACTCCTCTTGTTATCTAGCAATCATGGTTTTCTGCGCTACATTTCAAATTGTGTGTTGTGTGATACTTTGTTTGTTTTGTCTTCTTGTTTGCATTGGAAGATTAACTCTAGAAGTAAGGGCATATTATGCTATGCTGTTTTTCCCTGACGATTTTGAGTGTAGTCCATCTGAGTTTGTTTTGAAGCAGCACATTTCTGGTATTATTTTACCTATTGACTACCATAAAAAATGATGTATCCTTTGGTCATTCCTTTCACCAAAAAAGTCCTAATTCTCTTGAACATTTTGCATGTGACGTTTGCTTATGAATTGATTTGGAAATTACAGTGCTTGGTGTCTATGCCTCCGAGAAGGGATTTTACCTATGCCAAAAGAAAATTGAATGATTTCTCTACAATAATTGATAGTTGAACTGGTAGAATATATAAAAGTTTCATCTTTTTCAATATGCTCTTGGATAATTTCTGCTGGAAAAGTGGATGTAAGAGGTTTGGCTACCTCACCTTCCTAATTTTATTGAGTTTTAGTCGCTTGCCCTAGGTGAACATATACGAGGTTTGGGCAAGTGGTTTAACACCCATTTGAACATACCAGAGATGAAAGTCTGTGTCCACTTCCCATGGGGCCATACGAGGTGTAAAAATTGTGCAGGTATTATAGTCTTCCATCTACATTTGGTCTTACCTTTGCTGGTATAAACTTTTGGTGTCCTTGCTTAGTATAATCCTCTTTGTACGATGTTACTGACTTAACAGTTACGAAATGGAGAAGAAGAACTTAAATGTTATGAGAAGCATACCTTACTTAGTATGATGTTGCTGACTTAACAGTCATTTTGACCCATTTGTTTTTCATCATGAGTTTCTTCTCCATCTGGACAAGGAAAGAACATTCTTTGAAATATAGCATGACATGGGTAGAGGTACAACAGTTTGATATGGTTGGTTGCAAGGGTTGTCCCTTGCTGTTCAAAACTTTTTTTTTTTTTGTGGTTGAACTGTTGTTGACAACTTTTAAATGAATTGGATGTTTATATTTGTTGGTATAATTTTCTCCAGCAATTCCCAAGGATGAGAGAGATGACCTGTAGCCGCCTGAAGGGCATTTAATTCGAAATCTTTTTATAGCTAGTGTGTAGAATCTTGAGGAGGTCTGTTTTATTTTGGTGTTGTCTTTTCCCAGGATCTTGATTTGCTTTTCCAGCCTAAATCTCTGTAAACTAAAATATATCAGTAGAGTATGAAATGCTCCTTCTGTTTCAAAGTTATCCAAATAAATGTCTTGCTTAAATAACTATGTAGAATTCATGTTTTGAAAGGCATTTGTTTTCATGTTTAGCTTTCTAGATATCTTTTTTTTTTTGGTCAAAATTAGCTTTCTAGATATCAGTACATCCTTTTATATACTTTTCTATCTGAGTTTGATATCATCCTATGGCTTCAAATGTCTGTGAGCTTATATATTACTCACTTATTGGAGCACAAACACTCAAAATCGGCCATGATTGTTCACCATGTGTTTGACATTGATGTATTTTACATACAATATTTCAAATAACACCTGAGCACTTCAGAATTTTTAGGGCTGCTATGTCTGTGTCACCACTCACCATTATTCATGTGTTAAATTAGAACAGAGTTTAGGGTTCTTTGTATATATAATTTACCTTTATAAATGTAGAAGATTCGGATCGATATAGTGTCTTTTGTTGTTGCAGACATTGGTTAGGTACCAGTTGTCTGTGGTTGTGATTGTTTTCAACAATGGCGGCGTCTATGGCGGTGACCGTCGGAACCCGGAAGAGATAGATGGACCATACAAGGACGATCCCGCGCCAACTTCATTTGTCCCTAATGCAGGCTACCATATTTTGATTGAAGCTTTTGGGGGGAAAGGCTATATTGTGAAGACACCAGAAGAACTCAAGTCTGCTCTTTCAGAAAGTTTCTCTGCACGGAAACCGGCAGTTATAAATGTGATCATCGATCCTTTTGCCGGAGCAGAGAGTGGCAGGCTGCAACACAAGAACTGACTTCAATCTTGATCATTGCCTCTCTCTCTTTCTACTTGTTCGGCGTACTTGATCGTCATGTTCTGTGGTAAACATTTCATCAGAGAAAGATTATAAATAAAATCATATGTATATGATCTATCTTGGTGGTCTCAGTAATGTCTATCAACTGATGAATTTCAACTAGGTAGAAGATTGTTGTGAAATTTGCAGTTGTTGGAGTTCCGGAGCTGCATAATAACATGAGGGATAAACACAAATCATTTTTACTGCTCATATACAAGCTGCAATATACTCTTTCTTTTTTTTATTGATCTAGGATATTCTTAAGCCATTTTGAATTTTGAGACTAATCCCTTTCGAAGTTTATAATTTAAAGGGTGTTTTATTCTTTCAACAAATGCACTTATCGAGATGAGTGCAACTAACCACTCTTAATACAAGAGTTGGGATAAAAGAGAGAGAGAGAGAGAGAGACAACACATCGTAAAACCTTTTCATCTGAGTATAACTAACATTATCTATTGATGTTGCCTTGTCATATTTCACCTAGTGACACCACCATTTTTAATGCTTTCAAGTTTCAACATGTATCCGAATCCTCTTTTGGTTCCCACCACCAAATATCTTATTAACAGGTTACTCTATTTTTGGGATTTATAATTTCCCTTCCTAACACAAGCATCTTCTCTAAAACTCAAATTTGAGACCAAAAGGATCTAGTGGACTTTACACCGCTAAAACAACTCTATTTCAATCACCTACTCTACCTTTTTTTTTTTTTTTTGGTTGGTTTACTCCTACTTTACTTATCAGATTATTGTTGTTTGTCTGTTTGTTGGTCTGTTTCTACTCGATTGGAGAAAACAAAAAACCTTGTCAATTGAAAACTGATAAATGAAAATTTCTGTTTATATTTTGCCCATGTGTAAATGCCATTACAGCCACTGCATACAGAACTGGGGCTGTTCGATGGTACAGGGATGCCTTGGAACAGGTTCTGATGCTTTCAACCCAAATAAATAATCACACTACAACATGATTTATAAATAGGAACGGAAAGAATAACAATTTGGTATGTTTAGCGTCCCACTTGCCTATAAATCCACGGAAATGTTTAAATTAGTTTGTTTCAAATGATTTTATGCTTAAACCATAATTGAGTATTTTAGTTGTTTTTCCCCAAAACCATGATTTTCTTTCTGAAACCTTGATTTTGGGAGCATCCAAACACAAACGTTCAAAGAGCGAAAAGGGATTGATAGTGATTAGAGCTGTCAATCAGGGTCACCCCGGCCCTCCAGGGCCAGCTCGTGAAGGGTCAGGGCCTAACAGGGTTGGCCCTCCAGGGTCCAGAGTAAGAAAAACATCTATTTTTAAAGCCCGACCTGAGAGCACCAGGACCAGGGCCGACCTGCAGGGGCCAAAAAATTATTATTTCAAATTTTAACTATTTTTCCTTCACTTTTTTTAAAAAAATATAATTAGTAAATTACAACACGAATCATCCAATAAATAAGCACAATCAATAATTTATAATCAAAAGCAAACTATGTTCACAAATAATTCACATAAAACATAAAAAGCATATTACTAAGTGACATTAGTATGATGACTATTATTGTCGTCATCTTCGTCACTATCATCGATTTTAACAACATTTGATTGTTCTTTACTTTGAGTAGTAGCCTTTAACTCATGAGTAAGAATATCATGAAATTTTTCTCCCACATCATGAACACATCCATAATCTTTATTTGTAACAAATAATAAATCAAATCATAAAATTAGAGTATAGTTATTATGTATTTGTAGTTAAATGGATAAATAATTCTATAACAAATACAAAATATATATATTAATTAATTAATTTAAAAAAGAAAAAAAATACAGTGAAAAGGCCCTGCAGGGCTGGCCCGTTTAAGCCCAAGCTTGTCAGGGCCGGCCCTCCAGGGCTAATTTCAAATATCTCTTCTATTTTTCAAGCCCGGCCCTTAAAGGGCCAGGGTTTAAACGGGTCAACCCAATGGACCTGATTCATTTTGATAGCTCTAATAGTGATATGTGTGTTGGGTAGAAGGGCGTTTGATTGCTTTTGAGTGGAAGAGGATATGATTTTTCCCCCATTGTTTAAAGGGTAATCTAGTACTTTCATCCTCGAAAATTTTTTATATGAACTTAGTTTGTCACATCATATGTGATTTAACTAGTTAAAATGCAACAACTTAATTAATATTTATCCTAGTTCGTGGCTCATGTAATTCACATTTTTATTTTTTTAAAAAAATAAATCCCTTAATTAAGATTTCACAAGTAATAAAAAAAGTAAATTTTTTGAAATATTTTAATTTTTATTAATAGGTTGGTTAATATTTAGGAGGTATTAAATTAACTCTTAAATTAATTTATATTACCGGATTCATTAAAAATTTCTCAACTTTCTCACATTCATGGACACTCAAGGACTAGATGCTTTCTTGGGCCGAAAAAACAAAGGACTGGATGCTTTTGGTCTCATTTCCGAATTCATTTGTCAAATAGTGATTTATCCCAATTTTTTTAATATTTATTATATCAATTAGACATTCATGGGAAATGTGCTAAGTATGAGCAAGATTGAACGTGAATGAGGTTTGGCAAGTACAACGTGGATTGCAAGGAAATCGCTTTCTAATATAAAATTAATATTTTTTGGTCTTTTACTTTTTATTTCACAAATGAATCATCCCTCCGGTCCATACTATTTTTTATATCTGAGAAGTTGCTCTACTCCTAAATATAATATTTATTTTTTATATTTAATAATATTTTTCTAATTGTCATCTTCGTTGCTTCCCTGTACCTGTTACTCCTAAATATGATATTTATTTTTTGTTGGATCAAAGGCTAATTTTGCTCTAAAAGTTGTTACACAGGGGTAATTTTATTATGAAAGTTTCTCAAGAGCAATTTTTGTCTCGTAACTGCCAAATCTAAAGCAATTGTGCCTGTCCCAGTTAATTTTGATTATTAGTTGATAAAATATGTTGAATTGACAGTCCACGTGTTATCCACAACATTTTTGTTAAGGTGTAAATTTGCCCCATTAAGAAACTCACAAGAAAGCATTGCTCCTAAATTAAAACTTTCGGAGCAAATTTGCACCATAATAAAAATGATGTGGATGAAATGTAGACTACTAATTCAGCATATTTGGTCAACTACCAATTAAAGTTAATTGAGATAATGGCCAAGGCAAAATTATTCCAGATTTAACACTTTCAGGATAAAATTAGCCCTCTAACCCTTTATTATTATGTTAATTTTGTTTTTATGGGGTATATAGTGCTCCTCTATCTTTTTTATAAGAGTCTAAAATTTAAATTACCTTAGTCCTCTTTATAAAATCTCACAGTAGTTGTCTAACATTTAATGTGTTTTTACCATTTTTGCTGAAAATTAATTTTATTCTTTCTTCTCATCTTTTTAGGTTTTTCCCATAGTAAATTCTCCTTCACACTTTCTCTAACTACCACATTTTTTTCTTTCTCTTACTTGTCTCCTATAAATAAGGACATAATTAAAACAAAAGGTTTGTTTCTGACTTCCTTCTTACTTTTAACTATTTTTATTTGAATTCTTAAACCGTGTAATCTGATTATGATGTTCTTATAAAAAAGACTGAAAAGAGCATATTAATGCAAGATTAAAAAGTTATTAAACTTAAAAATAAAATTAACGAGGTTTACTATTTTTTTTTTTAGTCCCTATGAAACATACTGAAAAATAATTTATAAATAGAACCAAATGATTGTATGTATAAAATTGCATAAATGGGATATATGTGAGAATATCAAAAAGAAAAAGACATTATTATTTACCCTGGTATCATCTAGTCTTCCTTCACGTGACCACCAACACACCATTGCCGTTCAACCTCTACGACCGAACTTCTCTGGTCACTGTCCTCCCCTGGCGTTTGAAATCATCACACGGTTTAGTTCATAAAGCTGCCAAACTAGCAACGTAGAAGAAAATTTTATAATGAGGTGATGTGGGCAAAAGTACATGTTTAACGTGATATGGTTATAGTGTAAATGTTCCACTTTTACATCATGATAATTTGAGCAGTGGCAACAGTGATATATATATATATATGCGCGCGCACGAGAATAGACAAACAAGTTCAATTGTAATTAGGATTTGTAGAATACATTTATGAAATGTATTTTGTAACTTTATTTACTCTATATTAGTAACTCATTATATTGACTTGATATTAATGGTTAATTAAACTTACCCCAAAAAAATTACATGATTGGGTAGCGTTATCAAAGAATTTATAAACTTAGGGTTATTATTGCAATCGGTGTAGATTATGTTAACTTGAAGGTATAAAAACAAATGCGGAGAAGTACATTGATAAGTCCATTGGTATCCGCTGAGAAATCTATAGGATGCCTACTAATAAATTAGGTAGCGAATAGAGATGACTCTTTTATTTTATTTGTCCAAATAATATACCATAAAATCAATATGAAATTATAATAACAAAGGGAGAGTATAAACTGAATTCGGCTATATAAATAGTGCATGTGATTGCATTGGCAAGTTTATGAGTGTCCATTGATAAGTCTATATATGCCTGTATTGACAATGGAGACAGTTGGCAATGGTAACTGTTTTTTTATTAAAATAAACGAGACAGTGCTGCTTTGCAGTATGTAATAATGCATTTGATATTTAATATAAAATTTTGTTGGTAGTAAAATTCTAATCACAAAATCTCATAGTAAGGATTGTGTAGTAGTGATATATATATATTGTGGTAATACATTGGCAAGCCAAAGGCTTGAAGTTTACAAGAAGTCTAATATTAACCTACATTCCTTGATCTCAATAACATTTCGCCACACTCAAGATATACTAAATCAACACATTCAATAGGCTATGATGGAATAATTACAAGATCCTGATTTATCTCATGAGCCGACTGAGCTAAATAATGAGCACATCTTAATGTTTCCCTATAAATATGAATAATCTGTAGACCCTCGTGTGAAAGGATAAGGGATCTTACCTTCTGTATTTCATCTCTTATAGGATGACCCTGCCCACAATCAAGTAATAACAAATGAAGAGCATCCAATGAGTCAATATGGAACATAATCTTCTTGAAACCCAGTTGTTTGCATAGTATTAGCCCCTATAGATAACATGGATTTCCACAACAGTTAATGTAGCATTACCTAACTTCTGTTGAAACTCACATATCCAGCTTCTGTGGTGATCTCTGATAACTCCTCCACAAGTTGTCTGTCCACTATTCCTGTATGAACCATCCACGTCCACTCGTACATAACTTGGATCCGGGGGACACCATCTAGCTTTTGCTCTGTCTGGTATCTGCATAATTTGATGCTGGAAGCAGCTATGAACAACTCTTTCCATTAGGTAGAATATGCATCTTTGTATAATCGCTCTTGCCTGATCACTTATGCCTTCAAATACTTTCGTACATCTATTCTTCCAGAGAAGCTAGCATACCACACCAAAAGTTCTATGCCAAAGCCATCTAGAAGTAAGCTTGCCAAATGGATTATTTTCTGAGTTCCATTTTTGCCCATCTCTACCCGTCAATATCTAAAACTTTAAAAATAAATATTTACGATATGGCTGTATGAATTTTATATATACACGAGACATACAAAATCTCACAGTTGCACAATAATTTTATTCCTCATATTTGATCCTAATTAGGTAATGATGATAATTAATTAATAATCTGAAACCCTGACGTTGCTTGAAATTATTAAAAAGGGGGAAAAACTTAGATGGTTTGAAACTTCTAATTGTTGGGCCATCCAATTTTTACCACATGTTGACCGGCTTAATTGAAAAGAAAATAATAAAAAACCCTTTATCAATAATAATAATAATAATAATAAACCGTTCAGTGTGATTCCAACACATAGAAAGAAGACCAATGATTGATCAAACAATATAATATCATATGAGAGAGAGTAGTAAAATTATTAGGTGACTAATTTATCTAAAAATTTAATTGTTCAAATAACTCAATAACGTTATAGAAATCATGCAGCTGAAATACTACCTAATGAGATAAATCTTCTTTGTTATCTTCATTGACTGATTTAATTGGTTTTAGAACAATTTTCTTCTTCTTTGATCCTTTGCCCTAATTCAAATCAAAATAGGCATTGGGTTGGGTTCATTGTATTTTGATTTTTCTTTTTCTGATCCGCCTTTGGACTAATTTTCATAACCATAATTTCAACTTTTTTTTTTCTGGCCCGCAATTTCAACTATTAGTATGTTTGACTTTTAATGGTGTAAAAATATATATATAATTTTTTAAAAAGTGTATCTAACATCAAATATTTTTTTAGAGTAAATATAACTATAAACTCTTAAAATAGGTGAAAAAATACACATCAACTATTAGTTAATTGTTTGTTTAAAATTTTTAAGAGGTTAAAATGTAAAAATATGCATGAGATTTTCCTAAAAGTATGCCCAACACAAAATATTTTTTTAAATATAAAAGTAACTATAAACTTTTAAAATAGATGTATAAATACAACCATTAGTTAAATGTTTGTTTGAATCTTTTGATTGAAATTTGTGATATTGAGGATGACGTGGATGTTTATGAAACAATTTAGATAGAAATACTTATACACTTCGAAAGTATCGCGTTATCTAAACTTTATTAAGTGAACATGCAAGACAACACATTTGTAGGCAGGAAAAGATAAAATCAAATGTGATATTGATTACAATAGATCACAGCAAATCAGGTAAATCCTCATTTATAACTTTAATTTAGTCTTTAACTATGTAATCAGCTGGATTAAAGCTTAAATGATTAGTATATGTACATGTATACCTCCCATGAATTTAAAAGATCATTTGGAATCTAAACCATTTGAAATTGATACCTGATGTGCAAAATTAATATGATTTAATTTTTTATGACTTTATTTATTTTGATATAAGTATATAATGGAACGAAAAAAATAATATAACCTTCTCCCCACTAAATTTTTTAAATGATAACATTTAATATAAATAAATAAATATAATCTAAATGGTCAAAAGAGTCGAACTTCTGAATGTGAGAGATCCAAACTCCATGTTCTAAAAGAATATCTTAATATATTAAGTATTTAAAAATTAGCGAACTAACAATGGTTCTTTTTTGTTTTTTTTTTTTTTGCCAAGAGCAACCATGGCTCTCATCGATATATGCAATAGACATCCATGTTTCTACGAGTTGGCAAGCTAGTTATATATATATATATGTGTGTGTGTGGGGGGCATATATCATCAGGGTTAAGTTTCTCTCCCCATCTCTTTTTCATCATCCCTCATAATCTTTAAATTATATTCGTCTAATCAATACAATACTATTTTAATTTTTTTTCTCATTTTCTCAGTCAATGGCCCATATGAATTAATGAGAGAAAATAAAAAATAAAGATTAGCAGAGGATCTTCTTCCCATATGTCAAGCCTCCAAAGTTATGGCACACAAGGTACAACCCAAATGTCAACATCCTTGCCGACATTAGCTGCACCAATACAGAGAAATGTGCTCATCATGGTGACCCCAGGAGGAGTAGCTTCTAGGTTTTTTAATTACTGTTTGTGTGGTTGGATTATGAGAGGTGAATAGAATTTATTTATGATTATGATATTTGGAATAGATTTAGTTATAATTGATTTATAAGATTGTATTGGTCATGATTAGAAAGCATAATTGAACCAATAAGCAGAGTTAGTTAATAAGGTAAGCAACTTCAATTACGTAAAGAAATGAATATAAATTCAAATTCTGAAAAGCATATATATTTATTGAAAAAGACAAAAACCATTTGTACTCCATATCTTGAAAAAGAAATTTTAATCAAATAAAAAAAAACCATAATTTAAAGGCCAAAACTATTAGACTTGTTTGGATTTACGTTGATAAAAACGATTTTCATTCCCATCAACTTTTTCAAAATGAAAAAAGAATACAAGTTTATTTTTATAATCTGACTTATGGTTGAATGATTTTTCATAAAAAGCCATTTTAATACAAACTTATCTAGATAATAAAGTGTGAGTTTTAGAATGGTCAAATATAAAGAAAAACTATGGAAAAACTGAACTTCTGACGCCTATCCCAAACAAACTTTGAATTTCCTTTTTAAAAATATTCAAACACCCATTATATTAGTCAAAATCAATTATGAACTTAAAATCAAGGTTATCTCGTATGCAACAAAATATAGAAAGATGCCAAAATTAATTAAGAACCCAAAACCATAGTTATATCTTAAGCTGCCAAACAATTCAATGCATGTCAAATTAATTATTATGAAATAAAAAATCATAGCTATTATTTCATAAGCTTCTATTTCCTACATTTTAATTATACCTTTCTAAACACCTTATTTTGATTAAATTAATTAGGCTTATAAATCAAATTTTATAAACCCTGTTTTACCTAACATTAATCTAAATGCATCCCAAGCATGTGGGAATTGCTTATAAAAAACATGGCTAATCATCTTACAATTTATTTTAATCAAAACAAGTGTTTAATTGATATCATCGTTTATCAAAAATGTCATTAATTACATTTGCAAGTGATACTCCTCTAGTCTTTTTTATAACTAACAATCTTTCTCGTAGGGATCATCTATAATATAAAGAACAAATCATTTCGTCTAAAATTTTAAAGCGTATTTCTTTTTTACCTAAATTAAATGTTTGTTACTCATCTCTCAAATAAATTTTCTCTCATTATCTTTCATATTCTCTATACAAATAAAGGAAAAATTAAAACAAAAAAAATACTTATCCTCTTTAATTATTAATTTTAAACCGCGTGATTTTAATAATTATTTAGTGTAAAATAGAAGGGATAATAGGGACTGAGGGAGTAATTGCAACCAAACTTGTTTTCTCACAAGTGGGTTGCATAAATGTACAAAGTGACTAAAAAAAATAAATAAATAAATAACACCTGGTTTCCACCGTCCAAGAAGGAGTAAAGTGATCAACTAGTAGTATCCATTTGGCAAAACAGGGAAAAAAAGTTACAAGATTCACGGACATTACCATGGAAGGAAGCAATGCTTTGCTTCAAAACGAGAAAAATCAAAATATTCTTTTCTTTTTTTAACCTCCTCGCGACTTGCGAGGCCATCAATCAAAATCGAGGAAAAAACCATTTTAAATACGCCTCTTCCCCTCAGCATCCACTTGAACCTGCAAGACTCGTCATTTTCTTCATTATCCTCGGATGCCACTTGACCACTAGTTATTAATTAATTCATATATTTATTACTAGGGTTATATCTAGGCCGCATGTAGGTGATAATAGGTTTTAGCTAAATAGGTCTGAGTCTGTAATGAGAGTAAAAAGTTTGAGCCTAAATTTAGGCATTTTTTTAGATTTAGGCCTGAGCCTTCGTAAGGCCTGATCACACTTGAAGCTTTTTAAAGACCTAGTTATAATGGAGGCCTTTAAAAAGGTTTCATATTGCGGGCTTTAGAGGTCATTATACACTTTGAACCTATTAAAACTTATATAAATATAATCTAAAATTAGAATATAAGAATGAAAAATAATAAATATTATGTTATTTATATGATATATATTTAATTATATTTATTTAATATGTAATAGATCAAGCCTAAAGGCCTATAGGCCAGGCCTTAACAAAATAGACCTGACTTATTAATGTATTTAAGCTTTTAAATGGGTATTGGTTTGACATTTTAACAAACAAATCAGGCCTAACTAGGCTCTAAACAAGCCAAGTTGTAGGCCGTCTGATAGAGATCTGGTCTATTTTTACCTTTTAATTATATCTAATCATCTTATCCACCCTAAGAAAAGATGGTTGAGTTATTAATTTTGTCCCTAAATAAAAAATTTCCAAATTTATTCATGTATATGTTTTTTTTTTTTTTGTACAAAAACGATCCAGCTTGAAAATTAAAACAAATTTATCCCCTATATTTATAAGACAAAACTCCTGAAAAGTCTTCGCTAAAAAATTTATTGCCCGAGTGAAACTGAAATTTTATTTAAATATTCAGGTACTACTCATCCTTCGTGGTGCAATTAGCTCTTTTTTCAGCTGTTTTCAATATATCTTTAACCATGTTTATAATAAAAGACATTTAGATATAACTAAAAAATACATTGCACGGCTAAAAAAGTTACCCCCATTGAATATGAGTTACACCTACTACCACTTGACCTTACATTGGAAAAAATGTAATGCATGATTTTTCAGCAATTTTTTCTATTTAAAATAATGAATTATATATGTATTTGCCTTGAAAGGAGGGGAAAGAGGATATTGATCAATTTTCATTAATGAAAAGAATTTTTTTTTGTTAAGATTGTATTTTTAAAATATTAAATTTTTTTTATGAATTATTAAATAAAGATGGGATAAAAAATTTATTTATCCTCCATCCCTCCCTTCAAACCTTACTAGCTGTAAAAATTAATAGAAATAGAAATTAATTAGATTTTATTAAGAAAACAATCTTAGCAGAATATAACAATATTTTTTGCCAACAGAAAACTATAACAGTCAACCCCAGGTTTAATACTTGATCAAAAAAAAAAAAAACCCCAGGTTTGATAAAATCATAACAGCACCGTCTATTTCTTAGCTTATGACAACGACGACCAGGGGGATTCCCGGAACATGTGGACATCAAATAAATTTTGAAGCGCAAATGTCGACACTTCAAAATAAATCTCTCAATCCCAAACTCCAAGTAATACAAGTAACTCCCCATTAGATATTTCGTACCAACGATTCAAAACTTCCACATCACATCACTTTCCCCATTCTCATCTCTCTCTCACCAAACTCCCCAGTCAATCCGAATTCCCTGCATGAAACTGCAATCTAATCAAATACCAAATATTTAGGCTGACAAAACAAAATCATAATCAAATCCCAGATAGGAAAGGATGATACTGTTGACTACCTTTTCTGGGTTTTAAACGGAACACAGAATGATCCAGAACAGAGACAGAGTTTGAGGACGAAGAAGGAGAAGGAGAAGGAGACAAACCTGGGAAAGCTGGATTGTGTTCATGAAACAATAGCTGCACTTGCTTTTTGTCATAGGATGGGCGATTCAACGTGCAGAGTGGAAACAACCTCTCGTCTTGCCCAATGGAGAATCGACTACTTGGCTACCTGTACTTACAAAAAGTCTGATCCTTTCAAGATTGGCATGTGGAACTGGTAGTTATTATTATTACCACGTTCTAATTCATCTGTTTAAGTGATATCACATGGTTTTTTGGGTGTATCAGAAAATTTTCCAGAGAAAATGGTTGTGAAAGTTTTATCTCACTAAAGTGGTCTCTGCATTTGAATTGCAGGTATTTGACTCTAGAAAAGCACCGGAGTGCGTTCCTTAGGTTATACCCAGAAATGTCCGATCTTTCCAGAGAAAAACCACCCATCGCATCTCTAATCGTAAGGGTTGTTAATTTTTATGGAGATCGCAAGACCATGACATATTTAGGTAATCAAATTGTTGTTGGGCTTTCGTGCTGATACTGCATAAGTTACTTATCTGAAGAATAGCCATAAAACTGGGTCTCCAGCTTGAAGTAGTAAAACTATATTCATTGCTTTGATTCAGGCCCTAAAGTTTACTTGCCAGATTCAGCACATTGATGGAAAGTATAATAACTAGATCACTGCTCAGTCAAATATGTCTATTTATTATGAAGATGATAGATCAAAATGAATATGACATGTTAGAAGTTAATTTGCATGAAACAAGCTTAAGACCAACTTATAACTAAAAACAAAGTTAAGGGATAAAATTACTAAGGTGATAGTCTTTTATGTCTTCTGATCTGGCTGCTTTTTTAGATGTTGCACTCCTCTTTCTAAAGGATGAAGTATTGATTTTTGAATAGAAACAAGATGTAGGAAACCCCTTACTCCTTCTAGTCCTTAACGTAGGACTTTAATTTGGGAGTTAATTTCCTAAATGTAAAACCTAATTCACAATTTTATCCATTTTTCCCCACATTAACCCCAGATATTTCCTTAATAATAATCGAGTAGTAGAAGGAGGGAAGTAAAGAATATAATTAGAGCATTTTGGGATAAAAAAAATCATATTAATTAACTTAACTAACATCTTTAATAGGTCTTTGGCCATAGAAGTATTTTTTTTTTTTCACTCTTTCTTGCATCTTCTCATGATACTTCGGTGAAATTTTACAAGAGGTTCAGGTTTTCAGCAATTCGTTTGGCATTTGCTTACTTCGAAATAATTTGTGATGCAGAAATAAAGGACAGATTGATCAAGCCCAACGAAGACTTAGCTTGGCCAATTGAGGTCCCACAAACTGGAAAATTCATTATTGACATTGAGTTCCTGGATTTAAAGACTGCATCCCCAAAGGTTCGCAAATCTTTATTCTTTTTATATGCGATTGAGTAAATGATAATAATCCTAGGACAAATAGAATACTACAATCAAGCAACAATTAATATTATGAATTTATGATCACCACTTAATTAAACGCACCAACAATGGTGCGGCATAATCATAGCAGTAACAAGTTTTTAAGAATGTTTTGTTAGGAAAATACTAGGGGATGGGCTCATACATTGCATAACTTTAGAGAACAGAGATCAAATTTGTTTTAAACAAAGAAATTGCCGACAGAAGGTAATCTTGTTAATACTACTGACATATTGCCTTGTGTGCTATCTTCTGTCTTGAAATAGGATGAACCTTGCTCCATCTGGGATGATCAAATTATGCAGAAAGCCTCAGATGAAACAGCCCTTCAATCACTTGGTCTGATGCTAGCAGAAAACATCCATGCAGACATCATGATCAATGTTGCAGATGGAAGCATCCAGGCCCATCGTGCTGTTCTTGCTGCACGATCGCCTGTCTTCAAAAGCATGTTCTCATATAATCTTAGGGAGAAAGAGTTATCTGCCATAGACATCCCAGACATGTCAGTTGAAGCTTGCCGAGCCTTTCTCAGTTATATTTATGGGAGCATCAAGCATGAAGAATTTGTGGGACATCGGTTAGTCCTTCTGCATGCAGCTGATAAGTATGACATTCCTGACTTGAAAGAGGCATGCCAGCAGAGTCTTCTCAAAGATATTGATTCAAAAAATGTACTTGAGAGACTCCAAAATGCATGTTTATATGAACTGCCGGACTTGAAGAAGAACTGCATGCAATATCTTGTGAAATTTCGTAAATTATATGACATTCGGGATGATGTTAAAGAATTCGTTCAATATGCAGACAGAGATCTGATCGCTGAAATCTTCAATGAAATGATCATTTCCTGGAAAGGATTCTGAAGATCTTCCCTCTTCAAATGAGACGATCAGAAGGTGCTTATTACAACCCAACAAATTAGGTTATTTTAATATACGTTCTGCAGGATTTGTTGCCACGAAATTCTTTTGTTTAGATTAAATTTTTTACAATTTCCATGCACATATTATTGTGGGCTCTTTAGCCTTCATATTTAAACCAAGCCATTCCTATTTTTGTTTGAGCCAGCCAACCACCAAGCTATTCTTGTTAATGAAAGCGCAATTCATTATTGCATAGAATTTATGTAATGCAGAACTCTTTGATGTTATGTGAATAAAGTATTTTATTTTCCAAGTCTAGATGACTTTACACTTCCTTATTCAATACAAACACAATAGCAACACCTAAAGGAAGATGACAAGTTCGAAGTTTATACTGCATCATTTGAGGCAAGAATAAATCAAGAGTCCATGTCAGTTATGAAATATACTACTATCTCTAGTCCTTGATATAGGATCTAGTTTGCTCGATCTTATATTAAGGACTCGAGGTTGTATTACTTACCATGAACCTTGCTTATGAACTATGGAGTTTGCATTTCATTAACACTGCAAGTAAAAGGTCCTTTTTATTAGTTTGCTTGCATCAACAACATGCCATTTAAGGGAAAACACTTAGCAGGTTAGCAAAATCAGCATGTGCATATGGCAGTAAGAGGAATGTGAATGCCGTTTTTAACTTTATAAGAAAATTGTGACATTCTATTGGCATGCACAGAAGGTTTTGTGAAATCACTTGATTTTAGCAAATTGCAACCTTTTTTTAATTAAAGGTGCAAGCACTAATGGCATGAGATTACAAGTGAGATTGAATTTGCGACCTCACACTTAGAAGGGAGTTTCCATACCACTAGACTCTGTTGACAGCATATTTTAACTTTTGGTAGAGCTAAAACTTAGCTAGGCAATGCCTTCTGAACTTTAGGAAAAAAGTTTCTTCAAATTCCCATTATTTCCCTTTTTGTCCTTTTGATCGTGTCTCATAAAGCAACATTAAGATGATAGAAATAATTTGGAAAGTGTTCTAGATATCCTTCTAAACAACAGATTAATGTTGGGGAGTATGACCCCAAAGTTGTTGAAGGATAGGGTTTAAATTTGGGCAAGGACACCAATGATCAACATACCAAAAACAAAGTTTGGTTTTTTCTTAGAAGGTACTAATATAAATTATACTAAGCTACAATTATTCAGTTTTACAATGAGGAACATGACTCTCCTCTATAATTTGGATAGTGATATAACAGAGTAGCCAGAGGGGCAAAACACGAGAACAACGGATTAATATGCAGGTTACCGTAGATAATTAGGCAAACATGTCAAGGGAATAGTCTATCTGTTAGTATCACCTAATTGGACCAAATAATCTGATAATACTCTTTTATATACCATGTATCAAAACATAGGAACCGTGGCAGAGGACCTCGACCATAACAGAAAATGTAATGAACAGTGTAAACATAAAAATGAGGGTAATTGTTGTGTGCCATGTGCTCTCCTAAACAATTAAAAATAGATCACTAGCTATCCTTTCTTGTTCAAAGTGCTGACTTCCCTTACTATTTTATAAAGCATCACAAAGAGCTTCCTTCCATGCAATTTGATGAATAAGGGCCCTTCGGATACTAAAAAAGAATAGAATAGAAAAGGGACTAAAAGATAATGTTGAGGATAAAATATAATCTGGTCTTCACGGCCCTCTCCCAACTCCCAATAGCCAAACACGTATAATGCAGAAGATGAAATACAAGACATCTACGTTTGATTTGAAAGCGAATTCTTTGGCATCCCAACTGATGAATTCTACGACGATATGGAAAATGTTAAGTTCAACAAATCACGCATACAATCGGAAACTCAGAACAACAAGGCGACATTGGTATAACATGATATTTTGCAGAAGGAAGAAAAAGAAGAAAAACAAACAATATCAAGAAAGCTTATGAACATACCTTCTGTCACAGAAATTCTTCGAGGGTTATCCAAATCGTTCACCAGAATTTGACTAAAGCTAGAGTGAAAATGGGGAGGGCAATGAGATTAGAGAGGAAGAGGCAAGTGCATTAAGCGAGAAAATGGGATATTAGAACAGCATATTCTTCTCTTGCTTCACCGTCTTGAAGCGGAAGTTGTGGCGCCCTGACCTTGTGTCCCCAGTGGTTTTATTGTCCTGAAGCAAGTCGCAATGAAGAGAATGCGGCCAGCGGGATCATTATCATCGCTTGTTTTGTTTTCGCCTTTCCATGAATTTTACTGATTTCAATTTCTATAGGGCCATTTAATTCAGTAATTTGTTACGAACAGAGAAAATAATAAGTAAAATTTAACGTACAACTCCCTACAATTTCAGCTAATCTTTAATGAATTTAGGGAAAATGTATATGGAGGCCAAAATAATTAAGAAAATCTCAAAAAAGGCCTAAACTAAAGTCTTTGATAAGAAAAGGCCCTAGGGCCCTAATGGATATTAAGTTGTAAAGTCAAATAACATTAATACCCCTGTATTAAAAAAATAAAAAGAAAATTTGATTATTCCCAAAATCATTGTTTGTTTTGGTGCCTCGTATTACACAAGGAATAGAGGAGACATTAGAAGCAAATGAAGAACGAGAGGGAGAGAACACAAGGAACACACGGTTTTTCTAAAACTTAATATTTGCTCAAGTCAGCGAGGTAGAAAACATATATATTCTCAATCATTCTCTGCATTGATGTATTTGCTGTTCATAAAGGTTTTTTCAGTTAGAATGTTGGGAGGCTGAAAGGGTAGAGCTTGACCAAATTTACGTTATTATCGAGTAGGAAATAGGTACGAAACACTAAGAATTTGATCAAGATACCATTATCACCATTCTAGTTAATCTTTAATCACTGGAGGATAGGAAGGAAAAAAGGATGATATGTTTTTTGCCATGAAAACAGAGGGAAATGTGTATTTTTTAGTGGGATGAAGCTACATTTGGTTAAAAAATATTGAAAATGGGATAGTTGTTAACACATACTGTTTTTGTTGTTAACACCTACTGCTTTAGTTGTTAACACCTAATGTTGGGGGGCTGAAAGGGTAGAGCTTGGCCAAATTTACGTTATTATTGAGTAGGAAATAGGCACGAAACACTAAGAATTTGATCAAGATACCATTATCACCATTCTAGTTAATCTTTAATCACTGGAGGATAGGAAAGAAAAAAGGATGCTCTGTTTTTTGCCATGAAAACAGAGGGAAATGTGTATTTTTTAGTGGGATGAAGCTACATTTGGTTAAAAAACGTTGAAAATGGGATAATTGTTAACACATATTGTTTTTGTTGTTAACACCTACTGCTTTAGTTGTTAATTTGACTGATATTGTTGTTAATACAGCCTGAATGTTAAAACATTATAGGTTGCTCTAGTTTTAGGCATGGAAACAAAGGGAGGTCTGTTTGTTAGGGGGAATGACTGAATGTAAAAATGGTGAAATTAGATTGTTGTTAATATCTACAATTTAAGTTGTTAATGTGATTGTTAAAGTTATTAATACTAACTTTATGTTGCAGATCATAATTAAAGATGACCACTACTTCAGGGAAGAACTTATTATGTTTCTTCCATGTGGGGGGTAACTTTGTATATGGGGGAGGACAAGAAAGCGATTATATTGGCGGAATGGTAAGAACAAGATGTATCAAGGAAGGAATAACATATGAGGAGTTGCAAAGAATCATAACGTCTTTAATTGGGAAAGAAAATACTGAAATTTGTGTGAAGTTCAAACTTAGCACGGATACATCTACATTTGTTGATCTTGTAGATGATGAAGGGGTAGAACGTTTAATAAGGTATAATGAAGAATATTGTCATGTATACATTGAAGAAAATGGGAATAATGATAATAGACCACAACAAATGAATGTTCAAATGGAAGAGCAAGAAGTGTAAGTCTTGTTATGTTAAGAAATTTAATTTGTTCGTATATAAATTGTCAGTACTTGGTTCTCATTACTTGCACTAATACTTGTTGTTTGTTGTAGGAGTGATACGGATTTTGGAGGTGCAGCTGGGTTGTCTATGTCTCCCCCTCAAATGTTCACCCGAACTGAAGAGTTGCTATCATTGCTGTGTTGTTCGCAAAGTGTTCAATTAACCAGGCCTGAAATGAATCATTCTAAATGGAAGGATTTGATCATGGGAGAAGGACAAATTTTTTTGAATGTTGTGACCCTCCGCGAAACGTTGTACAAATTCAACATTGCACACAAGTTTTCCTACAAATTTGTGAAGAATAAGCCAAAGAAGGTAATAGTCAAGTGCAAGGTTGATGGATGTCCCTGGTACATGGGTGCTTATTCAGCAGGAGAACGTCAAGATACCGAGTTTCTAATCATAAGAACATATAGAAGTTAACACATACACCATGCACAAGATAGCCTTATTGTATCTCATCCACCCAAGTGTAGTTTGACATCATCAAATTTAATTGATGGTCTGAGAGGTAACATTGACAAGGTGGCTAATGAAATTTGAATTGACTTGTATAGAGAGTATGGTGTACGGTTGAACTATCATCAAGCTTATAGGGCGAAAGAAGAGCAGTGAGGGAATTGCATGGATGGGTAGAGGACTCTTACAAGGTTATTCCTTAGATGTGTGGTAGACTCATAGAGAGTAATCTCGACACAGTTGCCAAATGGGAAGGCTCACCTAATAACAGATTTGAGAGGTTATTTATTGCATATGGTTGCTCCATTAAAGGTTTTGTACATGGTTGTCGACCAATACTATATATAGATGGATGTCATCTTAGTGGCCCTTATAAGGGAATAATGTTGTTAGCTTGTACGTATGATGCAGACAATGAAATGTTTCCCTTAGCATATAGCATTGTTAGCGGTGAGACCTATGATAATTGGGCTTGGTTTCTAAATAATGTAAAACAGATTATAAGATCAATGGTGATAACAATTGTGTTTGATCGAAATAATTCTATTATTGGTGTTGTAAGAGATATATTTGGCACCGAGAAACATGCATTTTGTTATAGGCATGTGAAGAAAAACTATAGTGCAGAGTTCCTCAAAATCAATAGAGGGGTGACACGTACCTCTGGGAATAGCAAGGATACTGCATTGCACCTCCTCGATGGAATTGCATACGCAAGGGTGGTTGAAGACTTCATAGTTGCAATGGGAAATTTGAGATTGTTCACTCCACAATTAGCACAATAGGTTGAGACTCATGGGGACGTTGATCGATAGGCTCTAAGCAAGTTTCCTTTCAAAAGGTGGGATAACATAACCACTAACATTGCTAAATCATTCAATGCATGGATGGTGAAAGAGCGGAAGCACATCGTGTCAATGTTAATACATGAGCATAGGGAGAAGTTGGATGCGAAGTTGCTTGCAAGCAAGATGGCTTTGGTGAATTGGAAAAATGGTGTAGGACCTGACATAGAAAAGAAATTGATGCAACATGTGAACTTTTCTGAAAATATTCATGCTAGATACCATGGGGAGAACCAGTTTTTGGTTGAAACTAGACGCGGTGATGCCTTAATTTATGTTGTTGTTGATCTAGCTGCAAAAGTATGCACTTAATTAGGATGACAAATGAGTGGACTACCTTGCCCACATGCATGTGCAGCAATTAAGGTGCTTAATGGTAATGTGTACACATTTGTAGATGATTGCTTTACACTTTCAGCCAGAGAAAATTTATGTACATAACATGCGGCCAGTTGCAACACATGATTGTCCACGTGTTGATGTGCCGATGGTGACACAAATGCTAACACAGACTTTCTTGAGCCTCCAATTACTACAAGGCCGGCAGGTAGACCCAAAAGAAAAAGACGGGAATCTCAGTTCCAAAACAAGAAGGTTTATCACTGTGGTAGATGCCATGAGGCGGGACACTCCGTCAAGACTTGCAAGAATCCTAATCCAAGTTGATCATTGATGGTGCCTTGGGTGTATATTTTTTGTGCATTACGTCTCACAATCTTTTTGTTGTATATGGCTTTAGATAGAAATCCACACCATATTATTTTTGGAGATGGTGTATGATGTTGTCATTATGAATTTGTAGACGCAGTTGGTGTTGTAAATGAAGGTTAGATATTGTTGACACAATTGTATCCAAGTCTCATTTATGTACAAATATTCATACTGTATTACAAATGTAAATGACGTTGGAAAATATATGCAACTGGATTTTGTTGTTAGTAGGTGCTTATATTGTTGTTACTAAGGACTGATATCGTTGTTACTAGGGACTGATATTGTTGTTAGTGGCTACTGATATTGTTGTTACACTAGACTGATATTGTTGTTAATAAGGACTGATATTGTTGTTAGTGTCTACTGATATTGTTGTAAGTAGCTACTGATATTGTTGTCACTGGGTACTGTTATTGTTGTTAGTAGCTACTGATATTGTTGTTAGTGGCTACCGATATTGTTATTAGTGTCTACTGATATTGTTGCAAGTGGCTAATGATATTGTTGTGAGTGTCTACTGATATTGTTGTCACTGGGTACTGTTATTGTTGTTAGTGGCTACTGATATTGTTGTTAGTGGCTACTGATATTGTTGTCACTGGGTACTGATATTATTGTTAGTGGCTACTGATATTGTTGTAAGTGGCTACTGATATTGTTGTTAACGGCTACTGATATTCTTGTAAGTGAGTATTGATATTGTTGTCACTGAGTACTGTTATTGTTGTTAGTGGTTACTGATATTGTTGTTATTGTCTACTGATATTGTTGTCACTAGATACTGATATTGTTGTTAGCGGCGACTGATATTGTTGTCACTGGGTACTATTATTGTTGTTAGTGTCTACTGATATTGTTGTTAGTGGCTACTAATATTATTATCACTGGGTATTGTTATTGTTGTCAGTAGCTATTGATATTGTGTGGCTACTGATATTGTTGTTAGTGTCTGCTGATATTGTTGTTAGTGGCTACTGATATTGTTGTTAGTGTCTACTGATATTGTTGTTAGTGACTCGTTAATTGTTGTTAAGGGGTATTGTTATGGTTGTCAGTGGGTACTGTTATGGTTGTTAGTAGGTATTAATATTGTAGTTAATGGCCCCTTTTATTGTTGTTTGTGGGGATTGATATTCCTACTGCAAATGACTGATATAAATGACAGAACAAATACCCTGAAAAATGACCCTTGTTATTGTTGTTAATGGCCCCTGTTTTGCAGTTGACATTCCGTGAAGAAATATCAAAAAATAAGCAAGAATTTAAGAAAACATAAGAAAAAATTTGCTCTTGTCATTCAACAAAAATTGTGAAATTAACATCAGTAGACAATTTACATAAGAACAAATGGTGAAGGTCATTGTTATAAATACAAAGTTGTCATAGGTACATATCTGTTATCAAATACAATGTTTCCTAACAAGTATTCCCCCTAATGTGTCTTCTTCTACTTGTGGTAGTCGTCAATCAAAGACAACACTTTTTGCTGATGGCTGTTGCGAGGATGGGTTACCAGCCACCACAAGACGCCTAACTTTAATTCCCGAATTTCGTCGTCAGTAAATAATGGCATTGTGTACCTATCACCACCTTGCACTAAACCATCCCACGTCTATAACCATGAAAGCACGTGAACCCCATAAGAGTCCCTAAAATAAAATAGACAGGTTCTAGTCAAATCAGCCATCAAACTTCTAATGTGGGATGTATAAAAAAAAAACCATATAAGAAACATATGTGTCCCTTTGGACATGGGCTTTAGCCCACATAACATCCTTGGGGATTTTTTCTTCATCCTCTAACAACTGCTGTGGCTTGACTGCCCGGATTATATCCATGAAGCATTTGCATTGAAAATGAAGTTAATACAGTTATAAATGCTTACAAGTAAACCAACAAGTAAACTAATTAAACAGACTTTGAATTTTAGGTTAACTTACCACTTCATTTGCCATCACTGCCTTTGGATCAAGGGATGATTTTTTCTTTGCCTTTTTCTTGGTTGATAATTTCTCAGGATGAGAGACTTGACATTGCATCCGAAAATATGTAATGTTGTCAACCAAGGAGTCAAGGGCGTAGAAAGCCATCATTGTTGTATCAAGAACATAACAAAACCAGTGATTTAAAAAAAGACACGGGCCAAATATGAAACGCAATCGCCAATGTTATACCCTATATCTTCATGAAGGATTTGAGACATATTGGCCTCAACTGTCCATTTAGGTGGAGCTCTAATCATTTTATCCATAAAGTCGGATGTGAAAATATGTCTTTGAACTGCCCCACCATCCTCTAATTGATCGGCAACTAATGTCTTTGCTACCATAGTCATCAGCTATATTTGGGAGAATTAAACCAATGAAAACAACAGGTCATGTGTATGCAAGTGTTTTTATAACCACAACTGCTTGTTGAAAAAAATGGAAGCATGAAATAATCAATAATAAATTTATATTTATTGATTAATGAATCCAAACCCACCTGTTTTCTTATGAACCAAGTATTACATTTTTTTTAGAATAATAAATAAATAAGTTGATTCTTGCTATTCGATTTTTAATGCATCGTATGTATAGATAAATAGATAAACAATGCCCTTCTGGCATAATGACATGAAACCCCCTCAAATTGTTTTTGTTTGACCTTGTTATTAAAAAAAATAAAGGGCGGGAGGGAGAAGATGTATGGATATATATAGGTATCAGAACTACTGCAATTGCATTAACCCTCTTGCAAACGGTTTATATAAGGAAATGGATAAATAACCAACACAATCACAATGTATTCAACAAGTAACTTTCTACAGGGTCACGTATACATTATAGGCCACCAATACGTATATCTCCACAATACTGTAAGGGTGAATTCAATATTTCAGTAGTCATATCACCTAAACTTCAAAAATATTGAATAACCAATTTACCACTTTTTTCACCATTATGTCATAGAATTTTCAGTTTACCCTTGGATATAGAGTAACCATAAAGTAGAGATAGACAGTACAGAGGAAAGTTAGTAGAGCAAGAGCAGTCAAGAGGAAGCGATGCCTCTCGACAAGTGTCGACCAGTCAAGAGGAAGCAACTTCAAAAATATTGAATAACCAATTTACCACTTCCTATATAGGTTGTTCTCAATAGATTAATTGAAAGTTTGCACTATATATAAAATCATAAATGTAAAATCAGTCAGTTTTGTTGTCTACGGAGTTGATTTGACAAAAATTGACAAAGAAAAATAGCCATACACATAGCTAGTTATCATCATAATGAAAGTCACATTGCAGCCATCAACAATAAATAATAGTCAATTGTTGAGAACTACCAACAGGGCAAACAGAAAATGCAAGAAATCAATGATATACTTTGATAAGTAAACGTGACATACCCGATTGCCTATCCAAGCTCGTGGTCTTAGACATTCTAGATCTTTCCTTGTGAGAAAGTAGCCATGCATGTCCACAAATTCCCTAAAAGACAACATATGACAATATTAATCAAGATATGCATTTTATGTAATGACAAGTAATTCCATGTGAAATAGTAAAAGCAACTTACTCAAAAACTTCTTCTTTACTCAGCCTCTTTGTGCACAACTCATACAAAATATCCTTATCATCATATGCCCATTTTTCCCTTGGACTTCCACTTTAAATCAAGCCAAAGGGATTTTAACACGCCACTAGGGGTGATGACCTTGTGAGATCTCCTCAAATCAGCACCCATTCCTTTACCTTCCTCTTGCACAGGCTCCCTCATTTGTTCAAGAACAACAACGTCTTCATATTGCTCCCCAGCAAGTTCAGCATCCATAATAGGTGGTTCCTCTTCATGTTCAGGGCCACCGTCAACATCTTCAATCTTTTCACCTCCATCTCCCTCCTCTATGTCATATCCATCGTTGTCGTTAGACCCCATAGAAAAACATGGTTGGTTGTTGGGTAAGTCATCTTCATGCTGGCCTTCTTTAGACAATGTATCTTGAAGCACAAGCATTTCTTGTTGCAAGTTGGAAAGTAGCTGCGCATATGTCCTACGCACAACATGGAAAAACATATATCACTTATGGCATCATATATCACAACATCAACATTTGTAATGAAAAATCTTAAACAATGGGAAACAACATATGGCTAAAGATTAATTTTTGTCACACATTACCAGGTGCCTAAGCATTATATCAGGGTCAAACAATGTTGATGAACCGACTGATGGCTGAGAATGTGGCTTACGAGCCTTGACGCGATACAGGAGGCCTGTTTTACTTCTTTTCTCATCCAACACTCTCTTCTTCACCTTTTCGTCGGTCCAAAATACTATGGCCGACTCTTGTTGAGAGGCTACAACGTCACCCAACGGGAAATTTTGGAAACAAAAAAATGACAGAAAAACCATTATTATCAACAATTATACAGTAATGAGTCCAGTTCACATGCAAACATAATTAAAGACAACTTACCACGAGGAAGTATAGGCAGCCGCCTACAATTTTGCTTCGTTTTGTCTTGGACTTTTGGGCATCCTTCTTGAACTCATATATCTCTTCGCAGAGTTCTTGAAGGATAAAGGAGGACCAATCAAAAGTTGCAAGTCCATCCTTAGTGGTCGTCATCAGCTTTAAAAGATGGTCACTGACATAAATGGATGCACTAGGTGCCAATAAGGTACCCAAGCTAAATAAGACGAACAAAAACTCAAAATTTTTGGCTAAATTTCCAACCAACAACTCCAATTTTTTTGCACTTTACATTCTTGTATACGCTTCCATAGTCCTTGAAAATGGTGTTCTTGTCGTCAACATTAACTTTTATGGACTGCCCGCCCACAATAAGACCCAACAATTGATGTACGTGTTCAGCCCTTATGACTCGATTCTCCCCCCTAATGGATGCTTGCTTTGTACGGGGATCAAAACACGTAATATATTGTGCACATAATAATTGGTTGATTTGACGGCAACTAATATTGACTAGCTTATCAAACTCGATCGCCTTTTGCCTTGTCATCGCCTTGGGTCTTTCCTTCAAGATACTGCAAACTTGGATGAATGTGTTAGGCATACATCTAGTTAGGAAGGGCACCATATACTTCTTCACTTTCACCGGGGCTCCAAGTTGTTGAGGCCTTTTTGTTTATTTAGCCTTTTCCTTTGAACTTAGGCTTTTCCAAGCTTGTCTCATTTGTAGAATCAATCCTTTAAAGTCATCCTTGCCCTTGACCATAGGACGTTCCTCGGATTGGTTGAAGAATTCTTCAATGAATAGGTTGTATCCAAAGAATCTTGAATCCCTTTTTGAAGATTTCAGCATGTTGTTGCTTCTTATATTACAGACTTGTAGCTCGTGTTCCTACAACAATTGTAAACGAAGTTCTTAACGCAATTAAGGCAGAACAAGAAGTGGGCACCATGTATACTTCAACTTCTTACTACAGAGTTCTCTTAAGGATTCTAAATCATAAAGCCACACATTGTCATAATGGCATGCATATGAATAAAAACCATGATTACATGTATCTATAATTCCATAAAACGACGCTAGTTTTTCATGTACTAATTGCTTCAATGGAGAACTACTATACATATTTTGGAAAAAAGGTGCGCACACAAAAGCACAAAAAAAAGTATTGGATATTTGTGGTCCATGCCGAATGAATATTACAGGCATTAAATGAATAGACAAAACGCATTTCAGCTTAACACTTAACCTATCTTGAAGAATAGACAAACAAATTTAGCATGAATGTAACTTAAGCCATTCTATAATCACAACATTACACCTAGATAAATTGAGATGTATGCATCTCAAGTTAGGTAGGCCTAATTTCCCACATTTAGAACTAAACCTTAAATTTGGGTTCCAAAACAAAAACAAATGAACTGCTTAACCAATAATAGCCATAGTGCAGGAAATCAATTTGGTTCATTTCAACAATGAGAAAAGTCAGCAAGTAAAGGAACATAAACACGTAGAGAGAATGTGAATGATTATTGGTTAAGAACCCTATTTTACTTACTTCTTGATTCAGATTTGAGAAAGAGTCTTCAGAAACGGTACACGTGGACTTGTGGCTAAGCGTTCTGAATAAGGGGTAGAAATGGTACCAGCTATAATTTTACAGGACATAATAACTATTAATTAAGTAGAAGTAATTGATAATAGACTCAAATACAAGCATAATGAAGAATAGTGGGACTCCCATAATAAGACTCAAGCAAAGAATCACAAGATCAACCAACAGGAAAATACTTCTATTACCCATTGAATATCGTCCAAACAATAAATTCCATGTAAAATGAAAAAAATTGCTAGCAGTAAATGCTAAAATCAGTTATGAAGTAAGCTAATTGTATTTGAAGACCCACTTAGAAAAAGTTATCTTAATAAAAGTTTGGAAATGATCTCTTTCCTTAAATCATAATCATTTTGGAATCCGAATGTGCTTAGTCATTGAAGTTTTACTTTCACTGACATTTGGACATGAAAAAATTGGGTGGACAACTCCAAAATAGGATCAAAAAGTTTATATGAGAAAGGTGGTTAATTTTCAACAAATAAGTTGCACCACAGAAGCATTTATCCAACTAAACTACAAGTAAAGAATAGACTGTAAGCCTCAAAATTTGCAAAAAAATAAAATAAAATTGTTGAAGGGGTCAGAGGAGGAACCTATTCCAGAAAAAGAAGAGCGAATGAGGAGCTTGTTGAAGTAGGATGAAGAATTAGGTGGTTTGAAAAGAGTGAAGAAAAGAAGAACTTCTATAATTGGATTTCAAAAGTATGATTTCCTACAAAGAAGAATGCCAATTACATTTCAGATGCCAATTATTCCACATTTGAATGAAAGGGTCGGGGAAGAAGCTGGATACCTAGATCGATGAAAAATGAAGAAACTTTATGTTGTAGGTTATCGGCAGTTGACTATGGTTTAGCTAGGGTTCAGATACAAGATGGTAGTGGAGACAGGGTTGAGGCTGATGGCGCCCATGGCTGAAAAATCCTTTCTCAAGGAAGAGAAGTGAAGATTTGAAAAGAATGGCAGTTTACGTGAGAATAGAGAATGAGAACTTTGCGTTTACCCTCCGGTCTTCATTCTCGTTCTGGTCTTTCCAATGAAGAATGAGCTTCCATGGTGTTTGGTTTCTCCTTACTCTTGCTCTTCCTCTATTTCAAACGAACACTGGCGGTGTATCTCTATCTCTCTCTCTCTCTTTCTCTCTCTCTCCGGTGATGATGATGGTTAGTTAGCACAAATTTCCCTTCCTCTCTCGCGCACTCCCCTTTTGCTTCAGATCGATGAAGACATGTTGTGTTATAAGGTTAATTAAAGAGGGTAAAATGGTCATTTGCTGTTTGAACTTAATACCCATTAGGGCCCTAGGGCCTTTTCTGATCAGTAACTTTAGTTTAGGCCTTTTTTGGGATTTTCTTGGTTATTTGGGCCTCCAAATGCATTTTCCCATGAATTTATAACTTTTTTATTCAGTCCTTGTAGTGAAAAGAACAAACGGAAAATGCTTTTTAAATATCATATTAATTATAAAACCCTAAAATGTCTTTTAAAAGTTGTAAAGAATATGAAGCGGACAAAATTAAATTGAGATTTTAAAATATTGATGAATTTATCATTATACCCTCTCTTATGCATTCTCTCTCCTCTCCCTTTCAGCCTCCTCCTCTTCTCGTCACAATGTCTGAGCCTTCTTCATTTTTCTCTCTCCTCTTCCTCTCATCCTCCCCTTCCCATCATCGCCATGTCCAACTCTCTTTAGAGTAGGTTTTTACTTTCTTGTGTATCTATCAATCTTTTTAGATATTTAGGATGAGGTAGAGAAAATATTGAAAGAAATCTCATTGAATTGATAACTGTTTCGAATTGAACTTACTAGCGTTCCAGAAAGGGAAGATGGTGGGGGTTTGGAAATTTTCTTTCCTTTGATTTGGGATTTAATTATTTCGGTTCAAGATTAGATTTTGAAAATAAGATAGGATTTATAGTTAGTGCCAGAATTTTTGACTATAAGATAGATATTAAAAAAATTAGATTAAGCCTTTTGGAAAAGATAGATGATGAAAAGGTTTTTCCACAATGAAGAGTTTTTCAATTCCAACACTTGCACTAAATGAGATTTGCAAATAATACTTTCATTCTGGAAAGGAAAAAGAAGTAGAAACTTTAATATCTACAAGTCACTATGAGAGCTTGTTTGAATCCACTAGCTATCAAAGGGAAGAACAAATATGGAATTTAGCTTATCCAAATGCAATACTCAAATGTAAGTAGTATAAATGGTAAAGAATATGTTCTTGGGTGGGAATGATACAAAAACATTAATACATCAATGTGAAATCATAATGTTCACTTGTCATTTGACTCTATATTGTGTGTGTGTGTGTGTGTGTGTGTGTGTATATATTGTCATCCCAAATTTTTTTTTTGTAAATGCTAACAATGTACTTGTCAATCCATTATGGTTTGACAAAGAATATGTTCTTGGGTGGAGAAGGACACAAAAATATTACGTTAATTTGGAATCGTAATGTTTACTTGTCATTTGACTCTATATTGTGCATGTTATCATCCCAAATCTGTTTTTTTTAATAAATGTCAATAGTATACTTGTCAATGTCATTATGGCTTGTCAAAGAATATGTTCTTGGATGGGAATGACACAAAAACCATTACGTCAATGTGGAATCATGATGTTCACTTGTCATTTGACTTTATATTATAAATGTTGTCATCCCAAATCTTTTTTTTTTTTGTAAATGCCAATAGTGTACTTGTCAATGTCATTACAACTTTGTTATTGGTGACAATGTAATTAAAGTTATATACATGAGAAGGATCATTTTCTATAAACTAATGAATGAACTTGTTATTGCCATTATGAAATTTGTTAATGGTGCTAAGAGTTTGGTTTCATTAGAGTGACATATGTTCCCCCTAATGAATGCACTTTGTTATTCATATTATTGAACTTGTTAATCTCATTAAAGAACTTGTTATTCCCATTACGAAATTTTTTAATGGTGCTCGGAGTTTGGTTTCATCGGTGACATGTCTTTCCCATGACGAATGCATTTGTTATTTCCATTACTAAACTTATTAATCTCATTAAAGAACTTATTATTCTCATTACAAAATTTGTTAATGGTGCTCAAAGTTTAGTTTCATTAGAGTGACATGTGTTCTCGATGACGAATGCACTTGTTATTCCCATTACTGAACTTGTTAGTCCCATTAATAAACTTGTTTTTTTTCCATAACAGATTTTTTAAGAACATTTTACATTTTGTTCATATTCATTCACATTAACAAAATCTGACTTCTTAAATGACAAAAAAGAATACCATCTAACCATTTATAAAGAACACCATATATGTACAACTTTTGACAATCATCCTAAGTGCTTAATCACATAATAATTGTTCGACAATCAGTTGAGAAGGTTTGTCAAAATAAACAACACTTGTAACAATAGAAGCCTAATGTTTAATTAACATAAGCAATCCATTAGCATAAGCTTGTTGACTTCAATTTCTTCAAGAGGATATTATTAAAGAGCCTTGGATTTTCCTTCCCTTTAGATAATTTTATAACCTGTCATGTGACAAAGACATTTGTAGTTACAAATACCGAAAAATGATAGAAATAATAGAAAATTAAAGGAAAAGGGGCTATCAATTCTATGAGTAAATACCTGGCCGGCATAAAAAATTGCAGCTTAGTTTTGCCTCCACAATATTGCTCTAGCTGCTTTGGATTCTCTGCAAGCACTTGGTCCACCATTTTTTCAATCTTAGCAGGATCTGTTACTTGTTATTTCCAAAGTCACATAAGCATATGCTCATATTTTCTTTCCTTATTCACATTTTCTAGTAATACAACTTCAATCATCATGGAAATGGAAAAGCTCATGGTTCAAGGTTATGAACTATAACAATGGCCAACCATGGTTGAAACTATTGAATCTAATGAAAATATCAACAAACTTTCCTCCTAGACCCATGGTGATCACTAAAGTAGTTTATGGCCATAACAATTGTTATCTACTTCATATATACATCACCCAAATTTTTTCTATTGTAAATACAACTGTCACTTTTGAAAGTAAAAGGTTGTATCAATAAGAAGAGAGAAAATTACTGAAAGGCGAATGGACAAACATAAATCCTCCCCAAACAAAAGCTAGTAATTGACAAGTTAGAAATATTACAAAATGAAAAATAAATAAAGAGCATATGGCTTAAATATGCACCATTGACAAGTTGCAAATAAAATATACCTTTTTCCCAAGTTTACCACTGATAACTCCACCTTTAATGGATGCTATCAACTCAAACAACTCTTCATGTGTAAGCTCAATTTCATTTATAGTCACATTTTCATTTATCACCCATAATTCAATTGGTAGCCAACTTTACATCAGCATCCGTTGTAATAATAGCATAAAAAAAATTCGCAATTTGATAAACCCATTCAGAAAACAAAAACATGTCAATCATAAGTGAAATTATGAAAATACTTTCCAGCAGATAGTTCAAATGACTGATAATGTGAAGCATATGCTTCCAATCAACACTAATAATTAGAAAATTAAAATCAAACTACAAATTCATTTTTCGTCTTTCTTAGTTCACCAAAATCATATACACCCATACATCATAAAGAGAATGGAAATATTGCCAATCTCTTCACTGGTTTTCCATATAGCAACCGATAGAAGCAAAAATTATCCCCAAATATAAATGAGAACATACAACTATGAAGATATGAAATTCCTATTATTAAGACAAAACTAGCTTACCTTAATACTGCATTTGAACGCATTGATGACGTTGACTGTCTGCATTAAAGGAAGAAGAAGTTGCAGCCCGCAACTCGCTCTCTCTACAACTACCCTAGCCAATTCCGATACGAAGCCCTCGTTGAGAGCCTTAGCACACACCCTATTGAGAGCTTCAAGAAGAACGACGGGAAAATATGCTAAGGCTGTGTTCGATTTCCTTCACTATGTTGATTACATAACTTGTAAGGGCAGTTTGGACCTTTCTCCGTAATTTTCATACCCCTCATTGCCCCTATCCCTTCTCTGTCATTTCACAATTTTAGTGGGCTTCTTTGGGTTTAAGAAATTCATATGGTATTTAAATATCATTTTCTCAAGAACAAAACTATATGGGCATGATAAAAAAATAAGGTAAATTGAAAAAAAAGGAGTTAAAAGACAAAAATGTTTTAAAAGTTTCTACCAAGAAACATTGATGGTTTAGAAATTTTTTAGGGGCAAAGCCAGCTTTGACAATCAAAAGCTTGTTTGGGAACATGTTTATAATTCCAAAAGTGTTTATTTACTTAAATTCAGTATACTTATCTCACATACCATAAATTACTATTAAAAAATTGTTTTTAAAGCCTAATTGCTATTCTAAACAAGCACTAAAAATGTTAATTTAAACTTATATGTATGCATGACACTCAATACCCACCATGTCACCATCCTACATCAACAATGCTTGGCCAACTCACTCGTTGTCTCCCCTGAACGCTTCCTCTCTCCACTTTCTATTCCTTTTCCTATGTGAATCTCATTGTTCAACAAAAATAATTCTTGGCAATAAACCACAAATCATTTGTTCTCTTTGTAAGTTTGTGTTTGGTTTGAGGGAAGGAAGGAGTGAAAAAACTTTTACCTCATTTTGACTAAATTGTTCATGAATTTTTTTTAATATTTCATAGCTATACTTTCTAACAAAAAAAACCGTTTTCTTCCCTAATAAATAGCAATTTGATAAAAATATTCCCTCTCCTATCAACCAAACTCACTCTTAGGTCATCTAATCCTTTGTTCTCTCTTCCAAAATCACAACATCTAAAACTAATTTAATCTTTGAATAACTAGGGTTGGCTCTTCATTTCCATAGGGTAGTAGGCTTCGCATCGTTTGGAGAGTACAAGAGGAATCTATGGAGAATGTTAGGCACTTCTATGATCTCTCTAAAGAAGATCAATTCCTTCTAGGTAAAGCTGGGAAATTAGGCTGAGTCCGTCAGGTTGACCCGTTTAGGCTTTGGCCCTTTAAAGGTTGGGTTTGAAATGAAAGCAGAGCTAAATCACCAAGAAGGGGTGAATTGAGGATTTTTTTTAAAAAAAAATCTTTTGCAAATTCTGTTTTAATGGTGAACAAACAGGGTAAAACAAAGTTAAGGGAAGAGAAGAAGAACACGAAGGTTTATACTGGTTCGGTCCAACTCTATGGCCTACGTTCAGTCCTCAGGCAACCTGAGTATTTCACTATGTCACTGGATTACATCCTCTGTAACTCTGAAGCAATTCTCTCACACTACTACAAAAAGTTTATACTACTCCCCTAAAAGACATCCTTATTTTAAAAAAGGAAGTAAAAAGTATAGGCAGTGGCATTTTCGTAATTATTTGGCTGAATTTTGAGACTTAGGTGTCCTAAATATGTTTTTACGATGCCTAAAATAATATTTTGGCGTCTTGCATAAGGTTCAGGTTGCCGAAACTATTATTTTTGGCGTCCTGAATAATGTTTAGGGTGCTAACAATAATTTTTTTGGCGTCCTAAATAATGTTCAAGACATCAAATATTAAATATTTGACGCATTTTGTAAAAAAATTTCTCAGCAAGGAGTTTTTTGGTGCTGGTAAAATTATTTTTGGTTCCCTAAATAAGGTTCGGAACGCCAAAAATAATTTTTTGGCGTCTTGAATAAGGTGTAGGGGGCCAAATATAATTTTTGGTTGTCCTATATTTTGAATTAGGACGCCACTTTTCTTGCCTTTTTCTTTGTTTTTTGTTTAAAATATAATCACCACCTCTGACTCTCTCTTCCATTTCTTCCATCGCACATGACTCTCTCTTCCATTCCATCGTGTCTCTCCTCCATCTCGTCTCATCTCCACCACCTCCCCCCTTACTCCAAAGTCTCCCCTTGACGTCGTCTCGCTGGATTTGCCTGGGTCACTAGATCTGCTCACGAGATGACGAGATCTAGGGCTGCAAACTTCCGTCGTCTCCCTTCGCTGTCGTCTTGCCAAATCTGCTCACAAGATGACAAGATCTAAGGCTTCAAACTGGACTTCACTATCGTCTCCTTTATCTAAAGGTTTTCAGGTTTTGAAGTTTTTTTCTTTCCTCGTGAATTTGATAAACGTTGAATGTTGTTATATTAGATGTTAAAGCTTGATCAGTTTCTCTGTGGAAGTTAAATTGTTGTGCGGAAAAAGTGGGTTTGGATAAGATTATATTTTGGGTGAAAATTTGTTTGGTTGTTGTGCACTTTTCTCATTGATTTTAGTTCAATTTTCATATAGTTTTGAATTTTCCACTTCTATTTCTTATATTCTTTTACAAGGAGATTTTCAGTTTTCCTTTTGTTTTAGTATGAAAAAATTGGAAGGATAAATTTTTTACATGTTTTTGAACGTCGGTTTCCAGATACTTTCTTCCGTTACGTAATTCCAAAACCTGCTTGTGTTATCACCAGACCAGTACTTTGACAAAAATTCAGAAATCAAGAGAAAATTATCATTCTTGAGAAGAATTGAAATTTGGTAGTGAAATTCGGATGATGTGAAATTGCTGGGATTTTTTTAAAAATTCAAGACGCTTTAAATAAGGCAACCTGAATTTAATTTAGGTCGCCTTATGTAAATTCAAGACGGCAAAAATCAGAATTTTTAACTACCTTGACTCAGACGTCCTTCTGAAAAAGGACGTTAATTAGGTCTTATTTTGGACTTTTTTTAGGTTTTTTTGTAGTAGTGTCACTAGAATTTGCTCCCCCTTACAAGTTGTAATCAATGAACCTCAATTTCCAAGTCCCCTGACTTGAGATTGTTTACAATGAATGATATACAAACGATAAACTCTCTTAAAGAGTAGATAGTGATGAACACTGAAGTTCAATAGTATCAAAAGATACTCTGTACATAAAAGCTTAAGAGTAGATGAATAAATTAAATGCTATTTTGTTTTTTGGCTCAATAGTTGTTGAGAAGAATTGAATGCTGCTCTATTTATATTTAGAGTATGATTAATAACCGTTGCAAGCATCAATATGACCGTTGGAGAAGTTTTCCACCTATTGGAGGTACTCTGGTCTCTTCTCTCTCTACTCTTGTGCTTATTTTTTGAGTTGTATGATAAATGCTGACTTCCTTGAGTTTCTATCCGTTGGAATATTAGTGTCTTAATTAGGTAAATGTCCATTTATCCTTCTTGCATCGTGCAGAGCTTGGAGATCAAAATATAGAGTGTTAGGTGGCCTTGCATTTAATGCTTTGACATGACTTTTTGCTTTAGTTATAACAGCTCAAATCATCTGCTCAAATCATCTGTAAATCAGCTGAAATACACTAGAAAACACGTTAAACATATCTAGTAATGTTGATAATTAATATTAGAAAGCATTCAGATCAATCAACAAGCTGTTCTCATATTTCGCAAATTTGAATTTGCAGTAGATGCGACCCAAACTCGAGTTTGTGCATCAATACTCAAGTTTGCCACTATGCACTTAAGTCTATACTCGAGTTTCCATATTGATACTCGAGTTTCCTACTTCCAGTGAAGGAAGTCATGATTTGAGCTTAGGAGCTTCAGTTTAGTTTATGGCCAATACTCGAGTTTTCAAGCCAAACTCGAGTTTTGGACTCTTGACAAAAATATGTCCAAAACATCAAAACTGAAGTTTTCATTTGAAACTAAAGTATTAAAATCTTTGAAAACCATTGATGCTCTCTGTATGACTTGAAACTCGAGTTTCCAAACCCATACTTGAGTTTTTGTTCTTAATTTGAAACTCAGAGAAAACATTAGCCAGTTTGAAACTAAAGTTTCAGAAACTGGAGTTTATAAATGAAATGATTTTTTGGTCATCTGTGCTTGGCTCGAAACTCGAGTTTTCAATGCCATACTCGAGTTTCCGTTTGAAAAATGAAAACATTTGAATTTTGGAGCCAAGTGCAAAATTGGAGTTTTCTTTTTATAAACTTAAGTTTTCATATGCTTAAAGTGTCAAAACATTTTTTGCTTCCAATACTTAAGTTTCCAAACTGAAACTCGAGTTTTCTCAAAAACTTGGAAAACTTAGAAAATCTGGAAACTGGAACATTGAAGGGTTTCTTTGGTCTAAACTCGAGTTTTCAAACTAATACTCGAGTATGCCCTGATGAAAAACTTGCGATGCTCTCTGTAAAGACCAATACTCGAGTTTCCAATAGGAAACTGTGGTATTGTCTTTGCCCATTAAAATTGAGCTTTTCTCTGTGACGCCAAAACTTGAGTTTTGATCCTGAAACTCAAGTTTTGCTTCAAACAGCAAGTTTTTACTTTCTTGAGACAAAACTTCAATCTTGATTTTACAATTGATTGTTATCATCAAAACCCAGAGAGAACTAACATGAAAATTGGAGCTACTAAACGAAATTGGCCATGCAGGGCCAAGGGCTTAAAAGCGTTGGCCTATTAGCCCTTTTAATATATTTTTTCATTAATTTGACTTGAGACCGAGAGTGTTTGGGGGCAGGGGTAAAGCAAGTCATACCCTAAAAATTCAATTCTCAATCGCAGTCTCTCTTTTTTTTTTTTTGCTCGAAAATCTCAGTCTCTCACTCATTCAATCTCAACTCTCAATCTCAGAGTTTCATAGTTCACTCTCTCAAAGTGAAGCACAATCAAATGTCTTTGAAATTGATGATAGTGGCGAAGAAAATGACAATGATAGTCATTGTACTCATGTTGCTTAGCGGTAAGCTTCTTATATTTTATGTGAGTTATTTGTGGACAATAGTTTGCTTTTGATTATGAATTAATGACTATGTTTGTTTGTTACATGATACGTGTTTTTTGGATATTAATATTGACAATATTTATTTGATAAATTAGAACTTTAATTGTTCTATTTTACTAATTGTATTTCTTTGAAAAAAAAAATTGGAGGAAAATAGTTAAAATTTGAAATGATAGGGCTGACCCTAGCCTTAGTGCTCTAGGGTCAGGTTTTGAAAAGTAGATGTTTTTCTTAGCCCTTGGCATAAACTGAAAGCGGAGCTAAATCACCAAAAGGGGGGTGAATTGGGGATTTTTAAAATTTTTCCCACGTTCTGTTTTAATAATGAACGAACAGGGTAAAATAGAGTGCAGGGAAGGAGAGATAGACACCAAGGTTTATACTGGTCTGACCCAACTCTATGGCCTATGTCCAGTCTTCAGGCACCCTAAGTATTTCACTATGTCACTTGATTACACCTTCTGTGACTATGAAACAATTCTCTCATTAGAACTTGCTCCCCCTTACAAGTTATAATCAATGACCCTCAAATCTCCAAGTCCCATGACTTGAGATTGTTTACAATAAATGAGATACAAATAATAAACTCTCTTAAAGAGTGGATAAGATTACACACTGAAGCTTAATAGTATCAAAAGATATTCTGTACAGAAAACTTTAAGAGTGAATGAACAAATTGAATGCTATTTTGTTTTCTGACTCAATAGTTGTTGAGAGGAATTGAATACTGATGTATTTATACTTAGAGTGTGATTAATAACCGTTGCAAGCATCTATATGACCGTTGGTGAAGTTGTCCTTCTGTTGGAATCACTTTGGTCTCTTCTCTCTCTACTCTTTTGCTTATTCTTTTTGTTGTAGGATAAAGGTTGACTTCTATACGTTTTCATCCATTGGAATGTTAGTCCCTTGATTAGGTGAATGTCTCTTTATCCTTTTTGCATCGTGCAAAGCTTGGTAGATCAAAATATAGCAAGTTAGGTGGCCTTGCATTTAATGCTCTGACATGACTTTTTGCTTTAGTTGCATCAGCCCAAACAATCTGCTCAAATCATCTGTAAATTAACTGAAATACACTAGCAAACATGTTAAATATATCTAGTAATGTTGATAATTAATATTAGAAAGCATTCGGATGAATTAACAAGCTTTACTCTGATTTCACAAATTTCAATTATCAGATATCGCGACGCATACTCGAGTTAGTGTATTAATACTTGAGTTTGTCACTATGCACTTAAGTCTATACTCAAGTTTCTATATTGATACTTGAGTTTCCCCCTTCCAGAGAGGAAAGTCGCGATTTGAGCTTTGGAGCTTCAGTTTAACTTAGACCAATACTCGAGTTTGTAATCCATACTCGAGTTTTGGACTCTTAACAAGAATATGTCTAAAACGTCAAAACTGGAGTTTTCTTTTAAAACCAGAGTATTGAAAACATTGGAAATCATCGATGCTCTCTTATGACTCGATACTTAAGTTTCCAAACTCATACTCGAGTTTGCATTTTTAACTTGAAACACAGAGAGAGCATTACCTACTTCAAAACTGAAATTTCCAAACCATAGTTTATAAGTTCATTGAAAAATTTGATCATCTAAGCTTGGCTCGATACTCAAGTTTTAAATGTCATACTCGAGTTTCCATTTGAAAAATGAAAAACGTTTGAATTTTGGAGCTAAGTGGGAAAATTGGATTTTTCACATTCCAAAACTAGAGTTTTCGAAACTGGAGTTTTCATTTCTTTTGAAAGATACTGAAGAGTCTTTTTGGCCTAAACTCGAGTTATGAAACTAATACTCGAGTTTGTCTAGACATAAAACTTGTGATGCTCTCTGTATGGCCAAATACTCGAGTTTCTAAGGGGAAACTGCGGTATTTTCTTTGGCTATTCAAATTGAGTTTTTCTCTGTAAGGTCAATACTTGAGTTTTGAATCTGATACACGAGTTTTGCCTCAGACAACAAATTTTCACTTTCTTGAGACAAAACTTCAGTTTTGATTTTACAATTGTTTATTATCATCAAAACCCAAAGAGAACTAACATAAATCGGCTGGCCTTTTTAGGTCTTAGCCCTTCAAGGGCCGACCTTAATTTCTAGCTCTACTTCTGGGATTTTTGAATAAGAATCAGGCTCCAAATGGTGGCTCAAATTAAAGACAAGATGAAGCATATCAAGGTCTACCACTATCTAATTGTAAAGGTCCCCAAAAACAACATTTCTGTTTGTTTTTGAAATCCAAGTTTTGATTTGATTTTTTGCTCGACCTTGTGAGATTATTGTTTCAGTATGCTTCACCATATGCTTCATATCATTTCACCATTAAGATTAGTGGGAAAGAGATGTAGAAATCCAAATAGTTTAGGTGGAATGTTAGGGATTAATGACAAATAAACAACGATATAACCAACAATTTGATTTTCAATTATTTCTTTATTGTTATCCCATAAATTCTATCCTAGTCATTAAAGGGTCATTTGAGTATGTCTTACCGAGTGTTCATGATTCAATATATTAAATAATTCTTCAAAAATCTCCTCTAGTATTGGGTTTTAAAATCAAAATTTTTTTATTATATTTTTTGGACATTTTAAGTGAAATCATTGTGTATAGATAGTTTGGCATGATTTTCTTATTCTGTCACTAAAAATATCAACTAAAATAAAGGTTGCTGATACGGATGATAGAGAAGATGTAGAGCTCACAGGATATGGAGACAGGTTTGAGACCTTGAAGACAAGCAAGAGCTTTCAAAGAGGGTACCAAGTTTAGTAGTGAAAGGTTCAAAACGACAATCCCTTGTAACTCTGAATCAAGAAGCTCTTCAATGACCATGTTTGGAGTGAGCAGTGGTGGTAGAAAAGCTTGGCAAGGAAAAAAATGCAACCCGATGCCGTTTAGGTGAGCGTTTAAGTGACTAGGATTTTATAGAGAAGCTTAGTGCATGGAAGTTGAAGGGGCGAGGTTGTTGTGGCATTGGAGCATCGCGATCGAGAGAGAGAGAGAGAGAGATGGAACAGAGGAAGCCGTGCGTGAAAGAAGAATTGTTGGACCTGGCTATCACCCAAGAGGGGGGTAAATTGGGTGTTTGATAAGACTTTAGTAATTTTGAAAAACTTTTCAAAACACTCAAGTTTTTAAATCGAAAACGGAGTATAACAAAGCAAGGGAAGAAAAGCTAGACACTGTAAAATTTATACTGGTTCGTTCATAACCTTGACCTACGTCCAGTCCCCAGATACCTTCTGGGTTTTTCAACTATCTCAATATTCTTTAATTACAACAATGTAACTCTCAAGCAATTCTAATCACCAAGGACTTGCTCCCCCTTACACTTTGTAATTAAACAACTCAACTCACAGGTTCCATAACCTTGAGTTCTCTCAAACAAGTAATCAAATGATTTTCAAAACAAGACTCTCAAAAAGAGTAGATATGAATAAACACTGAAGTTCACATACTGAAGTATGCACAATGAAGTGTCAAAATAAAAATGCAATCAGTTGTAATTGTGCTTGTTGTTGCTATGAGTCTTCCTAGGTATTTATAGTTTAATCAGAGGAACTAGCCATTGCATTTTCTTTTCTTCGATTCTTCAATGTTCAGCTTCATCTCTGGAATATGACAGTTGCCCATTTTTCTCTATTCTTTCAATTCTCAGCTGGAATCTTGGATTTTGACATTGCATATGATCTTCCAGTTTTTCTGTCATTCCATAAACCTTATTTGACCGTTAGAGAGTGGTTTTATTGACCTATAACGGTCTGATCTGAACCCTTGAGAAAAATGAGAAGTTTCAGGCTTGTTTTTGGTTCTTCATTTAATGCATTTAACCCAGATCTGATTTCACCTTAATCCTTGCTGAATTCATCTGAAACTGATGAGTATATTGTAACATCCCAAATGTTTGGGATTTTAACATTGGATTATTATATGAGAATTAAATTATAAATTGGGGCAAAAATAATTATTTGCAATTAAGGTTTAATATTTTTTTTCCTTAATTTATTTGAGAAAAGAATAAATTTAAGGAAAAATGATTAATGATAATTGTAGGTCTAAATATTATGGGATTTATTTCCATAATTGCAATTAAGTTAAATTGAAAATAAATTAAGTGTTATGGCGTAAAAATGAGTAATCTCCATGATTATGAAATAATCATGATTTAATTATAAGATAGTAAAATGGAATGGATGAAGCCCATTATTTCCTATGTTTTTCTTATCATTTCGGCCCAACGAGAATCACCAAATAAACCCATATGAATAAGACCCATTTCATTCCATTAACTCTCTATCAGCCCAAACCGAAAATGCAGAAGAAGCAATCCACGTACTCCAGCAACTGCTCTTTCTATTATTCTTCTCGGCTGGACACGTACACAACACCATTCCCTCTCATTTAATTAATGACCATGCCATTCTCCATTTCGGACCATAACGTGTTAACAGAAGCAGGCATGTAGCGCTATTCTATATTATTCCTAGGGTCTCCAGCAATGTTTATGGAATCAGAAAAGTTAACACCATACTCCACTACGTCTCTGCATTGCGTTTCAGCATGACGTCTGTGTCCATGTTTCATTGCCGCTCTTGAAACTCAGCGCGACAGCAGTGCCATTCTCCATTATCCCTCGTGCTTACAGAAACGCCATTCTCCATTACTCTGTGTTTCGGCAAGCATGACAGCAGCGCCATGCTCTGCTGTTCTCTCGATAGCCATTAACTCTCCAATTCTGGTTCATTTCTTTCGGCCAGAGAATTTGAAAACAGAAACCATATGCTCTCTCCTCCTAATAAATCATTCATTCATTCCCTTTGGCCAGAAAGCTTGAAAACAGAGACGAGAGCGTGAAAAACTGAGAATGAGGTCCAGACCGAGAGAGAGTTGATAGAGAAAACCGAAACCACTTCTCTGCTTGTGCCGTCAAGAACAGAGGAAGCAAATCAGTGTCATTCTTCATCTTTTCGACTGGAGTTACGAAGGTAACTATAGAACCTTCTTTCCCTTCAGTTTACGTTAGCTTTTCTATTTAGTATGAAATTTTAGGAGTTAAAACAGAGCTTACTAAAATCTGAAACTGAACCCGAAATATGATAGTTGAAACCGAAAAGATGGAATGAAAACTAAGAACAGAACACTGAAGCTTAGGTTATTCACGTTCATTGGTTTTGCTGGGAGAAACTGAAAACTGAACTAAGCTGAACTTAAAGTGTATAAACTGAACTTACTGTCATGATATTTGTAGAATGTTGCTGATTGTATGATGCATGAAATGTTTGTTTTTCCTGTCATAGTATTGTAAAAACGTTGCTGAATATATATATGATGAAAGAAAAGAAGACGTGAGAGTATAATGATAACATATATTACTTGGCGTTGTATGTGTGATTATATATATATACACAAACATTGGAACTGTGTTTGTATGCATTAAAACCATCGGTGTTAGTATATTCAGATTAAACAAAAAGGAAAATGGAATGACTTTATTTCATGCATATATGTGCGTCGGGTCTATGCTGTGAGTAAAGGAAAAAGAGAAGAGAAATGAAAATGAAATTTTTCTGCATCTTAGGTGTGAGTATCGTGTTATCTTGCTTCTGTATACATCCTACTTTTGCTGCATGTTCTCTTTCCTTTCGGTTGGTGTCGGGTTTTACTCCCTATTACTTTGACTGTTGGATGTGTTCCGTGAAAAGTGTTTTCTGCACTCAGACTATGTCTTTGCTGATATAAAAAGGGCACTTGGACTGTATATATATGTTTACAGGAAGTCTAAAAATATATATATATATATTTATATGTGTGTGTTTGCTGGTTGTGAAAGAAAGAGAGTAAGAGAAATTATTTTACTTTATATATATGTGTACCGGTTTGTGAAGGGGAAAGACACTGAAAATGTTTAGAGTGTATGTGAGTTATGTGAGCATATACACGTGCATGTCTATAAGATTGTTGAGGTCACAGGATGTGTTTAAATGATAAAGGTGTGTTCTTATATGTGTGTGAGATTTCTTTGCTCTCGGGTTTTTGTCTCTATTTGTGTGTTTGCTGTGGGGAAGGCCATGAAAATGAAAGGATATTAGATATGCATATAGTGTAGCTTTTTGGTTTCCACGGTCAAAGTTTTTATGAGCTGATATGAGTATTTCCGTTAACACATAAATGGTTTCATTTTACTGTCAAGACAAGGGGAGGAAACTAATTTAAATATATACCTCTATGTATGATAAAATATGGAGCTCAATTATTTTAAGTGTAGGATTAAATAAATAAATAAATTGTGATAAGTAATTAATAGAAGTAGTTAATAAGAATTAGTATTAAGATGATAATAATAACAAACAATGTTATTATTTAATCTTTAGTGATGATGACCACTAATTAATGAAAAGCTTATTATTATTATTATTATTTCAAATAATAATAATAATAATAATAATAATAATAATAATAATAATAATAATAATAAAAAGAATAATAACAAGGACAATAATAATAAAATTATTATTATTAGAGAAAAGTTAAGGGATTAATTATTATTAACCTTTTAAACTAATTCATGTAATTAGTTTATTTCGCGATTCAAATAAGTGACTGAAAGTGATGATAAACATTTTTAGGCAGATCTTGATATTTCATCTGATCCCAACGAGTTCAGTACAAAGAAAAGGGATACACGGTTGAGGTAGGTAACTTTAATCTTATAATCATGTATGTTAATGTTATGCATTTATTACTGATCATGTATGCTGGTTGAATTACCTGTTTTTATTATCCTGATTGGCCATGGATATTGAGGCTGTGGTCTCATGGGGCTGCGGTCCTAGACAAGAGCTACGGTTCTTGGCCGTTAACTGCGGTTACGGTTGTATGTAATTTCTTCCATGCTTTAAACATGTACTATTATGTCATTTCTATTTTCATACATGTGCATGAGATTAATTGTTACCCTGGGGTCCATTCACTTGGACTCCAGCTTCCATGAAAGATACAGGAACCAGTTCAGGATCAAAGAGCAAGAAGTAGCTGTAAGGAATACAGCGGTTGAATCTTTTGGACATTTGGGATAATTGTAATATATTTGATATTTATCATTTCGCTTATTTTTGGACTACTGTAACTAACGTCCAACTATTGGACGGGACCGAGTCGCGAAAAATTTAGCCCGTATTTTCATATAATAGTAATTTCAAAACCTTTTTCTTAAGTTGTCCAAATCACCTCGATCCCTTTTCTGCATTAGCTCTAATTAAATAAAGGCCCCAAAGGCCGGGCGCCACATATATCGATCAAGTAAATATATATGATGATTCGAAACCTAAAAAGTGATTAAATTAGTTCATAAGTCTGAATCAGATAGATGGAAGACGTCATCTGTAAAACAGAGATTCGTTAGGCTTGAGTTTAAGCTATGTAGGCTCGAGTCTAATCGTGTTGGAAATCTTCGATAGCTTTCTGTCTGAGCTAAACTCGAGTTTATCAGTTTTAGGCTTGAGTTTATCGAATATCAGATCGCGACTAGCTCTCTGTCTGAGTCAAACTTGAGTTTATAAGTGATAGGCTCGAGTTTGTAACATCCTGAATTTTCTGTCAACTTCCAAAAGTCATATCTCCCTAGTCTGAACTTCATTTTGGTTCATTTAACTCTTGATGGAAAGTCTTATAAGTCTACTTTCATATGCCACCGATTTCAGCTCATTCCGATGTGTAGATTGTGAGTTACACTCAAAACATTGAAGCTTGGTCTAATGTGTGGCGTGAACTTCTGATCCAACTTTCGAAATTCATATCTCTCTCATCTGATCTTCTTTGGGCATGAAACTTTGTCAAGATGACGCATTAGAAGTCTAGTTTCATACAAAATTGATTTTATCTCAATCCAATTCCTGGTTTAGGAGATATCGTCAAATTACCAGAGGTCGCTCAACTGAAACGCAAAACAGAGGTAGACAAAGTTGTTGGAAATTAGTCAGGCTCAAGTTTGTAAGTGACAGGCTTGAGTTTGCTCGTGCCAGAGGAGAACTGAATTGTTGGAAATCAGCCAGACTCGAGTTTATAAGTATAGGCTCGAATTTGCTCATACCAAAGGAGCCAGAATTGCTAGAAATCATCCAAACTCGAGTTTATAAGTATAGACTCAAGTTTGCTCGTACCAGAGGAGCTAGAGTTGCTAGAAATCAGCCAGATTCGAGTCTATAAGTGATAGGCTCGAGTTTAATTATCCAGAAACTGATATTTGCTTGTTCTAACTCCGAATCGAGCCATTTCAACTTCCATTTGATCATGGATACTTCAAGAATCAATCTAAAAACTTGTATGATGATTTTCTCATTCCATTTGGCAAGACTTTCTTTCTTTCTTCTCTTTTCTTGATCATTCTCCATGATTCAACTCTTTCTTTCTTCTCTTCTCTTGTTCTTTATCATTTGACTCCATAATTGACTCCATAATTCTATTCTTTCTATCTTCCATCTTCCATCTCCCATCTAGATTATGCTTCATTAAAGAACTTGAGCTGATCTTGAATTCCATTCACCAAGATCTTTCTTCTTCAATCACTCCTCTTCTTCTTGAATATGACCAAAATTCTTTGATAACTTCTTGCTTCTTTGTTGATCTTCTTCTTGATTATTGTTCATAGATGAACTTCACATCTTTGTTTCTACATTAAATACAAGAATTAGTCAATGAAGAAGATAAGCATATTACTCAATCTTTTTGCTTTTACTAATGGCATATATATAAGACATCATCAAAACTAATCATATCTAACAAGAAGAACTTGGAAAAATATTTTCTAGGAGAGAGAAAAGGAATAGAAAATGGGGTTAAGGTGCAAAAATACACATGAGCTTTTTCCTCAAGAGCGCCTAGCACCACATTCTTTTTTTTTTAGCAAAAATACACACGTGGTTACCATTTTGGAGCAAAAGTCATATCCCACCGTTAAGTTACTGTTCACCGTCATTATGTTATTGTTTACTTCATCTCTTTCTCTCTCATCATGGTGAACAGTGACTTAATGGTGAGATGTGACTTTTGCTCCAAAATGGCAACCACGTGTGTATTTTTGCTCTTAAAAAAAGCACATGGTATTAGGCGCTCCTGGGAAAAAAGCTCATGTGTATTTTCGCACCTTAACCCTAGAAAATGGGAAAATGTGGACATGTGGCAAAATATAAAAATAAAAAAAATAATTAGTCAAACTAATTAGTTTGGAGAAAAATAAAAATAAAAATAAAAATACTCTAAAATAATTGAATCAACTTCCTTAATCTCTCCAAAAAAAAAGTCAACTTTGTCTTATATTTAGGATTGGAAGGAGTAATACTTTAACTTTTTTATCAAATTTAAATTTTTATCTTCAATTATCAAAATATATACAACTAATATATATGTAGTATTCAATACGATTCATGTCATTTTCCATCTCAACTCACTTTTCAAATAATAATCCAAACACTATTCAGTTTGAAAAAAAGCCACTTATGCCACCATCAATCCAAACACAAATCGCATTAACAACTTGACTTTTCTCCTATCGGGCTTCTACAAAATTCAAATAGAAAAAATAAGGCACCATTAACCCAAACAAGCTGGGTTTGAGAAGCAACTCTCAATTGCAATCTCCATTTTTTGAAAAAACTTTATCACTTATGACTATGACGTGGAAAAAGTGAGGTGAATGCTATATAGGCATGCCACCTCTTCATATTTAGTTAACAAATGTTGAACGTTGAGGTTTGTTAACTTAACATTGCTCCTTCCAAAACTTTTAGACATCTAATGTTTTTCAGTATAAACTTCCAGAGCATTTTTCCCTCTAACCCTAAAAAACCACAATTATTTGATTACAAATCAGACAAAACTATAAAGACTTGACAAAAAACTACCTGACCTAGTTAAAAATTGTGTAAAGTAGCGGTCAACACTTTGATGTTATTTCTCAGTTTCATTTAACATTCTAATCTCATTTATAGTGCAACCTCGATTTTCAGATCGCATACTAGTTTCTATTAAATAACACTTCTTTTACTATAGTAATGCTTCTCTCTTTCTCTCTCTTCCTTAGGCAACACTAAACATAGGCATATTTCCCAAATGAGATTCCAATATTGGTTCACTATGAGATCAACCCTTTCTTTTAGGCCCAATACCTAGGTTATTTTTCATTCTTCTTTTCCTTTTCATATGAAAGTAGTTATTCACGTGAGAGTCTCAAGCCCAAGTTACTTGAGGATATTTGGCCTTGGGAAAATAAAGGGAAAAAACCATTTGAATTACAAAAACTCCCAAAATGTCTTGTAAAATAGGAAAAAGACAAATAGGCAATTGGTTCACCACAAGACTAACCCTTTCTGATGGGCCCAATATCTAGGTCATTTTTCATTCTTTTCTTTTTCTATTAGCAAACTCATGTGAGAGTCTCAACCCCAAGTTATTTGAGGATATTTGGCCTTAGGAAGATTTAAAAAAAAAAAACCATTTGAATTACAAAAAATCCCAAAATGTCTTGTAACTTAGGAAAAAGACAAATAGGCAATCAAGTATCAATCTTGGATTTTGAAGTTTAGGTGCTTTTATCAAAATTCCACTCATATTTTTTTGAAAAGAGCTAAGAACCCTTGCTAGCACCAGAGCCCTATTGGCCGACCACTGGAGCTTTGATGAGATATTTTGATGCCACCCATGTTATGGGACGTTGACTACTTAAGTATAACGAATGACAATTTAAGAATCACAATTATCAACTTGGGTATCCATATTGATAACTTGAACTCCCCAAATATCAACAATCTTGTAGGTCTCATTTTGTCAGGTGACATTGACTACTTACGTATAAGAATGATAACTTAGGAATCACTATTAACAACTTGAGTATCCATATAGACAACTTCAACTCATGTCAACAACCTCATATGTCATATTTTGCCAAATAACATTCATTACTAAGGTATAAAAAATGACAACTTAAGAATCATAATTAACAATTTGAGCTCCTCAAATGTCAACATCAGTACATTTCAAATTGTTATTATGGATGCCCAAATTGTTAATTGCTAATTTACATGACATTTTATAATTTTTGTAATTAAAATATTTTCTTTAGTCATTTTTCCTTGGAAAAATAACATCAATATCTCAATTAAAGGAAATAATATCAGAAAAGTCTTATAACTTGTCAATAATAAGTGAAAGAAAAATCATTAACAAGTGAAATAACTAATATTAATAAGTTTTAGAATTTTTCTGATATTGGGCTTGTTTGGGTTAGCAGTGAGAGTAGTGGCTTATGTTTTATTTAACTTTTGTAGAAGCCTGATATGAAAAAAGTCAAGTTGTAAATGTAATTTGTGTTTGGATGGCCTGTTTGACTTTTGTATAAGTGACTTTTTTTTAAACTAATGAGTGTTTGAATTATTATTTCAAAATTTAATTGAGATGAAAAATGACTGAAAAAGACATGGATCATATTGAATACTACATATATATATTAGTTGTATATATTGAGGTAAAATTACTTCATTCTAACACTTTCAATACTCAAAAAAATTTCTGGAATAATATTGGTTCAAGTAAACACTTTCACAAAAAAAGTATGCAATAACCTAAATTTTATTGATCCTAATATGTATTCAATATGATTAGGATCAATACAATTTGAGGATAAAAGATTATTCCGTCTCGTGCATAGAAATTCAAAAGATTATTTACCAATATATATTAAATATAGAAAATACATTGAAATATATGAATTATTATGGGTATAAAAGAAGACATGGAAATAGGCAGAATTTTTCTATTTAGGATATATAAACCTGAAGAATGAAGAAGAAGACAAGAAATAGAGACGAGGGATCTCTTGAACCAAAAAAAAAAAAGAGATGTGGGATAAGGAGTTGGGCCGAGAGGTAGGCTCATTATCGAACCATCAACTTTTGAGAAAAAGCTCATTCCATGAGCTTTTGACTTTGAGCTTTTTTAGGAGAAGCTGGGTGAGAAAAAAACTTACCCAAATACTCTTTAAACAACTTTTTATTTATTGATTCATCTATTGGACGTTCTTCCTCTTAAGACTCACCAAACGTATTCTCTAAACAGGCCCACTATTTATCTTAGGCCCTGTTTGTTATAAGGAAGTTGGGCCTAGGGAAAGGAAGATGACAATCTTCCACCAAAAAAATCCTGGTTGGTAGAAGCATCTTCCTTCGAGTAGCATTCCTTTGAGGTCCAAACTTCCCACGTCTGTACAAAAATGCTTTCCCTTCGAAACAGGTGGGAATATTGACAAGTTGTTAGGAGGATGAAATTTTCGGACCAAAAAGACCTTGGACAAAACTTTAGCTCTTCATAAAAACATGATGAAGGGCACAAGCTGGAAAATGCTTTTGGTGAAGAAGCTTGGAACTGTTGCTGCTATTGGAGTTGAAGGAGAAGTTGAACCCAAGTTGAAGAAGCTGCAATTGAGAGGTTAGTTCTATCGAAATCAATTTTATAGTTAAAAGAAATTGAAATGTTGGGTTGAGGTATGCAGAATGGAAATGAAAAAACAATTTAAATCTGAACTGAGAACGATAAAGACCTTGCTGATGAAAATGGGTACGACGTTTATGAAATAATGTTGGGTTGTAAACACGACTGACTGCTTGTTTTGTACCATCCATGTTGTTTTGAAACATATTTAAGTGTTACTGTACTGGTTTTACTGCTATCACATGAGTTTGAGATAGGCTATGTGGTTCGAATATAATGTTAAGGTGTTTTCACACACAGACATAGTAATATGCTTTCTCCTGGGGGATATGGACATATAGGAATGTTAATGATTTTTAGATGATGGTGTGTTAAGGACACATAGTAACTATTTAGTGATTTACACAGTTTAATGCATTTGTAATCAATTATTTAAAGTTTGTTTGCATGAGTACAATGTGGTATGGAATGTGGCATGAAAATGGAAAATGGGTTTTTTAAATCTTTAAGCTGAAATGACTTGGAGAAAGCAAGGACATAAGTAGTGGTGTAAATAGAGGAAGCAAAATTGTGCAGGTATGGAGCCACATGTACAACAAATGGTTGGAATGTTAATGGGGTGCTTAGCTTTACTTCTAGTTGTGAGGACCTTCCTTATGACAAATATAATAGTTGTGGGAGGAGGCAAACCGAGGCACTTACCGGATAGGACATTTAGATTAGACTTTTATGCAAAGAGATCGAATTTGAGGGCCATGTGACACCACTTGCTTCAACCAAATTAGGATGTACTAGCAACATTTGATAAATTGTCTCACATGTTAGACACAATTGGGGGATTGAGAGCAACTAAACATATGCTAGTTGATGAGCAAGTGGCTATGTTCCTTCACATATTGGCCCATCATGTGAAGAACAGAGTCATTCAATTTGAGTTTGGTAGGTCAGGAGAAACCATTAGTAAATACTTCAAACTAGTGCTCAATGTAACCATTATGCTTCAATAATTGCTTTTGAAGAAACCAGAGCCAATTTGAGTTTGGTAAGTCAGGAGAAACCATTAGTAAATACTTCAAACTAGTGCTCAATGTAACCATTAGGCTTCAATAATTGCTTTTGAAGAAACCAGAGCCAATTCTGAAGGACTCAAACGATAATCGTTGGAAGTGGTTCAAGGTAGGCAAATTATGTTATTATGTGACTACTTTAATTGACTATAATAAGTGTGCTAGCACCTTAACCTTGATAACTGCCTTTTCCATTTATGGGGTGCCTTGGTGCATTAGATGGTATGCACATATGTATTCAAGTCCCGATATCACACAAGGCAAGGTATCGTATAGAAAAGGAGAGGTAACAACTAATGTCCTCAGGGTATACTCACCAGATGGTCAATTCATATTTGTGTTCCTCAACTGGGAAGGCTCAACTGCTGATAGGATGGTGTTGAGAAATGCCATACGGAGGCCACATGGGCTAAAAGTACCATTAGGTATGGGTGTTGAAAGACCCGGCTAAACCTAAGAGGGAGTGAATTAGGTGAAGATAAAAACTTAGAACCTTTGAAAATCTTTTTCACAATTCGGTAAAATCAGTTTGTATGATAGTAAAGAGTCATAAAACTGTAGACAATCATTTAAACATATATGCTGGAAATAAATGAGATTAAGGAAGAGAATTGCAAACTGATATTTATACTGGTTTGGTCCAATCTTTGGCCTATGTCCAGTCCTCAAACTCCACTTGAGATTTTCAATCCACTATTCTCTTGTTTATCCAGGCACAAGAGAAGCCTCTTACAAACCCACAAGTTTACCCAGGCACTTATGAAGCCAAATCTCTCACCGAGATCCTCCCCCTTACAACCCGTAAGGATACATTCAATTTCCCACTCAATAACACCTAATCTTGAGTATCTCAGAAAATAGAATGTTTTACAATGTATCTTCTCTCTAAGAAGTAAATGGATAATCACTGAAATGCATTACAAATCATTTCACTCTCTATATGATAAGCAAAGTAAGCAATGAAAAACAGAGTGTAAGAGATTCAAAATTTTGGTATTTTAATAGTGCAAGCTTTCTCCATCATCTTTCTGTGTTTTGAATGTGGCTTTATTTATAGATGAGGATGATCTGAATGTTGGGAAATATGATCATTGTGAATAGAGCCGTTACATATCAGTTAGAAACTAGTCGTTAGAACTTCGTTATTTGAACCAACTGTGACATTAGCATTTGCTTTAACTTTGATCTTCAGTTTGATGCCCTTTGATCATCTAAAACATGTCCACAAATGATATAAATGATGTTAGGAAGTATTACAAATCATTTGGGTAAGCATCTGGATGTTCTTGATCAAAAACGAGATTTTCGACACTTTGATTTCTCTGAAGTAGAGGTGTAAACTTGAGTTTTCATTTAGATACTTGAGTTTTGAGCTTGTTGCATTACTCTAGATTCCTCTCTGTCTGATCAAAACTCGAGTTTTGATTTACAAACTTGAGTATTGAAGATCCTCTGATGTTTGTTGCTCTCTGTCTGAGCTATACTCGAGTTTTCATGTGTAAACTTAAGTTTTCGAGTTGTTTTGTCCTTGGATGCTCTTTGACTTGATATAGCTCCAAATACTTATCCCCATATAGCTCTTTGAGTCTTTTTTGAAATACAAAAAGAATCAACTCTAAACTCATTGTGATTTGTCCGTTATGATCTAATGAATGAATACTGTTCTTAATGAGCGTTTTTGCATTGCCTTGAACTAATAGTCAACTTTCGAAGACCATTTCTCTCTAGTCTGATCTTCATTTTAGTTGAATCAAGTCTTAATGGAAATACTTATGAGTCTACTTTCATATGCCACTAATTTCAGCTCATTCTGATATGTAGATTATGAGTTACACTCAAAACATTGAAGCTTGGTTTGCTGTGTGGCGTGAATTCCTGATCCAACTTTCAAAATTCACTGCTCTCTCATCTGAACTTATTTGGGCTTGAAACTTTGTCACAAGAACTCAATAGATGTCTAGTTTCATCCAAAATTGGTTTCACGTCAATCTGATGTCTGGTTTAGGAAATATCATCAAATTACCAGACCTCGCCCAAAGCTGAACGTGAAACAGAGGTGAATGGAGTTGCTGATCAGTGCTGGAAACTCAAGTTTTGTCAGGTCCAGAGACGCCAGAGATGCTGAAGACACCCCAAACTCGAGTCATTAAGTTCCATACTTGAGTTTTGAGTTCCAAACTTGAGTTTTGACTTGGAAACTCGAGTTTTGACTTCCAAACTCTAGTTTTCTTGCTTTCCAGAGGCAAATCATTGTAGTAAGATAGTAAACTTGAGTTTTGACTTAGAAACTCTAGTTTTCTCATCCAGAAGCTGATTTTTGTTGACTTTAACTCTTAATTGACCCATTTGATCATGGAAACTTCTAGGATCAATCTTAGAACTTGAATAATGATATCTTTAGCAAGTTCTTCCTTTTTCCATCTTCCATCTTGATCAATTTTCATCATTTAACTTTAGCTCATCATTATTTGCAGCTTCTACCTTCTTCAAAATCCAGAAAACTGAGCCTATACTGAACTTGTTCCAGAATCTCATATGTCTTCTCATCTTTTGATCATTCTTCATAAAGAAATTTGAACTGATTTTGAATGAAGATGTTCCATTCAATAAATTCTTTCTTCTTCAATTTCTCCTCTTCTTCTTCATTATCCCCAAAATCCTTTGATAAACTTTTTGCTTCTTTGCAGATTCTTCTTTCTATCATTCAATACTTATTTATTGATCTTCTTCTTGATCATTCTTCATGATTCAACTCTTTCTTTCTAAAATCTCTTATCTCCTTCTTGATTAACCTTTACAATTCAACTTGGATTAATCTACATTAAATACAACAGTTAGTCAATGTAGGCGATAACTATATTACTCAATATTTTTGCTTTTAAGAATGATATCTATATAAGACATCATCAAAACTAATCATAACTAACAAGTGCGAGTATGTGCTACTTGGTTACAATGAAGTTATAATTGTCTTTGTTAACTTGTAATTCTTGGCGCAAGGAACTACTACTTGGTGGATGTAGAATATAGCAATTGCCATGGTTTTTTGGCACCTTTTAGAGGGCAACAGTACCATCTTAATGACTGGAGACAAAGATACCAACCCCAAACTGTGTATGAGTGTTTCAACATGCGACATTCAGCAGCCCAAAATGTAATAGAAAGGTGCTTTGGCATACTTAAGTTATGGTGGGCAATATTGAGGAGCTCATCGTTTTACCTAGTGAAGTTGCAAAACAGATACATCGTTACGTGCTGTTTGCTCCATAATTTGATTCGTCATGAGAGCGTTGGAGATCTCCTTGATGAGTAGCTTGAGTCCTTTGAGACTGCACCTGTAACAATTGACAATACCCCCTTAGTTCCTATGGAAACCAGTGATGTGTGGAATAATTATAGGAAAGATATTGCAAATGACATGGTTGCTACCTTTGTTGCACTTAGAGATAACTGATAATGGTGTAGACAAGTATTGCTTTGTTTGAGTACATTTTATTATGTATGCTTATGTTATAAACAAGAACCATGTGATATGTCAATGTCAATTTCATTTACTTTTATGTTTTCCTTTGTGGTTGATGTGGTGTGCTTGTCTATACTTTATTATGATATTAAAACTAAATTACTTGCAATCTGTAGTCTCAATCTTTGTTTTTCTTAGATGTGTGAAGTTGAATAGGAAAGCAGGTCGAAGATCAAAATGTGGACTACTGTTGAGAACAGGGTCTTGGTGGAATGCTTGGTTATTATGAAAATGGAGCAAAAGTTGATGGCTAACAACGGGTTCAAGCCCGGCTTTGCAAATGCCTTGTAGTCCATGATAGAGGAGAAGCTTCTTGGATGTGGCATCAAAGCAACTCCTCACATCACATCCCGCTTGAAGACCTTGAAACGATTGTGGCAAGTGGCATACGACATTTGTCCAACACTTCTGGCTTTAGTTGGGATCCGCAAACCAAACTTGTGATTGCAGAGAAGGAGGTGTGGGATAAGTATCTGAAGGTTTGTCATGCTACAACTGTGGTTGGATTTTTTTCCACTTGCGTAATACACAAGTACATATTATCTTATTGTGTACTTGTTTAAAGTGCAGGCTCATCCAAAGGCAAAAGAATTTCGAACAAAATGCTTACCAAACTTTAACTCTTTGTGCTTAGTTTGGAGAAGGGACTGGGCTGTCGGTGATGAAGGACAATGCCCTGGTGCCATGGAGGAAGAAGTTAATCTTGAGGATGACGACCTTCTTGAAACACTACATAATATTGTTGATTCTGACTTGTCCCAAACAATGCATGACACTCTTCCCACTCAAGGCAATGCAACTGATGCAACTGTTAGTCAAAAGAAGAAGCACAAACCGAACAATGCAGAAGTAATTGTTGAGGCGTTGCGAGACACAGTCACATAATTAGATAAGACCATCATTACTGTGTTTGACAAGCTAGGAAATATGATGTCAACACAAGATAGTCAAGATAGGCAAGCTGAACTTGCTGCCAAAGGAGATGACTTGTTCATGGATCTACTGCAAGTTGAGAAGCTGACTTGGAATAAGAGAAACATTGCTCATATCAAGATCCTTGCATCTGAAAAATTGCTCATTGCTTTTGGAAAGATTCCTCCATCATTTAAGACTTCATGGATCCGTAGCTTGCTGCAGCAATAGAAGTTGAAACAACATTACATAATTGTGTGGAGTACATAATGGCCATTGTTTTGTATTTTGTAATTGGCCAGGGATATTTTAGATCTAGATCAACTGTCTTTTGTATATGAATTACATATAACACATCATTCAATAGCCTTTTTTTTGTATAGCATAGGGAATTATATAAAAGCTAAAACTTTAAACCATGTTCAATGAGGTTTATTGTCAAATTGAACATAGGACAAAGTTTGGTGGTAGAAACCTGGTCAAGTTCTTTTTTTTTTTTTGTATGTATTCTCCTTTAAGACATATGTCATTAGGCTAGTCCATGAAATGTGTAACGCCCAAATCCAGCACCCAAATTCTTGGTCAAAAATATTTGAAATAACTCCAACAAAGATGATCAACATCCAAATCATTTAAATTACATAACCATTTAAAACAAAGTTCATAAAGTCAATGCATTTCTGAAATATTTCAGAATAAAATACAATGCAGAAGTCCTAGGGTCATGGTAAATAAAAATAACATAACATTAGCTATAAGAGTACAAAAGAGCATTCTAGGCTCACTCCATTAGTGCCTTCCCTTGCTCCTTACTAAGACAATCTCCTCTAAAATGTTAATATGGGATGAGATTCCACATCTTAGTAACTACTGAAATTTTCTACCGTACACAAGCAAAATACGTATGACAAAAAGTAGGAGTTGGTTAAAAAACATAATCTAGATATATTTGTATATACCATACTTTTTCATACAAAATTTATCATTTTATCAAGCAATAGACTGTATAATTATTCAATATGCAATATGTAGCCTCCCTTATATCCTCTGCCATCCTTATACCATTGACTGGAACTATAGGCTAACACATAGTCCAACAGAAACATATCCATTTGACTGGATTGTCCTAAGCTCACCAAAACTTAAAATACACTTGGCCAAAGGTATAGAGCTTAAGCTTAGACTATGGCTCCCCTCCTTAATCACAACTACGAAAGTGTCACATGTCCCACAACTCCAATGCAATCCCGTCCAAAGGATAACATGGAATAAGGGGCCTTGACAAGTACCATCAACCGTGTACCCAGTGATGACATTAAAATATTTTATCATACAAATTCCTCCTTACTCCATCCCATCAAATACAACCGCCATGATAAATATATATCCATTCCAAAAATAGAGCATTAAATCATACTTCCATTTAAATAGAATATAAATCAACATTTTATGATGCTTTATTGGATCTATCGGTCATTTTTGAAAGTTGGTACTTAAATAGTAAATCACTATTAAAAAATGCATATAAGTCATTATGCAAATAGTAAATCACCATTCAAAATTATGTATAAGTCACTATGCAAATAGTAAATAATTATTCAAAAATATGTACAAGTTACTGTGTAAATAGTAAATCACTATGCAATTCATCGGTGCAAATCACTATTCCAAATAGTATGCAAATAGTAACTTTTGTATAAGTAGTGTGAAAGTATAAGATGTATTTCTAACAAATATACAACTCCTACATCAAATCTTAAAACCTGATAAACAATAAAATATTTTATTTTATATTCATATAATTCTCTTTAAAAAATATATAAATCATACATAATTCACAAGTATATGGGAGAATATTTAGAGTTACCTATTATCTCCTAACTTACAGACAATCCTCAAATAATGACTCCAAATCTCTTGACGAGACTCTTCTAACACCCCCAAACAATCTCTCTTAAACTATATATATATATATATATATATATATATATATATATATATATATATATATATATCTCTCTCTCTCTCTATCTTTTCCTCACGCTCTATGAAATTGTGTGTGTGGTGGTGGGGGGTATTTATAGCTGAAGAAATCCTCCCCCACCGAATAACTAGGGGACAACGATGCCCCCCTTTGTTGAATTAATGAGGGTGTAAATTGCAGTACCACACCACCCTTATTTTAAAAAATGTGATTTCCCCTCCCCATTTTTCAAATAGGGTGAGTCCCACATATTATTATATATATATTTCTTTTCTTTTCTCTTTCTTCTCCCGACGCCCCCTTCTTCTTCTTCTTCTTTTTTTGTTTGTATTAAATATTAATATAACATAATATAAAAATATATTTTTCTAATTATAATATATATATATATATATATATATATATATTAAAAAATAACGCTTTATTTTATACTTCTAAATTTTCTCTAAACCTCATAATACTTAATAAATCACATCTAAAAAATACTTAATTACTATAAAAATTTAGGATGTTACAGGATGTACTCATTGACATGTATAAAAATGTAAGTTATGAAAGCAAACAAAGATCTTCTTCTTTCCTGTTTACATCTTTTGTATTAGTTATAGTACAATTTGCATTCCATGAATGAAATGGTACAATGTTCTTGAACTGATTCAGCTACATGGCTTTAATTGATTCAGACTGTATTAGTGATAGTCCCATATCCTAGCGTTCAAACTATGTACTTATGTTCGAACTACCTACTTACATTCGAACGACTACTAACTTTCGGACGTAAGACTTAAGTTAATTACATGCCTGGCAGTTAAACAATGTTATTGAATGAAACACATGGCCACACTTCTACAATTAGTAAGATAATGGCAGATAAAAATTGAACATGGCTTTTGTGTAACAGTTGAGATTAATGGTTTTTTATCCCTTAACGAACTAACATTTTCAATACAGATGGAGCAGTTCAAATGTCAGTGACTTAAACACGTCACCACCTCCTACTCTGTTCTCGAATGTCACACCTATGCCATTTGATCATCGCGTCTTCCCCAGACAAACCCAACCCATTTTACATTATCTTTTCCCAAACCTAAAAGGAGACCTTTTGCATTTTTGACCTTCAAAATCAGGGCATTACCCGACGTTTTCTTCCAATCATGCCTCTACAAGTTTAGCCCTATCTAATATAGTAACAATTGACAATGGGGAAGGTGAAGAAAATTGACAACCGTTTGAACGAATTGGGGATTACATTGGAAGACATCGTTGCTTTTAGGAAGCACAGGGCAGAACTACGTCGAGGTGGCAGGTCGAAGGAGATGAAAAAAGACCCAAATGAGTATGACGAGTATGCAAAAGCAACCAAGTGGAAGAAAGAAGTGGATGACAAAGAATCAAGGAAAACCAAAAGGGATGTAAAGAAGATGGATTAGACTCCCATATCTAGTAAGTGAAAGGCTTTGTCTGATGATGACAAAAACAACAAAAAGCGAAAGGTAGAGGTTAAGAAAAAGAGGAAGGAGAAAAATGTTGTCATTGAGAGTTCTAGTGGGGATGACAAAGAATAGGGAGACACAAAAGCTAGCGAAGGGTTTGCCTCCACCCAAGAAATTGAAGACACCTGACATGTTGATAAGGTGAGGTCCAAATTGTACAAGGAATTGAAACTGCAACAGAGGGCAAATATCATGCCTAAAGCAAAGGCTGACTTCAATCAGTCCAAACTTGAAGAGTACGATATGATGTTTGTAGGCCGAACTCTGTGTAAAATGAGTAGGATTATGGTGGACAAATTTGAATCTGATTTCCCCTTTTGACTAGACGCAATGCTTAGACCATTTTGGGGACTCTTAGAGTTGGGTTTGTCGTACAGTGACTCTATAGTCAAGGTGTTTTATTTAAACCTGAGATTATGTAGAACCGGAGTAGTGTTAACAAGTGTTAGGGGGCAAATAATTGAATTAACTGAGAAGAAACTCCTCGATTGGTTAGGGGTTAAGGCTGCACAGTCAACAAATACAAGATTTAGTGAAAAGGAAATGGATAACATATTCCTAAAAAGAGGGACAACAGAGGATAGTTCTGCCCTGTACAGACCGAAGCAGCTGCCTCTTAAGTATAAGGTAATGCATTATCTGTACAGCAAGAACTTCGTAAATAAGGGGAAGTACTTCACAACATTAAGCAATAAGGACAAATAAATCCTGAGCTGCTTGATCAAGAGGAAGCCATTTCATATGGGGAAGAGGATGATCGACACAATGCTCAAAGGTGCAACAATTGGCAAGAAGAATGTTGAATTACCATACCCTTCTGTTGTGTCTCTCATACTAGAAAAGCACAAAATTTGGTATCTGCATGAAGGTGAACCTGCCATATGGACTACTGAATTTATGAAGAGGCTTTGCACAGAATGTAAATCCCTTTTTGTCCCAAAAGAGTCATCCAATAAATCATCGAATGATCGCAAAGATGGTAGGAAGGCAAAGGTAGCTTCACCTGTAACTAGTCCAACAAAAACAAACCCTTCATTTGAGGAAGGAGTTGCAGAAGTGGCAGCCATGTTTGCCAAAATAGTTGATGAGAAATTGGGGACTATGAAAGCTGACCTCCAATCAATCCTCAATTAGATAGAGTCATGACTGGGTTCAATGGCGCTTGACTTGAAGGACCTTCAAGATTTCATTTACTTTTATGGCATGGACTTGAAAGACTCTGTTGCATTCAAGGGAGAAAACAAGGACATGGTTGGTCCTTCTACAAAGGCAACACATGAGCCTCAATCCACTTCATAAGGCACGCCATTGAGGTCTAAACAGGATGTGGAAGAAGAAAGTGAGAAAGGTGATTCAAGTGAACATGCCTCCCCAAGTGAAGAGGCGGGGTTGCAGGAAGTGGATGAAAGTAGCACAGATGAATAAGGCTAAAAGGAAAGGGATGATAAGCATGATTTAGAGGTCCATGCAGATGTCAACAACACAGATGAAGAGGCAGAGAAAAAAGTGGATGATGACAATGCTTCAGAGGTTGGGGATGAAAGAAGCAAAGACAAAGTAGGAGAGAAAGTAGATGATGACCATTCTTCAAAGGTCGAGGATGATAGCAGCACATATGTAGAAGCAGAGAAGGAAGTGGATGATGAGCATGATTCAAAGTCGATGATAATAGCAGCAGAGATGAAGAAGCAGACAAGGAAGGGGGAGCTAATTTTGACGATGTTATTATGGAGACATAATATGGGAGGAAAGGAGGAGTGGCTACGGATGCCACTGATGATGTAGTGGGTAAAGGGGCTACAGGAACCAAGCAAGGGAGGGTGATGAACCTATTGGTGATCCTATGTCTGGAGACACTGAGCCTAATGATGCAGTGGGTAAAGGAGTCTTAGGTAACCAAGGAGGGGAAGGTGATGAACTTATTGGTGACCATATGTTTGAAGACATCTAATCTGATGATGCAGTGGGTGAAGGCACTATAGAGAATGAGGAGGTGATGCAGAGGTCACTGATCTTTCCATAGATGAACAGTTGAACACAAACCAGCTTCACCAATGTCTCCTAGTGGTACAGATGAGGATTTGGATCCAATCCCCCACTGTCAATTATTCCTCTGCCGAACCCATCAACGCTCCTCCTGCCCTTTCCAGGAACATATTAGATCCTGTTCCTTTGAGGTTCATTCTTGCATCAAGTTTCAGTTCCGTCCTTGTAGTAGAGAATTTGCCCCATGTCTTCACAAATGCAACACCAATTCCTCCTCCAAGTCCAAGGCCTGTTGCCCCACTGTTCATCCTAGTAAACCTCCATGGTTCACAAACATCATCGCCTAGGCTCCCCAGTACTAAGCGGCCCCCTTCGAAGAAGAAGAAGAAGAAGAACTAGGGATAGTGTAGTATATGTTGTATGTTTTGAGTTAAGTGTAATGAGCCATCACAATATTATCTATGCTTTTTGTTCTTATGACTGCTGGTACAATGTTGCTGATATAGTTTACATACTTCCATGTAGAGTTTGAACTATGTTGTTTGGTTTGAACTTCAACTTTTTCGTTTTCATATCATGTTAAAATAGTTGAATGATGTTTAATATATGTTGCTATTTGTTAACATTCTCTACGTTAAGGTTCATGTATGATGCTGACGACAACAATCACTTGTCCTGTATATGCATTACTTTTTGGGTGCATAAGGCCCTTTGTGAAAGACTTCACGAATACTTGTTATGCAGTATTTGAGAAGTCCAATTTCCTTCATTTTTTTTCCATTTCACACTAGCGTTCACATGGTATGATAGATACTTCATTGTTTCTGATATGGGTTCCATGCTTTCATGGGAGTGTGAACTTTGTTGTTTGGTTAGTAATTCAACTATTGTGTTTTTCTTTCTTGTGAAAAGTCATGAATGACATATATTCTATTTTACCATTATGAATATCTTTTGTTAACATGAACTTCTATTCGCTCCAAAAGTCTCCCTCACTAGCACTTGTGGATTTTACGCTGCTATTTTTGGGTGTATGAGGCACCTTGTGAAAAACTTCACAAATGCTTGTTATGCAGCATATGAGCAGGCCAATTTTCTTCAATTTTTTCCATTTCATACTACAGTTCACATGGCATGATAGGTGCTTCACTGTTTCTGACATGGGTTCCATGCTTTTATGGGAGTTCGAACTTTGTTGTTTCGTTCGAACTTCAACTATTGTGGTTTTTCTGTCTTGTAAAAAGTGATGAATTATGTATATTCTTTTCTTTTTTGGTAAAAATGAATTATGTATATTCTATTTGACCATTATGAATATCTTTTGTATATTCAAAATTTCTTGTCTCCAAGTCTCCCTCACTAGCACTTATGGATTTGAGGCTGCTATTTTTGGGTGCATGAGGGACCTTTATGAACAAGTTGCCAATTAATTTTTATGTAGCATTTGAGAAGGCAAATTTTTTCATTTCCTTTCACCCTATAGTTCACTTTGTATCATTGATGTCCATTTGTCTGACTGTGCCTTATGTTGCTGTCATGTCCAAAGTTCTGTTTCGTTTTCTGCAGCATTTGACAACCCCAATTTCCATGTTTGTCTTCCTTTGTGTTTGATGCAGCGTTTGAGAAGGCCAAATGGCTTCATTTCAATCCCTTTCACACACATTGCATTGATTAATAAACATTTTGTATATGTTCCGATGCAATCAGTCCAATGTTGAACCAATGCCATGTTATCCTTTCTCCTTCGTAGTCATATCTGTTTCACCAACCCAACAAACTCCTTCTCATTTGCCGACTTCAGATTGTTCAAGGACAAAGCACTCATTTTCTCAATCATTATCCACTTCTTGAAAGAATCACGTGGGCTTAATGTTCAGTGCTAATCTTCTATGTTCCTCTTCTCGTTCTCCTTTCCACACATTGTTTTACACTTTCGTGTTTTTGCCGCCTAATTCCTTCCATCTCTGTCATCCTTGACAACAACGAAAGCCAGTCATCATCAGAATTTCATATCTCATTGCCATCTTCTTTAATTTTGCATCTCAACATTCATGCAATTTGATTAGGGTTCATACATGTTACGCGAATACAGTTGAAAATCAGTTATATTAATTTTTTTTCCTTTTTTTTTCAGGGGCATTATGGGAATTTTACCCCATATTCCTTCTTAATCAACACCCAATTTTTCTATCAAACATTTTATTTTTTCCGATAAACCTAACAGTTCAACTTTTAAAGTTCATTTCTAATCTTCTTTTTCTTTCCCTCCTTATATCTTCTCGGAAACAAACAAGGCCTTAGTTGCCTCGTTAATGTTATTTTCCCTTTTTGCTTTAGCTTTTATTGTACACTCGTTGGAAAAAAGAAGGAAGGAGCATGATATTGGTAACCGTATTTTTCACGATCACGCCTATTAATACATGAATCATTTTGAAGTTTTATCCCAGACGAAACACACCCTTGTCTAGACTTGAGAGTGGCAGATTCATTTCTGGTTCGGCATTCCACACTCGCTCGAGCTAGCAGTCCACCTTTGTCATCGCTGCGTGGTTGTTCTTCGGCGAGTATTGAAGAAGATACGAACCCTAGGGCTTTGTCTGCTCCCAAAATCTGGTGAGATTGATTTATTCAATCTGGCCTTGAATCTATATTTGAATTTGTTCCCCGCGTCTCTGTTCATTTTCAACCCTGCGTCGGACGCCGTCACACAGTTTCTTGCTTTGTTTTAAATTTTTCATTTTAATTGGAAGATTTAAATTGCGGGTGTTTTATCATCGTCATGCTTCAGTGGCTTGGAGGAGTTGCCTGTATCAATTAGCTTGTTAAGGCATCTTCGTTAAATTTGCTGGAACAAAAATTTAAAGCGTGTGATGTCAACTATGCTTATTTCAAAGATTTCAGTGGGGGCCGATGCACCCACTGAGTGTAATCTAGGTCTACCTATGCTCCTAAGTCCTAACTACTGCTTACTTGCTTCTCTGGAAAAAAGGAATGATTTTCACTATACCCTTAACAAAAACTCTTAGGCAAGTACACATGCAAATGATTCTCTTCTTGTCATCAACATAATCAGTCGCCTGTAGGACATGTTTGTCCTATTTTGTGGTTTTGCGACTGATGGATGATGGATCTACCTTATTTGTGTTTAATGTAAAATATCACTCTCTTGTGAAGACTGTCTTATTGCCTAATCAGCTCATATCAAACCCTTCAATAGGAAATTCTTTTGTTGCCTTTGTTTCATGTGGTTATGACAATATAATTTTCTTACTAGTACAAGGTCCTTGTGTGCTTCAATGAGACTAAATTTTGTGTGTGATTTTACGAACTGAATAACTTGCTCTATATGTGCATATGCATTTAAAAACTGAGCTATGCTTTGATGATGGGAAATCTATACTTTTTTTCTAATGGTTGTTTGTATCGTGGAGAATCTTTATTTGCAATTTGCAGGTATGTTCACATCTACATGGATTGGACAGAAACGTTGAGCTCTTTTTTGTTTTTCATAGATAGTTATTGATTTTTCCCTCCGCGAATATGTTGCTCTTGGTTTTTCAGACAATTTTATAATTTAGCTGTGAGGAAGCTTGGAATCAGTTACATGACGGTAGACGACAAAGAAGAGAATATTGAATTCAAGTGGGGCAGATTGAAAGGAAAAGGTGGAAGAAATAAAGAAGTGCAATTTTATGAATCTTTCACTTATGATGGTGTGGAGTATAGCCTTTTTGATTCGGTATATATATACAAGGAAGGTGAAGAAGAGCCTTATATCGGCAAACTCATAAAGATTTGGGAGACCCTTGATAAGGCCAAGAAAGTGAAAATTCTTTGGTTTTTCCGTCCCTGTGAGATTCTTAATTTCTTGCCAAATGAGAGGCGTGACAATGAATTGTTCTTGGCTTCTGGGGAGGGAAAAGGCCTAACAAATATCAATCCTTTGGTAATTGCTGCTTCAAATTCTCTCTTAATACCTATATTATGATAGTCTTGCCTGTTGTGTGTAGAATGTTATATTTAAGTTATGCATTCTGCTTAGTTCTATGGTTACTGTATAATGTTATAACCTTTACTTTTCCTCCCCTCCAATGTTTGTTGATTTGATTGAAATAGTACGTTGAATATCCATTTTTTTGGGTTTGGGTGTTAAGGATCGATTGTTTGGTCTTTCTTTTCAATCTTAACAATAAATGATTTAAATGTTACAAATGAGATGTGTGTTTTATCTTATACGATCATTGATGTGTTGAATTCTATTGAAGTGAATTATAAAAGTTGAATTTTATGATATGTTCTTCTGGTTCAGGGGCTACCATCTAAATACTGGGAGTTTGACGTTCCTGATTTTTTGCCCCTGTGGAAAAGAATTCCTTATTTTCTTAGGCTTGTCTTTATCCTGTTCATGCATGCATTGTTTTTTGGGGCAGAATCATTGTGTTGTATTACTTGTATTATCTTGCCTTTGTTTTATTTATTTGAAATATTTTTATTTTAATGTCCTCATTCTTATTTAACAGAGGCTATACCATGTTCTTGGATCTGTCAAGAATTGTATTACCTTAATTGAATTGGTTATGTATCCACTCATTTGTATATTATGCCAGGAAGCTCTGGTTGGTAAATGCAACGTTATTTGCATTTCCAAGGATAGCAGGAACCCGCAACCACCAGATGAAGGAGTTCAAAGAGCTGAATATGTATTCTATCGAGTATTTGATGTTAAGCACCATAAAGTATCAGATAAACTTGATGATCAGATTGCTGGATTGGATGGTATTTGATCTTTCTTCTTTGAGGACTATTGATAGCAATTATGCTTCAAAATGTTTATAGCTCGCTATTTTAAGAAGCATTACCCTTACATGCTTTGTTTTGGGACCCTTTAACGTTTGGCTTGTAAAATTTTTGGTCGAGTTACTCTTCTCTCTCATGGAAAGTGACTTAATTACCTAGCATTTTTCTCTATCTTGGAAATCCATATAGATCTCCCCCTGTACCATTGATTTGACCAATATATCATTAAGCATAAGATTATTATCAGTTTTTAGTTTTTACTGCCCATTTAACTTATTACAAATATTTTCAAAGGTTTTTTTTCAATGCGATTTATTTTTTTTGTTAAGAATATTATTTTAATTATGTTATGTTTATAATAAGGCCTACATTGGTAAAATTTTAGTTTTAGATATTATATTGCTGAAAATAAAATTCTATCACCACCACTGCTACCATCTTGCATTGTCTAATTTTAATTTTATTTAATAACTATTATGTGAATAGGTTATTATTTTTTAATATTTATTTATTATTATGTAACACCAGAATTTGTTAAATTTAAAAAAAATGATGGCATCACATAATTTGATAAGTTTTAAAAATAGTTATTTTAATTATTTATGAATATTTTGGTCAAAATGTGTTATTGCGTTGTATTTTTTTCATTTTAGGGGAGGGAGAGTTGTTTGTAATAGAAAGGTATGGCATACTTAGGGAATGATAAAATAATTTACTATACTTTGTTTAATATGGTTTCATTTTGTGCTTTAAGAAATTGAATAATGTGCAGTTTTGTTAGCAAAAAAATACATTATTGTTAAGTAATAGTCTATGATGTAGTAATCAAACTTAGGTTATTATTTTTAATCACCGACTTTAGGTAGACATGGTTCTGAGTGATCCTTAAACTTTATGAAATCAATCAACAGTTACATCAGCATATAAACACAATCCTTTTTTGTTTTACTTTTTGTTACATGCCTGTGAATCTCATAATTCACAGGATTTTAATTTTAAATTTGAGTAGTGTTTCTATTTTGAATCTTATTGTTTTGGTAAGCATTTGTTAGATGTTAAGTGGGCTTGTTACCTTTTAAAATATTTAAACTAATTTTATATTTAACTCCTTTTGTGTAAGTGAATTGAAAAACTCTCAACAAGCTAGTGATACACACCTAAAGTATAGGGAAATTAATGTAATTCTCCTTAGATTCAAATTCTGAATATCTCATGAAGTTGTTTTCTTTAATTGTTGCAGTTAAACTTTTTCTTAACAAATTAGATAGTCTAAAACCAGTTGATCTAAAGGAATTGTATATAGATGAGAAAGAAGTTATTGGGAAAGACGTGGAAAGAAATGAAGCAGTGGTACCTCCAAGTCAAAACAATTTTCAATCTATGGCTAGAGAAGAAAATGGCAAGTGTGTTGAAATATTAGTTACTAAAAGTACCAAGAATAAGTCTTCATTGGGAGAAAAACTTGCCTCTAATGTAGGTTTAGGTAAAGCATGTAAATCCAATATTGGATTTCCATGCATGGTTAATGAGAAGTCCATGCCAATGGTTGAGACCAATGGAAATGAAGATTGTAATGCCACTTTGGCAAAGCAAAAATCTTCTAACGATAAACAATTAGCTTCTGGGGATGGTTTGGAGCGACAACTAGCTAGAGGATATGATAGATCAAAAAAGATCTTTGGTGATAAGACTGACTTGAGGTCCAAGATTGACGAGGGAGTAAAACATGTGGCTATTAGGGGCTCTGTTAGACAAGATGTTAATGGGAATGGACATTTTATGCATGATAGCAATGGATTGGTGGAGAACAAGCATGACAAGAAGACAAAACTTGGCGATTCTAAAAGAAACTTGAATGCAAAGCGAGTTGAAGGTGTGAAACGTAGGAGGCTTGTTCATGATGATGATGATGTTGATGATGACGACATCGTAGAGACTTTAGGTGTAGATGTTATCTCATCGAAGGACAAACAAAAACTTCGACGAGAGAAAGATTCTAGTAATGCAGAGGGAACCCATTCCAAGAGGTTGAAGCTTCCCAATGAGCCAACAAAGCTATCTCATGACAAGTTGCATGAAGAATCTTCAACAAAATCTCCAAATAGGGAGACAAAGATAGATTCTTGTGAGTTCAAAGTTACTCGAAGACCTGACACTGTAAGTTCTATTGCAAAGGCATTCTCTTTATGCAGTTCTTATTCTTTTACTATATCCTTCTACTTCCATACATTATCAATTGTTCAAAGATAGAACTAACTAGCTAAGTTCAGCCTATTTGGTGGCTATTAGACCAACTGGACATTTGAAATTATGGTCTTTGAATAAAAATAATGGTGACCTATACTAGACTAACTAGCTAAGTTCAGCCTATTTTGGGCTCAAGATGGTCAAGTGAAATTTTATGTTGGTTGGCTTGTCTAGCCTATCAAGTTAGTTCAACTTGAGACATGGAACATTGATGAAATTTTATTTGTGGAGGATTTTTTCATCAATCATTTAGTTGGATTTGAATAATTCATTGACATATTGTGGCAGAGCTTTGTTGCTCTTCATTAGTTTTTAATGTTAAAATGTATTAATTTTGTGGTATATTGAAAATTTTGTATTACTTTACGCTAGTCTAAGAGTAAAATGTGTTAGACCATTGAGGAGTTTTAGAAGATGGTTTTCTTTATTCTCTTTGGTTTGATACATTTAGTTTAAATAAGACTAGTTGTACCGCAACTTGTCAACTTGTCTCAATACATGATAGATTATTTATTGACCATAGTTTGAATTAAAAAAAAAATATAAGTAGGGTAATGACATAATATATCCTAGATAAGCATAAAATAAATAAAATATGGTTATAGAAGATATTATTGAAAAAGAAGTCATATTTCCTCATACACTTCTCCTCAAGCTAGTGAATAGATGCTGATCTTCCCAAATTGGACCTCAGGTTCTTAAATTTCGTTCTTAAGAGGGCCTTTGTGAGTAGATTTGCCATTTGCATGCTTGTGGAGATGTGTTCTAACATATTTCACCTAGCTCTCCCTTTCTTTATTGAAGTGTCTTTTTATCTCAACATTTATGGCCCTTTGATGCGTGGGGTTATTAGCAATTCCTATAGTTGATAAGTTGTCACGCCAAATTTAACAAAGGATTGAACCCCATCTTTAATTCAGCCAAAAGTTTTATACCTCACATTCCCTCTCAAATTGTAAGTGGCAATGCATGATAGTAAGCTTTTGCATTGTTTGCCATTGCTAGTTGCATTTTACTTCTCAAAGTGACAAGCCAAAACTTGATTGGCTCAATCATGTGAATGGGGGCATGGCTGATTATAGTGATAAAACAACTCGAAGTATTTTGGGTGTTGAACTCGTTGGAAGGTAAAGGATTTTAGTGTTTCAATTAATTTTAATTAGAAAAAGAACAAAAATTAATACTCCCTTTGGTTTTGAATATAAGACATATTAATCCAATTTGATTACATTAAGGAAGTTAGTTAATTTTGTTAATATGACATGTATTTTTTAAAACACCCTAGTGATCTTCTTTAATTTCCTTCTTCCCTCGTTTCCTTGATTATTGTTAAGGGAGCATCAATAGGAGTAAATTAGGAAAATATTGATAAATATGAAAAACTATATCTTATATTTAGGACCAAGATTATTGTTCAAAGGCATAAACACTCTATAATATATTATTCAGATGAAAGGAAATTACAATGTATGGGCTAATGGAGAGAAATAAAAGGAGGGAAAATTGGGGATTACAAATAAGACTAGGAAATCAAATAATAAAGTTTCTATAATCAAGATCCTAAAATCATGGAGCAACAATCAAGGGATCTTGATTTATTTCCTAATATTCTAACACTCCCCCTTAAGTTGGAGAATATATGTAGATCATTCCCAACTTACTTCGAAACCCTTCAAACTTGGCTCTCCTAAGTGGTTTGGTCATTATGTTCGCAATTTGATTTGCAGATCATATGTAGGACATGTTCATGATAATGCCTGCTTCAACCTTCTCTTTAATAAAATGCCTATCTCTCTTAACATGTTTCATTCGATCATGATAAACATGATTCTTTGTCAGTTCGATGCTTGCCTTGTTGCCACACTAGAGTTGCATGAGTGCCTCATATGGAATTTCCAATTTCGTATATAGTCTGATAAACTTGAGTTCTTCACACACTCTTTCATTAATAGCTCTTAGCTCCGCTTCTGCACTGCTTCTTGAAACCACAATTTGCTTCTTGCTTTTCCATAAAACCAGATTTCCCCACACGTATATATGTAGTATTTTAAGGTTGACCTCCTATTCTTCTTGTCTCTTGCATAGTTTGCATCGGTGTAGATTTCAATTTTTGGCGTGCATTTCTTAAAGAAGATTCTTTTTTCAGGATTAAGTTTCAAATAGCTCAGGATTTTGTATATAGCCTCCATGTGCTCTTCCTGTGGCTGGTGTATGAACTTACTATTCCAATTGTATAACTAATGTTTGGATGTGTGAGTTAAGTATATTAGCTACCCAACAAGTCTTGTATCGTTTTAATTGGGACACCGTTTGGTTTGATCTCTAGGTGACAACCACCTTCTATCGGTGTTCCTTTAGGTTGTGCCCCTAAGATACCTGTTTCATGTAACAGATTTGGGTAATACTTCTGTTGGGTCATGTTGATGCCTATTTGGTTCTTGCCACTTCCATACCTAGAAGCATCTCATTCGACCGGGATCTTTCACTTGGAATTCACTTCATAGGACCCTTTTTAGTTGGGCAATCGAATCTTCACCATTCCCTGTAATAACTATGTCATCTACCTCGATAGTCAAGATTTTGACTCCCATTATCACGCTTGATAATCATGTCATCTGCTTGTCCTTGTTTATACCAAAGTTTCTTTATTGCTTTAGAGAATTGTCTGAACCATGCCTTTGGATATTGTTTTAGCCCATACAAAGACTTGTTGAGTTTGCAAGCAAAGTCATTTGGAGCGAGAACTCTATCGGGAACCTCCATGTAGACCTCTTCCTCCAAGTTGCAATTTGAAATACATTCTTGACGTCTAGTTGATGTAGTGACCAATCTAAGTTAGCTGCAATTGACAACAATACTTGATTGTATTGAATTTAGCTACCGAGGCAAAGGTCGCTTGTAAGTTTGAATATACCTTTTTGCTACTAGTCTTGCTTTGTACTTGTTGATACTCCAATCAAGGTTGAACTTTGGGGTGAAGCTCCACTTGCATCCTACCAATTTCTTTCCTGTTGGACAAACTATGATTTCCCAAGTTTTACTTTCCTCAAGTGCCTTTAACTTTTCCTCTGTAGCTTGCTTCCAATTTGAAACAGCCTTAGCTTGTTGGAAAGTATTTGGAATTTTAATCTGTTACAAAATCATAATTCTGTATAGAAAGGAAGAGAGAAATAGAGAGAAGAAAACCAGAAATAGGGTAGAATAAGGAGAAAATAGAGATTAGACAGAAACAGAACAGAAGTGAGATTATTCCATTATCAATCATAATCTGAATTACAATAGGGATTAGGTCTTTATTTATAGGCTAGAGTGACTTAATGACCAAGCCAGCCCTAAACTAACTAACTAACTTCCTAACAGATTTAGTTCCTAACAACCCCTAATTAACTCCTAACCTTTTATTATCTTTACATATCAATACCCCCTCCCCAAAAACATCCTTGCCCTCAAGGATGATTGACTACAACCAAACAAGCAAACTGGAATCAACAAAATAGAGACTTAAAATTCTGAAAAACTTCTTGACAGTGTAGAATCCTCTTTCCTGAATGCTGCTACCCACAAGTACAATTCACTTCTTTTATGCTGGAACAAATAGCAGCAATAAATCCAATCCAGACCCAAATAGCATTTTCATTAGCTCTCCTCTGAACCAAATATGCAGTAGACTTTGGGTTGGAGAGCACTGAAAAAATGAGAGCCAATTTTGCAGTAGTATGCCACCTATATATTCAGACCTTTTAAGACCCAATTGCAGCAACAAACTTGGGCTATTTTCTTCAAACGAAAAGCCCAAACACTCATATGAAATTACCCATCCCAATGGACTAGCAAGGTACTTCTGCCCCTACGAGAAATTGCAAGCCAGCTGGACTTCTTCAAAATACTTTTGACCCTTGGAGCAATTGGAAGACAGCTTGTGGTTTGACTTTTCAAACTGAACCAAACCTAGCCACTCAACTCCTGCATTTGTCTTCGTCATAGAATCGCAACTCTCTCTCAACTTGCAAGAACAGTGACGACGAAACAGCAACGACCTGTGACGAAGTCTCCTGAACAATCACTTCCGGAGAAGAAGGAAGAGGACTCAACAACAACCTTGTGTTTCTGATCTCCTCCGTAACATTTTTCGGTATTTGATCAGCAACTTCACTTTCGGTTTCTTCCTCAAAAACAGAGGATTTAAGACCTTCATCATCTTCTTGAATTTTGTCAGCTGCTATGTGGTCGATTGGGCCTTCTTGGGTGTTAGTCAAATAATCTTTTTCTAGATCTTCCAATTCTTTTCTTACCTTCTCTTCTTTCTTGGCTCACCATTGCAAGTAAATTTCTCGCAATCTTGCCAAACGCCTAGCTTCAAGCACAGTGAGAGGGTTGAACATATAAACAGATTCTGCAACCTCTTCTTTCAAACCACAAACATATGTCTTAACCAGGTAGTCCTCTGATACCACTGTTATAATTTTAGATGTTTAGGTTTAGAATTAGGAGAAGGTGGAGGAACAATTCCTCTGATACCACTGTTACAGAATCATAATTCTATATAGAAAGAAAGAAAGAGAAATAGAGAGAAGAAAACCAGAAATAGGGTGGAAGAAGGAGAAGACAGAGATTAGACAGAAACAGAACAGAAGTGAGATTATTCCATCATCAATCATAATTTGAATTAGAATAGGGATTAGGCCTTTATTTATAGGCTAGAGTGACTTAATGACCAAGCCAGCCCTAAACTAACTAACTAACTTCCTAACAGATTTAGTTCCTAACAACCCCTAATTAACTCCTAACCTTTTATTATCTTTACATATCATAATCTTTGTGCTCTTTAGAACAAAGATTTGCATCTTTGTAGATAGATTACCATATGAGACAAACTGTTGAATTAGATGCTGAGTACAAGATGTTACCCCTTTTCTAGTGCAATAGGCCAACCTGTCTGTTTAGGATCTAATCTTGGTTTAGAGCCATGGTCATTCCTTCAAGTGGAAGAGACATTTCTATTGTTATCTTCTTCCTGAGGAAAATGTCTCCTTTTCATCCACTCTTTTTATTCATCCCATTGATTTTAACCTGTGTTTCCAGTTCATTAAGTGTAGGTTCAGATTGGTTGTTTGGAGAAGTGGGATTACAAGGGAATGATGGTAATGTATGATGGATTGGTAAGGGATTAGAAGATGATGGCAGCAAGGTATCATGGGTATTAGGGATATAAGAAGTGGGATCATGTGATGATTTATGTGACATTAGCCATTCATTATCTGAGTGCTTCCCTTGAATGGATAATTTGGGATATCTTCGGAGACAAACAATTTCTTTGAGGTAGGATAGTAGCACTTGTATCCATTCTGGGTGGAGGGGTATCTAAGGAATATACATTATGGGCACAGGCATCAAACTTGCTTCCATTATATGCATGGACAAAGGCAACGCATCCGAACACTCTTTAGGGTAATGGGTTGATAAGACAATTAGGAAAATTGTCAAGGAATGTTTGGATAGGAGTGATTTAGTTGAGGACTTTGGAGGACATTTGGTTGATGAGATAGGCGGTAGTTAGGACTACATCAACCTAGAAGATTGTTGACACATTCTGTTCCATTGATAAAGTTCTGGTTACCTTCAAGAAGTGGCGGTTCTTTCATTCAGCAACCCTATTTTGTTGAGGTGTGTAAGGATGTAAGGTTTGATGATGAATTCCTTGTTGATCAAGAAATTCTTTAAAGGTGCATCTTAGATATCCCCTAGCATTGTTACTTAGAAGGACGTTGATGCAGGTTTGAAATTGGTTTTTCACAAAGTTATAGAAACTTGGAAAACTTCGGCTACCTTAGGTTTTTCTTTCATTAACTAAACCCACATGATTCTGGTGTGATCATCTATAAAGATAACAAACCATTTTTCATTTGTCAGGAATTTTGTTCTTGCTAGATCCTAGACGTCATGGATTAGTTGGAAATGAGTAGAGGGGTTGTCTAGTTGTATTGGGTAGAAAAATCGTGTTTGTTTAGCAAATCGATAAGTTTCACATTGAAATGGAACATAATTATTATTGAATAAACTTGGAAACACATGTTTCAAACTAGGATGGCTTGAGTAACAATGCCATACAAGTACATCTTTATCTTGAGAACTTGAGCTAGCCAATGCCTTTCGTGCGTTCCAACTATCTTTATTCTTCAACTCCAATCTTTCTGGCTAGGGAAGTCCATCACAATCTTTAGAAAACACAATTATCTTTCCCGAGTTTAAATCCTTAAAAAAAACACAAATTATCATAAAAAATCACTTTGTATACATGCTCTTTTTGGTTAATTTATTCACATATATTAAATTGCAAGTAAGTTTTGGTGCAAATAGAACATTGTAACTCCTAGAGAATTAGATAGCATGACTGTTCCAATTCCTTCAATTTTGGTGAACATACTATTAGCAACTTTGACTCGAAGGTTTTAGGACAATTTGAGAGTTGTTAATAAAATTCAATTACTAGACATGTGATTTGTAGCTCCTGAATCAACAATTCATGTATTTTCACTGGCTCGTACAACATTGAAAGCTATAATAGATTTACCTGATTGCACTAGGTTTACACTAGGCATAGAGTTGGACTTGTTCTGTTTATCTAGTGTCCTGCAAAGCACCTGTAATTCCTCCTGGCTTAGAGAATTAGCATCCTCATCCTTTTGCTCAGTTGTTGTGAGAGGGCTTTGTTGGATATGTTGTTTGCCTGTCGATGGCTTGCATATAGTTTCAACATTCTTCTTTGATGTGACCCTTCTTGCAATAATTGCACAATTTATTATTTTTTCGTTCATCTTATGGTCCTTTTACTGCTAGAGCCGAACTCTCAATTTGACTTGGGTTGCTTCGATTCAAGTGTTATCTGCTTTTTCCAAACAACATATGGTTGACTACATCAAATAAATGTGGTAAGGGTTTTAACCCCATGATTTTACCCCTTATCTCAAAAGAATCGCCAAGTCCTAGGAGAAAGCCATATACTCTTCCTTCTCCTACTATCTTCCTATATAATTAAGCGTTTTCGACATTCTTTGTGGGTGCACTTCAAATAGGTCCTGTTATTGTTGGAGTTTTAGCTAATCATTATAATAATCAGTCATTGCCATGTTACCTTGTCTCAAATCTTGAAGTTGTCGTTTCAAAATAGCGTTATCAAGAGAAAAGTAGGTTTTTCTGGTCGCTCCTAGATTTATTTTGCAGTGTTTTCCAGGAGATAACCTTCACTAATATCAACATTCATAGAGTTGACTTGGTTATTTTTGGCAAACCATGTATCGTAATTTAGGTCATTTGGGGCTGGTTGAGGTGTTGTCCCATTTTTATTTCTCCTTTCGCTTGCTACAAATATATCTCAACGCACTTTGGGACCAATGGAGATAGTTTCTTCCATTTAACTATGGTTAATGGATAGTTTGATTTTATGAGAATTCTCCATAATTACTGCATTGCTGGTAGTGGAGGAATTAGAGGAAGAAGATGAGTTTTGAATTTGAGAATTTGTACCACACACAAGTGCTGTTGGAGTGTCGTTTTGGTTGAATTTCCAGGGTTAGATCCAAAAAGGAGGAAATTTGGAGGGATTCATGGTTTTGGAAAAGGGATTGCTAGAAAATGCTATGGACCCCACATGTCGGTGTTGTGGTGTCGTGTAGGGGCCACGCGTCTCTCCATTTACCCTTGCCTTTTTGGGATCTGCCAATCGGTGATTTCCGGTCCTTCTTATGCCAACAATCCTGTGCCAGCGAGTTACTCTCACTTGCAACCCTTCGCCAAATTTGGAACTTTCCAGATCTTCTTTCTTTTCCTCTCTCTTTCGTGTATCTCTCCCTCCGATTGTCCCAACCTCTGTTTCTTGCATTGAATCAATGGCCAGAGCTTTGATGCCATATTGTTGAAAGGCTTAAACACTCTCTGATATATTATTCAGATGAAATAAGGTTACAATATATAGGCTAATGAAGAGAAAAAAGGAGGAAAAATAGGGATTACAAATAAGGCTAGGAAATCAAATAATAAAGTTTCTATAATCAAGATCCTTCAATCAAGGGATCCTGATTTATTTCGTAATATTCTAATGAAGATCAATCCTCTAGATATGTTCTATACTAAAGACCAGAGAGAGTAGAAATTATTTGGGCTTAGAATTAAGAGAAGATAACAAATATGAAAATACTCTAGTTATAACATTAACTATGAAGGTTTTCCAATCACTAGAAGCCTTAGGGTTTAGGATTCACCCTTTTAAGTTACGAGTTTCTACTTTTTCATTTGCCTTTTTGATCATTTATTGTGACACCTATTTCTATAGTGTTTTAGTGCACTTATTGGGACAAGTGAAAGCCCTTTGCGCTTTAAGCATTTCTATAGTGTTTTAGTGCACTTATTAGGACAAGTGAAAGCCCTTTGCGCTTTAAGCCTAAAAAATAGAACGACTTTACCAAATCAAATAGAAGAGGAAAGAATTTAGCTTAAAAAACTCCCTAATATAGTCTTATTCTTAACCTTTAGAATGCTTATGAATACCAAGTATCATAAATTTTAAGGTACTTATAGCTTCAAGAACTCCCTAATAATCTTACTCTCAGCAGCCTTTAGAATGCTTATGAGTTCCAAGTATCATAAATTAAGGTACTTATAACTTCAAAAACTCCCTAATAGTCTTACTTCCTTTTTGTGAAGGGTTGAATTCTGCCATCAAACAAAACCTATTGAATCTAGGCCTCGTTGGACAATAACCTTGTGCATCTTTGAACTTGCTTAATGGAGTGAGGTGGTGGGTTTATATATGAATGATGATCGAAGAAGATCAATAGTAAACAAGATGCAACGATGGTGAGGGTGAGTTATGGGACGAACTTAGCTTGGAAGGAGTGTGGAAGGGGAGAGCAATGTTTGAGGGAAGAAGGGCAGATTGGGAATAATAAAAATAAATATTACCTTTGTTACAGAAATGAGAAAGAAGAGGGAAAGAGAGGAACAGAACATTGCAAGAGAGGGGGAAGAGAAGAGAGAAAACCAGAGATGCTCATTAGTCATTCATCTTAATAAGCATAGTATACAATGAAGAGTCACATGCCTTATATAGGCAATACCTCTAGACCAACTAATCCCAACTAACTACCATTAGTTACTAACAACTAACCAACTAACTAATCTCTTCCTAACTAACTAACCTAATTAGTTATTTATAGTTTACATATCAATACCCCCTTCCCTAAGACATCCTTGCCCTCAAGGATGTGAAACAACAAATACACAAACCCAAAAAAAATACAAAACTCAAAAATAAAAATCTAAATCAATCAAAAACATAAATCTTGATGGAGAGTGTCTTGGTTTCTCTTCAACTCTTGTCCCATACCAACAAGAAGAGGGATCTTTTTTTTTTCCCAACCCATTAGATCGTGAACTAACGAGCAAAACCCAGAACCACGATGAATAGAAGCAGAACCCACACAGACGCACACAACGCACAATGACGCGAGCGATGCTTGAAACTGACGAGAATCCAACAATACAGAGCACTGACCCAAATTCGACGCCTAACACATTCCCACCATTCCGTCGACTCAAAATCATTCGATGTGAACCCAGAAATGTCCGACTTAGACTTTTGATGAAAAAGAGTGATCGATTCTGATGAATGGTGTCTTGCAAGAATTCGATTATGATATCTGAGGAATGGCGTCGCGCATAGCTCGAAATACCCAAACTCCAATGCCAGTAGAATCCAGAAACGGATGATGGCAACAAACCAGAACTAGGATGGACAAAGATAATCAGACACGGACGAAGCAGATTAATAGCCTGAATCCAAGGAAGACTGATTCCAGATTCTGCCATCATCTGTTTTTTTTGACGTTCTGTCATCTGATCAAGGCTATTGGTTGTTGATTTTGGATTCAGTTTGAGTTCTTGGAAAGAAGAATGGTTCAGAAGTGAAATCAAGGATTTTTTTTTTCTTTCTGTGGTGGTTCTTGCTGGTTCTTGATCAGAATGACGCCTAAAACCAGAAACCCAACCAGAACCACCTTCGGATACTTCAGAATCAGAAACAAAAACAGAGAAGATGCAGAGACAGAAACTGAACAGCAGAAGAGGATGGAGAATTGTCACCTCTGATATCACTGTTACAGAAATGAGAAAGAAGAGGGAAAGAGAGGAACAGAACATTGCAAGAGAGGGGGAAGAGAAGAGAGAAAACCAGAGATGCTCATTAGTCATTCATCTTAACAAGCATAGTATACAATGAAGAGTCACATGCCTTATATAGGCAATACCTCTAGACCAACTAATCCCAACTAACTACCATTAGTTACTAACAACTAACCAACTAACTAATCTCTTCCTAACTAACTAACCTAATTAGTTATTTATAGTTTACATATCAACCTCCCTCCAAAAGCCCTACTTTTGGAGGAGAGGGTTTTTTTTTTTTTTTTTTGGGGGGGGGGACTTCAGAATATTTTCCCTCCCACTCAAGGGGAGGGTCAAACCAAACAGACCCTAAAGGATATATGTGAATAGGCAACAAGTGTGAGAACCTCTAGGGGTTAGGTAAAGGACTGATAGACCTATGATAAGGATCATCCTTGAGTCTTTACATGTTTGATATGGGTTTAGATGTTTTGATCAAGCGCATGCAAGAGGAAATCCCTAAAAGCATGCCCTTTACTAATGATATAATTCTAATTGAGGAGTCAAGAGAAGAATTTAATTCTAAACTGAAGTTATGGAAATGGAAGTGGAATCATAGAGCTTTCATTGAGCAAGAACAACATGGAATGCAATTTTAACAAGAGGAAAGTTAGAAATGATTTGGGGGTAAAAATTAGAGAATGGATCATATTGCTAGTGTCAAAATTTAAGTATCTGATTGATATTACAAAACGACATTGAGATGTCACTCATAGGATACAAGATGGGTGGTTAAAATGGATAAAGACATTAGAAGTCATTTGTGAGTCTGAAGTACTCACCAATCTTAAAAAGGAAGTTTTACTAAGCTTCTATAAGATCAGTTATCATTGCCCGTTCGCCTTTGAATAGAGCCGAATGGCGTAGTGCAATATATGTATTGACATCATTTAATGGAATAAAGCTTGCTGCTGCTGCTTCTAATTCGTCTTGATTAGCATTTTCCACTTCAGGTTCATCATAGCCTTTTTGATACTTTCTGGAAATTTTTTCCAGCTGATAACCTTGCAGCAAAGGCTTTCAAATTTGGTGATAATCTATTGTAGGAAATAAAATTACTAATGGGATGCATACTTCATTATCATCCCATTTATGTAGGGCATTTGGCTTACTCAACTCCATAGAGCTTAAATTAAAGGAATATACTTGACAATCCTTGGGATGCTTGATTGTCTTGGTGTCATAATGCTATTTTCAAAAAAAGTAACATTCTTAGTGACAAATTGTTTTCACAGGGCAGGTGAATAGCAACAGCAGTTAGAGAGGTGGATTGAACTATATATAAGTACTTCTGGTTAGTTTGTGATTAGGCTTTTGATTGATAGAAAATTTGAGTTCTATTTCATCCCTCCTTTCTTCTCCATATTCTCTTCACTCTGCTTCACTGTTTCTTTTCTTTCTATCTTCTTTCTTCTTTCCCTCTTCTATCTGTTTTTACTTATTAGATTTTCCTTTCATGGAACATAAAGCATTATACTTGAAGGCCATTGAAGGTAGCTTTGGCCATTTAAGCAGTGTTGGAGTGATCCGAATGGGTGGGATTGCTAGCTGGTGGCTATATAATGTTCTCACATAGAATCATGGCTGTGGACTAGATGCTATGTCTGGTTTTCTACAACCTGAGTGTTAGGCCACACCCAAACCAAATCATGATGAGATCGGTTTAAACTTTGACGCCATGTAAATATTTTCGGGATATAACCAGAGATTGTTGTATTCTTGCCTCACTTTATTCACCATTAAAAGTAGATAAAATAGACAATGAAGCAATGCATTGCTCTGTTATTCCTCAAATATTGGGGAGAATATCAAAACATGAAATTGGGCTTTATCTTGAGAAAGTAGAAGATTTATCTGAAACTGGTTACATCTTACTTTGTTTTGAAATAAATCTTGTCATCCTGTTTTACTTAGAGGATGAGCCTGGTAGTTCTTGTAATGAATAGTCATGTAATATATTCAGTGGATATGCATATGCTGGTTTCTGTCTATGCTTTTAAAAATTTTACTGCATTACTATTATAAGTTGTCAGTTTTGTCAAGATGATTTTCTTGGCTTTGATGCCTGCCTTGTTTATTATGTACTTCCATTCAAGGTTAGAGTCCTTATACTTTATTACATTTCATGTGTTGGCAGGATACAAACAAGCGATTGATGTTTAAATGTTTTGTAAGTATTATTTTGCTGCTATTATCTTGTAACTGTTTTAGATATTATTTTATTTTCTTGTGTGATGATATTAGTTTCGCCTGGAGTTTTAGAATCTTTAATGCTATTCATTGAGTTTGAGTGAAATACTGGAGCTGAGATTGTGGTTTGGATTGGCCCACCATGAGTTGTAAAAAAAGTGGATAACCTTTTTGGTGAGTTGGGATTTCATTAATCCAACCTATCATGGGTGGCTTAGTGGGTTATGGCGGTCAGCTCACATAACACCCCATAATTTTTTCAAAATAAATATATAATTTTTAGAGTTGAGATTTAAATTGTATGATATACATATACTTGAAAATCCTTAAACAGCAAGTTTAGAATACCCTTCAAAGTTTAGATTTAAGTATTATTCCATTATTGAAACATAAAATATGAATATCTTTCCTAGTTCAAATTTATGCATCAAGGATCAAGTCAAACATAAAATTATCCTCCTAATTGCTACAATTTCGTAATTTCTTTCATATTCTTCATCAACAACTATTTTTAGGTATGCTTAAACATAATATCAGCTATTGAAGTTGAATTTTCATCATCAGCTCCATCTTCAACATATGGTGAAACAAAGACTGCTCTTTAAGTTAGAGAGAGAGAGAGAGAGAGAGAATTGTGGGATAAGCTGGCCAATCCATCCCAATTTGCAGGTTTAGTGCCCTAGGCTATAATTGACCCATTTTTGGGGGGGTTGCATTTTTTTGTAATCCACTTACATTTCTTTGGTGGGTTATGTGGGCCATCCCAAAAGGTTAGGCCTGTAGAGAAATAATAGAGAGAAATATAGAGAAAATATTCTTTAAAATGAAATGTATTTATTCATATGCTCAATAAGGTATTTATACATAAGAGAGAAGACAAGAGAGTAATGACTCATTATGATGATTGATTCCCTAATCACTCATAATTCCTATAATCCCTAATTATATGCAATACTAATTAATTATACATTGATATATTTCCTAACACTCCCTCTCAAGTTGGAGCATATATGTTAATCATGCTCAACTTGTTACAAGAAAACATAATTCCAAACAAAATAATGTTCTTCCTAAGAACCTTTTCATCCAATTTTCACACACTCCCTCTCAAGCTGAATGCAGCATGAATATGAGCATAAACTAATCACCAATAACTTGCTTCTTGAGATCTTGAAGCAAATAGCAAACGGTCTCACCAGGGACCAAATAATACTCCAAAATGTCTCACGAAAGACCAAACGCCTCACCGGAGGCAAAACAATGAATAGGTCACACAAGGACCACCAAACTCCTCACCAGAGGAGGCAAAGTATCAAATGCCAACGAAATTACCCAACCACAAGCATGACATTCAAGACAAAAGAGCACTTCACGAGCGTACTGGAAAACATAACAAACGAAGAATCCAGCCACTAGAAACAAGTGAACGTGCACGAAAAAAAATGCCATCTGTGCCAAACAAATGAACTGAGTCTTACAACGCAACCTTCGAAACAAAGAACCGGCCTACACACCCCGGGAATGAAGGCTCAACATCGGAGAACACCATAAAATGCAACAACCAAACAACAGAGGAATCAACAAAAATCTCTCTTTCCCCCTTGTGAAGAGTGACGAGCAACGTCACTGTTCACGAACCAGCAACACGGATAGAACAAAAAAATAGCAAATCGACATAAACTAAGGAAGTGCAAAACACTGAGACCCAGCAAAACAATGAAACTCAATGGCCAAACGTAGTCTTCTAAACATGAAACCGACCTAGTCTTACTTGGAAAAGAAGGATACACCGGCTAAGGAGCCAAACCAGAAACAGAGATGACACGAACGCACACACTGAAAATTCACAAGTTGACCAGAATTTGGAAACGTTCACCGGAAACTAAAAATCTTGTAGGATGTGAGAACCTCACAGAAAAGCAACCTCATTGACACACACTCTATCTAGACACTGTGGTTGTTGTCTCAGAACCAGAAAAGACAGAACACCCAAAGAACACACTCTGGATGGCCACTGTTACTGTTCATGCTACAGTAATAGCGGCCACTGGAAAAGAAAATCTCAAATTGGCAAAGAACTAACCAAGCTCTGATACCATGTAGAAAAATAATAAAGAGTAATATAGGGAAAATATTCTCTCAAATGAAATATATTTATTCATATACTCAATAGGGTATTTATTCATAAGAGAGAAGACAAGAGAGTAATGACTCATTATGATGATTGATTCCCTAATCACTTATAATTCCTATAATCCCTGATTATATGCGATACTAATTAATTATACATTGATATATTTCCTAACAAGGCCCATATTGTCAATTTTGTGAAAAAGGTCGACTGATGTATGGATATTCTATGTGCCATTTGTAGAGTTGGGAAGTACATTTGAAATCTGCACATGAACAAGGTAGACTTGTGCTACTTCAAAATTTGGATCCATCTTTAACTTCTCAGGAGGTAGAGGTAATACTCATTCCATGGAGCCATTTGGGTTGTCAATGAAATATAGTTGTCCAACATTAGGGTGTGAAAATTATTCGTTGATATTGTCTTTATTTAGTGTTCTATGTGAGGTATTGCTTTTAGGAAGTATGTTGCTTGTTCTTAATATGCTTGAACTTTCATGCTTATATCAGGATCTAGTTCTACAGGCATTCCAAGAAGATTGCATGGCAAAGATAATCCAGGCAACTGCGTTTTCTAGCCCTCATTCTGGTGAGTGTTGGAATCTTTTACTGTGTTTTCATAGAAGATTTTTAGAAAATGTGCAATATTATAGCAATGCTTTATCAACATCCCTTTGTACAAGTGATGATGTGTCAAATGTGATGTAGGTCAAGCTTTTGTTGTATTTAGAAGAAGGGAAGCAGCTGAAGAAGCCATAAGAAAATTAAAGAAGAGTTGCTTATTGATGTCAAATGGGCGGTATGTCTGCACCTTGATTGGGGAACAATATTATATCTTAAGTTGATAACTTCAATGCATTCTAAAGATCTTTTATTTAGTGTATACATTTCATCATGATTTTGTTATAATTTGCTATGGTATTGTGCTAAGGGAGATAAAGAGGAAAAGGGAAATAGAATGTAGGAGATACTAGAAGAGTGTAGAAGCAGAGAGGGAAAGAGAGTTCAGAGAACTGAAATGTATATGCTCGATTAATCTATCAAAAAAATGCATAATACAATGGCTTCAGGAGATTATTTATAGACTAAGATCCTTAACTACCTTAACCGCTAAAAAATGGATTTATTTATTTATTTACTTACATAACAATACCCCCTCTAAAAGACCTTGTCCTTAAGGGTAAGGTACACTGAGCATTGTACCAGACCAAACCCCATAAGCATATTTAATTAGACTCCCTTTGAGCCATATAAGAACTAAAATTCTTGCAAGAGAAACTTGAATAGGAGAAACCCAATTAGAAAAAGTGTTTGTAGGCCTATTAGGAAAAAAACATGGCAGCAACAACTTTAGGCCTGATAATTGAAAGAGAAAACCCATCTGCTCATCAAACACAACCAAACCCAATGTAATAAATGCTAGCCAGTTGTCCTATTGATCATTCCTCCTTCAATCTCGTATACTGCTATAGTATATTTTGAAAAATTGGGCGCACTCATCGTTTTTGCTACTCGAGCAAAAAAAAAGTGTTGTCTCTGTTTTTGGTTTTCCCATTCATACTCATCTTCCAATTGCTATATCCTTATGTCTCGTTCATAGATCTTTAGGTAGAGCCGATAATGTTCCATGCCACTGTTGCTATTTTTCTGTCTTCAAGTTGGCTCTGTTTACGAATGGCTTGTACCTCGTCCTCTTCTTGGGTGTTGGTGAAAGAAGAGTCACCACATTCGTAAGTGGCATGTGTCTTTGCTTCTTTTGTCGTTTGCCTTTAAATGATAATTTCTCGCCTGCAGACAAGACTTCTGGTTTCCAATAGGGTAATTGGCATTAGGAGGCATACTGATGTGACAAGGTCTTTTGTAAGGCCAAGGCGTATGTACATGAACCAATGTATCTTCATAAGGTGCAAGATTGCCTATCACACGATCGAATTTGAGATTCAAGTTAGAAAAGACTTGTATATGTGCAACATGAAGTCTTTGTCATAATAGCATATAAGAACCGAAATTTCCCCCAACACCTCCCAATTACTTAAATAAGTTGTAGACTGAATCCTAGTCATAGTAAAGAGAGATTGTGGAATTTGTAGTGTGGGCCAATAATCAACCACTTTGATAACCCTATGATGCTCTATGTTTTGAATAGCGGGTAGTGGCCGACCCTAAAAATGGTATAGCGGTATAGTGGGTAGCGGTAAAGCCGCTACTATGAAGTGATTACAAATACTTGTAATAAATTATACCACATATTAAATGCAATATAAGATAAGAAACCACCCAAAATATTACACATTCAAAATAAGGATTCAAGGAACATAAAGGAAGCCACATACGAGTTCATTGAAAGTAACTAAATTAATAACATTCTAGAAACATAAACAATCCATGTAGAGTTAAATACAAATTTTTAATGGCTCTTTCAAAGTCAAGAAGGAAAATAACTAATTGTGTAAGCACAAAATATTTTTATGTAACCATCTAATTGGGTTATATTGTAGCATTATCAAGTCTAATTAGGATAACTCTCCTAAAAAAAATTACTATCAATGACTAATGAGAACAAAACTTTTCACAAATGCAACATTTCACATAAATTTTTGCTCGGACAAACAGAACTGAAACAGTAGACAAACAGAAATACAAATAACCAACAGCAACAGCAACATTTCGCATAAATAACAGAACCGAAACAAATATGAAACAACCACAATACAAATAGAACCGATAGCAAACAGAGAAAGAAATAGACTTACAATTACAGGGACGTGGGAAAGAGACGAGGGACGAGCGAGCAGAAGACTATATTCCAGTAAACAGCAAAGCTTTAAGATTGAGCTCGAGCCATGCAAGAGGAGGAGGAGACCGATAGTGAGAGGGAAGGACTGAAGGAGATGCTCGACTGAAGTGCCGATAGGGAGAAATCAAGAAGAGGAGGGAAAGAAATCGGAATCGAAGCAGCAACGAAGTGAAGAGGGAAATCCACGTTTATTTCCCTCGTTTTTTTTTCAGAAAGAACACAGGGTTAAATGGCATATTTAGCCTTCATTAAGTTGGCATTTTCCCCATTTTAACCCTCATTGCATGCATAGTTTCAAAGCAATGCCCTGCGTCTTGTTTCTGCAGAGTCGTTCGATATTCCCAGTTGCAGCGCTATCACGCTGCTTATGCCCCGTCCACGACTGCCGCCACCATCCGCTACCTCCTGCTACCTGAAACTGTAGCGTTGTGGAGCGGAAGTTGTGTCACAGTCCCGCAACCTGCATCAGGACCGGAATCGCACGCTATAGCCCCACGATTTCAATCCAAGATGATGGTATTGTGATAAGAAAGTGGAATAAAGAGAAAAAAGGGAAAGAGAATAGAGGAGGAACCATAAGAGAGCAGAAGTAGAGAGGGAAAGAATTGAAATACAAATGCCTAAGACCCTTAACTATCTTAGCCGCTAATAAAATCCATTTATCTATCTATTCATTTACATAACATAACTTCTTGCTTCCACCACTTGGTGAAAATTGATGAGATAGTGTTTTGAAATAGATTTGGATGAATATAAGTGGAGGTGTGATGCAATTAGTGTGTTTAGCAGGCATAGTATATAGTGTTTTCTTCATTTGCTCATTTGAGAGTGCAAATGTGCTTATTAAATATTGACGTGATAATGGAGGGGGATAAGAATAAGGGATACTATCGTATTTATTCATTGTGAATCTATACAAAACTGAGTTGAGCTGGGAGAAATATTGATTAATGCCAGTTCATTTATGGAATTTATATTTTAATCATTAGATTTTGATTTTTTTCTTACTATGGGTATAAAACCAAGGGTTAGGTGGTGGCAATTAAATTGGGAGAAGGGGGAGATTTTCAAGATAACTCTTTTGGAGGAGGGGGTGTGGGAGTCACAAGGAAATGTTGAAATTATGTAGGAGAACATGGCTAAGAAGGTCTAGAAGGTCACTAAAGCAATTTTGGGAGAGTCAAAAGGTTTTAGTTGGTATATGGAGACTTGGTGATGCAATGAGACTGTTTATGATAGGATTAGTGTAGAATTTAGAAGAAAAGGGGAGAAACAAAGACGGGAGAGAGGCAGAACTGCTGCGCTCCTCATTCATTCATCTTTACTCAACATTCAACACAACATTTAACATAACATATAGTCTAATTTTCCCACATATATATTGGATAGACCTTAGATAGTTCAGCCAACTAATTCCAACGCTTGCTAACTAATAGCCCTAACTAAACAAACTAACTGACTTTAATACTTTCTACACTTTAAATATCAATACTCCCTTACCAAAAACATCCTTGCCCTCAAAGATGATTGACAATAAAACACAAATCTAAACCTAAAAAAAAAAATTTACAAAACTGTTTCAACAAAAAACAGAATCTGGACTTCTTAGTATAGCAAAAATCTGTGACTTGAAATCTTGTACCCATAAGCTTTTCTTTTCCTTCAGATTGTGTTTTAGCATTGGTGCACACTATTCCTCCTTTTCTGTCCCATTAACGTAGCAAAACTTGTAGGCATGATAGGAAAAACCCATTGCAGCATTGCACTTGGGTCATTTTCTTGAAAGTTTAAGCCGTTATTCTGATCTGATAAGACCAAACCCAAGTGTGTCTCAAAATACCCGACACAGAAGAAATGCTATCCAGTCGTAACCCATCAACACTCTTTTGCCCAGAAATAAATTGCAAGCCAGCTATACCCCTTTTAAAAGACTTCCAACAATGGAGAAAATAGAGGAAAGCTAGAAGTTTGACTTTTCCAACTGAAAATCCCTTAACCGCGTAAAATTCAAGTCAGTTTCCAAAAGTATCTTAGTTTGCCACTCACCCTTGCTCTCTTCTCTTTTTTTTTTAAAAAAAATAAATAAATAAAAACAGAATCTCCCACACAACATTGTGATTAACTCTCCCTTGAACCAAATCAGATTTACACTCAAGGCAGGAATGATTTTATCACAGACCAAAGTCAAATTCTTGCCAATTTTTCCCTTACGTGCTGCCATTTTGTGCTCAAGGCTAGCAACATATACACAACCCAATTTTTCTTCAGGGAGTGTAAGATCGCTAGTCATAAGATTGAATTCCAGATTGAACTCAGCAATAGACCCCTGCTGTTTGAGCAAGAGTGTTTCTTGACAGTCACAACCTCCATGAATATGAGTTGCTTGCCTGTCTTCTTGCTTATTGAAGGACTCTTCTTGGGAAGACCCACAAGCTTCTTGACCTTCCAAAGCTTTTTCTTAAACTTCTTGAGTCTACAAAGATGACCCATCAGCTAAGTCTACTTTTCTTGGGAATAGCCATCTTCTTCTTGATCCTCTAAGGCTTTCCTTGCCTTCTCCACTTGCCTTTCGATCGTGATTTCTAGTAGTAGGGCGTGACTCTTTGCTTGGTGCATGGTTCTTGGGCAAAAGATCGAATTCCAAATTGAACTCAGCAATAGACCCCTGCTATTTGACAAGAGTGTTTCTTGACAGTCATAGTCTCCATGAATATGAGTTGCTCGCTTGTCTTCTTGCTTATTGAAGGACCCTTCTTGGGAAGACCCACAAGCTTCTTGATCCTCCAAAGCTTTTTCATGAACTTCTTGAGTCGACAAAGATGACCCATCAGCTAAGTTTGCTTTTTCTTGGGAATAGCCATCTTCTTCTTGACCCTCTAAGGCTTTCCTTGCCTTCTCCACTTGCCTTTCGATTGTGATTTCTAGCAGTAGGGCGTGACTCTTTGCTTGGTGCATGGTTCTTAGGCAAAAGAAACGAATGGAATCTGCTATCTCCTTCAACCTGGCCACATATGTGATGACATGATACTCTTTTGGCAGCTGTAATTTACTCATGGAGTCATCATAGAAAGCACTATATTCCTTGAGGGGCCTTTTTACTGCAGCCACCTCTAGTTTCTATCAGAATCTTGGAAAGAAGGGGAAGACATGGTTCTTTTTTTTTTTCTAGGCTGCCAAGAATACTTCTTGGATTGCTGAAGGCCTTGGGATCTATTTTTGGGAGTTTCTTGGTTGACTCTCGAATGCCCACTGAACCCAGAAGAGAATGACTAGGAAAGGTTCAGCTTGCATTCTTTCTTGATTATTTCTTGAACTTCAATCCTTGCCGGAAGGAGAATGGCAAAGAGTGATTCAGGGTGGCAGAGATTTCATAGCGGGAGAGCCGAGGATGACTCGCTTTGATACCACTGATAGGATTAGTGTAGAATTTAGAAGAAAAGGGGAGAAACAGAGACGTGAGAGAGGCAGAACTGTTGCACTCCTCATTCATTCATCTTTACTCAACATCCAACACAACATTTCACGTAACATGTAGTCTAAGTTTCCCATATATATATAGGAGAGACCTTAGATAGTTCAGCCAACTAATTCCAACGGTTGCTAACTAACAACCCTAACTAAACGAACTAAATTCTAACTTCCTAACTAACTAACTAACTCTAATACTTTCTATACCTTACATATTAGTTTTAGAGAAAGTCAAGAATAAGAAATATTGTTTTAAAGCCATATATTTTGTGTAATAACACTAAAAATTGGGTAGTATCACTCAACTAAAAAGTATACTAAGAAGGTGATTAGTGAAGCTCGTGCAAATGCACATGAAGTGTTTTATAAGGAGTTAGGGACAAAGGCTAGAGAGCATAAGATTTACAAGATTGCAAAGAACAAAAAGAGAAAATTGGACCAAGTGAGGTGTATAAAGGACGAAGAAGGCAAAGTTTTGATTATTGATAGAGATATTAAGAATAGGATGAAGCCTACTTTTGACTTGGAGAATTTGACTACTCGTGAAGGTGAACTCAATTAAGAAGGCTAGTTTTGGTTATTGATGGAGATATTAAGAATAGGGTGAAGCCTACTTTTATAAGTTGTTCAATGATGGAGAGAGATGGTCAGCTTGTGACTTGGATAATTTGACTACTTGAGAAGGTAAACTTAATGTCATTTTACCGTAGGATTTGAGTTGATGAGGTTAAGGAAGCTCTTAAGAAAATCAAAAATAGTAAAAGTCTTGTACTTGATGGTATTCCTATTAAAATTTGGGAATGTTTGGGTGAAGAGGGTGTGTTGTGTCTTTTTAAGTTATTAAATAACATTTTATGATCCAAGAAAATGCTTAATGATTGGAGGAAAAGTTCTTTGATCCTTATTTATAAGAATAAAAGAGATGTTCAAAGTTGTGCAAAATACATTGGAATTAAGCTCATGAATCATTCAATGAAATTGTGGAAAAAGGTGATTGAAAAAAGGTTGAAGTTGGAGGCTGGAATTTGATATGTAAACTGTAAAAATATTAATCAGGGTAAATAGTGGGGATTAGTTAGTTACTTAGTTTGCTATGATATGTTATTCTGTTGCTAGTATGGCCATTGAATGGCTAAAAAAGTCTAATCCTATGTCCAATATAAAGGGAAGCCTAGGCTAATGTAAAGGGTGTTAAATATGTGAATAATGAATTACATAGTGAGTGATCTGTGCTTCTCCCCTCTTTCCATCTTCTTTCCCCAATCCTACCAAATTTCTACAAGAACAGTAACGACAAAACAACAACAACTTGTGATGAATTCTCTCGAACAATCACTTCCAAAAAAGAAGGAAGAGGATTTGAAGGTGGAGAATAAACAATAACTGTTGGCAACAAAAGGTGAAGAGGAGACAACGACAATGCTGAGCATGAAGACATCTCTTGCAACTTACCTAGAAATGTCTCAGGAGAGTCGAGATTCAAAGACCCATAACCTCTATATGAGCGATTCACATTCTTCGTTGCTGCTCTGTTTTGGGTCATCATGCTTGACATCTCTAGTCCAATGACTATCGAAGGCATTTTTACATTATTGCTAAGTGCTATCACATGTGAATTTGGTTCTATTGGCCCCAAAAGATTTCTCTTAGTCCCACTTCCATTTTCATTCTCTGTTTCTTGCTTAGAAACAGTAGGTTCAAGAACTTTGCCTTCTCGATGTTCGTCAGTTGCTGTGTGGTTGACCAACGACTTCAAAATGCTTAGTGTCTTCAAGTTGGAAGGTGAATTGTAGTCTGTTAAATCACCATGGCCGTCCTCTTGAACTAGGGACGCATTTGTCGTCATTCGAGCAGCAGCATCGGTCTCTATTTCTTCCTCAAGAACAGAGGATATAAGATCGTTGTTGTCTTGATCTTTTAAAGCTCTTCTTGCCCTCTCATCTCGCCATCACTAGAATGTCTCCTCTATTCTTGCGAATACTTCGAGCTTGATACATGGTTATTGGACTAAACAATTTTACCGAGTTAGCAATCTCTTCTTCCAACCCAGCAACATATGCCTCAACGAGATAATCTTTTGGCATATCTAGATTGGTTGAGAGTGAATCGAAGGCATGATTAAAATCTGCTATAGACCGCTCTTGTCGAAGGTGTCATAGTTGAAGTTGACTCATTGTTTGTTGGTGACATTCTTTGAAGTTTCTTGGACGAAATGGGTTGTCAATATAGAAGCCATGCTAATACATTATTTTCTTCTTTTTTTCTTTTGAAATTGACAGAAACAGAACCATAAAATAGAAAGGCACAAAACCATAAACGATATAGAGATACCCAAAATCAGATGAGGCAGAACGGAGTCGACTTCGAATACCCAAAAGAATTTTGGTGGTTGTCGAAGTGTTGGGATGCCAAGAACTGGTCTTGGGGTTTCTCGTCGCAGCCTTTAAAAATTGGTGTTAGCTTTAGAACTGTGACTGTGCTTGAATGCAATCCGACCCAAGAATGTTGCAAGAGGCTAGCTCTGTTAAATCAGAGTCAATACTCTGAATTTGTTGTCTTTTTCAGCGCCTCTCACGTCAAACACCACCAAGACTGAATCTTATTTATTTATTTATTTATTCAATGGCTGGAATGCATTCTTGATTGTTCTTGAAGGCAAGTCGAAGCTGTGAGAAAAGAAGAATGGCCAAGCTTGATTCAAGATTGCCAGAGACGGAATAGAAGCATGCCAAGGATTACAAGCTCTAATACCACTGTTAGGATCTTTGTAGAAATTTAGAGAAAGAAAGTGGAAGAAATTAGAAATGCAGAGACATCAAGAGAGAGTCAAAGAAATCAGATAGGCACCGTGTTATTCCATATCCATCTAATCTATGGAATTACAATGGGGGCTGCCTATTTATAATAAGGTAGGGATAGTTATGGTAGTTATGAGCTAATCATGTAAGTGCTAATTGCCAATCCTCTAACGGCTATATCCTAACTACCCTTCTAACAGTAACTAACTTTTAACCCATTAGTACATTTACTTATCATGAGACCCTTTTAGTTAACAATATATTTAAAGATTTCATTATTGATAGAACACATTGGTGTTGTGTAATCCCTGTAACTGACCCCAGCTACTGTGCTAAGGTTTGTTGTTGTATAGTCTCGCATGTTAGAACTTGGAATGTTGTTGGCTTAGACTCAAGTTGTCTACTTTGACGACCAGAGTGCAGTCCCATTAACTGCAAATCTTTATGCAAGAATCAAGCATATGTAGATTTGGAAATTCATTTTGTCAAAGAAAAGGTGCAGAAGAGGCAACTAGTTGTAGTTCTTATTTCAGTTAAGGACCAGCAAGCTGATGTGCTCACAAAACCTGTGTCTCATATTTTGTTTGTATATTCTAGAGACAGATTGAGTGTTGGTCCTCGCTAACACTCAAATTTGTGGGGGCATTTGAGGGTAGTGAGGCAGTTTTACCTGTTAGAGATTTAAGTTGTTCTTGTTGTTATATTAGTTAATCTGTTAACTCTCCGTTGTATACATACTCTATCATATGATGAATGATACACACATTTCCCCATATTCATTCAGATGCCTTGTTCTCTAAATGCTGAGGTTCCTTTGTTCTCAGCTTGAATATCTGCACTCTTCCTATTTTCCTTTTTTACATTGACGTGCTGAGATTTATTTGGTTGCTTGGCAGTCCCCTCGTTGGGTCCATTGGAAGTCCTTGCTTCCCACAAAAAAGGCGAAAATTTTGTGGCCATATTGTTATTGATCAACTTCGCATGTTGCAACGTGAGATGGTATAATTCTTATGCGTCTTGTTCACATTCTTGGATGAATCTTAGAAAGTGCTGTCTTCTATAGACGTATTCCATTCTTATTTGTTTGCCTTTCTTCTGTTTTTATTTTTTTATACAGAAAGATGCTGTCTCTACTTCCCACTGTGCTAAGTCCAATAATGTTGAATATGATATGGCTTTGGATTGGTGTCTGCTGCAAGAGAGAACTGATTACGCATGGAGAAAACTGTTTCAGGTCTGTACGATTTAAGTCCCTTGGTGAAATTTTTTTAACGTACATTGTTGTTTGAATTTATTTATTTGAAAATTTCTGCAGCGACAAGATGAGGAGTTGAAAAAAGTCAAGGCAAAGCTGAAGGCAAAATCACCTTGTGCTTAATTTTTGGCCAAATTCGGCCGAGTGAGAGGTATTTCTTTTATTGCATCCTCCAAGTCTACAATTTAGCCGTGCTTGATTATTTTTACTATAATCCATTATTAGTATTATTACTGCTTTTAATAAATTAATTATTAGTTTATCACCTTTGGCGTGTTTCAGGTATATCTTACCTTGTTTGATTTGATTTCTCCTCACTCTATGGGCCATCCATTGCTATCCTTTATATGAAACCCAACACCCAAATATGCTTAAGCCCTAAAAGCTATGGATATTGTGACTGGTTCAACACTTTAGTTATTTCTTTAGATTCAAGGATAGTGCACCCATATTTGTCTGTTTTGATCTTTGGGAGAATATATCTATGGTTAAGAACCTGCATCCCAGTGTTGGTAGGTTTCTAGTAGCTCTTGAATTTATATGTATTCTCCAATCATTCCTTGGCAGGAGTAAAGGATTTTGGCAGCTCCTTTTACCTCTCCAGATAATCCTTTTTTTGGTAGATAATCACCTGGAGTAGGTTACCACAGCGTGAAGTAAGGCTTCTGATGATCTAGGTATTTTCCTTTTGCTCTTTCTTTTTTTTCTTTTTTAATTCAACCGTTTCAATTACTGCTGTGTACTGGCTCTATAATGATAGTTTGTTCCCCCACGGCTCACTTGCAAGTACAAGCTAGTTCAATATGTATAATATCCCTTGTTTACACATTAGATGGTTTCCAATGTGAAGATTGTCTGCTTTCCCAAGATTTCAATTGAAAATGAACGTATCATAATATGAAATATACAATTAAACATAATAGACAACTAAATCCAAATACCAAATCAGTTGTCTTTCAACATTATCAAACATTTTACTTCATCATTGATTGTCCAACTCTAAGTCAAACAACTGGGTGGTGGCATAATCTTTTGCCAAGACTTGATGAAGTGTTCCTTAAAGCTTCATGGTTTGTGGTTGTCTTCTGCTTCTTGCCATCATTGACCGTGCTATTACCTTAAGTTCTTATCGATGTCAGTAAACGAACATCCTCCTATTAAGTTGTTTTGATCAATATTCTAAGATCCGGACCGAAAACTAGTGAAACGGTCTGGTCCAAACATCAACTTGGTTCATATTTTTCTTAATCATTTTTTTTTTTTGAATTTCATATTAAGTATCTTGAAACCTTCAATTTCTTACCAGTTTAGCGCACTAGCCTAGTACTCCAATCGATTTAGTGGCCGGTCCAGGTTTCAAAACTTTGGTTTTGAGGTTTCAAAACTTTGGTTTTGATCTTACGTGAAGACTATCACAAGGAGAATTTGTTGGGAGAGTCGAATATTTCATGGGCAGATTTGTTAAGCAAATACCCTCCCATGTCAGTTTTGCATCATTTTGAAAATTTATGTGTAATGTTGCATCTAAGGAAACTTTATGGTATCAGGTGCTTATGGTAGTATACTTTCGGTCTCACTTTCGTCCTAGAAGTTTAAAAACGTAGTAATGTTGCCCCTGACCGTTAACAAAGTTAATTCTAATGGTTAACTCTTTAGTTTGACTGGAATAATACACATGATACTCCTGCCCTTAAAAAAGTATACCATCCCCACTACATCATGTTTTTTATTTCTAATTTGTTCGCCCCATGTACATCTCCATCAGGATTCTCTTCCTCCCTTTTGCATCTACTTCAACATTCCCAACATCAACAATGCTCCTCTATTAATGACTGACCGCTAGGGATGTGCAAAAACCTGGTGGTTTGGTCTAGTTCAAATAAGTAACATAATGAAATTAAACCAAACTGACTGGTTGGGTTGGATCGGGTTCAATACTAGATGATCAAACCACCTAGTATGGTTTGGTTTGGTCTAGGTGAATCTATTTTAAATATTTTGTAATTTAGAATTGATTTTAGCATTTTATTTAATGTTAAGAGATTTTCTAAAGGACTTATGAGTAAGTTTTATTGTTTTGGTATGATTTTCATATGATTGTAGGCATTTTTATTATCTTAATTGTGTTTATCAGGTTTAATTCTTGGCATCCTATAGAGAAAATGAAGAAAAATAGGGAATTTGTAGTCCTTGACTATCTAGATTAGTCTAGTGGACTGAGTCCAGGCTGACCTGACCTCAAGTTTCCTGTAGACCAGACTGAACCACGGACTATCAAATCCAGTCCGTCCATGAAAACAGATGAGACTTCGAGTTAGGTTGTGGTCCAGTCCAGTCTAATTGTTATGCAACCATAGTGACCATTATTGTCAACCTCCTTCGTCATCAATTTTGTGATGTCATCTCTACCATTTTTTTATGAATGTTGCTTGGCTCGCTTGAGTTTGCTTTGCTTTATCTCTTGTAGGCGCCACTTTAGTTTATGTCTTGCAAGCACCATCTCCAACGAACCTCCTCCATTAGATCATTCCCGACAAACCTCCCACACTAGGTTATTTGTCTTCACTTCGTTCAATTGCTTGAACCTTCTCGTTGTAGAGCTTGTTTAATGTTTTGAGTTCTTTATGTAGAGCTTTGTTTTGGGTCTGAACATCTTCATCAAGCTTTGTAGTATGAGCCTTCTTCATTTTCTCGATCCTAATATGAAACTCACCAGATCTAGGACCCTTTACTTCTTTGTCTTCTTTGTCCACCTTTGTTTACTCCTCCTCGATCATGATTTTCATAGTTCTTTTGGGAGGGGGAACATTTTTGAAGGAAAAACTTTGGGGAGTTTCATTTTATGATCAAGGTTTTGAAAGTCAGACTAGCCACTAAACTGACTGGGGTACTAGGTCAAGGGTTAGTGGGTGAGATTGGAGTCAAATTGGAGATAACTCGAGCAAAATCAGTGAGAAATTGAACATTTTAGGGTAACTAATTATAAAATTGTATAGAAAATTTTTTAAAAATCGATTTTTTATTAAAAAATAAATTGGTTTACTGAACATTTCGCTAGTTTCCGATTTGGTCGATCCAGTCTAGGTTTCAGAACAATGTTTATGATTTTTAAATTAAAGATAAAAAAATAATTTTTTTTTTTTTTTTTTTTGGCCAAAAGAGAGAATTTTATTAATACCAAAAGTCAAAGTACAACCACCAATAGCCGAAGCCAAGAAACGCTCAAAAAAGACCTATATTACAACCTATCACACACCTTACTCAATCAGAAAATAATGCAAGAAAGAATTAAAAAACAATCAGTATCTCTATCACTGTATTATTTCACATCTATTCACTATAGCTATGATTATCAGGTGTTTACCAGACTGCCCAATGTCAATCATCCGATACCTTCCCTGTCATTATTGTCACTGAAGCCATTACCTTTCAGATCCATGCTTCCTGCATCTCGCCTGATGATGACGCCTAAAGGGAATGTTGGTAAAACCAGCCAATCATGCTGTTCCATTCCCTTTGATGCCTCTGCTGCAAGCCAGTCCACAGCTTTATTTCCCTGTCCTGCCACAAGAGAAATCGTGATCCCATCTAAACAATCAAATAAATCCAGAATTTCCTGCAACAACTCTCTACAACGCCACTCACACCCTTTAGAACATTTCTTTCTTACCATCCTGTATAATGATTCATTATCTGTTTCAAAGACTATCTGAAAGCCAGAAAATTTCCTTCTATGATTTAGTGCTTCTCTTAGCGCTAAGCATTCTGTCATAAAGGGAGAAGTTGCAGACACCTTTCTTCCCATACCTCCCAAAAATTCTCCCTTATTATTCCTGCACACGACACTGATTCCCGCTGCTTTATTAGACCATTGGTATGCACCATCAGTGTTTATTTTTATTACCTCTTCCTTCGGTGCCTCCCACCTTTCCTTTCTATTCTTCTTTTCAACAAAAGTTCTCTTATTCATTTCTACACCTTGTTCCTTTGCTTTCCAGAATTCTTCCACAGACATGGTAACCAATCTTACTGTTCGCTGTGCATCAGGGGCCTCTCCCTTGAACACCCAATTACAACGCATCTTCCAAATCCACCAGCATGCTGTTGCAAACAGCGATTTCCCATAATCCCCCAACCTGTTTGATCCACATAACGCATCATACAGACAGTCTTCACATCGTTATACATTCCACTGACTAAATTTCAAGCCTAATGGAATGCCAAACCAACATAGTTTAGTCCATGGGCATAAAAATAGAAGGTGTTCAATGGTTTCAGTCTCAATTTCACAAATTGGGCATAAAGGGTTCGCTGCACACTTCCTTTTATATAAGGCTTCTTTGGATGCAATGGCCCCAATACAAATTCTCCACAGAAAATGCAGTATTTTTGGAGGGGCCTCCACCTTCCATAAGCTTTTCCACAGAGAATCAGGATTAGTTCGGGAAGTACCTGGATCTTTAGGAGTGAAGTCATCAGAGTTAGCTTTTGCCACTGCGTATCCTGACTTGACCGTGTAGCCCCCATCTTTGTTAGCCATCCACACTGCACAATCAGCTTTGTCATTAGAGACTATCGGTATTTTCAGGATTAAATTTTTCTCTTCTTCGCTAATCATCGTCTCAATTGCACTTAGGTTCCAGCAACCATCCTTTATTAAATCCGCTACCCTCAATCGGTTGTCTACTTCAGCCCCCAGTGCATGTTGAAGCCTGCATCCCTTCAAATTCTGTACCCATGGATCAGACCATACACCAATAGATTTCCCATTCCCCACCTTCCAGCAAGCCTCTTGTATCAGCAAGTTTCTTCCTTCAATCAGACTTGCCCATCCCCATGAAGCATGGTTACCTTTTTTTGCTCTGAAGAAGCTTTCCTGAGGGAAGTAGACTCCTTTCAATATTTGACACCAGAGATCATTAGGATTCTGCAGCAACCTCCATGCTGTTTTAGCTAGAAGAGCCTTATTAAAGCACAATAGGTCTCTAAACCCCAATCCTCCCTCCCATTTTCTTCTAGATAAATGTTTCCAGCTCCTCCAATGAATTGCCCCTGTATTGCCTTTATGACCCCACCAGAAGTTGGAAATTAGGCTGTCTATTTCCATACATGATTTTTTCGGGAAGAGAAAACAAGTCATAGGGAAAGTGGGAATTGAATTAGCTACAGCTTTGATCAGTATTTCCCTTCCAGCAAACGACAAAAGTTTCTGCTTCCACCCTTGTAACTTCATACCGATTTTGTCTCTTACAAAAGTCAAGGCTGCCGATTTTGATCTCCCCCAAACAACAGGTAAACCGAGGTATTTGCCCACTTTGTCTGAGTATGGAATTCCAAAACAAGCTGAAATCTCTTCCTTCACGTCTCTAGGTGTATTAGCTGAGAAGAAAATACTTGATTTCTCTAGATTTGCTAGCTGACCTGAGGCCTGACAGTATACTTCAATTATCTTTTTGAGGATCTTGCAATTAATTTCATCAGCTTTTGCAAAAGATATGGCATCATCAGCAAAAAAACAGTGAGATAAAGTAGGAGATTTCCTTGCTAGCTTCACACCTTTCAAATCCTTGTTCATTGTGTGCTTCTTTAGCATTAAGGATAAAACTTCAGTTGCAAAAATAAACAAATAGGGTGATAGTGGGTCACCTTGTCTCACTCCTCTTCCAGGATTAAATTCCTCCACACTCCTCCCATCCACCTGGATGCTGAAAACAGATGAGGTGATGCACTCCATGACTTGGTTTACCCATTCTCTACAAAAGCCCATTTTTAGCATGGTTGCCTCAAGAAAGTCCCACTCTACCCTATCATAGGCTTTATTCATATCTATCTTCAAGGCCATCTCCCATTTCCTCCCCTTCTTTTTATGGCTCAAGTAGTGAAAAGCCTCGTGAGTAATGATTATATTGTCTTGGATCATCCGCCCTGTAATGAAAGCTCTTTGGTTCGGTGAGATTATTCTGTTCATCAGTCCTTTCAATCTATTAGTCATAATTTTTGCAATGATCTTATAAGATACATTGCAAAGGCCAATTGGCCTAAATTGATGCACACCCTCCGGTTTCTCCACTTTGGGGATAATAACAATGTTTGTGGCATTTATCAGCTTCAGCCCTGTTCTTCCCCCAAAAAACTCCTTAACCATGTCACATACTTCATTCCCTACTTCCTTCCAGGCCGATTGGTAAAACATGCCAGAAAAGCCATCAGGGCCAGGGGCTTTATCAGCACCTATTTGGAAAACTGCTTCTTCAATTTCCTGATTAGTAACTGTCCTCATCAGGTTTCTGTTATCTTCCATAGTTACCACCTGCTCAATATATTCAAGGGCCTGATCCATTGGGCGGGGTCCCACTGATCCAAATAACTTCTGGTAGAAATCGCTTAAGACTTTGCTAATCTGATCTTTCTCTTCAATCCAGGTACCTACCTCATTTTTCAATCTCAGAATTTTTTTCCTCTGCCTCCTTTGTATAACACTACTATGAAAGAACTTTGTGTTTTATCCCCATGCTTTAGCCAAGATATTCTGGACCTTTGCCACCAGTATGTTTCTTCCTTTGACCATGCCTCCTCCAACTGTCTTGTTAGATTTTCTATCTCATCCAGTTTGTCTGGAGTTAAAATTCCTTCAGCACGGCAACTCAATTTTTTCCTCAAAAGATCAATTTCCTTCCTGAAATTTGGAAATGTCCTTTTGCTCCATTTTATTAAGTTTTCCTTGCAGCATGACAATCTGTTAACCAGCTCCAACATCCGATCCTCCATCCTCATCCCGCCTTCCCTCCTTCCTTCACTCACAAATTTCAAATAGTCTTCATGTTGAGTCCATACTGCTTCAAATTTAAAAGTTCTTTTTGATTTTTCCTCTTGATAGTGGCTGTCTATCAGAAGGGCGTGATGATCCGAGCCAATAGGCTCAATATGAAATACTATGGCATGCTCAAAGGACTCCCTAAACTTTATGTTTCCCAGTGCTTGATCAATTCTTTCTCTAACCGTTGCATTTATTCTCTTGTTGCACCAAGTATATCTAGAGCCCTTAAACTCAAGGTCCAGTAGCTCACAATCAGCCAGCAAACGTTGAAAATTAATGATTTTCCTTATAGATTGCGGATTGCCCCCTTCCTTCTCTGTTTGGGTGATTAGATCGTTGAAATCCCCTACCAATAACCATTCTTCTTCAGCTCTCACCGCCAAACTTCTAATCAGATCCCATATCACGCGCCTTTCCTCCTCTTTAGGTGGACCATATACAAAAGAGATAAACTTAGGAATTTTTAAACTTGCAGATTCTACTAACGCATGGATCAGATTTTTGGATTTGTACAAGACATTCAACGACACATCATCGTTCCACCATACCGCCAAACCCCCAAATAAACCTCTTGGTTCCATGTACAGATCTCTAGGAAACCCACATTTTCTCCTGATCTTCATAATTCTTGTTGAATTCTGTTTTGTTTCCATAAGGAAGATTATAGAAGGATTGTGTTTATTAGCCAAATCCTTCAGGTTCCTCACTGTCAAGGCTCTTCCTAGGCCTTGACAGTTCCAGGATAGAAGCTTCATGGACTCTTGGTGGCTGTTAATGGCCAGCCACCAGAGCCTTTAGTTTGCTGATTCTTCAACCTGTTGCTTCCTGCTTTAAAGGTGAAAACAGAGTTCGCCGATGTGTTGGGCACTGATTCAATCATCAATTCATCCTTATCTTCTTCTTCAGCTATAGTGTTCTCTTTCCTTGCCTTGCCTTTTTTCCTACTAGCTCTCTTCAATCTTGCTCTGGTTTTCCTTAGGTTACTAGCATAAGTGGCTATATCAGGAGATTGAATAGGTTCCTCTGTGTCAATCTTTCTTCTCTTCTGTCCTCCTACCTCCAAATCATCATCTGCAATCCTTTTCAGACCAAGGCTATGTAGCCCATTGATCACGTTATTTAATGCCTTTCTCTCATATAGGACCATAGCCAGCGGATTTTCTATTTGGTTTTCAGTAAGAGGATTCATCTCTGTTTCTTTCATCAGCTTCAGCCCTACTTCATTTAACCCAACTACTTTTGTGTTGCTTCCCCCTTCAGAGTTTCTCGTTTTGCTCTTCCTTACTCCTTGCCGCCCGACACACTGATCCACTGTGTCCTTTGTAGCAGGTGTCCCAACAGGCTCATGATTGATCTTCTTTATAGTCTCAAGAGTCCTGTTATTTAAATCACACTTCACGGAGTTGCCTTCATATGGTGTCTTCACCCTACTGACTTCCTCATCCCTTTCTTCCCTCCGTTCAATCTTTGGGCGTGTAATAACAATGGAGAAGAGATCATCCTCTTTCTCTCTGGAATTCTCGCTAGCTTTCTGCAGGTCTTCTGCCATTCTCCTTTTTTCGGATTCTTCCTTTTTTCTTTTCACATATTCAACCTCAGAGCCTTCATTTTCAACCTCAGATAAAAAACTAATTTAAATCCAACATTCTCAGTGTTATACCAAACAAGTTTATTGTAATCATCACATGACATTCTATATATTGCCTACAAGTTGTTGAACCAAATGGGCCCTTAATATATTAAACTATGATAGTCTTGTACCCATGAAAACTTCAATAGAGACCAAAACGATGTAGCATCATCAAATGAGACCAAAAACAGTTAAACTAAGCTAAGGACTATTTGACTTCTTCTATCAAGTTCCATATCATCATCTTGTTCATTCAGTTAGAATGAAACATCTAGAAAAGATTTTAGAAAACCAATTACTTTCATAAATACCCTTTAGTTTTTTGTAGACCAGATCAAACCCAGTCTGTCCATGAAAACAGATGAGACTTCGAGTTAGGTTCTGGTCCCATCCATTCTATTTGTTGTCCGGCCATGGTGACCATTAATGTCAACTTCCTCCTTCATCATCAATTTTGTGATGTCATCTTTGCCAATTTTTATGAATGTTGCTTGGCTCGCTTGAGTTTGCTTTGCTATGTCTCTTGTAGGTGCTACTTTAGTTTATCTCTCGTAGGCACCATCTCAGATGAACCTCCTCCATGAGATCATCCTCGACAAACCTCCCACATTAGGTTCTTTATCTTCACTTTGTTCAAGCGCTTGAACCTACTCATTATAGAGTTTGTTTAACGTTGAGTTCTTCATGTAGAGCTTTGTTTCGGCTGTAAACATCTTCATCAAGATTTGTTGTCTGAGCCTTCCTCATTTTCCCGGTCCCGATATGAAACTCATCACATCTGGGACCCTCTACTTCATTTTCTTTGTCCACCTTTGTTTTCTCCTCCCTAATCATGATTTCCATGGTTCTTTTTTTTTTTTTTTTGGGGGGGGGGGGGTGAATTTTTTAAGGAAAAATTGAGGGAATTTTCATTTTTATGATCAAAGTTTTGAAACTCGAACTGGCTATTAAACCATTCATGGTACTAGGTCAAAGGTCAATGAGTGAGGTTGGAGTCAAAATAAAGATAATTCAAGGCCAAACTAGTGAAAATTAAAGATTTCAAGGTAATTAATATAAAATTCTAAAGAAAATTTTTTAAAAATCGATTTTTTTTGGGGGGGTGGGGGGTGGAATTGGTTTACTAAAGGGTTCGCCAATTTTTCGGTTCAGCCAGTCTGGTCCCGATTTCAAAAAAATTGTTTATGATTGTTGAAATAACTATAAGAAATTAATTTAACTCCAACATTCTCCCAAACAAATTTACTATAATCATCACATGACATTCTATATATTGCCTACAAGTTATTGAACCAAATGGGCCCTAAAGATATTAAACTATTATAGTCTTGTATCCTTGAAAACTTCAATAGAGACCAAAATGATGTATCATCATGAAATGAGACCAAAAACAAAACTAAGCTAAGGACTATTTGACGAGTTCTATCAAGTTCCATATCATCATCTTGTCCAATCTCGGTTAGAATGAAGCATCTAGAAAAGATTTTAGAAAACCAGTCACTTTCATAAATACTATATATCTATTTAAAGAATGAAATTATCTATCGATTTAAAGTTGTCAAATTTCTTATGCCCCATTTGGTATAGGGAAGTGCTTTTGACGAAAGTGGAAATAGAAGTGAGTTTTAAAACATGAATGGTAGATAGAAGCAAGAGGGGTATAAGTTTTTATCGAAATATTTATTTATAATATTAAAATACCAACCAAAATGCCCTCCAACCAAACGAAATATCTTCCTCTCCCATCGACATAAGCATCCCCAGCTGTCTAGGGAGAAGGGAAGACGAATAGGGAGAAGGAGAAGGGGTCACAGATTGAGGAAGCAGTTTCTATGTGACAGATTGTGAAGGTTTGGTTTTAATGTGCGTGTCTGACTCCGATGCAATTTTCATGAGTTCTAACGACTAGATGTGATTTATTAAGTCTCATATCAACTGGGGGGTCAACAAAAGATTTGGATACCTCTCCCTGATATGTTCTTAAATTTTGAAGGTAATAGGATCTAAAAGCAAACAATATCGTGAGCGAGACACTAAGATGTTATAGAATGATACTAGAGTGTGGGTCAATGTACCTTAAATGGTAATGGGGCCGAAAGTGGATAATATCACAACAATATCAACATCTCACCCTAGTGAAAGGTAACAGACCTAAAGCGGACAATATCACAATAATATCAGCATCTCACCCTTGTGACTGTCTCCACGGTCATGGCCATACTAATCGTCCTTGCTCATTGCCCTATCCAAATCCATCTGAGGGCAAAATAATCCCATTTTTGAGCCCCATGGAACCGGTTAGTGGTAGGAACCGGGTTACATGGTTTTTGATGGTATTGAGTTCCATGAGGAACACGATTCCATGGTACCAAATGAGAGATGTTTCTCGGATCAAAAAAAATGAGAGATGTTTCCCGTTCCAACGCAATTCCAGTTCTAAAGCTCTAGTTCCACATTACCAAACGAGGCATAATATGCCTTTCAATAAATTCTTAGGGTGACTATCCATGAACTAGCCAACTCTAAGCATATATAAAAGCTTCAGTCCTTCTTAGTAATAACGATGGATTCAGATGCCACTATGGAAATCGACACAGCCGACACATCACATGTCATTACATAGAATACTTTTGTATTTTCTAGAATTTGCCACTTACCATTCCAAAATATCAAAATCAATGGAAGAGTGGATATCATCGATTGAGTCAGATGCAAGATAGTTATTTAACTCTAATTGAGGGATGCATCAAAGTTCTACTGGCTTTTGTAGCGTTAATCATTCAGGCCAAACCATCCTCTACAATATACATTATTAAGAATTGTTTTATAGCCTTAATGTATATTCAAAAGCATTAACTAAAAGAAATTTGGTGTGTCTTGATTATTATTGATTTGATTGGTACGATGCTATACTCTTGTTAATCTGCAAAGTTAACTACAAAACTTAATGGGCTACAATTCGGCCTGAAAAGGATTGGTATGTGGTAATACTATTCCTATTATTCTCTCAAGCACCGGCAATCAACAAAAAAGAAGAAAATGAAAAGAAAAAGAAAAAAGAAGTGATCTTACACTTTACAAGGCAATGTTTCCAATATATTATTGTACAGTGTAAAATCATTTAAAATAAGATAATTCAAACACAGACTAATATATGCCTATCAAATCATTTGAAATTTATTTTTTTGATGATTAGAACCGATTTGGCAAGTATTGCAAAGATGGTCACTATGATGCTCTCACCCAAACGATTTTTCAAATTTATATTTTTGAAGAGTCAAATAACATTATGTTTAATCATACTTTTTGCTATTAAAAATAGGGTTAAGGTACAGAAATACACATGAGTTTTTTTTTATGAGCGCTCAGCACCACGTGCTTTTTTTAAAAGCAAAAATACATATATGATTACCATTTTGGAGTAAAAATCATATCTCACCATTAAGTCACTGTTCACCATATTCACTGTGATTATTCACTGTGATAAGAGAGAGAGATGAAGTGAATAGTAACTTAACGGCGATAAACAGTGATTTAACGGTGGAATGTGACTTTTGCTCTAAAATAGTAACTACATGTGTATTTTTGCTCCCAAAAAAAGTACATGGTGCTAGGCGCTCCTGGAGAAAAAAATCACGTGTATTTTTACACCTTAACCCTTAAAAATATGGGGTTAATCTTATCATATTTTAAATTATTTTTGGTGTTAATTCGTATTTTTTTCATTTATATGTTTCATATGGTCTAGAATATTGGTCTTTTTAATTTCATGAGGACTTAAATCTATGTTTAATGGTGTTAACATTGCTGATATAACGTTATAACCATTAAATAAACATATGTGAACTGCTTGCTAAGACTAATGATGCTTACATGTAGGGATCAATTTCAAAACTCATTAAAAGTATTAGTTTAAGGTTAAACCCTAAAAGTATTGGGACAAAATTAAAGGTTTAAAGCATAGGAACTTGGAAACATGATAGAGGACAAAGAAATTGATTTTGATAAACTCGATTTTGAGTGGAAAAATATATTTTAAATTTTATAATATGATATGCATTTCTATTCGTCGAGCAAAACACATGAAAATTGACCTTATCTTTCGTGCATTTTTTGAAGGGTTAAGCTCGCTCCAAATTTCTATGCTTTTAACAAGTTTTGATTTTGGTTCTCACACATTAGTGGAATCAGTTCACGTAAGCAATCCAAATCAACCTACTTAATGATGTCAACACTACATAAGTGAAGTTAATACCATTAAGCTGATATCTTATCTTTTTTAAAACTAGCGATAGGAAAACAGGTCAACTCAGCCTTTGACAGGCTTGAGCCTAACAAGATTAGTTGTGAAATGCTTGTTTTCCCAAAAACAATGCCTTTTGTTAAGTCCAACTCCCATAAAAGCAAAAATGACAAGAAAATATCACTTGAAGTTTAAAAAATCATGTGAATAGGGAAGAATACAAATAGTGAAGGAGATATGTATTAGGGGTCTTGAAGTTTGGTACTTTTACAAAAAATTCTCCCAAATATTTTTGTTTAAAAAAGGACAAATTCTCTCGTCATTGGCCGGCCATCACTGACCAGCGCTTGACCTTTGAAGTTCATGCAAGAACTTTTGGGGCCAAGGGTGATGAAGTTCATCCCATATTTTTTTATATATATTGTATTTATTTTTATTTAAATTCTATGTTGCTTTTTTAAATGTTTTTTTCATCCAGTATCTCAAATTAATTAATTTTCAGTCCTATATTTAGTAATATTTATCTGTAATATCAGTATCATGGAAACTAATTAATTTGAGATACTGGGTGAAAAAAAACATTTCAGAAAACAACATATAATTTAAATATAAATAAATATAATATATAAAAAATATGTTCATCCCTCTAATAGAGAGATGGACACATAAGAAGCATATAAGAGATGGACATGGAATATGCACCCTCCTCCAAACCCTAGGATTCTAAGAAGACGAAAACCATCGAGCTATCAACAACATTTTACGCGCACACACAAATATAAGTTAAACCAGTAAGCTTTGTCCACGTGACTATTTTCTAACGCAATTGACCACATTTTAATAGATATTGGCCATAACAATAATGCATTTTACAACCACTCTTTTTTCCGATTCTCAAACAGAAAATAATTGAATCCTTGTGGCAATTTATTATTTTTATGACATAATTTACTACACTTGTAACATGGTTGACAACATTCATAATTATAAAAATAAACCCTCCCCTTAGTTTTAAATAATTTTTTATAAGAAAAAACCTAAAATAACCCCTCCCCCGCCAGTCGCCGCCCTCCCCACTGCTTTTCGCCGTTGGCAACCATCTCCGACGACCTCCTTTGATGGCCTCCCCCTTAGTTTTGAGTAATTTTTTTAACAAAAAAAAATACAAAAATAACCCCTCCCCCACCAGTGGGCCCCACCAGCCACTGGCGGGGAGGGGTTATTTTAGTTTTCTTTTATAAATAAATTATTAAAACTAAGGGGAGGCTGCCGGAGGAGGTCGCCGAAGTTGGCCATCAGTTTCCGGCGGTGGTGTAGCCAGTGATGAGGCCCACCGGCGAAGGAGGGTTTATTTTAGTGTTTTTTTTAAAAAAAATTATTTAAAACAAAGGGCAAAATGATAATTTCAGCGGCATTATTGTTTATCTCGTCCAAGTTAACGGTCAATGTCTGGTCAACTAACAGCCCGTGATATTTTTACACCCAAAACGTAACGTTGTGTGTAGTTTTGATCCAAAAAAGAGGTCGTGGTGTTAGGCGCTCCTGGGGAAAACGCTTATGTATAAAATTGCTCCTTTACCCATCTATATTTATTACAAATAAGTAACATGACTCGCTTCTAAGTATTTGTTTAGATTAGATCCTCTTTTTTAACTTCTTTTCTCCTTATAAGTAGAAGCTAAATAAGTTTTTATAAAAACTCTTATAATAAAAGCATATTCAGGATGCACTCCAGTCATCTTCAAGCTACAATCTCAATTTCTAATTTCATTTGATGACAATAATGGAGAACTTGTAATTCTAAGGAAGAAAGTTTGTTGAATTATGTAAATTAAGATGAAAATACACGTGTCAATAAGAAGAAACTGATCTTAGGCATAAAAAGATTAGACTTTGCTAAAGTTTATATTACAAATAAAGAATGGGTATTGAATTGGCACAATTTAATTTGTTTGCACATTAGATATTTAAAAAAAACACTTGACTTGTGTTCATACTTTGGAATGTGAATGGTGGAAAGAAGATGCTGAATGAGTAGAAAGTTGGGTCGGTGAACGGTCCGGGAGAGTGTGGAGCAAGCAAGGACATTGATGTAAGTTGAGGAAGAAAGGGAGGCTTTGCAGGAAGAGGACGGTAGGAAAGGTTTTTTTTTTTAAAATTATTTATAAGCTTCTTATAATTTATCTCTAATTATTAGATAAAATTTACTTAAGCATTCCTTCCATATTACTTCATACCAAACATAATTTGAAGTCTCAATTCCAATCTCAGTTTCAATCCCTCAAATTCAATGCCACATACCAAAGATCCGGATTTCCTCAGCGACTAGATTCTCAGCGTCCTTCAGTAGCGTCAATTTCTAGCCATCTAGATGAATCTAACATCTCATAGTATGTCACACAATCATGCTTTTAAATTTTTTTTTAAAAAAAAAAGCTGAACCATTTTTTGGAAATTAAAGAAGCTAAATATTTTGAAGGTTGTTATAAAACTAATAAAATATAGAACAAGAACAAAAGAGATTCAAGATAGAAAGAGAATAGAGACGAAGTCTTATTTCAGTGTATCACAAATGGTTACAGATGACCCCTATTTATAGAAGAAAAATGGGTCTTTAAGTTTAACTTCCTTGGGTCATTTATTGTAGTTTCTATATATGTTTCAAACATTGATGAAGATAAGGAGAAACTGTTGGAGACGATTAGGAACGGATGAAAACTTCGCAGCTCAAGTTGATGAAATTGTTGGCTGCAGGCCCCGCGTAATAGTAAATTACTATGCGTGGTACTATGTAAATAGTAAATTACTATACATGGACCCCATGTCATCTTGTAATAATATTTGGAGATTGTGAGTCAATGGACATCCACATAAATAGTATATTCATAACACTCCCCATTGGATGTTCATTATGAATGTGCCTCGTTAAAAGCTTTAACTAGGAAAAACCCAGTGGGATAAAAACCTAGTCAAAGAAAAGAGTACATCATTCATCGATACACTGTCCAGTGCTGCCTCATTAAAAACCTTTCTAGGAAAACCCAGTGGGACAAAACCTAGATAAGGAAAAGAGCACAGCATGTATTGACTCCCCCTTTTCATAACATCAGTTGAGATCTTTGAGTCTTCGAAGACCAATACCATGGACAAGCTTCTCAAAGATTGCTTCTAGCAATGACTTGGTGAATAAATCTGCCAGATTTTTACTTGACCTAATCTACTGGATATCTATTTCACCATTTTGTTGAAGATCACGAGTAAAGAAGAATTTTGGTGAAATATGCTTCGTTCTATCACCCTTGATGCAACCTTCCTTAAGTTGGGCAATATATGCAATATTATCTTCATATAGAACTATTGGAACCATTTTACCAGAAGATAAATGACAAGTAGTTCGTATATAATGAATTACTGACCTCAGCCACACACATTCTCGACTGGTTTCATGCATTGCTAGAATTTCTGCATGATTAGATGAAGTGGCTGATATAGTCCGTTTCATAGATTATCATGAAATAGTTGTACCTCCACATGTAAATTGATAGCTTGTTTGTGATTTTTCATCATGTGGATCAGACAAAAATCCAGCATTTGAATAACCAATCAGTTCATGTTTAAATACATTTAAATAATATAACTCCATATCCGTAGTACCTTTAAGATAACGAAGTATATGCTTTACACCACTCCAATGCCCCTGTGTTGGTGCAGAGCTATATCTTGCTAATAAATTAACAGCAAACAATATATCAAGTCGTGTGTGATTAGCAAGATACATTAATGCTCCAATAGCACTAAGATGTGGTACTTGTGGACCAAGTAATTCTTCTACACCTTTTTCATTAATTACTTGGGGCCGAAATGGATCTTTATCCTCTTTCAAAGACCTTACTATCATTGGAGTACATAATGGATGTGATTTATCCATATAAAATCGTTTTAGGACCTTCTTTGTATAAGTTTCTTGATATACAAAGATCTCATTCTTCAAGTACTCAATCTGTAATCCAAGACAAAATTTTGTCCTGCCCAGGTCTTTCATTTCAAATTCTTTCTTCAAACAATTAATTGCTTTTGAAAGCTCTTCAGGAGTTCCAATAATATTGATATCATCAACATAAACAGCAATTATAACAAATTCATTTCTCGATCTTTTCATAAAAACGCATGGACATATGGGGTCATTTTTGTACCCTTCTTTCAACAAATATTCCTTAAGACAATTATACCACATGCGCTCTAATGCGCCCTAATTGCTTTAAACCATATAAGAACTTATTTAACTTTATCGAGTATTGTTCTCGAGAATTTGAATTAAATGCTACTGACATCTTGAGTCCTTCAGGGACTTCCATATAAATCTCACTATCAAGTGAGCCATATAAATATGCAATCACGACATCCATCAGATGTAAATCAAGCCCTTCATTAACTGCTAGGCTAATCAAATAACGAAAAATAGTTGCATCCACTACAGGTGAATATGTTTCTTCAAAATCAATACTGGGTCTTTATGTAAAACCTTGGGCTACAAGACGTGCTTTATATCTTGTAATTTCACCCTTTTCATTTCTTTTTCGTACAAAAATCCATTTATATCCAACTGGCTTTACACCTTTAGGTATATAGACTATAAGTCCAAATACTTTTCATTTTGCCAGTGATTTTAATTCTGCAGTAATGACATCTTTCGATAGGGGGCCAATCCTTTCGTTGTTGGCACTCACTAATGGATCTTAGCTCATGATCCTCATTATCATTCATTACATCATATGCTATATGATTAGCAAAGATGTCGTCAACGTTGACTTCATTTCGGTTCCATTTGATACTATTTGCGACACAATTTATTGAGATCTCATTATTTTCATACATTTTAGGTACCTGGATCTCTTTTGGGACCACAATATTCTCCTCTTAAGATAATATTTCTTCATGAAGTGGCTCATCCAGAGCTACAATTTTTCCTTGATTATCCTCTACTTGGCCATCTATAATGTTAGCTCCTTTTCTTTTTCGGGGATTTTTATCTTTGGAACCGATAGGCCTACCACACTTCAGGCGTGCTTTAGATTCATTCATAATAGGTTGTCCTTCAGGGACATCCATTCGAATAGGAGCATTGGCAGCTGGTATATGTGATTTTGTCACTTTCTTTGGATCAGTAAATGCTTCTCGTATTCGATTAGCTAAATTCTGCAAATAAATGATCTTTTAAACTTCTAGTTCTCATTGTTTTGTACGAGGATCAAAATGTGTCAATGATAATTCATTCCAGCTAATCTCTTTACCCAACTGCTTATTTCCTCCCCTAATGTTGGGAAGATTGATTCATCAAAATGACAATATGCAAATCGTGCAGTAAATAAATCTCCTGTAGTTGGTTTTAAATATTTTATAATTGAAGAAGATTCATACCCAACATATATTCTCATCTATCTTTGAAGACCCATTTTGGTATGTTGTGGTGGTGCTATTGGTACATATACTGCACATCCAAAGATCCGTATATGGGAAATATTAGGTTTCTTACCAAAAACCATTTGTAAGGGGGAAACCCTTAGATAGCTTGTTGCCTTATGCGAATTAACATTGATGCATCCAAAATGGCATAGCCCTAAGCAGAAATTGGTAAATTAGATCTCATAAGTAAAGGTCTTGCAATTAGTTGCAATCGTTTTACCAATGATTCTGCAAGTCCATTTTGCGTATGAACATGAGCTACAGGATGTTCAACATCAATTCCAAGGGACATACAATATTCATTAAAAGTTTGTGAAGTAAACCAGCATTATCAAGACGTATTTTCTTGATAAGATAATCAGGGTAATGTGCTCCTAATCTTATCAATTGAACAAGTAATCTCGCAAACACCAGATTGCAAAAAGATAATAAGTACACATGCGGCCATTTGGTTGATGCATTTATTAAAACCATATAATATCTAAATGGTCCGCATGGTGGGTGTTTGGCCCACAAATATCTCCCTGTATCCGTTCTAGAAATGTGAGAGACTCACTTTCTACTTTGCTTGGTGAAGGCCGAATAATTAACTTTCCCTTAGAACATGCAGCACATGAGAAATCATGGAATTGTGGTATTTGATTCCGTTTCAGATTATGCCCACATGAATTCTCTATTATATGTTGCATCATAATTGACCTAGGATGACCTAATTGGTCATGCCAAACATTAAATATGCCCTTATCAGCACACTTCTGGTTTTCCATAACATTTATTTCAATTGTACTAATACATGAATAGTACAAACCAAAATATAACATTAGTAATTTCTCCATAACATATTTCTCACCATATCTAACAATAACAATTTGTAGATATTCTTTATTCTTCTCATTTATAGTCTCAATATGATATCCATTCCGACGGATATCTTTAAAACTCAATAAATTTCTATGAGACTTGGAAGAATACAAAGCATCATTAATAACAAATTTCGTACCATTGGGTAATATTATAATTGCTCTTCCAGAGCCTTCAATTAATCTTGTATTACCCACAATGGTATTGATGCTTGTATTACAATTTGTTAGATGTGAAAAATATTTCTTATCTTTAAGAATTGTATGTGTCATTACACTATCAATAAGACACATGTCTTCATTCTTGTGTTCAAAATTTGAAATATCCATGAGCTTCATTAAAAGAAAAGAAATGCATTAAAACATATTTAATATACATAATTGATAACAAGTTCAAAGCGAAACAAGAAAATTATTACAATTTCTGCAAAACTTGTTTAATCATAAAAATCTTACACATCTAAATGTGACATAACATTGCCATTTAGCTCATTGACATCATTATCTTTATGAGCATTATCATCACATTCCACATTATTAACATTCCTTTTTATGGAGGCTTGGTAGAGTTTTACTAAATGTTCTAGCGTACGACAATTACGTACCTAGTGTCCCTTCATATTACACCGATAACATTTATGTTCTACAACTTTTGAAGGACCTTCTTTATCATTCTTTTGTCCTTCATTATTCATTATTTTCTGGTGGGTATAAGAACCATGATAACCTCTACCACCATGATTAAGACCATGATTATTTCTGCCACTACGATTACCACGGTAATAACTATGTCCCTATCCACAACTATGTCCATGGCCACGGCCACGACCGCGATCATTCCGTACACTCACATTCGTTTCAGGAAATGGATGGGATGATTTTCATGAGTTTTCATCAATAACTCATTGTTTTGCTCGGCTACTAATAAACATGAGATTAATTCAGAATATTTTTTAAAACCTTTCTTTCGATATTGTTGCTGTAGGAGCATATTCGAAGCATGAAAGGTAGAAAAAGTTTTCTCTAATAAGTCTTCATCAGTTATTTTTTCACCACATAATTTTAACTAAGAACTTATTTTAAAAACTGCTGAGTTATACTCACTTACAGTTTTAAAATCTTGTAGCCTGAGATGAATCCATTCATAACGAGCTCTTAGCAAAATCACCGTTTTCTGATGATCATACCTATCTTTCAAATTAGTCCACAATTCAAATAGATCTTTTACCGTTAAATATTCAATTTTCAAACTTTCATGAATATGGTGTCGGAGAAAAATCATAGCTTTAGCCTTATCTTGATGAGACATATCATTTCCTGGCAATATAACCGTTCCAAGGCCCATTGCTTGAAGATGGATTTCAGCATCTAAAACCCATGATAGATAATTTTTCCCGGTGATGTCAAGAGCATTAAATTCAAGTTTCGTAAGGTTGGTGGACATAATTCAAACTAAAAATAATAATAATAATAATTAAAATTTTATCATAAATCAAAACATAAGTAAAGAACTGAGAATAAACGTGCTAAAGAAATAAAAGAAGAAGAGATAGGAATGGAAAGGAAGAAAATGTAAATGCTAAACATTAGTAACATAAAGTTAAATGCGTAAAAGTAAATGTTAGTGACAGTAAATATAAATATCATGATTAGACACACACACACACACACACATAGGAGGTAAAACTATCCATATAAAGTTAAAAGAACAAAATGTAAAATTACTATTCACTATAAATAGTAAATAAGGTAAAATTACTGAAGAATTAAATCTAGACTTCCATGTAGGAGTCAAATAAATAAAATGTAAATTTACTGGAAAGGTAAAATTAACATGAATAGTAAAAATTACTATTTACTGTGAATAATAAAATGTAAAATAGTAAATAACCTCAAATCCTAACCATGGAATCCGATGTTAAAATAATCGGTAAAAGTAGATACTTAATTCCATATAATGGTTAAGATTATCCCAAATAGATAAAATGAAAACATGAAGAAGATGGTAATAAAATCCTACCTTGGTAGGGTTATCGTGCTAATAACGTGTTATAAAACTAATAAAATATAGAACAAGAACAAAAGAGATTCAAGATAGAAAGAGAATAGAGAGGAAGTCTTATTTCAGTGTATCACAAATGGTTACAGATGACCCCTATTTATAAAAGAAAAATTGGTCTTTAAGTTTAACTTCCTTAGGTCATTTATTGTAGTTTCTATATATGTTTCAAACATTGATGAAGATAAGGAGAAACTGCTGGAGACGATTAGGAACGGATGAAAACTTCGCAGCTCAAGTTGATGAAATTGTTGGCTGCAGGTCCCACGTAATAGTAAATTACTATGTGTGGTACTATGTAAATAGTAAATTACTATACATAGATCTCATGTCATCTTGTAATAATATTTGAAGATTGTGAGTCAATGGACATCCACATAAATAGTATATTCATAACAAATGTAGTAATATTTTGAAATAAATATTACTACCTTCAGTCATAAATATATGACTTCGTTGACTATTTTTAGAAGATTAAGAAAGTTAAATATTTTGAGAGATTAATGAAACTAAATAACTTATTTAACTTTCTTAATCTCCCAAAAAAGTCAACAAGCTCATATAGTGAGGATTGGAGGTAGAGGTGGAAACAAGTCAAGTAGCCTGTGACCTGGCCTATTAAGGGCTTGGTCTAGCCTAGGCTTACTAAAAAGCCTATTAGATTGGCCTGAGCCTATTAACTATTATATGCTAAGAAGAAAGAGGTTAATTACTCATTCCCAAAAAAAGGTAACTATTCTATCTGAACAAAAAGTAATTATTCTATTTGAAAAAATGTAATTTTATTTTTTTAAAAAATATCTAATAGGCCTTTTTAAGAAGCATAAGGTCAGGCCAGGTTTTTATATAAACCAGACTTAGGTTGAAAATAAGGCTTGTAACAAGACAAACTCAAGCCATCTTGTTTCAAAACAAACCTGGTTTGTTAAGGGTAAAGCCTAGCTGGGTCTTTTTCCACTTCTAACTGGATATAGTAAAATTCGTTTCAAAATTGTCTAAAAATGGTTCATATTTTTAAATTTTTTTAAATTTTTAGAAAGCATGATTTTGTGGCACACTATGAGATGTAAGATTGATCTGGATGGCTGGAAATTAACGCTACTACCATCGAGAAAATCCGGATCCTATGTACCAAACAGATCTAAAGAGTTGGGTTCAAACCGCCCTCCAACACCTTAGGTACAATTGGGCCAAAAAATCCACTTTCTTTTGTAAAAAAATGAGAGATATTATGATAAAATTATCAATACTTTACGATATCAATTTGATTCTCAATATAATTCATGATTTCTCTATGTCAATTTATAAATGTTAACAAAATTTTTTGTTTTAGACATTTGAAATGGTTTTTTCCCCCTCCAAAATTAGAAATATTCTTTTGCTAGCGATAAAAATTTAAAATATTAAAAAGGTGTAGATGGGAATGGGATAGCCTAAAATTCTCCAAAATTTAATTACAATAACCCCTTTAGCGCGAGAAGAAGTAGGGATCCATTTTTCTTCGTCGGCGAACAAGCACCCCACAGTCCACACTTGGTTGAGCTCGCCGTCGAACGCCTTCGGCCTTTGTCGGTCCTAGGTGGTTGTTCTAGGGCAAGTATCGAAGAAGGCTCGAACCCTAGGGGTTTGTCTACCCAAAATCCGGTGAGATTGATTTGTTCAATCTTTGAATTTACTCCGCATGTCACATGTTCTCTGCGTTGTTGTCAACCCTGTGTCAGACCGTTTCTTACGTTTTTTTTTTAAAAAAAAAAAAATTCTCATATAATTCGGCTTTGAACCCGTCGTGTAATTGTTTGAATATCGACGCCTTCAAATAAGGATTGAGATTTTAAAAAAAAAAGAAAAAAACTTATATTACTAGTTTTTGCTTCAAGGGTGTGTAATCGGCTATTTTACTTCTGCCCTCTTTATTTCGATTAATAGGGACTTAGATGATTTGGCTTGTTTTATTGTGCAATGTTGGATTTGTTGTGTATTGGCACTATTTTATTAATCTCTATATATTATCATCTATTTAGAAAATTTTCAAGGTATTTGTGATACATGATCTGGTAAATGACTTGGCTTGAGCTGTGTCTTTGGATTTGTCACGCTGTAGTTGAACATGGACACTGTAGATTGTTCCACGCATATGTCTCAACTTCCTGTTTCACTGTAGTCTGTATTTGTTTCTAAATTCATAATCAAATTTAATGGAGTAGATTTGTGGAATATGATGTAGTTTCTTGAAGTTGCTATCATAGTAAATTAGCAATATGGAAAAACCCCTTGCTGCATCTCAATATGGCAGTATGTCTGTTTTGACATGGCAGAATTTACGTAGTGTTGCTGCATATAAGTCAGTCAGAGTTGAATAATGTGCCTGGATTTGGTGTGCCCTTTTGTATTATATTTGTATTTACAGTTGTTTTCAATGTATCGTATTGATCGAGGAATAGGAGTTCCTAGACCTAGTTCAATAGTTTCAATGAACTAACAGGGTTTATTTTTGACCTTTTTTATGGATGGGGTTGTTTTGACATTCATCTAAGGACAGATTTTGTTATCATGGTTCAATTTATGATATTGGAAACTTTTTTCCATCGGAAAAATACTCTTTTTGTGGTGTTTTTTAGCTGAATGCTGATGCAAATTCTTAACCAAGACCCCTCTTTATTGAGAAAGAATGGTTTATAAAATACTATCTATTTGAAATTCAATAGATGGCACTGAGGTAACTGTTTTGGTTTGTAGTGCATTACCGTTAAATGTATATAAGTACAAGTATGAGCTGACAGATGGTAGTTATACACCGACAGTGGTAATCAAGACATGACTAAGATTTAGTCTTACTAAGTTCCAATATGCTAATGAAAGCTAGTTTAATATGTTCTTAAATATTGTTTCTGAGATTCTCTAATTGTAGTGTTTGATATAGCTTCTAACACTACTCATTCTCTGCATCTGTAGGCTATAAATCAATTTCCATTTTTGACAGCACTTGGAATAGTAGCATAATGCAGTCAGAGGCATCCATGGAAGTTGATGGGGTCCCATCTGAACCAAAACCTTTGCCACCAAAGCCAAATTTTGAGCCATTGAAACCTCATGAAATGTCTGATGGCCAGGTTCAATTCCGGAAGGTGTCTGTTCCACAACATCGATATACCCCTCTCAAGAAAGCTTGGATGGAAATATACACTCCGGTGTATGAACAGATGAAGATTGACATTCGTATGAACCTAAAGGCTCGGAAGGTAGAGTTGAAGACAAGACAAGATACACCTGATATCAGCAACTTGCAGAAATGTGCTGATTTTGTCCATGCTTTTATGCTGGGCTTTGACGTCATAGATGCGGTTGCGCTTTTGCGTTTAGATGAGCTCTATGTTGAGTCCTTTGAGATCAAGGATGTTAAAACACTAAGAGGTGACCACTTGTCTCGTGCCATTGGCAGATTATCTGGTAAAGGTGGTAAGACAAAGTTTGCTATTGAGAATGCAACAAAGACACGTATAGTGATTGCCGATACCAAAATTCACATATTAGGTTCTTTTGCCAACATTAAGATTGCCAGAGATTCCCTTTGTAGCTTAATCTTGGGGTCTCCAGCCGGAAAGATATATTCGAAACTAAGAGCAGTTACTGCTAGACTGGCAGAGAGGTTTTGACCATCTCTTGATCATGACATTTTTGTGAGCAACTTTCTGATCTATAGTTTATTTTTTTCCCCTTTCAGTGTAACCCCTGATTAGAGATTGAGCATGTTGAGAGTGAGTTGTGGTATGGAAGCTTCGCTATGCATTAATGGCTGCTTCATTCAATTTTGGATTTCTTTTGTTTAGAATTTTAACAATGTGTTATATGTCAAGTTGAAATTAAACTATAAATTTTGAGGCGATGTTATGCTAATTATTGGCATTCCTTGCCACCAAATCATGCATATTTACACTTTGTGCTTTTTTGTGGCATAAGTTGTGTGATATAATCCATCTCATTTAATTTCGACTGTTCCATTGTTACTTTACCATTTTGTGGAGTTTCCATTATCATTTTATCTGAAATAGTAATGTGAGTATTAAAATAATAAATAGTTAATGTGATTTGGTTTCTGCTATAATAATTAAGCTAAAATTCTGGAATTGAAACTATACAACAATTTTCGAGAATCACTCTAGCCTTTTGTTTCAAGGTCTGGATTGGTAGCTATGATGAAATTGAAATTGTATTAATTAAAAATTACCTAAAACTATTGAAACAGAAACCTGCAAGTTAATTATTCCCATTTTCTATAATAGGATTGACCTCAAAGACCTATTTGACTTTGGAGGACCCTACCTGAAATCATCTCCTTTTTCATGTCTAAAACTTGATCTGCTATCCATTGTTGTTGAACCAAACTCCCTATAGTTATAGTTCTAAAAATTATGAAGAATAAGAAAATGAATATACAATTGAAGCTACAACATCATCGCTAGTTCTTAATTTGTCTTTCACTAAGATCAAATCAAGGTGCTGGCAAATAATCCTGACACTACAATATCAAAATTAAATTACGTACGCCAACACGTTTATATAGCGATTTCACCATCTTCATCGCAGAATTCTTCCGTCTTCAAGACGCATTAATCAACCAGAGAGATGCACTAATCATTCAATTAATTGATAGTTGATGAATCAGAAGAGGCATTGGAGTTAGTCGCCGAAGGCACTTGATCCTAATGGATTGAATCGGAGGAGTGGACGTTCTGTTTGATCTTCTGGAGGCCATCTCGGAAGACGCCGAAGCCGAAGAGGAAACCGACGAGCAAGACGAGCATGAAGACGCAGAGAAAGAACGTGCAGCAACGACCCCACAAGCACATCTCTCGATCTCTTACTTCTCTAATGATCTTGTTTGTTTGGGGGATATGATTGAATTTGCCATTGCTGGTTCAAACAAGCTTGCTTATAATAGTGTTTCGGCGTTGAAGCCGCTTCCGTTTCTTTCGCTCTCCACTAAAATTTGAAATCAATTTCATGTAATTTTTTATGTCCATTTATTAAAAATTAAAAAAGAAGTAGGCAAGAGTACATATGAAAGGACAAAGGAGTAGAGTCAAAATTCAGCCCAACATGCTTACATGTTGATTGTTGTGTTGAGAACTTAAGATGAGATCTGAGATATATCAAAAAAAAAAAAGAAAAAAAAAGATGAGATCTGAGATATTTAAATATCCAATTTATTTTAATTATGTGTTTATTTTTATTCTTAAGAACTTAAGTTGGAATCTCATCTTAAGCCTCATCATTCAGTAGGTTTATTTTATTTTTTCACACAAATTTTTATTTTTATTTTAAATAAAATCATCTTTATATTTGAATACCCTTATTTTCTTTTCACAACCATATTTCAGGTCTATGGGTCTTCTTTCTTTTTTTTTTTTTTTTGGTAAAATATGGGTCTTCTTATTTATACACACAACAACAACAACAAAACAAAAGTTACATCACTTGATCCATCTCCACCCCATCTAGTGGATTTGGCTTTCCTCTTATACCTGTTACCCTCCTTTTCCTTTTTGTACCGTTGGATTAAGATCTCAATGGTCTAGATTTATCATCTCTTTTTACCATCATTTTCCCTCTATTTCCCTTATAATAATATTTTAATTATATGATAAATCTGAACCGTTAAGATCTTAAGCAAACGGTATAAAAAGGAAAATGAGGGAAAATAAAGGTAAAAGGTATTGGAGGAAAGCCAAATCCCTAGTACAGGGGCATGTTGATCAAATATTCAAAAATTCCCTTCCAAAGTATGGAAAGCTTTCCCAATGGTCAATTTTGAAAACTCATAGTATGTTTTTATATCAACGTCCAAAAATTATGATCTGTGGAGTTAAACCTATCAAATTTTGGGGCACAATTCGCTTATTTGCCCTTATGAAGCTTAGGTCACATGCTATAATTGATTAATATTTTATCCGGTGACATATTTACTAATTTAATTATATTAAGAAAGTTAGTTTAGTTAATTAATATGATACTTATATGTATTTTCTAAAACACTCTAATCATCTTTTTCAATTCCTTCATTTTCTCTCATTCTTAATTATAGTTTATAGAGTATTAACAGGGATAAATTAAGAAAATACTGATAAATATAGAATATACGTCTTATATTTATGATAATATCAACTCTTCAAATATATTTTATATTAAGAATCAGAGAATTGAAACTTAAGCATTCCTTCATATATATACAACCCATGAAATTAAAGAAAATAAACATAATCACAAAGCATAATAAAATACTTCTTCCAATTGCTACCACATCTACTCCTCAGTCACCTCGTTCTTACCCTTTGATGTACTTGTTCCTTGGTAATAAGCTAACCAACACCAATGATTCAAATATAATATTCCTTCTGGTCTTAAATATATAACTCACTTTGTAATTAAGATTATCAATTAATTGGAACGATTAATGAATTTCTCTCTTTGCTTAAATAGTACAAAGTCTATTTTTATATTAAAAAAACATTTTTATAATATACATAGTACAATAAGTGTGTGTGAAATTAGAATCCTAATTACTATGTAAATAATATTGCCCTTGGAATTTACCTGTATGTGTATTGCACAAAGTCCATTGTAATTTACTAAACAAATTTAATATATATTGATATATTGAAGAAATGACTTTATAATTTTTCTGATACAAATTGATTAGAAACTAATAATGAAAGGCATGCTAGTCTTTCACGCAATTGCAATAATATTGTTGAAAATGAAGTTAAGGAGGTTTTGTTCTTTCGCAATCAATCATGTTGGGACTTGGAGATAAATGGCATGGCCCTAATGGCATGTTAGTGAGACTAGTAGAGGTCTACCCAAATTATACACCACTAGAGTGTCATTAGATCTCTCTAAAAATATAATAGCCACCAATTAAATAATTCACAAATATAATATAACCGACCGACATTGATCTTAATGAAAGAGGCCTTAACTGCTTAATTTTTGAATTTGAGTATGTATCAATGTAAAAAAATGCATTTGAAGACTCAACAACATTTAAATATGACTTTGTCAGATAATCATATAAAAAAGAACATAAATGCACTACTATATAAAAGAGTTTCAATATAATTTTTTTTTTCCCCCGGCTGTTTTTTAGTATAAGCTAAGAACCTATGAAATCTATGATTGTTTATGCGGTTTATTTAAATAACTAATGTGAGAAAAATGTTCACAAAAGTTTTAAATTTGTAGCCCGTAAAAAAAAGTACTAAATCACTACCATTTTTTTTTATAAAATTGTCATTGATCACATTTTTTACATTGGTTCAAAAAATTTGGTATAAAATTTGTTGTAAAAAGTTTTCTTAAAATATACCAAGTACCAACCAAGGAACCCATCTTAATGGAGAAAGTGATAGCCAAAACATATTATCAATTTATAACTAGAACTAGAAAAAATTAAAATAGTAGGTAAGCATGTTGTTCATAAACCCACTCAATTCAAACTTTATATAAATAAATGGTCCCTTTCTAATTTTAGTTATAACCAAAAGAAGTAATTTTGAGTGAATTTTAGTCACTCAAATTTGGATGAGTCATGTTTATTTGCTACTGTTAACATACCGTGCTAATATAATAAAAAATATAAAAAGGGGTAAAGGAGCAAAAATACACATGTACTTTACCCCTAGGAGTATTCAGCACCATATACTTCTTTTGGGAGTAAAAATACATATGTGGTTACTATTTTGGAATAAAAGTCACATCATTACCGTCATGTTACTGTTTACCGTGATGAGAGAGAAAGAGATGAAGTGAATAGTAACATAATAGAAGTGAACAGTAATATAACAGTAAGATGTGACTTTTGCTCCAAAATGGTAATCAAATGTGTATTTTTCCTTAAAAAAACATATGGTGTTGAGTGTTCCCGGAGGTAAAACACATGTATATTTTTGTTTGTTTACCCTATAAAAAGTTATATAATTGATAAGTTACAAATATACTTTAGATTTTATATGAACCACAGGTCCACAGTCTAAACTAATAATATATTAATAAAATTAACTAATAATGTAACTTCATAAAAAAAAAATTTAGGGTAAGGTACAAAAATGTACATGTGTTTTACCCTCAAGAGTGTCCAACACCAAGTGTTTTTTTTAGGTGTAAAAGTATACATGAACTTTGAAAATTAGAGCAAAAGTCACAGCACCGTTAAATCCTGTCTAACGATGTTAATTTTTGTGGTGGGGCCCACAGTATCATTTTGAAAATAAATTATGCCAGTAACTTTTAAAAAATTAGAGTAATTCACAATTTTCCCAACTCTCTCAAGCCTGTCGCACCCACTAGCTCCACCAATAAGCCTGAACTTAAAGTTTGGATATGATTTGAACCAAGCCAAGGCAACTTGTTCTTCCCGGCAGGGAGAGTTGGGGTTAGAGTACTTGAAGAAGGTGGGATAGATGGGGAGGAAGAAGAGAACTAGGCAAGGGAGCTATTATCAAATTCCATATTACGATGGCCAACCAACGACTTGAAAGGCCGTTCAGGAGAACGCGGTGGGCGACTTGTGAAGCTTCGGCATAGATCTACACTGCTTGGATTCTGCCCCCATCAAACGTTGTCGTTATTCTTTTTCCGGTGATATACACCTCCAAATCTACTTCCCGATCTAGAGTCCCCTGATCAGCTTAATACTTCTTCTGTTGCCATTTTGCTCCGATTTGCAGCTCCTTCATGTTGGAGCTGTTAATTAGTGAGTTGTGCTTCAGCTATAGAGTCATATCGTTTTGATGAAAATTTCCGACTATAGCAGGGTTTATGGTTTGTATTAAATTTGTTCTTGGTCAAGTTTCTTTGTGCTTTCCCTTTTCATTATTGATTCATCGATCCAAGCATGTGCAATGTTTGTATTTTAATTTTTGATTATTTTCTACTGATAAGAATTCTTGCAATTATACCTCCAGTTTTGTGTTCTTCTGGTATGAGAACCTGACGATTCCACATATCACAAGGTACTTTAGTGTGATTCCTATTATCTGCTTCTGTTTTTTAAGCTTGTACTTTTAAAATTTTTGTTTTGGTGTTTCTTTTCGAGTCATTTGCTATAATTATTGGATCAAAGCACTACATTACTTCTGCCGCTCAATGTGGTCTTATGTAGAATCCATCTTAGCACTTAAGATATTCTAGTCCTTGTGTCCTAGCGACTTGAAATTCTGTTTAGGGGCATTATTGTATTTTTAGAATAATAATGTGGGCCCCACCACAAAAACTAACACCGACAGGTAGGATTTAATGGTGCTATGACTTTTACTCTAATTTTCAAAGTTCATGTGTATTTTTACATCTAAAAAAACCACTTGGTATTGAATGCTCCTAAAGGTAAAACACATGTGCATTTTTGCATCTTTACTCAAAAATTTATTGTAACTCAAAAATTTATTGTAAATTTTTAAGTAGTAAAATTTATATTTAAGCTACAAAAAAGAATAAAATAATTCAATGAATATTCAATTTTTCATTATTACATGTTAATGTATATTGGTTCAGTTGAAAAAAATCACATTCATATCCTTTAGACAACGGAGAAAAAAAACATAAATTTCATGCCACCATAAAAAATATTAATTTGAATTTTATTATTAATATGGGAACCTTGTTAATTTAATTTATATAGCTCTTTTATTATTGACAATGTTAAACATTATAGTTTTTAATTTTCCATCTTGTATTTGTTTGTGGCTCCTCAATTTGTCAATCTAATTATGATAAAAACGAACTTAAGTTTAGAGGAGAAGTAGTAAGATTGAACTTTGCGGTTTGTAGGATTAAAAACGAACTAATAATATATGGAGTCACATGTTACTTTTATATGATGATGGCGGATGCTTGGTTCATCAACAAGCCTCGTCTCAATAAATTTGATTAGAAATCACTATTATAAATGGAATCCTAGAGAAGCCAAATTAATAATTGTTTGAATTAACAAAACTTCGTTGGATGATCTTATCCGATAGATTAATTGTTGCAACCAAGGTAATTAAAGCCGATCGGTTTTGAATCGGCTGGATGTACTAGGTCAAGGGTTGATGGTTCAAATTGGAGTCAGACCAATGAGGAATAGGAAATTGAGAAATAATTTAATATCTTATAACACAATGCATAATTCTAAATACTATATATCATTTTAAGATCTTGAATCACTAGCTAAATAATTATAAACCTGTTCCATTGAAAGGATCGTGATGCAGATCAAATCATTGGCGGTGCACACACAACGCTGCTTTTCCTCTTTTAACCTTATTGTGTAGATTAGGCAAATCATTTACAATGCTATAGCTTTTAGAGATGTATTTCTTCTGTAATTTTCTTTGCTCAGCAGTTGTATTCTCAGATTATTCATTAATGAATTTCCAATTTCATCCAAAAAAATAATTATAAACTTGTCAAATATTCTTTACAAATTGATATCATAGTATCATATACCACCTAATAACACCTGAATTTGTAATATGGAATTACAAAATATGCATCAAAAAGACAAAAATTTGATTTTTTGTTTTGGGTGTTGAGTGCGTAGCATTTTAGACTTTTGGCTAGTTTAGCTTATTATTTATTTATTTTTCTTAAAAAAAGTTCACAATCTCAACTCGCCCGGGTCTATATCGGTTCACTTCGAGTCACTTGGTACAGCTGAGGTTAGCTTCAGTTCAGAAGTTGACCCTGGTTTCTATATCATCTCAGGGTTGGTTTTATGTCCGGTTTGAATTGACCAGTTTGGTCTGGGTTTTATCATCCAGAGGCGGAATTAGGGGGGGCTAGGGGTGGCCCCTACCCCCTATATTACAGAAAAGTACCCAATTTTTTTAGGTAATTATATTTTACCCTATAAAAATTTTATGATTTTTACTTTAGTTCTTTTATATAAAGTTCTGTAGAGGGACTAAAATAGAAATATTTAAATGTTTATAAGGTTAAAATATAGTTTCTTGAAAATGTGGGTTCTATTCTGTAATTTTCTCTCCCTTAAATTTAGTTTCATAAACATGTGGGTTCTATTGTATAATTTTCACCCCCTTAATTTCAACTCCTGGCCCCTGGTTTGGTTTTATCACCATGGTTGCAACCCCTTCTTTAGATGTGTTGACAAATGGTTTGCAGAGAGTTCATTTCATTCTTTCCTTTCCTGATTTTTATTGTTTTATTGTCTTTTGTTGATGCGGACTATAATTTTTTTAGTGCCTTTTGTATTTGTTTGTTTCCATTCTTGATTATTTCTACTTTGAATAAGTTGTTTTGACGTGGACTTTGACCTGTATTTATGGGTTAACGAAATCCCTTGGTAAAAAAACGGACATGCTTATAAAGAAAAGTGTTGGTTAAGTTTGAGATTTCACTTCACGGTCTTTCTTAGATGTTATTTCTAAAAATGCACCAATATTAGAAGGAATATTTAAGAAACTTGTTAATTTATATATCTCTTTTATTATTATTTTTTGCCTTCATATATATATATATATATATATATATATATATATATATATATCTCAAATTAATGATGTTAAACATCATAACATTAGTATACCACTTGTTTGTCAGCTAATTAGACATGCTCATAAAAGGATGTATTATTTCTGAAGATATATTGAGACGAGAAGGAATTTGAGATTAGCATACCACTTAATATAAAAACAAAATTTATAATTATGCACAATTAAGTTATGAAATTCTTCATGATATGTAAGGAAATTTATTTATCCTCTTATAAAATTATTCATCAAGTTAGATTATTCATAAGTTACATATAAAATATAAAGGATAGTATAAGTCCTTTTTAAGTGTAAAATATAAAATTTATTATAACATATTATTTATAAATCAAATGTATAACTAATTTATAAAATTATACTTGACATTGGGAGATAGATACATTCCCTTATAAAATTATTTACACATCAATTTAAAAATACTCCTTGGGACTTAATCTTATTATTAAGTTTTACTTAAATGATGTCTGAAATTTTAACTTTTTTTTATACACATAATATAGGGAAGGGAGGCAGGGTTTGAATCCTGAACTAAGACGCTGACTCTGAAATTTTAACTATTCTTTTTGATGTTTTGTAAATTTACCACAATTAAACCACTCCCACTATAATCAATAACTGTCATGTGTAACTTATTTATTTATATATTTTATATATATATAGAAAGGATAGGAGGGAAAATACACACCTACACTAGTTGGGATTTTATGACGACTCATAAAATTTTTTCTTCTTGTGATTATGAAAGATGAGATTAAAAAACTCACCTTCCACTTTGTTTATATAATAGAGAGTAACATTGTAAGTAACATGTCTGTGATTATTGCAAGCCAAAAGCTAGTGTGAGATTCAAAGCACCAAGTTTCGACCCAGCCAAAGCTTTTCGGGTCTCTCAGACTCTCACACCTCACTTCTCTTCCTTCCCTCCGTTGATACTCGTCTTCTTCCGCGGCTATCTATCGGTGCGGCGTTCAAAGTACCCTTCAGATCTCACACTGTTGCCTTCGAATCTTCAAAGCCTCGCTTGTGTTTCTCCTTCTTCTCTATTCCCATTTCCGATAAATCTTGAGCTGTAAGCTGAATCTTTAGACGCTTCTCATCAGATTGAATTGGTTCAGTCTCAATTCAATCTGATGATGGCTTCTCCTGGGAACCCGAATCAGTCTTCGCCGCCTTTTGACATGCACAAGTTCTTTAAGACCAATAACACTACCGCACCTCCAAATCCATCTCCTCACAATCCGCCGCCGTTCCTTCCTCCGACGTCTTTTCCTCCGTCCGCTCCGCCGCCTTCTTCTTCTGCGTCTTACCCGCCTCCCACTGGTCCCTATTCTTACCCTCCGCAAAACGCACCGTTCCACCACCAGTTTCCCCAACCTCCTTCTCCCTATTCCCAAGAGCACCAGTTGCATCAGAATCTGCTGCACCAGCGTTCTTTGTCTTTCCCTACACCTCCGCTTCAGCCTCAGCCCATGCCTCCTCCTCCTCATTCCCTTCCTCCTTCTCCTTCGCCTAACAACCCTAACGCCGGTGCTCGCTTAATGGCGCTGCTCAGTGGTCCGCCTGCTACAAATCATGAGTTGTCTCAACAACCTAATCCTCCGTTGCATTCTATATACCCTCCTTCTTCGGGGCTTCCTGAATTTCCATTGCCTGCTAACGTACCCATAATGCCGACGATGGGTATGTTGGCAGGTACCAATCCGGGGATCCCTGGGGCAGTTGCTTTGCCCGGCCCGATTCGTATGCCGAGTAATAAGCTCCCAAAGGGTCGGCATTTGGTGGGTGATCAGGTTGTGTATGATGTGGATGTGAGATTACAGGGGGAGGTGCAACCTCAGCTTGAAGTTACTCCCATTACAAAGTATGGATCGGATCCTCAGCTCGTTTTAGGCCGTCAAATTGCTGTCAATAAATCATATATTTGTTATGGATTGAAACAAGGGAATATTCGGGTTCTTAATATCAATACTGCACTGAGATCTTTGTTTCGGGGCCACACTCAGGTATTGTTTTAGTTATAGCATGACTAGTGAAATTGCTTTTATAGTTCATGTCTGTTGTTCAATTTGCATAATGGAACTTCAAACTCTATGGCTTCTTGCTTTTATGATGTGTGTGTGAACTTATTAATGACAACTGACTTCTAATTTAACATCCTTACAGTCTTCAGTTCTACTAGTATTAAAATCGTCATCACTTTGTTTAAATGACATTATATTTATACCTTGAGTTTGGATCTATTTTGAGCTATGAACAGTTTTTAGAAAGCATATTATGTAGGCCAAGGAATAAGGTGTTTAGTGGCCTTTCTTTGGATTGTATCCAATGATGAAATTCTTTTTGATAGATAGTTTCGTGCAAATTGAATAGTATAAGGATGCGTCAAATAAGCTGCCACCCTTTTACTCTGATCTTTCTTCAGTCATACAAGTTGATCACTGGAAGAACCTTGAATTTTTGACAAGATGAAGTACTTTTCACATCCTTCCTTGGATTGTGACTATTTTAAGTTAGTATTTTGATTTCAAATATAATTATTTTATCCTTGACTTAGATCATGGTTTCTGGACATTTTCAGTGTATGCCTATTACCTAAAAGCATACATTAGTTATTTTTTTTGTTTATCTTTTAAATTTAAAATCTTTCTTTCTTTCTTTTTCTCATTTTTGGATGCTAGCTGTCTAATTCGCACCTTGTGGTTTAAGAGCATGGCAGTAAACCACAAAGACACAGAGTAGCTTGCAAATATTTCATTTTTAAAATTTAGATTTAGATTTCAATTGGAAAACTGTATTCACGAGTGAAGAGCTCAATATGAAATACATTTATTTTTCCAAAATTCCATTATAGTCAATATTATCGCTATGTTTGAGTGTGAAATTCACAAGACAAAGTTGGCAGATAGCAAAAGTGGCCAGTAGAACATGTCCATGTTAAATTTCCACTGGCAAAGCATTGCTGTTCAAACTTCAAATGAAAACTAATTTAATCTCCAGCATGATTTTAGTTGAAAGACATCACTGTGTATTGTTCATTGTTGTAGCAGACTGCTTATACATACTGATATGTTGCTGTCTTTTTACTCATGCTTTCCATTTCTTAATTTATGCTCCTTTATATTATTATTGAAGCAATGACTAAATTGTTTGACACCTAATTTTTTCCTTGTCTTTTGTTCTTGTCAGAGGGTCACAGACTTAGCTTTCTTTGCTGAAGATGTTCACCTCTTGGCTAGGTATTTGTTTTTTTTTGTTGTCTGAATACTGATGGCCCATTTTGTTTCTCTTTCGATTTTATCATGGCGGTAACATTGCTTTTCACAGTATTGGCATAGATGGCCGTGTATATGTGTGGAAGATCTCTGAAGGACCGGATGAAGAAGATAAACCTCAAATTACTGGAAAGGTTCTTGTTGCTATTCAAGTAGTAGGACTGGAGGAAGCTTCAAATCCCAGAATTTGCTGGCATTGCCACAAACAAGTAATTTCTCTTGCACTCTTCTTTCCAAAAGCTATACCTCTAATATTTGAGTGCTTGAAATGAAATTTAATACATATTTCAAAATTCATGTTAATTGAACTTTGTTCATACAGGAGGTTTTGGTTGTTGGTATAGGAAAACATATTCTTAGAATTGACACAACTAAAGTTGGAAATGGTGAAGCTTGTGTAGCAGAGGAGCCTCTAAGATGTTCTGTAGACAAGCTCATTGATGGGGTTCAGCTTGTGGGTAAACATGATAAGGAGGTGACTGATTTGTCAATGTGCCAGTGGATGACAAATCGGTTGGTATCTGCATCACTGGATGGCACGGTGTGTGTTTTCTTTTTATATTTAACTGCTAGTCTGCTATCTGTTTCAATGTTTTATACAATCTTTTAGTTGATGCAATTTAAATGAGATATATTAATGAGATAATGCTTCACAAGTATTTTGTAAACAATGTCATAAAGCAGTTACCCTTTAATTAACAAGATTTTTATGTTATAGAAGGAAAAGCTAAGAATTCTAATGAAAAGTTATTTATGGCATTCAAAATCAGATAATGATCAAAATTTATCAATTTGTTAATAATATTTTTATTTTAAATTTAACAATATAATGATAACTTTAGGTTTCTTAAACAAACAAGAATTTTGAAACAGGCATCAGGAAACAATGTTGAGTTTTAAGAGGGTATGAAAAAGAAAAGGTGAGTGCTTAGGAGATTGCCATTATGTAAGGGATTGCTCCAAAGGCAATCTCTAGCATGGGTAAACTACCTGGCTGGGAATGGTGAAGGAAAGGCGGGACAAGGGGATGCTGCGCCCTACCCTTTCCTCTTAACTCCAAATGGGATGGGGAATCCTAACCTAAAGCTGGCCGTTGAAGTGGATAACCAATTTACTTAACTATCCCATTGAGCATCCTATTCTACTCAATGTGGGACTTGGTATTGCATACTACCAAGTCTCCACCTTATACACAACGACAAAAATAAAGTTATGACATTAATGTTTATGAAGTCAACAATTCTCGCTGTCTGCCTAATAACATCTATGACTATATAATCATTTGAATCTTGTCTATTTCAGTGTGCCATATGTATGCATATATTCTGATCAAATTTATATTTCACTTGTCTCTCATATTTCTTTGATAAAACTTAAACCGACAGATAATGGTATGGGGAGATCGAAAGGCACAGCCACTTGCTGTAATGATACCACACAGTGGGCTTCCTGTATATTCAGCTACATTTTTGACTGCTCCACACAGGCCTGATCATATTGTACTTATCACTGCTGTAAGTGTGCCTGATAAGCTTAGTAATTATTATTTTTTATTTAAGCATGTTCTACTTAATATTCAAAGCTGAGAACTTTTTCTGGTTATCAAAGTTTTCGTCCTGAGGATAGTATTACATTTTTACATTTTTATAAATTAAAATTTTAAAATTATTATAGAGATTTATTATCATCACCACTCTACTAATGATATTTGTCATGACCTGTTCAATACAACCTTTTTGCAGGGACCACAAAATAGGGAAGTGAAACTTTGGGCCTCCACAAGTGAAGAAGGTTGGCTGCTCCCAAGTGATATTGAGTCATGGAAGTGTACACAGACGCTGGAGTTAAAGAGCTCAGCTGATCCTTCAGTTGAGGATGCATTTTTCAATCAAGTAGCAGCACTGTCTCAAGCAGGTCTTCTATTACTTGCAAATGCCAAGAAGAATGCTATATATGCTGTGCACTTGGAATATGGTCCTAACCCAGAATCAACTCTCATGGATTATATAGCAGAGTTTACTGTGACCATGCCTATTCTAAGTTTTACTGGGACAAGTGATATACTACCTCATGATGAGCATATTGTTCAGGTTTATTGTGTCCAGACACAAGCTATTCAGCAGTATGCTTTGGATTTAACCCAGTGTTTACCCCCGCCACTTGAAAATGTGGGGCTAGAGAAGTCTGATTCCAGTGTTTCACGAGATGCAACTGCTGTTGAAGGATTCACCTCCTTGGATTCGTCTGCATGTAGAACAAATGAGATGCCATTAACCAGTTCTGCTTCTAAAATGACACAAGCAAGTAGCACCGAGAGTGCAGCTGTAGCAAGGTACCCTTTAAGTTCTGGCCCTGCTGAGGCTAAAGAAATCAGCATTTCAAATGCTGAAGCTAAAACTGTTAATTTAGCTCCATCAAGCAGCAATGCTGATATTGTTTGCGTCCCATCGCCTCCTCTTCCTTTGAGCCCGAGGTTGTCTAAGAAACTATCTGATTATAGGAATCTTCCGTCTAACTTTGAGTCGGGTCTGGCGCTTGGTGATCAAAGTGGAGACCTACCTGTTGATGATTACACAGTTGACAGGCAAATGGATACCATTCGTAGGAACTTATCTGATGTAGTTCCATTGGGCAATGATTCAAAGAGTGACGAGAATAAAGTCGTACAGGATGATGCATCTGGTGTGCTTGATTCTCCTGCTATGTTTAAGCATCCGACTCATCTGGTTACACCATCTGAGATCATAAAAGCTGGCTCTTCCTCTGAAACTAATGTGATTGACAGCAAAAGTGGGGAAGAAGGAACAATTCAGGACGTTGTTGTCAACAATGACATGAGTAATGCTGAAGTGGAAGTTAAAGTGGTGGGTGAGGCGAGGTCTGATCAAGACAATGAATTTGGTCAGCAGGCACAACAGCAAAACCTAGTTTCTGATAGTAAAGAGAAATTCTTTTGCTCCCAGGCTTCAGATCTTGGCATTGAGATGGCTCGTGAATGTGGTGCAATATCTGGGGAAACTTATGTCAATGCAGGTGAAGATGGATCTCAAGACATGGCAAAAGATATGCATGAAAAAGCTTCTGACGCCTTTTTGTCTTCTACATTGCCGCCATCACCTGCACCAACTACAAAAGGGAAGAGGCAGAAGGGAAAAGCTTCTCAAGCATCAACTCCATCTTCCCCTTCTCCACTGGTTCGCAACTCAACTGATTCATCCAATGAACCAAGTGGAAGCTCAAACCTTCCTGCTTCTGAAAGTGCTTTTCCTCAAATTCAGGCAATGCAGGAGACAATTAATCAGGTAGTTACACTACAGTTTTTGTTGCTATCATGCTTAAGAGTCATGTTTTACTTTCATACATTAATCTGCTTTATTAGTGACCAAATATATCAAAAGCGATTGCCTCAGCATGAAGGTGATATCCAGTTTCAGTGCCTCTATTACCATGATAGGCAACGTCATTAATGAGGCCCATTGAGGTGTACCGCTTTGGTGTGTTTTCCTTCATCACTTGTGTACCTTAAGCACCTCAGTATTTCCATGAAGAGAAGGGTCAATTTATAAGCCCAACACATAAATATAGAAATACTGATAGGATTTATAGGAAACTACAAAACCCTACTTTAGTCCTGCCCAATCTTGGGGATTTGAGAGAATTGGGTAAAATAGTCATTTTTATTTTGAAAAATTATATTTAGGCTATTAGTTTTTTAGGGTTTTGTTAATGAACCAAAAAAAGCAAGGATCCCAACCATACATTAATGGTAACTACGGATAAAATAGAGAGGAAGAAAGAATGATTGCAACTTCGGATTTATAATAATGGGTTGTTTGCTTTCTTTACAATCCTTAACTCACATAAAATAAGTTACAGTTTCAGATTTTAGAATCAGACAAAGAGCCAAAACAAGCTTTGTATCCAAGAAAGAACGCTAAAGTGTTAGTACAGGAGGCTAAAATAAATTTTGAAAGAAAGGGACTACAATATTTTGAAAATGAGAAGGGTGTGGGAGAAGAATAAGAGATAATATTAGAAAGAACATTTGAAGAATATTAAGGAAAAGAGATAGAGGCAATGAACCTTCTAAATGTCAGTAACGAAGGAGAAGGCATCAAATGCATGCACCTCACAGTGTCTTGTTGAAGGTAGCACTTCTGATGGTAGGTGAGGTGGTGGCCCTGGCCTCTGGATAGTGCCTTACCTATGACTACTTTGTAAGCTGAGTAGTAGAGATGCTTACAAATACTTAATCCATTATCTTCAGACTTCCTCAGCAAAATTTATCAATATAACTTGACTGACTTTTGTTTTTCCTTATCTTAGTAGTTTGATTTATTTCTGCTGTGATCCATTTTGGCAGTTATTGACCATGCAAAAAGAGATGCAAAAGCAGATGACAATGATGGTTGCAGTTCCCGTTACAAAAGAAGGCAGAAGGCTTGAGGCAGCCCTAGGACGGGTCATGGAAAAAGCTGTCAAAGCTAACACTGATGCATTATGGGCTAGGATTCAAGAGGAGAATGCAAAAAATGAAAAGTTGTCACGAGATCGTGTCCAGCAGATCACAAATTCTGTAAGTAACTTGATGAACAAGGACCTGTTGGCCATATGGGAGAAATCTGTGAAGAAGGAAATGGCTGCAGTTGGACCTGCTGTAGCTCGTGCAATTAGTCCTGCTATTGAGAAAACAATATCTTCAGCTATTGCAGAGTCCTTCCAGGTCAGGTTATGTGAATTTTCCTTGTAGAAATTAAAATGGAATTTTCTTGTATCTGAGTGATATTGTACATTACAGAGAGGAGTGGGCGATAAGGCAGTGAACCAACTTGATAAATCAGTTAGTTCAAAACTTGAAGCTACTGTTGCTAGGCAAATCCAAGCTCAGTTTCAGACAACTGGTAAACAGGTGCTTCAGGTATGTATTCATCTTGCTTTATCTTTATGATGCACATCAAAATAATTGTTTCTTGATATCATCAAGGTATTGCTTGATAAAAAAAATAGAACAGATATCATTAAGGTATTTATTTATTCTTTTATTCAGAGGTACATTCTGTTTTTAAGTGTCAATAATTTCTTTTGTAGGATGCACTGAAATCGAGTTTTGAAACATCTATAGTTCCTGGGTTTGAAAAGGCATGTAAAGCCATGTTTGAGCAAGTGGATTCCACATTTCAGAAAGGCATGGTTGAACATACCTCTGCGGTGCAGCAGAACCTTGAATCTGGACATACCTCATTGGCAATGACTCTAAGGGTCTGTATATTTTTTTAATAATTGTGTTGGGCATATATTTTGCGTTTCATAGAGATTATTATAATCTGTCTTGACTCTTGCGCTGTTTATCATAAAGCCAATCTTGATTTGGTAGTTGGTATTCCTCTGGTCCTTGAATTTTCTCCATTGGTCACACCATTTAATACGCATGTAAATGCTGGGATAAATAGAAGGGAGTGGTAACGTGAGCTTCATAGTAAAATAGGAGAGTTGTTGGATGTAAGAGAGTTTATTATTGATACATGAGTGTCTACTGCTATTGTTATTTTTGTCATTTTATTATGTTGAGGTCTAGGAAGGTAGATTATAGTACTGTCTGAGCTGAATCAGCACATTTGTGGCAGGCTGTAGGTAGGATGCAGGATAGTTAGTGTCTGTAGTGAAGCTCAGAGGCCAGAGTAACAAATTCAGAGTGTGATGCTGAATTATCCTCCAGTTCACAATATAAGTCTGTCTTAACCTTTTCATATGGACCAAAAATATTATTTTTAAGGTAGTTGTACCATTAAGTATGTAAAAATTTTGTAAAGCTTTCCTGGTGGCCCTTGACAAAAGACAATACTTTGTTAATTATATTGCATTAAATACTGGTAGGAACCAACTAATTAGCACCCAAAAACACTACTGAATCAGATGAACTTAACTGATGTCAAAGGTTACAACAATCTGATAGGAGCATAACTACCCCTTCTCAGCCAAGAAAATAGTCTCAAGTCTTATACAAAACCTGATCCTCCTCTCCTCATACAATTCTCACAAAATATTCGATGCCTTCCCTCAAAACACCCAATGGTTAATATAGTCAAAATAAAGGAGCTTTCACAGTCTCCCATGAGCCACCCTAATAAATAGCTACTGTTCCTACTCTTCAAAAAGGATGTAAACTAAAAATGTCAACTCTGCAACCTTAAAAGGCATCTTGCCCCTTTGTCTGTATCGTTTGTGTCTGCCTAGGTGTCCAGGTGTAGACCTTACCAATGAATGGAAGGGTTCTTTCAAATACTAAAGTTTAATTATGTAGAAAGAAAAAATAAGGGAGCAAATATTAAATGCTCTAGATATTATCAAACTGGACTTGTTATTTTGGATCAAGCCAAGCTGAGAAAAGGATTTGTATTATGGAATAAAGGAGTATATGGGTGCTAATGAGTAGAGGGTTGATTTTGAGTTGATTGAGGAAAGACCAATAGAGAAAAGACCTTTATGGGCAGTCTTCTAAGATATTGACAGGTGACTGCTTACATGTTTGTCAATTTGTAGACTTAAACTTACATATGATTACCATCAGGAGACAGCTTCCAACGTACAGCTAGCAGTCCTGTGACTATTATTATTTTTTTTTGCTCTATAATTTGTATTAGATAAACATTGCTAAATCAGTTTGGTTATGACTAATGTAGTTAAATCTCCTTCTGCTTCTGATATGTAGCATCAAATCCCTCAGTATTTTAATATTTGTATTTCTCTGAATTTGCAGGATGCCGTTAATTCTGCATCAACAATTACTCAATCTTTAAGTAGAGACTTGGCTGAGGGCCAGCAGAAGCTGATGGCTCTAGTAGCTGCTGGAGCAAACCCAGGGGCATTAAATCCATTGCCTTCTCAACGGAATACTGTTCCCTTACTACATGAAAAGGTAAGCTATGTTGGTCCTTGTGCTAGGAAAAGGCTCAGCTTAAGCCCTGACTCTTCATTTAACTGTTGATAAATGCCTACTATAATTGAGATCCTTATCAGGTTGAGGCTCCGATGGATCCGACAACGGAGCTGTCGAGGTTGATAGGTGAGCGAAAGTATGAGGAGGCATTCACCACCGCTCTACAACGAAGTGATGTGTCCATTGTGTCTTGGTTATGTTCTCAGGTATGCCATGCATGTGTCTATATTTACAATATACTATATTTAATGCTTTCAAGCTGGAAGGTTAGACTTGTGTTGTATTTGTTTTCTCATGATGGGTTTTCTTAGTTACCTCTGCTGAATTGATGAGAAAATATCTCATGAACTTGGCTATTGCAGTCTTTTCCTTTTTTGGGTAATGTTGCAGTTGCATTCTTTGTAACTCAAATCATTTGGATCAACGGTGTTCTAGTTGTTAGTGATCCAAGTTGCTGCGTTATGAATTGGATGTTGCTTATATATTGTGACATAAATCCAAGGAATGCACCATTGATTACAAATATATTTTGGGTTGGCGTTCAAGCAGTTACCCCAAGTTGTATTATAAAATTAAGAAGTCTTACTATTCATAAACCATAAGCAGCGCGACTCATTTCAAAATCTGTGAGCATGAGCCCCACACTTGATAGGAAAATTACTGACTCGGACTCTTATTGACATTCTAGTTATTTCAGATAAAATATATGACCTTGACTGAATCTCTTGGTGGTTTCTGCTTTGTAACAGGTTGATCTCCGTGGACTTCTGTCAATGGTTCCTTTTCCTTTGAGCCAAGGTGTAGTTCTTTCGCTTCTGCAGCAGCTGGCTTGCGACATCAACAACGATCGGGCTCGAAAAATTTCTTGGATGACTGATGTTGCCACTGCCATAAATCCTGCAGACCCGATGATCGCGATGCATGTGAGGCCGATCTTTGAGCAAGTGTATCAGATATTGAATCACCAACGTAGCCTGCCTACAATTTCTGGATCTGAGCTCTCCAGTATCCGTCTTCTAATGCATGTTATCAACTCCATGCTTATGACATGCAAATGATTTTTATGTTCTTTTTATTATTGAAATGTGTTAATTGGTAATCTCAAAGACTGCTAGTACGATTGGAAGAATTTTGTACAAAGCTCAGCGGGTTTCATCAAAACATGCAAATGATTTTTATGTTCTTTTTATTATAGAAATGTGCTAATTGATAATCTCAAAGACTGCAAGTACGATTGGAAGAATTTTGTACAAAGCTCAGTGAGTTTCACTGAAAGTTTACAGATCAGTAGCGTCGGTCTTCGATGAGGTAGACAGATAGCTTACTCGTTCAAAAACTCTGCCACGGCAATGAAATTATTTTTTGTTTCAGACTTGGCTTTTCTCCGTCTATCTTCTAATTCAGGCGATGCATTTGGAGGGGGAAAATAAATGGAGCTTCTCCTAAATAATGTATCATAAATTTTAAAAGGAAAAAGGGCGGGGGATTTTGTTGAAGGATTTGTGAGTTAATATTTATTGTGAGGTATGGTATAAAAACAAGAAACGGGAAGTCTTGAGTGTTACGCACAAAAGGTAGGTTTGATTATAAAATACTTCTTCTGTCTTTTAGTAGAAAATATATTTACTTTGTTTGATTAGATTAAAGAAGTTAATTAATATGACATGTATTTTTTAAAACACTTTAAACATGTTCCTTAATTTTTCATTCCCTCTCTTTGATTGTTGTTGATAGAAAGCATCAATATGGATAAATTAAAAAAATATTGACAAATATATAAACTATAATTTATCTTTAAAATCAAAATCAACTTTTTAAGTGTATCTTATATTAAGAATCGAAGAGTAATAAAGATTTGAAAATTTTAGGTTTTAACAATAAAAGGGAGTATAGATACGGAGTCTTGAAAATATAGGGTTAAAGAGAGAGAGAAAATGCAAGTTGTGAAATATCCTTATATTTTTTGGGTATAAGATTTATCCTGGTTTAGTTATAGCCATTTGACCCTATGCCACCAAGGGAGCCACTTGAAATTTTTTTCATTATTTTTCAAAAATTTAAATCAAGCGTTTATTTTTTTGATATATAAAAGTTTTGGAAGGGTTCGACACCAGTCCTCTACCAAGGCCAGGGCACGGTTCCGAGCTCTATGAGCATTTACTGGAAACTTACGAAATTACCTACCAAAGGAGTCCCAGCGACGACAGAGGGAATCGAACCCACTTATTGGCAAATCAAGCATTTATGAGTCACCACAAATCTACAATTTTTATCTTTTACGCAATACCTCAGGACTCAAGTGATACCTCACTCTTGAATTTCTATCTACGGGATTCCACACTTATGATTTCTAAAAGATACCTCATCGTTACTTTACAATGATTGATTTTTTTTTTAAAAAAAATATATTTTCACTGGAAAACACCCTCTAAAAGCAATATGAGTACATTGAAACTCTTGCACACTAAATGAATAAGATATGACAAAGTTTGGCTCAAGATGAATTATTTTCAAATAAAAGAAGTATGAAAAGATTAGAAAGTTCATTTCAACGTCTGTAATTGTTCAAGCTTAGTAAAACAAAATTGGAGTGTTATATTATCCTTTGTAAAAGCAACTCATTAAGCAGTAAAAATCGACTATTTTTTCAAAAACAATCATTGTAACTTTTTTTTTTTAAACTTTCAATAACTATTTTTTCAAAAACAATCATTGTAACTTTTTTTTTTAAAAACTTTTAATAACTATTTTTTCAAAAACAATCATTGTAACTTTTTTTTAAAAAAAAACTTTCAATAACTAGTTTTTCAAAAACAATAATTAAAAGTAAAAAATATTCAGACATACAATAACTGTTTTTAAATAACAAGTGTTGTAAATAGACTTATAACGACTGTTTTAAAACAAAAGTCTATTTTAAAATTTTCTTTGTACAACCTACAAGATATTACCTTTCAAGATTATGTACTAGTCCAATTTTGCATATACTGTGTGTATATCCAAGTAATGTGAAAATAATAAATCTTCTCCCATAATAATTTATACTCCACAAAATATGAAATAATACAAGTACAAAACACTTCAAAACACTTATTCCACAGCTGTGATTAACTAAAAGACATTGAAGTTTGCTTATAATTAATTATTTTAATATTTATCATTATCAAAATTTATATTAAACATAATTATATGGTTATAGCCTGAGTCTTTTTTGCCGAAAAACACAAGTTATCTTATATTTTAGTTTAATTTTTAATATAGAAAATTACATTAATATAAATCTGCTGTTTGAAAAATAAATGAAATATATTTTGTCAAAAAAAATTTATTTTAATTTTTTTTTGTTGTATACCGAAACAACATAAACAGACCTAAATCTGGAAAGTATTTATAATATTTTTTTTTGATATAAAAAAGTATTTATAATATGTCTACAAGGATTATTTTGCATTGCCAAAGCCCAGGTATCTGGCCAGTCACCATCCTAACAAAGATGGAAGTCCAACTGAGATCCGAGTTGGGAAACCGAAGAGAAGGAATTGAACTACACCCTGTTCAGCAATAGTATTTATATTCTTAAATATAAGACATAATTACCCCGTCTTTGGACTCAACATAAACATGCTAGACCTATTTCATGAAAGCCGGGTCGGTAAGCCTTCAAGTCTAGTCTATTTACACATTTAAGAATACAACTATATTTATATTATATGTGTGTGTGTTTTATATTTATTTTTTTCATTTTTTATTTTAATTTTAAAATAAAATTATTAAATTACCTTAGTAGGTTTGTTCTGTATAATTTAAAATTGAAATAATAGCTTTTTATATTAAATTTTATTTAGATTTATTAAATTATAGGAATTAAATTTAATTTGAATAACATTGTAGGATTTATTTTATAGGCCTTTGAGCCTACTTAAATTTTTTTAAGTATATTTTAAGGCTTATATTTTAAGTATACCTTAAAAAAAAAAAACTTCAAACAAGACTATGCCTTTTGAAAGCTCATGCCAGTTGAGTCTATAAAACCGCTTGTATATAGATCTAGGCTCAGGTTCAAGTTTTAGGCCTCTGTTATAGATTTAGACCTATTTAGCTAAAGTTTGACCTGACCTATTTCACCCCTAAGCGTAATCAATTCTAATCAAGCTAAGTAGTTATATACAATATTTTTTAGGCCAAAGTATATGTCTGATAATTTAATTAAGCTTATATTAAATTTCAATTTGGTCCCCGTAAGTTTACAAATGCATTTTTAGTTCTTTATTCTTTGCACGGTTAGTTTCATTTAATGGAAAATGCTGACTCAATAAATTTAAAATGCTGTCAAAATATGTTCCAATTTTAATTCTTTACTATAATCATTATTATATTTTAAAATTTAACCATGATTTAATTGCCTGATCACCTTTTAAATTTGCTAGACTGAAAGTGCATTTTCTTATTTTGATTTACCAAACTGAAACTTGCTTTAAACTTTGAGTGCATATATTAAACTGAACCTTGCTGTAAAATTTAAGCAAGATTTAAATTTGCTATATTAAAAGTGTACTTTTTAAACATGAGGGACTAAATTGAAACTTGTTATAATCTTTGAGGATCAAACGTTTACTTTAACCTTTTTCATGTTTAAAAAATATTATTTGGTCTCATTGATTCAAGTCAACTTGGAATTAAATATCCCTGTCATTATTTGATCTCATTTATTTTTGGAAAAATTTCATGAAAATACCACTTAAAATTCAAAATGCTAAATAAATAATTTCACAACAAAATGAGTTGTTAATTGCTTTACTGTTCTTGTTAATCCCATTATTGTTGTTGTAACATGATTTTAAAATTCAAATGGTATTTTATTGCCATTCTCCCTTTATTTTTTTCTCCTCATCAAATTTCACATTTATTTTTTTAAAATCAATTTATTTGATAAAAGGGTAAAGCTTTACATATAAAGCCTCCAACTAATCCCCAGTCAAAGGGAGGATTGGAGGACCTGACTTCTAACAACATAAACTCATTACAATATAGTAACTTTTTTTTTTCGATTAATAAATTTTAGGAAAGGGATTGAGTTCACTCACAATCCAAGGGCAGGGCGAAATCTCTCTTCCTCCTAGGTGATACCAATGTTGGGCAGAACGAGTCGTCTATTACCCTCAGGGATTGAGGAAAGGGATTGAGTTCACTCATAATTCAAGGGTAGGGCGAAATATCTCTTCCTCCTAGGTGATACCAATGTTGGGTAGGACGAGTCGTCTATTACCCTCAGGGATTGAGGAAAGGGATTGAGTTCATTCACAATCCAAGGGCAGGGCGAAATCTCTCTTCTTCCTAGGTGATACCAATGTTGGGCAGAACGAGTCGTTTATTACTCTCAGGCGTTTACCTAGACATCCATGAGCTATGATGCCTCCTCCAGCGCCTTAACCGACTCTAGGATCGAACCCTTTCACTTTGGTGAGAAAGTTCAACCCCTTTGCCAGTTGAGCCCAAAAACGAGGGGTTACAACATAGTAACTTAAACACTAACAAATAAGAACATTTAAAGCAAAGAAAACATGAAGCTGCAATAGGAAGGCCCAAAAGACAATTAGCATTTCAAAGTTCATAGCCCAACGATAGAAAATAACTCCCCCCCTAAACAATTTACAACTTTAGCAGAATAGTTTTGGGGATTTACAAGGTAGAAATAGCTTTTGGAGAATAGATTTCAAGAATAGCTTTTCTAGAATAGCTTTTGAAAAAAAATGGTAGTGTTTGGATATTATTATCAAAATAGCTTTTTGATGGTAAAATTTACCAAAAAGGACATTGGCTTCTACTAAAATTATAAATAAAGGATAAAGTTATATTTTAAATATTATAAACATTAAATTTGATAATAAATACCAAAAATTACATAAACTTTTTTTAAAAAATATTTTTATCATTATAAAATGAATCTAAACCGTTTATGCTAATCAAATCGAGACCGTCCATTTTTAGAATTTCCAAAACTTGTTTAGGATGCCTCCAATGCCAACACAGCGTCAACCTCCGGCAACAGTCTCAAATGCGAACATGTTTAGAAGCAAATAACTCATTTTTTTCATAAAAGATGAAATCAAAGAATCCTTTGATTTTTTTTTACATGGCCAATGTCGCAAAAATATCTATTATAGGATTGGATTTTTTGTTTCAATTTGAACAAAAAAACACTCAGAATCGAACTCACTGACCAATTTTTTCAATAGGGGTGATTTCTTACCTTCAAAAACCCCACTATTTCAGCTCCCCTTTCCGGATTCACCGAAGATCCAACCTTAGAAATGGAAGCCGAGAATGTTGCAGAGAACGAAGCAGCTCGACAAGATCGGAGAGAGGACGAGACCACACACCGAAGAAGCACCTCGACGATGAAGATGAGAAGAGAGGGTGAAGATTGGTAGAGAAAAGAAGAGAAAAGCTGAAGAGAAGAGAAGAGAAGGAGAGTCACGGACGGACGAAGAAGACCCGAGCGTGAGTGAGAGAGAAAAAGCTGATTCAACGGATATAATTGGAGGGCATTTTGGTCCTTTTGTTTTCAGTGGGTCCCACTTCTGCAGAGATAATAGTTGGATTTTAGAAAATCTAGGTTTTGAGGCCAAAACTTAAACCTAGGTTCTGGATTCATAATAACTTTTGAAAAAAAGAGAGATGTTTGTTAAACTTTTTTCAAAACGTTTTATGGTCTGCCAAACAGCTGTGCTCTCCAAAGAGCAACTTTATTCAAAATCTTAAAAAGTGCTGAATTAAAATCTCATTCTAACTAAAGATCCTTGTGATTCCGAAGGATCTAGCTACAACGGAGAGCTTTCTCCACTTTTCCACCAAAGCTTGAGTCCCCATCTTTGATCAGCTGCAATATCACTAAACTAAATATTGCTCGAGGTTCCAAAGACAGGGAGTAAATACTACTCAACGATATCGAGAAAAGAAGGGACATATAAGAGGACACCATAACAGACCACCAACATACACCAATGACCCAAGACATTAAAAGCTTTTGAGCTATTAAAAAGGGTTGCTAAACGACCTTGGAGAGAATATGGAGTAGGCTTACATAGAGCGTGACTATAATTTTGATGGAATGAAGCTGGGGAAGAAAGGTAACAAGAGATAACAAGCTCCCTACAACAAAACAAAACACATACCAAAACAAACAATAATAGACACCAGCAAACAAACCTAAAACTAATAACACTTACGCAGGCCTAACAACAAGAAAAGACTGTCAAATAAAAGTAGCAAAGGGTTTAGAAAGGTTAGAAAACCCAGACTTGACTTCCTACACCAAGCCAATTAATATAATCTCCACATATTAGAGGTGTTCAAAACTCTGGATAAGACCGGAATACCCCAATCTCAATTCCCATCCCCATTTTTGGCCTAGATGCAATTTGCATCATATTCTCGGTGTGGACTACAAGACAAGTGAAGGAAATCCCAACTTATTTTTTTTAAAAAATAAACTTAAAAAATATCATTATATTATGGGAGAATTACAATTTGGTCCCAAGGACTAGAAATAATTACCAAAAGGTCCCGTGTTAGAATTCCATTATAAAAAAGTTCCAAAAAAGTCATTGAGACTTTTTTTGTAATTAATTGTATCTATATTTACAACTGGAAATGCTATATTAATAACAAAAATTCTCAATTCGCATTTACAATTGAAAATATTATATTAACAACTCAAAATATATTTTCAGTTGTTAATATAACATTTCTAGTTGTAAATGTAGATTGAGAACTTTTGTTGTTAATATAACATTTTCAGTTGTAAATATCGATTGAGAATTTTTCACTTAATTACAAAAAAGTCTCAAGGGATTTTTTTGTAATGGAATTCTGACATGAGACCTTTTGATAATTATTTCTGGTCCTTGAGACCAGATTGTAATTCTCCCTTATATTATTTAAATTCTCCATATTATATTGTTTAAAGTGCTCATTTAACAACTAATAACTATAATAATTACACAAATTTATCTAGAGTTGAAGAATAGCATTTTATCATTATCATTATGATTATCATTATCATCATCTTCATATATATAGTTAGGATTAATATCACGATATATCCGGTTTAACTCCAATTAAAGATGTGATACACATCTTATCAAAGGATAATTTAATTTATAAGGTAAACAAACTTGGGACTAGGATCTCAAAGGTGATTTTGATTTCCGTCCCAATCTCGGGTGGTCCCAGGTGGGATGAGAGATTATGGGATCAAAATGTCCGTGATCGAGCAAGGATGACCGGGACCAAGATACTTTAAACACCTCTACGGCTCTACCACATATAAATGGCCAAACAACTGGCAGAGTTGAAGGAAAGGCTTTCAGCGTTTTTCTTTGGGGGGGGTGTTGTGGAACCAAAGGTCCAAACCCAATTGAGCAAGACATCAAGGCAAGAAGAAAGGCGGTGAAGATGGATGATAAAGTCGGTGGAGAGTAGAGAAAGAGAAAAGAAGTGGATATGGAGAAAAGAAACCTAAAGAGAGAGTCAATGGAAAATGAGGAAGAGGAGGGGAGGTGTTGCAACAAAGGAAAGAAAATGGCGAGCCAGAGAAGAGAGACAATTCACAGTTCACAATTAATTTCTTAATCCCAAAAAAGACGAAAAAGGCATAAGATGTGCTCCCTTTAAAATTTAGGTTTTGAAAAATAAAACAGAATATGAAAACGGAATGTTGAAAATATAGAGTTAAAATAGAAAAACTAAATATTGTGATTTATCATGGTGTAGTTACATCCATTTGACCATATGTCTCCAAGCAAACCAATTGCAAATTTTTCCATTAATTTTCACAAATTTAAATCAGGCACATGAGTCGCTACAATTTTTTTTTCCTTTTATATCACACGTCAAGAGGTACCTCACTTTGGAATTTGGGAAAATTGATTACAGGGCCCAAGGAAGCAAAATAATTACAAAAAAAAGCCCAAGAAACATTCACATGCCAGAAAAGGCTGGCATTTTTTCAAAAAAAAAGTGTACGGACATAGTTGCTAATTGCTACAGATGTAGTTGTTAATTGCTACAGATGTAGTTGTTAATTAGACTGATTTAGTTGTTAACGGGGATTGATATAGTTGTTAACCGCTACTGATGTAGTTGCTAACGTTTTTTGAAAAATGTCTAGGGCCTTTTCTGGCATGTGAATGTTTCTTGGGTCTTTTTTATAATTATTTTGCTTCCTTGGGCCCTGTAATCAATTTTCCCCTGGAATTTCCACCTAAGGGATCACACACTCTTGATTTCTAAAAGGATACCTCATCCTTACTTTACAATGATTATTATTTTTTTTTTTTTAAAAAAATCCAATGCTCAAGAACACTAAGTAATATGAGTACATTGAAATTCTAGCAAGCAAATGAATAGGATATGACGAACATTTTGGCTCAAGATGAATTATGTTTAAATAAATGAAGTATGAAAATATTGAAACATCACTACTACAAAAAATGGTTACTACTACCTTAAAAGACGTCTTTATTTAAAAAAAGGAAGTTAAAAGTAAATCTATTGGCATTCTTGTAATAATTTTGTCAAATTATATGTATTTGGCGACCTAAACTAATATTTAGGTAGTCTAAATTCCGTTAAGGCGTCCTGATATTAATTAAAGACACCTATAATTTAGCGCCAAAAATTACTTTTGGCGCAATGGGTGCAATCTAGGGAATTTTTTACGCGCCAAGACATATTTAATTTAATTTTTTTTAATTTAAGGCGTCTTAGTAATAAATCAAGACGCCTTAAAGAAGCTTTTAGGTGCCCTAAAAGATTTCAGGGTGCCAAAAGTCTACTTTAGGCGCCCTAACTAATTTCAGGGCGCCAAAAAGGATAATTTATTCTATATTTTTTTTTTTTATATTTAATGAGTCTTTTTACGCAACAGGACATATTTAATTTTTTTTTTATTTAAGGTGTCTTGGTAATTAATCAAGACACCTTAAAGAAGCTTTTAGGCGCCCTAAATGATTTCAGGGCGCTAAAAGTATACTTTAAGCGCCCTAAATCATTTCAGGGCGCCATAAAGGATAATTTATTTTGCATTTTTTTATTTAATGTGTAATATTTAATTTTTTTTTTTGATTTAAGGCGTCTTGTAATAAATCAAGATGCCTTAAAGAAGCTTTTAGGCGCCCTAAATGATTTCAGGGCGCCAAAAGTCATCTTTAGGCGCCCTTAATGATTTCAAGGCGCCTAAAAGTCTACTTTTGGCGCCCTGAATAGCTTTCAAGTCGCCTATGTTCCTTTTTTTATTTCCCTTTATTACACACGCACACTACCCCTTCTTTACCTTTACCCTCAACTCATCAGTTCGTGTTTCTGCCCTCTCCCTCTTCCAGCAAGTTGAGTTTCTGCCTTGCCTTCCCTTCCTCCGCATTACACACACATTTGCATCCTTAGCCGTGCAAGCCATCTTCGCAGTCCAAACTGAATTCCTTCATCTCTCTCTGCTTTCTCGAAATATTCCTCCGTCATTTCTTTGCACCTTGTCTCCACTTTCAGGTAACCATTTGCGTTTACGGTTCGTCTCTTGGCTTCTTACTCGATTTTTCTTTCTTTGTTCTGATCTTGCTACGGTGTTGCGTAGGTTTTGGTTTCGTTTGGTTGTGATCACTTTGCTATTCCTTGTTATGTTGGACTTGTTAGTTCTCAATGTGTTTTGATGATAACTAGCAATTGTAAACTTGATATGAAGTTTGTTTTTGGCAATATGAAAATCTCACTGTCAAAGGCAAACTCGAGTTTGGGTATGTAAACTCGAGTTTGAGGGTTGACAGAAAGCTGCTTACTTCTGCGAAGAAAGCCAAACTCGAGTCTACTTGGACTAACTTGAGTCTGAGGAGTTATAGAAAGCAATCATAAACTTGATATGAAGTTTGTTTTTGGCAATATGAAAATCTTACTGTCAAAGGCAAACTCGAGTTTGGGTATGTAAACTCGAGTTTGAGGGTTGACAGAAAGCTGCTTACTTCTGCGAAGAAAGCCAAACTCGAGTCTACTTGGACTAACTTGAGTCTGAGGAGTTATAGAAAGCAATCATAAATTTTCACAACGAGCCAAACTCCAGTTTGCAAAACCAAACCTGAAGTCTGGAAGATACAGAGAGCACTCAGAATCCTAAGCAAGCCAAACTCGAGTCTGGATTCCTAAACTCCAATTTAGACCAAACAGAAAGACACTCGAATTCCAGGCCAAGTTATAAACTCCAGTCTAGACCAAACAGAAAGACAGTCGAATTCCAGGCCAAGTTATAAACTCCAGTCTAGAGTTACAAACTCCAGTCTAGACCAAACAGAAAGATTTGAATAGTTTTAGCTCAAACATAAACTCGAGTCTGTCATTGTAAACTCGAGTTTAGGACAAATAGAGAAACACTCGAATTTCTACCATCTTTCCAAAACTCCAGTCTGTCTCCTAAACTCCAGTCTGGAAAATCACGAACTTAGGCTTGTTCTTCAAACATAGACCCAAACTCGAGTCAGTCACTAATTAACTCGAGTCTAGGAGCAGGACCAAAATTCCATGCCAAGTCCAAAGCCCGATAGTTCTCTCTGTAAAAGCCAAACTCGAGTTAGCTTTTACAGACTGCAAGTGTAGACCTCTAATTAACGGACATGCTTTCTGGATGAACCCCAAACTCGAGTCTGGAAGAACAAACTCGAGTTTGCATCGGGGATTTTGAAAAATCAAATGATGTTGATCTGCGAAATCTTAATGGGTCTTCCTGAAGTTATTTCATGATATGATATTATTGTTTCTAATGTCATTGATGAAGTTTTGAGTGTTTTTCAGATAAGGTTTAGCCAAGATCAAGGTGAGATCAAGATCCAGGATAAATGCATTAAATGACGAACCTAAAACAGGGCTAATCCTTCTCCCTTATCCCAGATGTTCAGCTCAGACCGTTGTAACTCATAAGAATCATCTCAAACGGTCAAATTAAGTTAAAGGAATGACTAAAAATCTGGAAGACCTTCTGCAACAACTAAATTTCAAGATTCCAGCTAAGAATTCAAAGAACAGAGCAAAATATGCTACTGCCATTTTTCCAGAATTGCAGCTGAACATTAGAGAAAGAATTGCAACGACTAGCTTATCCATTCAGTCTATAAGAGGCTGTGAAAACTCAAAGCAACACACACACAACGAAGCTATCTTGATTATACATTGAAATTTGAGTCTGTATTGTTATTTTCAATCTGTTCTTCAGTGTTTATCCTTATCTACTCTTTTGAGAGTGTGTAAATTTTTGAAAACATTTGTTTGTGAGAACTCAAGGTTGTGGAACCTGTGAGTTGGGTTGTTCAATCACAAAGTGTAAGGGGGAGCAAGTCCTAGGTGATTAGGATTGTGTCTGGTCTTCATTGTTGTAATTGAAAACCTGTTGAATTAGTGGAAACACCCAGAAGGTATCTGGGGACTGGACGTAGGTCAAGGTTGAGACCGAACCAGTATAAATTCTGTGTGTCTAAACTTTTCTTTTTCTACTCTTTTATTATCCATTTCTTAAGCTTCATTTTTAAGAGTTGAAAAGAATTTTTAAAATCCCCAATTCACCCCCCCTCTTGGTGATTTCTTCCACTTTCATTCGAACTGGATTTTATGTTAGAAGTTCATTATTTGTGATTACAGATTTTTGTTTTAAAATTTTTCCTTACAACTTGGCCTATTTTGCCCAAATTCTAGAGAGGTGCTTATAGAAACACCCCCCAAACTGCCAATGATGGAGATGAATGTTTGCCCACACTGTCAAAGTTTGAATTGATCGTTATAGAAGATATAAGATAGGAGCTATATATACATGGAGGGTAGTCACAATATGTTGGCAATGGAGCCTACTTGTATGTAACTAGACACGTTGCAAGGGTCTCAAAACGTTGTATGATAGTATGTTGTAACTAGGAACTACTGCAATTGGGGATTGTCGGATTGATTTTAATGCTTCAAATTCAATAGGTTTTTAAAAAATAAAAATTAACATGTACCATTTAAATTTTGTTATGAAGGATTTAGAATTGTGGTGAAATTACAGAACTTAAATCTGTTTTGTCTGAGCCATTTGACTCAACTGATATCATGCACCTCTTTTAATGATAAATCTTCTTCCCTAGGTATGATAAATGTGAGTTTCCCCTGTTGGGTGAATAATGACAGAAATTAAATGAAACTAATTTAGATTTTTCCCCTGTTGTCACCAAATGTCCAATGAATCCTTTCCCGTAGCTTCTTTCATGTTACCTCCCGAGGATCAATTTAAGTTATTCACTTCACAAATTTGGTATTGTAAATAGTCTAGAGATGTTTGGCTGCAGTTTTATTCTTGGTTATTAAAAAAAGGTTTTTGATTATCTAATGTATTACTGTTGGGACTAGTTTAATAATCATGACAGTTGTGTTTCCTTTCCTGCCAGCCTTTTACTTTGTTTCTGCATTTTGATGCTCTGCCATTGGGATTAGATAGCTTCTCCATATTGTATATTGTCAGGAATTGCAAGCTGGGAATGCATGTATGGAAGGGTAGGAGATTCTTTTTCAGATTTATTCCTGCAATGATGTGATTGTTTTTCCATTTATTATCGTTCTTATGTTATTTAAATTGTCTTTACAGTTGAATCAACATATCTCATCATCATTTAGCAACCCACAAAAGCTTGAGGGGTCCTAGGATATATAGGTATTTTTAATCTTGTTCCTTTTGTCATTTAATTATTCCTTCTCATATGTTAGTTTGAATAATTCTAATGTTGTCTTTGTTATTGTTGTCTTTAGGTTGAATAAAGCAAATAAATTTCAAGCACCGGCATTTAAAGTTGAGGTAATTATAGTTAAATATTGTTTTTTTTATTGATGTGCATTGACGAAATTATTGGATGTAATAGCTGATATTTTCTAAATTGCCTTAATTAGTAAGTTTTTTTTTTTGAATTAAACTGAGTAACTTTAGTTGAATTAAATTGAAATGGTTTGTTATGAAATTTTGGATGTCTTACTATTGAGCGGAAATGCTGCCAAATTTTTTCGGCAAGATTGAGAAAAAAACATGTTCTTGAAATTTCTATGAACTTGACTATTGTTGGAAATGTATTAGGTGGTAATAAAATGGGTCATAGTTGGATGAATGCGTTGAGAACTAGTGAAGAATATGAGAATGGGGTGGAAGAGTTTATTCAATTTGCTAGAAGGAATGTGGCAACAAAAAAATGACATGTATTATTGTCCATGTGTTAATTGTTTAAATGGGGTTCGAAGGAATATTCCTGATATAAGGGATCACCTACTTTGTGATGGAATAAACCTTCGATACACAACGTGGATATGGCATGGTGAGGAAGTAAGTACCAGTGCGGGCCACAAAAATGAAGTTGATGATGTAGATGAAGATGGAATGGAGAGAATGATTCAAGTACAATCTTCTGCACAATCGCGTGAATATGATAGCGTGTGGAGTGATGCAGAGACACCTTTGTTCCCTGGGTGTACTAAGTATACACGGTTGACCGGGACCTTACATTTGGTCAACTTAAAGGCAACTTTTGGGTGGACCGATAGTAGTTTCACGTCCCTACTTGAATTGTTGCGTGATATGTTGCCAGATGATAACGTACTTCCAAATCGTATGTATGAGGCGAAGAAAATCTTGTCTACGATGAGCATGGAGTATGAAAAGATACACAGTTGCCCTAATGATTGCATATTGTACAGAAATGAGTATGAAGGCCTTAGTAATTGTCTGAAGTGTAAAACTTCACGATACAAGGTGAAGAAAGGTTCTGGAGATAAGACAACAAAAAGGCAACCTTTGAAGGCAATGTGGTATCTTCCAATAATACCGCGGTTTAAGTGTCTGTTTACTAGTGAAGCAACGGCGAAGATGTTGAGATAGCATTCTGATGAGAGAATATCTGATGGAAAATATCTTCGGCACCCAGCTGACTCTCTACAATGGAAGAAAATAGACGAATTGTTCCCTCAATTTAGGAGTGAGCCAAGAAACCTTCAGCTGGGGCTTTGTATAGATGGCTTCAATCCGTATCGAACTCTTAGTAGCACCCACAGTGCGTGGCCCGTTCTCCTTGTAATATACAACTTACCTTCTTGGCTATGTATGAAGCGCAAGTATGTGATGCTATCTATGATGATTTCTGGACCAAAACAACCTGGGAACAATATCGATGTGTACTTGGCGCCTTTGGTTGAGGATCTGAAGAAGTTGTGGGAGGAAGGCGTAGATGTGTTTGATGCATATAAGGAGTTTTTCAAGCTGCGTGCAATGATTTTTACCACAATAAACGACTTTCCTGCATACGGAAACTTGTCAGGATACAGTGTGAAGGGCCATAAAGCATGTCCAATATGTGAAGCAGACACAAACTTCCATCAACTGAAGCACGGAAAGAAAACGGTTTACCTCGGTCACAGGAGGTTTCTCCACCGGTTCCACCCATATCGTAAGTTAAGAAAGCATTTCAACGGCTTACCGAAGCATAGAACGGCTCCAAAGGCATTAAACGGAGAGGAAGTTTACAGTCGGGTGGAACATATCAATGTAATATTGGGTAAGCATCAAAGGATTTCGGGTGAGAAGAATATATGGAAGAAGAGATCAATTTTCTTTGATCTTCCATATTGGCGTTCTCTTGATATGAGACATAGTCTTGATGTGATGCATGTGGAGAAAAACGTTTGCGATAGCCTAGTCAGTACTCTTTTGCACATACCAGGGAAGAGTAAGGATGGAATTAGTGCGAGACTAGACCTAGTTGATATGGGAATAAGAGAACAATTACATCCACAAGTGATGAAAGATGGTAAAAAGGCATACATGGAGCCAGCAGCTTATACACTGTCAAAAGCGGAGAAAAAAAAGCTTTTGTAGGCGTTTATATGACATTAAGGTTCCACAAGGATATTCTTCTAATTTGAGAAGGTGTGTTTCAATGGATGATTTGAAGTTAGTGGGAATGAAGTCCCATGATTATCATGTGTTGATGCAGCAGCTATTACCAGTTGCTATTAGAGGCATAATGAAAGATGAAGTGCGAACCACTATAACAAAATTGAGCATTTTCTTTAATGCTATCTGTAACAAAATGATTGACATTGAAAAGTTGGATGAATTGGAAAATGAGGGTTATATTATTTTGTCCCAACTAGAGATGCACTTTCCTCTCTCATTTTTTGATATAATGGTGCACCTGATAGTGCACTTGGTCAGGGAGGTAAGGCTCTGTGGTCCAGTTTACCTAAGGTGGATGTACCCTTTTGAGCGATACATGAAGATCTTAAAAGGGTATTCCAAAAATCCATATCGACCGGAAGCATCAATAGTTGAGAGATGTGTAGTTGAAGAGGCTATGGACTTTTGTAAGGATTATCTATCAGGGGTGACGATACGATCTCAGCATGATGAGGGGATAAGCGAGGGAACTCGAGGAATCAAACTGAAGAATATGCCTCATGAAGAGGTGTTGCAAGCACACTTCTACGGCTTGAATAATATGGAAGAAGTTCAGCCATATATTGATGAACACAGAAAGTGTTTGAAGAATATGAATCCAAGGAAGAATGACATGCAGATAGTTAATGAGCAAAAGAAGACATTCATACGGTGGTTTGAAAACAAGGTATTGCATGAGACTGGTGTGTCGGATACAATCGAGTGGCTTGCCTGGGGGCCTTCTTTCACGGTCATTACTTAGAGTGGTTATGAGATAAACGGGTATTCTTTCTACACAAAAGACCAAGATGACAGAAGTTCTGTGTAAAATAGTGGGGTGATGGTTGAAGCTGAATCCATGCACTTTTCCAGTTCGAAAGACAAAAACTCGGTATTAGCATCAATGACCTATTATGGAGTTATTAAAGAAATATGGGAGATGAGCTATAACACCATCAAAGTTGCTTTATTCAAATGCAAGTGGGTTAGCAATAATGTTGTAGTAATAGATCCTAAATTTGGATTTGTCTACGTTGATCTTCAAAGACTTGGTCATAGAGATGAGCCATTCATTTTAGCAAGCCAGGCAAAACAAGTGTTTTATGTTACAGACCCTGCAAATAAGAAAATGTCCATTGTACTTCAAAGTAAAAAACAACAGTATGGTGAAGAATCCTTAAACCTTGATGATACACTCCCTTTCACAACAAATCCACCTACAACACGTGAAGTGGAAGTGGTAGATGATGAAGAATATGCTGCAAGAAATGATCATTGTGAAGGAATATGGGAAACTATATAAAGTAAGATCTTCTATGAAATTGGTGCCTAAAGTATCATTTTATTTTTGTAGTGGTTTAACATGTTAATATTTTCTTTATTAATTTGTTTATTATTTAATAACCTATCTAACATTGATTTATCTTTGTTGAACAGGAATATGTCTAGCTCGTCTAGCTCATCCGAGTCAGCGGATGATGGAGTTGATGAACCCGTTATCAGACGGGGTAGAGGTAGCACCAAGATGGGTGCGCTACTCGCACGTCGTGGATATCAAAAGAAGAGGCTGCACGTTGAGTTTGATGCCAATATGAATCCAGTGGGTCCAGAGGAAGATAATTTCATTAGCTATCTAGGCTTCCTGGCTCGAAGCAAAATTAACATTACAATCCGTCATTGGAAGTTGGTGCCTAAGAAAACAAAGGAGCTGATTTGAGCACAAGTTTTGGTATATCACTTTCGTTATATCTGCATTTGTATCTTTAGTCTTATTACTTGAAATGTAATTAACTTCTCTTTTACCTTGCAGCAAACATATGATGTCCCTAACACTAAGGAGATGAACAGGCATTGGATGAGCTTAGTTCGAATACGTTGGAAGGATTTTAAGAACAAGCTCACTAAGAAGTATATTCGAGGGCCACTGAGGAACAAGGATCCATGTATGACGTATGATTACATTTCTCCAGAGGATTGGAGGGAGTTTGTGGCGTACCGGACAAGTCCTGAATTTCTTGTACAATCTCTTTCATATCTTATCTTTTATTTAATTGTTTTGAATCTACTTGACATCGTGACTCAGTTTTATTTGTTTTCGTGTCACAGAACAAGCTAAAAAAAATAAAGAGAAGCAAGAGGGAAATAAGTATCCGCATACCATGTCTAGAGGTGGATATAGAAAGCTGCAACGGAGGATGATGAAGGAAGCGTTAGAGAGAATGAAGGAAGCTGCCCAATCCGATCCGTCCATTGTTATTCAGGACCCTGAACCTCCTAGTCATCACGCAAAATGGAAAGCAGCGAGAATGAAAGGGGGCAAATACATAAATGCAGATGTGGCTGAGGTTGCATCAAAGATTGTAAGTATTTCAATTAGAAGTATTAAATAGCTTCAGTTGTTTCATATTATAAGAACTTAGTGTTTTTATTAACTGAAAAATATTATGATAAGGATGCACTTGAGGAGCAGAGCAGCTAAGGTTCATTCGCGCCGGTTCCACGGATGGACATTTTGTCAACGGCGATTGGGAAGCTTGATTACCTTGATCAGGTTCGAGGGGAGACAAGGGGAGTTACTGTCAAGAAATATTTTGGAGGGCGTTCATATTGTTCGCATGACGATGACAACCCTAATCCTCGACTCGTGGCAAAAATTCGAGCGTCCCTCTTTGATGAGATCATGGAACAAGTACCGGGGGGGGTGCGATCTATGATACAAGAGAAGGAGAAGACAGAATGTACAACCAACGAATCCCCGGCCTTTTTTCCTAGCAGCAGAGAAAGTTTTCACCCTTCAGATGTTGGTGATGTTGGCGAACCTTCTCACACCGTTCATATTGATGTTGGCGAACCTTCTCACACTCACCATGTTGAAGTGTGCACAATTGACTCAGTCATTCAATGTTTTGCTTCAGGTATGATTGGTTGTTAGCATTGTAATTGTAATTAGTGTTTGCGTTTTGTATTTTTGTTGTAACAGAATATATGCTGGCCACAATGTGTGCCACGTGTCCTACACATTCCCTTTGTAACAAACTTTGCAATTCATTCTCTATATCCGTTATCACTCATTGCTATATATGCAATACAAATGACAGTAGATTATCACCTGGCCATTCTTGCATTTTTCTCTCAGTCTGTTTTTCTCATTTGGTATCAGAGAAAATCTGTGAGCATATTCCATCATCTTCTTCACGATGTCGTCCTCCTCCCAAACATCCAAAAACTCTGCATCCCTCTCTGTACCAAAATCCTACTCTCTCTTTCACATATATGTCGTAATAGATTATATGCTGGCCACAATGTGTGCCACGCATCCTGCACATTTCCCTATGTAACAAACTTTTCAATTCATTCTCTCTATCCATTATCACTCTTTGCTATATATACAATACAAATGCCAGTGGATGCCTGAGTCTGTTTTTCTCACTTGGTATCAGAGGAAATCTGTGAGCCTTCTCTATCGTCTTCTTCACGATGTCGTCTTCATCCTAAACATCTGAAGATTTTGCATCCCTCTTCGTATCAAAATCCTACTCTCTCTTCCACATATATGTTGTAGCAGATTATATGCTGGCCACAATGTGTGCCACGCGTTCTACACATTTCCCTATGTAACAAACTTTGCAATTCATTCTCTGTAATCCGTTATCAGTCTCCGCTATATATACAATACAAACGACAGTGGATCATCATCTGGCCATTCTTGCATTTCTCTTTTGGTATCAAAGAAAATCTGTGAGCATTCTCCATCGTCTTCTTCAAGATGTCGTCCTCCTCCCAAACATCCGAAGACTCTGCATCCCTCTTTGTACAAAATTCCTACTCTCTCTTTCACATGTATGTTGTAACATGTCCTGCAGATTTCCCTATGTAACAAACTTTGCAATTCATTCTCTGTAATCCGCCATCACTCTCTACTATATATACAATACAAATGACAGTGGATCATCATCTGACCATTCTTGCATTTCTCTCTAAGTCAGTTTTTCTCATTTGGTATCAGAGAAAATCTGTGAGCATTTACCATTGTCTTCTTCACGATGTCGTCCTCCTCCCAAACATCCGAAGACTCTGCATCCCTCTCATTACCAAAATCTTACTCTCTCTTTCACATGTATGTTGTAATAGATAATATGCTAGCCACAATGTGTGTAACGCGTCCTGCAGATTTCCTATGTAACAAACTTTGCAATTCGTTCTCTGTAATCCGTTATCACTCTCTGCTATATATTCAATACAAATGACAGTAGATCATCATCTGACCATTCTTGCATTTCTCTCTGAGCCTTTTTTTCTCATTTGGTATTAGAGAAAATTTGTGAGCATTCTTCATCGTCTTCTTCACGATGTCGTCCTCCTCCCAAACATCCGAAGACTTTGCATCCTTCTCTATACAAAAATCTTACTCTCTCTTTCACATATATGTTGTAACACATTATCTGCTGGCCACAATGTGTGCCACGCGTCCTGCATATTTCCCTATGTAACAAACTTTGCAATCCATTCTCTGTAATCCGTTATCACTCTCTGCTATATATACAATACAAATGCCAGTAGATGTTTGAGTCTGTTTTTCTCTTTTGGTATTAGAGAAAATCTGTGAGCATTCTCCATCGTCTTTTTCAAGATGTCGTCCTCCTCCCAAACATCCGAAGACTCTCCATCCCACTCTGTACCAAAATCTTATTCTCTCTTTCACATATATGTTGGAACAGATTATATGTTGGCCACAATGTGTGTCACGCGTCCTGCACATTTCCCTATGTAACAAACTTTGCAATTCATTCTCCGTAATCCGTTATCAGTCTCTGCTATATATACAATACAAACGACCGTGGATCATCATCTGGCCATTCTTGCATTTCTCTCTGAGTATGTTTTTCTCTTTTGGTATCAAAGAAAATCTGTGAGCATTCTCCATCGTCTTCTTCAAGATGTCGTCCTCCTCCCAAACATCCGAAGACTCTGCATTCCTCTCTGTACCAAAATCTTACTCTCTCTTTCACATATATGTTGTAACGGATTATATGCTGGCCACAATGTGTGTCACGCGTCCTGCACATTTCCCTATGTAACAAACTTTGCAATGCATTTTCTTTAATCCGTTATCAGTCTCTGCTATATATACAATACAAACGACAGTGGATCATCATCTGGCCATTCTTGCATTTCTCTCTGAGTATGTTTTTCTCTTTTGGTATCAAAGAAAATCTGTGAGCATTCTCCATCGTCTTCTTCAAGATGTCGTCCTCCTCCCAAACATCCGAAGACTCTGCATCCCTCTCTGTACCAAAATCTTACTCTCTCTTTCACATATATGTTGTAACAGATTATATACTGGCCACAATGTGTGTCACGCGTGCTGCACATTTCCTATGTAATAAACTTTGCAATTCACTCTCTGTAATCCGTCATCTCTCTCTGCTATTATCATCTGGCAATTCTTGTATTTCTCTTTGAGTTTGTTTTTCTGACTTAGTATCAGAGGAAATCTGTGAGCATTCTCCTTCGTCTTCTTCACGATGTCATCCTCCTCCCAAACATCCGAAAACTCTCCGTCCCTCTCTGTACCAAAATCCTACTCTCTTTCACTAGCTAGACCACGTCCATCAAGCTTGATCGGACAAATTTCCTGGTCTAGGAGTATAACATCCCAAAATTTGGGAATTTAAAACTTGAATATTATAAGAAATTTAATAATAATTTTCTTTTATTTTGGCCTTCATAACTACAAAATTTAAATTATTTGAAATAAAGACTAATGTTCCTTAAATTATTTTGGAAAGAATAATAATTTAAGGAAGTGATTAATCTTGGCCAAAAATATTTATGATAAAAAGAATAAAATAAAATAATAATGAGTTTTGGTCTAAAATAATCTCAAAATGTATTTAATTAAAATTAGGGCATAATTTTCTCAAAAACTTGGGATAAATTATAGTTTACAAACTTGGGTCCAATTTAATTATGGCCCATAAATCATTCCAACTTCTTAACTTGTCCCAACCAAATATCCTGCATTTCATTTCATCTTAGCATGCATTTCATTTCATTTCTTGAGCCCAACTAGTTCTCTCTCTCTCGGCCCACAACCAATTAAATAAGATCCAGAACATTAACCCAACCCCCACGGCCCAAATTCTGCAATTCCATTGTCACTGGCCCATTTCGTTTGCATTATTCGGCCATACATATTAAAACACCCCTAGATGCATACTCAAACTTCAGCCATGCGAAATGCCTCCAAGCCCAACCCAAACGAAAGACTCGCTCCAACCCAAGAATCAGTTACGCAGGCAGAAAAGACAAAGGCATGACAACAAACCAAATATCCCAACAAATCTCGAAGGCAGAAGGATAACTCAGCGTCTTCAGTGGTAAACACGCGGGAACGTCAACCACATAATATCCAGAAGCCATACCTCCATGTCTTCCTCGAGCCCCTAAACATTGTAACCTTTGGTTCTTGTCCGTTGAAGCAACCTCCTTCTCCGCCAATATTTATATAACTATTTCATTCCATTCCTTCTCTTCATCGAAACCAAAAACCAGAAATAGAGAAACTCATCTTCCTTCACCCATTGAAAACCAGAAAGAAGAAAAGAAAATAGTAGAGATGCTGATAGTGTTGAGAGTGCAGAAAGAGAGGAGAGTCGTAGAGAGAGAGAGAGAGAAGCAAACCAAAAACTCAACGAACTCTGCTCCTAGCGTCTGAAAACAGGGGAGTTTTCGGTGTTCTTCAACATCCCTTCCACTAGAAATTCATAGGTAACTGTGGTGCTTGTTTCTCCTTTAGTTTCTATTATTATTCCATAGAGTATAAGCATAGGAGATTAATCTAGAGATGCTGAGCATTTAAAACCAGAAAAACAAGGGTATCGGTGTGTACGTGTTTTTGTTACATCTGGTTCTTATGTTGCTGTCAGTGTGTCTCCTTTATTTCGCTGCATGCATGGTTGTTGGGGGTGCTTATATAAGAAAGAAAAGAACAAATAGGAGTTCGTGTAGGTGAGAGTAAGTTGGGAGTGCAGTTAGTTTCCTTCCCTTGCTGGCTGTTGGCTATCGGGTTTCAAAAGAAGTGGACTATTAAAAACTGATATTGAAACTGAACCAAGTGCATTTGCGTGATTGTGTGCCTTTGCTTCATAAATATGTTCTGTGCGTGTAGGAATATTAGCTTCGTCATCTCTTGTCTAGTATCATTATTTTGTTAGTTGCTATTATAAGTACCGATATATATATATATATATATATATATGACAAAAGAGGGATGCTGATATAATTGCTAAGAAAGTTGCATGCCATACGTTATTTTCTTTCCTTGTTCAGTTACAAGTGCTTTGCTCCATGTGTGTATAATATGCTCTGTGCGCGCGCGCGCATGTGGGTAGTGAGAATGATTCAGCTTTAACCGCCTTTGATTCTATGTTATTTTCTTTACTCAAGAACAAAGATTAGAATCTTGGCTTCTGGGTTGTCTGGAAGTATTATTTTGGGAAAATTAACAAAGAGGCCCAAATTACCAAGAAGAATGTAAAAAAGGCCCTACAAACTTTCCCATACCTAGGGCTTTTTCTAGTATTAACTTCAAAGGGAAATTACCAATAACGCCCCTCTTGTTAAAAAAGGAAGAGCAGAGTGTTTTGGCGCTGAAAACAGAAAAAGAATGTGAGCTTTTCGAAAGAAACTTTACTGCCATGATCCTTTTTCTATCTCCTTCGTCTTGCTTCGTTTGATCATTGTCTTTCATTTTTTTCCTCTGCTGGACTGAAAGCAACTCATCGTGGCTGTATATTGCTGACTGAGCGTGGTGGTTATTGTTGTTCATCAACGTTTTTTTCAATCGGAAGTTTGGGTTACTGAAAGGTTGATGCTTAAACTCATTTATGTTATTATTTGGTAGAATATAGGCAAGAAATGCTAAGTTTTTCATCAAGATAGCTTAATCACCATCCTTCCTCGTTTTTAATCTCTCTAGGGTGGGGTCAATAAAATGTTGCTCTGTTTTTTGTCACAGAAACAGAGGAAAATTTATGTATTTGAGTGGGAATAGGTGAAAGTGATCAAGGAATGAAGATTGAAAAACGCTGAATTTTGATAGTTGTTAATACCTACACTGGAAGTTGTTAATACCATATGTTTTTGTTGTTAATATGGCTGTTTAACTTGTTAATATGAGGTGAATTTGAAAACGTTGTAGGGGAGGAAGGTTGCTCTGTTTTTTGAGCATTGAAACAGAGGGAGGTCTGTTAGTGGGAATGTTTGAATGTAAAAATACTTATATGGGATAGTTGTTAATACCTATAGTTTAAGTTGTTAATGCCTTCAGTTTTAGTTGTTAATTCGACTGTTAAAGTTGTTAATACTAACTCTGTTGCATATTGTAATTATAGATAACTAGTAGTTCAGGGAAGAATATATTATGTTTCTTTCATGTGGGGGGAAGTTTCTACAAGGTGGAGGGGATGAAAGTGATTATGTTGGAGGAACGGTAAGAACAAGATGCATCAAGGAAGGGACCACATATGAGGAGTTGCAAAGAACAATATAATATTTAATTGGGAAAGAAAGTAATCAAATAGTTTTTAGAACACAGATTCTAATCATCAGGACATTTAGAACTTATTTCCAGATCACATCTTTCTCATTTTTCCTCGCCTACTATATGAAGTTCAATAGTTTTGATGTTAGACTTCTTCATTCATTGATTCTTTAGGGAAATTTAGTTGAAACACAATGATGTATTACCTTAATTATAAAATGACGTTTGGCAAGGCTCTGAAGCTAAAAAATAGATAACAATTCGGTCCAAAGATAAACTCTCAAGCAAATGGCCCAACTTCGTCTCCGACCTTTACAATAAAAAGACACAAAAAGTTTATTTAACTGGTGAAAATTAAAAATAAGTAAAATAGAATGTAATGTTGTTAACAGTGGGTTTAGCAACCTAATTTCATAATGATCATAATAATGAGACCACAAACAACTAAACTAACAGCAACATTATCCAGAGTATCCTAGAGGCATGAATTTGAAAGGAAACATATACATTTCTAAAGGCTTCTGGAAAGAAATTCATGAAGATTGGAATATTCCCAATCCGTAAAACAGAGAGAAACAGTTAGATATTATCGAATAGCGCACACAACATTAATTACTACTGAGCCTGAAGCAGAAAGTTTCTTCAAATTCTATCACTCGGAATACATTTAGCAACATATTCAACTATTTAATGAAAGCTCATCCTTATTAGATACTTAGCATTAAATTGAGGAATGAATGCCCTATCATATAGATATTGCACACATAAGTACATACAAATATCATATATACAAATTGAAAGCCAAAAATATTTACGTCAATGTTACAATATCATATCGAAACCTATATGTTTTTGGATAATGAGGGCTTGGAATAAGTATAAAATTCCAATATACAGTCAATAAAAGTAACATAGTCAAAGCAGTCAAGTTTATTACCAACATTACAACTTGCTGCAACAAAAGCTTATTGTAGACAGTAAATTCCTAGCATGCTATCAGCTTATGACTTTTAAATATCTTATTTCAATATGAGTCTCCATAATAATCTACTTCTATGACATCATATAAACTGATGCATCATTATAAGCAACACAACATACCTTCAAAATATGTACCCCAAGACTTTGATGTATTCCTGAACACTGCATGCAGATAAAGATGCCTAAGTTCACACTAGCGCACCTTGGACCTCTGCAAAGCAAGTTTTCATAGCAAATTGATTGAGAATTTCTGAGTACATGTGAGATATATATATATATATATATATATATATATATATATATATATATATATATATATAATTTACTACAAATGCTCAATAAAGACAGTCCAAATGCATACTTAGCTCTGCAGTCTGCACTTTCCCTATTTTCAGGCAGTTTAAGAAGTCCTTCCAATACCTGCATATATCAGCAAGAAGAAAAGGGGAAATGTAATCAAAAGAGACGAGGATAAATGAGAAAATAAAAAGTTGTGAATGCAAGTATGCAACCATGTTCAGCAAAAGAAAAGCTTTGAATTAAAGTTCATATGTAGAAACTTCAAATAAAGGATGTTGAATACCATGTAATGTTGTTAACAGTGGGTTTAGCAACCTAATTCAGTAATGATTAGAATACTGAGACTACAAACAACTAAACCAATAGCAACATTATCCAGAGTATCTTGTTCTTTTCCCGGTGTGAGTGCCAATATCGCTGCTATAAACTTATAATGTGAAAACATTATAAATTTGAAAGGAAACATATACATTTTGAATAGCGCACATCTCTACATATGAAAGGAAATGGGTTTTGATTTGTGTTCAAGGGATGGATAGAAGAAAATGAGACAAGCATTTCGGACAGAGAGAGAACAGGAAAATCAAAGAATGAAATAACCTAATCACTAAAATGTAGATAGATTTGCCTACAAGTCGAAAATCAAAGAACAGGAAAGCATTTCGGATATTTGGGCGAAAACCAAAAACCTAATCACTAACCTTTCGGAGATTTGGACAATGTAGATACGCGACAGCGACACTTTCAGCTTTCCATGGTGAGACGAGACGAGACGATCTGGTGGAGTGATAGCGGGTGTTGAGAGCACAGAGAGTGAGAGCGTGGAAGACAGTGGAGAGCCCAAAGACGCGAGAGTGAGAGCGCAAGAGTGAGAGTGAGAGAGATTGAGATTTCGGTTCTTCTTTCACAGTTAACACCAAGGGCGTTTTTGTAATTTCCCTTTGAAGTTAATACTAGAAAAGGCCCTAGGGCCTTTTCTGGTATAGGAAAGTTTGTAGGGTCTTTTTTGCATTTATCTTGGTAATTTGGGCCTCTAGATCAATTTTTCCTATTATTTTTAGCCAATGATTTTATTCTTTCAAACTTGGTTTCAAAGAAGACTTTGTTTGTGAGTGGAATTTCGAATCCTATGCTCCTACAGTATCCTACAGTAGTATAGCTTGCCGAATCATATATCATTAGATTTGTAAATTTTTCCTCAAAGCTTGTTTCGTGTTCTGGAAATTTTATTTGAGTGATGTTTTGAAACATAAGATAATGACAAAACCATGTTGAATAAAATAATGTATAAAAGCTTGTGCATGCCGTGGAAAACAATTGATGAAATATACATGCTATGTGTTTTGTGTGTGTATATGTATATTTGTGTTATGTGGTATAAACTCAAAGTATTATATATATATATATATATATATTCATGTCTTAGAGTTAAAGTGTATGTGGTAATATTTCTTAATTTTATTATGGAGTTATTATTTATTAAGCTTATTGTGTTTGTTATTGGGGAATTCAAGGAATTTAAATTAGTTCTAGAATAATAATAAAAATAAATATTATTATGAGAAGAAATAAATAATAAATTGAATAAATAATAATTCTATTATTAGGAAAAAGGAGATAAATAAATAACAACGGAATTATTATCAAAGTTTGTATTATGTAGAGTTTTAAAAATAGTTATTAATGGTTATTTAATTGATTTTTGTAGATTGAATTGTGGAGTGTGTTGAGATCCTATTTGAGAGCCGTGTAAATTAATTAGTTTGGGCGAGAGGTAACAACTTTCCACTTATTATGTTATTGATATGCTGCTTACGAGTATTCCTGGAACTGATTATGAATATTTTAAATAAGAATTGCCTTATTGAACTTTATGAGTTGAATTATGAAATATATTGCAAATATTTATTGGAAAGTGAGATATTATGATATGTTTATGAGCATTGTTTAAATCTCATGATATGAATGTGAATATTCTGGAAAAATCCCCAAATGAGTTTTATGATAACATTGGATGAGAAGAATTGGGAGAAGATGAAAAAGTTATTTCCACCACGTGGTGAGGCCTCCATTGGTGCACAATGGTTGGCTTACTATTGTTCCACCAGAGTGATGGAAACTTGCCCACCAGAGTGATGGGCTTACGATGCCTCATTAGGGTAAAGTGGGGAAAAGACCCATGGTCTGGGGCAGGTCCTCTAAGGATTTTGGCTGATCCTCATCACTTGACCAGTGAGCTTTTGAGTAACCAATAACATGGGTGTGACTTAGCTCATGGGTCTAGTCAAAGGAAATAAGGCGGTTCGGTTGGATTGATGGGAGGTATTATAGGCAATGAAATTCAAAAAGATTTGTGACACCCAATTATGATATATTATAATAATGTGATATTTTATGAAGAGGATGTTGATGAGTTGTGTTATTTGAGAAAGTGAAACACCTATTTTATGATATTTCATTTATGACATAAGATTTTGTGATATCGATATTTATGAAATATATTTTTAATATTTGGTTATATAAATTGTTCCACTTGTCACCTCATTGGCACATGTTAATATTCATAATGAGCTAATTGATGGTTATCAAATTTTTCCAGGTGATAGTTCATGTCCAGGTCCATCAGGGAAGTCAACAAAAGCGTATTGTACTTTGATCAAGTAGGGCTTCTGTTTGTTTGTGAGTATGAATGGATTAATGTATATTGCCACACTCTAGGGCTCATGATGCATACTCTGTCTTATTTTGGAAATTTTAAATTCCGCTTAAATCCTATTATTTTGTTACCTCTGATTAATTGATATAGTTATTTCGTTAATTAAACAGTGGTTGTTTCAAGGAGTCCGTTGTCCTTCCTCTGATCAAAGGCAACAGACTGTAGAGCCACATCTCAACCAACGACATCATCCCACCGATGACTCGAGCTGCCCTAGGCTTCACTCTCATCACTTCGAACCCAGAATTCGAGGAGTGGTATGTCGTTGATCGCATGCTCGTGGGATGGCTAAGAAACACCATGACTCATGAAGTCTCACTAGTGCCTTCTCTAGATCACGTGTCATAGTGTATCAATCTAACCTACACCAAACTCAAAAGAACGGCATGCGCGTGGAAGAGTATCTATCAAAAATGAAGAATATCACCGACCAACTTGTGCTTGCCGACACACCAATCTCCACGGATGACTTGATACTTCATACTCTGAACGACTTAAATGCCGACTACAATGCAATAGTGGTGAAACTCATTGATCAAGTTGGTTTGACGTGGGTGGATGCATGAAAAGACTTACAATTTAGGGCACAATTATTGATAAGAAAAGAAAAGAAAGCACATAACCCACGGTTCATACAATACTAAATCCACAACACATGGTTTACACCAAACATTTTCCACACAAAGTCTGATTGTGGATTCACCAAAATATTACGGTGTATAAAATAAAGTCTTCAGTTTAATAACAGATAAATAGTCATAACATTACAAAAATATGAGCGTCCTAAGATGACAATATAGGAATCCATACAACACTAATACCAAAAAGAGGCTTACAAAGTTTCTAAACTTTTATGCCTTTGGTTGCTTCCCTTGCCCTCTAGTAAGATTAGAGGTCTCACCTGAAAAATATTTATAATGACGGGGTGAGACATAAAGTCCCAATAACCAAAATTAATTTATCAAATATGCAAGAAAGGATTGCAAATCAAGGAAGTAGATTTAATAACATAATTGTAATACATACAATAATTAAATGAAACATGATAATTAACAATAACTAAAACCATCCCAGCTCATTCATCCTGCTCCTCCTTATATCTTCTGGACATGGTACAGCCTATTAGTGCTAGTATACCTGGCCAAGGTTATCTAGACACTTCAAGATACTATCCCCTCCTATGCTACCATCGATATACCGTAACAAGGAGGTGTCCGCCCAAAACACTCTACTCAAATTCTGGGCCAGGAATGAGAGAGACAATGAGCACAATTTCACTATAAATCTCTTCCACACAAACCAGCATATCCAATAACAGATAAACAATATCTTCCTATAATTTTTCAAGATCATCGTACAATATATTATTCAATTTACAACATCTTATAACAAATATCATAACTATTACAGAAATCACCACTGCTTCACTGAAACAATTTCATGTATAGATATAGGCTTAATTTTTCAAAACATATACCAGGAGTATAGATAATAGTGAGGTTTAGAAAACACCTTATAGTCCAAAACAAGCATATAAAATAAATTAACCCCGGTTACCTCAACTCCAAGCTAAATCTTGAGAAGTAAAACACGAACGATCACCAATCACAAGAAAAATCTACATCATCACAATAATAATTTAATATAACTTATATTATAAACTTTCCAATAATAATATATTATCATAAAAATTGAAAATAATATTTTAGTTTTTCAAATTCCAAAACTAAACCGATTAAAATTAGTTATTAATCATTCTATACATATATATAGTCATCTATTTTCAAAATCAAAACTTCTCCAAAATTGTAACCTCAAAATTTTTACTAACCAACATAATATTACCTCTATTAAAAAGAGAAAAATATATAGAACAACTTTCATGAAGAAACTATATTGAAAAGAAGTTAATTTAAATACATAAATGATCTTATAAAATAAACAACATACCTTAAAAAACCCAAATAACTCTCTTTTCTTCCTTCTCTCCTCTCCTACTCGTTTTCTGCTCTCTTTCACGTTTTTCTCTTCTTTTCCCCTCAATTCCTCACACCTCACGCCACTCATATATATAGATGGCGAAAGGGAAATGCAATTAATACATCCCCTCATATTCAAAGGCGGTGGTCAAATTTTTTTTTCTTGCTCTTCTTCCCCCACACGCATCTTCATTTTTTTTTGGCTTTTCTTCTCCCATACGCATCTTACCTCTCTTCTTTTTTTTTTTTTTAAAAAAAATAAAAGATAGGAAAAATTATCACAAAAGACCCAAATTTATTTTTATTTATTTACTTTAACTTTTTATTTTCACAATTACAATAATTAAATATAATTATTTCATAATTACAATTAAATCCTAATAATAAAATTTAGGATGTTACAATGCACAAGCTTCGTTGCTTGCGTTAGAAAGCCACCTCGAACAGCTTAACCAGATGGCGTCTCTGTCCCTGCAATCGTCGGCTAATATGGCCTCTTCTAGCTCATTAGGATTTCACAACAAGTCTCCATGAGAACGTGGACCATGTCATAACTTCCATGGCTCTCGGGTTTGCAGAACTCGTGGTGGTAGACCTAGCAATCGTGGAGGCTCCACCACTGGTGGCGAAGGACGCTCATACTGTACCTACTGTGACCACCACAGACATTACTTTGAGATGTGTTACCAGCACTAGGATTCCAACTCATCCTACTCACGTGGGTTTGCACCTCTAGCCTTCTATGCTGACCCTCAGGTTATCTCTGACCCTAACTGGTATATGGACAGCAGAGCTAGTCATCACATTACGCCTAATTCCATTCCACCAAACACCACGGTACCCTCAGGTAATTGCTTTCTCTATACCTGCACCGTCATAAAACGCATATTAAAGCTATTGGCACTGCTAAACTTAATTCTCAACTTCATCTCAAAGATGTGCTTGTGGTTTCATCTGCCACTAAACACCTTCTAAGTGTCGATAGATTGATCATAGATAATCCCATTGATGTCACTTTTTCTAATACTGGTTGTACTGTGAAGGAAAAGGTCACCGGTCAAGTGTTAATAAAAGGAACCTCAAAGCAGGGTCTATACCCCATAAGTAAAGCCCTTGTACCAGCTCAAATTCACTTGGCAACTGCACTAAAGAAGGATGATGCTCTTTTTATCCAGTGGCACTACAAATTGGGACATCCCAGCAATAAGATTTTATGCCAAATTTTAAACTCTTGTAATGTCAACGACAATTTAGTTTGTGCTACTTGTCAATGTCAATGACAATTTAGTTTGTGCTGCTTGTCAATGTGGGAAATCAAAGAAATTTCCATTTTCTCAATCCACGTCACATGCTTCCCCTCCCCTGGAATTAATTCACACTGATCTTTGGGGGCCATCTCCAATTCAATTCGTCAGTGGCTTTAGATATTACATTCATTTTATAGACGATTACAATCGATATACATGGCTCCACCCTCTTAAACACAAGGGAGAAGTTTTAACCATTTTCGTAGCCATGTTGAGAATCAGTTTAACACTACAATCAAGTCTGTGCAATGTGATAATGAAACTAAATTTAAGCCATTTATTCCAGTCACCTATGTTGCTGACATTGTCATGAGATATACCTGTCCCTATACGTGTACCCAAAATGGCCATGCTGAACGTAAACACTGCCATATCATTGAGCTTGGTTTGACTTTACTTTCTCAATTGCATTTGCCATTGACCTACTAGACATATGCGTTTACAATGGTAGTATACTTAATTAATCGTCTCCCCACAACTGTCATTGGTGATGATACCCCACTGGCTTGTCTATTTCACCCTCCACTTGATTATCATAAGTTGAAACCATTTGGTTGTGCTATATATCCATACTTGCGACCTTATAATGATCACAAGCTCCAGTATCACAGCCAACAGTGCATCTTTCTTTGGCTAGCTCCTCAGCACAAGGGCTACAAGTGTCTTAGCTCCTCTGGCTGCATCTTTATCTCTCGACATGTCGTATTTGATGCCTCTGTTTTCCCCTATTTTTCAGACGACGCTCATCAGCTGAACATACAGAGGCCTTTGTTCCACTTTTAATTGCTTCGACGTTGGGCCACCAGTCTCCTCATAATTCCAATGTGTCGAGCCCATTGACCGATGGCCCAATGAGTCCATCTCTAGAGACCACTAGTTCACTGTCCCCAGCGCCAGCTGTCACATCCCAGCCAATGGCCCAACATAAGGCCCAACTTGAGGCTATACCACGTGTCCGGCTCCTCTATTATTAAACAGTCACCCGATGGTGATATAAGCCAAGGTCGACATCTCAAAACCCTAACACCCATTTGTTGGGTTGCTCAACTCTGAGTCTCTGACGATGCTTTCTCAATCACACCCTCCAAGCTTCATCGTCGAAACTCTTTCCTCTCCATAATGGACACAGGTGATGCTCGATGAATATAACGCCCTGATGAGAAACAAAACGTGGCGACTAGTGTCGTTTGGTGGCACTTAGAAATTGGTGGATTGTAGATGGTTGTTCAAAACCAAGTATCGCTCAGAGGGAACGATCCTTAAGCATAAGGCGCGTCTCGTTGCGAAAGGATTTCAGCAAACACCAGGCGTTGACTATTTCGAAACGTTTAGCCCAATGGTCAAGCCGACAACTGTAAGATTGATTCTTACCTTAGCTATTTCTTTCCATTGGGATATTAGATAATTGGATGTGAACTATGCTTTCTTAAATGGCTTTCTTCAAGAAACTATATTCATGCGTCAACCTGATGGTTTTCGTGACCCTCAGAAACCGAATCATGTATGTAAATTAACCAAAGCAATTTATGGTCTCAAACAAGCACCACGTGCTTGGTTTGATTGTCTGTGTCACATACTTTCCAATTGGGGTTTTCAAAATTCCAAAAGTGACATCTCTCTGTTCTTTCTCAAAGACAAGTCTCTGGTTGTGTTTGTACTAGTGTATGTGGATGACATTTTGATTATAGGAAACAATGTCAATTTCATCAATAAATTCATAGTCCAGTTGAATGAAATATTCTCCTTAAAATATCTGGGTTCCCTCTACTACTTTCTTGGTTTAGAAATTCATAGAGACCCCTCTGGTATCTATCTCAACCAAGGTATATATATATATTGGACCTGCTGGAAAGAATCAAAATGTTGATTGTGCACCTGTTCCAACCCCCATGGTAACTGGGCGACATTTCTCAGCCTCAGATGGTATACCTATGACCAATCCTTCGCTGTATAGACAAGCTATAGCATCTCTTCAATATATAACAACTACCAAGCCCGATATTGCTTATTATGTAAATAAACTAAGTCAATTTTTGTCATGTCCTACTGATGTGCATTACAAGGGGTTAAGCGTATTTTTAGATACCTTAAAAGCACCTATAATTATGCCCTACATCTTAAGCCTCTTGGATCTCTTCAGTTAATGGCCTTCACTGATGCTGACTAGGCCACTAATTTAGATGACAAGAGGTCAATGGCTGGATTCTATGTGTATCTTGGTGGTACTCTAACTCTTAGGCGTTAAGGAAACAAAAGGTTGTGTCTAGAGCCGAATTCTGAGTCTGAATATAGGGCTTTGGCTAATAGGGCAGCAGAATTAAAATGGTTGTGTGGTTTACTTATTGAAATTGGCTTATTTCTGAAAAGACCATCAATTATTTGGTGCAATACTTTAAGTGCACAAGCTCTTGCATCTAATCCGGTTCTTAACTCAAGGAACAAACACATAGATATTGATGTGCATTTCATAAGAGATCAAGTTTTGATTGGTGATGTTAAAATTGCATATGTTCCCTCTCAACATTAGATTGCTAATTGTCTCACCAAAGCTCTTACTCACTCTCAATTCTCATACTTAAGGAGCAAACTCGGATTGTGTCCCACACCCTCTCGTTTGAGGGGGAATGTTAGAAATAATGATAGATTAAAATCGTTGTAATTGTAACTAGTGTATGTGTGTTGTATATATGTTGTAACAGATTATATGCTGGCCACAATGTGTGCCACGCATCCTGCACACTTCCCTATCTAACAAACTCTGCAATTCATTCTCTATAATCCGTTATCACTCTCTCCTATATATACACTACAAATGCCAGTGGATTATCATCTGGCCATTCTTGCATTTCTCTCTGAGTCTATTTTTCTCACTTTGGCCTTTCAGTTTTCTGGAACTACTTGTCATTTGAATTTGATATTCAATTCAATACACGTCATTTTAGAACAATTCTATCTAGTTGGTTGCATATACTTGGAGAGGAAACCTTCAACTGGTAGTTCTATGGTTGTGTGGATGAGTAATTGTTAGGTTGCCGACATGAAACCTATGGAAGTGACTAACAAATAAAGTTATAACACGTTTCTGTAGCAAATGTTAAAAAATAAGGAAGATATGCTCAAGAATATTATAGTGCTTTACACCAGAATATGAAAGCCTGACTTGTCAGAGATTATTTTGGAGTGGCGCCACTCACTACACTGCCCACTCCATTCTCCCTCTATTCAACTTTTTTCCTGCACAAGTGTTGTGGAATTTGTTCGTGAAAGTGGGAGAAAAGAGAGAGATCGAGCAAACAGGAGGGGTTTGAGGCTAAGAACAATCTGGAAAAATATGAATCTCATTGCATAGCAAATCAGGTCTATGGGCTACACTTGTTTATGGATAGAAATCTGAATAAATTAATATCCTTCACTAGTTATCATAAAAAAGGGCTGCATTTAACTTGTCTTCTTTCTTTTTGAATCCCTGCATCAACCGTATCTCAAATGATGCTACTTTCTCCACTATAAATACATAATACATGTAACACTAACACAAGCCTACCTTAATAGATATCAATGTTTTTCAAAGCATTCTTGCTTTATCTTTTGTTTTTAACTCCCATTTTTCTGATTCTGGGATGTCTCAGGATCACAAACACATGTGTTTTGAATCTTTGTAGGCTACTTTTTAGATTATTTTATAGCGGTGTATGGTTGTATGTAGCTACCTCCAGCACAACTACAAAATGCTTTAGTAGATCTGTAGCACTTAATGCCCATTGGTGGCTCATGCTAGTCAGCCAGATATCCAGTCTTCACTACCAGTTTATGAGTTCACTTGCCTCTAGAATGATAAGGATTTCTTTTTCTTATCACCTTTCTATCTCTTAGTGTGGATGATTCATTAGAGGACTTGTTTGAAAATGGAACCCTTACCCATCATGGGATGAGTAGATTCAAGGATGTTTTAGATGGTCTATGTTATTTTTTTTTTTATATCATTCATACCTGTTGTTTTCCTTTTTAATTTTTTTTAAATGGAGTAAAAAGAAGAATTAACATAGCATTTCAACCATTGCTTTTGAAAAAAGTGATTTAATTGAAAGATTAAAAATTAAAGATAAAAATTTCAAATCTAGACTGTCTAGTAATCTTGTCAAACTAGAAAAGATGAGCACAATGCACATCCTCCTTAAAATACTGAGGATCTCTATTAAGATTTTAAACATTTACATTTCTTACAAACTTAAGAGCTCATCTTTGCTGCTAAAACAGTTTCTTCACCAGCTGAATTTTAAATTTATCCCTTGAAATTTGTTCTTCAGGTCTGTGTTGGTTGTTTTGGGAATTGCATCAGATCTTCATGTTCTTTAAATTTATCCGTTGAGCAACAAACGCCGAATGTCACACAAAGTTTGGTGTTTGTTCTTAAATTGCAAAAGGTTGGATTGAACTAACCTTGTGCATCCCACTTTTATCCTAATAGTTGTTGTTGCAACTTCGTTTAGCCTAAAAATTGTCATTGCAGGTAATGGATGCTTCATCCTCCCTGCTAACTAAACATTGCTGAAGCTATAGAAGCTGGACCTGTACTTGCTAGGAACTAATTGGACATTGTTGAATATGTTGTGAAATATGGACATTCACATGATAAGAAGAAAGAAGAGCAATAATGTAGCTATTTGTATAGGGTCGTACAGGTCATACAAAAGTTGTAATGTAATTATTAGATATATCAAAGAGTGCATTTGAGAGTAATAGTTGCATTAGGCATCTTAATGTATTGTACACATTAATTTTAATAAAAGTAACATGATCCCCTTAACTTGTGCATATTTCTACCCCTTCTTTTTTTAGCTAACAAATAACTTCAAAAGCCAAAGGAAATCAGCCACAGTTCTAGGAATTGAGTGGGAAATTATTTGCGTAATTCTGTCTCAAAATTTCGTGGAAAATTTTCAACAGAATTCTGAGGAAAATTTCCCACCGAATTTTGAAATGGAATATTGTGGGTAAATTTCCCACAGACTTTTGTTGCTGATTTTCATCCCTAATTTCTGACACAGTATGGTTCCATCAGAAAATGCCTTTGTTGCGGTATTTTCTGAGACGAATTTTGTTCTGTTGGAAATGTATTTCCAATGGGATTCCCTCAGTAATTTTTGTCTAATACAATGATTTTTTGTAGTGATAGGAGGTCCATTATTACTTGACTTTATTGATTTTCAATTGCCAGGAGTTGTCTCTTGTTGAATTAGATGCACCAGTTTCTACAAAGAACAAAGAGATAGGGAGAGAAAGGGTCACCTTGACGAAGACCCCGGGATGGTTTAAACTCATTTACTTTACTCCCTTCCCAAATTTTTGCATGGATGGTGACGATATGCAAGATATGATCATGTCAATAATCTTCTTAGGTAAATTGAGTTCCCCCAAACATCTTTTGACAAATTTCCAACGATCTCGATCGTATGTTTTTTCCTAGATCAGACATAATAGCCATAAATCCTTTCTTCCCCTTCATGTTTTCCATTGAGTGAATTACCTCTTGGGCGACAATGATATTATTCAAGCTAGTACTTCCAAGAACAAAACCGCATTGGTTTGGAGAAATGATATAGGGTAGAAAACATCTAAAACCATTAGATATCACCTTGATAATTATTTTATAGATCACATTACTTAGGCTAATAGGATGAAAATCTCTAATATTCTCTCGGTGGTGTTTCTTGGGAATCAACACAATGAACGTGTGGTTGAGTCTCTTTATTGAATTTGGCTCCCTGAGTGCTTTATTAATCATTTGGATCAGAGAAGGACCAATAACATTCCATTGGCTTTGGAAAAAGAGCACATTCAATCCATCCTGTCCTGGTAATTTTAAAGCTCTCATGCTAAATATGGCCGATTTAATTTCCCAAATATCTCTTTGTGCAAATCTTCCACATCCTCATTTTTTAGCATTGGATAAGATATTTCCATGTCCAGAAAGCTAGATAATCTCCTTCTTCTGTGAAGAGAGTAGTAAAGAAGTTTGTGGCTAGGCTTTTAATCTCAGTAGCATCATCTGTTCATTCGCCTCTCTCATTCTGAAAAACCTCAATTTTAATTCTCTTCCTTCTTCCATTGGCTCTAGTATGAAAATATTTCGAGTCTTATTCCCCTTAGAATACCAGTCGCACTTGACCTTTTGGGCCCATAGAATGTCTTCTTGAATGAGCACCTCCTCTAATTCTAACCATAGTTGTTTTTGAAGTTGGTGTAGAGACGAGCTTGTACCAGACGATTGTATCAATCTTGTAATCCCCTCAAGGTGACCTATGAAGTGGCTTTTCCTTCGTCCCAAATGCTCGAAGACACTGTGACTCCAATTTCGCACACTAGATGTAAAATAGTCAACATTAAGATCCCATTATGCTTCCAAGTCCCATGTGTCTTTCACAAGTCTATCCAAATCCTCAAGAAGTTCCCAAGAAGCAATAAAGCGAAGAGGTCGTTCTTGTCTTCTATGAATGTTCTCATTGGTGCATTAATTGGAGAAAAATTGATCTATGGTGTGATTTGAATCAAGGGATGTAATTTCAGAATTTTCCACACAACACAAAAAATCTTTATCTACCGAACGAGGTTGTTGGGCTGTGGAACAATGCTCATGATGAAACAAAGTTACATTGAAATCAAGGCTTTTTTTTTTCCCCAAAATGCCCCTTTTTAAGAAACTATTTACCAAAATGGCTCTGTTTTCAAACTATTTCCCATTATGCCCCTGTTTCCAAACTATTTCCCATTGTGCCCCTGTTTAGTCGACTAAACCAAGGTTTAGTCGACTAAAACTCAGGGAGTTGAATTTTTTTGACTGCCTATGAGATTTAATCAACTAAACACTGTGACTTAGTTGACTAAATCACGATAGAGGTGTTTTTTTAACATTTCAATTTGCGATATTCGAATTGAGAGAAAATTGAGGGAAAAAAAATAGAAGTGACCAAATATATCTTAACTAATCCTAAAATCTATCTAAATAAAACTAATCAAATATTTAATCTAACAATATCAAATGTCCAATGTCAACATATGATATATAATATCTTAACATGAGAATATATCAAATATTAACATAAGATATAATAATATCTTCACACCTCATTCTAAAATGAGTCAAATCTTTTTATTAATTGATTATGAATATTTTATAAAAAAAAAATTAATTATTCTTAAGAATTCATAAATTATCTTACAATTCACATTTATTATATTTTAAAGAAAAATAAACCTCTTTAAGCTAATTGGTTGACTTTTGTTTTTTACTAAAAAAATTATGTGTTGTTGTAATTTTCTTGGACAAAGTTCAATGATATTCTTAGAGTATATGAGTATTTATCAACAAATTTTATATTTCTATTTCCTATGTAACATAGAATATATATACACACATATAAGGGAATATATAATTATACACACCACAAATTTAATTTGTAAGATATTGATCCCAAATATTTTATACACACACTTTTTTCATTTCATATTTTCAACAAGCAAAATAGGGGTACATTGGGAAATTATTTGGAAACAGGCATGTTAATCTGTCATGGGCCTGAATATATCAATATATGTTTTTTTAATATATATATATATATATATATATATATATATATATATATAAAGGGAGTAGAACATAGAATATATCATTTTAGAATGCTAATCTGCTGGGCAATATAATATATTTTATAATGAGACAATAACAGTTTGAAAGAATAATAATAATGGTCACTTTATAATTATAAATGTTTTATAGGGAGTATCTGAATAAATTCTTTTATTTTTTTCCCGATGTTCTTAATATAAAATATATTTATCTAATTTGATTAGAAAGTTAGTTAATATAACATATATTTTATAAAATTTCATAGTCATTTTCTTTAATTCCTTTGTTCCCCCAAGTTAGTTCAGCATATATTTCATGTTTTGGTTTATAAGACGATTTATGAATTCTTAAGAATAATTAAAAAAAATTATAAAATATTCCTAATTAGTTAATAAAAAGATTTGACTCATTTTAGAATGAGGTGTGAAGATATTATTATATCTTATGTTAATATTTGATATATTCTCATGTTAAGATATTATATATCATATGTTGACATTGGACATTTGATATTGTTAGATTTAATATTTGATTAGATTTATTTAGATAGATTTTAGGATTAGTTAAGATATATTTGGTCACTTCTATTTTTTTTCTCAATTTTCTCTCAATTCGAATATCGCAAATTGAAATGTTAAAAAAAACCCTCTGTCGCGATTTAGTCGACTAAGTCACAATGTTTAGTCAACTAAATCTCGGGAGCGGTCAAAAAAATTCAACTCCCTGAGTTTTAGTCAACTAAACCTTGGTTTAGTTGACTAAACAGCGGCACAATGGGAAATAGTTTGGAAACATGGGCATTTTGGTAAATAGTTTCTTAAAAAGGGGCATTTTAGGAAAAAAGCCTGAAATCAAAATGGTCAAATCCCAATTTTTGACACCAACGCTGAGCTTGCAACCCATTAGCTATAGTTTCAAAGTGGGCAAGAAAATCCACAAAATAGTGCTTTTTAATTTCTTGGATTAAGGTGCAAAAATATATATATGTTTTTCCTCCAGGAGCGCCCAACACCATATGTTTTTTTTGTGCAAAAATACACACGTCGTTAGGTTTTAGGAGCAAAAATACTATTTCCGTTAGTTGACCGTTAACCATGGTGAAATTACATTTTTGCCCTTAGTTTAAAATAATTAAAAAAAGAGAAGGGTTAAGGGCAAAAGAGTAATTTCACCATGGTTAACGGTCAACTAACGGAAGTGGTATTTTTGCTCCTAAAACCTAATGGCGTGTGTATTTTTGCACAAAAAAAACATATGGTGCTGGGCGCTCCTGGAGGAAAAACATATATGTATTTTTGCACTTTAACCCTAATTTCTTCAATTAGACCTGGCTACAACGCCTTCGTAATTGTTCCCTTGTAATTCCAGAAAAGACAATTCATAAGATCACTATTTTTTTTTGGGGGGGCCGGGGGGGGGGAGATTACGTCACTTTATAGACCCCCTATAAGATTTTGGAACTTATATTTATGGCCTAATAAGAAACATAGCCATTAACGACAAAAGCTAGTTTTTTTTCCAGCTAAATAAAAGTTTAGGTGGGGAAAAACATCGGTAACCCACCAAGACCAAGGCATGCCTCTATATTCAAAGAACACTTACAGAAATATTTACAAATCGCCTACGAATGAGGCCTTACATCGATCAATGGGTACCAAACCTCTTCCTTTTTAGAGTGAAGATCGATGCTTTAACCAATTGTACCATTCCTCATTGAGCAACACAAACTAGTTGTTTATATATGTTGGGAGTATTTTCTAGATTGTTGACACATTAAGTGTAGGCTTCATAGAATTAGCTTTTCTTCAATACCCTTTCCCTTATTTGTCCAAGAAAAAAAAAAAACATACCCTTCCCTTCCTTTTTCCTTATCCACCATTAAATTAAAATTTCAACAATCCAGGTGCAACATCTTATAAAAACATTATCAAAATCTTACTTAAAAATACAAAAATAAATTTAAACTGCTAAAATTTGATATAAATAGTTGACCACTGGTGTGAAAAAATTAGGAAGAAATGCACTCTAAAATAATATATAGAGCTCTTCAGATCAAATTTTAGTAATTTAAATTTATTTTTGTATTTTTAAGTAAAATTATAATAATATTTTTATAAGATATTAAATCTGGACTGTTGAGATTTTGATCTAATGGTGAAGAAGAGAAAATAAGGGTAAATAAGGAAAAAAGATGGGAAGGGTATTGGAGAGAAAGCAACTTTAAGATTAAGAAAAAATTATAATGAATGAGCTAAGAAAAATAATATTTATTAAGAAAGACCATAAAAATAGTAATTATTTTGAAGGATCACAAATTAAAACATCAAAATAAAAAGACCAAGTTGCCCATGTGCTATTTCCATATTATCTTCTTCCCCATATGTAACTGTTATTGATTATAATGTCTCGGTTGGAATTTGGAATGATCTACAAAATTAATATTTCCAAGAGGTGATTCTAAAAGAGGAAAAAACATCCTGCAGCTTTGATCTTCAAAGCTAGAGGCTCCCAACTTTGTGTAATATTTGGTTTAATTACGCTCAAGTCCTGAAATTTCAGTGACCTGTTTTCCAATGATGAGGTGGAAACACTGTTAAATTCTTCAATTTGAAAATTTGTATGTGCTTAGTTGCTTATTGGTTTTGTGGTTGAAATATTTAACGTGTGAGCTGCATATGAAGCTCATTTCGGAGTGCCAATGGCAGGATCAGAGTTGAACCCAGTGAACATTCGCCTAAACGCATCCAAAATAGCTTTCCCTCTGAGCCACTCTTCATCATCAGCAATAATGGTGGACCAAGAGTTCTTCTATCTAGTTGAGGGAGCCCTAAGAATCTGGTCAGAGAAAAACAGAGACAACAACAAAAAGCTTCAGGCGTCCCCTGTTAATAGTGATTGCCGACAGTGAAAACCTCGACCCAAAGGAAGTTTGATGCGCAGTGGAGAGAGGAGCAATAGAGAATAAGAGGTTTCTGGAGTGTGCGGACTCAGAATCTTCATGAAAGGGTTTTGATCATTTGGCTAAGAAAGAACAGGGTCTCGCAGAGGGTTTTCAACCGTTTTCCGCTCCGCTGCTCCGTCGTTTCTGACTGATTTTACGATCACATAATCTAGAATGTTTGATGTTGAGCTGTGGTTTTGTAGTTTAATACTTTCTTGCTTATGAGATAGAAAAAGAATGTGATCATTTGAATTAGAATTAGTATCTATTTGTTATCAACTATCAATCATTTCAAATATAAAAAAATCATTGGAATAAGAGAAAAGATATGAAATCTCACTAAGGGTAATTTAATTTTTTTATTTTAATATTTTAATTTTTTATGCTTTAAAATAATTACTATTTTTATAATTCTTCTTAATAAACATTATTGTTTTTAGGTCCTTTATTATAATTTTCTCTAAAATTAACCATAGGGAAGCACAAAAGGTATCTTTTGTAAAACAACTTGTGAACGTATTAGGTGATGTAATTGATGCATTAATTGCTTCATGGAATCGTAATTAACACATTAATGACTCTGAATGAGGTGTTAAAAAATAATCGACTAGTTGTTTTTCTTTCAATTAATTATAAGAACTATAACTCTCTCAACACAAATTCAACTTTAACAAATTGTATATCAATAATGTATATTTTTATAAAGACGAAGCTTCACTCTAAATGTATATTTTTGAGATTGAGATATGATCAAAAAGGTGACCAGAGATAAAAATTGATCGTGCAGAATCCGTATCTCAAAATTTAACATTCAAGCGTTCATAATCGTTTTCATATGAACTCCATTTTGACTACCAAAAAAAGAAAAGTAACTTTGAAAAGCTAATGGAGTTAGTTGTAAAATAAGAAAAACTTTAATTTCAAAACAATTCCAAAACTACTGAGATGTGAAATGATAAATGACCGGAGGTCAAACTATCATTTTCAGAAAAATATCTCTCTCTCTCTTTTTTTTTTTTTTTGGTAAAGCTATTATACATGTTTTGATCTATAATATGTTGAATCCATAATGCATATTTATTGCAATAAACGAAGATGTGCTCTCTTTTTTTTGTTGGGGGAGTGATTTTTTTTTTTTGATAATAAAAATTTTAGGAAAGGGGTTGGGCTCACCCACAGTCTAAGGGTAGGGAGCTTAAAGCCCAATTTACAGGGAATACTGGTCAGAGAGCATACATAGGGACTGAATTTTATTAAGTGAAGTTCGATCACCCGTAGAGGAAACTATATGGGCCATGGCCCATCACAAAACAAGTCTGCAACAAAGAATAATGATTTATTCCATGTACCAGAAATTCTTCCTTGCACCCAAAAAAAAAAAAAAAGTCTTGCTTGTCACCAAACATTGTTTTAAAACATTTGTCATCTCATTTGGAAAGAAACACACTTTTATCAAAAGAAACAAAAAAAAAAAAAGAAGTGTTTGTTTGTTTGTTTTTTCCCCTTCAACAAAACAGACACACTTAACCCATAGTTTTAAGTTCAATTATTGAGTATGCAATTGCATAAATACTTATGGGAGATCTTAGTCACTCGTGATTGAATATTAATATTAATGAATAAAAAGATTATGAAAAACTATTTTTGCATGTACATATATTTTTTTTCTCAATTTTTAATTTGGTATTTGTATTTTTTTTAATTAAATCATTAGCTTTGTTGTGTTAGCACTGTTTCTAACATAACAAAGTTACAAGGGCTAGGAAAGAAAATTTAAATTATTTAATAAAAATAAAAAAATATTAGTACCAAATTAAAAATTAGTGTTGGGCATAGATACCTGCAAAATAGTTATCCTAAAAAATTATTAGCATTTATGGATAAAAGGTGTCACACACATATGTAAAAATTAGTGTAGGGCATAGGTACCTTCAAAATCATTTTTTTTTTTGTTATTAATATGTTTATATTCTTGTTAAATACTTATTTAAAACTCAAGTACATTTATATTGTTATTTTTTTATGGGTTAGTTTACACACACACACACACATAATTACATCTTATGAAAATTTAATCATTCAGTCTCTGTAGTTTTGATTGCAATTCTATCTGTTCATCTTTGACTCATTTGAGACTTAATTAGTCCATGAACTTTGCTCGTTTCCACTATTTTTAATCATTTAAAATGTTCAATATTATATATAATTAAATAAAATCAAATTTATTTTAAATGGCTAAACTATGATTCCTCAATTGCGGTGAGCCAAATTTTATGAATTGAGTCTTGGCACAGTTAAAATTTTAATGATTAAGTTACACCGAGTTAAAAGGGTTAGAGACTGAACGGCAATTAAAACAAAACTATTTTGTCATCCAAAATATGGTATCACATTCAACACAGGAACATGCATCCCCCCAGATACACACACGGTCCTGAATCTATCCATCATAAATTGGAACTCAATCTCTGGCTTTATTTGTGATTGTGGTTATTTTTAGACTTTAAATTTTTATTAATTTATATGTTAAAAATAATAAATATATGAAATAAGACATTTACAATTGTTTAATAATTGAAGTAAATTCATTACACTAATGACTATTGTTGTCAAACTCGCGAATTGACTCTTCGAATTTACGTTTTTACGTTTAGTTTACTAAATCGAATTGAGTCTTTAATAAACCTGTGACCATTGTAAACTCGGTTAAATTCATGAGTTTATACACCGAATTTATCGTTTTTACATTTCTAATTTACAAATCCATGTTAACTCATCCTTAAATTTATGTTAACTTTTTTTATTTGATCATACTCTACGGCTTTATAGATAAGTTTTATAGAAATTTCTTTGTTAAATATAGTAAATTTTAAATATTGATAGATTTAATTTCAATTATTCAAATTTAAAATCTATTTAAATCAAATTGTTATTATTTTTTATAATTATTTATTATACATTATTAATACCTTTTTAATAGTAAAAGTAAACTCTTACGAGTTTACAATATGAATTTATCTTGTCATCATAAGTCTACTTAACTCATGAGTTGTAACAACCTTACTAGTGACAAATGTTTTAATCCACATATTGCTTTCAAAATCATTTTTTCATTTTTATTTTATCTTTTCCTAGTCATTTTCAGTCCGCACTGATACCCTTTGTCATGATCAAGTTATTTTGTAATACATTGCTTGCCTGCTAATCCAATCATGTTCCATATAACATTCCAAATCCAGACTAGAAGTACTCAAGTAGTACGAATTCTTTCAATTTATTTCCACTCATTTTTAAAATATTTAATTTTATAACTCTATAATTTTTTTTAAAAAATAAATAATTGAAATAAAAATATTACAAATTTTACCTATAGCTTTTTTTTTTTTATTTGTATTGATTATTTTTATGTTTTTTCTTGAGAAAAATTGGGCAAAAGCTCCATAGAAGATTTTATCATTATGTGCTTATTTAGATCAGTGATTGGCATTTTTTTTTTAATAGTGTGTCCAAAATTGATCCCAAACAAACACAGAGCACGTAGTCAAAATTTTTAACAATAAATGTTTTTATGCACAAAACAACATTGCTATGTGAAATTTGTAACCACCAACCAACGTTACTTAAATCCTCCTCAACAATAAAATTTTTAAAGGGAATTTTTCTCCAATTTCCCCTCCTTCTTTTGCCAAAGGCCCAAACCATGAATTTTATGTTTCAACAAATAGTTATTTGATCTCATTAATTTAAGCAAACTCGGAATTTAATCCCTGCCATTAACTTTATCATACATAAATTAAATATTGTATATAACTAATGAAAAAAAAATATTTACATGGGAACATCAGAAACATAAATTTTTCCTCCATCCTCAACAAAGAAGGATCATCATCTGGATCCTTTAATGCACTCTGGAAACCACTCATCATCCTAATGCCCAATGTCTCACAATTCAATCCACATTCTGTTTTTCCAATCTTTTTTTTTTCCTAATCAAAATTTTACGATTAATAAATTTGTTAATCCCAGAAAGACGAAGAAGCAGATATCTCTACCAGCATTGATCCGTCTCCCATCTTCGGGTCGTATAAAATCCGGAAGAACCATCTTGCGTCGTCGACGACAGATACGGACGCCTCCTCCGGAGAGCAGCCCTCAACGACAGATCATACAGTGCTCGGGCCGACGGATCGGAGAGCGTCTCATAGGCGTTGTGGATCGCGATGAAGTCCGTTCCGTCCGATTCCGATTGGCAAACCGTCGAATCAGGATGGTACAGCTTGGCCAAACTCCTATACGCAGACTTAATTTCCGTCGGAGACGCATTCTGGTTGACTCGGAGCACCTCATAGAGACTCAATGGCCGCCGAGAATCAATCACTGCCGGATTGGCCTCTGTCGCGACGGCGCCGATCGAAGCTCTGCATTTCTTTGAGGACTTTACAGGTTCAAGCCGCAGAAATCTGCGGGAAGAGGCGGAGGCGGAGGCAGAGGATGAGGATGACCGGAGTAGCCGGCCGGCGGGGAGGGGGAGGTCGAGGGTTTGGGACATAGTGATGGGGGAAGGGTAAAACCGGAGAATATTTCTGGTAGGAGTAGGTTTTTGGTGTGAACTTGGTAACGCAAATGAAGAGAGAGACGAGACCTCTTTATATAATGGTCAACACTGGAAAGTCACGCCGTTTGAGAGAGAGGTAAAAGGGTAAAAGGGTAAATGCGGTAAGGGCACGAGGGTTGAGTGCAAAACTACGTGCAGTCGATTTTCAGGAAGGAGGAAAGAGAGATCGTGGAAAGTGAAATTTATGAGTGCCACGTGGAGGGGTGCGCTCCTGGGTTTGGCAAGGCCTTCTAGAAGGCATGGCCTTCTAGAAGACATGCCTCTTGACTATTGAGTATGAGGCGAAGGACCACATGCCCTTCTAGAAGACATGACCATTGGGGATAAGGAGAAGGACCACATTTATTTGTTTATCCTAAAAAATAAATAAAATAACAGAATTAATATTCATATAAATAAAATAAAATAAAATATAAATAATATTAGTATTAATATTTTTATTAATTTTTTTCAAATAAATATTTGAGTATCAAGTATTTTATTATTAAAATTTTTAATAATGTATTATTCAATTTCAATTTTCAAGTTATTATGAAATGAAGATCTTCAAAAAAGTAAATTTTTATTGATAATTTTCACTTATATTCTCACTCCTGTTGTCTTTCTATGTTTGAAATCCTGGAAATCAAATTGGGTACCGTTTTTTTCATTTATATGTGTATTGTGTAGTTAACTTTTATGACAATTGGATAATTTTCCTTTTGTAATGAAATGTAAACCAGAAATAGTAATAGATGTCCATGAACGATGCCCTACTTGTTAAGACTTCCTCTAATTTTAAATATAAAACTTAATTAATTAATTAACACATTGGGATTAATTGTAGTTCTCTAGAATCAAGGAGAAAGAGAGTGGCGTGGTTCTTAGGAAGGAATGGGGAGTTTTAATGCAATGAGTTAAAATCCTTCTCTCACGATTTCTTCTTCAGTGTTCAACACGCGTTCTCTTTGAGAATGAGTTTTAACATGGTATTTTAATAAATATTTTTAATCCTATAACATCTTGGAAAATTTCTTTTACTGTTTAAAGTATCACTATCACAAAAAAAGCAAAATAACTTCCTAAATAAGACACAATTAACGCCCTAAATGTCAAGGATGTCTGTTAACAAGTAGTAGAAAAATTGGATTTTGGAGCCCTAAAAAAATTTAGGCCGCCCTATAAAAGGCGCTCTAAATTAATTCAAGACGCCCTATATAAGGTGCCTTGAATTTTTTCAGGGTGCCTTATATAGGGCGTCTTTGCCCTGAATTGTCTTCGGGATAGACTTTTTACACCCTAAAAACTTTTAGGGCGCCTTATATGAACCTTTTACACTCTAAACAATATTTAGGGCGCCTTATATAACCTTTTTACACCCTAAAAAATTTTAGAGCACCTTATATACACCTTTTTACACGTTGGGAAGACTTTTTACACCTTAAAATCGTTTTAGGGCGCCATAGATAGACTTTTTACACCCTAAAATATGTTCAGAGCGCCATAGATAGACTTTTTACACCCTAAAATCTGTTCAGGGCGCCATAGATACACTTTATACTGTGGCCAAACAATAGACTTTTTACACCCTAAAAGTTTTTAAGGGCGCCTTATATAGGCTTTTTACACCCTAAACAATTTTTAGGGCGCCTTATATAGACTTTTTACACCCTAAAAAATTTTCAAGACGCCTTATAGTAATTTTTTTTTCATATTGCTTTCGTTCATATTAAAATTTTCCAGGCGTATCTATGGCCTTTCAAAGCAAAGCAGGTATACATCTCTGATCTTGAGTGTTTACAAACAGCTCCCAGCAAAGAAAACTCAGATTTTATGAACAATTCTAAATTAAAAGAGCTCCAACAACAAAGTTGCTCACATACAACAAAGTCTACAACAACAAATTCCACAACAAAGTGCTCACATACAACAAAGTCCACAACAAAATACTCATCACATACAATAAATTAGAATTCACATGACAACATCGTATAAACCATAACCTCTCAACCTATGTGTTGAAGAAGATGTCTAGCCAAAACGTCTCGGATCGTATCGATGTCTTCCTCCGAGTACGGATCCAGAGAATCAAAAAACCGTAAATTGGAAATCAAGAATAAGATAAACCAATGAAGTGAATGCAATAATTAACTAACAACTCAAGTACAACAACAAAAATATCATCATTTGAGAATCTCGGAGGGATAACGTACGCGTTGAAAACCAGAAACACGTTCGCTGGAAACAATGGAGTGCATAAAATTGATAACATAATATCCACACTTCGAGCTCCCTGGTTGTCGAGGGCACTATAAATAAAAAGCAAATTGTTAAAACGAATAAAGGCACATCAAAAGCTACTGTGTCAATGAAATAACTTGAATTGACATTACTTACCTTAGGATGATACCACTTTGGTCTACCCTGCTCTTGAAGTCCAGCAATCTCTCTGAACGTCTTGAGACCACTATCATTGAAATGGAAAGTAACAGACATGAAAACAATTCAGTAAAATAAGAATAAATGATATAGACAAAAATTATAACTTACTTGGCAAACATGGTTTTGATGCTTTTGTTTGGCTTGCCACCTAAGGAATCGAACCAATAACATACGTTGCTTTTGGGGCAAACTACACACAACGTCCAATGGTTGCTACAACATATATATATTAATATTAAATTAAGACAAGAAAGCTCTTTATTTTTCAAAATTTTATATAGACAAAACTAAAATACTTACTTTTCATGTATTGGCGCTAGATAACAAGTCTTATCTCCGCCCAACTCTCCCATTGTACAACCAACATAAATCACCCTTCTGACTATGTTATTGTCCGGGGAATTCCTCGTGCTTGCAGGACACAAAAATCCATATGAACTCGTACACCCTTTCTGGATGCATATATTGTGGCAGACACTATGATCAAAATAACATTATAACTACAGTTAATATATAAAACAAAAAGATCAATGTCATAGTTAAAGGGGGAAATTAAGAGACTTACAGAATTGCAACTTGAATAAATCCTATATCTAAATCATCCATATCCATAAACTGTTGCAGATCTGTCTTGTCAATTGATATGGGATATGATTTTTCTGCGCCCATAATGTCCGTACGCATCTCCAAGGGTATAAACCCGATGTCCCTATACAGCTCTCACAGCTGTGCTAAGTAGGGAAAACTGCTCGTAGCTTGTTCAGTCTATAAAAACATATTATTAGTGGGTTAGCAATGAAAATCAATCGATAAGAACCTCCTCATAGTCAATCAGTAATTTTTCACCTACCAATAGATGTGTCATCGCCATCTGAATTAAATGATTTGGCCAAAGGATGAAAGATGCTATGGCCTCTCCTAGCATGGGAACCTCCTCATCATAAATCGGGATGGGTGTCTCCTCCTCGCCCTCTTGCATACTAGTCACAGTCACCCGACGTTGGTCTTACGGAATTTGCCTACTATGGTAGGTGGCTTGTTCTGAGTAAACAATGGCATCGGCAACAACACGCCAGTGTGGGACATCCAAATATAGAGTGCAAGGATGTCCTTCCTATGGAGTGTGAGAAGGTTTGCCAACATCAACATGGTGAGTGTGAGAAGGTTCGCCAACATCACCAACATCTGAAGGGTGAAAACTTTCTTTACTGCTGGGAAAGAAGGCCGGGGATTCATTGGCTGTACGTTCTGTCTTATCCTTCTCTTGTATCATAGATCGCACCTCCCTTGTACTTGTTCCATGATCTCATCAAAGAGGGACGCTTGAATTTTTGCCACGAGTCGAGGATTAAGGTTGTCATTGTCATGCAAACAATATGAACGCCCTCCAAAATATTTCTTGACAGTAACTCCCCTTGTCTCCCCTCGAACCTGATCAAGGTAATCAGGCTTCCCAATCGTCGTTGACAAAATGTCCATCCGTGGAACCGGCGCGAATGAACCTTAGCTGCTCTGCTCCTCAAGTGCATCCTGTATCATAATATTTTTCAGTTAATAAAAACACTAAGTTCTTATAATATGAAACAACTGAAGCTATTTAATACTTCTAATTGAAATACTTACAATCTTTGATGCAACCCCAGCCACGTCTACATTTATGTATTTGCCCCCCTTCATTCTTACTGCTTTCCATTTTGCGTGACGAGTAGGAGGTTCAGGGTCCTGAATAACAATGGACGGGTTGGATTGGGCAGCTTCCTTCATTCTCTCTAACGCTTCCTTCATCATCCTCCGTTGCAGCTTTCTATATCCACCTCTAGACATGGTATGTGGATACTTATTTGCCTCTTGCTTCTCTTTATTTTTTTAGCTTGTTCCTGTGACACGAAAACAAATAAAACTGAGTCACGATGTCAAGTAGATTCAAAAAAATTAAATAAAAGATAAGATATGAAAGAGATTGTACAAGAAATTCAGGACTTGTCCGGTACGCCACAAACTCCCTCCAATCCTCTGGAGAAATGTAAACATACGTCATACATGGATCCTTGTCCCTCAGTGGCCCTCGAATATACTTCTTAGTGAGCTTGTTCTTAAAATCCTTCCAACGTATTCGAACTAAGCTCATCCAATGCCTGTTCATCTCCTTAGTGTTAGGGACATCATATGTTTGCTGCAAGGTAAAAGAGAAGTTAATTACATTTCAAGTAATAAGACTAAAGATACACATGCAGATATAACAAAAGTGATATACCAAAACTTGTGCCCAAATCAGCTCCTTTGTTTTCTTAGGCACCAACTTCCAATGACGGATTGTAATGTTAATTTTGCTTCGAGCCAGGAAGCCTAGATAGCTAATGAAATTATCTTCCTCTGGACCCTCTGGATTCATATTGGCATCAAACTCAACGTGCAGCCTCTTCTTTTGATATCCACGACGTGCGAGTAGCGCACCCATCTTGGTGCTACCTCTACCCTGTCTGAAAACGGGTTCATCAACTCCATCATCCGCTGACTCGGATGAGCTAGACGAGCTAGACATATTCCTGTTCAACAAAGATAAATCAATGTTAGATAGGTTATTAAATAATAAACAAATTAATAAAGAAAATATTAACAGGTTAAACCACTACAAAAATAACATGATACTTTAGGTACCAATTTCATAGAAGATCTTACTTTATATGGTTTCCCATATTCCTTCACAATGATCATTTCTTGCAGCATATTCTTCATCATCTACCACTTCCACTTCACGTGTTGTAGGTGGATTTGTTGTGAAAGGGAGTGTATCGTCAAGGTTTAAGGATTCTTCACCATACTGCTATTTTTTACTTTGAAGTACAGTGGACATTTTCTTATTTGCAGGGTCTGTAACATAAAACACTTGTTTCGCCTGGCTTGCTAGAATGAATGGCTCATCTCTATGACCAAGTCTTTGAAGATCAACAGAGACAAATCCAAATTTAGGATCTATGACAACAGTATTATTGCTAACCCACTTGCATTTGAATAAAGCAACTTTGATGGTGTTATAGCTCATCTCCCATATTTCTTCAATAACTTCATAATAGGCCATTGATGCTAATACCGGGTTTTTGTCTTTCGAACTCGAAAAGTGCATGGATTCAGCTTCAACCATCACCCCACTATTTTACACAGAACTTCTGTCATCTTGGTCTTTTGTGTAGAAAGAATACCCGTTTATCTCATAACCACTCCAAGTAATGACCGTGAAAGAAGGCCCCCAGGCAAGCCACTCGATTGTATCCGACACACCAGTCTCATGCAATACCTTGTTTTCAAACCACCGTATGAATGTCTTCTTGTGCTTATTAGCTATCTGCATGTCATTCTTCCTTGGATTCATATTCTTCAAACACTTTCTATGTTCATTAATATATGGTTGAACTTCTTCCATATTATTCAAGATGTAGAAGTGTGCTTGCAACACCTCTTCACGAGGCATATTCTTCAGTTTGATTCCTCGAGTTCCCTCGCTTATCCCCTCATCATGCTGAGATCGTATCGTCACCCCTGATAGATAATCCTTACAAAAGTCCATAGCCTCTTCAACTACATATCTCTCAACTATTGATGCTTCCGGTCGATATGGATTTTTGGAATACCCTTTTAAGATCTTCATGTATCGCTCAAAAGGGTACATCCACCTTAGGTAAAATGGACCGCAGAGCCTTACCTCCCTGACCAAGTGCACTATCAGGTGCACTATTATATCAAAAAATGCGGGAGGAAAGTGCATCTCTAGTTGGGACAAAATAATATAACCCTCATTTTCCAATTCATCCAACTTTTCAATGTCAATCACTTTGTTACAGATAGCATTAAAGAAAATGCTCAATTTTGTTATAGTGGTTCGCACTTCATCTTTCATTATGCCTCTAATAGCAACTGGTAATAGCTGCAGCATCAACACATGATAATTATGGGACTTCATTCCCACTAACTTCAAATCATCCATTGAAACACACCTTCTCAAATTAGAAGAATATCCTTGTGGAACCTTAATGTCATATAAACGCCCACAAAAGCTTTTTTTCTCCGCTTTTGACAGTGTATGAGCTGCTGGCTCCATGTATGCCTTTTTACCATCTTTCATCACTTGTGGATGTAATTGTTCTCTTATTCCCATATCAACTAGGTCTAGTCTCGCACTAATTCCATCCTTACTCTTCCCTGGTATGTGCAAAAGAGTACTGACTAGGCTATCGCAAACGTTTTTCTCCACATGCATCACATCAAGACTATGTCTCACATCAAGAGAACACCAATATGGAAGATCAAAGAAAATTGATCTCTTCTTCCATATATTCTTCTCACTCGAAATCCTTTGATGCTTACCCAATATTACATTGATATGTTCCACTTGACTGTAAACTTCCTCTCCGTTTAATGCCTTTGGAGCCGTTCTATGCTCTGGTAAGCCGTTGAAACGCTTTCTTAACTTACGATATGGGTGGAACTGGTGGAGAAACCTCCTGTGACCGAGGTAAACTGTTTTCTTTCCATGCTTCAGTTGATGGAAGTTTGTGTCTGCTTCACATATTGGACATGCTTTATGGCCCTTCACACTGTATCCTGACAAGTTTCCGTATGCAGGAAAGTCATTTATTATAGTAAAAATCATTGCACGTAGCTTGAAAAACTCCTTCTTATATGCATCAAACACATCTACGCCTTCCTCCCACAACTTCTTCAGATCCTCAACCAAAGGCGCCAAGTACACATCGATATTGTTCCCAGGTTGTTTTGGTCCAGAAATCATTATAGATAGCATCACATACTTGCGCTTCATACATAGCCAAGAAGGTAAGTAGTATATTACAAGGAGAACCGGCCACACACTGTAGGTGCTACTAAGAGTTCGATACGGATTGAAGCCATCTGTACAAAGCCCCAGCCGAAGGTTTCTTGGCTCACTCCCAAATTGAGGGAACAATTCGTCTATTTTCTTCCATTGTAGAGAGTCAGCTGGGTGCCGAAGATATTTTCCATAAGATATTCTCTCATCAGAATGTCATCTCAACATCTTCGTCATTGCTTCAATAGTAAACAGACGCTTAAACCGCGGTATTATTGGAAGATACCACATTGCCTTCAGAGGTTGCCTTTTTGTTGTCTTATCTCCAGAATCTTTCTTCACCTTGTATCTTGAAGTTTTACACTTCGGACAATTACTAAGGCCTTCATACTCATTTCTGTACAATATGCAGTCATTAGGGCAACTATGTATCTTTTCATACTCCATGCCTATCGTAGACAAGATTTTCTTCGCCTCATACATACAATTTGGAAGTACGTTATCATCTGGCAACATATCAGGACGCCTTTACGGAATTTAGACTACCTAAATATTAGTTTAGGTCGCCAAATACATATAATTTGACAAAATTATTACAAGAATGCCATTGGGTTTACTTTTAACTTCCTTTTTTTTTTAAATAAGGACGTCTTTTAAGGTAGTAGTAATCCTTTTTTATAGTAGTGTATCTTCAGAAAAAAAAAATTGAGGGAAATAAAATGGAACAAGTTGTTATATTTAGAACCAAATCATATCAATTAACTAGTCCTATGTTTTTTTTTTGGTGGCTAGGTGTATGTATGTATATGTACAGTATATAACAATTGTTGTCAAACTTACGAGTTAACTCTAAGTTTACTGGTTTTACATTTCTATCTTACAGAATTGTTTTAGTTTGTATTTAAATTCGTGCTAACCATTAACTTGGTTAAACTTATGAATTTATGCACTAAGTTTACCATTTTTATGTTTTTACCTTATGAAATTGTATCAACTCGCTTTCAAACTCATATTAGTTTGTTCCTTTTGAAAATGTTCAATAGCTTTATGTATGAATTTAATTTTTTTTTTGAATAGGATAAATTATAAATGTTGATAGATTTAATTATAAATATTCATATTTAAAATATATTTAAATTAAATAATTATCATTTTATATTTTATTATATAATTTTAAAATTTATTTATTAATAATTGTAAACTCTTACAAGTTTATGATTCGAATTCATGATCCGGGCTTACATTCTTATCACAAATTTATTTAAATTCACGAGTTTGATAACCTTATATATAACATCATATAGATATATAATATACTTATTTGATCAAATTTTGTATATATTTATGTGTGCATTTGTAAACAAAAATTAACAATAAAAAGCTAGTTCTTTTTTCCAACTGAACAATAGAAGCCTAGCTAGAGCTAGCTAGTTCTAATGAGATCAAGCACTTTTCATAAAACTCTTTTAAATATAAAGTTGTGAGTTCAAATTATTTAAAGAGTACAATGGAAGTGTTAATTACCACTTAAAAAATAATTAATGTTTATTATTAATTTTACTCTTATAATAAATGTATATATACGAGTCTTATTTTTCTTTCTCCCCTAAAATCTCATTTGGTAGAAGCAAGTTGAAAGTTTTTTGTAATTCAAGACATATTTAAATGATTTAACCGCTATTCTTTAACTATGATAAAGTGATTGAAACTTGAAAATCACTTCTTTTTTTGTCGTGGAGGGAGCGTATGATGAAGAGACAGACACAAATTGTATAAAAAAAAAACACGAAGATACAGACAAGTTGAGGTAAAAAGAAATAAAAAGGGAACAAAAGGATCTAGAAGCTTGGCCCAAGAAAATGACCTAGAAACGGCCACGTCTTTATTATGTTTATATTTTTCCTTTTAGTTATTGTAGATTCGGTGTGGATCTTCCCACGCTCCAAAACTCTATAGATTCTCATTAAATAACAATTAAACAGACCATTAGAATAATTAAATACACTGTATATAAGTTGGCTGCCTTGTATAGCTTGTCATGATTTTCTTTTCTAAATAACTTCAACTAAAACTAAGAATATTCAAAATTAGTTTACTATAGCTAATTTTGTCATAATCATGGAAAATTCCTGAATAAAAATTTGAATAAAAATCTCTCAAATTACATGATTCTGAATGTTAAGCTCTCGTTTTTTTTTTTATAATTAAAGTTTAAAAATAAATAAATGTTCCCTTATCAAACACGCATGATATATATATATATATATATATATATATATATATATATATATATATCGAAATCTGAGATGGATATATACAAATAACATATTCTAATCTTTAGACTCTACAAAAACTTCTAGAGAAATCAATTTTTTGGTTGCTTGTTTTAAATATCTTTATATTAAAATGAAAATTAATTATTTAGTTATTGTAGTTTCATCGAGTTTGTAACTTAGTTCTTATAGTTTAACTTGTCCCAATTCAATCATTATAAATTTACGAAGTTTATATACTCACCCTAATTAGTGCCACATTAGATTTAAGTAGATTCCACCGTCATTTTTGTTTCCCCTCACTAACACTATCCAGCTTCGCCATCTTTGAACTCCGACCTTGTGGCCACCGTTTGTCCCTTCTCCTTGAGTAAACAGAGGGTGCTATTATATGTGAGTTACAAACTCAGTAAAACTATGAAAACTGAATCGTAATAAGTTAAATTATAAAAATTAAGTTACAAACTTGGTGAAACTCCAAGAAGTAAATAATTAATTTTCTCCATATTTAACTATAAATGCTTCTGTTTTTTTTTTTGGCCAAAGAGTCAATTTTATTAATAACAAAAATCAGGTCTACAAACATCAATAGCCGAAGCAAAAAAAAAAAAACACTCAAAAAAACCTACAATACAAGCTATCCCACAACTTTCCAGAAAGAAACAATACCTATACAAAATAACCTGCTCAAACAATAACTATCTGAATACTATATATTCTAATTATGAAACTTCCTACATTCGTTATTGAATCGAATCCAAACCAATCAACCAATGCCCTGTCTATCATTCTTCCTAGTGCAACTGTCGCACTTAGCCTTTACACATTCAACATCCTTTGCAATGATGTTGCTTAAAGAGAATGTTGGAAAAAACAGCCAATCATGCTATTTCATTCTCTTTTCTGCATTTGCTGCAATCCAATCTGTAGCTTTATTTCCTACTCCAGTCACCAGGGACACCGTGACACCATCCTGTGACTCAAGCAGGTCAAGAATCTCCTGTACCAGATCCCTGCATCGCCACTCACAGCCTTGGGGATTTTTATTTCTTATCAGCCTGTACAGAATTTCGTTATCTGTCTCAAAAACAACCCGAAAATCAGGAAACTTGCCTCTGTGCCTTAGAGCTTCCCTCAAAGCCATGCATTCAGTCATAAATGGAGATGAGGCAGTCACCATCCTCCCTACACCTCCTACAAACTCCCCCTTACTGTTCCTGCAAATGACACCAATCTCTGCTGTTTCCTTTTCCCGATGGAAGGCTCCATTTGAGTTTATTTTTATTTCACCATCCATTGGTGCTTCCCATCTTTTCTTTCTTTCAATCACATCAGCAAACATTTTCTTACTTTTATTCCTCCCCTGCTCAATTGCTTTCCACAACTCTTATACCTGTATATTGACCATTCTTACTACTACTTTGGCATCCGAAGCTTCTCCATTAAAAACCCAGCTACACCTCCTTTTCCAAATCCACCAACATGTTGATACAAACAAGGATTTTCCATACTCACCTAGCTTGTTTTCTCCACATAGTGCATCAAACAGACAATCTTCACATCTTTTAACTGTCCATTGGTTAAATTTCAAGCCTAAAGGGATGCCAAACCAACATAGCTTTGTCCATGGGCACAAAAATAATAGATGTTCTATGGTTTCAGTTTCATTTTCGCATATAGGACAAAGGGGGTTCACAGCACACTTCCTTTTGTATAAAGCCTCTCTAGTAGCCACAGCCCCTACACATATTCTCCATATAAAATGTTTAACTTTTGGGGGTGCCTCTACCCTCCATATGTTTTTCCACAAATTATTAGGAGTAGAGTGAGAAGTACCTGGATCTTTAGGTGTTAAGTCATCTGTGCAAGCCTTTGTTATTGTGTATCTCGACTTGACTGTATAGCACCCGTCTCTGTTAGCCTTCCAAACTGCATAATCTGCCTTTCCGCTAGCTGATATTGGTATCTCCAGGATTAATTCCTTCTCCCTCCTGCTGATCACTGATTCTATTGGGCTCAAGTCCCATCTTCCTTCCTTTATTAAGTCCGCCACCCTCATTCTATTATCAACCGATGCTTCTATGCCATGTTGTAATCTGCATCCCTGTAAACTTTGCACCCAGGGATCAGACCATACACCTATTGATTTTCTGTTACTCAACTTCTAACATACCTCTTTGAGTAATAAATTCCTCCCTTCCAGCAAGCTCACCCAGCCCCACGATGCATGGTTACCTTTTTTTGCCCCAAAGAAACTCTCTTGAGGAAAGTATATACCTTTCAGTATTTGGCACCAAAGATCATTGGGATTCGAACTCTGAAAGTGGAAGAAATCATCAAGAGGGGGGTAAATTGGGGATTTTAAAAATTCTTTTCAACTCTTAAAAATGAAGCTTAAGAAATGGATAATAAAAGAGTAGAAAAAGAAAAGTTTAGACACACAGAATTTATACTGGTTCGGTCTCAACCTTGACCTACGTCCAGTCCCTAGATACCTTTTGGGTGTTTCCGCTAATTCAACAGATTTTCAATTACAACAATGAAGACCGGACACAATCCTAATCACCTAGGACTTGCTCCCCCTTACACTTTGTGATTGAACAACCCAACTCACAGGTTCCATAACCTTGAGTTCTCACAAACAAATGCTTTCAAAAATTTACAAACTCTCAAAAGAGTAGATAAGGATAAACACTGAAGAACAAGTTGAAAATACCAATACAGACTCAAATTTCAAAGTATAATCAAGATAGCTTCGTTGTGTGTCTTTTGCTTTGAGTCTTCACAACCTTTTATAGACTAAATGGATGAGCTAGCCGTTGCAATTCTTTTTCTAACGTGCAGCTGCAATTCTGGAAAAATGGCAGTTGAATATTTTGCTCTGTTCTTTGAATTCTTAGCTGGAATTTTGGAATTTATTTGTTGCAGAAGGTCTTCCAGATTTTCAGTCATTCTATGATCGTAATTTGACTGTTTAGAGTGATCCTGAAGTGTTGCAACGGTTTGAACTGAGCATCTGGGATAAGGGAGAAAGATCAGCCCTGTTCTTGGTTCTTCATTTAATGCACTTATCCTGGATCTTGATCTCACCTTGATCTTAGCTAAACTTATCTGAAAAATACTTAAAACTTTATCAAAGACATTAGAAACAATAATATCATATGATAGAATAATTTTAGATTGACCCATTAAGATTTCGCAGATCAACATCATTTGATTTTTCAAAATCCCCGATGCAAACTCGAGTTTGTTCTTCCAGACTTGAGTTTGGGGTTCATCCAGAAAGCATGTCCGTTGATTAGAGGTCTAAACTTGCAGTCTGTAAAAGCTAACTTGAGTTTGACTTTTACAGAGAGAACTATCGAGCTTTGGTCTTGGCATGGAATTTTGGTCCTGCTCCTAGACTCGAGTCAATTAGTGACTGACTCGAGTTTGGGTCTATGTTTGAAGAACAAGCCTAAGTTCGTGATTTTCCTGACTGGAGTTTAGGAGACAGACTGGAGTTTTGGAAAGATGGTAGAAATTCGAGTGTTTCTCTATTTGTCCTAAACTCGAGTTTATAGTGACAGACTCGAGTTTATGTTTGAGCTGAAACTATTCAAATCTTTCTGTTTGGTCTAGATTGGAGTTTGTAACTCTAGACTGGAGTTTATAACTTGGCCTGGAATTCGAGTGTCTTTTTGCTTGGTCTAGACTGGAGTTTAGGAATCCAGACTCGAGTTTGGCTTGCTTGGGATTATGAGTGCTCTTTGTATCTTCCAGACTTCAGGTTTGGTTTTGCAAACTGGAGTTTGGCTCGTTGTGAAAATTTCTGATTGCTTTCTGTAACTCCTCAGACTCGAGTTAGTCCAAGTAGACTCGAGTTTGGTTTTCTTTGCAGAAGTAAGCAGCTTTCTGTAAACCCTCAAACTCGAGTTTACATACCCAAACTCGAGTTTGCCTTTGACAGTGAGATTTTCATATTGCCAAAAACAAACTTCATATCGAGTTTACAATTGCTAGTTATCATCAAAACACATTGAGAACTAACAAACTCTCCATGCTGTCTTAGCTAAAAGAGCTTTGTTAAAACAAAGCATATCTCTAAAACCCATTCCTCCTTCCCATTTCCTTTTCGACAGATATCTCTAATTTTTCCAATGAATTGACTCTACATCCCCCTTTTGTCCCCACCAAAAGTTGGAGATTAAACTATCAATCTCTTTACATGCCTTCTTGGGAAAAAGGAAACATGTCATAGGGTAAACGGGCACCGAATTTGCTACTGCTTTTATCAAGATTTCTCTTCCAGTAAAGGATAAGAGTTTCTGTTTCCACCCTTGCAACTTCATCCCTACTTTGTCTCTTACAAAAGCTAGAGCTGCTGCTTTTGATCTGCCCCAAATAACAGGTAAGCCAAGGTATCTGCCTGCCTGGTCCGAGTGTGGAATCCCCAAGCAAGTAGAGACTTCTTCTTTAATATTTCTGGGGGTATTTGCTAAGAAGAGGATGCATGATTTTTCCAGATTTAATAGCTGCCCCGAGGCTTGGCAATAGACATCCAGAATCTTCTTTAAGATTTTACAGTTATCCTTTTCAGCTTTCATAAAAAGTATGGCATCATCGGCAAAAAGACAATGTGATAAAGTTGGGGATTTCCTTGCTAATTTCACAACTTTAAGGTCTTTATAGTCAATGTGTTTTTTCAGCATTAAGGACAGAACTTCAGTAGCTATAATGAACATATATGGTGAAAGAGGGTCACCTTGTCTCACTCCCTTTCCGGGGTTGAATTCATCCACACGTCTCCCATCCACTTGAATGTTGAAGACAGATGAGGTGATGCACTCCATGATTTGCTCCACCCACTTATCACAGAATCCCAATTTTAACATGACAGCCTTTAGAAAATCCCATTCTACTCTATCATATGCCTTGTTCATGTCCATTTTCAAAGCCATCTCCCACTTTTTACCCTTCTTCTTGTGCCTCAAATAGTGAAAAGCTTCATGTGTAATTATTATGTTATCTTGTATCATACGACCTATTATGAAGGCTCTCTGACTTGGGGAAATAATTCTGTCCATTAGCCCTTTCAGCCTATTGGTCATAACTTTTGCAATAATCTTGTAAGATACATTGCAAAGTCCTATTGGCCTGAAATGGCTGACTCCCTCTGGTTTTTCCACTTTGGGAATGATGACTATGTTGGTGGCATTTATCGGTTTTAGTTCAAATTTCCCTTCAAAAAATTCTTTCACCATGCCGCATACCTCTCTTCCCACTTCTTCCCATGCAGACTGATAAAACAGCCCTGAATATCCGTCTGGACCTGAGGCTTTGTTGGCTCCTATTTGGAAGACAGCCTCTTCAATTTCTTGATTGGTAACAGCCCTCATTAAATTCTTGTTGTCATCCTCCGTTACTACTTTTTCTACATATTCAAGGGCTTGATCCATTGGTCTTGGTCCCACTTAATTGAAAAGTTTTCGATAAAATTCACTAAAGGCACTATTAATCTGCATTTTCTCCTCCAGCCAAATGCCATTATCACTTTTCAGCCTTAGGACCTTATTCCTTTGTCTTCTTTGGATCACGCTATTATGAAAAAACTTAGTGTTTTTATCCCCATTCCTGATCCAATTTATCCGAGACCTTTGCCACCAGTTTGTCTCTTCATTTGCCCACGCCTCTTCGATCTGTTTCGTCAGAATTTCAATCTCATCTAGTTTATCTGGGGTTAGCATCCCTTCAATGCATCTGGACAGCTCTTGTCTCAAACGGTCTATTGTTTTCCTGAAGTTTGGAAATGTTTTTTTACTCCATCTCTGTAATTTCTTCTTACAACACTCCAGTCTGCTAATTAAATCTGTCATCCACTTCTCCATCGTCAACCCCCTTCAACCCATCCCTCTTTCACTATCTTCAAGAAATCTTCATGTTGTGCCCATATGGCTTCAAACTTAAAGGTCTTCAAAGTTTTTCCTTCTTGGTAATGGCAATCTATTAAGAGAGCATGATGATATGAGCCAATGGGATCAATATGGAACACTATGGCATGATCAAAAGACTCTCTAAACGTTATATTCCCAAGAGCCTGATCAAGTCTTTCCCTAACCAAGGCATTTTCTCTTTTGTTACACCACATATATCTAAATCCCTTGAATTCTAGGTCAAAAGCATTACAATCAGCCAGCAACCTTTGGAAATTGATGATTTTCCTCATGGAACGTGGGTTACCTCCTTCCTTTTCAGCCTGAGTGAGTAGGTCATTGAAGTCACCTACTAACAGCCATGAATCTTCTATTCCTCCAGCCATACTACGAATTAGATCCCATACCCCCCGCCTTTCCTCTTCTTTGGGTGGCCCATACACAAATGATATCAGCTTAGGTGAAGTTGAACTTATAGACTCCACTATCGTATGAATTAGATTTTTTGATTTGTAAAGGACACACACAGACACCTCTTCCTGCCACCATAACGCTAGACCTCCAGACAGCCCCCTGGTTCCACATACAATTCATTTGCAAAGCCACAATTTCTTCTAGTTCCCATAATTCTTGTTGAATTCAGTTTGGTTTCCATTAGGAAGATTATAGAAGGTTGGTGCTTCCTCACCAAATCCTTCAAGTTTCTCACTGTCAAGGCTCTTCCTAGGCCTTGACAGTTCCAAGCTAGGAGTTTCATAATGGCTTGGTGGCTGTTAATGGCCAGCCACAAACCTTCCAACAACCATCTTCTTCCTTCTACCGACACCAGCTTTAAAAGTAAAAGTAGCTTCCACTAGAGATTCAGTTCTCGGTTCCACAATCTCTTCATCCAGCTAATTCTCCTCCACTGGTATGTTTTCTTTTCCAAGCTTTTCCTTCCTTTTGGCAATGTGTTTGCTTCTTGCTTTAGCCTTCTTCAACTCATCTGCATATGCCGAGATACCAGCCTTTGGTTTAGGACTTATTGAGTCTGTTTTTCTCTTTTTCAGGATGCCAACTCCCATTCCTCATCAACTCCTCTCTTCAGGCCAAGATTATTCATTCCCTTAATCATTGCTTGTAATTCATTTCCGCAGTATGGGACCAGAGCCAGAGGATTTACCACTTGTTCCATCATATCATTTGCCAAATCCTTGACAGGATGCTCTGTCTCTGCCCCAATCGTTTCCTTTAGTCTCAGTCCCTCCTCCCCCTTTTTCGTCCTAGCATAATGTTTATTTCCCCCTGACTCCTATCACCTTCGCCCCCCTGATCATTATTCTCCCAAACTTTACTATTGTTGGCTCCTGAAACTTCATTCACCCTTGGTACCTCATCCGAGTCATTGAACATCTTCCCTAATTTCACATTCTGGTCCCAAATTCTATTTGTTCCTTCAGGCACAATTAGCTTAATTGAGAACAGATCCACCTCCTCTTTGTAATTTTCCTAACTACCTTCACAATCCATTTCCTTTTTCTTCTTCTGCACGAATTCATCCTTCTCCCTTCTAATACTCTCAGTTTCTGTTCCCTCATTTTGAACCACTACTAGAGCTTCGTCCCACCCTCGGCATACAATAGTAGTTAACCATGCTCCAAATCGTGGCTCACCCTGGCTTATACCTGATAGCAGCGGCTCTGAATGACAACCTCGCTTATTATGCCCAATCTTTCCACAGTTGAAACAGAAACTCTGGAGCTTTTCGTATTTAATCGTAAGCCACACCTTTTTATCATCCGGACAAGGTAACCAGAATCCATGTGCTAGTGGCTTTTTCAAATCAAGCAATACTCTAACTCGTAAGAAATTGCGAAAATACCTGTCGTTGAATCGAGGATCTTCGGCTATTATTACTTTCCCGACATGATTACCGATTGAAATCACGTTTTCCAGGAAAATCGCTTCTAGAGGAACATTGTGAATCTGGATCTAGAACAGGCTATGGCTAAAATCAAACTCCTCACAGGCTCTATAGCGTCCTCTCTCCATTAGGTTCAGCAAACAACCATTTATAGACCAAGGACGGCCTCAAAGTATTCCGACGTATTCCTTTTCTTTTGCAAATTTAAACATAAAGGCGTTGCCGGTAACTTCGATCACCTCCAATCCTAACTGGAGATTCCATGCCTTACTTAAGATCGTCATGATCATAGATCTTGTGTACGTTTTGTTGGACATTATTTTGCCGATTAACACCTTCTCTCCCTTCGTCTCTTTCCACACTATCGACGTCGAGATCTGGAAATTCTCCATGGCAATAACTAGATCTGAAGTTTTTGTCCTCCGTCACGCCTCCCTCCCTCACTATCCACTTTCTCTGCCGTGAACCACTGTACCTTCAGAGATCCGCTCAACTCACTCTCACGCTTGGCGGAGAGAACAATATTCCCACACGAGTGTGCGGGCAAAAAAAATGATAACTATAAATGCTTCTTTAAGTCACAGAATTTTTAAGCATTTTTTTGTTAAATTTAAGTGATACCTTATTGAGTATCTATATCATCATCATTGGCGGAGCCACATATGTTTTTATGGGGGCAAGTGCACCCATAATATATATATATATATATATATATATATATATATATATATATAAACACACACACACACACACACACACACACATATATATACATATAAATTGAGAGAATTTAGTAGCAATATGTATGGATAGTATAGTTGGTTAAGACTTCATATTTTTAGCTTAATGTCGTCGGTTCAAACTTCCATCTTCTCTTTTACCTTTTTTTCCCCTTTCCCCTTTATTTAGGTGTTTGGTGTTGAACCTATTGAAAGTACCGTGCTTTCTAGTGGATAACATTTTTTGAGGCATGCTAAAGTTGGAGTGCCAGTTTGTAACTATCCTTCTTTTATTTCTTTGCTCTATGATGAAAGCATGATAATAAGTCTTATTTGTATTGAATATTAGCATGACACACCTTCCTTTTCTGCTTTCTTTTGCAGATTAGTTTGCTTCAAAAAATAGCTTTATCTTCTCGAATTTTTTTGGAGGTTGATGCAGCAATCAACGTTAAGCAGATGAAGGCTGATGTAAATGAATATCTAAAGGTAATACCCCACCTTGTGATTTTCGTTTATGATGAATTGAAGACGAAGCCAACATTTTGGTTTGCTTACCCACCTTATAGTTATTATAATTCTTCATTCTTTAATTTCTTATAGGTTCCAAGTTCCAACATGTTCTTTAATCTTGTCAATTTTTTTTTCTTCCAGAAAATGTCAATGATATAATCTTAATATATTTAAAAATTTTCTTAAAAAAAAATTCGGGGGCGCTGCCCTCGAATCCCTATACTAATTGTGCACCCATTAACTCTAAATCCTGGCTCCGCCCCTGATCATCATATATGTACACGATTATTTTCAATACACATACACACGGATATGCTAATAAATGTTAAAATCCGTTATACCTAACCCATGCGTACCCTTAGTTTTGCATTTTAGTTTAAGACATTTGAATGCCTTTTTTTTTCATGACAAGATATTAAAAAAGTAAATTTTAAAATGCGTGTTGATTTTTTTGTTTTCAATTTAAATTTCTTTTAGTGATTTAACTTCACCAACTTGTGTAACCTATCATTCATGATGGGTTTATTTTTAATATGTTTAAACCCATATCTCGACTGCTATATAATAACACACCCAAATTCACTCATGTTCTAATTATGAGGACATAATAATAATTTTATATAAATTAATGAAGTTAGTTAATATTAATTATTGGGTTAAGTAGCAAATATGTCCCAGAAGTACATGCTTGAGAGCAATGTTGTCTTGCAAGTTTTTTCAGGCTCAATTTCATCCCAAAAGTCTAAAAGTGGAGCAATATTACCTTTTTTCGTTAAAAAACTAACGTTGACCATTAGTTTTTTAACAAAAAAAGGCAATATTGCTTCACTTTTAGACTTCCGAGACGAAATTGAGCTTGAAAAAACTTTCAGGACAACATTAATTACTTTCAAGCATGTACTTTCAGGATAGATATGCTACTTAACTCTTAATTATTTCTTGTAAAGCATCTAAATTTCCCATAATAAAAATCATTACTTAAAAAGAGTTTGGTTAATTAGTTAGGGAGTTTCATAATTAATTAAGGATATTAATTAGGTAAAAAAAAAATACTATTGCTTTAGACGAAACACATGCACACACATTATGCAACATGCATGTGCGGGTCATTATAATAAGGACTTAGGGGAGCATATTGATAAGCACAAGGAGTAGACCCCACCGATCCCATTAAGAGCTAAGAGCATACCTGTCCCAGGTTGTTACACATTTAAGGATTGTTATTCGAATATCTAACCACTTGTTTAAATCACCACTAGTACCACTACAACAACATCAAACAACATCCTATTAGATAGGGCTGGTTAATTATATAGATCGCATGATACTATTTTACTCTATTACTCTTTTAATTCTAAATATAAAATATAATTGTAGTACATTTTGTACTATAAATTATGTTTTATATTTATAACTGGAGGAGTAATAATTATATCTTTAGTTAAATAATTATACAAGAGGTTCTATTAGATGACATTGTTAAGTGTTTGATTCAATCTTCCTCTACCATTTTTCATAAAACTCTATAATGTTTGATGTATTTTTTTGACAACGTATCAAATGATCTTTTTTTCCATGTCTGGTTAAGTGAAGACTATATATATATATATATAGTTATATGCAAGGAGCTTTCAAGGCTGCTTACTACAGCAAAGAAGAAGGGATCATAGTTCATTGATTCCTGTTTTGTTTACAGCTTTTTCCCTTACCATCGTTAGCTAAAGGACCTTTCGGAGCCGACCTTTGCGTGGTTTTCATTTTTTGGGGGGGGGGATTATTTTGAATTTTAATACATATTCAATTATTATTGAGTTTAGTAATATGAAAATATGTACAGTAAGAGGTAAGTAAAATGATTTTAATTTTTGTAATCAATTTTTTTTTTAATTTTTTTTACATTAGATCTATCTTGTATTTCAAATACTTTTATTTATAACATAGTATTTTTTATTTTTGCCCCCGTAATTAAAATTCTTGAGTCCACCTGGTGTGTGTGCGCGCGAGCGTGTCCAAAATGAAAGCTCCATGTAAAGTATAGAATAATTTAAAGGACAAATTACGTTTAGGTTCCAATCGAAACAAATAATATTAAAAAAGTTTCATAACTTATTAACAATGATTAATCCATTTGTTAATGGTTGTTGTTTCACTTATTGTTAACAAGCTCATGAGATCTTTCTGATATTATTTCCTTTGTTTCGGATCTAAGCATGATTTTTTATAATTTAAAAAATATAAAGGTTAAATACAAATTTTCGCATTGTTTTTCAATAGTAATTTATAAAGCGAATTTTACAAATAATTAATGTCCGTAAGTAATTCGATTTGGTAAGAGACGTTTGAATATTTTTCAAATGAAAGATATATGTTTTTTTTAAAGTCATGTCTTTATAAATTAGGATTTATATAAAAGTTGTGTACGAAATTATAACATTAAAGATGATTAAAGTCACATCTTTTTAATTTCTAAGAACATATATGAAAGGTTAAAACAGAATGTGTTGTAGTCAATATTAAGTGAAAAGATTATGTTAATTATAAGAAAGCTCTATGTAGTAAAAAAGTGTTACCCATGAAATTTTTTTAACACATAACCATTGCTTATTTTTAAGTTATGTTTATTCATAAATTAATATGTGAGATGAAGATTGGCAAACTCAGGAGTTTAAGTAAACTCGTGATAATAATATAAACTTGTACCGTAAACTCGAACCCGTAAATTCGTAAGATATCACTTTTACTATTAAATATGTATTAATAATGTATAATAAATAATTACATTATAAAAAATGACAACAATTTGATTTACATATATTTTAAATAATTGAAATTAAATCTATCAGCATTTGAAATTTATCATATTTAACAAAGAAATTTTTATAAAACTCATATATAAAGCCACTAATTATGATCAAATAAAAAAAGTTAACACGAGTTTAAAGGTGAATTAATATGATTTTATAAGTTAGAAACGTAAAAATGGTAAACTCGATATATAAATTTGTGAATTTAAACAAGTTTACAAGGATCATGAGTTTACAGTGACTCAATTCGATTTAATCAGTTAAAAACGTAAAAACAATAAATTCGGAGAGTCAACTTGTGAGTTTGATAATAATATGTGAGATGCATGATTCTAACATATAATTATAATTATTTAATAAAAGATGTATTATTTTAAGAGTCACTTTCAACAGTGGCAGAACTTCATGGAGACTAGTGGGGGCCATGGCCCCAAAAAAAAAAAAAAACTGTCTCAAATATTTAATGCAAGTGAAATTTTTTTATATATATTTAGCCCAAAAATGTACACATTTAACCCAAAAACAGGTTGTAAGGTGAGTGTCAGTCAGAGGTTGTGGACTGCTAGATTTGGTTTTTGGTGCATGATTCTCACCCTGAAGCTGCATACGGACCTTGATGAGTTCAAGAAGGTGAATGGAACACCAAGCAACAATGAAAGCTTTGGAGATGCTAACATTACTGACACTGTGATAGTCAATGGAAGACAAAAATGAGAGGAAGACACTAAGACAATGACGGGATAGTTTAACAGCATTGTATTTTTTTTTTTTTTTCACTTTTTGTGTTTTTTTCCACTTTTTAATTGTTCATTGATAAATAAGGTACCCTCAATATTTTTTTGTGCCAGATGTTCCTCAAGTAATAGTTCGTTAGCCAATTTGCACCATAATTCTTAATTTTTTTATATTAAACTATAAATGCTTCTTCAAGTCACAGAATTTTTAAGTATTTTGTGTTGTTGTCGAATTTAAGTGATACTTTATTGAATATCTAATATCATCATATATGTACAATTATTTTCAATGCACATACACGGATATGCTAATAAATGTTAAAATCTGTTATACCTAACACATGCGTACCCTTAGTTTTGCATTATAGTTGAAGACATTTGAATGCCTTTTCTTTTTTCATGACAAGATATTAAAAAATAAATTTTATAATGCGTGTTTGTTTGTTTTTTAATTTATAATTTCTTTTAGTGATTTAACTTCACCAACTTGTGTAACCTATCATTCATGATGGGTTTATTTTTAATATGGTTAACCCAACTTGACAACTACTCCTATATCATAACACCCGCAAACTCCCTCATTTTCTGTTTATGAGGAGATAATAATAATTTTATATAAATTAATGAAGTTATTAATATTAATCATTTCTTGTAAAGCATCTAAATTGCCCTTAATAAAAATCATTAGTTAAAAAATTTTGGTTAATTAGTTAGGGAGTTTCATAATTAATTAGGGATATTAGGTAAACAAATATTATTGATTTGGACGAAACACAAACACACACAAATTATGCCACATGCACAGGTCTTTGTAATACTCCCTGTGGTCCTTATTATAAGGCACCAACCACAATTTCTCGCGGATCAAGGAATGAAAGTTGAGTCATTAATTTGGTTTAAAATTGATAAATATTTTCAGCTTTACCCCCTACTTTAATGATGTGAATTTAAAAAGTTAGTTAAAAATGAGGGTATAATTAAAAAATAGTAATAAATGAGTTGGTTAATGGTAATTGGTGTTTTATAATAAGGACCAAAAGCTTTTGGTAGTTGGTGTCTTATAATAAGGACTAGAGGGAGTAAGAACCTAGGGGAGCATATTGATAAGCACAAGGAGTAGACCCCACCGATCCCATTAAGAGTTAAGATTTAAGAATATCCCTCTCCTAAGTTGTTACACATTTAAGGATTGTTATTCGAATCTCTAACTATTTGTTTAAATGACCACTATACTACTAACACTACAACATATACATCAAGCATTATCTTATTAAGTAAAGCCGGTTATATAGATCACACAATACTATTGTACTCTTTACTACTTCTAATTTTAAATATAAGATATAATTAATTTATGGTGTAAAATGAACTATAAACTATATCCTGTATTTAAAACTAGAGAAGTAATAACTAAATATTTAGTTAAATTTTGAAACAAGAGGTTCTGTTTTTTTTTTTTTTGCCCAAAAAACAAGAGGTTCTGTTAAACTATACTATTTGACATACCTTTTCAACAACATATCAAATGATCTTCTTTATACATATCCGGTTAAGTGAGAACTAAGTATATATACATTGTTATATGCAAGGAGCTTTCAACTCTACTTACTACATCAAACAATAAGGGGTCATAGTTCATTGACCAATTGCTCAATTTATGGTTAACTTAACTTGATTCCTGTTTTGGTTTCAGTTTTTCCCCGTACTATCGTTACCTAATAGACCTTTTGTTGAAAATTATGTCCTAGGGGCTAATCATTAAATAACTTCCTAATTTGATTTATAAAGATAAATAAATGATTTAATAGATATCATATCTCAGATTTGATTTATGAAGATAAATCAAATCAGATGGCTTCTAATTTGCATTAAATAAATTGATTACATTGAATCAATTAGACAGATTTAATTTCCAATTCAATTTCAAAATTAATAAGATTGATTTTGAATATTTAATGCGGTCCATTAGGGTTATAAAATACCCTTAGGTTGTAAGTAATTTGATTACACACATACAAGAGAATTGAAAATCCACAAAGAAACCCTAGAAGAGAGACGTGAAACAATAGCTTCAAGGCGCTAGCACGCTGCCATTCGTGCTAGAGTGTTGTTTGGTGTGCATACCGATAGAGGAAGTGGATTTGTAGAGTTTGCTCCTAGAGATTGATAGATCAAGAAGGTGTTAGCCCACAAGTTCGCATAGATACGATTCTTAATAATTAACTTGATTTAAACGTTGTTGATAGATCTTCTTCTTGGGATTCGTAATTTATTGGATAAATTTAATTCCGCTGCGTGTATGAATCCCAACAGTGGCATCAGAGCCAGATCAATTGTGGGTTTAAATTGGGTTTATGTTCTTAATACGATTATATATATGCTTAACAAAATTTATTTAATATATATTAGATATATTGCGAAATAGCTTTCCTGTACACAATATATATTGGATAAATATATTGTTTTCCCGTACGCAATATATATGTTAACGAAATTGCATTCCATTATATATTTCTTGTACGTAATTTCAAAATATATATTGGATATATATTTGTAATCTAATTACTTTTTCTTAACGATTTAATCATACGATGTGCTATTATAAGAAAAGGAAGTTGAAGCTCATGTCTACGACGCATATAAAACATTAGCATTAAATCAATTGAAGGTGTTTAATTGATTTAATTATATTTTTTAAATCAATTGTATGCGTTTAAAATTAATAATTAGTATAATTATTAATTGATGGAGAAATCATGACATTTTCTTTCATATTATATGAATTATTACCTGTTGTGATTTACTTTCAAATTGTTTGGGTATAGTGAACAACATGGCTCTAGAATTTACAAGAGGTTGTAATTTTTAAATATGGCCTGAGAGCCATGTCTTTCTCTAAATATTCTCTATGTACATTCTCTTCTCATTTCACTCCCCTCGTATGTTTAAACGAGGTTTCTCTTGATGTAATTTTCTTTTCTTATTTAGAGAAGTCCCCTCATTGGCTTGAGAGGATTTTAGGTTAGGTGAGCCATGTTGTGTCATATTTTAATTATGTTTTTGATTAGATCATGTCATGTTTATTTTGCGTATTATGTGTTGTTTGTATGAGATACAACTATAATTGCATTTATATGAATATAATTAATTAGATTAAACTCTCCAAATGAAATCTTAAGTCGTAATGCCGTCAATTAATGGATACTTGTCAAAGCCTAGATCGCTTATTTGTATGTTCCACCAAAGTGAATGCACTTGAGTTATCTTGGTGAGATAAGAGTGGGTAATGGTGATACTCAACATTCATGATTGTCTTGACTTAATTGAGATTATCAAAACTGTTTTGGATCTCAAGGCATTAGATGGGATTAAACGTGCCAGTCATATGATGATCGAATTCCATAAAGATCTAAGAGTTACATGTGATGTAATTAGCAAAGGGGTTGCCTACCTAAATAACTTGATTTTAAGCGTTCTGCCAAAGCGGACTTAAATTTAAGCCAAATATGGATCTTAGCCCACTAATTATAATAAGGGTTGTTAATTCAGTGGGAGATTATTAATTAAATTTGAATATTTTTTAATTGTAAAATCATGTTGACTAGTAATACCGCTACATTATCACTGCGATCAGTCCTTGAGAAGGACAAACTAAATGGGACCAACTTTCTTGACTGGTTTAGAAACTTGAGAATTGTTCTCAAGCACGAAAGAAAGGGTATGAAAAAGAAAGGTAAGGGCAAAGGAAAGGGTAATGGCTCAATTGGTAAGACCAAAGAGTCAAACAAGCCCGAAACTAAACCTACAGCCAAGAAGGCAAAGCCTTCAAAGGACGGGGTTTGCTTTTTCTGCAATGAACCTAATCATTGGAAGACAAACTGCAAACTCTACCTTGAAGATCTGAAAAAGAACAAGAAGGATGGCGGAGCTATCTCTTCAAGTATTTATGTTATAGATATTTATTTTTCTACTTCCTCTACATGGGTATTAGATACTGCATGTGGTTCTCACATTTGCACAAATGTGCAAGGTCTCAAGGATAGTAGAAAATTGAAGAAGGGCGAAGTGGACCTACGAGTTGGAAACCGAGCAAGAGTTGTTGCTTTAGCTATAGGCATTTATGAATTAGTTTTGCCCAGTGGGCTTTTGTTAACTTTGAACAATTGCTTTTATGTTCATGCTTTGAGTAGCAACATTGTTTCTCTTTCTTATTTTGATAAGGAAGGTTTTACTTCCATTACTAAGAATGATAAATGTTCTATTTATCATAATGACATTTTTTATGCTGATGGTAATCTGCATTTTGGTCATTATTCACTAAATTTAGAACATCTTAATAATGGACATATCTATAACATGTCTACCAAAAGGATCAAGTCAAATAATTTCAACCCGATTATGACATTGTCGTCTAGGCCATATAAATGAGAAACACATTTCAAAACTCCATCAAGATGGATTTCTTAACTCATTTGATTTTGAATCATTTGATACATGTGAGTCTTGTTTGTTAGGAAAGATGACAAATGCACATTTTACTGGGCATAGTGAGAAGGCCACTGATTTATTAGGCCTTATACATACTGATGTGTGTGGACCAATGAATACATCTGCCAGAGGATGTTATATGTACTTCATTACATTCATAGATGATTTTAGTAGGTATGGGTATATCTATCTAATGAAACATAAGTATGAATCTTTTGAAATGTTCAAAATATTCCAAAATGAAGTGCAAAACCAACTTGGCAAAACAATTAAAGCACTTCGATCTGATCGAGATGGTGAATATTTAAGCCAAGAGTTTATTGACCATCTTAGGAGTTGCGGGATCATCTCACAACTAACTCCTCCAGGAACGCCATAATGGAATGATGTTTCTGAGCGGAGGAATCGAATTCTATTAGATATAGGTTCGATTTAGTCATAAGCTTATCTCATCTATAACTGTGTCACAACGCCCTATGACCTGAGACCATCATGGATTCCTATATGATGAGTCAATGATCTTTGACTTAGTCAAAAGTCACCTTTGACCAGGTGATGATAAAGGCTTGGATCAGGATCAGTGATTTTCATGCAGAGGAATGTGAGTAGTCAAGATGGAATTTGTTCCTCACATTTGTAGAGAGATAATACTGGGCCCCTCGATGAGTGAGTCTAAGAAACGTATGGCCATACTATGATGGAAAGGAGTTTCCATTTCAATTATTAGAGCACTCAAGAATCGAGAAAGTAATGGTCAAGAAAAAGAAGTTGACATTATTCATGCCTCATCCTTGATCAAATTATTGCGTGACAAAAGGGACGTGGCGTAGTTGTATAATAGGTTGTATTGAAAATTGATCCTCATGTGAATTGGGTAGTTGTAATGTCTTGCTAAAGGCCGCTTGCAACATGTAGGCTAGTACAGTATTGACCCACTGCCAATCTCATATGAGCCTACAGGGTCACACACAAGAATAGCCTAACATGAGCTATATTGTCCAGATTCATTGAATATAAGATATTTCTAAGATTTAATGAATACAATGTTTTACCTAGGGAGGATATATATCCAATGATTGCACCTAGTGCAAGTGGGAGTCTGTTGGAAATTATGCCCTAGGGGCTAATCATTAAATAACTTCCTAATTTGATTTATGAAGATAAATCAATGATTTAATAGATATCATATCTCAGATTTGATTTATGAAGATTAATCAAATCAGTTGACTTCTAATTTGCATTAAATAAATTTATTGGATTGAATCAATTAGACAGATTTGATTCCCAATTCAATTTCAAAATTAATAAGATTGAATTTGAATATTTAATGTGGCCCATTAGGGTTATAAAATACCCTTAGGTTGTAAGTAATTTGATTACACACACATAAGAGAATTGAAGAGCCACAAAGAAACCCTAGAAGAGAGACGTGAAACAATAGCTTGAAGGCGCTAGCACGCTGTCATTCGTGTTGGAGTGCTGTTTGGTGTGGATACCGGTAGAGGGAGTGGATTCGTAGAGTCGGCTCCTAGAGATTAATAGATCGAGCAGGTGTTAGCCCATGAGTTCGCATAGGTACAATTCTTAATAACTAACTCGATTTAAACGTTGTTGATAGATCCTCTTCTTAGGATTCGTAATTTATCGGATAAATTTAATTTCGTTGTGTATACGAATCCCAACACCTTTCACAACCTATCTTTGTGTGTGTGGGGTGTGGGGATTTTTTTTTTTGCCAAGTGGGGAAAATTTTGACGTCCCAAACATTTAGTTTTCATATTTATTTTTTTGTATTGTGACAATCATTCGTTGGGAACAATGGATTTAAGGAAAATGCCTCCTAAGGCCCAATTAAGCAGAAAAATATCAAATAGGGCCCAAGAAATAAATCCATGTCACATGGAGTTTTTATGTGAAATGACAAAAAACCCAGTGACAGGTTTCGTCCTCCTCTCTCTCCTTTCACTCACTCCCGTCACTTTCCCTCATTTTTTGATCTTTGTTGCTCAAATCCTCCTTGGACGTCGCTCTCACTTGCACTCTCGCTCTCGCTCTCACTTTCTTCCCGTCAAGCGTCGTCATTCCGTCCTCATCAACCATTGTCGAGCTTGTCATCGTCAGCCACCGTCGACACTCTGAAGCAGATAGTCCGTCATCCCCATTGCCGGTTTGCCTATTGCAATCGTCTGAAGGTACTAACATTTTTAGGGATTAGGGTTTTTTCCATCCCATTTGAGGTTAAGTCGTCGACTCTCACTGTGTTCCCTATTTTTTTGGTTTTATGAACTTTGTTATAGTGGTCGTTAGTTTTAACTTAGAATGGTGGTATGAAATGCAGTATTTTGTTGCTTGGGGGAAGTTCGCGTTTTCTCTGACCTTTTCTTGGCCTCCGACCAAAGACAATGGTATCCCTACTTCTAATGATATCTCTGGTTTTATGCAACCTAGCTTTGCGAATTCCTTTTCATTTCTGCCTTATTATTTGATTGTCTTAGTGAAAATGTGTACTTTAGTTTTGGTTGGAGTTACTCATTTTGCCTTCCATTTCTATTGCGTAATTTATTAGTGGGAGAAGAAATTTGAAAATAGCCCATACAATCAGAAATCTGTAATTTGCTGATTCTGGACCTTTTTTCTAGTTCATTGTTTTTCCCCTTTTGGTGTTGCATTTAGTTGACTTGTATGGATACAACTTAGTTGGTGATTGTCATGGTCTTCATTTGAATATTCTCCTTTACTTGATATGATTTTGGACTGTTGAACCTTTTGAAACAATATACTGCATTTCATACCACCCATCTAAGTTCTAACTAACGGTATCTCTGGTTCTCATTTTAAGAAAAGAAGAAGATATTATTTGGCCATACTCTAAGACATCATGTAGTGCTTTACTGCTCATTTTATGTAGTAGCTCATCTATGCATTTTGACTTTGATGAGTCTAGTCTTGAAATAAAGGCATTAGCAGGAGTTAATTGTAAGGTATTTATATAAAATTATGCATAACCCCTATCTTTTTTGCTTCCAGTATACTTTGGGATGGTAGTTGTCAGCAACTGTGATTCTTTCTGTTATTCTTTGGGAAAAATAACACTTACGCACCTATATGTCTTACCTTGTTTTGTTTCACTATAGCAAATGAGTAATTTAGTATATTGAATGAGAGCCTAAGTGTCAGAGTGGGAGATGTGTGAAGGATACCCTCAGATCCATGTGCCAAAAGTTATGATATTCAATATAATTATTATATGGATTAGGTGCAGTTCATAACTTCTTGCATCCATTCCCATCAACTATGTCTATACTAGAATTAGCTTTTCTTTTCCGCTTGTCCATCCTTAACCCGTTCCCTCCCTAGTTTCCACATTTAATACATTTGTACATCAAGTTCTACAGATCTTGTATTCACAGCGAAGCTTTGTATATATCTCATGTTCTGGATATTCACACGTGTCAATTGTGAAGACTGACTTTATTACTACTGTAATATTCTTTTAATAGGTATTGAAGATATTGTTTAGACAAAAAATTCACCATTTAAATTTCTCTTTTTAAAGGCAACTTCGATTTTCTACCCCCTCCCTCTCTCTTTTGGGATATTTAATTTATTTACGGAGGTATAAAGTTATAAGAGAAATGAGCATACAAACAAGTTTTATTTTAGTTTTTCTTAAGATATACCACTAATCAAACTTGGATCCACTAGACCATTTTTCAAACTTGAAATGAGCATACAAACACGGTATGTTTTAATTTATATGGACAAAGGAAGTATTGAATGTATGTGATATAATTAGCTTGAACAGTTTAATTTTTATTTTATATGTATGTTCTATTTAAAGTCATTCTTATTCTATTATTGTGGAAAGGATTGCAAGGAAAGTGATAGCTGAAAGTGATCACTAAACCAAATCTCATTGTGTGTTTCTGGGTTTGATTCAGTTTTGAACTGAAAGTGATACCAAATCATTGATTTAGTTGGTTCTATAAAAAATGGATGATATATTTTATTTTGGGTGTTTATTTATAATTGCTTGGATAATTATTTTCTATTACTAAATTAATTTGATTGCCCTTTTATGTTATTTTAAGATCAAAATACCAATTCTAAAATTAAAAAGTATCATTTCACTGTTGGTTCAGTTTGGGCTGATTTAGTTCAATAAATTTTCTTCACTTTTCAACACACTCTTACTACTTATGCGTCTTCTCAACTTCTTTTTCTGGTAGTTTAAGAAAAGGTAGCTACATGATTGGTTTTCCTACTATCTCCACTCTTTATTAGTTAGTTTTTTCGTTTTGAAAAAAAGTGTCGAAAGTGAATAATATTGAATGATTGCTTCCCACCTCTTGTATGTTTCTTTTACATGGAAAAAGAACTCCTTGTATGTTTGTTTTATCTTTAAAAGAACAAAATAGTGAAATAGTTTAATCTTGTGGTTCTCTTTTTCGGTTGGCTTGAACTAATCTTATGGATTATGGTTGTGAGAATCACTTGTATTGTATTGGAGATGAAGTTAATTGTAGACTCCAACATTTGCATTCTGAACTTCATTTATAATTGTTGTAGGTACACGAGATACAATTGACTGTAATATAACAAGCAACAACATGAAGAAATCTTCAAAAAGGGATCCCAGATTCTCCGGATACAACATATTCATAGAAGAATTCTTCGACCAATCCGAGGGCAAGGCTGACTTTAAAGGATTAAGTGTACAGATGAGAAAAGCTTGGAAAAGCCTAAGTGCACAGGAAAAGGCCGAATACACAAAGAGGGCTCAACAACTTAGAGCCTCGGTGCAAGTGAAGAAGTATATGGTGCCCTTCCTGACTAGATGTGCACCTAACACATTCAGCCAAGTTTGTAGCATATTGAAGGGAAGACCCGAGGCGATGGAAAGGTTAAGGGCGACTGGGTTTGATAGCTTGATCAATATTAGTTGCTGACAGATTCCCCGATTGTTATATGCTAAGTATATTACGTGTTTTGATCCTCTCACAAAGCAAGTGTCTATTAGGGGGGAGACCCGAGCCATAGGGGTTGGACACGTCCATCAATTGTTGGGTCTTCCTGTGGGGGGCAGTCCATAAAAGTTAATGTGGACGACAATAACACCATTCTTAATGACTACAGAAGCGTTTACAAGAAGGTCAAGTACAAAAATATTGGAGAGCTGTTGGTTGGTCCGTTAGCTGAAGATTTTGAGGTTTTATTCGTATTATTTAGCTTGGGTACCTTATTGGCGCCCAGTACATCCATTTCTGTCAATGATCGTCTTTTGAAGTTGGTGACGACCACTAAGGATGCAGTTGCGGAATTTGATTGGTCCTCCTTTATCCTTCAAGAACTTTGCGAAGAGATTTATGAGTTCAAGAAGGATGTCCAAAAGTCCAAGACAAAACATAGCAAGACTGTAGGCGGCTGCCTATACTTCCTCATGGTAAGTTGTCTTTCATTATAATTGCATGTGAACTAGACTCAATACTATATAACTGTTGCTAACAATGTTTTCCCTCGTTTCTTTTGTTCAGCTCTTTTGTTTCCAACATTTCCCACTGGATGACATTGTAGCATCCCAACAAGAGTCGGCCATGGTATTTTGGACCGATGAAAAGGTAAAGAAGAGAGTGATCGGTGAGAAAAGAAGTAAAAAAGGCCTCCTCCATCGCACCAAGCCTCGTAAGCCACATCCTGAGGCAGCCGTTGGTTCATCATCATCATTTGACCCTGATACAATGCTTACGCACCCGGTAATGTGTGACAAAAAATCTATCTTTAGCCATATGATGTTTCACATTGTTTCGGTTGTTTCATTACAAAAGTTGATGCTGTGATATATGATGCCATAAGTGATATATGTTTTTGCAGGTTATGCATAGGACATATGCGCGGCTACTTTCCAACTTGCAACAAGAAATGCTTACGCTTCAAGATAGCATGTCTAAAGATGGGGAGCATGAGGATGACCCAACCAACAACCAGCCATCGTCTTCTATGGGGTCTGACGATGACGACGGACACGGCAATGAGGAGGGAGACAACATAGAGGATGGAGATGGAGGTGAAAAGATTGTAGATATTGACAATCTCCCTGAACATGAAGAGGAACACCCTATTATAGATGTAGACTTGGCCGGGGAGCAAGTCCAAGATGCTGCTGTTCTGGATCAAATGAGGGCGGATGAGGAAGAAGAAGGTAAAGGAATAGGTGGTGATTTGAGGAGATCTCAAAGGGTCATCACCCCTAGTGGCATTTTAAAATTCCCTTGGATTGATATAAACCGGAAGTCCAAGGGAAAACGGACATACGATGCCAAGGATATTTTGTTTGAGTTGTGCACAAGGAGACCAAGTAAAGAAGAGGCTTTTGAGTAAATTGCATTTACTATTTCATATGCATTTACTTGTCATTACATAAAAATGCATATTTTGATTAATATTTTCATATGTTGTCTTTTAGAGAATTTGTTGACATGCATGGCTACTTTCTCACAAGGAAAGATCTATAATGTCTAAGACCACGAGCTTGGATAGGCGATCGGGTATGTCACGTTTACTTATCAAAGTATATAATTGATTTCTTGCATTTTTTGTTTGCCCTGTCGGTAGTTCCCAACAATTTACTATTATTAATTGCTGATGGCTGCAATAAACTGTTGAGAAAGACCCACACATTCAGTGGTTATTCAATATTTTTGAATTTTAGGTGATATGACCTCTGAATTGTTGAGAACACCCTTACTGTATTGTGGACTATATGTATAGTTCGCCTATAGTGTGCAAGTTACCATGTAGAAAGTAATTTGTTGCTTACATTGTGATTGTGTTGGTTATTTGTCCATTTCCTAATATAAATCATAAACTAGTGATTTAATACTAGTTATTTGTTCCTCATAAGTATATAATTCAATGTATAATGAATTTCTTATCACTGATTTAAGTTGATAAAGTGCAGTCAATAAGAAAAGTTTACTGTGTGACCAATCAACTAATTTTCAAGTTACCCTTAAAACATAATCAACTAAGAAAGGTTTATTAACTACTTTTTCTTTCCTTTTCCACTTATTATTACAGGTTATTACCACCATAATCCTAAATATATAACTTACTTTATAGTGCAATTATATTCAGATCCGGATGAGTATATCAGTATATTAATTATTCCCTATACACTTCTTTCACTCAATCGTCACTTTTTTTTCAATAACAAGGTCAAACAACAACAATTGATGTGGTTTCATGGCATATTATTCATTATTTCATGCTTCCATATTTTTCAACAAAATGTTCTGGTTATACAAACAGTTCCATAGACACGACTTTCTATTTCCATTTGTTTAATTCTCCCACATATAGCTGATGACTATGGTGGCAAAGACATTAGTAGCTGATCAATTAGAGGATGATGGTGGAGTCGAGAGACATATTTTCACATCCGACTTTATGGATAAAATGATTAGAGCGCCACCCAAATGGACAGTCGAGGCCAATATGTCTCAAATCCTTCCTAAACATATAGGGTACAACCTTAGCGACTGTCGTTTCCTATTTGGCCCAACTCTTTTTCTAAGTCACTGGTTTTGTTACGTTCTTGATACAACAACAATGGTTTTCTACGCCCTTGACTCCTTGGTTGACAACATTACATATTATCGAACACAACATCAACTCGCACATCCTGAGAAATCACCAACCAAGAAAAAGGCACAAAAAAAGATAGCCCTTGATCCAAAGGAATTGATGGCAAGAAAAGTGGTAAGATCACCTGAAATTGAAAGTCCGTTTAAGTAGTTTACTTGTTGGTTAAATTGTAAGCATTTATAACTGTATTAACATTCATTTTCAGCGCAAATACTTCATGGATATCATCCGGGCAGTGAAGCCACAATTGTTAGAGGACGAAGACAAAATCCTTAAGGATGTTAAATGGGCTAAAGTCCATGTCCAAAAGGACACGTATGTTTATTATGTGGTTTTTTTCTACATCCCACATTAGAAGTTTCATGGCTGATCTGACTACAATCTGTATTTTATTTCAGGGACTTTTGTGGGGTTCACGTGCTTTCATGGTTACAAACATGGGATGGGTTAGAGAAAGGTGGTGATGGCTACACAATGCCATTATTTAGTGACGACGATATCCGGGAATTGAAGGTGGGCGTTTTATGGTGGCTGGTCACACATCCTCGCAACAACCAGAAGCAAAAAGTGTTGTCTTTGATTGACGACTACCACAAGCGGAAGAAGACACATTAGGGGGAATATTTGTTGGGAAACAGTATACATGATGACATATTTGTAGTTAGGAAACAGTGTAGATGATGACAACTTTGTATTCGGGAATTTGTAGTTCTTGTGTAAATTATCTACTGATGGTAACTTCACAGTTTTTGTTCAATGTCAAGAGCTAATTTTTCTTATGTTTATTGAGATCGTTGCTTCTGTGGTTATTTTTCTTCACGTAATAACAGGGGCCATTTATAACAATAACAAGGGTCATTTACAACAATAACAAGGGTCATTTACACCAATAACAGGGGCCATTTACAACAATAACAGGGTCCATTTACACCAATAACAGGGTCTATTAACAACAGTAACAGGGGCCATTTACAACAATAACAAGGTCCATTTACAACACTAACAGGGTCCATTAACAATAATAACAAGGGCCATTTACACCAATAAAAGGGTCCACTAACAACAGCAACAGGGTCCATTAACGATAATCAAAAGGTCCATTTACAACAATAAGAGGGGCCAGTAACAACAATAACACTAGACAGTAACAATGATATTAGTTGACACTAACAACAATATCAGTAGGCACTTACAACGATATCAGTAGGCACTTACAATAAGGTCCGTAGACATAAACAAAAATATCAGTAGGCACTTACAACAAGATCAATAGCCACTAACAACAATATCAATAGGCGCTAACAACAATATCAGTAGGCACTTACAACAATATCAATAGGCGCTAACAACAATATCAGTAAGCACTTACAACAATATCAATAGACAGTAACAACGATATCAGTGGGCACTTACAACAATATCAGTAGGCACTAACAACAATCAGTAGGCGCTTACAACAATATCAGTAGGCACTAATAACAATATCAGTAGGCACTAACAACAATCAGTAGGCGCTTACAACAATATCAGTAGGTACTAACAACAATATCAGTAGGCGCTAACAACAATATCAGTAGGCACTTACATCAATATCAGTAGGCGCTTACAACAATATCAGTAGGCGCTTACAACAATATCAGTAAGCACTTACAACAATATCAGTAGACAGTAACAACGATATCAGTATGCGCTAACAACAATATCAGTAAACACTTACAACAATATCAGTAAGCACTTCCAACAATATCAGTGGGCACTTACAACAATATCAGTAGACAGTAACAACGATATCAGTGGGCACTTACAAAAATATCAGTAGGCACTTACAAAAATATCAGTAGGCGCTAACAACAATATCAGTAAACACTCACAACAATATCAGTAAGCACTTCCAACAATATCAGTGGGCACTTACAACAATATTAGTAGACAGTAACAATGATATCAGTGGGCACTTACAAAAATATCAGTAGGCACTTACAAAAATATCAGTAGGCGCTAACAACAATATCAGTAGGCACTTACAACAATATCAGTGGGCACTTACAACATTATCAAGTGACAGTAACAACGATATCAGTGGGCACTTACAAAAATATTAGTAGGCCCTTACAACAATATCAGTAGGTGCTAACAACAATATCAGTAGGCACTTACAACAATATCAGTAGACAGTAACAACGATATCAATGGGCACTTACAACAATATCAGTAGGCGCTTACAACAATATTAGTAGGCACTAACAACGATATTAGTAGGCGCTAACAACAATATCAGTAGGCACTTACAACAATATCAGTAGGCACTAACAACGATATCAGTAGGCGCTAACAACGATATCAGTAGGCACTAACAACAATATCAGTAGACAGTAACAATGATATCAATGGGCACTTACAAAAATATCAGTAAGCGCTTACAACAATATCAGTCCTTGGTAAGAACAATATCAACACCTACTAACAACAAAATCCAGTTGCATATAGTTTCCAACGTCATTTACATTTGTAATATCAGTATGAATATGTGTACATAAATGAGACTTGGATACAATTGTGTCAACAATATCTAACCTTCATTTACAACAACATATGAACTCCTAATCCATAATGACAACATCACACACCATGCCCAAAAATAATATGGTGTGCATTTTTATCTAAAGCCATATACAACAAAAAGAGTGACAGACGCAATACACAAAAAATATTCACCAAAGGCACCATCAATGATCAACTTGGATTAGGATTCTTGCAAGTCCTAACGGAGTATCCTGCCTCATGGCATCTACCACAGTGATAAACTTCTTGTTCTAAAATTGAGATTCTCGTCTTTTTTTTTGGGTCTACCTACCGGCCTTGTAGTAATTGGAGGCTCCAAGAAAGTCTCAGTTAGCATTTGTGTCACCGTCGGCGCATCAACACGTGGATAATCATGTATTGCAACTGGTTGCATGCTATGTGCATAAATTTTCTCTTGGGTTGAAAGTGTAAAGCAATCATGCACAAAAGCGTACACATTACCATGAAGCACCTTAATTGCTGCACATACATATGGGAAAGGTAGTCCACTCATTTGCCATCCTAAACAGGTGCATTCTTTTGCAGCCAGATCAACAACAACATAAATTAAGGCATCACTGCATCTAGTTTCAACCAAGAACTGGTTCTCTCCATAATATGTGGCATGCAAATTTTCAACAAAGGTCACATGTAGCATCAATTTCTTTTCAATGTTAGGTCCTACACCATTTTTCCAATTCACCAATGCCATTTTGCTTGCAAGCAACTTTGCAGCTAACTTCTTCCTATGCTCATGTATTAACATTGACACAGTGTGCTTCCGCTCTTTCACCATCCATGCATTGAATGATTTAGCAATGTTAGTAGTTACGTTGTCCCACCTTTTGAACGGAAACTTGCTTAGAGCCCATCGATCAACGTCCCCATGAGTCTCAACCCATTGTGCTAATTGTGGATTGAACAATCTCAAATTTCCCATTGCAATTGTGAAGTCTTCAACCAACCTTGCGTATGCAAGTCCATCGAGTAGGTGCAATGCAGTTTCCTTGCTATTCCCAGAGGTACGTGCCACCCCTCTAGTGATTTTGAGGAACTCTGCACTATAGTTTTCCTTCACATGCCTATAACAAAATGCATGTTTCTCAGTGCCAAATATATCTCCTACAACACCAATAATTGCATTATTCCGATCGGACACAATTGTTATCTCCAATGATCCTGTAATCTCCTTTACATTATTTAGAAACCAGGCCCAATTATCATAGGTCCCACCGCTAACAATGCTATATGCTAAAGGAAACATTTCATTGTCTGCATCATACGCACAAGCGGACAACATTGTTCCCTTATAAGGGCCACTAAGATGGCATCCATCTATATACAGTATTGGCCTACAACCATGTACAAAACCCTTTATGGAGCAACCATATACAATAAATAACCTCTCAAATCTGTTATCAAGTAAGCCTTCCCATTTGGCAACTGTGTCGGGATCACTCTCTATGAGTCTACCACACATCCAAAGAATAACCTTGTAAGAGTCCTCCACCCGTCCGTGCAATTCCCTCACTGCTCTTTCTTTCGCCCTATAAGCTTGGTGATAGTTCATTCGTACACCATACTCACTATACAGGTCAATTCTGATTTCATGAGCCGTCTTGTCAATGTTACCTCTCAGACCATCAATTACAATCGATGATGTCAACCTACTCTTGGGTGGATGAGATACAATAAGGCTATCTTGTGCATGGTGTATGTGTTGACTTCTATATGTTCTTATGATTAGGAACTCAATATGTTGACGTTCTCCTGCTAAATAAGCACCCATGTACCAGGGACATCCATCAACCTTACACTTGACTATTACCTTCTTTGGCTTGTTCTTCACAAATTTGTACGAAAACTTGTGTGCGATGCTGAATTTGTACAACGTTTTGCGGAGGGTCACAGCATTCGCAAAAATCTGTCCTTCTCCCATTATCAAATCCTTCCATTTAGAATGATTCATTTCAGGCCTGGTTAATGGAACACTTTGCGAACAACACGGTAATGATAGCAACTCTTCAGTTTGGGTGAACATTTGAGGGGGAGACAAAGACAACCCAGCTGCACCTCCAAAATCTGTATCAGTCCTGCAACAAACAACAACTATCAGTGCAAGTAATGAGAACCAAGTACTAACACTTTATATACGAACAAATTACATTTCTTAACACAACAAGACTTACACTTCTTGCTCTCCCATTTGAACATTCGTTTGTTGTGGTGTATTGTCATTATCCTCATTTTCTTCAACATACACATGACAATATTCTTCATTATACCTTATTAAATGTTCTACCCCTTCATCATCTACAAGATCAACAAATGTAGATGTATCCATGCTAAGTTTGAACTTCACGCAAATTTCCGTATTCTCTTTCCCAATTAAAGACGCTATGATTCTTTGCAACTCCTCATATGTTATTCCTTCCTTGATGCATCTTGTTCTTACTTTTCCACCAATATAATCGCTTTCTTGTCCTCCCTCGTATACAAAGTTACCCCCATGTGGAAGAAACATAATAGGTTCTTTCCTGAAGTAGAGGTCATCTTTAATTATGATCTGCAACATAAAGATAGTATTAACAACTTTAACAATCACATTAACAACTTAAATTGTAGGTATTAACAACATAGAAATAGTATTAACAACCTCCCTTTGTTTCCATGCCCAAATCTAGAGCAACCTATAATCTTTTAGCATTCAGGTTGTATTTACAACAATATCAGTGAAATTAACAACTAAAACAGTAGGTGTTAACAACTATCCCATTTTCAGTGTTTTTTAAGCAAATGCAGCATCATTCCACTAAAAAACACACATTTCCCTCTGTTTTCAAGGCAAAAAACAGAGCATCCACCCTATCCTCCAGTGAGTAAACATTAACTAGAATGGTGATAATGATATCTTGATCAAATCCTTAGTGTTTTTTTACCTATTTTCTACTCGTTGATAACGTAACTTTGGCCAAGCTCCAACCTTTCAGCCCCCCAACATTCTGACTGAAAAAAAACCTTCTCCAACAACAAATACATCAACGCAACAGTGAATGATTGAAATATATATGTTCAGCTCCACAGCAAATACATCAACACAGCAGCAAATGACATTAAGCTTCAGGAAAATGGTGTGTTCTTTGCGTTCTCTACCTTTCGTTCTCCCCTGTTGCTCGTGTGTTTCATTTCAGGCATGCAAACCATTGTCACTTTGGGAATAATCAGATTTCTTTTTTATTTTCTTAATACATGGGTAAAATTGTAATTTGGTGTTTGAAGTTAATACCATTAGAGCCCTAGAGCCTTTTTTATCACAGAGTTTTGTTTGGGCCTTTTTTGAGGTTTTTTTACTTATTTGGGTCTCCATAGAAATTTTCCCATGGATTTAGACCCCTATCTCTCTCTATCCATACATACACACATATATAAAAAGTTAACCAATTAATTAAACAATGTTAAATATTTAGTAACGATATTTATGGCATCCAAATATATATATAATACTGTGGGTAGTAGTGACTCATGATAGGTTACTTGACCCCCGTAAAAAGCCATAAGACTCACTCGCCCTTCGGTCACATCCTTCCTCAAGTGGAGTGTCTTGGTAAATCACAATCAACCCTTTACTAATTACAAAAGAAAAAATAATTATTTTAAGTTTAAATATTATAATGAAAAAAGGTCCCGAGAGGGGGAAAAAAAAAAGTTATCCTGAGATCTTGAACTGATACTCCTTTAATTTATTCCTTCAAAAAAAAATTTATGGACTTTAAAACTATTTATACTTAATAAAAAAATTCTTATTAAAACTTTATTTTAAAATAAAAATCCTATTTTTTTATTTGAATTGATACAAATTAAACCATAAAAATAGTTTATCATTAGAAGAAGATTAAAAGAAGCCAACTTGGTAATAATGAAGACGTTGAAAGGGACAGCAATACTTGCAAAAAGCAAAACCATGTCCTCTTGAAATCCTTTTTATTTATGACTGTTTGGTTTTCGGCACTTTCACTTTGTGTCTGCCTTATCCATTGCACCTCACAAAGCTATCCATAAGTGATAAGTGTGTGTGTGGTGAAATCTTCATGTTTCAAACATATCATTTTCATATGTTTATTTTCTGTAGCAATCATTTGGCATGGGACATCTCTAGTTACCTCTAATAAGAAGACAACTGTACCTAAAAAAAAAGAAGAGAAGAGAGAATCACCTGTGAGATGCCAACTACCAAGTATATGCAACATATTATAATAAACAAATAATTAGTTAATAATGAACTTAATTTAGAGAGGGCCCTTTTTCACATGTAATACAAAACTAACCAACCTTCTTAGGTGTGTGTTTTGGCCAACTCTTAGGTGGCACCTTATAGGTTTATATATTTAATTAAAGTGATCCAGAAGCTAATCGGCCCCGGAAAAGGACCTAGAAGCTATAACTGACCCATTTTTATTATTTATTTATGGCTTTTTGTTTTTTTATTGTATATGATCTAACTAGGATCCTAACAAATAATAATAATAATAATAATAATTAAAACAAAAAAAAATGAAACATATGTAAGGCTTTCGTGAAATTCCTAAAATTAAATATTAGTGAAATGCGTAAGTATTAAACAAAACAAAATGAAAGCTTTGACACATATATGATGGCGCCATTTGTCCTACTGAGTTTTAATCAGCGTGATTAATCATCAGATCGTGATTGAATTGTACGAGTATGTATATAGTTTGACCGGTGATGATTAATTTAACATATTTTTGGTTTGATATGTTAACTATAATTTTGGAATTATAAGGGTATCTTCTTCCGATAAAATTATGTGAATGGAAATTAGTAATTTCGATTTTTTTTTTAAAAAAAATAAATTTCAATAACTTTTATAATAATTGTATACATTATATAAGGATTGTTATCGGAATCTCTAACTACTTGTTTAAATGACCACTATACTATTACACTACAACAACATCAAGTTGTTAGTTCTCAGTTTGAGTTTTGATAATAACTAAACATTTGTTAAATTTTTGTTTCAAGACAACTCAAGTTTATAGTTTAACAACTTGAGTTCTAAAGGTTTTCTCAAATCAAGCTCAAGTCAATATTGTTGCAAACTCAAGTTCACAGTCAATAAACTTGAGTTCTCCTTTTAAAATGTTTTTCAATGAATATTACTTTATGATCAATTAGAGTTCATAGCTTAACAACTCAAGTTCATGGCATAAAACTCAAGTTCTTAAGTAATGAACTTAAGTTCGTGGTTTCTGACTCGCTCCAAACTTCAAATGTTAAAAAGCCTCGAGAATTAGAGTTTCTTCATAAAAGGCTCGAGTTCAAAACCCAAGTTCTTCAAATGCAAACTCGAGTTCTTCAAATTTGAAGAACTTGTAGTTTATTCAAAATGTTAACAACTAGAGTTCTTGGTTAAGAACTCAAGTTGATAACTCCAATTCAGCTTTTATAACTCGAGTTATTTGAGAATCCAAATTGGTTTTAAATTACAAACTTGAGTTCTTATAATGTCAACTCAAGTTCTCATCTTAAAGAACTAAGGCGTTTCAAGTTAAGTCAAAGAAACTCGAGTTCCTTTCTGCCAACTCGAGTTTGAAACTCAAATTCATTATTTGGAAACTCGAGTTCGTGTGAAACATGATGACGAGCCTTCTTCCGTAAGATTTCAAATGAATCAATCTTCAGCTACTGCTTTCCATGATTATTAAGAATTATTCTTAAGATACTTTTAACCCATTTACTAGTGATTTCAGTTGGTAAAATGAAGATTTAAACTGAAAGCACCATAAAGCAGAACTTGTGTCAGAGGCATTTGATGCAAAGTAGAAAACAAAGCTGCAGTTGGAATGAACATCAGAGCAGTCAAAATAAGCCTTGTCATAGGTATCCATTTTAGTGAAAGAACTCTACTATCTACATAAGTCAACTTCCGTTCAAACCCAAGGGATTTACTGATAACGATGAGCCGAAAGCAACGAAAGCCGAAAAACTCAGTCTAACGGAAATCATTCTGAGTCTAATGAAAATATGAATATCTCTCAACGATTATCTTCTCAAGTCTCAATAGTCATCTAATGAAGCTGATATATAAGCTCGAAGCACACTACAAAAAAAGGTCCTTTAGTAGTTGTTAAATGGTGTATTTGTAACGGTTTTAGCCGCTACAAATGTCTGTAGTAACGGTTGAGTGAACCACTACAAAACACACTGTGCCAAGATGATTTGTAGTGGTTAAAAATAACAGTTACTACATATCCAAAAACCGCTACTGTTTCTGTTGCGGTTACATAAAACCGCCTCTACATGTAGTTGAGCTGACATCCTCGTTATGACATGGTAACGGTTTCCAAAACTGCTACAAAATTATATCTTGTCGCGGTTTTACAACCGCTACAAAATTTACAAAAATGCTTCACCAAATATGGCGAGGAAAAAATATTTTGAAATTCATTTGTAGCGGTTAACTAACTGCTGCAAACTTTTCCTGCCATTATTTTAGTCTTAAAATTTATTCCCATCCTTTTTAAAATTTTTTGCACTTTGTAGCGAATTTTTTTCAACCACTACTAGATATTCATAAAATTTTTAAAATTTTCTTCTGATTGCAAAAATGTTAGTTGTGCTTAGTTACAGTTATATAACCGCTACAAAGCTATTCAATTGAAAATAAATAAATAAATTAGACAAATTTTTTATTTTAATATAAATTCGTTAATCATTATATTTTATTAGTTAAATGTTGCATAATCAATAATTTATATTTTAATTTAAATTATAACTGATTTTTAATTATAAATTTTTATTAATTAAGTTAATTTATTATGGTTTGATTTAAATAAAATAATGTGCGTGAAAATGAATGAAACAATATTTGTGAAGATATATGGAATAATTTGTGTAAAGGGAAATGAAATAATGTGTGTGGAAGTGTAAACAGAGAATAAAAATAATTCGAAAAAAAATAATTAAGAACATAGATGTTGAGCGAAAAAATAAATATTGCGATAATAATCATATTTGATCCGGGTGAACAAAATTTACCTTATCAAAACAATTAATCTCCTTGAGAAAATGTAGAAGTTCGAGAGAAAAAGAGTAGAAAACGTATTAGAAAACGAAAGTGAAGTGTATTAAATGAGGTTTAATTGGGGTTTTTATATTGGTATCTACGTACCTGTTTTGTAGCGGTTGATGTTTCGTTTTTGTAGCATTTAGTTTTAGTAGCAGTTAGTGTGTCGGTTTTTGTAGTGGTTCTATATTTAGTAGCAGTTTTTATGTTATTTGTAGCAGTTTGTAACCGCTACAAACAATTTTCTAAAGTTTTTGACAAAAAAAAAAGATTACGTATTAAATCGTCAACTACAAAGTAATATTTTTTTTAAAAAAAAAAACACACACACACACATATATATATACGATTACAGATTAAATCATAAGCATAATTTTTTCTCTAGCTCTCAATCTTCGTCATGATCCCTACAAAAAAGAAATTTGGATAAAATGTTACTTTTTAGTTGTATATGTTGGAACACAAATAACACTTTAATTAAATGTTATTATTTCATAAAGCGTATATTAAAAAACATACTGAACTATAGGTAAAATGTCATCATCGTCAAGGAAGAAATTCTCGAAGCTGGCTGGCTGGAACGACTCACTCTCGTAGGAGACATTATCAGCATCGCTCATGTCTTAAAGGTCCTGAGGCTTTAAGTGAGCAACTATATGCCAATCCCTATGCCTCTCATCGGCGACATAATAAACCTGATGTGCCTCTGAGGCTAGAATATATGGCTCGTCATCTTCAAACTGACCAGTGTGAATCGGCCGAGAGAAATTCACTGATGTGATGCCTAAGTCATTAGTCATGAGTCCCTAGGACGTTGTCGTATTCGCCCACAAACACTTGAACAGCGTCACGGTGAAACGGCCTTGGTAATTTATCTTGACCACATCAAGGAGCTTTCCATAATATGGGACGTCACCGAACTGCATGTTCCTGTCACTACTGCTTGAATAACTCCTCGTCCCAAATGTTCCATATACACCCGAGTTTTGGGTCAGCAATCCCTGATCTCGTGAAACGGTGCAAAACTTGAAACCGTTGACATTGTATGCCGTAAATCTTTAGGCGTAGTCAAGTAGGCCAAGTGCGAGAGCTCTACAGTCTGGTGAGTACGGGTTGTGGTCATTCATTATTCTCCTCCTGAACCAACCTGGGAATTCTCTGTGGACCTTTCTATCAATCTCGGTTGCTTTCTGTATCCGGATCCTTAGTTAACGCTTGACATGACTCCTGAATTCCCTACAATTAAACATGCGAAGAAGACCATGAAATATGACTAGTAAGGAAATATAAAGGATACCATATATCTGTTCGAAATCCTTACTGAAGGTACGGTTCAACTTTAGTGCAATTATCAAGACATGTCTGTGTGCTTGAAGCTTCTCAAGTACCGTCAGTTTGAAGTTCTCAATTCCGCCAACTGGTCTACCAACACAAGGGATGAACAACTCTATTGCAGATGGCTCTGGCTTTGGCTCTAGACAATCATCAACCCGTGGCGGTCGGTTGAATGACGTCTCAATGTCATCAAAGTAATTGGAACAAAAATACAAGACCTCATCTCCAATATAACCTTCTACAATTGAACCTTCAGGCCACGCCTTATTCCTCATGTATGATTTCAATTTCCCAAGAAACTTATAAAATAATTAATGAAAAATGTTGAAACATTAATGCGAAAATGTGTGACAAGGTAATAATCGTAAAGTAATTAATTTTAAATGAGTACCTCTTAATAGGATACATCCATCGGTAGTGAATTGGGCCAACAAGCTTTGTTTTGTGAACAAGGTGTACTGTCAGGTGAACCATGACGGTGAAAAATGATGGAGGAAAGATCATCTCCAAATGGCACATTGTAATAATGATTTTTTACTGTAGCTAGTCGAGCTCGTCTACGGTCAAAACCTTAGAACAAAACTTCCTGAAGAAAGAACACAGCTCGACCAAAACAATCGACACATCGAGAGACAGCGTATCTTTGATGGTCAGTGGAAGTAGCTGTTGCATAATCACATGTGAGTCATGACTTTTCAGCCCAGTAACCTTTCGAGCCTGCACGTCAACACATCGCGAAATGTTGCTTGAATACCCGTCCGGAACTTTAATTTTCTTCAAAGTCGCGAGGAAGATTTCCTTATTCGGTTTTGTCAGGGTAAATTTTGCTAGCTGAAATCTGTCATGCTCATCCGACCACACGTTTCTACGAACTCCCATCTCCCTTAAATCTTTTCTCGCTTGAAGATGATCTTTTGACTTGCCAAGTTCGTTTAGAATCGTGTAGAGTACATTGTTGCACACATTTTTCTCAATGTGCATGACATCCATACTATGTCGAAGCAAATTATCTTTCCAATATGGAAGGGTGAAGAAAATGCTTATCTTCCGCTATTGTTGGGGCGTAGAACCAGAAGCCCTAGCGGTCTTTGTACCTACCTTTGCTAGATCATCTCTTTTTCCATACTCAAACTCAACGTCATGAATCTGCTCTATGATTTCTTCATCGGATAAAATCTGAGGAGGCCTTCTTTTTTCCTGTTGCCCATTAAAGTGATTGCGTTGCAACCTAAACCTGTGTGTACCATCCAGAAACCTTCAAAGACCCATGAAGCACCACTTACAACTGTGAGGAAGGCGCACAGAGTCAAAGTCAAAATTGCAAACTGGACACGTAAGCCCAATATGCACATTCCACCCGGATAATAATCCCAATCCAGGAAAGTCACTAATAGTCCACATCAAGGCCGCACGCATGTTGAACAGTGTCTTGTCATGCAAGTCATACGTATCGACCCCTACATTCCGTAACTCGACCAACTCCGAGATCAGCGGTTGGAGATACACATCGATGTCATTTCCCGGTGCCTTTTTGCCTATAATGATCATTGACATAATGTAGGAGCTTTGTTTCATACACATCCAGGGAGGCAAGTTGTACAGGATCAAGACAAACGGCCAAATACTATAGCTTATGCTGAGATTTCCAAACAGATTAAAACCATTGGTCGCCAAAGCGAGTCGAACATTTCTAGGGTCCACCACAAAATCTTGAAAGTTTGAGTCGAACGCTTTCCATGCTTGAGCATCCTGTGGATGTGTAAGTTTACCATCTTCGTTCTTGTCAGCTTCGTGCCACCTCATATACTCAGCTGTCCTGGATGACATAAACAATCTATGTAAACGAGGCTTTAAAGGAAAGTACCTGAGAATCTTTGCAAGCTTCTTCTTTTGCTTTTTACCCCTTCCGGACAGTCCTAAACCTCGAAGTGTGACACTTCTTACAAGACTCCCTGTGAGCGTTCTCTCCCCAATAAAGCATACAGTCGTTTGGGCAAGCATCGATCTTTTCGTAGTTCAAGCTTAATCTATTAATTATCTTCTTGGTCTCGTAGAAGTTTGTGGGAATGACCGCGTCCGAGAACGCATCTCGTAGCAATTCCAGCAACATAAACATTGCCTTATCAGTGATCTCACACATACACTTGATATGGTACAACTTGATCAGGAAAGATAATTTAGAGTATTTCCGACAACCTTGATACAACGGACGATCACCCTCATCCATCAAGCTAAAAAATTCCTGAGCTGATTCATTCCTGAGGAAAATAGGTTCTGCACCCTAAACGTCTGTCGTGAAATTGTCGTCTTGAACACCAAAAGCATCGCGAACAGCTTCATTAACTGGATCATCTTGAGCTACACTATTTCCTACTTGTGAGCTTTGAGGAAGATGTTCCTCATATCGCATACCCTGTTTCTCACCATGAACTTCCCAGAATGTATATTCTACCGGGAAAGGCTTCACAAGAAGATGTTCCATAGTACCGTCTCATGTTTGCCACTTCTTAAACTTGCATCAACCACACGGATATAAGATCTTCCCATTGATGCTAGCATGGGAGAAGGTGAAATCTAAGAATTTTTTCAATCCCACTAGATACACGGGAGAATTGCGAGGCAACTTAATCCATGACTTATCCATATTTAGTAAACAATGCTAGGATAGAATACAATTGAAGAGAGATGGTTTAATTCTCATCAAATGACTTCAGATTGATTAAATGAAACGTTAGCTATGTTGTAGAGGTTTAAAAACCGCTAGATCAACTGTTACAAAAGAATAAATTCCATTTGTAACGGTTGGGAACCACTACTAAATACAGCTGTTAGTAGCGATTCATAAGACTGCTACCTTAATCGCTACAAAGTGTAATACGTTGCGCAACAACATTTGAATTGAATAGATCCCGCCAGATACTAGTAGTAGTTAATAAAACCGCTACATTAACCAATACAAAATGAAAACTATTACACATTTTCTCCTTTTCAAATTTCACTCACCAGATACTAGTAGCGGTTGTTAATTTTAAATTTGTAGCGGTTGCTAACGCTACAAAATTTGTTCAATGTTTTTTGTTTTTATGGATGACCAATATTTAAATTTTTTTTAGAAAAATGTATTTAGGTATTTCATTTTATGTAAACAAGCACGAACTCTAAATAATGTCAACGAAATCTAAATGATAATCTAATATTTAGAAGTGTTTATAAACTAATGTCAACGAAAGCTAAATATTGAAATGATAATCCAAAAATCCAATCCAAATAACATAAAAAAGAAAACAAATGTCTCTGAAAATAAAAACGAACTATCAGGAACCTGATCAGGTCTTGTCTCGAGGGGCATATGTAGGAGTAGAGGTAATAACACCTTACTCATCAGTAGCAGGACAGGAGCAGGAGCAGCAAGTCCAGCAGCAGCATGTTCCTCATAGATGAATGGATATGGAAGCAGGGAAGAATCCTCCTCAATGAATGGTGGGGGAGGCGGGGGAGGCGGGGGAGTGATCATCATGTATCAACCTGTTCAAGGCACCGGCAAACCTATCCATGTAGTGTTGTTGTCCAACATACCAGCGATCGAATCTCTCCTGCATTCGCCTCTCCCTAGCAGCCTACCTCGCCGCTTGCGCAACCACCTGCGCAGTAACCCCCTCGGCAACCTAAGCCGCAATAATCACCTCTAAGTCCTCCGATGGTAGCCTTCTCGTGCCGGAGGTTTCGGCCTCAGAGGCGGAGGCCTTGCCATACACAATGCTTGGCCTGATGCCTAGGCCTATACCCCTAACGCAGCTAGGATGCTCGGCTTGTCCCATAGCAGCCTTCAACGGGGCCGTAGGATCACAAACTCCTGTGACTCCGGAGGCAGCGACGCTTGGAGCTCTGCCTGGCTTTGCTCAATCCGGGCCTGACACACAAATTTCATAAAACATTAATGAAACAATTTAATTCAATTTAAATATACTAAATTAACTATATAAAAAAAATTTGTGTAACTTACTATGATCTACTCTGCCTTCTCAGAGGTCGGCGTCCCATCACAGTGTCTATGGGTGCGTGTGAACAACTCCCCATAGTTCATCTGCCAGTTCTCCTCTCTAGCCTTTTCTTGATGAAAGAATTAAAAGAATAACAAGTTTGTCAAGTAAAAAATAAAACAACCAATCATTTAAACAAAAAATAATAATTTTGCTTTCAATTACAAGCTCACTATAGGTCACGGAAAACGTCTTGGATCCCACCGTGTGATGGACCCTCTGATGTGCCCGACTTACGATATTCCTTTGAGACAAAGCTTGCAAGGAGGAGTAAACAAAAAGTTAAATGAAATATTTACACAATATTTCAAGTACATTTAAACTATAAATAAAGTTAAACTACTAATTAAATAATTTACAAAAAATGTAAAGTATAATTAATTAAAAGACCTACCTGTCCAACTAGACTCCTCCTATATTGGACAAAATCTGCCCAGTCATTTGGGTCGACTCCGTCAGGGACATTCTAGATCAGCTGCTGCAGAGGAACCGTCCCATCTCCATTCTTTTTGTTGTATAGACGATTCCTCCGGTTCTTCCACCCATACCCTATCTTCAGCAAAGCATACCGTTTCGCGTTGCCTCCCACGTTAAACTTTTTCTATATCATACATTAATTATTAATTAATTAACTAAAAATAAATAAATAAATAAACCAAAAATTATAATTATTATTAAGATGTAAATTTTAATAAAGAAACATAACTTACCTGCACCATATCTTTAAATGCATCATCCTTGTTCTTATCCGGAACACACTTCCAATTTATTAAGTCGAGTGGGAATCAAGCCCAATTCCCGCCGAATCCCTATAGGTACCGGTTGAACAGGTGACCACCATTGCCGACTGGCTGGTCCGTCTCCGTGTTCCAAGTAGGGGTGAGAAAAACTGAACCGAAAATCGAACCGAACCAAAGGCTATTCGGTTTTTCAGTTTCGGTTTATTCGGTTTTCGGTTTTTTTTCGGTTTGTAGAATAAGTATATTTCAGTTTTCGGTTCGGTTTTTTTACAATTAATTTGGTTTTAACCAAAAAAACCGAAATATCAAGGTTTTTGTCAAATTGATTCGGTGTTATCGGTTTTTGGTTCGGTTTTTTCATTGGTAGGCAAAATATAGAGGCCCATAATAAAAAAATATTTCAGTTAATTGCAAAAAAGATTAGTTACTAGACATGTTTCAGCAAAAAAAAAAATACAATAAGGCCCAACTGAAGCCCAAAAACCGAATTAATTGCAAAACCAAACCGAAATATGTTAGTTTTTTTGGTTCGGTTTTTCGGTTTCGGTTCGGTTGTAAAAATATGCATATTTCGGTTTTCAGTTTTTACCGAAAAACTGAATGCTCCCCCTAGTTCCAGGGGACCATGACTTTTGGCCCTTGCAACAGAGTTACCCCGGCAACATTGAGCGACCTCTTGATGATGTTCCCATTTGTATCTGCATAAATGGAAAAACATGTTTTTATTGCTTTTAAATTTAAGGAAATGAAATTTAAATTTACTGAATAAATTAATTATATTTACCTTCGACATCCACCACAAATCCAGTGGAATGCGAAGACGACAGTCAAGGGTTCCCTTGGTCCCGCTCGCTCTCCCTGTCCCAGAACTGCTGCGCCTCACTCACGGGTATGCCAATATCTATCTCTTCATCTTCATCGAGGTCGCTAATCGAAAGAGTAGCGCCTCGTTCTCCTCCTACAGTCTCAAGAGTCTCCGGCTCTGGGATTGGCTGACTTATGAAGAGATCCTCATATGTCTCAGGGGGTGGAGGGGGCGGAGGGAGACTTGTAGGCCCATGCCCTCGCCCTCTCATATGCGATCTACTACCACTTCCTCTTCTAAGTTTCCTCGATGGAATTACTCCCTTCCCTTTATCTCTGTTAGTCATAATGTTCGACTTTTACTGTATAAGTATACAAGTAAAAGAAAAAATGAAATGACAAGGGTGAGAGAAAAGTCAAAATGAATGACAAGGGTGAGAGAAACTAACGAGAGGAAGTGGTTAAACCGCGTCTTTTTGTAGCGGTTATTCTGGAAAAACCGCTACAAAACTATTGACATTGTATCGGTTATCTATAACCGCTACATAAACTGCTACAAATTTACCTCGGTCTGCGGACACCATAGCAGTTATTAATAACCGCTGCATAAACCACTACAAAATATTTGACCTTTCAAATTCAGTAGCGGTTTTGTCACTAACCGCTACTAATTTGAACTTTTTAACAAAAAAATCCAAACTAATTGATTTATTAGTTTCACTAATAAACCAATTAGTTTGGTAAAAAAACATATATATATATATATATATATTTTTTTTTTTTTCATGTGTGCTAAAAATAGTCTAACAAGCTTGTGAAGATTGGGCTTTCATATAGCCATCAATATCTCTAAAAAGGTTTACTGACTCATTTTGATCAGAGATATTTTACAGAGAGAAAGGTGGCTACAATAAAAACTCAACCATCGGTTGCTTGTTAGATGATATTCTAAAGAATAGATGTGTTCAGGTCTGAGAAATAACCAAATTTTCGTTGTCACTAAATAGTTACCTCCGACTTCAGGATGAGAGAGGCAAATATCTGCCGCACTCATTGACAAGAGATTGTCGACCCCTTGCAAAATAACCAAGTTCAGTAAAAAGATTTGCAGTATAAGAATCTTGGATCGTTTCCCACGGAATTGCAGTAGGTTCTAATAGTAACAGAAGTAATGACAGTAAATGATGGGGGGAAGTTTTTCAAATCGCAATAAAACAAAATTAAAACAGAAACAGTAAATGAAAACGAGATTAAACAGACTAAAACGACTAACCTAGAACTAGGGATTCTAGAACCTTCATCAGACGAAATTAATTAAAACACTAAACTCGTTATCGATTTATGGACAAACAGAAATCTCTGTGTTTGCCCAGAATTTCCCTCAACTGAACAACCGTCCAAAATGCTTTAGAAACAATGGCGTGACACCGAACAATCACACAATAATCACTTAAACCCAGTTCAAAATATGTCCTTGGGATTAATTGATCTAGATTTTTTTATCAAAAACCCAATCCGAATCGATCCGATAAAAGAAGACAGAAACGAGTTTAAATGTTACCGATCAAGCGCATGTCCTCTGGAATATGGAATCCCTAATCCGTGGGTTAAAACATTGAAGAACATAAAACATTGAAGAACATTGAAGAACATAAAGAACGAATGAAAAACATTTCAAAGAATTTTAAAAATATATGTTTGATCTTCAAAAGTCTCAAAATCAAAAATACAAATATGTTTGTAGCCACCCTCTATCTTAACTTTAAAAGGAAAAATGAAATGGGGCTCCAAGTCATAAAATATCCAGCCCAAAAGAAATAACCTAAAATAACAAATGGGCCTAAACAAAATTTGGGCCCAAATAAAAATCCAGAAAAATGTCTCTGACTTCGGCTCCAAGTTTGATCATCCTCTTGATCGAATTTGCCTTCCTAGTTTTCATAACATTTGTATCCCTTTAAATCATCTGAAATATGAAACAAAAATGAGGCAAATCTGATGCATGGTTCAAAAGTTATGGTTAAAACAATGAAGCATTATAAATCTGGAATTTTATCATGAAAATGAATTAAATCTAAATAAAAGCCTAAAGCCCAAATAAGCATTAAAGCCCATTATTTGTTAACTAACAATCCTAAATTTATTACCCAAAAGATACAAAATAAATGTGTAAAATATTCAATTATCACTCATCTCTCGAGATAAGAGATGAGGGTTGCAGATATCTGCATGTCTTGTTCTATCAAGCCGAGTTAGCTCATTTAGTGACAACGCAAATTCAGTGATTTCTCGGTTTTTATAATTTTTGTTTGATGTATGGTCAACTTTATATATAGTTAAAACATTAGTAGCGGTTCAAGGGTTAACCGCTACAAATATTAAGATTTGTCATGGTTATGGTGTCGGTAAACCTAAACCGACACAATATTTTGTCATTTCGCTTTCTTGTACCGGTTGTGCTGATGTAAACACTACAAAGTTGTAGCGGTTATATGTCAAACCACTACTAATTGTGTTTTTTAGGAGGAAAAACCAAACTAATTAGTTTATTTTGTTTGACATTAGTTTGGTTTTAAAAAAAATTTATAAGGGTGCTGAAAAATAACCAAACTTGCATTATCACTAAAGAGCTAGCTCCTGCTTCATGATGAGAGAAGCAAATATCTGCCAAGCCAAGTTAGCTCTTTTAGTGACAATGCAGATTCAGTGATTTTTCATTTTTTATACTTTTTGTTTAAGGTACGGTCAGCTTATATAATTGAAATACTAGTGGCGGTTTTTATGAGAAACCGCTACAGATGTGTGGAATTTGTCGCTGTTTGTGCGTTGGTAAACATGAACCCAAACAAAATTGAGTCGTTTTGCTTTCTTGTAGCGGTTAATCTAACATAACCGCGACAAATTAACCGTGGCAAACATTCACGCCAGTTAGCGGGAAACACTGGCGAGAATTTTGTAGCGGTTTGGCTAAGAAAACCTCAACAAAGATTCCCGCCATTACGTGCCAATCTGGCGCCAGTTTTGTAGTGGTTTCTCATGGTTTAACCGCTACAAAATGCTACCTCAACACACACGCGCTTTGGCGTCAATTTTCAGCTACGAATTTGTCGCGGTTTACTGTAAAATCATTACTAATACTTGATTTTGTAGCGGTTTTTTGAAACCGCTACTGTTTAACCGCTACAAATCCAGCTTTTTTTGTAGTAGTATTTAATTCACAACTTACCGAAACTTTGTGCATTCATTTCTCTATTATTGCAATCAGTTGTTTCATTAACTTCACTTAATACCTTCGGATATTTATTGTTCTTCAATGTTCATTTATCATCTACTCGTGAGGAGTTATTAAACATTCATATTATTCTTTGGTTGAAGTTTAAGGTTGTGGAACCTTAAGTATGGATATATGATTGCAACTTGTAAGGGGAGTGAGTCTGAGTGTGAAAGGATCATCCCGAGTTGTATTAGTATTTTGAAAAGTTAGTGGAAATCCCAAGGTATGCTTGGGGACTGGATGTAGGTTGAAGTATTAGACCGAACCAGTATAAATTGTCCTGTGTCTATTTCCTTCCTAAACCTCTGTCTTATTAGTATTCTAGTGTGCTTTGAGAAAAGTTTGTTTCATCACCTATTCACCCCCTTCTAAGTGATATTCCATATTCACGAGTAATATCCTATTAGGTAGGGTCGGTTATATAGATCGCACTATACTATTGTATTCTATTACTCTGGTTTTAAATATAAGATATAGTTTGTGGTGTAAAATACACCACAAACTATATCCTATATTTAAGACAGGAGGAGTATTAACTAAATCTTTAGTTAAATTATTAAATAAGAGGTTTTGATAAATGATATCATTAAGTGTTTGATTTAGTCTTCCACTTCTATTTTTCGTAGAACTCTATACTGGTTGACGTACCTTTTTACACAATACTATTGTACTCTATTACTCCTCCAGTATTAAATATAGGACATAGTTTTTGGTGCAAAATGCACCACAAACTATGCCTTATATTTAGAACTGGAGAAGTATAAATAAATTTTTAGTTAAATTATTAAACTAGAGGTTCTGCTAAATGATATCATTAAGTGTTTGATTTAGTCTTCCTCTTCTATTGTTCATAGAACTATATACTATTTGACGTACCTTTTTACCAATGTATCAAATGTTCTTCTTTGTACATGTCTGTTTAAGTGAGGAGTAGCTTTATATATTGTTATATGCAAGGGGAGCTTTTTTCCCCCCTCCCTATCCTTATTAAATAAAAAGGTGAATATGACTCTCTCTCTCTCTCTCTCGCGTTCGATGCTCTCTCTCAATCTTCCCTCCATTAGGTTTTTTGGCTCGTTGGTGGCAAGGCCTCCTCCTAAACCATAACCGCAGTAAGGAAGCAGATCAAAGCTCAATATGCTAGGAGCTATTTTTCATAAAACTATATATTATTTGACGTACCTTTTTACCAATGTATCAAATGTTCTTCTTTGTACATGTCTGGTTAAGTGAGGAGTAGCTTTATATATTGTTATATGCAAGGGGAGCTTTTTCCCCCTCCCTATCCTTATTAAATAAAAAGGTGAATATGACTCTCTCTCTCTCTCGTTCGACGCTCTCTCTCAATCTTCCCTCCATTAGGTTTTCTATCTCGTTGGTGGCAAGGCCTCCTCCTAAACCATAATCGCAGTAAGGAAGCAGATCAAAGCTCAATATGCTAGGAGCAAGTGAGTTTTAGTTTGGAACAGAGTCTCACAATGGTGACCTCGTATCTTCACCGATGTCGGCTCTCCTTTGGTCTCCATCCTCACCGCCACTCTAGCTGGGGCAAGCTTTTCCTCTCCCTCTCTAGATTTGTCTTGAGGTAGTGGGAGCTACTGTTTCAATGTCATCCTCGCCAGCGGTCTCTAATGGAGGGGACATCTAACCTCATATTCTACTTTTGTGGTTTTATATCGGTGTGTTTCTTCTATTTTTGTGGTTTTGGGTATTATTGGTAGCGTTTTCTGTTGTGGTTTGGATTCGTGATTTTGGGGGAAGGGTTTTATGGATGGCACTATTGCAATATGCTTTACATATGAGAGGACCATTGTTAGGTTTGTTTGATGGTGGTGAATCCAAATTGTTAGTGTTAGCCAAATTCTGTTCGGTGGGTGGTTGTAGTTGACATCACTATATTTGTTTCAATGGAGGAGCAAAAGTATTCTTCAGGACATTTTGTCTTCTTTTTTTTCTGACGTTGTGTTCTCTTTGTTCTTTACCCTAAGATAGGGTATAATTATATAGCTAATCAATTTGCAGCTTATGCTTATAAGGAGATGTGCCATACAAAGTAGGTTTTGCAACCAACACCTTCTTTCATATCACGTCTAACTTTGGATGTCCAAAAAACCGGTGCTATTTGTAAAGTTACTTTTATTCCCACTTTTTTATTGATGCTTAGTTTTTATTTGGTTTGTTTTTCAGTTATATTTGTTAGTCATATTATTCTTGTTTATCTGTTTTTCCTTCCTTTAGTGTAATAGTTATATTTTGATGTACCTTTTGATATAAATATTAGTATAAATATCTTTTGACCCAAAAAAATATGCAAGGAGCTTTCAACGCTGCTTACTACAACAAAGAAGGGATCGTGGTTCATTGACCAGTTGCTCAAGTTATGGTTAAATTAACTTGATTCCTTTTTCTTTTGCAGCTTTTTCCCGTACAATCGTTACCTTATGGACCTTTCACAGCCTATTTTTTGTGTATGTGGCGGGGTGAGGGGATATATATTATATATATATATATATATATATATATATATATATACCACCACCACCACCACCAACTATTTAACAGTGTTCAATTAATTGGTTAATAGCTATCAACAGGAACGCCCCGTGTCAGGTTCAGGTTCAACTGTTCAACGTATGGACGATGAAGCGATATATTGAAATATAGCGACTCTTAAAATAATACATCTTTAATTAAATAATTATATTTTAGAATTTATGAATAAACATAACTTAAAAATAAGCAAGGTTATGTGTAAAAAAAAATTCATAACGGGTAACACCTTTTTAATACATAGAGTTTTCTTATAAATAAACATAATCATTCACTAAGTAGTAATTACCACGCTTTGACCGCAGTAAAAGTCATAAAACTCACTCGCCCTTCGGTCACATCCTTACTCAAGTGGAGTGCCTTGGTAAATCACAATCAAACCTTTACTAATTACAAAAGAAAAATATATGATTTTAAGTTTAAATATTATAACGAAAAAAACTTAAAAGTGCCTAGGGAAAAAATTACTCTCTCCGGTCTTAATTATAAGACAATATTTAGGGATTGGTTTTGGTCCTAATTATGGGACAACTTTTTAATTTTTACCAATTTCTTCCTAAAATACCCTTATTTTATTATCTCAAATATGTTTGGTTTTTGATAAGTATATATGTATATGGGTTGCAACACACACATGTATATGTCTATAAACATATGTAAGTATGTATGTGTGTGTGTGTGTGTCTATATATATATGTGTTTGTGTTTGTGTATGTATGTGTGTGTATATATGTGTGTATGTATGTATATATGTATGTGTACATATGTGTGTGTGTCTATATATATGTGTTTGTGTGTGTATATATATGTATGTGTACATATATATGTGTGTGTGTGTGTCTATATATATATATATATATATATATATGTATGTATGTATGTATGAATGTATGTATGTATGTATGTATGTATAGTTATATATGTCAGACTTCTTTCACACATATATATACATATATGTATATGTATATATGTGTGTGTGTGTGTGTCTATATGTGTGTGTGTGTGTGTGTGTGTGTGTGTGTGTGTGTAGTTATATGTGTGTGTTGTCTATAAACATATATATATGTATGTGTATATGTGTGTGTGTGTTTGTGTGCGTCAATATATATATCTTTGTATAGATACATGATTGTGTGTGTGCGCGCGCATGATAGATCTATATGTACACACACACATATGTATATCTAGTAAGACCATTATTTCAATTAGAAAACATGTAGAAAAGAAAATTGGTTGAAGAGATATATGGTAGAGTTGTTGATTAACTTTTACTTATGTCATTTTAAATGTATATAAGGACATTTTAGAAAAATGAATAAAATTAACTAATTTAACTCATCTTCTTAATTTTTCCAAAATCGGTTAAATATGTCTTATAATTAGGACCGGAGGGAATATTTTGAGATTTTGAACTGATACTCCTTTATGGATTTTAAAACTATTTATACCTAATAAAAAAAAAACCTTATTAAAATTTTATTTTGAAATTAAAAAAAATCCTATTTTTGAGTTGAAATGATACAAATTAAACCATAAAAATAGTTTATCATTAGAAGAAGATTAAAAGAAGCCAACTTGGTAATAATGAAGTCGTTGAAGGGACACCAATACTTGCAAAATGCAAAACCATGTCCTCTGGAAATCCTTTTTATTTATGACTGTTTGGTTTTCGGCACTTTCACTTTGTGTCTGCCTTATCCATTGCACCTCACAAAGCTATCCATAAGTGATAAGTGAGTGTGTGGTGAAATCTTCATGTTTCAAACATATCATTTTCATATATTTATTTTCTGTAGCAATCATTTGGTATTGGACATCTCTAGTTGCCTCTAATAAGAGGACAACTGTACCTAAGAATAAAGAAGAGAAGAAAGAATCACCTGTGGAATGCCAACTCCATAATATAAAAACACAAAAAATCTTATTGGGATTGTTTGGGTTAACGGTATAAGCAGTGATTTATTTTCTATTTGACTTTTATAGAAACCCAATAGAAAAAAGAAGTCAAGTTGTAAATATGATTTGTATTTAAATTGATTGTGGTAGAAGTGGTGGGGCCTATGTCAAAAAACTGAGAGTTTTTTCGTAAAAGTTACCACCATTTAGTTTTTTCCTTAACTGACTTTTAATTTAAGAGCTTTTTTTAAAAAAAAAAAAAAAGAAAAACCTTAGTAGACTTAAAAGTATACCCAAACACTCTACATAAGTTTTTTTTTTCTAGTGCTACTTTTTTCTAACTTAATGCTATTTTAAACCCTCTCTCTAAACAGGGTCATTGGGCTTATTTGGGTTGACGATAGAAGCGGTGGATTAAAAGCTATCTGACTTTAAAAAAGCTTGATAAAAAAAAAGTCAAGTTATAGATAATTATTTGTATTTGAATTGATGGGGGTAGAAATGGTGGGACCCATATCAAAAAGTTGAGAGCTTTTTGGGGGGGAAAATCAGAAGTAGAGTTTTTTCCTTAACGAGCTTTTTGAGTTTTAAATTAAGTGAATTTAAACCCAACCCAAACAGACCCAAAATCAACTGACAACGTTAACTGACTTTTTTTCAAAGTTAACGCAGAAAAAACTCAAAAAACTGCACTCCAAACAAGTCCATTATAGATGATGAATAAGAAATGATAAGTTCTGATATGAAAAATAAAAATAGATTTATATCGCTCACTTATTATTAAGAATTTTTAGTAATTACATTATTATTTGAAACTTCCTAGTAATTGTTTTTGGTTTTGTCCTTTTGGGTTTTTTTTTTTTTTGGGGGGGGGGGCGGCGGCGGCGGGGGGCTGGGACATATCGTGCTGGTGGTCGTTGTTCAATAACATGGGAAAAAGTGTATGCAACCATCTTAGGTGTGTGTTTTGGCCAACTCTTAGGTGACACCTTATAGGCTTATATATTTAATTAAATATTCCCTTGTATATATATAAATTGAATTACGTGATCCAGAAGCTAATTGGCCCCGGAAAAAGACCTAGAAACTAGAAGTGACCCATTTTTATTATTTATTTATGGCTTTTGATTTTTTTTTTATTGTATAGGATCTAACTAGGATCCTAAGCCCCATAGATTCACATGGAACAAGGAAGTAGAATATTGGAATGTGTATATATTCAAACAATTAAAACAAACATTGACACAAAAAAAAATTAATTAAAACAAAGAAAGTGAAACATATGTAAGGCTTTCGTGAGATTCCTAAAATTAAATATCATTGAAATGTGTACATACAAACAATTAAACAAAACAAAATGAAAGCTTTGACACATATATGATGGCACCATTTGTCCTACTAAGTTTTAATCAGCATGATTAATCATCAGATTGTGATTGAATTGTATGTATAAAGTTTGACCGGTTATGATTAATTTAACATATTTTCAGTTTGATATGTTAACTATAATTTTAAAATTATGAGAGTATCTTTTTCTGATAAAATTAGGTGAATGGAAATTAGTGACTTTTAATTTTTTTTTTTAATTTTACATAACTTCTATAATAATTGTATACATTATATAAAAATTACTACATCTCATTATTATTTTCTTCCGATTTTTGAAATTTTAGAACAATTATTAATTTTCCTAAATTATATTTTTAAGACCAGTAATAACTTGTTTTCTAAATTGAAGAGGAGGCCACCTCCCACCTTTTTTTCCTTCTAACTTTATATATTAATAAAATCATATTTAGTACTAAAAAGAAAAAATTAACTAAAACTCACCCTATAAATTTAATTTGGTTAAATAACATTTTTTAAATTATTACATCTAATGTTTGTTTTACAATACTACCTCTAATATTAGGAAGAGAATACTCTCATAATCATTTTTCTACTTTTATTCTCAGTATCTCATCTCTGCTCTCAAATAAAAAATAAAAGGTTGAGATTTAATATTTTCTAAAACTATTATTATAGCCTTTTATAATTTATTTACTTTTAAATTTTATTTGTATTGCAGTTATAAATTGTGTAGATTATACTTTAATAGTTTAAATTTATTTATTTATATTTAAAATAATTGTTTTATAAAATATGAAATACTATGTATTTTTTTTAAATCTAAGGTCAAAATGATCTTCTGAGAAGAAAATAAGAGAAAGGGTATGAGAGAACCGAAACTCTATTTTATCTAATTCAACTAATTTTTGAGTCCATTTGAACCGTTCTTGATTTTATTGCATGTATTATATAGAATGTTAGAAATAAAGTTAAGATGTAAATTTATCTTAAAAGTTTTCATTTAGAAACAATGTTACTCTAATTTTTTTTTTTGATTTAATATTATTCTAAAAGTTTCAAAATATAGCCACATTGCTTTTTTATCGTTAAAAATATTAACAGTTAACATCAAATTTTGAATCATCATTGTTAATAGTTTAATGTGATGTGGTAACATTACTGCATTTTGAAAATTTTGAAACGACATTGAACTCAAAAACATTTATGCAGCAACATCATTCTTGAGTAAAAACTTTTGATACAAATTTGTTTATTAACCCTTTAAAAATATTAAAGATGAAAACAACTTTTTTTAAAAAAAAAAAAAAAAACCCTAGTAAATTGTGGTCTATAATCCATTGAACAGTTTGCTAAATTAGTAAACTTCTCCCAAGTTACTAATAGACGTTGGTCTTGATGGAATGAGCTTTACCAGCTTAAAAACGAACTCTTGGATTCAAATCCACGTTAATACCATTTAAAATGTTTTTGGAAAAGTTCCCGTGACGTGAGTCCCACAATGTACGAATTTGGCATAACCATTTAAAAGACACCCGCTGCTTGGTTTTAAATTACAATCCAATGGACGTTAGGAATATATCTGTGGGCTGCGGGGCAATTTTGACCTTTCAAACATATCCCCATCACATTTAAGTAGTTCACTGTTTGAGGAGTTTTTGTTTTTGGTAATATGGTTTGAGGAGTTTTATAATGTACCATGAATCATAGTTTTTTGGCAAAATCCATATGGGGTTTTTTTAACAGGAAAAAAATTTAAAAAAGGCCCCACAATTCTGAAAATACCAGAAAATACCCTAAAACCTTTTCTGATATAAATTCATTAAAATTTTAGTTGTTAACGGGGCTGATATAGTTGTTAACGGACTTGATATAGTTGTTAACATTTTAATGAATTTATACAAAAAAATGTCATGGAGCCTTTTCTGATATTTTCAGAATTTTTGAGTCTTTTTTGGATTTTTTTTTCTTTTATGAGGGCCCCCATATAGATTTTCCCTAGGTTTTTTTTTTTCTGGCGCAAAATACAACGAATCATACTACTATTGTTCAATGTTTATTGCTCACCTGCTTCGTATTCATAATAACCGTCCAATTCCGGCGAAAGTTGCTTTGAATAGAAAGGACTATGATCCCTTAAATAAGAAGTCTCGCTTTCGAACGCTTATAAATTAAATGTAAAAAAAAAAAAAAAAAAAAAACTTTTCTCTCGAAGAGATCCCTATTTTGGCACCTAACAAGACCTCGGCATGATTGTATACTTTAGCACTATTTTTCATATGTATAAAATAATAATAATAATAAGAGTTAAGGTGCGCCCAACACAACCAACTATGGCCCTAGGAGTGTTCAGAACAAAAAACTTTCAAGTGGACCGTCCAGCACAACAACCTTTCAAAAAGGAGCATCCAGCACAATCCGTCCAAGTTTGCCCTTAACGCCGTTTTCTGAATTTGCAAAAATTACAGAATAGCACCCATATGTTTATGAAACTATACTTAAGTACTAAAAAATTTAAAACTAAAAAAAAAATTTAGTCCCTCCACGTACTTTATATGGAGGGACTAACGGAAAATTACAAAAATTTTATGGGCCGTAAGATAATTTTCTAAAATTATGGGTTCTTTTATGTAATTTTTGTAGGGTTTAAGTTCACCCCTAGTTATAAGCCTTTTTTTGGACCTTAGCTTGACTTGGCCTGTGACCTATTAAGGAGGCCTATAATTTTAAAAATTTTGTAAACAATCTAACAAACCACAAACCTCACCTCAAAACAATCCTACTTCAAACAAGACGAAAATATAATTACTTTAAACAGACCAAAAAAAGACCTACTTTAAACAGACTATTAGATGTAGGTTTATTTTCGACCTGTTTAAAGTAGGTCTAGTTTCACTCTGTTTGAAGTAGACTTGTTTTAAGGTGAGACCTATAATCTGTTAGGTTGCTTACAATTTTTTTAAAATTACAGGCCTCCTTAATAGGCCACAGGCCAGGCTAAATCCGAAAGAAAAGGCCCAGGGCGGATTTCGGGGGTACGGATGGCCCACAAAAATTACAGAAAAGAACCCAAAGTTTCAGAAAATTATCTTCCAGACCTATAAAATTTTTATAATTTTCATTTTATAGAGCGACTAAAATAAAATTTTTGAAATGTTTTTGTGGCTTAAGTATAATTTTAGAAACATTTGGGTACTATTCTGTAATTTTTGCTAGACCTTAAGAAAACGGATGTTGGACGGATTGTGCTAGACGCTCCTTTTTAAAAGGTTGTTGTGCTGGGCGGTCCACTTGAAAGTTTTTTATTCTGGACGCTCCTAGGACCATAGTTGGTTGTATTTGGCGCACCTTAACCCCAATAATAATAATAACCGGTCCAGCTATTAATGATTTCGTATTGGGGCCATAATTATGTTTTGAGTGTTTTTTGTTTTTGGTTCCCTTTAGAGTATTTTAAGTCATAATCGATCAGCAAAGTTGTCCAACTGCACCTAACCATACTCGAATATCGTCCAGATTAGTGGTATAAAAACAAATTTCCAATGTATGCATAAATATATATTACTAATTCATAAAATTAATTAAATTTTGTTAGAGAAGAGAATAGGGAGAAAGAAGATGAAGAAGAATGATGTATATTCACAATAGAGCTAATTGCTCTTACAAAGAGTAATGGTGATCCTAAGTAATGGTGTAGGTGTGGACCCTTTTATATTTGGGCTTCTAACTAACCCTCTAACCAACTCTTTCACTAATCATTTAATCCCTTATATTCTAACAGAATCCACCTTCATAAATTACAAGATTGGTTTTAAAAAGTAATTAATTAATTTAAACGTAAGAGAAGATTGATATAAATAATTGGATTATCAAATGAGTCTAGACACAAATTTTTTTATTTATTTTAGACTAAGTATATTTTTAATCTTTTAAACTTACTTAAGGTATATTTTTAGTACCTTAACTACATAAAGTATTTTTATGGTATTATAACTCTAATATTGTTAATGTTATCAATGGAAAAAGTTGAAACAACAAACTCAGGTGATGACTATATAAATTTGATTATATAATTAAATGTCATTAGTTTTAAATTTAAAATATGTGTGAATTGAAAAATATCTAAAAACCTAATGAATCAATCAGCATTAAAACCTTGATTATATTTTAAAAAATTATTTTAATAATCTAAGTATATTAATTTAATAATATAAATTCCAAAACCGTGATTTTATTTATGGCAATTTATCAATTTATTATAGTTTAATAATCTAAATATATTATATTAAAAAATTAAAACTTAGATATACTTTGTCATCTCCATAGTCATCATTTGAATTTGCTGGATTAAAATTTTTTATTATCAATATTAACGGTGTTAGAAATATACAACCAAAACTATATTTTATAAATTTAAGGGACTAAAAGTATACTTCATGTAAAATTTAAAGGACTAAATTATACTTTAATATTTATTTTTTTAAAAGGAGAATGACATTTAGGTCACAATTAAGGGAAATAATATCAAAAAAAGTCTCAAATGACAAGTGACCATGAAGAATTAACAATTGAATTAGTTATCATTAATCACTTATAGGACTTGTTAATAAATTATTTCCCTTGATTGGAACCTATTTGTCATTCTTCCTGTTTTCTTAATCATCTACCTCAACTTTTCATTCGATAATAGAGTTTTTGGAGTGAAAAGAATGAGAAAATATAGGACTTAACATAAGGAGGTCACTTTTTTTTTTCCTTTCAATTTTAGGATTCTTAATACTTTATCTATTTATTTTTAAAATTTGAGAATATATTTTCACACATTTTCTTATAACGTGGTCACATTTTTTTAATAGAAAATTAATTCACAAGTCCTTATAATTTATCTCAATGTTGAATCAAGTCTCTTTAATTTATTTTGTTTGAATAAACCCCTTACGGTTTGATCTATTATTAGCATTCATCCTTGACTACAAAAATTATTAATTTTAATTTATGAAATTTCAAGAACTTTATGAATTCCTATTTTTGTTTCATTTAACACTGTTGTAACACCCATGCACTTATCTATAAATAAAATTTCATTTTGGCGATAAATTATCAAATCAAATATTAAGATTTTAATTCAAAAAAATAATCTATAATCCAATTGATTCGCTTAAGTACCTAGACGAAATCGGAGTGTCACTGTGAACCTCGAACATGTTACAGTGCAAATATACTATAGAAAGGAAGAGAAGAGATCATTCTATGAGAGAACTTTTTGAGAGAGAGAATGTTGTTTTGTGTGTGGTATCAATGGACTAATATGTCCCTAGTCTTATTCCAAAAAAACTAAGGCCCCTCTCTACTAGAAATACATTCTTAGATTTCTAGTCTCTCCTCCCTACTCCGACTCTGCATCACCAATTCATCGTCTTGCCTCTAGAAAACATAGCATTGGTTTAATCACATTACTATCGTAACCTTGCAGGAACCTACTGGTGGAAGGTGAACCTACTGCTGGTTTCATCAAAGACTAAATAATACGTAATCACACGGGTTAGATATGACTTTCAGTTGGCCGGACAGAGAACAACCTTTCCTTCCCACGATGGGTAAGGTGTTATTACAAATCTCCGTCTTTAAACCTCACATTCTTAAAATGGATAAAAGAAAAGGAAATCTGTAAATATTCTGCCTAGAATGCAGAGTCATGTTGCTGCATTTCAACCCCACCGTCTTGGCGAAATTTGCTCAATTCAGTTACAGTTTGATAGATTCATTTGTCATTAACTAAATTTAGATTGTCAATGCAAATTTTAGAATTTGTGACGGGTGTGCTGTGCGTGTAGCTCCAATGCTCCTGAGATTTAGTTTTTACTACACTTCGGTGATGCGAAAAATGGCCCCACTCTTCGCCTTGTTTTGGAATTTTAACTAGCAGCATTGTATTACCTCACTTTTCCGATAAATTATTTATTTTACTGAAAGATGCCAATAAACTTTTTGTGTGTTTCTTGATATCTAATGTTGAAAGGCCAAAAAAAAAAAAGAAAAATACAAACAATTTTCGTACGCTTTCATTGGAACCAAAAAGGAGAGAGAGAGAAAGAATAACAAAGCAAAACAACTATTACTAATCTCTATCTATCTTCAAATATAGATTTGGGAATTAGATTGGGTCTTACAAGAAAAGCATTTATTTTTTAAAGCTCGGTTCAAGAGCGTCAGGGCTAAAACAACTCTACAATGTTTGGAAGTTGCTATTTCAAATTTTAACTATTTTTCTTTTGTTTTTTTTTCAAAAAAATATAATTAGTAAATTACAATAATTAAAGTTATAATTTATCAAATAAATGTTGTCAACATTAATATCCAAACAATACAAATGATCCAATAAATAAATACATTCACTAATTCGTAATAAAAAACAAACTATTGTCTATAAATAACTCACTGTACTTAAAATATAAGAAGTATACCAATAAACAACATTAGTATCATGGCTATCATTGTTATCTTCTTTGTCACTATCATTAATTTCGACAACATTTGATTGTGCTTCATTTTGAGTAGTATGCTTTGCTTCTTGAGTAAGAATATCATGAATTTCTTCTCATATATCATGAACACATCCATTAAAAGGGTCTGCAGAGCTGGCTTGAGGCCTTATAGGGCCGACCTCACAAGACTTATTTCATTTAACTTTTCTAATTTTTAAGTCCGACCCTTGAAAAGTTAGGGGCTAAACAGGCAAGTCTAACAAACTCGGTTCAATTTCCTGACTCTATTCAAATAGGATTAAACAAGATAACATTGAAATCCCTATAAGGGTAAAGTTGTTAATGTAAAAAAAAATTCCCTCCTCCCTAAACCATAACATTATAATCTCTCCCCACCCCTCCCACTTCCTTTTGATTGATCTAAACGATGCAGTATTAAAATATCTTCCATCCCCTCCTCTCCATTGAAATCCCCCTTCCCCCTCCCCTCCCCTCGTTCTTCAATTTTTATTGGTTTTATCTTCCTCTACAAGACTGTACCCATCTCATAGCCTTGTTTCTAAGGTTTCTTACTACCCAATCTCAAAATTGAAAGCTCATGGGTGTTCTACACTAGGGTCCTGAAACATCGGAACAGAGAAGCAACAAGGAGGAGTATGAACCGCACGCTGTTGATATTTACCAGAGAAGCAAAAGGAGATTCTATCTATATATAAATATAGATATATCAAATGCAGAGGCCGCCGAAAAAAACCCGCAGCCCCCCCCCCCCCCCCCCCCCCCAAGATTATTACAAGAAAATAATGCAGACATAAGAAAATGCAGACTTCATCGAAATATTTTCAGCCACAGTTTTGCACATACACGAATACCAATCGCAAGAAGAACAACCATCGAAATATTTTAAGCCACAGTTTTGCACATACATGGATACCAATCGCAAGACGAACAACCATAAAGCAGCGCAAAACACTGATTATAATATATGCCTCACAAGACTTGTTAAGAGCAAGGATAGACGACAACAAAATCATCCCTTCAATCTCTCTATAAAGTTTTACTTGAGAATTTATGCATTTCATGGCGTAAAACACAAGGTTTTTTTTTTCCCCACAGAACTACTGGTGCGCATGAATAGCATATATTTCAGAATGAAATTATGAAGATCATATTTCATGAACTAAACCTCAGAAACTTATACGTTACTCGGTGGAAGAAAGAATAAAGATATATGAATCGCATCACTGTCCTAAGATAAAGAGATTGAAGTAATTATATATAAGAATTTGCAGATATCTTGCTAGCAAATTATATCTCAAGGAAAGATGACAAACATAAATACGGTGTAGAGAGAGAGAGAGAGGCAAGAAACACGCCACAAACATATTCAAATAATATAGGCCTCAAGAAAACCTGTTGTCTGTTATACCAAGTAAGACTTTCGAGCGTACGTGGAATCAGCTGACTAGCTGAAATATCCACATGAAACTAAGCACCAATGTGGATCCCGATCACGTTACAGAACAAATACGAGAAAGAGGAGAGATCATTTTTATGAGACAACTTTCTCAGAGAAAGAACATTGTATTGTGTGTAGTATATATAGACCGATGACTCTCTTAACCCCACATCACACACACACACACACACATGCCTATGGTCACATGAGAACAGATGTAACTCTTAAACTAAAGATTATATTGCAATAGACATAACACTTAGATCATAAATGCTTCTTTCTCTTTAATTATGAACTCATATCTCTCCATGATAGCCTCTCTTGAATTGGGCTTGGGCTCTAATCTACTAAGGGTGGATTAAGATATTCCAAAAGATAAAATAATTAACCAATAAAATGTTGAGTTTAGCGAAAAGAGCAAGGCACCCAAATATTTGAATTTTTACTGAGAACCCACATTTAATACTTGATTGTGATTAAAATATATATTTTTTTTATATTGGATTGTGATTAAAATATGATTACCTCCTATATATGAGGATACTTTTTTTTGGTGGCTATCCAAAAAATATGATTACAGAAAAAGCCCATGTTGACGAGATAACTAGAACAACGTAGGCTAAGCCTACAACACATGGTTGGCAAAAAAAAAAAAAAAAAAAAATCCTAAAGCCATATTAACAACATTCGAAGGATAGAAGAGCCCAAGGTAGAGCTTATACTAAAACCAACTTGGGCCTTACATTATGATAATATGCAAAAGGAAACAACATACCCTTCTCATTTACCAAAAAAAAAAAACATACCCCTCTCATACCCCTCGTCTTTGGATTCAACTGGCGTGGAGGTCGGTCTTCCTCACCTTTAAGGAGGGGGTTCGATCCCTACACTGAGGGAGGCATCCTAGGGGTCTAAGAAGCAGTGGTAACGCTGGTAAAGGTGGAGGCATGTGTATTCTCTGGCTCGTATCTCCTGTGGACTGGGCTCCAAGAGCCCTGCCCTTGGACTGTGGGTAAGCCCGACCCCTTTCCTAAAATTTATTTATCAAAAAAAAAAAAATACACATCTCATCCTTAATTTCTTTTTTTTAAAAAAAAAAACTAGTTGATTCTTTAAAAAAAAATAACAAAATTAAATAAATTATTTATAAATATTTTTATTTGTATTTTTTTATATCAAACTAATTTGTTTGTTTTATAAACTAATGTATAATCAAATGATACATAATATATATTATAATTAGGGATTTGATTTTTTCATGTTGCATGAGAAAAAGAAGATTCTTACACACACATAAAATAGTGGAACCCACATATATGTATGAATTATTCATACATATATATGAGTCCTATCATTTTATGTGAGTGTGACATGAGAAAACACTTCTCCTACAACATGAGAAGTGTTTTTCCCTTATAATTAACTAATTTATTTAAGAGAAAAATATTTCTCATGTTGTAAGAAAAGTGTTTTCTCATGTTACACACTCATAAAATGGTGAGACCCATACACACACACGAATTCATTTATATATATGTGTGGGTCCCACCATTTCATGTGTGTGTAGGAATTTTAGTTTTCTAGCTCATGCAACATGAGAAAACTAAACCCCTTTATTTAACCATTTAATCTCTCAAAAAAAAAAGTAAATTATGTTTTACATTTAAGGAATAAAGGGAATTTAATGAACTAAAAGGAGGTAACAATCGTGATACTTCTTGTAGTTTTTCCCTTTCTATTTATACAATTTAAATCCACACCTGTACATAAGCATGCCAACTTTGAATTTGAGTTTGAGATCTCATCCACATCTAATGGGTGCCTAGCACTGAGCATCTTGCTGTTGACATTGTGATCAATGACGGAACTTCCTTGATACAAGAGGGAGCCATCCCACCCCCCCCCACCAAAAAAAAACATTGAAAAAATTTGTTGAGAATTTTTTTTTTTGAAATTTAACATAGTGTAAAAAGTATGTTATCTTATAATTAAAATAATTTTATTATAAATTTGGCCCCCTCAAATTTTTTTCTTTTTAAGTAGTTAAAGAGTATACATTTAGCCCCCAAATATTTACCCCAAGATCCGCCACTGATTGTGATAGGGTTTTCAATCATGTTGTCATACAACAAAAGTGATTTAATATAGAAGGTAAAAGTAGAGGATGTGTTCCTGAACACACACATTGAAAACTCATGTAGAAGAAGACCATGGAGGTAGGAATAATTAAAATTTAAAGGTTAACTAATAAATCCATATCAGAGGTAGAGGCCTGAGAACAATGTTGCCTTGGAAGTTGTAAAACATAATAATGTTACCTTATTCCATTAAAAAATTAAAATTGACTGTTAAAAAATTGACATTGATCGTTAATTTCTTAATGGAAATGGGTAATATTGATACGTTTTGAAACTTCTAAGGCAACATTGAGACAATAAAAACTTCTAGGGTAAAGTTGCTCCATAGCAAAAACTTCCGGAGCAAATTTTCTATTTAACCCAAATTTAAACAAAAGCTAATCATGTTTTCAAACTTCTAAGTAGCTGCTTAAGAAACTTAAGGGCCTTTTCTGAAATCATCCTAATAATTAACATTCATAAGATAAAAAAGAAGGCATACTTAATTACTCCCTCTAGTAGCTAAATGGTTAGAAGATTTACTTTGATCTTAAATATAGGACTTCATTTATTTTATCTCTTGAATTTATAACTTTTCGTTCAAGTAATCCTTATTGAGTGCATATAATAAAGAGTTTTTATTAAACGGTAGTTTCAATACAAATGATGATTAAAAATGGGTATTTTAAAAAAATCGATGCAATTTTTTTTTCAAATAACTAATTAAATTAAATCTGTACTTTCTACAAATTTGTTATCCAACTTTTATATTAGACTTTGTTTGGTTGGGGGTTTTTTGAAGGGGAGGGGAGGGTAGGTGGGAGGTGGGAAATAAGCTTATTTTATAATCATTATTCAAGTTTATTTTTTGAATTCAAAAAGTTTATATTCAAATATTTTAATTTATATATTTATTTGAATTTTTTTTGTAAACTTAATTGTGTTAGGAAGTTATTTCCTAGAAAATATAGTTCCTGAAAATTTTGTTTAAAATATGTTTAAGTTTTCCTAATGCCTGCCTTCATGCATGGAACTTGGAAGTTAGAATTATTTTAAAAAAATAAATATACTAATTTTAATGTAAAAGGCACAAATATAGTGACTTTAGATAGAGTTAGGGGCTACCAACAAATTGCTGGTAGAAATGATAAAAGGCCTCACTTTATTAAGGAGAGTAGAACTTTGAATCTTAAAAAACACATTTGTTGAGAGTAGTGAAAACCTTCATTCCACTCTAAACCTCTTATGTTATGTTTGGTTTGAGAAGAGAGAGTTGGAAGGAAAAAAAGAGAGAAATTTTTTCTATTATGTTTATAAAATAACTCATGAAAAATTTTGAATATTCATAAAATATATTTTTAATAAAAAATGTTATTTTCATTAATGATAATTAGTTAATATCCTTGGTAGGGATTGCTCCCCTCCCACCCCTCCTTCCAAACCAAAGGGAAAACTCATAATCTAATAATAAAAACTACCTGAACAGTGCATAAGTTACATACCTTCCTTCTTATTCTTCTTAACGTTTTTCTTTCTTTCACGCTTGTGTGCAGAACACAGAACAAAGAACTTTTTGGCAATAGGTTACATGTACAATTCTATAATCCTCCAATCCATTGTGGCCTCAACATAACATCGTATACAATAGTTTCACATATATAAGAATTTCATACTTCCCCGTTTTGAAACAAGAACCGCTTAGCCTTCTCTCTATCATTTTACAGAGAGACCTTTCTGGATGAATTAGCAACTATATCAACACTCACTCGTCACAACAATTGAATAAAAAATATATCTAAAGGAAAAATAAAAAGTTTAGAAGCTTGTCAGACAACCAAGTGACCATCCCACACAGTGGAACTGTGGGGGAACGATCCTCTGTAGCTGAGCTGACCCATTAACATGAGCAACCCAGCCAATAATCACGCTCTGATCACCTGGTCGTAGATCATCAACCAAGCTTTGGTTCTTGTCTCCTTGAAACTCAAGGACACAGATGTACGAGCCTATAGAACAGATCCTGTTCAAGTAAGGTCGTGACCAAAGGCTTCCACTTCCCAGCTTATATACCTTGGCTTCCGTTGTACTACAACCGATGTGGGATTCAGCTCATTTAGTTTGTCAACCGAAAAGACAAAGCTGCCCATCGTCTTGCCTTTATAATCCAGTAAACTGAAGGACAACTACGGTATTTCAGAGCGAGAGAGGGCCTTGGGAATATTCTTGTCGGCAATATTATAAAGAAAACAAACTTACCTCTGCCATACCTAATAGAAAATCTTAAAAAAAGTGGTACTATCTCTTAAGCATTGTGGGGAAAGAAATCACTTGGTTGTATACGTAATTAAGTGGCCGTGAAGATTTAGTGAAGTTTGGCTCGACGAAAGCTATTTTTCAGGGAGCTTTTTTGTAGCTCTGTTTGTAAGCAGCGAAACAGAGGAGGCTATTATCGTAACTTCGATGATAGAGTTCAGCTGTGTTTTTTTTCTTTTTTTACAAAAATCAAATATAGATATGGAATCCAGTTCATTTATAAATATGAACTACTAAATTATAAGAATCAAATTAAAGTTTAAAGTAAAATTTTAAAAACGAGAAAAAATATTAATCCCTCATCTGTCTTGGTCGCCTCATTATTTTTCCTCAGTTATAAATTTTATAGGTACATTTATAAAAGATAATAATTGACTAAACTCACATAAAAATAATATATTTAAATAAATAAATAGTAAATAATGAGGTAGTATGCGGTTGGTCTCAACTTATAAAGGAGGAGAACACACAACAAACATTTTGAGAGATGGGAAAAGCTTTTCATGCATTGAGAAAATTAGCCTGGTGTGTCGTAGTATTTACTATTATAACAATATATTAGTATGCTTGAGTTTAACTTCATCATTTTTCGTTTTACTGTATCTTTAATTTTTCAATTTTTTTAGATTTTTTTTTTCTTGGCAAATACCCGAGACAAGTTATTGTAAAAATTTTAAAAAAAAATGTAAAACCGGTTTATGAGGGTGATTAATTACGTGACGTTTCTTAAAAAAATCAAACATTAACTTGGGTCCGATGACAGAAATCTTATGAGCATCTTCTTTCAGTTTCTCTCTCTTTTTAATTTTTGTCTCTTTTTAACTTGAGTGTCCCCCTTCATATTGTTATGGCACAGTTTCATCTGTAGAACGCCCATGTAACTTCAATGATATAAAAGAAAAACACCCAAAAACAACAAAGTCTTGCATCGTAGAAACAACATTTTATCCTCAGAAACCACAGTTTAACAACACCAACTTCCTTGTTTCTAGGATCATCGGTTTGTTTCTACAATCTGAAGAAACACTCTGTGCGTGCTTTGAGCAAGATTACTAGAAACACAAGCAATCATAATATGAAGAGTTATCTTCAGTGGGTGGAAAGCATAGTGAAGAGGATGAGAAAAAGAAGAGTGAACAGGTCTCAACTTCATGCATCATTTGGGATAAATTTAGGATAAATTACTTCAAGGTCCCAAATAACACACTCAAATACTCAAAGGTCACTGGAAATAATTAAATTATTGTGGAGTCCCCATCAGCCTCAATTGTAAATAAGTTTCAGAGTATTATGAGACTCCGCAATAATTTGATGATAGCCCATGCCAGCCTAGTGAATCTGGTCCCACCTCACTGTTTTGGGTTGGGGGGTTAAATTAGGCCCAAAAATGTATCACATTAATTTTTTAAAAAAAATCACAGGGCCCATAAACAATTGAAAGAGAGGTTCCTACTGTGCCTAATTCTCAATCTAGATTTGGGAGAATGCCCGGCATATTTAAGGGCGTGGTTAATTCAGGATAGTATGGGAAGCATTTCCCCTGATTGCTTGTAATTTTTTCTTTCTTGGCTTTTTAGCCTTCACTTGTATCAAAAAAAAAAAAAAAAATTCTCAATCTAGAAAATTGACTAAGATTTAGGGTTTTGATGCAATTTTGCCTATGAAAGTAAGTACTCAGTAAGAATAAGTCACCGTGAGCTAGCAACAAGAGTTAAGTCTAGTAGAAGGTATTAATCTCTCACAACGTGACAAACTAAGGTTTGAATCCTTGCTATGAAAGATCTCATATTTAGTGTCTGATAATGCCTCGAATAAAATTACCTTTAATAAGAAAATAATTGTGCTTACCAAAAAAGTCACTATGAGCTCATTTGATCTAAACTATCTAAATTAGATTTTGATAATCTAGATTTAATTTTTTTACTTTTATTTGAAATTTTTTTTAATTGATAGATAATCTAAAATAAAGATATTTTATAAACTAACTTTTTTCTTAAACAAAAATAATTTTTTTATTTAAAAATCATTAATTGAAAATGTTAACCAGCAATTTTTCCTTGAAAAGTTTTTGAGGAGGTATTTTGTTTTGAAAGTAACTAAAACATAGTAACTTTATCCCTTACCGTTAAAAATGTTAACTATTCATATCGATTTTTTAACGGTTAAAACATATTTACTCTTTTTGTATCTCTTTTGAAAATGGCTTCTCAAAAAACTTTCAAATTCCTATTACTTTGGTGCAAAACCCTAAAATAAAATTTCCCAATTCAAAGAGACATATAAGCCATACATCTTTTTTTTTTTTTAATTATTATAAGACTATTGATTTTTCCATTTTAAGACATAACTGGTTAGACTCGGATGGGTATAGCCACGACATTCACTTCGGCCCGATTTGATACATGAACTGCCTTCGAGCTGATAAAGATTGGGCCAGCCCAATCCTAACATTTATGATAATTTAACTAAATATCATATCATTATGTATAAAAAAAAAATCATTAATTAATGTTGACTAGTTTAGCCAACAAAATTAGTCCAATTAGTAAGAGGTTGGTTCAAGAGCATAAAGTTATAGATTCAAATTTCATCGATATGAGAACTTTATTGATGGGTGTGCTCTTTTAATCTGAAGACATGAAGACATGTCCTAACACTGGTAAAACCCGAGACTTAACTCGCCTACACTTTATAACAAAAAAATGTTGACTAGTTTAAGGGATATGACACTTATTTCCCTTTAAATAAGAAATGTTTTGGGGTTTCTTTGAATATTGTAAAGGGAGAAAATTACAAGAGGTATATTTTTCTTAAAAAAAAGTCAATTTTATTAATAAAAAAATATCAATACACATACTAATGGCTGAAGCCGTGAGAGAAAGAATACTAACATACCAACCTAGCACACAAAAACTAACCAAAAATGAAAACATATTCCTAAGAAGAAGCAACAACAGTAAAATACTATCCAATTCCACTTGTTTCACCAGCCCCAGAGAATTTCTTATCCCAGTTGCATCGGCAAGCAAGATATCAGAAAGAGATGTGTGCGTAAACAATCACAAAAGACACATCACCACGGGCGGAACCAGGAATGATAAATTGGGGGGTGACAATTACAGAATATAACCTAAATATTTAGGAATTAAAAATTGGGGGAGAAAATTACAAAATATACCCAAATTTTCATAAAAATATATTTCAAACCCATAAATATTTTAATATTTTCATTTTAATCCCTTCATTTAACACTACATTAAGGGACTAAAATGAAAATTATAAAATTCTTACGAGATTGAAACAAAATTTCTAAAAAATTTGGGTTATCATCTGTAATTTTAGGGCCCCCGGGTGTCCGCCCCTGCACATCACCTTCGCACTCTATTCCCTTGACGACATACCAACGGCATAATCACTTTTTAAGGATTTCCATGCTTTCATAGAAGTCATCATGATTTATCAACAACCTCCAAACAGTTTTTGCAAGAAAAGCTTTACTGAGATCTAGAAAATCTCCAAGATTTCCCCACCAAAAGTCCTCAATGAACATATCCAATTCTCTAAAAAACTTCTTAGGAAAAGAAAAATAAATCATTGGATAAGCAGGTATTGCATTAGCGACAACTTTCATTAAAACTTCCCTACCTGCAAAAGTAGTTAAAACTACTTTTGCTTCCTCCCTTGTACTTCCATCCCCACCTTGTTTCTAACAAAAGCCAAAGCAACAAAAGCCTTGGATCTTTTCCCATATCATAGGAAGACCCAAATTACTTGGACAGTGCATAAATTACATACTTTTCTTCTGGGGGTGATCTGGTTTGAATAGATTCTGTAATCATCATCACGTTTTTCTTCCTTACACGTTTGTGTGCAGAGCAAAGCCTATGAACTTTTGCCAAATAGGTTTACATGATATTGCTCCAATAAATAGTGGCCCAATATAGCATCGAAGACAAATGGTTTTTCATATATCGTCAATACTGTGTCGATGTGAAAGTAGAAAAACTTAACGCACTATCATTTCATGGAGAGTTATTTATGGAGGAATTAGCCGCTATGAACACACACTAACCGTTAAAAATAAAAAGTTTTGAAGCTTGTCAGACAACCAAGTGACCATCCCACACAGTAGAACTGTGGGGGAACGATTCTCTGCAGCTGAGCTGACCCATCAACATGAGCAACCCAGCCAATAATCACGCTCTGATCACCTGGTCGTAGATCATCAACCAAGCTTTGGTTCTTGTCTCCTTGAAACTCAAGGACACAGATGTACGAGCCTATAGAACAGATCCTGTTCAAGTAAGGTCGTGACCAAATGCTTCCGCTTCCCAGGTTATATACCTTGGCTTCCGTCGTAGTACAACCGATGTGGAATTCAGCTCATTGAGTTTGTCAACCGAAAAGACAAAGCTGTCCATCTTCTTGCCTTTATAATCCAGTAAACTGAAGGACAACTATGGTATTTGAGCGTGAGAGCGGGCCTTGGGAATATTCTTGTCGGCAATATTATAAAGAAAACAAACTTACCTCTGCCAAACATAACAGAAAAACTAAGGAAAAAAAAATGGTATCTCTTAAGCTTTGTGGGGAAAGAAATCAGTTGGTTGTATACGCAATTAAGTCGCCGTGAAGATTTAGTGAAGTTTGGCTCACCGAAAGCTATTTTTCAGGGAGCTTATTTGTAGCTCTGTTTGTAAGCAGCGAAACAGAGGAGGCTATTATCGTAACTTCGATGATAGAGTTCAGCTATTCTTTTTTATTTTAAAAAATATATATATATATAATATAAATATGCAATCCAGTTTATTTATAAATATGAACCACTAAATTATAAGAATCAAATTAAAATTTAAAGAAAAATTATAAAAACAAAAAAAATCCCTCATCTGTCTCGTGCGCCTGATTATTTTTCCTCAGTTTGTCGGTCGTAACTAACTTTCAGGTATACATTTTATGCTTGTACAAGGGTATAATGTATGTTTTACTTTTTAGTCAAACATATCAACTTTAGCTTCTTCTTCTTCTTCTTCTTTGGTATTTTATCACAAAATCCATTTTACTTGTACTAAAGTTGTAATGATTAAGAAAGTATTTTTCGACATTCAATATTAAGAAAGGATGGTAAATATTAAAAAAAAAAATATTAGGAAGAACTTTAAATTTTAATTTTTTTTAAATAACTCAAGCAAAAAATATTAATTTAAAATTAAAATGTATCTTACTCTGTGTGGGATGTATGAGGGAAGAATTTGTAAGAGATATGCTTGCTAATGTGAATCTAGTTTTAATTTGCCTCCTTCAAATAACTGTCAGCTACCGGGTCTGATTTTCTCATTGGCGTTTTTTCATTATCCCTTATTAGTTTTATATTTGGACCATATATTTAATATAACTATCCACAACAATAACCTCTTTTCTGAAGATCAATGGTTTGGATTGGATAATGAGAGATAAGGAGAAAGTTAGGCAATAAAAGAATCTTCTTCCTCAAATACGTGAATGTGAGAGAAGATATCGGGGAGTTTGTTTGTGGTAATTTAGCATTTTCAATTTATATTTTAATCTAATATTGAATCCTTTTTAAATAATTACAATTTTTTAACACTTCTCATAAAATATAATTTTTTAAAGTACAATTTTTTTGGATTAATTAACGAATATTCGTTGTTATTAGCAACCGACCAGTTTGATTCACAGAAATGTAGGTCCACAATGAGAAAATCTAGCTACCTCCAAATAATTATTATAACTACACCGTCCACAATGAGAAAATCTAGATACCTCCAAATAATTATTATGACTACAGTGCTTGAACACAAGACCATTAGTTAAATTAGAACAACTCACATCCAATAAATCCAAGTGCTTGGTGTTGGTTAGAGTACAATTTTAACAAGAAGGCTTTCACCATGAACATATCACAAAATTAAGTTTTGGATTGTGTAAAAGTACACATACACAATCGTTTAAAATAATGTTCAAATTTATCAAATTTATTAAATTATTCCAAACATCCATATTTTTTCTTAATATAGCACTCACTTGTTCTCCTTCCCATTTCATAACCCACTTTTGGATCAACAATATTATTAAAGTTGCAACATCCTTTAAAAGATAGTTACTCGAGTTCTTATCAAACTAACAATTTTCATAAATCAATACAAATCATTAAAGTTAATAAAGTTATCATAAAATTTAAGTAATTTTTAATATTATCCATGCTAATTACATCAAACTCTAATATTATATTAATTATTACTCTCACCTATTACCCTTATTAAATATAAGTATACATGAAAAAAAAAAATTAATGCTCCTTAAAAATAAATAAGTGCCCTATAAAAAAGATCGGATAGACTTACTAATTAGTGGCTTATAATAAATAATCGAGAGAGTTTCTTCTACATTTATTATCTTTCAAATCTTAATTGTCTCAATTCCTGGGTATATATTAAAATTGCAGATGAACCCTGTACTCCCTCTGGTCCTTATTATAAGGCACTAACTATCTTTTCTCACAAACCAAGAAAATGGAAGTTAAGTCATTAATAAGCCTAAAATTAATAAAAGTTTCCAACTTTATCCCTACTTTAGTGAGATAGATTTAAAAAAGTTTGTTAAAGTAAGGGCATAATAGGAAAAAGTAATAAATAAGTTAATTAAATCTAGTTAGTGCCTTATAAAAAGGACAAAAAATTTTAGATAGTTGGTGCCTTATAATAAGGACTAGAGGGAGTAATATTCTACAGATATTTTTGTTTGGGTCACCATCCCGCGTGATATATCTCAAATTATCCATTTTGTTCATGCGTGGAATCTCTTCCACCTCATAGTTCATCACATATCTAACATTTAACTCATTCAAATTAATACATTCATACATATTGGTAAGAAAATTGATAATATTTTGATTTCAATATCCATATCATAAAGGAAGGTTTAAAACCAAAACCAGAGCGTCTTAAATTGTGTGTTCTCGTCAAAACCCACCCACGTCTCTCTTCTCGAGGGAGGAATGGGATCGGAAAAACCCCACAAGCATTCCATTTCTCTGACAGCTTCTCACCGGAAAATATGGCAGCCTTGGCGGCCGGCCAATTGTCTCTGTGGGGGTCGGCGGGCTTACGTGGAAACAGACGATTGGTTGGAAGGGATTGGGGAATTGTGAAGCTGAAGCGAAACCAAGAAGGAGGCCGTGGCTGCAACTTCAATGGCAGAAAACGCATCATCATCAGCTTCTCTCTGACTGCTGCTAATTCTGAGGCCACCCAATCTCAGGTTAGGTATCTGCATCTCACTCACTCGAATGCTCATACATTCAAATTGTTTCTCTCTCCTTCTCTTTTCAAGTCCTAGTCGCTTAAGCTTAGCATTTCCATGTTGGACCCCTCGTGAGAAACTATAAACCAAGGGGCTCTTTCGATTGGATGGAGAGAAAAAGTGATGGGAAATAGGGAAAAAAGAAACTAAAACAGAATATTTTCAAAAATGGTTAAAAAAAATTATTATTTTTTGAAAAAAAAATTCTTAAATTTTTCTCAATTCAAACAAAGAGTTAGAGGAATAACCCCTTTATATAGAAATGGAATTCTGATTGAATTTCGATAGATTTGTTTGATATAAGGAGAGGGATAGATAGAAAATTTTTGAGTTGGATTTAAATTTTTTTAGAGAAGTGGGGTTTAAAGTTTTCAATTAATATTTCTCTCTTTTATCTTACATTTTTTCTTTATTAAAAAAATTATAAACCCTACTTTTCCAATTTTTTTAAATCCAACTCCATTATAAATTTTTTTCATTCACTCTCTTCCCTTCCAAATCCCAAATGCTAAACAGACTCTATGTATGAGTTGTTTGGTTTCCACCAACATATATGATTCTCACATGTTGAATTACACATCTTTTAACATTCTCAATATCATATTAAGCTTATCCATAATAATCGATATTCATAAAATTATATTGCTGAGTGGCATGAGAGCTCTCATAAAAGTAAAAATGTGAATTCAATCCTATAATTGCAGCATCAAGCTATTAATGCCTACCTGCCCCTTCAATTTTAAAAAATAAACGTTCAATTTCTTTTTATGCCACCATATCAAACCATCACTATAAGCTTATATATGAAATCTTCATTATAATTAGAATGGAAACCTCTTGCTAGATTTCAACTAAACATGCAAGGTTCAAAAATTCCCCGCTAATAAGGAGATTATGGATTTCCTAATTAAATGATGGGGACTTCACTTTTGTGGGAGTAGTGAGGCTCATTATCATTATATACCAATCCTTCCTCTCACTTCAATTATTGAAATTGATACCTATATTTTCTATATTATTTTCATATTAATTGTCTACATTATTAAGGTGCATCCTAGAGCTCTTCTCTTCTCTTTCATTAACGATTTAACACAATCATCATCATTAATATCCTTATTTACATGAAATTGTATACAATTTAGAGAACATTAATCTATAATAAGACATTACTTTAGACTTCATATAAATAGTACTCGCTTTAGTCCTAATTATAGGACAACATTGGAGAGTTGATCTTGGTCATAATTATAGGACCAAATTCTAATTTTTATCAATTTCATTTCAAAATACCCTTATTGATACTTTCTCAATAGTAATTAAACACAATAATAATTTAATAATGCACCTATATATTCTATAAAGTAAGTAATGCTTACAATTCATTAATGTCACATAGGCCTTAATCTACTGTTTGTTTTTTTTAATAAAATAATTTTGAGCAATTTTTGTCATATTTAATAATGGCATCACTATTAAATTATATTTCCAACCTCTAAGAGTAGACTAAAAGTTGTCGAAAGAGATTGATGACGATGGACTGTGTGAGATTTTGGAGAAGTCGTGTGTGAGATAGAGATGTCCAAAAAAGAGAATCAAAATAACTGGATGTCATTTTAAATTTTAAATCAAGGCATTTTTGGAAAACAAATATAATTAACTAATTCAACTATAATCCTTAATCCCTCCAAAATTAGGTAAATATGTTATGTGATTAGGATTGGAAGGAGTACATGAAACTCATGATTAATTAGATACTAGTACTATAATAAGTAAAACAGGAATTTACTGCATAATAATTAGTTTCAGAGGCGGCAAGTCTTAGTTTTTTAAATTTTAGGAAATATAATTACAATAATTAAGAGAAAATGTAAGAAATTATTTTTTTATATAATTTAAAATTTTGAAATATCTGAATTTGAAGTTTAAATTTTGAATTTTTACTTTTTATCAATAGAATATATAAAAATATAATATTACTATTTTATAATTATTATTCAAGTTTATTTTTTTAATACACAATTTTTTTATTCAAATATTTTAATTTATATATTTATTTGAAATTTTGTGTAGACTTAGTTGTGTTAGGAAGTTATTTCCTAGAAGTATAGTTCCTGAAAAGTTTTTTAAAAAAATATGTTTGAAGTTTTCCTGATGCCTTCCTTCATGCATGGAGCTTGTGAGTTACAATTATTTTTAAAAAATAAACATACTAATTTTTCTGTAAAAGGCACAAATATAATTACTTTAGATAGATTTAGGAGACTACAACAAATTACTGGTTGAGGTGGCAATGGGTCTTTCCCAAATAAAGAGGAGTCCAAAAATTCAAATTTTAAGAAATACACTTATGAGAAGTGGTGAAAACGCCTTCCCTCTAAGTCTTGAAGGAAAAACCCTTCATCTAATAATAAAAAAGATAGATTTCTAATGCTAAAGTATGAAAATTCTTTTTCAAAACATCAATATAAAATGTTCAAAAAATGCAACCTCAAAAAAATTATTTGGGAAATTTCTCCCTCCATTTGTATATGTAAGAGCTTTTTTGTCAATAGACTCATTCCTCAATATAATATCCATTTTGAGTTTGTTTCAATAATAAATACATTTTTTTAAATTTTCTCTCAATTAATTATTATACTACATATATTCTCTTTTATCCTTTTCTCATTATTACTCTTTCTTACTCATTCATAAATAAAAGCATCTTTTTTAAGGGAAAAAAAATAAATTTCTTACGTAATTATTATATTTAACTATTTTTTAGATTCTCATGATTCAAATAATAAATTCTAATATATGATGGCGAGCGAGTACTTCTCAATTTTCTAATTCTCGATGATTTATAGATTTTTCATAACCAAGTATGCTAAGCAAATTAATTTATTTTTTGGGAAGTCTAATCAATCCCACTCAAATAATTTTTATATCATGGAAGCAAAATATCCTACCAAACAAAATCTATGGGGATCTCGTAGGTGCATGAATGAGCGCACAGGCCACGCCAAAAGTGTTACGTAGGCCCACCACCCTCAGCCGATGAATGCCTTTGAGTCACCAAATATTGAACACTTTCCCAAGATCATGACATTTATTTTCAAAAGCCTCATCAACTTATACATGCCGCGTCACTCCTGACTCGAAATGATAAGATATTCTTCTTGTTTTTTTAGATCCAAAATAAGATTCCCATTAAGGAACTCACTCCCTTGGCTGCTCCTTATAAAATACTCGTTTTGGTTTTTATTATAAGGTATTAATTAACAAGTGTGTTTGATATTTTTTATAAAACATTTACTTGATTTCAAAGAGCGTTTATTATAATTAGTAGGGATAATTTTAAAAATTACTTAAATTGTAGGACAATTTTGTTGATTTTAACTGTTTTTATTGGTTTGTGAGAATTATTAATTGATATCTTATAATAAAGATTAAATGGGGGTATGAGTAATAAACAACATCCACAAGAAAACTCGGCTTCATTGGATGCAAGGTGACCGTTTTATAATAGCGACATAAGAATTGTCAAAAAATTAAATTTAGTGAGTTTTTTTTAACATTTTTATTAATTATATGTATTTCATTAATGAAAAGTTGGTGATATTTATGTTCACTATATTTGTCTCTCTTATTTGCTCTTCATAAATAAAAGTATACTTTAAAATAAAACTTATTTCAAATATATTTATTATTTTTAACTAATTTTGACTGTTTCTTTAAACCATGTAATTGGATTATTAGGCTCTTATAAATATGACGAGAAAGAATATAAATCAATTAAAAGGTTCTACTCAATAATTTTATTGAGTGTTATATTCGGTCTTCACCAACTTCTTTAAGGGGTTTTTATACTATTTGATCTACCTTTCCTATTAATGCATTCAATGACCATTTTTATAAGTGTTTGAATCACTTCAAATGATCTTTACTATTTTCTTTTCAGTTGATACCACTCCAACTTTTCATTGTATATATGTTTATGACAAATCTTATATTTTTGTGTGTAACTATATATCCATCTTAGCATCCTCTTTAAGTTACGTCACTTTATGCTCTTATTATCCTTTTAAAATATAATATCTTCACATTTTATTTTATTAAGCACTTTTTGATTACAAATAACTCCGATAGTCTATCTCTATTTAGACCATCCAACTTTAAATATATGCTTAATATCTCTATCAACTCCATCGTATTTTTCACTATTTTTTTTTTTTTGCATAACATATCCTAAATATTTAAACCTTGCCACTTATTGAATGATTTGATATATTATTTAACCTCCAAATCACTTTTCACATGTTTGCAATGCCTATATTTTGCCGCCTTCTTTTCTTCAGATAAGAGCCCTTCAATTCTAAGGTCCTTCTTCACATCTTAAGTTGAAAGTTAGTGTTTTTTTACTCACCCGCAAGATATATCATCGGCACAAAATATACACTTAGAAAGATAAAATAACTGAACTATATAAGTAACTGGTGAAATTGATAAAATGCAATAAACACAATAAGTCAGATTGCATTTAGAAAAAAATTAATTCTTCCACCATTATTCAAAACATAAATCACAATCACAATATAACTTTTATCCTATCTTATTTCTGTAAAAGTCAAATTGTAAATAAATCATTTCTGTTACCATTATCCCCCACAGGCTTTGATTTGGCCAAAGTTCAATAAATCTTTCTCAAGCTGCATTGTACATCAACGATTATTACCTTCTTGGCGGTAGCAAATTCATTATATTATTAAACATCATACAAGTAATAAATGATATTACTATCTAAAATATAAGACCTAATTGATTTTTTTAAAAAATAAATAAATAACTTTAAATTATTTAAAATTATTATTTTTTCTCCAAATTAGTTTGTATAATTTATAAAATGATATATAATTTTATCAAATATAATATAAGATATGATTAAGTTATTTAGTTTTCTTAATTTCTCAAAAAAGTCATCTAAATTTTATATTTAAGATTATAAACTAAGTATAAGATCTGGATGGACTTGGATTCTCTCCATTACTTTTCTCCTCCATTTTCCTCTCCTTTACCCTCCTTTGTTCTTCACCACCATTGGATTAAATATTTCAGTGATACATATTTAACATATCTTTGTAATATTATTGTTATAAATTTATTTAAAAAATATAAAAAATAAATGTAAACTGTTAAAATTTCATCTCAAGAGCTGTAGATTATTATTATTATTATTATCTTCCCATTTTTTCCAATCTATTTATGTATTTTTAAAAATAAAAATAATAATATTTTTTTATTAAATGACTTAGCTATCATTTCTTATTTTATATTATATAGTTGAAATGCTTTATATTGTTGAATAAAGAGAGTATGGGCATTCTCTTTCAATATTTTCTTATAATTATTCCCTCACTCACACAACCACTCAACTTGGGGTATGTTTTTTAAAAAAAATTAAACTTCCTATATAATTATTACATTTAATTATTTTTATCTGTTTTTTAAATATTTCCGATATAAATAAAAGGTTTTCATATACGGGGACTAGGGGCTGACTCAGAAAGGGACAAAGCTAGCTATCTGCATGATATTCTGTTTCTTTAGCGCCAATAGCCAACATGATAGCCAAGTTGATTCACATGGTGTCGCAAAGCGGGTTTTCGGGGATGGGCTGAGAGGGCAAATTGAGATAATTTCAGCGAAGGATTCGATGAATTTGATTATTCCACCACAGTTCCCCAAACATTGGATTAAATTCACAGGTCCCATCATCTACTATAAATACCCATCACTCTCCTTCGTCGGAGTCTTAATCCAATCTAGCCTCTGGGGCTGTGATACCTGCATTTGCTGTAATTCTTGCTTGGAATTACAGTCCAAAGCTAGTTTTGGCGGGGCACTGATTCTCTCTTCCGTTTCTTTTGAACGTAGATTATATTTTTCAGCTCCTTGTCTTTCCATAAAAGGGTTATTCAATTTTTTTGAACTTGTTTGTCGGAGAAGATGACTGTTGGGGCTGGAATTTCTGTGGCCGATGGCAACTTGATGGTGTTGGGAAAGAAGGTCCTCAGTCAGGTTCCCCAAAACGTTGTCGTTACCCCTTCCTCTTCAATCCTCAATGGGGCTTTCGTGGGAGTCGATTCTGATCGCAAGAGGAGCAGAAGAGTGTTCCCCATTGGAAAATTACAGTACGTTTCTTCTTTCTGAACTTTTGTTTCTTCTAGTTCATAGTTGAAGTGAATGCAGATCAAATCCTGATGCTATATCATGCACTCACATACTCAAATTTTACTGTACATACATGCAATTTATGGCTTGTTAGTTTCTTCATCACTGCGTTTAAAACTGGTCGAAGATTTTCCCTCTTGGTTATTTTTGTTTATTACATGTGTTATGGCTGTTAAGTTTGAAGTTCCTGTTCTCATCAGATTCAGCTGACTGTAATATGGATTTTCTCTGATGGCTTTTGATCTTAGGGGGTTGCGCTTTATGTGTGTGTTTCGCTTCAAAATGTGGTGGATGACACAGCGAATGGGTACCAGTGGGCAAGAAGTTCCGTTTGAAACACAGTTCTTACTTGTGGAAGCTCACAAGGGTTCTGATATTGATGGGATTAGAAACGGAGAAGAAGACACTTATGCTGTTTTCTTGCCTCTTCTTGAAGGAGACTTCAGAGCTGTTCTTCAAGGACATGAGCAAAACGAGATAGAGATCTGTGTGGAAAGTGGTATGGTGAAATAAATGAAATTTCACTTTGTTCTATATATCATGTTAAAATTATGCTGTTCTGGGAAGAGAAATTGAATTCGATATATTTGTCTGAATGGATGTAGGGTGCCCTGATGTTGAGGGATTTGATGGCACTCATCTGGTATTCATTGGAGCAGGATCAGACCCTTTTGAAGTCATTACAAATGCGGTCAAGTAAGTTACAAACTTCACTTACTTGGCCATCATAAGCTTAGAACCTTTTTTAATTTCTCTTCCTTCTTTATTCCTATATGAAAGTTATTGCTAGGATAGGAATCAACGTTTATGTCAGTTTAGTACATGAATGGGATCAATTAGAAGTAATTAGTGTGAACTTCCAATCATTAATTTCTTTTTCGTTTGCAACTCAGGACTGTTGAGAAACACTTGCAAACATTCTCTCACCGAGAGAGGAAGAAGGTACAAATCTCGTTCCTGAAAATGAAAACTTCATGGACATCTATTTTCTATGAGTGTTATGAGGATGTAATGCTCATTTCCCTGCGTTCTCTTTTGATTTTGTGTCCAGATGCCAGACATCTTGAACTGGTTTGGTTGGTGCACATGGGATGCTTTCTATACTAGAGTCGATTCTGAAGGAGTAAAGCAAGGTTTGCAGAGGTATTATTTCTTCCCATCTATGATAATTTTCAAGATTTGTTAATTTATAAAGCAAATTGTCATTCTTGTCCTTGAATTATGAGGTGTATTTTCATATTTGAAGCTAATGGACCTAAAAGTCCATATTGTATGCTGATTCATGAAGACAGTAATTTAATCATTATGTATCTTTTTGTCACTTTTGCAGCTTAGAGAAAGGTGGCATTCCTGCTAAGTTTGTTATTATTGATGATGGATGGCAATCCGTTGCTATGGATCCTAACGGTAGTGAATGGAAATCTGATTTTGCTGCCAAGTTAGTACTTTTACCTTTTCCCCCCTTATTTGAGCTTCACTAATTGACAATATTGAATGAGTATTTACTTCTTTTTTTTTTTTTTTTTTTTTTTTTCTATTCTTCAGTTTTGCAAATCGCCTAACAGACATCAAAGAGAATCACAAGTTTCAGAAGGATGGCAGAGAGGGTCATAGAGAAGAGGATCCTGCTCTGGGTTTTCGTCAAATTACCAAAGACATCAAAGAGCAGCATGACGTTAAGTATGATACTTTTTTGCAGACAAACTCTATCTTGATCCTTAATAGATCATGCATTGTTAATTGAATACTCCTGTTGGTTTTCCGTATTACTTTAGAACTCAAGAATATGATTTTGCTTTATGTCACCCTTACCAGTACCAAAATGATATGCAATCATACTCTTGGATTCTCTGGAACAAAATGCAGTTTCTGTTCTTTGTTCTAGTGAATATTCAATTCAAATATGTGAATCAATACGGCATACTCATGGTCTTTGTTTTTTTAGGCACATTTATGTGTGGCATGCGATAACAGGATACTGGGGTGGCGTTAAACCTGGGGTTGCTGGAATGGAACACTACGATTCAAAAATGGCCTTCCCTGTATCATCTCCTGGGGTTGAATCGAATCAACCAGATGAAGCTCTAATGACCATTGCTAAGAATGGACTTGGCCTTGTGAATCCCGAGAAAGTCTTTCACTTTTATAATGAACTTCACTCGTATCTTGCATCTGCTGGTATTGATGGTGTCAAAGTTGATGTTCAGAATATCCTTGAAACCCTTGGTGCAGGCCATGGTGGTAGGGTCAAACTTGCAAGAAAATACCACCAGGCTTTGGAGGCATCGATCGCAGGGAACTTCCCTGATAATGGCATTATTTGCTGCATGAGTCACAATACTGATGGATTGTACAGGTAAGAAAACATAAAATTAAATCATGTAGTTGCATAACCTTGTGGTATTAGACACAATACAACACTTCAAACTGCAATATTTTATATGAATAGTTAAATTCATGTAAATTTTCAAATTTGCTTTGGTGCAGTTCAAAGCGATCAGCAGTTGTAAGGGCATCAGATGATTTTTGGCCAAGAGATCCAGCATCCCACACAATTCACATTGCATCAGTTGCTTACAACACCGTCTTCCTTGGTGAATTTATGCAGCCAGATTGGGATATGTTTCATGTAAGTTGGCCAGTGTATTTGTTCTTTTTTTTTTTTAGGGTTTCTTGTTGTTTGCCTTTTGCTGATGAAGTTAATTTCTTTTGGAGCTAATTAAATTTGAATTTTAACGCATGATAGAGCTTACATCCAATGGCCGAATATCATGGAGCAGCGCGAGCAATAGGAGGATGTCCTATTTATGTTAGGTAGGTTCATTGTTGGTGCTATCTATTGATTTTACTATGGAAAATTCTCTAATCGACCTAAAATTTTAAAGATTGTAGTTAGAGAAATATATGGATACATGTGTATTCATGATTGACTTGGTCTACCTATCTTAGTAATGAATATTTGTACTTTGTGCAGTGACAAGCCTGGACACCACGACTTTGATCTTCTAAGAAAACTTGCACTGCCTGACGGTTCTATATTGAGGGCTAAACTCCCAGGAAGACCAACTAAAGATTGTTTATTTTCTGATCCTGCTAGAGATGGAAAGAGGTAAAGACCCCTTATGACACTGAAGCTTCTTCCTGCATTTTTCTTAGAACTATTTTTGAATCTTTTACCATAACTGATGGAAGTTGCTTTTATATAGCCTTCTGAAGATATGGAACCTGAATGATTTCTCTGGAGTTGTCGGGGTGTTCAATTGCCAAGGAGCGGGATGGTGCAAAGTTGGAAAGAAAAATCTTATCCATGATGAGAACCCAGGAACAATCACCGGTGTCATCAGGGCTAAGGATGTTGGCTCTCTATCTAAAGTTGCTGATGAGAAATGGAATGGAGATACCATTGTATTTTCCCATGTTGGTGGTACGTTCCTAAACTCCACAAAGCGCCTATGCATATTCATGGGTTGCACATGGATTTTGAACTATTCTAGCTAACCCTAATTTGACTTTAGGATTAGTAGTTTAGCTTGAACTTAAACACTTATAATTCAAATGAGCAGCTTGGGTCTATACCCTCTTATTTGGGTCAATTATAACTGGCCCAGCTCTCAAATAGGCATCATACTTTTATGAAGTTTTACTGCTAGACGTTGGTGAAAAGAGATGCTTACTCTTGTTATCAACTAAACAAAACCTTTAGACACACTTTAAGCCAGTCAAGCATGGCTATTGATTATTGAACCTAGCTCTTAAACAAGCATAATACTGTTAATAAAGTTTTAGTGCTAGAAGTTGGTGAAAAGAGATCCTCTTTTTATCAATCCAACACTCACAATTTTATACACTATAGGTCCGTCAGGTATACCTTTCGGCTGGCCTATAGTGTTAATAAAGTTTTACTGCTAGAAGTGGGGAAAAGGACGGAGATTTTTTTTCCCCAATTAAACAAACACCTTTAGATGCACTGTAGGGTTTAGGCCAGTCAGGTATACCTATTGACCGGCTTAGCTCTCAAGTAAACGTAATAATACTGTTTAGATACACTGTAGTCCCTATATCTCCTTGATGATTATTAAAGTTTCCTTATTTGTATTTATGATGCCAATTTGAATTTGCAGGGGAGGTTACTTACCTACCAAAGGATGCATCTATTCCCATTACTTTGAAATCCAAGGAATTTGAAGTCTTCACAGTAGTTCCTGTTCATGAAGTTAATGATGGTGTGAAATTTGCTCCTATTGGTTTGATGAAGATGTTCAACTCTGGAGGAGCCATCCAGGAGTTAAATTGTGCATCTGATAATAATGGAGCCGCCAAGAGTGTTGTCATGAAAATGCGAGGCTGTGGTTTATTTGGGGCTTATTCTTCGGCTGGACCCAAGACGGTCATGGTGGATTCAGAGGAGGTGGATTTTAGATATGAGGAAGGATCTGGGCTGGTAACCATTAACTTGAGAGTACCAGAAAAAGAGTTATACCAGTGGAACATATCTATCAACTACTGATTTAATAATCTTATATTTTTTGGGGGAACCTCACTAGTTTGGATCCTAGCATAATCACATTTGACAGAAGCATAATTTATAGACAACAAAATTTGAAGAGATCAGTGTCATGAGCCCCCAGATTGGGAATCAGAAAGCTTTTCTAGTTTTGTGTGCTCATATGCAGATGACCAAGAAATAAATAGGAAGGTTAGGAAGCTTTCTAATTTTATTGTAATGTATTTATGTATTGAAGGAAGCCTTAAAGGGCTAAATTTGAGCGGCTCTTGAAGTTGAAGCCTCCTGGGGGAAGAATGTAATCCTAGTTATTATTAAGAAAATTATTGTACTGTTAAAGCAGTTTATCGTTTGTTTGGATTCTATTCTTCTGTGGATTCATAATAATTGTTTTTTGCCCAAAAACAGTCAATTTTATTAATAACCAAAACAAGAATACAAACACTAATAACTGAAGCCAAGAAACCCTCGAAAATCTATATTACAACCTACCACACAACCTCACAAACAAACAACAACAATTCCTTTATGTGTATATTAACCTACACCTATTCTATCCTGGACGGTAGGCATCGGGCTGTTGCTTTTCCTGAGAGCGACAGAATCCTGGAATAAAACATCGTCTAAAGAGGATGGGGCATGTTCCAACCAAGTAGGTTGGTGCATCCTCCTTGTTGCTTCCGCTGCAAATCAATCAGCAGCCTTATTTCCTTTCCTAGAGACCCAGGATACAAAAGCACCTTCCAGAGACTCCGTCAATGCCAAAATTTTATCCAACACCTCCCTACACCTCCAATCACAACCAGCTGATGACTTTTTCTTTATCAGTCTATACAAAGAATCACAATCTGTTTCTATGACTATCTGAGAGTTTTGAAATTTGTGTCTATACAATAAAGCTTCTTTCAGTGCTGTACACTCTGCCATAAATGGGGACTCTGCTGGGACAACTCTCCCCAGACCTCCAGTAAATTCCCCATCACTGTTTTTGCACACCACCGCTATTCCAGCCTCACCAATAGCCTCCCGAAAAGCACCATCGATATTAAGCTTTATATAACCAGGAGTAGGGTAGAGCAATGGGCGAATTGGGCAGCCCGTGCTTTAACCCATAGCCCGCCTATTTAACTTTACATGGGTATGGGCTAACCCATACCCATACTTCAACCATGGGCCCGTTCACTAGGTTTTTGGGCAACCCATTTACATTTGACTTGTTTTTTTTTTTGAAAAAAAACTTACTTAAGCATTAAACATTCATCCAAATTCATCATTCTAAATTCTAAGATTTGAATATTCAAAGTTCAATAATCACAATTCATACAAGAACTTAAATTTATAAAAATACTATCATAACATAATTTTGATGTTCAAATTATAACTTTCAAATGAAAACATTACAACAAAAGTTCAAAGATTAATAAAAATAATAGGGTTAGGGTAGTTAATAAAAAAAAATACACTAATGGGCAAGTATGGATAGCCCGAAGGTGTGCCCATAGCCTGCCCATTTAATTTTTTAATGGGCGGGTAAACCCGTCCCATTATAGATCTTTTTGGGCGGGCCCAAAGTAGCCCAATCACACTGGGTTATGGGCGGACTCACCGAGTTATGGGTTTCATGCTTAGCCCTAACCAGGAGGGGTGGTTCCCACTGCATACTCTTCACAGCCGTCTCTTCAAAGACTTTCTTTTTCTTCCCATTTTTCATACTTTTAGCCCTCCAGAACTCCTCCACTTGCACAGATTCCAACCTAACTAAAGAGCAAGCATTAGGCTTCTCCCCCTTAAACACCCAATTACACCTAGCCTTCCAAATCCACCAACACATGGTAGCAAATAATGACTTGCCATATTCATCTAATGTATCATTACCACGCAGCATCTCAAACAAACAATCCTCACACCTTCTAACAGACCATTTATCAAAGCTAAGCCTCAAAGGGCTGCCAAACCAGCATCTTTTAGTCCATGGGTAGAGAAAAAGCATATTTTCAATTGTTTCTTTATCATTCACACAATGGGGCAGACAGGATTATCACAACACTTTTGTTTATAAAGACTATCACGGGTTGCTAAAGCGCCCACTCCAATCCGCCAAAGGAAATGTTGAATTTTTGGGGGCACCAAGACCCGCCACATACTTTTCCACAACAGTCTAGGGACAGAGTATGATGTACCCGGGTCCTTCCTCCTTCCTTCCTCTTGAGTGTTTCTGGCTACTATGTATCCTGATTTGACAGTAAATACTCCATCTGCGTTAGCCATCCAGATTACTTTGTCATTGCTCTTAGCTGCAGGAAAGAACATCCTCAAAATCATGTCCCTTTCTCGAGTTGTGATCCTTGATGAGATTGAGCTTAAGTCCTAGCAACTATTCTTGATTTTGAAGCTTGTAGCCTTCTAAGCCTTGAATCCATGGATCATGCCAAATGCTGATTGAATTACCATTTCCTATTTTCCAGCATAGCTCCTTTAGCAATAAATCTCGGCCCTCCAACAAACTTGACCAACCCTAAGAAGCATGCCTACCTTTCTTTGCTTGAAGGAAGCTACCTTTTGGGAAATAGATACTTTTGAGAATCCTACACCATAAATCCTTAGGTTTTAACAGTAAGCACCAAGCTGTCTTTGCAAGCAATGCCTTGTTGAAACATAACAAATCTTTAAACCTCATTCCTCCCTCTCCCGTCCTCAAGGTCATGCTTTTCCAATTCTTCCAATGTATTGACCCTTCCTCCCCCTTTTGATCCTACCAAAAATTTGAAACTAGTCTGTCAATGACTACACATGCTTTCTTTGGGAAAAGAAAGCAAGTAATAGGATATAGAGGTATTGCATTCACTACAGCTTTAATGAGGACCTCCCTTCCACCAAATGTAAGTAACTTTTGCTTCCACCCTTGCAATTTCAATCCAATTCTATCTTTAACAAAGGCTAGAGCATCTGCCTTTGACCGCCCCCATACTATTGGTAAGTATACATTCACGCAAACTCGAGTCAGTTAGTGTAAACTTGAGTCTGTCGAAGCCCTATATATATATGCTTGCTGTGACTGTTCATTCTCAACCTTCAAAACTCAAGTTTGCCCTAGAGTTTCCTCTGCACTCTCTCTACTTCATCTTCAAATTTGCTCTCTCTCAACCTACAATAGCCTCCAATCAACCCTCCAGACCTTCCCAAGACAATGAAGCTTCAAAATCACCCTCACCTACTCCTCTACAGCGACAACAAAGGGTCAAAACGATCCCTGTCCACAGACCCATGAGAAGCAAGTTAATACCCAAGAAATTTGCTTCAGGAATTGACAAGCAAATCCCAGGCATACCTCATACTTCTCCCAAATCGAAAGGAGTGTCAATTCAAGAGCCGACTGAAGAGCAAATGCGAAAGAAACCAGACCCTATTTTTGGTAAGGGAAAGGAGAAGGTTAATGAACCTTCCAAGGCTTCCAAGAGGAAGAGAGCTGACCGAAGCTAGACATCTTCCAGAGCCCATTCATCTGCCATTCCATCCTTTGATCATCACGAGTCGCCACAAACAATAACAAAAGCCATTTCTGAAATTTATAATCACCCCTCACCCCCATCTGGCTTCTTCACTGAGAACACCATTTTGTCCAACCAACAAGCTACCAAATTCAAAGAAGATTTTGGTAAAAAGCCCTTCTGCCCAGTAGTGTCGGGGAATCTAGAAACCCTGAAACAGGAGTGTAATCTTGACCTTTCCCCTTGGTTGAATCAGTTCAAAACTCTTATATCCATTTCTACCCATTATACCCCTAATATTGTAAGACTCTTCTACTTCAATATGCAATGGGCTACTATAGAGGATGATGGCCAAATTTTGGATAAGGAGAGGGTCACTACTACTATTAGGGGAGTGAAGATTACCCTGTCTGCTGCAATTATAAATAAAATCTTGGACATTGACAATCCCCCCCTCACCATTCCATAGATTATTCCAACAGGCAATGTCTTGAAATCCTAAAACCAGATGAGCCTATTACTGATGACCAATTGCTTTCACTTCACTTTACCCCAGCTTTTATGTCTCCTACCTTCCGTGCATTATGGTACATTTACTCTAGGAACCTAGTTCAAAAGGGTGGTAATTTCACTCATTTCACCAAGAGAGATTACGCACCTTTCACTGCTATTGTAGATAAGATGCCCATCAATGTGGGACAATGGGTGTTTGAAGAAATAGTGCGATTCAGATTTGGATCTAGAATAACATCCCATATTCCCTTTCCTTCCTTAGTCTCTGTTATCCTATTTCATTTTAATATTTGGCATGTTGGGGCTATAGACATTATCGTGAGGCCTCCAGCATTTGGGAAGCCTCAACTACACCTCATGAAGATCAGCTTTGATGCTGAAGGCTCTATCCAATCAAGGGCTCCCTCAAGGACAAGAGCCTCTTATTCTCGAGTTCATGAGGCTCAGTCAGCTCCCTCACCTCCTCAGACTTCCATTCCTTCTGACTTTGCTGCAAAAGTCAAAGAAATTGTTGATGCTACACTTGACTCCTTTGCTGAGAAGATGGAAACTGAGATTGGGAAAATTGTGTCTGAACTAACCAAGACAAATCAAGCATTGATAGACACACAAGATGCAATGAAGGCCCAACTTGACCACCTTCTGAAACATTTCAACCTTCCAGCTTCTACATCTACCTCAGCTGACCCAAACACTACTCAGACCTCATTACCCTCTACACCACCAGTTGATCCTACCTTTGATGTCCCAATCACTACCACAGCTCCACCCTCTTTTGCTGATGACAAAGGGGGAGAGAAAGGCTTAGAGGCAGAGGAACAAACTTGAGAGAGGAATTTGTTTTTGAACAGTTTGAGTCTTGAGTCTGTAGTAATTTACTGTTGTTTTCATCATTGTGGTTGTATTTATACTTTGAAATGCACTTATAGTTTAAATAATAACTTCATTTACTTGCTGCGTTTCCAAACTCTGATATCTTGTTATGCATTTCATATTATGTTTGTCATACTTCATTTCAAAATGCTCAATATGTCAAATTCTTGAAATTTTAAGTTTACAAGTGTTATCATCATCAAAAAGGGGGAGAATGTTAGTTCTCTATGTGTTTTGATGATAACTGACAATTGTAAACTCAGTATGAAGTTTGTCTTTGGTAAGTTGTAAAACTCACTGTCAAAGGCAAACTCGAGTTTAGGTATGTAAACTCGAGTTTGAGACTTGACAGAGAGTTGCTCAATTCTGCAAAGAAAGCCAAACTCTAGTTTGCTTAGGCAAACTCGAGTTTGCAGAGACACAGAAAGCAATCAAAGTTTTTCACAATAAGACAAACTCCAGTTTGCACAGACAAACTTGAGTCTGGAAGATACAAGAGAGCACTCAAGGTTTTGACAACAAAACAAACTCGAGTTTAGACCCTAAGACTCGAGTTTAGACTAAACAGAAAGAATTCAGAAACTTCAGTATTTTCACAAGTTTTGTAAACTCCAGTCTTTGTCTGCAAACTCCAGTTTGTCTCAAAATAGAAGAGATTTCAAAATTTCAGTTCTTGCTGAAACTCAAGTTTACATTTGTAAACTCGAGTCTGAGTCACACAGAGAGCTCAACAATATGTCTGATTTGAAAACTCCAGTTTATGTTTATAAACTCCAGTCTGAAAGTTTTTGGACTTAGGCATTATCCTCGTAACAAAGCTCAAAATTCGAGTTAGCCATTAATTGACTTGAGTCTAGGCATATGTCCAAAATCTCATTCAAAGACCAGAGCCCGACAGTCTGAACATTCATGCTTTCTGGATGAACCCAAAACTCGAGTCTGGGATTACAAACTCGAGTTTGTATCGGTGATTTTGAAAAACCAGATTGTGTCAATCTATGAAATCTTTATGGGTTAATTTGAAAATGTTTTAACATGTGATACTATTGCTTCTAACATCTTTGGTGAAGTTTTAAGTAAATTTCAAATAAGTTCAGCTAAATGAAGAACCAAGAACAGGGCTGATCTTTCTCCTCTATCCCAATGGTTTAGCACAGAATGTTATGGATCAATTAAATCACCCTCCAACGGTCTAATAAGGGTTATGGAATGACTGAATGTCTGGAAGACCATCTGCATCAACAAATTCCAAGATTCCAGCTAAGAATTGAAAGAACAGAGGAAAATATGCAACTGTTATTTTCCAGATTTGCAGCTGAACGTTAGAGAAGAAAATGCAACGGCTAGTTCCTCTAGTTAGCCTATAAATAGCTATGAAGACTCAGAGCAAGAGACACACAACCAAGCTACAACCGATTATATTTGCAATTTGAGTATGTATTGTGTTTTTGATTTGATCTTCAGTTTTTATCAATATTTGCTCTTTTGAGAGTCTTGATTTTTAGAAATCATTTTTCAAATAGTTGTTTGTATAAACTCAAGGTTGTATAAACCTATGAGTTGGGTTGTTTAATTACATAGTGTAAGAGGGAGCAAGTCCTAGGTGATTAGGATTGCATGTGATTTACATTGTTGTAATTAAAGCTCGTTGAGATATTGAAAATACCCAAAGATATATGGGGGTTGGACGTAGGTCAAGGTTAAGACTGAACCAGTATAAATCCTTTGTGTCTAGCTTCTCCTTTTTCAATTCAAGTTTTGAAAACTTAGACATCTTTGAAAAGAACTTTTTTAAAAAAAATCCCCAATTCACCCCCCTCTTGATGATTTCTTCGATTTTCAATCTTGGGTCGAAATCCAAGCCCATCTTCAAGCCAAAAGAAAAGGCTGCTAAATCATCCTTAGTTGGGTCAACAAACTCCTCCAATCCAATGGCTTTAGACTTGGTGTTTGATTAGCTGGACTAGGAAAATTTCGAAGATCCTTGCATTTTGGGCCTTGCTCATTCTGAGCCCATGAATATTAATATCACAGGTGGACATATGTCTACCGCATCTCACAATGCCGAAGGGTCTCAGCAGAGCTAAGGGAAAAATAGAGCAAAGGTGTATAAAGGACCAAGATCTCATCATGTTATTCATGGGAATATCTCATCGTCAAAGCACAATCTATCAGTTAAACAAAGTACCATTCCTATGCCTAACCCACCTGACAGATCCCAAGGCGTTTTGAACCCTAAAACTCCTAGACCTCCTGATGATCCAGCAGACCATTCGGATGCAATTGCAGATCGTTCGGAGGGACAGAATTCCTTGGTTGATGAAACCCAATCTGAGTTGGGTCCTGACATGCCAGAGGCGGGCCTGGCCAGGTAAGTATTTCCTTCCTTTTCATTTTATTGCTTAATGATTATTGCCTCATGGAATTGTAGGGGAGCCGGTAGTAGGACCTTCCCTATATTATTAAAGATGTTGTCAGAAAATATAATATTGATATTCTTTGCCTTCTGGAGCCTCGTATTAGTGAAGCTAGAGTTGATGTTGTTTGCCGTAAAATTGGTTTTAGTCATTGGATCTGTGTTGAAGCAAGTGGATTTTCGGGGGGTATTTGGCTTTTGTGGGATAAGGAGAAATTTGATATTACCTACATCTCCTCTAAAACCCAATTGCTGCACTGTCAAGTCCTCAACCAGGCCTCTAATTCTTTGTGTCTGATCACTGTGGTTTATGGAGAAACTAACCGTAGTGGTAGAAGCATGTTATGGGATTTGATTCACCTCCTTGCCCGCAGTCGCTCTCTCCCTTGGTTGGTTTTGGGGGACTTCAACGCCTACCTATCTCCATCTGACAAGATAGGGGGCCGATCCTTCATAGACCTCTATGCATCAGTTTAGAGAATGTATTGAAGATTCGGGCCTTATTAAAGCTAAAGTGCAAGGGGAGAAGTTTACTTGGGAAAGACAGGGCCTAAAGGAAAGATTGGATTGGGTCTTCACCAACTTAAACTGGCTCAACTTCTTACCTAACTTCACTGTCCATCATGAGCTCAAATTTAAATCCGATCACCGGATTATTGTTGTGAATTCTAACCCCTCCTTCTATAACCAAAGATACCAGAAGACTTTTGCCTATAAGATTGCTTGGTCCCTTGAGAGTGATTTTAAAGATATCACCTTTGAGGCCTGGCAGGATAAAGATTGGTTGGAAGGCATCCAAAGCTTCAAGAATGTGGCTTCTGAGTGGAATGAGAACCGAGTGGGTAATTTCGCCAAGAAGAAAAAAGAGCTATTGAGACGTTTGGAAGGTATCGATAGATGCAGGAGAATGAATCTTCAAACCGGTTTGTATCGTCTTGAAAGGAAGCTCTGGGATGAATATCATAAAGTCACTACTCAGGAAGAAATCGTTTAGTTCCAAAAATCTAGAAGTAAATGGTTACAAGGAGGTGATAGAAATACTAGGTTTTTTCAAGCTTCCACCATAGTTAAAAGAAAGAAGCAGAGAATTAGAGCCTTAAAAAATGATGAAGGGGAATGGATTGAAGATCATGACACTTTGAAATCGATGGCCCATGACTACTTCCAAAAGCTTTACACTAGAGATGATATGGTGAGAGACCCTGAAGGGTGGTGCTCCAATTTTCCTACCATCGATGATATTACAATCCGTTCCCTATCGAGGAAGGTGAGTAAGATTGAAATTAAAAATGCGGCCTTCGCCATGGGAGCCTTCAAAGCTCCTGGTCCGGATGGTCTCCAACCCCACTTTTTCCAATCACAGTGGTCAGTGGTAGGAGATAAAATTTGTGATCTAATTGAGGAATGTTTCATCACTCCCTCCAGATTATCTAGCAGTAACCAGTCCAAAGTTATTCTCATTCCTAAGGTTGATAATCCTAGTTCGTTGAAGGAATTTCGCCCCATCTCCCTGTGCAATGTGAGCTTCAAAATCATTACTAAGCTCCTTGCGACTAGGTTAAAGGGAATCATGCCCCATCTCATCGGTCAGGAGCAGTGTAGCTTTATTGCTAACAGATCTAGTTGTGATAATATCCTTATTGCCCAAGAAATCATTCATTCCATGAAAATGCTTGGGAGAAAGAAAGGATTTGTGGCAATCAAGCTTGACATGGAAAAAGCTTTTGATAGACTAGACTGGGGGTTTATCAAGAATACCCTCACATGCCTAAAGTTGGAAAACAACCTTATTGACCTTATTATGACTTGTATTTCTTCTACCTCTATGTCTATTCTCTGGAATGGTGATGACAGCTTGAGTTTTATCCTGTCCCGTGGAGTTAGACAAGGTGACCCCCCGAGCCTTATATCTTTGTTCTTTATATGGAGCGTCTAGGCCACCTTATAAAAGCTGAATGTGAAGGTCACCGCTGGAAACCTTTCTACTTCAAATGGGGTAGCCCCCATATCTCCCACTTGTTCTTTGCTAATGATCTCATCCTATTTTTCGAGGCATCTAGTAGCCAAATGCTTTAAGTTCGAAGAGTTTTGCAGAGTTTTTGTGAAGTCTCTGGTCACCGGATTAATCTTGACAAATCCCGTATGTTCTGCTCTATAAAAGTTCACTTTAATAAGGCCCTGGAGCTAAGTCATCTGCTTGGGATTGAGATTATTGTTGATCTTGGTAAATATTTGGGGGTTCTGATTATTCACAAGAGAGTTTCTCAAGCCACCTTCTACCCCATTGTGCAAAAAGCTAGGGCAAAGCTATCCACTTGGAAAAGTAGGTTCTTGAATATTACGGGGCGCTCGGTGCTCATAAAATCTATGCTATCTTCATTGCCTAGCCACTGCATGCAATCGTCCCTTTTGCCTCTATGTACAATCAGAGAAATTAAGCGTATCTCTAGAAACTTCCTTTGGTCTCAAAATGAAGATGCTAGGAAAATGCACCTATTGCTTGGGACAGAATTTCCCAAGCCAAAAAGCATGGGGGTCTTGGATTCAAAAATCTTCGTTGCCAAAACAAGGCTTTCATTATGAAACTTTGTTGGAGCCTCTTGACCAGGAAAGAAACCCTTTAGGTCCAACGCCTGAGATCCAAATACAATTATGGTGAGCTCCCCATTCCTTATATCTCCAGAAAGAGAAATTCCTCCGTCGCTTGGAAAGCGATTGTTGAAGTTTGGGATAAATTTCTAGGGGGTGTTGGTAAAAAGGTTAACAATGGGGAGGGGACAAAATTTTGGAGTGACCGATGGCTTCCTCTTGATCACCCCATCTTATCTTTTGTCCAACACCACTCCTCTGTCAACATTAATGGGACCGTTAAAGATCACCTTCTACCCAATAGTCTATCGAACCATCACAGGTGGATTGGAATCCTTCCTATAGAAATTATAAACATCATTAATAGGATGAAAACCCCCTCCAATAACTCCCCAGATTGTTTCACTTGGAGACCTGCTAAGGATGGGTGCTTTTTGGTAAAATCTGCTTATCAATTTCTATCCGATAATAATGAAGAAATCAATAATAAATATTGGATTCAGATATGGAAGTGGTATATCCCCGAGAAAATCAAATATTTCATGTGGCAGGTTGGGCATGAGAGAGTTGTCACCAATCAGCTTCAGGCCAGGAGAGGTCTTACCAACAATAGTGAATGCCCTTTTCATTGCAATAACAAAGAAAGTGTGATTCATATAATTCGTGATTGTGATCAGGCTAAAAACTTTTGGAAGCAAATTTTAAAACCTAACTATTTCTCTTAGTTTTTCTTTGGCAGCTTGCAGGTTTGGCTTAACTGGAACACTATTCACCATCCCGGTAAAGGTAGATTTCAGAATTTCCTGTAGACAAGAACCTCTAGCCTGGGGTGCTGGCTTCTTTGAACATCCAGATGCAAATTCCTCTTTCAGGGAGAGAAGACTAAAACCAGGGAGCTCATCTACCGATGCATCTACCTTCTCATGGAGAATGGAGCGGACCAGAAGCTGAAGCACTTGATCTTCCAACTTGACCAAGCCGAGGAGACATCTTGGACTCCCCCCCTCTGAACTCAGTTCGCATTGATGTGGACGGATCGGTGCAGCACCAGCATCAAGCAGCTTGTGGAGGTCTGATTAGGAGCTCTCAAGGAGAATGGCTTATGGGATTTTATAAATCCCTTGGACTTTGTTTAGTCATTGAAGCTGAGATTCAAGCCATCTTGCTTGGCCTTTAGATTGGCCTGCAAATGAATCTTCAGAGAATCTTCATCTACTCTGACTCCTTGGATGCCGTCAACATCCTAATGAGGGATTTGCCTTCAGATCATCCCTTTAAGGATATTGTCGGGGAAGCTAGAGACCTTTTGTTTCGGAACTGGGAGGTGTTGCTCCATCATACCCCAAGAGACAATATCCCATGTGCTGATTTCATGGCCAAGAAGGGTCACAGTGTTTTGTTAGACACCGGAGTGGTTATGTCCCTAAGTATACCCAGTGAATGTATCTAGTGGGTTTTGAAGGATAAACAGTCTTGTATTTCCTAATTTCTTTTGTTTTGATGTACTAAGGGCTAGAGTCTTATAATCTAGTCCTCTTCTCTGTATCAAGCTTCGGCTTGCCTTCCTTATCTAAAAAAAGAATGCCTCCTTCTTTCTTGTTCATTATCACCATACCTCCTCATGCGAGCTTCATCCTTCTTCTTCAGAACATAATCTGCCTCTCCCCACTCCTTGAATACCACATCCATCACCTCATCCTAATTACGACATGATGTAGTAGTTAACCATGCTCTATACCGAGGCTCGTTTGAATTAGAATTAGACATCAGTCTTTCCTCCTTACAGGAATGGTTATCATGGCCAAACTTTCCACAATTGTAGCAATAAGTTTGAAATTTCTTATATCAGATTGAGATCCAAACCTTCCTACCATTCGGCTTTGGTATCCAGAAGCCATAAGCTAGCAGCTTTCCTCAGATCCAAAATTATTCTAGCACGTAGAAAACTACAGAGAAATTTACCATTAGCTCAAGGATCCTCAGTCAACATTACATCCCTAACGTAGCTGCCTATCGTGATTACATTCTTCAAGCTCATTGCCTCCATTGGAACATTGTACATTTGGATCCATACAGGACATCGACTGAAGTCCAGATCCTCACATGAATTATACTTCTCTTACTCCACTAAGTTCAACAAGCATTCATTGATAGACCACGGCCGACCACGAAGAATTCTATAGTATTCTTCAATTGAAGAGAATTTAAACATAAATGCATTGTCAATAATTTCAATTGTATTAAAACTTGATTGAAGATTCCGACTTGTTAAGACCTTGCCAATTAAGATCTTGTCTGCGTGCGTCTCCTTCCATTCTAACGGATCCTGAATGAAATTCGCCTCCATGTACCTGACTTGTATCATCGGAGCGCCCATCGTTCCTACCATAAACCTCCATACCACCTCAATACACTCTCACGCTTGGCGGAGAGACCTAAACTCCCATACGAGTGCGTGGGGAGAATGTAATGACTGGTCCTTAAGATGGATTCATGATAATTAATAAACCTTCTTTTCTATAAACCTCTGTTAACACTTTTGATGGAGATTATGCTTGCTGAGGAATTTCATGTTGCTTGGAAAAATAGTGTTTATTTATTTCTTTAAATTCATTTTTCTGAGGTTTTTTTTAATAACAAGTTGTTTAATTTGCAGGATATCATAGGATAAAAGATTGTACTAAAATATAATTTTATACACAAAAATATCTTTTGTGTTATTCAATAAAAAAAATAAAAATTATAATTACTTCAAAGTAATGATAAAAATTAATATTTTGTTTCAAGGAGAATAAAGGAAAACTTTTCCAACATTGTAACCCAACCAGGTGAACAATTATATATATATATATGTATATATATATATATATATATATATAGGAAAAGAGGAGGTTGGATTGGCTGGTGAATTTCACTATTTGAGAAACCATCCAAGAAAGCTTAGGGATTGAACCACAGGGTTAAATATATCTTTTTGGTTTTATCTTTCTTTTTTTCACAATATTTTCTCTCATCTTAAATATAAAATTTAACTTTTTTTTCTCACAACATTAGGGTTTGGGGATGAAGTCGAGGGACCTAGCAAGAATCCCAAGGCAAGGGACCACAAGGATAAATATCTTTCTTCTTTAACCCTTCAATTTTTTACCACAAAACTTCTTAGTTTTGGGGCAAAGATGGGAAAGGTAAATGAGATATGTGCGATTTTTTGGGTTCAAAATTGTGTTTACTTACATATGGGTGCAAGACCGCTTATCACATGAATCAACTGATTGTTTAATAACAAATAAATTAGTGTAAAATATCATATTTGGGTTGGTTTTAATAAGAGAAAGGAAAAAGATACATCTGATCCTCTAAATTTATATTAAATTCAATTTAGTTTCTTGAATTTACAAAATATATTTTTAGTTTATCAATGTTAACACTGTTACTCTTATTAACTAAAATTGCTGACCCAATGAATTTAAATTAGGACAAAGGTGTAATTTTACCCATAAACATTTACTAAAAAAGCAACCAGCACAGCAAAACATTTTTCATGTGCAAAAGTACCCATGAAGATTAAAAAGTAAACTAATAATGCCAAATCCGTTAAGTGACGGGACATTGACTATCAAAATGTAACTTTTAACCATTTGTGTGACATGTGCCGAAGCAGGTGATGACACATAGCTCTTTCAAAAAATGTTTATGGGTAGAATTGTATCTTTACCCTTTAAACTAGGGTTAAGATGTATTTTGGCTAACGAAGTATTATACTAGGAGCATCTGGCAAAAAAAAGTATTGAGGTTACCAAAACTACAAATGAACAATTGAAAATGTGCAAAAATACCAATGAACAATTTAAAACTTTAGTGAATATACCAAAACAGAGATTGTGTTATTTTCACTAGAATTAATTTCTTCATTGGTATTTTTGGACATTTTCAATTGTTCATTGGTAGTTTTGGTACCCTCAATACTTGTTTGTGTCAAACGCTCCTAGCGTAATACTTCACTGGCCAAAATGTACCTTAACCCTTTAGATTATGATTTTGCAATAAAACGCATCATGTTTAAAGTTTAGTCCATTAATGTAATATTTTTATGTTATGAAATATATGTTGTTGTCCAATTCTTCATTTTATTTTAAATATTTTTTAATTTACAAATTTTAAATTAAAGATTAATATGTCATCAATTGTAAAATCATCACTTAAATTCAATGAGTCGGTATTTCTCGTTAATGACACTGACGATGTTAATATTAAGAGATTGAAAACACATTTTATTAACTTGGAGGATTAGATATGTACTTTAATCCAAAGAAATTATGATCACTTAAATGCAAAAGTCTTACTTTCATTGAAGTCTAATATAACTTCCTCTTCTTAAAAAAAAAAAATGGTGCTTCATCATGAATTATGTGATGTATTTTCAAAAGTCAAATATCCATTTTTTTTATCCAACCAAAAAAAAAAAAAACCCCAAGAAGATAGCCACATAGTTCATTAAGTTGGTATGGGTCTCTCACACATTGTCAACAAATTGTTAGGTGATTTTATTATATGAGGAAAAAAATGTTAGGTGATAAGATGAAGTTGAGACTTGAGAGGAATAAGAAATCATATCCTTTATTATTCTATATATGTGATTGCAAATTTCTTCGTTTTCTTCTCTTCTCATTACTTTCACGCAATAAATTCATCAAATAAATAATGGTTTATCTTTCTCATCCATTTGAAAATTTGGGGCCAGTCATCCATTTGAATGAACTCACAAAATAAAAATAGACAATAATGAGTTTTAAGGATGTTATTTAATTAGTTGGGGGAGGTCAATTTTTTTTTTTTTAAAAAAGGCAATAAGGAAAAAAAATTAGACAACTTGCAGATGATCTAGTAACATCTCCAAAAATTTTAATTCAGTTATTTGAAGTTGGTGATGGAGGATTAATCAAGGCCACTTTGTTAAGGTGAAAATTTAAGGAATTGAAAGAGAAAAGCGTAACAACACATTTAATTAAACTTAAGTAAATTAGTAATCAGAGTGGATTTATTTGATAGATTAATTGAAGAACCAAATGACAATTTTACATTTTGAAGTTGACAGCTAAATTACCAACTTCCAAAGCTTACACGCGCACGCATGCATATTTACATCCTTGGGGCTTGTTTGGAGGAAAAGTAAGGGGAGGGGAAAAAAAATCTAAGTTGAATTTTAAAAAACAAATATAGAGAAGTTGAGTTTAAAAGTTTTTAATTAATTTTTCTTACTTTTTTTTTATCTTATATATTATTTTTATCAAAATTTTATAACTCCTCTTTTCATTTTTTTTTTAATTCAACTAAAAAAAAATTTCCCACCCTTTCAAATCCTCATACCAAACAGACTGAGTAAGAAGGAAGGAGTTGAGAATATGGGAAGTGGGGGAGTGAATATGGACCATGATTGAGGATAGATTCAAGGAACGAAAGTGACGTGGCCGTCATATTTATTTTTGTTTTTAAATAAAATATAATTTTATTTCATGCTATTTTATAGAACATTTCCTATTGTTATATTTAATTAATTTGTTTTAATAAAAAAATATTACAAGGTTTGAGAACTATTACTCATGCTCTATCTCATTTTGTTTTAATAAAAAATATTACGAGTATTCAGTACTATTATCGATTATTTGTATCTTGTAAAAAACAAGTGCTAAAAAATCAATTCAAACACATTTTAAGTCTGTCCAAGTTTTTTTTTTTCTTTTCTGAAATGTCTAAAATGGGCAATTCAAACCGCCTCATTATATAACTGGACTTGTACATCTTTGATTAAAATCGTCTTCCTATCCCACTTTTGCCGGTTTTTTTTCCAATAGTGCCCCTTTTTAGTCGACTAAACCAAGTGGTTTAGTCGACTAAATTACGGGGTGGGCGTTAAAAAGCCCACACCCGACATTTAGTTGACTAAACCACTTGGTTTAGTCAACTAAATTTCGGCGGTGAGGGTTTTTAAACACCTCAAACCACAACAACATGAACCCTAATCGTGTAAAAACCTATCCAAACCTCTTCCCCCTCTCTTTTTCGTCAAAGCCTTGCTGAATCTATTGGTGGGTTGCGTAGGAAACTTCAATCTAGTGGAATTTGTGTCGATATCGGTATGTTTTCATCTCCATTTAAGATTTCCGTTGTCATTTATGTGTTTATGCGAACCCCCATTTGCGTTTTTGCATTTTGTGCTTTGATTGAGTTGTTTTGTTGTGTGTCTTTGCTTGATTTGAGTATTTCATTCCTATTTATAGAGGAAAATGATGAATATACATGTGAAAGTGAAAAGATTTACATCGGTTGAGTGGTTTTTATTTTTTTGAAGAATATCACTTCGTTTTTCATAAATTTTTTTATTTGGTCAGCTAAAACCCTCCATTTTGCAGCTAAAATTCTGGTGTCAAAGATGAGTTCAAGTTCAAACACTTACATGACTATAATCTACCACAGTGGGAGGTATTTTGATGGTCTCGATGGTGTTCAATTTGAAGGGAAAATGAAAATGATGAAAATCAAACGGGATACTACATACAACGAGCTGAAAGAAAGAATTTACCAAAAATTGGAGCTACATGGCAGCCAATGCATTCATCGGTTAATTGCCAAAGTGGAGACTATAGTGGGTAAGAATAATGTATACTAGATTAGTACCGATGTATGTGATGATGAAGATGTAGATTGTGTCATAGATGCATTTGTTAATCGGAGAGTACAAAATTTTATTGAGATATATGTTGAAATTGAATCTGGCGAATCATCATCTATACCTATGCATCCAAGATCCCCACAGTATTTTGGTGAAGAAGATAGACATGTTGGTGTATCTGCACCTTCACAAGTGTTAAGTCAGGTAACATTGATGGAAGATGAGGAAGATGAGAATATGCACAGCGATGAGGAGGACGAATTTGAGAGGTTTATTCCACTAGGTGACAGCTCAGATACCGATGTGAAGGGTGATTTTGATTCTTGCCCGAACCTAGTAAACCCAGGGACTGCAACAATGCCACCACTTCGTATTGACCCAATTAGTAGTGGTAATTTAGTAAACTTGAATTTGTTGTTGTTTTTGTAATGTTTATTTACTGGTTCTGACAGAAAATTCATATTAACAAATGTTGGACCTGATAGTGAGCCGTTTTGGACCGAAAGCCCGCACTATTCTCAAATTAGTGCGGTTGACTGTGACGATGAATTAGAGATGTTGTATGGTGATGATGACAGGCAAGGTGGATGGCAGTTAGGTGATCCATTATGTGTATCAGCAGTTTCCTTCTAAGTCTGAGATGCATCATGCCGTGAAATTGTATTGCATGAAGACTCATCGTTCAGCCAAAGTTGAAAAAAGTGATGAACGGAGGTTTGTGATGAAGTGTCGAAATCATGCTGACGGTTGTCCCTGGTATATGAGGGCAATGACAGGCAAGAATGGAAATTGTTGGGTGGTCCGTAAGTGGGTTAGCGATCACACCTGCCTGAACCAGAGTCTTACCCGGGATCATGGACAACTGGATTCAAATGTCATATGTGCAGGCATTATCAGTATGTTTCGTATTTTTGTTGCTTTCTACTTCTGTTTGTTTATTGACATTATATTCTGAAGTTTGTTATGCTTTAACAAGGTATGTTAAGAGAAGATCCAGCTTTAAAGCCAGCGCTGATATAAGAGAGGATGCAGCGTATGTATGGATATAATATAACATACAAGAAGGCTTGGAAGGCGAAAATGAAGGCCATTGTGAAGTTATTTGGTGATTGGGAGGAATCATATGCATTCTTGCCCAATTGGTTGACATACATGACGTAGGTTAACGTGGGCTCTGTTTTCAGGCTTGATACAGATGAATGTTCCGACCATCGTCGGTTTTATGTCAACTTATGAGAATCTTTCGTAGAGTTTTTTGGACATTTAACCAGACAGTTGAAGCCTTCAAATACTGTAAGCCTATACTACAAATTGATGGCACCCACTTGTACGGAAAATACAAAGGTACTCTCTTGATTGCGACTTCACAGGATGGGGATGGGAAGGTCTTACCAATTGCCTTTGCTGCTGTTCCTCCTGGTGAGAAGTATGATGACTGGTGGTGGTTTCTTTGTCTCTTACGTGATCATGTGACGCAGAGGACGGGCATTTGTTTGATATCTGATCGTCACGCCAGTATCATAAAGGCGGTTAAAGATCACCGCAATTGGCAGCCTCCGTATGCCTATCATGTGTATTGCCTACGTCATATCGCGAGCAACTTTAATACCAGATTCAAGGATGTGCAACTAAAGAAAACAGGTATGAACTTAGGTATGAAAGTATACACTTTGGTTACTGCCTTCACATATTTGAACATGTTTGTAATGCACCCATTGTTATGAGTTTGCTTTAACATGTTATGCAGGGTACATGAGTTCAAAGATCCAGTTTGACCGGAAGTTTCGGAAATTTATTGATTGTAACCCACAGGTTGTGTCCTGGTTTGACCGGCTTCCAAAAGAGAAATGGTGTAGGTCCTACGATGAAGACGGACGGAGGTTTGGTCATATGACGACTAACCTAGCTGAGTGTGTGAACAAGATCCTTAGGGGTGCACGTAATCTACCGATAACGGCTTTAGTGAAGATGACCTGTAGTAGACTGGTCGAATATTTTGTCATTAGGCGAGTTGAGATTAACAAAAATATCGCTGCAGGTAGGACAGTGTCAAAAAAGGTTGAAGAACACTTACAAAGGATGGACCAGATGACAGTTACATACCGTGTGCGGCTTTATGACAGAGATTTACAGTTATATGAGGTTGAGGACGCATATAATCAATCTACACATGTTGCCGGTGACATAATGAGGGTTGACTTGATAAATCGCAAATGTCAATGTGGGAAGTTCACAGCAAGAAGATATCCCTGCAGCCACGTATTAGCAGTATGCAAGATGGAGAATTTGAACCATTATAATTAAGTTGATCCGGTATTCACTATCCCATACATTAGTCAAGTATATGCAGCACACTGATATTCTATAGGCAATGAATTGTTAATTCAACAAGGAGAGGGCCCAATAGTCATCCCAAATGCAACTTTGGCCCGCACAAAGGGAAGGCCAAAGTCTACAAGGATACAAAATGAGATGGATTGGATGGAGTCTCAGCTCTCAAGCAGTCAGCAAAGATGTAGGAATTGCCACCAAGTCAGTCATAATATGCGCACATGTCCAACGAGGAATAGGCAAACTTGAAGTCTATGTAAAATGTTTTGTATTTAGGGTACTATGAGTTGTGTTGTTAATGGCTTCGAAATTTGGACCATTCAGTTCATTGATATGTTGTATGGTATCATTGACTCATTTTGGGACATTAGCGGATCAAATGTGTAATGAAATTCACAAATTGAAGCTACTAAACAAAAAATCATAAAGTTTCAATGTCCGAACATAAAACATAAAGTCAATGAAAGTACATAAAACATGAACACCATAAATCTAATCTGCATTCTCTGGATTCCTATCATCCTCCGCGTGCTCATCAGCCACATCCTTACCCTCGGCAGCATTCGGTGCTCCTCCAAGCTGCATCTGACCAAGCGTCTCCTCTACCCACTTCATCCGAGCCTGCATCCACCTCCACCTTTCATTCTCTATCTTCCACCTCTTTTTTTGCATCTTGCCCTGGTGTTGGATGGCCTGCATGACATCACTAAGGGAGAATCCACCCTCCGGCTCAGGATGAACATCGTCGCCGTCATCATCATCGACCTCAGGAAGAACAATAGGTGGACCTTGATCAACATCAGGTACAAAGGGTGGACCCTGGCCAGCAGCAGCATCAACATCCTCTTCACCAATGTAATGCCACCCACCATCTCCACCCTTGGTGATCTTGCACTGCTCTAGGAGGCGCTGTCCAAAGATGGCATTCCATGCTTGCTGTTTCACCATCACCTCATCGTCCATAGGAACACCAAATTTCTCTAAAATCTTCTGAACCAAGTAGGCGCATGGGAGTGCACCTTTATGTCTTGCCTTATACATATGCCAACATATATAATGTCTCCAATTAACCTCAATGCCATTCCGAATGAACCACATAATGGGGATGTCACCCTCCAACACTCGTGAATGATTGTAGGCCCGAGGAAACAATATGTGGGTGATGACGTAGTAGAGGATCCGAGAACTAACAGTCAGTTGTCCCACAGTCACTATAGGTCTATGCCCTCCTGGCCTCCTGAACGCATACACAGCCTCATCTCGAACATATCCCTCCATGACAAAATTGGTGTTCCCATCAAACTGGTATCTATCACCAGCATCAAAATCAAATCCAAGAAGATCTGTCCACATGTCAGCCGTCACTAGAATGTCAACCCCGCAGACACGAGATTGCAGATCACCATGAATGTAGATCATGTTATGGTAGAAAGCTCTCACCATAACCTCTGAATAGGGACAACTCATCTCCGCCAGCCCTCCCAAATGTGAAGTTCCCAACAACGGCACAATGTCAAGGCCCTCACGTGCAAAGAATGTCATGTCTAATGACTTCGGCTTAATGATGGGTCTGGAAGCAAAATCCCTTATGAATCGTTCATGCTCTGCTTCATTATTTTCAAACAAATATCCAAACGGGAGGTCAACAACGGGCTCAGGCTCAGGTTCCGGTGCATGCTGTTGCCTAGAGAAGGATGCCCCGCGCGATGCTCGGTGCTTGATCCGTCTCCCACGCACATTGCCGATGTTAGCAGGAGCTTGTCTACGACGCATGATGAGAACAAAGACCTACAAAGGGACGTTACAATCAAACAGGAAACAAGAAACATTCATCATTCTCAATTTCACATTTACATTCATCATTTTCACTAACAAACACTTTCAACATAAACAAGAAATACTCATAAACGCAAAAAAATTCACATAAATGCAAAAAAATTATCATAAACATGTACATTCATCGTTTTCCTCTATAAATATCAATGAAAAACTCAAATCAATCATACATACACAACAAAACCACCAATTCTTGATGAAAAACAAAGATAAATTCTTCCAAAAATAAAAAAATTCGCATAAACACAAAAAAATTATCATAAACATATACATTCATCGTTTTCCTCCATAAATATCAATGAAAAACTTAAATCAATCATACATACACAACAAAACCACCTTCTTGAAGAAAAACGAAGATAAATTCGTCCAAAAATAAAAAAATTCGCATAAACGCAAAAAAATTATCATAAACATAGACATTCATCGTTTTCCTCCATAAATATCAATGAAAAACTCAAATCAATCATACATACACAACAAAACCACCAATTCTTGATGAAAAACGAAGATAAATTCGTCCAAAAATAAAAAAAATTCGCATAAACGCAAAAAAATTATCATAAACATATACATTCATCGTTTTCCTCCATAAATATCAATGAAAAACTCAAATCAATCATATATACACAACAAAACCATCAAATCTAAGCACAAAACAGTAAAACACAAATGGGTTTGCAATAACACAATGTCGACGGTGGAATTCCGAAAATGGGATGAAAACATACCGAAATTGATGCAAATGCAAGTTGATTGAAGTTCTCTTCGCAACCCACCAATGGATTCAGAGAGATTTTGGCGAAAAAGATATGGGGGAGGGGTTTGGGGAGGAGATCTAGTCGATTAGCGGCGTTTGGGGTGTTTAAAAACCCTCACCGTCGAAATTTAGTCGACTAAACCAAGTGGTTTAGTCCACTAAATGTCGGGTGTAGGCTTTTTAACGCCCACCCCCGTAATTTAGTCGACTAAATGTCGGGTGTGGGCTTTTTAACGTCCACCCCCGTAATTTAGTTGACTAAACCACTTGGTTTAGTCAACTAAATGGGTTTAGTCGACTAAACCAAGTGGTTTAGTCGACTAAATTTCGAGGGGATTCAAAAAATTTGAACCCCTCGAAATTTAGTCAACAAATCCCTAGTTTAGTCGACTAAATTTCAAGGGGGTTCAAATTTAAATTTAGTCGACTAAACCCCTAGTTTAGTCGACTAAAGGGGGGTAGATTGGGAATATGTTTCCAGAGGAGGGCATAATGGGAAATAGTTTCAAAGTAGGGGCATTTTGGTAAATAGTTTCCTAAAAAGGGGCACTTTGGGAAAAAAGCCCACTTTTGCCCCTCTAATCTTCTTTTCTTTCATTTTCATTATGTGAACCCCCCCAAAAAAAAAATTTATACTTTCTGTCTTTATATAAGACATTTATCTAATTTGATTATTTTAAGGAAGTTAATCAAATTTATTAATATGATATGAATTTTTTAAAACACTTTAGCCATTTTCTTTAATTCTTTAATTCTCTTTCCTCATTAATTATTATTGAGGGAGCATCAATATGAGGTAAATTAAAAAAGGACTGATGAATATTAAAAATGTGTCTTATATTTATGATCAAGATCAACTTCTGAAATATATTTATATTAAGAACTAGAGACTATTGATAATGATTGATTTTAAAATAAATATAAAATAATAGGGATGCGTCCTCATGAAGTTTTCGTATAGCAGCTGGAGAAATTTAAAAGTATTAGATCAATTTTGCCACGAAAATATTAAAAAGAAAGAAATGTTGCCCTAGCTCCCTTTTTGTTTTGAAAAAAGATAAATAAATTATATATTAATAATTCTAGGAGTAGGTACATTGTAGAGATTAGAGTCTACTTTTTTCAAATGAAGCGCACCTTAAAAAACAAAGGAGAGTTCTTTTTATACACTAGAAGATTACAATTGACAAAATAAAATAACAAAGACTAGAAGGTATTAGCATGATTTAATTACATCCTTGGACGAAACCTCCAAAATTGAGTGGTTAATCATTTGGGGATTAACACAATAAATGTCCAGAGCACAAGTGTCTTGATCTAGAGCCCTTCAATAAAATCTAGACTTTATTCTTACTCTCTTCCAAGCAAAAGCCTGCAGGGGTCTTGCAAAAATTATTAACAATTATTGTCAAATTTTGATGTATCGAAAAAATGTCAGTTTTTTAACAGCATAATGTTACTCCTGTTTTAATATCTTTGAGACAAAATTGATCCAATTTTTTTTAGATAACCAAAGTTTATACTTGGAAACTTTAAGGACAAAATTGAATTTTAACTCAAAATAATAATTGGAATAGTAGCGATTAGCAATGTTACTAAATTCGTATTAGATTGGCTGGTTTAGCTTAGAAACCGGCGAACCAAGCACTTATTTAGTCTGGGTGAAGCTCCAACTCAGGGTTGCTTCTAACTCAGCACTGACTTAGCTAACTTATGATGACTCAAGACTAACTCAAGCGAGTTGAATGAGTTGAGTTTTGAAAACATTAAATCCATATCAGAGTCTAAGGAAGAAAAGAAAGAGCATATCAAAATTGGAGTTTGAAGAAGAAATGGAGGAGTAGATAAAGCTCAAAAACAATGGAGGTTGAAGAAGAAAAAGAGCAGATCCAGTTCCCCAAGTTGATTTTTAAGAACTTGCCACACCACGGCTCACCTACATTTTTCTAAGGTTATTAAACCTAGACTAGCAACTAAGTTGGTCGGGGTAGTGAGTCAAAAAACAGTGCGTCATATCGAAGTCAAACTAAAACTAACCTATGGCAGACTAGTGATGAAATGAACTTGAACGATGCCAAAATGGGATAGTTTCTAATTCCAATGCTCAAATTTTCAATTGTAAATTCCAAATTTTATATTGAGGTTTGGAGTTAAGATCTAATTATTAATGAAATTGAGGTATCAAAAGGTGGAATTTGAATGTTTGAGACCTAGAAACACTATGGACAAGATTGAATATTACATATCTAGGTTTTTAGAATAGTTTCATAATTTAGGAATTTTTTATGATCAAATGATAATATTTTTAAGAAATTCTTTTTGTATTAAAAAGTAGACATCTCAATTTTTTCATAAAATCTCAGTTTATATTTTTTTTCTTTTGGAAATATATAAAATTAGATATGAATTCTTAAAGTCATGGAATGTTAAATAAACATTGAACCAGTCATACCTACTGTATTGGACTCATTAAATGACAGGTTCACTGCTTTGCTAGTCGAATTGGCTGGTAAGGTATGACTATGGTTTTTCCTCATCAACTATGTGAAAGAAGAAGATCCGGTCACCCTTGCCAAGTATGTGAAGAAGAAGAGAAGCACTGAAGCCTGTAACTGCACACTCCATAGCCTGCAATTGGTCAGTTATAATAGGCGAGTAACAGAAAGTCTTGTACTGCTCGCAGTTTCTTCCTTCAGTTTCATAGAATAAATGTTTATAAAATGCTAAAGCAATATTCTTAATATAATCTCTTTCATAACGCCAATGCCCTCTTCTTTCAAAGTCAATGTGACATTGTGGGCAACTCTATGATTTGATTTGTTTGGGAGGTATTTGAAAACCCTTCATTAATTGATGATATCAATGGTACTTTTATTGTGTTAATTCTCAAAAAGGATTGTTTGGAGAGAATCTAAGCCTTCAGGCCTATCCGTCTTTGCAATGTTATTTATAAAATAATTACAAAATTGGTTGCTAATAGAATCAAAGGTTTTTATCTTCCTTAGCAATGTGGTTTTGTACCTAGTAGATTTGGTTAAGAAAACGTAATTATTGCACAAGAGGTTATTCACTCGATGCGTTTTATGGCGGATTGTGGAAGGCGTATTGGTAACACCGGGGGTAAAGACAACAATGTGTGAGGATGAAGACAAAGTTTCCACACACAAGTGAGGCTTTCTCAAACTGTTCTATAAATGAACAATAAAGTCAGACTTGTCCCAGGATTGAGTCTCAAGGCCTACGTACCCTTATCAGGGATCAAAGTCCACGTAGTTCAATATATTACTAGGCGTTTAGCCAGAGGGAGTGGGTTGTGTGCTTTGTGTATGTCGAATGGTAAAAGTTGAGTCAGTAGCTTGAGCATACCTTGTGAGTGCACACTAGCATATATATATATAGAGTGTACCTGCAGCCTTGATCCGCTATTTTCTCCGTACGTGGTCCCACTCGCAACTGCTCCACTATCTGTATGGCATATGGCGGTTAGCGAGATAATAGGGATAATATCTTACCAGATAATTCTCTACTTTTGTTGGCGGACCCTGTTAGCGTTGGGCCTGGTGAAGCCCAATCTACTTGTCTGTAACAAATGCCCCCAAGCTCGGTGTTTTAGGCTTCTGACATGCCGAGCTTTAGCGGTTTTGACCCGTCCTTGGTTTTGCTTTCATAATATGAGACTAAGTCCACGTTATCTCGGACGAAATTTTTAATTCTTCGTCACTCTTAATTGAGACTGATCCCTTCGTTTCTTTGACTTAACTCATTCGCAGAGGTTTTCACTATCCCCCGACTTTCATCATCATGTCGTGCCAAGTTACTTTTCTCCAACACGTGTTCCCTTGGTTACCCCCAAGTCCAGGGTATAAATTGGAACCGCCTTGAAAAGAGGCGCTCATGATTCTGAGGTATTGGGATGCGTAGCGGCGTATCGAAACTGATGCCCTCCACTTCTCTGCAAGCCATCTTTGGTTTTCGCGCTTATTAAATGCTCGCGACTTTTCAAGATTCATGATTGCAATTTGCTTTAGGGTTTCGCCAGCTATACCTACCCTTCAGTATCCGTCTGACATCATGGGTCTCATCGTTTCGCATTCGCGGCCATTGGAGTCTTTTGAAACTGCCTCTTCAACTCATCTCTTTATAACGTGAATGTCACGGTGTTTTCCTTTTTTACGCTCTGAGTTTCCTGTTATCATCAAAAGAAAACACTCCAAGCCCAGGCGTTCCAAGTCCAAGTCTTGTTCTTCACCTTTAGCAAGTTCTTCTATCCCAGGTACATCTTCATTGCCGGTTTTTGCTTTAAGTGTGTTTGTTGCTTCTCCCTTTCTTCTTCTTTTGTGAAAATTGTGCTCTTCCCATAGTTAGTTGCGTTTCTGGGTATCTTTGGCTACCACCATGGGATTCTGTGTGCTGAGCACTGTTTTTCTGGGTTTTCTTGAGGGATTCTTTAGTTTTCATGGATAAAAACCCAAATATACCCGTAGATATTTATGGTAGGTCTATTCCGGAAGAAGATTGAGAAGTTATTAAAAACATGCTTAAAAAAACTACATTCTGGTTGTATGGCGCTCGTCGGTCTGAGGCAGTCATGGCTGCAGATGTTCTTAAACCTTCTGGGGGTGGTGATCGTAGGAGTAGCCATAAAATTCCTCTTCCTCCTCCGAGAGCTTCTCGTCCTTCCCTATCTCGGCCTCCTATGCCTACTAGAGACCTTCCCAGTTTAGCCACTAGGCCTTCGTCTCTTGTGTTGGTAGTTCCTATTTCGGCTTCACGGCCTTTGACTGTTAGTAGAGTCCACCCAACCCCGGTCATTCCTTGCGAGACTTGTCAACACGAGGCTATTACCTTTGTCAACCTTGGTCAGGAGGTGGTGGTCGAGATAGTACTTAGGAGTTGCACTCACGGATTTGCTCCTATCCTAACATCGAAGAGTGCATTGCATCGCATGCCTGCACACCGAGGCAGATTTCTATCTAACTCGTCTTTGCTTCTTGTGTATTTATATAGGTATAGATGGCCTCTTCCTCTCAGAATAGTGAAAGGTCGGTGGCCGAAGAATCGTGTTCTACCGACGCAGCCCGTAGTCCGTGTCATTTCGTTATATGCCCAGAGGTTACTGGGATCTTAAACAAGATGACTTGGGAAGAATTTAGGGGGCCTACTCTTAGAGATGGCGAGAGGTATACCGTTCGATTACCTTTAGAAGGAGAGTCGGTAGCGTCATGGCGTGTCGGGAAATCTCCTCACTTCTTTTTCATGTACCGAGACATGGTTACCCTTTTGGGTGCTTCATTCCCTTTTTCTGACTTTACTACGGAGATTTTGAACCATTTACACCTAGCCCCTACATAATTGCATCCGAATAGCTGGGCTTACGTTCTTGGCTTTGAGAATTTCTGCAAGGAACAGGAAATATCTTGTACCATTCCTTTATTTTTCCATTTCTTTTCCCCTGTAAACACCTACAAGACCAAGGAAGAGCCCCTGGAGTTTGAATGGACCCATCTTCGGGGCATTCGCCGTAAGAAACTGTTCAATCCTTACACAGAGTCATTTAAGGGTTTTAAGTCGGCCTATTTTAAGGTTGAAGCCATTCCTTCCTCGGTCCCATGGTTCCTCTGCCTAAATGACTGCGGGGAGTTAGAGGAAAGATTTCCCCTTTATTGGACTCACGACCACCATAATTTAGGAACCAAGGCCTTTAGCTCGAAAGTAACCAAACTTACCCCGGAAGAGGAGAAATATAAGGAGCTGCTAAGGGATCTCAGCAAGGCGATGGGGCCTTTCGACGCCGGGATGTACTTATCTGTTCCTTTAAAGACACAAAAAAGAAAAACAAGTACGCTTGGCATTTGTAGTAGTATTTCTTACTTTGCCTATTTTATCGGGTTATTGACTGTTTCTTATTATGCAGAACCAACTATGCCATCAAAGCCTTCGGCTCCGACAGTGTTGGCTTTTATGAAGAAATTTGGTGGAAAGCGGAAAGAGTTGAGGCTGAGAAAACTAGCCCAGTTCCACCCCCCAAGAAGTCTTCCATCACACCAACCAAGCCAATTACCAAAGTAGTTGCTCCGCCTTCATCTTCGTCTCCAACTGCTAGCGGTGCTACCTCTTCCCCTTCCGCGGCCCTTCATTCTCCGAGCCGATATACTTCACCATCATTTATGTTTGAGAATTTTGTCGACTCTGAGGTTCGCAATGGTATCCGCCCTCCTTTAAGCTCGTTCACGCCCTTGCTGCCGTCTACTGAAGAGAAAGACATGCTGAGAGATATCTAGCATTTCACTCTTTGTGTTGCCGGGCTTTCTCATGTTGTGGCCTATTTCAAGGCTCAATGGGCTGAGTTGGATGTCAAACTTAAGGCCATTATATTCGAACAATCCGAGGCTATTAAAGCGGCGGTAAAGGTCGTAGTTAAGTCGGTAGAGGATGCCAAGGATAAAGTTGTTGCTGAGGCGGAAGAGGCAAGGAAAGTTGCCGACGAGAAGATTAGGGCGGCACAGCTGGAATTGGAAGACGCAAGGTGGAAGCATGCTGAGGACGCTGCCAAGATATCTCGTCTTAATTTTGGCCTGAAGAACTTGCAAGATCAGACGATCTCTGACGTCACCTACATCGTCGACCTGGAAAAAGGCGTGGAGGAGTCCTTTAACAACGCCCTGGCGCAGGTTATCTTCCTTAATCCTAACACCACGTTTAATATTGATGACACTCGTTTTGACGGGGTGGTGAAGGATGGGAAGATTGTGCCTGTGAGGGCTCTGGAGGAGTCGGCTGGGGAGGGCCCATCTGGAGTAGGAGGAGACACTACTGATAATGCTGAATCTCGGCCCTCTACTCTTCTAGATGCTGGTGCGAACGCTTGAATTTGTTGGCGTGGTGGGATAGGCCATACTGTTTTTCAACTTCTACTGGGATTTCTCCCTTTGTAATTGAATTTTATCAATTAACAGAATTTTTCCTTGAGTTTACGCTTGCATTGTGATTTTACTAACAAATTCTTTTCACTTTATCGCCCGTTTTGCTTTAATTTGAATTACTAACAATTTTATGGCTTAAAATTGGTCAACCCAAATCTTAACCAAACCAGATTGATCAAGTCCAGTGCAAAGGGTTTTATCTCGGGCATGCTTTCATTGGCCTTGCCTCTACTTCTCTCGTAGGGTTTAAAGCGGGCTTTGTGGCTGTAAAGATCGTCTCGTGGGATTATCGAAAATGGGTCATGAACTCCTTTCCGTAAATCCGTGTTGTGAATGTCGACATTTTTCTTTTTTATGTATTAACGGGCCTATCGTTTTAGTACGGCCTTATGGAATTCATTTGAAAATAGGTTTCAGAATTCTTTTTCTTGAATTCGTATGGTTTTGACGGCGCGACTGTCTTACTTGGTATTTATGAAGTTATCATCATATGGCCATAAGATTTTGACGAGATAACTAACTCCCATCGGTCTTTTATTAAGGTGGCGACTATGTCACTTACAAAATAAACACTTTGCGGAAACTGCGATGAAACAACAAATAGATTGCTTAAGAAGTTTATTCTTTGAACCGCGTTGGAATCGCAGGTTCTACATTCTTAGCTATAATACACTCTCAATTTGTCTACATTTCAAGTTCTCTTTACTGGTTTTTGAGTCAAAGTTTCAAGCTTATACACTCCGTGCTCCAGTACCTCCTTGATTCGGTAAGGTCCTTCCCAATTGGTAGCTAGCTTCCCTTCGCATGCGTTTCTTTTGCCTATGTCAGCTCTCCTTAGCACTAGGTCACCTTTACTGAAGGAGCGGGGTTTGACCTTCTTATTGAACTTTGCCGCGACGAGCTGTTTCGCCGCTAAGTTCCTGCAGTGTGCAACGGCTCTTACTTCATCCATGAGATTTAACTCAGCCGTAATGGCTTCATTATTCTCTTCTTCGGATAAGGCCTTTTTCTTTCTCCATGATGGTTCCTCAACTTCTACCGGTATTATAGCTTCATATCCATATGTGAGCCTATAAGGTGTTTCTCCTGTGGCGGTTTGAACACTAGTCCGATATCCCCATAACACAGCATATAGTTGTTCAACCCAATCGGTTTTGGCCTCCTGCATTCTCTTTTTAAGGCCGTCAACAATTATCTTGTTTGCTGCCTCAGCCTGACCATTAGATTGCGGGTGTTCAACTAATGCGAAATGTTGACGAATCTGGAAGTCGATCATCATTTTTTGAAATCCTTTGTCTGCAAATTGTGTTCCATTATCGGTAACAACTTCTGCCGAAATTCCAAAACGAGCAATGATATTCCTTGCCATAAACTTCTGTACCCAAGCCGACGTTATGGAAGACAGCGGTTCAGTTTCAATCCATTTAGTAAAATAATCTACTGCGACTATCAGCCATCGTAACTGCCTTGGCGCCCTTCGAAATGGTCCTAATAGATCTAGTCCCCAGTTATAGAACGGCTATGGTGCCGAAATATATTTCAACTCGGATGGAGGAGTTCGAATGATTTTAGCGTGTTTTTGACAACTATCACACCTTCGAATGTGACTCCTCACGTCTATCGATAACGTCGGCCAGTAATATCCGGCCTTTATAGCCTTTCGGGCTAGCGCCTTGCCTCCCATGTGCTGTCCATTGATGCCTTCGTGTATTTCGGTTAACACGTATTCTGCCTCGTCGAAGCCGAGGCATTTTGCCATTGGCGCATGTAACCCTTTCCTATACAATTGATCATCCACCATTACATAGGATGCTGCTGTTCTTATCAGCTTCTTGGCCTCTATGGATTCGTCTGGTAGAATTCCTCGCTCCAGGTAGTCAGCAATAGGTTTTCTCCAATCGTCCTTATTTATTATGATCATTACACATGTCGGGACTTGCAATCTTTGTTGTATTATAGTCTGGTGATTTCTGGCTCCTTAAGTGCTGGCGAGCTTGGACAGAACGTCTGCTTTTGTGTTGTGCCCCCGCGATATGTGTCTCACTTCTACTTCCTTAAATTCAGCCATGAGAGACTTAACCTTTCCGAGGTATTTGACGAGTAGAGGTCCTTTAGCTTGATAAGATCCATTTATGTGTGATGCGACTAACTTGGAGTCCATGGACACCTGCACTCTCCGAGCTCCATTTTCCCTTGCTTGGAGTAGCCCGGCTATAAGGGCTTCATATTCGGCCTGATTGTTGGAAGTTTTAAACCTAAGGCTTAAGGAATACTCAATGGACACGCCCTCTGGGCTTTCCAGGATTACCGCGGCCCCACTTCTAGTTGAATTAGAAGAGCCGTCTACAAACAGCTTCCACTGGGTGTTTACTTCGATGCTTTCTCTTGCCGGAGTAAGCTCTGTAACAAAGTCGGCTAAAGCCTGAGATTTTATTGCATGTCGAGCTTCATAGCTAATGTCGAACTCGGATAATTCTATTGCCCAGCTAGTCATCCTTCCCGCTAAGTCGGGTTTGTGCAGTATCTGTCAAATTGGTTGGTTAGTTTGAACCACGATGGGATGGCTATGAAAATACTGGCACAGTCACCGGGCTGTAATCAATAATGTGAAAGTCATTTTCTCGAGCCTTTGATACCGTCTTTCAGCCCCCTGGAGAACTCGACTTACGAAGTATATCGGCATCTGTCCCTCCTTTGGTTCTTGCACCAGAAACGTGCTTACAGCCTCATTGGCCACCGCTAGATAAAGGATCAGGATTTCTCCTGTCAGGGGCCGGGTTAATACTGGTGGGGCTGCAAGGCATTGTTTTATCTTCTCGAAAGCTGCCTCGCATTCGGCATTCCACTCATGAATAGCTTCCTTCTTGAGCAGCCTGAAGAAAGGGAGTGAATTTTCCGCCGATTTTGGGAGAAACTGAGTTAATGCAGTGAGCCTTCCCGTGAGCTGTTGGACTTCCCTTCGACATGTAGGAGCCTTCATTTCTAAAATGGCTCAGCATTTATTAGGGTTGGCTTCGATGCCTCTATGGGTTAACATGAAACCCAAGAACTTTCCTGACGGAACTCCAAAAGCATATTTGGCCGGGTTAAGTCGGATTCGGTGTGCCCGTAGCTTGTCGAAAGTCTGTTGTAAATCCTGAATATGCTGTTCTTGATCTTCCGACTTAACGATCATGTCGTCAATGTAAACCTCGATATTTTTTCCCAACTGGTCTTCAAAGACCTTTGTCATCATCTGTTGATACGTTGCTCCGGCATTCTTCAATCCAAAAGGCATGACGTTGTAGTAGTAATTAGCCCTTTCCGTGATGAACGCCGTCTTTTCTTGGTCCTCGGGGTGCATGGCAATTTGATTATACCCTGAATATGCATCCATGAAGGATAAGAGTTTAAAACCTGATGCACTATCCACTAAATGATCAACATTAGGCATAGGAAAAGCATCTTTAGGGCATACCTTTTTTAAGTCTTTGTAATCCATGCAGACTCTCCATTTGCCATTGGGTTTCTTCACCAGCACGACATTTGACAGCCAAGTGGTGTACTCGACCTCCCTTATAAAGCCGGCCTCTAAGAGCTCTTTGACGTGCTCTTCAAGAGCGGCTATTCTGTCTGGGCCCATCTTCCTTTTCTTTTGTGCAACTGGGGTAAAGCCCGGTCGAATTGCCAGTTTATGGCAACAAAATTTTGGATCTATGCTTAGTAAGTCGGCTGGTCCCCAAGCAAATATATCGGCATTCTTTAATAAGCACTCTGCTAGTGCGCGATGAACCTCGGTGTTTAATTCTTTTCCAATTTTCATGGCCTGTTCCGGCCTATTGCCCAGGATGAAGTCCTCCAATTCTCCATTAGGTTCTGGCCTTTGAACATGTCCAACTCAACCAAATGAATGACATCTTTTTCTTCCATAGTTTGGGAAGAAGTCGCGTCTTCTTTATTCCCCTTTACCGAATCATAGTAGCATTGTCGCGACTCTTTTGGGTCTCCTCGGACGATAACTACTTTATTCTTTTTCCCGATCATTTTTGCCTTTTGATGTTTCGTGGACACCAGCATATCCCAATTATGGATCGTTGGTCTTCCAAGAATGACATTGTATGGGGTTGGGAAGTCAGCAACTACGAACCTAACCATTTCATATTTAAAAGCTTCTTTAGTGTCCAAGGTCAGTTTTAAGTCTATGCAACCTTTAGGTCTAGTATACTGGCCATTGAAACCAGTTAAGGTTGTTTTGCATAGTTTTATCTCATCTGGGTTCAGCCTCATCTTTCGAAATGCTTCCCATAAAAGGATGTCCATCGAGCTTCCGTTGTCGATCATGATTTTTTGGACCCTGCAATCCAGAATTGTGCCTGTTATCACCAAGCCGTCGTAATGACTAGGGACAATGTCTTCTAGGTCGGCTTTGGTGAAACTGAGTATCGGCCTATCCTGCTCCTTTGTTTCCCTTTTGAAATATGGGCAATCTCGGATTGTCAATACCTCCTTCAGATATTTACGATGTTGGTTTTGTGAATCGCCTCCGCCTCTGGGTCCTCCACTGATGACAAAACAATCAAACTTTGCTTCGGGAAACTCATCGTTGCTTTCTTCTCTCTTCTTTTGCTTCTTCTCTAGGCTTTTATTTCGCCCCTCCCCAGGGCGTTTATTATTTGGGCATCCCTGAGTCTGAATCACATATTCTTGCAACTTGCCTTCCCGGATGAACCTTTCTATCGCATTCCTCAGATCCCAACATTGGTCTGTTGTGTAGCCAGGTTGGTCAAGAAATTCACAATACCGGGACTTGTCCAAGATGGCCTTGTGTCGCATGGACTGGGGTCGTTCTGCCCTTCTCATTTTGGTTAAGGCAACTTCTCTCCATATCCGCTCTCTGGACACTTTTAAGGGTTTATATTGGTCATATTTCCCTTCTGCTTTGTTTCCTCGATGCTTGTTACCCGATGTCCGTCCTCGGCTATCCGACTTTGAACTACTTTGATGGTCCTTACTCCTCGAAGGTGGACTCCTAGTTTGTCCAATGCTACCTCGGCTGGCTATTTCTAGCTGTTCGAGTTCCAAATATTTTTTTGAACGATCTCTAAACTCGGCTAATGTCGTTATGTGATCTTTCACTATCGACCTTTTAAGACGAGAGTCATCATGCAAGCCGGAGATTGCCAAATGCAAGTGCACATCTTCTTTTAAGTTCGGAACCTGAAGGACGACATCTTTAAAACGCTCGAGGTATTGCTGTAATGTCTCATTAGGACCTTGCCTTATATTTCCTAGCTGGAACTGAGTTTTTGGTTGTTTTCTGCTTGTCTCAAAGTTTAACAATAACTTTTGGCCGAAACTCTCCATATCTCGAATAGATTTCCGTGGTAAAGAATGGAACCATAACTGGGCTGCCCCTCATAACGTTCCTGCGAATAGCCGGGGTATTATTGGTCCTTCAAATCCTTTCACTATTATTTCCATGTTAAAGTTGTTAAGGTGGACCTATGGGTCCTGAGTTCCATCGTATTTTGATAGATCCCTTGAGTCGAAGCCCTTAAGATATTTTGCCATTCGTATCTCATCAACAAAAGGTCCCTGCACCCCACCGACTTGAGATTTCTCCGAAGTTTCTGTGTTAGCCGGGGTTATTTCCTGTGATTTCGTACCTCCTATCTTCTCAGCACCTCGGGCTTCTAACATTTGCCTTTCCAAGGCACGTGGCACATTTAGTTCTGTAGCACTTTGAGGCATTCCTGCATCCGCCTGCTGTGTTACTGTGGTGGCATTGAGATTATCAGTATCCCGACGGCTGCTTTGTTCCTGTTTTTCCAACTGCTTTATTCGTTCTTCCAGGCATGCCATCCTTTGGACTTCCTCTTCCCGAGTCCTTCTAACGCAGGGCTCCCCCTGTGTCTCTTCTTCATGCTCGAGGTTACTCGGCTCCGCCTCAGCTATATTTTCTTACCAAGTTTGCATTTCTGTTGAACTTGGGTTTCCCCTATCTCGGCCGACATTCTGATTATTATTCTCTTCTCTGCCAAACCTTTCGTCTAGAATCTGCTGGAGTCTTTGCCCTTCCTCGAGTTGCCATAGAGCATCTTTGCGTTCCATATCCTCTTGAGGACGCTTAACGTCGGCTTCCCTTTGTAACACAATGCGCTTTTCCATGTCCTCCATTCGTTTAAAAATTGTCTCCATTACAGTCTGTAGATGACGAACGTCAGGATCCTCAATCTGGAACTCCTGTGTAGGGTTTTGAAATACGGGTAACAGTTGTGTCGGCTGCGAAACTCGGTTATCTTGAACCCGAGGTGTTTCACTGTCAGCAAGCTCGTGTTTTGTTTCCACCAGGACTTTATTCACATTCGGTGGCAATGAGTTGTCTTGTGTCACAGCTTCAGGATTTGTGAGCGGCAATGGCTCTGATTGTTCCTGACGAGGTGCTTGATTCCGGCTTCTAGTATTTGCCATTCTTAACTGCTTTGTTATTCCGAGAATCGTAATTTAGCGTCCCCACAGACGGCGCCAATGTTCTGTAAATGAACAATGAAGTTGAACTTGTCCCAAGATTGAGTCCTAAGGCCTACATACCCTTATTAGGGATCAAAGTCTACGTAGTTCGATATATTACTAGGCGTTTAGCCAGAGGGAGTGGGGTGTGTGCTCTATGTATGCCGAATGGTAAAAGTTGAGTCAGTAGCCTGAGCGTACCTTGTGAGTGCACACTAGCGTATATATATATAGAGTGTACCTGCGGCCTTGATCCACTATTTTCTCCGTATGTGGTCCCACTCGCAACTACTCCACTATCTGTATGGCATATGGCGGTTAGCGAGATAATAGGGATAATATCTTACCAGATAATTCTCTACTTTTGTTGGCGAACCCTGTTAGCGTTGGGCCTGGTGAAGCCCAATCTACTTGTCCGTAACACAAACTTTAAGAAATTAAAGGGGGAGATGGACATATGGTCCTTTTGGTTGAGGTCACTGTCCAGAGCTCATTTCTATGTCTGATCTCATTCTTTTGGTGCATGAAACTATGAAGCAGCTATGGTTCTTGATAAAGACTGTTCATTGTGCAAGTTTTAAGTCAAAATTAAAAACCTTTTTGTTTTTTAACAGAAAAAAAGACTCCTCAGTTTTAGGCAACAAACGTAGTTGCTTCCTTGAAAGTAAGGGTCTTTTTGGTTTAGCAGAGAGGGGATGTGTGGCACGGATTTTAATGAAGGGGGAGGAAAGGAGAGGAGAGGAGAATAGGGATTTTGATATTTTATTGTTTGGATTGACTGGAGGGGAGAGATTTTAATGTTACATTGTTTGATTAGATGAAGTGATAAGAGGTAAAATATTTTCATATAGACAACTTTATCTTTATTTTATTTAAGTCATTTTTTGAATTTTGTAGAATATTTAATAAGTAGATAAAATTATAATGTTGTAATTATTAAATTGAATAATTATAACTTTCATGGACAAAGTAGTCACACCATACCAAAATATCAAAGTGGGGATGGGGATAAGAAAGAAAGTCAAAAGAGTATTATAGAAATATTAAAAGCTTTTATGGATATAATAGTCATATCATACCAAAATATTACCCCTCCCCTCTAAAATCCTCATTTTAGAGGTCAAATTACGGGAGTTGCGTGAAATCCATCCCCTCCCCTTCATTCCCCTATCAACTGAATAGACCCGGCAAGTTGTCCCATAGATCAAAAAGTGGTTTGCTTTATTCATGTTTGAGATCACTTCTAGAGGTCCTAAAAGTACTTACTCATATAAATTAAGATAAAACCCCCCTCACATACTTATATGATGTATCATAAATCATAATTAAAAAATTACTTTTAAAAGCTTCTATCATTATTCCAAATGGTTAGATAAATACTCCCTCTGATCCTTATTATAAGACATCAACTACCAAATTTTTTTGTCCTTATTATGAGACACAAACTACCTTTAACCAACTTATTTATTACTATTTTCCAATTATAACCTTATTTTTAACGAACTTTTTAAATTCAAATATTAAAGTAAGAGTAAAATTAGAAATATTTATCATTTCTGAACCAATTTAATGACTTAACTTCAATTTCTTAGTCCGCGAAAAAATGATAATTGATGTCTTATAGTAAAGACCAGAGAAAATATAGACGATGCTTAGTCGTCTTTGTCGTCTTTTGGGATGCTTTTGAGGAAGTTATCATTAATTTGAAAGTGGCGAGAGGTCGAGAGATCCCAAGGCAGTTTCATGTAGTGCGTGCTGCTGCTTCAGGCTACTTGACTTGGAGAGCTGAAAATAGGTTCGTTTATTACACAACCACCAATACCCCAAATAGGGATAGGGATTGTTAGGCTTTTTTCCCAAACTGCTCCTTTTTAGGAAACTATTTACCAAAATGCCCCTCCTTTGAAACTATTTCCTATCGTGCCACTCTCTTGAAACTATTTCTCATTCTGCCCCCATTTAGTCGACTAAAACAAGGCTTAGTCGACTAAATGTCGGGGCTTCAATTTTTTTTAACTACCCATGACATTCAGTCGACTAAGTCCTGTGACTTAGTCGACTAAATATCGGGGCTTCAATTTTTTTTAACTGTCCACGACATTTAGTCGACTAAGTCCTATAACTTAGTTGACTAAATCAGGAGTAGTTATAAATTTTGAAGATAAAATATATGAGATAATATAGGGATTCAAATTCCAAATAAATTAACTAAAATAATTCCTTATTTTATATGAGATTGTGTTAGAGATAATATTTTATCTTCAAAATTTATTTTATAAAACAACGAGCATATATATGAGATATAGTTAGAGATAATATAGGGATTCAAATTCCAAATAAATTATAAGATAACAAAACAAACCAAAACATGAGAAGTCATTATCCAATGTATATATTTATCCTGCAATAGTTTCGTTATTATAATGATGGTTATTTCGGTGTGTGAATCTCAATGCATGTATATACACGGGTTTCAATAAATAATAATAAAAAATCATACATACATATTCATCGTATAAGAAGACAAATAAATAAGGAATTATCTTAATTAATTTATTTGGAATTTGAATCCCTATATTATCTCTAACTACATCTCATATATATGCTCATTGTTTTATAAAATAAATTTTGAAGATAAAATATTATCTCTAACACAATCTCATATAAAATAAGGAATTATCTTAGTTAATTTATTTGGAATTTGAATCCCTATATTATCTCACATATTTTATCTTCAAAATTTATGACTGCTCCTGATTTAGTCGACTAAGTTATAGGACTTAGCCGACTAAATGTCGTGGGCAGTTAAAAAAAATTGAAGCCCGGACATTTAGTCGACTAAGCCTTGTTTTAGTCAACTAAATAGGGGTAGAATGAGAAATAGTTTCAAGAGAGGGGCGCAATGGGAAATAGTTTCAAATGAGGGGCATTTTGATAAATAGTTTCCTAAAAAAGGGCAGTTTAGAAAAAAAAACCGGGATTGTTTCTTGTAACTTTTAGAAGGATAACCATGGAAATTGGGACAATGTCCCCATGTTCTGGGGTATCCACTTAGGTAGAGGAATTAATTTTAGGCGAACAAGGTACTTCCTCTTCACTTTTTCTACAAGACAGACATGCAGCCGCAGTACATAGACATTCCTCTTACACTATTTTTATTTATTTATTTGTTTAATTCTATTTTTAAGATATTTTTAATTAGACAGTTTAAGAAAAATCTGAAATCTTATAAATTTTGTTATAAAATAACTTTACTCATATTTAATATATCTAATACTAAATGAAAACAAAGTCAACACACTAATAAATATATTGATAAATTGGGTATTCATCTCAAAATTTTAATGAAATGCCTTATAAAAAGGGGGAAAAAACTTATCTTTTTGTCCTATAAATAGTATTAAAGGAGTATGGGGAAAGGAGAAGATTTATTTTGATTTTATTTACAAGTTACAATAAGTTTTTTATAGGAACGTAGAATTTTACTCTTTATTGATTATTATGTTCACTTTATTTTTCTAAGCCACATTTCATATTTTTCTAAGCCTCAATCTCAAACACTCCTCTCTGCATGTTGCATTCTAAAAACATATTCTGTGCGATTTTGAAATTAGAGTCGTTGTGTTCATTCGGGCTTTTGATTTAGAGTGCCATCATTTTAAAGACGAAAATTCGTTCTATCTTAGAAGACAATTGTTCATTAACCTTAGGTATCCGTAAAGAAAGAGCAAATTGTCTTAAGGAGACAAGATGCGTTGGGCTCGGATTTCTTCAAAGTTTATTATCATATTTTGACAGTCTTATGAGTTTATTTCTGATTTTTTTTTCATATTATACATATTTATTTTATATTTACAGTATATGCAATTTTATTATACATATTCTTGTTATTGTTCAATTTTTACATGTTTATTATTTTTCACAACAGAATGATGCAGCAAATAAGTGTATACTTGAGTTGGTGTTTGAAAAGCATTTTTGTATAAGTTGAGATAAAACTCCTTTACACACTTGCCTTATAAACCCTAAATCACTTTAAAAAACATCTTTTTATCACTTAACCCAAACGGGCACTATGTTGGCAAAAAGAGCTCTAATGGGAGGGAACAAGGCAGGTCACATGATGTAGTAGCAGTAATAACAACATTGTAAATAACATCGTCACTGGTTGAATTATTGGGGTATGTTTGGCCCCACATTAACCAACCATAGAGAAAGGGAACTCACAAGTCTCGGAAGTCACAGGTCACATGATGTTGGCGTGTTGCGGTAGTATACTCATTTTCCTTTTCTTGGTTTGCTTTTTCGTTTTTCCAAGTTTTCTTAGAGCAAAGCTAATAAGCTCATTTTTGTTCTGCCTAGCTACCGGTCAGACTTTGAGCCCACCAGTTTACATATAAGTTTACCAGCTGGATTTGAATTTGGATTACGATTAGGATGAGTTTTTTATAATCTAATTAAGAATCTATATCATATTCACGAATCTCTCTTTCTGACTCGCTTAGATCCATCCCACTTTTCTAAGATTGAGACGCCAGGTTTCTGAGCCTCAGCCCCACTCAGAAATTTCATTCTCTGTTCTTTTTCGTATTCCCAGATACACTCTGTTTGACTCGACTGTTTCACACACACACACAGACACATATTAACTCTTGCTGGTGAGGATGACACAGAGAAATCAAAAGAGCGAGCAAATGATTGAAAGTGAGCCTTTGATTGCTCGTGCTTCAGATTCAGGGCTCATCAGCGACTATGACAGAACAGGTATACTCTGTTCTAAGTAATTCTTGTGCTCTGATTTGATTGCTCTGTCTGTCTCCTCTGTCAAAAAAGATGAATTCGGATTCTCCTGTGTTCTTTTCTCTCCAACTCTCTCCTCATAATTAGAGTACTAGCACTTTACTTTCATAGGCTCAATCTTTTTAACTTTAAGACCATTACATCATGAGAGAATTCGAACTCGATTGTTCTTTAGTTGTGGTTAGGAAGAAGAAGAAGAATAAGAGGAGTGAAGGATTAATTGAAGGGAGAATCATTGTCAGATACTAAGCAACGAATGATATTAACAAGAAATCCAACTAAATAATTCTCTCTGTTTGCTTGCTTGCATTGTCCTCCTTCTAAAATTTTATTTACATACTTGACACTTAAATGTAACTTTCTGTATTTTTTTTTCTCTCTTTAATAATTTAATTTAGTATGGATAAAGATGGGAAAAAAAAAATAATTTTATAACATATTTAATGAATAAATTACTATTTTTTTATTATTATAATTTAGCTGAATTGACTTATTTGGGTAGATTGGAAGCGTAATATTGATTAATGAAGGACCCCAACAGAATAAAATTGGCATGAATTAACTGTTGTTCAATGTTCATTAAATAAACATTGAATGTGAAGGGGAAACATGGAGTGCGGTGGCGCACATAATAACGGGGGTGATCGGAGCCGGAGTGTTGTCACTGGCGTGGGCGACGGCGCAGCTAGGGTGGATTGCAGGTCCATTGTGCATCCTAGTCTTTGCAATCGTAACCATCGGATCTGCATACCTCATTGCTGACTGCTATAGATACCCTCATCCTGACACTGGAGATCACAGGAACCGCTCCTACATTGATGCAGTCAATCACTACCTAGGTACCCCTTATTTCTCACCCTCTTTCCAGAATTGAGTTGTTTTGCAATGTCAATATTACCGCCTCATAAATAGAGTTATTTTTTTAAATATTAAAAAGGTTAATTAAATTATCTTAAAATATTTATATTTTTAATTTTTAATTTAAAATATTTTTTATAATTTATAAAACAATATGTAATATTACACATGATATATGATATATTTAAGTAACTTATTTAATTTTCTTAATCTTTTTTAAAAAATCAATTATGTCTAAATTTAATTTTTATATTTTTAATAACCATTTGGATCGAGGCACTAAAATACTTTTTTCTAAAAATATTTTTTTAACAAGATATGATTCGGACGCAGTTGGCCCACTTTATAATATCACCGTTTCACCATTAATTGGTTTCAATGCCAATATTAGTATCAAGCTATCAATACTTCTCATCTGTATGATGAAGACTCTTCAGTCTTCATCCACCGTATTAGTTTTTTCAATATATTCATTAATTATTGGTTAGTTTGGCTGCCTAATTAAATATTTGTGCATTCTCTTACACACTCACCCTCTTTCTATAAATAATATTCTCCATAATGCTTAATATAAAATATATTTACCTAATATGATTATATTAAAAAAATTAATTTATGTAATATATATTTCTAAAACATCACAGTCATATTCTTTAATTTCCTCCATTTCTCTCATCTATAATTACTGTTAAGAAAACATTAACAATGATAAATTATTAGAAGATTAATAAATATTAAAAATATGTCTTATATTTTAGACTAATATCATCTCTTTAAATATATTTTATATCAAAGAGAGTAAGGAGTAGTGTTTTTGCAAAATAAGTTGCAATATATATATGTGTGCGCGCGCGCGCTGTAAATTTTATTCCTTAGGTCATATTTATAAATCATTTTTAATATTTTTACATAGACAATTAAATCCTTAAACTATATTAGCTTTGCTTTAAAATTCAACAAATTTCCAATTTTATGCCCATTAAATATGAAATATGTCTTAGAAAGACATAATAATCAATGAAGAGTAAAATTCTACTTCACTATGAAAAACTTAGTGTGACTTATAAATAGCATTAAAATACAATTTTTCTTTACCTTATACTCCTTTGATCTTATTTATAGGACAGAGAGATAAACATTTTTTGTCATATTTATAGGGTATCTCATTAAAATTTTGAGAATAATGTATAACTAACCATTTACTTATTATTGTGTTGGCTTTATTTTTATTTGGTATTATGTATGTTAAATAGGGATAAAGTTATTTTATGACTGGGTTAATAAGGTTTAAAGTTTTTTTGATTTGCGTAAAAATATTAATAATACTCTATAAGTAGAATCAAATAAGTAAATAGGTTCTGAGGAGTATCTTTGTACTATGAACTTGTGCTATATGTCTTGTAAAAAAAGTTAAGAGGAAGTACCTTGTTCACGTAAAATTAATTCCTTTGCCTTTGTGAATAACCCACAACATGTGACATTTTACCCATTTCCATGGTTACCCTTCTAAAAGGTACAAGGACCCATCCCTATTTTGGGGTTTTGGTGCCCGTAAAATAAAAGAAGACAACTCACCATAGGCCGAATTCTTCCCATCTGCAAAAGTAGATGGTATGGATTCTAAAAATAAAATGTCACTGTTTTGATGTGGTTCTTTTTTATGAGAATTTACGGGTTGGACCACATGGTTGGCCGATTAGACAGTTTTTGTTTTTGTCTTTTTTTTTTTTAAAAAAAACAATATATAAAGGCGACAAGGGCACGAGACTAAGTACCCGTTTGGATTATCTTTTAAAAATAATTTTTGAAATTTATAAGTTAAGTGTGTGAGAGGAGTTTTATTTTGATTTACGCAAATTTATGTTTAAAATTTGGGTTTTAAAAGTTTTCAAATACTACCTTAAGTAATTAGTAAAGTAAGCAACTTCATTGACCTGTATAGTTGTGTAACCCTCCTTTCTTAATCTCTCTCTCGACTCTTGGTTTTTCAATCTCCTAACCCTGCTTAATTTTGAACGTTTGAAACTTAGAATTTGATGTTTATTATCACTTTATGATTTTGTAATGTATTTTTAATTTTTTCTTTGTGGTTTAGGTTTGTAGAAAAAAGTTTCAGTATATTATTTAAAAAAAGTTTGAAAAATGTAGCATAATTTTTTTTTTAAAGGAAAATAAAACAAGTTGGCAGGAGATGTTATAGTTGACTAGTGTGTTTGGTTTGAGGGAAGGGAGTGGGGAGTGGGAAGAAAGGATTTCTTACCTTGTTTGGTATGTTAAAGGGAGAGGGAGGGAATGATATCCTTTGTTTGGTTTAAGAGGGGAGGGAAAGGGTGGTAATAATTAATTTACTATTTTACCCTTCTTCTCACATGATGTGTTTTTTTCTATCATCATTATATTCCTTTCTTCAATCAATCAATAAAATAAAATATCACTGATTCAGCTTGTGAAATGAAAGGAAAAATATAATAATAATAATAATTATATGTGTATGTGTGTTGAATTGAGCCACCTTGATTCATATTTTTTGAATATGCAGTTTTAATCGTTTTATTTTGTGGTTCACTTTCCTTAGTCCTGCCTTTGATTTTTCCATTTAATAAGAACGCTTGCTATCTTTTCTATCCATCTAGTATGTAATTCATGTTGAATTGCGCATTCAATGAGCTATGTATGGAAACCGTGACATTCTCATTTCTGATTTAGAGTTGAGGGTCTTTCTTTGTACTTGTAAAACCTCAAGCTTCATGAATTCACACGCCCCCTCTTGTTTGTACTTGATTTATATTTTTAGGAGGTTAAAACTGTAAACAAATTCACTTCCCTCCAAAAAGACCCAAATATGAGGCATCCCAAAAAAATGGAGGGAAAGGAATGTGCACCCAAATTTTGGTCTTCCCTCCCCTCCTAAAATTTAAACCAAACAATGGAAAAGGCACCCCTCCCACTCCTTCCCACTCATCCCCTCAAATCAAACATGGTGTAAATGTCAACCCATATTAATACATTTTTTTTGTTTTTTTGTATCTCAACCCATATGATCCAACGGTGACGGGCTAGCTTGACCTTGGGGTCTGGCCCATATTACTAGGTCAACCCAGAGATAGTTCTCCATTAGGTACGTAGTAAAAAAACAAAAAAACAATGGGGAAATTATTAATCTACATCCCTCATTAAATTGACAGTTTCACCCCCAACACTCTATGGTACTCTGTCTCATCTGAAAATCAGGTTTCCTTCATATTTTTTGTTCATAAAAATATTATGTGCCTTGTGATTTTGTTTCTTGTCACTTACTATATTTTAACTAGACACTTTTTTTTTTATTTTATATATTGCTCATATTGTTAGTATCTTATAAATTATTAATAGTGCCCACAATTCTTATTACGAGGACCTGTGCCATGCTTTATAATATATATTTTTCGCACTATTTATAGGTCATTTTAAACATATTCATGAAAAAAAAAACTTAAATATCTTAGTAAATTTTCAACCTTACCCGTACAATACTACATGAATATGAAAAAAGTTTATTGATGTAACTTATAAATAGGACAAACAAAAATCTTATTTACTCTACCTTATAAATAGGACTAGAAGAATAACTAAAGTATTGATTTTTTTCACATAGTATCCCTAATTAACCATAAAAATTTCTAACTAATTAGCCAAACTTCTCTAATTGATGACTTTTATTGAAGATAATTTTAATATGTTAAAAGAAACCATTAATTTTAACTAATTTCATTAATTTATGAAAAAATTATTGTTAGGTGCTTATAATAAGCACATGATTATTAATTAGATGCACTGACTAGTGTTTAATGGTTAAGCTGAATTTTCACTCCAATAATATCATATTGTAATTTATACTATATTTAATTTTTAGGGAAAATCGAACTCAGCCAAGGCAAATAGTATCTATAAATTCCTAACACCTGTCAACGTGCCACTTTCACTTATTGTTATGAAACTTTTTATGATTTCCCCTAATTTTTATTTTACTAGGTGGTACTTTATAATTTACCCCCCAAAAATGGAACGGGCTACTAAAATTCTAGCTTGGCCCAATTGAAATCCTAAAATGAGGTCAGGCCTAGCAGGGCCCAAACAGTGAACGAAACGTTTAAACCAATGTCCATGCATTCTTAGAAAGGAAAATTGTTTTTTATATATTTCTAAATTATTTATGTGAAATGAAAATTTGGGACCCCAAATTGACTAACAAAGTATTTATTCTCTTGCATATGATACATTAATTTGAAATAGGGGAGACAAATAAAACGGTGTGTACAATATTGGTGAACGAGAGCTTTTGTGGCGGTACCATTGCCTATGTCTTTACAACTGCTTCCAGTGTCAGGTTTCTTCCTTTTTCTTCTTTAAACAATCATTAATTATTATTCCATTTTAATTTTATTTTTAGTGTTTGATATTTATTTATGATGCACTTTTTTAGGATTTTTTATACAGTTTGAGGATTTTTTTCTTAAACGAAGAAGATTGATAAGGTCAAATTAAGCATGATTCTTTTTTGGTCCCATAATTAAGCATGACTTGATTGTTAGTATATAACCCTAATTTCTAAAAATTAATATTTTAAAATAAAATAACAGTGCTATGAATTTTCTTCCTATTAAAAATTTTAGCAAAACAAAGATAAATTCCCTTCTGTATTAAGTATGAGGTTCATTTGAGAGTTTTAGTGATTTTAAGTATAAGGTCCCATCTTAAATATTTCCATAATATTTCTATTTATTAGGAATTCTTTTCTCTTCTCATTAAATTTTAATCACTAAATGGTGCTTTCTCTCTCTCTCTCTCTCTCTCTTTTTAAAGGACTTTACATTTAAAAGGGAAGGAAGTTAGACACAAACCTTTTGAATTACATGAGGATCCTTGAAGTGATGAAGTTAAGCTTCACCACTTTCACATGGAGTGTCATTTTCCCTTAAAATATTTCTCATTCAAAAAAATTTAAACATTTATTAAGTAGTAGTGTTTAGTACTCTAATTAATGATGTGGTTTATTGATTGGGTCAATACTTTTATTGGCCGGCATAAAAATAAAAATAATTGAATTATAGAGTTGATAATTAAATAATAGAAAGTAGATAAGGTTGATCACGTCAAAAAAAAGAATAGTAGGTAGGGTCCATCCGACAACGGGTTTGGTTCTCCCCTCCTCCTCCTCCTCCTCCTCCTCCTTCTAGCTTTTCCCCCAAAAAAATCTTATATCAACCCTCGTATTAAAAAATGGATAATTTAACTTTAATATTTTATAAAATGTTATTATAAATATAAATAATTTAAGTTGTTAAAATTTGATCTACACATTTTATAATTGGAATATAGATAAAAAAATTTAACCAACAAAATGTTATAATCATAATTTTATAAAATATTAAATTTAAACCATTCATTTATCATGTAATGATGGAAATGGAGGGGGAAACAAGAAGAAAATATGCTTCCAATAACAATATGCATGCCTTATCTTCCAATAGCATAAGTTGAAATCCATCTCATAATATGAAGAGTTAATTCATAGATAACCTTAAAATATCTCTTTAAACATTTATTGTTTGAATTGTGAATCTTGTCATAATTCAAGTGAATTTTTATTTTCAACTCCCAAAAATAGTAAATTTTCTTTTTACTATTTTTGGGAGTTTTCTCCCTTAGTTTTCTTTCTCCTCTAATTTTCTCTCTGTACAAATATGGAAGTGAAAAACCTCATTATGTTTAAATGGAGAGAAAAGTATGAAAAAATGGGGATACTTGATTGGAAAATTTCTATAAATGGTATTTTTTTATACTCTTTTTGGGAGTTTTCTATCCTCTCAAACATGAGATATAGTGAAAGTTTGATTAAAAAAAAAAAAAGATATAGTGAAAAAGCTCAGTTTTAAGGCGGTGTTCATATCACATATTAAAAAAAATGAAAAATATTGTGGCTTATACCACAATGTCATTCATAGTATGATGTGTCTTTATTGGTAAATAACTTATAAATTGATGAATAACTGCTTTTTGAGGTTTTTGCACAACTCTAATAACTAGTAAAATTAAAATGGTAATATATATTATTCTTTCCGGCCTTACATATAAGAGCTAATGTAAGATGTTTCTTTATCTTAAATATAAGACATCAATTTGTCTTCTAAATTTATAATTAGGGGTAGTTTCCATGTAAACAACTAAAGGAATAATTAAGACAAACCAACACATTTTTATGAATAATTTAATTAATTTTTTTAAGTTATATTTAGTGTAGGAGAGTACTTTTTTTCCACTATTTGGGAGCAATATATGGTAGATCTTTTTAATTTTTTTTTTTATAATAGTTTTGGACTATATATGGTGGGTTTTAAAGATATGGATTGAAATTATTGGGTTTTTGTCGCTTGTGTTGAAAAGGACGCAAGAGGTGTAAGCTGTAATTCTTCTTGTCTTTTGACCCTTAATCAAATCAAACAAAAAAAGAAGAATGTTGATGTAATTACTAATTTTTTTAGGTTTGTTAATTATGGAGAAATTGGACAAAAAGATAAACGACATAAGCTGGGGCTTCTTGAATAAAAATTTAAATAAATTCAATTTTTTTATTGAAAATAAATACGAGTATCAAAATTTTGTTATTTTTTCTTCAAAATAAAAATGAATGAATTTAATTTTAAAATATTTTTATCAAAATTATCAATTAATATTTTAAAATATGTAATTTAGTCAGTGGATAGTTTTTAAAAAACATTAAAAATACACTGAATTATACGCTAACATTTTTCTGGTAATTAAATTTATGGTAACCTTTTATTTTAAAAAATAAAATTGTGTACATTTTAAAAATAAAAATTGGATTATTTTATCAAAATTTAAGTAGTAAAAGTGGGACACGTTGACAAAAAAGGTGGGACAGTCCCATGTGAGCCTTTATCCTAATGAGATTTTTTGTTTGCTTCGTAAGATAACTTTAATTAATTCACCCAAAATAAAATAAAGATATGATAAAAATAAAAAAGTTTTAAATTATTTAAATTATTGTTTAGTACTTCATACGCATATTTAATAAAAATATCACTTTCTGGTAAAAAATTATTAAACAAGTTATTTGATGAATAAATTTCAATAAAACAATAATTTTGTAGTTCATTGGGGTCACATGAACATGCCCTTGCTGGTGAAACATTTTACCCTAATGTTTCACTTTGCCTTATATAGGACATTAGGTAAGAATTTGATTGAAACCAATTGACTGGACTTATTTCAAACCCCTAAAAAAATCAATTCTAATTAATTTCATTGATTCAGAATAAACTTTGGCCATCAAATAAATCAAACTTACATAAAAGTTATTAGGTTTTCTTGAAAAAAATTCATGAAAAAATCTCCCATTTCAAAATTTATTGGGCAATGATAGCTAAAGTTTATTTAAGGATCCATGTGCAATATGTCTTCGGTCAATCACACTTCTTCAGTTATGTGTAGCATATCTTTAACTATGTGTAAATATCTTTCATTTTGCATATGGTTTAAAGCAAGTTATACCTGCTGAAGATAGATATGTCTTATGTGTCCTTCAACAAATTCCAGGTACTTTTAATCAATAAATTTTGCAATGACATTTTTCAGCAATTTTTGTTTTGTTTTGTTTTGTTTTTTAATGTTCTTATTGGATGAATTGGTTGGTGTTTTTGGGCAAAAATCGGTTGGTTTGAAAATTGGGGATAATCCTCAATTACAAATGAGACCTAAGAGAATGGGATCTCAAAGCTACACCTTTTTCCCAAGTCCCTTTATATAATTGATTTCTAAAATGGGGTCCCCAATTTTCCTTTTAATTGATTGTGGGGGTTGCATTGTGTGGAAAATTTCAAAGAGAACAAGTCTTGCCTGAAGTATATGTATCAGCATTGCTTTGTCTGCACATGCTGCACATGCTTTTTAATTGTGATTCTTAGGTAAATGAGATAAATACTCAATCTAATCCACAAGATATTAGAAAACTAATTTAGTTTACAATATAAGTCATTTTGAAAGCAATTAATACTAATTTGTTAATTTTATTTATGTAGTTAATATTTAAATATGATTCATTGTGTTTTTTTTTTTCTCTCTTTTAAAACTTCATTTAATATAGGTAAAGTTGAAAATTTCTTTGAATTTAAAATAAATTTGTCAATTTTATCCATATAATTAATATTTAAATATGACTTATATATATTATAAACCGGAGGTATATGGGAGGATTTAGCAGCTCTAAACAAACACTTGCAAGATTACTGCAAACATTATACAGTGAGCTTTAAAATTCAACTTGCCACTTTTGTTCTCATTTCTCAGTGCCTTGCAAAAGTTGAATGTCTCATTGTGCCCTCAAAATCTCAGTGACCAGGAACAGCCTCTTTCTCTGCCACATGCTCCTTTACACACACTCTCTCTCTCTCTCTCTTTGTGCCTACCCGTTAATCATAACCGCTGACTCATACCCTCTTTGAAGGTGACTGTTCCAAACATGAGTCTTATCCATTTTTCGCAAGTATTTACAAAACTACTATTATTATGAGACTCAACCATGTTTTCTACTGAGTTATCACAGACACACATATGTCAAAGTCAATGACAAACCCAAAATCACGGTTATCTTCTCTCCTTCTCCCTGTTTTGAATCTTCCTTCGCTCATACCAAACATGGCCTAAAGAGGATAAGAAAATCTTCATAGCACAGAGAAGCCTCCAATACAAAACAAGCCAAGTGTCTGGTTTTCCAACAGAAAACATTTTAAATGAATTCAAGCAGCACAAGCAACAGTAATAGTTAATCTTCTTAAGTGGGAGTTACCTCAGGCCTTTTTTAATTTGAACCTCGCACACTGTAACTATCTTCTTCTACATTGCCTTCCACTGAGTTTTACGCAGACATGGCTCTCCAAAACTCCATCCAAATAACTTCTTCTACTGCTTATGATGATGATGGACGTGCCAAAAGAACTGGTATAAACATCAATCTAAACCCACCAGTCACAATACAAAACAATCCAAGTTTCTATATACATACTTTTTTTGAGTTTCATTGATTGATTGATTCATTTCATTTTGGTTAGGAACCGTAAGGAGTGCTGTGTCTCATATCATTACTGCTATTATTGGTTCTGGTGTTTTGACTCTGGCTTGGAGTATTTCTCAGTTGGGTTGGATTGCCGGGCCTGTTTCCTTGCTTTTCTGTGCTACTGTCACCTATATTAGTTCCATCCTCCTTTCTGATTGTTACAGAACTCTAGATCCTGTTTCTAGCACCAGAAACTACTCTTATAGAGATGCTGTTACAACCTATCTTGGTAGTAACTCTCCTTGATTGTTACACAACTTTACATTTTGTTGGTATAGCTTAGTTTGGCTTGGATTCATTATTTTAATTAAACCACACTGAACCAATAATAAAGTATACATTTTTCTGTTATCACAACTGAATTGAAGAAGGTATTGAACCAACAGTGATGTGATATTGTTGGTTTTGTCTTTTAACCAGGGTAATTTATTTTTAGATTGATTTTCCTAGACATACTAACAAAAATCCAACTGAACTATTTAAAACAATAAATGGATATCTAAAAAAACTTAAAGAAGCTATATCACTTGAACAAAACCCATGAACCAAATCTACTGACACTCAGCCCAATAAGTATTCCATTTTGCAAAATCTGACTACATTAGATGTCAGTCCTCTGTTCAGCACTTTGCATGGGGTGTATAGTGAGTACTGAGTAGTACTGTTCATAAATTATGAATAATGCAACTTCTTAAATATTTTATATGATCTATTTATTGGTTTGGCTTATTTTTGATGAGAAAACCAAATGAAACTAAACATGTAACCACTCCTAAGAATTATGGGAGGAAGACAACAAAGGAAGACGCTTTTGTTCTTAGCAAGAGGACTTTCTAATCATGCAAGAATCAGCATGATTTATTACTGGAACTCAAGTTCATGTCATGATTTGAACAAGTCTTATGTAATTTGTGTAGATTAATCATTTCCGGCTTTGCTTTGTTGTGTGGAACTGAGGGTATGCTTCTTCTTTTGGAAATCTCTATGGTTTTATGCTTTCTGATGGGCTTAGTGTTAGTTCAGTACGAAAACGTACATGGTTGGCTGGTTTTTGTCAATATTTGAACTTGTATGGGACTAGTATCGCATACGTTATTACCACAGCAACCAGTGTGAGGTACATATCCTCTGTTGAAAAAAAAAAAACAAAAACTTTACCATTTCTATGTTACTACCTTTGGTTGTTAATATAAGATTCCGTTCATAGTACCAATTGCACTACGAAGGAGATATTATATTAAGGTCTAGAAGTAGTATTTACATTGTTTGTGTACTGACAAGGGATTACTTATTTAAATTGCTTGCTGTAATATTGATAGATAATTTAACTTGAACTTCATTTCAAAAATGTTTGAGTTCATGTTCAAGTTCAAGTTCATTATAATAATGCAGGGCAATTCTGAAGTCAAACTGTTATCACAAGTATGGACACAGTGCACCTTGTCACTATGGGGAGACCTTGTTCATGGTGGTGTTTGGAGTTGTACAGTTCTTTATGTCATTTATACCAGATCTCCATAATATGGCTTGGCTCTCAGCTGTTGCTGCAATTATGTCATTTTCATATTCTTCTATTGGACTTGGACTTGGCATTGCAAAAGTTATTGGTAAGATCTTTCTCTCATTCCCTTTATTCTGACTTCTCAATTTCAAACTTATGATCAATCAATATATAATAATCTATAACAATTCACACTATTTATAAACCATGAAAAGTATGGCTTTTTACTCTATGAGTAATGCAGGGGGAAGCATGTTTAGTTAGGAAAAGAGTAAAGTTGAACGGTGTTTGGGAAACAAGCGAATCAATTAAAAAAAGCTCTTTTACACTTTAGGAAACAAAATTTCCCTTGTATAGGGCAAAGTCACTTAAAATAAGTTAATCCAAACACTCACGAAGAAATAAAGCTTTTATAATCCTAACTGCTTCAAAATCATGCCATAATGTTTTGATACGGCAATAGTATCTGCTAAAAATGGGTTTAATCTTTGATTTAAAGCTGATTTTATGTGATATATTGAAATTGCAGAAAATGGGACAATTAAGGGGAGCATAACAGGAGTAACAGCTAGTAGCTCTGTTGACAAGATGTGGTTAGTCTTTCAAGGAATTGGTGACATTGCCTTTGCTTATCCATACTCGGTTCTTCTTCTTGAAATACAAGTAAGTTTCGTATTCCAATTGGTGAATGATATAGAAAAGAATACACGAGACTTAGTAGTATGGGATACTGTTACGTGGTAAATAGATATATACGTGGTGGTTACATAAAGTTGATAAATAAATCGACACGTGCCAGATACATAGAGCTTCTAGAGAATAATTGTAACTACTTCTAGTTGATAGCAACAGAATGGCATAACAGCCATAGAGGTTAAATATCTCTCGCACGTGTATCTGAGATTTGTTGAATAAGAATTAGTCTCAGTTTTTCTCCTTCTCTCTCTCTTTTCTTGTTCTTCTGCGCCTCTGTACCAGATACTTAGTCCTACATTGAGTAGAATGCGATAGTTAATGAGGTATTTAAGTGGGATGGTTTTCTCTTAACTGCTATCTTTTGGGGTAAGGTTCCATATCCCACTTAGTTACCCATCAATCAACACGTAGTTTCAAAACTGAAGCACGAGTGTTCAATTTTTGTTTGTAGGATACGTTGAGGTCTCCTCCACCGGAAAACCAGACCATGAAGAAGGCCTCTATTATATCAGTCCTTATCACAACCTTCTTCTACCTTTGTTGTGGATGTTTTGGATATGCAGCATTCGGAAATGATACGCCCGGAAACTTATTGACCGGCTTCGGCTTCTACGAGCCTTACTGGCTCATTGACTTTGCTAATGCTTGCATTGTTGTTCATTTGGTGGGAGGATATCAGGTACTTGTGTCGTGAACACTTCACAGAAACCATAGCTTTTACTTTGTAGTTTGATTTCTTTGATGAATGTTTTTTTCCCTTTTGGCCTGAGATTTCTCTTCAGATTTTAGTTTCTTCGTTTGCTTACTTCAAAAGGAGTTTAGCCCGAAAACATCATTTTTCTTATTTTAAGTGTTAGAAGATACACCTTGAAACAGAAACAAAGCAAACCCCTTTTAGCAATAAGCAATTTTGTGAACAGCAGCCAACTTATGAAAGATTTTTTTTCTTTCTTTCCTATCAGATATGATAGTTGACAGCAAATTAAACTAGCTAAATCAAATATTTTACATTTGTACTCAGAAACGAAGTAATACAAAAAAGGTGTGGCTGTTAATGGGATTCATAGCTTTTCTTTACACCCAAATTATTTTTTCCCTTATCTCCCCTAATTGTATTACTTGCTGTCACAAAACTAATAAAAGTCTGAAGTTGCATTTTCCAAACAATGTTTAACTCTTTACATGATCATATATGAGGAAGCTAGCACCAAACCACCTTCTATATGTAATATATAAATTATAGAAAACCACACTATTTATTAATGGGAGAATCACTATTAGGTCCCAAAAAATGAATGTAATTGCCAAAAATCTCAATAACAAATGAGTAGCATTAACCCATTAGCATTTCTTGTACTAGAACTTGTCAATTCATGCTGTTTACTTGTAAGAATTTTGGTGATTACATTCTTTTCTTGAGACCTCATGGTGATTCTTCACTAGCTGAACTTTACATTGTTGAATAAACGATCATAAGTACAAATTATGGAGCTTCATAGAGTTTCATTCTAAGAGACAAATGGAGACTATTTTTGCGGTTTTAAAAGAAATCTCTGAATATTTTCATAAATCTTTGACTTGGCCTTGTATTGTGTGCTAGTCTATTTCTTTTCACTGTCTTAGTGATCTTATATAGTATAATCTACTAATTCTTCTTCTTCTTGATGATGATTATGCTGTTATCAGATATACAGTCAGCCAATATTTGCAGCTGCTGATAGATTTTGTTCTAGAAGGTTCCCAAACAGTAACTTTGTGAACAAACTTTACCCAGTGAAGCTCCCACTCTTGCCTGTGTTTCAGCTAAGTCTATTCAGGCTCTGTTTCAGAACGGTGTATGTGGTTTTCACAACAGGCATAGCCATCCTCTTCCCTTACTTCAACCAGGTCCTTGGAGTTTTAGGAGCTCTGAACTTTTGGCCATTGACCATTTACTTCCCTGTGGAGATGTACTTTGTCCGGAAGAAAATTGGTGCTTGGACTAGCAAATGGATTGTTCTTAGGTCCTTTAGTCTTGTTTGCTTAATTGTTAGTGTTTTGGGACTTGTTGGGTCTATTGAGGGGGTCATTAAGGAGAAACTCAGCTCATAGGATATGATGGTCAATTATTCTGCTTTTGTGGTTAAGTGGGTCTCAATCATTTTTTTGAGAAATATATCACACACGAATATATAGATTTGTATATATATAAAAAAAGATATTACACTGAAAATGCTTTTACCTTGAATAACATTGTAAGTCCCCTTGTACACTCTTTTGGATTTTCAATTCAATACACTTTAAAAAAGATTTTGTGTACTCCTTCCCGTCCATCCATGCAATCTACGCAAGTCATGTCTAGAAAAATTATTTGATACTCTTCTTGTTTTTTAATATAAGATATATTTGAGGAGTTAATTTTAATTCTAAATATAAGATATAGCTTTTATAATTGTCAATCTTTTCTTAATTTACTCTATTAATTCCCTTTCAATAATAATTAAGGAGAGGAAATAAGAGAATTAAGGGAGATGAGTAAGTTGCTTTAGATAATAAGTTTCATGTTAAATAATTTAACTTACTTCCTTAATTTAATTAAATTAGCTAAATATATCTTATATTAAGAATTAAAGGTGTACACAATATTAATAACTTGGAGAGTAATTAATACTTCCTTTGGTTCTAATTATAGGATATATTTAACCGATTTTTTATGGATTAAGGATAGAAGTTAAATTAGTTAATTTTACTCATTTTTTTTAAAATGCCCTTATTCAAATTGCAACTTAGCCGATTAAAATAAACATCAAAGTGCACCTGTGTGGTAGTGATCTGAGTGAGTATAGGGGATGGAGATTGGTGAATAGTGAGTGTGAAGAGCGAGGCGCCTAGTCTTCAAACGTAAATAAACAACTTATGGATAGAAATACAATGGATAGACTTATAAATAAAAAATTGTTTAAAATTATTTTACTAAAAAAAGTAGAATTAGGTATATGTGGTATTAGTGAGTTGCAAATATTAATTACTTTATAAAATATATAGGTGTATTATTAAATTATTATTATGCTTAATTAGTATTGAGAAAGTATCAATAGGGGTATTTTAGAAAAAAATTGACAAAAAATTAGAATTTTTTTCGTATAATTAGAACCAAAGCTAACTCTTAAATATTGTCCTATAATTAAGACTGGAGGGAGTACTTATTACTCAATTTTGCCTTTATAACTGATGCTTCAATGTAACTTTATGTATTTTCTTATCTTGTTTAAAACCTCATTAAATATGGATAAAGTTGGGAAATTTGTTCGATTTGAAACATATTTAATAAATTAACTATCATTTCTTAGTTGCAATAAATTATTTGTCGTGCCTTATACTATGGACCAGATGGAGTATTCCTCTAGTAATATTCTTAAATGCCTTCCAACATATTTAAAGCAAATTAAGAAAAACTTTAAACCCCATTAACTCTGCCTTAACATTTAATAAATTTCCAGTACTTCTATTTAGTATACAAAATACCGCTTTGGATCTTATTATAAATCTAGTTGGTCAAAATATTTTGGTTTATAATATAAGTCCACCCTTTAAGTCATTAATAATTGTTTTCCAATTTTCCCCCATATGATTATGCATAAGAGAGATAGAGAAAAGTTATAATCATAGAAAAAGAGTAAGAAGAATTTATAATCATGAGTGAAGCTTCGGAATTGGTTCGTCTTTCAGCAGCCCTTTATCTTGAAATTCTCTCTGCCCTTAGATGTATTTTAGCCCAGAACATAGATAATCCAATTGAGTTTACCCATCTTTCAGAAGATGACCGTATAAACTCCACTGAACTCCCTCTAGTTAGTTCGTACTCTCTACCAGTGGCAAAGATCTTTAACTAGATCCATCCGGAATATTATTTCCAGAACCTCCCCTCGACGTTTTTGTTAAAAACTAGTGTAAAAACATAAACACTTATGTTTTTACGTTTTTACTAGAGTGATATGTGTTAAAACACAAATAAAAACTGTCATCAACAGAAACTGGTAAAAACTCCACATAAAAACTTAAAAAATTGCAGAAACTTATGTTTTTACTGTTTTTATCGTTTTTATTTAAAACAAAAAATAAAAACAAAAACCCTATTGTCACTTCCTTAGATCAAAAAACTATGAATAATGTTGTTTTTGTGATGATCAATTCAAGATTAAGCAAGAAAAAGAAGCTCAAAACTCCCATACATATAATTTTGATGATCTTCCATCCGATAATGATTAGATAGTTGAAAATGAAGAAAATTGGGAAGATGCAGACAACTTAGATGTTGATGTCCTTGATGAGAAAAATTTGATTGGAATTGAAGTGAGGGAACATGTGGATGGTTATGATTTGGATATTCTAAGTTTTGCAAATGAACTTGTTATAAGAGCAATAGAAGAAAACATTGAAGACAAGCAAGTTGAAGTGTGTTTGATTTAAATCAATTAATATAATTTATGAATTATTAAATTTTATTCTTTTGATTTTTAGAACTTGGTTGTAAGAGTTGTTAAACTCTATATTTTTGGACTTATATTTTATATAATTATATGACTTATATCTTTTAAATATGAAGTTATTTATTAAATTTTAAATAGTGATTTATGTTTTTTTTTCAATGCATATATAGATACACACACATATACATATATGTATATATGTAAATGTACACACACATGACATAGACACACACACACACATGCAAGTACGAGCGCGCGCGCACATACACATATAGACATATAGACACACACACACATATAGTGTGTGTATAATTTTGTATATTGACTTCAAATTGTATAAACTTTACGTTTTGTGTCATTTCTATGATTTATGACTCTACTACCCGTTTCCGTGTCTATATAGAAACTCAAATTTAACAACATTACATTGCCCCTCGAGCTAAAGAAATTATGAAAAGTTCTGTCTTGAACCAAGGTGGCTTGCCTACAACCACTGCAGAGCAATATGTTATCATGGAGATCCCATAGCCCTTGATTGACAACTACCTAATGTAAATATGAAATAACGGGTTAATAATAAACTAGAATGACTTAGATTTTAATCAATGCCTTCTACGTTTTCATGTTAGCTTTACTTTCATTTTTGAGACATAAAAGTAATTTAAAGTAATTAAATGTAAGCTTTACTTTCATTTTAATCAATGCATATTTTTCCTGTGAAGATTTTGGAATAAGGGGTTAATAATAATTTGTTTTTCCATTTCTTTCAAATATAGTTCTTTAGATTGATCTCCATTTATGCCCTTCAAAATTTACTCATCTTCCACTATTTATGCGGCAACATAGATATCTTGCACGTGAATTAGTTCGAAAGTCCTTGGTTCTGTTGAAAAATGGAAAGGATCAAAGTATACCTTTTGGGTATCAATGTGGAGGCTGGACTAGATTTTGTTTGGATCGAGTGGACGGATTACAATTCGTATGACTTTGTTTTTCTTGCCTATCTAAATCTGTGTTCATTCCCATTAATCAAAGATGAAATGTTTTTGCTTCTAAACTTGGTTTACTTTGCATGACGAGTTATTGATGTTGATTAGCCTCTTGATTATTGAAATTCGTTAGCAATGGGGCCTCAATAGTGAAAGTACACATCAGAGAAGGAAATGATAAAAACAACACTTCTGTGAACTTAAAAATTGTGAGCTCATCTTGATACAATTTTGAAAGGAAAATATGTAAAACCTTCTCCATATGCAGTTTTGAGTAGGCAAATTTTAAAACCATTTCTGTGTACAATTTTGAATGAAAATTGGGCAAATTTCCCTACCTAGTGAGATAAGGCCTCTTGTTGTTATGTACAATTTTGAATGAAAATCTTGGAATTCTCCACAAATCACAATCATCTAAAGCCTTGATTTCACCTGAAGTTTGTTTGTAGATGCCTAAATCACTTGATCATGACTACTTAACCCCTCTAGGGCAACCTTTTGGTAATCTCATAAGCAAGCTAATTGGATAGAAAATGCTGGAGTATATTTGTCGAAAATTCACATTCTCCTATCTAATTCTTAATCTATGTGGGGTTTTAAGAAGTATTATTCAAACAAATATTCCTTTCATCCAAAGTTCAAACCATTTCTAAAACTATATCCCCTCACATGTTTGATACATTTGACCTTTGCACACTATGCTAGGAACAACAGTCTTGGATGCCATAAAGGAAGCTGTGGGAGAAGAAACAAAAATTATATATGAGCAGAATCCATCAACAGATACCCTAAAATGCAACAACATATCTTTTGCTAGTGTAGCTGTTGGTGAAGCTCCCTATGTTGAGTCAATTGGTGATAATTCTGAGCTTGTGATCCCCTTTAATGGACATAACATTATCAGCTTAGTTGCAAACAAATTCCCAGCACTAGTTATTTGATATTCGGAAGGCCCTTATATAACATTCCAATTTTTTTGGGATTCGAATATTAAAATTTGATATTTTATGAGAAAGAAATTATGATAATTTAATGATGAAATTGGTCTTAATTATATGAAAATAATTATTTACAATTAAGGTTTAATTTTTCCTTAATTTATTTGAGAAAAGAATAAACTTAAGGAAAAATGATGAATGATAATTGTAGGTCTGAATATTATGGGATTTATTTCCATATTTTGCAATTAAATATAATTGCAAATAAAATTAGTGTAAAAACGATTTATCCCCATGATTAGATAATAATCATAATTAAATGATATAATAGCCATTAGTTTTTTTAAAAAATATACACCACTATTTGCTAAATTATGAGGTCACGTGAGAAGCATAGGATCCAAAATGAGTGTCACTTATTCCTCCTTCTCCAGACCGACAGCAAGACTACAGGAGCAGTTTCGATGGTTTATTTTTTATTTATTTATTTTTTTTTTGCTATAAAAAAGTTTTAGAAAGGTTCGAGACCAGTCCCCTACTAAAGCCAAAGCACGGCCCCGGGCTTTATGAGCACTTACTAAGGACTTACGAGATTGTCTACCAAAGGAGTCTCAACGACGGCAGAGGGGATCAAACCCACGACCCAAGAGCCTAATTCTAAATCCTTTACCAGGCGTTTTGATGGTTTATTCAATTACAATTCCTAAGTCATTTTCTTCCGGCCCAATATAGAACCCGATCCAATATCATCCGACCTTATTCCCTCTTCGGTACAGTAACTCTTTCCTATCTCCGCAACACGTCTGCAACACGTCACAAAGCTAGCTGTCAAGCTCCCACTGTGCATGCGAGACCGTTACACCTTATATATATGCCTCTGCTCTTTCGTTCTTCATTCTTCCAGAGACGCAAGGCGAGGTGAGAAACGGAGAAGATAAACAGGGAGTGAGAGTGTAAGAGAGAGGAAACCGAGTGAGAGTGGAGAAGTGAAGCCAAACTTTGTTGCTCTGTTTTTGATCGCTGAAAACAGAGGTGTAATCAGCATACCTTATTTGCCGTCGAGCTTAAGAACTGAGGTAAGCTTTAGACCTTATTTTTTTCCAAGTTTCAGCACCTTTGTTGATCGTTTAAGAGGACTAAATATAAGCTAGTTGAATCTGAAACTTAAAACGAAAACTGAACTGAAAAGGGAATAGGAGGGAATATATAAGTTAATAAATATATTATATATATATATATATAAGACTACCGAAACTAAAACAAAAAGAATGAGAACTGAACATGCATGCTGAAGATTCTTTTCGGTCAATGATTTTTGTTGCATGAGAATATATATGTCATATCTGTGTGTGCTTGGCGATTTATGAGAAAGAAAGAAATAGATACATATATACACATGACAGTGTGCATGCCGAGAATTCTGCGGAGTTTATTCAATGAAAATATATATAGATGTATGTGTTTCGTGGTGTAGTAGGAAGGAAGAAATAACTTAATTGGGTTTATAAGTGTGTGCGCGTAAGTTAGTGAATAAAGGAAAGAGAGATGGTGTAGGTTCTAAAATTAAATTATTGTTTTTCTTTTCTTTGAACCATTGTTATTTTATGTGAATAACTAAATAATAAATCTGTTTATATATGCATATATAGTAACTTTTCAAAAATTAAGATATTTGACTAGATTTAATATTTTGTTGGTGTTAACTTTGTTCTCGTTCAATTCATATTTATGAAAATTATATTAATGTGATTTTGGGAGTTAATTTGTAAAATGCATTTTTGTGTATATAAGTGTACTTAAAATTTACATGAAGCATAAATTGTGTAGTAATGCTAAATAATTGAGGGAGAACCATAATTAGTATCGTATTATGGAATTTAAGGAAACCATGAGCAACATCAAATTAATACATTTAATTATGTGTTTAATGGTGGTTAGTATTAAAAGGAGTTTAAGTGAATTAAATAATAATAATAATAATAATAATAACAACAACAACAACAATAATAAAATTTACTGAGAGTAGAAAGGTCAATAGGGGTTAAGGCCCCCTCTTAGGATGTTAAGGCCATTTTTTAGGATATTAAAATAACGCAATGATGGTATTTTAGGATACTCGGAAAGGTTTAGAACCAGTACCGAAAGGTGATCATACCACTAGCGCCAAGGACTAAGGTACGGACGTGTACTGTAACTCTAACTTTTATGCTGCTTGTATGCTTTAGATGTGATGTGATGATTTATATAGTCATGGACAAGATTGGGTCTTGGGTCATGGACTGTGGCTAAGATTGGGTCTTAGGTCACCATTTGAAATACATTCAGCTTTTAATGTGAAAACAGGTTACAGTTTTGGTAATGCCGTATGGATGTTTTCTTAGTGTTGAGGACACGCTCCGGGGCGTGACACTAGTTTATGTGCAAACTATATGGACCTTACATAGGCTGTGTGCTATGTAGAGGTAAATCTTACATGGGCTATGTGCTATGTAGATGTGAACATTACAATTGCTGTGTGCTTTGTAATTGTTGAAATATAAACTATTACATGTGCTATGTACTATGTATGGTTATATGATGAAATGTAAATGAATATTTGTCATGCTTATATTGTTATATTTGAGCATAAGGTTAACTGTTACCTGATATTCAATGGGTATTGAATCTTAGAATTTACCTTAGCTTTAGGAGCAGGAGGATCGGGAGCAGGAGAAAAGGGTAAGCAACACGTGTGAAGACTTGGAAGGGGTGATACTTTGGATAAGATTATGTAAGAGTCTTGTTGAACCTTTCGGATTACTGCAACCTAACGCGTCAACTGTGAACAACGCGATGATGTTTAAATTGTATCACATTTTTGTTCCTTCGGGAATTTTAATTAACCAGCATATGTCTGCGCATATGAAATCAGTTACTCAGTCGTCTAAACGCCTAAGTACGTTCACTGTTGTGTTTTACTTTAATCGGTTAACGCCTTTACTCTGATAAATAGACATGAACTAGTTTAATAAAAACCCTAGAGACATAATTGGATCTCATAATGGACTTAGGAAATAGATGCGTTACACCTTAGTGTTAAAATCATGGTTGATAGAAAAGATTGATGCTCTTGTTGCTGCTTGATTACCTGGTATTGAAGCTCAAGGAATCACAGACATTATCTGATCTTTAGGGACTATGACTTTTATGGGTAAGTTTCCTATGACTTCGTTTAGAAGAGAGGAGGATCTTGATCAAACACCTAAAGGGGTTAAATCACATGATCGTTTATTCCCTTTTGGGTTTGGGTTGACATATGCTAGGGACTAAAACCATAATTTTATCTAATATTCATAAAACGAGTAATGATTCAATATCGTATGAGTGACGATTTACCCAGCTCGAATCCTTGTACATTTATGCATTCTGTATTCAAAAAGGGAGTGATACAAAGAAATAAGGCTAATGGGTCTAGTTCCCCTCTTTAGACTCATTCTTGTTTGATGTTTCTTTCTCTCTCTTTTTGATTGCATTGTACCGTTATTTATACATTAGGTAACTTTTGCAATGGAAAATTCAAATGAGATTTTCATTCTTGGAGAAAGATTCTAGTTATAACACTTGATACAATCAAACATAATTGTATTGTTGTAGCTGTCAATGTTTGATACACTTGAAGTTGGAAAATTGTTTAATATCTTTGTAATACTTAAAGGATAGGGCTTGAATTAAATTATCTTCGCAAGACAGTTTTTCCCCCTTTCATGACAATTAATGTAAACACACAATTTTGTCAATGTCAACTTGAGTTCAAGACCTTTATAAAGGAGGCTGAAGAGATTGGGGCAGTTGATGATGAACAGTTTTATTTCAATCTTGTAATTTTTTTGGGTTTAATGTTAATATTGTTAATTTTATTTAAATTGTTTTTAGAATTTTTTATGAACAATGATTAACAATAATTTTTTTAAGTTAACAAGGGGTAGTACCTTTTTAGCGTGCTTCTTGATTCTTTGAATTTTAGGTCACACACAAATAAGTATTTTTAAGCAATTTAAAATTTTAAAAATATTTCAACAGTTTTATTTAAAAAAAATGAGGAATAATTTTAAACACCTTCAAGGCTTCAACCGTTCAACGTTTTCAAGTCCAAATTTTTTAAATACCGTTTAGCCTTTGTTTATCGTTTAACAAAGGCCTCAAAGAATTGACGAACTAGCAATTTCATTTCCCGCTATAACATAATAGACATGGATGGAGCCCACACTCCCCTCTGAAAAACGTTTAGCAAATCTTTACCCTCCACAATACTTTCTCTTGAGAATTGAGCTTCCATTTAGCTTTTCCCAGACGGCTACAATGAACCCGAGATATGGGCGACTTACATCGACTCATAGATTTATTAAACTCAGAAACATCACTTTCTTTAGTTGCTTGCTAGACAATATAATGTTGTCACACCCCTAAGTAGTTTGCTGTTTCTTTCATTTGATGTGCAATATATTAATTATATTTTAGGCTTCTTACCACGTCATTATTTTTTAATGAATTCAAAATGTTATTATTTTGGATTAATTAATTTCCACTACTTCTATTAAAAAGGAAAATAAAGTTTTCTATTTCTTAGGGACAATGGTGTTGGGTACCCTAAAGATGTAGGAGAAGAAACAAAAATTATTTATGAGTAGAATCCATCATAAGATAGTGTAAAACATAATAACATATCTTTTGCTATTGTAGTTGTTGGAAATTATTGAATTGAAAAATTTTAAAACCTTCTCTGGGTGCAGTTTAAAACTCTTTTTGTGTACAGTTTTGAATGAAAATTGTGCAAATTTCCTAACCTAGTGAGATAAGGCCTGTTATCTTATAATTCTCTACAAATCACAATCATCTAAAGCCTTGATTTCACCTTATGCTTGATGTGATGCCTAAATCACTTGATCATGACTACTTAACCCCTATATTGCAACCTTTTGGTAATCTCATAATCAAGCTAATTGGATAGAAAATGCTGGAGTATATTTGTAGAATATTCAAATTCTCCTCTTTTTTTTTTTTTGCTCGAAGAAGATGCGTATATTAGAAAATCCTTATAGTACAACTAATTCTCCTCTTTGATTCTTAATCTATGTAGGGCTCAGAAGCATTGTTCAGACAAATATTCCTTTTCTCCAAATTCCAAGCCCAAGCATTTTTTTTCTCTCTCTCCCAAAAACTTGTTTTGAAAACCAATTTGAAAAAACTACCTTAAAAAACTGAAAAAAAAATATTTTAGTTTCTCCTCAGTGGTTTTAGTTTCTTCCAGCCAGTACTATAATAATGAACCCCGAGATATGGGGTGGCTGACATCGACTCAGATTTAATAAACTCATAAACATCACTTTCCTCAATTTCTTGCTAGACAATATAATGTTGTCACACATAAAGTTATCCTCTATGAAGTTTTCATTTTCTCTCATCTGACGTGCAATATTATATTTTAGGCTTCTTACCACATCATTATGTTTTTCTATGAATTGAAGCTGTTATTACTTTGATTAATTAATTGCCACTACTGCTATGAAAAAGGAAAATAAAGTTTATTTTCTATTTCTTAGGGACGATGGCGTTGGATGCCATAAAGGAAAAATGTAGGAGAAGAAACATAAATTATTTAAGAGCGGAATCCATCAAAAGATATTCTAAGACTCAATTACATATCTTTTGCTATTGTAGCTGTTGGAAATTATTGAATGGAAAAACTGTAAAACCTTCTCTAGATATAGTCTTGAGTAGTAAAATTTTTAAACATTTTATGTGTAGAATTTTGAATGAAATTGTGCAAATTTCTCCACAAATCACAATGATATAAAGCCTTGATTTCACCTGATGTTTGTTTGTGATGCCTAAATCACTTGATCATGTTTGTTTGTGATTTCACCATAAAGTCTCACTTTGATTCACACTAGTACGTAGCTGGTTTGCCTGGAAAGCGACTAGATTTACTTTCTGTATTCATTTTCACGATAGGAAGAGAGGTTGGATGAAGCGAATGCCTGAGAGAATAAGAGACTAACACATGCTGGTTGTAATGAGCGGGAAGAGAGGTTTCATGACTGGAAGAGAGGTTCAGAGAGAGCAATTTCAGGTTTCAGTGCGAAAAAGAGAGGATATAGTAAGCGAGTTGTATTTTAGTGCTAACCTTTTAGACCAAATATTCTTAACTACCGATGATAATTATTAATATTAGGTTTCAAAAGTAATAATTTTTTTAATCTTTTAGACTAGTTATTATTAACGACAGGCCTTAAAAGTTTCATATTTTAGACATGTTGTTAATAACAACCTGTTTAAAAAATAATCGACATTTTAATTTTTTTAATTTTAACTTTTTAGATCGATTTGTTTGGGAACATGTCAAAATAATTTATTTTAGACCTTATATTAAAGGAACTGGTTTAAAAAGTTCTTTATATTTATGAAACTATTATCAATAATGCTAATCTTCATAATCTAGTCTAAATATGACATTCTAGAAACACCTTACTTGATCCTCGTATTAACGATGGCTACTAAGGGTTCTTCACTCTGCTTAGGTGCTACTTGCTCTCTTCGTATACATTTGCAGCTTCCTCTCAAGAACCAGACAAGCCCATTTTTCTTAGCTAGGCTGCCCCCCCTCCTCTTTCTTTTATTATATTTTAATCCTCTCGCGGTTGTTGATTTGCAGAAACATAGAATATTTGTTTCTAAAGAATGGGACACATTACTTAAACATGTTTATTATCTGACGGTAACATCCTTAAAAAACATAAAAAAAAACTATTTATAAAAAATAAAAAATGGTGGCTCCGGCTACCAAATATTGACTTTGGTGTAAAGTAAGTTATTTATTTTACAAGATTATCTAGATAATTAAATTAATTTTTTTAACTAAACTTTCTTCATCAAAGTTATTCTACATATTTTTCTCTTCCTAATGAGGGTAATATTATATTAGTGAAAATTTTGTGGTTAGGATTTTGGGAGAATTTTGAGTTTTAATAATAGATAACTATATATATGTATATGATGATAAATAGTTGATCTTAATCATTTTATATTTGTTAATTGGTTGTTGGAGGAATTTAGAATTAATTTTCTATATAAAAAGGTTGAAGATTTATGTCTTATCTGATGTTTCTACCAATTAAATGTGGGTGAAATAATTTATTTGGTTTAATGGAGGTATTATTAAAATTATAATCGGTATATTCTTCTAGAAATTGAGTTATATGAAATTATAAATTATGATTTTGATTATGGGAAGGTTTGAATAATTGTTTAATAATTGGATTATGCTCATAAAGTTAGAAACGAGATTTAATTGGTTTAGAATGATGATATTGATGATTTTATGATTTTAGATGTGTTGGAGGTGATTTTTTAATGTATAAAAATTGAGTGATTGATGTGAGAATATGGTGTAGAGGTTATCCCAATATTTTAATGATCAATTTGGGCTGATAAGACCTGAACTGATGTATGAACTTAGATTGTTGAGAAAATAAAGATGTTGAAGATAATGGTTATAGAGAAAATTGGATTTTGGGGAGATAAATTGTATAACATATTTATTCTATTATTATTTGTGATTGATTGGTATCTAGATTGATATTATAGATTTTTGTTGTGACTAATGACTGTTCGTACTTTACCTCTCAAGTTAATATTAAGGTTGTATTGAGGTAACCATAGTTAATTTATTTAATATGCTCGCTTTGGATTGTAATGTGTTCTCTAAATCTTACCTTCATATGCACTACTTGTATGCATTTATTTTTAAAATATTTATGTTTATGTTTGAATATGAAATTAATTTAGTGAAGCAGTTATATATATATGAGTGGAATTATTATTAACACTGTTTTTTAGGTGATAGTTATTTATTGGGATTGTTATTGTTGTGTTAATGGTGATGTTTGTAATGAGATTTTGTATATGAAATAATAATTTTGTATGATGCTTTGGGGATATTATTTTGTAAGATGTTTTTAAAAATTATAGTGACATAATGTTTATATGTTACGTGATATGTTGGGTTGTATGAAAGAGATTTATGGTAAAATTTGTGGGCGGAATTTGTGCCATGGACATAGATGTATGTGTTTTTGAAAGAAGAGGATTTATCCACTATCACTTATTAATAAGATTTTATAAAACTATCATGATTAAATTGTTGGTTGTGAAAAAGGATCATTTCAGTTACTGTATGGAGGGGCCTCCGTCATTAACCGTGGCCTTCTCCGTTAAATTAATTGAGTATAGCTTGTCGTTTTTTTGAGAGTATATAATAATATATTGAATAATTTAATTTTATGTGCTATCAGTTTCGTAGGGACAATGACTTTAGGGAAAATTTCCATTTGAGGGGTATTATTTGATTATTCGAAGTCGTAAATCCTTTTATAGGACAATAGAAATTGGTATTTAATTTGAAATCTAATTTATAATCAAACACTTTACCATTCGGTTTATTGTTGTTGAACTCTATTAAGTTCAATAACTTCTATTATATATAATGTATACAGATTTGTTGCCTTTAACTTCAATCTCTTAATGTAATATTAACTAGGTCCATATTTTATGCACTTACATACAGAGAAATCCCACTTTTAGCAACACTTCCCTCAATCTTGAGTGATAAAGTTTATTTCTAAATTTGACTTTATTATTTTCTTTGTATGATTTTCTCTTTAAGTGGGAGGTTTATAAAAGTTTCTTTTAATTTTACATCGAATTAGATTCATCTCACGCAAAGGGCTGGTGTAAATGCTTGTTTATGACTAAACCAATATGTTTTAGCTAAGAACTACATTTTAAGAGAATGATTGGACCATTTTTAACAAAATCAAGGTTTTGTCATATGCCCCTTTTATCCTTTGGTCTTATTTATAGGATAAAGAAAGAAAAAAATTAGGGAGAATGATCTAGGAAAAATAATATTTATTAGAGAAGACATTAAAAATCATAAGTATTTAGGAGGGCTGAATACAAAATATTAATTAAAATTACTAAATTGTCCTTAACTAAATCTCTAAAATAACCAAAATATTTATTGGAGAAGACCTTAAAGTCATAATTATGAAAGTTTAGATTCTATCCAATCCCTACGACAGCAGGATATGATAGCAAATGAAGTCATCAACCAGAGAGACGCAGGAATATATGGTCATCATTTTTCTCTTATAAAATTGAATTATCACCAGTACATTAATAAAAAAAATCATTTACTGTTTCAGTATACGATATCAAAATTGTGTCAGAAAATAAGGCAGAAATTCTCAAACATATCAAATAGACAATACAGCATATAAGGCATTTAGATCATATCGTGGAATTGATTGAAACGCTTCTATAGACCGGTAAAAGGTTCTTCATAATGCATCTCAGAGCGAATTATGGGGGTTTGTTAGGGATAATTTAGTAATTTTAAATTAAATTTTTTTTAATCATCCTACATAATTAGGATTTTTAAAGTCTTCTCCAATAAACATGATTTTTTTCTAGACAATTCTCTATAACTTTTTCTATGGAGATAAAATTGTAAGAATTAAAAAAAAAAAAACCTGCCTTATTATTATCTCATGGATCACTTAACATCCCCGTACAACATCACTCACAATATGTAATGGAACGAGTCCTTCATAGACTTAACCAAGCAACGGCTTTTCAAACTATAATATAAATATAATAGATATGGTGACCGCTCTATTCAAAAAAGTTGACCAAATGTTCTACACTCTCCCCAGGACTCTCGATTTCTTCTTTGCTCTGAGGCCGATGAGTGGGGAAGAGCAGATTGGAGGACATGGATTGTGCGTACAAGAATCCCAATGCACCCATTAAAGTTCGTGTCAAAGACCTTCTTTCTCGAATGACTCTCAAGGAGAAGATTGGTCAGATGACCCAAATCGAGCGTCGCGTTGCAACCCCTTCCGCCATTAGAAACTCGTCGATTGGTACTATTTTCACTCCTCATTTTCTAATTCAAAGATGTTTTAAAATTGAGATAATTGGGATGCTGGTTCTGATATTTGCTTTCTTTTAACTTTGAAGGGAGCATCCTCAGTGGTGGAGGTAGTGCGCCTTTTGAAAACGCAATGTCGTCGGATTGGGTTGATATGGTGGATGGATTTCAAAAGTCAGCTCTTAAGTCCCGATTAGGCATACCGCTCATTTATGGGGTCGATACGGTTCATGGTAATAATAGTGTATATGGTGCCACTATATTTCCTCACAATGTTGGCCTCGGAGCTACTAGGTTTGTTCTTCTCTTTAACTTAATTAGGACACCATTAGTCCATTTTAGTAACCTGTGAGTTATGATTGTTCCCCCCTTTTTTCTTTTGTCTTAGCTCTAAAGTTGTTTGATGTTGGCTAATTATACGCAAAGGGGTCGGTGGGCAGCATGTTTTCTTACTTAACCAGATTTGTTGCTGTTGTTCTTAAGAATTGATCTTTCCTTTATTACTGGTAGAGATGCAGAGCTAGCTCAAAGAGTTGGGGCTGCAACGGCACTTGAAGTTAGAGCAAGTGGAATTCACTATACCTTTGCTCCTTGTGTCGCAGTACGGCATCATAATTAATCCCTATTATATTCTTTTTAGATAATCATGCTAATATACTAGGGTGTGTATGTTAGTTCGTCCTTATTTTGCATAGTCACATTCTGATGAGTTACGGATTTCAGTAAGCTAATGGGAAGGTTATATGAGAATGAGAATGTATAGTGAGATAACTAAAGTTGATATGAAATAATAAGTTAAGAAAGTTATAACAAATTCTGAGATAAAGAATGGGTAAGAGTCCTCCTCTCTAAAACGAAACAGTCCAAGAGAATCTCCTAAACCAATTTATCCTCTAAAAATTTGATGATCTTATAAATCAGGGAATATACCAATTTATAATAATTTACAAAGAGAAAGACTCTAATTCAAAGTTTGAATACGGAATCCATATATCAAATTCAAATGACTAATAATCCTAGATTCTAGTAACTAAATATATTTAGTGGGATATTCCACTTATTTTCTAATTTCGTAAAGATAATAATAAAAATAGACTCAATTAGATAATAATGAAAATAGACTCAACTATTAAATTACAAGAAAATATAATTCTTCCTGCTTTCCCTTCCTTGAATAAATCATCCAATAGCAAGGATATCACGTTCACTTGTCTATCAGTAACTATAATGGCATTTAAACTTAAATCAACATAATTAACCAAGATCTATGTACCAATGCACGTCTTTTACTGTATTTATTGAATCATCCCCCTTTGAATGCCCCTGTATTAAATGATACATAAAACCATGGCTCACTTGAATGAACTAATGGACAGGTCTGCAAAGATCCCAGGTGGGGAAGATGCTATGAGAGTTACAGTGAAGACACTGAGATAGTCCGAAAGATGAGCTCCATAGTTTCAGGTTTGCAGGGCCAGCCTCCACAAGGACATCCGCATGGTTATCCTTTTGTGGCTGGAAGGTAGAGACAACCTATAATACAATTTCTAGAGAAATATGTTCTCTATGGAAATAGTGATGATATAAATATCCGTTATCATCCCTATTACAATTACTCATGGTTAACAGCAGGATGGCGTCATTTTTTCTTCCTGTACTTGTTTTGCATTTTAATTTATTGTCTATTCATATGATATTTCCAAGTTCGAATCTTCCCTAGAAAAGAATTTTTCCATTTCAGACTTATCTTCTTTACTCCAATCATGAAAATTTATGATGTCTCCTAAGAGTCCTTGCTAATCTTTATTATTTCATTGTCCCCATTTACCCACATTTTGGAGGGCACGAAACTAGGGGTCATATATGATTCTTACCAAAATTGTAATCATCTATGTAATCAATATTTTAGGGAAAAGGTTATTGCCTGTGCCAAGCACTTTGTTGGAGATGGAGGTACTGCGAAAGGCAAAAATGAAGGAAATACAATACTATCATATGAAGAGTTAGAAAGAATCCACATGGCCCCTTATCTGGACTGCATTTCACAAGGGGTTTCAACCGTTATGGTTTCTTATTCTAGTTGGAATGGACGCCCTCTACATTCTGACCGTTTCCTGGTTACTGAAATTTTGAAAGAAAAGCTACGTTTTAAGGTAAGACAACAATGGTTGGAATAAGTGCTGTACTTATTTCTGTCTTTGCTGTCCTGTCATTTATCCAAAGAAAATATGGCTCCTTTCTTTTTTATTATTAAAAAAACGCACTGCTATAACTGCAATTCTTTTACTTCTAACTGCATTTGAACTAATCAACTTTTTCAATTTATACAATTGGCTTTGCTATAGGGTTTTGTAATTTCTGGCTGGGTGGGACTCGATCGGCTTTGGTCAGATTTTCCAAACAGCGACCCTTGTGGGTCAGATTATCGAAACTGCATCTTATCAGCTATTAATGCTGGAATTGACATGGTATACATGTTCAATTTGGAAAACTTTATCATTCTTTGGTTTTTCTTTTTCTTGTTCCCCCTTCATGTATTCAGAAAATTTTGCAGGTGATGGTGCCTTTTAGATTCCAACTTTTCATGGAAGAGCTAACTTCCTTAGTAGAATCAGGGGAAGTGCCACTAGCAAGAATTGATGATGCTGTTGAGAGAATATTGAGAGGGAAATTTGCTGTGGGTCTATTTGAATTCCCTTTGACTGACAGATCCTTACTTGATCTAGTTGGTTGCAAGGTAAGTGTTATTTATCATAACTCGAACCTCTTACAAGTTTAGGCTTATTTTTCATTTCAATAACTAACCATAGATCCAAATATTAGTTCTTTACCTTTCTCTAGTACATTTACTGCATTTGAAAGATTAGTTCTCTAGTTGTATTTCCAACAGTTTGATCCTTCAATTTTCTTTATAAAAGATTTCCATTTTGTGTTTTTGTTTTTCTTCTGTGGAAGTATTTCAACATCGAAGAACGACAATTAATATTATAATTTCTCTTAAGCTTTTAGTTTTTATTTTTGAGATATCATCATAACTAGGTAACAGAGAAAGTTAATTAATAGTTTAGTTAGTTACATATTTTATTCTCTGTAAATTCTGTTGTAGCTGCTTAGTTAGGACCATTTGTTTATTTTTGATGTAAGCTAGTTACTCTATATATAAGACACACTGTATAGGTTATTTCCAATCAATGAGAATATTATTTTCCCTCACATTTCTTATTTTCCCAGTTTCAATTCCTGTATTATGGTATCCGTTTTAATTTTGCTTTCCGTCCTTTTACTCTGACATTGGAACATTCAAGCATTTCTCATTCTTGCTCACCATTCCTTGTTCCCTATCGATTCTCCGATCACCTTTCTCTTTGATCTCTTTGATTTCTGGTGATCTATGCCTCTGACCTGTCAATTTTGGTTGTGATTTTCGTTCTGTATCTCTTGATATGTGGTTTTTGATCTGAGTACTTCAAGCTGTGATCTTGATTTCTCTGATGGCCACCGAGAGTTCCTCATCTTTCTCATTGTTAAATTCATCACAAGATCTGTCCAACTATTATTTTCTTCATCCAAATGAAAATCCCTCACTTGTGCTTGTTTCTGCTTCCTTGATTGGCTCCAACTATCACCATTGGGCTCGTGTGATGATGCTCGCCCTCATGAGCAAGAATAAGCATCAAATTGTTGATGGTTCACTATCATTTACTGATCCCCTCTTCTTGGCGTGGCAGCGATGCAACACGATGGTCATCACTTGGCTTTTTCGTTCAATTTTCCCTTCCATTAGTCAAAGTGTTCTCTGGCTCAACCGTGCGGTAGATGTATGGAATGATCTGAAAGAAAGATTCAGTCACGCTGATGCTTTCCGTGTGGCAGAACTACAGGATGAGTTGTTTCCAATCCGGCAAGGTGATCTTCCAGTTTTTGACTACTTTACCAAGATCAAAATTATTTGGGATGAGTTGCTTAACTTTCGACTGATTGTCGATTGTTCTTGTTCTTCAAAGGAGTATTATCGCTAGGACTATGTTATCCGATTTTTGAAGGGACTCAATGATCGGTTTTCAACTGTCCGATCTCAAATCCTTCTTATGGATCCACTTCCTTCCATCAACAAGGCTTTCTCTCTAGTTGTGCAATAAAAATGTGAGCTTACTGGAGTTTTAGAACCAAATGTCTTCTTCACTCGTGTGGATTCACCTTCAGTGATTCATCCGTCATAGCCTGCTCCTCAACCATGGTCCAACAATAATGCGAAGGTCTACACTTATTGTGGCAAACCGAGATACACCATTGAGACCTGCTACAAGAAGCATGGCTTCCCTCTAGGCTACAAGACGCGCAACAAGGCCTCTATAAACAATGTGGTAACATCTTTCCCTAACTCATCTACTGGAATTTTATCTTCGACACCTACTCTTGCCAATTCCTTTATTAGTCAAGACCAATATAATCAACTGATTGCTTTTTTACAACCTACACCTACTACTGCTCATGGTTCGAGTGCCTCTGCTTCTGCTTCCAAATCTAATGCTCCTCCATGTGTCAATCAATTTTCGACCCTCACTTTGATCCCCAATGTTAATTCTCAACGTATGTACACTGCTCTTACTTTTGATTCTTCTAATCAATGGATTATTGATAGTGGTGCTACTACTCATGTCTATTTTTCTCTAGCTTTATTTGTTTCCTATTCCCATATTACTCCTATTTGTTTAACCTTACCAACCAATTCCAATACTGTTGCTAGCATATCTGGTACTGTTAAACTCAATGAATTCATCACTCTTCATAATGTCCTTTATGTTCCTGATTTCCATTTCAATATGGTCTTTATTTCACAAATGGCTAACGAACTCCCTTGTTTTTTTTTTTTTTTTTCACTTTTTCCTCTTCTTGTTGCATCATACAGGAACCGAAGACATGGGCAATGATTGGTTCAGCTGATTTTTCACATGGCTTATACAAGCTAAATAGTCACTTACCTATGACTGCTGGTGTTAATTCTATTTCCCATACTTCTCATTTTGATTTGTGGCACTTTTGTCTTGGTCATTTGTCTTCCTCTGTTTTGGTCACTTTAAAGCATCAGTTTCCTTTCATTTCTTGTAATTCCTCCGGTGCTTGTGATGTATGTCACTTTGCAAAACAAAGAAAAATACCTTTTCCAATTAGTACATCCAAAACCTTTTCATGTCTCCAGTTGTTACATGAAGACATTTGGGGCCCTTATAAGCTTTCTTCTATACATGGTCATCATTATTTTTTAACTATTGTTAATGACTTTACACGATATACTCGGGTATGTCTTTTAAAAACTAACTTCGAAGCTCGCTATGCTTTACAATCACTCATTGTTTTGCTCCAAAATCAATTTAATCATCCTGTTAAAATTTTTAGAATTGATAATGGGGTTGAGTTTCATATGCATTCCTTTTACTCCTCTAAAGGCATTTTGCATCAAACATCATGTGTTGAAACCTCAGAGCAAAATAGTATTGTGAAGAGAAAACATCAACATATTTTACATGTTGTTCAAGCTTTGATGTTTCAATATGATTTACCTTTATCTTACTAGAATTATGCTATTATCATGCTATTTACATTTTAAACCGACTTCCCACTCCAGTTTTAAATAAGCAGTCCCCCTATTCTTTACTTCATGGTAAATCCCTAGATTATACCCCATTTAAGGTGTTTGGTTCCCTATGTTTTACTTGTACTTCATCCTCTCATAGAACTAAGTTTGATTCTCGAGCTTGAAAATGTGTTTTTCTTGGTTTTAAGCTTGGCACCAAAGGATACATTCTTCTTGATATTCATACTCATCAGATTTTTCTTTCTAGGCATGTCATTTTCTATGAATCAATATTTCCTTATCAGCATTTTTCACCTTTATTAGACACTATTCCTATGCCTGCTGTGCCTATTTCTGCTGACCTCAATTCTGATGATTCTTACTTACCCTTTGTTTTGCCTTCGATTTTTGAATCTACTATTCAGTCTCCTTCTTCTCCTCCTCCTTCACCCACACATAACACTTCTGCATCAGTCCCTCCTACACCTATTCGCAGATCCAACAGAGTTCACAATCAGCCCATATATCTAAATGACTATCATTATTCTCAACTCACCTAAGCACCATCGGATTCCATGTCTGGCTCTTGTAGATATCCTCTTCAATTTTATCATATGGTAATCTTTCTTCTTCTCATAAACATTTTATTGGTTCTATTTCTATTCTCCCTAAACCCAAAACATATCGTCAAGCTATCAAACACCCTAAGTGGTAGTAGGCAATGAAAGCTGAAATTAAGGATTTAGAGCAAAATAACACATGAGTTTTGACGGAATTACCTAAGGATAAAATTCCTATTGGTCGTAAGTGGGTGTTTAAGACTAAATTCCATGCTGATGGTATTTTGGAGAGATATAAAGCCCGGTTAGTGGCAAAGGGCTATACCCAAACTGAGGGAGTTGACTATTTCGACACCTTTTCATCGGTTGCCAAAATGACTACTATCAAAATTTTGCTTGCTGTTTCTACTTCTAGTAATTGGTACCTTAAACAACTTGATGTCAATAATGCATTTTTACATGGTGATCTTAATGAGGATGTTTATATATCTCTTCCTCCTGGGTTTTCTCCCTCTCATCCCAACCTAGTTTACAAATTGTAGAAATCTTTATATGGTTTAAAACAAGCCTCACGTCAATGGTTTGCTAAACTATCTTCTGCTTTACTAACTTGTGGTTATATTCAATCCAAATCTGACTACTCCTTGTTTACTAGAAAGAATGGTGATTCTTTTATTGTCCTTTTAGTTTATGTTGATGATATCATTCTTGCTGGTACTGACTTGGTTGAGATTAAACATATTAAAACATTTATAGACACACGATTCAAGATTAAGGATCTTGGCAAACTCAAGTTCTTCCTTGGTCTGGAAGTTGCCCACTGTTTTGCTAGAATCTCTCTAAACCAGCACAGATTTGCCCTTGACATTCTTGCTGATACAGGTTACTTGGGCTGTAAACCAGTCTCTACTCCTATGGCTCATCACACTCGCCTAGCTTAGGATCATGGCACGTTGCTACCTGGTGTTGCCCCTTATCGGTGATTAATTGGACGCCTCTTGTATCTCACCACAACCAGACCAGATCTTTCCTATGTTGTTCAACAGCTCTGTCAGTTTACTCATGCTCCTACACATGTACATTATCAGGCTGCTCTCCAGGTTTTACGGTATTTTCTTTTTAGCCTCTTCTACTTTACAGCTAAAAGCCTTTAGTGATTCTGATTAGGCTGGCTGCCATGATACACGTCGTTCCTTGTCTGGATATTGTGTTTTCCTTGGTACTTCTCTTGTTTCATGGCATTCTAAGAAACAAACTGTTGTTTCCCTTTCTTCCTCTGAGGCTGAATATAGAGCCGTGGAGTGTGTGGCTTGTGAAATTCAGTGGTTACTTTATTTACTTGCTGATCTGGATATTCCTCATCCTTCTCCCACTATGTTTTTTTGTGACAATCAATCAGCTATCCACATTGCCTCTAATCCTACCTTCTATGAACGCACCAATCACCTTGAAATTGATTGCCACTTTGTAAGAGACAAGGTTCAAGCTGGGCTTATACGTCTTCTACTAGTCCAAAGTGTAAACCAACTTGTTGATATGTTTACTAAGCCTCTGGACCCACAACCATTTCATGGTTTCCTATCTAGTCTTGGCATGATTAACATATATGCTCCAGCTTTTTTTTTTTTGGGGGGGGGGGATAATAGAGCAAGTTGATTAATATTTTAGTTAGTTACAAATTTTATTCTTTGTAAATTATGTTGTAACTGATTAGTTAGGACCATTTTCTTATTTCTGATGTAAGCTAGTTACTCTATATATAAGACACACTATACAGGTTATTTCCAATCAATGAGAATATTATTTTCTCTCACATTTCTTATTTTCTCAGTTTTAATTCTTGTATTACCAGGCACATTATAAACCAGCAAATATGAATGTGTTGTCTATCAAAAAGAAGAAACTAATACTATAATTTATGTTGTGAAAAAAAAGAGAAGCTAACCACTCTGAGAGTCAATTCTTTTTCCTTCATGGTTCTTCTGATCCATCAAACTACTTCTGCAGCAACATAGAGACCTTACACGTGAAGCAGTTCGAAAGTCCTTGGTTCTGTTGAAAAATGGAAAGGATCAAAGCAAACCTTTTCTTCCTCTAAATAGAAAAGCCAAGAGGATTCTTGTTGCTGGAACTCATGCAGATGATCTAGATTATCAATGTGGAGGTTGGAATAAAATTTGGTTTGGATTAAGTAGGCGAACTGCAATTGGTATGCCTCTGTTCTCCCTGCATTTCTAAATCTCTGCTCATTCTCATAAATCAAAGCCATGCAAAACATTGATTTCACCCATGCATAATAATCTTATATGCCTATATCACTTGATCATGACTAGTTAACACCACAATTACACCCTTTGGGTAATCTCATAAGTAAGCTAATTCGATAGAAAATGATGGAGTTTATATGTAGAAAAGTCATTCTCCTATTTAACTCTTAATCTAGGTGGGATTAAGAAGAATTATTCAAACACATCTTCACACTGTATTCTTTCACATGTTTGTTACATTTAACCTTTGTACACTATTTTAGGGACTACGCTCTTGGATGCCATAAAGGAAGCTGTAGGAGATGAAACAAAAATTATTTATGAGGAGAATCCATCAACTGACACGCTAGAACACAATGAAATATCTTTCGCTATAGTAGCTGTTGGTGAAGTTTCCTTTGCTGAGATATCAAGCAACTATTCTGAGCTCATAATCCCCTTTAATGGGCATGACATTATTAGTTTAGTTGCAGACAAATTCCCAACACTAGTTATTCTAATATCTGGAAGGCCCTTGATGATAGAACCATGGCTATTAAAAAAGGTCGATGCTTTTCTTGTTGCTTGGTTACTTGGTACTGAAGCTCAGGGAATCACAGATGTTGTCTTTAGAGATCATGACTTCAAGGGTCAGCTTCCATTGACCTGGTTTAGAAGAGCCGAGGATCTTGATCAACAGGCTGATGGAGTTAAAATGCATGATCCCTTATTTCCCTTTGGCTTTGGTTTGACATATGCTAAAGACTAAGACCTTATTTTGGTCAAGGTGGATCTTTTGCAATGATACAATTATGCATTCTGGTTGAGAGACACAAATAAATAAGAGTATGCAGGGTATATAGTTTTATCATGGGAAAATTAGAGCTTGTTTGATTTTTTTAAAGATTTTTTTTTTTTAAAAAACCTAAAAAACTTTTTGGAAAACTATTTTCTATAATTGTATTCAACAAATAAAAAGCTGTTTTTAAAAGGGTTAATACCATGTTTAATTTTGTCTCTATAGTTTGCCTTCATTTTGATTTTTTCCTCTCTAGTTTGAAACCTGTGGTTTTGGTCCCTCTAGTTTTCTCTGGTTATAATGTTTGTCCCTATAGTTTTAAAAGGATTTAGACTTTAACAATGTTAATTTTTCATAAGTGGCATTGACACTGTTAACTTGTGCTTACATGGACAGTTGAAGTGTAAAAATGTTTAATTTGTATGAGCTAGATATTTTTTTTTTTAAAAAACGATTTGAATTTAAAAAACATTAAAACCCATGCATAGTGATGGCTAGGGTTGAGCAACGTCCAGGCGAAACTGCTTTGTGGGTTAACCCATAACCTGCCCGTTTATAATACACGGGTACCCATGGCATAACTCATTTAACCTGTGATAAATGGGTATGGGCAAATATGGGCGGCTATGGGGAACTCGTTTAGATATGACCACTTTTTTAGAGAGAGAGAGAGAGAAACCTAGTCCCTCTCATAGTCTCACACCAATCATTGCCATGAACAAAGAAGAAGAAGAATAAAATGAAGAAGAAATAAAGCCTAATGCTCCAGGGTGAGATTTGAAAATGCGACTGCAAGATATGAAAAAGTCGATGAGGGAGGAAATAGATCTATAGATGTGATTTATGATGAGATGGTGAGATTGTAGACGTGATTGAACAAATCTGAGAAGAAGAAGCATGAAGTTGACTGGTCGGTGACGAGAGGGAGAGGTGGTTCGTGAGATCTTGAGGTTGAGGGTGATGAGAGCTAAGCTAGGCGAGCATCTAAGAGTAGCGGGGTTAAGGGCAAAAGGATGAGAGTAGCAAGTCCATATCATAACAACATAGGTTGCAGGCTAATTAATGGCAAGGTTGAGGGCCAGAGCTCGAGAGTGGAGAGTCAAGACCTCTAGATCACAGTAACGAGAGGTTGTGCTGTTATAGGCTTGTGACGAGGTTGAGGGCAACAGTCATGAGCTAGTGACTCCGACAAGATGAAATCCGGAAACTGATTTCTAGAGGTAGAGTCGAGGAGGCTTACTGAAGTAGTTAGGTGGTTAATTGGCTTAGGAAATGGGCAATGACAAATGGGAATAGGTTAATGGTACTATGGGAGGTCTGGAGTTAAGAATATATCTATACTCTAGTCTCTTCTTTAAGGGATTATTTGGAATGATCTTAATGTTTGTCTTCACTCTTCACTCTTCAGTTTATCTTGTCTAATCACTGATAAATAAATAAGAATTAATATAAGGGTAATGAGTGGGCATGGGTGCCCTGTGTCCTAACCCATACCTCGCTCGTTTAGTATAAATGTGTATATGCAGCCCATATATGGGCGGGTTTAAAATTTTGTAATGTGGAGCCAATTTGAAATTTGTGTATATTGATTGTCCCTAAGATGACAGAGGGCTTTAAAAACAAGACAAGCCATATTAGCAATAGGAAATGCTATTTTGTCAACAAAATTTTGTAACGTGGAGACACTTTGAAACTTGTGTATATAGATTGTGGCCAACATGACAAACGGCTTTAACAATAGGGAAAGCCATGTTAAACACAAGAAATGCTATTTTGACAACAAAATTTTGTAACTTGGAGCCATGTTCAAACTTTTGTATATTGATTGTCCCCATTATGACATATGGATTTAAAAACAGGAAAAGCCATATTAGCCATAGGAAATGCTATTTTGACAACAAAATTTTGTCACGTGGAGCCATGATCAAACTTGTGTATATTGATTGTGTTGGTTCTTGGAGTTTTGATGATAACCAGACTTAATGGATTAAAGCCTTTTTATAGAAAAGAAATTGTGTTTTTGAAAGGTAAACATATAATTACTCGAGTAAGTTATCTTAGTTACTCAAGTAATTCCCTTTAAAAATGTTATTCAATATACGCAGGATGCAAAAATATCATTTGGGCAAATTGAAGTAAATTACTCAAGTAAATACCGGTGTTACTCGAGTAATGTCGTGTTTAAGGCAAAGATAGGAGACACTGCTCATGCTACTTGAGTAAATATATTTTGTTACTCAAGTAATATCGTTGCTTGAACAATTTATTTCATCTAACACTAAATTACTCAAATAACAAAATGTTACTCAAGTAATACTTGCATATTACTTAAGTAACAAAATTGTTACTCAAGTAATTTTGGTTCCAGGTGCTATTACTTTGAAAAGCTGTTTGATATTACTCAAGTAACATCTTGTGTTACTCGAGTAATATCATTCCAGAGGATATTACCTTTAAACCTTACACAAGTAATATATATATCCTACACAAGTAATGTCATCCCATATGCAAGATATTGCAAAGCTCACGTATTTACCTGAGTAAGATGTTTATATTACTCGAGTAATGTTGGTCTAAGGATCAGAACGTTGCACTAGACCATTAATCTCTTTATTAATCATACTGGGTTATTTCTTGTTTATTCTTAATCTCACTCAAACTTATTTTTATTATATCTAATAATCTTTTTGAGTATTTTACAGATGTTTAAGTATGTTTAAATTGAGATTAGCAAAATTTCCGTTTGTTGTGTCAGAAGCATTTAATGCAACAAAGGATACAAATGGAATAAGCGCTCAGAGTAGACGAATACATTTCTATGAGGCATACTTATTCCAGCTATTATTCTGAGTCAACTTTGCACAAGTACTTTGATGGTGAACATATTTAATGAAGCAACATTCGATTGTAATTAACAGAAGTCATTTGTGCCTAACGGAAATTCGAAGAGACTCATCGGCTATATTCAATGTCTCACAACGACATTAATGGCAGAATGGTATAAAAGCTCGACACATTCAATTCCACCAACCACCGAAACTTTGCACATTCAATTATGTATTATTGTGATGAATTGTTTCATTAGTTTCATTTAATATCATCAGTGATGGTGCCTCCATTAATCATCCTCTTGGATTTAGTGGAGAACATTACTCATTTTGGAAAGCAAAATTCTAAGTGTTTGTAATGGCAAGTGAATATGGTCTGTAGTGAGTATTCGAAGTTGGTGATTATGTTCCTACGAGATTAGACGGAGGAATTCATATTCCAAAGACAGAGGCTGAATTTGATGAGAACGATAGAAGGAATATAACTCTCAACAATAAGGCTATATTAATGCTCCAAAGTGTCCTTAGCCAAAAAGAATACTTTCGAATATTCAATCTGGTGAATGCTAAAGACATGTGGAAAGCTCTGGAGATAGTTTAGAAGGAACATCCGGTATTAAGGAGAATCATATCAACACTCTGATGATTGAGTATGATCTGCTTCGAATAAAAATTGGAGAATCCATCGGAGAATTCCAACTTCACTTTACCCTCTTGATCAATTAGCTAGTAGCCTTGGGCAAAGTGTATGAGCAAAATGCTCAAGTCAGGAAGATCTTGAATGTCTCGACTAAAGACTGGGAAGCCAAAGTCACAGCAATAGAAGAAGCCCGTGGCAAGTCAATGACTTCAGTAGCTGCCTTGTTCAGAAGCTTATCAGAATACGAAGGAAAGTTGAAATTCAAGAATGGCTTGGGCTAAATCAACAACAGAGGAGGCAAAGGTGTTGCCCTCATGTAGTAAAAGGAAAGAAAACTAAAGACGGTCTTAACAACAGGAAATGCCATATAAACAACAGAAAATACTATTTTAACAACAAAACTTTGTAATGTGGAGTCATTTTCAAACTTGTGTATATTGATCATCCCTAAGATGACACAGGGATTAAACGACAGGAAAAGCCATATTAACAGCATGAAATGCTATTTTGACAACAAAATTTTGTAGCATGGAGCCATTTTGAAACTTGTGGATATTGATTGTCCCAAGATGATAGAGGGCTTTAACAACAGGACAAGCCATACTAACAACAAGAAATGCTATTTTCATAACAAAATTTTGTAACGTGGAGTCATTTTGAAACTTGTGTATATTGATTATCCCCAAGATGACAGAGGGCTTTAACAATAGGATAAGCCATATTAACAAAAGTCAATGCTATTTTGACAACAAAATTTTGTAATGTTGAGCCTGTTAGATATGATTAGTTTTGATGATGTCTTACATAGATGCCATTAGTAAGAGCAAAAAGCTTGTATACTATATTTATCTCATCCATTGACTAATTATTAAATTTAATGTAGAATCAAGGATGTAAAGTTCATTTATGAAGAATGATTAAGAAGAAGATAAGAGATTTTAGAAAGAAGAAATTGAAGAAAATGATTATGTTCAAGAAGAAGAGGAAATATTGAAGAAGGTAGAACTTGCAGAAAATAATAGATCCATGTTAAATGACAAAGAATGATCAAGATGGGAGATGGAAGAAGTTGATGAATGGAGTAAGAATATCAATATAGTTCAAATATAACTATGGAGAATGTTCAAGAGAAGAGAAGAAAGAAAGAAAGAAAGAAAGAAAGAGTTGAATCATGGAGAGTACTCAAGAAAAGAGAAGAAAGAAGAACTTGCTGAATGTAATGAGAAAATCATTATACAATTTCTTAGTTTGATTCTAGAAGTCTCCACGATCAAATGGAAGTTGGAATGACTCAATTCAAAGTTAGAACAGGCAAATATCAGGTTCTGGATGAGCAAACTTGAGTCCCAAGGTTTCAACTCGAGTTTACTACCTTACTGGAAGTGATTTGTCTTTGGAATATGATAAAACTCAAGTTAAGGACACAAAACTTGAGTTACTCACTTAATGACCTGAGTTAGCAGTGTTTCTAGCACCTTTGGTGTCTTTGGACCAGCTAAACTCAAGTCAGTTACTAATTGGCTCGAGTTTGTCATGCTTTCGGCTTCTCTGGTCACCTCTGTTTTACATTCAGTTTGGGCGAGGTCTGGTAATCTGATGATATCTCCTAAACCAGATATTGGATTAAGGTGAAACCAAAGTTTTATGAAACTAGAAATCCAAAGTGTCATTTTGACAAAGTTTCAAGCCCAATTAAGTTTAGATGAGAAAGCTATGAATTTATGAAGTTGGAACTAGAATTCACGCCACACAGCAACCAAGCTTTAATGTTTTAAGTGTATCTTACAAACTACACATTGGAAAGAGTTGAAATTGGTGGCATATAAAAGAAGACTCAAAAGGATTTCCATCAAGACTTAAAACAACTAAAATGAAGTTCAGACCAAGGAGATATGACCTTCAAAAGTTGATAGTCAGTTCAGGACGTTGCAAAAATGCTTGTCAAGAACATCGTTCATTTATCGGATCATAAGGAACAAAATACAACAAGTTTGGAGCTGATTCTTTTTGTATTGGAAAGAAGACTCAAAGAGCTATATGGGGATAAGTAGTTTTCCAAATTTGGAGCTATATCAAATCAAAGAGCAACCAAGGACAGAATAACTTGAAAACTCGAGTTTACAAATATCAACTCGAGTTTAGCTCAGACAAAGAGCAGCGAACATTAAAGCATCTTCTAAACTCGAGTTAGTCACTAATTGACTCGAGTTTTGGTTAAATAGAGAGGAACCTATAGTAATGCAACAACCTCAAAACTCTAGTTAGTTAATACAAACTTGAGTTTAGACCTTTGCTTCAGAAAATCAGTGTGTCGAAAATCTTGTTTCTCATCAAGAACATCCAGATGATTACTCAAATGATTTATAATACTTCTTAACATTATTTATATCATTTCTGTACATGTTTTAGGTGATCAAAGAGTGTTAAACTAAAGATCAAGGGTAAAGTAAATGCTGATGTCACAACTTGTTTAGAAAACAAAGTTCTAACAACTAGTTTCAACTTATCTCTAACGACTACTATTCACAACGGTCATATTCTCAACGTTCAGATGATCTTCATCTATAAGTAGATACACATCTAAGATGGAGAAAAATGATGGAAAGAGCTTGCACTGTCAAAATGCCCAAATTTTGAATCCAAAGTTTATCTCATACACACTCTGTTTTTTCAATGCTTTCATAGTTTATCATAGAGAGAGTGAAATTATTTTTGCAATGTATTTCAATGATTATCCATTCACTTCTTTGAGAGAAGATTCATTGTAAATCAGTTTATCTAAGAGATACTCAAGATTAGGTGATCTTGAGAGGGAAATTGAGTGTATCCTTACATTGTGTAAGGGGGAGAATCTCAGTGAGAGATTTGCCTTCATAAGTGCCTGTGTGAACTTGTGGGTTTGTAAAGGCTTCTCTTGTGCCCGGATTAAACAAGAAGATAGTGGATTGAAAATCTCAAGTGGAGCTTGGGGACTGGACACAGGTTAAGGATTGGGCCGAACCAATATAAATCTCATTTTGCACATTCTCTTCCTTAATCTCCTATATTTCCAGCATATATATTTGAATGACTGTCTATAGCTTTTTAACTCTTTACTGTCATAAAAATTGATTTTGTTGAATTGTAAAAAGATTTTCAAAGGTCCTAAGTTTTTATCATTCACCCAATTCACGCCCTCTTGGGTTCAGCTGGTTGTTACAGAGCCATTTTGAAACTTGAGCATATTGATTGTGCGTAACACGATAGATGAGTTTAACAACAGTAAAAGTTGAATTAATAATAAAAAATGCTATTTTCACAACAAAATTTTGTAAGGTGTAGTCATTTTTAGACTTGTGTATATGGATTGTCCCCAAGATGACAGAGGGCTTTAACAAGAGGAAAAGCCATAATAACAATAGGAAATGCTATTTTCACATGGAAATTTTGTAATGTGGAGTGATTTTTAAACTTGTGTATATTGATTGTTCCTTAGATGATAGAGGGAATTAACAACAAGAAAAGCTAAATTAACAACACAAAATGCTATTTTGACAGCAAGATTTTCTAACGTTTAGCAATTTTAAAACTTGTGTATATTGATTGTCACCAAGATGAGATAGGGCTTTAACAACAGGACAAGATATATGAACAACATGAAATGCTATTTTGACAAGAAAGTTTTGTAACATGGAGCCATGTTCAAACTTTTGTATATTGATTTTCCCCATGATGACAGAGGGCTTTAACAAAAGGAAAAGCCATATTAGCTGTAGAAAATGCTATTTTGGAAACAAAATTTTGTATCGTGGATCTATTTTGAAACTTATGTATATTGATTATCCTAAGATGGTAGAGGGCTTTAACAATAGAAAAAGCCATATACACAACAGGAAATGCTATTTCTACAACAAAATTTTGTAATGTGGAGCCATTTTAAAACTTGTGTATAATGATTGTTTTCAAGATGACAGAGGGCTTTAACAATAGGAAATGCTATTTTGATAAGAATGTTTTGTAACATAGAGCCATTTTGAAACTTATGTGTATTGATTGTCCCCAAGAGGATAGGGGCTTTAAAAACTGGACAAGCCATATTAACAACATGAAATGCTATTTTAACAGCAAAATTTTATAACCTGGAGCCATTAATTATCTGCATCATATGCACAAGCTGACAACATTGTTCCTTTATAAGGGCTACTAAGATGACATGCATCTATATAAAGTATGTGTCGACAACTATCTATAAAACCTTTAATTGAGCAACCATAAGCAATAAATAGCCTCTCAAATCTATTGCCAGATAAGCCTTCCCATTTTTCAATTGTGTTAGGATCACTTTCGATAAGTCTTTCACATATCCAAGGAATTTCCCTATAAGACTATTCTACTCGTCTATGTATTTCTCTTAATGCTCTTTGTTTGGCCCTATATTATTGAATATAGTTCGCCCAAACCCCATACTTTCTATATAAGTCTTAGTGAATTTTATTAGTAGTCTTGTCGATATTTCCCCTTAAATCATCCATTACAATTGAGGATGTCAAGGTAGATTTAGGTGGATGAGAAACAATTAGGGTGTCCTACAGTTGGTGGATATGTGCACTTTGGTATGTTCAGATTTTAAAAATTTTGTATCTTGATGTTCTCTCGAGGAATATGCACCTATGTACTAACGATAATCATTAACCTTGCACTTCACAGTTACCTTTTGTTTATTGTTCTTCATAAAATGGTATGAAAAGTTGTGTGCAATGCTGTATTTGTATAACGTTTTATGAAGGGTTAAAGCATTAGGAAAAATTGTTAGTTCTCTATAGGTTTTAATGATAACAATCAATTGGGAAACCAATCTTGAAGAGTTGTCTCAAGAAAAGAAAAACTTGCTGAAAGAGGCAATACTCGAGTTTCAGTAGAAAAACTCGAGTATTGGGATTTCAAAGAAAAGCTCAATGCACTTAACTTAGGTCAATATCACAGTATTCAAATGAATTCTCGAGATTGGGAGTTACAGAGAGCATCGCAAATTTTTCCATATAGGAAAACTCGAGTATTGACATGAAAACTCGAGTTTGAGCCTATATGACTCTTCAAACAATTTTAACTGAAATATAAAACCTTGGTTTGAAAAACCACAGTTTCAAAAACTAAGGTTTGGAATTTGAAAAGATAGTTTTCCAACTTGGCTCCAGAATTCAAAGATTTTTGTGTTTCAAATGAAAACTCGAGTATCACTGGAATACTCAAGTATTGGGCCAAGCAAAGAGGTTCTTAAAATTGAATTAGATATAAATATCAGTATTGAGAACCACAGTTTATCATTTACTCAAATATTTTTCAGAGTTTCAAAACTAAAGAAGAAACTCGAGTATGGAAACTGAAACTCGAGTTTTGGGTCATACAGAGAGCCATCAAAGTTTCTAAGCCTTCAATACTCCGTTATAGAGAGAAAACTCCGGTTTTGATGTTTTGGCCAAATATTCATCAAGAGTCCAAAACTCGAGTATTGGAAGAATACTCAAGTATTGCCTTAAGTTCATCAGGAACACCAAAGCTCAAATTGCGAGTCTCGTCTCTGGAAGGAGAAGACTCTAGTATAGACTCAAAAACTAGAGTTTAGGCTTAAGTGCATAGTGACAAACTCGAATATTGGTGCACAAACTCGAGTATTGGTTGCGCCTTCTGATAATTCAAATTTGTGAAATTTGTGTAATGTTTATGGAATGATATGAATGATTTATATTCTTAATTATCATCATTACCAGATATGTTTAATGTGTTTGCTAGTGTATTTCATCCTAATTACAGATGATTCAAAGAGATTAAAGATGCTGCTATTACACAAAGCAATGTTTTGTCAGAAGCATTAAATGCAGGCCACCAAACTTGCTGAAATATCAACTACCAAGTATTATATGTTAGAAAAAGGATAAAGAGACTTTCATTTAATTGAGGACTAACAATCCCAACGGATATAAACGGCTAGAAGTCACTCTCTATCCTACAAGTCAAGAAACAAGCACAAGTGTAGAGAGAGAAAGGACCAAGCTGCTTCTAACTGAAAGGAAACTTCTCCAATGGTCAAATGAATGTCAACAACGGCTATTAATGTCTCTCTAAGTATAAATAGAGTTGCATTCAAGTCTCTACTAGAACACTGACCTGAAAAACGAGTTGTATTAATTTTTTTCATTTATTAGAGTGCTTCTTGTACAGAGTGTCGGTTGACACTATAGAGCTTCAGTGATCACTTATCTGATCTGTAAGAGAGTGTTATCAATTGTATTTGATTGATTGTAAGATACCTCAAGTTGGGGGACTTGGAGATTTGGGAAGTCATTGATTACAGCTTGTAAGGAGGAGCAAGTTCTAGAGAGAGAATTGCTTCAGAGTTACAGAGTGTGTAATTAAGTGATTTTAGTGAAAAGCTCAAGGCACCTGAGGATTGGACGTAGGCCAAGGAGTTGGGCCGAACCAGTATAAACTATTGTGCATTGTTATTCTTCTCTGCTCACTGATTTCATTCGGTTAATCACCATAAGAGGCGAAATCGCGAAAATTTTCAGAATCCCCAATTCACCCCCCTCTTGGTGATTTAGCTCCTCTTACAAAAATTTGTCCTTCTCCAATAATCAAATCCTTCCATTTGACATGATTCATTTCTGGTCTCTGTTGTCACAATTTGAGTACAATATGTCAAAGATGGCAATTCTTGACTTTCATTTGACAAAGGAGGGGGAGACATAGACAATCCACTTGCAAATCCAAAGAATTGCTCATCCTTGCAATAAACGACAAGTTACAACGTTAGTAATGACAATGTATGAGCCCTCATTGAACACTTATATAGCAACAAATTAGCTTTGTTATACCAACTAAACTTACACTTCTTCCTTTTCCATTTCAGCATTCATTTGTTATAGGTTGTGCCTTCCTTTATGAATTTTGTTCTTACCATACCTCAAACATATTCGCTTTTATCTCCCCCACCATTTAAAAACTTCCCTTCTACATGAAAGAAATAGAATAAATTTTCCCCTGAAGTACCTGCCATATTTCAAGACAATCTGCAACAAGAAGATTGTATTTACAACTGAAAAAGCCATATTAACAACAACGACTACATGTATTAACAACAATTTTTTTTTTTTAAATTTCATATCAGAATTTTTAACAAAATAAACCATCATCACCTCAACCATTACCAATAAAAATAGAGCGATCCCTCTATTACCAATAATGATGACACCCTAACTTCAATGATCAAGATCATATCTTTACTAATATCTTAGCATTACTTACCTAGTTACCACATATAGTCCACTTATGAGCCCAAGCTTTAACCTTTCACTAACCCTTCACTCTCTAAATGCAACGAACATACACAAAGAAAATAAATTACTCTACCACCATAGAGTAGATGACAGCTTCAAAATCTCAACTTTACCCAGGACATGAAAATGTCACTCACTTGCCTTCAACATCGAACATTTGTTCAACCACCGTGCTTACCGTGATATCTCCATTTTTTCCTTTATGATGAATCAAAATAAACGTGTTCTATTCTACTACTTGGTTCTTTCCTTTTTTATTCACTATGGGCAACATAGTAATTTGGCAAAATGAATTAATAACAAAAAAGTCCTTGAGACTTCTTTAAGACATTTTTGATATGTGATTTTGTGTTGGGACTTTTTTTACTATTTTTATGTACCTTGGGACCTTAGTGCTATTTTCCCTAAATTTCAAGGTCTGGTGCATAAAGTACATCATTAGATTCCATCTATAATGTTCATCATTCCTATATGAGTTACTACTACATGTTTGCTATCAGATTTATTATTATTATTATTATTTAATTAGCCCATTATATTCATGATAACAATTTAAAAGGCTCAAATCTCCTACAATATGAATGGTTGCACTTGAGTCTATCCAGTTAACATTTAACACATAGCAAGTAATAGGAGTAGTTAGACCTGTACCAATAAGTACATGAACTATAGTATTAGAGTTCTTTTGCAACAGCTCTAGAATCTTCTCGTATTGGTCTTACATAAATGTTGGCGTCACTGTGCTGCCAGTGTGCGCGCGCGCGCCTCTTCTTCATTCACTGATTTAATCCATCCATTTGTTGATTCACTACAAAAAAAAAAAGACATTTTGTAGCAGCTAAAATGTCATATTGGTAGCGGTTATAATCGCCACACAAACAACATTAGTAGTGATTAAAATGCCATATTTGTAGCGGCCGTTGTTTATTAAATTTGTGGTGATTTTTTGTAGCCATTGTGAAACTGCTACCAAATTATACTGTATTAAAAATTTGTAGTGGCTGTGTAATTGCTACAAACTAATAACATTGTTTAACAAAAACTAAAATTTTCATTTTCGATTAATGTAATAATTAACTAATAATTTAAATATAAATGATATAAGTTAATTTTAAAAATAGTTGATATAATTATTTGAGGATTACATATGGTTATCATAAAGGTGTAAAACAAATGAGAATCTGTAGATAATTAGAGATTATTATTCAATCTTTTAAATAATCAAACTTTAAAAAAATATGAATGCTTGTGATAGGAGGTGAAATGTTGAAGAATGTCCTATAAATTAGGTATAAAAAACTAAAATTAGTACTAAAGAGTTAGTAAAGAAAATGTAAATGTACAAGAAATGATCAACATAGATTGATACCTAACCTCTTCAAACACTTAATGTCTTCAAAGAATGTTGACAAATGAATGAAAACGAGAGAAAACATGGCTAGGAAGAGGTGATGAAGTGTATTAAATGAGGTGTTGTGAGTATTTATAAGAGATCTGCATAACATTTGTAGTGATTTAAAGGTTTTATTTTGTAGCGGTTTATAGGTCTATTGTTGTAGCGGTTATATAACCGCTATGTGTGTGTGTGTGTGTGTGTGTGTAACCGCTACAAAATTGTACCACTACTAGAGGAATACAGATTTAAAATGCTATCGTAGTCATGATTTTTGGGATCACTCCTCGTCTCCATCCTTACAAAAAAAGTGTGGATAAACTATTACGTGAGTTTAATATGTTTGAACAAAAATTAAATGTAAATTAAATATTATTTCATAAAGCCTATATTAAAAAACACACCAAACTATAGGCAAATTGTCATGGTCCTCTGGGAACAAGTTTTTGAAACTGGCGAATTGGAACAACTCATTCTTGTAGGCGACGTTATCACCATCGCCCATGTCGTAAAGGTTCGGAGGCTTAAATGAACCACCATATTCCAATCCATGTGCCTCTCGTCCACGATATAATAAACTTGATATGCCTCTGAGGTAAGAATATATGGCTTATCATCCTAAGACTGACTGGTGTGAATAGGTTGGGAGAAATTGATTGAGGTGTTGCCTATGTCGTTAGTTGTGACTCCTTGGGAAGTTGTCATATTTGCTTATAAACACTTGAATAGAGTTATGGTGAAACGACTTTGGTAATTTATTTTAACCACATCAAGCAGCTTTCTATAATACGGGACGTCACTGAACTGTATGTCTTGTCACTGCTGCTTGCATAACTCCTTGTCTCAAAAGTGTCATAAATACTCAAGTTTTGAGTTAGCAATCCTTGATCTCGTGACACCGTGCAAAACTTGAAACCACTAACATTATACACTGTAAACCTTTGTGCGTGGTCAAGTGAGCTGAGTGCGAGAGCTTTGAATTCTGGTGAGTGTGGGTCATGGTCATTTAGTATTCTCTGTGTAAACCAAGTTGAGAATTCTCTGTGGACCTTTCTATCAATTGCAGAGGATGACTGTGAACAGACTCATAGTTGATGCTTCATATGACTTTTGAATCCCCTGTAATTAAGCTTGCGATGACGATCATGAAATGTAAATATAAAATGTAATAAAATATATAGGATAACATATAATTTTGAACAATACTTATTAAAGGTTCGGTTCAACTTTACTGCAATTAATTAAGACATGTCTATGTGCCTGGAACTTTTTAGTTTCCATCAGTTTGAAGTTCTCACTCCCACCAATTGGTTTACCAACATGAGGGATTAGCAACTCTATTGTTGATGATGGCTTTGGCTTAGGGCAATTGTCTACCCAAGGTGGTTAGTTGAAAGACGTCTCAATATCATCAAAATTACCTTGAACAAAAATACAAGACCTCATTTCCTACATAACCTTCTGCTATTGAACCTTCAGGCCACACCTTATTCCTTATGTAAGATTTCAATTTCCTAAGAAACCTATAAAGTAAAGAAGGGAAAATGTCGATATATCCATACAGAAAGTTATATGTGACTATGAAGTAATGCTGATGTAATTTATTTTAAATGGGTACATCTCAATAGGATATATCTATCGGTAGTGAACTGGGCTAACAAGCTTTGTTTCGTGAACAAGATGCACTGTCAGGTGAACCATCACTGTAAAAAAAAAGATAGAGGAAAGATCATCTCTAAATGACACATTGTAAGAGTGATTTTCTGTTGCAGCTGCTTGAGCTCATCCACATTGAAAACCTTGGAATACAACTTGTGAAAGAAAGAACATAACTCTACTAAAATGATTGACACATCGAATGGCAATATATTCTTGATGGCCAACGAAAGTATTTGTTGCCTAAGTATATGTGAGTCACGACTCATCAACCCAGCAACCTTTCGAGCCTGTGTGTCAACACACCGTGAAATGTTGTTTAAATACCCATTAGGAACTTTTTTTTTCTTTCAATGTCGCTAGGAAGATTTTCTGATTCGTTTTTGTAAGGGTGAATTTTGCCGACTAAAATCTGTCATGCTCATTCGGCCACACATTTACACGAACTCCCATGTCCTACAAATCTTTCCTTGCCTAAAGATCTTTTGACTTGCCTGGCTCGTTAAGAATTATGTACAACATATTGTTGCACATATTCTTTCAATGTACATTCTTTCTTGGCTTGTGCTGCAGCGTTGTATTTTCCAAACTCCATATCAACATCCTGAAGCCGCTTCAATATTTCTGCAACGGATAAATTTTGAGGAGGTGCTCTTTTTTCTAGTTGCCCATTGAAATGATTGTGTTGTAACTTAAACTTGTGCCAATCATCGAGAAACCTTTGATGACCCATGAAGCAATACTTTTGACTATGGGGAAGGCGCACTGAGTTAAAATCAAAATTTCAAGTTGAACGCGCAAGTCTGGTATGCATATTCCACCTCGATAATGTTCCCAGGATAGGAAAGTCACTTATTGTCCACGTCAAGGCTACACGTAAGTTGAATAGTGTCTTCTCTATGCATCATACATCTTGATTCCTGCATTCCAAAATTCCACCAACTCCCTAATAAGCAGTTGGAGATACACATTGATGTCATTTTCTGGTGCCTTTTTGCCTGGAATGATCATAGACAAAATGAAGGAGCTTTGTTTCATACACATCCAAAAAGCCAAATTGTAAGGTATCAAGACAATTGACCAAATACTATAGGTTGTGTTAAGATCCCCAAACGAATTAAAACCGTCGGTCGCAAGAGTAAGCCTCACATTTCTTGGGTCCGCTGCAAAAGCTGGAAACTCTGAATCAAAGGCTTTTATGCTTCAGCATCCTGTGGATGTCTTAGCTTACCATCTTCACTCTTGTCAATTTGATGCCACCTCATATGCTCAGCTGTCTTAGACGACATAAACAATTGTTGTAAGCGAGGTTTTAAAGGAAAGTACCTAAGAATCTTTACTAGTTTCTTCTTTAGCTTTTACCCCTTCCGTACTTTCCTGAACCTCGAAGTGTGACACTTCTTACAAGTCCCCTATGAGTGTCATCTCCCTAGTAAAGCATACAGTCGTTGGGGCATGCATCAATCTTCTCGTAGTTCAAACTTAATTTGTTAATTATCTTATTGGCCTTGTAGAAGGTTTTGGGAATATCCGTCGCTAGGAAAGCATCTCGCAGTAATTCCAGCAACATTGGCATTACCTTATTAGTGATCCGGCACAAGCACTTGATGTAATACAATTTTGTCAAGAAAGATAATTTGAAGTATTTTTGACACCTTGCATATAAGGGACGATCAGGTTCATCCATAAGGCTGAAAATTTCCCAAGCTGCATCATTCTAGAAGAAAACAGGTTCTTCACCCTGAACTTCTATTGTGAAGATATGATCCTGTAAACTAAAAGCATTACGAACAACTTTATTCACAGGATCATCTTGCTCTAATTGATTTCCTACTTATGAACTTTACGGAAGATGATCCCCATATCTCATAACATGCACCACTCCATGAACTCCCCGAAGGTATATTTTTCTGGGAAAGACTTTAGAAGCAGATGTTCCTTAGCAACTTCCCGTGTATGCCACTTCTTAAACTTGCATCGACAATATGAACACACGATCTTACCATTACAGCTAGCGTGAAAGAAAGCAAAATGTAAGAAAGTGTTCAATCCTGTCACATATGTGAGAGAATTGTGCGACAACTTGATCCATGGCTTATCCATATAGTGAACTGAGATGGAAAGAATATAGTTGAAGAGAGAATGTTCAATTATTTTCACCAAGATATCATGGTCTTATATGGAACATTGGACACTTTGTAGCGGTTCAAAACCTGTTACAGCTGCTACACACTAAAATTATCTTTGTAGTGGTTTAAAATCACTACTTAAACTGCTACATTTTAAAACATTTTTAGCGGCTCTACATGTAACCGTTACAAATTTTTTGGCGGTATTTTAAAATTTGAAATTCAAATTTGTAGCGGTTAACGATGGCCGAACCGCTACAATGTGATGATCATTAACATTTTGTAGCAGTTATAAGCCTTAACTGCTATAAAGTTTTGGCGAGTCATAAAAAAATTTGAATTTCAAACTTTATGAATTAGTAGAAGTTCATGCAATAAAACCGCTATGAAACGTAACAATGTTTATTTTATATATTTAAATTTGAAAATATTTATGCTTGTCATAAATATTTTTAAATACATATATATAGGCAGTTATTTTTTGAATAAAAAAAGGTTATGAAGTATAACTAAGATGAATTAATTAATTAATTATTAATAGTATTAACTTATTATTCCATTATTATGCTAATAGTAAATATAGTTATTTAAATTAGCAGACATATTATGAAAAAGATAACAAACATTTAAATTAAAACATCTAACATACATAAAATAGTCCAAAACCATAAATAAAATGCCATAACAAACATTTAAAATATTTAAAATTCTTCGAAAACAAATAATGGTCCAAAAACGAAAGTGAAAGCTAACTATATGGAGCCTGATCATTAAGGGCACTCTCACGGCAGGTAGGATTAGCGTGCATAGTAGCAGAGGTAACAACACCCTCCTCATCAGCGGGAGGAAGTGGAGGGGGCTCCTCGAAGATGAACGTAGGAGGAGGCGGGGTAGGTGGAAACAGTCGGCTAGGATATATTTGTAACAAGGCACCTGTCCCAACCCTCCTTGTGATGCTCATACCAAGAATCGGCTTAGTCCTGCATCCGCCTTTGAAGATGTTGACTTCTTACATCTAGCTTCGCGTTTACCTACACATCAATCATCGCCTGGATCTCCTCAGTTGTCGGCCTCCTCAAGCTGAAGGGTCTAACCTTAGAGGCGGAGCTCTTACCATAGACCATACTAGGCCTGGAACTTAACCCCATACTCCTAATGCGCCTAGGATGCTCAGCCGGCCCCATGGCAGCTTTCAAAGGGGTAGTAGGATCCATATATCCTTGTGATTTCGGGGTTTAGGCTTGGGTCTGTCGTAGCTCCACCTGAGTCTACTAGGTTCGCTCCTAGTGCACACATTTTGGAAGACATTAATGAAACAATTACATTGAATTTAAATAATTTAATTATACTATATATATATTAGTAGTATGTAACTTACAATAAGTTCCTCTGCTTGCTAAGTAGTCGCCGTCCCATCACCGTGTCTATGGGTGTATGTGAACAGCTTTACATAGTCCTCTGACGGTTCTCCTCCTAAGCCTTCCTTTGCTACAAGAATACAATGAATATAAACTTTGTTATTTAATAAATTGCAAAATTAATATTATTCTAATATAATGGTAAGATTGATTTAACTTTCAAATTACTAGCTCACTGTAGGTCACAGCAAATGTCTTGGATCTTATAGTGTGATGGATCCTTTGTTGTACCCGACTTCTAGTGTTCCTTTAGGATAGCGCCTGCAGATGGTATGAATTATTACAAATGAGGACAATAATTGCAAAATTAAAATGATAGTTATTTCGAAATGAAAAATTGTTTCAAAATGAACCTATCCCATTGGGCTCTTCCTTGCCTGCAAAAAATTCACCCATTCATTTGGGGGATGCCGTCTGGGATGATCTCTATCAATTGATATGGAGGAATCGTCCCATCTTGATTCATCCTGTTGTAGAGATGATCCCTTCGGTTCTTCCAACTATCCCTTACCTTTATCAGTGCGTATCTCTTCTGGTTGGCTAGGACTTTAAACTTGTGCTGTATAATGATTAATGAATTATTAATTATGAAATTAATTAATAAACAAAAACTTATAACTATTTATATCTAAAATATAATTAAACAAAAGTAATTACCCGCACAACATCTGTAAATGCATCGTTCTTTGCTTTTACTGAAATATGCTTCCAACTCTGGAAGTTGATGGGGAAGTGAACCTAGTTCCCACCCTGGTCCATCAGCCACCAGTTGAATAGGTGGCCATCGTTCCCGATTGGCTGGTCCATCATGTCATTCTAGTCAACCACCACGCATGACCCCTAGAGTAGATTCACACCGGGAACATTAAGCTTCCTCCTTGTGATGTTCCCCGATGGATCTACACAATATATAAAAATAAATTATAATTTTGATAAACACTATATATAGAGTTAAGTTATAAATTATTAATCATACCTTCAACATCCACTTCAAATCCGGTCATGTGTTAAACCAACGACCAGGGGTTCCCCTGGTCCCGCTCCTCCTTTTGATCGAGAAACTGTTTGGCCTCACCAATAGGAAAGTTGATCTCAATCTCCTCCTCTTCATCAAAATCCCTTACTGACAGTTGAGTGTCAGCTCGCGAAATGTTTCCTTCTATTGTCATATCCGCCTGTGGAAATGGATCATCTGTGACTAGGTCATCTATCGCCATCCCTTCCTGCCATGGCATATCGCTACCTCTACCACGGACCCTTCTTCCACTGCCACCTCATCTAGCTACCCTACCACGTTGTACCTCTTTCCTTCAACTAGGATCCATAACTAGATAATGCCTAAATCTCATAAAAGAGGGTGAGAGAAGGTGGAAAAAGGCGATAACTCAAACCGTTAACCTAAACGGTTTTAGTTGTGGGGAAGGGGCACTAGTAAAAAGGTGGTACATTTGTAGCGGTTATACCACCAAACCGCTACAAAACCTTAAAACTTGTAGCGATTACAACAAACCGATGCACTCATCGCTACAAAAGGTGAAATGAACCTCATCCACCAAGAAAACTAGTAGCAGTTATTAATAATCATTGTAAATGTCCTGACTGTTTGAATTCCGTAATAGTTACACAGGAATAACCATTGCAAAATTCTTGACTGTTTGAATTCCATAGCGGTTTTCTAGTCCCAAATGCTACAAATGTTTTTAAATTTAATAATATATTTCATTTATATTTTTTTATTAATTTTCATTGTATTTCATTATCTAATTCATATATTTTTTTTTCTATTTTTTGTAGCAGTTAATACAAAAAACCACTACTAAGTTTTCATATTTACTAAAGATAGTGCAACATGCTACATGCATGACCGGCTTACAGTATAGATGCCAATCTCAGATGTAAAAGTCATTGCCATATTTTCATTAGAGAGAGGTAGCTATATTGCAACCCAACCTTTCATAGCATACTGCACTATCTTCTGAAAATGAAATTCAAGTTGGGGGTATTTATAGGTTGATAATTAGTAGCCGTCATAGATTTAACCGCTACTAATGGTTACCGTTTGTTGCGGTTTTTGCCTCACTTTTGTTCAACTGTGATGCAAGTTATGTCCTTTCGAATTCTGTAGCAATTAATCTGTACTAATGAACCGCTACTAATATCCATTATATATATATAAAATTCCACTTGTTTGTAGCAGTTACTCAGGATAACCACTACTAATCTTCATATTTATTACAAATAGTGCAACATACCACATGAATGATTGGCTTATAGTATAGATGCCAATCTCCAATGAAAAAGTTACTGACTTATTTTCATTAGAGAGAGGCAGCTATATTGTAACCCAATCTTTCATTGCATGTTGCACTATCTTTCAAAAATGATTTTCAAGTTGGGTATTTATTGGCAAATATATTGTAGCGGTTTTACGCATAATCGCTACAAATTGGTAAAATTTGTTGCAGGTTTTCCCTCACTTTTCTTGATCGCCACAAATATTGTCTCCTTTCGTACTTTGTAGCGGTTAATCCTTTGTAACTGCTACTGTATTATGCCACAAACATTGGCGCCAAGCTAGCGCCATATTTGTAGTGGTTGTTCTATCTACTACTGTTTGGCCACAAATCCTTCACACCACAACGTGCTAAGCTTGAGCCAATTTGGTAGCGGTTATAATAAATAAACTACTACAAATGTCGTTAGAAACAAGCTCGCGTCTTGGCGCGAGTGATGCCATTGCAAATTTGTCGCGCTTTTTGCTTAAACCGCTAGTAATTCTCATATTTGTAGCGGTTATTTGTAACCGCTATAAACAAGCACCTTTTTTTAGTAATTCCTTATTTTTTTTCTTTGTTGCCTCTAAAGTTAGGTGGATATCCAAAAAGATAATAGCAATTATCCTGTAAATGTCCTTTATACTCTAACCCATTGTCAGCACATCCTTTCCCCTTGATGCGACCATGCCTGTGGGTATCCATTGAGATTCCTTTTTGGGGAGAAGTTCTCTCATGATCAGCTATGGACTTCTGTGTTTCATCTTGCACCAACATTCAATAGGTTGATTTACAATAGACAAGGGGGTCTCATCAGAATTTGACTCATTGCTTGATGATAGGATCCATTGAGTCCCATCAATTAAGAACTGCAGTAGTTTATGTTCTTGAACAATTCCGTCGTATACCTTTGATGTTGTGCATGTATAGGTAAGAAGATGACCAATGATCATTGCTCCTCCCAAAGCTCTTTTAGCTTTGAAAAGTAGGCTGAAACATTGAGATCCTTGCCTTTAAGATGTGATTTCTCTGTGTATTACAAAAATACATGCTCCATTCTTTTTATCAAATCTTTCTTTCAAATTGTTTTAAACCTTTGTGTACTTTGGAAGAAAATGACTTCCAAATTGGATTCAAGAGCCATGAAAGTACAATGACATTACATCTTTCCCACATTCAGCCGTGATTTTGTCTGACGAGATTTATAGATCTTTCGTATTTCACAAAATCACAAAATCTGGGAATAAGATTCTCTCATTGACTAACTTTATCCTCATCTCTCATCATCAATCCAAATCGTTGATCTGACTTAATGATAAGGTTGTTGATGTGGGCAGTTATATCAAATATATGGTCTAGATTTAAAGCCAATGAGGGACAATGAGAAAACCACAATGTGAGGATTGGACCCAAAATATGGTATGAAGGATGAAGTTGACTTCTAAATATAGAATGCACCAGATTGTCATTCTTGTACGATTTGGACTTATATTTACCTTGATTTCGTGTAATAACGTTGGTTCTTGACATGACATCCTTGCTAAAATCATGGCGCGATCGAGGTTAATTGTGTTCATCTTCTAGAATGACAATGGTGGCATCTCATAAGGCTTCTTGCTCGCTCTAGGCATTGACGTCTGACCAGGCTCATTCTTGCCACAATCACCAATGAGATTGGGTTCATCTGCATCTTGAATGCAGGATAATCAAAAATGTAACATCCCATTTTAAAAATAGCGATTTTTTTTAAACAGTGATCAGAGTAGAGCTTTTTGACCAAAACGAGTAACTGAACCTTGGTAAAACATAACCACAGTGTAATTGTTCTATTACAGTCTTCTAACATCCGAAAGAAAGTAAAATACATAACTAGAGACATAACAAAATAAAACTCCGTCTTGGGTTCTACGCAGCCTGCTTGCCTCTCTCTTCCGACCTTGGTCCTCCCGACCCTGAAGCTACAGCTGAGATCCAATTTCCAATTGGATCTCAGGTAACGGTTAACCTTATGCTCAAATAAGATAGTATATGGATAACAACATGTACATAATCACATAACAGCAGTATATCACTACATAAGCACACAGCAGATGCATGATCACATATTAGCAGAACATAAGCACACAGCAGTATGTAAAGCCCCACATAATGTTTGCACATAACCAGTGCCACGACGGCCCATCGTGTCTTCAGCGCTAAGGAAAACCCAACGGCATTATCAAGACTATAACCCGTATAAATCTGTATGTATACCAACAACCCTAGACAGAGCTTCAGTATATAAGCATGTCTATCACATATAGGTATATGAGCAGCATAAGTGTTAAGGTTACAATACGCGTCCGTACCTCCGTTGACGATTCCAGACACTTCAGTAGGATTGTGGTACGCTTGACGACGGTATGACAGCGGAGACAGCGGAAACAACGATTCGTGATTTCGGGTATCCTATAAGGATAGTATCATCGGTGTGAGCATTTAAGATCATATTAGGCAAATTTCGGTACAAATTACCATTTTGCCCCTAGATTGACTATTTGACGGAATTTCGCCAGCACTTCGCTATTCTGATTTTAAACTTTCAAAATTTTTGCTATAACCCTTCCTCTAGCATACTCCTAAGATAAATATCATATTTATTCCTAAAAACATGATATCTAAGCTAACTTAAGAATTAAAGACTACTCTAACAATTCTATTATAGCTACCGAAAAACTACTTAAACTAAAGACTAAGGACTGAAGAACTTACTCAGAGCTTTGCTATGAACTTCTTACTCCTCTTCCAGAGCTTCTCTCTCTAACTTCTCTCTAGGATTGTGAGTGAATTGGTGAAGAATGAAGAGAAATGAGAGGCTATTTATAGAAAAAGGGAGTGGCAATTCCGTAATTTCGCTGAACTTGTCTGGTTAAATTCTGACCATTGGATCGCACTTTTTTGAAGTGTCTTGATCTTGGCCATACACCTATAGGCTGACCTCCCTCTCCCACAAGAAGACAAAATTGATGACATCATCATGCTTATGTCATCTTGCTTTATCAGATGAAATTCCTGATTTGGTGTCCTGATCGCGAAATTTTTTGTAAAATCTTAAAATTTCGGGAACAACACTCTGAAGGTCTTTTCTTCCTCTTCAAGAATACTGGATTTTCCTATCCTTATACTCTCATTAAGGACATTCCGTTATCTGCCGAAAATCTTCGGTATTCGCGACCGGTTACAGAAATAACGTTGGTCGGCGCCAACTTCGGGATAAAAATCCATTGATCAATAATATGTTCTGACCCTAGAAACCTAGTCCACGGTTTTCTAGGTAGAATTTTATTTCTATCCGTGGTCAATTATCCTATTCACTCCTTATTATTATAATTTTACTTATTTAACATATGCTTTATCTCATATTATTATTATATTCAAATATCTAAGTCATCCTTATCCCTCCCCCTAATTTCGGCCCCCCCCCCTCACACACACACACACACACACACACACTCCATTTCCCATAATATTCTATTATCTTGTATTTATATCCCCAAAATTTCCTATTGGTCCATAAGCAATTACATGGATTTAGGCTTTTAAAATTCCTTGAAAAATTCTTAAGCCCTTGATCTTGTTTTTTCAAGATTACATCCTAACCCTTATTATTATTTAATTAGGCCAAAAATTTCGGCCCTTATTATTAATTATTTATATTTATTTTATTTTTCATGTTTCCTAAATTTCTACAATCTTATAAAATTTCTTGAAAATTACTTAATTAATCCCTTAATAATTTCTAATAATTTTCTTAATTAAAAATAATCATTTTCTCACAACAATTTTATTGACATGAAAAATTTAAGCTCCATGCAAATTATCAAAAATCATAGAGTCAATTTTAGTCTTAGAATACTTTTCAATTTTCCTTTTTCCTATTTTCATAGGAAGTAATTTATTAAATTGTCTAAATTAAAGATAATATGCTTTCTAAATTTTTAATAATTGTTTCATGCCTTTTAGAATTTTTCTTAATTCTCCTCAAGGTACTTTATGGCCTTAAGGTGTATTTTTCACATTTCTGCCAATAAATTTCCTTTAATTTTCTTCATGTTTTCCTTAAAGCATAGACTAATCATATATCATATGGAGATCAAAATCTTCATAAATGGACATTTTTATTATTGTAATATAATATTCCAGATAATAGTTATCCGGGTATTATAAAGAACCTCATCAATCTCTTGGTGCTAAACATGGAGTGGGCTTCTATCTTAGGCTTCTTGACTCATGTGGGTCAAACCAATGGCTCTGGTACCATGTTGAGCCTTCTCGCTTAGCAATTGGACCAACACTTTTAACTGAAAGGGAATTTCGTATTAACACAAAAAATGAAAATATTACACCCTCTAATCTGAGTTCTCGTGAGGTCCAGAATATTTATAGAACCTAAACTCTAATTGCCTAAATGAGAACGATGTCGTATAGAGATATACAACTATTCCCTATTCCTAACTAGCCAATTACAAAACAAATACAGAACAAACATATGATTTAAAACAATATTTTATTTAACGGGTTAAGATGCAATTTCGCCAATGAACTATTGGCTCAAGAGCAATTTCGTCAATAAACTCTCTAGTGGACCAAAATCGCCAACAAACTTTTAAAAACATAAAATCTGCACAACGTCGTTAACGTCCGTTTTCTGCCTTAATGCAAAAATTATAGAATAGGACTCAGATGTTTATGAAACTATATTTAAGCCCCAAAAAATGTTAAAATTTTATTTTAGTCCCTCCACGTACTTTATATGGAGGGACTAAAGTGAAAATTTAAAAAATTTTGGGGCACAAGATAATTTCTAAAACTTTGGGTTTTTTTTTCTGTAATTTTTGCAGGGCCATCCCTACCCCTCAAAATCCGCCATTGGTTACATGCCTTTTTTTTCGGTGTTAGCCTGGCTTGTGGCCTATTAAGGAGGCCTGAAATTTTAAAAATTTTGTAAGCATTCTAACAAACCATAGGCCTCACCTCAAAACAAGCATACTTCAAACAGAGTGAAAACAAACCTACTTTAAACAGGCCCAAAACAGACCTACATCTAACAGCCTGTTTGAAGTAGGTATATTTTTGGCCTGTTTAAAATAATTATGTTTTCTCCTTGTTTGATGTAGGCTTGTTTTGAGGTGAAGCTTGTGGTTTGTTAGGCTGATTACACAATTTTTAAAATTACAAGCCTCCTTAATAGGCCACAGGCTAGGTCAGGCTAAGGTTCAAAAAAAGGCCTGTAACTAGGAGCGGATTTTGGGGGTATGGATGGCCCCATAAAAATTACAGAAAAGAATCCAAAATTTTAGAAAATTATCTTCCGGCCGATAAAATTTTTATAATTTTCACTTTAGTCCCTGCATATAAAGTACGTGGAGAGACTAAAATAAAAATTTTAAAATTTTTTGGGCTTAAATATAGTTTCATAAACATCTAGGTCTTATTCTGTAATTTTTGCATGAAGGTAGAAAATGGACGTTAACGGCGTTGTGCATATTTTACGTTTTTAAAAGTTTCTTGACAATTTTGGTCAAATAGAGAGTTTATTAACAAAATTGCTCTTGAACCAATACTTCATTGGCGAAATTGCACCTTAACCCTTTATTTAACTCCTCCTTAAAGATTACCTAGTGTAACATCAATGTGGGGTTGTATACGTACAACCTATTAGATTGATTGTAGCTTGACATTTCTTATTTAAAGTAAGTAGAAATTTCAACAAAATACTAAAAAAAATTGGTCATAGACTCTTTTTCACTCCAAGTAAACAAACGTGTTATGTTTTTAGTTTCTGTTTTAAAAATTTCAGGAAGTCTTGAAAATCATTCAATGCAAAAAAAATTTGGGTTCTCCTTTAAAAATGTATTGTTGAGAAGTATCTAAATCTAGTTTAAGGTAATTAATTTTTTTTTAACCAACAAAGAAAAAAGGAAAAAAAAAATAAGTAGAAATTTTAAGGAAATAATGAAAATCTATCATCACTAGCTCTTTGGAAGACAGTCAACAATATTCAGTTTGGTTTTCATGCATTTAAGAGCCTTACTGTCACTGTCAATAATATCTCCTTTTGGTTTTAATTTAAGGAGTTTCATTTAATCTAGAAGGATTCTTCACTAGTTTCAAGCACTACACAATGAATTTTATGTACGAAAACGCGGTGAAAGTTGTTTCGTAGGAACACTTTTTGACTCCAAGACAATAATATCTCCTTTTGGTTTTAATTTAAGGAGCTTTATTTAGCCTCCTAAAGGATTCCTCACTAGCTTCAAATAAAATGAATTGTATGTATGTATATATACATGCACGTGTGTTGCTTCAAGAGCCAATTTCTTTCTATAATTGGGAAGTCGTAGGGCTTGATTCTGCTTATAACTTTAAGCCATTAGTGCTCGCCCTCTTAATTGAAATAAAAAAATAAATAAATATTTTAAAAGAAATATACTACATATAATTAATCTCATACATGCAATGGGAAAGATCAAGGAGTTCCAGTTTCCTCCAATGGGATAATATGATGGTATAAGTAAAAAATCCCTCTCAATATAATACACACTTTCTCAAGAGTTTTCGGCTTTTTCACAAGAATAAACCTTTTCCCGTTTGATTTCTTTAAGATGCCCCCCCCGGGGGGGCAAAAACAAAGAAAAAATATCTCTGGCCTTCAGAGTTCATGGCAAAACTAACACTCCTTTACCAATTACCATGCTAACACACTCTATCATGGATATGACCTAACCATACATCACGCATGTCCTATTTTTCTACAACAATGAAACATAAAATGTCACAATAATTAGTATGCTGCTTATAACCACACCTCATTAATTAGTATGCTTTGTCAGCATCAACTTCTATATTCTCATGCAATTCAGTATAGATCTTCTAACTCCTCCGATCCCTAATGCTATGCAGATCTTATTGGCGTTAGCACCTACAAAGAAAATGGATAATCTGAGCTGCGTCCAAGGATACTAGTTTGCAATTGCCAATGGATAAGAAGTGGCACTTCCCAGAATAAAACAGACCCTTCTTATGGGGAAAAAAAATTGAACAGAAGAACAAAATATAGTAGAATTCAACAGGAAAATAAAGTATTTTAGGGGAGGAAGAGAGTTGTTTGAGAACTCAAGAGCAATGTTCCCCACACCTTGACAAGCACCTTATATATAAGCCTCTAAAACCTGAACGTTGGGCAGCTCTTTATTACAATAAAACAATTTTGAATGTAGGTGGCCATAAATCACTTAAATAGGATCCACTTTAAATGTTACAAAGCAAAGGCATAAAAATAAACTCTTCAAAGCAATTAAAATGAACCGGAAACCGTGTATGAATTTTAAAACCTCCAATGTACAATAAAGGATAGCTTTCATAATAAAGGCATTAAAAGATCGGTTTCTAATTTCAAATACCGCAACATTTAGTTCCTTCAATTGTGCCTAAAATAATAGCATATTGTAGTCTTTTTAATTCCAAAAAATATTTGATAAAAGGTTCCCAGTCCACTTTTAACTCGTACACAAGGGAGGGAAGATATTGCCGAATTTCAACCTTTTTTTCTCCTCTTAGCCCATTGTAAAAGTCCATGATCTCTTATTACTTGTGTAACATCCCACTTTAAAACAGTGGAATTTTTTTTTTTAAACGGTGATTAGAGTAGAGCTTTTTAACAAAACGAGTAACTGAACTTTGATAAAACATAACCACAGTGTAATTGTTCTATTACAGTCTTCTAATGTCCGAAGGAAAATAAAATACATAACTAGAGAAATAACAAAATAAAAACTCCGTCTTGGGTCCTACACCGCCTACCTGCCTCTCTCTTCCGACCTTGGTCCTCCCGACCCTGAAGCTACAACTGAGATTCAATTCCTGATTGGATCTCAGGTAACGGTTAACCTTATGCTCAAATAAGACAGTATATGGATAACAACATGTACATAATCACATAACAACATCATATCACTACATAAGCACACAGTAGATGCATGATCACATATTAGTAGAACATAAGCACACAGCAGTATGTAAAGCCCCACATAATGTTTGCACATAACTAGTGCCACGATGGCCCATCGTGTCTTCAGCGCTAGGAAAACCCAACGACGTTATTAAGACTATAACCCGTATAAAACTGTATGCATACCGACAACCCTAGACAGAGCTTCAGTATATAAGCATGTCTATCACATATAGTATATGAGCAACATAAGTGTTAAGGTTACAATACGCGTCCGTACCTCCGTTGGCGGTTTCTAGCACTTTCGTCAAATTACGGCACGTTTGACAGTGGCACGACAGCGGTGACAGCGGTTTGTGATTTCGGATATCCTAGAAGGATAATGTCATTGATATGAATATTTAAGATCATAATAGGCAATTTAGGTACAAATTACCATTTTGCCCCTAGTTTGACTAATTGGTAGAATTTTGCCAGAGCTTTGCTATTCCGACTTTAAATTCTCAAAATTTTTGCTATAACTTTCCTCTAACATATTCCTAAGATAAATATCACATTTATTCCTAAAACATAATATCTAAGCTAACTTAAAAAAATTAAAGACTACTCTAGCAGTTCTACTATAACTACCGAAAGAACTACTGAAACTAAAAACTAAGGACTGAAGAACTTACTCAGAGGTTTGCTATGAACTTCTTACTCTTCTTCCAGAGCTTCTCTCTAGGATTGTAAGTGAATTGGTGAAGAATGAAGAGGAATGAAGGCTATTTATAGAAAATCTCAATGGCAATTTCGTAATTTCGCTGAACTTGTCTGGTTGAATTCTGACTGTCGGATCGCACTTTTTTGAAGTGGCTTGATCTTGGCCCTACACCTCTTGGCCGACCTCCCCCCCACAAGAAGACAAAATTGATGACATCATCATGCTTATGTCATCTTACTTTATCAGATGAAATTCCTGGTTCGGTGCCCTGATCGCGAAATTTTTTGTAAAATCTTAAAATTCCGGGAACAACACTCTGAAGGTCTTTTCTTCCTCTTCAAGAAAACTGGATTTTCCTATCCTTGTACTCTCATTAAGGATATTCCGTTATCTGCCGAAAATCCTCGGTATTCGCGACTAATTACCGAAATGACTTCGGTCGGTGCCAACTTCTGGACAAAAATTTACTGATTAATAATATACTCTGGTTTTTCCCAATTTATCCCCGAATTCTCACTTCTGAATTATTTTCTATTGGTTCTCATTTCCCTTATCTGTTCTAATTCTACAAGATATCTTCTTATCCTGATCTCCAAACCGCTCCGTCGGTTTCAGAAATGACTTCGGAGACAGCCTACTCCGAGATAAAAATACACTTGTTCATAATATACTCTGACCCTAAAAACCTAGTTCAAGGTTTTCTAGATAGGATTTTATTTCTATCCGTGGTCATTTATCCTGTTCACTCTTTATTAATATAATATTATTTATTTACCACATGTCTTAATCTTATAATATTATTATTCTACAAATATCTTATTTCATCCTTATCCCTTCAAATTTTCGGCCCACACACACACACACACACACACACACACACACACATATTTTTCCATTTACCATAATATCCTATTTATTTTGCATTTTTTCATGTTTCCTAAATTTTCTATAATCTTATAAAATTCTCAAAAATTACTTAATTAATCCTTTAATAATTTCTAATAATTTTCTTAATTAAAACTAATCATTTTCTCACAACAATTTTATTGACATTAATAATTTGAACTCCATGCAAAATATCAAAAATCATAGAGTCAATTTTAGTCTTAGAATACTTTTTAATTTTCCTCCTTTTTATTTCCATAAGAAATAATTTATTAAATTTTCTAAATTAAGAATAATATGCTTTCTAAATTTTTAATAATTATTCCATGCCGGTTAGAATTTTTCCTAATTTTTCTCAGGATGTTTTATGGCCCTAAAGTGCATTTTTCACATTTCTGCTGATAAATTTCCTTTAATTTTCTTAGTGTTTTCCTTTTAACATAGACTAATCATACATCATGTGGAGATCAAAATCTTCATAAATGGACATTTTTATTATTGTAATATAATATTCCAGATAATAGTTATCCGGGTATTACAACTTGGACCCCCACATTCCTAAGTAGAATTGAGAATCAGAGTTGGCCTTTGAAAGGTTAGAGCCTAAAAAGGCTGACCCTTTTAAGCCCGGGGTAAGAAAAACACATGTTTTTTAGGCCTAACTCATGAGCGTATGGGCCAGTGCTGGCCTTGCAAGGTCGAAAGTTATTTTTCTAAATTTTAACTATTTTTCCTGTATTTTTTTTTTCAAAGAAACATAATTAGTAACTTGCAACAGTTAAAATTCTTATTTAACAAATAAATGTTGTCAACATTAAGATCTAAGCAACACACATTATGAAAGAAACAAAAATAGTCACTAAGTCATAATTAAAAGTAAATTATTGTTCACATACTACAATTACAAATAATTAATGAGAAGACTTAACAAAATTTAAAATATTTTTTATAAATATATCTTAAAAAGTGTAAATAGTCAACAAAGTAAACAACACAAGATATGAATACAATAATCACTAGAAAATAAGTCAATAATATAAAATTTTTGAGAATAATTATGAAATAATAAATATCTTTTATAAGTTTTTAATTTTTAGTATTATTAATATAAGATGTTCGTATGAAACATAATTTTAAAAAAGATAATAACTAAATATTTACAACATCATCACTAAAATATAAAACACCAATAATATTATATTATATAAAAATATTTTGACAACAAGAAAACATACAGACCCTAAAGGCTGGCACTTTTAGGCCCTCAGCCCTATAAGGCTAACCCTTTTAAGCCCACCTTCACTTTTGAAGCAAAAATCTTAAACCAAGCTCTTATAAATTCAAAGTCTAAATAGACTAGCCCGACGAACTTGACCAAAGTGAGACCTGTTCCTTGTCACCCATCTACTCATTATTTCCAACATGCTCATTGCACACAATCAAACACATTAACTTACAAGCTTATATAATTTGGTTCAGTACGAACTTGTATAATTACTTTACAACGATAAAGCATTATGAGATTGAGTTTGTCTCTTCATCTTCATAGTATCTTGGGCTTGCTTCTGGCAGGAAGCAACTGTATTGCACAAAACAAACTATTCTGTTCAGCTTAAATTTAAGCAAATCAATAAAATTAACATCATCATAAAAACCCCTAAAAGTGAGATATTTGTTTTAAAAAAATTGAATTCAATTTGGTGAGAATTACCATCGGTATGGTTGAAAACCCAAAAAAAACTATCTTACCATTGACAAAACTGAAGGCAAACTAAACCTCAAGCAATAGGATATTGATTGATTCCTAATTCAAACTGAGTCAAATAATGATAATTAAGTTAAGCACTAAACTAATGGAACATGCATCTTACAGAGACTCAAATGCTTGACAAATCCATTCGCTTCCTAAATATTATTAACACAATTTTCATACATCTCTCAAGAAAATCAAGGTGCTCAAATATTACCTCCGATCCTTAACCTAAGAGCTAGTCAAGGGATTGGATTTGACCCTAAATATAATACCTCAGTCCACTTTTTCCCTCATACCTCATCTGCCAAGCCATGCGAATTGATCAAGAAACAAGAAAGTTGACCACAATGCATTCTTGGACTGGAAATAGCATTAAACAATACATCAAGGTAAGAATGAGGAACAAAATAAGGAGGGGGGGATAAAAAAGTGGAATAACTCTTCTAAAGCATGCAGATCTTGACAAACTGCATATTAAAATATCAATTAATTACCAAAGACCATTTGGTCTAGTGGTATAAAATGTGCCCTTTATGGCACTAAGTTTGGCGTTCGATCCCCCTGGTCGGGCAATATGCTTGCCAACCAAACTGAATACACACACACACACACACACACACTTTGCAAACTCTTTTCTATGTTAAAATTTCTTCTTCGAGTGTAAGAAGAGACCAATAGCCAATAGCTTCCAAAATAAATGTTTTGAAACTTACTTTCACAATTTACTATCCAGTTCTGTCAGTGCATAAATAAAGAATAATATTCTCACTAGTAGAAATATATGATTTTCTTAAGACTGGGCCTAAAAAAGAAAAGGGAATTAAGAGAGTGCAGATCAAAATATTTAATCCATTTATATAAATTACAAGGAGTAAATTATCCAAAGAAGATAAACAAAAGGAATGAATAAATGAAAAGCGCAATTGTTCAGGATTAAAATGGATAATATAACCTTGAATATATGAAAAACTTTGCCAGACAAAGTGTTTGATCTGTCAATATTATGAGCTGTACCAGAAGACCCAGTTCTGCTCTTGTTGCATCCAATGTACTCATCTTATATGCTTATCAAGGCTGCAAAACAAAATCAAAGCACAATGTCGTTGCCAAAGAATCATTGCACACAAAGGAAAAGGAAACTTGTACATCTATTGATTTCATATAAAAGAGGTGTGTAACTTCACACACATTAGAAAGAATAAGCACAAAGGTATATCACACATTATGGGAAAGAGCAATAGAATATAACAAAAGGACGAAGCATTGACTCAGGTCACACAAGCATGATAACCACGGAAATTTACATACACTAGCAAGTAAATGATAATCATAGGGGTGTTTGAAACTTTAGCCTTCTTGTAGGAATAAATCATTGTCCATTAGTAACACTCTACAGTCTACATCTATTTCAAAAAAGGAAAGAAACCAAAGGCAACTCAGTAAATTTGTTAAGAATTTTATTCACCATCAAAAAAGGATTTTACTTTTATCTTTGCTGTAATTTGAACAAGCTTGGAGCAGGAAACAGCTGCATTGCAGAAACCAAATACATCCTTGTCAACACAAACAAACAAAAAAGAAAGAAATACCCCCAACTTAAATCTCAACCAATTAAGGACAAGACCATTTGCATCCCTTGAAAACCAACGAATATGATTTTAACATCAACAAAACTTGCAGGAAACGATATATCGATGGATTCTAAAAGTTGTTTGGCGTAAAATGATGTTAATCAATTTCTATGGACTAAATTGACAGAACATACATCTTCAATGTTACATACACCTTACTTCACTTACTTCTTAAACACTGAGTTATTTGTTAGTGTAAGTTGATAGCTATACTTACCAGAGTAATTTTTTGAAACTTTCCCTAAGTATTTGTTTTTTTTTTATTCTTTTTAGTGCAGAGCAAAGAATAATATTTATACTATTAGAAATATCATATTCTATTCATTTATGTAAATCAAGACTTAACCCAGAAGAAAACGGATTTAATTAAGAGGATGAAGATAAGTAAGAAGAAATTTTTGAAAAATCCATTTAAATAAACTACAAGGAGTAAAGTTACTCAAAGAAGAAAAACAAAAGGAATAAACAAAGCATAGAATAATTATTTCAGGATAAAACAGACTAATTGAACTTTGAGCACACCAAAAAGTTTTTGCAGCCAAAATGGTTGATTTGTCAACATTCTCAATACTACCAGGTTGCCCAGCATATTATGTGCCTAATTTCAGCCTTATTCAAGAAATAAAATCAGAATGAGGACAATAATTTTACTTCATAACTGTAGCAATATATCCTTACCAATGAAAAGAAAGGGAATACAGTAAATTATTTAGGAATTCAATTCACCAAAGAATGAAGATTTTACATTTTTAGTTGCTTTATTTTAATTTTGTAACATCCCAATTTCCAAAAGCGGAATAAATTTTTCATCATTTAAAATCATTTTAAATCATCACATTAGAGCATTTGAGCGGAAGAGTAACTGATACTTATATTTCAAAATGTCATAAGTCTGTCTGGATACAATAGCGCTATAGTAACCGCGTGGCTCAAAAGTGAAGTAAATAACAAAAGGAAGGTTTCCGCCGGAACGTCAAAATGAAATCTTTAGCCGGGTCTCTAAGCATGTTGCTTTCCCCTCTCCTCCGTCCTTGATTCTCCTGACCCTGATGCTATGTTAAGAGCTGAGGTTCCATGCATACGGACCCCAGGTAACGGTTAACCTCATGCTTACATACACAAAATGTGGATGACATATACCACAACATCAACAACATATACAAACAATCCATCACAATCAATGCATATGTATCGCTCCCAGCATGCAACCATATCGCTCCCAACATGCAACCATATCGCTTCCAGCATATGGACATATCGCTCCCAGCATATGGACATATCACCCCCAGCATTACAGATACCCTCTAACCTTTATATGCATTTTACAGTATAAACACTCTATACATACAACACACATATCACATATATGCATAATATAAACATCAGAGTTAGTGTTACAGTACGCGAACGTACCTTCGTTGATAACTTTTGGTACGTTTCGACAGAAAGCGATCACAGATATCCTATAAGGGTAATATCATCTCTATTAATTCAAAAATATTATTTCAAGAGATATTTTGGCTATATAAGACCATTTTACCCCTGGTGGATTTATTATTTACAATTCTGCCCTTACATTTATTCAAAAACGCAGTGCAGTATTTTATGGGCAAATTTTTCGGTAACTTTGAAAAATCATAACTAATTCTAGAAAAATCATTTTAAGGTGCTGTAAAATTCCTCATGACCCTTGGCATGTCTATTTTCAAGGAAAAATATTCCCAAAACCTATAACATCATGAATCATTTCCAGTTTTAAATTTTCTCAACGTTGCCCAGATTTTATTCCAGCAAAAATGACTTAATTTCAAAAATTCATATCTCTTTAACCAGAGATCAAAATGTTACACATTTTATATATTTGGAAAGCCCTACATGTCTACTTTATTTGTGGAAAATTTCATGATTTTATAACTTCATTTGCTTCATAAAATCATAGCATCTTTTTCGCTGCCTGATAAGAACTTAAGAACCGAAAATTCTGCAACTCTTACGAATTTAATCTAAGGACTCCCAAACATTATTTCTTATCATGTTTTTACCTCTTCAGGCATTTTTCAATGCAATGAGGCCTAAAAACAAGTATAGGAATTCATTCTCTAATTTTCTAGATTAAACTAACATTTATACTAAGAACTTATAAAAACTAAAGACTAGAAATTTAAATGCTAGAACTTACCTCTTAAAGACTCTTGAACTCCTTCCTTCTTCTTGCTTCACTCTCCTCTTAAACTCTCCAATCTTTGGTATGAGTTTGGTGTGAAGAACGAAGAGAGGAGAGCTCTCTATTTATAGGCAATCCTTGGTTAACTTCCTGGCAACTTTCATTCTATTTTAACCCTTAGATTAAACTTAACTAGGAAGTTTAAATTTAGCCCTTACACCTCCTACAAAAATGCCACCTCCCCCCTTTTCTAGATTCATCTTTTCTCTTTCCTCCACTACACACACACACATGCACAAAACTTAGGCACACACACACTCACAACATACACATGTGCTCTTGTGATGTCATCTTGATGACATAATTAAGGCTTAGGTGTCATTGTTGACTTTTCAACACTAATTAGCAATTCTTAATTATCATGTTAATCAAGTGTTTACATGCTCCTTAATTATATTTTGCCATTAGCTAACTCAATTATATGAAGATTTAGACTTAATTTCTTGAGATATTATTTCATTCTCTTTGGCTTAATTATTTTTAAATATAATTAGTCCTCTTTTAATTTGTCTCTAATCATCTTCAAGAATTATGCAACTAATCTCAATTAGTGCAAGCTTATTTTGTTAAGGATAATTGTAATTCACTTAATATACCTCTTAATTATGCTAAATTAATTAGCAATACTCTTTATGCTAACCTTGACCCTTCATTGGTCATTAGTATCAAATTAGGAGTTTCATATAATTAACTTTGGATATCCCCTTTTATTCATGTTTAAACAATCAACAATTAATTACTTATTTAATCACCTACTAATTATTGACAATTTTCTTAATTAGGATTAATTATTTTTTCACAACTATTTTACTGAAATTGATAATTTATGCATTATGCAAAATATTAAAAGCCATGGGGCAATTTATGTTCCCCAAAATGATATTTAATTTTGCCTCATTATTTCCCAAGGAAAATAATCTCATAAATTACCTAAATTAGAGACAATCATACTTTCTAATTTTTAATAAATATTTAGTTGCCTCTTAAGATTTTATCATAATTTTATCAGGGTATTTTATGACCACAAATATTTAAGGGACCTATTTATAAATTATCTAATGTTTTAGGGCCCTTTTCGCACGTTGCTTAAACTTAGGAGAAATTGTCCTAATAATAAGGTAAATTTAATACAAGGTGTTTGAGACCTCATATTCACCTATTTTCTATAGATATTATTTACTAAATTATGATACTTATCCTAAGTAAAATTTTTTTAGGGTATTACAAATTTCTCCATTCCAACAGACACTTGGCACGAACAAAATGGTTGAATGCAAATAACCAACCGCCTCAATTAGTTCCAAAGAACAAGGACGCAGTAGATAAATGCTCTACCTCTATAACAAAATTTTGAATTGTTTTTGGACTAAAAAAAGAATTAAAATCATTGAATGTTTGTTTGATAAGTATTAAGTGAAGATTTGCGAATAAAAGTGACAAGCCCAAAAAGGATTAGCACATACTCTACCATGTCGCAATCTACGTATCCAAACAATATTTACTGCTAGGTGAGTAAATATCAATCAAGTTTTTTTAGAAGAGATTTCCTAATTAATTATTGCCAATACTTTCAAAAATAATATTCAGAATCAAACACAGACTATACCATGTCATATTCTAACCAGTCTCACACTTACAAAAAGGTGATATTAATCAATTTCTAAAGATTAAATATTCATAGAACACCTATCTTCTATATTATAAGAACGTCAATGTTATATATATAGCTTCCTTCATATGCTTCTTAAATATTATCATTAGTTAATACACAAGAAACATGATCAAGATCTTCACTTATTAGTTGGTTCAAGTTGATTGAGAGGTAGCTTCAAAACCAGATACGCAAGTTTAATAGAAAAACATAACTAAATAGTAGTCACAATGGCAGGAACCTGATATTAGAGGAAGTCACAAATCCAAAGACTTAGTATTGCTCATTCTGCATCAACGGAAAATTGGGTTAATTAAACTTAGATTTAACATCAATCAAACCATGATACTGTGCCAAGGTGAAAAAAGAAAGAAACTATGAAGAACGTATACGTACATCACATCTAATACTGTGATTGAGTTCCTTCTCTAACTTTTTCATTGATGCAGATGGTCTTCCAAGCTCCCTAATCAACTCAGTACTTTCTTTGTTCTATATATGTTCAAAAGGAGTGTGTGTGACTCGTTTACTCAGTGAAAATTGTGCAAGAATTGTGATTCAGGGAACCAACTTAAAACTTGAGAAAACATTACACACAAATTGATGCAGTTATTTATTTAGTTATTATAAAAGTTGACAGAGCAATGCATTTTTGGACTGGAAAAAGCATAAAAAGGAAAAAAAAATGAGGAACAAAATTAAGGAAAGGGGAGCTCCCTGTGGATCTAGACTCATTAGAGCATGCAGGTCATTGACAAACTGCAAAGTAATTTGCAAAATAATTGTTTTGAAGCCGTTCTCTGAGTATTTGTTTTTCTGATTGTTTCAACAGCAAAAGAAAAGAATAATATACTCACTAAGAATTAAGAGGATCAAGATAAGTAAGATGACATTTTTAGAAAGTCTATTTAGATAAGCTACAAGAAGTAAACTACTAAAAGAAGCAAAACTGCAAGAATAAAGACATGCAAAGAATAATTATTTCAAGATAAAATAGAAAATTGTAATCTTGAATAAATAGACAATAAACTTTGCCAGCCAAAATGGTTGAATATTGGTGAACATTCACATCACTACCATGTTGCCCTGATTGCATTCAATGTACTCATTCTTTATGCTAATCAAAGATGCATGACAAAATTTAATGAGGCCAATAATTTTACTTCATAATTGTAGCAATATATCATAGTGAAACTATAATTCTATCTCAGACAATAAAAATAAAGTTTTAATGCAAATAACAAACTGCCTTTAGTTCCAAACAACAAAAACACATCAGAAAAATGCTCCACCTCAGCATCAAAATTTCAAAATCATTGAATGTATTTTTTATAAATATCTAGTAAGAATTTGTGAATAGAAATCAAAAGCACGATTAGTTAAAACTATAACAAGTCACACTCAACCTATGCGAACAATATTTACTACTAGGTGAGTGACAACACTTGAGTTAATTTCCAAATAATTAATGGCAAAACTTCAAAAAAAAAAAAAGAATGTAACTTGGAGAAAGATAAAATGGGGAGCAGGGGATAGAGCATATTAATAAAATTATATACATGTGTGTGTCTATATATATATATATATATATAGACACTCACACACACATTAATAAAATTATATGTGTGTATCAAAAAGTAACTATTTTAGTTTGAATGAAAGAATGGTGTTTTTTTTTTCTCAAAGGATAACAAAAATTTTCATTGCCCGGCCCCATCAAATAGAAACACCAATTAATTCATTACCTCATCAATTTTTGGCTGCACATGCCCCACCTTTTTTTTTCCTTTTTAAAGAGATTTGTATTGGGGGAACATATTAAAGAATATAATAAATGACAGCCAATAGAAGTAAGCAGTGCAATAATAATCATCAAAATCTATACAGTATCACGGAAAAAAAATTAGAACCACAAATTCACTGCCATGACATAAATTTGAGATATATTTCCCAAATGGGTCCCATAGAAAACATGAGGCATGATTATTGGACCAAGGAGCATAAATATGAAGCATAGCAATAGAATTATACATATATATCACGCACCAACCACTTCTTTCATTAAAAATTTTCATATGTTGTATCTATAAAATTTATAAATAAGAAGAGATACTTGTAAAAATATGATAGGAAATGTATTAGTGAGAAAGGTCTTTTTGTTTGAGTTGTAACGGGTGACAGATGAAGTCATCACATCATGAGACACCAAAAATGGGAGTTGCTTTGTGGGAGGGAGTTGATCTTCAACCCTAATATCCGCAACACTCCATCTATTTCCACCCTAATATATTAGGTGTGCTCCACATGCTTTTGCAGGGACATCGCAATAAGCTTTCTCCTCATCATCCCAATATTCCAGAAATAATTCACATGAAATCCTAGCATCAGTACCTATCCCAGCATCATATGAGCGCATTCTCACAGGCCATAGCAACACATGATCCCGATTCAATGCAGGATAAAATACTGTGCGTGAACCCAATACTCTTTATCTCTAGAATGAAAATGGGAACCCAAAACTTCTAAAGCTAAAGGAATTCCCTTAGCAATGGCCACTATCATTTTTGATAGCTCTTGATATCCCATTTTAGGATGACTCTGATTGAAGGCATGTATACTAAAGAGTTCAAGTGATTCTTCTAAACTCAATTCATTCACACCATGTATCAATTGATCATGAATCCCTCCACTCCTAAGAACATGCTTGTCCCTACTTGTTACAATGACCATGACCCTGCTGCCTGGTCCTAATTGGAGAAGTCCAAACAAATATCTTAGTTGCTTTGGATTATCCACGTCATCGAGGACAATTAAGACTTTTTTCCATCGCAACCTTTTCAATGCATTATTCGTAAATATTTGATCTTTTTGGCCTAATAGCATGAGAAAGAAGCTCGTCACTTAAAGAATTAAAACCATCAACCTTTGTTGACTTTTCTCTCACATTTTTTAAGAAGCAGTAACTACCAAATTTAGACAAGAATTTGTCAAATATAGCACGAGCAAGGGTTGTTTTACCTATCCCTCCCATGCCCCATATCCCAACAATTTTAACTTCCTGTGACTTAATTTCCATTAATGATTCAACAATCCTAAAATTTTGATGAGATCCAATGAGCTGAGAATTTGGTACAATGGGGCTATTATCTTCTAGCTTTTTCAAGACACCTTCGACTATTGCATCAATGAGGTTGGATTCATCTCTAACATACCAAGAAAACAAAATTACTAACTGCCCATGATTAAATAATAGATCCACAGGCATTGTAACATCTCATTTTCATAAACATTTCCATACAGAGCTGAGAGTTGAAAATATTTAAAACAAAGAGTAACTGAATAACATTGTATGTAATGTATCTGACTGAACATTTAACTATACAATCATCCATAGGTTCAATATACCACAATTTATATTTCAAAAAGACAACGTCTCTGCAAGGTCCTCACGTTTGCTTCTTACCCCTATCCTTGATCTTGACTCCCTGGGATCCTGAAGCTATAACAGGGGCTGAGGTTCAATTCCCATTGAACCTCAGGTAACGGTTAACCTCATGCTTATGTAAACAGTATATGACAGATATTATAATAATAAATTCACTACTATTACTTTCAAAATCATATCAACAAGTAACATAACACAGCCACTGCAATATGTATGTTACCCATAGTTTGCACATAACCAGTGCCACAATGGTCTATCCTGTCCTCAGCGCTAGGAAAACTCAACGGAGTTATCAAGACTATAACCCGTATTCAATTTAATATATCATAAGCAACTTTCAAAATAGAGTATCAACAAGTGAAAACAACTTTCACATATAACCATACCATAAGCATAAGCGTTAATGTTACAATACGCGTCCGTACCTGAGTTTCGGTACGTTCTGTTGATCAAAAAAACGATCTCTGATATCCTATAAGGGTAATATTGTCTCAATTAATTCGTAAACAATATTTCATGAGACACCTTGGCCACAAATGACAGTTTTACCCTTAGTGGACTTATTTTCAATTATTTCCTTACAATTTTCGGAAAAACGCTGGTGCAGAATTTTTGGGCAGAATTTCGCCTAATTTTGAAAAATCATAACTAATTCCACAAAAATCGAAATGAGGATCTGTAAAATTTCCCGAAATCCTTGAGATGTCTACTTTCAAGGAAAAATACTGTCTTACCTCTTGAAAACCACTTGCCTCCTATTTTCTGCAGCTCTTCCACACTCTCTCTTTCTCTCTAAATTTTCGGCCAAGCCAAGTGAATTGGCACTACTAGAAAACTGATTTTTTGCGGCGGAATTTTTCCCTCGCAAAACAAGCATTTTTCGTCGCAAAATTATTTTGCGACAGATTTTGCGGCGGAATTTGTCCGTTGCAAAAAAAGCCCTCGCAAATAATTTTTGCGGCGGAAAAAAAGCAGTTTCCCTCGCAAATTCAAATTTTGCGACGGAACAATTTTCCCTCCCAAAATGAGAGATTTTGCGGTGGAAATATTTTCCCTTGCAAATTCCAAATTTGCGGCGGAACAAATTTTCCCTCGCAAAATTAAAAATTATTTTAAAAAAAATCATAAAAAATTATAAAAAAAATAGAAAATAAAAAAAAATTGTATATCATAAAAATAATTTATACAATCATCATACAAGTTTACATAATAAAAACACAATATTATATAAATTATAATGTTCTAAAATGAACTAAAAAAAAACTCTAAATAGCAGTAGCCTGGCCATCGTCACCGCCAGTATCGTCGTCACCACTAGGAGGCAGCCCCGTACCTTTGTCTTTCAATAGGGCATGGAGAAGTGCTTACATCTCACTAATAATATTTCCTTGCTCCCTCATCTTCTCGTCTTGCTCCAGCACCTTCTGTTCTTGCTCCAACACCTTCTGTTCTAACATCTTTACCCTCTTATCCTCTGCAAAACCAACATTATGAAGTCAATTTACTTGTAATACTTCATTTATATGAAAGAGGGAGTAATGATTTGCGATTGATAACAAAAGTACAACTCTACCTTCAGGACCACCTCTACTACTGCCGGATGAGCGCCTCGAAGACGACTTTAGTTGGCTGGCAGAAGCACCCATCCCGAAGACTCTTCCCTTCTTGTCAATTCCACCTGCAGCCTGAAGGAAGATACTCTCGTTATCGGAATAAGAGGACGACGGGTCACTCTGAATCTGTGAGTCTCTCTCCTGTGTCAGCTATTGATAGGTCTCCTACAAGCACAAAAATACAACACAAATAATGCATATAAAATGAAAGAAATATACTACTGTTTGAAGCAAATAATAAATATAACTAATATCTAACCGCGAATTGCTGAGACTTAGCGTTAATCCAGTGCTTGCCTTGTCCCTCAACCGCCTGGGTATGGGTCCGCTCAAAGGTGGTCCAAGAAATCAAATCTTCAGGAACTTCCCCAGACGCTGCCTGCAAACACAAATGATAACCATTCATTAATTATTTATTAAGTACAAAATATTGAAAGCTGAAGTAGAAAATAGCGTATACTTACAATCTTTCGTCGATGCTCACTAACTGGAATGCAGCCGCCAGCATATGACGGTCCATCCATGTGGGACCTATTTAATTTATTTTGTTCACTTTGCTTCAAAAATCTTTCGTCAGTCGCCCATTTTTCAAATAACTGGCCTGCAACCTCAGGCTGAATCCATTTTTTTTTCCTTTTTCATGCCTCAATTTATATAATTTATCAAACAGCCACTTACTTCCCTTGAAGTTATAAGCTTTCTTTAAATTATTCACATGCTTGGGCAACCAGCTAAACTTTCCCTGAAAAACAATACTAAAACAATTAGTGCTCTAAATTATACAAGTAGTTAATCAGTTTGTATTTTGATGAGAATAATAAATTAATAACCATACATCACATAACTTACCAAGAACTCACTAAACCAAGTATCTCGCTGGCTCTGAGGAATCAATGTCCATGTGGCCCAAGGTTGATCAAAATTACGAAATATTAGCTCGCCGATGAAATCCGCCACCGGCTTATGAGGATGAAACCTGAAAACAAAGAGAATGTTGCAAATAGTAGCATACAAACTAAAGGTAAAAAATCATAACATTACATAACTTACTCGGTGCTCCCTACAGGACAGATCCACATCTTCCCTGTCGCAGGATCAGAGGAACTAGCTTCCCCACCCTGGCTATGAGGCAATGCAGTGTACTAAAGGAAGAAGTATATTGCAAAATGTTAGAACTTAGATGTTTAAGAAAATATATGTAAATCAATCAAAAATCATAAATTGAACCTGCCCTGTCTGCTGGTGTGGATATGTATCAGTGAAAGGCTCACATATACCGCCCATAACAGAGTCAGTAGTAGGCGGTGAAGATGAAAAATAAAGAGGCGGAAGCTCCGGCGAAGAGCTAAGCCCTCTGACTACAGAGGGGGTAGATGATGTCGGCCTACCCCCTCTGATAGGACGGGCCCAGCCACTACCTCTACTATATCCACTACCTGAACGGCCTCCTGGATGCTCCATCTCTGAACACTTATAAACATGATGTCAAAATATATATAAACAAGAGAAATTTACTTAATACAATAATGACTAAGCAATGGAATATCAAATATAACAGATCGTCATAAACCAAAACAACTAACTTAAATCAATCGGATGATTACTGTTTTTCCTCTGACGTCTCGTAATAGTCAAATTTAGATTCAGTAGTGGAGTAACTCGCTTGTTCCTCATCGTCTGATTCCTCATTCTCAATTTGGATAGGAATCAGCTCTAAGTTTCCAGTGGAATCAAAGAGATTGCAAGGTACATCGTCCTTGACATTACTTACGGCAAGTACATGTTCCACATCCGCTTGGAAAGGTTCAGTCATATCGTCATTTGTTTCTGACTCTTTTGAAGTAGGTATAATATTTCGTGCTTTGGTTTTGATAACTCCCACCCACTCTTGACGAGATGTAGGGTAATATGTAAAATAAACTTGTTCTGCCTGTTGAGCAAGAATGAATGGGTCATAACTAACTGCATATCTCCGTGACCAATCGACCTCAACATTTCCATATTTGTCCACCTTTGTACCACGCAGACTGTTATCAAACCACTCACATTTAAATAGAATCACTGACTTGTCCCACTTGTAATCCAACTGAATTATATCAATTAACTTGCCGTAGTAGTCGCACTCGACTCCGTCAACTTGGCCACCTCGACAACATACACCGTAATTGCAAGTTTCTGTATTTTCGTTCGCTTTAACAGTTGCAAACCGATACCCATTGATTACATATTTTTTGATCCTGGTAACGACTGTTGCAGACCCGTAAGCTAAACTCCATACAACATCATGGGGATCTGACGCAGAAGTTGAACTCCATATTTTTTGCGCGAAGTTGTATCGTAACCAATGAGGAAATTTATCCTTCATGAATTCATCGAGGTTGGAATCTGAGATCAAAGGATTTGTTGATCAAACCCATTGTGAGAAATATCTGTAACAAAAAGAAAGAAATTAATACTTTAATACTTACCGTAGCAGTTACTGAAAAGCTGAAATCTTACTTTAAGTACGGGGCGGCCTCTTCACAATTGTTTAGAATGTACCACTCCGCTACTTTCTTATCACTTCCTTCCAGAGTTGACCTACAATTTGTTCGAATGACCCGACTAGAATAATTAAATATTGATATTTGACCACTCGTTTCACCGCCATCATCGTTGCGAGGTACCCCCCTCCATCTTGATATAACTTCAAGGGGATAATAGTATAAGGCAAATTTGGTGGCCTCCTCGACCAGATACGCTTCAGCAATAGATCCTTCAACGTATCTTGTATTTTTGATCTTATATTTCAGTGTGCGTAAAAACCTACAACGAACAATTAGAGGGTATTTATAACCTATGTCACAATGTGTTTGAACTAATCACAGCGAAAACAAATATATATTACCTTTCAAACGGATACATCCACCTATATTGTTGCGGACCTCCTACCTTTGCTTCGTACGATAGGTGAACGGGCAAATGTTCCATTGAGTCAAAGAAGCTAGGAGGAAACACCATCTCTAACTTGCATAGCATTTTTGGCACGCTCTCCTCCAACTGTCATAACTTATCGACATTAAGTTCAGAAGCACAAATTGTTGTAAAGAAGAAGGAAAACTCTGTCAGAATATCTAATACATGCTTCGGTAGTGCCTTGAAGGCCCACGACAATAATCTCTGAAAGAAAACGTGACAATCATGACTCTTTATATCGCGTAACTTCACCTCGTTCAAGTCCACACATCTTGAGAAATTTGATGCATAACCGTCCGGTAGATTCACACTATTAACCCACTTCAACAATTCTATATTCTACTCTTTGTTCAAGGTGTACGACGCCCTAGGTTTGGAAATCCGGCCCGTGGCAGTCTCTATCAAATGCAAAGAAGGTCTTCTGTAAATATGTTGTATGTCAAGTCTTGCATTGATTGTATCCTTTGTCTTACCCTTGGTGTCCATAACGGTGTACATAATATTGCAAAACACATTCTTCTCAATATGCATGACGTCGAGGTTGTGTCTTAACAATTGATCTTTCCAATATGGTAGCTCCCAAAAGATGCTGCGTTTGATCCAATGATGATGAACGCCATATCCCTCAGGCTCACTGGAAGCAGCTCCTTCTTCAATACTTTGAATGTCCTTCACCCTCTCCCATATTTCTTGCCCACTTAAACGACGAGGTTTAGCTGATCGTTTAACCACATTCCGACTGAAGTCTTTTTTGTTTCTCCTAAACGGATGATCGAGGGGTAGGAATCGCCGATGACTGTCAAACCAAGATACCTTGCGACTATTTGGCAAGCTAAACCCCACGTTCTGTTCCATACATATAGGACAAGCAAGCTTCCCCGACGTTTGCCATCTACTCAACATCCCATATGCAGGGAAATCATTGATTGTCCACATTAAGGCAGCCCGCAAGATGAAGTTCTGACTCAATGATACATCGTACGTAAGAACCCCTTCACTCCACAACATCTTCAACTCGTCTATCAGAGGCCTGAGGTACACATCTATTTTCTTTTTTGGGTTGGATGGCCCAGGGATTAACGCGTTGAGGAACAAAAACTCTCTTCTTATACACATGGAAGGTGGGAGGTTATACGGAGTCACAATCACCGGCCAACTAGAATAAATCCTACCCGTTTGGTTGAAAGGAGCGAACCTATCTGAACATAAACCAAGACGAACATTACGGGGATCGGCTGCAAATGAAGGATTCGCCTCGTCAAATTTTAGCGAAGCTTCGGCATCAGATGGATGCGTCACAAATTTTTCATCCCTGTGATGCTCCCGATGCCATCTCATGTAAGCAGCTGTTTGTTGTGATGAATACAATCTCTGAAGTCTAGGCACGAGGGGAAAGTACCACATCTTACTTAATGGTTGAGTGGTTGTTTTCCCTTTAATCTTCTTGTACCTATCATGTTCACAGAATTTACAAGTAGTCCGCTCAGTATCATCCTTGTAATAGAGCATACATCCGTTGGGGCAGCAATGGATTCTTTCACAACTAAGCCCGAGCTCTTTCACCTTTTTCTTTGCTTGGTAAAAATCTTTCGGCAAATTATTGTCATTGGGAGCAACCTTATTCATGATCTGCATCATTTCATTGTAATTCTTCTCGCTCATATGGTGATCAGTCTTCAAGCTTAATGTTGCTAAGGTAGCCGATAGCGATGAATATTCACTATTTTCAATGTGTTCACAACCTTCCCATAAAGGACGTTGCGCATCTTGAAGCATTTGATAGAACCTAACGGCCTCCGGATTAGGCTCCTCTCCCATGTATGATGGTTGATTATGTGTGCCGGTCTCCTCTTCCATGTGTGAAGGCCCAGCATGAGTCACGGGATCAAAATATTGGTCGATCGACGGTCCCGCAGCATCCATGACCAACTGCTGATATTGATTAAGATTGGTTCGATGAGTACTGTCTCCGTAATAACCGCTCAGTGTCTGTTGGACTTCCCCGTGATGTACCCAACATTCATAATCCCTCATGAATCCTTTTCTACACAAATGGATTCTGACCGTTCCCGCGTCATGAAATTCAAAACACCTGCATCTCGCACACGGACAACTGATCTAGGCACTCGAATTAGTTGTGTGCGCTAAGGCAAATTGGACGAACTCTTCCAAACCGTCTAAGAATACTCGAGTAAGTCGTTTTTTCTGAGTTAGACGATTGTACATCCAACTCCTATCACGATCACCTTCCATACTTCCCCAACCCAACCCTGCACAGACACTTATTGAAACATAATACAATAATACTAACTATTTCAACTAACTTAAGTGACAAATACAGCTGGTCGCTTATACCAACCAATTGCCACTTAATCCACTTAATCAAGAAAGCGGCAAACAAACACATGCAGTGAACAAAGAACAGATCCCAGCAAGCAACCAGAGAATGGGGATAGTACACTAGAAGATGGGGACATACAAGTTGATGGGTCAAACAAAGAATGACGAAGTACGATTGAAAATGGGGACATATAACAAATCTTTTTTTTTTGTAATTCATTGTATTGTTCATTCATATATATAATAAATTCATTAAAATTTATTGTTATTTCACATATGCAATAATTTCCTACATTTTTTGTATTCTAATATATAAATTAAAAATTATTATTAACTGTTATTTCACATATTAATGATTTTGAAGTTAAGAGCTATAAATAAAAATTTAATAACTAATACTTTTTAATAAAAGGAAAATTACATTGACGTCTTAAACAAAAAACAAAAAATGATCTATGAAAATCTCACAATTATATTTAAGTCTTATGAAATTTTTTTATAATGAATTCTAAGTATTGACTTATCAGTATACGCTCTTAAAAGTTATTGCTATATTTCCTATATGTAATATCTTCCTACTTTTTTGTATTCAAATATGTAAATTAAAAATTGTTATTAATTGTTATTTCCCATATTAATGATCTTGAAGTTAACAATTATAAATAAAAATTTTCAATTGTCTCAATTAAAAAATTAAATTCAAACCACATAATTCTAATAAATTGTAGAAAATATAATTTTAATATGATTAAAAAATAATTCTAATTGTCCTAGTGTATTTGGATCTAAAAACTACAAATAATCAAATAACTGAATAAAAAAGTTAGTTAAAATTTGTTAAATGGGATAAATGTATTTTTTTCTCTCAAAATATATCCTTATTTACTAGGATCATGGGTCACAAAAAATAAATGAGAAAACAGATATAAAAAAAATAAGTGAGAAAAAAATAAATTTAAATTTTCAACATATTCATAATAAAATTAATAAAAAGGATATCATCTATTCTAAAACATGTAACTCATACACAAGTTATAACCAATACATATAACAGTGTTTGTTTATTGACCATGAGTATTAATAATATTATGATACAAGGAAAGAATAATAAAGAGAAAATTATCCAATAATTTACATAATTTTTTTCTAACAATATAAATTTAAAAAGAATTAACAAATGCTTCCTAAGTTATTTTTCATAATATTGTCTTTTACACTTTTTTTCCTTAAAAAAATGTAGAGCATTAAACTAATTGAGTGCCTTCTACGTCTTTGGAAAGAAAATAGAGATGTAAAAAAAAAACCTAATTGTAAAATCAGTCATATTGAAATTACTATCAAATAAACAAAATCAAGATTTCAAGATCTTCCATTAATATTATCATTTCAGATAAAAAAGAATTAGCAATAAACAAAGTCTAAATTTGCAAAAGAAAAAGACCATACCAGTTGAAGAAACAACCTAGGTTGAGAACGAGAAAGTATGCCGGAGTAAGATGAGATCGGCGGCGGCAGTTATCTTGTGGCGGAGCTCGGATGGCGCAACCTGCAAACCAAGAGAGGAAGAAGAGCAAAATGAAGGAAGGGAGACGACGGGGGAATGAACACGAAGGGGGAGGGAAGGGATATCATATCCCTTTTGCGGCGGAAACCACGTTTCCGTTGCAAATTGCGGCGGAACCTTCTGTTCCGCCGCAAACTTTGCGACGGAACCGTGCTGCTTCGCCGCAAATTTTGCGGCGGAACCGTGCTGTTCCGCAGCAAAATTTGCGGCGGAACCCCTCGGTTCCGCCGCTAACTGTCGGTGGGATTATCCCACCGACAATTTTGCGGCGGAGCAAACTGTTCCGCCGCAAATTGCGTTGGACCAGTGTGTTCTGCCGCAATTTGCGGCGGAAATGACTCTTCCGCCGCAAATTGCGGCGGAATAGTTATTTCCGCCGCAAATTTATCAGAATTGCGACGGGAGAGTGTTTTCCTTCGCAATTTTGCGACGGATTATTATTCCGCCGCAAATTTCATGATTTCTAGTAGTGTGGTGAGGAGAATGTGTTGCCAAGGCTCCTATTTATAGCCAAATGTAATGGCATTTTTGAAATTCCTCCCTCTTGCATTTAACCATTAGATTTTCTTGGTGAGGAGGGAATGATCTTGGCCCTCCACCTCCTTTCCACTGTCCTCTCCCCCCTCCCTCTTCTAGAAATTGCTTTGCTTTATCCCCAAGAATTCCTACTTCTTCATTAAGTTGTCTAATTAATCCCATATGCTAATTTAATTAGGTGTAAGTTAGTGTTTTAATGCAAAATCCAATTTCACTTTTGAAATCCTAATTTTATGATTAGATTTATGGTGATTTTTAATTCTCAAGACACTTAGGTATGAATCTTAAAAGTACCCGAAAATAACTTTGGGAATAGCCAAGTTGAAACTCATAATTTACTGAGTTCAGATATGTACTTATATTTAATATCTAGTTTCTATATTTCAAGATATGATTTAATTTCTATAGATTCTAACCTATTTTCACCCAATTAAGTAACAACTTGTTCTCTAAGAAAAACAACTTGCTCTCCAAGTCTTTCTTAATCTTCTCACACACACTACACAATTGACCCATGAGTGCTTTCTTCTTCTTTCCTCTTCTTGTGAAACCGTCCCCTCCCTCTATTTTAATTATTAATTTTATGTCTTAAATTAGTCCCGCAAACTCAAGAAGAAATTCTCCTATTGGTCCAATTAATCTCACAAAGATTCAAGATTAAGAGTTTATATATAATTTCTTCTCTCTTTAATTAGTAATTTCCTCCATTTTTATTAGTAAAAGGGAAAATTAATTTATCCTTGGTTAATATAGTGTTTTAAGGGTTACTAGACTTAATTACCAAAATTTGACAAATTTCTAATTTAATTTTGATGATTAAAAACTCCTTGTATGCTAATCTTAGCTTCCAAATCTCATTTGGTCTTTCATTTAATTGATATTTCCTTAATTATAACCTTTATAATTTAATTATTGACTAATTTCAAAAATTATTAAAGCATCTCAATTATTGCAATTCTAATTGCTCAATAATTGTTACTAATTTCCTCTAATTGATTTTATCATCCTCTTATGATTTTTAATTGTTAAAATGGTATAATTACAATTATATTAAATGGTATAATTACGATTATATTAAATTATGATAACCCTGGAATATTTTATGATCAATATAATTTCAAAAAATTTCGTTTTTAGGTTTTCTAATTCTTGGGAAAATTGCCTAAGAATACAAATAAAGACAATGCTAAAATCTAAGACCTCATATTCACCTATTTAAAATAGGTATCTCCTATCAAAATGTAGTGGTTATGCTAAATAAGATTTTTAGGGTATTACAGGCATAAGTTGATATAACTTCACAGATTTAAGTCAAACTAAGGAAAAGCTTGACAACATCGAGACTCTATAAAATGGTAAATTGAATAATAGAAACTAACTTACTGAAATTTTGATGAATCATAACCAGCTAAGTTAACAGATTTTTTCAAGACAGATCTCCAAATCTCCACCTTATCCTTGAACTTCTCTTCATCATGAGTAGTGAATGACTCTGCATAAGTGCGTTTTTTATGCCTGACATCTGATGGATCTACGAAGTAAAATACTGGCATCACAATCTGTTGACCAGCTTCCTTACATTCCATGATTTTGACAAGTTCTTCCAAGCACCACTTTGAAGAAGCATAATCTTCTGAGAATATAACCAAAGCAATCGTGGATCCTTCTATTGCTTTCATAAGTGCTGATGATATTTCGTCTCCTCTCTCAAGCTTGTAATCCAGATAGACATCTATGTTTTTTTGATGCAACTCCTTTATCAAATGGCTGAGAAAACCAGATCTGGTGTCTGAACCTCTAAAGCTGATAAAAACATCGTATTTTTCACATGATACCTGGGAAGCAAAAGTAGAAGCAGCCATTGCTGGGGCACAAAAACGAAAAACAATGTTTTATAAGTCGTTGACTATTTCTGAAAAATAACAGAAAGAACAATGTTGAAGAAGTTATAAAATGAAGGAGAAAGACCATATTAATAATACCTTGCTGGGAGTGGCTAAATCAAATCTGAGGTTAAAGACTTCAAGTTGATTTGGTGATTTCGCTCATCTTGGGAATTCGATCGGCACAACAGCAAAATGAGAATGTGAGTATTGAACCTTTGTTAGCATTTAAGAATCAACCATAAACTAATAAGTTGTCAAAGGAATTTTTTTTTTGGTACAAAGTAGGCTGAAATTTGCACAAAATAATGAAAACTTGTCCCTAGCTCTTTTTTGAGTTTTTCTTTTTTTGTTTTTAAAAATCAAAAATTTTCGTTCCCGTCCCGTGCGACTTTTTTCCTTGTTTTGTTTCTGTAACCACCCCCCCCCCCCAAAAAAAAAAAAGGAAGTTGCGTAGAGATTCCAGTGGAAGGAAATTTTTTGTTGTTTCTTGTTTGAATAAGGATTTTCCCCTGTACATTGAAATCTCATCCAATCAAGGGACTATGACTGAGTCGACTTGCAATTGAAAAGTAATTGAAGGTAGGTGTAAGCTAGCTTCAAATCGCAAATCAAGTCTACCTTGAAAATACATGAAGTTAATAAGGCGAGATGTTGACTATTGAGCATTCATAATATTGTGTCTTGATGAATATTTCCTTTTTTTTTTCAATAAAATGATTAATTATATAAAATGAAAATAATTATATAACTAAAGTTGAAATAACTAGATATAGAGAAGAGGGAGCTAGGAGCGCATGCTTTTATAAAAAGAATAAGTAGAAAAAGATTGAAGCATCAAGTTTGTATCATTTCTTAAAGTACCAAAGAAATTAAAATGGAATAGGGGACTATTGAGCAAATTTACTGTTTGTTGATAATTCTTATTGAAAAAGAAAAGAAAAAAATATCAAGTAGTAACTGAATGAGGGAGAAAAATCATGGTAATATCTTGATGGGAGTATCTAGAATCAAATCTTAATTTGAAAAGACTTAAAGCTAACTAGGTGTGTCTGCTTTCGTTGATTATTCAATGGGCAGAATAGAAAAATGAGTTTATGAGTTATAAATCGACTAAGCTGGCTGTGAAAATTTCTTGTTCCAGAAATTAGAAATCTCCAAGTCAACTACACATTTTTTATTGGTTAAAGAATTAAAAATGTCCAGCAAGCCATGAAAGCTCTACGAGTACAATAATTTTTTTCCCGCTTTGTTTATTCTTGTTTAAAGTGGGTAAAAATTTCCTTTAAATATCAACAAAGGAAAAAAAATTGTACTGGTAGAGCTTTCTTGTTTAGAGTAGGCAAATAAATTTGCTTTAAGTGACCTATCTTGGTTAAGGCTTTGACTAGACCTGGTCTTTTTAAAAAAAAAAAAAAAATAGAAAAAAACAGAGAAAAAAAAGCCATACATATTTTGTTAAAGTTTAACTTGTAAGTCTTCAGGCATGGTCTATCAATGGTTTGAACAAACTCAAATTTATTGTTTTTAAGTTTCCAAAGATCCTACATTCACAATGAAAAGAAAACAATTAGCTAAATTAAAAAGCCCTAATAAATTTAATTAAGTTTTCCATCCCAAAGCCTTTTAAATTGTTTTGCATGTGAAGTTCAACAAGGTTTTCAAGATGAAAGTGTGATGGCAATCTCAAATGGATAATGACCCCAACGAAGATACCTCAATTTATTATAGGGTAAAGGTGCAATTTTACACTCACCTTTAACCAAAGGAGCGCCTAGCACTATAACCTTTTTTTGGGAGCAAAAGTATACATAACGTTACGTTTTGGGAGCGTCCAGTACCATGGGTCATTAGTCAACTAACGTTGACCGTTAAGTCTGACGGAAATGAACAGTAACTCGGCTAAAATTACAACTTTGCCCCAAGTTTTAAGCTGAAATTACCATTTTGCCCCTAGTATAAAATAAATTTTTTTTTAAAAAAAAACACTAAAATAACTCCTTTCCACCGGTGGGCCCCACCACTGGTGGCAGCTGCCCTCACCCCTCCAGCGGCCGCCGCCGGCAACCGGCAGCCACCTCCGGCGGCTTTTTTTTTTTAAAAAAAAATCTAATTTAATACACAAAATATTTTATACCTCCTGGCATTATTTTACCGAATTGTCATGGTTTAGCTGAAAAATGACAGGCTCATCATCAAGAAATGTTCTTAAGCCACAGCAAGAAAGAGTAAAGAAGACTAGCTTTGTGATGAGAAAAGTTCGAGTGATTTACACAGACCCAGATGCTACAGATTGTTCGAGCGAAGAAGAAGAAGAAGGTGGTGGATCTTTGAAGGTCATCAATGGCTGCAAGATATTTGTGAAGGAGATTCTTGTTCCGACCAAAATGTGCACATCAGTAGCGGCTCCCAGTTTTGTGGCCAGCACCGGTAATAATAAGGTGACGAATCGTCGGAAATCTTCAGGCTTGCCGAGAGGAGTATGACGTCGTAAATGGGGGACCTACGTAGCGGAGATCTGAGACCCGTTTAGCAGGACCCTAATGTGGCTTGGAACTTACAACACTGTGGAAGAAGCTGCTTTGGTTTTTGAGAAGAAGAAAAAATAATTTGAAAGCTCGATGCCTGTTCCATCTCCATTTGTGCTTGACGTCACTCCAAATAATAACAATAATATTATTAATAATAATAGTAATTCATTGGGTAGTGGCAGTGACGATTTTTCTGAGAAAACAGAACAGCATGCAGAATACTTTACAATGAGTTAAGATAATTAGTTTATAGTAGAGATTAATAAAAATAGTTAAATTAGTTGTTTATAAAACATAATTTGCGTACTAAATTAGTTTTTTTTAAAAAATTATTTTTTTAAAAAAAAAAGCCGCCAGAGGAGGTCGCCGGCGGCGGCAGGTGGTGGGGGGAGGGCGGCCGTCGCCGACGGTGTGGCTGGTGGTGGGACCCACCGGCGGGTAGGAGTTATTTTAGTGTTTTTTTGAAAAAAAAATTATTTTATACTAGGGGCAAAATAGTAATTTCAGCTTAAAACTTGGGGCAAAATTGTAATTTTAGCCGAGTTACTGTTCATTACCGTCAGACTTAATGGTCAATGTTGGTTGACTAACGGCTCGTGGTACTGGACGCTCTTAAAATGTAACGTTATATATACTTTTGCTCTCAAAAAAAGGTTATGGTGCTGGGCGCTCTTCTGGGTAAAGGTGATGTATAAAATTGCACCTTTACCCTTTATTATAAAAAGAGTCAACATCATAAAGAAGATTTATATATGTCCTACTGTCAGACCTCCCAAATGTAGAAGAGAAAAATTTGAGGAATCTCAAATTTTTCATCTTTATAAAAATGTCGGCTCCCACTTGTATATATGTAATTTGGATCACATCTAATATAATGCCTTCAATTTCATCCGTTCCCTAGACAAAAATAAAATGAAACAAATATTAAAATTTTAATAAGAATTTCAAAAATGAAAATAAAAGAAATAAATTGATGTATCTTTTTCCCATACCATGTTACTTTTCAATACATCATAGATTTCATCTACATCTTTTAATCAGCTACATCCTTCAAGATGCCTCATATCATGCATTGCAATACGGCCATACCAATCTGACTTTAGAGAGCTTTATCTATAATGTTTTGTATTTCACTAACTGCTTCATCTAGCCCACAAGTAATTTTATCTTTTTGTTCTCCCGTGTCTAAAAATATTCCGTTATCAATAGTATCATCCAATCCATCATAACCTATCTTTAATATATTTTTAATTTGCTTATGGGGATACTTCTTGAGTTTGCCAATATGCTTTATCCCCCCTAGAATGAAAATGGGAACCCAAAACTTCTAAAGCTAAAGGAATTCCTTGAGCAATGGTTAATGTCCTTTTTGATAGCTCTTGATATCCCATATTGGGATGACTTTGGTTGAAGGCACGAAGTGCAAAAAAGTTCAAATGATTCTTTAAGATTTAATGCATTGACTTTATGTACATATTTGTCAAGAATTCCTCCACTCCAAATAATTTGTTTGTCTCTGCGTGTTGCAATGATCTTGTTACCCGATCCCAAGAAAAGACGTGGTTGTCCAGCCAGAACTATCAGTTGCTTTGAATTGTCCCCGTCATCAAGCACAGTTAAGAATTTTTTCCCTTGCAGCTAGCCTTCTCATTGCGTCATTCATATCGATGTGATCTTTTTGGTTTAATAACTTAGAAATAAGCTCTTCATGCAAAGAATTTAAAGTACCACTCTTTGTTGATTTTTCTCATATTTTCTAAGAAGCAGCGACTTTCAAGTTTAGACAAGAATTTATCAAATACAGTATGAGCAAGGGTGGTGGCCGACGGATTCGAGCCGTGGCTTGAGCTTGTACCAGCACTAAGCTCTGTGGTAAGAACCAGAACATAATGCTTTTTGCTCTCTGTTTCCGATGCCATTTGTTTGTTCTATGCTTTTCTATGTTTATGATCAATTGGCCGATGGTGGGAATAAGTAGGAAGGACGAGAGGAAAACAAGTCTGAAATTACTTTAATTTCTACTCCTCCTGTATTTGGAGAGTTATCAATTAATATTTTTTGAATTTATCCTTATTGATATTCTCTCAATAATAATTAAGGGAATGTGGGAATTGAGAAAGAAGACTAGAATATTTTAGAAGATATATGTCATATTAATTAACTTAGTTAAATTCTTTACTCTAATCAAATCAGGTAAATATTTCGATGTATAATTCAAATTTCTTAGAACACTATGCAGTCATGGTTGCATCTCATTAGAGATAAACTATGAAGGGCCTATCTAAAATACCAGCACCGTGGATGAGAAGCCAAGTAAAAGAAAAAAAGCTAATCTGGACCATTTGTGATAGCTGCAATGGTTGATGGGCTTCTGTTAAAAAGGCCATTTCTGATAGAAGTCACATTTTTCAACTTTTGATGTGACCTTTCTCAACTTTTGGAGAAAAATGTTGGAATATGTAATCCAATAAGTAATGTACTATTAAATATATATTTGTATGCATTCTAATTTATCCATTATAATATATTTAAAGTACTTTGGAGTTTTTTAATTTTTAATAATAATTTTTTTTATCAAATTTAAATTTTTATCTTTAATTATCACTATATATATATAGTATTCAATATTAATATTCATGCCTTTTTAGTCATTTTCCATCAAGAAAAAAGTCACTTATACTATCGTTATCCCAAAAAGAAATCACTTATACAATCCGACTTTTATCACATTTTCTCTTTGCAAAAGCCTATCTAGCAAAAAAAAAAAAAAAAAAAAAATCACTCCTCGCACCGCTATCCTAAATAGACAAGTCTGGAAAGACAAGCAAAATACATATTTGTCCACCTCATATGCATGAATATTTTAATTGTTGCGTTCATGGATATTCAATTACTTAACCATTTAATGTTCTGACAAATGAGAATGCATACAACGATGTTTTGGTGAAAGGGCATTATTTGGGTGCAAAAATTACAAGCTTTTGAAGTCTGCAAGGACAAGCAAAAGGCATTTTTGTCCACCCCATGGAAGAGTATTTTAATAGTTGCGTGCATGGATATTCAATTTCTTAACCATTATATATAATTTTTTGACATTGGGAAATGCATACAATGATGTTTTGGTGAAGGGGCATCTAACATCATAATATTTATTTGGCTGAAAAAATTACAAGTTTTTGAAGTCTGCAAGGACAAGCAAAAGACTTATTTGTCCCCCTCATGGAAGAATATTTTAATAGTTGCGTGCATGGATATTCAATTACTTAACCATTATATATATAATGTTTTGACAATGGGAAATGCATAGAATAATGTTTTGGTGAAGGGGCATCTAACATCATAATATTTGTTTGGGTGCAAGAAATTACAAGCTTTTGAAGTCTGCAAGGACAAGCAAAAGACTTGTTTGTCCACCTCATGGAAGAATATTTTAATAGTTGCGCGTGCATGGATATTCAATTACTTAACCATCATATATATAATGTTTTGGCAAAGGGGAATGAATACAACGATGATTTGAAGGAGCAACTAACATCATAATATTTATTTGGGTGCAAAATTACAAGCTTTTAAGAGGGATAAAAATAACCCTTAAACGTGCGTTATTCTTTTCTGAGGGTCCCACCTGCTTCAGCCCCCGTCTTGTCTCTCCTTCCACTCATCGTCATCCATAGGCATATCCGAATTTTCTCATATTCTAAACAAGCCTCATAATTCTGTCACAAACATTTATGACAGAATAGTGTGTGTTTGTGTTCATTCAAACAACATGCCAACTTGGTTTGCTAACATATGAATTGGATGAGAAGGAAGACTAGTATAGCAGGCTTTGTTTAATGATAGGCTTATTTGCTGTCCGCGTACAGTTGAGAGTTGAGACAGCCTTAACAACACGTACAAGATGTATTGCATATATCATTAAATTATACACGCACACATGTCAGAAGTTCCAAATTAAATTCACACTAGGGGTATGATACTGAATTGAAACAAGAACAGTAGTTGAACATAGCTTTCATCACATCTTGCTTCACTGCCTCTCATCAATTATTCATCCAGACCCTAAATGGGAAAGATGAAACAACAAAATAAAGATAATTTACAACATATATTGCATACACACAAACAGAGTAAATACGAAAAACAGAGTACCCTTATTCAGAGTCTCTCAATCGGTGATCATCATGCTGTTAACAGCCAAGCCCCACAAAGAAACTGTCAAACTCATGGACTTTATTAAATTGAATTCAAGTCTGTACATTACAAATACATATATAGACGCTGAACCAAGATAAAGAAAAAAGAATCAAGACTCCTAAACTAAACCTATTTTCTAACACACCTCAAGTTGGGGCTATATATATTACAAGCTCCCAACTTGCATAGCAAATATTCATGAGCTTCCCTTCCTAACCCTACTGCAACTTCTCTCTCATGAAGTGATAATCTATCTCAATATGTTTTGTCCTTTCATAAAAGATTGGATTGCTTGTTATATGCACAACTACTTTGCTATCACATAATATTACAACAAGCTCAATATCTACAACATTCAAGTCCTTTAGCAACCCTTGCGACCATACAATTTCAGCAATTACATGTCCAAGAGCCCTATATTCTTCCTCAGCTAAGGAACAAGAGACCGTAGTCTGTTTCTTTGATTTCCAGGATACTAAGGAATCACCTAACTTGACTGCATATCCTATTACTAATCTTCTGGTATCTTCATCACATGCTCCCCAATTTGAGTCGTCCTAACATTCCAACTTCATTTTACTTTTGAAAGACAAAAAGATCCTTAAACTAGTTATTTCTTTCAAATAGTGAAGAACCATGTTTTCTACCATCATATATGACTTCTGCTTTGTATTTCCATGGTGTTGTGACTAATTCGAACATAATTTTTGTACTTAAAATGTGTTTGATATGATCAATTGCGATAGATTTCATGCATTTGTAGAAATAAAGGTTAGGTGAGCCGAATTGTTTCATTTTAGAAGTTATCCCACATATAGACAAAAAAAAAGGACTTCAATTTGATATATTTCTGAGTTGACATATTAATGATGTCTCGATGCTATAGCATCATACGAATTAATATCTGCAATATTGTGTCTCTATTTTGCACTAATCTTTTAACTAAAGAATTTTGTTGTAAGCTTTATTGTAGCAGTGCGAAAGCATTTGTTATAACATTGTTGTAGCATTGTGGTAGCAATTTGGTGACGAGTTGCAAATTAAGGGGAAATATGAGTTTTGCCTATTTTAATCTTGATATCTCTCAATTGTATTCACTCTCGATCTATTTTAAATGTTTAATAGAATTAGTACTTCACATAATACACTCACATCTATAATCCATTTTACCAAAATTACATGACTTTCAATCACTTTCTTCCTACATAAGTTGGTATTATTAATCCCTATAAGACAATACTCTACTCATCATTTTATTTGATCCACTGGTTTGTTGGAAATTATGCCCTAATAGCTAATCATTATATAACTAAAACTAATTAGATTTGATTTATGAAGTAAATCAATGATTTAATTAAATAAACAGATATCATATTTCAGATTTAATTTATAAAGATAAATTAAATCTGTAGGCTTTTAGTTTGGATTAAATAAATAGATTAAATTAGATATGTTGGACAGATTCAATTAATGCTATTTAAATCTAAAATTAGAATTCAAGATTAATTGAGATTAATTTTGAATATTTTAATACGGTCCAATTAGGGTTTTAGAAACTCTATAAGAGATATTGATTTAGTCGTATTAAAGTAAGTAAATAGCTGTAAAAGGAAAACCCTAAAGAAAAGGCGTAAGACGCAAAGTAAGAAGGCGCTAGCATGCTGACGTCCGTGTTGAAAAGCTGTTCGGTGTGGATACCGATAGAGGGAGCAGATTTGCAAAGTCGACTCCTAGAGATTGATTGAGCAAGAAGGTGTTAGCCCACGAGTTTGAATAGACGCACACAAGCATTCGCAAAGGTACAGTTTCTAACATACAACTTGATTTGAACGTCGTTGATAGATCCTCCGAAGGGATTCGTAAAATTTTTAATTCCACAACCTGTACGAGTCCCAATAGTGGCATCAGAGCTAGATCAATCGTGTGTTTAAATTAGGTTTTATGTATGAGATATAAATGCTAATACTGAATCTTGTATACGTGTAAATTGACACGTTAAGGATGACTTTTTCGTCCACGTGAAGGTCATGTTCAGACAGTGCATCTTGGGGGTTGATTTTTTTTTTTTTTTATGAAACAAACTTTCTAAAACAATATGATATTTTCAAAAGCTTTGGGGCGCTGCCCCTTAACCCTGCCCGCTGACTAGCTAACAAGACCGCCATAAGGACCGGCTGATTGTTCATAGCGCAAGAATTTAAATCAAGATATTATATCATATAATATAAATTAGAGAATTTTTAATCATGAATAATATTTTATTTTATAATTGTATGAATTAATATATGTTGTAATTTACCTTTAAAATGTTGTTTGGGTATGGTGAACAACATGGCTCTAGAGTTTTACAAGTGTTGTAAACTTAAATATGGCCTGCGAGCCATGTCTCTCTCTAAATATTATTGATGTACATTCTCTTATCATCCCACTCCTCTCGTATATGAAAAGAGGTTTCTCCTTATGTATTTCTCTTTTATTATTTAGAGAAGCCCCTGAAAATGGAAGAAATCACCAAGAGAGGGTGAATTGGGGATTTCAAAAAATTTTCTCTAAGATGATTTCAAAACTTGAGAAAACAAAGAACGAAAAAGCAAGAGAAGAAAAGTTGGACACAAAGGATTTATACTGGTTTGATCTTAACCTTGACCTACATCCAGTCCCCAGATGTCTTCTAGATATTTCTAGTATCTCAATAGGCTTTACTTACAACAATGTAAAACACACGCAATCTTAATCACCTAGGACTTGCTCCTCCTTACACTTTGTAATAAAACAACCCAACTCACAGGTTCCACAACCTTGAGTTCTTACAAAAGCAGTAATCAAATAATTTTCGAAATCACACTCTCTTAAAGAGCAAATAAGCATAAACACTGAAGTTCAAAAAAAATATTTTGCATAACACATCTAAAAATCAAGAATGTAATCAGTTGTAATTCAGTTGTGTATTTTGCTATGCGTCTTCATGGTTATTTTAAGGTTTAATCTAAGAAACTAGCCGTTGCAAATTCTTCTCCTTTCTTCTTCAACGTTGATCTATATTTTTGGAATATAGTTGTTGCTTATTTTCCTCTGTTCTTTCAATTTTTAGCTGGAATCCTGGAATTAGTTGATACAGATGGTCTTCCAGATATTCTATCATTCCATAAACCTTATTTCGACCGTTGAGGTGAGATTTGATTATCCTGTAACGGCCTAAGCTGAACCATTGGGATAGAGAGAAAGATCAGGCTTGTTCTTGGTTCTTCATTTATTGCATTTGATCCAGATCTGATTCCATCTTGATCATTGCTAAACTTATCTGAAACTTACTCAAAACTTCATCAATGGTGTTAGAAATAATAGTAATACATGATATGATATTTTCAGATTAACCCATAAAGATTTCTCAGATTGATGCAGTCTAGTTTTTCAAAAACGTCGATACAAACTCGAGTTTACGTTTCAAGACTCGAGTTTATGGCTCATCCAGAGAGCAAGATCGCGATATGAGTTTTGGGGTACACTTGATCTTAAGGTCAAACTTGAGTCATTAAGTGACTAACTCAAGTTTTGGACTTTTGAAGAGAAAATATGCTTAAATCCACAAACCTCAAAATTGGAGTTTTCAAATGCAAACTAGAGTTTACTTAGTTCATAATATTTAAGAGCTCTATGTCTGCTACAAACTGGAGTTTTCTAACTCGAACTGGAGTTTTCAAAAACAGAGATATTACAGAGCTCTCTGTATGATACAAGACTCGAGTTTACAATAAAGAAACTTGAGTTTCAGTGAAACCTGAAACTTTGAAACCTCTTGTTAAATGAAAACTGGAGTTTGCAAATATGAGACTTGAGTTTTTAAAAGCTAGTAATCCAGAGGGAGTCTTTGTGAAGTATAAACTCGAATTTCAGAAGCCAAACTCGAGTTTACAAATATTAAAACTTTTCAGCTCATAGGCTTTCTTGTAAGCTAGAGTTTTCCTGTCTTGAGACAAATGCTAAAGTTTTCCTGTTTAATATAAACTCGGGTTTTTTTATACTAAACTCGAGTTTGGTCTTGTTGTGAAAACCTTGAATGCTCTATGTGTCTTTTAAACTCGAGTTTGCCTAAGCAAACTGCAGTTTTGACTTCCTTTGCAAAACTTGAATAACTCTCTGTCAAATCCAAACTCGAGTTTTGATACCTAAACTCGAGTTTGCCTTTGACAGTAAGTTTTACAACTTGCCAAGGACAAACTTCATATTGTGTTTACAATTATCAGTTATCATCAAAACACATAGAGAACTAACAGCCCCCTTATTGGCTTAAGAGGATTTTAGGTTATGTGAGTCATGTTGTGTCAAAGTTTTAGTTATGCTTTTGATTTGATCATGGCATGCTTATTTGAGTTTATATGACATAAATTGTGATTGCATTCATGTAAGTAGAATTAATGTTAGTTCTCTATAATTGTAAACTCAATATAAAGTTTGTTTTTGGTAAGTTGTGAAACTTGATGTCAAGAGCAAACTCGAGTTTAGGTACCCAAACTCGAGTTTGGACTAGACAGAGAGTAGCTCAGATTTTACAAAAGAAGCCAAACTCCAATTTGCTCAGGCAAACTCGAGTCTAGAAGATACAGAGAGCACTCAAAGTTTTGACAACAAGACAAACTCGAGTTTAGACCTTAAAACTTGAGTTTAGACTAAACAGAAAGAATTCAGAAACTTTAGCATTTTCAAAATTTTTGTAAACTCCAGTCTTTGTGCAAACTCCAATTTTGTCTCAAAATAGAAGAGATTTCAAAGTTTCAGCTCTTGCTGAAACTCGAGTTTCCAGTTGTAAACTCGAGTCTGAGTCATACAGAGAGCTCAACAATGTGTCTGATTTGAAAACTCCAGTTTAGGTTTCTAAACTCCAGTCTTGAAGTTTTTGGACTTAGGCTTATCTTTGTGTCAAAGCCCAAAACTTGAGTTAGTCATTAATTGACTCAAGTTTGGCCATATGTCCAAAATCTTATTCAAAAACCAGAGCCAGACAATCTTCTCTGTAAGAACCAAAACTCGAGTCAGCCATTTCTAAACTCGAGTTTAGGCTTTTGCTTAACATTCATGCTTTCTGGATGAACCCAAAAACTTGAGTCTGGGATTACAAACTCGAGTTTGTATCGATGATTTTGAAAAACCAGATTGTGTCAATCTGTGAAATCTTTATGGGTTAGTCTGAAAATGTTTTATCATGTGATACTATTACTTCTAACATCTTTGATGAAGTTTTGAGTAAATTTCAGATAAGTTCAGCAAAGATCAAGATGAAATCAGATCTAGAATAAGTGCAAAAATGAAGAACCAAGAATAGGGCTGATCTTTCTCCTCTATCCCAATGGTTCAACACAGACCATTATGGATAAATTAAATCACTCTCCAACGGTCAAATAAAGGTTATGGAATGACAGAATATCTGGAAGACCATCTGCATCAACGAATTCCAATATTCCAGCTGAGAATTGAAAGAACAGAGGAAAATAAGCAGCTGTCATTTTCCAGATTTGCAGCTGGACGTTAGAGAAGAGAATGCAACGGCTAGCTCATCTAGCTAGCTTATAAATACTCATAAAGATGCAGAGCAAGATACACAACAGAATTACATCTAATTGCTTCTTTGATTTTTAAGCTCTGTTATGCAAAATATTTTTGAACTTCAGTGTTTATGATTATTTGCTCTTTAAGAGAGTGTGATTTTGAAAATTATTTCTGATTACTTGTTTTGTGAGAACTCAAGGTTGTGGAACCTGTGAGTTGGGTAGTTTAATTACAAAGTGTAAGGGGGAGCAAGTCCTATGTGAATAGGATTGCATGTGGTTTACATTGTTGTAATTAGAGCTTGTTGAACTACTGGAAATACCCAGAAGATATATGGGGACTGGACATAGGTCAAGTTTAAGACCGAACCAATATAAATCCTTTGTTTCCAGCTTTTCTACTCTTACTCTTTCGTTATTTGATTTTCAAGTTTTAAAAAAGACTTCAGTCATCTTTCAAAAGAATTTTTGAAATCCCCAATTCACCCCCCTCTTGGTGATTTCTTCCATTTTCAATTAATAGAATTAATAAGAATATACCATTTAAATGAAATCTTAAGTCGTAATGCCGTCAATTAATGAATACTTGTCAAAACCTAGATCGCTCACTTGTATGTTCCACCAAAGTGGATGCACTTGAGTTATCCTGATGAGACAAGAGTGAGTAATGGTGATACTCAACATTCATTATTGTCTTGACTTAATTGAGATTATCAAAACAATTTTGGATCTCAAGGCATTAGATGGGATTAAACGTGCTGGTTATATAATGATCGAATCCCATAAAGATCTAAGAGTTACATATGATGTAATGGCAAAGGGGTTGCCTACCTAAATAACTTGATTTTAAGTGTCCTGCCTAAGTGGACTTAAATTTAAGCCAAATATGGATTTGGCCAACTAATTATAATGAGGGTTGTTAATTCAATGGTAATTATTAATTAACTTTGCATATCTTTTATTTGTAGAATCATGTCGGCTAGTAACACCGCCACACTATCACTGCGATCAGCCCTTGAGAATGACAAACTTAATGGGACAAACTTTATTGACTAGTTCAGGAACTTAAGAATTGTTCTTTGAAAGTCCCGGCTGAACCCAAGAGGGGGTGAATTGGGTGAAGATAAAAAATTGCAACCTTTGAAAATCTTTTCACAATTCGGTAAAATCAGTTTAAATGATAGCAAAGAGTTATAAAGTTATAAATAATCATTCAAACATATATGTTGGAAATAAAAGAGATTAAGGAAGAGAATTGCTAACTCAGATTTATACTGGCTTGGTCCAATCCGTGACCTACGTCCAGTCCTCAAGCTCCACTTGAGATTTCTACTATCTCCTTGTTTAACTAGGCACAAAAGAAAAGCCTTTATAACCTCACAAGTTTAGCCAAGAACTTGTGCAGCCTTCACAATCTCTCGCTAAGACTCTCCCTTACAACCCGTAGGGATACATTCAATTTCCCACTCAAGGTCACCTAACCTTGAGTATCTCTCAGAAAAATAGAATGATTTACAATGTATCTTCTCTCTAAGAAGTGAATAGATGATCACTGAAGTGCATTACAAGTCATTTCACTCTCTATATGATAAATAAAGTAAGACCCGAAAAACAGAGTATGAATAAGCTTCAGAATTTTGGCATTTTGACAGCATAATCTCTTCCCATAATCTTTTTGTGTTTTGAATCTAGCTCTATTTATAGATGAAGATCTTCTAAACGTTGAGAATATGACCGTTATGAATAAAAACATTGAGAATATAGCTGTTGCAAAAATATAGCCATTAGTTCTGCTTTTTGGACTTGACAACTCAGTATTTGGATCTTCATGTAATCCTTTGTTTGATCATCTGAAACATGTACACAAATGATATAAATGATATTAAGAAGTGTTATAGATCACTTGGGTAATCATCTGGATGTTCTTGATCAAAATCGTGATTTTCGAAATTTTGAATTTTCTAAAGTGACGATGTATACTCGAGTATTGTCTTGGAAACTCGAGTATTGAGCTTGTTTCATTACTCTAGATTCGTATCTATCTGTCTGATACTCGAGTATTAACTTACATACTTGAGTATTGAAGATCCTCTAATGTTCATTGCTCTCTGTCTGAGCTATGCTCGAGTTTTCTCTTGTAAACTCGAGTTTTCAACTTATTCTTGACTTTAGTTACTCTCTGACTTGATATAGCTTCAATATTAGCAAACCAATTATCCCCATATAGCTCTTTGTGTCTTCTTTCCAATGCAATAAGAATCAGCTCAAAGATCGTTGTATTTTGTCTGTTATGATCCAATGAATGAAGTCTTGTTCTTGACCAGCGTTTTTGCAACATTCAAAATTTTCAGTCAACTTTCGAGGACCATATCTCTCTGATCGGATCTTCATTTTTGTTGAATCAAGTTTGGATGTAAATCCTTAAGAGTCTTCTTTCATATGCCACCGATTTCAACTCATTCCGATATGTAGATTGTGAGTTACACTCAAAACATTAAAGCTTGGTCTAATGTGTGGCGTGGATTCCTGATCCAACTTTTGAAATTCAAAGCTCTCTCATCTAAACTTCTTTGAACTTGAAATTTTGTCAAGATGACGCATTAGATGTCTAGTTTCATTCAAATTTGATTTCACCTCAATCCGATCTCTGGTTTAGGAGATATCATCGAATTACCAGACCTTGCTCAAAGTTGAACGTGAAACAGAGGTGAACAGAGTTGCTGACCATGCTAGATACTCAAGTATTGAGTTGGATACTTGAGTATTGTTGGGTCTAGAGACACCAGAGAAGCTGAAAACACCCCATACTCGAGTCATTAAGTTACATACTCGAGTATTGACTCCCATACTCAAGTATTGACCCCCATACTCGAGTTTTCTTGTATTCCAGAGACAAATTACTTCCAGTAGGCTTGTAAACTTGAGTTTGAGAAACTTGAGTATTGACCATCAAACTCGAATTTTCTCATCCAGAACTTGATTCTTGCTGACTTTAACTCTAAATTGATCCACTCCAACTTCCATTTGATCATGGACACTTCTATAATCAATCTTGGAACATGAATAATGATATCTTTAGCAAGTTTTTCCTTTTTCCATCTTCCATCTTGATCAATATTTCCTCTTCTTCATTTTCTTCTTTTTGAAATCTCCTCTCTCATGATCATTCTCCATAATTCAACTCTTTCTTTCTTTCAATCTTCTTGAGCATTCTCTACATTTATATTTGAGCTGATCTTGAATATTGATCATCAACTTCTTCTATATTTCATCTCTCCTCTTCATCAACTTCTTCTTTCCTTTTCTTCTCTTGATCACTTGACTCTTCTTTTATTGATCTTCTTCTTGATCATTCTTCATAGATGAACTTCACACCTTTGTTCCTATATTAAATTTAAGAATTAATTAATGAAGAAGATAAATATAATATACAAACTTTGTGCTCTTACTAATGGCATCAATATAAGACATCATCAAAACTAATCATATCTAACATTCTCAAGTAGGAAAGAATTGATTATGTCCTGGATCAACCAATTCCTGAGAAGCCTGTACCTAATGCTCTAAGAGCTCAGAAAGATGCTTACACGAAGCATCAAAATGATTATGTGGATGAAGGATGCTTGATACTTGTCACTATGATTCCAGAACACCAAAAAGATCTGGAACATATGGAGGCTCTTGATATGATTGTACATCTCACGGAAATGTTCCAACAACATGCAAGGCAAGAAAGGTATGAGACCACTAAGGCCTTACATTCCTACAAAATGGATGAAGGTACATTATTTAGCCCCGTGAAAGGCTGCATTGATCACCTTAAAAGGCTTGGATTTCCCAGCCAGGAGTTAACCACAAATATGATTTTACTCACTCCTGGAAAGTAATGACCATTTTGTCATGAACTATAACATGAACAAAATGGAGAAATCCATTTCTGAATTGCATGGAATGCTTAAAACAATAGAGCAGGGCATTAAGAAAAAGCCTAGCTCTATTTTGATGGTTCAGAACGGAAATGGTATGAAAAGGAAAGGCAAGGGCCAAAAAAGGGGTAAAGGCTCAACTGGTAAGACCAATGAGTCAAACAAGCCTGAATCTAAGCTTGTAGCCAAGAAGGCAAAGCCTTCGAATGATGGGGTCTGCTTCTTCTATAATGAACCTAGTCATTGGAAGAGGAATTGCAAACTCTACCTTGAAGATCTGAAAAAGAACAAGAAGGATGACGTGGCTATTACTTCAAGTATCTATGTCATAGATATTCATTTTTCCACTTCCTCTACATGGGTATTAGATACTACATGTGGATCTCACATTTGTATAAATGTTTAGGGTCACAAGGACAGTAGAAAATTGAAGAATGGCAAAGTTAACCTACGAGTTGGAAACCGAACAAGAGTTACTACTTTAGACGCAGACACTTATGAATTAGTTCTACCCAATGGGCTTTTGTTTATTTTGAACAATTGCTTTTATGTTCCTGCTTTAAGTAGTAATATTATTCTTCTTTTTTTATTTGGATAAGGAAGGTTATACTTCCATTACTAGGAACCGTAAATGTTCAATTTATCATAATGATGTTTATTATGCTCATGGTGATTTGCATGCTGGAAATTATTCACTTAACTTAGAACATCCTAATAATGGACAAATCTATGACATAACTACTAATAGGCTCAAGTCAAATGATTTGAATCTAACCTACCTATGGCATTGTCATCTAGGTCATATAAATGAGAAACGTATTTCGAAACTCCATCAAGATAGGTTTCTTAATTCATATGATTTTGAATCATTTGATACATGTGTGTCTTGTTTATTGGGAAAGATGACAAATGCACCTTTTACTGGGCAAAGTGAGATAGCCACCGATTTATTGGTGAAGGTGGAGCTAAATCACCAAGAGGGGGTGAATTGGGGATTTTCAAAATTTTCGCAAGTTCTGCTCAAATGGAAACCAAACAGGACAAAACAGAGAGTAAGGAAAGAAGAGTGAGACACAGAAGTTTATACTGGTTCAGTCCAACTCTTTGGCCTACGTCCAGTCCTCAGGCACCCTAAGTATTTCACAATGTCACTTGATTACACCCTTTGTAACTATGAAGCAATTCTCTCACAAGAACTTGCTCCCCCTTACAAGTTGTAATCAAAGACTCCCAAATCTCCAAGTCCCTCAACTTGAGATTCTTTACCACAAATAAATACAGATAATAAACTCTCTTAAAAGAGCAAATAGGATGAACACTGAAGCTCATAAAGTATCAACTGATACTTTGTACCAAAAGTACAATAATAAATGAACAAATTTAATGCTCTTTCAATTTTCAGCTCAATAGTTGTTTAAGAGAATTGAATGCTGCTCTATTTATATTTAGAGCATGTTTGATGACCATTTCAGACATTCATATGACCGTTGGAGAAGATTATTGTCTGTTACAAGTATGTCGATCTCTTCTCTCTCTTCATTTTGTTCATTTTTCGTGTTGGAAGGATAAATGTTGAGTCCCTTGAGTTTATAGCCATTGGAATGACAGAGTTCTGAGTAGGTGTAAGTCTCTTTATCCTTTTTCCATCGTGTAAAGGTTATTAGACGAAAATATAGCAAGTTAGGTGGCTCCTCATTTAATGCTCTGACAGTTCCTTTGCTTTAGTGAAGTCAGCACTGAAAAATCTTCTTAATCCATCTGTAACTTGGCTGAAAAACACTAGCAAACGCATTAAACATATCTGGTAATGTTGATGGTTAATATCTGGAATCATTTAAATCAAATAGCAAACATTACACAGATTTCGTAAATTCAAATTTTCAACTGTCACAGCCCATACTCGAGTTTGTGCATCAATACTCAAGTATGTCACCATGCACTTAAGGCTATACTTGAGTATTCAAACTAATACTCGAGAATAGTCCTTTTAAAAGTGAAACTCGCAATTTGTGCTTTGGAGTTTCAGTTGATCTTAGGCCAATACTCGAGTATTCAACCAATACTCGAGTTTTGGACTCTTAATAGAGATTTACCCAAAACACCAAAACCGGAGTATTCATGCAATACCGCAGTATTGAAAGCTCAAAAACTTCAGTTGCTCTCTGTATGACTCGATACTCAAGTATTCAACACCATACTCGAGTATGGGTTTTTATTTTGAAACTCAGAGAGAGCACTAACCAGTATGAAACTGGAGTTTCCGAAACCGGAGTTTTCCAAACTGAAGTTTGTATGTTTAATAAATTTTTAATTCATCTTTTCTTGGCTCAATACTCAGTATGTCAACATCATACTCGAGCTTTCACTTAATTATGAAAACATTTGAATTCTGGAGTCAAGTTGAAAACTGGACTTTTCATATTCCGAAACTTAAGTTTTCGAAACTAGAGTTTTCCAAACTGGAGTTCTCATTTCTTTTAAAAACACTGAAGAGTCTCTTTGGCCTATACTCAAGTATGCATACCAATACTTGAGTATGCTTTGATGAAAAACTTGCGTTGCTCTCTGTAAGGTCCAATATTTTCCTCTTGGATACCGCGGTATTGTCCTTAATCATTTGCATTGAGCTTTTCTTTGAAATCTCAATACTCGAGTATTGCTACTAATATTCGAGTATTGTCTCAATCAGCAAGTTTTACTTTCTTGATACAACTCTTCAATCTTGGTTTCATAATTGATTGTCATCATGAAAACCCATAGAAAACTAACAATTGGGCCTCATACATACTGATGTGTTGAACTAATGAATACATCTGCAATAGGAGGTCATTTGTACTTCATTACATTCATAGACAATTTTAGTAGATATAGGTATATCTATCTAATGAAACATAAGTATGAATCTTTTGAAATGTTCAAAATATTCCAAAATGAAATGCAAAATCAACTTGGCAAACAATTAAAGCACTTCGATCTGATCAAGGTGGAAAATATTTGAGCCAAGAGTTCATTGACCATCTTAGGAGTTGTAGGATCATCTCACAACTTACTCCTCCAGGAACACCTCAATGGAATGGTGTTTCTGAACGGAGGAATCGAACTCCATTAGATATGGTTTAATCTATGATGAGTCAAACATATCTTCCGCCGTCCTTTTGAGGTCACGCCCTAGAAACAGTTGCGTTCGCATTAAATCGTGTTCAATCAAAGGCAGTTGAAAAGACACCATATGAGATATGGACTGGGAAGAAGCCCAGTTTGTCATTTCTTAAAATTTAGGGATGTGAGGTTTACGTTAAATAGCAAACCTCAGATAAATTATCATCTAAGATCCTCAATATGCCTTTTTGTGAGGTATCCTAAGGAAATTAAGACATACTATGTCTACAATCTCATGGATCAGAAAGAGTTTGTTATCCGCAATGGTATCTTTTTTGGAAAAAGAGTTTATCTCTAAAAGAACCAGTAAGAGTAAGGTGAACCTCAAAGAAGTTTGAGAGCCATAAGACAATGTAGAACCACAGACGGAAAACAGAGAAGACTCACAACAAGTTGTTGAGCCTACTCAAGTAACACAAGGCCCACAAAGGTCCGATAGACCACGGCTACAATCTTAGAGATATGGATTTTTTATTACTAGAAATCGTGATGTTTTGCTCATTGAGCAGAATGAGCCAACTACCTATCGAGAAGCCGTGGTAAGACCCAACTTTGAAAGATGGCTTAATGCCATGAAGTCTGAAATGCAATCCATGTACGACAATAAGGTATGAACCTTAATCGATCCACCTGAAGGTGTAAAAACCATTGGTGTAAGTGGGTTTTCATGGAGAAAACTAACATGGATGGCAAAGTCAATGTCTTCAAGGCACGATTGGTTGCAAAAGGATTCACTCAAACTCATGGTGTGGACTATGATGAAACCTTTTCCCCAATTGCTATGGCCAAATCAATTAGAATCCTTCTTGCCATTGCATCATATTATGACTATGAAATATGACAGATAGACGTTAAAACAACCTTCCTTAATGGAAAGCTGCTTAAGGATGTGTATGTGACACAACCTAAAGGCTTTGCGCATCTGAAGGAATTTGGTAAAGTTTGCAAGCTTCAAAGATCCATTTATGGATTGAAGCAAGCGTCTCAGAGCTGGAATCATCTTTTTGATGAAGTAGTCAAAGAGTTTGGATTCATTCAAAACATCGATGAACCTTGTGTTTAAAGAAGGTTAGTGGGAGCACAATTGTATTTCTAATTCTTTATGTTGACGACATCCTACTCATTGGGAATGGCATTCCACCTTGTAGAGTGTCAAGTTTTGGTTAGGAAAGTCTTTCTCAATGAAAGATTTAAGCGAAGCCACTTACATCCTTAGGCTCAGGATCTATAGAGATAGATCTAAGAAGATGATAGACCTAAGTCAGAGCACATACATAGACAAGATACTACACAGATTTAGTATGCAGGATTTTAAAAGGGGTTACATGCCATTTCTCATGGCATCCATCTCAGCAAGAATCTGTGTCCTAGTACACAAGATCAAAGAGACCGCACGATAAGATTCTGTATGCTTCCGTCATTGGATCTATTATGTATGTCATGTTATGCACTCGATCGGATGTGTCATTTGCCTTGAGTATGACCAAGAAATATCAACAAGATCTAGGTGAGGGTTACTGGACTGCTGTCAATAATATCCTGAAGTACTTAAGAAGGACCAATGACTTATTTTTGGTATATGGTGGCTTGGAGGATGAGCTCTGTGTGACTGGTTACACAAATGTGAGTTTCCAAACTAACCAAGATGATCTAAGATCGCAATCAAGATATGTATTCCTGTTGAATGGTGGTATGGTAAGCTAGAAGAGCTCTAAGCAAAGTACTGTAGCTGATTCTGCAACAAAGGTTGAGTATATAGCAGCATCGAATGCAGCTAAGGAAGCCATTTAGATCAGAAAGTTCATTACTAAACTAAGGGTGATTCCTACCATCTCAAATCCGATAAACCTATTCTGTGACAATAGCAGGGCTATTACGAAGGTCAAGGAGCCTAGGTCACATCAAAGGACCAAGCATATACTCGGACGTTTTCATCTTATCAAAGAAATTAATGATAGAGGTGACATAAAGATATGCAAAGTACTAGGAGAAGACAACATTGCTGATCCTCTTACGAAGCAGCTTGCACAAGCAAAACATGAGCGTCATGTTAGGACAATGAGAATTAGAGTAATTAATGATTGCACTTAGTACAAGTGGGATTCTGTTGGAAAGGCTAATTCATTGTACTTTGAACATTTACATTATTTAATGTATTCTCCATTTAGTTATCATTTTCATTTGCATGTTTATAGTGATAACTGTATCCTTGGATGTATCTTATAGATTATCCTAAATGTCCCTGGTCAGTCATCTACGCAGGAGCGAAGATGAAATAAGACTAGTATGACTTTGGTGAGGTATGGAGATACAAATCAAAGTCATAGCCACTTGTAAGAGTATAAGGTGTTGGACCAAACCACTAGGAGAAAGCTGCATGGATTTAGTCATAAGCTTTTCTCATGTATAACCGTGTCACAACACCCTTTAACCTGAGATCATCATGGGTTCCTACATGATAAGTCATTGATCTTTGACCTAGTCAAAAGTCGCCTTTGATCGGGTGATGATAAAGGCTATGATCGGGATCAATGGTCATACTATGATGGAAAGGAGTTTCCGTTTCAGTTATTAGACTACTCAAAAATCGAGAAAGTAATGGTTAAGAACAGGAGTTGACATTATCCATGCTTCATTCTTGACCAAATTATCGCGTGACAAAAAGGATGTGATATGGTTGTACGATAGGTTGTATTGTGTCATCGATTCCCTTATGAATTGGGTAGTCGCAATGTTACTAGAGGCCACTTGCGACTTATGGGCTAGTACAGTATTGGCCCACTGCAAATCACATATGAGCCTGCAGGGTCGCACACAAGAATGGCCTAACATGAGCAATGGTGTCCAGATTCATTGAATCTTATATATGTCTAAGAATCAATAAATACAATATTTTATCTAGGGAGGATATATATATAATGATTGCACCTAGTACAAGTAGGAGTCTGTTGGAAATTATGCCCTAGGGGCTAATCATTATCTAACTAAAACTAATTGAGATATCGTATCTCAGATTTGATTTATGAAGATAAATCAATGATTTAATTAAATATAAAGATATAATATCTCAGATATAATTTATAAAGATAAATTAAATCTATAGGCTTTTAATTTGGATTAAATAAACAAATTAGATTAGTTTTCTTGGACAGATTTAATTAATGCTATTTAAATCTAAAATTCGAATTCAAGATTAATTGAGATTAATCTTGAATATTTTAGTACGGCCCAATTAGGGTTTTAGAAACTCTATAAGAGATATTAATTTAGTTGTATTAAAGTGAGTGAATATCCACAAAAGGAAAACCCTAGAGAAAAGGCGTAAGACGTAAAGTAAGCAGGCGCTAGCACGTTGACATCCGTGTTTAAAAGTTGTTCAATGTGGATGCCGGTAGAGAGAGTGGATCTGTAGAGTCGGCTGCTAGAGATTGATCGAGCAAGAAGGCGTTAGCCTACAAGTTCGAATAGACGCACACGAGCATTTGCAAAGGTACAATTTCTAACATATAACTTGATTTAAACGTCGTTGATAGATCCTCTGAAGGGATTTATAGAATTTTTAATTCCGTTGCGTGTACGGATCCTAACATATTTCACTTGCCATAAGAAAATATGACCAACAAGTTTTTGGCACTGTTGCTGGGGATTATTGATACTATCTATGCAAGCACGTTATTACTTTGATAGTTGAGTTCGAATTCGTTTTTTTTTTTACTCTCTCTATTTTGATTTTTAAGTACCCTTGTATGTATATGAGTAGCTCTCATGTTGCTGATCTTGAATCCTTTGACAATAAGATAGAAAAAATGTACAAGCAAAGGAGAAGGAAGCAAAAAAAGAAGAGAACGCCCTATTGCATCAACAAACATGCTAGAAGATCACATCAATGAAGATCCGAATAAAGATTGAGTACATCTATCGCTGCAAATCGCAAGCAACGAGATGATCTAGGCAGAGCCATCATGGAATTTGGATTTTCTAATCCATATGAACTGAGTTTTGGGATTGCTCAGCTAGACATAATTGCACCTCCATCCAAGCTAAAACTTTTCATGTTACAGATGTTGCACCAATGGGACAATTTAGTGGGATGTTAACTGAAGATCTTTGCTTTTGTCTCAGAGTATTTATGGATGTTTGTGATGCTTTCAAGATCCCAAGTGTTCTAGTAGAAGCGTCGAGAATTAAATTGTTCACATTATTACTTAGAGATAAAGTAAGGTTTTGGTTCAACACCTTACCAGGAAATTTAGTGACCTATTAGAAAGATTTAAGTGAAAAATTCTTACTGTAATTCTTCCCACCAATCGAGAATGTCATACTTATAATTGATATTACTAGCTTCTAGCAACAAGTAGGAGAGTCCACATATGAAGCTTAGGAAAGATTGAAGGATTTGCTGAGAAAAGCACCATGTACATGGGACAATCTTAAAGAATATTGATGCTCCATTCAATTGATCAAGCAGATCATCAATCCTGGGTAGAGGATATTTGTCCTTTATAGTTGCCTTATTCAACTCGTGGTAGTCAATGCGTAGTCTTAGGCTCCCATCTTTCTTCTTCATAAAGAGCACAAGCGATCCCCAAGGAGATACATTGTGCCTAATGAATTCCTTTTCCATCAACTCTTCAATTTACTTCTTCAATTCTACTAGTTTCAACAAAGACATTCGGTAAGGAACTTTAGAGATAGGCCCTGTCCTAGGTATGAGATCAATCGAAAATTTTACTTCTCTCTCGTAGGGTAACCCTGTCATCTTTTTTTGGAAATACTTATGAAAATTCGTTCGCCACTTTAATGTCTCATTTCCTTTCTTTCACTTCTGCTTTAATGGAGAAAAGCACCATGTATGTGGTGTAAGACAGAATATCACTGAGAGGGGGTAAATTAGGTGATTTAAAAAATCTTTAAGATTTCCCCTAAACATACTTTATAAAACAGAGTATAATAGAAAGAGTATGAGAAATATTGACACGAGAGATTTATAGTGGTTCAATCTCGACTCTTGACCTTCATCCAATCCCTAGATTCTCTAGGATCTTTGCTATCACTTTAACTTATTACACACTCTGTACTCGAATGTAATCCTCTCACTAAGATTCACTCCCCCTTACAAGCTGTAATCAAATATCACAATTTCAAAGTCCCAATACTCTAAGATTCTTAAAAAGATATTTATTCAGAAATAAACTCGCTAAAAGAGCAGATAGATAAACATTAAAGATTATAAATATCTGAAGATATTACACAAATAAATGAAATAGTAAATGCATATTGATTGTTTGAGCATTTGTGTTTTTTGGTTGTTAGAATGAATTGAATGCTTCAACCTATATTTGGTGAAGACAATTAATGATCGTTGCAAGCCTTCAATGCACTGTTGAGAGTAATCAATATAGTCATTAGATTTGAAGACCATTCGTTACTCATAATGCTTGATTTGTTCAATGATCGCTGACATTCTTCATTGACATTTCTTGTGTTCTTCCTGTTGGATGATATGGTGTACAAATAAGGAAAGAAACCTTAAATGCCTTCAAAATGTCTAGAGAATTATTAACCAAATTTGTGCTTCATTTTTTGGAGACGCATTTAATGTAGGTGACGTAATCAATGCTTTTTGATTAATCTGCGTTTAGTCATTAATCATCCAAAACTCATCAATAAACTGATTACACATAGTTAGGAACAATAATGAGTGATGATATGAAGTAAGCAAATCATACTTAAAAATTTAAGATTTACAAACACGGTGATTGCAAAACAAAGATAGATTTAGCTTAAGTTAGATTCAAGCGAACTCAACCAAATAACTCAAGTTAAGCATTCTAAGCTCATGTCACAAGTTCATCTTTTTTGAAAATAAGTTTAAAGTTTTAATGAAGATGTCTCTGTATGACTTTAGCTCGAGTTTAAAATGTTTTAGCTCAAGTGCATGACTCGAGTCAATCATAGTATGCTCAAGTCAAGTTCATCAATCGTAAATGGACTTCGATATATCTTTTGAAAGAGATTTGAAATTGCATCAGCTTAAGTCATTAAGTAATGGCTTAAGTTAACTAAATTGATTTGAAAAATGAGTTTCAAAATTATGCTTGGGTTAAGGAGTACTGGCTTAAGTAAGAGTTTTTGTATTTTGAAAATAAATTGAAGTCCACAAAAGATGACTTCAGTCAAATAGCACAGGCTTGAGGCTTTATTGTTTTTCAAAATATTTCACAAGAGCCTATGACTCGAGTCTATAATGACAGGCTCAAGTCAATCAAAGCCTTAGTGAATTTTAACTAGGCTTTCAAAAGACTTGGCTCAAGCTTGATAACCTAAAACACAAGTCAATATGAAAATAGGTTATTGATACAAGTTTGGTCAAGTTAAAACATTCTGAACTTGAATCAATAACCACATTTTGTTTATAATTTTTAGTTATCATCAAAGCACATAGAGAACTAACATGCAAGACAACCCTTACAAATAGACTTTTCAACTTGTACTGCAAACAACAATCGTGGTCTACTATGACTCATAAAGACATCCGCAAGAGAAATGGTCTTTCTCTACAACCAAGGATGGTGTTATTTGCTGACAACGAATCCGTTCCTGCTATCACATCATTACACTTTAAGGGTAGACAAACAAGATATATAATTGAGGTTATATTATCAAAGTCAATTATATAATTCAAGCAAGCCCTAAAAGTTTTCACCAAAGTTCCCGCCAGTGTAGAAATAATCACATCAAAAGGAAATTCACATATACTTAAATTCAATCGAGGGATACAAATGTACAATATAAAAGAGTGTGTAGCACCCGAATTCCCAAATAAAGCTTCAATTTCAAGGCCTTAGAGTTTGAGGATACCTTTAATCATCTTTGGTAAAGCATTGGGCTCTTGATATGATAATGCAAACACTTTTCCTGAAACTGCAACTCTAGCATCATTGGCTCCTCAAGAGCCTTCCTCACATAACCTAGAGATGTTCCTAGCTTTCTTCTCTTGTAACATTTCACACAATGTCCTTGGTATATTTTTCCACACTTGGCAAACTTCTAACATTTAGCAGTGCTAGCAACAAAAGTTGTGGATCCTATAAGATTTCTAACCTCCACTAAATTGACTCCTCTGTGGTCCACTAAAATGACTCCTTGATGGTCTACAAGAATGATTTCTTAATGGCTCACTAAATCATGTCCTCAAACTACTGAAGGTTTGACTGCGCATCTTAGTAATTCCTCTCATAGGTCTCGTAGGAGGTGTAGTTCTGGATTGGAATCTCTTTATTTTCTTAGCTTCTTCTTCTCACTTGCTTTTGGCTATTGTGCGTAATTTGTCACACATCTTCTCAAAATCCTTAATCTCATCAATGAATGGTGATAAACCCATTTTTAAATCCGGCCAAACTTTTTCTACTAACCGATCACACATCCATTTAGAATTGTTTTGCAAACATTTGCAAAAATTATACAATTCTAGAAAACGCATGATGAATTCTTCTTCGTGTAAATCTCCTTGCTTGAATGTAAGGAATTAAGTCTCCTTTGCTACTTTGATAGAAATAGGGACATAATACTTCTCAAACTTTTCCCTAAACTCCTCCCAAGTCGTCTTAGCATCTTCGTTAATTCTAGTGCTTTTGACCTTTCTTGAGCTACTTTCTCCATCAATTGCTCAACAACTAGCACCTTTTGTTGTGAGCTAATCTCAATAACTTAAAAAATATTTTTTATACATTTCAACTATTCTAGTGCTTTGAATGGGTCTAGCTTCCCCTCAAACATGGGTAAAGCAAACTTTTAAAATTTTTCCTATACTTCAGTAATAGGTGGGGGTTATATTGAGAATGGGAACTGCTACTGCCTTTTGATTCAGTACAAGTACAACTTTTACCCCTAGAATGATGATTAAAAGGAGTACCTTCCCTAATTGGACTATTTTCCTTCCCATGATTACCACATTGGCCTCTTCTCTCTGTTAATCCATCCTCATGCCTATTTACTTTCTCTCTTACATCTAATATTATATCTCGTAACTCCGAGAAAATGACATGGTTATCCTAAGGAGTGGGACCATTTTGTAAAGGATCAAGGGTTGAAATAGCCCTTCATGTTCTCGCCATCCTCCCTTCCTATGATTTACACCATAAGAGCACTAGGTAAGAAACTAGCCCAACAAATTCTAAATCTAAAAAAAGGGAAGTGCATATGCTATGATATTTATTTTGCCACAACTTCTAAAATATTTTAAGAAAACAAACACTTAGAAATGTCAACAAAAGAGTCACATAATGTATAGCTATGATACTAAAAATGTAACACCCCAAATCCAACACCCAAATATTTAACCTAAGTATTTGAAATATTGCTACAAAGATGCCAACATCCAAATCATCAAAATTCATAACTAACTCAAACCAAAATTCATTTTAAAGTCAACTTAAATTTCCAAAATATTTCATAGTAAAATAAAAAGCGGAAGTCTTGGCATGGTAAATAAAAATAACATAACGTAAGCTATAGGAGTACAAAAAAGCCTTCAAAGCTCACTCCATAGGTGCCTTCAAAGCTATAGGAGTGCAAAAGAGCCTTAAATAGTAAATCATAGTGCAAATAGTGACTCACTATGCAACTAGAAAATCACTATGCAATAATCGTTGGTGCAAATATAATTCATTGTGCAAATAGTAAATTATTGTACAAATAGTGCCATTAAATAAAATGCATTTTTGACAAATTTAAAGTTCCTATATCATATCTTAAAACCTTATAAACCAAAAATATTTTTTATACATATAATTCATTTTAAAATAAACATATATAATCATACATAATTCACAAGTATATGGAAGAATATTCAGAGTTATATGTTATTTCCTAGCTTACTGATAATCCTAAAAAATTACTCCAAATCTCTCAATGAGAGTCTTCTAGCACCCCCAAATAGTCTCCACACACACACACACTCTCCCCCCCCCCCTCTAGCTAAATGGTGAAAGTGTGTGTGTTTGTGTATTAAGGTGGGGTTATTTATAAAAAAAAAAAAAAATCCCCTACCACTTTTACATTAGGTGAGAAGACGCCCTCCCTTTTTTCTAATTAATGAGGATCTAATTGTGGTGCTGCTCCCACATTTCAATGTCGTAGGCCCCCTCACCTTTTTCCTTTTTTTTTCCTCCTTCCTTTTGTCACTTTCTCATTCATTTTTTTTCTTTCTTCGTCTCTACCATATATCAAGGAAATTCTAACTTTAGAAAATGTACTCCTATACTGAGTAACTACATGATAAATTAATTATCATAAATCAATCTAACCTATAATATTATATTTTCAAAATAAAAATTTAGGATGTTACACTCCCAACTGGAACACAATCGTTGCAACCTATACTAATGTTTTGTTCATATTGTGAAGGAGAACATCTTTACACCAATTTTTCAGCTAACCCAAAATTGCCAACTAGGCGGGTAACTATAACAGAAATAGCAATAACATCCCACACTTGAACACGTATAATCCAGGATAGAGATTGCATCCCACTTCTCTTGGGGACAGCAAAGAACACAATCTGGTGTTGTTTGTCTGACTAATAATCCTCAATATCCCCCTGGATTCAATTAGCAATCAAGTCAGTTGAATATGGAACCATAACCTCAATCATCTATTGAAGGCTTAGTTAAAGAATATATGGCAAAAATAATGCTATCATTGAGAGTTAATAAGTATCGTTGAGAGATCTGCAAAAATTAAGTTGGGAAGCTTGTTATAGCTCTGAATAACAGGCCATCGGGTTCCTTGCCTAGTGATACTAGAGTCTCTAGGAAAGAAAGAAAATAAAATATCAAAGCTATAAAACTAAGGAATGAAAAGTGCATTGAGCAACATAAGGTAGCTAAGAGGCCAATTAAAGATGTTGAACCTATGTCAAGTCAAGTAAAAAAGGCAAGGAAGCTACAGAAGAAGAGCAAACAACATAATAGTTCACCCCAAAACTACAGGAATCTAGCAACATACAAAATGCTACTACATTGCCACAACATGGCATGCTAGAATTGCAAACATCAGAACGTGCAACCAATGTTGCAGCAATGTTGGAGCAAGCCTACAAAACTAAGAACTGGAAACACAGTGACATAACCACCACCTTTTCCTCAAAGGTTACAGAAGCAAAATCAGGAGAAGGAGCTCAGGAAATTCCTAGATGTTTTGAAGTAGTTGCATATCAATATTCCTTTGGAAGAGGCCTTAGAGCAAATGCCTAGTTATGTGAATTTTATGAAAGACATTTTGTTAAAGAAAAGAATGCTGGGAGACTTTCAGACGGTGGCCTTGACTAAAGAGAGCAGTGCCATTCTGGTTAACAAACTCCCACAGAAGTTGAAAGCTTTACCATCCTATGTGCCATTGAAAAGAACTATTTTGTGAGAGTACTGTGTGACTTTGGGGCCAATATAAATTTGATGCCTATGTCAGTTTTTAAGCAATTAGCAATAGACGAGGCAAGACCCACAACTGTGACACTTTATCTTGCAAACAGATCCATTATTCACTAAGAAAGAAAAATTAAAGACGTTTGGGTGAAAGTAAATAAGTTCATATTGCCTGTTTATTTTATTGTGATGGACTTCAAAGCTAGCCATGAGGTACCTACATTAAGGGAAGACCATTTTTAGCAACGGGAAGAACACTTATCGATGTCTACAAGAGTGAGTTAACCATGAGAGTTAATGATTAGCAAGTGACCTTCAACTTCCTGAAGGCAATGCAGTACTGTGATGATATTGAGGAGTGCTCAGTTTTTGATACCATAAAAAACTTAGTGTAGAAAATATTAGTTCTCTAAGTGTTTTGGTGATAACTAATAATTGTAAACAAAATGAAGTTAATGGTTTAAGTCAAAATGCTTTTAACTTGATGAAACTTAAACCAGCAACTTACTGTCAAAAGTGACTCGGGCTTAGAGTTGTAAAACTCAAGTCATCACAAGATAGAGAGCTTTTAAAAGTATTTGAACTTATGCTTGATTCAAGCTTGTCATGGTTAACTTGATTCAATGCAAGGTAGAAAGATGTCAATGTATTTTAAACATATATTGACTTTAACCGGCCTTGCTTAACTCGAGTCATGGGCTCTTATGAAATGTTAGTGACACGAGCTTGTGCTATTTGACTTAGGTCATATTTTGTGGACTTAGACTTATTTTCAAATTTAGAAGTCCTTGACTCAAGCCTATATCTCTTAACTAGAGTTTAATGTTTGAAACAAATTTTGTAATAAACTACTTTATTCAAGTTAGTCACTTAATGACTCGATTTGATGTGATTTCAAACCACTTTCAAAATGCTATTTCGAAGCTCATTTTTGAAAGAAGAACTTGACTTGAGCTAGCCTTAATTGACTCGAGTCATGCACTTGAGTGAAACATTTTAACCTCGAGTCATGCACTCCAATTTTCTTGAATTAACTTAAGTGAAACACATCCCTGTATTGAAATCACCGTGTCTGTAATTGTGAAATCTTCAAGTATGATCTGTATACTTCATATTATCTCTCATTATTGTTCCTAACTTTGTTTAATCAATTCGTTAGTGAGTTTTAGATGATCAAATGAATGATAAACTGAAGATTAAACAAAAAGTAAGTGATTATGTTAGAATCATTAAATGTTGGTTCAGAAAATGGAGCATGGATTTAGCAAATCATTCTCTGCACGTTCCAAAGGCTTTAATGTTTTCTTTCCTCATTTGGACGCCAAATCATCCAAAGGATATATCTTAAGGAATGTCAACAAGAATGTCTAGGCACATTGGTTCAATCAAAGCGTTAAAGTAAAATGGTCTAACGGTTATTTATTACTTCTAATGGCTTCACTGAATCTTCAAACAGTCATTAATTGTTATCATCATATATAAGTTGAAGCATTCAATTCATTTTGACAATCACAAAAACCAGAAACAAATAAGAAACACAAATGCTCAAATGATCAAAGCGCATCTAGTATTTCACTCATTTATGTAGTATCTTCGGATACATTAAACTTCAGTATTTATCTATCTGCTATTTTAGAGAGTTTCATTTTTTATTATAAATCATTGTAAGAATTTCAAGGTAGTGGGACTTTGACATTGGGTTATCGTATTACAACTTATAAAGAGGAGTGAATCCTAGTGAGAGGATTACTTTCAAGTAGAGAATGTGTAATTGTTTGAAGTGATAATGAGAATCCTAGAGAGTCTGGGGACTGGACGTGGGTCAAGAGCTTAGACTGAACCAATATAAATCTCTTATGTTGATATCTCTCTTTCTATACTTTGTTATACTATATTGTGTAAGTGCATTTCTAGAGAGATTCACAAAGATTTTTAATCACTCAATTCACCCCCTTCTAAGTGATATTCTTGTTTTTAGAAAACATTCTAAGAAAAGTACAATAACGATCCCTTTGATAAAATTCTGGTTAAACATGAAACTCATTAAGACTCTATAGAAAATTTGAATTTTGGTGAGGAAAATTATATGAACAAGAAAAAGAAGATCCTTTTTGAATTACTAGAGCTTGACCAAAATAGGAAACATGTAACTAAACCTTCAATTGAAGAGCTATCAGCTTTGAACCTTACACCTCCACTTGAACATCTAAAGTATGTTTTTCAGGGAAAACTTATACACATCTAGTAGTTGTTGTTGAACATCTTATTGAATGGAAGCCAACTTTAAATCCCTACTGGGAAAGGAACTTAAGAATGGAAAGGACTATCATCACCTGTCAATCCCCGAATTAGAAGAACACAGCATAGTCAGGCTAAAGACCCTAAAAAAAGCGCTATTAGGAGTCAGCCCAAGTTTCTAAATTATCTCTTTTATTTCATTTGATTATTTGCTTCACAAATAAAATTAGAGGAACCATATAAGTGGAATTAAGAAGGTGATCTAGTTAATATGGAAGTACAAGGATTACGACAAAAGATTTAAGTACAGCAATTAGAGGAGTTATGAAGATTGTTGAAGCATGGTGACAGTACTACAAGTACATGTGGCACTTTGATTAGTAGTTTGAAATCAAGCAAAATTGCTACAATAGTATAATCAAGTTGTTGTAGCAAGTTTGTAGTAGAATTAGCAAGCCAACATGGATATTAGTATGCTACACATTGGGATATTTCACAGAATGCTCTAGCAAAACATGTTGCATTAAGACCTTATCAAAGCTTAGGCCATAAAATCCCCCAATAGTCAAATGTTCCCTTTTTTCCACTTCCCCATGTGAATCCCTCTCTAATTGAGAATCAACCCCAAAACCGAGCTGCTATAATTGCTCCATGTACTATCTCTCTAATCCTACTAACAACGCAATGTCCAACGTCAACTCCCTCTGCCTCTCTCACATAGACTTATCTCCTCCAACCAATCATGTTGTACCCTTTAACCAATGTGACCATAATCAAAACCCTTTGCCTTCATCCTTTACATTGTCCCTCATTCTATAAGTACCCAACCTTACTCCCCTTACTCTTCCACAATCTTGTTGTTCAAGCTCCAAAACCTCTTCCCAACTTATTCCTTAACCTTCTAATCCTTTATCCTACCTTACAATGATAAGAGTCAATCGAGTTTTCCATAGAACCGCATCAAGGCTATCACCGCTAAAAAAAACCTCATACCCGATGAGGGTTTGCTCCAGACTTGATTACTCAAGGCGCTATCCAAATTTCATCATGAAAGTCCTCCACAAACGTAAGTGGGATTTTTTTTGTGAAAAACCGGAAGAGGTTTTCATCCCTATAGTTTTTGAATTCTATGCAAACTATCGAAGTGACAAGCCTTATATCATTATTTTCCGTGAAGTAGTAGTCCCCATAGGACTGCCATCCATTTGTGATGTTTAAGACCTAGACCTTACTACTAATGAGTACTACCTCCTGCTCAACAAGAGTTGCGAGCATAATTAAGTTACACAATCAGGTCCTTACAAGACTTTGTGTTCCTAGTACTAAATGGACCATCTCCAAGAAAAGATCTTACACCTTCTGATGGAATTATCTTCAACTGGAAGCCGAGGTCTGGTAATAGTTCCACTAATCTTACCTCCCTCCAACACTTCATATCCAGAAAATATACAAAGGCAAACATTCTTACTTTACTGCATTCTAGAAGGAAAGGCAATCAACTGGATGAGATTGTCCCATATTGCTTGGGAATAAGAGAGTATAAGCCTATATATATAATCATATTGTATTGGGTTTGCAAAGAGACTTAAAGGAGTGGTGGGCTCATGCGCAAAATAACATGCTACTAAGAGGAAAACGCAATGGAAATCCAACGATTCCCCCTATAGGCAAGTAAATACTTGGTATCAGTACTTTTTTGTAGGCATATTTTGCTCCCTCAAAATATTATTTATTTTTTTCTAAATTTGTATCATAGGCTTACTAAAAAGACTCCATATTTTAGGGTTTGAAGTTTATTCGTGACCAAAAGTTGTCAACAGGCACTTCCTCAAACATACTTTTCATTGTCAATATATAGACCCGTCTTTCCAGTAGTGTTTGTTCAGTCTCGAGGGTCGCATTGTTTGCACTCTCTTGAGTCTGTTGGTTGTCCATGGACCATGCCTATTAAAGGGGTTTAGACAAAGTGATATGTACCAACCTTCTAATCCCTCCTCTTATATATAGTTTTTCTTCTTGTTGTTACTATTATCTTCGCTAGTTTTGCTGTTTTGATGTGTTCAAGAAGGTTTTTTTAATCATGGGGAGTACAATTTCTTCTTTGCCGATGGTTTCTAAGTAACTCTATAGGACAGTGTTCTCAGACATAACTCAAATCATCTGCTTCTTCTTTCTTCTAGATTGCTCATGAACTACAACAATCTAGAGTCAGTTTCAACGAGTATTGACAACGACATTGTTAACAACATTCCTGAGAATCATGATGTTGGTAATTCCAATTCCATATTGGTGCCTTTTCTAATGCCACTTCCCAGGCCTTTTCTCGACAAATCCAAGATTGACATTTTTCATATAAAGTATTTTTAGGTGATGGCAAGAATGAGTTTATTCTGTTCTTTTAGATGCATGGATACGTTTGTGCATCCATGCAGTTATCCTCTTATAATCATAATATATCTACACATCTCAATTATTACATTTTAGTGGAAAAAGCATCTGATTTGGGTTCTGGGGCCAGTGACCAATTAGGTTGGTGTTGTTAGTTAAAATATATGATGCTACTTATGTGAATTTTTGTCAATGGCATACTTTGTTAACCATTGCTTTCAACAGGTGTTAATTTGTTGGAAAGAAACTGGCTAGTTCAAGCTCTTGTTGAGCATATCCTGGGCATGAAATTATCCATTGACTATCAAACCAAACGAGTATGCATTTTAGCCCTCCATCAATCAATTGGTAGTTGTATTATTTTTCAATTTTTAAACGAACTGATTTTTTGAAGTCTTAGTGTATTTTGAATTTAATAATTTTATTATTCAATATTTTGTATTTTGAAATAATTAATTAATGATGCTCATATGTATTTGCAGGAAGTTACTGGGGTCGGCTTCTAGTGATGAGGATGAGGATGAGCATGATCATGTTGTTATTATATAGGCATTATTTATAATTTTTGTGCTTTTTGGTTCATTTTGTTGCCAATATTGATGTTTATATTTCATTTTATTTATATATAATTTTTTATGATTGCTACTATATATATTTCTTCATATACAAATTTTTTTAATACATTTTTTAGTATTGATTATTTTATAATATTTTTTTTCTTTATTTGAGTGATTGTTGAGGAAGAGACATAATAATTATAATGATTTTTTAAAAATAATTCCTCAACTTGCCATGGAAGTTTTTCTATATTCCGTTGCAAATTGTCATGTTATTTGCGACGGAAACTTATATATATATATTTTCTAATCCCTGAATTTGTAATGGATATTTTTCAATAGTCCGTTGCAAATATGTGACACCCTATTTTATGATTATTTTCTCAATCCCGTCGTAATTTGTAACAGAATGACTTTTTATCACAATTTGCAACGGATTATCTTTTGTCGCAATTTGCAATGGATTATGTTCCACCAAATTGCAACGGAATAATTTTTCATTGCAATTTGAAGGACCCAAACAAAATAAAATTGGCATGAATTAACTGTGTTCAACGTTCATTAAACAAACATCGAATGTGAAGGGGAAACATGGAATGCGACGCACATAATAACAGGAGTGATAGGAGCTGGAGGGACTGGTGTGGGCGATGGCGTACCTAGGGTGGCTAGCAGGTCCACTGTGCATCCTACTCTTTGCAATAATAGCCCTTGGATCTGCATACCTCATAGCTGACTGCTAGAGATATCTTCATCTCGACACTGGAGATCTCAACAACCGCTCCTTCATTGATGCAATCAATGATTAGCTAGGTACCCCTTATTTCTCACCCCTTAGAACAATTGAGTTTTTTTGCAATCTTAATCTTACTCCTGTTAAATATAATATAAAGTTGATTTTTTTAGAAATATTAAATTATTAATTAAATTGTCTTAAAATATTTATATTTGTTATTTTTTCTTCAAATAATTTTATCTAACTTATAAACTTATATATAATATAAGGATATATAACATATGATATAATTAACCAACTTATTTAGCCTCCTTAATCTTTTTAAAAAATTAATTATATCTTTTATTTAAGATACAAAGGAGTAGGTTTTTTTTTTAATAACCGTTTGGCTTGCACCTTTTCTAGATCAACTTCAATTGAGGCACTAAAATACTTCTTTCTAAAAGTATTTTTTTAATAAGATAAGATTCAGATTCAATTCACCCAATTTATAGTTGACCTGTTAGATCATTGAGAGTTAGTGGTTTCAATGCCAATATCAGTATCAAACATCAATACTTCTCATCTTTATTATGAAGACTCTTCATCCACGGCATTAATTTTTTTAATATATTCATTAATTATTGATTTGTTTGGCTGCTTTAATTAAATATTTGTCCTTTCCCTTACACACTCACCCTCTCTATAAATATTACTCTATCTGATTCTTCATATAAAATATATTTACTTAATCTGATCATATTAAAAAAGTTACTTTAGTTAGTTCATATAACATATATTTTCTAAAACATCTTAATTATCTTCCTTAATTTCCTCCTTCTCTCTCATCCATAATTATTGTTAAGAGAACATTAATAAAGATAAATCAGTATAAGATTGACAAATATTAAAAATATGTCTTATATTTAAGATCAATATTAACTCTCTAAATATATTTTATATTAAGAAGTGGAGGGAGTGATGTTTTTGGAATATGTGTGTGTGTGCGCGCGCCCGAACGTGCACGCATGCGCGCGTACATGCGTGCGTGTGTGTTTATGTAAATGTGTGTGTGTGTTGCCCACATATTTATAAATCATTTATAAGATTTTTTAAATAGATAATAAAAACCTTAAACCATATTAATTTTGCTCTAAAATTTAACAACTTTCTAATTTTATGCCCATTAAATATGAAATATGCCTTAGGAAAACGTAATAATTAATGAAGAGTAAACTTATGCATTCCTATTTTAAAAAAAAACTTAGTGTGACTTATAAATATAATCAAAATAAATCTTATCTTTATCCTATACTCCTCTAGTCCAATTTATAGGACAGAAAAATAATCTTTTTTGTCATATGTATAAGGCATTTTATTAAAATTTTGATATGAATATACAATTTAATCATTTACTTATTATTTTTTTAACGTTATTTTTATTTGGTGTTATATATATTAAATAAGAGTAAAGTTATTTTATAACAAAGTTAACGAAGTTTAAAATTTTTCTTTATCTATGTAAAAAATATTATAAATATTTTATAAATATATCAAATGATTAAAAAATATCAGAAGAGTGTCTATGTACTTGAGCTATAAATGTATTGTAAAAAAAGTTAAGAGGAAGTACCTTGTTTTTTTTTTTTTTTGGTCAAAGGAAGTCCCTTGTTCACGTAAATTTAATTCCTCAACCTTTGTGGATACCCCACAACATGTGAATTTCCAAGGTTATCCTTCTAAAAGGTCCAAGTACGAATCCCTTTTTGGGGTTTTGGTGCCTGTGTAATAAATAAAAGAAGACAACTCTCCGTGGGTTGCATTCGTCCAATCGTAAAATACGGGTAGTTTGGGTTCTACAAAATAGAGACTGTTTTTTTTGCCCAAAACAAAATAGACTGTTGATGCATATCTTTTTTGCATGAACTTATATAAGTCCAACCCACAACGGGTTAGACCACTGGGTTGGTTGATTGGACTTTTTAAGGCGAAAAAATTGTAAAAGGTGACAAGGGCGGCGCGCAAGGCTAAGTAATTAGTAAATTAAGCGACTTCTTGATTCGTGTAGTTGGGCAACCCTCCTTTCTTAGTGTCTCTCGCGACTCTTGGTTTCTCAGTCTCCCAACCTTTATTATTATCACTTTATGATTTTATAATGTATTTTTAATTCATTTATGATTTTGGTTTGTAGGGAAAAAATTTCACGATATTGTTTAAAAAAAAATTTAAAAAAACGCTACATAAATTTTTATAAGAAATGGAAAATAAAACAGGTTGGCAAGTCAGAAATTATGAGTTGTGTTGGTTAAATGTCAATATATATTTATTGATATGGTTCTTTTTTACCTGAATTTATATGATTACAACTTATGACGAGCTAGTGTGGCCCGGTCAATATCACTAACTCTACCTAAACATAGTACTCCATAAGGTACACTGTTAAAAAGAGAACAATGGGGAAATTATTAAGGGAAAATTATACTCAAGACCCAATTAATTAAAATATTGTCAAAAAAGACCTTAAGAAAAGTCATATGTTAGAAAAGACCCTAAGGCCTATTATGATATTATTTCAAAGAGCGTTAACAACTATATCTGTAAAACCTTTTTTGAAATCATATCAGAAAAAGCCTAGGGCCTTTTCTGACATATGACTTTTCTTAAGACATTTTTTGACAATATTTTAATAATTTAGGCCTTGAGTAGAATTTTCCCAGCCATTAACATGCATCCCTCATTCAATTGACAGTTTCACCCCCAACACTCACTGGTAGTCTGTCTCATCTGAAAATCATGTTTCCTTCATATTTTTTGTTAATAAAAATATTATGTGCCTTGTGATTTTGTTTCTTGTCACTTACTATATTTTAACTAGGCACTTATTTATATATATATATATATATATATATATATATATATATATATATATATTGCTCACATATTGTTAGTAACTTGTCAATTATTAATAGTGCCTACAATTCTTATTATGAGGACCTGCGCCATGCTTTATAATATACTTTTGAGTTAAGGTGTAAAAATACATATATGTTTTTTTCTCAGGAGCGCCCAGCACTATATGTTTTTTTTTTGTGCAAAAATACACATGCCGTTAGGTTTTAGGAGCAAAAATACCACTTCCGTTAGTTGACCGTTAACTGACCGTTAGTTGACCGTTAACTATGATGAAATTACTCTTTTACCCTTAACCCTTTTCTTTTTTAATTATTTTAAACTAAGAGCAAAAAGGTAATTTCACTATGGTTAACGGTCAACTAACGGTCAGTTAACGGTCAACTAACGGTCAGTTAACGGTCAACTAACAGAAGTGATATTTTTACTCCTAAAACCTAACGACGTGTATATTTTTGCACCAAAAAAAAATATATGGTGTTGGGCGCTCCTGAAGGAAAAACATATGTGTATTTTTGCACCTTAACCCTATACTTTTTTTGGCACTATTTATAGGTCTTTTTAAACATGTTTTTATGGGAATAAAAAAACCTTAATCCTCATTAACCTTAACTTAGTAACTTTTCAACTTTACCCTTACATTTATGCATGCATATGAAAAAAGTTTAATGATATAACTTATAAATAGGACAAACAAAAATCTTATCACTCTACCTTATAAATAGAACTAGAAGAATAACATGTTTTCTCTAATGTATTGATTTTTTCACATAGTATCCCTAATAAACCATAAAAATTTCGATCAAACTCCTCTAAGTGATGACTTTTGTTGAAGGTAATTTTTAATATTTTAAAAGAAATAATTAATTTTAACTAACTTTATTAATTTATGTAAAATTGTTGTTAGGTTCTTATAATAAGCACGAGATTATTAATTATATGCACTAGTGGTTATGTTGAATTTTCATGCCAATAATATCATAATTTAATTTATGGGATATTAAATTTTTAGGAAAAATCATACTCAACCAAAGAAAATAATATCTAAAAAGTTTCAATATTTATTAACGGTGCCACTTTCATTTATCAATGACAAACTATGAAACTATGAAAATTTTCGAATATATATATTGTTAGGGCACCTTAGTTTGGTTTTGCCTAATTTTTATTTTACTAGGTCTCGGTAGTACTTTGTAATTTACCCCAAAAACGGCCAACTAAAAATCTAGCTTGGCCAAATTGTAATCCTGAAATGAGGTCTGGCCAGGTAGAGCCCAAGCAGTGAATTAAACGTCTAAACCAATGTTGTTGCATCCTTAAATGGAAAATTGTTTTTTTTTAATATTTCTAAATAATTTATGTGAAATGAAAATTTGGGACCCCAAATTGACTAATAAAGTATTTATTTTAATTTGTTGCATATGATGCATTAATTTGAAATAGGGGAGACAAATAAAACGGTGTATACAATATTGGTGAACGAGAGCCTTTGTGGCTCTACCATTGCCCACGTCTTTACCACTCCTTCCAGTGTCAGGTTTGTTCCTTTTTCTTCCTTAAACAATCATTAATTATTACTCCCTTTTTTTTCAGTGTTTGATATTTGTTTAAGATGCAATTTTTTAGGATTTTTTATGCACTTCGAGGATTTTTTCCCCCTTAAACGAAGAAGATTGATAAGGTCAAATTAAGCATGATTCTTTTTTGGTCCAATAATTAAGCATGACTTGATTGTTAGTATATAACCCTAATTTCTAAAAATTAATATTTTAAAATAAAATAACAGTGGTATCCATTTTCCTCCTATTAAAAATTTTAGCAAAACAAAGATATACTGCCTTCCGTATTAAGTATGCGATCCATTGGAGAGTTTTGGTTTGATCTTAAATATAAGCTCTCATCCTCTATTGTCTCCCACAAAGATATTAGGAATTCTTTTCTCTGCTCGTCAAATTTTAATCACTAAATGGTGCTTTCTTTTTTAAAAAGGAAAAAAAAAAATTCTATCAATTAGTTAAAAAGCCTTTACATTAAAAAGTGAAGGGAGTTAGACACAAACCTTTTGAATTACATGATGATCCTTGAAGTGATGAAGTTAAGCTTCACCACTTTCACATGGGGTGTCTTTTTTTACCTTAAAATATTTCTTATTCAAAAAAGTTAAAACATTTAGTAAGTAGTCGTGTTTAGTCCTCTAATTAACGAGGTGGTTTATTGATTGGATCAATAATTTTATTGGCCGGCATAAAAATAAATGTTATTGAATTATAGATTTCATAAACAATGATATATAGTAGATAAGATTGATCAGGTCAGACAAAAAAAAGTAGGGTTGATCTTGTAAGACTTGGCTATGACCTAAGAGGGGGCTGAATTAGGTGTCTGATAAAACTTTGGATAACTTTGAAAATCTTTTTATAACTTATTGAAAGTAGTTCATGTGTCAGTAATAATTTATAAAAGTAATTTTTAGTCATTCAAATATATATGCTGGGAATATAAGAAATAAGGGAAGAGAGTATGCAAACTATGATTTATCCTGGTTCGGCTCAATCCTTAACTTATGTCCAGTTCCCAAGCTCCAATTGAGATTTTCAATCCACTATCCTTTTGTTTAATCCAGACACAAGAGAAGCCCATACAATCTCCCACAAATTCACTCTGGCACTTGTGAAGTCGAATCTCTCATTGAGATACTCCTCCTTACACACTGTAAGGATACAATTGGTTTTCCACTCAAAATCATTCAATCTTGAGAACTTTCAAATAAAATGATTTAACAGTTAATAATTTTCTCTTTCAGAAGTGAATAAGATAAACACTAGAGTACATTACAAATAGTCTCACTTCTAAAGGTAAATTATATAATCATTGAGATAATTGGAGAGTAAGTGATATAGACATTGGAGCATTTGCATTTTGACAATGAAGCTGTAATCTCGTGTCTTTGTGTCTATTTTGAATGCTTCTCTTTTTATAGTTAATGAAGAGTATTTAATTGTTAAGCAATTTTTCCAATTGAGAATATGACTGTTGAATGTCTATTGAAATATAGCTATTAGACTTATCGTTACTCACAACGTGCTTCTTGATTAATTTGCATTTAATCATTCATCTAATTATCTAAAACTCATTAACAAAATTATTAAACATAGTTAAAAACAATAATAAGTGATGATAAGAAGTAATGATCGAAATCATAATCAATGATTTTCATTTTACAAGTACGGTGATTTACTGATGGCAGTGATGGAAACTTGAGTTGTCATTAATTGACTCGAGTCTTCCCTTCCAAAACTCAAAGCTTCCTTGATCTCTGTCTTCAATGACTTGAATTAAGATCTTCGTGACTCGAGTTGAATAAATCTTCACAAACTTGGTTGCTTCTCTGACTAAAGTTAACTTGAGTAAAGTTCTTTGTGACTTGAGTTACATTAGTGTCAATTGCTCTCCGTGTTCACTTGACTTGAGTTAGTCCAAGCATGACTTGAGTTGTATAAATGCCTAATTGCTCTTTGTCTTTTAGTGACTCAAGTTAATCCAGTATGAGTCGAGTTGCACTTTTGTCTCATAAAGTTGATTTGCACTTTGACTCGAGGAAGCCTAACCTGAACTTGAGTTAATACAACTTTGTAAGAGTGTTGTCCTTCAAACGTTGAGTTAGTCCAAGCATGACTTGAGTTGTATAAATGCCTAATTGCTCTCTGTCTTTTAGTGACTCAAGTTAATCCAATATGAGTCGAGTTGCACTTTTGTCTCATAAAGTTGATTTGCACTTTGACTTGAGGAAGCCTAACCTGAACTTGAGTTAATACAACTTTGTAAGAGTGTTGTCCTTCAAACGTTGAAGTAAACTTCTACTAGCAACCACGTTCACTTGATTGAAGATCAATTCTAGAATCCAATGCCTTCCAAAACTTAAGAACATTGACAGTATGAAGATTAAATTCTAGCGAGTTACCGTTTTTGATTTAGCTTGAAATTTGGCAAACCACATATCCTCATAAAGCTCTTTAAGAATTCTTTCCAATGCAAAAAGAATCAGCTTCAAACTCATTGTGTTTTGACAATTATGATTCGATGAATGAAAGTTGTTCTTTCATTAGCGTTTTTGCAATATCCTGAATTGACTGTCAACTTCAAAAGATCATACCTTTCTCATTTGATCTTCGTTTTCCATGATCTTGATTTTTTTTTTTTTTTTAGAAAGGTATATGTGTCTAGTTTTATATGCCACTAATTTCAGCTTAATTAGATGTGTAGTTTGTGAGGTACATCCAAAATATTGAAGCTGAGTCTGTTGTGTGGCATGAATTTTAGTTCCAACTTCTGAAATTCATAGCTCTCTCATATAAAATCTTTTGGGCTTGAAACTTTGTCAAAATGACGCATTGGGAGTCTAGTTTCATACAAATTTGGTTTCATCTCAATCAGATATCTGGTTTGAGAGATATCATTGATTTACCTAACATCGCCCAAGTGAAACATGAAACAGAGGTGAATAGATAGCTGAAAATTCATTCCAACTAGAGTCAAAATGAATTGACTCAAGTTACCCACATATCCAACTCGAGTTATGAAGTAGTGACTCGAGTTAACCCGTATCAGAAGGCCAACTTATTGCAGCAAAAAAGTAAACTCGACTTAGGAGTCTCGTAACTCGAGTTTGCTCATGCTTATTTTAACTCCGAATTAAGTCATCCCAATTTCTATTTGATTGTAAACGTGTCTAGTATCAATCTAAGACCCTAAATATTGATATTCTCATTCTATTTGACAAGATCTTCCTTTTTTTTTCTTCTCTTCTCTTAATTATTCTCCACAATACAACTCTTTTTTTTTCCTCTTCTCTTAATCATTCTCCACAATTATATTTGAACTAATAATTCAACTCTTTCTTTTTTCTCTTATCTTGATCATTCTCCACAATTATATTTGAATGGGTAATTCAACTTTTTCTTTCTTCTCTTCTCTTGGTCATTCTCCACAATTTTATTTGAATTGATCTACATTAAATATTACAGCTAGTCAATATATATGATACAAACTTTTTGCTCTTGATATTAATATATATATTTGTCATCATCAAAACTAATCATGTCTAACAGATCCAAGAATGAGTTTGGTTCTCCCTTTTTAGCCCCCCAAAAAAAAATCTCATATCAACCCTTATATTAAAAAATGGACGGTTTAACTTTAATATTTTGTAAAATTGTTATTACAAATATAAATAAATTTAAGTTGTTAAAATTTGATCTATACAATTTATAATCAGAATATAGATATAAAAAAAAGTAACCAACAAAATGTTATAATAATAACTTTATAAAATATTGAATTTAAACCATTCATTTTTTATGTAACGACAGAAATGAGAAAAGGAGGAGGAGAAAAAAAAAAGGAAGGGAAAATATGCTTCCGATAGTAATATGCATGCCTTATTTTCAAATAGTATAAGTTGAAATCCATCTCATAATATGAAGAGTTAATTCAGAGACAATCTTAAAATATCTCTTTAAACATTGTGTTGAGTTGTGAATCTTGTCATAATTCAAGTGAATTCTTAATTTCAACTTACCTAAATCTCTTTTCGCGATTAAAAAAAAAAAAAAAGAACACAGAAACCATATAATCCACATCCACTACTAACATAGATTTAATGCTAATTCCTAAAAATCTCATTTATGAATACTCCTCTCTACTGTTTAACACAATACCTATTTGATTAAATTAAAAAAAATTAGTTAATATAATATTTTTTTCTTCTAAAATATCCTAATTATTTTCCTTAATTACCTCCCCTCTTACTTGATTATTAATAAGATTAATTCAAAAAATTAATAAATATGAATGACAAACTTACATTTAGGACCAATATCAAGTCCGAATTATGTCGTGTATTTTTTTTGGCCAACCTAATTATATCATATATATTAAAGGCAGGTGGCGTAAAATATATGTATCTCTTGAAGAGTTTAGTGAATTTTTAAACCAAAGCACCTAAATTTTTAAGAGTGTGCCTATGACAGCGCTTAGGCACCCAAAAACCATGTCTTTTGTAAAATAATTTGCTATGTTTGGATGGAGAGAAACATGTGAAAAAATGAGGGATACTTGGTTGAAAATTTCTATAAATGCTATTTTTATACTAATTTTGAGAGTTTCCTCATCACCCAAAAATGGGATATAGTGAAAGCTAAGTTTTAAGACGGTATTCATATCATATATTAAAAAAATGAAAAATGTTGTGGCTTACACCACAATGTCATCCATAGTATGATGTGTCTTTATTGGTAAGTAATTTATAAGTTTATAAATTGATGAATAATTGTTTTTTGAGGTTTTTCACAGCTCCAATTACTCGTGAAATTTAAAGGGAAAATCATTCCCAGGGTCTAATTAAGAAACAAAATTTAAAAAAGGCCCCAACAACTTTCACATTTCAGAAAAGGTCTAGGGCCTTTTCTGATATTATTTTGAAAGCGTTAATAACAATATCAGTACCCCATTAATAACAATATTAGTATTCGTTAACAACAATTCTGTTAACAATAAAATCAGTACTCGTTAACAACTACGTTTTTCTGAAATAATATCAGAAAAGGCCCTAGGACCTTTTTTGACATGTGAAAGTTGTTGAGGCCTTTTTTGAAATTTTTTGCTTAATTGGGTCCTGGGAGGATTTTCCCAAATTTAAATGGTGATATACACTACTTTCTCCGACCTTAACAAAGATATGGATTGAAATTATTGGGTTTTTGTCGCTTGTGCTGAAAAGGACGCAAGGGGTGTAAGCTGTAAATAATAATTACACCAACATTCTTCTTTTATTTTGACCCTTAATCAAATCAAACAAAAAAAGAAAAATGTTGATGTAATTACTAATTTTTTTAGGTTTGTTAATTATTGACAAATTGGACAAAAAGATAAACGCCATTAGCTGGGGCTTCTTGAATAAAACTTTTGTTATAGACAAATGGTTTTTATTGAAAATAAATACGAGTATCAAACTTTAGTTTTATTTTTTCTTCAAAATAAACATGAATGAATTTAATTTTGTTATGGATGTGAAATATGGGCTTAGCCCAACATCCAATGGCCTAAGACAGAAAGACATATCTGTAATTTTAACAACCTCCTTGAAATTAAGGAAATTTTAAGTAATCTATCCAAATCAAGAAGATTAAAGTTGATCTATGAAGATCCTTGTCAAAATCACAAATGCCCACAAATCAAGGATCTTATCATTAAAAGATATCTTATATCTTTTAATAATAAGATAACGTCAGCCCATGAATCTAGGGCCCAGGTAAATCTATAAATAAGGCACAAACTCTAATAAGGTACACACACTCTGACCCTAGCTTTTATGATTCAGTTCACACAGAGCACACACCTCCACTCTCTTCTAGCTATAAGCCTATTGTGTACCAGCGAATTACATAGACTTTGATCCCTACGGTACGTAGGCCATTGAGATTAAATCCCAGGTCAAGTCCAAATCTTAATCTACAATAGAACAAATTTTTAAATATTTTTATCAAAATTATCAATTAATATTTTTAAAATATATAATTTAGTTAGTGGATAGTTTTAAAAAAACATTAAAAATACACTGAATTATACGCTAACCTTTTTCTAATAATTAAATTCAGGCTAACCTTTTATTTTTAAAAAATAAAATTGTGTACATTTTAAAAATAAAAATTGGATTCTTTTATCAAAATTTAAATAGTAAAAGTGGGAAACGGTGACAAAAAATTAAAGGTGGGACAGTCCCATGTGAGCCTTCATCCTAATGAGATATTGTCTGCTTCGTAAAATAACTTTTATTACTTCACCCAAAAAAAAGATATGATAAAAAATAAGTATTAAATTATTTAAATTATTGTTTAATACTTCATACGCATTTTAATAAAAATATCACTTGCTGGTAAAAAATTATTAAACAAGTTATTTGATGAAAAAATTTCAATAAAAAATAATTTTGTAGTTCATTTGGGTCACATGAACATGCACTTGCTGGTGAAACAAGTCACATGGGAACAGCATAAAAGAGAAGAAACATGTTATCTTAGTGTTTCACTTGGCATTATATATGACATCAGGTAAGGATTTGATTGAAACCAATTGACTGGACTTATTTCAAACCTCTAAAAACATGAATTTTAATGTATTTCTTTGATTCTGAATAAACGTTTTGTGGCCATCAAATAAATTGAACTTATAGAAAAGTTATTAGGGTTTCTTAAAAAAAATTACTGAAAATATCCCTCATTTCAAAATTTATTGGGCAATGGTAGCTAAAATTTATTTAAGGACCTATGTACAATATATCTTCACCAATCACTATTCTTTAGTTGCAAGTGTGTCACATATTTTTCAATTATGTTTAAATATCTTTCATTTTGCACATAGTTAAAAACAAATTGCATCGGCTGAAGATAGATATGTCGTATATGTTCTTAAACAAATTCCACGTACATTTAAATCAATAAATATTGCGATGAGATTTTTCAGTAATTTTTTTTAATGTTCTTAATTATTCGATGAATTTGTTGGTGTTTTTGGGTAATAATCGGTTGGTTTGAAATTAGGGATAAATTTCTATTGGAGAAATTAATTACAAATGAGACCTAAGAGAATGGGATCTCAAAGCTTCACTTTTTCCTAGGTCCCTTTATACAATTAATTTCTCAAATGGGGTCCCGAATTTTCCGTGTAATTAATTGTGGGGGTTGTGTGGAAAATTATAAAGAGAACTAGTCATGCCTGAAGCATATGTATCAGCAATGCTTCGTCTGCACTTACCGCTACTCCCAACAAGTCAAAATCACCCTTCCCAATCCATCATAAACTTGTCTTTTTTTATCATAATAATTTAGTCTACAATATAACTATAACTTTGAAGGCCATCAATGCTAATTTATCAATTTTGTCTATGTAATTAATATTTAAATATGACTCATTGTATTTTTCTCTCTATTTTAAAACCTCATTTAATATAAGTAAAGTTGGAATTTTTTTTTGAATTTAAAACAAATTTATCAATTTTATCCATGTAATTAATATTTAAATATGATATATATTATAAACCGGAGGAGGTATATGGGAGGATTTAGCAGCTCTAAACAAACACTTCCAAGATTACTGCAAGCATTATACAATGAGCTTTAAAATTATAAACCGGAGGAGGTATATGGGAGGATTTAGCAGCTCTAAACAAATACTTCCAAGATTACTGCAAGCATTATACAATGAGCTTTAAGATTCAACTTGCCACTTTTGTTCTCATTTCTCAGTGCCTTGCAAAAGTTGAATGTCTCCTTGTGCCCTCAAAATCTCAGTGACCAGGAACAGCCTCTCTCTGCCACACGCTCCTTTATTCACATTCTCTCTCTGTGCCTACCCATTAATCATAGCCGCTGACTCATACCCTCTTTGATGGTGACTGTTCCAAACATGAGTTTTATCCATTTTTCTCAAGTATTTACAAAACAATTATTATTATAAGAGTCCAAACCATGTTTTATACTGAGTTATCAAACACCACACATACAACCACACATATAGTTAACAAATTTTAAACAAATTGAAGCAGCAGAAGCAACAGTAATAGTTAATCTTCTTAAGTGGGAGTTACCTCAGGCCTTTTTTAATATGAACCTCACTCACCGTAACTATCTTCTTCTACATTGCCTTCCACTGAGTTTTACACAGACATGGCTCAACAAAACTCCCTCCAAATAACTTCTTCTACTGCTTATGATGATGAAGGACGTGCCAAAAGAACTGGTATAAATATCAATCTAAACCCACCAGTCACAATACAAAACAATCCAAGTTTCTATATACATACTTTTTTTTAGTTTCATTCATTGATTGATTCATTCCATTTTGGTTAGGAACCGTATGGAGTGCTGTGTTTCATATCGTTACTGCTATTATTGGTTCTGGTGTTTTGACCCTGGCTTGGAGTATTTCTCAGTTGGGTTGGATTGTAGGGCCTGTTTCCTTGCTTTTCTGTGCTACTGCCACCTGTATTAGTTCCATCCTCTTTTCCGATTGTTATAGAACTCTATATCCAGTTTTTGGTACCAGAAACTACTCTTATAGAGATGCTGTTACACAACTTTACATTGTGTTGGTATAGCTTAGTTTGGCTTGGATTTATTATTCAAATTAAACCACATTGAACCAATAATAAAGTATACATTTTTCTGTTATCACAACTGAATTGAAGAAGGTATAGAACCAACAGTGATGTGATATTGTTGGTTTTGTCTCTTAAACCAGGGTAATTTTTAATAGATTGATTTTCCTAGACTATAATAACAAAAATCCAACTGAACTATTTAAAACAATAAATGGATATCTAATAAAACTTAAAGAAGCTATATCACTTGAACAAAACCCATGAACCAAATCTACTGAAACTCAACCCAATAAGTACTCGATTTTGCAAAATTTGACTAAATTAAATGTCAGTCCTCTGTTCAGCTCTTTGTATGGGGTGTATAGTGAGTAGTACTGTTCATGAATTATGAATAATGCAACTTCTTAAACATTTTATATGATCTATTGATTGGTTTGGCTTATGTTTGATGAGAAAACCAAATGAAACTAAACATGTAACCACTCCTAAGAATTATGGGGGAAGACAACAAAGGAAGACCCCTTTTGTTCTTTGCAAGAGGACTTTCTAACCATGCAAGAATAAGCATGATTTATTACTGGAACTCAAGTTCATGTCATGATTTGAACAAGCCTTATGTAATTAGTGTAGATTAATCATTTCTGGCTTTGCTCTGTTGTGTGGAACTTAGGGTATGCTTCTTCTTTTGGAAATCTCTATGGTTTTAAGCTTTCTGATGGGCTTAGTGTTAGTTTAGGACGAAAACGTACATGGTTGGCTGGTTTCTGTCAATATTTGAACTTGTATGGGACTAGTATTGCTTACGTTATTACCACATCAACCAGTATGAGGTACATATCCTTTGTCGGAAAATAAAAAACAAAACTTTACCATTTCTATGTTACTACCTCTAGTTGTTAAAATAAGATCTCGTTTGCACTATGAATGAGATCTTATGTTAAGGTCTAGAGGTAGTATTTACCTTGTTTGTGTATTGACAAGTGATTACTTATTTAAATTGCTTGTTGTATCATTGATAAATAATTTAGCTCGAACCTCGTTTCAAAAATGTTCGAGTTCATATTCAAATTCAAGTTCATTATAATAATGCAGTGCAATTCTGAAGTAAAATTGTTATCACTAGTATGGACACAATGCACCTTGTCACTAGGAGGAGACCTTGTTCATGGTGGTGTTTGGAGTTGTACAGTTCTTGGAGTCATTTATACCAAATCTTCATAATATGTCTTTGGTTTCAGTTGTTGCTGCAATTATGTCATTTTCATATTCTTTTATTGGACTTGGACTTGGACTTGGCATTGCAAAAGTAATTGGTAAGATCTTTCTCTCCTTCCCTTTATTCTGACTTCTCAACTTCAAGCTTATGATCCATCAATACATCAATATATAATAATCTATAGCAATTCATACAATTTATAAACCGTGAAAAGTATGGCTTTTTACTCTATGAGTAATGCAGGGGAAAACATGCTTAGTCAGGGGAAAAAGAGTAAAGTTGAACGGTGTTTGGGAAACAAGAGAATTGATCAAAAAAAGTTCTTTTGAACTTTAGGAGACAAAATTTCTCTTGTATATTTGAATTTACTCAAACTAAACTAATCCAAATACTCACGAAGAAATAAACCTTTTATAGTGCTAATTGCTTCAAAATCATGTCATAATGTTTTGATATGGCAATAGTATCTGCTAAAAATGAGTTTAATCTTTGATTTAAAGCTGATTTTATGTGATATATTGAAATTGCAGAAAATGGGACAATTGAGGGGAGCATCACAGGAGTACCAACTTGTAGCTCTGTTGACAAGATGTGGTTAGTGTTCCAAGGAATTGGTGACATTGTCTTTGCTTATCCATACTCGGTTCCTCTTGAAATACAAGTAAGTTTCGTATTCCAATTGGTGAATGACATAGAAAAGAATACACGAGACTCAGTCGTATGGGATACTGTTACGTGGTAAATAGATATATACGTGGTGGATAAATAAAGTTGATAAATAGATAGACACGTGCCAGATACATAGAGCTTCTGGAGAATAATTGTAACTACTTCTAGTTGATAGCAACAGCATGGCAAAACGGCCATAGAGGTTAAATATCTCTCGCACGTGTATCTGAGATTGGTTGAATAAGAATTAGTCTTAGTTCTTCTCCTTCACTCTCTCTTCTCTTGTTCTTCTGCGCCTCTGTGCCAGATACTTAGTCCTACATTGAGTAGAATGAGATAGTTAATGAGGTATTTAAGTGGGATGATTTTCTCTTAACTGCTATCTTTAGGGGTAAGGTTCCATATCCCACTCAATTGCCCGTCAATCAACACGTAGTTTCAAAACTGAAGCAAAAAGGTTCAATTTTTGTTTGTAGGATACGTTGAAGTCTCCTCCACCGGAAAACCAGACCGTGAAGAAGGCCTCTATTATATCAGTCCTTATCATATCCTTCTTCTACCTTTTGTTATGGATGCTTTGGATATGCAACATTCGGAAGTGATATGCCCGGAAACTCATTGACCGGCTTCGGCTTCTACGAGCCTTACTGGCTCATTGACTTTGCTAATGCTTGCATTGTTGTTCATTTGGTGGGAGGATATCAGGTACTTGTCTTGTGAACATTTCACAGAAACCATAATTTATACTTTGTAGTTTGATTTCTTTGATGAATGTCCACCCCCCCCCCCCCCCTCCTCTGGCCTGAGATTTCTCTTCGGATTTTAGTTTCTTCTTTTGCTTACTTCAAAAGGAGTTTAGCCAGAAAACATTATTTCTCTTATTTTAAGTGTTAGAAGATACACCTTGAAACAGAAACAAAGCAAACCCCTTTTAGCGATAAGCAAGTTTGTGAACTGCAGCCAACTTACGAAAGATTTTTGCTTTCTTTCCAATCAGATATGACAGTTGACAGCAAATTAAGCTAGCTAAATCAAATATTTTACATTTGTACTAAGAAGCGAAGTAATACCAAAAAGGTGTGGTCGTTTATGGGATTCATAGCTTCTCTTTACACCCAAATCATTTTTTCCCTCATCTCCCCTAATTGCATTACTTGCTGTCACAAAACTAATAAAAGTCTGAAGTTGCATTTTCCAAACAATGTTTAACTCTTTACATTATTACATATGAGGAAGCTAGCACCAAATCATCTTCTATATGTAATATAAAAATTACAGAAAACCACACTATTTATTAATGGGAGAATCACCATTAGGTCCCCAAAAATAAATGTAATGGCCAAAAATCTTAATAACAAGTGAGTAGCATTATCCCATTAGCATTTCTTGTACTAAAACGAACGTGTTAATGCATGCTGTTTACTTATTGTAAGACTTTTGGTGATTACATTCTTTTCTTGAGACCTCAAGGTGATTATCCTTTTATTAATCACTTTTTTTTTTTAGTAAGAGGCAAGCCGAGGCTTGAAAAGAGAGTTTAGGTACTAGATTGTGAAAATCTAGCCCTTAATCCATCAAAAGATTGAACTAGGAAGAACATAATCGTTGTTGATCCTTCAAAACTATATCTAAGCATCCTTTAGGAATAGTTGGAATTATAACCACCTCAGCATCAACAGAAGTACCATGACCCTATTTGGCCATATAATCAGCACAAGAAATGTTATTTCTGGGAGTGTGATGTAACTCCACTTCCCAATCTTGGTAGAGAAGATCTCTAGTCTTCCCAATAATGTCTGGGGGGATAATTAGTGAGGCAGGCTCTCATAATGATATTGAACTAGCTGAACTTTACATTGTAGAATAAAGGATCATAAGAGCAAATTATGGAGCTTCATAGAGTTTCATTCTAAGAGACAAATGGAAACTATTTATTCAGTTTTAAAAAAAACCCTGCATATTTTCATAAATCTTTGACTGGGTCTTGTATTGTGTGCTAGTCTATTCCTTTTCACTATCTTAGTGATCTTACACTGTATAATCTACTAATTCTTCTTCTTCTTGATGATGATTATGATGTTATCAGATATACAGTCAGCCAATACTTGCAGCTGCTGATGGATTTTGTTCTAGAAGGTTCCCAAATAGTAACTTTGTGAACAAACTTTACCCAGTGAAGCTGCCACTCTTGCCCGTGTTTCTGCTGAGTCTATTCAAGCTCTGTTTCAGAACAGTGTATGTAGTTTTCACAACAGGCATAGCCATCCTCTTCCCTTACATCAACCAAGTCCTTGTAGTTTTAGGAGCTCTGAACTTTTGGCCATTGACCATTTACTTCCCTGTGGAAATGCACTTTGTGCGGAAGAAAATTGGTGCTTAGACTAGCAAATGGATTGTTCTTAGGTCCTTTAGTCTTGTTTGCTCTATTGTTAGTGTTTTGGAACTTGTTGGGTCTATTGAGGGGATCATTAAGGAGAAACTCAGCTCATAGGATATGGAGTCCACATTCCCTGCTAGTCGATTATGTGCTTCTTACGTGCTATTCTTCAAAACGCATAGTTTCGTTTAGTGGGTAAAACTGAGCGTTGGATTTTTACAATATGGGATAATGAGAAGTTGACACGTGTGCATCCTTTCACTGAGTTTATTTCCCCGAAAGCAGCAGCAAATCGCAGAAACCTCAGACCAACGTTTTCTTCTCGGACCAGACCTTTAACCAGCTATATAATCTCAGCTTCTCTGATCTTCTTCCATTCACTCCCTTCAACCATCAACTGCCTACTGCGTATACTTCACAATAGCATAACCAGACCAAAATTTGTACCAGACTAAAATCTTCTATAAAATTGGAAAAAAAGGTGGAAAATATTTCTTCGCATAAAGGTCAAACTCACCAAGTCAGTAATCCAAGGAAGTACAGAACTTAGATAATTTATCAGAAACACAGGTGTAGGAAATATTTTCAGATAATTTTCCGTTTAGTAATATATCTATTTATTTGGATTAGGTGAAAAACAAAGCGATTGATCCACAATAAAATGTAATAAATGAAGTTCTTGCAAGATTATCTACGTCAGGAAATAAAACAAGAATTATTCTATGTTGTTTTCTTTTTCTCTTTTCCTAATATGCATGTCAGAGAAGCCAAACAAACCTCATGGTCAGTTGGTCACAGTCCACTAGCTGTTGCTCGCTAAGGCTCAAAAGCTCGCCAGTCTCCAGAAAATGAAGCCAAAGACTTAACTGATATCGGTTTACTGTCATATAAGTATATATGTATATGATGCTGACCTTGCCGTTGGAAGCATAAATATATGACGCTATATACATTAACGCAAAGAAGGAAAATTGAGTTAGTTACTTGGATATACTTGCTTCATGTGGAAGAAAAGGAAAACTTTTGCTATTAAATACACACACACACACACTCACACGATGGCATATATATATATATAGACACACACACACACATATACATACTGATGCTATATATAAAAGCAAGAGGAGGAAAACCTTTGCTATTAAATATATATACACACACGCGTGGGTTTAAAGGAATGAGTAGATTAGCTTTAATATATATATAGGGCTGTTTCAGAGCAAAAAAAATATATAGGGCTGTTATCACCAAAACATTATCAATAAAACTGCAAAAAAATGAAGAAAACTGCAAAAATATGCTAACCTGATTCTTCAAACCTCAGAGCTCAATTTGTTTAGTAAACTTCTCATTTAAACTGGTCCGCAAACACCACATCTAACATCATGACTTGCATTACCTAGACCAACACATACGAACCAGCAAGGCCAATGAAAAAAAGGAAGCATTCACCAATGGTATTCTTCCAACAAATAAAATGCAAAAAAATGCTTTTAATCAGAAACATACCAAACATTTAAGGTGCAGCATTTTTTTTTTCAAATGTCATTTAAATGTTTCAGAAACATACCTTAAAAGCTTTCCATTTTTTTTCCCTCTTTTACGTGCAGCAACTTGTAGTTTAAATACTTACCTAAATACTTACCTAACTAGCTTTTCAGATTTTCCGTGGCTCGCTGTTACTCCACGCTGAATTCGCCTCTGCTTTTGGCTTCTTAAAACAGAGCACTATGATCTCAGTTGGAGTCGCCCTCTTGTTTCCTTCCTTCGTCCTTTCTCAGTGTTTCTCACTTTCTTTCAGCCTCTCACTCTCTCTCGTTCTCAGCTGAAGGGAGTGAATGGAAGAAGATCAGAGAAGCTGAGATTATATAGCTGGTTAGGGGTCTGGTCCGAGAAGAAAACGTTGGTCTGAGCCTCTGAGGTTTCTGCGATTTGCTGCTGCTTTCGGGGAAATAAACTCAGTGAAAGGATGCACACGTGTCAGCTTCTCATTATCCCAGATGGTAAAAATCCAAGGCTCAGCTTTACCTACTAAACAAAACTATACGTTTTGAAGAATAGCACGTAAGAAGCACGTAATTGACTAGCAGGAATGTGGACTCTAGGATATGATGGTCAATTATTCTGCTGTTGTGGTTAAGTGGGTCTCAATCCCCTTTTTTTTTTTTTTTGAAAAATATATGACACACGAATATATATTCCATTAATATATATTACACTGATAGTGCTTTTACCTTGAATAACTTTGTAAGTCCCCTTGTACACTCTTTTGGATTTTCAATTCAATACACTTTAAATATGATTTTGTGTACTCCTTCCCCTCCATCTATGCAATCTATGCAAGTCATGTCTAGATAAATTATTTGATACTCTCCATGTTTTTAATATAAAATATATTTAAGGAGTTAATTTTAATTCTAAATATAAGACATAATTTTTATAATTGTTAATATTTTCTTAATTTATTCTATTAATCCCCCTCAACAATAATTAAGGAGAAGAGGAAATGAGAGAATTAAGAGAGATAAGTATGGTGTTTTAGACAATAAGTTTCACATTAAATAATTTAACTTACTTCCTTAAGTTAATCAAATTAGTTAAATATATCTTTATATTAAGGACTAGAGGTGTACACAATATTAATGACTTGGAGAGTAATTAGTACTCTCTCTGGTACTAATTATAGGACATATTTCATCAATTTTGGATGTATTGATGATAGGAGTTAAATTAGTTAATTTTATTCATTTTCCTAAAATACCCTTATCTAAATTGCAACTTAGCCGATTAAAATAAATATCAAGTGCACTTGTGTGGTAGTGATCCGAGTGAGTAAAGGGAATGGAGATTGGTGAATATAGAGCGTGAAGAGCGAGGCGCCTGGTCTCTAAATGTAAATAGACAACTTTTGGTTAGAAATACCATGGATAGACTTATAAATAAAAAATTGTTCAAAATTATTTTATTAAAAACACAGTAGAATTAGGTGTATATAGTATTATTGAGTTGGAAATATTAATTACTTTATAAAATATATAGGTGCATTAATAAATTATTATTATGTTTAATTATTATTGAGAAAGTATCAATATAGGTATTTTAGGAAGAAATTGACAAAAAATTAGAATGTTGTCCTATAATTATGACCAAAACTAACTTTCAAATGATGTTACTCATTAAATATGGATAAAGTTGGAAAATTTGTTCAATTTGAAACATATATAATAAATTAACTGTCATTTCTTGGTTGTAATGAATTGCTTGTTATGCCATATGCATACTACGGACTGGATAGAGTATTCCTCTAGTCATATTCATAAATAACTGCCAACATATTTAATGCAAATTAAGAAAATTTTTAAATCCTATTAACTCTACCTTAAAATTTAATAAATTTCAAATACCTTTATTTAATATACAATATACCACCTTGGTTCTTATATAAGTCTAGTTGGTCAAATTTGTTTGGTTCTATATAATATAAGTCCACCCTTTAAGTCATTAATAATTGTTTTCCAATTTTTCCCATATGATTATGCATAAGGGAGATAGAGAAAAGTTATAATTAAAGAAAACGAGTAAGAAATAATCTTTCAGCAGAACTAGTTATAGTGAAGCTTCTAGTTCATCAGAACTAGTTCATCTTTCAGCAGCCCTCTATCTTGATAGAATCCCCTCTTCCCTTAGATGTACTTTAGCCCAAAAAATAGATAATCTAGTTGAGTCTACCCGTCTCCTAGAAGATGACTGTATAAACTCCACTGAACTCCTTCTAGTTAGTTCGTACTCTCTACCACACCGGCAAAGATCTTTAACTAGATCCATCCAGAAATATTATTTCCAGAACCTCCCCTCGAGCTAAAGAAATTATAAAAAGTTCTATCTTGAACCAGCGTGGCTTGCCTGCAATCACTGCAGAGCAATATGTTACCTTGGACATCCCACAGCCCTTGATTGCCAACCACTTAATGCAATATATGAAATAACAGGTTAATAATAAAGTGGAATGACTTAGATTTTAATCAATGTCTTCTACGATTTTAATCAATGTCAGCTTTACTTTCAAAAGTAATTAAGTGCCTATTTGAAACCTTACAAAATCTAGGTTTTAGAATTTATGAAGTAAATATATGAGAGGAGTTTTGTTTTGATTTACGTAAAACTTCCAAACATGCTTTAATAATAAATGCATATTTTCCCAAAAGTAATTAAATGCAAGCTTTAATTTCATTTTAATCAATGCATATTTTTCCCGTGAAAATTTTGAAATAAGGGGTTAATAATAAATTGTTTTTCCATTTCTTTCGAATATAGTTCTTCTGATTGATCTCCATGTATGTCTTTCAAAATTTACTCAGACTTGGCTTTCCTCCTTTTCTCCTTACCATCCTTTTTTCTTCCTTTTCCATTTTCCACCTTTGGATCTTAAGGTAAAATTATAATAATAAGATAAAATTATAATAATATTTTTATTATCTTTTTAAGGTAAAATTATAATAATATTTTTATAATATGTTAAATTTAGACCGTTGAGATCTTGATCCAATGGTGAAAAAAGAAAATGAGAGAAAAGGATGGTAAGGGGTATAGGAGGAAAGCCAAATCCAATTTACTCATCTTCCACTATTTATGCAGCAACATAGAGATCTTGCACATGAATCAGTTCGAAAGTCCTTGGTTCTATTGAAAAATGGAAAGGATCAAAGCAAACCTATACCAAATTCCATGCTTAAAATCGTTTCTAATGACACTTAGTTTTAGGAAAATCAACAGAGTTTGAGGTGCTACAGCTTCGAGTAATGTGGAAATAGAAAGCATACGCTAATATTTGAACAATGACTATCTGATATAAAAATGCCCAGACATATGCTGATGCCCTAACATAAGCTGGTATATTAAAATTTTTTGAAGAAATATTCGTGTGATACAATATACAGAGATCTAAATACATCTCTCTGATAACCCAAGTCTTTAAACTAGACCTATAGCTTAGAACCCAACACAGTTAGTCAACCATATTGGCTAGATTGGTGTTTAGGCTAATGGAAGCCTCCCCGTCTTTCACGACGACTTATGACAACCCACCGACAAACCCCTTTTTAGTTTAAGCACCAATTGGTTTGAACCAACCTTATTGGATTCATGCCAAAAACTAGGCCCTAGTATTCTTCCTCAGGCTCTTGTCTTCGACTGGTGCTTCTTCGCGGCTCCATCCACTTCACCTCTTCTCGGCTACATTGCCTTCTCAGATCCAGGTGGCTTCCCTGAACCTTTGGACAAGGCTGAGATTCAATATCCATTGAATCTTACGTAACAGTTAACCTCATATAAAAAGTATAAACAATATATGATAGATAATCATAACAATCTACAGCCAATTGATTGTAAACACACATGATTCAATCAATCATATTAAAGCCATACAAGACATAGGAGAGTTAAAGTTACTAGTACGCGAACGTACTTTTCACCGTGTAGTGGCCAAATGTCTGGCCTTTTGATCCGACTCCGGACTTCCTGGATATCCTATACGTTATTGCCGGATTATTCCCTTTCCATGATATTATAATTAAATATCATATTTCCTAGAATAATATCAAAAAGGATATTTTCACCTATTTTGACATTTTTACCCTTGGTGGATTTATTATTACAATTTTGTCCTTACATTTCTCAAAAATGCTAAATGCTGATTTTCTGGCAGATTTTTCACTAACTTTGAAAAATCATAACTAATTCTAGAAAAATCGAAACGAGGATTCGTAAAATTCCTCGGAATCCTTAGGATGTATATTTTTATGTAAAAATACTTTTATATACCTATAATTTATGAAAAATTCACAGTTTTCATTTTTCTTAATGTGGCCCAGAATTTTATCCAGAAAACGTAGCCTTACTTTAGGAATTTTTATCTCCTAGAACAAAACCCAGAATGACACACTCTGGGTATATTTGGAAAGCCCTAGATGTCTACGTTAATCATAAAAAATTTCAGAATTTAATAACCCCATCTTCTACATAAAAGCATAGCCTTTTTATTGCTGACTCTGGGAAACTTCTAACCGAAAATTTTGTTAGAATTTCACTACTTTGATCTTCAACTTCCAAGAATTTTGCTCCATAATATTTTTCATTATATTTTTGAAATAAATACATATTTAACCATAAAAAACATGAAATCAAAATTATAATGAAAGATTAAAGATCAAACTAACTTTTAATCTAAGAATTATAAGAACACCAAACTTAAAACTCAAGAACAAGGAAGCTTACCCTTGAAGAACTTCCTCCTCCTTCATGTTTCCTACTCTCTTTCTCTCTACTCTTGCTCTCTAAGAACTCACCTATTTGGTTGAGTTTTGGTGTGAAAATTATGAAGAACCTAAGCTCCTATTTATAGTAAATTGGTGTGGCATTTTTGTAGCTAAATGGAACTTGCCTCTTCTTGCTTTTGAGCCAAAGGATCTAAACTTAGTTAAGAAGTTTTAATCTTAACCATTGGACCCATACTTAATGAAGAAGTTTCATAATCTCCCTCCACCTCTCCAATTCGTCCCTCTCTTACTCTCTCTCCTTAATCCTCTTCCAAAGTCATTAAGAAGCTTGACTTAATACCCTTATCCTCTTCCAATTTTTTCCCTCCATTAATGTTCCAATTGCATGTGTTTAATTGTTTATTATAAACAAATCCTTACCCCTACATATGAACCGTGCCTACCATCATCTTTTGGCCCAATGGAAGTGTGTTTCTATTGTCTCTTAATAGCTAGTATTAAAGCCTCCCATTGGGTCATTCACATTCACATGGATTTATATTATTTGTTTAATTAATTAGAACCTTTAGATTTAGCTTTATTAAATTTAATCTTGACCTTTGATTTTAGCTACCCACTTTGATTTTTCAAAGTTGATTAGCAAAGTTTAATTAGCTTCCTAATCAAATGCTTAAAGCTTTCTTAATTATAACCATCATTGGTTACTTTAATTAATTGAAGACTTCAGCTTAATCTTATGAAAATATCTCAACAAATACTTGGTTCTCATTGTTCCACAAGCTCTAGCTGATTTTATTGACTTATGAAGCACAAATAATTAACACTAATCATGTACTTGATCTCCTCTTTATTACAAATATCTTAGGCTTATTAAGTTTGCTAATTAACTCAAGTCATTAGAGCATTATTAGCTTTTAATTTCATCAATTAATCCCTTAATATTTTTGAATATATAACAGCCCCTTTTTAATGATTTATTTATCTCAAATCATCTTGCAATTAGTCTTTAATTCATGTCTTTGATTGCCTTTAATCAAATTAAAAATACTTACACAAGTTAATTCACATTTGATTAGGCATTTTTTTTTTCCTTCAATATGCTTATGCAATTTTAGCATAAATTTCCTTAATCATTATGCATTTAATTTCCTTAAATATCTATTTAGTTTTGTGGTCATCTACCTCTTGTCTTTAGGCTAAATTATAGCCCCTAAACAATGTCTCATAATTAACCTTTGGTTAATTAATTCCAAAGGAAAATTGCCTAAAATTTAATTAATAATTTACACAAATTTTGAGACAATATATTCACCTATTTTAATAGGTGCTATTTATCAAAATATAATATTTACATGTATTATGAAAATTAGGGTATTACAAAACCTTTTGGGTATCAATGTGGAGGCTGGACCATATCTTGGTTTGGATCGAGTGGACAGATTAAAATTGGTATGCCTTTGTTTTGTTGCCTATCTAAATCTGTGTTCATTCTCATTAATCAAAGATGAAATGTTTTTGCTTCTAAACCTAGTTTACTTTGCATGACGAGTTATTGATTTTGATTAGCCTCTTGATTACTGAAATTCATTGGCACTAGGACCTCAATAGTGAAAGTACACTTAAGAGAAGGAAATGATAAAAACAACACTTTTGTGAACTTAAAAATTGCGAAGTCTTCCTGATACAATTTTGAAAGGAAAAATTGGAAAACCTTCTTAAGATGTAGTTTTGAGTAGGCAAATTTTAAAACTCTTTGTCTGTACAATTTTGAATGTTAATTGGGCAAATTTCCCCACCTAGTGAGATAAGGCCTGTTATTGTTATGTACAATTTTGAATGAAAATCTTGGAATTCTCCACAAATCACAATCATCTAAAGCCTTGATTTTCACCTGAAGTTTCTTTGTGATGCCTAAATCACTTGATAATGACTACTTAACCATTCAGATTCTCCCTCTTTAATTCTTAATCTATGTGGGGCTAAGAAGTATTATTCAAACAAATATTCCATTTTATTATAAAACTGATAAGAATAAGAGAAGAGATTATAGAGAGAGAAAGTAGAGAGAGAAATTCTCGTTTCAACTATATCTTGAATAGTTACAGAAGACCTCTATTTATAGAAGGAAAATGAGACTTTAGTGTAATTTCCACCTCTGGGTCATTTGGTGTAGTTTTCCCTAAAGTACAAAACTATTCATTCACGGATTTGCATTCCCGTGAATGTTATAATTGGCTGCGGGTCCTACCAAATAGTAAATCACTATGCATGGTACTATGCGTGGGTCCCATGTCATCTTGTAATATTTGGAGACCGGGAGTCAATGGACATCCACATAATAAGTATATTCATAACACTCCCCCTTGGATGTCCATTTATGAATGTGCCTCGTTAAAAACTTTAACTAGGAAAAACCCAGTGGGATAAAAACCTAGCCAAAGAAAAGAGTACATTATCCATTGATACACTATCCAGTGTTGCCTCATTAAAAACCTTTCTAGGAAAACCCAATGGGACAAAACCTAGATAAGGGAAAAAGAGTGCAGCGTGTATCATCTCCCCCTCTTGATTACATCAGTTTTGCTCCCCCTGATGATTACATAATTTTTAATGTCTTCTGAGCATAACTCTCTTTCTGTCATCAAGTATTCTATTGTTCACTTATAGAACAATTATAGAAACGCCCAATTTGATAAATCATTGAATACCTGCAAAATCTAACTCTTTTAAGTAAAATCACAATAATCATTTCATAAATATACATGTGCATATAAAATTTTAATAAATGTTCATGAAAATGCACACTCTAATTGCTTCTGGCAATATATGAATTTATCATTATTCTTGAAAATTTGATACTTCTAGCATCTTGAGTCCTTCAAAGACTCTTCTGGCATATTTAGTCCTTCTGAGACTTATGCTTCTAGCATATTTAGTCCTTCAGGAACATATGTTTCTGGCGCCTTACGTCCTTCAAGGACATGTGCTTCTGGCACACACTAATATATTGTGGCTCATGATCCTCATTATCATTTATTACAACATATGCTATCATTTAAACATAAATATCATCAACGTCGATATCATTTTCGGTCCCATCGGATTTCATTTATTGAGATCTCTTTATATTCACATATATTAGGTTCCTGGGTCTCTTCTAGGACCATAATATTCAATTCTAGAAATAACATCTCTTCTGGAGATAACATCTCTTCTGGAGATGGCTCTTCTGGAGCTTTTCTTAATTATCCTCGATTTGATCATCTATATTCTTATAGCTCCTTTTCTCATTCGATGATTTTTATCTTTAAAACCGATGGACCTGTAACGCTTCAGGCGTGCTTTATAACAATTTATATAGGAGCATTTGCAGTTGGGACATGTGACTTTGTCACTTTCTTAAGGTCAGTAAATGCTTCTGGCATTCGATTAACTAAACTCTGCAACTGAATTATCATTTTGAACTCTTAGTGCACACTTTTTTGTACGAGGATCAATATGAGTCAATAATAATTCATTCCACTTTATCGATTTTACCAAATCTGCTTATTTTTCTCCCTCTCATTTAATCATGCAGTGTATATCCATCTGTGTGCATTATAGTGGATCATTGCACATTCAAAACTATTAAGATGGATTTATCTGGCTCCTGACCAAAAGCCAATTTTACAGGGAGAATTTTGTTGGCTTATATACTTGTTGCAAATATATATAAACAATGTTCTCATAATCATTGATCTACTCATATATGATTTCTAGATCATTCAATCTGGAAAATTGCGCGTATAATATATTGCAAATTTCTAGTTGCAAACATCACTGCAAACTTTGTAGACTTATAATCTCACATCTAATCTTTCAATTTGATATATTTCTAGAGATCCATTTCCAATAATTATTTCTATTTGAGAACAAGCAGCACATAATATATGACTTGGATGATCAAACAAGTCATGCCAACTTTGCATATGATTTATCATCAAATCTAATATTCATTTTGGGAGAATCAACACAGAAACATTCACAAAGAATTATCACATAAATATTCACACTTGATATATATCATTCTCCCCCTCAAGTGTGAGACCTTAAAAATTAATTCATGGAATTTTCATACAATATCCCATAATAATAGCATATATGATATCTATTTCATTAAAATTCCACAGATTTCTTAATGCATTATCAATGCATAATATTGTTACTTCTGGTAACAAAATTTCCATTTTTTAGAATCAACAAACAAATATATATTAAATACAAAATCATCAGGTGTATAACTGCAGATTCACGAGTGCAATACTGTGTAATCACAGATGCATCACTGTGGAATTACAGGCGCATCACTGTGGAATCACAGGCGTAACATGTATCACTGTGGGATCACAGGCGCAACAACTCAAATTGTTGTATGCATATAAAGTCAAAAAGACTCCATGCTCGTGCTTTATAGGGAGCAGATTTATAGAGATTTAATAGGACTGCGCAAATATGCAGAGATTCAATAGGATTTAATTCGGCTATAAATAGAAGAAGGCAAACAAACATGCCTCACAAACGCACAAGCATCTGATAATATAATTACCAGATACTCACATATTTCTTTAAATTCTATTGCCATCGCAGGACTTAGCAATTTTATCCTAGTTTCTGATACATCTGAAACAGCATTACTTGATGCTTTGTTGTATGATGATCAGCCCAACATGTCATTTACTTCTTTGTTATCTCCTAATCCTTTTGAGATGTTTATTCCTCCTTCTACTATTCCTCCTTCTGCTTCAAATGTACCTACTTCTCCCCCAAGAACAAGTGTTATTCCTCAATCTACAAGGATTGAAGGTACAACTGAAGCAGGTTCATCAAGAAGGCCTGTTAAAAGGTGTAGAGCTATGGCCGAACTGATGGAGTCTACCAGTCAAGTTCAACCAATAGTCACAACAATCAATGAGCCAGCACTCACAAGCCAGCAAACAACCACCAGCCAGCCATCAACAACCAGCCAGCCAACAACTACAAGCCAATTAGCAACTACTAGCTTATTGGAATGTAGTTGCTGTCATGTTTTAAGGGAAATTATACATACCAACGGACTTCAATATTATAAACTTGAAGTTCACGGAAGGAAGATAGGTATGATTTCCCATGCTGTTTTATTTGAAAATGTACAAGATAAATCTTACAATACTGACAGGCTTCCAATGTTTGATTTTAGTAATAAAAATTTTGGAGAAATCAAACATTTTCTGACACAGTATTGTATAGATTTACAGGCATCAAGATATAACTTGATGCGTGATCTTGTATTGGACTATCATGAGGTCCTTTGTGTTGGTTCGTAATGGGCTAAAAACCCAAATGAACTACCACGGAGTTCATTTCAAACCAACATTAAAAATCCATTAGATAAAGGAAAACAACCCGCGGTTAATATTCCATATGATATATCATCCCTTAATCAGGGTGAATTATATAGATTAACAATGGAGCAACGAGAAATAATAAAGAACACAACGCACCATGATTTAAGTGATTATTTTCACTTAACCCTAGATGATGCGAGTAAACAATTAAATATGTCTACTCACACCATACAAAAGATCTATCAAAAAGGAGGGTTAACTGAGTGGCCACACAAAAGCTTAAGAAACTTATGATGCAAATCTCGATATTACGAAGAGCTTTGCCTCATTTGGATCCCATCTCAAGAGAAGCAAAAGAAGAAGACATTAAATATCTTCAAAATGAGATGATTAAGGTTTGTAATGGAGTTGAGCCACTTGCTATTAAACTTTGTTGAAATAATATTGCTTTTTGTTTAATCATTTTGTTTTTGAATATTCTTCTCTTATATTCACAACAATTATTATAATCATAGAAAACACAAAACAACCATAATAATATATTTGCTTCATTCACTTCAGGGAATGAAGTTGGATAAAATTCATGATCCATAACTCACTGATCTATTTGATCATGGCAATTAATCCACAATATTTCTTGACTTTATCACAATTTTGCTACTGCAAGAGCAAAATTGGATATATTTATTTACAATCATCCATGATCATACAATCCCTTGTCTCATAATTTAAGGGAGTATTAGATGTCAAATATATAATTTTGAGGCCTTTATACAATTGATGGCATACAAAATTTATAGATCAAGCCTTGTATCATAACTTGTCTCTCGGCTTCAGGCCAACTTATTTCATTAGCTTCAGGCTAATTAATCACTTGACTTCTAGCCAATTTATGCCTCCTCATGGTCTCAGACCAATTTATGCATCATATCTCCGTGGCCTTTTAACAATTTATCGTCAGGATAAATATAAGCATAAATAAATAAAATAAATAGTTGGAACCCACTAATAGTGTGGTTGCCATAAATAATAAAAGGGAGGGGGATATAAAACAGTAAATAAATTATAAATAAATGGAGTCCACTATACTAGTGTTACCACCATGAAAAATAAAGTAGTAAATAATAAAATAAATGGTGCCCACTATACTAGTGTTGCTACCATGAAAGATAAATAAAGCAGGAAAGAATTAAAATAAAATAAATGGGGCCCACAAAGTGTCACCACCATGACAAAGAAATAAATGCTAAATAAAATAAATAAATAGAGCCCACTAATAGATACTAGTGTGTCGCCATGAAAGAAAAATAAATGTAAAATAAAATAAATAACTGGAGCCCACTAATATTAGTGTTACCACCATAAAAGATAAATAAATGCATAAATAAATGGAGCCCACTAATATTAGTGTCGCTTCCATGAAATAAATGAATAGGGAGTGAGAATAATATATAAACATAAATAAATTACTATAAATAGTAAAATGTAAATTTACAGTGAATAGTAAAAATTACTATTCACTGTAAATAGTGAATAAAATAAAATTACTGAAAGATTAAATCTAGACTTCCATATAGGAGTCAAAATGAATAAAAATGTAAAATTATTGAAAAAGGTAAAATTAACATGAATAGTAAAAAATACTATTTTCTGTGAATAGTAAATAGTAAATAATCTCAAATCTTAACCATGGAACCCGATGTTCAAAATAATTGGTAAAAGTAGAACTTTAATTCTATATAATGGTTAAGATTATCCCTGATAGATAAAATAAACATATAGTAAAGAAGATGGTGATAAAATCTTACCTTGGTAGAGTCTTCGTGCTGATAACGTATTATAAAACTGATAAGAATAAGAGAAGAGATTATAGAGAGAGAAAGTAGAGAGAGAAATTCTCATTTCAACTATATCTTGAATAGTTACAGAAGACCTCTATTTATAGAAGGAAAATGGGACTTTAGTGTAATTTCCACCTCTGGGTCATTTGGTGTAGTTTTCCCCAAAGTACAAAACTATTCATTCACGGATTTGCATTCCCGTGAATGTTATAATTGGCTGCGGGTCCCACCAAATAGTAAATCACTATGCATGGTACTATGTATGGTACTATGTGTGGGTCCCATGTCATCTTGTAATATTTGGAGACCGGGAGTCAATGGATATCTACATAATAAGTATATTCATAACACATTTATCCAAAGTCCAAAAGATTTCTAAAACTGTGTCCCCTCACATGTTTGACACATTTAACCTTTGCACACTATGTAAGGAACAACAGTCTTGGATGCCATATAAAGAAAGTTGTAGGAGAAGAAACAAAAATTATTTATGAGTAGAATCCATCAACAGATGCCCTAAAACGCAATAACATATCATTTGATGAATTTTGAGCTTTCAATCCCCTTTAATGTGCATAACATTTGGTGAAGCTACCTATGTTGAGTCAATTGGTGATAATTCTGAGCTTTTAATCCCCTTTAATGTGCATAACATTATTAGCTTAGTCGCAGACAAATTCCCAACATGTCTGAAAGGCCCTTATTGTTAGAGCCATGGTTGATAGAAAAGATTGATGCTCTTGTTGCTGCTTAGCTACCTAATACTAAAGCTCAATCAATTACAAACGTTATCTTTGAGGACTGACTTTAAGGGTCAGCTTCCTATGACTTGGTTTAGAAGAGTGGTGGATCTTGATCAACCACCTAATGGGGTTAAATCACATGATCCCTTATTCCCTTTTGGGTTTGGGTTGACATATGCTAGGGACTAAAACCATCATTTTATCTATGATTCAATATCGTATGAGTGACAATTTACCCGGCTTGAATCCTTGTACATTTATGCAATTTGTATTAAAAAGGGAGTGATACAAAGAAATGAGGCTAATGGGTATAGTTCCCCTCTTTAGACTCATTCTTGTTTTCTTTCTCTCTCTTTTTGATTGAATTGTACCTTTATTCATACATTAGGTAATTTTTGCACTGGAGCATTCAAAGGAAATTTTCATTCTTGGAGAATGGTTCTAGTTATGCCACTTGACACAATCAAACATAATTGTATTGTCGTAGTAGTCAATGTTTGATCTTATTTCCATATCATAAAACACTTGAAGCTGGAAAATTGTTTAATATCTTAGTAATACTAAAACGATAAAGCTTGAATTAAAGTATCTTTGGAAGACAATCCCCCCCCCCCCTTTCCTTTTCATGACAATTAATGTAAACACACAATTTTGTCAATGTTAACTCGAGTTCAAGACCTTTGTAAAGGAGGCTGAAGACGCTTGTCATTGGGGCAGCTGAAGATGAACAATTTTATTTCAATCTTCTTATTTTTGTGTGTTTAATTTTAATATTGGTAATTTGATTTAAGTTATTTTTAGAGTTCTTTATGAACAATGATTAAGAAATTTTTTTAAAAAGTTATTAAGCTGTAGTACCTTTTTAAAATGTAATCTATCCAAATGTTATGCAGGATGCATCAATAATGATAAACTTTTATAGATTTTAGCGTGCTTCGTGATCTCTTTGAATTTTAGGTCATATACAACTACATATTTTTAAACAATTTAAAATTTTAAACATATTTTAACAGTTTTATTTTTTTAAAAAAATCAGGAATAATTTTAAACACCTTCAAGGCTTCAACCGTTCAACGTTTCGAGTCCAAAATTTTTAAATACCGTTTAGCCTTTGTTTATCGTTTAACAAAGGCCTCAAAGAATTGATGAACCAACAACTTCATTTCCCGCTATAATATAATAGACATGGAGCCCACACTGTTCTCTGAAAAACGTTCATCGAATCTTCTCCCTCCACAATACTTTCTGTTTCTTTCTTCGCACTCTGCTTTTGAGCTGATTGGAGAACATGGATTGCGTGTACAAGAATACCAATGAGCCCATTGGAGCTCGCGTCAAGGGCCTTATTTCCCGGATGACCCTCAAGGAGAAGATTGGTCATTCGAGCTTCAAGTCAATATAATGTTGTCACACCCCATGTCACACGTAAGTTTAAGACTTCTTATGTGCAATATTATATTTTAGGCTTCTTACCACGTCATTATTTTATTTTATTTTTTATGAATTCAAGCTGTTATTGTTTTATATTAATCAATTGCCACTACTTCTATTAAAAGGAGAATAAAGTTTTCTATTTCGGACAACGTTGTTGGATGCCATAAAGAAAGATGTAGTCATGTAGAAGAAGAAACATAAATTATTTATGGGCAGAATCCATCAAAAGATATTCTAGGAAGATACTCAAGGATGCAATGAAATATGTTTTACCATTGTAGCTGTTGGAATTTATTGAACGGAAAAATTGTAAAATATTCTCCAAATATAGTATTGAGTAGAGAAATTTTAAAACCCTTTATTTGTACAATTTTAAATGAAAATTGTGTAAATTTCCCAACCTAGGGAGATAAGACTTGTTATCTTAGAATTCTCTACAACTCAAAATGATCTAAAGCCTTGATTTCACCTGATGTTTGTTAGTGATGCCTAAATCACTTGATCATGTTTACTTAACCCCCTTTATTGCATCCTTTTAGTAATCTCAGAAGAAAGCCAATTGGATAGAAATTCAGATTCCTCTTTAATTCTTAATCTATGTGGGGGCTAAGAAGTATTATTCCGACAAATATTCCTTTTATCCATAGTCCAAACCTAAACTTTTTTTTCTCTCCCAAAAACTTGTTTTGAAAACCAATTTCATAAAACTACCCAAAAAAACTGAAAAGCAAAACAAAATCAAACAACTCCTTATTGTTTTTAGTTTCTCTCAGCCGGCAAATAATGAACCCCGAGAAATGGGGCGGCTGACATCGACTGATAGATTTATTAAACTTAGACATCATCTTCCTCCACTACTTGCTAGACAATATAATGAATGTTGTCACACCCATGTCACACATAAACTTATGCCCCTATGTAGTTTTTAATGAATTCAAGCTGTTATTATTTTGGATTAATTAATTGCCACTACTTCTATTAAAAAGGAAAATAAAGTTTTCTATTTCTTAGGGACGACAGTGTAAAGGAAGATGTGGGAGAAGAAACATAAATTATTATGAGCATAATCCATCCAAAGAGACCCTAGAACGCAATAACATATCTTTTGCCATTGTAGTTGTTGGTGAAGAACCCTATGCTGAGTCAATGGGTGATAATTTTGAGCTTGTAATCCCTTTTAATGGGCTTGACATTATTGTCGTAGAAAATACTTTAAATTGAAATTTTCACAAGGGAAAGAATCTGTGTAATCAATATGCATAATTTGTAAACATATAATACTTCTACATAAGAAGGAAAAGAAGAAGTAAAACTCACAAGACAGCTAAAAATGGTAATGAACTATGCAGAAATCTGGGTCCAACTTTCTTTATGTCCTTAAGACAATTTTGCTCCATAAATATGGATGCCGAAGGTTTTTGAGCAATTGCCTCCCAAGATAGAGCGGATTATTCGTCTCCAGAAATATAGCTCTGTTCTGTCTGAAGCCTAAGCGATCCAACAAGTCTGCTTTCGGAATGCACAAAAGTATATGTAATATGCAGAAAGAGTGCATGAAGAAAAATCAGGGGGTATAATTCTGTGACTAGGGCGCCCTATTTATAGATGAAGGAAATTTAATCAGATAGAGTTGTCTCTTGCTGGTGAACCAACACGACCGTAGTGAACTGACGTGACTGTCGATTGTGAACTAATGGGACTTCTTATTTATAACCCATGAGATTTAGACATAAAAATCCAACACATCCCCCATATGGATAAGAAGTTAGTCCATCATGACCAAATGCAAATGATCATGTATGCAAAGTGCGATTCCTCTACGAGAAACAACTGCATCGAGAAAGGTAGGGGTTGCCTTTGAACCTTCTCTAGTAAAAACCTATCAGATATACTAGTCAATCAGTGGATACACTGTCTTGAACCGTCAACCTTTTAGTGTATACCAAGATAATAGGAGTTACATAGTTGCTAGTCTAGCATCGTTGATTCTCATGTTATGTCCATTTTGGCCCTCGACACTGCTTAATTTTGTGAGTGTTCTAGAGAATCAGCTATTTTAAATTCTCATAGAAGCGACCCACACTTCACACTCACATAGGTAATTCCTTGTGATATAAGTCTGAAAAACCCAGCTGAACCTTGTGAATTGGGTGAAGATAAAAAACTTAGGACCTTTGAAAATCTTTTTGCAATTTGGAAAAAATTAGTTTGTATAACAGTAAAAAGTTATAAAACTGTAGATAATAATTTAAACATGTATGCTGGAAATAAAGGAGATTAAGGGAATTGAAAACTAAGATTTATACTGGTTCGATCAAATCCTTGACCTATGTCCAATCCTCAAACTCCACTTGAGATTTTCAATCTGTTAGTTCTCTATGTGTTTTGATGATAAAAGACATTGTAAACTTGTTGCTAAGTTTTGAACATGTTTAGAGATCCTTAAAATTGATTTAATTCTGATAATACATGTTAAACTCGAGTTTGGATGTAATAGACTCAAGTTTGTGCTCAACAGAAAGGAAAATAAACGTTTTGGACTCGAGCAGACTTGAGCCTAACATAATAGACTCGAGCCTGTGCGTGACAGAGAGCCTTTTTGCTGTTTTCACCTCGAGCAAACTCGAGCCTAACATAATAAACTCGAGCTTGCTCGTGACAGAGACAAAAGTCACATTTTATAAATAAGACAGACTCGAGCCTATCATGTTAAACTCGAGCTTAAGTCTTACAGAGAGCATGTCAAATTTCTTAAGCTGTTAAACTCGAGCATAAATGTTTTTGACTCAAGCCTAAATCTTACAGAAAGCTCTCCAAAACGTTTTTTTTTTAAGAACAGACTCGAGCCTAAGAATTTTAACTCAAGCCTGTCCTTTCCAGAGAGCAACCAAAGTTTTTCACAATCATAGGCTCAAGCATATATTCATTAACTCGAGCATGTTTCAGTTTGAAAAGCATTTGCACAATGGTTTAGTGAAACAGACTTGAGCCTGTCACTAATAGACTCGAGCCTAAGTCAGGCAGAGAGCTATTCAAGTGACAGAGCTCAAGCAGACTCGAGCCTAAGTATTTAGACTCGAGCTTGTGCATTTGAACTTAAGATTCAGAACGTTGTGAATGGCTCCAGACTCGAGCCTACCCAGATTATGCTTGAGTGTTGATGAACAGACTCGAGCATAACAGTCTTAAACTTGAGCCTAACGGATCCCTGTTATTTAAATGATGCGTTTTTCACCTCTAGGATTTAATCTTAAGCATTGTCTTACACTCAAATAGAATTATGAATCATTATATATATGTTTAATGTGTTTGTTCATGAGTTTCAGATTACTTTAATACGTTTTTGAGCATCAAATCAACTCTGGGATAAGAGCACTTATTGCAGGACTAAAAACCAGGCTGAAACTTCTCCCTGATCCCATTTGTTCAGCTCTGACCGTTATGAATCAATCTAAGCACTGTCCAACGGTCTAAAATGAATTACGAAAAGGCAAGAGTACTGGAAAACATCTGCAATGTCTATATCCAAGATTCCAGCCAAGAATTGAAGAGATGGCTGAAAATATGCAACGACTATTTTTCAGAATTACAGCTGAGGATTGGAGAAGAAAATGCAACGGCTAGTCTCACTGATTAATCTATAAATACTCACAAAGACAAAGAGCAATACACACAACAGAATTACATCTAATTGCTTCTTTGATCTTTAAGCTCTGTTTTATGCAAAATATTTTTTGAACTTCAGTGTTTATGATTATCTACTCTTTAGGAGAGTTTGATTGTGAAAATCATTTCTGATCATTTTTTGTGAGAAAACTCAAGGTTGTGGAACTTGTGAGTTGGGGTAGTTTAATTACAAAGTGTAAGGGGGAGCAAGTCCTAGGTGATTGGGATTGCATGTGATTTACATTGTTGTAATTAAAGCTTTCTAAGATATTAGAAATACCCAGGAGGTATCTAGGGACTGGACGTAGGTCAAGTTGTGACCGAACCAGTATAAATTCTTTGTGTCAAGCTTTTCTTCCCTTACTCTCTTGTTATTTGTTTTAAGATTTTGAAAAGTTTTTTTTCTTAAAATCCCCAATTCACCCCCCTTCTTAGTGATTTCTTCCACTTTCACAATCCACTATCCTCTTGTTTATCTAGGCATAAGAGAAGGCTCTTACACACCCATAAGTTTATTCAGGCACTTGTGAAGCCAAATCTCTCACTTGGATTCTCCCCTTTACTCACTGTAAGGTTACAATCAACTTCCCACTCAAGATCACCCAATCTTGAGTAACTCTCAAATAGAATGATTTACAATAAATCTTCTCTCTAAGAAGTGAATGAATAGTCACTGAAGTACATTAGAAATAATTTCACTCTCTCTATAATAAATTATATAAGCAATAAGAACATAGTGTGAATGAGATTCAGAATATTGGCATTATGATAGCATAATCTGTTGTCCTCTCCTCTATGCGTTTTGAATGTGGCTTTATTTATAGATGAGGATGTTTTGAACATTGAGAAATATGACCATTGTGTAAAGAGCCGTTACATATCAGTTGGAAACTAGTCGTTAGAACTTCGTCTTCTAAACCAACTATGACATCAACATTTGCTTTATCCTTGATCTTTAGTTTAACGCCCTTTGATAATCTAAAACATGTACACAAATGATATAAATGATGTTCAGAAGTATTACAAATCATTTGGGTAATCATTTAGATGTTCTTGATAAAAAATGTGATTTTTGACACGTTGATTTTTCTGAAGCGAAGGTGTAAACTCGAGTTTTGACTTGGAAACTCGAGTTTTGATACTGTCGAGTTACTCCAGATTCCTCTCTTTCTGATCAAAACTCAAGTTTTTGTTTATAAACTCGAGTTTGGAAGATCCTCTGATGTTCACTGCTCTCTGTCTGAGCTAAACTCGAGTTTTCATTCGTAAACTTGAGTTTTCAAGTTGTTCTGGCCTTGGTTGCTCTCTAACTTGATATAGCTTCAAATTTGGCAAACCACTTATCCCCATATGGCTCTTTGAGTCTTCTTTCCAATGCAAAAAGAATCAGCTTTGAACTCATTGTGTTTTGTCCGTTATGATTCGATGAATGAAAGTTGTTTCTTGACCAGCGTTTTTGCAATGTCCTGAATTGACCGTCAACTTTTGAAGGCCATATCTCTCTTGTTCGAACTTCATTTTGATTGGTTCAAGTCTTGATTGAAAGCCTTTTGAGTCTTCTTTCATATGCTGCCGATTTCAGCTCATTCTGATGCGTAGATTGTGAGTTACACTCAAAACATTGAAGCTTGGTCTGTTGTGTGTGTGGGGTGAATTCCTAATCTAAATTTTGAAATTCATATCTCTCTCTTTTGAACTTCTTTGGGCTTGAAACTTTGTCAAAATGACACATTAGATGTCTAATTTCATCCAAAATTGAGTTCACCTTAATCTGATGTCTGGTTTAGAAGATATCATTGAATTACTAGACCTTGCCTCAAGCTGATTGTGAAACTGAGGTGAACAAAGTTGTTGATCAGTGCTGGAAACTCGAGTTTTGATTTGGAAACTTGAGTTTTCTTAGTCCAGAGATGCCAAAGATGCTGAAGACACTGCAAACTCGAGTTTTGAGTTCCAAACTCGAGTTTTGACTCCTAAACTTGAGTTTTCTTCCATTCTAGAGGTAAATTATTGTAGTAAGGTAGTAAATTCGAGTTTTGTCCATGAAACTCAAGTTTTCTCATCAAGAACCTGATTTTTGCTGACTTTAACTCTGAATTGACTCATTTGATCATGGAAACTTCTAGGATCAATCTTAGATCTTGAATAATGATATCTTCAGCAAGTTCTTCCCTTTCTTTCTTCTCTTCACTTGGTCATTCTCCACAACTCTATTCTTTCTTTCTTCTCTTCTCTTGAACATTCTCCACATTTATATTTGAGTTGATATTGATATTCTCATTCTATTCATCAACTCTTTCCATCTTCCATCATCTCCCATCTTGATCATTCTTTGTCATGGACTATTATTTTTGGCAAGTTCTTCAATATTTCCTCTTCTTCTTGAACTTAACATTTTCTTCAATTTCTTTTTTCTGAAATCTCATCTCCTGATTATTCTCCATAATTCAACTCTTTCTTTTATTCAATACTTCTTTATTGATCTCTCTTCATAAATAAACTCACATCTTTGATTCTACATTAAATTTAATAATTAGTCAATGAAGAAGATAAATATAGTATACAAACTTTTTGCTCTTACTAATGGCATCTATATAAGACATCATCAAAACTAATCATATCTAACAAAGTCAACATACATTATCTGAACACATCAGATTAAGAAACCATTAAAAGCTTAAAAGCTTACCCTTATATATAGGCACTATCTTGTCTAGGAATGAGTATGAGTTTAAAACTCCACAGTGTTAGCAGTCGATCATCACTTAGTTGTCTCTTTGAACCTAGTTCATGGGATATCCACTTTTCTAGGTAGAGTTACTGCAATAATCAACAATGGATCGGCCTTAAACCCATTCTTTTGGACAATTTTTTAACTAACTTTCTAGGATGCCCTTTAGTCAATGGATCCGCTATATTCTCTTTTGATTCCACATAATCAATTGAGATGATTCCATTTGAAAGTAGTTTTCTAATGGTATCATGTCTACGACGTATATGTCTAGACTTGCCGTTGTACATGACATTCTTGGCCCTACCAATAGCTGTTTGACTATCACATTGTATACACACTGCTAGTACCGACTTTGGCTAACTAGGAATGTTTTCAAGAAAATTATGAAGCCATTCGGAATCCTCACCAGTTTTATCTAACGCAATGAATTCTGCTTCCATAGTTGATCTTGCAATGCAAGTCTACTTAGATGACTTCTAAGACACAACACCCCCATTAAGGGTGAATACATATCCACTTGTGGATCTCGTGTCATTAGAGCTGGTTATCCAATTCGCATAACAATACCCTTTTAGTACTATAGGGTACTTCTCATATTGCAAAGTAAAGTTTTAAGTTTGCTTTTAGTAACTAAAAACTCTTATCATAACTCTCCAATGAAGCTCATTTGGATTACTAGTAAAGCGACTCAACATCCTTATTGTATAGGCAATATTAGTGTAGTTCATGACATATATAAGACTGCCTAGCACTTGAGCATACTCTTTTTGTTTAACAACTTCACTTGTATTTTTTATCAGTTGAAGACTAGTTTCTATAGGAGTCGACATAGGAGTTATGTTTAAACTCTTGAATTTCTTGAGAATTTTAGAAACATAGTGCATTAGCGATAAATCTAGCCCATCCGAAGTATCTTTCATGTCAAACTTATTGGTAACAATCGCTTGGTAGCTTTAATCATTTGATTATTACTACCTGTTATCAACATGTCATCAATATAAAGACAGACTATAGCAAACTGATTTTCAGTATTTTGAATGTAGACACACTTGTCACATTCATTAATAATAAAGCCATTTGATAACATAACTTCATCGAATTTCACATGCCACTATTTTGGGGCTTGTTTAAGTCCATAAAGGGACTTTATTAAGCGACAAACTTTCCATTCATGTCCTGAGACAACAAATCCCTTAGGTTGTTCTAGATAAATTTCTTTCTCTAATTCACCGTTCAAGAAGACCGTCTTTACATCCATTTGATGTTACTCTAATCCATTCAATGCTACTAACGCAATTAACATCAGAATGGATGTAATTCTTATAATAGGTGAATAGGTATCAAAGTAGTCTTGGCCTTCATGTTGTCTGTAGCCTTTTACTACCAATAGTACTATCTACTTTCATTTTCTTTTTGAAGACCCACATAGTTCCTAAAGGCTTATTGCCAAGAGGAAGGTCAACCAATTCCCAGATGTGGTTTGACAGAATGGATTCAGCTTCACTATTGATAGCCTCTTTCCAAAATGGGGCTTTGGGGGAGCCATAGCCTCGAACATATGTTCAAGGCTCATTTTCCAAGAAAAAAGGTCAAAAAATGAAGACCAAAGGATGTTACTGTCCTTTGTCTCATACTACATCTAGGTTCCTCTTCTCCAAGATTATCATTAGTCATAGTATCTTGAGAAATGTAATACCCGGGAAAAAATATTTATCTTAAATATTATATTAAATAGGTGACTATAAGGTCTCAAATTTTGGTGTTGTATTTATTTACATTTATAGGCAATTTTTCCATAGAATTCAAGAGTCTAAAAAAATTAATTTAGCTTGTTAACATATAAAACAATATTTTAGGGATTAAATTAGGATTTAACTCATTATCCCTAATTTAATTCTATGTGATGGAAATGTCTCCAATTAAGAGTAAATAAATTATACAATTATATTAACCCTAAATCCTAAAGTCTAAATGGACCAATGAGGGAATTGTCTTCTTGAGCATGTGAGAACAATAAAGGCATAATTGCATAATTAGAATGCATAATTGCATAATTAGAATTAAGGGAGGGGGGCGAAATTTTTCAAGGGGAAATGGAAGAAAAGTTAAGTCAATTAAGAAGTGTGTGAAAGAAGATGAGTTTGTCTTAGGGACCAAGTCTTGACAAAATTGGACAAAATTAAATGAAAGCCTATAGAAATTAAATCATATCTTGAAATATTGAAGCTAAGTACATATTTGAGATCAGTGATTTATGGGCTTCAACTTGGCTATTCCCAAAGTTATTTTCGATTACTTCTAAGATTTATACCTAAGTGTTTCGGGAATTAAAAATCACCATAAACCTAGTCATAAAATTAGGATCCCAAAAGTGAAATTGTATTTTTAATTTAAAACACCAACTTACACTTAACTAAATTAGGATTTGGGATTAATTGAGTTAACTTAATGAAAAAGGAGTTTTCCTTGGGGACAAAGCAAATAATTTCTAGAAGGAAGTGGGGGGGGGGACGGCCAAGGGGGAAGAGGTGGAAGGCTTGGATCATTTCCTCCTCTCCAAGCAAAGATCAATGGCTAATTGCAAGAGAAGAAATTACAAGAAATGCCATGACCTTTGGCTATAAATAGGAGGCTTAGCAACACATTCTCTTCACAAAATCCTCTAGCCTTGACCGAAATATAGAAAGGAAGGAAGAGAGTGAGGAGCTGCAGAAATAGGAGGCAAGTAGTCTTCAATAGGTAAGGGAGTTTTTAGCTTTTGAGTTTAAGTTCTTAGGTTATGAAGTAGAAATGCTAGAAATGTTATTTTGATCATCAAACTTCCAATTCCAGTTTTATTTTCATGTTTTTATTGTTTCCAATAGCTTTATTTTGAAAAAATGATGAAGAAAGAGTATAGAAAAAATTTCCGGAAGATTATGATCAAAATAGCGAAGCTTTGGCAAAATTTCAGCAATTAGGAACTTATGGAGTCAGTAGTAAAAATGCTAGTATTTTATGATGAAGATGATGTTCTAAAATTCTGAGAAAGTTTATGATGAAAGTAGACATATAGGGCTTTCTAAATCTATAAAGAGTGTGTCATTTGAAGCTCTGGACAAAAAGATAAAAATCCCAGAAGTTAAGCTACATTTTCTGGGCAAAATTCTGGGCAGCGGTTTGAAATCTGGAAACTGGGAATTATCCATGAGTTTTGGGTAAGTTCCAGTATTCTTCCTTGAAAGTATAGATCTCAAGGATTCCGGGAAATTTTACGGATCCTCATTTCGATTTTTTTGGAATTAGTTATGATTTTTCAAAGTTAGGCAAAATTCTGCACCTGCGATTTTTCTGGAAATTAGATGGAAATAATTGAAAATAAATCCTTCAAGGGTAAAAATGTCAAGTATGGCCAAGGTGTCTCTTGAAATATTGTTTGAGAATTAATTGAGACGATATTACCCTTTTAGGATAGACAGTGCACATATACCGATGACGACCGTACCAAAAACCCGTCAAACTCAGGTACGGACGCGTATTGTAACATTAACGCTTATGCTTATGGTTTGGTTATATATGATAGTTGTTTTCACATGATGATACTCTGTTTTGAAATTTGCTCATGAATGTTGAATTGTATATGAGTTATAGTCTTAATAACACCGTTGAGTTTTCCTAGCTATGAGGACACGATAGGCCGTCGTGGCACTGGTTATGTGCAGATTGGGGTAACCTACATATTGCAGTGGTTGTGTTATGTTATTGCCTTACATGTGGATATGTGTTTTGAAACTGTGATTATGTTTTATATCTGTGATAACTGTCATATACTGTTTGCATAAGCATGAGGTTAACCGTTACCTGAGGTTCAATGGGAATTGAACCTCAGCCCCTGCCATAGCTTCAGGTATTAGTTCTCTAGGTGTTTTGATGATAACTGACAATTGTAAACTTAATTTGAAGTTTGTCTTTGAAAGTTGTAAAACTTTCTGTTTAAGGCAAACTCGAGTTTAGGTAGCTAAACTCGAGTTTGGACTTGATAGACAGAAGCTCAAATTTTAACATAATACGCCAAACTCCAGTTTGCATAGGCAAACTCGAGTTTGCAGAGTTACAGAGAGCTATCAAAGTTTACAAGAGTTGTAAACTCGAGTCTAAGTCTTGAAACTCGAGTTTAGAACAAAGACAGTAACACTTGCATTTCAACTTGTTTTCAAACTCTACCTTCAGTCTTTCTAAAACTCCAGTTTACAAGAAAGTTTAAAGGCCAAAAAGTTTCAAAGACTTGTAAACTCGAGTCTATGTCTTAGAAATTCGAGTTTGGGATCAAACAGAAGATTCAACGTTTTATCAGGTTTTCAAACTCTATCTTTGAACCTTCCAAACTCAGTTTACAAGAAAAGTTTAAGAGCTAAAGATTCGTAAACTCGAGTCTGTTTTAAGCAAACTCGAGTTTAGGATAAACAGAGACACTTGTGTTGTTACTTGCTTTGTAAACTCCAGTTTTGGTTTCAGTGACTCCAGTTTGCACTTTAATAAAAAGTTTTCAAAGTTTGAATATACACTGAAACTCGAGTCAGATTTCTGGAGACTTTAGTTTAGGACTGTTTTGAAAACACTTGAACTATTACATGATTTCTAAACTTCAGTCTTGAAAATGGAAACTCCAGTTTGGGCTTTCAAAAGGTATTTCAATGTTTCAGTTTTTCACTGAAACTCGAGTCAAGGTTCTGGTGACTCGAGTTTAGCTCAAACAGAAAGCCTCGAGTAAATGACTGTTTTGAAAACTCCAGTTTTAAAAATGGAAACTCCAGTTTTAAAAATGGAAACTCCAGTTTACATATGAAGAGATTTTTCTAAAGTTTCAGTTTACACTGAAACTCGAGTTTTGGATATCAAAACTTGAGTCTGGACTATACAGAGAACCAAACAATATTTCAGATTTTGTAAACTCCAGTTTGCGTTTTCTAAACTCCAGTTTTGAAGCTCTGAACTTAAACTCAAGATTTTCATAAAAGCTTCAAACTCGAGTCAGTCACTAAAAGACTCGAGTTTAGGCATGGCCTCAAAACTTCATCCAAGAGTCATTCGTGATTTTTCTTTCTGTAAGAATCAAACTCGAGTCAGTCACTAATCAACTCGAGTTTAGGAAGTCTTTCAAAACAAGATGCTCTCTGGATGAACTCCAAACTTGAGTCTGGGTTTGTAAACTCGAGTTTGTAACGCATAGATTTGTAAAATCAGAAGGCGCGAATTTGCGAAAACCATTTGAATGATCTTAATACTTCATATCTTTAATTGCTATTATTCCTAACGTCTTTTAACCAGTTTGTTAGCAAGTTTCAGATGGTTTATTGAAGGAAACAATGAAGATTCAGACAATGAGCTGTAAAGCAAGAGAGAGAGAATATGTTGTCTTATAAAGTGCTCCAACTTGGATTAAATAATTACAACTTTAAGCACAGCCCATTCCAACACAGGGACATCAACATTATCTTCATATTAATTAAGTCCCACATTGCTAGAATGTCTACAACAGATTGGACAAAAGCAGAATCCATCCATCAAGAAGATTTTAGTGGATTCTCAACAGCTAGTTCTAGAAGTGGAGCCTCCAAAGTTCAAATTCGTAGTGCTCTTCCAACAATCAAGTTCTTCATTCAAATTGGACTTCAACAGCTATAAATATCATTCAGATTCGAAGAAGAACTAAGACAGACAAGATACAAGACAATTACAGTGTGCAACAATCAGATTTCTGTATTCATTCTTCTGTAAATAGTCTTGAGAGATTTGAGCTTCAGTGTTTATCATTATCTGCTCTTAGAGAGAGTTTGTTTTCGTTAATCATTTGATTGTAAAGAATCTCAAGTCGGGGGACTTGGAGATTGATTGTACGACTACAACTTGTAAGGGGGAGTGAGTCCTAAAGAGAGGATCATCCCAAGTTACAGAGTGTGTAGTGTACTGTGTTTGAGTATATCACTTACTGTGAGAATCTCAAGTCGGGGGACTTGGAGATTGGGATATCAGTATACAACTTGTAAGGGGGAGTGTATCCTGGTGAGAGGATAGCTTTTGAGTACATAGTGTGTAACTGATTGTGAGTGATAGTGAAAATCCCAGAGAGTCTGGGGACTGGACGTAGGTCAAGGAGTTAGACCGAACCAGTATAAATCTTACCGTGTCTTATTCTCTCTTCCCTTTCTCTGCACTACTTTGCTTCAGTGATTAATTTCCAGAATTGAGCGAAAGAATTTTTCAAATCCCCAATTCACCCCCCTCTTGGTGATTTGCTTCGGCTTTTTCATCAGGATCCCAGGGAGTCAGGATCGAGGACAAGGGTAAGAAGCTGGCGTGAGGACCCTGTGGAAGCATTATCTTTTGGATATTTATGTTAGGAGTATTAGACATGGATGACTGTATTAGTAAATGTTCAGTTAGATACATTACATACAATGTTATTCAGTTACTCCTTGTTTATGAAAAATATTTTTAACTCTCTCAGCTCTGTATGGAAACGTTTATGAAAACGGGATGTTACAATCTTGAGATATCACAATGTTGTTATTATCATTATTCTTATTGTACGGAAATACATTCTCAAAGAACCTAGCGTTCCTTAACTCAATAACCATATTCACATTGATATTCGATACATCAGACTTATAAACCAGAAAATGACATGCACTACTATTATGTGCATAGCCAATAAACACACAATCTCAACCTTTTAGGTTTAGGAATCTCAACCTTTGCTAAGCACCCCCACACTTTCAAATATTTCAAGGAAGGTTTCTTTCCCTTCCATATTTCGTATGGTATGCTTTGTATCGTTTTGTTAGAGACTATTAATTAGATAGTTAGCCATTAAAATGGCTTCCCCCCACAAATTCTGTAGTAAACTAGATGTAATCAACATTGCATTTTTTTTTTTCAATGTTAGATTTTTCACTAATATACAACATTAAACCATAATGATGCTTTAAAGATTTCACATAATTTGGTAGTAGTGCATACTCCAACTAGAAATATTTATCATCTTTGGGTATATAAATAAAACTATAAGTATAGAGACAATACTAGCGTTTATGTTCAATAATTATAAAAATAAATAACCAACCTTTGGGTTGATCACAACACAAACATTACTTCATAGCATTAAGGTTATGAGTAATTACCATAATATTTGGAATTAAAATAATTTATAAATAATTGATCACTTTGGTGATTAACAAATCCACCATATTTAATTCCAAAACTTAAATATTTAGCATTCATACAAGGGAAAATTACATTCTGGTCCCAAGGACCAGAATTAATTACAAAAAAGTCCCAAAAAAGTCCTTAGGACTTTTTTGTAATCAATTGAAAAATTCTCAATCCGTATTTTCAACTAGAAATGTTATATTAACAACTGAAAATGCTATATTAACAACAAAAATTCTCAATACATATTTACAACTGGAAATGTTATATTAACAACTGAAAATGCTATATTAACAAAAAAAATTCTCAATTGTTAATATGATATTTTAGGTTGTTAATATAGCATTTTCAGTTATTAATATAGCATTTCCAGTTGTAAACGCGGATTGAAAAATTTTCAATTAATTACAAAAAAGTCTCAAGGGACTTTTTTGTAATGGAATTCTGGTGTGAGACTTTTTTATAATTAATTATGGTCCTTGGGACCCAAATATAATTTTCCCTTTATACAATTGCTATTCACAATATTTTTTAGAAGCATAAAATAATAGCCACAAAATCATCCATAATTATAAAATTAAGGCTATAATTACATTTCTACCAATACATGAAATCAGTTCATCATAACAATTGTCCAGGTAAGTGCAAATTTAGTGGGAGTCTCTTTATGCTATTACAACCGTGACTAATTAAGTAACCTCTAAATCAAGGCTTAGCCTTTGAACCACTTTCCTAGACATCAATGTTATAAATTAACTTTATATGATTCCACTACCAATATGTCACATTATCATACATGCTTATACTAAGAAAATAATAATATTATAAAAAATTAAAGCACATTTATCTCTACACTAGATAAATGATTAAATTTTCATATCAGCGTCATATGCTTGTCCCAAAAAAATATTTAATAATTCACAAAATTTGCTTTCAATAGTAAATAACAAATTTAAATTTTTGCTTAATTAATCATAGCACATGACAATTTCATAATTTTTATTTATTGATCATGATAACAAATCCTTCTTGATAAATTAAATAGTGGCTAAGATATTCACAAATATCATCAGATTTATTAAAACAAGATATTGTTTCAATTTCAAACTTTATTAAAACAAGATATTGTTTCAATTTCAAACTATTATGACGTTAAATACAACAAATCCACACTTTTATTTAGCCATATTAATTTAAAAATATTTACAAGATTTTAGGAGAGATTATAGGAGATTAGAATTTATCAAACAAAATTATATCTCCATTGATAATAAAACCTTAAATGGGAATATATTCCCTTTTCATCCTAAAATTTAGGACTTTTAATAAAGCTCATCATTTAACTATTAAATATATTTAATTTATGCCACTAGAAATCAAATAATAAAATAAACCAAATAATAATCTCATTATCATATCAAAAGTTCATCTCTCTACAATAACTAATGTAATTCAAAATATTAATTAATAAAACAAATAATATCTCCCGATGAAAATATCTTCACTTTATTAATTTAATCCTCTTAAAATAAGGAGAGATAATAGGAGATTCATTAACTACCCTATCAATCAAAACTAATATATTTATTAACTAAAAATAATGAAAAAGTAAATTCACCTTGCAAGTAATTAAAAATTAGCATAAATAATAACATCGATTTCTATGGACAAATCCATACTGAAAATTCGATACATTAACGATTGAAAAGTTATAACCGTATTATTTTCAATTTTTAATACTATTTCATCTAAACAGCCCATACGCATCAGGAGATGAAGATGTGACTGTACTACCTTTTTCTTTTAAAAAAAATATTTTTTACTGTATCCAAAAAACGTAATATATATATATATATATATATATATATATATAACCTCCATCCACAATACACCTTTTTATACATCAAAACGCATACAAAAGCGTCTCTTAAGACAAAAACCTCTACTGAGGCAACTATTCTTGTACAATAAATTTTACACTTCAGTAAAATAAAACTAAATTCTAAAATCTTCTCCCTTTGTAATATAACCCTCCAGTACCTTCTTCTTCATTCCCGGGCTTCTTACCCTCACTACAAAATTAAAGCTATCCAAAATAATTCCTGGGATTCGAATGAATCATAGCAGTAACATTAACAATTACTCACATATAATGTATACACAATGCATGCAAGTATAATCATCACTTATACATACCAATCATATAACACATTCAACATTCATGCATTTATATAAATACATACAATGATAAATACATGCATATAGAGATATACATAATATGTGAGAGAAATGTTACTACCTTGATTTCTTTTTTTTGCACCCACGAAACAGATACATATATTTCATTGAATGAGTCCCTGGATTTCTCGGCACATGTATTATTTCCTCTCATTATAACTTTCATACGGTTTCAATTCATTTTTCCCACTCTCGGATTTCCCTCACAATAACGTTCTTTCAGCCCAAATTGAAGAAGTGAGTGAAGGTACATATATATATTAGATTCCAAGCATGTACACGTAGCTTAATTTAAGAGAAATGGAAACAAATGATAAACATATGTCCAAGTTAAACTTAATTTGCACATACGTACTCATCACACTTGTCACCTTCTTATTACACACACAAACACCTATTAACTCAATAACACATACACGCATATACTATATATATGATTAACCGAAACATATATGTATTTCTATAAAATAGTGAAAGGTGGCGTGAGATTATTTAAATTAAAGGGTGAGGTGGCGTTAATGGAGGAAAGGAAAAAAAATATGTGGCTCAACACAATATACACACTTAATCAACACACACGCACGTCACATTGGATTCAAAAAGAAAAGATGCACACATGTCCATTAATCACATACTTAGACAATTCATACACGTAATATGTATTCATAAGACCAACTCCGATTATCTATACATACACATGTCTCTTTATTGTACACACACAACAAATATTATATATTTTATTTTCTCCCTAATAATATTTCATAATCCTTTCCCCAAGTCTAAAATAATTTTGCTAATTATCTTGAACTCTTCCTCATACTAAGCTCAAGACTTTGTACTCTTCATAAATAGGGCCTAGTAGTCTTCTTAAAATAGATTAATTCAGAAGTCTTTAGACCCAAAATTCAGGGTGTTACAATATACACCCCTCTGGCCCCTCCACGCTGAGCCCAATAATAATAATAATAATTTTTTTTAAAATGAAACAGCTAAATTAATGTTGTTTAGCGGTTTTGCTTAAAGTGGCGTGTCGTCTGAAGCAAGGGACAAAGAGCCACGTCAGTTGGTCCTTCTTCAACCTCCAACTAGGTCATTTTGACCCGGTTGGATCCTTTGGAACCAACACCTCATCCATCCTTAACTGGCGTTTCCGGTGTCAGTTCTACACATTCTTGGTGTCTATCTCTTCATTTTTCCGAGATCTATATAATGACACCTATTTTGGGGCCTAAAAAATATTGTTTTCTTATGACCCAATTTCAAGTTCTTATGATTTCTTGTTCCAGATCATGTTTTTGCTTCCAAACAGAGAACAATGTTTGAAGACATAGTATGTTTGAGTAAAACAAAGCTTTGGACAAAAAATCAACGACTAAAACCTCACACTTGAAATATATTCATACTAGACAGTAGAACCATAAATATACAAATTTGGAAGCCTCAAATATCAGTTTATTCAAAACTCAATATCATGAACTATAGAAATTTTCGATAAAACATATAGGCATATTCCAGAAACAAATTCAGACCTCAAATATATATCAGGGAAAACAAAATTAAGACCATACTACTTCTATCTTACATATGGTATAAGAAATCACAAAAGACGCATTTACTGATGATAGTAAAAATCCAGTGAAGAAACAATCAAAAGGTATATACCATATATGTGTGTGCCATGCGAAAAACATAATAATTCATAGATTGATTTTTCAGATCAAGAATCCATTCATAATTATATATGAAAAAACATGAAATACACAGATTCAAGACAATCTACCAACAGATGAAATTAGTTTTATAACACATATCATTGGAAAATAATCTTATCTAATTTAAATTCAAAAACCACAAACTAATATATAAAAATTGTCTTAAGATTGTTGTAGAAAATACTTTAAATTGAAATTTTCACAAGGGAAAGAATATATGTAATGAATATGTATAATTTGTAAACATATAATACTTCTACACAAGAAAGGGGAAAAAAAAGAAACTCACAAGACTGCTGAAAATGGTAATGAACTATGCAGAAATTTGGATCCAACTATCTTTATGTCCTTAAGACAATTTTGCTTCCTCAATATAGATGCCGAAGGTTTTTGAGCAATTTCCTCCCAAGATAGAGTGGATTATTCGTCTCTAGAAAGATGACTCTGTCTATCTGAAGCCCAAGTGAATCCAACGAGTCTGCTTTCGGAACGCACAGAAGTATATGCAATATGCAGAAAGAGAGCATGAAGAAAAATTGGGGAATATAATTATGTGACTTGGGCGCCCTATTTATGGATGAAGGAAGTTTAATCAAATGGATTTTGTCTCTTGTTGGTGAATCGACACGACCGTAGCGAATTGATGCGACTGTCGGTGATAAACCAGTGGGACTTCTTATTCATAAACCATGGGATTTAGACATCAAAATCCAACAATTATTAGATTGGTCGCAGACAAATTCCCAACATTAGTTATTTTGATATCTGGAAAGCCTTTAGTGTTAGAGCCATGACTGTTAGAAAAGATTGATGCTCTTGTTGCTGCTTGGTTTCCTGGTATTGAAGCTCAAGGAATCACAGATGTTATCTTTGGGGACTATGTCTTTAAGAGTCAGCTTCCTATGACTTGGTTTAGAAGAGTTGAGGATATTGATCAACCTTCTAATTGGGTTAAATTACCTGATCCATGTTTTCTCTTGGCTTTGGGTTGTCATATGCTAAAAACTAAATCATGTTTTGCTGAGATTAGATCTTGAGAAGAAATCATATTGAAGCCTTAGGTAAGGAATTTAATAACCAATAGGTTCTCTTTACATGTCGTCGCAAGACATTTTGCCGGAATTAATGAATTTCTTATTTGGAAGTTGGAACTTCTTTATGATTTTCACATAGCTATGTTTATTTATGCAGCCATGTATTGAGAAAGAGAATGACACTAAGAAATGAGACTATTTGTTTAGGGGGAAAATTGTATATAGAAGCTTTGTACAGTAAAAACGCTGTTAATTAATGTATTGTATAAAATATACATTTTTTAATGCCATTTAGCATTTATTGAATTAAATTTTTATTGGGAGAACGACAAACAAGAGAGTCCAACATAGGCGACTATATATGCTTACTCAAGCAATCAAGAATCAAATAAGAAAGACTAAATGATATTTTTAGTCTTTTAAATTTACATGAGGTTTCTTTTTAGTCTTTTCAAATAACAAGGATATGCTTATAGATTTTGCTTGATCAATCTTAGTCAATTCTTCTTGTAGCTTCTTAAACAACTTATTTCACTTTAACTTAATTACAGTTACAAAGGCCTTCCCTTGGATTTTAAAAATAAACACTTTATAGTCCAATTTATCATCATTGATAACAATATTCATAAAAATTCCTTTGATACACTAGAAATATAGTACTAGTGAAGAGAGAAGTTGCTCTGAAAGACTTGGATCACAATCTCATTCATTGAGTAAGTGAGTATAGTAATATATAGAAGAGTTATAGATCACATATGGTATAGATACAGTAATGCAGAGTAGTGTTTACATGTATACGTGTGTAACAAACTCTTACCACTTGGCCACTTGACTAATCACTAAGACATGGCTAACTGACTCTGGCAGCTGGCTAACTGACTCTGGCAACTGGCTAACTAACTCCGCCAGCTGGTGTATTATATTCTAATACTCCTCATGCAATTTTTTTTTTTGACTTGTTTGAGTCAATTCAAACACATTCAGACAATCACAAAACGGGAGGAACATGCTCTTGCTCAGTGGTTTGGTGAGAACGTCTGCAACTTGGTCACTTGAAGGTACATAACCAATGTGGAGTTGTCCAGTTGCAACTTTTTCCCTAAGAAAATGAAGATGAATCTTTACATGCTTTGTTTTAGAGTGTAGGACTAGATTTGAGGCTAAAGCAATTGGCCTAGAATTGTCACACAGACGATAGGAATGTCACACCAAACGATAGGAATTTCAACAATAGGAACATGCATTTTCTTGTAACAGCTTCATTACTCAAACAACATATGAAGACGCATATGCAAGACTTCTGTACTCGGCTTCTGTAGCAGAGCGTGATACCACAAGCTGACATTTAGAGATCCAGGTGACCGGATTGGTACCTAAATAAGTGCAACAGCCATTGGCTGAACGTCTGTCTTCCTTATTTGTAGCCCGAATAGAGTCAGCAAATACTTGTACATGAAATCTGGGCAGAGACCGAATAAGTAGACCATAGTTAGAAGTGCCAACCAGATACCTCAGGATACGTTTAATGCCAATCCAGTGAGGTTCATGTGGAACTTGTTGGAACCGACTTAGTTTGTTCACAGCAAATGATATCTCTAGCCTAGTATAGCATAGGTATTGTAGTTTTCCAAGGATACTATGATAGAGTTTTGAGTCATGAAAAGGTTTGCCATCTGTAGATGTAAGTTGTAGATTTGTTGTCATTAAAGTAGCTTGTGGTTTGGCATTGAGAAAGTTCACATCTTTAAGAAGAGAATGTATATATTTGCGTTGAGAAAGTAATAAACCAAGATAAGTCATATGGAATTCAATACCAAGAAAATATGAGAGGGGTCCCAAGTCCTTTAATGAAAACAAATCACTCATTGTTGTTATGACATTTTGTACTTCAGTATCACCTAAGCCAATTATAATATATCATCGACATAGAGAACCAAATAAACAATGTGATGTTGAGTTTTTCTAATGAACAAACATGGGTCAGACTTCGAACCAACGAAACCCAAAGAATAAAGTATAGAGTGTAGTTTTTAAAACCAGGCTCTGGGAGCCTGTTTTAAACCATAGATAGACTTGTGTAATTTGCACACTAAAGAAGAGCCATCTGTGGTTGTACCAAGAGGAAAACCAAGTGGTGCATTTGATGTATACCTCTTCTGTAAGATCACCATTTAGGAAGGCATTATTAAAATCTAACTGCCTTAATTTCTAGCGAGCTGTGACAACAGTAGTGAGAGGAACTCGAATGGTGGCTGCCTTGACCACTGGACTGGATGTATCGAGGTAGTCTATCTCTACTGCTTGAGAGAATCCTTTAGCAACTAGTCTAGCTTTTCTCTTTGCCAAAGAACCATTTGCATTAGTTTTATCTTTCCATATCCACTTGCATCCAATGAGGGTTCTGTGAGAAGTCAGTGGCACTACTTCCGATGTATTGAATTTTTGTAGACCATTGTATTCATCCAACGTGGCTTGCTTCCAGTCATAGTTAGCAAGTGCTTCATTTATATTTGTGGGGAGAATTATATTGGTGGAGACATTGAAAACTTTTGTCTTCGAGGTTCCTGCTTTTCGTCTGGTAATCATGGGATGTTTATTTGTAGTGGAAGGACCAGGTGTGGTTGGAGTTGACTGATGATAAGACTCAGAAGTTGAGGCTGGTAGAGGCAAAGATGAGATTGAGGGTGACTGGTGTTGAGAAGTAGTAGGTGAGACAGACATGGGTGTGTGTGTAGGTGATGATGTGGGGGCTAGAGATGATGAAGGGGGAAGTTGAGATTTGAAATCTGAGGTGTGAGGTTTGGATTGAAATTTTTGTGAAGGTGGAATTAATGGTTAGGTTGAGTGACAAGAGATGAGGTGTTTGTGCATATGGTGTCTTATGTTTAGGTAAAGCTTTTGATGTCAGCCTATTTAGAAGGAACACAGTTGTGCTGAGTGCATCTGTCTAGTAGAACATAGGAAGGGAAGCATGGCTAGTACAATCAAGCTAGTTTCTACAATAGATCGATGATGTCTTTCAACTAACCCATTTTGTTTTGAGGTGTGAGGACAGGTGAAGCGGTGTTCAATGCCACATTCAGCTAGATAGGATTTAAATGCTAAAAATTCTCCCCTCCTATTGAACTATAGTTGCTTAATCTTATGTAAGTATTTATTTTCGACTAAAAGTTTGAATTCCTTGAATTTTGACAAAGCATCTGATTTTTTATGTAGAAAATAAATCCAACTGAACCTACTGTAGGCATCAACAAAAACAGGGTAATACACTGAACCAGAAGATTCAATAAGAGCTAGTCCCCAAATGTCCATAGCTATCATTTGTAAGGGCTTATGATACACTATGTTAGAAATTGAAAATGGAAGTTTGTGTATTTTTCCATGTTGACAAGTAGTACACAAGCGTTTATTTTGCTGATAATGAAACGAAATAGAGTTGTAAGTAAGAACGTCCTTTACTGTGTCTGTTGAAGGATGGCCAAGTCTTTGATGCCAGAGAGACAACAAAGCAGCTGTAACAGCATAGGCATATGACATTTTAGTTTCTAGTAGCTTTTGAAGTGAAGACTAAGACGACAGAGTGTGAATAGTAGGAGGTGATGCAGTTGCAACAGGAGAAGAGGGCATCATATAAGCCATGAGAGGATACATTCCACATCGTTCAATTCCAGACATCAAGGGTTGTCTAGTCCTCAAGTCCTTAATCACACAAATGTTAGGAAAAAACACAACTGAAACATGATTCTCACAAGTGAATTTAGCTATAGACAACAGATTTTTTTCGCATTTTTGGAACATAAAGCACATTACATAAAGTAAATTGTGACCTTGAGTTGGACAAATGAGTTTTACCTATTGCATGTATGGGAGATAACTCACCTGTACCTACTTGAACTGTACCATTTCCTTTAAGAACTGAATTAGGATCAAGCCAAGAGGCATCTTGAGTGATCTATTATATAGCTCCAGAGTTAGAATACCAAGCTAGATTAGTGACTGTATCAGGTGTCACCATAAATGCTTGTGTTGTAGAAGAAGCTGGATTGACAGTAGTAGGAGGTGGTGTAGAGACTTGTGTCACAGTGTTAGTAGCGATAGAGCCAGGTTAGGTACAGATGAAGAGGCTTCTGATATAGCAGAATCAGCAGGGACTGAGTAATATTCAAATGGAGAATAAAACTTTGGAAATCCATAACTAGAAGTGTAATGAGCCTAAGCTTCAGTAGCTGGGCCATGAAATGCCAGATACTCATAGCGATAGTAGCAGAGGTTAGCTAGATGGCCTGACTTATGACAGATTTGGCATTTTACACGCCAATTGTTGTTATTGTGAAAACTTCCACGACAATAGTTGTTACTGCGGCCTCCACCTCGGGAAAAACCAAACGGACAATAGGCTCGAGTACCTTGGCTAGAGTTGGGACCTTGTGTTTGACATATAACAGTGAATGAATCCTTAGCATCGGATTCATTTGAATATATATTCGCAAAAGGAGTACCAGAATAGCTAGGATTGGTTTTAACAGCAACAGGTGACTGAAGTGTAACAATTGGATGAGTGTGATTATTTGAAATGAACACCTTGTGTCGAGACTCTGAGTCTAATAACATATTAGAAATTGTATCAAGACCAAAACGAGGCCTCCAAGCATTGATAACGGCTATCACTGGTTCATACTCAGTTGTCAGACCATTTAGGATGTGAGAGACGTGAGTAGCCTTATCAACTTTTTCTCCAAGCATGGCAAGATGATCACAAATGGACTTTAGGTTAGCTAAGTAAGCACACATGGATAGGTCACCTTTCCTTTGGTTTGCCAATTGATTTTTGTAAGGCAATATCTTCTAATCTGACTTGTTTGAGAAGAGGTAGTTGAGCTTTGTCTAGATCTGAGCAGCAGTAGTGAGTCCGACAAGTTCTAGTAAGATGTTAGATGAAACTGAGGCAAAAAGCCAAGAGGCTAGAGGTGAGTCAATTGACTCAAACTCCTCAAATTCAGGATTAGAAACTTCCTTACCATCTTCGCCTCTGATCTTCGTTTGTGGGATAGTCATAGAGCCATCAAGAAACAAGTAAACACGGAGTTGCTTTACCATAAAATATACTTGCTGTTTCCATAGGAGGAAATTAGGATTATTAAGCTTAATTGTAATCTTTTTGTTAGAGAAAACAAGGCTCATAGAGGACATCGCTGTTGTTATCGCAATTGAGTCGAAGGATCCAAACAAAGTTGACATGAGCATTTCGCAATCAATACATTAGACAGAGATCACCAGATAGAATGCCGTGAATGTTCTAGTCACCGGAATCGAGCTTTGACGGAGGTCGTCAAGCCTCTGATACCATACTAGAAAACGGGGATAAGAGATTAAGCACAGAGAAGAGAGAAGTTGCTCTGAAAGACTTGGATCACAATCTCATTCAATGAGTAGGTGAGTACAGTAATATATAGAAGAGTTACATATCACAGATGATATAGATACAGTAATGCTGAGTGGTGTTTACATGTACACGTGTGTAACAAACTCTTACCACTTGGCCACTTGACTAATCACTAAGACATGGGTAACTGACTCTGCTAGCTGGCTAACTAACTCTGTCAGCTGGTGTATTATATTCTAATAAGTGGTGCTTTTGGTAGCCCCCCGCAATAAGTAGTTGTTTTTAGGTTCTAATTAATAATCGTAGAAGTGCTATTACAAATAATAATGTTGTGAATTTGTTTAAAGTTTTATTTTATCTATTGAGATTAATTTTTTGATTAATATATTAATAACATAGAGAATCCAAATGTTACGTGTCTACATTTTCTGTTGATGTGGGGCAATATATTGGTTAGGCCATATGATATCAATTAGAATAACAATACTCCCTCGTGTCTTTAATATAATATATATTTACCTAATTTGCTTAGATTAAGAAAATTAGTTAAGTTAGTTAATATGACTTATATTTTCTAAGATACCCTAATCATCTTTCTTAATTTCATCATTCTTTCTTCTTCTTGATTACATGGTTGAGGGAGCATTACAAGGGTAAATTAAAAAACGATTAACAAATATAAAAATGATGTCTTATATTTAAGACAAATGGTAACTCTCCAAACATATTTTATATTAAAAACCAGAAGAAGTACCATAAAACATGTGGGTATCGTGGTCTTTGTGCAATTGACATAGAGTATTTTTCAACCATAGCTCAAATCAAAAGGGAGGGGGGTTATATTTAGGAAATATGACTGAGAAGCAACCAAACCATATTAAAATCCCATATGAGATATGGAATGAAAAGGTATTCCAAGGATTCCTTGTTTTGGCATCCAAAAACGACAAAGAGACATTAAATGATGATTCTATAGATAATGTTAAAAGTTGATGGAAAAGTATGATGCAGTAGGTTTTCAATTTAAGGTAAATGTTCATGAGTGAATGAAATGAACCACTCATATATTTTCAAAAGGGATCTAAATTTCTAGAGTGGGAAGGAGAACTTCAAAAACATTTATTCTTTCTTTAATTGTAGAGTGCACAAGATTTTTTAATTAATTCTTAAGTTATCCAAAATCTAAATACACACTCAAATAATGCAACTATCACCAACTATCAACTATATTCTTGAAATCTTATAAAACCCAATTCATAAAGAAATGGGTCGGTTCGGGTTTATCAATTGTATTTGGATCCTTAAATAAAATAATCCATTGGTGCAATAATATCTCAAATAATGTACCCCAATAACTTCCTTTTTTATATTTTTGAGAATCTCCTATAAAAAAAAACCTATATCCCAATAGAAGTTCATAACATGACAAATAATTTAAAATCATATTGTCTAATATCTCTTCAAAATCATTTATTAAATATTCACTGAGCATTCCTATTTAATGCTTTTAATGTTATCAATGAGACGTTATTAATGAATAGTTCTTTATTTTTTTCATTTATATGTGGCAACATGTAATTCCCATTTACTTCTATAGCGAAGCAAGCTAAGAGTAGTCATGGTGGAGGAATGAAGAGGCTACTACAAAAAAGACTTTTTAGACAAGATAGAAAACGTTTCTTAGACCATTTATGGAACTGGTCTCGCTATAGCCAATCTTAAAAGTTTGTTATTTTTAAGACCGATTTGTAACTAGTCTTAAAAAATTGTTTAAGACCGGTTAATGAAATATTATATCTAAAAATTTGGACTATATAGACCTGAAATCGCTTATATTAGGTTTAAAAGGTCTGGCCAAACGCTTCTTAGACTGGTTATAGAGCTGGTCTCGCTATAGCCAAGCTTAAAAGTTTGTTATTTTTAAGACTGGTTGTGCAACTAGTCTTAAAAAATTGTTTAAGACTAGTTAATAAAATATTATATCTAAAAATTTGGACTATATAGACCTGAAATCGCTTATATTAGGTTTAAAAGGTCTGGCTTCTAAGCCTAGTAATATTATATGACAGGTCTAAGAAGTTTGACTTTTAAGACCCGATCTATCACAACAGGTATTAAAAGTTTGATTTTTAAGACTGTATATTTAACTAAATACACACAACCGATTTTAAAAGTCTGACTTTTAAGACTTGTTGTGTGAAATATCTAATATTAAAAGTCCGAACCAAATGTTTTTAGACCTATTATTTATATTATTTGGTCTAAATTTTCTTGTATTTTTTCTCTATTTCTTTATGTTACCCACCATCTAATCTAGCACATAAAAGACAGTACTTTAAGCTATAAGCTATGAACAATTCATCTTGAATTACAAATTTAAAACTTAGAAATGAATACAAATATTATTTGCCATAAGTTATATCATGTTAATGAATATATTAAGACAACTCCTAAATGAATTTATACCTAATATACCTCCCATATATTCATATATATACATATATGTATATACATACATACATACATACATGCATCTATCTATCTATCTATCCATCTATCTATCTATCACCATGTCTTGATCTAATTCTCACCCAACAACATTCCTTTTTTATCATGCCCCTTTGGTCTCTTCGGAGGATCCTACCTCATAAGCAAAAACAAAAACAAAAGCTTCATAGTCAATGACATTATTTAAGTACATAGAAAGAATATAATATTTAAACCTTAAAGTTTTCAATTAGTTATGAACATGAATATTATATGATGAATTGTCTCTTTTATAGAGAGATATCCTCCTATATCCCTTCATGATGATCTATCATTTCTTATGCCGTGTTTATTATCTGCTCTATCTTCTTTGTTTAATTCTGGTAGACCCCTTGAAAAAGAAGGAGTCTTAGGAATATCATAATTTGAATGACTTTCCTCATCAATATCAATGAACCTTTTTCTTAGAGAGATAAAGACCACATTTTATTTGTTTGATCGGTGATATAGAACACTTGTTCGCTTCGTCTACTATAATAAAAGGTTCATCTCCAAAACTTCTACTATTGATATCGACTAATGTAAATCCTACCTGATTGATCTAAACACCATTATTAATATTAACCCACTTACATTTGAAAATGAGAAATTTAATTTTAACATAGTTTAGCATTCAAATCTCTTCAATAACCTCATAATAAGGCATGACTGCCAATTTAGACATTTTATTTTTCGAATTGGAGAAGTGTGTAAATTTAGCTTTTAACATAACATTGTTGTTTTGGACGATGCTCCTATCATCTAGGGATTTCGTGTAAAAGATATAACCATTGATCACATATGAATTCCAAGTTATAACATCAACCTCAGGACCACGTGCTAACCATTTTATTGTATCAAAAACACATCCCTCTCCTAGTATTGTCATAATATCAGCCAATTTCATTCTTTTAACTAACTGAGGAAGAATTTGCAAATTGATAAAACCCGGGGTTATCCAGACTTTGAATAGAAAATAGATAGATTTGATAAAAAATCATTATCAAATGAAATTAGCTTTTTTTTTTTACTTGATCAGCTCATCCTTTTGTTTGAACCAATTGACGAAAGTTACGTTATGCTCCCTGATTAACCTTTGTTTAGTCATTTGACTATTTTTGTTCCTTGTAGCTTTTTTATATGCATTTATGTTGTCTTGAACTTCATCAACATTATTTAAGATGTATAAGTGGACTTGTGGTAATATATCAAGATCCACACTCTTTATTGAAGCCTTGCGTCTACCCCCCTTCTTCATGATCACATTTAGAAAGTTCAATATGTCTTACTTTGGTCAAATAATTTTAACAAAATTCCATGGTTTCTTCAGAAACACATTTCTAAATAATAGATGTTTCATGCCAGTTTACGTTCTTCACATTGTCTTTCAGGAATTTCATAGATCTTTCAATTGAATAAATCCATCTCAAATGAATAGTACCATACAACTTTATCTCCCTTATCAGATGAATAATTAGATGTACTACAATGTTAAAAAATATAGGAAGAAAAAGCATCTCAGGCCCGCATAAGATAAGATATCCTTCATTTTCTAATTCACCCAGTTCTTTAGTCTCAAAAACTTTACTACATATAGTATTGAAGAAGAAACAAAGTCTAGTTAAAATGTGTGGAAAATTATATTCGACAATGCCTCGAATAGGTACTAAGAGAAGCTATTGCATTGAGATATGACAATCATGAGACTTTTGACCTACTAATTTCAAGTCTTTCATCGACACAAGAGTCTTGAAATTTGAAGAATACACTAAGGGAACTTTTGTACAATGTAAACACTCATAAAAACTTCTTTTCTCATCCTTAGATAAAGTATAAGAAGCCGAGGAATAATAAATTATGTTACCATATGATCTTATAAGTCTTTGTGTATTTTTATTGTTTGCAAATCCAATCGTGCCTTAATACCATCTTTAGAACTACCTTGTATGTTAACAAGTGTGCCAACAATACCATCACATACGTTTTTATCCTCATGGATGACATCAATTCAATGTCTTACATCAATATTACACAAATATAAAAGACCTAATGATACATATCTCTTTTTCCACACATACACACACACATTTTCATTTCTACTCTTTGCAATCCTACCTAAGATAATATTAATATTTTTCACCTTTTCATAAACTTGCTCCATAATCAATGCCTTCGGAGCATCTCTATACTTTTGGCCACCAAAAAAGCTTTCTTTAGTTGACAATATGGGTGGCTTGATTTAAGAAATCTCTTCCAAGATAAGCCGTCTTTCTTCCATGTTGAAGTTGATGGTAGCATGTGCCTTTTTCACAAATTGGATATGCTTTATGGCTTTTTATACTATACCTTGACAAATTTCCATATGGTGGTAAGTCATTTATAGTACAAAAAATCATGGCTCGCATTTTAAACACCTCCTTGTTTGAGTAGAAAACATCGACACCTTCTTCCTACAACTCTTTCAAGTCTTCCTTCGATCAAGGGCTCTAGGTAAACATCAATGTCATTTTCGGGTTGTTTTGGTCTTGAAATTAACATAGACAACATGATGTACTTTCCTTTCATATATAAACAGAGGAGATAAGTTGTACATAATCAGGAGAATAGGCTATGAACTATGTATATTACTAAGGCTACTATAAGGATTCATGCTATTTATGATAAGGCCAAGCCTAAGATTCCTTGGTTCTATGCCGAAGTCAGGAAATAATTGATCAATTTTCTTCCATTAAGAAGAATTACATAAATGTTGAAGCTTTCCATCAGAAATGCTCTCATCTGCATGTTATCACAAATTTTTTGCTTCATTTTCATTAGGAAACAAGAGCTTATAACTTTGCAAATTGCAAAGTCACATGCTATCAAGATTCTACCAGAAAAAACCAAGAGCATTCCCTAACATCACAGTCATATGTAGAAGAACTTGTAAAACCAAAAGAGCCTAGAACCCTGCAAATTGCAAAGTCACATGCTCTTGTGGCTATGCATGTAGTTCTTCCACAAGAGTTGAAGAAGGATAATGCTGTTGATTTTCCCTAACTGATCAATGAATTTGAGTTTATTGTATTACTCCATCTACATTCAAATTCATATAAGAACTAAGACATGCTCTGATGCAAGATAAAGGAAGGAAATACCATTCTTCATGGTGGTGAAAATTATTTAGAAATTGAGAGAGTATAAATTAAAATTTGAGAAAAGGAAAAATTCATCAGATCCAATCCCTATACTTCACCATTAATAAATTTGACTGAACTACTTACCTAAAATACTAACTTGAGCGAGTTAGGCATAATTTGCATGAAGACACATTATTAGGCACAAAAGACATGTTTTATAGGCATAATTTGCCTCAATGTAACCTGCTTTTCTTTTGTAATTGCATGAAGTTTGTAGAAAGATTTTATTTTTCTTCCATTCAAACACCAAATCATCTTACCAACAAGATTAGATGAACAAAAGAACATAGTACATATCTGTACATGCTATTTGTAAGAGGAGCTGAATCACCAAGAAGGGGGGTGAATTGGGGATTCTGAAAATTTTCGCGATTTCACCTCTTATGGTGATTGACCGAATGAAATCAGTTAGCAGGGAAGAATAGCGATGCACAACAATTTATACTGGTTCGACCCAACTCCCTGGCCTACGTCTAGTCCGCAGGCACCCTGAGCTTTTTCACTAAAATCACTTGATTACACACTCTATAACTCTGAAGCAATTCTCTCTCTAGAACTTGCTCCCCTTTACAAATTGTTATCAATGACTTCCCAAATCTCCAAGTCCCCCGACTTGAGATAACTCACAATCAATCAAATACAATTGATAAAAACTCTTTTACAGAGCAGATAAATGATCACTGAAGCTCTATAGTGTCAACTGACACTCTGTACAAAAAGCACTCTAATAAATGAACAACTTTGATACAATTTTGTATTTCAGCTCAGTGTTCTTGTAGAGACTTGAATGCAACTCTATTTATACTTAGAGAGACATTAATAGCCGTTGTTTGCATTCATTTGACCTTTGGAGAAGTTTCCTTTTAGTTGAAGCAGTTTGGTCCTTTCTCTCTCTACACTTGTGCTTGTTTCTTGACTTGTAGGATAGAGAGTGACTTTTAGTCGTTTATATCCGTTGGGATTGTCAGTCCTTAACTAAATAGAAGTCTCTTTATCCTTTTACCACGGTGTAATGCTTGGTAGTTGAGATTTCAGCAAGTTTGGTGGTGTGCATTTAATGCTTCTGATAAGACTTTGCCTTTTATGTTAACAACTCTTTTAATCCGCTTGTATCATCTGTAATTGGGCTGAAATACACTAGCAAACACATTAAACATATTTGGTGATGATGATAATTAAGAATATAAATCATTTGGATCATCCCATGAACATTACACAGATTTCTCAAATTTGAATTATCAGAAGGCGCGACCAATACTCGAGTTTGTGCACCAATACTCGAGTTTGTCACTATGCACTTAAGCCTAAACTCCATTTTCTGAGTCTATACTTGAGTCTTCTCCTTCCAGAGACGAGACTCGCTATTTGAGCTTTGGTGTTCTTGATGAACTGAAGTCAATACTCGAGTATTCTTCTAATACTCGAGTTTTTGACTCTTGATGAATTATTGCCCAAAACATCAAAACCGGAGTTTCTTCTCTATGCCGGAGTATTGAAGGTTTAGAAACCTTGATAGCTCTCTGTATGGCCCAATACTCGAGTTTCAAACTCCATACTCAAGTTTTCTCTTTAGTTTTGAAACTTTGAAATTAGTTGTGCATCATGATAAACTGTGGTTTCCAAAAATGAGGTTTTCAATACTGAGGTTTATAACTGATTCAATTTTAAGAACACCTTTGTTTGGCCTAATACTCGAGTATTCTAATGTGATGCTCTAGTTTTCATTTGAAGATAAAAACATTTAAATTCTGGAGCCAAGTTGGAAAACTGTCTTTTCAAATTCCAAACTATAGTTCTCAAAACTGTGGTTTTCCAAACTGAGGTTTTCTATTTTTAGTTAAAAATGTTTGAAGAGTCACATAGGCCTAAACTCGAGTTTTCATGTCAATACTTAAGTTTTCCTTGATGGAAAACTTGCGATACTGTCTGTAACTCCCAATACTCGAGTATTCATCTGAATACTGTAGTATTGTCCTTAGTCAAATGCATTGAGCTTTTCTTTTGAAATTTCAATACTCAAGTTTTCCTACTGAAACTCGAGTATTGCCTCTTTCAGCAAGTTTTTGCCTCTTGAGAAAACTCTTCAACCTTGGTTGCATAATTGATTGTTATCATCAAAACCCATAGAGAACTAACATTCTCCCACTTTTTGATGATGACAACACTTGGAAACCAAAACCTCTTCAATTTCTTGAAAACATTTGAACTTTTAGGAAAAATTATGAATCTTATGAAAATGTTCAATGTCTTGGTTTTGTAAATGTTAGTTTTGTCATGATGTTTATCAAAACCATTGAAATTTTGGATACTTTTGTATTTATGCTTCAAAGAATTTGTTTATCAATTACATGCAAAGCATAAATTCAATATGATAATATTCAACACAGTTTATAATAGAAGCATTTCAATCACACCATGCAGTCAGTACAGATCGAAGTATAGAGGTTCCCACTTGCTATAAACATAAATTAAGAAATAAATACAGCAAGAAAACTTAGTCAGGAGATAGAATAACTGGATTCAACAAAAAGTTACAAAAAGTTCCAAGCAGTTCAGCACAGCATAAGACTAACTCCTAGGCTAGATTTCTAGTTTCTAAGTCTCTTTTTTCCCCCTTTGTCATCTTCAAAAGTGAGGAGAAGGATGAGAATAGAGCAAGTCACGGATGAGGAGGTGAAGCCCCAAGCAGTCACAGAATATGATCCATCTTGGCATCTTGCTGTTGTAAATGAATCTTGAAGACAGTCTGTTCATTTGCAATGTGTGTTTGAGACTGTTGAAGACCAGCAATAGTCTGCCTAAATTCAGATTGATGTTTTGCAGACATGTCTGAAACAGCTTTGTCAACTGCTTGCTAAATCTTATCATCAAGAGAAGATGAATCTGTAGGGTCAGCAATAGAGGATGAAAGAGCTGAGATTTTCTTGGAAGAGGATTTCTTGACAGGGATAGTTCCTGTGGCAGTACCGGCCTCAGGGACAATCTTCATGTAATTCAAATGCGACCTTCCAAAATTACTTGGCCATTTAAGGGAGTCGGAGGAAGAAATGTGCCAGATTTTATTGTGAAAGAGAATTACAGACACAAGGCTCGCAAATGGAATATGAGATACTAGTCGAGGCAAGAAACAAAAGTTGGAGATTTCTTGAAACAACCACTGACCCAAATTGTATGGCTTTCTTTGAATACATGCAATGAACACAGGGTAGTATCTTTGGGAAAATTTGGTATAATTTCCTCCTTTTTGTAGAAAGTTTCTGGAGAAAATATATCAGAGAACGCGATATTCAGGAGACATGGCCAAAGGAGAGAATGATAATTTTTCAATCTAGTTATCTGGGACAAGAATACCAGGCCTTAGAATTTTGAAAATTTCAGTATTGGAATAGTTCGTCTTTAGAGCATGTGGGGGATTTTTGATTCCAAGAATGGTGTTTAAAACAGAAGCATAAATGGTAACTTTGTCTCCCCTGATGGAAGTTGAGAGGCATTCTTCCACTACATTTCCCTCATCATCCTTCAGATTGTCTTTTATCATATTATAGAAAAAGATTTTGACAATGGTGGGAGAGAATGAAGCTTTAATTGAGAGATAAGAGATGTAAGGTTTTAGCCAATGAGATAAATCCATACCACATTCTTCCTTAATTTTCTCTAAATCTACAGAGACTAGAGAACAGAATTCTTTCTTGTGGTAGGTCTTTCAAAAATTTTCAACTGAAGCTACAAAGATACCTGCACTCTCTGTCGTGAATCCTTCAGGAGGTGAAGCATGTTTGTTGATTTCAGATAAGGCAGAGGGAGCTTCTGAAGAAGGAATGTTTTCAAAGGGAATGTCAGGCTGAGACTTAGCGGAGGAGGAGCTTTCTTCTACAATCGGCTCTTTATCTTTCCTCCTTGCAGCAGCAAGGTCAACACTCTTTCTTTTAGGGGTCTTAGAAGGCTCATTGATATGAATTCCTTTTGCTCCAGGTGTTCTTGGAGGCTCTCCTGATGGTTTTTCAGGAATATTGACACCTAAGTGCTGAAGGAAATCATTTCCTCATTTAGCTCTGTGAACTGGGATAGACTTCATTTGGACTGGGCGAGAAGGAGGAATTGGTGAAGGAATCTCAGGAGTTGGAACGTCCTTGGTAGACGAAGTTGTAGTCCTCTTCGCAGTTTTCTTTGTCGCTCAATAAGAGAAACGTCTAGCGGCAAATTTCTTCTTTTCTGGTTGACGAGGTAAGTGATGTTAGGATTCTTCCAAAGTTCCAGATGAGATAGTAGTGACTTCAGGCTCTTGAACTCGTCTTTTCGGCGCCATTTGTGGATTTTTGCAGGAATTTATGGTAATGAGAGGACAAGACTAGGAAGAGCAAGAAGGGTAGGGAGCACAAAAGATTTCTAGGGCAAACCAAAGTTTAGAACGATGGTTTTTAGAAGTGACTTTTCGTATATTTATAGTTGAACTACCCCAAACTTGAGTATTCTATTCTAAACTCGAGTATAGTTAAAATACAACTAACCTGGATTTCAAAAGTGTATCGTGAACTTTTGAACTTCCTGGATCAAAACTCGAGTATTCTTCCTCATACTCGAGTATTCACTTCTTGTCGATATGAGTCCCTTTATGTCTGCCTGGATACTCGAGTTTTACTTGCGATACTCGAGTATATAACTTTTAATGGCAAAGCTCAAGTTTTGTGAGCATCCTGCAAAAATCAAACTACGAACTCCAATGCTCAAGTTAGTAATCAGTAAATTATCAAAACCATAACTAACATTGAGATGTAAATTAAAATTTACTACCTATTGGGATTTACCATTCCCAATTTTTGAACAAAATTTAAACTATTCCTTTTTCCTTTGCGAAAGTGTCAGCCAACTGAAGATTCTTTTCCCTCTTTCATGTAGAGCGCAACTTAGTTCTTTCATCAAGCTCACTTTAGATTTTCTTCTTGTCGGTGCTTTGTCTTATACTAAGGAGACTCTAGTACAGTTCTTTTGCTAGACAGACATCTTGGTTAATTTTCCTTCATTATAATCCATCTCTCTTCTTCCAGTGATTTCTCATATTGATTTGCACGAGAGATAACTTTGACGCCAGTCTTGAGTTTGATTGTGGCAAACTTTGAGTGGTCCTTTGTCAGGGGACTGGAATTCCCATTGTCAATATATCAATTGTTGCACCTGGAGGCTCTTAGTCATACCTGCAATTCAAATGTCAGGTACCCTTCTTTTCTTAGGTTCTTTTTGATTAGTACGTGTCTTAGGAATCTTGTAGGATCCCTTAGGCACCTATTGATAGTTTCCAGCAGGTTTATTCTTCTTTTCTTTTCTATGAAAACATGACGATGTTGAATGACCTTTCCTATTACAGTAATTGCAATGAGCAAAAGGGTTTGAAGAATGAATGCTTTTTCTGAAGTAACTCATATAGAGTTTTCTCCAAACTTTTTCTTGCCTTTTCTCTTGTCAAAAACAGGTTCATAACCAATTCTAGATCGATCATTTATAAACCTTTGTTGTTTCAAAATGACATTGAGCATTTCACTTCCTCTCGTGAATTTCTCAAGTGCCTTTATGAGATTCGAATTTTTCTTTTCTAAATCAATGCAGTCATCACAAGTTAAACATTCAGTAAAAGAAAGATTTTTTACTTGCATTACAAGAGATATATTCTTTCTTTTCAAATCGAGATATTTATCAACCAATTTTTTAAATTCAGATTGAATGAGATTATATTCATCAAATAATTCATCATAGGTTGCTGAGAATCGTATACCTCATTGTCTTTATCGTGTTGCTCTTCTTCAGCAACTAGACAAATGCTAGCTTTTCCTTTTTCTTCTACTTCATCTTCATCTGATGGGCTATCACCCCAAATAGCTGAGACATAGGCTTTCTTTTAGGATTTGCCATATCTCTTCTTTTCTTTTTCTTTATCCATCAGCTGGGGACATTCTGATCTTATATGACTAGGTTTTTCGCATTCATAGCAGATAACTGGTTTCTTTGATTCAAAGCTAGAGCTTCCTTTATAAGCTTTCTTGAAACCTTGGTCCTTCTTGTAGAACTTCTTGAATCTCTGGACCATCATACTGATCTCTTCATCTTCATCTTCCTCATCCTCATCATCTGATTCAGTGGACTCTTTGATTGCTTTAAGAACAACTCCCTTGCCCTTATGATTAACTTCATCAAGCTCTTTTCTGAACTTGATCTTGCCTTCATATTCTGATAAACTATCAAATAATGTTGCTACTGATCTCATTGATTCACCATGTGCTTCTTCAATGGCAGTGACTTTTATTTCCCAATCTTTAGTGAGAATATTTAGAATCTTTCTTACTTGGACTGGTTGCTCATAGAATTTTCCCAAGGCAGTAAGCTGATTAATTAGATGAGTGTATCTCAGCTAGAAGTCTCCAATAGATTCGCCTTGCTTCATATGAAGGAGATCATACTCAGTCATAAGAGTATTAACTCTGTTTTCTTTCATTCCAGTTGTCCCTTCATGAGCTATCTCCAAGGCATCCCACATTTCTTTTGCTGTTGCTAGAGTGCTTATTCGAAAATATTCACTTTGACTTAATGAATTTTGAAGCATAAGAATAGCCTTACTGTTAAGAGTAACTAGCCTCTTGTCATTGTCATCATATTCTTCTTCTAGCTTTGGGATTCAAACTCCGTCTTCCTCAAGTTCAGGAACATAATTTCCTCTCTCAAATACTCTCCAGAGACCGTATTCAGAAGCCATTACAAAAACTTTAAATTTGGCCTTCCAGAAAGAATAATGCTCACCGCTAAATCCAGGTGGTCTATTGATTGAAGCTCCATCGGGTAGAATACCATCCATAAGGATCCTTCTCGAAATGTTAAGCTCTTCTGAGAAGACCTTCCTCTAATACCAAATGTAAGAGGAGCCGAATAACCAAGAAGAGGGGTGAATTGGGGATTCTGAAAATTTTCGCGATTTCGCCTCTTATGGTGATTGACCGAATGAAATCAGTGAGCAGGGAAGAATAGCGATGCACAACAATTTATACTGGTTCGGCCCAACTCCTTGGCCTACGTCTAGTCCTCAGGCACCCTAAGCTTTTTCACTAAAATCACTTGATTACACACTCTGTAACTCTGAAGCAATTCTCTCTCTAGAACTTGCTCCCCTTTACAAGTTGTAATCAATGACTTCCCAAATCTCCAAGTCCCCCGACTTGAGATAACTCACAATCAATCAAATATAATTGATAAAAACTCTCTTATAGAGCAGATAAATGATCACTGAAGCTCTATAGTGTCAACTGACACTCTGTATAAAAAGCACTCTAATAAATGAACAACTTTGATACAATTTCGTTTTTCAGCTCAGTGTTCTTGTAGAGACTTGAATGCAACTCTATTTATACTTAGAGAGACATTAATAGCCGTTGTTTGCATTCATTTGACCTTTGGAGAAGTTTCCTTTCAGTTGAAGCAGTTTGGTCCTTTCTCTCTCTACACTTGTGCTTGTTTCTTGACTTATAGGATAGAGAGTGACTTCTAGTCGTTTATATCTGTTAGGATTGTCAATCCTTAACTAAATGGAAGTCTCTTTATCCTTTTTCCACCGTGTAATGCTTGGTAGTTGAGATTTCAGCAAGTTTGGTGGTGTGCATTTAATGCTTCTGACAAGACTTTGCCTTTTGTGTTAACAGCTCTTTTAATCCGCTTGTATCATCTGTAATTGGGCTGAAATACACTAGCAAACACATTAAACATATCTAGTAATGATGATAATTAAGAATATAAATCATTTGGATCATCCCATGAACATTACACAGATTTCTCAAATTTGAATTATCAGAAGGCGCGACCAATACTCGAGTTTGTGCACCAATACTCGAGTTAGTCACTATGCACTTAAGTCTAAACTCCAGTTTCTGAGTCTATACTTGAGTCTTCTCCTTCCAGAGACGAGACTCGCTATTTGAGCTTTGGTGTTCCTGATGAACTGAAACCAATACTGGAGTATTCTTCTAATACTCGAGTTTTGGACTCTTGATGAATTATTGCCCAAAACATCAAAATCGGAGTTTCTTCTCTATACCGGAGTATTGAAGGCTTAGAAACCTTGATAGCTCTCTGTATGGCCCAATACTCGAGTTTCAAACTCCATACTCGAGTTTTCTCTTTAGTTTTGAAACTTTGAAATTAGTTGTGCATCATGATAAACCGTGGTTTCCAAAAATGAGGTTTTCAATACTGAGGTTTATAACTGATTCAATTTTAAGAACACCTTTGCTTGGCCCAATACCAGTATTCTAATGTGATACTCGAGTTTTCATTTGAAGATAAAAACATTTGAATTCTGGAGCCAAGTTGGAAAACTGTCTTTTCAAATTCCAAACTGTAGTTCTCAAAACTGTGGTTTTCCAAACTGAGGTTTTCTATTTTCAGTTAAAAATATTTGAAGAGTCACATAGGCCTAAACTCGAGTTTTCATGTCAATAATCAAGTTTTCCCTGATGGAAAACTTACGATGCTCTCTGTAACTCCCAATACTCGAGTATTCATCTGAATACTGCGGCATTGTCCTTAGTCAAGTGCATTGAGCTTTTCTTTGAAATTTCAATACTCAAGTTTTCCTACTAAAACTCGAGTATTGCCTCTTTCAGAAAGTTTTTTCTCTCTTGAGACAACTCTTCAACCTTGGTTACACAATTGATTGTTATCATCAAAGCCCCTAGAGAACTAACACTATTAACCAAAGAAAAAAGGGCAAGAATACTAACTATGAACTCACCAAAGGTTCTAGAGCAGTTCACATTAGAAAAAAATGTTGCCAAGTGTTTTCATCAATATTATATACTTGCTATAAGGATTAAGATGAGGATGATCATCTTTAACCTCGATATGCACATAATTGTTATATAGGTTTGTTTTAAACTTCCTCCAATGTTTAGAAAAATATGAGAATGTCTTATTTTTCAACGTCTCACTGTTAGGAATATCGTGTGTCAGCTAGATAGAGTCCCAAATATGATCATTTATCTGTTGATCGAAATTTTGCCACTCATCTTGTTGCGTGCTAGGAGGCCAATATAACTCCCATATCGGCTAACATTTGGGCCGATAGGTTTTCAATATCTATCAAACTAAATCACAATCTTTTGCATGGCACTTCGACCTAGGGCAATCTTCAATCGTGTGGCTCTTCTACCATGTCATAAAGACAAGTTACTAGACTCACTTTGAGATGTGTCGATCTTGCTTTGATTCACACTAGTAGCTGGCTTGCCTTGAAAAGGACTAGATTTACTTTTTCCATTCATTTTCATGACAGGAAGATAGGTTGGGAGAGGTGGTGGGAGAGGCGAATGCCTGAGAGAATAAGAGAGTAACTCAGGTTGTTTGTAATGGGACAGGAAGTGAGGTTTAGAGAGAACAATTTCAGGTTTTAGCATGAAGAAGAGTAGTGAGTGAGTTGTATTTTGGTGTTAATCTTTTAGACCGGATATTCTTAACTACCGGTGATAATTATTAACATTTGGTTTTAAAAGTAATAATTTTATTTTTTTAATCTTTTAGACCAATTATTATTAACGAGAGGTTTTAAAAGTTTCACATTTTAGACTTGTTGCTAGTAACAACATGTCTAAGAAATAATCGACATTTTAATTTTTAAAATCTTTGACTTTTTAGATAAGTTGTTTGGAAAACATGTCAAAATAATATATTTTAGACCTCGTATTAAAGGATCTGGTTTAAAAAATTCTTTATATTTACGAAACCGCTATCGGTCATACTTTTTAGACCTGATCTTTATAATCTAGTTTAAATATGACGGTCTAGCTAAAAACACCTTTTTGTGACTTGATCCTCATCAACGATGGCTACTAAGGGTTCTTCACTCTGCTAAGGTGCGACTTGCTCTCTTCATATATATCTGCAGCTTCCTCTCAATAACCAGACAACCTCATTTTTCTTAGTTAGACTGCCTCTCCCCTCTTTTTTATTTTATTTTATTTTAATCCTCCTCTCGCGGTTGTTGATTTGCAGAAGCATAGAATAGTTGTTTTTAAAGAATGGGACACATTTCTTAGACATTTTTATTGTCTTACGGTAACATCCTTAAAAAAACGTTAAAAAAGTTTGTTGTAAAAAATAAAAAAAAGGAAATGGTAGCTGCAATTGACTTTGGTGGCAGCGAGCCAGCGATGTTGAATTTTTTTTTTTTTTGGGGGGGTGTTGGGGGGGGGGGGGTGCCGTAATTTCACCCCCTCTCTTTTCAATATAAATCTGGCAGTGAGGAGAGGACGAGTGCGTGACAACGAGCTCGGAAAGGAGGAGGAAAAGAAGAACAGTGGGAGGTTAGTTGAGTTTTATAAAGTAAGTTATTTATTTTATAAAATTATTTAGATAATTAAATTAATATTTTTTTCACGAAAGTTATTCTACATATTTTCCTTTGCTTAATGAGGGTAATATTGTATTGGTTAGTGAAAATTTTGTGGTTAGAATTTTTGGAGAATTTTGAGTTTTGACAATACACACATGTATGATGATTAATAGTTAATTCTAATCATTTTATATTTGTTAATTGGTTGTTGGAGGAAATTAAAATTAATTTTCTATTTAAAAAGGTTGGGGATTTATTTACTTACATGTAGAGAAATCCCTCTTTTAGCAACACTTCCCTCAATCTTGAGTGATGTAGTTTATTTCTTAATTTGACTTTATTGTTTTCTTTATATGATTTTCTCTTTAGGTGGGCGGTTTATAAAAGTTTCTTTTAATTTTACATCGAATTAGATTCATCTCACGCAAAGGGCGGGTGTAAATGACTAAACAGTATGTTTTAGCTAAGAACTACATTTTAAGAGAATGATTGGACCATTTTTAACAAAATCAAGATTTTGTCATATACCCCTTTCATCCTTTGGTCCTATTTATAGGATAAAGAAAGAATTTTTTTTAGTCCTATTTGTTAGGAAACGAGAGAAAATTTTCATATAAACATACAATTTTATCTATAATTTATTATTGTATTGAATTTATTCATATGCAGTATTTAAAATGAATATTAAATAGGTGTGAAGTTATAAAGTTGTGAAATTAGGGAAGAGCTAATAACATTTAAAGTTTTTATTGATTTGTGTGAAACATATTGGAAATGTCTCATAAATAGAAACATACTAGTACTCCTAAAATTAATTATAAATTCAACCAAACAGATAGAGTTAACAAAGTTTAAAACCATTTTTCTTAATAAAAAAAATCTCAATCACGCTCGTACATTTTGAACCTGGAGTAAAAGATCATGCCAAAATGAACCATGACTTCAGGGGGAACGGATCATGTCATGATTATTTCCTCATTTTCTTCTCAAAATCTCAAAATATAATCTCCTCCTTTAAATTAAAAAATAGATAATTCAAATTGAATAATTTATAAAAGTATTTTATAATTTTTTTAAAAATATTCTTTGTATGACAACTAGGAATTAGGGAGAATGACCTAGAAAAAATAATATTTATTAGAGAAGACCTTAAAAATCAGGAGGACCGAATACAAAAATTTTAATTAAAAATATTAAATTGTCCTTAACCAAATCTCTAAAATAACCAAAATATTTATTGAAAAAGACCTTAAAGTCATAATTATAAAAGTTTTGATTCTACCCAATCTCCACAACAGCCGGATATGATCGCAAATGAAGTCATTAACAAGAGAGACGCAGGAATGGTCATCATCTTTCTCTTATAAAATTGAACTATCACCATTACATTAATTAAAAAAAAAAAAAGATTTACTGTTTCAGCATGAGATATCAAAATTGTGTCAGAAAATAAGGCAGAAATTCTCAAACATATCAAAGATACGATAAAGCTTATAAGGCATTTAGATCATAGCGTGGAATTGATGAGTGAAACGTTTCCATTTGGACTGGTAAAAGGTTCCTCATAATCCATCTCACAACGAATTATGGGGATTTGTTAGGGATAATTTAGTAATTTTAAATTAATATAATTTTTTTTATCATCCTACATAATTAGGATTTTTAAAGTCTGCTGCAATAAATATTATTTTTTCTAGACAATTCTCCATAACTTTCTTTATGGATTATATAGATTAGATTTTAACAATTTAAATTTATTTATGTTAAAAATTTTAATTTTATAAAATATTAAATCTAATTATTATTCTTTTAAATTTAACGATGGATGTAAGATTATAAGAGTAAAAAATAAAAATAAAATAAAATAAAACCCCAAACCCGACTTAAAAGTCAGAAAATTATTATCTGATCTCATGGATTACTTAACATCATATCCCTATACTCAATGGAACGAGTCTTTCATGGATTTGACCAACCCACGGTTCATCGAACTATAATGTAAATATAATAGATATGGTGTTGCTCTATTCAGAAAAGTTGACCAAATCTTCTACACTCTCTCCAGGACTCTCGATTTCTTCTTCGCTGAGTCTGAAGAGTGGCGAAGAGCAGATTGGAGGACATGGATTGTGTGTACAAGAATCCCAATGCATCCATTGAAGTTCGTGTCAAAGACCTTCTTTCTCGAATGACACTCGAGGAGAAGATTAGTCAGATGACCCAAATCGAGCGTCGCGTCGCAACCCCTTCCGCCATTAGAAACTTGTCGATTGGTACTACTTTCACTCCTCATTTTCTAATTCAAAGGTGTTTTAAAATTGAGATAATTGGGATGTTGGTTCTGATATTTACTTTCTTTTAACTTTGAAGGGTGCATCCTCAGTGGTGCAGGTAGTGCGCCTTCTGAAAACGCAATGTCATCGGATTGGGCTAATATGGTGGATGGATTTCAAAAGTCAGCTCTTTAGTCACGATTAGGTATACCGCTCATTTACGGGATCGACGCTGTTCATGGTAATAATAGTGTACATGGTGCCACTATATTTCCTCACAATGTTGGCCTCGGAGCTACCAGGTTCGTTCTTTCTCTTTAACTTAACTAGGACACTAATAGTCGTAAGCACTAATTTTAGTAACCTGTGAGTTCTGATTTTCACCCCCTTTTTTCTTTTGTCGTAAGCTCTAAAGTTGTTTGATGTTGGCTAATTATGGATCCGGATTTTCCAGCGGCCAAATTCTTAGCGTCTAACATGAATTTCCAACCATCCAGATTAAATTAACATCTCATAGTGTGTGCCATGTCGTCATGTTGTTGAAAATTTTTTATAAAATCTGAACCATTTTTATAAATTTTGGGTTTAGTCACCTGGGCTGAAGTATTTTTTTCATGTTTATCAAATATCCTAAAATAATCTATGGCATGTCTAGCACCTGAAGTCCCCCCCCCCAAAGTATATCCAATATCCTAAAGTAATATGTGGTGTGTGCAATTTTTGGGTTAATCAAGTCACTAGGGAAGAAGTATTTTTTCATGTATGCCTAATATCCTAAAATAATTTATGGTGTGTCTGGCACCATGAAGTATTTTTTCAAGTATGTCCAATGTCCTAAAGTAATATATGGTATCTAGTACTTTGAAATATTTTTTAGGTAATTTGTGATGTGCTCAGCATCATACTGTTCATTTAAAAGATTTTTTTTTGGGAGTTAACCTTAAAAGCATTATTACCTCCGGTATTAAATACAAAACTCATTTGAACTTTTTGGAAAAGATTAAGAAAGCAAATTAAATTACTTTAAATATTTGTAACAACATCAACAAAATATAAAAAATTAATAATATTATAATTTTTTTAAAAAAAAAACATGCGGGCCCTAAAGGGTCGGCACTTTCAGGTCCTTAGCTCTAAAGGGTTAGCCCTTTTAGAGCCGCTTTCATTTTCGAGGCAAAAATCTTAAGCCTAACTTTTATAAATTCAAAACTTAAATAGGCTAGCCCGACGGATTTGACCCATTTTCTCATCTCTAATCCGAAGCAAAGTGAGACTTGTTTCTTGCGATCCATCCACTCGTTATTTCCAACATGCTCATTGCACCCATCCAAAAACATTAACTTACAAACTTATATAATTTGGTTCAGTACGAACTTGTATAATTACTTCACAACTATAAAGCATATGAGATTGAGTTTGTCTCTCTTCATCTTCATAGTATCTTGGGCTTGCTTCTGGCAGGAAGCAACTGTATTGCACAAAACAAACTATTTCAGCTTAAATTTAAGCAAATCAATGAAATTAGCAACATCATAAAACCCCTAAAAGTGAGATTTTGTTTCACAAAAATTGAATTCCATTTGGAAGTGAATTACCATCGGTATGGTTGAAAAACCAAAAATATTATCTTACCATTGACAAAATTGAAGGTAAACTAAACCTTAAGCAATAGAATATTGATTGATTCCTAAAACTGAGTCAAAGAATGATAATTCAGTTCTAACCACTAAACTGATGGAAAATGCATATTTAAGGGACTCAAATGCTTGATAAATCCATTCGCTTACTAAATACTGTTAACACAATTTTTATACATCTCTCAAGAAAATCAAGGTCCTCAAATATTACCTCCGATCTTTAACCTAAGAGCTAGTCAAGGGATTCAATTTGATCATAAATATAATACATCAATCCACTTTTTCCCCCATACCTTATTGGCCAAGCCACACGAATTGATCAAGAAGCAAGAAAGTTGACCACAATGCATTTTTGGACTGAAAAATAGCATTAAACAATACATCTAGGTAAGAATGATGAACAAAATAAGAGGGGGATAAAAAAGTGGAATAACTCTTCTAAAGCATGCAGATCATGATAAACTGCATATTAAAATATCAATTAATTACCAAAGACCATTTGGTCTAGTGGTATAAGATGTGCCCTTTATGGCACTAAGGTTGGGGTCCAAAGTGATATATATATATATATATATATATATATATATATATATATATATATATATATATATAATATTAATTTGCAAACTGTTTTCTATGTTAAAATTTCTTCTTTAAGCGTAAGAAGAGACCAATAGCTTCCAAAATAAATGTTTTGAAACTTGCTTGTAACAATTTCCTATCCGGTTCTGTCAGCGCATAAATAAAGAATAATATTCTCACTAGTAGAAATATATGATTTTCTTAAGAATGGGCCTAAAAGAAAAGGGAATTAAGAGAGTACAGATAACTTAAAAACATTTAATCTATTTATATAAATTACAAGGAGTAAATTATCCGAAGAAGAAAAAAAAAGGAATGAATAAATGAAAAGCACAATTGTCCAGGATTAAAAAGGATAATATAACCTTGAATATATGAAAAACTTTGCGAGACAAAGCGTTTGATCTGTCAATATTATGAGCTGCACCAGAAGACCCAGTTCTGCTCTTGTTGCATCCAGTGTACTCATCTTATATGCTTATCAAGGCTGCAAAACAAAATCAAAGCACAATGTTGTTGCAAAAGAATCATTGCACTAGAGGAAAAGGAAACTTGTACATCCATTGATTTCATATAAAAGAGGTGTGTGACTTCACACACCTTGGAAAGAATAAGCACTAAGGTATCTCACGCATATTATGGGAAAGAGCAATAGAATATAAGAGAAAGACGAAACACTGACTCAGGTCACACAAGTATGATAACCACAGAAATTTACATACACTAGCCAAGTAAATGATAATCATAGGTGTGTTTGAAAATTTATCCTTCTTATAGCAATAAATCGTTGTCCATTAGTAACACTCTACATTCTACATCTATTTCATGAAAGGAAAGAAACCAAAGGCAACACAGTAAGTTTTTTAAGAATTTTATTCACCATAAAAAAAGGATTTTACTCATCTTTGCTGTAATTTGAACAAGCTTGGAGCAGGAAACGGCTGCATTGCAGAAACCAAATACATCCTTGTCAACACAAACAAATAAAAAAGAAAGAAAGAAATAACCCCAACTTAAATCTCAACCAATTAAGGATAAGACCATTTGCATCCCTTGAAAACCAATGAAAATGATTTTAACATCAAAACTTGCAGGAAACGATATATTGATGGATTCTAAAAGTTGTTTGGCGTAAAATGAGTTTAATCAATTTCTATAGACTAAATTGACAGAACACACATCTTCAATGTTACACACACCTTACTTCACTTACTTCTTAAACACTGAGTAATTTGTTAGTGTAAGTTGATAGCTATTCTTAGGAGAGTAATTTTTTGAAACTTGCTCTAAGTATTTGTTTTTTTATTCTTTTTACTGCAGAAGCAAAGAATAATATTCACACCAGTTGAAATATCAGATTCTATTCATTTATGTAAATCAAGACTTAACCCAGAAGAAAACGGATTTAATTAAGAGGATGAAGATAAGTAAGCAGACATTTTTGAAAAATCCATTTAAATAAACTACAAGGAGTAAACTCACTCAAAGAAGAAAAACAGAAGGAAAAAACAAATGCATAGAATAATTATTTCAGGATAAAACAGAGTAATTGACATTTGAGTAGACGAAAAACCTTTTCCAGCCAAAATGGTTTAATTGTGGACATTCTCAATACTACCAGGTTGCCCAGCATAGTGCCTAATTTCAGCCTTATTCAAAAAATAAAATCAGAATGAGGACAATAATGTTACTTCATAACTATTGCAATATATCCTTAGCAATGAAAAGAAAGGAAATGCAGTAAATTATTTAGGAATTCAATTCACCAAAGAATGAAGATTTTACTTTTTTAGCTTCTTTATTTTAATTTCTCCATTCCAACAGAGACACTTGGTATGAACAAAATGGTTGAATGCAAATAACCAACCGCCTCAATTAGTTCCAAAGAACAAGGACGCAGTAGATAAAATCTCTACCTCTATAACAAAATTTTGTTTTTTTTTTCTTGAACTGAAATAAAAAAATTAAAATCATTGATTGTTTGTTTGATAAGTATTAAGTGAAAATTTGTGAATAGAAGTCATAAGCCCAAAAAGGACTAGCACAAACTCTACCATTTCACAATCTACGTATCCAAACAATATTTACTGCTAGGTGAGTAATATCCATCAAGTTTTTTTTAGAACATATTTACTAATTAATTAATGCCAATACTTTCAAAAATAATACTCAATCAAACAGGGACTATACCATATCATAATCTAACCAGTGTCACACTTACAAAAAGGTTATATTAGTCAATTTCTAAAGATTAAATATTGACAGAACACCCATTTTCTATATTATAAAAACATCAATGTTATATATATATATATATATATATATATATATATATATATATATATATAGCTTCCTTCATATACTTCTTAAATATTATCAGTAGTTAACACAAAAGAAACATTATCAAGAGCTTTGCTTATTAGTCAGTTCAAGTTGATCGAGAGGTAGCTGCAAAACCAGATACGCAGGTCTAATAGAAAAACATAACTTAATAGTAGTCACAATGGCAGGCACCTGATATTAGATGAAGTGACAAATCCAAAGGCTTAGTATTACTTGGTATTGCTTATTCTGCATTAACAGAAAATTGGGTTAATTAAACTCAGATTTAACATCAATGAAACCATGATACTATACCAAGGTGAAAAAAAAAACAAAGAAACTATGAAAAATGTGTACATACATCACTTAATACTATTATTATTGAGTTCCTTCTCTAACTTTTTCATTGATGCAGATAGTCTTCCAACCTCCCTAATCAACTCAGTACTTTCTTTGTTTTGTGTATGTACAAAAAGAGTTGTATGACTTGTTTACTCAGTGAAAATTGTGCAAGAATTGTGATTTAGGGAACCAACTTGAAACTTTAGGAAACATTACACACAAATTGATGCAGAAATTAAAAAAAAAAAAAAAAAAGTTGACAGAGCAATGCATTTCTGGATTGGAAAAAGCATAAAAAGACAAAAATGAGGAACAAAATTAAGGGAAGGGGAGCTCCTTGTGGAGCTAGACTCATTAGAGCATACAGATTGTTGACAAACTGCAAAGTAATTTACCAAATAATTGTTTTGAAACTGTTCTCTAAGTATTTGTCTTCTGACTGTTTTAACTGCAGAAGCAAACAATAATATACTCACTAGGAATTAAGAGGATGAAGATAAGTAAGATGACATTTTAAAAAAGCCTATCTAGATAAGCTACAAGAAGAAAACTACTGAAAGAAGCAAAACAACAAGAATAAAGGAATGCAAAGAATAATTATTTCAAGATAAAATAGAAAATTGTAATCTTGAATTAATAGACAATAAACTTTGTGAGCCAAAATGGTTGAATATTGGTTAACATTCACATGACTACCATGCTGCCCTGGATGCATTCAATGTACTCATTCTTTATACTAACAAAAAATGCATAACAAAATTTAATGAGGCCAATAATTTTACTTCATAATTGTAGCAATATATCCTTACCCAATAGCGAAACTATAATTCTATCTCAGACAATAAAAATAAAGTCTTAATGCAAATAACCAACTGCCTTTAAAAACACATTAGAAAGATGCTCCACCTCAGTATCAAAATTTCGAAATCATTGAATGTATTTTTGATAAATATCTAGTGAGAATTGGTGAATAGAAATCAGAAGCACGATAAGTTAAAACCATACCAAGTCACACTCAACGTGTGCAAACAATATTTACTGCTAGTGCTAGGTAAGTGACAACACTCGAGTTAATTTCCCAATTAATTAATGCCATAACTAAAAAAACAAAGAAACTCAGAATGTAACTTGGAGAAAGAGAGAATGGAGAGCAGGGGATAGAGCATATTAATAAAATTATATTCATATGTATATATATCAAACAGTAACAATTTTTGTTAAAAGAAAGAACGGTGTTTTTTCTCCAAGGATAACAAGAATTTTCATTGCCCCCATCAAATTGAAACACCAATTAATTCATTACATCATCAATTTTTGGCTGCATGTGCCCCTTTTAAAAAAAAAAATAGAAAGAAATTTGTATTGGGGGAACATATTAAAGAATATAATAAATGACAGCCAATAGAAATAAGCAGTGCAATAATAATCATCAAAATCTATACGTATTACGAAAAAAAAAAATTAGAACCACAAATTCACTGCCATGACATAAATTTGAGACATATTTCTCAAATGGGTCCCATAGAAAATATGAGGCATGATTATCGAACGAGGGAGTAGAAATCTGAAGCATGGCAATAGAATTATACATATATATCACAAACCAACCACTTTGTTCTTTAAAAATTTTCTTACATTGTATCTGTAAAATTTAAGAATAAGAAGAGATACCTGTAAAATATATAAAAGGAAGTGTATTAGTGGGAGAGGTCTTTTTGTTTGAGTTGTAAGGGGTAATAGATGAAGTCATCACGTCATGAGACACCAGAAATGGGAGTTGCATTGTGGGAGGGAGTTGATCTTCGACCCTAATATCTACAACACTCCTTCTATTTCCACCCTAATATATTAGGTGTGCTCCACATGCTTTTGCAGGGACATTGAAATAGGCTTTCTCCTCATCATCCCAATATTCCAGAAATAATTCACATGAAATCTTAGCTATCCCAGCATCATATGAGCGCATTCTCACAGGCCATAGCAACACATGATCCCGATTCAATGTAGGATAAACTAATGTGCATGAACAACGGAATTTGTAGTTATCATCATAAGAGGAATAACAATGAACTTCATATAATTGCTTTGAGACAAGATCAGGAGGAGCAATGCAGCAAATTAATAAATCCCGTGATCGTTCAAGATTGCAAGTAAATTCGATTGCATTGAAAGCCTTTGTCATAGGTTTATATACCATCCCATTCTGGAACTCTTCTTCCTGGGTAACAAGTTACATCACCATAATTATAACAACCACTAGCTGAAGTCATTGAGGAAAAAATTAGATCCTGAATATAGCGAAGTGAACGCTCATCCAATTTTTCACATTTATAGAAGTTGAAGAGACATTTATTCCAAACCGGAGAGTCAGAGGAACCGGAGAGTCAGAGGATACAATCTCCAATAACGCGCATTCGAAGGCGTCTGACTTTTGAAGGAAGGGAGGAAGTCCAAGTATAGACTTAAGCCTTTTGCACCTTCTCAAGTAAATGTGTTTCAAGCTTGAAAGATGGTTGACACAGGCTGGCAATGTCTCCACAGCAGAGTCATTTAGTGACAAATATTTTAACCTAGTTAAGGCCTTGATGTTGTCAGGGATTTCCGACAAGTAACTCCACCCGTCCAAATGTAGTTCTCTTAAATTACGCTAAGAATCAAAAAGGGAGCGTAGCTGCTTTATGTCAATTGCTTGCTTCAAATTGGTAACCTCAAACACCTCAAGATTTCTCAAGCAACACAACCCATCTATTGAAAGACTCCCTACCATACCACCAAAAAATCTAATATGTGTAAGTTCGGTGAAAGCACTGCTGACTAGGAAATGCAATAGTTCGACTTTAGTTCCTTGAACAAATAAATGGCTCAATTTGTTGGATGACAGAGATAATTTCTTGAGGCAACAATTGTTAGCACTAAGGTCAGAGAAAGATTCTAAATGAGTCTCACTTTCAATATTCTCTAATTTTGAGCAACCAGATACTTCCATTTTAACAATACTGGGGAGAGATAAAATAGATGGATGAACACTCCTCAAACTTTTACAACCTTGGAGATATACACTTTCAAGCTTGTGTGCCATCGAGAGATCAAGCAACTCTATTAATTGTTTGGACCGCGTCAAATTTATCATCTTGAGGTTATCAAGATCCTATGTTCACAATGAAAAGAAAACAATTACCTAAATTAAAAGGCCCTAATAAATTTAATTAGGTTGAAGACATATAAAATATACATTAGCATATCCATACCTGTTTTCCATCCCAAAGCCTTCTAACATGGATGTTTTGCATGTGAAGTTTGTAACATCCCAATTGAAAATGCCGAAATTTTTTTTTTCTTTTAAAATGAACCGTGATCAGAGTCGAGCATTTCGATTAAACGAGTAACTGAATATTTAGAAGTACATAACCATAGTGTAATCATCCTTATACAGTCATTTGTTGATTCCAAAAAGACAATATCTAAATAGTTCAAAAACTAAAACATATAAGCTCTTCCAATCCGCCTACATCGGCTACTTGTCGCTCTCCTCCACCCTGGATCCTCCTGAATCTGAAGTTACAGCTGAGATCCAATTCCCAATTGGATCTCAGGTAACAGTTAACCTTATGCTCAAATAAGTCATATATAGGCAACAAATAGTCATAACAACATAACAGCACATCAATACATAAGCACACAGCAGATGCATGATCAACAATGGACAGAACATAAGCACACAGCAATATGTAAAGCCCCACACTATGTCTGCACATAAACCAGTGCCACGATCTCCCATCGTGTCCTCAACGCTAGGAAAACCCAACGGCGTTATCAAGACTATAACCCGTAATAAGCTGTATGTATGACTGACAACCCTAGACAGAGTCTCAGTATAGCAATATGTCTACCACATATATGTCTATAAGCAGCATAAGTGTTAAAGTTACAATACGCGTCCGTACCTCCGTTGACGATTTTGGGCACTTCGGTAGCGTTGTGGTACGTTTGACGGTGGTACGACGGTGATTTGACAGCGGTGACAGCGGAAACGGCGGTTCGTGATTCTGGGTATCCTATAAGGATAATATCACCACTATGAATATCTAAGACCATAACAGGCATTTTAGGTACAAATTACCATTTTGCCCCTAGTTTGACTTTTTGGCAGAATTTTGTCAGGGCTTCGCTGTTTTGACTTTACGCTTTCAAAATTTTTGCTATAATCTTTCCTCTAACCTATTTCTAAGATAAATATCACATTTATTCCTAAAACATGATATTTAAACTAACTTGAAAAATTAAAGACTACTCTAGCATTTCTACTATAACTACTGAAAGAACTACCTAACTAAAGACTAGGGACCGAAAACTTACTCAGAGCTTCGCTAGGATTTTTCTCCGGACTCCTCCTTCTTCCTTCTCTCTCAGATTCGGAAAATCTCAAGTGGATTTGGTGTGGAAGTTATGAAAGGAGCAAGGGGTATTTATAGGGAAAATTTGGTTACTATTCATGCCTTGTCAGACGAAATCTGGACCGTCGGATCGCACTTTTCTGAGGTGGCATGATCTTGGCCTTTCCTTCTCTTTGGCCGACCCCCCTCCAAAAGAAGACAAAATAGCTGACCTCATCCTAGCTGTATCATCAAGCCTTATCCTCTTGCTTTATCTGATGAATTCCCGGTTCGGTGCCCTGATCACGAGATTCCGTAGAAACTTAAAATTCCGGGAACAACGCTCTGAAGATCTTTTCTTCCTCTTTCAAATTATCTAATTTAACTCAGTTTCTGATCCCGCTGAGGACATTCCGTTATCAGCTGAAAATCCTCAGTATTCATGCCTGGCTACAAAAATAACGTTGTCCGGTGCCAACTTCGGGACAAAAATTCACTGATTAACATTATACTCTGGTTTTTCCCCACTTATCCCCAGATTCCCACAACGGAATTATTTTCTATCGGTTCTCCTTTTAGCTATCTGCTTTAATTATACAAAATATCTTCCTATTCGCATCTCCAAATCACCCCGTTGGTTACATAAATGACTTCGGAGACCGGCCATCTCGAGATAAAAATTCCCTCGTTCACAATATACCCTAACTTTAGAAACCTAGTTCACGGTTTTCTATGTAGGATTTTATTTTCATCTGTTCTCGTTTATCCTGTCACTTTTATTATTATTTAATTAATTGCCACATGTCTTAAATCTTATTTTATTATTATTTGCTAAAAAAATCTCCCTTCATCCTTATTATTATTTATTATATTTTTTTTTCTTTTTGGCCTAAAAAAATTTCGGCCACTATATATATATATATATATATATATATATATATATATATATATATATATTCATTTATCATAATACTCAATTCTCTTATATTCATTTTCCCAACATTTTCCTATTGGTCCATAACTAATTACTTGGATTTAGGTTTTCATAAATTCTTGAAAAATCCTAAACCATTGATCTTTACTTTTTAAGACTATATCTTAACCATTATTATTTATTTAATTAGCCAAAAATTTCGGTCCTTAATAATTATTATTTATATTTATTTTATTTTTTATGTTTCCTAAATTTCTCTAATCTTATAAAATTCCTGAAAATTACTTAATTAGTCCTTTAATAATTCCTAATAATTTTCTTAATTAGAATTAATTATTTTCTCACAACAATTTCATTAACATTGATGATTTAAGCCCTATGCAAAATATTAAAAGTCATAGAATCAATTTTGATTCTAAAATACTTTTTAATTTTCCTTCTTTTTATTTTCATAGGAAATATTTTATTAAATTGTCTAAATTAAGAATAATATATTTCCTAAATTTTTTAATAATTATTCCATGCCTTCTTGAATTTTCCATAATTTTTTTCTTAGTACTTTCTTTTGAAAATATACTAATTATACTCTATTTTGAAACCGTAATCATCATAAATGGACATTTTTATTATGGTAACATAATAGTCCAGATAGTAATTATCCGAGTATTACAAAGTTCAACAAGATTTTCAAGGTAAAAGCATGATAGCTGAGTTTTCAATGGATAATGATCCCAATGAAGATACCTCAATTTATTAGAAAAAGAATCAAGATCATAAAGACAATCTATATATGTCTTACTGTGAGACCTCCATAATGTAGAAGAGAAAAATTTAAGGAATCTTAAATTTTTCATCTTTACAAAAATGTCAGCTTCCACTTGTACATATTTTATTTGAGATACATCCAATATAATGCCTTCAATTTCATCTGTTCCCTAGACAAAAATAAAATGAAAAACATTAAACTTTTAAAAATACTTTCAAAAATAAAATAAAATAAATGAATTGATTTATCTTTTTCCCATACCATGTTACTTTTCAATACATCATAGATTTCATCTGTTCCCTAGACAAAAATAAAATGAAAAACATTAAACTTTTAAAAATACTTTCAAAAATAAAAATAAAATAAATAAATTGATGTATCTTTTTCCCATACCATGTTACTTTTCAATACATCATAGATTTCATCTACATCTTTTAATCGGCTATGTCTTTCAGGATGTCTCATACTTTCTTCACGAACTATTTGCTCAGCCATTTCTCTTATCAAATCGTGCATTACAATACGGCCATCCTTATCTAAGTTTATGAGAGCTTTATCTATAAGATTTTGTATTCCACTAACTGCTTTGAAACCAAAAACCTCTAGTCGACAAGTAACATTATCCTTTTTGTCACCAATGAAAAAAAATGCAATGTCTAAAAATATTTCCTTATCCATAGGATCTAATCCATCAAAACTTATCTTCAATATATTTTGAATTTGCTCAAGGGATATCTCTTGAGTCTACTAAGCTCACTTTCCCAATATGCTTTATCTCTAGAATGAAAATGGGAACCCAAAACTTCTAAAGCCAAAGGAATTCCCTTAGCAATGGCCACTGTCATTTTTGATAGCTCTTCATATCCCATTTTAGGATGACTTTGATTGAAGGCATGTATACTAAAGAGTTCAAGTGATTCTTCTAAACTCAGTTCATTGACTCCATGTATCAATTGATCATGAATCCCTCCACTCCTAAGAACATGCTTGTCCCTACTTGTTACAATGACCCTGCTGCCTGGTCCCAATTGGAGAAGTCCAAACAAATATTTTAGTTGCTTTGGATTGTCCACGTCATCAAGGGCAATTAAGACTTTTTTCCATTGCAACTTTTTCAATGCGTTATTCGTAAATATGTGATCTTTTTGGCCTAATAGCTGAGAAAGAAGCTCGTCACTTAAAGAATTAAAACCATCAACCTTTGTTGACTTTTCTCTCACGTTTTTTAAGAAGCAGTAACTACCAAATTTAGACAAGAATTTGTCAAATATAGCACGAGCAAGGGTTGTTTTGCCTATCCCTCCCATGCCCCATATCCCAACAATTCGAACTTCCTGTGACTGTGACTTAAGTTCCATTAATGATTCAACAATCCTAAAATTTTGATGAGATCCAATGAGCTGAGAATTTAAGACAATGGGGCTATTATCTTCTAGCTTTTTCAAGACACCTTCGACTATTGCATCAATGAGGTTGGATTCATCTCTAACATAGCAAAATAAACAAAATTACTAACTGGCGATAATTAAATAATAGATCCTCAAGCATAAGTTGATATAACTTCACTAGATTTAAGGCAAACTAAGGAAAATCTTAAGAACATTGAGACTCTATAAAATGGTAACTTGAATAATAGAAACTAACTTACTGAAATTTTGATGAATCATAACCAGCTAAGTTAACAGATTTTTTCAAGACAGATCTCCAAATTTCCACTTTATCCTTGAACTTCTCTTCATCATGAGTAGTGAATGCCTTTGCATAAGTGCGTTTTTGATGCCTGACATCTGATGGATCTACAAAATAGAAAACTGGCATCACAATCTGTTGACCAGCTTCCTTACATTCCATGATTTTGACAAGCTCTTCCAAGCACCACTTTGAAGAAGCATAATCTTCTGAGAATATAACTAAAGCAATTGTGGATCCTTCAATTGCTTTCATAAGTGCAGATGATATTTCGTCTCCTCTCTCAAGCCTGTAATCCACATAGACATCTATGTGTTTTCGATGCAACTCCTTTATCAAATGGCTGAGAAAACCAGATCTTGTGTCTGAACCTCTAAAGCTGATAAAAACATCGTATTTTTTAAATGGGACCTGGGAAGCAGAAGCTGAAGCAGCCATTGCTGGGGCACAAAAGCGAAAAACAATGTTTTGTAGGTCGTTGACTATTTCTGAAAAATAACAGAAAGAACAACGTTGAAGAAGTTATAAAATGAAGGAGAAAGACCATATTGATAATACCTTGGTGGGAGTGGCTAAGTCAAATATGAGGTTAAAGAATTGAAGTTGATTTGGTGATTTCGCTCATCTTGGGAATTCGATCGGCATAACAGAAAAATGAGAATGTGAGTATTGAACCTTTGTTAGCATTTAAGAGTCAACAATCAACTAATAAGTTGTCGATGAAATTTTTTTTGTACAAAGTAGGCTGAAATTTCCACGAAATAATGACTGTAGCTCCTTTTTATTCCAAGTCAACAACACTCTTTTTTTCGTTTTTTTGTCCTGTGCGATTTTTGTCCTTGTTTTTTTTTTTTTTGTACCAAACCAACAAAAAAAAAAAGGGAAAGTGCGTAGAAATTTCAATGGAAGGGAATTTTTTGTTGTTTCTTATTTGAATAAGGATTTTCCACTATACATTTACATTGAAATCTCTTCCAATCAAGTGACTACGACTGAGTCGATCAACTTCCAATTGAAAAATAATTGAAGGTTGGTGGGAGCTAGCTTCAAATCGTAAATCAAGTCCTAACTTGAAAATACATAAAGTTAATAAGGTGATATGTTGACTATTGAGCATTCACATTGTGTCTCAGTGAATATTTCTTTTTCTTTTTTTTTTTAATAAAATGATCAATTATATCAAATGAAAATAATTATATAGCTAAAGTTGGAATAACTGGATATGAAGAAGAGGGAGCTAGGAGCGCATCACTTTTATAAAAAGAATAAGTAGAAAAGGATTGAAGCATCAAGTTTGTATCATTTGAAAGTACCACTGAAATTAAAATGGACTAGGGGGCTATTGAGCAAATTTATGGGTTGTTGATTATTTCTTATTGGAAAAAAAGAAAGAAAGAAAGAAAGAACATCAACTAGTAAGTGAATGAGGGAGAAAAATCATGGTAATATCTTGGTGGGAGAATCTAGAATCAAATCTTAGTTTAAAAAGACTTAAAGCTAATTTGGTGAGTTTGATGTTGTTGACTATTCAGTGGGCAGAACAGAAAAATGAATTTGAGTTATAAATCAACTAAGCTGGCAGTGAAAATTTCTTGTTCGAAGAATTAGAAATTTCCAAGTTAACTACACACTTTTTATTGGTTAAAGCATTAAAAATATCCAGCAAGCCATGAAAGCTATGCCAGTAGGAATTTCTTTTCCACTTGTTTCTTCTTGTTTGAAGTGGGTAGAAATTTCCTTGTACCAACCCCCAAAAAAACAAAGTATGAAGAAATTTCTATGGACCATTCAATAATTGAGGCTCCAATTTTCTTTGAAGAGAATATATATACTTGCGGTTCAATGTGCAATAATTTTGGTCAGCGTTAAATGTTTGATTTGAATATAAATTCAAATTAAAAAGAAAATCAAAATGATCCTGAAAATGAAAAAAAAAACAATTATCAATCTAAATATTAAAATCATAAATTAACATAAATTAAGTAGCATATCAAGGGCACGTGACCTGGTTTGGTTAAGGCTTAATGAGGCTTGGTTTGTTTTAAAAAAAGGTTATACCTATTTTGTTAAATTCTAACCTGCAAGTCTTTAGGCATAGTCTGTTTACACATTAAAGAAAAAAAATTAATCTTTATGTTTTATTTATAATTTTATATCATATTTTTATGATATATTTTGGAAAATTAGTTATGGTGATTTTGGATTGATTTATTTAATTATGACCTATTTTCTGCTTGTTTTCAACCTATTTGAAGGCCTAGGCCTGTTTTCTGACAAAGGTTTGTGTTTGATCTATTTAACACTTTTAGCCTATTAGCCTGTTTGAAGTTTTAAAAAATGCATATTTTTTTAACGAGTTTCAGGCTAGACCATTGCATTGGTTAGGCTTAGGTTTGGGTTTTTTTTTTTGGGGGGGGGGGGGGGGGGGGCGTGGCGTGTTAAGCCTAAACCTAGTCTGATCTGCCACTTTTCCACCTCTAAATGATGAATATGTGAATTCCTTCCTCTTAGTGATGGATGGCAAAAGAAAATACTTTTGTCAATGTAAAAAATGTGATCCAAAAATTAAGTTAAAAGGAAACTCAATATCATCTTAAAAATAAAAATAATAATGATCATATTAATACATGTGTGGGAGTCTTTTTTTTATTTTATAAAATTAGACATATTCACGGACACATAAACATGTCAATTCAGGCTCAAGTCCAAAGTTTCATCTATTCGCGTAGACTAAGCCAATTTGCTGAACCTTGGTGGGATCTAACGTCATAAATCAAATCATAGCTTAGCTTGAAAAAGACATGAAGTAAGTAGGTTGTGCATAAAGAGAAAAGCTACTGCCGGCTCGCTCCCTCACCCTCTCTACCTCAAGAACTCACTCCCTCTCGTGGCATGTTTCACCATTACATGCCGCTAGCGAGCCTCATCCTCAACCACAGCCACTTCTAAATATAGATTAGAGTTTAGATCTCCCAGTTACGGCCTCCTCCCTCTGATTTTTATTAACTGTGGTTTTCTCTTGCCTTTGGCGCAGTGGCGAAGCCAAGAATTTCTAAGACGAGGGGCGAGAATAAAAAAAATATTTGAAATAGAATATAGACATAATATATATATATATATATATATATATATATATATATATTATTGAAAGAAATCTACTACAGAAATTAAGATAATTTCACTTAACTCTTAATCTATGTATTTTCATATCATTAAACTCGTCAATAATTCCATATCACATATTCCATTTCGTAAATTCCATATTACTAACTCCATGTCATAAATAATAAATCACAAATTTTCTAATTAAACCCTAACTTTATTTTACTCAAATCAACCACTCAAATAAAAATATAAACTATACAATTTTTATTCAAGACTCATTAATTCCATTAAAAGCAAAGTGATGATCTAGATCAGAAGCCTTAATAAATCCTTAATTTTTCATAAAACAAATTTCATCCAACTAAATATAAGAGACTAGAAAGATAAACTATATATTCCACTTCCCTAGAGATAAATCCCTAATCTTTTGTGCGAGAATGACTGTGCAACTATTGAATTATTGGTTCTTCTAATCTTCTGTGATTGTGCCAACTCTGCAAGGAGTCATAGAATAAATTAAGAAACAGAAGGCTGGAAGGGGTTTTAATTATTTTATTTTTTTTGAAATGAGGTTTTAATGATAATTGGTGGGCTCCTTTACTGCATGACTGTATGACTTTTTTTGGAACTCGTGGCTTAGTGTGAGGGTTTGAAAATATTTGGGCTCATTTCTTATATAAGTCTATATGCTGTCATACTAATTTCCATTATATAGTTTTTTTTAAGGGGGGCGGGGGCCCACCCTAGCCCCTTCTGGATCCGCCCCTGCTTTGGCCTGAGTTTTTCCTCTCCCACTCTAGATCTTTCTTGAGATGGTGAGAGCTTTCTTCCTCAACTTTATGCAAGTTGTTGGTCTTTTCTTCCTTTTATTTTTTTTTTTTTGTAGTGTTAGGTTTTAGTAGTGGTGTTTTCTCAAGCAATTAACAAATTTGTGAGATTTGAGTATAACCCCTCTTAGTTGGAAGGTTGTTTGAACATTAATAGATCCGATTCTCTTTGAGTGGCTCGGATTTGTGTTCTGAAGGGAATAGTTTTATCAATAATCACTATTGTCATATTCTTTACCTATCATAGGACCATTATTAGCCATAGGCATGATCAAAAGGCGTTATTTGATATATGGTCGATGCCACCAGATCTATTTCAATGGAGGAGCAGAAGTGTTCTTTAGGATATCATTGGGCTTCTTTCTAAGGTTGGATTTTTTATGCTACCCCAAGACGGGGCTACTGTGTAGCTGCTTTATTTGCAATTGATACTTATAAGGAGGTGTGCCCTATAGGGTAGGTTTTGCAACCAACACTTTCTTTCATATCACTTCTAACCTTAAATCTACAGGAATCTGATGTTGTCATTGATACTATTTCTTTTCCAGTTTTAGAATTGATGATAATTAGTTTTTTCCCCTTGTATTTGGTTTGTTCTTTTGTATTTACTTTGGCTGTATTAGTTTTCTATATACGGTTTGTCCTCATTTTGTGTATCTGACTTTGAATTATTAATATAAGTAGCTTTTGAAAAAACAAAAAAAAAAAGACATGAAGTTAATTTGACGATATGTTAACATTCACATTTAATTGGTGGACATTTCTTTTTTAATGTAAGAAGAAATTTCAACAAAATAATATGAAAGTTTGGTCATAGAATCTTTTTCACACCAAGGGAAAAAAAAAACACATACACACGCGCAGGCGCACGTAATCATTTGGGATGTTTAATTAAAAAATATCAAGAAGTCTTCAAAAATCCTTTAAGTATTGACCACTAAACTAACTATATTAGCAACTGTTGCAACATTACGTTATTAACAATTAATGTCAACTTACACTACACGCTTGTTATTGGCAACTAAATTAATTGTTTTGACAATTATTGTGGCATGTATTAACAACTAATCAGTAAGGGTAGTTTAAAAATTTCTCAATTATGTTATATTGTCCACTGGGACTTGTTAGTAATTTTGAAATTTTAAGAGACATTGTAGTATTAATTTACCTTCTATAGGATTTGAGTGTAATTTTCCCAAAGTTCTTCCATTATTACTACTTTATTTCTTAATACAAAATATATTTACCTAATATATTTGAGTTAATATGACATGTATTGTCTAAAATACTCTAATTATCTTCCTTAATTTTCATATTATCTCTCCTTCTTGATTGTTGTTGAGAGATCATCTTTATGGTAAAATTATAAAAATATTGATAATGATGAAAATTATATTATATATTTAAAATCAAGATCAACTCTTTAAAGTTGTCTAATATTAAGGACGGGAGAAGTAACTTATTTTCTTGTTTTTTTTAAAATTTAAAGTGGGGAGAAAAATTTTATTTTAAAACATGAAAAAAAAATACGTAGACTAAATTATTTTTTGTACCTAACAAATTTCTGCAGAAGTCAAGTTTCTACCTTCTCTTTTAGAAAATTCCATCAAATTACTACCTTAATTTTGAAATTCCAAAAAGGTCGCTATAATATATAAAAGAATACATTGTTCAGAGAGTAGGAATGTGAGATTTTAATATTTGGCAAAAAGACAATGCTATTGACAATGCTTACCACCATGATATTTCTTTTTCTTTTCTTTTTTTAAATGGGTCATTATTTAAGCGATTTCCTACTCTTGCCATGATATTGACAATGCTTACCACCATTTTTACAAATTAGTTAATGCGATTTACAACTTTTTTTTTGTTGTTGCAATTTTCAAACTAGGTAATTCAACCAATGGGATAATTATTTTCGTCGATTCCTACACTTACAATGATATTGACAACACCTATAGCCATTTTCACAACTTTGAAAACACCATTAACAACCTTTTATTTTTATTATTATTGTTGTTATTATTTGCAATTTTTAAATTGGGTTAAGGTGCAAAAATACATATAAGTTTTTTCCAATGAGCAAAAATACACATATGTTTTTTTAAGAGCAAAAATACACATGTAATTACTATTTTGATGTGAAAGTCACATTCTACCGTTAAGTCACTGTTTGCTGCCGTTAAGTTACTGTTCACCTCACCTTTTTTTCTTTCATCACGGTGAACAGTGACTTAACAGTGAGATGTGACTTTTGCACCAAAATAATAATCACACATATATTTTTACTCCTAAAAAAAAACATATGCGTATTTTTGCACCTTAACCCTTTCAAATTTGACTAGTTCAACTAAGCCTTTATTATTTAAACCATAAATATTCATCCATTGCCTTAATTCCATATCATGAAAAGAACGACCTATATATATAATTTCTTTGAACAACACACGTACAATATGATTAAAGACACTTTGAAAGAGTTTTTCTTTTTTTTTTTTTTTGCCGGCACACTTTCAAAGAGTTTGACGACTAGATTAACAGCATTTACCAAAAATCAAAATGCCCATGACAACAATTACATTTTCCAACCTATAGTCATTGTGATTTGGCATGTCAACGTCCCCTTCATTGATTAAAAGGAGCAATGTCCGGAAGTATAGAAAAATAGCAACCTTACCCCTCAACTGCCACATCATTGTGCAACTCTCTCTCTCTCTCTCACCGCCTCTCTACCTCCTCTGTCCCCATCTTCGGAATTCGTCCTTATCATTCGCATCAGCCATCGTCTACGTAAGCCACCACGCTCGCATGCTTCACGCGCTACCCAGCATACGACGGGCCGTTAGAAGCGACACTCTCCTGCCATAGGATCGTGTCGTCGGGACTAGCGGAGGTTACGAGTTGTTACTTGCTGTGATTGGAGGCGTGATCATGTCCTTGATTAGTTTTATAGCCTATTAATAAAAACGTCGTTCAAATATCTTATAGATTTGAATTTTTATGTTTGCTCTTTTGTTCCCCATCAGGCTCGAATTCAACGCGAGAAGAATTGTATCTTCTATGCCACATAATATAATATATTCTTTGTGAAGCCCCTATTTTCTAAGTACATTATGAAGTCTAATTATAGTCTTAAGGTTCTTATTAGACTAATTCACATGTATTTATCAGTGTTAATAGATCAGAATAGAACACAATAGAGAGCGTATTCAGGCATTTGGACAACTGGACAACTGATTATATATGCGCAGACATATGTTGGTTAATTAAAATTCCTAAAGGAATATAAGTGTGATATAAATAAAATTTCATTGTGTTGTTTCCAGCAATCGTGTTAAGGTACAATTATCGGAAAGGCTCAACAAACTAATACACAGTCTAAATCCAAAACATAACTCCTCCTGAGTCTTTACGCGTGTTGCTTACCCCTTTCTCTTGCCCCCGATCCTCTTGATCATGAAGCTAAGGTAAATTCTGAAATTCAATGTCCATTGAATCTTAGGTAACAGTTAACCTTATATTCAAGTATAAACAGTATATGTATGACAAATATTCATTTACATTTCAGCATATAACTATACATAACACACAACACATGTATCAGTTCATATCTCAATAATACCTCTACATAGCACACAGCCCATGTAAGGTTCAATCGTTTGCACATAAACCAGTGCCACACCCCGGAGCGTGTCCTCAGCGCTAGGAAAACATCCATACGATATTTCCAAGACTGTAACCCATTTTTAAATTAAAAGTTGAATGTATTTAAAATGGTGACCTAAGACCCAGTCTTAGCCACAGTCCATAACCCAAGACTCAGTCTTGTCCATGACTATATAAATCAACCCATCACATATACAACATACAAGCAACATAAGAGTTAGAGTTACAGTACGCGTCTGTACCTTAGTCCTTGGCGCTATAGGTACGTTCACTTTTCGGTACTGGGTCCAAACCTTTCCGAGTATCCTATAATACCATCACCACATTATTTCCCGTATAATTAACATCCTAAGAGAGGGCCTTACCCCTATTAACCCTTCTACTCCCAGTAAATTTTATCATTAATTAATACTGACACTTTTCGTTAGTTAATAATTTCCCTTAACATTTCTCATTCATTTTTCTAATAATATTTATTGTTGTTGTTGTTGTTGTTATTCCCAATAATAGTAATAATTCCTCATTTATTATTTATTATTATCACTCTTTCTCAATAATAATAACACTATCTGTTATTATTATCATTATTCTAAATTTCCTAATAATAACACTAATTTTCATTTATTTATTCTATTAGTATTATTATTTTATCAATCATTATCATCTCTTCATAGTTAATGTAAACTCTTATTAATTATTTATCAATAATTCTTGTTATTTATTTATTCTATCTCCTAATGATAATATTTATCTACCATTATTATTATCTTCATCATTTTAGAAATTATTCCAACTCCCAGAACTACTTATCCAATAACCAACATATATTACACTTTAAATCATGCTTTAATAATTTTTATACAAAAATGAAAGTATGCAAACCAAAACCACTAATACCTTGGCATGTATTTGAAATATGATGTGTGTGTGTATTACCTCTAATATATATATATATATATATATATATATATATATATATATATTATAACAAATATATAAATATATTTTAGAAAAAGAGTTTTAGTATAAATATACATACACTTGCATAAAAGAAAAATGAACGCACACACTCCGGATTCATTTGCTTATATATATAGTCATAAAATAATAAAAAAAAAACACATAAAGCAACGTACCTAAATCTATACGTAAATATTAGCATCCAAGTTCCTTTATATGTGTATATTTGGTAAAGAAACACCAGATTTCCAACACTTGGGGTTGATTTCATTTGTGTACAGACTTTTACCTATGATTTTATGAAATCAAGACACAAAGATACAACATATATATTTATACGTTAGTGAAGGAAAGCAGATGCAAGATTTCCTATTCTTTCCTTTCTTTCTCTGAAACTTAGTTTTTTTTTTTTTTTTTTTTTCTGGCAAGGGGAGGGGGATCAAACCTAGGTCTAAGGAGGGGAAATGAATCCCAATACCACTACACTACAAGTAGTGCTAGTGCTGGTTTCTATGAAACTTAGTTAGATAAAGTATATATATAATACACACACATACAGATCCAAATACACAGCCTAGGAGTTTCGGCCATATAGAACTTAAATGCAGAAGAAGAATACAGACAGCAAACATAAAACTCCAGTGTACTTTTCTTTCTTTCTTCTATCGTTATGACTATATATATATGTTTCATGTTTTCCTCTTCCTTGTTCACGTTGATATCCCTTTACTATGACAGCCATGAGTTTCGGCCTAGATATACTCCAAGTGTAGGAAAAATCATACATACACATATATATCTACATGCATACACCATGTTTCAGTATTTCTTTTTCTTTCATTTTCCTCGGCAAGTTAACGGCTAAAATGCTATGTTCAGTGACACAAACATACTTATATATGTGTGTGTGTGTGTGTGTGTGTGTGTGTGTGTTCATGAAACCGATGACAGTACAGAAAAAACTTCAGCATGGTTTCCTTTCTTGTTTTTTTCTTCTCACTTTCAGTTTTCAGTCAAGTTTTCAACATTATGTTTCTGGTTTGGTTTCAGTTTCAGTGATTACCGAAAGAAAGAAGAAGAGAAAACCAGAGACACCACGCTTGTGATACACACACCGACACGTTACTAGTCCCTGTTTTATCTTCATGTTTCGGTGACTCCTTATTTTGAGTCCTAAAGCTTAGTTTTAATAACTTTTCCTATGGGTAACGATGACAAGCTTGAAGGAAAGGAGAGTCCACTACTCACCTTAAGCTTTTGAATGACAGAAAATGGTTTCCTGATTCCTCCTCTGTTTTCCAGCGACAAGAGCAGAGATGAATAATAGCTTCAGCTCTCTCTCTTTCTCTCAACTCTCACTCTCGGTTTCTCCCTTACTCTTCAACTCAGCGTTTCGTTTTTTCTGTCTAAGTGTCGATCAAGACTATGAGACTGGAACGAGGGCCATATATATATAGGAACTCAGAACCAACACGTTGCACATCGGTCCAGGAGTTTAACTATCGGATAACCTTTGAGGGACTCGAGAGAAATGGCCTTCACTGATCTTCCGCCGTAACCAGGTTTACTTTCGGCGTTCTTGCGTGTTTGACTCTGTTTGCGTAACAGTGCAGCTGAAAGCGAAAATCTGAACGTGTGTTGCAGGCTTTAGTCTTCTGATCTGTTTCTGCGTCTCCGTGGTGCTGGGTCGAAGCTGAGGGAGTGATTTTCTGTTTTTTGTTTTCGGTTTGACTGATTACAAGATAATGGGTTTGGGCTTTGTGTGCATGGGCTGATCATCTGTACCCTTTCTCTGGTCTATGGCGTGTTGGCAAAGATGATCATTATATAATAAAATTAAGATTGATTTAAAAGAAAATAGAGATTCAACAGAGAGAAATTCTCATTCAAGTCTTTTTTCCAATGCAAAATATGATTACAAGGCATTCTATTTATAGGCATTAAAACTTACCTAACAAAGATCACCTACCAAGAATCACATGAATTACCTAACTAAGATCACCTACCAAGAATCACAAGTATAACTAATAAAGATCACCTACCAATATTCATTTACCAAGAATCATAAGGTATACCAACCAAGAGTCAATGGACATCCACATAATTAGTATATTCATAACACTCCCCCTTAGATGTCTATTTATGAATGTGCCTCATTAAAAACTTTAACTAGAAAAAACCCAGTGGGATAAAATCCTAGCTAAAGAAAAGAGTACATCATTCATTGATACATTGTTGAGTGCTGCCTCATTAAAAACCTTTCTAGGAAAACCCAGTAGGACAAAACCTAGATAAGGGAAAAAGAGTACAGCGTGTATCGACTCCCCTTGTTGACAATATCAGTTGAGATCTCTGAATCTTCGCAAACCAATACCACGGACAAGCTTTTCAAAAGTTGTACATGGAAGAGATTTAGTAAATAAATCCGCTGAGATTTAGTAAATAAATCCGCTAGATTTTCACTTGAACTGATTTTCTAGATATCTATTTCACCATTCTGTTGAAGATAACGAGTATAGAAGAATTTTGGTGAAATGTGCTTCATTCTATCACCCTTGATATAACCCTCCTTGAGTTGGGCAATAAATGCAGCATTATCTTCATATAGAACTATTGGAACCATTTTATTAGAAGATAAATGACAAGTAGTTCGTATATGATGAATTATTGACCTCAACCACACACATTTCCGACTTGCTTCATGCATTGCTAGAATTTCTGCATGATTAGCTGAAGTGGTTGTTATAGTCTGTTTCATAGATCTCCATGAAATAGTTGCACCTTCACATGTAAATAGATAGCATGTTTGTGATTTTCCATCATGTGGATCAGACATAAATCCAGCATCTGCATAACCAATCAGTTCATGCTTCGATATATTTGAGTAGTATAATCCCATATCCATTGTACCTCTGAGATAACGAAGAATTTGCTTTACTCCATTCTAATGCCTCTGTGTTGGTGCAGAACTATATCTTGCTAATAAATTAATAGCAAACGATATATCAGGTCGTGTATGATTAGCAAGATACATTAGTGCCCCAATAGCACTTAGGTATGGTACTTCTGGACCAAGTAGTTCTTCTACACCTTTGTCATTAATTACTTGAGGTCGAAATGGATCCTCATCTTTATCCAAAATCCTTACTACCATGGGAATACATAATGGATATGATTTATCCATATAAAACCGTTCTAGGATCTTTTTTGTATAAGTTTCTTGATATACAAAGATCCCATCCTTCAGGTACTCGATTTGTAGTCCAAGGCAAAATTTTGTTCTGCCCAAATCTTTCATTTCAAATTCTGTTTTCAAACAATTAATTGTTTTTTAAAGCTCTTCAGGAGTTCCAATAATGTTGATATCATCAACATAAACAGCAATTATAACAAATTCGTTTTTCGATCCTTTCATAAAAATGCATGAGCATATTGGGTCATTTTTATACACTTCTTTTAACAAATATTCCTTAAGACAATTATACCACATGCGCCCTGATTGTTTTAAACCATATAGGGACTTATTTAATTTGATCGAGTATTGTTCTCGAGAATTTGAATTAGATGCTTCTGGCACTTTGAGTCCTTCAGGAACTTTCATATAAATATCACTATCAAGTGATCCATATAAATATACAGTCACTACATCCATCAGATGTAAATTAAGCCCTTCATTTACTGCTATGCTAATCAAATAATGAAAAGTAGTTGAATCCACTACTGGTGAATACGTTTCTTCATAATCAATGTCGGGTCTTTGTGTAAATCCTTGAGCTACAAAACGTGCCTTATATCTTGCAATTTCACCCTTTTCATTTCTTTTTCTTACAAAAACCCATTTGTATCCAACTGGCTTTACACCTTCAGATGTTCGGACTACAGGTCCAAATACTTTTCGTTTTTCTAGTGATTTCAATTATGCATTAACAACATCTTTCCATAAGGGCCAATCTTTTTGCTGTTGACACTCTCTAATAGATTTAGGCTCATGATCCTCTTCATTATTCATTACATCATATGCTATATGATTGGCAAAGATGTCGTCAACGTTGACTTCATTTCGATTCCATCGGATACCATTCATAACATAATTAATTGAGATCTCATTATTTTCATACATTCCAGGTACCTGAGTCTCTTCTGGGACTGCAACATTCTCTTCTGGAGATAACTCTTCAAGAGATGGCTCTGCTAGAGCTACTGACTTTTCTTGATTATCCTCAACTTGACCATCTATATTTTTAGCTCCTTTTCTCTTTCGAGGATTTTTATCTTTTGAACCGATGGGTCTACCACGCTTCATGCGTGCTTTAGATTCATTCATTATAGGTTGTTTTTCAAGAACAACAATTCGAATAGGAGTATTCACAGCTGGAACATGTGACTTTGTCACTCTTTTTGGGTCAGTGAATGCTTCTGGCATTCGATTAGCTAAATCTTGCAAATGAATTATCTTTTGAACTTCTAGTTCACATTGTTTTGTACGAGGATCAAAATGAGCCAATGATAATTCATTCCAGCTAATCTATTTACCCAGCTGCTTATTCTCTCCCCCTAATGTTGAGAAGACTGATTCATCAAAGTGATAATCAGCAAATCATGCAGTAAATAAATCTCCTATAGATGGTTCTAAATATTTTATGATTGAAGGAGATTCATACCCAACATATATTCCCATCCTCCTTTGAGGACCCATTTTAGTGCATTGTGGTGGTGCTACTGGCACATATACTGCACATCCAAAAATTCTGATATGAGAAATATTAGGTTCTTGACCAAAAACCATTTGTAAGGGGGAAACCTTTAGGTAACTAGTAGGCTTGATGCGAATTAACATTGCAGCATGCAAAATGGCATGGCCCCAAGCAGAAATCGGTAAATTGCATCTCATAAGTAAAGGTCTTGCAATAAGTTGCAATCGTTTAATCAAAGATTCTGCAAGTCCATTTTGCGTATGAACATGAGCTACAGGATGTTCAACATCAATTCCAAGGGACATACAATATTCATTAAAAGCGTGTGAGGTAAATTCACCAGCATTATCAAGACGTATTTTCTTGATAAGATAATCAGGGTAATGTGCTCTTTAATCGAATCAATTGAGCAAGTAATCTCGCAAACGCCAGGTTACGAGAAGATAATAAGCAGACATGTGACCATTTGATTGATGCGTCAATTAAGACCATAAAATATCTAAATGGTCCACATGGTGGATGTATTGGTCCACAAATGTCTCCTTGTATCCATTCTAAAAATGTAAGAGATTCACCTCCTACTTTGCTTGGTGAGGGTCGAATAATCAACTTTCCCTTGGAACATGTATCACATGTGAAATCATGGGACTATGGTATTTGCTTACACTTTAGGGTATGTCCACATGAATTTTCAATTATTTGTCGCATCATAGTTGACCCAGGATGGCCTAACTGGTCATGTCAAACATTAAATTCATGTGTACACTTCTGGTTTTCATTGGCAAACTTCTGGTTTGCATTGACTAATTTATGGTATGTATTAGTAAACTTCTGGTTTACAATAGCATGTGTTTCAATTATGCTTATAAATGTATAATACAAACCAGAAGAAAAAGCAGGAAAATTTTCTAATATGCATTTCCTACCAGAAATTATGTTTGTGATAGCAAGACATTCTTGATTATCTTTAGTTGTCGTTTCTATATGATATCCATTTCTGCGGATATCTTTGAAACTCAACAAGTTCCTTTTTGATTTGGTAGAATAAAATGCATTTTCAATGCATAATTTTGTTCCTTCAGGTAACAAAATATTAGCTCTTGCCTTTGATCAAATTTATACTACCAGATATAGTCTGAACATTGGCTTCTCGCATTACCAATGAAGAAAAATATTTGTCATTTTTTAGTATGGTGTGCGTTGTTGCATTATCAACGAGACACAAATCTTCAGGATTGTTGTCAACAAGATTCATTCTTCATTGAAGATACATGAAAATAAAAATAAAATATAATTAAAAGAAATACATATACTAAAAGAAAGTTCCAACTTATTAAAAACATGACCATTCTAAACATGAAAAATAATTTATACTAAATAATCAGCAACATCAAAATGAGTCATTTCAACATTTTCATGCCCAAAATTCTCAACCTTATCAACATGATTTTCTTCAATCTTTGGTCCTTTACCATTATTTTTCAATGATTCTTGGTAAAGGTCAACCAAATGTCTTGGCGTACGGCGGGTACATGACTAATGACCTTTGACACCACAACGATAACATGCATTTTCAGCATATTTGTTATTTCCACTTGTTTCCCTTCTGGGGTTCTTATCAAACTTTCCCGACTTAGGGCGGGAATTTGATCCACCATGATTTGGACCACGACCACTGCCATGACCACGCCCACGCCCACAATTGTAGCCACCTTTACGTCCATGTCCTCGGCCACTTGAAAATTCATTAGTTACTACATTCACTTCTGGGAATGGAGTTGAACCTGTTGGACATGATTCATGATTCTTTAATAAAAGCTCATTATTTTGTTCGGCTACTAAAAGACAAGATATTAAATCTGCATATCTTTTAAAATCCTTCTCACGGTATTCTCTCTTAAATCTGCTACTAAAAGTTTTTTTTCTAGCATGTCCTCATCAGTAATGTTGTCTCCACATAATTTTAGTTGAGAAGTAATCCTGAACATAGCTGAGTTGTATTCACTTACAGATTTAAAATCTTGTAAACGCAAATGGATCCAGTTATATTGAGCTTTTGGTAGAATGACCATCTTTTGGTGGTCATATCTTTCCTTCAAATTGTTCCAAAGAACAAATGAGTCTTTTACAGTCAAATATTCAACTTTTAGATCATCATGCAAATGGTGGCGTAACAATATCTTGGCTTTGGCCTTTTTTTTGATTGGATTCCTCATTCCCTTCTTTAATTGTGTTTTCTAGCTCATGGGCATTCAGATGGATTTCTGCATCCAGCATCCAGGATAAATAGTTCTTTCCGGTGATGTCAAGAACTGCAAACTCAATTTTTGAAAGGTTTGACATGATTCAAACTAATTAAAGAAAATAAACATGAATTAAAAATATGAATAATAATAACAATAAAATATTAAAGACAATAATTATAATTAAAGCATTACGGCTTCAGGCCATTTATATCTCATAATGAGAAAATTAAATTTATATGTCTTCTGGTCATAAAAACAACATGACTTTTGGTCATGAAGGCAATATGACTTCTGGTCATATAATTTCAGAATAAGAAAATATAAGTATATGGCTTCTTGGTAGAGTCTTCATGAAAGTGAGGAAGAGGGCACAAAGATTATGATCAACACAAGCTCAGTTGGTTAGAGCCTCGTGCTGATAACGTATAATAAAACTAAGAGTGATTTAGAAGAAAATAGAGATTCAAGAGAGAATAAAGAGAGAAATTCTCATTCAAGTCTTTTTTCCAATGCAAAATATGATTACAAGGCATTCTATTTATAGGCATTAAAACTTACCTAACAAAGATCACCTACCAAGAATCACATGAATTACTTAACTAAGATCACCTACCAAGAATCACAAGTATAACTAATAAAGATCACCTACCAATATTCATCTACCAAGAATCATAAGGTATACCAACCAAGGGTCAATGGACATCCACATAATTAGTATATTCATAACACATTATTAATTGTTTCAGTGTTTCGGCGAGGCTGGATATTCATGGCTGAAGCAATGGAAAAAAAAAACAAAAAAAAAACAACGCTGCTTCTGTATTCTTTACGCTGGACTCTGGATGCTGGTAGTTTAGGATTTCTTTGCTGCACAAAAGGCCCAATGGACTAGATGTATAAAGATGGGATTTTTAATATTGGGCCTTACGTTGGGCTTTGGAAACTATGTTTTGGAATTTGGTTAATAATGGGTGGCATCTTTTATGGGCTGTCCCTCACGTGGCCCAACTTGTTTTTTATTTAATTTGAAGCCCATGAACTCCTCATTTTGCACTTTGATCAAAATATTATAAAATCTTAAATTTTCAATAATTAAGTTAATAATTATTTTCATAATTAAAGCCAAATTAGGAAAAATTTAAATTTTCCCAGTATATATTACCAGTTTCTAAGTCCCAAATTTTAGGATGTTACATTCTTCATGAATCGGATTCCAACACATTCCACTGGCGAAATTCCATTAACAATTTCTAAGAATTCGAGTTTCCTGTAACTTAATTTCCATTAACGATTCAACACTAGTGAAATTGAGGAAGCATAATCTTTTATCTTTTGAGAATATAACCAAAGCAGTCATGGATCATTAATTGCATTCACAAGTGATGACGATATTTCTTCTCCTCTCTCGAGCCTGTCATCCAAATACACATCTATGTGACTATGTCTTTTGGCGCAACACCCTTTCCAAATGCCTCAGAAAACCAAATGTGACGTCTGGACCCTGAAGCTGATGAAAACATCATATTTTCCACATGGGACCTGGGAAGAAGCAGGAGCGGCCATTGCTGCTGGGGCACAAAAACGAAAAACAATGTCTTATAGGAACAGAAATTGAGGACAAAAAATTATTTCTTAATTGAAAAGAACAGAAAGAATAGCGTTTAAGAAGTTAGAAATTGAGGGAGAAAGACGATATCAATACCTTGGTGGGAGCGCTAAATCGAATCTGAGGTTGAGAACTTGAAGTTGATTTGGTGAGTTCACTTACCTTGAGAATTCAATATTCACAGCAGAAAAGTATGTATGTAAATACTTCCTTCAAGACATCCAAAACATGTTGACTATTTTTTTAGAGATTAATTATGCTAATTAAATTATTTTAAAATATTTATATTTGTCATTTTTCATTTAAATTATTTTGCCTAACTTATAAATTGATACATAATCCAAAGATACATAGCATATGTTATGATTAAGTAACTTATTTAACTTCTTTAATCTCTTTAAAAAAAAAGTCAACTCTCTATAATATTTAAGAGGGGAGAAGTACTGTTTAAAGTTGACCAAAACTTCCACGAAATAATGGAGAACTTTCGTTAGCAGGGAAAACATTTTTTGTTGGTGTGTGCGTGTACGTACCGATGAGGGGTGAAGTAATTAGATACTCGTATGAAATATGAGATAAATACTAAGAAAAAGAAAAGGAGAAGCGAGCACAGTCATTTAACCAACCAAGGGAAAATCCCTTTTAAAAAAAAACTAAAAAAACAAAAGGTATTCCGAATATTTATAATATTAAAGAATATTCATAATATTAAAGAAGTGTAAAGACTTAATTTATGCTTTTGAAAATAAAATGGAAAGTTTAAAAATATGCTCACATTTTGATAAGGGTTTTAACAAGTTTAAATAAGATTTTAATAGGTTTTGATAATATTTTCATAAATTTTAATTCAAAAATCATCACTTGTTACGATAATAAGGTATTTATTCCCTCTTCTATCAAGGGTTTTACAAATTCATATAAGATTTTAACAAAACTTGAAAAGATTTTCATAAATTCCAATTCCAAAATCATGTATTGATTCTCACTTCTGAAGGATTTTCAAAGTACATGTTTAAATAAGATTTTAACAAAATCTGAAAACATTTTCACAGATTTCAATTCGAAAATCATCACTTGTTGTAATAACAAGGTATTAATTCCCATTTTTAATAAGGGCTTCAAAAGTTTGAATAAGGTTTTAATAATTTTGGTAATATTTTATCAAAAGTGGAAATTAATACCTTACTATATATTAGCAAGTGGTGATTTTTTAATAGGAATTTGCGAAAATTTTATTAGAACTAGTTAAAACATTATATGAACTTGTTAAACATTTATCATATATGAGAATTAATACCTTGCCATTGTAGCAAGTGGTGATTTTTAAATTGGAATTCGCAAAAATCTTATAAAAAATGGTTAAAACCTTATCTAAACTTTTTAAATCCTTGTAAAAAATGGGAGAACATTTTTTAAACTAAGAGGGACATTTTTGTAATTTCTATTTAATTTTTAAAAAATACAAATTAGGCCATCACAACTTTCTGGCAATATAAATATTCGAAAGAGCTTTTTTATCTTTTAGCATTTTTAAAGTTTTGTTTAAAGGATTTTTCCTTTCAACATTTGAAACGAGTTTTTATTTTGTGGTTTTGTATGATTCTTTTTATGGTCCCCTAGTTTTATTTATATTGTACCATGTCAAGAGCCGGTTGATTGTTTAAGACTTGTTTGAGTTAGCGTTACAGAAGCATGTTCATATAAGTTGAGATAAAACTCTTTTTACATACTTATATCATATACCATAAATGATGGAAAAGTAGCTTTTACAGTCAACTCAAACAGGCAGGTGTCCCTAGATATTTTTTTTTTTTATTATTATAAGCTAGACATGCTTGTTCTTATTTATGCCTTAATTGATATTTTAAGTTTTTCGAAAGTTTTTGTCTCCAATTTCTCTTCGATGTTGATGAAGTATATTGGATGAAAAGAATTTGTCATAGTTTAGAGAGAAATTCTCAAAAAGTAAAAGCAAATAATGGAATAAGTTTGAGTGACATATGATTAAGTGGGGAATCTCAAGAGCTAAGATGTGTTTGACGAAATTTGAAGGGAAAATCACATTTAGGTCTTAACCAAGGGAATAATATAAAAAAAGTCTCACAAGCTTGTTAATAACAAGTGAAACAACAACTATTAACAAGTAGATCATTTATCACTGACAAGTTGTGAGACTTTTATGATTTATTTGTCTTGATTGAGACTTAAAAGTGATTTTTCCAAACTTGAAACTGACCAATAAGTAGAACTGGGAAATCGGGCTGACCAGTTTAGGCCTTGGCCCTTCAAGGGCTAGGGTTGAAAATTAGAGGAATTAAATGAAATAAGCCTTGCAGGGCCGGCTCTACATGCCCTTTTAATGGATGTGTCTATGATGCGGGAGAAGAAATTTATGATATTCTTACTCATGAAACAAAGCCTACTATTCAAAGTGAAGTACAATCAAATGTTTTTGAAATTGATTATAGTGGCAAAGAAGATGACAATAATGATAGTCCTCATACTAATATTGCTTAGTGATATGCTTCTTATGCTTTAAGTGAGTTATTTATGGACAATAGTTTGCTTTTGATTACGAATTAGTGAATGTATTTATTTGTTGGATGATTTATGTTATTTGGATATTAATGTTGACAACATTTATTTAATAAATTAGAACTTTAATTGTTGTAATTTACTAATTATATTTCTTTAAAAAAAGTGGAGGAAAAATAGTTAAAATTTGGAATACTAACTTCTGGGCCCTATATGTAGGGCTAAGTCGACCTTGGCTCTTGTGCTCACGGGCCGGGCTTTGAAAAACAGATGTTTTTCTTACCCCAAGCACTGTAGAGCCAACCTTGTTAGGCCTTGGCTCTTTAAGGGCCAGCTCTATAGGGTTAGACCGACTCTAGTTCCTAGCTCTACCAATAGGCAAAAAAGTCACATGTAGAAGATCCCCATTGGCACGTTTCTGTTAGTTCTCTATGGGTTTTGATAATAACAATTAATTGTGAAACCAAGATTGAAGGGTTGTCTCCAGAAACTAAAAATTTGTTGACTGAGACAATACTCAAGTATCAATAGGAATACTCGAGTATTCAGATTTCAAAGAAAAGTTCAATGCAAATGATTAAGGACAATACCGCAGTATCCAAGAGGACACTCGAGTATTGGACCTTACAGAGAGCGACCCAAGCTTTCCATCAGACATACTCGAGTATTGGTATGCATACTCAAGTATAGGCCTAAGACTCTTCAGTGATTTCACAAAAGAAATGTAAACATCGGTTTGGAAAACTCCAGTTTCGAAAACTCAAGTTTAGGATATGAAAAGTCCAGTTTTCAACTTGGCTCCAAATTCAAATGTTTTCATAATTAAGTGAAAACTCAAGTATGATGATGACATACTCGAGTATTGAGCCAAGAAAAGATGGATTAAAAATTATTAAACACACAAACTTCAGTTTGGAAAACTCCGATTTCGAAAACTCCAGTTTCATACCGGCTAATGCTTTTTCAGAGTTTCAAAGAAGGACCCCATACTTGAGTATGGTGTTGAATACTCGAGTATCGAGTCATACAGAGAGCAAATAAAATTTTTGAGCTTTCAATACCGCGGTATTGCATGAATACTCCGGTTTTGACGTTTTGGACAAAAGTCTATTAAGAGTCCAAAACTCGAGTATTGGTTGAATACTCGAGTATTGGCTTAAGCTCAACTGAAGCTCCAAAGTTCAAATTGCAAGTTTCGTCTTTGGAAGGAGAATACTAGAGTATTAGTTTGAATACTCAAGTATACCCTTAAGGGCATAGTGACATACTCGAGTATTGATGCACAAACTCGAGTATGGGCCATGACAGTTGAAAATTTGAATTTACGAAATCTGCATAATGTTTGTTATTTATCTAAATGCTTCCAGTTATTAGCCATCAACATTACCAGATATGTTTAATGTGTTTGCTAGTGTTTTTCAGCTAAGTTACAAATAGTTTAAGCAGATTTTCAGGGCTGACTTCATTAAAGCAAAGGAATTGTCAAAGCATTAAATAAGGAGCCACCTAACTTGCTATATTTTCGTCTAATAAGCTTCAACGATGGAAAAAGGATAGAGAGACATCCACCTACTCCGAACTCTGTCATTCCAACGGCTATAAACTCAAGGGGCTTAGCATTTATCCTTCCAACACAAAGAATGAACAAAATGAAGAGAGAGAAGAGACCAACATACTTGTAACAGACTATAATCTTCACCAACAATCAAATGAATGCCTGCAACAGTCATTAAACATACTCTAAGTATAAATAGAACATCATTCAATTCTCTCTAACAACCCTTAAACTGAAAAACAAAAAAGCATTAAATTTGTTCATTGTGCTTTCTGTACAGAGTATCAATTAATACTGTCTGAGCTTCAGTGTTCATCATATCCGCTCTTTAAGAGAGTTTATTGTCTATATTCATTTAGTTGTAAAGAATATCAAGTCAGGGGACTTGGAGATTTGGGAGCCTTTGATTACAACTTGTAAGGGGGAGCAAGTTCTAGTGAGAGAATTGCTTCAGAGTCACAGAGTGTGTAATCAAGTGACTTAGTGAAATACATAGGGTGCCTGAGGACTGGACGTAGGGCAAAGAATTGGGCCGAACCAGTATAAACTCTTATGTCTTACTATTCTTCCCTTACTCTCTGTTCTGCCCTGTTCAGTTACAATTTGAGCAGTATTTGTGAAAATTTTGAAAATCCCCAATTCACCCCCCTCTTGGTGATTTAGCTCCACTTTCATTACTCTTCTTCCCTTACTCTCTGTTCTGCCCTATTCAGTCACAATTTGAGCAGTATTTGTGAAAATTTTGAAAATCCCCAATTCATCCCCTCTTGGTGATTTAGCTCCACTTTCAGTTTCTAACATATCAATTCCAAAATATTACTCCCTCCATTCTTGAATATAAGATAAAGTTGAATTTTTTTATAGAGATTAAGGAAGCTAATTAAACTACTTTAGAGTATTTTTTTTATTTTTTTCTCCAAATTATTTAGTTTGACTAATAAACTAATATATAATTTAAGGATGCACAACATATGATATGATCAAGTAACTTATTTAACTTCCTTAATGTCTTCAAAAAAGCCAATTATGTCTTGTATTTAGAACTGGAAGGAGTACCATTCAATGTTACAAGTTGCAGAACAATTTGGGTGCTCATCAAAATCTGAGCGCCTTAAGCCCCTCAAATGTGGACAATCCAAAATTATTTTTAATTAATAATTATTTTCAATAATTTTTATTTTAGATCTATACCTATTAAAATATTTTTAAAAAAAAGATAAGGAAAAAATTTAAAAGGCTAAGGCGCCAAAATACCCATAAACTTATGTTTAATGAGCATCGGAAACCATAAATTATCCTCAAGTGCAAACGTACATATAAATATATAGAAATAATGAAAAAATGACAAGTCCATTAACAACAATGGGCCCCACATTATTAAAAAAAAATAAAAATGCCTAAGTTTTGAAATTTCCAATACTGCCTCTACCCATAGATGTGTGTGTATGTAATATATGTATGTATCTATACACACACACACACACACACACATATCCCTCTCTCTTTCCCCTTCTCCATCTCCATATTGTCTTCCCAGATGCCGACGGTAATAGTGCCATCCTCCTTCAACGATGGTAGCAAATCATTCATAGCGAAGGCTTGTTCTCCCTCATTGTCATTGATCCTTCCTCATCATCGGACCAAGAACACAATGCTCTTGCTTTTTTTTAAAATGCTCAATCTAAGACAATGAGATCGTATGCTAGATCAAGAGGCAGTGTGAATGATGCCATGTCTCAAGGACCATATCAAGCTCTAATTTAAGAAATTAATTAAGATTTCCTTGAGGAAAGAGCCTAAGTCATGCTCTGTGGTGGCCATCCTCATTACCATGATGATTTTTGTGATGGCCTACACTATCTTTAGTGGTATCAATGATAATGGCCTCCTTATCTTCGTCAACTCTCCTCTCTTACTCTTCTTTACTATCATGGATATTTTAGCCCTCACGAGTTCTCTAATCTCAATGTTCCTATTGATTCTTATGTTGTCGTTTTAGATACAAGAGTTCCACAAATCCCTCCCCAAAAAATTTGCAGTGGGTTTTATGTTGCTGTTCATCTCTTTGGCAACAACAATACAGGCTTTTGGAGCAATGATTTCGCAAACCATCAAGATAGAGAACAAGAAATGGAGTTCAATCTTGATTTTAGCCCTCTTTGGATTGACTCAAATTTCCCATACCATGACTAATCAGTTTTTTCAATGGCTGATGATGAGATAAATTGTAGTGTTTTTTATTGCTATTTTCTTTCTACAAAGGTTGTGGTAATGATGAAATAGTGTTGTTAGACTATGAGAAGAGGAGATCGAGGGGTTAAGAGGGAGAAGGTGGATTACCAACTTGTCATGCCTGGCTTATCTTACTCGTTTGAAAGCGTCAATATTCTTAAGGGTTGTACTCAACACTATAAGAGTGTCTCTTTTGCTTAATTCTCTGCTTATTTTGTCTTACGCAACTTCATGTACTCCCTTTCTGTGCGCTCACCTGCCTGTGTAGTTATTTGAGGAGCGTGCGATTTAGAGGAATCCCAATAGAAAACAATACTAGTTATGCATGCAAAATGAATGCTAATGAATACATGCTTGCCTTACATAGGCTCATGTTTACATGATGACATTTTGCATGCTCAATGTTTTGTGTAACATACATATGGCCACAGTATAAACAAAAACAAAGCTTCATTCATTCATACATGCTTTGCATAATCACGAAAAGCAATTCCACACATCAGTACAAAACATACACATCAAATACATGCAAGTAAGTTCACTACTTTGTGGACTAATATCCTTCCTCGGTTTCCTCTTCTTCCAACCACTGAAGTTGCTTGCAACATCTTTCATTATTCTTCTTTCTTTCTTGACTTCTTATGGCCCTAAACACATAGTAATAGTATGAGAACATGGAAAATGAAGGCCTAATGGGGGCTACCCTAGCCTCACAGGCTTACTTTTACCCTTGAAATATACACTAATTACATTTGACCTTTTCTTTCTTAAATTCTCAAGGTAGCTAAAAGTTATTAGCATTTTGACTAAGCTTTGAAAAATCATAATTAATTCTATAAAATTCCAATTGGGGTGATTCAGATTTATATTCAAATATCTGTAAATCTATTTTAGAGGAAAAATTGACCAAAAAAAAAATTTATGGTTGTATCATTTCCCATAATTTCACAAACATAGGTACATTCAAATTTGGAAACAAGATTTCTCTAGATTCCTTGACCAAACTTAGAAAATCCATAACTTTCATTATATATACACATCCACTTAATGTGTTTTTGGACTTAATTTAAAGCTTAAGAGTTTTAATATATACACACCAAATTTCACAAATAGAGTCATTTACTTGATCAAAACCTCACATATATATATGAGCCTCTAATATGGAAAAACATAATTGTTCCAGCTTTTCTTATCCAAGTTGGAAAATTCATAATTCTGAATGTACTAGTCCGAATAGCACAAATGACCAATCCAATTAAGGCTTGATAAGTCTATTTTTAGGAGAAATTTCTTCCACTGCCAAATACATGCCAAAATTATAAATCAATCCTCACTAGTCCATAAAACATTCCAGATTCAAAACCTAACTTCAAAAATTCATAACGTCTAATATATTAATCCATTTACCTCATATTATGTATCATTTAAAATTTTATCATGCCTACTTTAAATTTGAAAATTTGTATATGCATTGGGAAACATTTAATGATTCAAAACCTTGAACAAAGACAAAACTAAAACCTGGAAAACAAAATCTGTATATTGTTTCTTGCCTGACTTTAAAAAATCATAACTTGAGTTATAGGCCTTCGATTAAGATGATCTATGACTTGTTTTAAAGCTAAGGGAATGTACTATCTCTTGACCAAATTTCACAAAAAAATAAAATAAAAATCTAACTCCTATAATCATCATACACAAAACAGAGGTAAAAGGAAGAACATAAACCTCAAAGCATAGTTTATCTTACAAAAATCTAACACCATGAAACTCATATGTTTATGCTCTATTTTGGTACATCACATGTAGCATTACAAAACCTCAAAGAAGTCTCCAAAATCAACACGTAAGCTATGAACTACTCAAAACAAGCTTAGCCTATTATCCAAACATTGTTTCTATGGCTTTATTCATTTGTTCTTCACTTTTCTCTCTAACCTTTAGATATCCAGTCACAATCTACTCCCAGAACATTCATCAAACAAAAAAACTGAAGTTAGATTAATTATTTGGAGACTTACCATAGCTAAAATCCAGCCTTGTTGTTGTTCTTCTTCTTCATCCTCACTCACTCTTGACTTCTCTCTTTTTTTCTCTTGGTGCAACACCAAAATGAGAGAAGGAAATATAAGGGAGTATGTTGGCTGAATTGATGATTGGATAAATGAGGAAATGTGGTAGTGCATGTATGTGTACTTAGTAATGAGAGGAAAGAAGGTGATCTAAAGTGTCTAATTATGGGAAAGGGAGGGGTCATATGTGTGTCCAAAAATTAAAGGTGAGAGGGAGTGAGCATGTGTTGTCATGTTGAGTGGGAGTGGGAGGGTTTTATGGGTCCTACTCACAAAATAACCAATTTGACCCTCCTTGATCCCTTACATGATATTTGTTTGCAACTTGGTCATTTACCCATTTAATTGCAAACATTAGATAGGTGTTAAAATTTAATCCTTAATCTCATATAAAGATTTTTCTTTCTCACTTGGCTTCTTTAGACCATAGAATATTTATTCTAAAATTTTGAGGCCAACATTTATTCTTCAACTACTTTTCCTTGAATTTTTAGGAAAATAGGCCTTAAATTCCACATAATAGCTTAATAATTTTTCCATTATTAATCCCCTCATAATATTTTATATCCTTAAGATAATCTTTCATAATTTTTGACTAGTTTTTTTGTGGTCCAAGATAGTGTTTAATAATTATCCTTAGCTTTTCTTTATAATACGCTTAAGACTTTCGGACTCCATTGGCTTAGTAGCATTCTTATCTCAGTTTTATTTCTAACCATCTAATCCCAAAATTTGGGATGTTACAATTCTCTCATTGTTCGATAAATTTCATCCTCAAAATTTTGAACCTTTATACCTCAAGGAATCATTCTAAACACTGAGTTTATCCCTTCATATGCATGCTCATGAAGCACACAATATAATCATCATATTCTAGACACAGATCTCAAATAGTATTCATCATTCAACATACTGTTAGTTCTCAGTTTTAAGTTTTAATGATAACAACCACTTGCCAAGAATGTGGGCTTAATGATTCAAGCAACTTGAGTTTACATTGATTATCACTCGAGTTAAATATAGTTATTGAAACTAAAACTTAAATCAAAAAGTAAGTTTTTAAAGATAACTGGAGTTTTAGTTTAAAGACTCAAGTTTTAATCTTAAAATCAAAATTTTCAAAAGTGCTCCAATGCTTTAAGGTCATTGCGCCTACTCATTCTAGATTAAACAAAGGCAACACTATCAAGACTCGAGTTCCATGGAAAAACTCGAGTTCCCTTACTAAAACTCAAGTACTAAGGTAATACTTCAACCCTTCTTTGTTCTTAAACACACTTCAAGTTTCATTTTGTGAAACTCAAGTTTACAACTCAATTTTGATTAAATGAAACTCGAGTTCTAGTAGATTTTAATAATTTTAGAAAACTTTATCTCATAAGTACTCTTCTACCAAACTTTCAAAATGATAAAACTTCAAAAGCTTATTTGCCAACATAACTCTTTTTATAGTAGTCCTTGTTGTCTTGAGAACAAGATATCAAAACTCGAGTTATGTCAAGAAAACTCAAGTTGAGATAAACAAACTCAAGTCTTGGTTGGTCTAGTAGTTTATCGTTGTCTTCATAAATTCAAATTCACTGATTATTATCTTGTTACTTTAGATTATCATTCATTATTTTTCTCAATGCTTTTAATCATGTTTATTAATGACTTTCAGATGATAAAAATGAAGGATTGTATGCAAATCAAGTTAAAGCAAGTTTTGTGTTATAAGCATTTAATGCCATAGCAAAAATAGATAGCATAGACACAGAAACTCAGTCAGAGCAAGTCAAATGGTCATACTTGCAAAGACCCATTCTAGCTAAAGTGAAAGCGACTCAACCTTAGTTAACTACAGAGAGACAAATAGGATGTCGTATGAAGATTGTTGAAGATCAATTCGAAAGTGACATATCTTAAAATCTTCCAACGTCTCCGACTTGTGCCTAACAAGAAGTTTCTAAGCCTACTAGAAAGTTTGAATTATCACAATGGATAGTTTGAATTTTCACCAATGGTCATTAATAAAGTCCAACTATAAATATGAGGAGCATTTTATTTAGAGCTAACAACCAACAACGATATCATTTATTGCTCAGTTATTGCTCATCATTACTTTTCGATATCTCTTGATATTGAATTCTTTAGTGATTATATATTTACTCTGTGAAAGAGTTATTTGTAATCAATTGTTAAATTGATTGTTGTAAAATCTTAAGGTCATGGGACCTTGAGTGTGGTTGTTTGATTACAAGTTGTAAAGGGGAGTGAATATGGTGATAGTACTTTTTGCTTATTATAATCATTATTGAAAAACAGTGGAAATTTCAGAGAAGCTCTAGAGACTTGACGTAAGCCATGAGGTTAAGGTTGAACTAGTATAAATCTATGTGCAAACTTCAGTGATATCTCTCTAACCTTTCCTTCTCGACTTAATTATTGGTTAAGATTGTTTTAATTTTTCTAATTCACCCAATTTACTGACCTCTTGTGTGATTCATAGTAACTAACACATACAATATTTTCATTCATCCTGTATCCATTATGTAGTATTCAAACAAAGGACCTATTGGTTCATTCTTATAGTGCTTGGTTACACAGGCCTCACTGCCTCTTCGAGATGTTGCCCAGCACTTTTAGCCTTACAACTTGTTTCATTCTTGCCTTTCAGCTTATTCTATTACCATAACATTGGATATTCTAGCCTTACTTCCTAGAGAATCACCCCCATGCCATAGGAATCCTGACTACAACCTGTTATAGTTTGAATGTTCTACCAACCTTAGATATACTCTAGACACACTAGTCCAATGTTATCGTACTAGGCAAGGTCTTACAGCTCGGGGATGTTGCCTATGTACACCAGCACACTGGGTCTTACTGCCTTAAGCCTCTTATCGAATCTTACACTAGAAAAGTATTACTTGTTGAGAGCTTCCCAAGACCCTAATCTCATACATGTTGTAATTGCCTCACTTTCTAATGAGCTTCAACTATAGTTACATCGAACAATTAACTTGCTCCAGAAAGAAGTTGCTCAACTTACATTTGGAGAAATATACCAATTTACATTAGCCATTTGGGACAAATTGTGTGACTAATAGAAATTTTTCAAAACAATGCTCAAGGGAAGCTCTAAACTCAAGCCAGCATGTTGCAAATCCTACTTGAAGATCAAATGTAAAGATAAGAATACCTGCCATTACCCTACCAAGAAGAAATCTTAATTCCACAAATATAGCCCAACCATAAGTAATGGAATGAGAAAGAAACCAAGGTCAAAGTTCAAGTGTTTTAAAAGAAGGTCCCTTAGGTTCTAGAAGATTGATCGATGTTTCCCTTGTGGGAAAAGGATGCATTATACAAAAGCTTGCCCAAAGAAGAAAAAGAGAGAAATAAAAATCTTGTTGTCTTTTAGTAATGCATTGTCTATTAATGAAGAAGAAGATATCAAATCTGTATCTGAAGAACAATCAGAGTAGGATGAAGATACCCAATATATCTTGCCTATTTCTGATTTTAGTTCAGATGATTCCTCCTTAGAAAAAGAGTACAATACATACCATCCTCACAAATCCATATATTCCCTTATCCCTATTTCCAAAAATTCCATCCAAGTCCTTGGATCATTAGGATCCTTGTGCATGACCCAAATTGATACAACTCTTAGGCCTAATATCAAAGCCAAGATTATTCCAACTAAATATGATAAGCCTATAATCACTATAGCCTACATAGACACTGGATCTTGTGCTACTATCCTTAAGTCCTATGTTCTTCCAAAAGAATATTGGGCTCTATTCCATCATTCCTTTGTTAGGTCTGGTTGTCACCCAAGAGGGGGGTGAATTGGGTGTCAGCTAAAACTTTTTTGGAAACTTAGAAAATCTTTTCGCAACTTACTAAAGGAGGTTTGAATGACAATAATAATTTATAAACCAATAGACAGTCATTCAAAACATATATGTTGAAATGTAAGAGTTTAGGGAAGAGAATAAGCAACAAAGATTTATACTGGTTCGGCCCAATCCTTGACCTACGTCCAGTCTCCAAGCTGCACTTGAGATTTCCACTATCTCCTTGTTTAACTAGGCACAAGAGAAAAGCCTTTACAATCTCACAAGTTTAGTCGGACACTTGTGCAGCCTTTACAATCTCTTACAGAGGTACTCCCTTACACTCTGTAAGGATACAATTACACACTCTATGCAGGATGATCCTTTCACACTAGGATTCACTCCCCCTTACACCTACTCTCAAAGGTTCTACAACCTTGAGCTTTGATCACTAAACAGATAATGAAATAAGTGTTTGGACTCTCTCACAGAGTAGATGAATAATAATCACTGAAGTACATAATTGATCATCTCACTCTTTATTGTAAAAACAGAGTATATGAGCTATTGACGATGAAGTGGTAAAATCATTTCGTTGGCTTTATTGATTCTTTCATCAATCATCATCACTTCTTTTGGTTTGAAGACTTTCCTAATTATAAGCAATGAAGATCGATTCGTCTGTTGAGTAATTCTTACCGTTGGAATATGACCATTGCTCAAAGTTACCGTTGTGAGCTCTGACATAATCATTCATCTTTTGATAATCTAATGTTAATCCGGCTGAAACTCATTAACAAGCTCATCAACCAAGTTAGGAATGATAATAAGAAAGGATATAAGCCAAATAGATCATATTGAAAGTCTGTCACAGTTAAAACAAAGGTTTTTCAGAATTGATACATTTTGTTTGAGTCAAGTTCTCTGTCAGAATCACTCTAGGCTCGAGTTACATTTCCCTGCCTCGAGTCTTGGCATAAACTCGAGTCACCATCTGTAGACTCGAGTCAAAATAAGCAATTTCAAAAATAACGGTCAAAGATGGATGTTCAGAGTATTGCTGAAAACTCGAGGTAATATTTCCTGACTCGAGTTTTGGATAAAACTTGAGGCATACTTCCCTGGCTCGAGTCAGCATAGTTAATTTGTTAAGCTTTCTCAAGCACCTAGCCGCAATTCATATTCTTTGCCTTGAGTTTAAGCGCAAACTCGAGTCTCATTCTCTTGGCTCGAGTCACAGTGACAGATACCTTCAGCATTTTCACGCTTTGTTGGCTAAGTTCTAGTAACATCTCTGTCAACCTCCAAATCTTGGCAAATCACATATATCCCAAGAATAATATTTAATTATTCTTTCCAATACAAGAAGAATCAGCTCCAAACTCATTGTATGTTGAGCACTATGATCAAATTAGTAAAAGTTGTCCTTGAACCAACGTTTTTTCACCATCCTGAACAGACTCTCAACTTCCAAAAATCATATCTCTCTCATTTGATATTTTTTTTGTGATCTTTATGTTTTTGGAAAGGTATATGAGTATAGTTTCATATGCCACTGATTTCAGCGTATTCCAATTTGTATTTTGTGAGATATCCTCAATTTAGCGAACCTTGGTCTGCTGTATGACGGTGACAGATGGGTTAACTTCCAAAATTCATAGCTCTCTCATTTGATCTTCTTTGGACTTGAATTTTTTTAAGATGACGTATTGGATGTCTAGTTTCATACACAATTGATTTCACCTCAATTTGATCTTTGGTTTATTAGATATCATCGATTTATTGGACCTCGCCTGAAATAGAGTAGAATAGAGTTGCTGAAAGGCACATTTGACTCGAGTCAACTGAATTTGACTTGAGTTTAGGCCCTAACTCGAGGAAAATTACTTTGACTCGAGGCAATTCATCCCAAAACATGATTTTGCTTATTTTAACTCCGATTTGAGCCATTCCAACTTCCATTTGATCGTGGAAACTTCTAGAATCAATCTATGAGCTTGTATAATGACTTTCTCATTCCATTCAACAATTTTTTTCTTTCTTTCTTCTCTTCTCTTGATGATTCTCCATAATTTAACTCTTTCTTTCTTCTCTTCTTTTGTGACTCCACATCTTCTTTGATTTCATTTCTTTCTTTAATTCAATTCTTCTTTATTAATCTTCTTCTTGATCATTCTTCATAAATGAATTTCACATTTTGAATTTGCAATAAATTTAAAAATTAGTCAATGGAAGATAAATATAGCATATAAACTTTTTGCTCTAATGGCATCTATATAAGACATCATCAAAACTAATTATATCTAACATCCTTACAACAGTTAACGGGAAAAATATTTGAGATAGATCTCATCTCAAGAAAAAAGATTGGGATCCAGTTCTTCCTAGGATGTACTGTTTGGATAAGAGTTCTAGGAAGTTATCTTCTAGAAAGATATATTCTATAGAACTAAGCACCTTTCTATTACTCCACAAGGCCTCATCTTTAAGAAGTTTTTAAGTCTTTATGTAAAAAACCCCCTGTGTACTAGACATTAATAGATTCCAAAGAGTTACTCACATATTCAAGACAAACTTCTCAAGTTATATGCAGATAGCCATGATCATTTTAACATTCCTAGGATGTACTGATGATTGATTACAAACCTCTCAATATATTTTTATAGGATGACAAGTTCTCATTACCAAAGCAGGACACTTTAATCTCCAGGCTAAGTGAGGCAAAAGTCTTTTCCTTTCAGCTTAAAAAATAACTCCCTTACTCTTTCAGAAGGCTATGATTAAAATCTTTAAACTTATCCTAGCCAACTATCCAAGCTATTAAAGAAGAATCCGACTCTCTAGGGTCCAAACTAGACAAGGCTGTCAAAAAACTATAGTTGATAGCTCAACATCCACCTCTACTCAAAATTTCAGGAATAAGACCAAGAATTTTATAGACAGAATCTAGTGAACACTTTTAGGGGTGGTACAAATAAAAGATATTAATGGCAAACTCCATTATTGTAGACATGGAAGCAGAAATTGAACACTTTTGAAAGCATTATCATGCTACATATAAAGAAATTTAGCAATCAAAAAAGGAATTGAATAGTTTATTTTTCATCTAAGCTCGCATAACTTTATTGTTGAAATAGATAGCACTTCTTTCCCATCTATGATAGATGCCAAAAGAAATACATTTATAGACTCTCAACTCCTTTGCTGGAAAGATTGGTGCTCGTGCTACAATTTCTTGGTAAAGCACATTAAATGCCAATAGAATACAATAATATACTACCTTTCTACACCTTAAGAAATCTAGCTTCTTACCCCTTCTAAAATACTTAGTATCTTAGGTTTAAATACAATATCTCTCCAATCCACATTTGATTTCATTACTAGAAACCATGAATTCCCACAAGGTTTCAAAACAAATCTTGAACAAGTATAACAGGTAGCCAAGCAGAATCTATTTTATTGGCTCTACCTCCTTGTCAACTCCTTCATAACTTGCTATTAAGCTTTTCAAAATGCATAAATCTTACCTGACCATCTCTTTCATCAAAGGCGTCATCTCTAAAAAAAATGAAATGGTACATTTGGTCCCTATGGGCTCTGTACGTCTCTTGAATAGTTCTTGAGCCTCTTCTTATTTATCACTACCCTCATGACAGTTATAATAAAGATTTCTACCTTTGGATCATGTTGAAATGGTTCTCCCTTCACCCAATATGAAGGAGACAACTTGGAAATATTATTGAAGACCATGGACTCTAGAACTTCCTGAAGAAAACCAAGGCACTCAATGTTTCTTTGTAGTTCATTGACATTATATCCTAGACTTCCAAGGCAGGCTCTACACTGCAAATCAAGCTCATTTATAGTCTGTCAATAAATAATAGCCTTAGTACAAGGAACAAGTTATGGATGACATATAGGTTTTTATCAGCAACCTGTATAGCTGCCTTGATGGAAATATGAGATTATCTTGTACCTCACTTGGCTTTAAGCCTCACAAACCCTTTGTTCCAAAATACCCTTACATGTACAAATCCCTTACTTATCCTAATTCAAGGAAAGCTAAGGAACTTCAGTTGTTTCTAGGAACCTCACAAAGCTAGACTAGTCTACTAAGTCTAACAATTTTGTTAGAGTAGTCCTATGTTCCCAAATAAGCCTATGCTTTTAAGATTCACAAGGCCCTTAAGGAGGCCTATTGTCACAAGACCCTGTGGTGGCCTATTTTCTCAAGATACCTCCATACTTCACCTTGTGGTATCAGAGCCTATTTGACAAGAAGACTATAAATTATCATAATCATGATCAAGGATTCTCACTACATGGGATGAAGTATTGGCTCTTACCTTGACATAGCTAGGATGGCTAGCTACCATTGTCGGTTTCAAAGTCGAGAGGTTGATGTGTAACATAGCGTTTGAGGCACCAGACTTGTGTTCACCTAAAGCTAGATACCTCCAAACCTCACCCCCATGCTATGATACCATGGGGGTAAGTCTTCTTAGGAACTCTAAGACTCAGTCCAAAGTAGATACATGTCTTACAATGTCAAGGTCATGTTGAGGCTCTTCTTAGCTGAATAGGCCACATCAAGACCTCAACTTGTAGATACCCAAACTAAGCCACATAATTCTTGATAGAAATTGATCCTAAGGATCATGTCACATTCATTTTGATACATAGGATCCTTAAAAGAGGTAGGTGTAGAGCATACTAAAATCTCTAGAAAGATTAGAGAGAAGTTATAAGAAGATAGAGTTTTTAGAGGATAAAGAACTTAGAAGAAAAACGTATTGAAAACACTCTTTCTTATTGATTGGAGTTTCTTACAACCTTCAATATGCTTATGTGAGTAAGGAATATGATTTATATAAACTCCTAGACATAAAAGACGCCATAATAATAAAGTAATAGACCAGCTGGAGAGTAAAGTACACGTGACTAATAGTATAATTATAAAGTCAGGACTGAGCACGCTTGGATACAACTTTAATAAACTAGACAAAACCCATGTTATGATATGACAAATGAGCCTACTCAAATTTCTATCCCGACTTACAGATAGGCTCATGACTTGGGGATAAGTTTAAGTAATCCTCATCATCATCAATGGGTTATCTTTATTGTCATTGTTTGCTGACAGTCCTTTCTGAGAACAATATCTTGGGTATGGGTCTTGAGAGAATAGATTGGTCCTAGGGTCTAGGATATATTGAGAAAATGGGTCGTCCCAAGGGTCTTATGAATTCTAAAAGTATAGGCTTATTTGGGAATAAGGTTGAGAGCAGGACTACTTCAAGGAATTTTCTAGACTTGGTTGACTAGACTGACTTTGTGACGTTCTTGGAAACAATTGAAGTTCCTTAGCTTTCATTGAATTAGGATAACTAAGGGATTAATATCACATGTAAGGGTTTTCTGGAACAAAGGGTTTGTGAGACTTAAGGCCAAGTGAGGTGCAGGATAATCTCAGATTTTCATCAAGGTAGTTATTCAAGTTGCTGATGAAAACCTTTATGTCATCCATGGCTTGTTCCTTATACCGAGGTCATTCTTTATTGACACACAAGAGATGAGCTTGATTTGCAGTGTAGAGCCAGCCTTGGAAGTCTAGGTTATAAGGTCAATGAACTACAAAGAAACACTAAGTGTTTTGGTTTTCTTCAAGGATGATCCATAGTCCATGGTCTTCAATAATTTTCCTTAGTTGTCTCCTACATACTGGAAGAGGGTAGAACCATTTTAGCATGATCCAAAGGTGGGAATCTTTATTATTACTTTCATGGAGGTAGTGATAAATAGAAAGAGGCTCAAGAACTATGCAACAAGCATTAAGAGTCGACAAGGACCAAATGTACTCTTTCATTTCTTTAGAGATGGCACCCTTTATTGAAGGGATGATCTAGTAAAGTTTACCATGTTGAAAAGTTCAATAGCAAATGAGCTATAAAAGGAGTTGACAAGGAGATGGAGCCAATAGAATATTTTTTGTTTTGCTACCTATTAGACTTGTTCTGGATTTATTGGTTTGAAAGCTAGTGGGAATTCATGGTTTCTAGTAATGAAATCATATGCAGTTGGGAGAGACATGTGTTTAAGCCTAAGATATTGAGAGGTTTAGAAGGGGTAAGAAGCTAGATCTTTTGAGGTCTAGAAAGGTAGTCCCATACTATTAAAGTTTAAATTTAACCTCTTTAACCTTTTTATTTTGACATTAAGCTTGTTGCTATTAATTTTCAATTCTAGAAAGGCAAAACATCATGGACCTCCCCTCCACAGTCAACCATATTGTAACATCCCAAATTTTGGGATTTATAAATTGGAAATATTATAAGGAAGATTATGATGGAAAATTTGGCCTTAATTATTAAAAAGGAAATGTCTGGAATTGAAAGGCATATATTCCAAAAATTGAGGATTTTTAGTTTGTGGTTGACTTTTGGCCTAAATATTTTTGGAGATGATATTTCATAGCCAAAATAAATTAATCCATAAATGGAAATAATGATTTATTCTCATCATTTAATTAATGTTGTAATTAGATTTGGAAAAGTTATAAAAGTGGGATAATTTTTTTTTTATAAGAGAAAAGTGGGATAATTTTATTGGGCCTAAAAACCTAACATATATTTTTACCTGTCAATGATCCATTCTCAATTGGTCAAATACTTACAACCCATAAACAAAAAAAAAAGGAATGAAAGACCAACACGTTCAAGCCCAGCATGAAGAGAGTATATACATATGGATTCACTTTCAGCTCCCACCAAGATGTAGAAACCAGCGAACAAATGAACCCAACACAGATACATAAGCCCATTGTATAAGAGCCCATTCCCTCAGCCAAAAATTCACCTCCAGCCATCTGCCCATTACCCTTTATTCATTAAATCGACAGGACCAGAGAAAACAAAATGATAATCAGTTGGAGACACACAAAACACGCAAGCTTTGAATCAAGAAAAATAATCTATTTCAGCGACATCTACGGGTAAGTAGAAGCAGATCGCATTTTAGAGAAGGAAACATAGAAAGAGCAGACACAACCATATCCCTCGAGCCCTGTGACTGATAACCGATGGATATACTTCTGGACTGCTGTGTCTTGCTCTTGTCTGGACTTCGGATCATTATTTAAATGGTTTTAGTTGTTCCAGTTCTACTCATTTCATTCGGCATTTAGGCAGAGAGAAAACTGGGAGAGTGAGGGAGGAAGAAGGAGAGTGAAAGAGAGAGAGAGAGTTGCTCCATTGTTCCCTGTTTTGGCATCGGTAAATAGAGGAAGAAGATTAGTGTTTTTGTTATGGACAAGCAGATTGGGCTTTATTCATATAAGCCCAATCATGAGAGCCCAATAATAAATACAGGATTATTTGGTAAGATACTATCCCAATAATCTCGCTAACCGCCATAGAGCGCGCAGATAGTGGGGTAGTTATGAGATAGATCACGAGGGTGCGCTACAAACTGCTTAAGGAGCAGACCAAGTTCTGAGCTATCTTCTATATAAACCAAAGAGCACTCATAAGGTATGCGTTGTTCATGTATTAGACATTCAGTACCACTGAGCACACACCTCACCCCCATATCGGTTGTGTGTGACATAGTGACCTACAGAAATTCAAGTACTCATTCAAAGAGTTGATTCCCTGTAGTGATCTTCCATGGGACAATCCTTTGTGATTGGACTCCTATGTACGTATACCAGGGAACTTAAGCATTAATTACTTGTGTTCTTATATCGAAACATTGGCGCCATCTGTGGGGACGTTAAATTGTGATTCGCTAAACAAAGAAGCTGTTAAGAATGGCAAATACCAGAGGTCAAAATCAGGCATCTTGTCAGGATCAATCAAGGCAACCACCGCCATTGAATCTTGAAACCATGCAACATGAGGATTCAGTACCACCTAACTATAATCAGGTCCTGGTCGAGACAGAAGATAAGCTTGCCGACACTGGGACCTCTCCGACTCCCAATAACCGAGTTTCACAGCAGATACAACCGCTACTCATACCTCAACACCCTCAACTAGAGTTCCAAATTGAAGATCCCGACGTTCATCATTTGCAAAATGTAATGGAGATGATGTTTAAGCGAATGGAGGATATGGAAAAGCGCAAGCGCTATAGAGGGAAGCCAAGGTCAAGCATATATAAGAGGACATAGAGTGCCGAGATGCTTTATGGCGGTTGGAGGAAGGGTGTAGGCTACAGCCGATTTTAGATGACAGACTTAGACGAGAAGAGCGTAATGATCAGAGTATTAGCCGAGGTAACATTAACCCAGACCAAGTGAAGGCTCAAACTCGGCAGGAGAATAGAAATGAAGCTGGGCCAAGTAGGGTCAATGTATGTGATTACACACACGAAAGAGTAGAGGATCGTAACCTTGAATGCGGAAAGGAGATACAAGGAGAACCCAGCGGTGGAAGAACTTGTGAGGAGGAAATCCGGAGGATGGCTTGGCTGGAAGAACAGGTTAGGCAACTGGAGAGTCATGGGCAAAACAATGGCAGAGATACGAGTAGCCCTAGTATCACTACAGTAGCACAACAAGGAGAAACAGGCGTACCTCGGAGCATTGCTGACCAAGCTAGGACAAGTGCCTTGGAAACACAACTGATAGAAAAACCAAAGCACCGGGAGGTCAGGAGCAATGCCGGTAAATCAAGGCACAGACTCAATCCCAATTAATATAGAAACATTGGATAAGTCGCATACGGGTGGAGTTTAAGGACTTTTTGTTGACAAAATACAGACTGCGGTATATCCCAAGGGGTTCAACTCAAGGGATTTACCGAAGTACAATGGAACGCAGGACCTGTAGGTCTATCTTAACAACTTCAACATGGAGGTAATGGTGAAAGGATTTGAAGGACCTATAGTACCTCGACTATTCGCGGAGACGTTATGAGGAGCAGCACAGTTGTGGTTCCATCCTTACCACAAAAATCCATCCGGGATATGGAAGGTTTTGGCCAGAAGTTTTTGTTGAACTTCGCGACAAGCATAAAGCAACCGAAAACCCAATTTCAGCTCGGAAATATAAAGCAAAGTCCTAATGAGACACTACGTTGATACCTCGAGCGTTTTAAAGAGGCCGCCTTATAGGTTCCGGACTTGAAGGAAGACGTACACCTGCATTTAGCAATTTCCAGCTTAGACAATGAATCTCGTCTTAAGAGGTCAACAATGAAAGATCGTGTGGCAACCTTGGCTGAGTTTAGAGATCGTTTGAAGAAGTATTTGGAACTCGAGCAGTTAGAGATGGCTAGCCTAGGTAACAGAGGACGAGTTAGGAGTCCACCTCCAAGAAACAAGGACCTGCCAGGTAGTTCAAAGTCAGATAATCGAGGACGAACGTCGAACAATAAGTCTCGGGGAAGCAGAGTAGAAGGAAGATACGAAAGTATACGCCCTTGAAAGTATACCGAGAGCAAATATGGAGAGAAGTCGCTTTGACTGAGATGAAAGAAGCAGAACGACCTCGGCCCCTGCGGCACAAGGCAGCCCTGGACAAATCACAGTATTGTGAATTCTATGACCAATATGGACACACGACTGACTAATGTTGGGACTTGCAGGATGCTATAGAGAAATTCGTTCGGGAAGGCAAGTTACAAAAATATGTGATACGAACCCAAGGACGTCAAAGCAGTAAATGTCCTAGTGAAGGGAGGAATAGGAGCCCCGAGAAGAAGAAAAAGAAGCAGGAAGAGAGTGATGAAGAATTTCCTGAAGTAAGGTATGATTGTAACGTCATCAGTGGGGGACCTGGGGGCGGAGGCGACTCCCAAAATCAACGACGTAACTATTTAAAGGAAGTATTGGCAATTCGAGATCGCCAATATTTCAAAAGAGGAACAAAAGAGCAGGAATCACCAATACTCAGTTTCACTAAAGCCGACCTCGAAGATGTTGTCCCTGGACATTATGACGGCCTAGTAATAAGAGGCACGATTCTAGATTGCAGGGTCCAAAAAATCATGGTCGACAATGGGAGTTCAGTGGACATACTCCTATGGGAAGCTTTTCAAAAGATGAGGCTGGACCCAGACGACTTAAAACCATGCAAAATGACCTTGACTGGTTTCAATGGCCAGGATACCAGGCCCAAAGGCTGCATATACTTAAAGTTGACTTTAGGAACGAAGGAGGCTTTTAAGTCCGAGGTAGTAAAATTTGTCGTTTCCGACTTCCTTTCTCCTTACAACATTATTCTCGGAAGACCAACAATCCATAATTGGGACATGTTGGTGTCCACAAAGTACTAAAAGGTGAAGATGATTAGAAAAAAGAATAAAGTAGTTTTCATCCGAGGAGACCAAAAAGAGTCGCGACAGTGTTATTATGATTCGATAAAAGGAAGTAAGGAAGATCCATCCTTTTCCCAAACTACGGAAGGGAATGACACCATTCATTTGGTTGAATTGGACATGAGGAAAGAGGAGAAGATTAGGAGGATGGAACCCAATGGAGAGTTGGAAGATTTCACCCTCGGTAGCAAGCCGGGACAAGTTACAAAAATTGGAAAGGAGCTAAACGCGGAGGTCTGTCTGGCACTGAAAGAGTTCTTACAAAAGAACGTCGATATATTTGAATGAGGACCAGTTGACTTACCTGGGATGGATCCAAAATTTTGCTGCCATAAGCTTGCGATTTGACCTGGGTCTACCCCAGTCGCACAAAAGAAAAGGAAGATGGGCCCGGACAGGGTAGCTGCTCTTGAAGAGCATGTGAAAGATCTCCTGGAGCCCGGCTTTATCAGAGAAGTCCAATACACCACATGGCTATCAAATATTGTCTTAGTAAAGAAACCCAACTGCAAATTGAGGGTTTGCACGGATTACAAAGATTTAAATAAGGTATGCCCCAAAGATGTCTTTCCCATGCCTAATATTGATCAGTTAGTTGATAGTGCCTCGAGTTTTAAACTCTTGTCATTCATGGATGCATAATCGGGGTATAATCAAATCACCATCCATCCCGAGGATCAAGAAAAGACAGCATTCATCACTAAAAGGGCCAATTACTGCTACAATGTCATGCCTTTCAGCTTGAAGAATGCCGGCGCAACTTATCAACGGATGATGACGAAGGTCTTTGAAGACCAATTAGGAAAGAATGTTGAAGTATACATCAACGACATGATTGTTAAGTTGACAGACCAAGCACAGCATATCCAAGATTTGAACCAGACCTTTGACAAGTTGCGGGCATATCGGATTCGACTTAACCCAGCAAAATGTGCCTTTGGAGTTCGATTAGGGAAGTTTTTGGGTTTCCTATTAACCCATCGTGGAATTGAGGCCAATCCTGATAAATGTTAAGCGATATTGGATATAAAGGCTCCTTCATGTCTCAAAGAGGTCCAGCAACTTACAGGAAGGCTAGCCGCCCTAACCCGCTTTCTTCCAAAGTCAGCGGAAAATTCACCCCCTTTCTTCAGATTGCTCAAAAAGGAGGCGATCCATGATTGGAGTACAGAATGTGAAGCGGCCTTTGAGAAGATAAAGCAATGCCTTGTAGCCCCACCTATATTAAGCCAACCTGCACCAAGGGAGGTCCTCATCCTTTATCAGGCGGTGGGTGAAGAGGCAGTAAGCGTGGCTTTAGTAAGAGAGCCGAAGGAGGGGCAAATGCCGGTTTACTTTGTAAGTCGGGTGATAATTGAATATTTTACACACTTATTTTGTATCTTTTGGGTAATAAATTTAGGATTGTCAGCTAATAAATAATGGGCTTTAATGCTTATTTGGGCTTTGGTCTTTTATTTGGATTTAATTCATTTTCATGATAAAAATTCTAGATTTAATATACTTCACTGTTTTAACCATAACTTTTAAACCAGACATCGGATTTGCCTCATTTTTGTCTCATATTTCAGATGACTCAAAGGGCTACAAATGTTATGAAGACACGGAAAGCAAATTTGGTCAAGAGGATGGTCAAACTTGGAGCCGAAGTCAAAGATGTTTTTCTGGATTTTTATTTGGGCCCGAATTTTGTAAAGGCCTATTTGTTATTTTAGGTTATTTATTTTGGGCTGGATATTTTATAACTTGAAGCCCCATTTCGTTTTGCCTTTTTAGGTAAAGATAGAGAGTGGCTACAAACAGATTGTAATTTCGTTTTTGAGACTTTTGAAGATCAAACATAGACTTTTAAAATCCTCTGAAATGTTCTTCATCTGTTCTTCGTGTTCTTCACTGTTGTACTCATCTATGTTTGGCTAAACCTCTCTGATTAACCCACGAATTAGGGATTCCATAATCCAAAGGACTCGCGCTTAATCGATAACATCTAAATTAGCTTCTGTCTTCTTTTATCAGATTCGATTCTGGATTCAGATTGGGTTTTTTTATAAAAAAATCTAAATCGATTATTCCCAAGGACATAATTCGAGCTGGGTTTAAGTGATCATTGTGCGATTGTTCATTGTCACGCCACTATTTCGAAAACATTCTGGACGATTGTTCAGTTGAGGGAAATTTTGGGCAAACGCAAAGACTGCGGTTTGTCTGGAAATCGATTACGAGTTTGATGTTTTATTTTCGTCTGATAAAGGTTCTGGAATCTCTGGTTCTAGGTTAGTTGTTTTAAGTTTGGTTAATCTCATTTTCATTTACTGGTTCTGTTTTATCGTTTTATTGCAATTTGAAAACCTACTGCAATTCCATGGGAAACGATCCAGGTTCCTTATACTGCAAATCTTTTCACTGAACTTAATTATTTTGCAAGGGGTGGCAATCTCTTGTCAAATCAGGCACTTCAAGGTGCGGAGACAAGATATCAAAAACTCGAGAAAATAGCCTTCACGTTGCTGATTATGGCCAGACAATTACGCCAATACTTCCAGAGTCACCCCATCGTAGTCCGAACTAATCAGCCAATTCAGCAAGTACTACACAAGCCCGACTTAGTGGGAAGAATGACGAGCTGGGCAATAGAGTTATCAGAATTCAATATTAGCTATGAAGCCCGACATGCGATAAAGTCTCAAGCTTTAGCCAACTTTATAGTAGAACTGACCCCATTAGAAGGTAGTACTGAAGAAAAGGCCCAGTGGAAGTTGTTCGTAGATGGATCATCAAATGCCTCAAGAAGCAGGGCTGGCATCATCCTTGAAAGCCCAGAAGGAGCATCCGTTGAACACTCTTTAAGTCTCGAATTTAAGACATCTAATAATCAAGCCGAGTGTGAGGCCCTTATTGCCAAACTACTCTAGGCAAAAGAAAGTGAGGCAAAGAATGTGCAGGTGTCTACTGACTCTCAGTTGGTGGCATCACAGATAAACGGGTCTTACCAGGGTAAGGGACCATTACTTGTTAAATACCTCGGAAAAGTCAAAGCCATTATGGCTGACTTTGATGAAATAGAGGTGAGGCATATCCTCTGAGGAGATAACACCAGAGCCAACATTCTATCCAAGCTCGCTAGCACCCAAGGAGATAGAAACCACTGGACCATAATACAACAAAGGTTACAAGAGCCGACATGTGTAATAGTCATATCAAATGTGGATGATTGAAGGAAACCTATTGCCGACTACTTAGAACAAGGCATTCTCCCAGATGAGTCTATGGAGGCTAGGAAACTAGTAAGAATAGCGGCATCCTATGTGATGGTGAATGATCAACTGTATAGAAAAGGGTTGCACACGCCAATGGTGAAATGCCTCGGTTTTGACGAAGCGGAATTCATGTTGGTTGAAATACACAAAGGCATCAACGAGCAACACATGGGAGATAAAGTGTTAGCTTGGAAAGCAATAAGGGATGGATACTATTGGACAATGTTATCATCAAACGTAAGGGATCATGTCCGGAGATGCAATAGCTGTCAGAAACATGCTAAGGTTATCCGAACTCCTCCAGCCGAGCTAAAGTATATCTTAGCACCATGGCCGTTTTACAAATGGGGGTTGGATCTATTGGGCCCATTCCAGAGAGCCTAAGGATAGCTGCGATGGTTGATAGTCAAAGTGGATTGTTTTACTAAATGGATTGAAGCTAAACCACTATTTACCATAACCTCGGTTCGTGTGCAAAAGTTTATGGTAAGGAATATCATCGCTCGATTTGGAATCCAGGCAAAAGTTATCACCGACAATGGAACCCAATTTGCGGATAAAGGTTTCCAAAACATGATGGCCGACTTCCAGATTACCCAGCATTTTACCTCGGTAGAACATCCGTAATCTAATGGCCAAGTTGAAGCAGCAAACAAAATAATTGTTGATGGCCTTAAAAAGAGAATGCAAGAAGTCGAGACAGACTAGGTCAAGCAGTTATATGCCGTGCTATGGGGGTACCGGACTAGAGTCCAGACCACCACAGGAGAAACCCCCTCCAAATTGACATATGGTTGCGAAGTGATGATACCTGTAGAAGTTGGAGAACCCTCATGGAGGAGGGAAAAGGCTTTGTATGAGGAAGAGGAGAATAATGAAGCCATTACGGCCGAGTTAGATCTCATAGATGAAGTAAGAGCGGTTGAACATTGCAGAAATCTGGCTGCAAAACAACTCGTCGCAGTTAAGTTCAATAAAAGGGTAAGACCTCGTTCCTTTGAGAAGGGCGACCTAGTGCTAAGAAGAGCCGACATAGGCAACAGAAATGCACGAGAAGGAAAGCTGGAGGCAAATTGGGAAGGACCTTACCGAGTTAGGGAAGCTCTAGGACACAGAGCTTACAGGCTAGAAACCCTAACCAAAAAGAGGGTAAAAAGAACGTGGAATGCGGACAAGCTCAAAATTTATTATAGTTGAGATTGTAAAAACGACATAGTCGCGAGTCTATGGACACATGTCAAATCCAAGACATTTTAGGCGACGTTGTCGCCACTTTGATGCAAACTCCGATAACAGTTAGTTTTTTTTTAGTGGTGTAATCGCTATATCGTCGTAAGCTCTATTAGAGCCCTTATCTTGTAAGCGACATAGTCGCCATTTTCAATAAAAGCTCTCTTAGAGCCATTACCTTGTAAGCATCATAGTCGCCATTTTCAATAAAAGCTCGGTGAAAGATAGTTATCTCGTCAGAGACATAATGGCCAAGTGATAATAGGCTCCGAAGGAGTCAAGTAAGACGCTTACGCCGTCAAGTCTATATGAATTCAAGAAAAAGAGTTCTAAAACCTATTTTAGAAAGAATTCTGTAAGGCGGTATTAACCGTCAAGTCTATTGAATATTCTTAATTGAATAAAGTACGTCGACAAAACACTATATGAATTTAAGAAAAGGAGTCCTAGAACCCATTTTCGACAATTCAATGCGACGATTTTAGCCGCCAAGACTATCATAAATTCTTAAGTGAATTAAAATGTCGGCAAAGCCAACGAGCATACATGACTGAAGAGTCACACCCGAGTTAAAACCGTTATGTCGGCCTTGATCAAGCTGGCTAAATTAAGATTCGGTGAAACTAACCTTAAGCAGCGAGGTTGTTAATGACTTGGAGTAAAGCACTTAAATGCGGTCAAGTGACTCAAATTAAAACACAGATGTGCGAAACGAGAACATTCTGATACTTATCACAAAAATATTGAACAAATCAATGTCAAGAAGAGGTATTTTCATTATTGAAGGAAGAGATTACAAAGTAAATGCTGAGGATAAAATCCCGGCAAAAGAACAAAAAAAGAAACATGAAAAACAAAGCTATAGGCCAGCCTCAACATCCGGCAGAGTAGGAGGTCGAGATTCAGTATTATCAGCTGGTTGAACTTCAGCATCCCCTCCTACCCTGGATGGGCCCTTTCCAGCCGACTCATCCAAAGCGCTAGCTGGGACAATCTTCCTATCCTTCCCATCGAAGCGAGCATCCTCGAGATTAAGAGTGGTGATGGGGTTGAGAAAGACCACTTGCGCTATGACGTTGTTAAATGACTCTTCCACGCCTTTCTCCAAATCGGCGATGTAGGTCGTGTCAAGGGCCATTTGCTCTTTCAAATATTTTAATTCAGCCATCAAACGAGATATCTCAGCGGCATTTTCTTGATGTTTCTGCCTCTTATTTTCCACCTCCAGCTTGGCCGCCTTAATCTTGTCCTCAGCAGCTCCTTTAACCTCCTCCGCCTTGGCAAGGGCTATATCTCGGGCATCTTCGGCCGACTTAACTGTGACCTTTACTACCACTTTGATGGTGGATTTGAGCTTGGCGTCCGTTTCATCCCATTGAGACTTGAAAAAAACGACCGCCTAGGCAAGCCCGACAGCATGAACTACATGTTGCTTAATATCCAGCAACATTTGTTTTTCCTCAGAAGTCGGTGGCAGAGGCATGAACCAACTTAGAGGAGAGCAAATACCATTGCGAAGCCTGAGTCAATCGCATTCTCAAACAGAAAGGACGGTATGACATATTGACGGGGGATTGTGTTGAATTGGAGGGTGATAGTGTAGTACCACCAATAGTCGGAGACAGAGATGAAGGCGGAATGACGGTTGGCTCAGTTTGGGCAACATTCGACTTCTTGGAAGGCTAAGCCTGGCTACCTTTTTCGAGCTCAGGCACCTTCCATTTTCTGCTAAGTCTCTTCATAAAAGCTAAAACTGTTGGTGATGATGGCTTTGAAGACATAGTTGGTTCTACACAGAAAAGAAAACGATCAACAACTTGAAAAAAATAAGTATGAAAGAAAACATTACACACATCAAGCATACTTGTGGCTCTTCTTTTCTTTTTCTTTAAAGGAACATATGAGTAGATTATGGCGTCAAAGGGTCCCATTGCTTGGTCGAGATCTACTAACAATTTCTTGGCTTTCTCTTCAGCTAGGGTAAGGGTGATTGCTTTGGGGCTAAAGGTCTTGGACCCTAAATCATGATGTTCGGTAGTCCAACAAAAGGGAAATTTCTCTTCTAGTCCCTTGAGGTTATTTAAGCGAAGGAACCACGAGTTTGTGTTGGAATGGCCTTGACCTTAAAGAAAGCCGACTTAAAGCCTTTGAATGATTCTATATAAGGATTGAAAAGCTTTCTACGTCGAATTCCCCTAACGGTCCAATCAAACTCTAAAGGCTTTTCTTTGGTTTTGTAAGTATTTACAGGAGAAAAGAAATGGAAAAATAAAGGAGCCGTACAGGAAATTCCTTGTACTCTACAGAGATTTTCGAAGGCTAGAGCGTAACCCCAGCTATTTGGATGCAACTATGTTGGGGCTACACGCAAATGATTTAAAACATGACTTATAAAGTCGGTAAAAGGCAGAGTGGCACCTAGGAGGGTAACTACATCCTGATACATAAAGAAAAATGGGGAGAGTCCTCAACTCTCTAAGAAGCTATGGACTCCCCATCTAAAAGAAGCCAGACGGTGTACCCTTCACCATCCTTAAATTCCGGTTCATTAAATTCTTCCCACGTCATCTTATTTTTTATTGCCAGCACTTCTGGGCTTATTATGTAATTGCTCGGCCTATAGGATATGTCGGTAAACTCTTATGCAACTGACTGCTCGCTAACATTAGAAGAAGAGGCCAACTATACCTATATAAAGAAAAAGAAAATATGAGTTAGAGAGAAATCTACCTCGGCGTGAAGGCATGAGATGCAAACCGCCCTTTAAGGCGAGGACAGGACCAGACCCATGAGTGTAGCTATTCAGCACCGTCTCGGCTAATCTCTCTCGACCAAGTTGAACTAAGGCTATAAACTCATTGCTAGGATCCGACTAAACCCAAGAGGGGGGTGAATTGGGTGATGATAAAAACTTGTAAACTTTTCGAAATCTTTTTGCAATCGGGTAAAATCAATTTGTATGATTGTAAAGAATTTAAAAGTTGTAAACAATCATTCAAATATGCATGCTGGAAATAAACGAGATTAAGGGAAGAGAATTGCAAACTCAGATTTATACTGGTTCGGTCCAACCTTGACCTACGTCTAGTCCTCAGGCACCCTAAGCTTTTCACTATTCTCCTTGTTTAACCAGGCACAAGAGATAAGCCTTTACACCCACAAGTTTATCCAGGTACTTGTGCAACCTTCACAATCTCCCTCGGAGACTCCCCCTTACTACCCGTAAGGTTACAACCAATTTCCCACTCAAAGGTCACCCAACCTTGAGTATCTCTCAGAAAATATGGTTTACAATAATTCTTCTCTCATAGAAGTGATTATGATAAACACTGAAGAGTATTACAAGTGATTTCACTCTCTATATTGTAAACTCAGAAAACATTGAAAATCAGAGAGTAGGAGATTCAGCATCTTGACATTATAACAGTGTAAGCTCACTCTACCACCTTCTTGCGTTTTGAATCCAGCTCTATTTATAGATGAAGGTCTTTTAACCATTGGAGAATAAAGCCGTTGTAATCAGAACTGTTTAAGGATGTGACAATTGAAAATATAGCTGTTATTTTGCTTTTTGGGACTTGACAGCTCAGCAACTTGATCACCATGAAATCCTTTGTTTGATCCTCTGAAACATGTCCACAAATGATGTAAATGATGATAATAAATGTTATGAATCATTTAGGTAACCTTCTGGTTGATCTGGATTAGATCAGGATTTTCGCAACTTTGATTTTTCTGAAGTTCCGCTGTAAACTTGAGTTTTGACTTCAATACTATGGTATTAAGCTTATTTTATAACTTCAGATTTGTCTCTGTAAGCTCGATACTCGAGTTTTACTTCCCATACTCAAGTATTGAAGATTCTCTCACGTTCATAGCTCTTTGTCTAAACTATACTCGAGTTTTCATTCGTAAACTCGAGTTTTCAAGTTGTTCTGGCCCTTGGTTGCTTTCCGACTTGATACAGCTTCATAGCTAGCAAACCAATTATCCTCATGTAGCTCTTTCATCCTCCTTTCCTTAGCAACAAGAATCAGATCTTAATTTGTTGGAATTCACCCGTTATGATCCGTTGAAAGAAGATTGTTCTTTAACCATCGTTTTTACATCATTCTGAACAGTCCATCAACTTTTGAAGACCATATCTCTCTGGTCTGATCTTTATTTTAGTTGAATCAAGTATTGATGGAAAGCCCTATGAGTCTTTTTTCAAACGCCACCAATTTCAGCTCATTTCGATTTGTAGATTGTGAGATATACTCATAACACTGAAGCTTGGTCTGAAGTGTGGCGTGAACATTTTATCCAACTTTAGAAATTCAAATCTCTTTCATCTGATCTTCTTTGGACTTGAAACTTTGTAAAGATGACACATTGGATGTCTAGTTTCAGTCAAATTTTATTTTACCTTAATCCGATGTCTAGTTCAGGAGATATCATCGAATTACCAGACATCGCCCAAAGCTGAATGTGTAACAGAGGTGAACAGAGTTGCTAAAGGAGCTGGAAACTCGAGTATTGAGGAGGAAACTAGAGTTTTGTCGAGTCCAGTCGCGCGAGAGAAGTTGAAAACACCCAATACTCGAGTCATTAAGTTCCATACTCGAGTATTGACTTCAATATTAATGTTTTGACTCTTTGATGCCCAAACCGTGGTTCTAGAACTCTAGTTTTCAAAACCACAGTTTTCTCTTCCAGAAGCCAATTTTTCCAGTAAGCTTGTATACTCGAGTTTTGACCTGGAAACTCGAGTATTCACTTCTAGAACCCGATTTTTGCTATCTTTAGCTCTAAATTGACCCATCCATCCTCCATCTGATTGTGAAGACTTTTAATATCAATCTAAGACCTTGTATATTAATTTCTCTCAATCCTTTTGACAAGATATTCTCTTTACTTGATCGCTTATCATTCTTTACACCTTCTACATTCTTCAATATTCAGAGAGCCAAGCCTATTCTGAACCTCTTCCAGAATCTCATGTGTCTTTTCTCTGTTTTCCCATCTTTTGATTATTCTCCATAATTTCTTTCTCAGTCTCTTCTCTTCATCTTTTTCTTCTCTTCCTTTTCCTCATCCTTATCTATATCTTTGTCTTCCTTGATCTTCTTCTTTGCCGATTCTTTAAAGATTCTTCTTTCTGTCATTTTTGATTTCCTTTTTGATTATTCTCCATAACTGAACACTCTCTTTCATTCTTCAATACTTCTTTATCAATCTTCTTCTTGATCATTCTTAATAGATGACCTTCACATCTTTTGATTCTACATTAAGTACAAGAAGAATTAATCAATCAAGAAGATACATTATTACTCAATCTTTTTGCTTTGAACAATGGCATATGTATAAGACATAATCAAAACTTAAATATATCCAACACTCATGAGTGTAAATTTCGCATGGAGAGGTCAGCATATGTGAGGAGTGTAAGGTTGGCATTTACGGGAGAATAGATGAAATTAAAGGTTGGGAGGTAGAATCGAGGATTGATCTTAAGGGGATAGAGGGAGGAGGAGGTTTCTGTTTACCCTTTCGACTACTACTACCAGAAGGTTTGAGGACATCTGCAGTCATAGATGCCTCAGAACGACGAACCTCGTACAACCAAAAGGCAGATTTCTCAGGCATTTTCCATACATTTCTACGGGTATATCTGGGTTTTTATCCATGAAAAAGCAAGAAAAAGGCGAAAACCAACCAGAAATCAAGAACAGCTATACACATAACCTACAATCCCAAGATTATTGCTTAAAGCTACTATCCTAAGACTCAAAAATAAAGGACAGACCAGAAGCAAAGAAGAATAACAGAGTAGGAAAGAAGGAATAGCAAGAAACAAACTTAAAACATGAATTAACAATAAAAGTATACCTAGGGTGGAAGAACTTGATAAAGACAAAGAATGAGGTTTGCGAGATTTAGACTTGGAATGCTTTCTCTTGGTAATGGCAGGAATCTCTAGGCGTAAAAATGGAAAACACCATAACATCCGAAGTTATATAGAAGAATATTTGAAAAGGTGGGTTTTAGAAACTCCAACGGGCGCGAATGTGAAACGACAGGACCCAGGACGTAAGAGGGGTATAGAGGTTTAGGCATGGCCAAACCCTAATGGGAAAATGCAATCATGATTTTTTTTTTTGAAAAGTCGCGAGCATTTAATAAGCGCGAAAACTAAAGACGACTGGTAGAGATATTGATGACATTAGTTTCAATATGCTGCAACGCACTCCCAACACCAAAGAAACTTTAGGGCGCCGGTTCAAATGCCAAAGTTCACATTGTACCTCGTGAAGATGGAAGAAATCACCAAGAGGGGGTGAATTGGGGATTAAAAAAATTTCTTTCTGAGTAATATCCAAATTTTTAAATCTCAAAGTTAGAAAGGCAAAGGTAGAAAAGCTAGGAAACAAAAAATTTATACTGGTTTGGTCTTTACCTTTGACCTACATCCAATCCCCAGATATCTTCTAGGTTTTTCTCACTATCAAAATTTTCTTATTACAACAATGTAACAATCAAGCAATCCTAATCCACTAGGACTTGCTCCCCCTTACACTTTGTAATCAAAAGACTTAACTCACTGATTCCACAACCTTGAGTTTTCACAATCAAGCAATCAAAAAGATTACTCTCAAAAGAGCATATAAAAATAAATACTGATGCTCAAAACAAATACAATAATGACTCAAATGAAAAATGTGATCAGTCGTAAATCTTGTGTGTATCTCCAATGAGTCTTCCTGGGTCTTTATAGCTTGATTAAGAAAACTAGCAATTGCATACTTCTCTCTTGTTTAGCAACGTTCAGCTGAAATTCTGGAAAAAAAATGATTGTTGTATGTTTTTCTCCAATCCTTCAATTTTTGGTTGGAATAGTGAATATAGCTATTGTAGATGATCTTCCTGAGTTCTTGTTGTTCTATGATTCGTTTTTGACCATTGGGAAATGATTTACTTGAGCTGCAACGATCTGAGCTGAACTTTTGTCCAAAAGGAGAAGTTTCAGGCTTGTCTTTGGGTTTGCATTTAATGCACTTGACCCAGACCTGGTTTGCTGAAATCATCTGAAATAAATAGTGAATTTGATCAAGAATATGTATGTAAGATGATTCGAACATTGATGTGTGAGAAATTTGACTTATGAGAGTGAGACGAATGATCATGAGATCTTGTCTTGAAACAGAGACCCGATAAACTCGAGTTAAATTCACTTAGGCTCGAGTTTACTTGTGTTGCAGACTTCATGATATCTCTCTATCCAAGCTAGACTCGAGTCTATAAGTGTCAGGCTCAAGTTTACATCACTTAGTTGTGTTCCATATGAAGAGATAGACTTGAGTTAAAGCAGTTGGGTTCGAGTTCGTTTTCCAAGGATGCTCTCTGTAAGAGTTAAGCTCGAGCTTATATTTATGGGCTCAAGTTTACTTTCATGACCAACAAAAAGATCTTTTCCTACAAGACTTAAACTTGAGTTAGAAAAATCAGGCTTGAGTTTCATATACTCATCGTGCTCTCTGTAAGATATAAACTCGAGTCTATCATATTAGGCTCAAGTTTAACCATTGGCGAGCAACTAGTTTGCCTTTCTGTAACTTGTAGGCTCGAGTCTATTTCAGTCAAGATCTAGACACTTGTTTTCTGTCACAATTAGGCTTGAGTTTGGAAAGCTTAGGCTCGAGTTTGACCAACAAACTTCTACCTTCCTTTGTTATTTGCTATTAAGAACTATTTCTTTGTTTACAAATGTCAGTTATCATCAAAACACACAGAGAACTAACACCTCGGACTTGGGGGCAACCACGGTGACATATGATGAAGAAACATAACCCGGCATGACGTAATGAAAGAAATAATGCGAAGCGGCTAACACAAAAGTCAAGGCACAATGCAAACTTGGCAAAATAGGCTATATCGGCCCCATTTAAAGACAAGGACGAATTAAAAATCCCAGTCCAAGATAAGGTATTGCAATCTAAAGTCCGAGATAACAAAGCTACGTGTTTTAACGACAAAAACAAAAGCAACTTAAAGTCAGTTAACCTCGGCATCCCAGAAGCCTAAGACACTGAGCTTGGGGGCATCTGTTATGGACAAGCAAATTGGGCTTTATTCGTATAGGCCCAATCATGAGAACCCAATAATAAATACAGGATTATCTGGTAAGATACTATCCCTATAATCTCGCTAGCCGCCATAGAGCGTGCAGATAGTAGGGCAGTTATGAGATAGATCACATGGGTGTGCTACAAACGGCTAAAGGAGCGGACCAAGTTCTGAGCTACCTCCTATATAAACCAAAGAGCACTCATAAGGTACGTGTTGTTCATCTATTAGACATTCAGTACCACTGAGCACACACCTCACCTCCATATCGGTTGTGTGTGACACAGTGACCTACAGAAATTCAAGTACTCATTCGAAGAGTTGATTCCCTGTAGTGATCTGCCATGGGACAATCCTTTGTGATTGGACTCCTGTGTACGTATACCGGGGAACTTAAGCATTAATTACTTGTGTTCTTATATCGGAACAGTGTTCTTCATCTGCTACATAGAAGCTTCGAAGGTAGTTATCATTCTTTCTTTTTCTTTCGTTTTCAGTCATAGTCGCAAGTAGTAGGAAGTTAAAAGGATTTAAAATAAACCTTACTGAAACTGAAACCAAAAACAGGGGGCTGTTAGCTTCAGTTTGCGTCTCTGAAAATTGAACTGAAAGTTGTTATAAATCAACTTGTTGTCATGCGTAGGTATCGGTTTAAGGACGTGATTGGTTTTGTTGTCTAATGTAAACTCATAGGAAGAGAAAGAGAGAAAACATGTTGAAATCTTCCCCTTGCTGTCATCGGGTTTCATAATGAAAGGAGCTTAAAGAAATGTGGTTGCTGGGTGTATATATATATATAGGAGAAAACTTTGCTGAATGATAAGGTTGCGTTTTGCTGTCATATTAAAGGAAAGAGAAGCTATTTTTTTACCTATATATATATATATATATATATATTGCTTGCTGCATATATTAGATATAGACCATGTATATGTGTTGGAATATGTATATGTATGTTTTGACTGCAAAAAAAAAACAAAAAAAAAAAACCAAAAGAAAGAAGAAGTCGTGGGTTATGAGTATGCAGTGGAAAGAAATAAATATATAGGTGTATCGGCGTGTGTTTATTCTTGAGGAGGAAAGATGCTGAACATATATATAAGACGTGTCTGTGTGTGAGTTTTCTGTATGAAATATATATATATATTATTGTGTGTCTGAATATGTATATATTTGCTGCATGCTTGGTGTTGTGTGTGTATTAACATGTGTGCATGAATAATGGAATAAAGAAAGAAGGTGTGAGTTCTTTTCTGCATTTTCTTTAGGTGTGGGAACCGTGGCTGTCTTAAGTTAAAGGAAAGGGAGCTGTTTAAATGATATGGATACTAAGTAATCAAACGCATGCATGCTCACTGGAGGAGTTTATTTAAATAAACATGTATAGACATTTCCTTGTGCACATGTTAGTGTTGTTATAAAAATAATAACAATATATCTGTATGTATTAAAACACAAGAGGATACTAAAGCAATCAAGTTTATAACTTAGCAACAGTTAAGTACTAAGGTGAGACCTTGAATAATTATCAAACAAAAGAGAAAAATTAATATTTTTCTACCATACTTGTTATTAATATTTGATGAAGAATCTAATAGAAGCAAGAAGGAATGCTTTTGCTGGGTAGCGTGTGTTAAGTATATATAGATATTATAAAATCACATTTTTGTCTCTGTTGCATGTATATGTGTCGCTACTTGAAGATTTTGTTTTAGTTAGTAAAAGATGTTGTTTAGACACATGGAATTTGAAAATAATGTTTAAGACTTTGACTATGTGATTTTTGGTTGTTAGTAAATTAAGTTCAAAATGCATTTTTTGTAAATATGCTTAACTCAGAATTCACATCAAGCCACTACCACAAAAAAGCAAAATAACGTCCTAAATAAGACACAATTAACGCCCTAAATGTCAAGGATGTCTGTCAACAGGTAGTAGAAAAATTGGATTTTGGCGCCCTGAAAAAATTCAGGACGCCCTATAAAAGGCGTCCTAAATTAATTCAAAACGCCCTTATATAGGGCGTCTTTGCCCTGAATTGTCTTCGGGATAGACTTTTTACACCCTAAACAATATTTAGAGCGCCTTTATAGCCTTTTTACACCCTAAACAATATTTAGAGCGCCATATATAGCCTTTTTACACCCTAAACATTTTAGAGCGCCTTATATACACCTTTTTACACATTGGGAAGACTTTGTACACCCTAAAATATGTTCAGGACGCCATAGATATACTTTTTACACCCTAAAAACGTTCAAGGCGCCATAGATAGACTTTTTACGCCCTAAAATTTGTTCAGGGTGCCATAGATGGGCTTTTTACACCCTAAAATCTGTTTAGGGCACCATAGATAGCTTTTACACAAAATAATTGACTTTTTACACCCTAAAAGTTTTTAGGGCGCCTTATATAGGCTTTTTACACCCTAAACAATTTTTAGGGTGCCTTATATAGACTTTTTACACCCTAAAAACATTTTAGGACTCCTTATAGTAATTTTTTTTCATATTGCTTGCGCTCATATTAAAATTTTCCAGGCGTATCTATGGCCTTTCAAAGCAAAGCAGACATACATCTCTGATCTTGAGTGTTTACAAACAACTCCCAGCAAAGAAAACTCAGATTGTATGAACAATTCTAAATTAAAAGAGCTCCAACAACAAAGTGCTACATACAATTCAAATGATCATTATAAAGGAGCTCCAATTCTACAACAAAGTCCACAACAAAGTTGCTCACATACAACAAAGTCTACAACAACAAAGTCCACAACAAAGTGCTCACATACAACAAAGTCTACAACAACAAAGTCCACAACAAAGTACTCATCACATACAATAAATTAGAATTCATATGACAACATCATATAAACCATACCCTCTCAACCTATGTGTTGAAGAAGATGTCTAGCCAAAACGTTTCGGACTGTATCGATGTCTTCCTCCGAGTACGGATCTAGAGAATCAAAAAACTGTAAACTGGAAATCAAGATATATAAGATAAACCAATGAAGTGAATGCAATAATTAACTAACAACTCAAGTACAATAACAAAAATATCAACATTTGAGAATCTCGGAGCGATAACGTATGCGTTGAAAACCAGAAACACATTCGTTGGAAACAATAGAGTGCATAAAATTGATAACATAATATTCGCACTCCGAGCTCCCTGGTTGTTGAGGGCACTATAAATAAAAAGCAAATTGTTAAAACGAATAAAGGCACATCAAAAGCTACTGTGTCAATGAAATAACTTGAATTGACATTACTTACCTTAGGATGATACCACTTTGGTCCACCCTGCTCTTTAAGTCCAGCAATCTCACTGAACGTCTTGAGACCACTACCATTGAAATGGAAAGTAACAGACGTGAAAACAATTCAGTAAAATAAGAATCAATGATATAGACAAAAATTATAACTTACTTGGCAAACATGGTTTTGATGCTTTCGTTTGGCTTGCCACCTAAGGAATCGAACCAATAACATACGTTGCTTTTGGGGCAAACTACACACAGCGTCCAATGGTTGCTACAACATATACATATTAATATTAAATTAAGACAAGAAAGCTCTTTATTTTTCACAATTTTATATAGACAAAACTAAAATACGTACTTTTCATGTATTGGCACTAGATAACAAGTCTTATCTCCGCCCAACTCTCCCATAATACAACCAACATAAAGCGCCCTTCTGACTATGTTATTGTCCGGGGAATTCCTTGTGTTTGCAGGACACAAAAATCCATATGAACCCGTACGCCCTTTCTGGATGCATATATTGTGGCAGACACTATGATCGAAATAACATTATAACTACAGTTAATATATAAAACAAAAAGATCAATGTCATAGTTAAAGGGGGCAATTAAAAGACTTACAGAATTGCAACTTGAATAAATCCTATATCTAAATCATCCATATCCATAAACTGTTGCAGATCTGTCTTGTCAATTGATATGGGATATGTTTTTTCCGCGCCCACAATGCCTATACGCATCTCCAAGGGTATAAACCCGTTGTCCCTAAACCCGATGTCCCTATACAGCTTTCGCAGCTGTGCTAAGTAGGGAAAACTGCTCGGAGCTTGTTCAGTCTATAAAAACATAAAAAAACATATTATTAGTGGGTTAGCAATGAAAATCAATCGATAAGAACCTCCTCATAGTCAATCAATAATTTTTCACCTACCAATGGATGTGTCGTCGCCATCTGAATTAAATGATCTAGCCAAAGGATGAAAGATGATATGGCCTCCCCTAGCGTGGGAACCTCCTTATCATAAATCGGGATAGGTGTCTCCTCCTTGCCCTCTTGCACACTAGTCACAGTCACCCGACGTTGGTCTTGTGGAATTTGCCTATTATGGTGGGTGGCTTGTTCTGAGTAAACAATGGCATCGACAACAACTCGCCAGTATGGGACATCCAAATATAGAGTGCAAGGATGTCCCCCCTGTGGAGTGTGAGAAGGTTCGCCAACATCAATATGTAGAGTGTGAGAAGGTTTGCCAACATCACCAACATCTGAAGGCTGAAAACTTTCTTTACTGCTGGGAAAGAAGGCTGGGGATTCGTTGGCTGTACGTTCTGTCTTCTCCTTCTCTTGTATCATAGATCACACCTCCCCCTATACTTGTTCCATGATCTCATCAAAGAGGGACGCTCGAATTTTTGCCACGAGTCGAGGATTAGGGTTGTCATCGTCATGCGAACAATATGAACGCCCTCCAAATATTTCTTGACAGTAACTCCCCTTGTCTCCCCTCGAACCTGACAAGGTAATCAGGCTTCCCAATTGCCGTTGACAAAATGTCCATCCGTGGAACCAGCGCGAATGAACCTTGGCTACTCTGCTCCTCAAGTGCATCCTGTATCATAATATTTTTCAGTTAATAAAAACACTAAGTTCTTATAATATGAAACAACTGAAGCTATTTAATACTTCTAATTGAACTACTTATAATCTTTGATGCAACCTCAGCCACGTCTGCATTTATGTATTTGCCCCCCTTCATTCTCGCTGCTTTCCATTTTGCGTGACGAGTAGGAGGTTCAGGGTCTTGAATAACAATGGATGGATCGGATTGGGCGGCTTCCTTCATTCTCTCTAACACTTCCTTCATCATCCTCCGTTGCAGCTTTTTATATCCACCTCTAGACATGGTATGCAGATACTTATTTGCCTCTTGGTTCTCTTTATTTTTTTTAGCTTGTTCCTGTGACACGAAATCAAATAAAACTAAGTCACGATGTCAAGTAGATTCAAACAAATTAAATAAAAGATAAGATATGAAAGAGATTGTACAAGAAATTCAGGACTTGTCCTGTACGCCACAAACTCCCTCCAATCCTCTGGAGAAATGTAATCATACGTCATACATGGATCCTTGTCCCTCAGTTTCCCTCGAATATACTTCTTAGTGAGCTTGTTCTTAAAATCCTTCCAACGTATTCGAACTAAGCTCATCCAATGCCTGTTCATCTCCTTAGTGTTAGGGACATCATATGTTTGCTGCAAGGTAAAAGAGAAGTTAATTACATTTCAAGTAATAAGACTAAAGATACAAATGCAGATATAACGAAAGTGATATACCAAAACTTGTGCCCAAATCAGCTCCTTTGTTTTCTTAGGCACCAACTTCCAATGACAGATTATAATAGGAATTTTGCTTCGAGCCAGGAAGCCTAGATAGCTAATGAAATTATCTTCCTCTGGACCCACTGGATTCATATTGGCATCAAACTCAATGTGCAGCCTCTTCTTTTGAATTCCACGACGTGCGAGTAGCGCACCCATCTTGGTGCTACCTCTACCCCGTCTGACAATGGGTTCATCAACTCCATCATCCGCTGACTCGAATGAGCTAGATGAGCTAGACATATTCCTGTTCAACAAAGATAAATCAATGTTAGATAGGTTATTAAATGATAAACAAATTAATAAAGAAAATATTAACATGTTAAACCACTACAAAAATAACATGATATATACTTTAGGCACCAATTTCATAGAAGATCTTACTTTATATGGTTTCCCATATTCCTTCACAATGATCATTTCTTGCAGCATATTCTTCATCATCTACCACTTCCACTTCACATGTTGTAGGTGGATTTGTTGTGAAAGGGAGGGTATCATCAAGGTTTAAGGATTCTTCACCATACTGTTGTTTTTTACTTTGAAGTACAATGGACATTTTCTTATTTGCAGGGTCTATAACATAAAACACTTGTTTCGCCTGGCTTGCTAGAATGAATGGCTCATCTCTATAACCAAGTCTTTGAAGATCAACAGAGACAAATCCAAATTTAGGATCTATTACAACAGCATTATTGCTAACCCACTTGCATTTGAATAAAGTAACTTTAGTGGTGTGATAGCTCATCTCCCATATTTCTTCAATAACTACGTAATAGGTCATTGATGCTAATACCGGTTTTTGTCTTTCGAACTCGAAAAGTGCATGGATTCAGCTTCAACCATCACCCCACTATTTTGCACAGAACTTTTGTCATCTTGGTCTTTTGTGTAGAAAGAATACCCGTTTATCTCATAACCACTCCAAGTAATGACCGTGAAAGAAGGCCCCCAGGCAAGCCACTCGATTGTATCTGACACACCGGTCTCATGCAATACCTTCTTTTCAAACCACCGTATGAATGTCTTCTTTTGCTCATTAGCTATCTGTATGTCATTCTTCCTTGGATTCATATTCTTCAAACATTTCTGTGTTCATCAATATATGGCTGAACTTCTTCCATATTATTCAAGACGTAGAAGTATGCTTGCAACACCTCTTCATGAGGCATATTCTTCAGTTTGATTCCTCGAGTTCCCTCGCTTATCCCCTCATCATGCTGAGATCGTATCGTCGCCCCTGATAGATAATCCTTACAAAAGTCCATAGCCTCTTCAACTACATATCTCTCAACTATTGATGCTTCCGGTCGATATGGATTTTTGGAATACCCTTTTAAGATCTTCATGTATCGCTCGAAAGGGTACATCCACCTTAGGTAAACTGGACCGCAGAGCCTTACCTCCCTAACCAAGTGCACCATTATATCAAAAAATGCGGGAGGAAAGTGCATCTCTAGTTGGGACAAAATAATATAACCCTCGTTTTCCAATTCATCCAACTTTTCAATGTCAATGACTTTGTTACAGATAGCATTAAAGAAAATGCTCAATTTTGTTATAGTGGTTCGCACTTCATCTTTCATTATACCTCTAACAGCAACTGGTAATAGCTGTTGCATCAACACATGATAATCATGGGACTTCATTCCCACTAACTTCAAATCATCCATTGAAACACACCTTCTCAAATTAGAAGAATATCCTTGTGGAACCTTAATGTCATATAAACACCCACAAAAGCTTTTTTTTCTCCGCTTTTGACAGTGTATGAGCTGCTGGCTCCATGTATGGGTTTTTACCATCTTTCATCACTTGTGGATGTAATTGTTCTCTTATTCCCATATCAACTAGGTCTAGTCTCGCACTAATTCCATCCTTACTCTTCCCTGGTATGTGCAAAAGAGTACTACCAGGCTATCGCAAATGTTTTTCTCCACATGCATCACATCAAGACTATGTCTCACATCAAGAGAACGCTAATATGGAAGATCAAAGAAAATTGATCTCTTCTTCCATATATTCTTCTCACCCGAAATCCTTTGATGCTTACCCAATATACATTGATATGTTCCACCCGACTGTAAACTTCCTCTCAGGTTAATGCCTTTGGAGCCGTTCTATGCTCCGGTAAGCCGTTGAAACGCTTTCTTAACTTACGATATGGGTGGAACCGGTGGAGAAACCTCCTGTGACCGAGGTAAACCGTTTTCTTTCCGTGCTTCAGTTGATGGAAGTTTGTGTCTGCTTCACATATTGGACATGCTTTATGGCCCTTCACACTGTACCCTAACAAGTTTCCGTATGCAAGAAATTTGTTTATTGTGGTAAAAATCATTGCATGCAGCTTGAAGAACTCCTTCTTATATGCATCAAACACATCTACGCCTTCCTCCCACAACTTCTTCAGATCCTCAACTAAAGGCGCCAAGTACACATCGATATTGTCCCGGGCTGTTTTGGTCTAGAAATCATCATAGATAGCATCACATACTTGCGCTTCATACATAGCCAGGGAGGTAAGTTGTATATTACAAGGAGAATGGGCCACACGCACTGTGGGTGCTACTAAGAGTTTGATACGGATTGAATCCATCTGTACAAAGCCCCATCTAAAGGTTTCTTGGCTCACTTCCAAATTGAGGGAACAATTAGTCTATTTTCTTCCATTGTAGAGAGTCAGCCGGGTGCCGAAGATATTTTCCATCAGATATTCACTCATCAGAATGCCATCTCAACATCTTCACCGTTGCTTTACTAGTAAACAGACGCTTAAACCGCGGTATTATTGGAAGATACCACAATGCCTTCAAAGGTTGCCTTTTTGTTGTCTTATCTCCAGAACCACCGCCTTTCTTCACTTTGTATCGTAAAGTTTTACACTTCGAACAATTACTAAGGCCTTTATACTCATTTCTGTACAATATGCAGTCATTAAGGCAACTGTGTATCTTTTCATACTCCATGCCCATCGTAGACAAGATTTTCTTCGCCTTATACATACGATTTGGAAGTACATTATCATCCGACAACATATCACACAACAATTCAAGTAGCGACGTGAAACTACTATCGGTCCACCTAAAAGTTGCCTTTAAGTTGACCAAATGTAAGGTACCAGTCAACCGTGTATACTTAGTACACCGAGGGAACAAAGGTGTCTCTGCATTACTCCGCACGCTATCATATTCACGCGATTGTGCAGAAGATTGTACCTCAACATCATGAATCATTCTCTCCATTCCATCTTCATCTACATCAACTTCATTTTCGTGGCCCGCACTGGTGCTTACTTCCTCACCATGCCATATCCATGTTGTGTATCGAAGGTTTATTCCATCACAGAGTAGATGATCCCTTATATCAGGAATATTCCTTCGAACCCCATTTAAACAATTAACACATGGACAATAATACATGTCATTTTTTGTTGCCACATTCCTTCTAGCAAATTGAATAAACTCTTCCACCCCAATCTCATATTCTTCACTAGTTCTCAACGCATTCATCCAACTATGACCCATTTTATTACCACCTAATACATTTCCAACAATAGTCAAGTTCATAACAATCCTTAAGAACAACATGTTTTTTTCTCAATCTTGTAAAAAAAAAATTCGGCAGCATTGCCGCTCAACAGTAAGACATCCAAAATTTCATAACAAACCATTTCAGTTTAATTCAACTAAAGTTACTCAATTTAATTCCACAAAACTTACTAACTAAGGCAATTTAGAAAATATCAACTATTACATCCAATAATTTCATCAATGCACATCAGTAATAACTAAGATATAATTATTCATACTACAAAGTTTACCTAGTTCAATGCACATCAATAAAAAACAATATTTAACTATAATTACCTCAACTTTAAATTCCGGTGCTTGAAATTTATTTGCTCTATTCAACCTAAAGACAATAATAATAAAGACAACATTAGAATTATTCAAACTAACATATGAGAAGGAATAATTGAATGACAAAAGGAACAAGATTAAAAATACCTCCTAGTAAAATACAAGAGTTACTAGGACAACACTCAAAGGACAGTACTCCAAGGATAGCACCAGAATACTTAGCCAATATTGATCTAAATTAATTAAGAAAAAATAAAGAAAAATGTTGTATATTCAGTAAACAATGAAATATGGGCACAAAGCATTATTAAATAAGAGATCTATATAATTGTGGTGAGAAATTGAATTGTTTAAGTTAGAGTATCTTGTGGCACAAATTAAGATTTAATAAATTGAATTGTTGCCAAAAATCTATCATGTTTATACTTAAAGACCTATATAAAAGCAGAAGTGAATGTATCAGTAACATATATAGTAGAATGAATGGTTTCCTTCAAGTGTGAGGATTTCAAAGCAGAAGGCTGAACTTACGAAGCAGAGGTGATAAAAAGGGAAAGTGATGAACTTACCACTTGTTGCAGATTGCAAATCGCTTGACGATGTGTTCAACAAGAGAGTACTTAGGCAAGTCAAATAACGCTTTGTAAAGAAAAATTGGTTAAATCACAAAGCAATTCAGGAATTGAGACTAAAGTTTAAAGGATATGAATGAACATATTGCTTACTAGCAAAATAGATTGCAGACAATACAGCACACCGAGCATAAACATTAGGCAATAAGTATAGCAATTTAAATAGCAAGACCAAGCACCTAAAACGACTGAAAAATTAAATTACCATCTGAAAAATATTTTCAGATACTATAGACGGATGAGCTATGCCGAAAAGGAAGGAGCTCGCCGGAAATCTGATGGTAGCTAAGAAAGAAGACAGAGCTTAGTTGTTGCATGGTGGCTAAGGTTCGAGTACCGCTAGGAGAATGTGTGTGTGAGATCTGAGCGCGAGATAGTGAGAGCTGACGGCGAGCTGAGGTAGAGATAGAGAGTGTGAGAGCTAACGGAGAACTGAGGGCGAGAGAGTATGAGGGCGAGAGTGTGTGAGAGCTGAAGGCGGCGAGCTGAGGGCGAGAGAGTGTATGTGAGTGCTGAGGCTAGCTAGGAAGGCAAGCTGAGGGCGCGAGATAGAGAGTTGAGAGCTGATGAGGGCGTAGCATGTGTGAGCTGAGGGAGAGAAAAGCTTATTAATTTGATCTGGGGACATATGGCGCCCTGAATATATTTTAGGGCGCCTAAAGTAGGACATATGGCGCCCTGAATATATTCTAGGGCGCCTAAAGTGTCTTTTTGGCTCCCTGAAAACCATTTAGGGCGCCAAAAAGTACATTAAGTTAAATAAAAAAAACAAAAATAATTTTAACTGTTAATCTAGGGGTCGTTAGTTTAAAAGGGGGTTAGTATAGTAATGCAATTTTGTATTGCGATTTTGGGATTGTAAATATAATGTACATTTCAAATGGGGATTCCTTTTATGTAATCAAATACTTTATATCAGTATATTTATGCTATTTCTATTTGTCCACTGAGCTATACATGATTACTTTGATAAATATCAAAATATATATTAAGGGGTTTAACATTTATGACAATAAAAAACATTAACTTTGGAAATGTACAAAATAAATGTATTGAAATAAAATATGGGAAGTCCCACTATACGTTGTGAATAGTATAGCTTCTGTTTTAAAGAAAAAAAATCTGATAGGGATAAAAATTAAATCATCTACAATCAAATTATGATACCTGAAGTTAGCTCAAGAGCTTTAGGTACGTAGAGTGAAGTAAGGATAAAAGTTTGAAGTTGAAGCCATATATGGCGCCCTGAATATGTTCTAGGGCGCCTAAAGTAGGATATATGGCGCCCTAAATATATTCTAGGGCGCCTAAAGTAGGATATATGGCACCCTGAATATTTAAGGGCGCCTAAAGTATCTTTTTGGCGCCCTAAAATCCACTTAGGGCGACAAAAGGTACATTAAGTTAAATAAAAAATAATAATAATTTTTCACAAGTTTTGTGGCGCCCTGAAAATTTTAAGGGCGCCAAATATTTATATTAAGGCGTCCAAAGAAAATATCATGACGCCTTAAATCAAAAAAATAAATAAATATGTCCTGGCGCGTAAAAAGTTCCCCAAATTGCACCCATCGTGCCAAAAGTTAATTTTTAGCGCTAAATTATAGGCGACCTGAATAGATTTAAGGACGCCTTAACTGATTTTAGACAACCTAAATAGATATTTAGGTTGCCAAATACATATAATATAACAATATAATTACTAGAATGCCACTGGTTTTACTTTTAACTTCCTTTTTATTAATAAGGACGTCTTTTAAGGTAGTAGTAACCCATTTTTGTAGTAGTAAGCATAAATTATGTAATAATAGTAATGATCAAGGTTTTAAAAGAAAACAATGAGAATTATTAAATTAATGCATTTAATTATGTTCTTAAATGATGGTTAGTATCTACAGACTCTAATTGGTTATTTATTAAAATACTAAGTTAAAGGAGAAAGATAATACTTGGGAGTTTAAATAATGATGGAGAAATAGTTAAATAGAATAAATGAATATTAGTGTTATTATTAAGAAATTTAGGATAATAATAATAATAATAACAGATAATGTTATTATTATTGGGAAGGAGTGATAATAATAAATAATAAATGGGGAATTATTATTATTATTGGGAATAACAACAACAACAACAACAACAACAACAATAATAACAATAATAAAATTATTATTGTTGGAGAAATTTTTAAGGGATTAATAATTATTATTAATCCTCTAAACTAATTCGCGTAATTAGTTTTCCTTGCGATTCAAATAAGTGACTAACGGCAATGATAAACGTTTTCAGGCAAACCTTGACATTTTTCTGATCCCAACAACTTCAATCAAGAGATAAGGATCCAAGGTTGAGGTGAGTAACTCCAATCTTATAAGCATGTGTGTAAGTGTTTATGTAATAATTAGTTGATCATGTATGCTGGTTGATTTACTTGTTATATGTTTTTCCTAGCCATGAATTTAAGGCTGCGGTCTCATGGGGCTACGTATCCTAGACAAGGGCTGCAGTCCTTGGCCTTTAACTGTGGTTACAGTTATTGTAAATGCTTCCATGTTTTAACATGTGCTAATATGTCATTTATGATTTCATACATGTGCATGAGAGTAACTATTACTCTGGATATCATTCATTTGAACTCCAGACCACATGAAATATACAGGTAGTGGTTTGGGATCGAAAGGCAAGAAGCAGCTGTAAGGGTTACAGCAGTGGGAACCTTTTTGGACAAAATTAGGAGTATTCAGACTGTAATTTGACGTTTATCATTCGTTTATTTTGGGATTACTGTATTGACATCCAACTATCGGATAAATTTGAATCGCGAAAAATTTATCCTCATGTTTTCAAACTAAGATATTTTTGGAAACTTTTATTCCGTAATCAATTCGTCCAAATCTCTTCGATCCACGTACGCGTTAACTCTGATGAATAATAGCCCTCAGGGCCGGTACGTCGACACACATATCCATATGCTCCAACAACCCCCATATTCGTTCCAACGTCTCGTTGAGATCAATGGGCGCAGGGAGATATGAGCTCACCTTTTGCTAATTTGTGAGTGTGTGTGTGTGTGTTTTTTTTTTTTTTAAGTGAGGTCTCTATATTAAAAAAACCTAGATACATTGCACAACATAACAAGTCCCTCTACAAATGACTGAAGATAAAAGATGATGAAATATATTCAATTAATAGATTCAACAAGCAATATCTAACCCTTTTTACAATAAAAGTGTTAACCTAACTTTTTAATAAACAAAAAAAAAGACTTTGAACTTTTGAGAGCATGGACAATTTTCAAGTTCTAGACGATGGAATCTAAAAATCACCATCAACGAAAAGAATAAAAGGGTGATTGGCACTTCATGGGGATTGATTATGTTATGTGTGGCAAGTGTAGGTGGAGAGGCCTGTGGCCTTTTTTTCCCTTTTTTAAAGAATTGAAAGTCGAGTCACTTTTGCAAGGAGACATAAAGGGAGAGTGTTTTTTAAGGGTTAAGGTCCAAAAATACATATAAGTTTTTTCCCACGGAGAAAAAAATACACATAAGCTTTTTTTTGGAGCAAAAATACACATGTGGTTACCATTTTGAAGCAAAAGTCACATCTCACCATTAAGTCATTGTTCACCGTGATGAGAAAAAAAGAGATGAAGTGAACAGTAACATAACGGCGGTGAACAGTGACTTAACGGTGGGATGTGACTTTTTCTCTAAAATGATAACCACGTGTGTATTTTTGCTAAAAAAAAAGTTTATATGTATTTTCGCTCCTGAGGAAAAAGCTTATGTGTATTTTTACACTTTAACCCTTTTTTTTAATGATAAAGTGACATTTTATATTCAAATTATATTCACATTTTTATTAATGTATACATATGTCATGGAGCATGCCATGAAGGAAGCCATATCATCCTATTAATTAATCTAAAGTAGTAAGATCCGTTAGTAACTTTACGGAAAAATTAAAGGCAATGGGCTTAGAACCTGTTTAGATGTTGCTTTTGGAGAATAGCTTTGTGAATTTACGAGGTAGAAATAGCTTTTGGAGAATATATTTCAAGAATAGCTTTTGAAAAAAATGATAGTGTTTGGATATTATTATCAGAATAGCTTTTTGAGGGTAAAATTTACCAAAAAGGACATTAGCTTTTGGTGAAATTGCATATAAAGGATAAAGTTGTATTTTAAATATTATAAACATTAAATTTAATAATAAATACCAAAAATTACATAAAATTATTAGAAAAAAAATTACATTTAACATTTATATTAATAAATTGTATAGACAAAAATAATTTTAACATATAAAAATTAATTAATTAATTAATTAATCAATTTTTGGCATCTTATTAAGCATTATTATCATATTTGGAAGAATGACATAACATGGATGAGGATTGAAGATGTGGGGCCCACAACAAAGAAAAGGAAACCTAACTTTTATCCATTAAAAGGAGAGGCAGCACGCAGAACGATGGAACTGGACGAGACGCAGCATTTTGGCGAGGATCAGAGCAGCAGCTGAGTGCAGAATGAACAGAATGAAGAAGCAGAGGAGCAGCGATTCTCTTCGAAGAACGGATTTGGGATCTTTGAGAGAAGGAGAAGGATCTGTGTGAGAGAGGATGAAGAGACTAACAGAGGAGGAAGAATGTGTGTCGGGAGAGAGAAAAATGTGGGCATAATGGGGGTATTTTAGGGTTTTTCTTTGATTGTGGGTCCCACTTCTGCAGATAGAGTTTCAAAATTGAAAAAAAGTTGCTTTTTGAAAAACCTAGGTTTTGACTTCAAAACCTAGGTTTTGGATTCATAATAGCTTTTAGAAAAAAGAGATGTGTTTGTCAAACTTTTTCCAAACAGGCTCTTAATGTCAAAAATCAAAAGGTTAAATTTAAACTATAAAACATCACGACGTTATATACAAACAACCCAATGTTCAAGGAAGTTTTTTTTTTTATTTTAGCCTTTTTCAGGAGATTTTGATATTAACAATGTTAGAATTTTTATAAATAAAAGTGTTACCATTGAAATATTAAAATTTATACCAGTCAATTTTTCTTTATATCATAGGTATTGATAAGATTATAAACTTTGAGATTTATTTATTGGTTAAAGTGCAAAAATACACATGAGTTTTTTTCCCAGAAGCGCCCACCACATGTTTGTTTTGGAGCAAAAATACACACGTGGTTACGTTTTAGGAGCAAAAGTCACACAGGCCGATAGTTGACCGACATTGATCGTTAACTTGGACGGAAATTAACACTAACTCCGCTGAAATTACCATTTTGCCCTTATTTTAAAGCTAAAATTACCATTTTGCCCCTAGTTTTAAATAAGTTTTTTTAAAAAAAACACACTAAAATAAACTCTTCCCCGCTAATGGGCCCTACCATCGGCCACACCCCCGCCGGTAGCCGCCCTTCCCACCTTTGGTGACCGGCGGCCACCTCCGGCGACTTTTTCTTAAAAAAAAAGAAAGCTAAGGTTTTTCTTTACAAAAAAGTAAGTGGAGGCCAGTGGGCCCCACTACCGCTAGTCGCCACCGATGACTGGCGGCCTCCTTCAAGAGGAGGCCGGTGAGCCCCACCACCAGTCACACCACCGCCTAGCAGTCGTCCTCCCTACCGTCGGCGACCGGCGGCCACCTACGACAACCTCCTCCGGCGAATTTTATTTATTTATTTATTAAAAACTAAGGTTTTTTTTATAAAAAACTAAGGGGAGGCCGATGGGCCCCACCACTGGCGGCGACTGCCCTCCCCACCGCCGGCGACTTTTTGGCCTCCCCTTAGTTTTCTAAAACAAAAACTTTAGTTTTTTAACAAAAAAAAGTCATCGGAGGAGGTCACCAGAGGTGGTTGCCGGTCGCCGGCGGTGGGGAGGACGGCCGCTGGGCGGTGGTGTGGCTCACCGGCCTCCTCTTAGTTTTTTGTAAAAAAAACCTTACTTTAAAAAAAAATCACCGGAGGAGGCCGCCAATCGTCGGCGGCGGCCGGCGATGGTGTAGCCGGTGGTGGGGCCCACTGGCTTCCCCTTAGTTTTTTGTAAAAAAAAACGTTAGTTTTTTAATAAATGAAAAAAAGTCACTGGAGGAGGTTGCCGAAGGTGGCCACCAGTCGCTGGCGGCGCTCGGCAGTGGTGAGGGCAGCCGTTGGCGGTGATGTGGCCGGTGGTAAGGCCCACCTGCGAGGAAGGGTTTATTTGAGTGTTTTTTTAAAAAAAAACATTATTCAAAACTAGGGGCAAAATGGTAATTTCCGTGGAGTTACTGTTCATTTCCATCCAAGTTAACGGTCAATGTCGGTCAACTAACGGTCTGTGTGACTTTTGCTCCTAAAACATAACCACATGTGTATTTTTGCTCCAAAAAGAAAAAAACATGTGGTGCTAGACGCTCTTGGGGAAAAAACTTATGTGTATTTTTGCACCTTAATCCTTTATTTATTTTTGTTTTTAAATTGATAGTGAATGCACTATAGGAATTAATATTTATGTCGTATAATTTTAATAGGAGAGGATGAAAATTATGATCTCTATTATAATGGACTTGCTTAACGAAATATTTTAGGTGGTTGAGGAAGTTTTAATAATCTATTATAAAAAATTATATTTTTTAAAAAATATAATAGACATATAAATAAAGAAACTTTTTGGAAATCAAATGAAATACCACATCATCATACACTATCTGTAAGCCAAATATAAGGTTTTGAAACACTTCTCCTTGAAATTACTTACCCAGTGAAAGCCATTGTTGATTCCACATATATGAACTTATTGCACCGTAATTCAAAAGAAGATTATCTAACTAGCAAGGTAATATTAACACCAACAACTGAAAGTGTTGGATGACTATATTAGCTTGCTGTTATCAAGTGAAGCAAGAGAAAATTTTAGTTCAAATTCGATCATTCGTGTAGACAATGCAAGTAGTAGTATTGAAGATTTGTATGATACAAAATTCCTGAATTCAATTTCATGCTTTGGAATACCTCATCATAAAATCATCTTTAAAGTTGGAGTGCCAATTATGCTAATAAGTAATATTGACCAGACAACGGGTTTGTGAAATGGAACACGGTTGGAAATAACATACTTGGCATGAACTTCATTAAGGCAAATATGTTAAATAAAATAAGTGTAGGTGAAGAAATTTTGATTCACCTTATGGATATGTGTAACATCCCAATTTTCAAAAACGGAATAATTTTTTTTTCATTTAAAATCAAAATCATTTCAAATCATCAGAGTAGAGCATTTGAGCGGAAAAGTAACTGATATATATTCAAAGTGCCAACTGTATTGTGTATGGCTGGTTACAACGGTGGTACAGTAACTGAGTATTTCAAAAGGGATGTACAACAACAAAAAGAAAGCTTCCGCCGGAACGTCAAAAGGAAGTCTTCAGCCAGGTCTTCTATGCGGCCTGTTTGCGCTTCTCCTTGGTTCTCGGACCTCCTGACCCTGAAGCTATGTTAAGAGCTAAGATTCAATACCCATTGAACCTCAAGTAATGGTTAACCTCATGTTTACATACACAATATATGGACGACATATACCACAACATCAACAGCACAAATAAACGATCTATCACAAACAATGCATATGCTTCACTCCCAGCATGCAACCATATCGCTCCCAGCATACAGACATATCACTCCCAGCATATGGACATATCGCTCCCAGCAATACAGATACCCTCTAACCTTTATATGCACTCCACAGTATAAACACTTTATACAATACACATACCACATATATGCATATCATAAACATCAGAGTTAGTGTTACAGTATGCGAACGTACCTTCGTTGACGAGTTTCAGTACGTTTTGACGGTCGGAATGCGGTCATAGATATCCTATAAGGATAATATTGCATTTATTAATTCACAAACAATATCCTAAAAGATATTTTGGCCACTACTAACCATTTTACCCCTGGTGCTTTTATTTCCCATTTAATTCCTTGAATTTTCCTAGAAAACGCTGGTTAACAGCATTCGGGCTGATTTTCTGCCTAATTTTGAAAAATCATAACTAATTCTAGAAAAATCGAAATGAGGATCCGTAAAATTATACGGAACCCTTAGAATGTCTATTTTTGAGGAAAAATAACGGCTGTAACTCGGTCCAACCATATCATTCCCAGTTTTTATGTTTTTAGCCTCTGCCCAGATTTTTACCCAGAAAACGTAGCCTTACTTTAGGAATTTTTATCTCCTATCACAAAACTCAGAATGACACACTCTGGGTATATTTGGAAAGCCCTATGTGTTTACTTTAACCATGAAAATTTTCAGAATTTATTAACCCCATCTTCAACATAAAATCATAGTATTTTCGTTGTTGACTCTGGGAAACTTCTAACCGAAAATTTCGCCAGAATTTCGCTACTTTAATCTTCGATCTTCAAGAATTTTGCTATATCATATTTTTCATCTAATTTTCGAAATAAATCCATTTTTAACCATATAAACATAAAATCAAAACTATTCTTGAATATTTAAGATCAAAGCATAAATTACTATGAATTTAAACTAGAACTTCAAGAACTACAAAAACTAAAGACTAGAACTTACCCTTGAAGAACTTTGCTACTCCTTCCTCATTCTCACTTCTCACTAGCTTCTCTCTACTCTTTGTAGAATGGTTTTTGGTGTGAAGAGAAATGGAGAGGGAAGGCCTCTATTTATAGCCAAATATCAATGGCACAAAGGGTAATTCTAATAGAGTTCCATCTTGGCTTCCTTCTTCACAACCATATGATTCAACTTGCATCATAAGTAGTTCCATATCCACCCTCCACCTAGGCTGCACGTTTTTCACTTCTTTGGCAAGTGGATGAGGTCATTTTGATGACACACTTGAGTGCTTAGGTGTCCCTAAATTTTTAGAAGACTTGTGGATTAAGTTGCTTAAGTTGCATGTGCTTTAGTCCATAAAAATCTGATTCTTATCCCTTGGTTCAGCAGCTGCACGAAATTTGTGGCTGTTGGGAGGTGATTTAATGTATTCAATTTATGCTAATAATATTATGTATTCAATCCTCCAATTGGTTTATTTAATTTCAAGAGGATTAAGCCCAATTCTTTGATTTCTTATTGGCTCATCTAAATTCACATGGGTTTATTACAAAATATCTATATTAAAATAATATAAACTTTCTCTTCTTCTCCAAGACACCAAAAACGTCACCCCCTCCTTCTCTCTTGCCATCTAATATGCTTTTTCATTAGCACAATATCTCATGGTTCAAGTGTTTTCATTGGCTAGTTGCTTTTGTTGACTTTTCAAACTAAGCTTGTTTTGATTATATGAGAACTCATCTTTTCCCTTCTTTCAAAATAAGTACCGACCTCATCACTCTTCTCTCCATTCTATCCTATTCCAATTCATTAAATGACCCATGAGATAATATATAGCCTCCTATTGGTTCTTAAGTATTATCATGGATTTAGACATTTTAAATTGCTAGAATTATTGTAGGCCTTTTATCTTACTTTATGAAATTCAATCCTAGCCATTACTTAATGTTTAATTTGCCCAAGTTGATTAACAAGTTTAATTAGAGCTTTAATCACAAGATTAGTAATCTTGTAAGCTTTAGGGATTAATTGTAATTTCACTTTATATACCACTTAATTATGCTAAATTAATTAGCAACACCCTTTATGTTAATCTTGACCCTCCATTGGTCATTAATATCAAATTAGGGGTTTCATATAATTAACTTTGGATATCCCCCTTTATTCATATTTAAACAATCAGCAATTAATCACTTATTCAATCACTTACTAATTGTTGACAATTTTCTTAATTAGGATTAATTATTTTCTCACAACTATTTTACTGACATTGATAATTTATGCATCATGAAGATTATTAAAAATCATAGGGAAACTTATATTCCCCAAAATAATATTTAATTTTGCCTCATTATTTTCCAAGGAAAATAATCTCATAAATTACCTAAATTAGAGACAACATACTTCCTAATTTTTAATAAATATTTAGTTGACTTAGGATTTATCATAATATTCTCAGGGTATTTTATAACCCACAAATTCACTTAGGGATTTTTAGCTCTTTATTCCTCCTAATTTCATGAGAAATTACCTTTAAGAAATAAGGTAATTATTTCACTAGTTTTGAGACAACAAATTCACCTATTTTCAATAAGTATTATTTGTTAATATAATATTCCAGATAAATAATTATCCGGGTATTACAATATGAATCCAATGGAATCAAAACTTTCTTTTAATTTCATGAGGAGGCAATTCTCAATAATCATTTATTTTTCCATGATAATAAATAAAAGTTAAGGTCAGTCCATGTCCAATGTTGGTCTCTACCTACAGAGTTCATAAGTCTCCTCGCATGATCAATTGTACATGATGTTATCACAAGTGAAGAATTATAATGGGTTGAAGATGCTTATAATGTTAGTTCAAATTTCTCACCAAAGAAGGGGTGAATTGGGTGATATTAAAAAAATTTAAATCGATGATGATAATGCAATAAATCAAAAAGAAAGAGTTAGAGAAATATCAATGAAGTATACACATGTGTTTATACTGGTTTAGCCATAATTTCTTGATCAGAGCATCTCTGAGATTTTCACTATTGTTCTAAGATTAATTAGGTAATTGGCACCTTAATATAAAGTAATTCTCACCAAGACTAACTCTCTATTACTAGTTGTAATCAACTACTCAAGGTCCCACTACCTTGAGATTTTATAGAAATCAAATTGATTGAATGACTCTCACAGAGTAGATATATAATCACTGATGAAAAATAAATATTAGAAGGCATTTCGCAAGAATTTATGAGTAATGAATGAGAAGTAATTTACATGTGCTTTGTTCTTTGCTTTGAATTGAATGTTCTTGTATATATAGTTGAACTTTATAAATGACCGTTTTGAGGCTTCAAGCTTTTTGTTGTGAGTTCAACCTTTCCAGTATATTGATCAAGCTTTCTATTAGAGACAAATTGGAGTCATTGAAAGATATTGAGGTGCAGTCGTTTTTGTTTCACTGTAACAGATCTTCACATGACATTCCTTTGGTTTGCTCAGAGATTACTTAAGGTTGGGTCGTTTTTGCTTCTTCACAATTGATGCTTCAGATGATAGTCAATGACATACTTTGAAGATTTCTTGCGTCTACTATGTTTCTATGATCACATTTAATGCTCTGACATAGAACCATGCTTTTATATATTTTTAATGTAATCCATGATTCAAATCATCTGAAACTCATAACCGAATATGTTTAGTAAGACTAAGAAGTAGGATAACTATTAATATAATGTGTGTAAAAGTTAATTAGTAATGTTGAATTCTTGAAGACAAAGGTTCAATGTAAGAAGAACAGACACTTGAGTGTTGTTCTAGGTGCACTCGAGTGCTTTTTGTCAAACTCGAGTGTTGATGAATGACGTGTATGGTAGAAGACTGCTGAAAGTTGTGTACTGTAAAAACATTTCAATTTCTACCAAACACTCAAGTACTTACAAAGTCACACTCAAGTGCCACACTCGAGTTTGCACTTTGTCACACTCAAGTGCTGATGAATCATATGTATGGTAGAAGATTGTTTAAAAAAAAGTTCAGATAAATAGCTTTGTGTGAACTCCATACACTCGAATGCCACACTCGAGTGCTACTTATAAAGGAGACAACACTCTTGATTCATCAAGTGCCACACACTTAACTTGGAAGTGTTTACCTTGCACTTAAGTGTTGGAGTTCACACTCATGTTTTACCTTTGATTCTTTTAGGATGAGCGTGAGTATCAGGCAAACGATTGCAAGTGTTAAACCAATACTCAAGTGTTCATTAATACATTTGAGTGCCCATTACAACACTTTCAGAAATGAAGTGAGTATCAGGCAAATTCTTAGCGAGTGTTGAACCAACACTCGAGTATTTACTTAAGCACTCAAGTGTTTAACACAACACTTTCATGAATGATAAGAGTCTCAGCCAAAAACTCTGTAAGTGTGAGGCCAACACTCAAGTGTTTATCTCAGAACACTTCATAGCAACTTTTCAAAGCAGTTTGCTTTTTGATTCAAAATTGAGTGAAAATAACGTTGTACACTCAAGTGTGTCTTGAAACATACACTTGAGTGATTTGAATCATTAAGTCTTCTTTTCTTTTCCAAGTTTATTATCATCAAAACTTATAAATCAAGAACTAACATATATTTAATGGGCATAAGCAATGCATTAACTAGACAACTAATGTAATGGATAGAGAGATATTCCAAAACGTTATATTATTATGAGTTGTCCGATTGTAACTTTGGTTTGTTGATGTGTCAAATCGCAAACTTTAACTGATTAGTTTGACATTTACAGAAACTAACTAATCCTGCATCTCACGAGGTTGTTTGTGTTGTTAGTCCCTTTGTCATACTCTTATCATTGTATTTATTTTTTAATAATTGGATCAATCTGGCCTCTGTACAGTCTAGCCACATATGTGATTCTATTTGATTTTTTTAATTATTTTTGTTATGGATAAAAATAATGGGCTTGGCGCAGATTCGGCCCAACAAGAATTATTCAAGGACCAATCAGGTAAAATAGTAAATATCCAATAATTATGCCTATAATATAGGAATGTGCAGATAATGTGTAGATAGTGGAGCAGTTAATGGAGCAGTTAGTTATGACGCACGATGAAAAAAACCCTAAGGTAACTCTCATAAATAAAGGTTCAACTTAACAAGGTACACAGCTTCTAAGCTCTGCCTCTTTACGATTCTGCATACACAGAGCACACACCCCCACTCCCTATCTGTGTAATCGAACTACGTGGACTTTGATCTCTCTCACGGGTATGTAGGCCCTAGGCATTAATCCTAGGTCAAGTCCAATATCTGTGTTTCTGGCAAGTTGATTTTTTCTTCTGACGCTCTACATTATCATGAAACATCTGATTGCTATTATGGGCATGCTGGTATATGTTAATTGCCTTGTGGATAGTGATTTTTACTGTTCTTGGGCTTCCAAATGTGTTGCCTAAAAAATAAGGAGATGGAGATTCATCCTCAAACTTTCAAATCCAAAGGATTCAAAAAAATATGTCTCAGACAGGGTGTATGCTGAAGGGCTGAGAGATTGTCCACAATTTATGTTATAAAGCTTTCTCAAACACCAATGCAATCAAAAAAGCATTCTCTTTGTAGCCAATATCTTTATTTTGGTTGAGTCATCGGATGCTTTGGCAGACAATTTCTTGACTGACAAGAACTTGAAAAGAAGATGAGGCATTGATTTCTTCTTGAAAGTATGAATGAGCTCAACCCAAACTCCGTGAAAATTGTTGAAAGCAGAACTAGGATTAATAGAATCTTGTTACAAGTCCAGGCTCCATATAAATTTTTGAAGGCGAACCCCGGTTAAACCGAATCTGGTTAAAATCCGGGCGCCATGTAAATTCTTGGAGGCAGACTCTGGTTAAACGGAATCTCGTTAAAATCCGGCTTCATGTAAATTATTGAAGGTGGACCTCAGATTAACTTGATCTAGTTAAAATCTAGGCTCCGTGTAAGTGGATGAAGCGACATAGTCGCAAGGCTATATAAGCTCCAGTAGAGCCAATTGCTACGGCAATATATGAAGTGACATAGTCGCAAGTCTATGTTAAAGGCAGCATGATCATGAGCCAATTATTTTGTAAGCAACGTAGTCGCCCCTCCAATGTAAGCTCTGGTAGAGCCCATTATCTAAGCGACTTAGTCGCCACAATAAAAGTTTTTGGAGAGCCAATTATCTGGTAAGCGACATAGTTTCACTTAGACTATAAGCCCAGTAGAGCCAATTAAGACGGTCGCGCCGTCAAAATTGATGAATTTTAGAGAAGGAGTCCTGGAACCCGTTCTCGACAATTCAATGCAATGGAATTAATAGTCAACTGTTAAATAAATTCCTAAGTGAATTAAATATGTCGACAAGTTAAAAAGGATTTAAGGGAAGGAGTCCTAGAACCCATTCCCAAAAATTCTATGTGACGGTAATGCCGCCAAGTCTATTTAAATGATTGAACTCGGGTAAAACAAACCCGTCTTCATAAATCATATTGCGACGACAATGCCGCCAAGTCTATCCACATGCATGAATCCAAGGTATACAAACATGTTTTCATGAATCATGTTAAGTTTATTCACATGCATGAATCCGAGGTACACAAACCTGTTTTCATGAATCATGTTAAGTTCATATACATGCATGAATCCGAGGTGTACAACCCGTTTTCATGAATCATGTCTTGAGGCTAAACTCGGTTTAAACTGAATTTGGTTTAAATCTAAGCTCCGTATAAAATTTTGCAAGAAATAAGAATAAAAGGCCGACCTTGGTAAAACCAAATTTGGTTAAAAGCCGGCTTTTATGTCAATTTTAAAGGCGGATCACGGTCACAATTTGCGCTTGTGTAAAGTTTCTTGGAATCTCGAGATTAAAATATATAAACCCAGAATCTCGGGGTTGAAGTATATAAACCCGGAATCTCGGGGTTGAAGAATATTAACCCAGAATCTCGGGTCAACAAGTAAGGAATCCCAACAATCATGGGCACATGGTCCGGGTTGGATAATCAATGCATCTCGGCAGCTCAAAAACCTAAACCACCAGGCTGGGGGGCCACAGAGTAGACAACAATACAAACGAATTGTTATTGGAAAAGCATGTTAGCAATAACTGAGATCAAGGCAACCCAGAATGCAAGTCAAACTCGGACGAATATTCGAAAAGAAATCAAGCTTGGACAAGCATTCGAGTTCGACAAGAAAGAAGCAAACTGAATGATTTGCGCAAAATAGTAAGTATTTTCCATTGAGTATGATTTGCTTACATATTATTAAATGCAAGAACATAAATTGGATAAGTCGGATATATCTCGGCCAAATCCGCGTTTCACATCAAAACAAACAATGCATCCCGGCAGCTCAGAGGCCTGAACTACCGGGCGGGGGGCATCTGTTATGGATAAAAATAATGGGCTTGGCGTAGATTCAGCCCAACAAGAATTATTCAAGGACCAATCAGGTAAAATAGTAAATACCCAATAATTATGTCTATAATATAGGAATGTGCAGATAATGTGTAGATAGTGGAGCAGTTAATGGAGTAGTTAGTTATGATGCACGATGAATAAAACCCTAAGGTAACTCCCATAAATAAAGGTTCAACTTAACAAGGTACGCGGCTTCTAAGCTCTGCCTCTTTACGATTCTGCATACACAGAGCACACACCCCCACTCCCTATCTGTGTAGTCGAACTACGTGGACTTTAATCTCTCTTACGGGTACGTAGGCCCTAGGCATTAATCCTAGGTCAAGTCCAATATCCACTACTACAAAAAGTGGATACTACTTCCCCAAAAGACGTCCTTATTTTAAAAAAGGGAGTAAAAAGTATAAGCCAAGACTTTAGGCGCCCTAAATCTTGTTTAGGGCGCCTAAAATATATTTTAGGCGCCCTAAATTTTTTTAGGGCGCCTAAAGTTTGCCTACAATTTAGCGCTAAAACTTAATTTTTCGCGCGATGGGTGTAATCTGGGTAATTTTTTACGCGCCAAGACATATTTATTTTTTTTTATTTAAGGCGCCCTAAACGTGTTTCAGGGCGCCAAAAAGCTACTTTAGGCGCCCTAAACTTATTTCAAAGCGCCAAAAAACTTGTGAAAAATTATGTTTTAAATTTTTTTTTTATTTGCCTTAATATACTTTTCGGCGCCCTAAATATTATTCAGGGCGCCAAAAAGCTACTTTAGACACCCTAAATTGTCTAAAGTAGATTTTTGGCGCCCTAAATTTAATTTAGGGTGTCTAAAGTAGCTTTTTGGCACCCTAATTTTATTTAGGGCGCCTAAAGTAATTAATTTTAAAACTTAAGCGCCAAATTTTTTTAAAAAAATTATCTAGGTGGTAAAAAATTAGCGCCAAAAAATATATTTTAGGCACCCGAAAAAAGTTTAGGGCGCTCTAAATTTTATTTAGGGCGCCTAAAGTAATTGATTTTAAGACTTAAGCGCCAAATTTTTTTCAAAAAATTATCTAGGCGGTAAAAATTAGCGCCAAAAAATATATTTTAGGCGCCCTAACTTATACTTAGGGCGCCAAAACTCACGCTCAAGATATAAAAACCCTAAGCTCTTCCCACCAATCTTCACAACTTCAAGTCCTCAAGAACAGAGCTACTCGAAGTCACATTTCTACGTATTCCTCTTACTTTTTCTCCTTTCCTTTTTTCGTTTTCTTCCCCCCCCCCCTTCTTTATTGTATCTATCTTACTTTAAGGTAAGAAATTTTGTGATTTTGTTTCAATCCCCTCGGCGTTTTTTGTTTTAACCCTGACGGTGTTTCCATTTACAGTGATGCTACAACTGCGAAAGGCTCAAAAAATGGAGTTTCATCAAATAATCTTGGTTAGTTAATTATTGCATTCACTTCATTGGTTTATCTTATATATCTTGATTTCCAATTTACAGTTTTTTGATAGTTTGGATCTGTACTCGGAGGAAAACATTGATACGGTTCGAGATGTTTTGTCTGGACATCTTCTTCTACACATAGATTGAGAGGGTATGGTTTATATGATGTTGTCATGTGTGAATTATAAAATTGTATGTGAGCACTTTGTTGTAGTAGACTTTGTTGTATGTGAAACTTTGTTATTGTAGAATTTCTTGTATGTGAGCACTTTGTTGTGGACTTTGTTGTAGAATTGAAGCTCCTTTATAATGATCATTTGAATTGTATGTGAGCACTTTGTTGTTGGAGCTCTTTTAATTTAGAATTGTTCATACAAATCCTTAGTTTGATATGAATGGTGTAGATTAAGAAAATTAAAATTATTTCAATCTGAGTTTTCTTTGCTGGGAGCTGTTTGTAAAATCAAAAGATATATGTCTGTTTTGCTTTGAAAGGCCATAAATACGCCTGGGAAATTTTAATATATTCGTAAGCAATATAAAAAAAAAATTACTATAAGGCGCCCTAAAACCTTTTTAGGGTGTAAAAAGTCTATATAAGGCGCCCTAAAACGTTTTTAGGGTGTAAAAAGTCTATATAAGGCGCCCTAAAAAGTTTTAGGGTGTAAAAAGTCTATATAAGACGCCCTAAAAATTTTTTAGGGTGTAAAAAGTCTATTAACTTGCCTTATAATGCACAGACTTATAACGCCCTAAAAATATTTTAGGGTGTAAAAAGTCTTTATAAGACGCCCTAAAATTTTTTTAGGGTGTAAAAAGTCTATATAAGGCGTCTTGAATTAATTCAGGGCGCCTTTTACAAGGCGTCCTGAATTTTTTCAGGGCGCCAAAAGTTAACTTTTCTACTATCCGTTGACAGACGTCCTTGAAATTTAGGGTGTTAATTTTGTCTTATTCAGGACGTTATTTTGCTTTTTTGTGGTAGTGATCTGTGTTCTTTTTCCAAAACAATTTCCGAACTTTATTATTATTTTTTGAAAGTTAACAAAATATACTTTATTTACTATAGTTAAGAAATCTCTTTCATACTCACACTTAAAGATTATCGTATGCTTTATGTGGTCGAAATATTGTTCAAAAGAAAATTTGTTGCATTTAGAGAGAGCTGTAAATGTACAAGTGTCAAGTAGCAGCAGGAAATAAATATGAAGAAGGCCACTCTACCCATGCAACGCACGAGAGTGCTAGCTCCATTAATGTATGCATACAGGATCAAGTGGAAGGGAGAGAGTGAAGAAATGGATCCAATTGTTTTTTTTTTTCTTTTTTGGACAAAGATCCAATTGTTGATGGTATTGGTGATGATGATTTGCAATCTGTAAATCTCATGAAATTTTAATTTATCATGTAACAAAAAGGGGATATAATACTGTTATGATGTAGAGATTTCATAAAATATTTTTAAATATGAAATATTTGTGTTAAGTTGGAAGTTGCTCTTTATTGAAATTATAATTAAAATGAAACGACTCTAACTTTATAAGTGCCAAGAACACACATATTGTTATATACTATACAAAAATAGATATTTAGAAATTTTAATGCATCATTCTATTGAGCTGTACCAATTTTAAAATTTTAGAAAGAATAATTTGTGGTCACTAATTATAATGTAGCTGTAATTTGACCCCCAAAAAAAAAGTATAATGTCTCTGTAGTTTTTATGGATGAAAGAATATTCTGTTACATCAAAGTTGCCGTAGGAAGAAAATGGTTTAATATATTGTCAACATATGAAATTCAAAATAATAATAAATAAAATAAAATGCACAAGCTCCCGTGTAAAGCGGGGTAGCCATTGTCGTTTACCGGCAATGATATAATAGACATGGAGCCCACACTGTCCCCGGAAAAACGTTTAGCAAATATTCACTCTCCACAATACATTCGGTTTCTTCGTCGCACTCTGCTTTTGAGCAGATTGGAGGACATGGATTGCGTGTACAAGAGTATCAATGAGCCCATTGGAGCTCGCGTCAAGGGCCTTATTTCGAGAAGATTGGTCAATCGAGCTTCAAGAATATATAATGTTATCATTAGGGCCGGACCCAGAATTTTTATTAGGGGCACTATTAGGAGATTTGGGGTGAAGCTCTTGATATTTTTTTTTTAATAATAAAAGTATATTATAATAAAAATAATAATATTTTTAGGCCTTGTTTTTTAGAATCCGTTATAATTGTTTTATTATCAATGTTATCAAATACATCTATATTTCAATATAAGACGTTAAACAATCATTCAACTATTCATCTCTTGTCTGATTATGAAGTGCAGCTTTGATGTATTTCATAGTTGAAAATGCTTTTTCTACAGATACAGTTGTTATCAGTAAAATTTATTCTAACTTTACAAGTAAATAAATCAAAAGATATACAATTTGAGAAGCTTAAATTGTCGATCTCTATATACAAATTGTTAATTCTTATATTTAAATTGTCATACTCAAATTTTAAAATCTTGAAAACCATATCACCTATTTATCCTTTTGTTCATTTAGTAGACATTTTAAAGTTTTTTTTAATTCAAATGTATTTTGCTATTTTTTAAAATTAATTAACTGAAATATTTTAAGAGAAAATCCCTTATAAATTTTTTTTGGAAAAAAATGTTAAAAGATCTCAACATTCATAAAACCATATAACTGAACGAAGGCTAATTTGTCCTTTTCTAAATAAAAATAAAATGACATAAGTGCCCTCACCTTTTCCATGCTACTTCCCTCTCCCTAAACGACATCTCCCTGTGACCAAACCCTGTAAGCTATTTTCCACTTCTCTCAGTAGTCAGTAGCTCCTTCTTCCATTTTTTCCGATTATTATTTAGCCTTTCCATTCAAATTCCCCCGCCCCCGGGTACGTGGGTCCGCCTCTGGTTGTCACACCCCATGTTATTCGTAAATTTAAGCCCCTATGTAATTTTCTGTCTCTCATCTGATGTGAAATATTATATTTTAGGCTTCTTATCAAGTTATTATTCCTTTCTTATGAATTCAAGCTGTTATTATTTTGGATTAATTAATTGCCACTACTTCTATTAAAAAGGAAAATAAAGTTTTCTTTTCTTAGGGACAATACTGTTGGATGTCATAAAGGAAGATGTAGGGGAAGAAACGAAAATTATTTGTTAGCAGAATCCATCAAAAGATACTTTAAGACATATCTTTTGTTATTGTAGTTGTTGGAAATTATTGAATGGAAAAATTGTAAAACCTGTAACATCCCAAATTTCAGATTCGAAAATCGTGTCGGTCGACACTTAGTTTTAAGAAAAACAACAGAGTTTGAGATGCTACAGCTTAGAGTACTGCGGAAATTGATAGCGTGCGCTAAGATCCGGACAACGAGTATCTGATATAAAAATGCCCAGACATATGATGATGCCCGACATAAGCTGATATATTAAATATCCCGAAGGAATATTCATGTGATACAATTTACAGAGGTTAAATACAATCATCTGATAAAGAAAGTTTTAAACTAGACCCATGACTTGGAACCTAACATCAGTTAATTAAACAGATTGGCCAGGTAGGGGTCTATCATGGGGGCCTCACCGACTTATACGGCGACTGATTGGCTTCCCACATAGATTAACACAGCCTTAGACACCAAACTATTCAGAGTAACTTTGTTAAATTCGAGCCGGAAGCTATGTCCTAATAACTTCTACCAACCTTTGACTTTGACTGCTGCCTCTTCACGTCTCTACCCACCGGCATCTTCTCTATCCCGGTTTCTTTCCTGTACTATTCATTAAGACTGAGGTCCAATGCCCATTGGACCTCAGGTAACGGTTAACCTCATGCTTATGTAAACAGTATATGACAGATATCACAATGATAAAATCACATTTATAACTTTCAAAACCATATCAGCAAGTAACATAACACAGCCACTGTAATATGTATGTTACCCAAGTCTGCACATAATCAGTGCCACGATGGCCTATCGTGTCCTCAGCGCTAAGAAAACTCAACGGTGTTATCAAGACTATAACCCGTATACGACTCAAATCCATGAGAAGTTTCAAAACAGAGTATCAACATGTGAAAACAATTATCATATATAACCATACCATAAGCATAAGCGTTAATGTTACAATACGCGTCCGTACCTGAGTTTGACAGGACTTTTGGGTACGTTTGTCGTCGGAACACGTGCACAGTCTATCCTAAAAGAGTAATATTGTCTCAATTAACTCTCAAACAATATTTCAAGAGACACCTTGGCCATACTTGACATTTTTACCCTTGAAGGATTTATTTTCAATTATTTCCACATAATTTTCGTAAAAAACGTTCATTCAGCATTTCTAGGCAGATTTTCACCTAACTTTGGAAAATCATAACTAATTCCAGAAAAATCGAGATTAGGATCCGTAAAATGTTCCGGAATCCTTGAGAAGTCTATTTTTAAGGACAAATACTGGAACTTACCCAGAATTCATGGATAATTCCCAGTTTTAACATTTCAAACTGCTGCCCAGATTTTCGCCCAGAAAACATCGCTTAACTTCTAAGATTTTTATCTTTTTGCACAGAGCTTCAAATGACACATTCTTTATAGATTTGGAAAGCCCTAGATGTCTACTTTCACCATGAATTTTCTCAGAATTTTTGAACATCATCTTCTTCATAAGATACTGACGTTTTTACCCCTGACTCCAGAAAACACTAATTAATGAAATTCCGCCAGAGCTTCGCTATTTTGATCCTAATCTTCCAAAAATTTTGATACAACTTCTTCTTTATCAATTTTTCGAAATAAATGCAATGGAAACCATAAAAACATGAAAATAAAACTGGATTTGGAAGATTGATGATCAAAACAACATTTCTAACATTTCTATCTCATAACCTAAGAACTTAAACTCAAAAGCTAAAAACTCTCTTACCTCTTGAAGAACACTTGCTACCTACTTCCAGCAGCTCCTTACTCTCTCCCTCCTCTCTATGTTTTTCGGTTGAGGCTTGAGAAATTTGTGAGAAACTTGTGAAGGGAAAAGCTCTATTTATAGGAAATCAAATAAGTAGGCACCAAGTAATTCAATTTGATCTTGGCCCTTGAGGTTTGCTTGGTGAGGAAGCAAAGATCTCCCCCTTACACCTCCCCAATTCGTCCCTCTCTCTCCCTTTTCCTTAGATTTTTGCTTTATCTTCTATTTAATCCCAAATGCTAATTTAGTTAAGCATCAACTAATGTTTTTCTTCAAAATCTAATTTCACTTTTGAAATCCTAATTTTGTGATTAGATTTATGGTGATTTTTAATTCCCAAAACACTTAGGTATGACTTTTATATGTAACCGAAATTAACTTTGGGAATAGCCAAGTTGATGCTCATAATTCACTGATCTCAAATATGTATTTATCTTAAATACTTAGTTCCAATATCTCAAGTTATGATTTATTTCTTAGGGATTCTCATCTAATTGTATTTAATTACATCACTTCTTGCTCCCCAAGTTTTAAAAACTTGGTCCCTAAGTTTGTCCAATCTTCTTCCATACTCTTTGACTTATTATTTTCCCTTCTTCCTACTTGAAAACCGTCCCCTCCCTCTTGTTTTACTTATTCAATTACATTTTTAATGTTCTCACAATTTTAAGAGGGAAATTCTCTCATTGGTCCACTTAAATTCAGGATTTATGGTTAATATAATTTAATTCTTCCTTTTATTTACCATTAAACAAGAATTTTCATCCCATAGAGATTAATTAGGAATAATTGGTTAAATCCCATGTTAATCTCCAAAATAGTGTTTTAGGGGTTACTAGGCTTAATTACCAAAATTTAACAAGGTTTCTAATTTAATTTTGATAATTAACAACTCCTTGTGTGACAATTTTAGCTTCTATTTACTATTTGGTCTTGGTATTATGATTTTTATAAATTAGTTACTAGCTAATTTCAAAAATTACTAGAGCATCTCAATTATTGCAATTTCAATTGCCCAATAATTGTTACTAATTTTCTCTAATTGATTTTGTCATCCTCCGATGTTTTTAATTGCTTAGAAAATGGTATAATTCCTAAAAATGATAATAAATCAACTAAAAAGTTGGAGACAACATATTCTACAATTTTAATAAATATTTTGTTGCCTCTTAGGATTTATCATAACATTCTCAGGGTATTTTATGACCCATAAATTCACTTAGGGATTTTTAGCTCTTTATTTACTCTAATTTCATGAGAAATCACCTTAAAAGATAAGGTAATTATTTTACTAGTTTTGAGACCACAAATTCACCTATTGTAATAGGTGTCATTTATCAAAATTTAATATTTACATGTATTATGAAAATTGGGGTATTATAAAACCTTCTCCAGATACAGTTTTTAATAGGCAAATTTTAAAACCCTTTCTTTGTACAATTTTGAATCAAAATTTGCAAATTTTCACATGCAGTGAGATAAGGCCCGTTATATTAGAATTCTCCACAAATCATTATCATCTAATGCCTTGATTTCACCAAATGTTTGTTTGTGAGGCCTAAATCACTTGATCATGACTAGTTAACCCCTCTATTGCATGCTTTTGGTAATCTCATAAGCAAGCTAATTGGATAGATAAAGATGGAGTATAATTGTAGGAAATTCACACTCTCCTCTCTATCCAAAGTTCAAACCTAAACATTTTTTTACTCCCCAACACTTATTGTGGAAAACAATTTCATAAAACTACCCGAAAAATTGAAAAAACAAACAAACAAAATAATAATAAAATAAACCTCCTTAGTGTTTTTAGTTTATCCTAGCCAGCAATAACGAACCCATAAACATCACTTTCCTCAATTGCTTGCTAGACAATACAATGTTGTCACATCCCATGTCAAACATAAATTTATGCCCCTAGTAGTTTTCTGTTTCTCTCATCTGATGTGCAATATTATATTTTAGGCTTCTTACCACGTCATTTTTTGTAATGAATTCAAGCTATTATTATGTTCGATTAATTAATTGCCACTACTTCTATTAAAAAGAAAAATAAAGTTGTCGATTTCTTAGGGACAATATTAATGGTCTTGAATGCCATAAAAGAAAATGTAGGAGAAGAAACATAAATTATTTATGAGCATAATCCATCAAAAGATACTCTAGGACTTAATGACATATCATTTTCTATTGTAGCTATTGGTGAAGAACCATATACTGAGTCAAGGGGTGATAATTCTAAGCTTGAAATCCCCTTTAATGGGCCTGACATTTTTAGATTAGTCACAGACAAATTCCCAACACTAGTTATTCTAATATCTAGAAGGCCCTTAGTGTTAGAGCCATGGTTGTTAGAAAAGATTGATGCTCTTGTTGCTGCTTGGTTATGTGGTACTGAAACTCAAGGAATCACATACATTATCTTAGGGGACTATGACTTTAAGGGTTAGATTCATATGACTTGGTTTAGCAAACTTGAGGATCTTGATCAACCCTCTAATGGGGTTATACTACCAAATCCGTTGTTTTCTCTTCACTTTTAATTGTCATATGCTAAAAATTAAATCCCACACTACTACAAAAAAATAAAACAATGTCCTAAATAAGACCCAATTAACGTCTCCTTTATTAGATGAATGTTTGACTGGGGGTAGCAGAATATCATAATTGTGGCGTCCTGGAGAAAGTTTTTCTTCAGGATGAATTAGTTAAGCATCCTGTATTTATTCAAGGACGCCCTATATAAGGCATCCTGAAATTATTTTATTCAAGACGCCCTATATAAGGTGTCCTTCCAAACCTCCCTGATTTGAACCAAATCGCCTTTCTGCAGTATTGACATTCCTGACACACTAATCCAAACACCAGAGCAGAAAATGCAATCAAACCCAAATCTGTAAAAAGAAGCCTAAGTGTTCAAATCTTAAAATAGATTTCAAACCGATCTCAGTCACAGACAACAAAAAATCTTCAAGCATACAGAAACTAGGAACTTGAAGCGGATTTCTGAGGATAAAGTTTCGAATCACAAAGCAATCTTCGAGATTTGACTAGATCTGCACAAAGTGTAGCACAATAAATCAACTAGTGAACGGGGAGTAAAGATTTTAGATGGAAGAATAATTTTAGTGAGAACCCTAAGGTAGGAGCAAGTGAGGAGTGAGAAACCTGACCTTGAACTAGAGGAACCAAGGCTTGGATTTCGCAGATCTCACACTAAGAATCGAAAATTTTACTTTGCTAAGAAAAAAATCGATAAGGAGAGGAAGAAACAAGTGTGAGCAAGATACCCTGGATTACCAACTACAAGGGCCTAGGGCGACAAGGTCTCAACACGATGGTAGTTATGAAGTCATTGATTATGTAAAAATAAATAATTGGAACAAAAAAATACGTTGAAGAAGATAAGAATCGATCAAAGAAATAAGTCAGACACTTACTTGAAAGAAGATTATGCGTTCTAACCAGAGTATTATCGCGAGAGTGAAAAGTAGGTCTCAGTTGCCGAAGATGATGGAGACAGTGAAACGGCTTGGACTTGGGTTTGTATGGGTTTCGACCAAGATGGAGGATAAGGACCCTCGGCATGGCACGGCGAAGGTGTGAGGAGCGGAGGCGCGGCTCGGAGAAGACGGAGGAATTGGAAGCTCGGCAAGGCAGCGACAGAGGTGTGACAGAGAGGGAGGGGAACTGAAAGGATTTCTATCAGGTGAGAGGAGGAGTGGCGTGTGTCGATTCTGAGTGAAAAATAAATGGGAATATTGGCGACCTAAGTAAAATTCAGGTCACTAATATTTTAATTTTAGCGGCCTAAAAATAAATTCAAATCGCCAAAATTCAAAAATTGGTCTAATATTTTAATTTTGGTGACCTTAACTTCATTCAGGTCGCCAATATTTTAATTTTAGTGACCTGAATTTCATTCATGTCGCTAATTTTTGAATTTTGGCGACATGAATTTACTTCAAGGACACCAATGTTAAAGAAAAAATCAATAATAAAAACAACCACGGTGCTAAACAATATATTCTCATTTTCCCATGGCGTGAAATTTATTTTCCCAGATTTTATAGTCGTCCTAAAACATTTTTAGATGCCGAAAATGAATTTTATTCCAAAAAAATTAAATCCCATGGCACCAAACAAAAATTCTAATATTTCCCATGGCATGAACAATATACCTAGATGTTAGGCGTCCTGAAACAATGTTAGGATGGCAAAATCAATTTTACAAGTCACACTACTACAAAATAGATCTATGGCGTCCTATGTTTTGCATGTTTAGCGTTCTTTTTCGGCGAGACGCCTATTGGGGGGGCATAGTATCTTTCACTTACGGCGTCTAATTCTAATTAGACGTCGTATGTTATGACTTACAGTGTCTAACTAATATTAGACGCCATAAGTAGTTGGTTTAGACAACATTGGTGCATAGTTCATGAGTTAAGGCGTCTAAGAATTGAACTTAGACACTTTAACTCATGCTTAAGGCATCTAAGAATAGAACTTAGATGCCTTAAATTAGATATAAGGCGTCTAATAATAAAACTTAGACGCCTTAACTAAGAGATAAGGAGTCTAAGAAATGGACTTAGATGCCTTATCTCTTACCTACGGAGTCTAAGAATATTTATTACACGCCATAGGCATTATTTTTTTTAAAAAAATTACTGTTTCATATATACCTACTTCTCACAATTCCTTACATTTCGTACATATTACCACAATAGTATGATTAAAACTAATGCCTACCAAGCATTATTTTTGGCTCGAAAGTGTAACAACAAAGTGTAAGTAGCTAACTTCAAAATAAGCATGTAAATTGTTCAAGATAACACATGAAACTTGATAGCAATTGCTCCTTTAATTAATAAGGGGAAAATATTTATTCATCAGAACAGGGTAGGCAAACTACACATACAATCACAAATATCAAATTCAATATGGCTTAGATATAGCAAGAGTAAAGGATAACTTCGCCAAGCACCTTGCAGGTATCTCATGTTCTAAATGATCAAGCTTATCCATTAGTGTTCCTCCAGCATTATTCTTTCAACATTCTTACAGAATTATGTAATACTCTAAAAATCTTATTTAGTATATTGTGATAGAAAATACCTATTGAGAATAGATGAATTTGTGGTCTCAAATTTTGGTGTTGTATTTATTTTTATTCCTAGGTAATTTTTCTCTAGAATTAGAAAGCCTAAAGACTAATTTTTCTAAATCTTATTAAGGGTCATAACATATCCTAAGATTATCATAATTTAGTATAATCTTAATTATATCATTTCAGCAATTAAAATCACTAGAGGATGATAAAATCAATTAAATGAAATTAGTAACAATTATTGGGCAATTGGAACTACAATAATTGAGATACTTTATTAATTTTTGAAATTAGTTAATAATTAATTTATGAAGGTCATAATTAAGGAAATATCAATTAATTAAGGACCAAATGGTATATAGAAGCTAAGATTAGCATACAATGAGTTGTTGATCATCAAAATTAAATTAGAAACCATGTCAAATTTTGGTAATTAAGTCTAGTAACCCCTAAAACACTATATTAATAATAGTAACCAAGGATTAATTAATTCTCCCTTTAACTAATAAAAGTGGCGAAAATTACTAATTAAAAGAGTGAAGAAATTATATTAACCTTTAATCCTAAATCCTTGTGAAATTAAATTGGACCAATGAGAGATTTTTCTTCTTGAGTTTGTGAGAACATTAAAACATAAAATGATAAGTAAAAAGAGGAAGGGGAGGACGTTTTTTGAGCTTGGGCAACAAGAAGAGGAAATTATTTTAAATACACATACAAACACATGGACTAATTAAATTAAAGTTCTTGGAGGGGATAGAATGTGAGTGTGTGTGTGGATTGTGTGTGTGTGTGAGTTGTGAGGGTGTGTGTCTAAGGGCAAGGAAAGTCAAAAATAAACCAAGATGGATAATGGTTTGAAATCCAAAACTTAAGAAGCAAGTTTACTTAAGGAGCAAGTTATTATTATATCAGATACAAGAAAATAATAATCCATAAGAATTAAATCATATATTGAAATTTTGGAACTAAGTATTAAATATAAGTACATATTTGGAACCAGTGAATTATGAGCTTTAACTTGGCTATTCTCGAAGTCATTTTCGTATACTTTTAGGATTCATACCTAAGTGTTTCAGGAAGTTAAAAATCACTATAAATCTTGTCATAAAATTATGATTACAAAAATGAAATTAGATTTTGAATAAAAACACCAACTTACACTTAACTAAATTAACATTTGGAGTAACTTGGAGAAAAAGCAAGAAAATCTAAGAAGAAGGAGGGAGAGGGGCGGTTTTGAGGAGGTGTAAGGGTAGGATTAAAACTTCTTTGCTAAGGTAAATCCAATGGCTAAAATGCAAGATGAGTTAGGTTTGAAAGAACTACCAAAATGCCATCACATTTTGCTATAAATAGGGGGCTTTGGCCTTCATAAACTTCACACCAAAACAAGCTAGAGCATTTGATTCTAAGAGTGGGAAGTGAGAGTTAGTGGGAAGCAAGAAGGAATAGCAAGTTTCTTCAAGGGTAAGTTCTCTAGTCCTTGAGTTATAGCTTTTAAGTTCATAGTTTAAATGTTGTTTTGATCTTTAATCTTCCAAAATATTTTAGATTTCATGTTTTATGGCTAAATATGTCTTCATTTCGAAAATATGATGAAAAATATTATGGAGCAAAATTCTTGGAAGTTATAGATCAAAGTAGCAAAATTCTGCCAAAATTTTCAGTTAGAAGTTTCTCAAAGTCAACAACGTAGAGGCTATGATTTTATGAAGAAAATGAGGTTCTAAAATTCTGAATAAATTCATGGTGAAAGTAGACATATAGGTATTTCCAAATATACCTAGAGTGTGTCATTTGAAGTTCTGTGCAAAGAGATAAAAATTCCAGAAGTTAAGCTACGTTTTCTGGGGAAAATTCTGGGCAGTGGTTTGAAACGTTGAAACTGGGAATTATCCTTGAATTCTGGGTGAATTCCATATTTTTCCTTGAAAATAGAGATCTCAAGGATTCTGGGAAATTTTACGGATCCTCATTTCGATTTTTCTGGAATTAGTTATAATTTTTCGAAGTTAGGAGAAATTCTGCCCAGAAATGCTGAACCAGCGTTTTTTTCCGAAAATTATATGGAAATAATTGAAAATAAATCCACCAAGGGTAAAATTGTCATTTATGGCCAAACTATCTCTTGGAATAATGTTGTGAATTAATAGAAACGATATTACCCTTATATGATAAACTGTGAACGTGTACCAACCGACGAACATACCCAAAACTCGTCAACGAAGGTATGGACGCGTATTGTAACCTTAACTCTTATGCTTATGGTATGCTTATATATGATAGTTGTATTCATGTGCTAAGACTCTGTTTTGAAATTGCTCTTTGAATATTGAATTGAATACGGGTTATGGTCTTGATAACACCGTTGAATTTTCCTAGTGTTGAGGACACGATAGGCCATCGTGGCACTGGTGAATAGTGCAGACTAAGGTAACATACATATTGCAGTGGTTGTGTTATGTTATTGCCTTACATGTTGTTATGAATTTGAAATTGTGATTATATTCTTATTATGTGATACCTGTCATATACTGTTTATATAAGCATGAGGTTAACCGTTACCTGAGGTTCAATGGGTATTGAACCTCAGCTCTTATCATAGCTTCAGGTCTGGAGAACTAAGGACTGAAGACAAAAGTAAGCAGAGAAAACAAAACGCGTAAGGACCCAACCGAAGATCCTATTTTTAAAGGTGTACCGTTATAACATCATTTTGATAAATGTACTATATATTATAAACATCACAGTTAATGATATATCAGTTACTCACTCTTTAATTTACTCCGATGCTCTACTCTGATGATTTGAAATGATTTTAAATAAAAAAAAATTATTCCACTTTTGAAAATTGAGATGTTACAAATTACGTACTTTTCAATTTCCATTCTTTACCAAGTTTCAATATAGAAAAATGATTGACTCCTATATTGCGCCGACACCAACAGATTTCCTTCCTCACTCTATAAGATTTCCTTATCAAGTATTAAATCAAACACTTTATATGCACTCTGCAAATCAGCTCATGAACAATCTGAACTCAACCTAATTCCTCTTCTACTAAATTTTACAACCATATTGTGTGCATTTCAACAATCAAATCATATAGCAATCACCATTAACTCATATTGTAGACCGAAACATGTTCAAAACATCGTTATTAAATGTTTTAAAAAACACCTAAGTTAAATTTCTTAACAACATTTAGGTTATAAATAAATAGGACCCATGTCTTCCTCCTCATTGCAGATCCAAAGTATGGGAGGTCCAACAATAAAAGGGAAAATAAATTAAGGGGCCAAAAAAAAAAAATACAGATCCAAAGTGTGACTGCATACCTCACTAGCCGAGTTCGAAGATCAGCGACGAGAATGGGCAGGGGAATCTAAACCATCTCAAAACTTCAACAAGCTTTGTAGCTGCAATACCATTTTCTTTATTAGCAGAATAATTGTATATTAACAGATAGCAAACAACAGAACACCATTGCTATCTTTCATCAGTCAAGTCAATATTTTGTTAAAGAAACGACAATAATATTGAAGTGCTGAGATGGATAATAAACCTGGATGAAAAATTAATATAGGCTTTCGGGCTTCATTTTGCAGTATAGACCATTCAACCTTATCAAAAGATGCAGAAGTATCCAAGTACTTTTTCAGCTAGCAAAGATACAGGCATCTTTTGCCATGATAAAGACACAAGAAGTACTCCCGCTCAAAAAATACTAGCCTTCAAGGACTGGCAGCAGTGGCTGAACTAGGAAAAATCAATGAATTATTGTGGTGCAACAAGTAGTAACTCCAGGTTATATCTTGATTGTTTCTATCGAATGAGGATGTATCATTTTTAAAATGCGGGCTGATATTACTTATTATACTTATAATTGAATTTTTACCATGACATGAGTTAATAATGTTACAGGATTTTTTTATCAATTTGACTGAAGAGGAACTTACAAGAGTCCAAGATTACAACTTTGACCATCCTGGTCAGTAATCTTCTATTCTAAAGCAAAATTGCTTAAATTATCAGATGCTTTTGACACTGGAATTATCATGGGTTATGGAAGACCAATGAAAAGCTGAAAATGTTATTATGTATCACAGGAAGCAACAACAAATCCAGACTAATGAAAAGATCACAAGGTACAATTTCCTTGTATTTTTGTCCTCGGTATGGGTTTTGATTGAAAATTTCAAAACAATGATAATTTGTAAGTAATTGATTTCAATTTCATTCCTGACTTCTGACAATTTTGGTTGACTTCAAATTGGAACTATACTAGTCAAATGTTCAAAGCCTCCTTCCTTTGCCCCATCTTCTAGCAAAACAGATATTGCAAACAAGAGTACAGGACGAGCAAGTTTACCAATAACATCAAGCCAATTGGCTTAGTGAATCTTGCCCCAAAGATTTTAATTTTACAACGTCATAATCAAGAAAAATATCGGACAATATGGCAGACGCATAAAAAACCAATGATATAACAGGAAATCAATGTTCATCAACTTTAGACCTTTCCAAAAGAAAGGATCAAGGCATCTTTCTAGAAATTCAGTGAACTTCCTAATTTTTAATAGTGAATTTACAACATTCTGCACAGAGTATATAGCAAGAATAAGTTTAGAACAGGAGCAGAATTCTAATCTGACAAGATACGATAAATTTCATACCTTTTCTCATAAAGAATAGCAAAGACTAGACTAGCAAATGTCTCGGTAGAGCCGTCAAAAAGATGGGCCTGGCTCGTTTAAGTCCTGGCTCTTTAAGGGCCGGGGTTGAAAAATAGACGAAATAATTGAAATTAGCCCTAGAGGGTTGGCCCTGACGAGCTTTGGGCTTAAACGGGCTAGCCCTGAAAAGCCTCGGGCCAGCCCTGCAAACCCTTTTCACAATAGCTTTTTCTTTTTTTCCTTTTTAAATGTATTAATTTATATATATATATATATATATATATATATATATATATATATATATATTGTATTTATTATAAAGTTATTTATCCATTTAACTACAAATACATAATAAGTATACTCTAATTTTATTATTTGTTGCCAATAAAGATTATGGATGTATTCATGATGCAGGAGAAGAATTTCATGATATTCTTACTCATGAGCTAGAGGCTACTACTCAAAGTAAAGAACAATCAAATGTCGTTAAAATCAATGATAATGACGAAGATGACGACATTAATAATCATCATATTAATGTCGCTTAGTGTTTTGATATTTTATGTGAGTTATTTGTGAACATAGTTTGCTTTTGATTATGAATTAGTGACCTTGTTTATTTATTGGATGATTCGTGTTGTAATTTACTAATTATATTTTTAAAAAAAAAAAGTGGAGGAAAAAAAATTAAAATTCAAAATAGTAATTTTCAGGCCCTGCAAGCTGGCCCTGGCCCCGGTGCTCCCAACATAGGCTTTAAGAAACAAATGTTTTTCTTCCTCCGGCCCTAGAGGGCCGGCCCTGTTAGGCCCTTGCCCTTCACGAGCCAGCCCTGGAGGGCCGGGCTGGACCTGATTGATAGCTCTATGTCTCGGGCTTCATATCCCTTTCTTTTCAAAGCTGGTATAATTTGTGTCGAAACACAAGCCGTTGATAGCTTCAAGCAACAAAACAATGATAATAAATTAAGTAAAGAAGCTGAAACTAGGGCAAGTGGGGATGGAGTGGCGATGCAACATGAGCAAAATTCTGATCCGACAAGATATGATAAATTTCATACCTTTTCTCATAAAGAATAGTAGAGACTAGGCTGGCAAATGTCTCAGGCTTCATATCCCTTTCTTCTCGAAGCTGGTATAATTTGTGCTGAAACACAAGCCGTTGATAGCTCCAAGCAACAAAACAATGATAATAAATTAAGAAAAGAAGCTGAAACTAGGGCAAGTGAGGTGGAGTGGCAATGGAGATGAAAGAGGGCGAGGGCACGCCTCTGCTCCCTCTACGCTCACTGAAACCCTCGATGCAATGAAATGTTATTTCGCGCTTGGAAATAGTATTTGAGGTTGAAAATAACATTTTCGGCGTCTAAGACAATTCTTCGATGCCAATAAGTAAATTTTTGGCGCCTAATAAAATCGTAGACGCCATAAATGATTATTTTTTTTAAAAAAAAAATTATTGTTGGGTGAGACTTTTGGCGTCTAAGTCTTAGAATTAGACTCCAAAAGTGCTATTTTTAAAATAATAAAAAAAATTTGGCGGCAAATTAAAAGATGGGTGGGAAATGAAAAGACTTTTGGCGTCTAAGTTGATAAATTAGACGCCAAAAGTGATGATTTTTTTTTTAAAAAAAATAAGAGATGGGTGGGACTTTTGGCGTCTAAGAGAAAGAATTAGATGCCAAAAATGATTTTTTTCAAGAAAAAAAAAATGTTGGCCGGCAAATGAAAAGGCTTTTGGTGTCTAAATATGGAAATTAGACGCTAAAAGCATCACCTTTAGCCTCTAATTTTCTATATTAGACGCTAAAAGTCAACTTTTAGCCACATATAATTACAAAAATGTCACCGTGTTTACTTTTTACTTTTCTTTTAATAAAAAGGACGTCTTTTAGGGAAGTAAAAACTATTTTTTGTAATAGTGTCCTAAACTATAATTTAGGACGCTCAAGGCCCAACTTCCTTGAATATAATTACAAGAATGTCACCGCCTTCATTTTTTACTTTCTATTTTTTTAATAAAGATGTCTTTTAAGGTAGTAATATCCAATTTTTATAGTAGTGCCATTTTGCTGAGATTAGATGTTGAACCGGGGGGGGGGAATCACATGAAAGCCTTAGGTAAGGAATTTAAATACCAATAGGTTCTCTTTACTTGTCATCTCAAGGCATTCTACTGAGATTAGATCTTGAGAAAAAATCACATGAAAGCCTTAGGTAGGAATTTAATTACGAATAGGTTCTCTTTACATGCCTTCCCAAGACATTCTACCTGATTTAATAAATTTCTTACTTGAAAGTTGGAACTTCTTTAAGATTTTCGCATAGCTATGTTTATTTAAGCAAAGTTGCCGTAGGAAGAAAAAAGTTTAATTGTCAAGATATGAAATTTAAAAGAAAAAAATGCACAAGCTCCCGTGCAACGCGGAGTAGCCATTGTCGTTTCCCACTATGATATAATAGACATGGAGTGCACACTGTCCTCCTCTGAAAAACGTTTAGCAAATCTTCACCCTCCACAATACTTTATGCTTCTTCATCGCACTCTGCCTTTGAGCCGATTGGCGAACATGGATTTGCGTGTACGAGAATCCCAATGAGCTCATTGGGGCTCGCGTCAAGGACCTTATTTTCCGGATGACTCTTAAAGAGAAGATTAGTCAATTGAGCATCAAGTCAATAGAATGTTGTCACACGTAAATTTGAGCACCAATGTTGCATGCTGTTTATCTCATCTTATGTGCAATATTATATATTAGGATTCTTATCACTTCATTAATTTTTTTTTTTAATGAATTCAAGCTGTTATTATTTTAAATTAATTAATTGAAACTATATCTATTGAACAGGAAAATAAAGTTTTCGATTTCTTAGAGAAAACAATGTTGGGTGCCGTAAAAAAGATATAGGAGAAGAAACAAAAATTGTTCTTATAGTTTTTATTATATAAGCTATAAACTAATAATTCTCACAAACCAATAACAACAGTTAAAATCAATAAAGTTGTCTTAACAAATTTAAGTAATTTTCTATATTATCTCTACTAATTGTACTAAATTCTAATATTATATTATTATTATTCTCACCCACTACCCCTATTAATTATAGACATATGTAATACTCGGATAATTATTATCTGGAATATTATGTTATAGTAATAAAAGTGTCCATTTATGATGAATATGGTCTCAAAATGTTGTATAATTAGTCTATTTTCAAAGAAAAATATTAAGGAAATTAAATGAAATTTATTGTCAAAAATGTGAAAAATGCATTTTAGGGCCATAAAACATCCTAAGAATATGAGGATAAATCCTAAAGGGCAGTGAAATAATTGTAAAAATTAGAAGAAATATTGTCCCTAATTTAGACAATTTATTAAATTATCTCAGTTGAGAATCGAAGAATAGAAAATTAAAAAGTATTCTGGGGATCAAATTAGACCCCATGATTTTTAATATTATGCATGGAGCATAAATTATTAATGTCAATAAAATAGTTGTGAGAAAATGATTAATCTTATTACGAAAATTGTCAACAATTAGTAAGTGATTAATTATATAATTAATGGCTAATTGTTTAGACAAAAGATAAAGAGAAAAAGGTGGAAATTAATTAAAATAAATAAATAAATAAATAAATAAATATATATATATATATATATATATATATATATTTATATATAAACAAAATTATGAAGAAAAATAAAGAACAATTGTAATACCCTAATTTTTATAATACACTTAAATATATATTTAGATAAATAATACCTATTGAAAATAGGTGGATATGAGGTCTCAAAATGAAGTATAATTAGTCTATTTTCAAAGGAAAGTACTAAGAAAAATTATGGAAAAATTCTAGAAGGCATGGGATAATTATTAAAAATTTAGGAAATATATTATTCTTAATTTAGACAATTTAATAAAATATTTCCTATGAAAATAAAAAGAAGGAAAATTAAAAAGTATTCTAGAATCGAAATTGATTCTATGACTTTTAATAATTTGCATGGAGTTTAGATTATTAATGTCAATAAAATGGTTGTGAGAAAATGATGAGTTTTAATTAAGAAAATTATTAGGAATTATTAAAGGATTAATTAAGTAATTTTTGGGAATTTTATAAGCCTAAATCCATGAAATTGCTTATGGACCAATAAGAAATTTTTGTGGAAAATGAATATAGGATAAATGTAATATATGTGGTTAAGGAAAAAATTAATTATATATATATATATAGGTGGATGGGCCGAAAATTTGGAGAGATAAGGATGGATTGATATTTGTAATATTATAATAATATAAGATTAAACATGTGGTAAATGTATAATATTAAAATAATAAAGAAAGGTGAACAGGAAAAATGAGAACGGATAGAAAATAATTCCGTTGCAAGAATTTGGAGATGAGTTAAGAAAAACCAGAATACATTATTGATCAGTGAATTTTTATCCAGAAGTTGGTGCCGGCCGGAGTTATTTCTGTAACCGGTACCGATTACTGAGAATTTTCGGCTAGTAACGGAATGTCCTTGCTGAGAGTATAAGGGTAGAAGAACCCAGTATTCTTGAAGAGGAAGAAAAGATCTTCAGAGTGTGGTTCCCAGAATTTTGAGATTTTCCAAAGTTACGCGATTCGGACACCGAACTAGGACTTTATCAGTAGAAACCTTCTTAAGCAAGTGTGTGACATCACCTTGATGACTAAGGATGACATCATCTTTGAGAGGTGTATGGCCAAGATCTTGCCATCTCTAAGAAGTGTGATCTAACGGCCAGAAACTGATCAAACAAAGTTCAAAGGAATTACCAAAATGCCATTGCCTTTTTCTATAAATAGCCCTCATCCATTTCATAATCTCCACACCAAATCCTCTTGAGGATTTCAAAAATTTGGAGAGAAAGGAAGAAGGAGGAGTCCGGAGAAAAATCCTAGCGAAGCTCTGAGTAAGTTTTCGGTCCTTAGTCTTTAGTTAGGTAGTTCTTTCAGTAGTTATAGTAGAAATGCTAGAGTAGTCTTTCATTTTTCAAGTTAGTTTAAATATCATGTTTTAGGAATAAATGTGATATTTATCTTAGATATATGGTAGAGGAAAGGTTATAGCAAAAAATTTTGAAAGTGTAAAGTCAAAACAGCGAAGCCCTGGCAAAATTCCGCCAAAAAGTCAAACTAGGGGCAAAATGGTAATTTGTACCTAAAATACCTGTTATGATCTTAGATATTCATACTGGTGATATTATCCTTATAGGATACCCAGAATCACGAACTGCTGTTTCCGCTGTCACCGCTGTCAACTCACCGTCATACCACCGTCAAACGTACCACAACGCTACCGAAGTGCCCAAAATCGTCAACAGAGGTACAGACGCGTATTGTCACCTTAACACTTATGCTGCTCATATTCATATATATGGTAGACATGTTTATATATTGAAACTTTGTCGTGGGTTGTCAGTCATACATACAGCTTGTTACGGGTTATAGTATTGATAACGCCGTTGGGTTTTCCTAGCGCTGAGGACACGATGGGAGATCGTGGCACTGGTTTATGTGCAGACATAGTGTGGGGCTTTACATATTGCTGTGTGCTTATGTTCTATCCATTATTGATCATGCATCTGCTGTGTGCTTATGTATTGATGTGCTGTTATGTTGTTATGACTATTTGTTGCCTATATATGACTTATTTGACCATAAGGTTAACCATTACCTGAGATCCAATTGGGAATTGGATCTCAGCTGTAGCTCCAGTTTCAGGAGGATCCAGGGTGGAGGAGAGCGGCAAGTAGCCGATGTAGGCGGATTGGAAGAGCTTATATGTTTTAGTTTTTTTTGAACTATTTAGATATTGTCTTTTTGGAATCAACAGATGACTTTATAAGGATGATTACACTATGGTTATGTACTTCTAAATATTCAGTTACTCGTTTAATCGAAATGCTCGACTCTGATCACGGCTCATTTTAAAAGAAAAAAAAATTTCGGCATTCTCAATTGGGATGTTACAAAAATTAAAATGGAAATTAAGAAAAAATATCTAAGATATTTAGTAATTAAATAATATTATAATTATGATATTTTATATAGGATAAACGAGAACGGATATAAATAAAATCCTACCTAGAAAACCATGAACTAGGTTTCTAGAGTTAGAGTATATTATAGACAAGTGAATTTTTATCTCAAGGTAGGCTATCTCCAAAGTCATTTCCGTAACCGACGGAGTGATCATGAGATAATGCCAAGAAGATATTTTGTGGAATTAGAACAGATAGTAGAAATGAAAACCTATAGAAAATAATTCATAAACTGAAATCTGAGGATAAGTTGGTAAAAACCAGAGTATATTACAAATCAGTGGATTTTTATCCAGAAGTTGACGTTGTCCGACGTTATTTCCGTAACCGACAGCGGATGTCTGGAAATGTTCGGCAGGCAACGGAATGTCCTTAATGAGATCAAAAATTTAGTCAACCCAAATATTATTAATGAGGAAGATTACATCTTCAGCGAGTTGCTTCCGGAATTTTGAGATTTCCCAAGATTACGCGATTAGGACAACGAACAGGGAACTTTATCAGATGATGCAAGCATGACATCACTTTAATGACTCAAGATGAGGTCATCATAGTGAGGTGTAAGGCCAGGATCGTGCCACCTCAAAGAAGTGCGATCCAACGGTCAGAATCTGATCAGACAAAGTTCAAAGGAATTACCGAAATGTCATCGTCTTTTTCTATAAATAGCCTTCACCTTTCTCTTCATTCTTCACAAATACTAGAGCTTTCTAGAGAGAGATTTTAGAGAGAAGGAGGAGTCTGTGGAAATAGCAAAGTGCTGGGTAAGTTCTTTGGTCCCTAGTCTTTAGTTTTAATGTTTCTTTCGATAGTTGTAGTAGAAATGCTAGGTTGATCTTTAAATTTCCAAGTATGTTTAGAAATCATGTTCTAGGGGTAATTAAGATATTAATTTTGAAAATCATTATGGAGTTGGAGATATGTTGAAATTCTGGAAGATTAGGGTCAAGGTAACGAAGTGCTAGCGAAATTCCGCCGATTAGGGGATCAGGGGCAAAATGGTATTTTGTACCTAGAATGCCTGTTATGATATCAAATACTGATAAATGTGATATTATCATTATAGGATATCAGTAATCTTGTTTCGTTGTCATTTCGCTGTCGTTCCGTTGTTTTCCGTCAAAAGTACAGTTTTCCGTCAACATACTAAACGCTCGTCAACGAAGGTACGTTCGTGTACTGTAACACTAACTCTAATATTTACAGTATGCGTATATATGGTATGTGTGTTGTATGCATGTTGGTGGTCTGTTGTTTGAATACATAGTGTTGTTAGAGGATAACTGTACATTTGCATGCACTAGGAGTGATATATCTGTTTTCGCTGGGAGCGGTACATTTGCATTTACTGGGAGTGATATATTTGGGAGTGATTCATTTGATGTGCTTATATACCGTATATATAAATATGAGGTTAACCGTTACCTGAGGTCCGATTGCAATGAACCTCAGCTCTTAACATAGCTTTAGGGTCGGGAGGACCAAGTGCCGAGTAGAAGAGCAAGCAGCCTGCATAGAAGACCCGGTTGAAGACTTCCTTTTTGTGGTCTCGCGGAAGCCTTCCTTTTGTTGTTGTACATCACTTTTGAAATACTCGGTTACTGTACCACTGTTGTAACCAGTCAGACACACTATAGTTGACACTTTGAATATATACATATCAGTTACTTTTCCGCTCAAATGCTCTATTCTGATGTTTTGAAATGATTTTAAATGGAAAAAAAATATACTGCTTTTGAAAAGTTGGGGTGTTACAACATACATGGAAAAAAACAATTAATGCTCATTGGAAATAAGCAAGTGCCTTATAAAAGAGATCAAATACACTTACTAGTTGGTACTTTATAATAAAGACTTGAGGGAATATTTATAAGTAGAATCCATCAAAAGATACTCTGAGACGTAATGAGATATCTTTTCTATTGTAGCTGTTGGAAACTATTGAATGGAAAAATTTTAAAGCCTTCCTGAAGTATAATTTTGAATAGGCAAATTTTAAAACCTTTTATGTGTACAATTTTGAATCAAAATTTGCAAATTTCCACATTTAGTGAGATAAGGCCTGTTATCTTGGAATTCTCCACAAATCACAATCATCTAAAGCCTTGATTTCACCAGATGTTTGTTTGTGAGGCCTAAATCACTTGATCATGACTACTTAAGCCCTCTATTGTAACTTTTTGGTAATCTCATAATTAAGCTAATTGGATAGAAAATTATGGAGTATAATTTTAGAAAATTCAAACTCTCCTCTTTAATTCTTAATCAATGTGGGGCTGAGAAGTATTATTCAGAATTTTTTTTTTATCCAAAGTCTAAACCTAAACATTTTTTTTTTAGTTTTTTCCCCAACACCTGTTTTGAAAAACAATTTCATAAAACCACCCTAAAAATTGAAAAAACAAACAAAATTTAATTTTTTTTAAATAATAATAAAAAAAACTCCTTATTGTTTGTAGTTTCTTCAGCTGGTAATAATGAACCCTGAGATATGGGCGGCCGACATCGATTGATAGATTTATTAAACTCATAAACTTCACTTTCATTAATAGCTTGCTAAATAATACAATGTTGTCACATCCCATGTCACACATAAATTTATGCCCCTATGTAGTTTTCTGTTTTACTCATCTGATTGCAATATTATATTTTAGGCTTTCTTACCGCGTCATTATATTTTTTTATGAATTCAAGATGTTATTATTTTTTATTAATTAATTGCTACTACATCTATTAAGAAGCAAAGCAAAGTTTTCTATTTTTTGGGGACAATGGTGTTGGATGCCATAAAAGAAGATGTAGGAGAAGAAACAAAATTATTTAAGAGCAGAATCCATCAAAAGATACTCTAAGACGCAATGACACACTACAAAAACATTGATAGTTTGTAGCCTTTTTTCTGGTGGTCATAAAAAATAGCTACAACCATCATAATTAGTAGTGGTTAAAAGCCAAATTGCTACAAATTTGTAACGGGGACATTCAGGCAAAGGTGCAGGATAGTTGGGGATGAAAGTTGTAGAGATTATGATGAAATTACCTCTACGCAATATGGCACCAAGTTGGCACCGTATCAGTAGTGGTTTGTTTGTAGCGGATAAACTCAACACACCGCTACAAAATATAGAGCCAAATTAGTACTAGTTGTTTATAGTAGTTAAGTTCAACACACCACTACAAAAAAATGGCATAATGAAGGCGACGATGTTATAGCTCTTTTGTGTAGCAGTTTGTTCCTTAAAACTGTTACAGAATGCAAAGAGTCAAGTAAATTTGCAGCAAGTATATAAAATTGCTATAGAATTTAGTGTATTTGTAGCAATTTTCCTTCAAAAATCGCTACAAAATGCCAAGAGTCAAGACAATTGTAGCAGTTGTATATAACAACTACAAAAGTTTAAAATTTGTAGTGGTTTTTTCATAAAACTACTACAAAAGTCAGGTCTTTAAAGCCATGCCACTCCCACAAAGTAATCCACGCAAAGTTTGAGTTATCGCCTCAAATTTCATTCTCTCACGCTCTTTTACAACATTTAGTTGTAACATTTACGAGTTATGGACTGTAGGAGACATTAGGGAAAGGGAAAGAGGTGGTATGTGGTAGAGTGCCTCTAAGGGGGACGAGTAATAAAGGGGCCATGATAGGGGCCGTGAAGAGGGGTATAAGGCTAGAAATGTTCTTGTGCCATTGCAAGTGGAGATTCAGATAGATTAGCTCTTCTCAAAGGAGGCAATCCTACAGTAAGAGACCACACAACAGGAGACCCTACATGGAAATATTCTGGAAAAGGACGTGCAGCTAACTATTAGCGACTATGAGGAAAATGATGAGATAGATATCTAATTTCCCATAGGTGAGGCAGAGTGATTTTTGAATCAGGAGGATAAGCAGGACTAAAGGAACCCTCAATCGTCGTCTTTGCGATTGATATTTGAGGTGGATGTTGAAGGTAAATTTAATTATTTTTGTGATAAATTTAATATTGAAATTCCATATGATTAATTAAAGTGTATTTAAATTTAATAAAAAAAATGTACTTATAATTGTCCAGATCTGCAAGGGAACATCACCAGGAGGAAGCTAGACCTCTAGTGATAAATTAATTGCAGGGGCCACACATCATAATTGGCTGGAATGATATGATGGACCAGCCAATTGGGAATGATGGTCATCTCTTCAACCACTTGCTGATGCACTTGGGCAAGAATTGGGTGCGGTTCCCTATCTGCTTCTAAAGTTGGAAGCATGTTTCGAATGAGCTGAAGACTAAAGTGTTCGAGGACGTTGTACAGGTAAGTAATTTTGTTTAATTATATTTTTGATGTAACTAGTTATAATTTTTGGTTTATTAATGTTTCTTAAGGGGGAGATTATGCCCTAGTTATTAAAATGAATTATCAAGTGTTTAAAAGTAAGATAATGTTCTAAAGAGAAGATAAAGCAAGAACAAGAACAAGTATGAAGCAAAAATGAAAAATCTTTGTTATTATCTCAAAGTTTTGATTTTCAACCAGCTAGACTAGAATGATGATATAATATGATTTTGGTGTTTTGTATGATTTTCGACCAACTAGACTAAAATGAAAATTTGTGTGGAAATAAACATGGAACATAATTTTGGAACTCAAGAGAGACTAAGTTGCAAGAATTGGCAAAATTGCCAAATTTAACAATTTCAGTGGCAGTCGAGCTTAATGGATGATTTTAAAATAGAAAAAATTGTCTAATGATGACACCCCAAGCTTTAATTTGATATATAACTTGTAATTTTTTTAGATGTCTACTAATTAGAGGATAGTATTTTGATATAGTAAAATCATACCAATTTTTATGGTCTCTAGAAGTATTTTTGGTCAAAATTAGACATATTAAGGGTTGAATGACCACTGAAATCACATTAATTATAGCTTTCTAGAATTAGTTATGAATTTTTTTAAGTTGAAGCACAAATTCAGGAATTTCTGGTTAATGGTTGAATTTCATGAAATTAAAAGGATAGTTTGCATAAGTGTATGAATTGGATTATACTTGCTTTATGTTATGGCAGGTGCATATTTGGAGTAACATTCAGGCATCAGGGAATTTTATTATTACTGATCAACTGTCAGGTAGTAACTGCTTACTTATATACTCTGTGTTGCTTTTGTATGTTTGTTGTGCCATGATTTTGGAACATGTCTCGTGAGAGGGACATGCATTTGTGCTGTAAGGCCTAGTGGACTATGTGTCCTTGGGTCACTATTGATGCATGTGATGTTTACTGAATGCATGTGGTATGTATCGCCATTTCACAATATCTACCTTTAAATAATATAAACCATTTCTTCTTCTTTAAGCCAAGAAAACCGTCCCCCTTCTCTCTTGACATTTAATATGCTTTTTCATTAGCAAAATATCCAATGGTTAAGTGTTTCCATTGGCTAATTTATTTGCACAAGGATTAAGGTTAATTATAGAATTAATTAGGACCATTGGATTCAATTTGTGTTAGTTCAAGTTTAATCCTCACCATTAATCTATGGTTCAAGTCCTCTATTGGTCCATTTATTTTCATGAGGATTTTGCTCATTTCTCTTGATTTCTTATCAGCTTATCAAGCTTCACATGGATTAAGCTTAATTGTGTAGTTAATTAGGACCCTTAGATGTTAGTTCTCTAGGTGTTTTGATGATAACTAATAATTGTAAACTTAATTTGAAGTTTGTCTTTGAAAGTTGTAAAACTTTCTGTTTAAGGCAAACTCGAGTTTAGGTAGCTAAACTCGAGTTTGGACTTGATAAACAGAAGCTCAGTTTTTAACAAAGAAAGCCAAACTCCAGTTTGCATAGGCAAACTCGAGTTTGCAGAGTTACAGAGAGCAATCAAAGTTTCTAAGAGTTGTAAACTCGAGTCTGTATTTATAAACTCGAGTTTAGATCAAAGGCAGTGACATTCAAATTTCAACTTGTTTCCAAACTCTACCTTTGATTCTGAGAAACTCCAGTTTACAAGAAAGTTTAAATGCTAAAAAGTTCAAAAGATTTGTAAACTCGAGTCTATGTCTTAGAAACTCGAGTTTGGGATCAAACAGAAGCTTCAACGTTTTATCAAATTTTCAAACTCTACCTTTGATCCTTCCAAACTCCAGTTTACAAGAAAAGTTTAAGAGCTAAAGACTTGTAAACTCGAGTCTGGGTTAAGCAAACTCAAGTTTAGGATAAACAGAGACACTTGTGTTGTTACTTCCTTTATAAACTCCAGTTTTGGTTTCAATGACTCCAGTTTACACTTTAATGAAAAGTTTTCAAAGTTTGAATATACACTGAAACTCAAGTCAGATTTCTGGAGACTCAAGTTTAGGACTGTTTTGAAAACACTTGAACTATTACATGATTTCTAAACTCCAGTCTTGAAATTGGAAACTCCAGTTTGAGCTTTCAAAGGTATTTCAATGTTTCAGTTTTCACTGAAACTCGAGTCAAGGTTTTGGTGACTCGAGTTTAGCTCAAACAGAAAGCCTCAAGTAAATGACTGTCTTGAAAACTCCAGTCTTAAAAATGGAAACTCCAGTTTATATATGAAGAGATTTTTCAAAAGTTTCAGTTTACACTGAAACTCGAGTTTTGGATATCAAAACTCGAGTCTGGGCTATACAAAGAACTAAACAATATTTTAGGTTTTGTAAACTCCAGTTTGCGTTTTCTAAACTCCAGTTTTGAAGCACTGAACTTAAACTCAATATTTTCATAAAAGTTTCAAACTCGAGTCAGTTACTAAATGACTCGAGTTTAGGCATGGCTTCAAAACTTCATCCAAGAGCCATTTGCGATTTTCCTTTCTGTAAGAACCAAACTCGAGTCAGTCACTAATCAACTCGAGTTTAGGAAGTCTTTCAAAACAAGATGCTCTCTGGATGAACTCCAAACTCAAGTTTGGGTTTGTAAACTCGAGTTTGTAACGCACAGTTTTGAAAAATCAGATGGCGCGAATTTGCAAAAACCATTTGAATGATCTTAATACTTCATATCTTTAATTGCTATTATTCCTAACATCTTTTAACCAGTTTGTTAGCAAGTTTCAGATAGTTTATTGAAGGAAACAATGAAGATTCAGACAATGAGCTGTAAAGCAAGAGAGAGAGAGAATATGTTGTCTTATAAAGTGCTCCAACTTGGATTAAATAATTACAACTTTAAGCACAGCCCATTCCAACACAGGGACATCAACATTATCTTCATATTAATTAAGTCCCACATTGCAAGAATGTCTACAACAGATTAGACAAAAGCAGAATCCATCCATCAAGAAGATTTTAGTGGATTCTCAACAACTAGTTTCTAGGAGTGGAGCTTAAACGGTCAAAATTTGTAGTGCTCTTCCAACAGCTATGTTCTTCATTCAAAATGAACTTCAACAGCTATAAATATGACTCAGATTTGAAGAAGAAGAGATAGACAATATACAAGACATTTACAGTGAGCAACATTGAGATTTTTGTATTCATTCTTCTGTAAATTATCCTGAGAGATTTGAGCTTCAGTGTTTATCAATATCTGCTCTTAGAGAGAGTTTGCTTCTATTAATCATTTGATTGTAAAGAATCTTAAGTCGGAGGACTTGGAGATTGGTTGTACAACTACAACTTGTAAGGGGGAGTGAGTCCTAGAGAAAGAATCATCCTGAGTACAGAGTGTGTAGTTGTCATATCAGTGTACAACTTGTAAGGGGGAGTGTATCCTAGTGAGAGGATAACTTTCGAGTACAGAGTGTGTAACTGATTGAAAGTGATAGTGAAAATCCCAGAGAGTCTGGGGACTGGACGTAGGTCAAGGAGTTAGACCGAACCAGTATAAATCTTGTTATGTCTTGTTCTTCTCTCATACTCTCTGCACTCTTGCGATTAATTTCCAGAATCTTGTAAAAGAATTTTTCAAATCCCCAATTCACCCCCCCTCTTGGTGATTTGTTCTTATTTTTCATTAGATTCCCCTTTATTAAACTTAATCTTGGTCTTTGATGTTAGCTACCCACTTTGACTTTTCAAAGTGATTAGGAAAGTTTAATTAGCTTCCTAATCAAGTGCTTAAAGCTTCTTAATTATAACCATCATTGGTTACTTTAATTAATTGAAGACTTAAGCTTAATCTTATGAAAATATCTCAACAAATACTTGGTTCTCATTGTTCCACAAGCTCCAACCGAATTTGTGGACTTATGAGGCACAAATAATTAGTCTAATTATGTGCTTAGTCTCCTACTTTGTTACAAATATCTTAGGTTAATTAGTTTGCTAATTAACTTAAGGTAATTAGAGCATTAATAGCAAACTAATTTCATCTTATTTGGCCCTTAAATATTTCAAAATTTCATCCCTTCATGGCCCTCAAAAATTGTCTTTCCATGTGTCTAATTTCATGGAAGGAAGCTAAAGAAAGATCAAGATATTTTAAATTTAACCACATGTGCTCTAATCATCAAATTTTATCCAAATCTTGGCATTAATCAACCCAATGTGCTTTAGTTGAAGAAAAAGACTTTATTGGCAAGATGATGATGTGATTTAATGAATTAATTAAGGGCTTAAGTGTCCCTTAATACCACATGTCATTTTGTAGTTGGTTGATTAACCAAACAAGGTGTATTAGTGCATTACTAATCAAGATTTATTATCTTCTCCTTGGACCCTTTTAGTTTTTGAAAATTATGGCTTTAATTAGATGTCTCTAATTGCCCTTTATTATCTTAAGATTAGATGCACAAGTTGGGAAAAATCAAGGAGATATTTATCCCAAGCTTTGCCATGTGTATTTGTGGCACAAATACAATAAATATTAGGTGTTTTATTCCCTTAAATAGCTATTTATTTTCATTGCCATCTACCTCTTGAATTTAGGCTAAAATATAGTCCTAATAGGTAGTTACAATAATTTGCCATTAATCTCAATTAATATAAGCCAACTTACCAATTATTGTTTGTTAATTGGTTTTAATTTGACTAAGTGTCTTTATCCCCCTTTTTTTTGTCACTCTTTGGGATTACAATAGCTATTATTTTATGTGACATTTATATCACATTTTATAGCCCTTACATATAGTCTCATAATTAACCCTTGGTTAATTAATTCCAAAGTGAAATTTGGATAAGAATATAATCAATAGATTATAATTCTTTGAGACACATATTTACCTTTAAATTTTGCTAATTAATTTACCAAAATACAATGTTTACATGTATTATGAAAAGGGTATTATAAGCTTTATGTGCCTAACACACCCCAATTACCTGGGAGTTGTTTCAACGGAAGTTCAATGAGAAATACTTCCCCGACTCAATCCAAGTAGAGATGGAGGCTAACTTTCTATCCATCAAGCAGAAACCCGGAAAATCCTTTGACTAGTACTTATCCAAATTCATTAAACTATCCCGCTACTCCTCTTATTTAAAGAAGAATGAAGATGAGGGATGGAAAGCACGAAGGCTCATTATGGGACTAAGATTTGAGATGAGGGATAGACTGATCTCCCAATGATTCCTTACATTCCACCAAGTTGAAGAAGAATGTAGGATAATTGAACGCAACCTAAATGAACAACAAGCTAGTAAGACGGAGATGACCCGCAATGAAAATGGCCGTGGAAATTCCACTAACAATCAAAAGAGGGAAGGTAGCTGGTCTGGTTACAGGGGCAGTAACAAAAAGCCCAACCATTATAGGTCGATCAACTCAAGACCACCTGTGCCCCGATCTTGTGCAAAATGCGAGAAGAGTCACCCATGTTAGTTCTCTATGTGTTTTAATGATAACAGAACATTGTAAACTTGTTGCTAAAGTTTAAACATGCTTAAAGGTTGTTAAAACTGGTTTAAATCTTATAATATATGTTAAACTCGAGTTTAGATTTAATAGACTCAAGTTTACACTTAACAAAAAGGATAATAAGCATTTTGAACATAAGCAACCTCGAGCCTAACTTGATAGACTTGAGCCTGCGCGTGAAAAAGGACATATTTCATGATTTTCAATTTAAGCAAACTCGAGCCTAAGGTAATATACTTGAGCCTGCTCGTGACAGAGACAAATTTCATCTTTTATAACTAAGGCAGACCCGAGCCTATTATGTTAAACTCAAGCCTGCATCTCATAGAGAGCAAGTCTAAGATAAACTCAATCCTAACTGATCAGACTCGAGCCTATGCCTTACAGAGAGCATGTCCATCTTTCATGATTTTAAACTCGAGCATATATGTTTTAACTCAAGCCTAAGTCTTCCAGAAAATCATTTCTTTTGAGAACAGACTCGAGCCTAAGAAGTTAAACTCGAGCCTGTCCCTTCCAAAGAGCAAACAAGATTTTTCACAAACATAGGCTCAAGCATAAATTTATTGACTCAAGCCTATTTCAGCTTGAAAAGCATTTGCAAAGCGTTTTGCTGAAACAAACTCGAGCCTGTCACTAATAGACTCGAGTTTGGCTCAGGCAGTGAGCTATCTATTGGTTAAAATTGTTCTTGCTTGACGTTCAAGGAACTAGTTCATAAGGGTGAAAAACAAAATTTTTCTGTATTTGCGGAATCCATACCGGTTATTTACTATTCATACAAATAGTATCAGTAAATAGTATTTACTATTCATATGAATAGTGCCCGTAAAAATATTTACTATGACAGTAAATAATTTTTACTGCCTCGGTAAATAACTTTTACCATGCCAGTAAATAATATTTACTGCTCCGGTAAATAATATTTACTGTATGGGTAAATAATATTTACTGTGCCGGTAAATAATATTTACTTCTCCGGTAAATAAATATTTACTATGATGGTAAATAATATTTACTGTACCGGTAAATAATATTTACTGTGCCGGTAAATAAATATTTACTGTGCCGGTAAATAAATATTTACTGCATAAGAATAATTCTTTTATGATGTGACAAATCAGACTTAGCTGCAGTCACAGAGCATACTCAGAAAACCTTAGCTTTGATATAGTAAATAATATTTACTATGCTTATGGAAATACAATCCTCATGAACCATTAACCATAAACTATGGACCGTAACACCTTACGGTAAATATTTAGGATCTACTCATTAAAACACATGCAGGGTTTCAGGAATACCTGTGATCACTTGAAGACGTCAAAGAGTATGATGTCCTCTAACGTTGATCCACACGATTATCTCCTGATTGCAAATGAGAACTCCTTCTCCTTGAATCCCCGATTCCTTGGATGTTTGCTAGGCAGTAACAAGGTGGAGAGTTCAAGTGTTTGGATCTTTCACTCAAGACTATGAGAACTTCCTTAAAAGGAAGAGAGAGGCATATGAGATAACTTCTTTAAGAGAAAGAGAGAAGTTTAGGAATTGGTGATTTGGAATGAAGGAAATGAATGCTATTTATAGAAATGGTGGGTGAACCGTGGCCACAATTCTTCTTTGAATGTGAGCCACATATTCATTTCTACTTCAAATCCAAAGTGCTTCTTGAAAAATCAATTATTCCAAGAAGTGATTCTTGAACAATTAATTATTTCAAGAAGTGCTTCTTATAATTAATAATAATTAATTATTCATGAATAGTAAAGGATGAATAGTACTATTCACTTGGCACTATTCACTTGACACTATTCACATAAATAATTTATTATCTATTAATTATCCAATCCAGATTGGACATATCTTTGGATAATTCATAAATTATCCTTAATCTCTTTTACCTCATATACCAATAGTCTTTGACAAAGCCCAATAACAATTATTGGTCCAAACTCTACTAAATTAAGCAATCAAGAATAATCTTAGTGTGTGACCCATTAGGCCCAATTAGTCACTGACATAGATAAACTTGAACCAATTAAACTCCTTTAATAGGCTCAATTTATCTAATGATCACATAAGACACTAGCAATGCTCTGCAGCCCCAGAACTAATCGAGTTGATCAAGTGATCTACCTTTCTTATTTGGATACCGTGTCGGCATCATCCCTCACATCGTCATTCATATTTAGTCGAGAGCAAGGATTAGGTATCACCTCTCTTAATTGACTAAATATATCTTTTTACAGAACTAGGAATATTCTCCTATTGACTTTAAGACAGATCATGACTCTTCATGATCACTTACTGTGCACAGATTTCCGAGTCAACTAGAAGTCATCCAAACCCTACCGATCTTATGAACAACTAATCCCTTGTAAGGGATAGTAAGTCCTTTCGGCATGTCCATCTATACTCATATATTCAAGTTATACCCAAGAGTACATTGTTCTCCCCATTTTTCAGGCGGATAGAGTTGTACAGTCAAAGTATAACCCTAAGACATAGTGTTCGATGACATCCTCAAGTCTAGGACGATCCACACTACCAAACGGTAAGAGACATTACAAATCCAATGATACTCTCTACAATGAATCCTTGTGGAGTCTCTTAGTGGGTCAGTTCAGTGCTATTTGTTCTCTAACAGATCCACCCATGACATCAACTAAGACATCAACATGCCTGCATTCCATGAGGTCCCTACCTTGTATCTCTATACAAGTAGATGATGTCGTACTAGTCTTATTGAGATCACCAATACCCATTCTTAGTGATTCAAGACTAGGAACAAGTTTTAGGCAATAGACATATAGTGTTCTCGTTTCCTCATGATCATGATCCCTATCATAGATCCTCGAATGAACACATGTTCTATTCCTTGGGCCTTTATCTTTAATCGCATATTAACCGTAAAATAGGTGAGATATAAATATGATAAAAATAAATTGTGCTCAAATAAATTAATCATGAAATATCAAATAGTACAAGGTGTTCATCTGATAAAACAGATTGTCTCTAGGACACCTACATACTAACACTATCCAAGTGACAGGGCCCGATCAGACTCGAGCCTAAGTTTCCAGACTCGAGCCTATACCCTTATACTTAAACTTCAGTGCGTTGTAAACAGCTCTAGACTCAAGCCTGCCACTAATAGACTCGAGCCTATGCGCTACCTCAAAATATTTTCAAAGATTAATCACAATGAACTCTGTTATACAAAGGGCAAACTCGAGCCTACCCATTTTATGCTTGAGTGTTCATGAACAGACTTGAGCCTATTGGTCTTAAACTCGAGCCTAACAGATCTCTGTTTTAAATGTCGTGTTTTTCATCTCTCTGATTCAATCTTATGAATTGTTTTACACTTAAATGAAATTATGAATCATTATATATATGTTTGATAAGTTTGTTCATGAGTTACAGATTCCATTAACACATTTTCAAGCTTCAGATTCTCATTCTTGGTGAAGACGCTCAAACGCTGAATATTTTATTCAAGAAATCAACTTTACAGCTAAGACATCCACTGAGCCATTAACAAAACCTTATTATCAAACAAAGAGAATATACAAACACTATGGCAGACAACCAGACGTGGGCAAGCAATGGAGAGGAGCCTAATGTCTCAATCTGAACTTGCTTCTAATGTCTCTTTCCAGCAGAAGCTTCAACGGTCTTCATTCTTCAGTTCAATATATATAGACAGCTCCAGCAACTGAAAAATAGACACAGAGAACACAGTGAATGAAGTACCACAAGACTCTAAGCTTTCATCTTGTATTCATTTCATTAGTCTTATTCATTTTCATTGAGCTTCAGTGATTATTTCATCTTACTCTTAGAGAGAGTATTTGTGAAATTCGAATTAAACTTGTTGTGTAAACTCAAGGTAGTGGGACCTTGAGTGTGGGATCATATTACAACTTGTAAGGGGGAGTGAGTCCTATTGTGAGAGGATCATCCTAAGTTACAGAGTGTGTATTTGATCAAAAGATAGTGAGAAATCCCAGAGGTTCTGGGGACTGGACGTAGGTCAAGAGTTGAGACCGAACCAGTATAAACCATATGTGTCAAGCTTCCTCTTCCCTTCTCAATTTCATTCACTCCTGCTCGGTTTTTCAAAAGCTAACGAAAAAGTTTTTGAAATCCTCAATTCACCCCCTCTTGGTGATGTCCTTCCTCTACAACCCAGGGGCAGGATGTGATGGGAGACTGCTCTGTTTCAAGTGCAACCAGACAAGACACTTTAGCTTTGATTGCCCATATAATACTGGAGAAAGGAGGCCACAGAATGACGGAGAAAGGAGGCCACAGAATCAAGGAAGGGTATTTGCACTGACCTAGGAAGAGGCCAGGAAGTCTCCCGACATGATCCAAGGTACAATCTCCCTAAATGGTAATTCTTTTCAAGCATTGTTTGGTTCGGGTGCTAGTCATTCATTCATTACTTGTGATTGTGCTAAAAGGCTAGGGATGAACACTCATAGGTTGCCATACGATCTGATTGTAAACACACCACTAGATGATAAGTCCATAGTATCTGATGCATGCTTGAATTGTGTATTGACTGTAAATGGACATGAGTCTATGCTAGGATTAATCTGTCTACCATTGGTCAATATTGACATTATACTGGGATTGAACTGGTTGATGACCAACAATGCATTGATTACCTGCGTTAACAAGCAAATCTTGTACTCACAATCAACAACGAATACTATGGCAATCAGTTTGAATCTTCTTACTACCCAAGAAGCAAAGAAATGCCTAAATCTAGGTTGCCTAGGGTATATGGTGATCCTTTAGGATACCATGGTACAAAGATGATTGAATATATGCTTGAATCTGATCAAAACATAGATAGTGCTTAGATCAAGGTGTGATTGAAGTTGTCTTACATTTCAATACCAGAGAATAGTTGGACAAAATGACCTTTTAAAAATAGTTGTCTAGTTCCTGTTTATGTTCGGAAAATTGAAATGTTGAATTTTCTAATGTACCTGCTAATTTTGTGAAAAAATTTCGGAATTGAATTTTCGAATTTGTGAATTTTTAGAAATAGAGTTTTCAAATGAAATGATTTCAACAAAATTTGAGACTGAGATAGTGGTCACTCTAGAAATAATGTTGTCTCATGATGAGTTTGGTAGAACCCGAGGTTTGAAATTGAAGTTTGAACTATGCGGTGGTAAAGCAGTACAAAAACTGGAAGAGGTCGAAAACTGTAGTAGATGTATTCAATTTGCTGGATCTTGCCAGGTGTTTTAGAATGTTTTAAATCGCTAGCCAATATTGCAAGCTCTTTTGAGGGGATTAGTTTTTGAGAAGCTGATACTCACACCAGTAGTGTATGCATCCAATTTGAAAAGTTTCACCTTGTAGGGGCGCGTATTTTGCATTGTTTGGCCGAACGATGCATGTGTAGGATGGCAGCTGCAGTTGAGTCCTCCACGGTAGTTTGTCGTTAAACAAGTGCATTGCCACTGCGGTGGTTTGTGTATGATCAGATTAGGGAGAAGCCGCTATGTGTATGCATCTAATCTGAAAAGTTTAGCCTTATAGGGGCGCGTATTTTGCATTGTTTGGCCAAACGGTGCATATGCAGGACGGTAGCTGCGGTTGAGTCCTCCACAGTAGTGTGTCGTTAAACAAGTGCATTGCCATTGCGGTGGTTTGCGTATGATCAGATTGGGGAGATGTCGCTATACTGAAAGGTTGAAGTGGTGGCGAGAGCTTTTAAATGTTAAATTTGTGAAGATGTATAATCCCACTCATAAATGTGTGCCAGTAGCAAATGTTTTGAAATTAATCCGATGGTGAATTGTTTTCACGAAAAATTGAGCTGGCAGCGATTAAGTTTGAAAATGTGATAGCGCTATTATTGTTGAGTAGTGCGCATTGTGAAAAAAATACTGTGACCACAGAAAATTTTCATTATGCGAAAATTTGAAAATGAGACTGAAAATGGAAGAAATCACCAAGAGGGGGGTAAATTGGGGATTTAAAAAAAAATCCTTTTCAAAGATGTATGAACTCTTTTTCAAAACTTGGAAAACAGATAGTGAAAGAGTAAGAGAAGAAAAGCTAGACACAAAGGATTTATACTGGTTCGGTCTTAAACTTGACCTATGTCCAGTCCCCAGATATCTTCTGGGTATTTCCAGTAGTTCAACAGGCTTTAATTACAACAATGTAAACCACATGCAATCCTAATCACCTAGGATTTGCTCCGCCTTACACTTTGTAATTAAACTACCCAACTCACAGGTTTCCACAACCTTGAGTTTATACAAACAACTATTTGAAAAATGATTTCAAAGAATCAAGACTCTCAAAAGAGCAAATATTGACAAACACTGAAGATCAAATCAAAAACACAATACAGACTCAAATTGCAAATATAATTAGTTGTAGCTTGGTTGTGTGTATCTTGCTTTGAGTCTTCTTAGCTTTTTCTAAGCTAATTAGAGGAATTAGCCTTTGCATTTTCTTCTCTAACGTTCAGCTTCAAATCTGGAAAATGACAATTGCATATTTTCCTCTGTTCTTTCAATTCTCAGCTGGAATCCTGAAATTTGTTGATACAGATGGTCTTCCAAGTATTTAGTCATTCCATAACCCTTATTAGACCGTTGGAGAGTGATTTAATTGATCCATAACGGTCTGTGTTGGACCACAAGGATAGAGGAGAAATATCAACCCTGTTCTTGGTTCTTCATTTATTGCACTTGTTTCAGATCTGATTTCACCTTGATCTTTGCTGAACTTATATGAAACTTACTCAAAACTTCATTAGTGTCGTTAGAAATAATAGTAATACATGATATGACATTTTCAGATTGACCCATAAAGATTTCGCAAATTGTCACAATCTGGATTTTCAAAATCACCGATACAAACTTGAGTTTGTAATCCAAGACTCGAGTTTTGCCCGCCAGAAAAATCCCACCCCACATAAACACTCTTGAATTTTACAATATTAGAGAAATCAAAACCTATGACATTTAAAGAACACATCATCAATAAGATCAACAAACATACAAGTCAAAATAAAACATGACATGACAAATCAAACCTAGGGGAGCAAGTAATTGTTAATCAAATGCTGATCGGACACTAAAGTTTCACTTCTGAAAGATATTAGCTGAACACTCACAACTCACACACATATGCACAACACTTATCCTCTTCCAATATTTGTTTCCCTTTGATTGGTCCAATTAATTTCACAGGAATTTAGGAGTAAGGGTTAATATAATTTCTTCACTCTTAAATTAGAAATTTTCGCCATTTTTATTTAAAAGAGAGAATTAATTAATCCTTGGTTACTATTGCTAATATAGTGTTTTAGGGGTTACTAGACTTAATTACCAAAATTTGACAAGGTTTCTAATTTAATTTTGATGATTAACAACTCCTTGTATGCTAATCAATATCAATAGGGGAACAATGATGTCAAACTTATGCAGAGTTTTGATGCATAAATTGATGGTATTCTTTATATAATAGAGTTTTGAGGCTTTAAATCAACGTGCTGTGGCTGTGGTGGTGGATCCTATTCAGAGTGTTAAAGGCAGGGTTGTAATTGATGCATTTCGGCTGATTAATCCACAAACTATGATGTTGGGTCAGGAACCAAGGCAGACAACATCTAACCTAAGGCATCTGAATAAACCATCTATTCAAGTGAGTGTTCAGCTAATATCTTTCAGAAGTGAAACTTCTACCCAATTTCTTTGCCTTTCTTCCCCTGATCATGATATCTTTTTTATTTTTCCTTTTTAGGCTCTTATCCATGGTTTGAACCGACACTATTACTCCATAGCCATTAATTATAGAAAGAATGAGCTTGAAGAGAAGATGTTACTAAACCTTCACAAGAAAAAATGGACTGATGGTTTGACACTGAGGCGTTTTGATTCACATTCCAAAACTAACGAACAGACTGTTCAGGTATGTCAAGTTTTTGTAACATGAAATGAAAATAGATGTACCTGGTTATTATTTTTTAAAGAAAAAATAATCCAAAAGAATGATGTTGGGTCAGGAACCAAGGCAGACAACATCTAACCTAGGGCATCTGAATAAACCATCTATTCAAGTGAGTGTTCAGCTAATATCTTTCAAAAGTGAAACTTCTACCCAATTTCTTTGCCTTTCTTCCCCACGTAACACCAGATCATATGCTGATCAAACACTAAAGTTTCCATCTAGGGACCTCCTCCAATAATACATGTCCTCACTTTTCAGGGTCGATGGTGGCATCATCCTAATCTATTTAGTTTCCAGCATTATTTTCTAACCTTATATTTCATACAATCTGCAGTTAATGCTGCGACAAATAAAGCAGCCTCCAGCAGCACTTCTTTAAACACAAAAAAGCTTGATGATGAAACTGAGAATCTTCATCATAAGTTTATACTATCTTAGTTGATAGTATAAACTGAGATCAACATGAGAGTTAAGCAAAAGCCTAAACTGGAGTTTAGAAATGGCTGACTTGAGTTTGGTTCTTACAGAGAATACTATCGGGCTCTGATCTTTGAATGAGATTTTGGACATATGGCTAAACTCGAGTCAATTAATGACTAACTCGAATTTTGGGCTTTGTCACGAAGATAAACCTAAGTCCAAAACTTCCAGACTGGAGTTTAGAAACATAAACTGGAGTTTTCAAATCAGACACATTGTTGAGCTCTCTGTATGACTCAGACTCGAGTTTAAGCAAGAACTGAAACTTTGAAATCTCTTCTGTTTTGAGACAAAACTGGAGTTTGCAAACAAAGACTGGAGTTTACAAGACTTGTGAAAATACTAAAGTTTCTGACTTCTTTCTGTTTAGTCTAAACTCGAGTCTCAAGGTCTAAACTCGAGTTTGTCTTGTTGTCAAAATTTTTGAGTGCTCTCTGTATCTTCCAGACTTAGAGTTTGTCTGAGCAACCTGGAGTTTAACTTGTGAAAAATTTTGATTGCTCTCTGGGTCTCTGCAAACTCGAGTTTGCCTAAGCAAACTGGAGTTTGGCTTTCTTTGCAAAATTGAGCAACTCGCTGTCAAGTCTCAAACTCGAGTTTTCATACCTAAACTCGAGTTTGCCTTTGACAGTAAGTTTTACAACTTACCAAAGACAAACTTCATACTGAATTTACAATTGTCAGTTATCATCAAAACACATAGAGAACTAACAGAGACAACACAATTGAAATGAAAAGCGATGCAGTTGGTAATAATTGTGTGGATACAATAACAAAAACTGATAGAATGGTCTAGAGATCTGGTTAGAAATTGCTAGTTACAATACTAAGTAAGAGAAAAGTGATGTGAGAGCTTAAGTTAAAGAAGCTCAAACGCAGATTAGATGAGCAGAAGCTCATGGCTGTAAGACCCGATGTGCAAGGTTGCACAAGGCGGTGTCCTTGGGTCATAAGACCAATATGCCTAGCACTGTGTTGGTTGCCTAATAAGGTAACTTTAGACTAGCATGTCCAAAGAATGTTTTGAGGCTAGCAGAATATTCGGTCTGTACCTGGTGGTAATTGAGGTGTCTATGGCATGAGGTGATTTCTTGAGTAGTAAGGCCAAGATATTTAACGTTGTGGTAAGAGAATGAGCTGAAGGGCAAGATGTAATAAGCTGGAAGGCAGATTAGTACAGGCATTAAGACCTAAGTAACTAAGCGCTCGAAGAATGAATCAGCAAGTCCTATATAGTTGAATAGACACCTGGGTACAGGATGAATAAGAATATGGTATGATGAAATGTTATGCTTATTAAGCATGCATAGAAAAGTGATAGGCGGAGTGCCTAGAATTATACCCCAAGGCATGAACGTTCCAATTTCGAGGACGAAATTTAAATTAACGGGGGGAGAAAATGTAACATCCCAAATTTTGGACTTTAGGAATCAAGAATTAATTATGGAAAATTTGGCCTTGAAGAATTTTAAAAATTATGAATTGAAAATTTAAGGCATATTTTCCATAAATTAAGAACAAATAATTAGAAAATAAGTTTTGGTCTATATATTTTGCGAGATGAAATTTTATGGCCTAAGAAAATAAATGGTGAAAGAAAAATCTTTAAATGGAAATAAGGTTTTATTTCCGTCACTTAATTAATGTTACAATTAAATTGGAAAGAAGAAATAATTCCAGATAAGGAATAATTAGGCCTAAAAATTATGGAAAATTGAGGTACAATATTGGGCCTAAAAATCATAACATTTATTATTGGAAATTTTGGGATTTTGGGAATTTATGAGTTTATTTTTAGATTATCCAATAATTGCAAATAAATTAAATAAACAAAATGTTTAATTGGAGGGGGGAAAAAAGAAGATAACATAACAAGCAAGGAAAGATGCATACACTCCATTATGCGCAGCCCAATAGGTATATATGGAATTCCATTTCAATTCAATTTTTTCGGCCCAATTAGCCAGCAGCAGTTGATCTTCGTCTTTTCCTTTTTGGGCCACGTGAGGAACATGTATTATTAGCAAAGAATCAGTTCCTCCTTCCAACCCAACGTATCAGCAAACCAATTCATTCTTGTCCTAACACTTTCGGCCACCAAAACACATCCAGAACTTAATATTTATTCAAACTTCCAGCCTTCACGTGACCAGCATATGATAAAATGTCTCTTTCCATATCCATTCAGCCATCTCATTTTTCAATCTCCCATCCCATTAAAAACACAGAAGAAAATATTAGATAGACCAACACGCAAAGATCATAAAGCTACAGCAGGATTAATGTCATTATGAAACACAGAAAACATAACCAGCAAAAAGATGTTATCAGCGGCATTCACGCAAGAACACCATACCTCCACCATACTTCTTCAGATCTTCCTCTGCATCTTGAGCCCCACGTCATTATCCTCTGACTCTTCCTTCTCGGACCATCGGTTACTTGCGCAGACTGAACCCCTGGCTCCTTATATATGTCACTACTCCTTCATTTTCATTCCTTCAGAGATGCAGAGTGAGACGGAGAGTGAAATGAGAAGAGAGAGAGAGAGAAAGTTGCAGAAAGAATGAGAACACAGAAACAGGGACAAAGAGAGAGCCATGGAACTCCGTTATTCATGCTTGAAATGTGAGGTAAATCGTTGGGCCTATCCTTCCTTCAATTTTCATCACTTTCCCATAGTCAGTTGAAGTTTTATATTGAGGAAATGAAAACCATGAGTTGATAAAATCTGAAAATGAAAAACAGGGGTTGTGCCATGTCGGAGTTTCGTGTGTTTTGGCTGTGCTTTTGAAGGCCTACATCTGTTTTATATATAAAGAGTCACTCCATACCTTAGAGGATATATATAAAGAGAGAAAGAAGAACTTACTGCATCTTAAACTCAAAGGAAAGAAAAAACGTTGCTGCATCTCTTATATATATATATATATATATATATATATATATATATATATATATAAGAGAGATGATGGTGCTTGTGTGCGTTGCTGCATGTGTTTTTGCTGTGAGTGTGTGTGTCAATACAAAATGAAGCCAACTATATAAAAAAAAAAAAAAAAAAATGCTACTGTCATATGCAAAAGAAAAAGGGGAACGCATGCCTACTGGAAGTGAAGAGTGTGAATATATATGTATATAGGTTTTGCTGCACAAAGAAAATCTAGATAACCTATATATATATGCCTTATCGAAGGCACAGATATGTAAGAAAGAAGAGAAAAGCAAAACATTTCTATACATATAATGCATGCCTCGTGTTGTTTTCCTATTATATATATTGCTGCACATGCATTGGAAAATCAAAGAGAAAGAGTTGCTTCAATATATATTAGTCAAGGTGGGCTCACGTAGATATCATTTACTGGAATTTGAGTTTTGGCAGCTGAAACAGTCGGTTTGAGTAAGTTAAAAACTAGGGTAAATGACCTAGTTTGAATCTGAAATTTTGTGGGTAATTAGTACACATCACGATCTTTAAAATGAGCTTTGAATCACCCAAAAATGAGGTCTACAACTCCAGTTATGATGTTTGGAAGTTGAGAGCAAATCTGAAAATGTTTTGGTGTTATTTCTGGAGGTAGCAAATGACTGACTTTTTGACAAAGTCAATGAAGTTATAAAATTATGAAATTTTCCACAAATAAAGAGGACACATAGAGATTTAATTTGATGGGTAATTGGCTGCATTTCAATAAGTATACGAAAAGTTATGAATTTCGGAAGTTGAGTTACAATTTTGGAAATGATCCTGAATAGTGATAATGTTGTTGCAATCTGGGAATGAATGACACGTGCTGAAATGCTGAAACCAATTTTCATAGAAACTAAACTCAACAAGGAGTTCATAGAATTTTTAACCACCTAAATCCGATGTCTAGAACTCTAGATAAGAATTTTTAAAGTTGAGCTATGAAAAGTGGTAAGTTTCTGTTTTCAGATTGGATAGTGCTTAAGTTTTCGAAATTTGAGACTTTAGTTTATAAAAGTAGACTTATCAAGGAATAAATAGAAATTGGAATCACTCCATTCGGAGTTATATAGAACAAGTTACAAATTTCCCAAATACCAGTGGAAATTAGAAATTGAAGGTCAATTTCTGATAAGTCTTAGGACAGTTATCTAAGTTGCTAATTGTGAGAGAATATCAAATACATGATAACCGACTAAAGTGAATGAAAAGGAAATGTATAAGAATTATTAATTAATAATAAATGAGGATTATTATTAATTAATAAAGAGTAAAGGAAATATATGAGGATTATTAATTAATAATAAATGACAGTTATTATTAATTAATAGGGGTATTATCAATAAGGGGAATTTTTATGGTTTTAATTACTTTTAATTCCCTAAGAGTAATCCACGTAATTAGTTGTGTTGTGACGCGATTAAGTGACTAATGATGATGATAAACGTTTATAGGATATTCATAGACGCCTCGACCGATCCCAACACCTACTAGACGAAGAGTTAAAGATTCAAGATTGAGGTGGGTAACTCTAATCTTGTAAGCATGTGTGTAAGTTTTTATATATTGATTAGCTGATCATGTATGCTGGTTGATTTACTTGGTATATGTTTTTCCTAACTATGGATTTGAGGCTGCGGTCTTACGAGGCTGCATGTTCTAAACAAGGGCTGCGGTCCTTGGCCATTAACTGCGATTACGGTTATTTGTAAATGCTTCCATACTTTAACATGTGTTATTCTGTCATTTATGCTTTCATACATGTGCATAAGATTAATTGTTACCCTGGGATCCTATAATATCATCACCGTGTTATTTCTTTTATAATTAATATCCTTAAAGATGGAATTGCCACGATTGACCTACTCCTGACAAAATTGTTATTTCATTTATACCTTTTTTTTACATTATTAGTAATTGTTAATAACTTTCTATTAATTGACAATTTCTTTTATCATTATCATTATCATTATCGTTGTCATCGTTATCGTTATCGTTGTCGTCGTCGTCGTCGTTGTTGTCGTCGTCGTCGCCGTCGTCGTCGTTGTTGTTCCCAATAATAATTCCCTATTTATTTTTTATTATTATCACTATTTCTTAACAATCACATTTATTTATTTACCAATCTACTTTTACTAACAACATTTAATTATTTCTCTTTTAACTTAGTATTTTAAATAATTAATTAGAGCCTATAAATACTAACCATCATTAAGCACATAATTAAATGTATTAATTTAATATTTCTCATGGTTTCCTACAATTTTCTATAATGTTAATTATGGTTTCCAAATTGTTTAATGCATACTTTAAATTTAGGCTTTACTAAACACAAATACTGCATGAACTAATTTTTTAATTAAGAGTTTATTATTATTGCTCTACAATTATTTTAAACTCCCAGAACTATCCCATACAAATATTAACACTATAAATTATGACTTTAATAAACACTAATTATTATTCAAATTACACCTTGTATATATATTTGTAGAAATTAAAACCTTGTGTTTAATAAATCTAAATACCATGCACAATAAGTTTTATAAATAGCAAATTTGAGCTTAATAAATAATGACTCCCTAATTAATTAAATAAATAGTCTAGCTCCAAGACAACTAGCAAAACTTTGGTTCCATATTTATTATTTAGGTCAAATTTTCAAATCACAATACAATGTAGCTTTAATGAATATATGTATATATATTAGGAAAACACTCATTTATATGTGTCTTTATATATTCATAGTCTATGAGAAAAACAAAAACAGATGCTACGTTTCTCTTCTTCTTTTTTTTTTTTTCCTTTCCTTCTTTTTCACTTAGTAATATATATATAGGATTATACTCATACAATGAAAACCACACATAAAGCAACGTCTCTGACTATATATATAACTATTAGCATAAAAACATAGCAAAGTCATGTGATTGATCATTTCCAAAAGTTTATAAAACCATGATCATAAAACCATATATGACAGCAAGAAAAACATGCATGTCTTATGTATATTTCTTCTCATACCTTCTTTCTCTTTTCAAAACATACATACAACGTTACAGTAAACATATACTACCAATATACATATATTCATAGGCTCACATGACTAATCACGCAATTCTTGGCTTCAGCAACATTTTAAACCAGAAAAAATGATTCAGCCACGGTTTCAATGGGTATTTGCGGAAAAATAAAAGTAATCACCAACCCACGTGCTCATGTTTCTCTTGTATCAAGCCTTATATATATATTTTCTTCACAAGACTCCTTCACGGTTTCAAGTTATTATTCAGCAAACTAATTCTTACAGCATTTTAACTTCATCAAAGCTGAACAATAACAGTTGGTATGACAGCCAAAAACGAACCCACACCAACAACGGTTTGAACAGTGAAGGCATATACATTCATAAGTCTTTATTCAGTTTCATTTTGTTTTTAGTCTTTAAAGTTCAGTTTTAGTTCAGTTTTTTCCCAGAAAAACCGATGATTGTGAATGACCAAAGCTTCAGTGTTTTGTTTTTAGTTCATTTTTGGATTCAGTTTTCAGCACTATGTTCAGGTTTAGCTTTCGGTTTCAGCCTGTTTTTTTTTTTTTTTTTTGACAGCAACAAGGAAGAGTTTTAAGGAAAAGAAAGCTCACCACTAACCTTAAGTTCTCAAGCCTGAACCGAAGGAAATATCTGCTGCACTGCTCCTCTGTTTTCAGTCACCAAAACAGAGATGTTTTGCTTCCTTTCTCACTTCTCTCTAACTCTCTCGAACTCTCTTCCTCTCTTCAACTCAGCGTTTTGTTTTGTTTTTTTTTTTTTCTGTCTAAGTGTCGAATAAAGCTATGGAACTGGAACGAGGGCCATATATATAGGAACTCAGAGCCAAAACGTTGCACATCGGTCCAGAGGCAATTAACCGGAAGACAACAAGCTCGGGGCTCGAGAGGTAAGGGGTGTTCTCTGACCCTTCTGTGCTTTCGTGCTGGAGAGGAGAGTCAACGGCTTAGCGTGTACAGTAAGAGCCGAAAGTAAAAATCTGGACGTGTTGCAGGCTTTAGTTTCTGGTTTACATGATCTGTTCCTGCGTCTTCTTTCACGTTGAAACTGGACAGAGGGAGGTTAATTCATTGCTGATATGTTTGTTAACTACTTGCTGCTTGGGTTTTGGGTTTGGCATCATGGGCTTTTGTTGCTTATTGATGCCACCATGTTGGGCTTAATTAGAAGCCCATGCAATTTTCATTGGTTCTGTTTGTTTGTTTGTTGTTGTTTTTTTTTTAAAAAAAAAAACTAATTAATCAAGTTAATAACCATTCTAGAAAAATTTGGCAATTTAATCTTTCATAATTTTAGGGTTTATTGTTCCTTATTTACTTATTCTTTTTCCCAAAATAAATTGAAGAAAAAGAGTCTAGATCTCAAATAATCATTCTCATTCAAACCAAATTTCATGATTTAATCCCAATAATATATTCAATTTCAAATATTCAAATCCCAAAAATTTGGGACATTACATTACTCCGTTTTGTTCCAACTTTGCCTTGCCCTCTTCCTCAATCAGTTTTGAGTTGAAGTTTTGGTGTGAAGAATGAAGAGGGTTAAGCTCCTATTTATAGGAAAAATTCCCAAGCTTATGTGAAATCAACCACATGCAACCAACTTACTCTACTTCCTTCTCATCCCTTGGATCGAACTACCCTTTTGAGAATCAATTTCCCTACTATTCTTATGGTTGCCAACCACATCCTCATTCCCTAGCCATTGGATGAACTTTTTATGTGGCAATCATCCAATGGTTTAAGTGTTTAATTGGTTAATGAATTTACAAGAGGATTAAGCTTAATTTCATGATTTATTTAGGACTATTGTATTATAATACAAGTGCAACAATCCTAGCCATTCATCCCACATGTGCTAATTGTCATTGTTGACTTTTGGAGCAGCCTTGATTAATTAAGCTTGATTATCCCCTTAATCAAGTGTTTAAGTGTCCTTTTATTGCAAATGTCATTGCCTAATTAGTCTTCTACTTAATCAATGTCATTAGAGCATTATTAGCAAACTTAATTTCATCCCTTTAGGCCCTTGATATTTTCAAAATATTCAGCCCTCTTTGGATGATTTTGATTTTCCTCTTAGTCATGTTGAATAATTATACAAATGATCTTTAATTTGTGCAAGTTTAATTGCTAAGGATAATTGTTAATAGATAACAATTAAACTAAATGTTTCCCTAATCCCTTTTCTTGTCTTATGAACATTTAAAATAGCTATTATTTCATGTGATTTTATGTCACATTTTATAACTCCTAATATATAGTTTGTTTAATTAACCATTCATTAATTAATTCTAAAGTGAAATTTGGATACAAAGATAATCAATAGATTATATTTCTTTGAGACAAATACTCACATTTGCATTTTACTAATCATTTACCAAAAATAAAAGGTTTACATGTATTATAAAAATTAGGATCATTACAAAAAAATATGGAATCAACCACAGAATTACCCACAGAAAAAATTCCGTCGGTAATTACTCACGGAATTCCGTGGGTAACTGAAATCACCCATGGAATTCCGTGGGTGATTTTAGTTATCCACAGAATCAGTGGGTAATTTTTTACCTATGGAATTCCATAGGTAATTACCGACGGAATTTTTTCCGTGGGTAATTCCGTAACTGATTCCGTGTTTTTTTATAGTGGATATTACAGTGTCTCCAGTGGGATGCATAATTGTATCATTGCAAAAGATTCACTTTGACCAAAACAAGGTCTTAGCACAAACTTAAAAAATAACATGTTTTCTTACTTGGAGTTGAAAAGAGTCTATGACAAAAAAATTTTAGTATTTGGTTGGCATTTCTACTCACTTTAAATAAGAAATGTCCAGTTACAATCAATCTAATATGTCTTACGTATACAGCCTGAGATTGATGTCACACTAGGTAATCTTTAAGAAGGAATTAATTAAAAAAATTCAGGAATTCTTCAAAATCCTTCAATGCAAAAATTTTTTGGGAAAATTGGAAAAAAAGTTCTCCATTAAAAATTTATTGTTGAGAAGTATCTAAATCTAGTTTAAGGTAATTAAATTTTGTTCGAACCAACAAAGAAAAAAATAGTAGAAATTTTAAGAAAATAATGAAAATCTATCATTACTAGCTCTTTGGAACCACTACCAAAAAAAGAGAGAGAGAGAGAGAGAGTTTCAGTGGCGACTTTTGGCGGCGACTTTAAATGTCGCCACTGAAAGTATGACTTTCAGTGGCGACAAGAGAGTCGCCGTAGAAAGTATTGCTTTCGGCGGAGACTTTTCAATGTCGCTTCAGAAAGTTATGCTTTTAGAGGCGACATTGAAAAGTCGCCGCCAAAAGTTATACTTTCAACGATGACTCTAATATGTCGCCACCAAAAGTATGTTTCAGCGACGACATTATGTCGCTGCCGAAAGTTTTTTGTTTTTTAATAATATTGATAACTTTCAGCGGCGACATTGAAAAGTCACCGCCGAAAGTTATACTTTCAGCAACGACTCTAATATGTCGTCACCAAAAGTATGTTTCAGTGGCGACTTAAAGTCGTCTCCGATTTTTTTTTAATAATAATATTGATAACTTTCAGCACTTTTAGCGGCAACATTGAAAAGTTGCCGCCGAAAGTTATACTTTCAACGGCGATTCAAATCTGTTGCCGCCAAAAGTATGTTTTAGCGGCGGGCGACATTATGTCGCCACCGAAAAGTTTTTTTTTAACAATATTGGTAATTTTCAATGGTGACATTGAAAAGTCGCCGCCGAAAGTTATACCTTCAGCAGCGACTCTAATATATCATTGCCAAAAGTATATTTTAGCTGATTTTTTTTTAATAATATTGACAACTTTTAGTGACGACATTGAGAAGTCGCCACCGAAAGTTATACTTTCAACAGCGAGCGACTTTAATATGTCGTCGCCAAAAGTATGTTGCAGTGGCGATTTAATGTCGCCGCCGAAAGTGTTTTTTTTTAATTATTATATTTTATATATTTAGAATCTTTCCTTAAACCCTAATTTTGTCGTCTACTTCTTCTTCTTCTATGTAGGACACGGCTTTGGTCCTTTTCTTCTAAGCTCTGCTGCAGTCCTTTTCCTCGAACGGCATCGTTTTTGGTGCCAAATACACAATGTCCCCCCTTTTTTTAAAAAAAAATAACATTCACCATCTTCAAGTAATTTTTTAGTATCAGTCAGTACTATGAAATATTTTTTTAAGACTAGTCAGTATCCTAAAATATTTTTTTTAGTACCAGTAAGTACCCTAAAATAATTTTTCAATATCATGAAATATTTTTTCAGTGTCAGTCAGTATCTTAGTATCTTTTTAGTATAAAAAAATACCCTAAAATGATTTAGCAACTTGAATGTTATTTTGTTTTTTTTTAAAAAGGGTAAACATTGTGTATTTGGCACCAAAAACGGTGCCGTTCCAGGAAAAGGACCGCAGCGTAGCTTAGAAGAAAAGGACCTAAGCCGCGTCCTTCTATGTATCCTCCTAAACGTCCCATCTTCATCTTCGAACATGGCTGTGGCGATCCCAGCAGCGGCAACTTCCACAACTTTCGAAAAACTGAGCCCCATTACGGTGCAACAAGCCGTTGATGCTCTTCTCAAATGGAAGAATTCAAAGTCTGAGATCGAGAAACCCAAGCTATTTGACTTAAGACGATGAATTCGTCTACCTCGTTCTCACCCTCAGCAAACTTCCTACAAAGTCTCGCGTTAATGCCCACAAGATCCCTCTTCCACATTCTCTTCTCTCCGAATTTTCTAAGCTCTGTTTGATCATCTATGACCGACCCAAGTCGACTCTAACCAAACAGGACGTGCAGAAGAAGATCAAATCGGAGAATATTCCAGTTTCTAAGGTTATCAAGCTTTCGAAACTTCAGTCTAATTATCGTCCCTTTGAGGCTAAGCGGAAGCTCTGTGGTTCTCATCACATGTTTTTCGCCGATAAAGATTCCTCTGCAGCCGCGACTGTTAGGTAAGCAATTTTTTAAGAAGAAGATTCCTGTTCCAGTGGATTTGAAGCATGAAAATTGGAAGGAGCAGATTGAGAGGGCATGCTCATCGGCGTTCTTGTTTCTCAGGTCAGGTACATGTAGTGTGGTGAGAGTACTTTTTAATGAGTGTATAGCTCTCCATGATTAACTTGACTGACTTCAAACAAGAATATGAAATGTGTTTTGCATTCTGTGTGATCAGCCTTAACTGCTTGTAATTGTAAATGCTGCAGGTAACTTATGGGGCTCCATTATATCGCTTACGTTTGCTCAGAGATTCATGCTCATGGAATATAAAGCTTCATGTGATAGGTTGGTTGAAATCTGGTGCTGTTATCTTTTGCTATTCTGAGTTTTATTTGGCTGTTATTGTATGACACAAAAATCTCTCTCTAGGCTTCTAATTGAGCATTATTTCACTTGTGTTTTTCATATTTGCCTCTTGAATTTTGGAGATTCAAATGTAGGACAAATGTAATTTGAATATAAGTATTTCAACAAGGTAGATTCTTGTTATTGAGGGTTGAAACTATTGAAATTTTTTTGGTGGTTATATGCTGAAATGATTGCCACTTGGCTGTTGATTGTTTGCGTCCCCTTCTCTTTCAATAGCATCAATATAAAATATAAAAGCTATGGGAAGCTGCTCCGTCTGCAAATCACTGCACCTAAATTCATTTTTCATTTTTGTTCATCTCTATTTCTCTTATTAATCTGAAAAACACATAAATAATAGCTTAGAAGTAGAATAGCTTATTGGATAATTATGATAATTATGGTTTCAATCTTGATTAATTTATCTAATCCGACTTGGCATTTGACTATTTAATTACCTTTGAGATCAACATCCTCACAAGAATAACCTAGGGGTTCCATCATCATTGAGCGGGACAGGATTAGTCAGTTACCAAACAGGACCACTAGATTGCGCCTCTGATGCAAGTTTCTCTGCACATAGAACAATAGTGGGTTTCAGGTTTAATGAATTTTTGGACTTCTAAAGGAAATATTTGTAACATCCCAAATTCCAGGTTCGAAAATCGTGTCGGTCGACACTTAGTTTTAAGAAAAACAACAGAGTTTGAGATGCTACAACTTAGAGTACTGCGGAAATTGATAGCGTGCGCTAAGATCTGGACAACGAGTATCTGATATAAAAATGCCCAGACATATGATGATGCCTGACATAAGCTAATATATTAAATATCCCGAAGGAATATTCATGTGATACAATTTACAGAGGTTAAATACAATCCTCTGATAAAGAAAGTTTTAAACTAAACCTATGACTTGGAACCTAACATCAGTTAATTAAACAGATTGGCCATATAGGGGTCTATCATGGGGGTCTCATCGACTTATACGGCGACTGATTGGCTTCCCACATAGATTAACCCAGCCTTAGACACCAAACTGTTCAAAGTAACTTTGTTAAATTAGAGCCAGAAGCTAAGTCCTAATAACTTCTACCGACCTTTGCCTTTAACTGCTGCCTCTTCACGGCTCTATCTACCGACGCTTTCTCCATCCCGGTTTCTTTCCTGTACTATTTATTAAGACTGAGGTCCAATGTCCATTGGACCTCAGGTAACGGTTAACCTCGTGCTTATGTAAACAATATATGACAGATATCACAATAATAAAATCACATTTATAACTTTCAAAACCATATCAGCAAGTAACATAACACAGCCACTGCAATATGTATGTTGCCCAAGTCTGCACATAACCAGTGCCACGATGGTCTATCGTGTCCTCAGCGCTAGGAAAACTCAACGGTGTTATCAAGACTATAACCCGTATACAACTCAAATCCATGAGCAATTTCAAAACAGAGCATCAACATGTAAAGACAATTATCATATATAACCATATCATAAGCATAAGCGTTAATGTTACAATACGCGTCCGTATCTTTTACCGTGTAGTCGTCAAATGTCCGACCTTTGAATCCGGCTTTGGACTTCCCGGATGTCCTAACATATCACCATGTCACTTAGAATAGTATCCTAAGAGATAATTTCACCTCTATTTACCCTTCTACCCTTGGTCGCTTTATTATTACAATTTTGCCCTTACATTTCTTGAAAAACGTAGTGCAGTATTTTCTGGGCAGATTTTTCGGTAATTTTGGAAAATCATAACTAATTCTAGAAAAATCATTTTGAGGTGAAACTAAAGCCAAAATTTCCCTTAACAAGTCTATTTTTAAGTAAAACTAACGGCTTCAACTCTTTCCAACCATATCATTCCCAGTTTCCACGTTTCCCAACACTGCCCAGATTTTCGCACAGAAAACATTGCCAAACTTCTGAGATTTTTATTTTTTTGCACAGAGTTTCAAATGACACACTCTTTATATATTTGAAAATCCCTAGATGTCTACTTTCACCATGAATTTTCTCAGAATTTTTGAACATCATCTTCTTCATAAGATATTGACGTTTTTACCCCTGACTCCAGAAAACACTAATTGCTGAAATTTTGCCAGAGCTTCGCTATTTTGATCCTAATCTTCCAAAAATTTTGATATAACTTCTTCTTCATAAAATTTTCGAAATAAAGACATTGGAAACCATAAAAACATGAAAATAAAATTGGAATTGGAAGATTGGAGATCAAAATAACATCTACTAGCATTTCTATTTCATAACCTAAGAACTTAAACTATGAAACTAAAAACTCTCTTACCTCTTGAAGAACACAAGCTTCCTACTTCTTGAAGCTCCTCACTCTCTCCCTTTCTCTCTATATTTCGGTTGAGGCTTGGTGAATTGGTGGAAAATTTGTGAAGAAGAGGCTTCTATTTATAGCCAAAATTATGAGTAGCCTTCAAGTAATTCAAATTGATCTTAGCCCTTGATTTCTACTTGGAGAGGAGGCAAACATCTTGACCCTACACCTCCTAAAACCGTCCTTCACTCCTCTTGGCTCACAAGTTTTGCTTCATCTCTTATTTAATCCCAAATGCTAATTTAGGTAAGTACCAACTAATGTTTTTCTTCAAGATCTAATTTCACTTTTGAAATCCTAATTTTATAGCTAGATTTATGGTGATTTTAACTTCCCAAAACACTTAGGTATGAACTCTTAAAGTTTTCGAAAATAACTTTGGGAATAGCCAAGTTGAAGCTCTTAATTCACTGATTCCAAATATGTATTTATATTTAATACTTAGTTCCAATATTTCAAGATATGATTTAATTTCTATAGATTCTTATCTAATTTTAATTAACTAGATAACAACTTGCTCCCCAAATTAAAGATTAACTTGCTCCTTACGTTTTCTTTCTTTTTCCACAAGCATCAATGACCCATGTGTTGCTTCTTAATAATATATTAAATAACTTCTTCCTCCTTTCCAAGAGAAAAAAAAACGTCCCCCTTTCCCTAAATTCAATTATCAATTTGTATTTTATTTGCTCTTACATCTTAAGAAGAAAAATCTTTCATTGGTCCAAGTAACTGCACAAGGATTTAAGATTCCAAGAGTTTTCAATTTAATTGATATTTTCTTAATTATGACCTTTATAAATTAATTCTCAACTAATTCCAAAAATTACTAGAGTATCTCAATTAATGCAATTTCAATTGCCCAATAAGTGTTACTAATTTCCTCTAATTGATTTTATCATCCTCTGATGATTTTAAGTTGTTAAAATGGTGTAATTCCTAAAAATAATAATAAATCAATTAAAACTTTAGAGACAACATACTCTCTATTTTAATAAATATTTAGTTGCCTCTTAGGATTTATCATAACATTCTTAGGGTATTTTATGACCCATAAATTCACTTAGGGATTTTAGCTCTTCATTTACTCTAATTTCATAAGAAATTACCTTTAGAAAATAAGATAATTGTTTCATTAGTTCTGAGACCACATATTCACCTATTGTAATAGGTGTTATTTATCAAAATATAATATTTACATATATTATGAAAATTGGGGTATTACAATATTCGAGATGCATGCTATTCTAGAACTATAGGGGGCCTTGTGTATTGCACATTAATCTTAGCTGTTAGATTTCACTGAGTTTTGAATTTACTTGGTGCTACTCAACTGAGTTTTCTTGCTGAGTTTGAGTTATTGCTTCATAGTCCATTGACTGTTGGAAAAGAACTTTGCTATTGGAAGTGAAATTGGATTATACCTTGGCTGTTTTGGAATTTTCTGGATCCATTTAGCTGCTGTGAATGTGAAATTGGATGAAAATTGATTGTGTGCTTAGCTTATGAAATATGATTGCTAAAGTTCTGTCATAAACTAAGATAGTTGCTGAAATTTTGGATAGAGTGTTTTCACTATGCATCTTGATTGAAAATAAGTGAAGGGGTTGCTGATATATTGTTTAATTCTTGTTGAGAGTCCTCAAGTTACTCTTGTCTTGAGAACTACGATGTGAGGAAATTGGAAGCATTTTTTGCTATTCTCATTGGTGTAATGGCCGTCTCATTTGCGTGGATGTTTGGTGAAACAAAGCCCAGCAGAAAAGATCTTCTTCTTAATAGGGACAAAGGGGTTTATTTCAGTGTCTTGGACTAATACTAATTTATTAGAAAATGTTGTTCTTTTGCTTTATATCTGATACAGAATCTGATTAACCTATGTAGGTTTTTTGGTTCCGAAACTAAGTTCCAGAACAATATAGAAGGCTGTTGGAGTTGTGGGTTGCATTATTATGCCTCACAATGTATTTTTGCACTCTGCACTTGTTCAGTCAAGACAGGTTGAGCAGAACAAGAAGGGTCGAGTTCAGGAAGCACTTAATTATTATTCTATAGAGTCAACCGCTGCCCTTATTATCTCCTTTATCATTAATGTATTTGTCACGACAGTGTAGAAATTTAGAGTTAGATTTGATAGAGATAATTTGTTTTCCTGGCTCTACTTTCTCACGTTGGGGATTACAAGGAGGTCAGGTTGTATCCGCTGAACCCTTTTTGCTAATCTTGAAGACCTGTAGTTGTTCTAAACTGTTGTATATTTTGCCAACAACTTTCCCCAATGTAGTATGGAAATCACAGCTATCCGTGAGCTTGAAGGGAAAGATTGAAGAAATTGAACTTCCTCTTGCTAATTCACAAGTTGAGTAGTATTGTATGACATTTATTTATTTTTTTACAAAAAATTGTGACTTTCAGTAGCGACATGTTTAGCAGCGACACAAAAAGTTACCGCTAATACATGTTTTAGTGGTGACAAATGTCACCACTGATACCTATTTTTAGTGGCAACAAAATGTCGCCGTTGATATCTATTTTCAGTGGCGACATTTTGTCGCCACTGATTGTCTACTTTCAGTAGCGACATAGAAATGTCGCTGCCAAAAGTATTAGCGACAGTCGTATCAGCGGCGACAAATTGTTGCCACTGAAAACCCTTCAGTTGCGACATTTAGACTTTCAACGGCGACTTTTTTCGCCCCTAAAAGTCTTTTTTTTTTTTTTTTGTAGTGAATACAATTAATAATATTTAGTTTGGTTTACACTTAAGAGCCTTACCGACACTATGATTTCATGAAAATGCAGTGAAAGTCGTCTAGTAGCTAAGAACATTTTTTGATTTGAAGTCAATAATATTTCCTTTTGGTTTTAATTTAAGGAGTTATATTTAGCCTACTAAAGGATTCTTCACTAGTTTCAGACACAATGAATTGTATGTACGAAAATGCAGTGAAAGTTCTTTCGTAGAAACACTTTTTAACTCCAAGTCAATAATATCTCCTTTTGGTTTTAATTTAAGGAGTTTTATTTAGCCTCCTGACGGATTCTTCACTAGTTTCAAATACAATGAATTGTATGTATGAATGCATGCATGCATGCCTGCTTGTGTGTGTTGTTTGAAGAGCCAATTTCTTTCTATAATTGGTAAGTCACGGGGTTTGGTTTCACTTATAACCTCAGGCAGTTAGTTGTTGCATTCTTAATTACAATAAATATTTAAAAAGAAATATGCTACATAATTAATCCCATACGTGCAATAGGAAAGAAAAGGGAGATAATCCAGTTTCTCCCAATAGGATACGATGGTATAAGTCAAAAAGCCATCTTTTCTGAAGAGTTTTCAGCTTTTTCACAGGGCATTAAGCCTTTTTCCGTTTGATTTCTTTAAGATGCCCCCAACCCCCCAAACCAATCTCCTCCCAAATAATAATAAACACCAAAAAAAAAAAATTCTCAATCTTCGGAGGTGATGGCAAAACTAACAATTGTAACATCCCAAATTTTGGGAGTTTAAAATTTAATATTTTATGGGAATTAAATTATGAAATTTGGCTTTAATTATATATGAGAATAATTATTTGGGATTTAGGATCTTTTTCCTCAAAGTTGTCTTGGGAAAAAGAATAATAAAAGTGAGGAATATTTGCAATATATGATGCATTTCCTTATGATATTTTAATTACCAAAAATAATAATAGTAATAAGCTTATTTAATAAATTAGTAAATAAAAACAAAAAAAAAAAAACGAAGGGATGGGTTCAGCTGCCAAACAAAACCCAATATGTGACACTCATACTCCCTCCATTCATTAAACCTTCGGCCCAGCAACGCATAGCCACATTTATAAGCCCATTTTTGGTTTCAGCCATGCGATCTCCAACACACCATTTATACATTAGCTATTGTCCATTCAACCTGTCAGAGACGAGGAAGCAGACACGGACTAGAAGCAAATCAGCGTCTTCCAAGGAAAGGCATAAATATATCCATTTCTTCGACCCAGGTTTTTTTTTGTTAGAAAATTAAGCGATCTAAACATGTTAAACACATATTAACATTTAGATCAATGCGAAAAAAAGAAATAGAGATCATAAATACCTCCCGCCATTGATTTGTTTCAGAAGCTAGCAAAGGACAAACTCCAAGTTTCAATCCTTCTGAACATTCTCTCTGAATCTACAGATGGTGTGCTTTCCTCAATTTCAGAGCTGGCTCAGGGGACCAAAAAAAAATTTCACGATGCTTTTACCCTCTGGCCATCACAGAGATAAAAAGGCAAGGTATTTATGTGTATTAATTAGCAATTATTGCTTATTGATTGGGCCGTTACAAAATTAATGGACGGTTACAAAATAAGAATTAATGTGGGCCACTTAATAGAATTAATGGAATATTAATTATAATTTAAAATTCCAACATTCTCCCACTTGGTCCACATACTTCAGTATATACTTCTGAGAAACAAAATGCATGGATCATAGCGATAGGTCCTCTTAAGCGAGTAATATCTTCCATGTATCACAGTGCATCATGTTTCCCAAGCCCAAATAACTTAATGAATAAACCTTACGTTTATTCTTGGTCCAAACTCAATGATGTTTCTCAAATTTAAACAAATAAATGTGTACACAACTGAAATGAGAAAAACATCACAAATGGGGTTCCATAAAATAACAACGTTCTTACAACGAAAGAAAATCATTCAAAATGAAATTCAAAGAAGAGCACTAATTCCCATCCTTTCCACGTGATCCCTAAACACCATCGGTGGCATGCCTTTAGTTAAAGGATCTGCAATCATCAATTCAGTACTAATGTGTTCGACAACCACTATTTGATGCTTGACACGTTCTCTTATGGCTAGATACTTAATGTCGATGTGTTTGCTTCGACTACCACTTATATTGTTCTTAGCCATAAACACAGCAGCCGAATTGTCACAATATATCTTCATTGGCCTAGAAATTGAATTCATGATTCTAAGCCCACGGATGAACCCCTTCATCCACACACCATGTGAGGTAGCCTCAAAACATGACACGAACTCAGCTTCCATCGTAGAAGTAGCAATCAAAGATTGCTTCTTGCTACTCCATGACACAGCTCCATCGGCTAGCATAAAAATGTATCCAGAAGTGGATTTCTTTGAGTCAATGCAACCAGCGTAATCTGAATCGGAGTAACCAATCACTTCTAGATTGTCTATTCGTTTGTATCTAAGCACGTAATTCTTAGTCCCTTGAAGGTATCTCAACACCTTCTTCACAGCTTTCCAGTGGTCCATACCTGGATTACTCTGATATCTCCCTAGCATTCCAACAGCAAAAGCAATGTCAGGTTTGGTACAGACCTGAGCATACATAAGGCTTCCTACAGCTGAAGCATAAGGGATGTTTTTCATTTGTTCCCTCTCAAAATCATTCTTTGGGCACTGGTTCAAACTAAACCTGTCGCCTTTCACAATGGGAGCTACGCTTTGTGCACAATGCCTCATCCGAAATCTTTCCAAAACTTTGTTGATATAAGTCTCTTGAGACAAACCTAGAACACCTCTACGTCTGTCTCTTTGTATCTTAATGCCAATGACATAAGATGCTACTCCCATATCCTTCATTTCAAAGCTTTTAGAGAGGAATTGTTTCACTTCATGCAAAAAGTCATTATCATTGGTTGCAAGCAAAATATCATCCACATACAGAATCAGAAAACAAATCTTGCTCCCACTGACCTTCTGATATATACATTCATCCATAACGTTCTCCACAAAACCAAAAGAAGAGATAACGTCATGAAATTTTAAATACCATTGCCGGGAAGCTTGTTTCAATCCATATATAGATTTTCTGAGCTTGCATACCAAATGCTCACCATCACTAGAGGAAAATCCTTCTGGTTGTTTCATGTAAACCTCTTCCTCTAGTTCTCCATTGAGAAAGGCCGTTTTCACATCCATTTGTTGCAGCTCCAAATCAAAATGTTCAACTAATGCTAGAATGATGCGAAGAGAATCTTTCTTAGATACAGGAGAAAATGTCTCCTTGTAATCGATTCCTTCTCTTTGAGTGAATCCTTTGGCCACGAGTCTTGTTTTATGTCTGTCAATGTTGCCTAATGAATCTCTCTTTGTTTTGAAGACCCATTTACATCCAATGGCCTTCGCATTATCAGGCAACTCAACAAGATCCCAGACTCTATTGGATGTCATTGAATTCATTTCATCCTTCATAGCATCATGCCATGACGCTGAATTTCTACAGTTCATGGCTTGTGAAAACGTTTCAGGATCATTTTCAGCTCCTACATTATAGTCAGATTCTTGCAGATACACAATGTACTCACTAGGTATCGTTGATCTTCTTGTTCTAGTAGATCTCCTTAATGTTGTCTCATTATCTTGAGGAACTTGTTGTCCAACTGGTTGTTCAACAACTTCTTGTTGTTCCTCATTGACAACTTGATCTACTAGATCAATATCAGCTGGTTGTGGATTTTGAATGACTGGTTGTACAACACTCGGTTGAACTAAAGGAGCATTATTAACAACCAGTGGCAAACTTGAAGTAGAAGGTTGGCTATCTGAATGATCATTTTCAGAAACAAGGTTTCTAAATTGATCGCTCCCACTAATCAAGTCATGTTCAAGAAATTTGGCATTCCTTGATTCTATAAATCTAGTGGTATGAGATGGACAGTAGAACCTGTACCCTTTAGACCATTCGGCATATCCAATGAAATACCCACTAATGGTCCTTGGGTCCAGCTTCTTTTCTTGTGGATTATAAATTCTAACTTCAGACGGGCATCCCCAAACGCGTACATGTCGCAAACTCGGTTTCCAACCCTTAAATAACTCAAATGGCGTCTTTGAGACAACCTTGGTTGGTACCCGGTTTAATATGCACACTGCTGTCTTAAGTGCATCAGTCCACAAGAACTTAGGTAACTTAGAGCTACTAAGCATACTTCTCACCATGTCCAATAATGTTCGGTTTCTTCTTTCTGCTACGCCATTCTGGTCTGGAGAACCAGACATGGTGTATTGGGCAACAATCCCATGTTCTTGAAGAAACTTCACAAATGGATCAGGTGCTTGTCCATCTTCAGTGTATCTACCATAATATTCACCACCTCTATCTGATCTCACGATCTTAATTTGTTTACCACATTGTTTCTCTACCTCAGATTTGAATACCTTAAAGGCATCCAATGCTTCATGCTTGTTATGAAGCATGTAAAGATACATGTATCGTGAGTAATCATCAATAAAAGAGATGAAATATTTCTAACCATAGGCGTCCATTTCAGGACTACAAATGTCTGTATATATGATTTCTAACAATTCAGTACTCCTCTTAGCACCTTTCTTTGATTTGTTAGTCTGCTTTCCCTTTATGCAGTCTACACAAGTCTCAAAATCAGTAAAGTCCAGAGTACTAAGTACCCCTTCCTTCACCAATCTTTCAATTCTCTGAATGGAGATATGTCCCAATCTCCGGTGCCACAGCATAGAAGAATCCTCATTCATAACACTACATTTCGAACCAACTGAAACATGCATGGCATCATAAGTAGTATCATGTTGTAAGTAAATAAGAAAAAGACCGTTAGACAATGTACCATTCCCAACTTTATTTGATTTATAAAACAGATCCAAAGATGTCTCATAAAACAAAAAGGAATAATCCAAACGTACAAGTCTTGAAACAGAAATTAAGTTCCTAGTGAAACTTGGAACATAAAAAGCCTTTTCCAAATTTAAAACATAGCCACTACTTAGAACTAAACTGCAGGTCCCTACAGCCTCCACATGCGAACGAATCCTTCTACCCGAGTAGATGAATTGTTCACTTCCCAATGGCTTCCTTAGGTTTTGCATACCCTGCAAGGTATTTGAAATATGGATTGTAGAACCAGAGTCAACCCACCAAGTGCCATCAATGCCATCAACCATATTAGATTCATAACAGACAAGTGAGACTGACATACCTTTCTTCTCAAGCCATTGCTGGAATTTAGAGCAGTCCTTCTTCATGTGTCCCTTCTTTTTACAGAAGAAACACTTGGATTCCTTCTTGATTCCACCTTGGGGTGGTGCTTTACCTTTCCCCTTCTTTTTGGCTTGAGTCTAACTCTTTTTCTCAGTTGCCAATTTCTCAGTTGCCAAAAATGAGCTCTCTCCCATTTCCAATTTCAGCCTTCCCTCCTCCTAAACACACATGGTCAAAAGTTCATTGATTGACCATTTATCCTTATGTGTGTTATAGGATATCTTGAAGGGTCCGTATGCCGATGGAAGAGTGTTCAGGATGTAGTGCACGAGAAAAGAGTCAGACAAGTCAACCTCAAGTTGCTTTAGTTGAGCTGCAATCTCCCTCATTTGCATGATGTGCTCACGCACACCTTTCACTGTAGTAAGTCTTAGGGATGAAAACTTCATGATTAAGGTGCTGGCAAGCGCCTTATCTGAAGTCTGAAATTGATCATCGATCGCCTTCAAAAGTGGCTTGATTTTGTCATGCTGTTCGACAGAACCACGAATGCTAGCAGAGATTGAAGTCTTTATGAACATAACTGAGAGACGATTGGATCGCTCCCACTTTTCATAAAGGTCAACCTGATCTGGAGTGCTAGTTGCAGTAATGGCAGGTGGTTCGTCTTTCCTTATAGCATAATCAATATCCATCCAGCCCAAATGGAGAAGGACTCTCTCCCTCCATACCTTATAGTTATCACCCCTCAGTTCAGGAATATCACATTTTATATCAGAGATATTCACAGGTTGCTTAACTGCATAATCGTAAAATACATGCTTAAATAATAAAAATTGAGACTAATAAACCAAATCATGTTTTACCAATGTAAATCATGCTAAAATTCATAAATCTACTGACATACAACTTGCCTGTGGGCTAAAGTTTTAATTCAATTAGATTCATATTTCTTATGATAAAACTACCAAATTATGTCCTCATTCTTAATTCCTGTGGGTAAATTAAGAATATAATTTGATATTCTACCCTAATTAATCATACAAAAACATATAATAAAAATTCCTGTGGGATAAAATTTATTATATTACATATGATTAATTACAACTAATGTTATAATGTGATCATACAACTCAATATATAATTTTAACTAATTAAAGATGCTGTGGCTACTCTCTAATTAATTAAAAATATATAGATCACTTAACATTAATATTTAATATCGCAATAAACTATAAGCAATATTAAAATAAAATTGGGTATTCATGTCTAACAAAAATTGCATAATTAATAATTAATTTATGCAAATAACAGAATATAATAACCACATGAAAACACAATTTTAAATAAATTTCATATTTATATTTAAATCAAAACATATAAATATAAAAACCCAAAAATTGCATGAGTGTCATAGTAGCTAAATGGTCTAGAGAAAACACTCAAGAAGGCTCTGGACCTAAGCCATGTGGGTTCAAATCCCACTTAGACATTTTTTTTAAAAAAAAATTTGAAAATCTGTTTTTTTTAGTAAAAAAAAATCATTAAATACAGTAAATGCTGAAAATCTGACCCAAGGGCATGGCGCAGCTGGCATAACACCAGCCACTAAGGCGTTCAAAGTCCACTGGTCTTTGGTTCGAATCCCTAGGCGTCAGGTCTTTTTGTGTTTAATTTTTTTTTATTCTGAAATCAAAGTGCGCCTGGCCCAAAAACGAACCCAGCCCAGTTGCCAAAATGCAGACCGCCAAAAATGAACCCAGACCGCCAAAACAGCCCAACAATGCGCCTCCAATTTTGCCGATGAAAACCGACGGCTTCACATCCTCGATGGAATCCAGATACAAACCCAGACCCTAGCCAATGGTATTCAAAGGTAAAACCAAAGCCCGGATTGAAACAATCAATTCAAAATTCCAGATTCATCAAGCAGCATTCATCAAGCATAATCAGAAAAATATAAACAGGAACTCACAAATTATTTTCCAGAAAATCCTAACTGAAACATATTCTAATATACAATATGTATCATGATCAAATAAGGATTCAAAGCATCAGGAAATATATGAACACAGAGACAACAATATTCATCGCCTCTCTCCTGAAGTAAACACACATATATTTTATCTGGGTTATATATTGAATAAACTATATATACAATGCCCTCAACAATTTTATCTAAATAAATTGCAGCCAGTGAGTATATATCCAAACTGAAAACCATATTCTGTGAAATCTTAATCAAGGCAGAGGCATATCAATTGCTCTGATACCAAATGTTAGAAAACTAAGCGATCTAAACATGTTAAACACATATTAACATTTAGATCAATGCGAAAAAAAGAAATAGAGATCATAAATACCTCCCGCCATTGATTTGTTTCAGAAGCTAGCAAAGGACAAACTCCAAGTTTCAATCCTTCTGAACCTTCTCTCTGAATCTGCAGATGGTGTGCTTTCCTCAATTTCAGAGCTGGCTCAGGGGACCAAAAAAAAATTTCACGATGCTCTTACCCTCTGGCCATCACAGAGATAAAAAGGCAAGGCATTTATGTGTATTAATTAGCAATTATTGCTTATTGATTGGGCCGTTACAAAATTAATGGACAGTTACAAAACAGGAATTAATGTGGGCCACTTAATAGAATTAATGGAATATTAATTATAATTTAAAATTCCAACATTTTTTTCCAGCCCAAACGAATCAATCCAACCCAATACCATCTGCTAATATCCTCAGCTCGTCAGAAACCAATTTAAACCAGGAAACAATCACAAATCATAATTAAATCAGCAGAGCAGATCATGTGATCGGATAAGAAGGTTCAGAGAGCAGCCATACTTCTCGAGACGTGTGAATATTAACCAACGGATTTTTGCCTTTGCACCGTTAAGTTTTGTTCTTGACTGGACGACGAGCTCTTTATTTAAATGGCCCACTATTACACTCCCACTTCCCTTGTCTTCAGCATTTAGTTAGGAAGCAAAACTCTGAGTTGAAGTAAGTGAGAGACCGAGCGAAAAGGAAAGAGAGAAAAGCTGAAGCCATTCTTCTCTGTTTTTGCCGACGAAAACAGAGGAAAAGAATTAACGTTCTTCATCAGCGTCTGGACTGAGGTACCGAAGGTGATTGTCATATTCCTTTCCTCTCATTTTTCTGTCACAATCACGCTTAGGATGAAGCTAAAAGGATCTAAAATGAAGCTAAACCAAAACAAACCAAAACTGAACTTAAAACAGGGGGAGGGTGGTTAGTTTCGGTTTGTGTGTGGACTTGGACTAATGAACTTGCTGTCATGCATGGATTCATGATCATAAAAAAATGCCTTTGCTGTTATTTTATGAAACCATATATGCTAAAACTTAACATACTGTCAAACAAAGAGAAGGAAGGAAAATCGATGAATGTGTGCTTACTGTATGTGTGTGTCATTTTGCTGTCAAAAGTTGCTGATTCAAGCTTGTTTTCTGTTTTGCTTCTCGTGAGGCATGTCTCATATATATATATATATATATATATATATATATATATATATATATATATATATATATATATATCTGTTGCATGAGGAAGAAGTGCCTTTCGTTTCTGCCTCTTTTCATGGCTGAACCAACTTTTCTATGTTTAAATAAATAATGGTTTCATTTTTGGCCGTCATCGGTTTTTGAGTGATTATATGTGTGAGTTGTTTTTTTTTTTTTTTACTCCATGTGATGCCCTGAATGTGAGTTTATATGATAGTATGCATATATGGTGAGGAGAACGTGCTATCTGGAAAGAAAGAAAGAGAATGAAAGCATATAAATACCATACGCATATATAGGTATAGTGGTATTATGGGTTTACTGTTACGTGGAAGGGATGCAAAGGAAAAAGAAGGAAAACGCTGAACATAGTGTATGGGTATTATTTGCTGCTTGTTTTGTTTTTACGCAAGGCCTATTGTTTGTATATGAGGGGCTGTTGTGTGAGTGAAGGAAAATGGAGAAAATGGTTTGGTTCCATATCCAACGCAGAAATAGATATGAGAGTATATATATATATTTACATGTTAGTTAAATAGGGTCATGTATTTACCTACTTATCTACTTAAATAATGTAAGTGTATTTATAGTATAGTTCCTATATTATTTGTTAAATTCAATATGATAAGTATATGAGTATGTATTTTGAATCTAAAATAAAGGCCTTGATAATATATAGGATCAAGCATATTTTGTTTGGTGTTAATTTTATTCTCATTCAATTAGTATTTATGAAAATTATGTTAATGTGATTTTTGGGAGTTAATTTGTAAATTTCATTTTTATATATAAATGTGCTTAAAATTTACATGAAGCATGAATTGTGTAGTAATGTTAAATAATTTGGGGAAAAAACCATAATTAACATTATATTATGGATAATTAAAGGAAACCATGAGAAACACTAAATTAATACATTCAATTATGTGCTTAATGATGGTTAGTATTTATAGGCTCTAATTAATTATTTAAAATACTAAGTTAAAAGAGAAATAATTAAATGTTGTTAGAAAAAGGAGATTGGTAAATAAATAAATGTGATTGTTAAGAAAAAGGAAATTGTTAATAAAATAAAAAAAAGGGATGATTAATTGATAATCATAATAAATAAATGAGCAATTATTATTAGGGTTAATAATAATATTAATAAATTGAAAAGAAAATAAATGGAAATTTACCGGGAATAGAAAAGTCAATAGGGGTAAGGCTATCTCTTAGGATGTTGATTGTAAGAGAAATAATGCGGTGATGATATTATAGAATACCAGGAAAGGTTGGATCTAGTACCGAAAAGGTGAACGTACCACTAGCGCTAAGGTCTAAGGTACGGATGCATACTCTAACTCTAACTCTTATGCTACTTGTATGCTTTATAGGTGATGAGATGATTCATATAGTCATGGACAAGACTTGGTCTTGCGTCATGAAGTGTGGCTAATACTGGTTCTTAGGTCACCATTTGAGATACATTCAGCATTGATTTGAAAACGGGTTACAGTCTTGGTAATGTTGTATGGATGTTTTCCTAGCGTTAAGGACACGCTCCGGGGGTGACATTGGTTTATGTGCAAACTATGTGGACCTTACATGGGCCGTGTGCTATGTAGAGGTAAACCTTACATGGGTTGCGTGCTATGTAGAGGTGAACATTACAATTGCTATGTGCTTTGTAATTGTTGAGATATAAACTATTACATGTGTTGTATGCTATGTATGGTTTTATGCTGAAATATAAATGAATATCTATCATGCATACTGTTATACTTGAGCATAAGGTTAACTGTTACCTGAGATTCAATGGGCATTGAATCTCAGAATTTACCCTAGCTTCAGGATTAGGAGGATCGAGAGCAGGAGAAAGGGGTAAGCAACACGCGTGAAGACTTGGAAGGGGTGATATTTTGGATAAGATCATGTATGAGTTTTTGTTGAACCTTTCGGATTACTGTAATTTAACACGTCAACTAAGAACACCGCGACGGATTTATTTGTATCACGTTTTTATTCCTTCAGGAATTTTAATTAACCAGCATATGTTTGCGCATATGCAATCAATTACTCAGTCTTCCAAACGCCTAAGTACGCTCTCTGTTGTGTTCCACTTTGATCTGTTAAACGCCTTCACTCTAACAAATACACACGAAGTAATTTAAAAAGAACCCTAGGGCCATAATTGGACTCCATAAGAGACTTAGAAAATAGGTGCGTTACAACACTTCTTTACCAATTACCTTGCTAACACACTTTATCATAGCTAGATATGACCAAACAAAACATCACGCATGTCCTATTTTTCTGCAACTATGAAACATAAAATGTCACAATAATTGGTATACTGCTTATAACCAGACCTCATTAATTAGTATGCTCTGTTAGCTTCAGCTTCTATATTCTCATGCAATCCAGTGGATCTTTCAATTCCTCCCTAATGCTATGTAGATCTTATTGGCGTTAGCAGATAATATGAGTCATGTCAAAGGACACTATTAATTCTGCAACTATAAATACATAAGAAGCGGCACTTCCTAAAATAAAATGGATCATTCTTGCAAGATTAGGGTGAACAGAATAACAAAAATATAATATAACTCTGCAGGAAAAGAAAGTGTTTTTTTTTTTTTTGGGGGGGGGGGGGGACTGCTTGCGAAGAACCTTATATATAGGCCTCTAAAACCTGAACATTGGGCAGCACTTCATCACAATAAAATAGTTTTGAACGTAGGTGGGCGGTGGCCATAAATCACTTTAATAGGATCCACTTTAAATGTTGCAAAACAAAGGCATAAAGATATACTCTTCAAAGCAATTACAATAATGAACCGGGAACCGTTTATGAATTTTAAAACCACCAACATAAAATAAAGGATAGCTTTCATAATAAAGGCATTAAAAGATCGGTTTCTAATTTCAAATACCGCAACGTTTAGTTCCTTCAATTATGCTTAAAATAATTTGATTAAAAAAAATTATGCTTAAAATAATAGCATATTCTAGTCTTTTAATTCCAAAAAAGTACTTGAAATTTTACAAAGAAAGCCTCGATAAAAGGTGCCTGGTCCACTTTTAATTCACACACAAAGGGAGGGAAGATATTGCCGGATTTCGACCAGTGGGCCATTATTATGTGAGTTCATTCCTCCTCAACCTATAAAAAGAGTCCAAGATCTCCATTACTTGGAACCCCACAATCCTAAGTAAAGTTGAGAATCGACTTTTAAGGGCCATATCCTAAAAAGGTTGGGTCTTTTATGTCAAGGCAAGAAAAACATATGTTTTTCAAGGCTTAATCTATGAGCGTACAGGTTAAGGTTAAAAGCTATTTTTCTAAACTTTAACTATTTTTTTAATTTTTCAAAGAAAATAAAATTAGTAAATTACAACAATCAAATTAAAGTTACAATTTAACAAATACATGTTGTTAACATTAAGATCTAAATAACACGCACCATGCAACAAACAAACACAGTAACTAAGTCATAATCAAAGGTAAATTATTATTTACACACCACAATTACAAATAATTAATGATAAGATTTAGCAAAACTAAAAATACTTCTTATAAATATGTCTTGAAAAGTGTAAGCAATCAACAAAGTAAACAACATAAGATATAGGGACAAAACAATCACTAGAAAATAAGTCAAAAATAAAAAAAATAGTAAGAATACTTGTGAAATAAGAAATATCTTTTATAATTTTATAATTTTTAGGATTTTTAATATGAAATGCTCTTATGAAATTTAATTCAAAAAAAGATAATAATAATTAAATATTTGCAACATCATCAACAAAATATAAAAAATCAAAAATATTATTATCATATAAAACAAATTATAGATATAAGAAAAACATATTGGTCTAAAAGGGTTGGCCCTTTTAGAACCTCCACCCACAGGATTAGTCCTTTTAGACTCGCTTTCACTTTTGAGGCAAAAATTTTAAACCTAGCCGTTGTAAATTTAGGGCCTAAACGGGCTTGGCCTGTTTTCTTAGCTCCAATCCTAAATAAAGTGGGACTTGTTGCTTGTGACCTATCCACTCATTATTTCCAACATGTTCATTGCACACATCCAAAAACATTAACTTAAAAATTTATATAATTTGGTTCACTGCAAACTTGTATAATTACTTTACAACTACAAAGTATCACGAGATTGAGTTTGTCTCTTCATCTTCACATTATCTTGGGCTTGCTTCTGGCGGGAAGCAACTGTATTGCACAAAACAAACCATTTCAGCTTAAATTTGAGCAAATCAATAAAATGAGCATCAACATTAAACCCCTAAAATCAAGATATTTCTTTAAAAAATTTGAATTCGATTTGGTGAGTGAATTACTATCGGTATCGTTGAAAAACAAAAAATAATTACATATCTTACCATTGACAAAATTGAAGGTAAACTAAACTTAAGCAACAAGATATTGATTGATTTCCTAAAACTCTTGGAGTCAAAGAATGATAATTAAGTTCTAAGGACTAAACTGATGGAACATGCATCTTACAGGGACTCAAATGCTTGATAAATCCATTCGCTTCCTAAATATTATTAACACAATTTCTATACATCTCTCAAGAAAATCAAGGTGCTCAAATATTACCTCCCATCCTTTACCTAAGAGCTAGTCAGGGAATTGGATTTGGCCCTAAATATAAAACATCAGTCCACTTTTTCCCTCACACCTCATTTGCCAAACCACGAATTGATGAAGAAACAAGAAAGTTGACCGCAATGCATTCTTGGACTGAAAATAGCATTAAACGGTGCATCAAGTTAATAATGAGGAACAAAATAAGAGTGGGATAAAATGGTGAAATAACTCTTCTAAAGTATGCAGATCATTGACAAACTGCGAATTAAAATATCAATTAATTACCAATGATCATTTAGTCTAGTTGTATAAGATGTGCCCTCTATGGCACTGAGTTTAGGGTTCGATCCCCTGGTCAGGAAATATGCTTGCCAACCAAACTGATATATATATCCATTAATCTACAAAATCTTTTCCTTGTTAAAATTTATTCTGAGTGTAAGAAGAGACTGTAGCTTCCAAAATAAATGTTTTGAAACTTATTTTCACAATTTACTATCCAATTTGTTAGTGCAGAAACAAAGAATAATATCCTCACCAGTAGAAAGATATCATTTTCTTAAGACTTGGCCTAAAAGAAAAGGGAATCAAAAGAGTGCAGATAGGTTAAAAAGATTTAATCCATTTATATAAATTACAAGGAGTAAATTATCCAAAGATGAAAAACAAAAAGAATCAATAAATGAAAAGCACAATTGTTCAGGATTAAAATGGATAATCTAACATTGAATATATGAAAAACTTTGCTAGCCAAAGTGTTTGATTTGTCAATATTCTGAGATGTACCAGAGGAGCAAGTTCTACTCCTGTTGCATCGAGTGTACTCATCTTATATGCTTATCAAGGCTGCAAAACAAAATCAAAGCACAATGTTGTTGCAAAAGAATCATTGCACTAGAGGAAAAGAAAACTTGTACATCTATTGAACTCGTATAAAAGAGGTGTGTAACTTCACACTCATTGGAAAGAATAAGCACAATGGTATCTCACACATTATGGGAAAGATCATTAGAATATAACAGAAGGACGAAATATTGACTTAGGTCACACAAGCATGATAACCACAGAAATTCTAGAAAGTAAATGATAATCATAGGTGTGTTTGAAAATTTAGCATTCTTTAGAGCAATAAATCGTTGTCCATTAGTAACACTCTGCAGTCTACATCTATTTCAGAAAAGGAATGAAACCAAAGGCAACACAATAAATTGCTTAAGAATTTTATTCACCATTAAAAAAGGGTTTTACTTTTCATCTTTGCTATAATTTGAACAAGCTTGGAGCAGGAAACACCTGCATTGCAGAAATCAAATACATCCTTGTGAACACAAAGAAACAAAAAATGAAAAAAAGAGAGAAAGAAATACCCCGACTTAAATTTCAACCAATTAAGGATAAGACGATTTGCATCCCTTGAAAACCAACGAATATGATTTTAACAGAAACAAATATTGCAGGAAACGATATATTGATGAATTCTAAAAGTTGTTTGGAGTAATATGATGTTAATGAATTTCTATAGACTAAATTGACAGAACAGACATTTTCAATGTTACATGTACCATACTTCATTTACTTTTTAAACATTGACTTATTTGTTTGTGTAAGGTGATAGCTATACTTAGCATAGTAATTTTTTGAAACATGCTCTAAGTATATCTTTTTTATTTCTTTTAACTATAGAAGCAAAGAATAATATTCAGACCAATAGAAATATCAGATTCTATTCATTTAAGTAAATCAAGACTTAATCCAGAAAAAAAAGGAATTAATTAGGACCATGAAGATAAGTAAGAAGACATTTTCGAAAAATTTTCGAAAAATCCATTTACATAAACTACAGGGAGTAAAGTACTCACGCAAAGAAGAAAGACAAAAGAAATAAACAAATGTATAGAACAATTATTTCAGGTTAAAACAGAGTATTTGAACCTTGAGTAGAAGAAAAAGCTTTTCCAGTCAAAATGGTTGATTTGTCAACATTCTCAATACTACCAAGTTGCGTTGCATATTATGTACCTAATTTCAGTCTTATCCAAAAAAAAAAAAAAAAAGAAACAGAATGAGGACAACAATTTTACTTCATAACTGTAGCAATATATCCTTACCACACTACAAAATATAGTCAGATCATGGATGGAGTTACTAATAGGAAACATCCCTTGGAATTATCGATGGAATTTCATCAGTAATTTGATTTGCGACAGAAATTACAGATAAAATTCCGTCAGTAATGTCATTTTTTTCTGCAAAGGACTTATTTTGTCTCTAGTAAGATGATTTTTTGCAGTGCCAATGAAAAGAAAGGGAGCACAGTAAATTATTTAGGAATTAAATTCACCAAAGAATGAAGATTTTACATTTTTAGCTGCTTTATTGTAATTTCTCCATACCAACATAGGCACTTAGCAATATATCATTAACAAGTAGTGAAAATATAACTCTATCTTAGACAATGAAAATACAGTTTTAATGCAAATAACCAACTGCCTTTATTTCCAAACAACAAAAACACATGCACTAGAAAAATAATCCACCTCTGTATCAAAATTTCGAAATTATTGAGTGTATTTTTGATAAATATCGAGTGAAAATTTGTGAATAGAAATAAGAAGCACGATAAGTGAAAACTATACCAAGTCACAATCAATGTATGCAAACAATATTTACTATTAGGTGACTGACAACACTTGAGTTCTTTGAGCAAAAGTTTCCTAATTTATTATTGTCATCACTTCAACAACAAAAAACTCAAAACGTAACTCAGAGAAAGAGAAAATGGAGAACAAAGGATAAACCATATTAATAAAATTATATACATATGTGTATATATATAAAAAAAAGTAACCATTTTTTGTTTAAAAGAAAGAACGGTGTTTTTTCTCAAAGGTTAACAAAATTTTTCACCGCCCCCATCAAATTGAAACACCAATTAATTCATTGCCTCATCAATTTTCGGTCACATGTGCCCCGTTTTTTTTTTTTTTGCCCCCTTTTGAAGATATTTGTATTCGGGGAACATATTAAAGAATATAATAAATGACAGCCAACATAAGTAAGCAGTGCAATAATAATAATCAAAACCTATACAATAGTAAAAAAATAAAAAATCAGAACAACAAATTCATTGCCATGACATAACTTTGAGACATATTTCCCAAATGGGTCCCATAGAAAATATGAGGCATGATTATTGGACCCGAGACCAGAAATATGAAGCATAGCAATAGAATTATAAATATATATCACGCACCAACCACTCCTTTCTTTAAAAATTTTCATGCGTTGTATCTATAAAATTTAAGAATAAGAAGTAAGAGATACCTGTAAAAATATGAAAGGAAGTGTATTAGTGAGAGGGGTCTTTTTGTTTTGAGTTATAAGGGGTGACAGATGAAGTCATCACATCATAAGACACCATAAGTGGGAGTTGCTTTGTGGGAGGGAGTTGATTTTCAACCCTAATATATGCAACACTCCTTCTATTTTCACCCTAATATAAGAGGTGTGCTCCACATGCTTTTGCTGGGACATCGCAATAAGCTTTCTCCTCATCATCCCAATATTCCAGAAATAATTCACATGAAATCTTAGCTATACCAGCATCATATGCGCGCATTCTCACAGGCCATAGCAACACATGATCCCGATTCAATGCAGGACAATATACTGTGCGTAAACTACGGAATTTGTAGTTATCATCATAAGAGAAATAACAATGAACTTCAAGTAATTGCTTTGAGACAAGATGAGGAGGAGCAACGCAACAAATTAATAAATCTTGTGATCGCTCCAGATTGCAAGTAAATTCGGTTGCATTGAAAGCCTTTGTCATAGGTTTATATACCATCCATTCTAGAACTCTACTTCCTGGGCAACAAGTAATATCATCATAATAATAACAACCACTGGCTGAAGTCATTGACGAAAGAATTAATTCCTGAATATAGCAAAGTGAACGCTCATCCAATTTTTCACATTTATAGAAGTTGAAGACACATTTATTCCGAACTAGAGAGTCTGAGGATACAATCTCCAATAATGCGCATTCGTAGGCGTCTAACTTTTGAAGAAAGGGAGGAAGTCCAAGTATAGACTTAAGCCTTTTGCACCCCCTCAAGTAAATGTATTTCAAGCTTGAAAGATGGCTGACGCAGGCTGGCAATGTCTCCACAGCAGAGTCATTCAATGACAAATATTTTAACCTAGTCAAGGCCTTGATATTGTCAGGGATTTCTGACAAGTAACTCCACCCCTCCAAACGTAGTTCTCTTAAATTACGCCAAGCATCAAAAAGGGAGTGTAGCTGCTTTTTGTCAATTGCTTGCTTCAAATTGGTAACCTCAAACACCTCAAGATTTGTCAAGCAACACAACCCATCTATTGAAAGACTCCCTACCATACCACCAGAAATTCTAATGTGTGTAAGTTCTGTGAAACCACCGACTGGGAAATGCAATATTTCAACTTTAGTTCCTTGAAGAAATAAATGACTCAATTTGTTTGATGAAAAACATAATTTCTTGAGGCAACAATAGTTAGCACTAAGGTCAGAGAAAAATTCTAAATGAGTCTCACTTTCAATACTCTCTAATTTTGAGCAACCGGATACTTCCATTTTAATAATATTGGGGAGAGATAAAATAGATGGATGAACAGTCCTCAAACTTTTACAACCTTGGAGATATACACTTTCAAGTTTGTGTGCCATCGAGAGATCTGGCAACTCTATCAACTGTATGGACCGCATCAAATTTATTGTCTTTAGGTTTCCAAGATCCTAAGTTCACAATGAAAAAAAAAACAATTACCTAAATTAAAAGGCCCTAATAAATTTAATTAGGTTGAAGACATATAAAATATACATTACCATATACATACCTGCTTTCCATCCCAAAGCCTTTTAACATGGCTATTTTGCATGTGAAGTTCAACAAGGTTTTCAAGATAAAAGCCTGATGGCAGAGTTTCCAATGGATAATGATCCCAATGAAGATACCTCAATTTATTAGAAAAAGAATCAAGATTATAAAGAAGATCTATATATGTCCTAGTATGAGACCTCCATAACATAGAAGAGAAAAATTTGAGGAATCTTAAATTTTTCATCTTAACAAAAATGTCAGCTTCCACTTTTACATATTTTATTTGAGTCACATCCAATATAATTCCTTCAATTTCATCGGTTCCCTAGACAAAAATAAAATGAAATAAATATTAAACTTTTAAAAATACTTTCAAAAGTGAAAATGAAATAAATAAATTGATGTATTTTTCCCATACCAGGTTACTTTTCAATACATCATAGATTTCATCTGCATCTTTTAATCGGCTACGTCTTTCAGGATGTCTCATACTTTCTCCACGAACTATTTGCTCAGCCATTTCTTGTATCAAATCATGCATTACAATACGGCTATCACGATCTAACTTTATGAGAGCTTTATCTATAAGATTTTGTATTCCACTAACCGCTTTGAAACCACAAGCCTTTAGCTGACAAGTAACATTATCATTTTTTTCACCCACAAAAAAAAATGCAATGTCTAAAAATATTTCCTTATCCATAGGATCCAATCCATCATAACTTATCTTCAATATATTTTGAATTTGCTCATGGGGATACCTCTTGAGTTTGCAAAGCTCACTTTCCCAATATGCTTTATCTCTAGAATGAAAATGGGAACCCAAAACTTCTAAAGCCAAAGGAATTCCTTTAGCAATGGCCACTGTCATTTTTGATAGCTCTTCATATCCCATTTTAGGATGGCTTTGATTGAAGGCATGTATACTAAAGAGTTCAAGTGACTCTTCTAAACTCAATTCATTGACTACATGTATGAATTGATCATGAATCCCTCCACTCCTAAGAACATGCTTGTCCCTACTTGTTACAATTACCCTGCTACCTGGTCCCAATTGGAGAAGTCGAAACAAATCTTTTAGTAGTTTTGGATTGTCCACGTCATCAAGGGCAACTAAGAATTTTTTCCGTTGCAACCTTTTCAATGTGTTATTCGTATATATGTGATCTTTTTGGCCTAATAGCTGATAAAGAAGCTCATCACTTAAAGAATTAAAACCATCAACCTTCATTGATTTTTCTCTCACGTTTTTTAAGAAGCAGTAACTACCAAATTTAGATAAGAATTTGTCAAATATAGCACGAGCAAGGATTGTTTTGCCTATCCCTCCCATACCCCATATTCCAATTATTCGAACTTCCGGTGACTTTATTTCCATTAATGATTCAACAATTGTAAAATTTTGATGAGATCCAACGAGCTGAGAATTTGGGACAATGGGGTTATTATCTTCTAGCTTTTTCAAGATGCCTTCGACTATTGCTTCAATGAGGTTGGATTCATCTCTAACATATAAAAAGACCACAGAAAATTACTAGCTGCCCATAATAAAATAATAGATCCACAGGCATAAATTGATATAATTTCACTAGGTTTAAGGCAAACTAAGGAAAAGCTTAACAATATCGAGACTCTATAGAATGGTAAGTTGAATAATAGACACTAACTTACTGAAATTTTGATGAATCATAACCAGCTAAGTTAGCAGATTTTCTCAAGACAGATCTCCAAATTTCCACTTTATCCTTGAACTTCTCTTCATCATGAGTAGTGAATGCCTCTGCATAAGTGCGTTTTTGATGCCTGACATCTGATGGATCTATGAGGTAGAAAACTGGCATCATAATCTGTTGACCAGCTTCCTTACATTCCATGATTTTGACAAGCTCTTCCAAGCACCACTTTGAAGAAGCATAATATTCTGAGAATATAACCAAAGCAATTGTGGATCCTTCTATTGCTTTCATAAGTGCTGATGATATTTCGTCTCCTCTCTCAAGCCTGTTATCCACATAGACATCTATGTTATTTCGATGCAACTCCTTTACCAAATGGCTGAGAAAACCAGATCTGGTGTCTGAACCTCTAAAGCTGATAAAAACATCGTATTTTTCACATAGGACTTGGGAAGCAGAAGCAGCCATTGCTGGGGCACAAAAACGAAAAACAATGTTTTATTTGTCGTTGACTATTTCAGAAAAAGAACAGAAAGAACAATGTTTAAGTTATAAAATGAAAGAGAAAGACCATATTAAAAATACCTTGGTCGAAGTGGCTAAATCAAATATGAAGGTTGAAGACTTGAAGTTGGTTTGGTGAGTTCGTTTATCTTGGGAATTCGATCGGCACAACACAAAAATGAGAGTATGAGTATCGAACCTTTATTAGCATTTAAGAGCCTTCAATCAACTAATAAGTTGTCAATGGAATTTTTGTTGTACAAAATAGGATGAAATTTCGACGAAATAATGAAAATTTGTCCATAGCTCTTTCGTATTCCAAGTCAACAACGCTCTATTTTGGGGGTTTCTTTTTTTGTTTTAAAAAATTATAATTTTTCTTTCCCGTCCCGTGTGATTTCTTTCCTTGTTATGTTTCTGTACCCAAAAAAAAAAATAAAATAAAATAAAAAGAGGAAAATGCGTAGAAATTTCAGTGGAAGGGAATTTTTGTTGTTGTTTCTTGTTTGAATAAGGATTTTCCACTATACAATGAAATCTCCTCCAATTATGTGACTATTCAAAAATTACTGAAGGTAGGTGGGAGCTAGCTTCAAATCGCAAATCAAATATTAACTTGAAAAGACATAAACTAAACTTAATATGGTGATATCTTGACTATTGAGCATTCACATTGTGTAATACCCTTATTTTTATAATACATGTAAACATTGTATTTTGGTAAATAAATTGGCAAAATACAAAGGTGAATATGTGTCTCAAAGAATTATAATCTATTGATTATATCTTCTTCCAAATTTCACTTTGGAATTAATTAACCAATAGTTAATTCATGAGACTACATATTAGGAGATATAGAGTGTGACATACAATCATATGAAATAATAGCTATTTTAAATGTTATAAGACAAGAAAAGGGAATAGGGAAACACTTAGTTTAATTGTTATTTATTAAAAATTATCCTTAGCAAATAAGCTTGCACTAATTGAGATTAGTTGCATAATTCTTCAATTTAATTAGAGGTGATTAAATCTTCAAAAGGGGGCTGATTATTTTTGAAATATTAAGGGCCTAAGATGAAGAATTAAGCTTGAATAAGAAAGCACTAATGACCTTGATTAAGTAACAAACCAATCCTACAATGACATTTGTGATTAAGAGGCATATAAGCAACTTGATTAAGGGAGTAATTAAGCTTAATCAAAATAGCCCCAGAAGTCAACAATTGCAACTAAGATCAATGGTTGAGATTGTTTTTCTTGTATTACAATCCAATGGTCTCAATTACTCCCATAATTAAGCTAAATCCTCTTTTAATTAAATGGGCCAATGAGAGCAATTGATCATTAGATGTTTGCCACATAAAAAAACATATTCAATGGCCATGAAGGAAGAGGAGGTCGCCCAGCCTTGTTGTAGGGAGTGGATGAAGCCTCATAAAGTGATTTTTAAACTAAAGGTTTAGAAGAAAGAAGCTAAAATAAATTACCTAAGTTTGGACCACTTTAGCCTTGAGATTTTTCCTATAAATAGGAGCTCAACTCTCTTCATTCTTCACACAAAAAACCTCTTCAGCAGCTGATTGAGTTAGAGAAAATTCATAGGAGCAAGGTGAAGAAGGAGCAAGAACTTCAAGAGGTAAGTTCTTAAGCTTAAGCTTTTAGTTTTTGGTAAAAGTGTAGTTTAATATAGAAAAATTGTAGGATAAATTTCCTTTCATATTTGGAAGTCTCCATAGCTTTTAAAATGAAAAATGGAGTGGAAAACATGTTAGGAAATAGTTTTTAAAATCAATAGAGTATTATGTTGAAAGATTGGAAAACTATCAGTTTTAGATTCGATATTGGTAGAGATTGTTGTGGCTAGTATTTTATGTATCAAATGAACTTTAAAAATCATGAAAATTTTCAGTTATAAAGTAGACATCTAGGGCTTTCTATTGATATAGAATTGGTAACATTTTACGCCTTATTCTGGATATTAAAATTTGAACAGTGGTAAAACTGGGAATGACCTAAGGATTTTGAGTTTGAGGCGTTATTTTTCCAAAACAATAGACTTATTATGTGAAAGTTTGGCTCTGGAATCACATCATTTTGATTTTTGTAGAATTAGTTATGATTTTTCAAAGTTACAGAAAAATATGGTCAGAAAATCCAGCAATGCGTTTTTAAGGAAAAGTAAGGGTAAAAATGGAAGAATAAGTCCTTTAAAGGTAAAAAGGTCAAAGGAGGTAAAAATAACCCTTAGGATATTATTTAAAGCGATATGGTGTTGATTATAATATCATATAAAATATGAAAAATGAAATAATCCGACGGTAACGTTATAGGATACCTGAGAAAGCCAGGGTCGGATTCAAAAGTCAGACATATTGGTAACTACGCGATGAAAGGTACATTTGCGTATTGGTAACTTTAACACCGAAGTGTCTTTTATGCCTATATATTATTATTTGATTCATGTTGAGTAATGGACAAGACGAGGTCTTGGGCCATGCACTGTGGCTAAGACTCAGTCTTAGGTCACATGTTTGTATACATTCAGTTTACCTATGGATTCAGTTTGTTATGTGTTTTAGTCTTGATAATGCCGCTTGTATGTTTTCCTGGCGCTGAGAACATGTGGATTCGTGGCACTAGTTAGTGCAAACACTATTGACATACATTTGCTGAGTGCTATGTATTTTTGTTACTATTGACATACATTTGTTGTGTGCTATATATTGTTGTACTGAATGTAATGAATATTGAAAGGAGAATATCGCCTAGAGGGGGTGAATAGGTGATTTCGAATTTTCTTCTGTTTCTGTTTCTGAATAATTTGAGGAAGTAAAACAAAAAGGAATAAAAGACACAATAGAAATTATACTGGTTCGGTCAAATCAAACAACCTACTTCCAGTTCCCACAACAGTATGGGTATTTCACTGATCCTCAAGATTACAATTACACACTCAGTAACTCCTGCGACAGTCCAATCACTCAAGACTCCGCTCCCCCTAACTTGTAATTGTACACCCTTTACTTAAGATTCCACAACCTTAAGCAACACTAATAAACAAACAATGTAATTGATTTTCACTCTTCACTGAGTAGATAAAAGCTAAGCACTGAAGTACAAAGAGAAATAATAGATGAAAGCTAATGGAACAGTGAACTTAATTAATTTCAAAATGAATGCTTCGTGTTCCAGTAGTTGGCACATTGAATGTTCTGGGCTTTTATATGATCACCTTTAACAGGCTTCACCGTCTTGAATTTAATATAGTCGTTGTCTCAGTTTGAATTTCCGTTAGACCCATTCGTTCTTGCTCAGGCCCAATCGACCGTTGCTTCATTAAATGTAGGGATGCCTTGTATTAAATGCGTTTACCGTTGTTTGAACTTGTGTCAGAGAAATAGCCGAAATAAGCATCACTCAAAAGAATATTTGCTTTTGGCTCAGGTTATTATTCCAAATGTTGCTCTATTTCTCTGTCATCATTAAATGCTCATTCCACCACGTCGGAATCCTCTTTCTTGAACTTAGCTTTAGAGATGCCTAAAGAATCTGCAACACACTTGGATGATGTTTAATGATAAAATAATTAAGTTCAGGAATAACCCAATAATAAAGATTAGTTAAAGGAGTTTGGCAAAATTACATGAGTTCATGGAACTACATAATTGCAAAATATTTCTTTGTTTTATCATGTTGAATTCTCAAGAGTTATAAGCACATTCTTGAGAATTAGTGAATTCATGTTGATCCATGTTTCTTATTTCATGACTATGGTTCTCGAGTATTGCCTATCAATTCTTGAGAATTGGCTTAGGTCATGTGTGATCCATTTTGCTTCGGTGCCATTGCTCCAGTATTATTCTCAAGAGTTGAATTCCAATTCTTGAGAATCAACGAGCTTAACATATAAGTCATGATGTTCACATAGTCGGCTAAGGGAGGGAATGTTGCTTTCCTCTTGGATTCTCGAGAGTCAAGTTCCAATTCTTGAGAATCAACGAGCTTAATAGAATTTGATGTTCACATGGTTTTCCAAATGAAATACATTCTCAAGAATTCTCCTTCTTATTCTCGAGAATCATCGGTTTAGAGGAGATGCTGTTTGGTGAGATCATGATTTGCTTGCTTTGGCATTCTCAAGAATTGTCTATATCATTCTTGAGAATTAGAGAATTACAAGTTGAAAGATATGTGCATTTCATATATCTATTATATCTCATTCTCAAGAATGTATCTTACATTCTTGAGAATCAACGAATGCAAATGGAAAAAGGAATATGTATGTGTTGTAACTCTCTTGTACATGAACTAAAGGTTCTCGAGAATTACCTACCCATTCTCAAGAACCAACGAGCAAGAAATGGAATTGGACAATTGTTGCTTTGCACTTAGATTCTCAAGAATCACTCATTGATTCTTGAGAATTGTCGATAGAGAGGAAGTATAAAGCACATTCTTGAGAATCAAATTCTGATTCTTGAGAATCAGAGAAGGAAGTATAAAGAACATTCTTGAGAATCAAATTCTGATTCTTGAGAATCAGAGAAGAAGAGCATTTGTCATATGTTTTGCTTTAGTATTCTCAAGAGTTAATTAATGTGGTTCAATTATCAATCTTTATTAAATCAAAACTCTCATGTATCATCAAAACAACATTAATAGTCAACAAATATTTGTCATATATTGTTTATACTTTTCTCATGAGGTTAACTGTTACCTGAGATTCAATAGGTATTAAATCTCATACTTGACTAAAGGTTCAAGAAAGGAAATCTGGACCTGGGAAGACAAAGTAGATAGATCCGTGAAGACAAACTTAATATGGTGATATGTTGATTATTCAGAATTAAAATGTTGTCTTAGTGAATATTTTTTTTTTCATTAAAATGAAAACAATTTTATAGTTGTTGTTCAAATAATTGGATATAGGGAAGAGGGAGGAGCACATCAATTTTATAAAAGGGATAAGTAGAAAAATATTACGGCATCAAGTTTATATCATTTCTAAAGTACCATTGAAATCAAAATGGACTAGAGGACAATTGAGCAAATTTACGGGTTGTTGATAATTCTTATTGAAAAAGAAAGAAAGATTATCAAGTATTAAGTGAATGAGGGAGAAAATTCATAGTAATATCTTGATAGGAGTATCTAGAATCAAATTTTTGTTCGAAAAGACTTAAAGCTAATTTGATGATTTTTTTTTCTTTTTGAAGTATTCAAAGGAAGTATAGAAAAATGAGTTTAAGATTTATTAATCAACTAAGCTGGCAGTAGAAATTTTTTGTTTCAAGAATTAGAAATTTCCAAGTCAAATATACACTTTTTATTGGTTAAATAATGAAAAATGTCTAGTAAGGCATGAAAGTTGTGCCAATACAAATGTTTTTCTTTTGTTTATTCTTGTTTAAAGTGGGTAGATATTTCTTGTACACACCCCCAAAAACAAAAGCATGAATGAATTTCTACAGACACGTATTTGGCTCCAAGTCAAATGTATATAGTTTTACTTTAAAGAGATTTATTTGCTCCAATGGCTTCTACATTATTACGTGATGTTTTTTGAGACAATTTGTAACAACCTCCCCTACTAGAAAGGGCATCTGTCCCTGAAGCCATTGCCCCAAGCTGACCTCCTATGAGGCAAATATTTTCTTCTTCTTTGAAGGATTTGTCTCTTGGGAATAAATTCCCAAGAGCACCTCCCTAAGGGCTTGAACCTTGGACCTGAAGAGAAGTCCAAAGCCTAAGAGCCCCTTAATCCTGTTCATATTTCTAGACCATTCCAATAGTTTGTATTCATGTATGAGCATAATCACCGACTACATTGTTTTTCAATTCAACACATCGGCGACGAAAATCACGTCATCGATCCAAATCGCAAATTAAATTTAACTTGAGAAGACATAAACTTAATATGGAGATATGTTGAATATTCAACATTCACAATGTGTCTTAGCAAGTATAATATTTTTTTTCAATAAAATGATTAATTATGTCAAGTGAAAGCAATTATGTAGTTGTTGGAATAATTGGATATAGTGAAGAGGGTGGAGCACATCAGTTTTAAAAAAGGGAAAAGTAGAAAAATATTAAGGCGTCAAGTTTATATCATTTCTTAAAGTACCATTGAAATCAAAATGGACTAGGGGACAATTAAGCAAATTTACGGGTTGTTAATAATTCTTATTGGAAAAGAAAGAAAGAATATCACGTATTAAGTGAATGAGGGAGAAAAATTGTAGTAATATCTTGGTGGGAGTTGAAAGTGGAGCAGATCACCAAGAATGGTGGTGAGTTGGAAATTTTAAAATTCTTTTAAAATTGCTCTGTTTTTGAACACTAAAAATAGAGCTACGTAGAGTATAGGGAAGAGAAGCGAGACATAAGGAATTTATACTGGTTCAGTCCAGCCTATTGATGACCTACATCTAGTCCCAAGACTCTCTGGGTAATCAATTGATTACTCACTCTGTAACTCGAGTAATTCTCTCATTAGAACTTACTCCCCCTTATAAGTTGCAATCAATATCTCAATCTCCAAGTTCCCTGACTTGAGATACTTTACAATAAATTATTTATAATCAATAAAAACTCTCTAAGAGTAGATAAATATAAACATTAAAGATCAATGTATCAAAACATACTTTACAAGTGAAAATTGAAAGAGTAGTTGGTAAACTTGAATGCAGTTCGTTTTCAGTTCCTTAGTTGTTGAGAAGACTTGAATACAGCTCTCTATATATATATATATATATATATATATATATATCAAGAGAGCATTAAATGACCATTGTAATCTTCAGCATAACTATTGTAGACATTAAGGAAGGATTAGCATAAGCTTTGGTCTTCTCTCTCTACTCTTCAGTTAATCCAGGTGCATAGTGATTTATGGTCTTCTCTTCTCCCTTGAGATTAATACATTGGAATAACATAATCTAGTTAAAGAAAGGAGGCATTAATCCTTTTGCATTGTGTGGAGAATGATTGTCCAAAAAGATTGCAAGTTATCTATACTTTGCATCATGTTCTGACATGCTTCTTGCTTTTGACTAAATCTCCATTTTAATACTCTTTAAATCATCTAAAACTTACTAACAAACTAGTCAAACATAGCTAGGAATAGTATATATATCAAATACAAATATTTCACAAGTTTGAGTAGTTTAAATTTTGAACTCTGTGATACAAATTCAAGTTTGTTCATCTAAACTAGAGTTTGTAGTTTACTTTAGAAGACCAAACTCGAGTTTCATTGATCTGACTCGTGTTTTCTTTATATAGAGAAGAATGTCGTGATTTGATCTCTGAAATAAGTTTTGAGTAGGAGCTAAACTTGAGCCATTAGGTGACTAACTCGAGTTTTGGACATTTATAGTGAAAAACATATTTTAAGTCCAAATGCTCAAAATTGGAGTTTTCATTTCAAACAAGAGTTTTCAAACAGTTTAAATAGAATGAAGCTCTCTCATGACATAAACTTGATTTTACAAAGTCTAACTCGAGTTTCCACAAAACTTAGGAAAACTAGAAAACTCTTTGAATGGATCAACCTGGAGTCTGAATGGATCAAACTGGAGTTTGCATTAGAAAACTGGAGTTTTCAAATCTTTAGAAATATTGAGTTGTTCTCTGTGAGTCCTAAACTCAAGTTTGTCAAAAACTAAACTCGAGTTTCCTCATAAGAGAAAAATGTGTCAAATACTTTGGCAAATGCAAACTGGAGTTTTCATAAATTTAACTCTAGTTTTCGTAAGCTTAGAGTGGAGCATAGCTCTTTGTATGTTACAAACTCGAGTTTACAGAACATAAATCGAGTTTCCAACAAAGCTTGGAAAACATAGATTTTTATGATTTGTCAAAACTGGAGTTCATTAAACTAAACTTTAGTTCGCTTTCACTTTAAAAACTTAAGATCTCACTGTATGACCTAAACTCGAGTTTCCAAAACTAAACCTGAGTTTGTTTGAGTTTACAAAAACTTGAGCTGCTCTCTATTAAGTTCAAACTCAAGTTTTCTAACCAAAACTTGAGTTTGCCTTTAACAGTAAGTTTTTCAACTTTGTAAAGACAAATATGAACTTGGTTTTACAATTGATAGTTATCATCAAAATACATAGATAACTAACAGGAGTATCTAGAATCAAATTTTTGTTTGAATAGACATGAAGCTAATTTGAAGATTTTTTATTTTCAAGTATTCAATGGAAGTATAGAAAAATGAGTTTATGAGTTATCAATCAACTAATATGGCAATAGAAATTTGTTGTCCCAAGAATTAGAAATATCCAAGACAAATATATACTTCTTATTGTTAAATGATGAAATATGTCAAGCAAGGCATGAAAGTTGTGCCATTACGAATGTTTTTCCCTTCTTTATTCTGGTTTAAAGTGGGTAGATATTTCCTGTATGCACTTCAAAAAACCAAAGTATGAATTAATTTCCACGGATACGTATTTGACTCTAAGTCAAATTTATATAATTTTACTCTAAGGAGATTTATTTTCTCCAAAGGCTTCTATATTATTATGTGATTGTTTTTTGAGACAATTTGTAACGGCCTCTGACATGGGAAAGGACATTTGTCCCTGAAGCCACTACCCCAAACGCCTACATGGGTGTTGGCCTTCTCTGAGGTAGGTATTTTCCTCTCCTATGAAGGATTTGTGCATCGGGAATAAATTCTCAAGAGCACCTCCCTAAGGGCTTGAACATTGGACCTGAGGATAAGTCCAAACCTTAAGAGCCTCTTAACTAGTTCATATATCTAGACCATTCCAACATTTTTTATTCATGTATGAGCATAATCACCAATTACATTGCTTTGCTTTGCGATTCAACACATCGGTGACGAAAATCACGTCATCAATCCAAATCGCAAATCAAATTTGAACTTGAATAGACATAAACTTAATATGGAGATATGTTGACTATTCAACATTCACATTGTGTATTAGCGAATATAATATTTTTTTTTCAATTAAATGATTAATTTTATAAAATGAAAGCAGTTATTTAGTTATTGGAATAATTGGATATAGGGAAGAGGGAGGAGCACATCAGTTTTAAAAAAGGCACAAGTAGAAAAACATTAAGCCATAAAATTTATATCATTTCTTAAAGTACAATTGAAATCAAAATGGACTAAGGGACAATTGAGCAAATTTACGGGTTGTTGATAATTCTTATTGGAAAAGCAAGAAAGAATATCAGGTATTAAGTGAACGAGGGAGAAAAATCATAGTAATATCTTGGTGGGAGTATCTATAATCAATTTTTTGTTTGAAAAGACTAAAAGCTAATTTGATTTTTTTTCTTTTGAAGTATTTAATGGGAGTATAGAAAAATCATTTTACTAGTTATCATTCAACTAAGCTGGCTATAGAAATTTGTTATTTCAAGACTTAGAAATTTCCAAGTCAAAGATACACTTCTTATTGTTAAATGATGAAATATGTCAAGCAAGGCATGAAAGTTGTGCCATTACGAATGTTTTTCCCTTGTCTATTCTTGTTTAAAGTGGGTAGATATTTCCTGTACGCACGTCAAAAAACCAAAGTATGAATGAATTTCCATGGACACGTATTTAACTCCAAGTCAAATGTATATAATTTTACTGTAAGGAGATTAATTTGCTCCAAAGGCTTCCATATTATTATGTGATTGTTTTTTGAGACAATTTTAACGGCCTCCCCCACTGGAAAGGACATGTGTCCTTGAAGCAACTACCCCAAATGCCTACGTGGGTGCTGGCCTTCTCTGAGGCAGGTATTTTCCTCTCCTATGAAGGATTTGTGCGTTGGGAAAAAATTCCCAAGAGCGGCTTGAAATGGAAGAAATCACCAAGAGGGGGGTGAATTGGGGATTTCAAAAATTCTTTAAGTATATGACTGAAGTCTTTTTCAAAATTTGAAGATCAGTTAACGAAAGAGTAAGAGTAGAAAAGCTGGACACAGGATTTATACTGGTTCGGTCTTAAACTTGACCTACGTGCAGTCCCCAGATATCTTCTGGGTATTTCCAATAGTTCAACAGGCTTTAATTACAACAATGTAAACCACATGCTATCCTATTCACCTAGGACTTGGTCCCCCTTACACTTTGTAATTAAACTACCCAACTGACAGGTTCCACAACCTTGAGTTCTCATAAAACAAGTAATCAGAAATGATTTTCGAAATCACACTCTCTTTAAGACAAAAGAATCATAAACACTGAAGTTCAAAAAGATTTCGCATAACAGAGCTTAAAAATCAAAGAAGCAATCAGATGTAATTCTGTTGTGTGTCTTGCTCTGTGTCTTCATGAGTATTTATAAGCTAGCTAGATGAACTAGCCGTTGCATTTTCTTCTCTAACATTCAGCTGCAAATCTGGAAAATGACAGTTGCTTATTTTCCTTTGTTCTTTCAATTCTCAGTTGGAATCTTGGAATTCGTTTGATGCATATGGTCTTCCAAATATTCTATCATTCCATAACCTTTATTTGACAGTTGGAGAGTGATTTATTTGATCCATAACAGTCTGTGCTGAACCATTGGGATAGAGGAGAAATATCAGCCCTGTTCTTGGTTCTTCATTTATTGCACTTATTCCAAATCTGATTTCATCTTGATCTTTGTTGAACTTATCCGAAATTTACTCAAAACTTCATTAAAGATGTTAGAAGTAATAGTATCACATGATAAAACATTTTCAGATTAACCCATAAAGATTTTACGGATTGACACAATCTAGTTTTTCAAAATCACCGATACAAACTCGAGTTTGTAATCCCAGACTCGAGTTTTGGGTGTATCAAGAAAGCATGAATGTTAAGCAAAAGCCAAAACTCAAGTTTAGAAATGGCTGACTAGAGTTTTGGTTTTTACAGAGAAGACTGTCAGGCTCTGGTCTTTGAATGAGATTTTGGACATATGGCCAGACTTGAGTCAATTAATGACTAACTCGAGCTTTGGGCTTTGTCACAAAGATAAGCCTAAGTCCAAAAACTTCCAGACTGGAGTTTAGAAACATAAACTGGAGTTTTCAAATTAGACACATTGTTGAGCTCTCTGTATGACTCAGACTCGAGTTTATAAATGTAAACTCGAGTTTCAGCAAGAACTGAAACTTTGAAAACTCTTCTGTTTTGAGACAAAACTGGAGTTTGCAAACAAAGACTGGAGTTTACAAGACTTGTGAAAATCCTGAAGTTTCTGAACTATTTCTGTTTAGTCTAAACTTGAGTCTTAAGGTCTAAACTCGAGTTTGTCTTGTTGTCAAAACTTTGAGTGCTCTCTGTATCTTCCAGACTCGAGTTTGCCTGAGCATACTAGAGTCTGGCTTCTTTTGTAAAATCTGAGTTACTCTCTGTTTAGTCCAAACTCGAGTTTGGGTACCTAAACTCGAGTTTGATTTTGACATCAAGTTTCACAACTTACCAAGAACAAACTTTATACTGAGTTTACAATTGTTCATTATCATCAAAACATATAGAGAACTAACACGCCTCCCTAAGGGCGTGAACAATCGACCTGAGGATAAGTCCAAAGCCTAAGAGGCCCTTTACTAGTTCATATATCTAGACCATTCCAACAATTTTTATTCATGTATGAGCATAATCACCAAATACATTGCTTTCCTTTTCAATTCAACACATCGGCGATGAAAATCACGTCATCGATCCAAACCGCAAATCAAATTTTAACTTGAACAGACGTAAACTCACTATGGAGATATGTTGACTATTCAACATTCACATTGTGTCTTAGCGAGTATAATATTTTTCTGAATCAAATGATTTATTTTGTAAGATGAAAGCAGTTATTTAGTTCTTGGAATAATTGGATATAGGGGAGAGGGAGGTGCACATGAGTTTTAAAAAAGGGAAAAGTAGAAAAACATTAAGCCATAAAGTTTACATCATTTCTTAAAGTACCATTGAAATCAAAATGGACTAGGGGACAATTGAGCAAATTTACGGGCTGTTGATAATTCTTATTGGAAAGGCAAGAAAGAATGTCATGTATTAAGTGAACGAGGGAGAAAAATCATAGTAATATCTTGGTGGGAGTATCTATAATCAATTTTTTGTTTGAAAAGACTTGAAGCTAATTTGATTTTTTTTTTCTTTTGAAGTATTCAAAGGGAGTATAGAAAAATCATTTTACTAGTTATCATTCAACTAAGCTGGCTATAGAAATTTGTTGTTTCAAGACTTAGAAATTTCCAAGTCAAAGATACCCTTCTTATTGTCAAATGATGGAATATGTCAAGCAAGGCATGAAAGTTGTGCCATTACGAATGGTTTTCCCTTGTCTATTCTTGTTTAAAGTGGGTAGATATTTCCTGTACAAACGTCGAAAAACCAAAGTATGAATGAATTTCGACGGACACGTATTTGACTCCAAGTCAAATGTATATAATTTTACTGTAAGGAGATTAATTTGCTCCAAAGGATTCTATATTATTATGTGATTATTTTTTTTTTGAAAATTGTAACGGCCTCCCCCACTGGAAAGGACATCTATCCTTGAAGCAATTGCCCCAAACGCCTTTCTTCGTACCATTAAAATCAAAATGGACTAGGGGACAATTGATCAAATTTACGGGTTGTTGATAATTCTTATCGGAAAAGCAAGAAAGAATATCTTGGTGGGAGTATCTAGAATCAAATTTTTGTTTGGAAAGACTTAAAGCTAATTTGATGATTTCTTTTTCTTTTGAAGCATTCAATGGAAGTATAGAAAATTGAGTTTATGAGTTATAAGTCAAATAAGCTAGTAGCAGAAATTTGGTGTTCCCAAAATTAGGAATTTCCAATTCAAATATACAGTTTTTATTGGTTAAATAATTAAAAATGTCCCGCAAGACATGAAAGTTGTACCAGTATGAATGTTTTTCCCTTGTTTATTCTTGTTTAAAGTAGGTAGATATTTCTTTTACCCACCCTAGAAAACCAAAGTATGAATAAATTTTAATGAACACGTATTTGATTCCTAGTCAAATGTTTATAATTTTACTTTAAGGAGATTTATTTGCTCCAAAGGCTTCTACATTATTACGTGATTTTCTTTTGAGACAATTTGTAACGGCCTCCCCTACTACAAAGGATTGTTGTCCCTGGAGCCATTGCCCTAAACACCTAGGTAGGTGCCGGCCTCCTCTGTGTAAGTGGAATATCACCTAGAGGGGGTGAATAGGTGATTTAAAAAATCTTTTCCAGGATTTACTCTAAGGATAATGGAAATAGAATGTGAGACAGAAAAAGTAAACACATAGAGTTTATATTGGTTTGGTCCTACTCTTTGACCTTGTCTAGTCCCCAAATCCACTGGGTTTTTCACTATCTCACTAACACAAATACAATTACACACTTTGTACTCGAGATGATCTTATCACACAGACTCACTGCCCCTGACAAGTTGTAATTGTACACCCACACACTCAAGGTTCCTCAACCTTGAGTTCAAAAAAATAATCAAATAATTAACAAGTGTTTAAACTCCTGACTAAGTAGATAAATAATAAACACTGAAGTACAATGATATCTAAAGATATTAACTAATTTGGATGAAACAGAGAATTGCAATAATGTCGAGTTGATTGCGCAGAGTTTTGATAGGTGGCGACTTGAATACTCCAAGCATATATACCAACTTCCATACATGACCATTGAGATTTGTTAAGATAGCCATTGCGAAATATTCATATTTCCATTAGACTCAGAAGATATTCTGTTAGACTGAGTTTTCTAGCTTTCGTTACTTTTGGCTCATCGTTATCAGCAAATCCCCTTTGTTTTGAACAGAAGTTGACTTATGAAGTTGGTAATATCCTTTCGCCAAAATGGGTACCTACGACAAGGTTCATTTGGACTGCTCTTATGTTTATTCCATGTGTAGCTTTTTTTTTTGGTAGTGCATTAAATGCCTCTAACGCAAGAGTCGGTTTATAATGCTTTTGGTTTAATTCTTCATTTGACCAACTGAAATTACTAGCAAATGGATTAAAAACATCATAAGAATAATTCTTAGCAATAGTAGGAAGTAGTCACAGGAAGGTTTGAACGTTTGAAATTGCATAGACTTTGATCTGTCATTTCCTTACGAAAGAACTTGAGTTATGAAATAATGAACTTGAGTTACAAACTCGAGTTAAGTATAAAGAACTCGAGTTTCTTTTCTTTGACATAAAACGCTTCAGTTTCTTCTAAAGTAGAACTTGAGTTGTAAGGATAAGAACTCAAGTTGATGTAAGGATGAAAACTGGTGGCGTTCTGGTTCTCAAAGAACTCGAGTTGTAAAAGTTCAACTAGAGTTATTAACTTAAGTTCTTGAACAAGAACTTTAGTTGTTAACATCTTGCTGAGATCTCAAGTTCTACTAGTTCAAGGAACTCAAGTTCATATTCCAAGAACTCGAGTTAAGAACTCAAGTCTATTAAAATGAAACTCTAGTTCCTCAGACTTTTTTATCTTTGAAATAGAGGACCATACATGTTGCCTCGAACTTGAGTTTATTACTTATGAACTCGAGTTTTTGGGCATGAATTTGAGTTGATAAGCTATGAACTCTGGTTGATCAGAAAGAGATAGCCATTGAAAATCATTTCAAAAGAGAGAACTCGAGTTTATAACTTTGCTGACTTAAGATTGAGTTGGAAAGAGTTTTAGAACTCAAGTTGATGAAGCCTGAACTCAAGTTGACTTAAGTCAGTAAGTTGACAAGTGTTTTGTTATCATCAAAACTCAAATTGAGAACTAACATCCCCCTTTTTGATGATGACAACACTTATAAAAATACTTTATAGATAAAAGATGAATTCAAAGGATTTGTCCCTTCCAAATAAATTCCCAAGAGGGCCTCCCTAAGGGCTTGAACGTTGCACCTGAGGGAAAGTCCAAAGCCTAAGAGCCTTAATCAGTTCATATTTCTAGACCATTCCAATAGTTTTTATTCATGTATGAGCATATCACCAACTACACTGTTTTTCGATTCAACACATTGGCAACAAAAATCACGTCATCTATCCAAATCACAAATACAATATTAACTTGAAACAACATAAACTTAATATGGAGATATGATGACTATTCAACATTCAAATTGTGTGTTAGTGAATATAATACTTTTTTCATAAAATGATTAATTATATAAAATGAAAATAAGTATATAGCAAGAGTTGGAATAACTTGATATAGGGAAGATGGAGGAGCACATCAAGTGTATAAAAAGGGATAAGTAGAAAAATATTAAGGCATCAAGTTTATATCATTTCTTAAAGTACCATTGAAATTAAAATGGACTAGGGGACAATTGAGCAAATTTACAGGTTGCTGAAAATTCTTATTGGAAAAGAAAGAAAGAATATCAATATTAAGTGAACAAGGAAGAAAAATCATAGTAACATCTTGGTGGGAGTATCTAGAATCAAATTTTTGTTTGAAAAGACTTAAAGTTAATTTGATGATTTTTTTTTCTTTTGAAGTATACAATGGAAGTATAGAAAAATGAGTTTATGAGTTATCAATTAACTAAGTTGGCATTAGAAATTTGTTGTTCCAAGAATTAGCAATTTCCAAGTCAAATACACACTTTTTTTTATTGGTTAAATAATTAAAAATGTCCCGCAAGACATGAAAGTGGTGCCGGTATGAATGTTCTTCCCTTGTTTATTCTTGTTTAAAGTGGGTAGATATTTCCTATACCCACCCCAAAAAACCAAAGTATGAATAAATTTCTAGGGATGCGTATTTGACTCCTAGTCAAATGTTTACAATTTTACTTTAAAGAGATTTATTTGCTCCAAAGGCTTCTACATTATTACATGATTTTTTTGAGACAATATGTAATGGCCTCCAGTACTAGAAAGGATTGTTGTCCCTAAAGCCATTTCCTCGAACGCTTATATGGGTGCCGGCCTCCTTTGAGGAAGGTATTTTCCTCTCCTTTTTTGCATTTGTCTCTTGGGAACAAATTCCCAAGAACGCCTCCCTAAGAGCACCTTAACTAGTTCATATTTTTTAGACCATTCCAATAGTTTTTATTCTTGTATGAGCATAATCACCAACTACATTGCTTTTCGATTCAACACATCGGCAATGAAAATCATGTCATCGATCCAATTTACAAATCAAGTTTTAACTTGAAAAGACATAAACTTAATGTGGAGATATGTTGACTATTCAGGATTCACATTGTGTCTTAGCGAATATAATATTTTGTTTCAATTAAATGATTAATTATTTAAAATGAAAATAATTATATAGCTAAAGTTGGAATAACTCTATATAGGGAAGAGGCAGGAGCACATCAGGTTTATTAAAGGGATAAGTTGAAAAATATTAAGGCATCAAGTTTATATCATTTCTTAAAGTACCATTGAAATCAAAATGGGCTAGGGGACAATTGAGCAAATTTACGGGTTGTTGATCATTCTTATTGGAAAAGAAAGAAAGAATATCAAGTATTAAGTGAACAAAGGAGAAAAATCATAGTAATATCTTGGTAGGAATATCTAGAATCAAATTTTTGTTTGAAAACACTTACAGCTAATTTGATCAGTTTGTTTGTTTTTTTTTTGGGTATTCAAGGGTAGAATAGAAAAATAAGTTTAAGAGTTATAATTATAATATGCTTGCAGTAGAAATTTGTTGTTCCAAGAATTAGAAATTTCCCAGTCAACTATGTACTTTTTATTGGTTCAAGATTAAACAAATGTCCAACAAGCCATGAAAGTTGTGCCATTAGAAATGATTTTCCCTTGTTTATTCTTTTTTATAGTAGGTAGAAATTTCCTGTACCCACCCCAAGAAAGCAAAGTACGAAGAAATTTCTCTGGACACAATTTTGACTCCAAGTTAAATGTTTGTAAGTTTACTTTAAGGAAATTTATTTTCTCCAAGGGCTTCTACATTATATGTGATTATTTTTTAGACTATTGGTAATGGCCACCTCCTCCAGAAAGTACTACTGTCCTTGGAGCCACTGCCCTAAATTCCTATGCGGGTGCCTATTTCTACTTATACAGGTATTGTCCTCTCCTTTGGAGAATTTGTCCTTTTGGAATAAATTCTCAAGAGTGCCTCCCTAAGGGGCTTAAACCTTGGACCAAAGGATAGGTCCAAAGCCAAAGAGCCCCTTAACAAGTTTAGATTTCTAAACCATTCCAATAGTTTTTGTTCGTGTGTTAGCATAATCACTAACAACACCACTTTTCATTTCAACGCATCGGCAATGCAATCACTTCACTGTTTCAAATCAAGAATCAAATATTAACTTAAAAAGACATGAACTTAATATGGTGATATGTTGACTGTTGAGCATTTGCATTGTGTCTTAGTTAATATAAGATTTATTTATTTTTCTCAATAAAATGATTAATTTTATAAAATGAAAATAATTAAGTTGCTAAAGTTGGAATAACTAGGTATAGGGAAGAGGGAGAAGCCCATTATTTTATAAAATGAATAAGTAGAAAAATATTGAAGCATCAAGTTTATACCATTTCTTAAAGTACCATTGAAATCAAAATGGACTAGGGGACTATCAAGTAGTAAGTGATTGAGGGAGAAAAATCATCATAATATCTTGATGTCAGTATCTCTGTTTTTACGTGAGTGTTTCAAAATATTTAGGGAAAATTTTTAAATCATCCAATTCACCCCCTCTTAGGTGATATTCCATCTTTCACTCGGCAAAGTTTGAACCCTCTTTCTTAGGATTCATATCACTATTGTTAATTCTTTATGTGTTTCAATGATAACAGACAATTGTAAACAAGATAAAGTTAATGGTTTAAGTCAAAATGTCTTCATCATATTTAAACCAGTAACTTATTGACATGCTTAACTCGTGTTTATAGTTGTAAACTCGAGTCAATACAAGACAAAGAGCTTTCAAAAACATTTGAACTTATACTTGACTAGAGCCGGTCATACTTGACTTGAGTCATCACAAGATAGAGAGCTTTAAAAAGTATTTGAATTTATGCTCAACTCAAGGTTGTCATGGTTAACTCGAGTCAATGCAATGCAAAAATCTATCAATGTATTTTAAAATATATTGATAGGAATCAGTCTTGCTTAACTCCGGTCTTGAGCCCTTAAGAAATGTGTATGAAGTGTCAGTAACTCGAGCTTGTACTATATGACTCAAGTCATATTTTGTGGACTTAAACTTATTTTCAAATTTACAAGTCCTTAATTCGAGCCTGTATCTCTTAACTCGAGTTTAGTGTTTGAAACATATTTTATAATGAACTACTTAACTCGAGTTAGTCACTTAATAAGTCGAGCTAATACCATTTCAAACCACTTCAAAATTCTATTTCAAAGTTTATTTTCGAAAGAAGTGCTTGACTCGAGAAAACCTTGATTAACTCAAGTCATGCACTTAAGCTGGACATTTTAACCTCGAGCCTAAATCATTCAAAGACATCTTCATTTAGTGACTCGTGCATAGAATGCTTAACTCGAGTCATGCACTCTAGTTTGCTTCAAATAATCTCGAGTGTAATATGACTCTGTTTTATAATCACCATCTTCGTACATGCTAAATCTTCAAGTGTGATTTGTATACTTTATATCTTTACTTATTATTATTCTTAACTATGTTTAATCAGTTTGCTAATGAGTTTTAGAAGATCAAACTAGTGATTTAATGTAGATTAATAAAACAATAAATTATTATGTCAGATACATTAAATGTTGGTTCAAAAAATGAAGCACATTTTTTAGCAATCAACCTTACACATTTCGAAGGATTTTATAGTTTCTGTCCATATCTGAATGCTTGATCATCCAACGGGAAAATCTTACAAAAAGAGAATGACGACGCTAATTGAAGAATCAAGACGTGAGTGAAATGACTAACCTTTAAGTCTTAATGGCTATTTTCATTACTCTAAACGGATAAACCTCAAAGCTTCTCCAACAGTCATAAATGACAATCAGTATAAGTACCAGAAGCCTTGAATTCTCCAACTACTAAAATGATTTGCATTTACAATGACATTATTACAAAGTACTGTGTCATACATTTATGTAATATCTTCAGATATATAATCTTCAGTGTTTATCAATATACTCTTTTAGATAATTTATTATTGAATCATTATTCTTGCAAGAATCTCAAAGTTGTGGAACTTTGAGATTATGTTATCGTATTACAACTTGTAAGAGGATTGAATCCCAGTAAGAGGATTACTTTTGCGTACAAGGTGTGTAATCGATTGAAGTGATATTGAAAAACCTAGAGTGTCTAGGGGATTAGACGTAGGTTAAAAGTTAAGATATAACCAGTATAAATCTCATGTGTTCATCTTTCTCCTGCTCCCTAGTCTTTGTTTTGGGTGTGAATTCTAAAAGAAATTGAAAAAAGTTTTTAAATCACCCAACTCACCCCCTCTTGGTGATATTCATTCCTTCACATTTGGTATCAGAGCCATAACTTCTCTTAAAGGACTAATATCTCGAGAATAATCATTATGGATGGAATACTACCAAATGGAGCTTTTATCAATAAACCCCCTGATTCTAATAGTAAAGATTATTCATTTTGGAAAGCCAAATTCAGAGTCTTTGTAATAGCTGTTGAATATGGTCTATGAAATGTGTTCGAGAGAGTAGACTATCAACCATATATAATAGAAGACGGAGTACGAACTCCTAAGTTTGAAGAAGAGTACGATGAGATTGATAGAAGGCAAGTTACTCTCAATAGCAGGGAGATTCTTATGTGCTTTAAGTTAGAAAAAGTACATTCATATATATACTCTATCATCTGCCAGAGATACGCGGAATGCTTTTGAGATTGCCTACAAAGGGCAACTGGAATCAAGGAAAATTGAGTCAATACCTTGATAACTAAATAAGATTTACTTTGTATAAAGTCTAGAGAATCAACTGGCGAATTCCATCTTAGATTCATTCATATGATTAACTAACTTGTGGCATTGGGAAAAGAGTGTGATCAACCAGTCTAAGTGAAAAAAAGTATGAACATTCTCAGCAAGGAATAGGAAGCTAAAGGCACTTCATTTGAAGAGGCTTGAGGAGAGTTAATGGGATCAATAGTAGCTCTATTTGGAAGCTTGTTAGACTACTAAGGAAAGATCAAGTTTAGAAAAGGACTTGATGAAATTGGAAGTAAGAATAAGGGAATTACCCTTAAGGCTGTCAAAGAAGACAAGGAATTAGATGATGAAGATGAAGATAAAGAGCTAGGCATGATGGTATGGAAATTCAGAAAGTTTTACAAGAAGGATCAAGGATTCCGGAAGTTTCACAAGGGTAGCTTCATCAATGAGCCAAAGAAGCCAACCATTTACTACAAATGTGAAAAGCTTGGCTACACCAAGTCTAACTGTTTATAGTTGAAAAACAAGGAGAAAGAAAAGAATAAGTTCTCCAAGTTAAAAAAAGAAGGCCTATGTCTCAGCCATAGGGGAGATAGTTCATCTGATGAAGATGAAGTTGATGATGATGAAATGGCCAACATTTGTCTTGTGGCTTAAGAGAAGTCAGAGAGTAAAGAGGTAATTGATACTAAACCATCTTATGATGAATTTCTTTTTTAGAATAGTTCCCTTCATTCTGTATTTTGAAAACATGCTAAAGAACTTCTTACTTTAAAAGAAAAATAAAAATTCTTGAAGAAAAAGTTCAAGATGTCTCTCCTCAAGTTCATGTTTTTGAAAAAGTTTGTGAAAAGATTTTAGAAAATGTTTGTGAAAATTGTTGTGTTTTAGAAAAGAGAAATAGTTATCTTACTAAAACTCTTGAGAATTTCATTCAAGGCAGTGAAATGCTCAATGTGATTTTGAAACAACAATGATTTACAAATGACAAATTAGAAATTGGTTACATACCTAAGTTTGATAAAAAGAAAGGGAACAAGAAAACTGGAGAAATAACTTATTTGAATTATTTTCAAAAATCAATTTATTCTTCAAACCCTTTTGCCCACTGCAATTATTGTAATCATAAAGGGCATACTACTTCTTGTTTTCATAAAAAACAAAGAAAGAGTAAGCCTATAGGTAATTACAAATGGGTGCCTAAGGGATCTTATGAGGTTCCTAAGTCACAAACTAACCCAACAGAACCTAAGAAAAAATGGGTACCTAAAACTTGATCCTTTGTTAGCCAAAGCATAAACAATGGTAAATTGGTTATCTTCAATTTTAAGAAATGCCTGATTGTGAGCAAGGATGATCTACCTTTAGACAATGTTAAGTCCAAAGCCTTATTTTGGGCTCCTAGAGAAGACAACTGTTATATCCTTAACCTTCCTACTAATAGCTCTATTTCTGAAAACTATTTTATTGGTAACTTGGATGAGAGTTGGCTATGACACAAGCAATTAGCTCATGTCAATATGTTCCAACTTGACAAGTTACTGAAAAAGGATTTGGTTATTGGTTTACCAAAACTTTGTTTTAAAAATGACATGATTTGTGATACTTGTTAAAGAGGTAAACATACAAAGTCATCTTTTAAGTCAAAAAGTGAAATCTCAACTAATAGACTACTTCAACCACTTCATATGGATTTAATTGGACCATATGTAGTGAAGAGCCTTGTGGCAATTTATACACTTTAGTCATGGTTGATGATTTCTCAAAGTTTTCATGGACTATATTTTTATCCTCTAAAGATGAAACATTTGATCAATTTATTACTTTTGCCGAGAAGGTCCAAAACGAGAAAGGTTTCTCTATTACAGGAATTCGTATTGATCATGATGGTGAGTTCAAGAATCTTTCTTTTGGAGAGTTTTATGATCTTTTGGGAACAAACCACAACTTCTTTACCCCAAAGACTCCTCAATGAAATGGTGTTGTAGAGAGGAATAATCAAGTCCTCATCGAGATGGCAAGGGCAAATCTGAATGAAAATATAACTTCCCAATTGGTTTGGGCTGATGCCATGAATATTGCTTGCTACATTTCTCATTGAGCATATCTCCAGAAGAAGCTTGACAAAACTTCTTATAAGCTGTATAAAGGAAAAAACCTAACCTAGCACACTTGCATATCAGTTTGAAAGATATTAAGTTTGGGACTTCGTACCTAGGCCTAAGGACCATCTGGTTATTGGCACTAAATGGGTATTCAAGAACAAATGAGATGAATCCATAATCATTATTCGTAACAATGCAAGATTGATTGTAAAAGGCTATAATCAAGAAGAAGAAATTCATTATGAAGAAACTTGTGTTCCAGTAGCACGATTGAAAGTTATAAGAGTCCTTCTAGACTTTGCTTGCATTAAAGAATCCAAGCTTTATCAAATGGATGTGAAATTTACTTTTCTCAATGGTTTTATCCAAGCGGATGTTTATGTTGAACAACCTCCTAGATTTGAGGATAATCATTATCTAGATCATGTCTTTCATCTTAAGAAAGCTTTTTATGGCCTTAAGCAAGCTCTTAGAGCTTAAGACTTAGCAAATTCCTTGTGTAAGACTTGGCTGTCACCCAAGATGGGGGTGAATTGGGTGTCCGATAAAAACTTAAGAACTTTGAAAATCTTTTTGAAACTTACAGAAAGCAGTTCGTATGATAGTAATGAGTTGTAAACCAATAGTTATTCATTTAAACATATATGCTGAAAATATAAGAATTTAGAGAAGAGAATAATCAAACTATGATTTATCTTGGTTCGGCCCAATCCTTGACCTATGTCCAATCCTCAAGCTTCACTTGAGATTTTCAATCTACTATCTTCTTTTTTAATCTGGGCACAAGAGAAAAGCCTTTACAATCCCACAAGTTCACCCAAGCACTTGTGAAGCTAAATCTCTCACTGAGATACTCCCTTTTACACACTGTAAGCTTACAATCTATTTCTCACTCAAGATTACCCAATCTTAAGTAACTCTTAAATAAATTGATTTCAATGAATATTCTCTCTCTCAGAAGTGAATAAGATAAATACTAAAGTACATAATCGATAATCTCACTCTCTATAATAACTATATAAACAAGGAGAACATAGAGAGTGTATTAGCTAAGTGAGTATTGACATATCGACAGTGAAAATCATTTCATTGGCATTCATCCATCGTCGAGTCATTCGTCAATCATTGTCCATCGTCACTTCTTCTAGTTTGAAGACTTCACTATTTATAGGTATTCGTCTTTTGACCATTGCTAGCATTCGACTGTTGTAAGCATTTGACCGTTGGAAACGCATTAGTGTCTATTGGAGCATCTGTGCTTCGCTGGATAAAATGCTAAGCTATACTTCCACGTCTTGTGTATTTTGTTCGTCTATTATTCTGATGTGGCCTTAATCAAAGGATGACTTAAAATAATGGTTAGACACTTTTGCTGATATGGGCATTTGTTGAGATCATCTTGTTGGCTCAGTTCCATGCAAGTTTAATATGTCACAATTAATCAAAGTTCAAATAAGTTAATCATCTGCAACTCACTCAAGAATATAACTAGTACTATCAAAGATAATACTGAGTGATGTAGAAGAAGAATTTTTTAAACAATCAAAACATTCGAATAATGTAACAGTGAAGATTTGCACCAGCTAATAGTTCATACTTGAGTAAGGCCATCCAGTGTGCTTGAGTAATCATGCAGAAACTCTTTGCAAATGCTCTTTACTTGACATTAATTGAGTATCCAATTTCTAGTACAGTAGGCTATTGTTAGGATCCGGCTGAACCCAAGAGGGGGGTGAATTGGGTGAAGATAAAAACTTGCTCCCTTTTAAAATCTTTTGCAATTCAGTGAGATCAACTTGTAAGACTGAAAGAGTTATAAAAACGTTTACAATCATACAACCATATATGTTGGAAATAAAGAGTTAAGGGAAGAGGATTGCAAACTGTGATTTATATTGGTTTGGTCCAACCTTGACCTACATCCAGTCCTCAAGATCCACTTGAGATTTCCACTATTCTCCTTGTTTAACCAGACACAAGAGACAAGCGTTGACATCCTACAAGTTTGTCTAGGCACTTGTACAGCCTTTACAATCTCTCACAGAGACTCCCCCTTACTACCCGTAAGGTTACAATCAAATTCCCAACTCAAGGTCACCCAACCTTGAGTACCTCTCAGGAAAATATGATTAACAATAATTCTTCTCTCAAAGAAGTGATTATGATAAACACTGAAGTGCATAAGAGATCATCTCACAATCTAAATGATAAACTAAGAAAATATGAAAACAGAGTGTGAAGGTAGTTCATAATTTTGGCATTATAACATTGTAAGCTCACTCCACCATCATTTTGCGTTTTGAATCTAGTTCTATTTATAGATAAAGGTCTTCTAAATGATGGAGAATTGGACCATTGTAAATAGAGCCGTTGAGAGTCCAATAGATGGAAAACTAGTCGTTAGAAACTTTTTGGACCAGCTGACATCAGCATTTGATTTATCCTTGATCTTCAAATTGATGCCTTTTGATAATCTGAAACATGCCTACAAATGGTGTAAATGATGTTAAGAAATGTTACAAATCATTTGGGAAAGTTCTGGATAATCTGGATCAGAATCAGAATTTTCACAACGGTGATTTTTCTGATCTGTAGGAGAATACTGAGTATTGCTTTGCATACTCGAGTATTGAGCTTATGTCAAAACTTCATATTCGTCTCTGTATGTCCTATACTTGAGTTTTGCTTCCCATACTCGAGTATTGAGGATCCTCTAACGTTTATAGCTCTCTGTCTGAACTATACTCGAGTATTCATGTGTAAACTTGAGTATTCAACTTGTTTAGGACTTTGGTTGCTTCCAGACTTGATATCGCTTCAATTTTGGCAAACCAATTATCCCCATAAAGCTATTTGTGCCTTCTTCCCAAAGCAACAAGAATCAGATCTTAATTTGTTGGAATTCGTCCGTTATGATCCAATGAAAGAAAATTGTTCTTTAATCATCGTTTTTACACTGTTCTAAACAGTCAGTCAACTTTTGAAGACCATATCTCTATGGTATGATCTTCAATTTAGTTGAATCAAGTATTGATGGAAAGCACTTTGAGTCTTCTTTCATATGCCACCGATTTCAGCTTATTCCGATATGTAGATTGAGAGTTACACTCAAATCATTGAAGCTTGGTCTGATGTGTAGCGTGGATATTTGATCCAACTTAGGAAATTCACATCTCTTTCATTTGATCTTTTTTGGACTTGAAACTTTGTCAAGATGACGCATTGGATGTCTAGTTTCAGCCAAATTTGATTTCACCTCAATCAGATGTCTGGTTCAGGAGATATCATCGAATTACCAGACCTTGCCCAAAGCTGAATGTGAAATAGAGGTGAGCAGAGTTGCTGATGAAGCTGGAAACTCGAGTTTTGAGGAGGAAACTCAAGTTTTGTTGAGACCAGAAGCGCCAAAGAAGCTGAGAACACTCCAAACTCGAGTATATAAGTTCCATACTTGAGTATTGACTCCCAAACTCAAATTTTGACTCTTTGACGCCCAAATCGTGGTTTCCAAAACTTCAGTTTTCCAAACCACATTTTTCTCACCCAGAAGCCAATTTCTCAGTTAAGCTTATATATACTTGAGTTTTGACCTGAAAACTCGAGTATTCACTTCCAGAACTCAATTTTCACTGTCTTTAGCTCTGAAATGAGTTTCTCCAACATCCATTTAATGTGAAGACTTTTAGGATCAATCTAAGACCTTGAATATTGACTTTTCTCATTCTTTTTCTCAAGATCTTCTTTTTCTTCCTTCTCTCCACTTAGATATTCTTCACATCTTTATTTCTTTTCCTTTACCTGAATATTCTCAACATTCACATTTAAGCTGATTGGACTTGATATCCTCATTCTATTCATCAACTTCCTCCATCTTCTATCATGATTAATTTTCATCTTTAGTTCATCATCTTCTTCAATATATCTTCATCTTTCCGAAATCTCATCTCTTTAATCATTCTTCAAAAATATGTTTGGGCTAATCTTGAATAAGGATGATCCATTCAATAGATTCTTTCTTCTTCAATTTCTCCTCTTCTTCTTTTTCTTCTCTTCCTTTTCTTCTTACTGATTCTTCATACTTCAAGAATAAATTTCACATCATTTATTCTACATGAAAATTTAAGAATTAATCAATGAAGAAGATAAACATACTACTCAATCTTTTTACTTTGAACAATGGCATATGTATAAGTCATCATCAAAACTAATCATATCTAATAGCTATATCTAATACTCTGAGTATCGTTGCAGCTCATTCATGCCAGAGACTTGATATTGATCATACTCAAGAATCAGTTCATCATACTCGAGAATGTCTTTGAGTGACTTACTGATATAGTGTCATGGTTCATTGATTCTCGAGAATGTCTAAAAGTTAACATTCTCTGACTTGGCAATACTTGAGAATCCATTTTGATTCTCGAGAATACCCAGTGAGAGTACTCTTAAAAAAAGTGGAAGTTTATGTCAATTCTTGAGAATCCCTTGATGATTCTCAAGAATGTTCATTGGGAATGCTTCATGGAAAATGCTCATTGTCTTAACAATTCTCGAGAATTCCTCTGTAATTCTCGAGAATTCACAGATGGAGGAGGTTTTGTAATGGACCTTGTCTATGCCAATGCAACAAGAATTAGCACCAAACTCATTATATGTTGAGCATTATGATCAGATTAATAGAAGCTGTTTTGAACCAATGTCTTTGCACAATCCTGAATAGACTATGAACTTCCAAAAATCATATCTCTCTCATTTGATCTTTGTTTTCTATGATCTTGATGTTTTTGGAAAGGTATATGAGTCTAGTTTCATATGCTACCAATTTCAGCTCATTTCGATGTGTATTATGTGAGATACACCCAAATTACTGAACTTCTTTGGGTTTGAAACTTTTTCACAATGACATATTGGGAGTCTTGTTTCCAACAAAATTGGTTTCACCTCAATTTGATGTCTAGTTTGGGAGATATTATTGAATTACTAAACATCGCCCAAGTGAAATGTGAGCAAAGTTGAGTAGAGTAGATGAAACACGATGATTCTCAAGAATGGCTCAAGAATGACTGAAATTTTCACAAGAATAATACCATACTCGAGAATTACATTGTTGTACTTGAGAATGACTTCAAGAATCCAATTGTAGCTTATTTTAACTCCGAATTGAGCCATTTCAACTTCCACTTGATTATAGAAACTTATAAAATCAATCTTGGAACTTGTATAATGATATTCTCATTCCATTCATCAAGTTCTTCCATCTCCCATCTTGGTCATTCTTCGTCATTTAACATGGACTCATTATTTTCTGTAAGTTCTACCTTCTTCAATATTTCCTCTTCTAAATCATTTTCTATAATTCAACTTTAGACTAACCTATATTAAATAAAGTAGTTAGTCAATGTAGGAAATGAATAGATTATGTACAACTTAGTGCTCTTTATAATACCATCTATATAAGACATTATCAAAACTAATCATATCCAACACCTTCTTGATCAAAGATTTGTTAGAGGCGAAGTAGATACAACTCTCTTCATTAAAAGTAATAAGAGAAATGAATTGTCCAAATATATGTTTATGATATTATATTTGGTGCTACTAATGATGCTTTGTGTGAAGAATTTTCTAAGACAATGCAGGGAGAGTTTGAGATGTCAATAATGGGGGAGTTAAACTACTTCCTTGGTTTGCAAATCAAGCAAAAGAAGAATGTCATCTTCATATCTCAAACCAAGTATCTTAGAGATCTCCTGAAGAAGTATGGTATAGATTAATGCAATAGAGCTTACACTCTAATGATTTCAACTACTGCTTTGGATGCTGATGAGGATAGCAAGGATTTCACCATTACTAAGTATAGAAGGATGATTGGATCTTTACTATACTTGAATGAGAGCCGGCTTAATATCTAATTTAGTGTAGGATTGTGAGGAAGGTACCAATCAGCCCCAAAAGAGTCTCATGCTGAGCATACAGAAAGGATTTTCAGATACCTTGCAGACATAGAAAGCCTTAGATTATGGTTTCCCAAAGGACAAGCTTAATATATTGTGGCATATTCAGATTCGGACCATACTAGATACAAGATTGACCGGAAAAGCACAAGTGGCCAATGTGAATTCCTTGGTGGTTTACTTGTGTCTTGGTTTAGCAAGAAGAAAACTACGGTCTCATTATCATCAAATGAAGCTGAATACATTGTTACATCAAGTTGTGTGCACAAGCTTTGTGGCTCAAGCAACAACTTCAAGATTTGGGAATCCACCTCAAAGAGATTCCAATTCTGTGTAACAATACTAGCACAATCAGCTTGGCAAATAATCTAGTTCAATGTACAAGAATCAAACATATTGACGTTTGACATTACTTTATCAGAGATCATGTTCAAAAGAAGGATATCAAGGTGTTATCCATTCCCACTCATCTCCAACTTCCTAATATCTTTACAATGCCATTAGCCAAAGAACAATTCATGTTCATTAAAAATAATTAGGAATGATAAATCCCAATGAGATGTAAGTTAACATCTACTTAGTGTTGTTATGTTTTTGAAGATCAACAGATACTAACTTGGAAAGTTGAAGAAAGATTGCTATCAAAAATGGTCAACTCAAGTTTCAAAACTTAAAACTTGAGTCAACTTAACTCAGATAGCAAAATCCCAGTTTTGGAGAAAACTTAACTTGAGCCAAGATGCGAACCACACAAGTGAAGTTCAAATAGAGAGCAACTGAGCTTTTGAGAAAAAGATTTAACTTGAGCCTAACAGCCAAACACTAGGGTCAAGTCAAGATAGAGACCAACTTAAAGTTGAGCAAATTTAACACTCGAGCTAATAAGTTGTTCACTCAAGCTAACGAAATTTTTCAAGTGTTTTCATATGCACACTTGAAGTCCAACTTAGCATAGTTTTATGTTAGCTCGAGCTTGTTCTTAGTCACTCAAGCAGGTAACTCCAGTCACTAAGTGGAAACTCGATTTAAGCACTTTCTATATATACTAAAGCTTGACTATTACTCTTCACTTCACACTTCTCTTGAGTCTGAACCTCATTACCTTTCAAATCCTTTATTTTCCTCAAAGCCTAACTCAAGTCACCCTCTCGAAACTATCTTCTAAGCAATCCGCCAAGGCACAAGACTCAGATTCCAACTTCAAGGCCACTCAATCCTTGTCTCTTCCTCCAGTAAAGCGACCTTGGAAATGAAGGGCATCTCAGTCTAAGCAAATGAAGCTCAGTCTGCTCCACCTCCAGCTAGATCATCTTAGCCTACTTCTTCTTCTGGTTTAAATGCTCAAATCAAGGAAATTGTTGATAAAGTAATTCTAACTTGACTAATAGGATTGAGAATGATGTAGGAAGACTACTTTCTGAAATAACCGAGGGCAACAATGACTTGGTGGATGCATAAGAGGAACTATATGAGTAGGTTGAAAACCTTGGTGGTCATGTTGAGGATAATTCAGTTAGCCTTGGGACTCTTCATACCATGATCTATCTTCTCTATGAAAAGATAGACAAGATACTGAAGGCTCAATCCTTTGTTGGTGCCAGTCTTGGTATTCCTTTACCTCCAGCTCACCTTAGTTTCAACATTCCTTCCACTTTACCCTCATCTATCCCTTCTCTTATCATTTCTTCTCCAATCCCTTCATCTTCCACTTTTACTTTCACTACACCTATCTTTACCACTACTCCTATCATTCCTACTACCCTATCTACTGTCATTGTTCCTCCCTCTCAAACTTCCACAGTCAAGATTTCTCCTTCAGGAAATGTTGCTGACTTGTTTGATGAAAATTCCTCCACCTCTTCCACTCATCATAACTCACTTGCCTCTCACTACTCTCCTCCACCTATACCTCTAATTAATCCTTTTGTCTCATCCCTTCTACCTTAGCCATAGGTTTCTATTTTAGCCCCATTACTACTCCTTCTCTAATCCACCCATTTTGAGTGAAGACAAAGGGGGAGAAGAGAAGTAAATAGAAATAGTTGAGCACATTTCAGTTGTATTTAGCATTTTAGTTGTATTTTTTCTAACATAGGATATGATGCTATGTAGTTTATTGTGTTTAAAACTTTGATGATATCAGTTTAAAATGAATGAAATGGTTCCTGACTTCCTTAAGTTGAAACAATCCTTTTTATCTCCTAAATTCTCTTAAAGAATCTTTTTGAAATCTGTCAAATTATTTACAAGTGTTGTCATCATCAAAAAGGGAGAGAATGTTAGTTCTTTAAGTGTTTTGATGATAGCTGACAATTGTAAACAAGATAAAGTTAATGGTTTAAGTCAAAATGTCTTTAATTTGATCATATTTAAACTAATAACTTATTGACATGCTTGACTCGAGTTTAACATTGTAAAACTTGAGTCAATACAAGACAAAAAGCTTTCAAAAATATTTCAACTTATACTTGACTCAACCCGGTCATACTTAACTCAGTCATCACAAGACAGAGATCTTTCTAAAGCATTTGAACTTATGCTTGACTCGAGCCTACAATAGTTAACTTGAGTCAATGCAAAGAAGAGAGCTATCAATGTATTTTAAACATAATTAAGTCGAGCCAGTCTTGCTTAACTTGAGTCATAAGCCCTTATGAAATGTCATTAACTCAAGCCTGTGGTATATGACTCAGCTCATATTTTGTGCATTTAAACTTATTTTCAAATTCAGAAGTCCTTAACTCGAGCCTATATCTCTTAACTCGAGTTTAGTGTTTTAAATATATTTTACATTGAACTAGTTAAGTCAAGTTAGTCACTTAATGACTCGAGTGGACACGATTTCAAACCACTTTCAAAATGCTATGTCAAAGTTCATTTTTGAAAGAAGAGCTTGACTCGTGTAAACCCTTATTAACTCAAGTTATGTACTTAAGCTGGACATTTTAACCTCGAGCCTAAGTCATATAAAGACATCTTCATTTAAACTTCAAACTTATTTTCAAAAAAGATGATTTAGTGACTCGAGCAAAAAATGCTTAACTTGAGTCATGCATGTTAGTTCTTTATGTGTTTTAATCATAACTGACAATTGTAAACTTAAATGAAGTTCTTGGTTAAGTTAAAAATGTTTGGAATTTGTTCAAACGTAACTAGTAACCTTCTGTCAAAGGTTAACTCAAGTTTAGAGTTGTAAGACTCGAGTCAACACAAGATAATAAGCTTTCAAAAATATTTGAATGAATATTGACTCGAGCTAGTTATATCTTAACTTAAGTCATCTCAATATATAGAGCTTTCAAAAATATTTTAACTTATGTTTGACTCGAGTCTGGCATTATTTAACTCAAGTCAATTATCAATGTATCTTAAATACATATTGAATCGAGCCAGTATTTCTAAACTCAAGTCATAGGCTCTTTTAATATATTTGTGAAATACCTTTAACTCGAGCATATGGTATTTGACCCAAGTCATATTTTGTGGACTTAAACTTATTTTCAAATTCATAAGTCCTTAACTTTAGTTAGTATATATTAACTCAAGTTTAGTTATTCAAACATATTTTGCAATAATCTATTTCACTCGAGTTAGTCACTTAATGACTCGAGCTGATGCAATTTCAAACCACTTTCAAAATGCTATTTCGAAGTTCCTTTCAAAAGAAGGGCTTGACTCGAGCATTGAACTCATAACTCGAGTCATGCACTTGAGTTAGACATTTTTACCTCAAGCTTAAGTCATACAAAGACATCTTCATTATAAACTTCAAACTTATCTTCAAAGAAGATTACTTATTGAGTTGAGTCAGGAAATATTAACTCGAGACATGCACGCTAGTTTGCCTGAAATAATGTTGAGTGCAAAATGACCATGTTTTATAAACACCGTCTTCATATATGCTAAATCTTCAAGTATGATTTGTATATTTCATATCTTCATTCATTATTATTCCTAACTATGTTCAACCACTTGTTCTAATGAGTTTCAGAAGATCAAATTAACAAGTGATTTAATGTAGAATAATCAAAAAGTGAATGATTACGTCAAATGCATTAAATGTTGGTTCAGAAAACAAAGCACCATTTTGAGGAAACAATCTCTGCACATTCTTAAGGTGATTATGTTGTCTTTCCATTTCTAGTTAATTGATCATCCTATGAGAATGCCTCAAGTGTAACACCCCTACTTCTGTAATACATGTATAAGTACAAGTTTGTATAGTAATGAGAAGCCTTGAATTAAATTCAAAAGCATTTATCATTTTTAGTTTATAAGTTATTCTAAGAAATTTAAGACGAAAAACCATTTCCTATAATTAAATGAAAATTTATTAAGTCAAAATAGGAGGAAACCATAACCAATTACGCAGTAACTTATGCATAAAGTCAGCCCGAAGGAGTGGAAGCCGGTATAAGTGACAAAAGGCATGAGTGGGATGTGAAAAATGACCTTATAAGATAGGTTATGTATGTCCAACCATGGAAGAGAGGGAAAATGCATATTTGGAACAAGAATAGAAGGAAAAGTCAATAGTGGTGATGATTTGTTGGACGTGTGGCGTTTCGGGGTCGAAAGTTGGATTTTCGGGTAGCATATAGTAAAAGGTAAGGAGATACTGAAATATAGGTTTCTTGCTCCCCAAGGCACTATATTTCAATCACCTTTGATCAGGGGGGAAAAGACTGTTAATCCAAGCCCACACAAGTCTAATTGAGTGGCATAAGTTACAAGGAAAAATGTAACCGGTAAAATGTAGCTGAGCGGGACCGGTTAGGGTTTTTCTAGATTCGGGCCCAGGCCCTTGAACACAGAGAAAGGGTGAAATTTAGTGGGCCATACAAGAGAGAAAGTTAATTTGGAGGGCAAGAAAAAGGTCATATCAAGTAATGATGATGAGAGAGAAAATAAAATAATCAAAATTAATCTAGACCACACAATTAGAACCTGACATGGCAATTAAATGAGAAGCAATTATGATCCTACAAGGCCATAAATGAAAAAATGTTGAGTAGATTTAGTGGGCCCCATCGACTTGGGTGAAAAGTGGTACAAAATGATCATTTTACCCCTAAAGTAATATTTAAATTACAGGACAGAAACCTACCCCTTGTAACTCCAAAAACTAACATCAAGGAAAATTTGGGAATTTGATTCTTGGGCATAAAAGGTGCCACCCATCTACCAAGAATTCTCTATAATTCTTGAGAAATAAGTCAAAGAATTATATTTTAACCCGAGACATCCTTTTAACCAATGGATATATAATAACATAGCTTGGATAATAGTCCTAGCCCTTGGAGTCTATTTAAGGACACTTCCACACCCATTTTCTGCTTCCTAGGATGTATTCAAAGAAGGAGGAAAGTGTCAATCAAGCTGAAGGTCTTGATCCAAGAGAAGAGAAGGCACACGCAACCGAAATTCCAAGGTAAGCCCTTAACCGACAACCTAACAATTCTTGCTACTACGCTAGGATGTTTTTCGTGGAGTTGCAGTAGGATTCTCATATTTTTGAGGTTCTAATTGAGTCCAAAGCATGTTTTTGTGTGGGGACAAGTAGGATCACCTTTTTCAAAACCCGAAAAGCTTGAGTTTTCAAACTACGTAAATTTGTCTTTATGGTTTTTGGGTAGTGAAGCCAAATCGATGGTTTTGGAGTAGTAAATGAAGTTCAAATGATTTGAAATTTCACATGGTGATATAAGACATCCTGAGGATGAATTGATATTATATTTTGTTTCATTTCGATTTTCCAACCAAGAGATCTTTAAGGGTAAAGATGACCTAAAAACTTGAACTTTGTCTCGAACCAGTGGCCAAAGTTTGGGAATCGGAGAAGGATTCAAACCCAAATGACTTTGATAATTATTTTTCCTATAAACTAGACATCGTAAGGGTTTAATGGCCACTGATTTCATGTCAATATGATTTTTCTAGAATATGTTAAAAATCAGAGAGAATGGGTCAGAGATTCTAAAAAATTCTGGTATTAGGTGAAATTTATGGAACTTGAAGCCAAGTTTGTTCATATGATTAAAAAGCATGATGTTTTTCTATATCTAGAGTGTTAGATTGTGTGGACCATATTTTCTACATTAAGCAAAGAATTTGTTGATCACAAGGAGTGCCAAGTAGTAACTGTTAACTTGCATACTTTATGTTGCTTTAGCATGCATGTTTCATCATAATGTAGGAGACCAGGCTATAGTACCTATTGGACTGTGTGTCCTTAGGGTTCCGCTACAGTATCATGGGTATGTAGAATCGGGTTGGAGTTCTTGTGGGACTACTTGTCCTTAGGTTTCAACTACAGTACCGAGGTTCATGAGGTAGGTAGGGCTTATTTGACTGCATGTCCTTAGGTGGCTGTTGAGTCTTGAGGAAGGGTAGGTGGTTAGACTTTGGCCACCCTAACTACTGAGGCCCTGAGTGCGCTGATAGTTCTAAGGGGCTTGTCTTAACTAAGCAGTCCTACGGATTGTGCCAAAGGCCGGAAATACATGCCAGTTTTATTGTGCCTAAGGCTGATTTACTTCCCTAATTGTGATTTGCATTGCATGTATTGCATACATATTGTATATGAGTCTAACAGTTACTTTGGGGTTCAACTTTGAACTCTATATTATTGTAGAGACACAGGGGTAAGACAGTAGCAGTCAGAGATTGAAGAAGGTAGGGTGTGATGAGGAGAGTTAAAGAAATAGGGGATGACCTATCACTTTTTGTATTATTATGTTTTAGATGACTGTTATTTATGATTGACATTTTGTTGGATGACTATACCTATTGTTTGAATTATTAAAGCTTATCAGTACATTAGACTTGTTTAAACCAGGTCCCGTGCTCTACTGCGTTCACTTTGTTAAATGTAAAATAGACCAAGTCATAAGGGAAAGATAACTAATTAAAAAGGAATTCCTCTAACCCGCCACCCGGAAGGGCGAGGCCGGTAAGGGTGTAACATCATGGATAGAAAATGATGGCACTGATTAAAGAATGAAGATGTGTGAGTAATGATTAAGCCATCAAGTCTCAATGTGTTGGAAATTATTCCCTAGGGGAAAGTCAATGTACTTTGAACATTAACATCATTTAAAGTGTTCTCCATTTCGTTATCATTTCATTTGCATGTTTACAGTGATAATTGTATCCTTGGATTTATCTTATAGATTATCCTAAATGTCCCCGGTCGGTCATCTACACAGGAGCGAAGATTAAATAAGACCAGTATGATTTTGATGAGGTATAGAGATACGAATCAAAGTCATAGGCACTTGTAAGAGTACAAGGTGCTGACCGACCCAATATGAGAAAGTTGCATGGATTTAGTCATAAGCTTATCTCATATATAACCACATCTCAATGCCCTTTGACCTGAGATCATCATGGATTCCTACATGATGAGTCGTTGATCTTTGACCTAGTCAAAAGTCACCTTTGACCGAGTGATGATAAAGACTATGATCGAGATCAGTGGTTTTCATGCAGAGGAATGTGAATAGTCAAGATAGAATTTGTCCCTCACATTTGTAGAGAGATAATATTGGACCTCTCGATGAGTGAGTTTGAGAAATGTATGGCCATACTACAATGGAAAGGAGTTTTCATTTCAATTATTAGACTACTCAAGAATCGAGAAAGCAATGGTCAAGAATAGGAAGTTGATATTATTCATGCCTCATACTTGACCAAATTATTGCGTGGCAAAAGGGACATGACATGGGTTGTACGATAGGTTTGTATTGTATTATCAATCACCATATGAATTAAGTAGTCCCAATGTCTTATTAGAGGCCACTTGTAACTTGTGAATTGGTATAGTATTAGCCTGCTGTCAATCTCATGTGGGTCTGTAGGGTCACACACAAGAATAGCCCAACATAACCAAAAGTGTCCAGATTCATTGAATCTTAGATATCTCTAAGATTTAATGAATATTATATTTAATCTAGGATGAATGTGTGTGTGTGTGTGCGCGCGCGCGCGTGTGTGAAAATGGAGCAAATCACCAAGAGGGGGTGAATTGGGGATTTTAAATTTCTTTTTCGGTTGCTCTATTTTCCAATATTAAACAGAACTGTTCAGAGTATAGAGAAGAAAAGTAGGACACACAAAATTTATACTAGTTTGATCCAGTCTCTAACCTATGTCTAGTCCCCAGTCTCTCTGGGATTTTCACTACTCCAATTGATTACACACTCTGTAACTTAAGAGTAATTATCTCACTAGATCTACTCCCCCTTACAAGTTGTAATCAATATCTCAATCTCCAAGTCCCCAGACTTGAGATTCTTCATAATAGATGATTTACAATCAAATAAAACTCTCTCTAAGAGTAGATAGATAAATATTGAAGTGCAGAGTATCAACAGATACTTTCTTAGTGAAAACTAAAAAGTAAGTAGTAAACTTGAATACAATTCATTTTCAGTAGTCTTGGTTGTTGAGAAGAATTGAATGCAACTCTATTTATACTAAGAGAGCAGTAAATGATTGTTGCAATCTTCATATAACCATTGGTGCATTAATCCAGCTGTTGGAGGCACTTTTGGTTTCTTATCTCTCTACTCATTTAGTTAATTCTTCTTGTTCAGAGGATTAATGTTGACTTTTCTTGAGTTTTGTCCATTGGAATGTTAGAAGCTAGTTTAGGTAAGAAGCATTAATCCATTTTGCATCATGCAGAGGCTGATTGTCCTAGAATCTAGCAAGCTATATGTACTTTGCAATAAATGCTTTGACATGCTTTTTCATTTATGCTGAAACTGCACTTTAATTCTCTTTGAATCATCTTTAGATTAACTAAAATTCACTACCAAACAGGTTAAACATACCTAGAGATGGTGATAAGTGATAATAAACAACATATAGATCAATCACACAGTTTTTCGCAAATTCAAATAATTTAAATTTTGAATTTTGTGATATAGACTTGAATTAGTTCAACAAGACTCGAGTTTGCAGTTCACATTTAAAAGCATAAACTTGACTTTTCTATATTTGACTCGAGTTTTCTTTATACAGAGACAAAGGTCGCGATTTGATCTTTCAAACAATTTTTTAGCAAGACCTAAACTCGAGTCATTAAGTGATTAACTCGAGTTTTGCACACTTAAGCTAAAAAATACATTTTAAGTTCAGAAGCTCAAAACTAGAGTTTTCAAATAATACTAGAGTTTTTAAATTGTGTAAAGAGAGTGATGTTCTTTGTAAAGCATAAACTCAAGTTTGTAAAGGTTAACTTGAGTTTTTACATAAACTCAAGAAAATTGCAAAGTTCTTTGGATTGATCAAACCGAAGTTTTCATTTCGAAACTTAAGTTTTCAAAACCTTAGAAATATACGTTGTTCTTTGTAATTCCTAAACTCGAGTTTGTGAAAACTAAACTTGAGTTTTCTCAAAGGAGAAAACTTTGTAAAACATTCAAGTAAATCCAAATTGGAGTTTCCAAAATCATAAGTCAACTTTTAACAAGCTTATGATAATATATCTTTCTGTATGTGATAAAACTTGAGTTTTCGCACTACTTGGAAAAACTTAGGTTTCTTGATTTGTCAAACTGGAGTTTGTCAAAACTAAACTCTAGTTTGCTTTTTCTTGAAAATCTTAAGAACTCCTTGTTTTACCTAAACTCAAGTTTTCATAGTTAACTCGAGTTTGTCTTAGTTCACAAAAATTGAAGTTGCTCTCTATCAAGTCCAAAAACTTGAGTTTTCAAGCCAAAACTCGAGTTTGTCTTTGACAGTAAGTTTTTCAGCTTTTTAAAGACAAACTTTAACTTAAGTTTACAATTGTCAGTTATCATTAAAACACATAGAGAACTAACAATATATATATATATATATATATATATATATATATATATATATATATATATTAAATTTGAAAATAATATAATAATATTATTTAATAGAGATTATAGTATTATTATATAATATTTGTTTTGTATTTAATTTATTTGATAGATTAAATATCTAAAAAAAATAGAGATATTGTATCGTAGATTTAATTTTCGAATAAAGATATCATATATCTGATTTAATTTAAATTGAGATATAGTATCTTAGATTTAATTTTATATATATATATATATATATATATATCATCTTTCATATTTAATTTATAGAGATAAATTGAATCATAGGGCTTTTAATTCAGATTAAATCTATTAGATGGATTTAATTAATATATTATTTTCATCCAAACTAAAATTTCAAACTTAATAAGGATAAATTTTGAATATAATATGCCAATCGTGTTAGTTCTTTATGTGTTTTGATGATAACAAACAATTATAAAATCAAATTGAAGTTTGTCTTAAGTAAGTTGAAAAACTTACTATCAAAGGGAAACTTGAGTTTTTGAATCAAAACTCGAGTTTTGACTTGACAGAGAAAAGCACAATTTTAATAAAAACCCAAGTTTTGAATTCAAGACTCAAGTTTTGAATTGAAAACTCAAGTTTCTCACTTGGCTCCAATTTTCAAATGTTTTCATGCTTTAAATGGAAATTCAAGTTTAGCTTTGGAAACTCGAGTTTTGGCCAAGAACAGAGGATCACTATTTTTCAATGTACTTAAAACTCCATTTCTAAAAACTCCAATTTTATAAACTCTAGTCTTGAAATAACATAGATCTATCTAAGTTTCAATTTTTAAAATGGAAACTCGAGTTTGGTTTTGAAAACTCGAGGTTTGGTCAAACAGAGAGCATCAGTGTTTTCCAGTGTTTTCAAAACTTCAGTCTTGATTGAAAACTCCAGTTTTGACATTTTGGACTTAATCATTTTAAATGTCCAAAACTCGAGTTTACATTTGGAAACTCAAGTTTTGCCTTCAGTCCAAAATATGCTCCAAAACTCAAATTGCGACATTCTCCTCTGGAAGAAGGAAACTCGATTTTTGATATGGAAACTCAAGTTTATATTTAAGTGCATAGTGACAAACTTGATTTTTGATACACAAACTCGATTTTACATTACGGCTTTTTAAAAATTCAAATCTAACGAATTTGTGAAACCTTTCTTGTTTGATCTTAATGCTTCCTAATATCATTCATCAACTTCACTAGATATGTTTAACCTGTTTGCTAGTGAATTTCAGTCATTTTAGAGATGATTCAAGATAATTAAAGATGTTGTCTCAACCCAAGCAAAAAGCATGTCAGAGCATTAAATGCAAAGTACAGCTAACTTGCTATATTCTGAACAAACAACATCTGAATGATGCAAAATTGATAAATACTTCTTACTTAAGCAAGTCTCTGACATTCCAACGGACAAAACTCAAAGGAAGTCAACATTTATCCTAAGAGCACAAAGAATGAACAAAAGAGTAGAGAGAGAAGAGACCAAAGTGCCTCCAACAGCCAGATTAATGCACCAATGGCCAGAATGAAGTTTGCAACGGTCATTTATCACTCTCTATGTATAAATAGAGTTGCATTCAATTCTTCTCAACAACTATTGAAGTAGAAAAAGAAAAAGCATTCAAGTTTCAACTACTCTTTGAGTTTTTTGTGTAAGTATCTTTAGATATAGTTGTTCTTCAGTGTTTATTCCTATCCACTCTTTAAGAGAGTTCATTTATTGTAAATCATTTATTGTAAACAATCTCAAGTCAGGGGACTTGGAGATTGGGGTTATTGATTACAACTTGTAAAGGGGAGTAAGTTTTAGTGAGAGAATTACTCTTGAGTTACAGAGGGTGTAATCAATTGATATAGTGAAAAACTCAGGGAGCTTAAGGACTGGACATAGGTCAAGGAGTTGGACCGAATCAGTATAAACTATTGTGTCCTATTCTTCTTCCTCACTCTTTATTATACCCTGTTTTAGTGTTTCAAAACGGAGCTTATGAAAATAATTTTGAAAATCCCCAGTTCACCCCCCTCTTGGTGATTTAGCTCTGCTTTCATATCGGGTTTTGAAAAAGCCTACTGTACTTTTTGTTAGATGTATTAGAAAAATCGCAAGAAACCCTAGAGAGAGAAAAAAATAGAGAGACGCGAGAATACTGAAGGTGCTAGCACGTTGCCCTCGGTGTTGGAGGCCGTTCATGTTGATACCGGTAGCAGGAGTGGATTTGCAGAGTCGGCTCTTGTTGATCAAGTAGGTAGCCCACGAGATCAAAACGAAAGAGACACTTATTAATTCGCATAGGTACGGTTCTTTTTTTAACTTGATTTAAACGTCGTTAATGGATCCTCCGATGGGATTTGTAAGGTTTTAATTCTGCTGCGTGTACGAAACTCAATAGCCCATAATTCAGCCTTTTAACCCTTCATATCCTACTTACAAATTTTCAATTTCAGGCTAGTTACAATTTTTTAACTTTGTGATTATTTTTAGACTTGACAGAACTTCAGCTTCTATTTTCTCTAAGAACTTGGAAAAATCATAACTCAATCTACACAACTCCAAGTGGAGTGAGTCTAGTTCTTAATTGAAACTATGTAAGTCTATTTTAAGGGAAAAATTATTACTAATTCAATTCAAGGCTAAAGCATTCCCAGATTTTCATGCAATAGCCATTATTGAATCTGGAAGCAAGATTTCCCAATTTTCATGACCAAACTTTAGAAACTCATAACTCTCTGTATACAAATATATGGTTTTTGGAATAATATACAGATATGATTTCCCACTATTATTTTAGATCTACCAATTTTTTTTATCAATGGTGGTTTGATTAATATATAAATATTCCTCAAATGTTCCTAGTATTAATCCAAATATTCCAAAAACATATTAATCATATTTGTATAATTTTTAGGATTTCCCACTATTATTCAGATATGATTAATGTGTTTGGAATATTTGTGAATCTTGACATGTTTCCTAATGGTCTACAAAATATTAGGGTCAAATGAATTCAATTGCCTTAAGGTTACCACACATGAATATTAGCCTGAAATCTGGAAAATCAAGTCTTTCCAGTTTGTCCTACCCCAATTGGAAAATTCATAACTTACTATGTACCAATCCAATTGATGCAAATGACCTATCAAATTAAAGCTTATAATGCCTAATATCTTTTAACCAAATTTCATTGTCAGACAGGGTCATTTGCTTGGTCAAACCCACGCAAGAAAATAAGTACTCAAATATGGACACAAAAACTTTCTAAGTTTCCTTGTCTAAATTTGAAAAATCAAAACTTCCTTTATACAAGTCTAATTAATATGTTCTTTGAGTCATTTTAAATATTATTAAGCATAATATTTACACACCAAGTTTCACAAATAGAAAGGATCATTTACCCAGATAAAACATTACACAGATACTAACTTCACTTTTAAAATATCAAAATTTCGTCCATTTTTTCTCTTTAAGTTTGAAAATCCATATATTGAGTTCTAGATATCCAATTAACATGATCTAAAACTATTTTTAAAGCTTAATCTGTTTTCTGTGTCCAAAAAATCTAAGGGTCAAAAGAGTCCATTTACCTTGGTTCTGCCTTACTCAAAAAGTAATGCTTAAATTCTAAAAAAACTTCAATTTCCAAAAACATTGAACAATAACTCATTTTCATTCGAATGGTTACAAACTTATGTTAGAGATATTACCCTACACAACAACCTCTTCTGAACACATTGGAGTATTATATTAGGAAAAATCATAATCCTTCCTATTAGACTAATGACTGACCAAATAAGGCATTGGAACAACAAATGAAACTCAACTCTAAAAATTCCTAGCTTCAACATACAATTGCATTCAACCTTATTCCACTCTATATATCACTCATACTCAACATACTAGACCCTTGCTTTATTCAATACCTATATAGACTTAACAAAATAGAGATGAAGTTCAATTATAGACCTAACAAACTTAGCTTACATTCAATATCCATATAGACTTAACCATCAAAATTCGTAAGTTACAAACTTAAGCCAATTAAACACAAAAAATACTAATAATCTTGATTACCAACTTTAATATACCTTTATCTTAGTTTGATTATTACTTTTCCTCCACTCCATACCAATTTCTAGTCACACAACACTCTCAAAACAGCCCTCAAATGGTGAAATATTATGCAATGAAAGAGCTAGGAGGTTTAGCTTAAGCTTTTAATTGATGTGCATATGAGTTCTTCAACCACCTTCCTCTTCACCTTCGGTTCCTTCTCCAACTTGCTCTCAGACTGTGACTCTCAATTGTGCAGGATGAAGCAAATTCTTGATCTTGGGCAATGCCACCACTAAATCCATGGTAATACTCTCTTATTTCTATTCCAAAATTTCTAGACCTTGCGGAAGTCCTACCGGTCGTTGATGCTCAATCTTTACCTTTTGACAAGTAAGACATCGAGTGACATATTAAGTTACATCACTTTTCAATCCTGGCCACTATTACTCGAACTCATATTTTGATACATTTTGACCTTTCCTAGATAAGTAGTATATTCTCCCTTATGCACCTCATCCAGTACCTTTCGCCTCAAATCAGCCTTCAACGGCATAGATTCTCCCTATATATTGCACTAAACCACTTGGTGAAAGATCATAATTTTGATTTCCACCTTGCAAATTTGTCTCTTAAATAAAGCTACCTCGCTCATTCTGCATATGAGCTTCTTCAATTTCAGCTCTTAGATCATTTTTTCCTTCACTAACTAGAAGGTTAGTAAGATATTCTTTATTAGGCTCATTCACATTCATGAACATATGGTTTGACAAATTCAAATCTAGAAAATATTTTAATAATCTCTCTTCTTGTATCATCATGTATGCCACCTGCACTACTTTTTTACTCAAAGCATCTGCGATAACATTTTTTTTCCTTTAATGGTATTTAATTTATAGGTTGAAATCTTTTAGCAACTCTATCCATCTTATACCCAAACACAAACACAAAGGACACACTGGTCCATTTTCCAAGTGCTTTTTACATAAGCCTTATTGCTTGATGCATTCTTCCTTTTGGCTTATTCTATTACCATTGCGCTAAATATTCTAGCCTTATTGCCTAAGGAATCATCCCATGCCATCGACATCTCGACCACAACCTAGTACAATCTGACTATTATGCTAGCCTCAAGATATACTCTAGAAATACTAGTCCAAAGTCTCTATGCTATGCAACAAACATAATGCAAGGCACATAGGTCTTACAACCCAAGGACACCGCCCCATGCAAACTTGCACACTAGGTTCTACTGCCTTGAGCCTTTGCTTGTTTATTCTATGTTAAAGCTTCTATGATTTGAGCTTTCATACTACTTTCCTCTTACTTAGCACTATAGCTAACTAACACTATCTGATCTAACCAATTTAGATTTCTAGACTATTCTATCAATTTATGTTCCTGTATCAACATAAACACTAATACTCTTCTTATATCTACATATAACATCAGAGTAAATGGCACAATATAGTATGCATAACGGTTTTGATGAATAAGTACTGATAATACACACACACGCAGGCGGTCACACACACACACACACACACACACACACACACACACACAACACGCACATATTAGTTAAGTGTAAAATCTAATTCCTATGGGGATGCTATAGATACAATTATCCAGAATGAGTTAGTAACAATATTAACATTATACAACCCTTTTTGTAAGTACAAAAAAATAAAGATAACTAAACATATTATATTACTCCTCCTGAGTCCACCCTTCCCGTGGCAGCCCTCATAGCACTAACTTGCCCTTCGATTAAGATCCACTACCTGAATCCTTAGTTATATATAATATTTAAAATTGAATCTCAGAGTAATAGTTAATCTCTATGTATAGTATAATCAACATACGATAACTCACCACAATCAGGAAAGATAACAAAGCATTTTGTAACCAAAGCAACAACATAAAAAGCATACTAATACATGTATTGTTGACTATAAAATGTAGGACCTTGTAAGTCTAAAAAACGTAGGACTCTACCAGTCCCAAATCCACAATGTAAGGAAAAGAAGTAGATTATAAGAATAATCCACAATAACTGGTTGCAAACAAACGTGTGTCGAAGACACAAATCCACAATCAAGATAACATCAAGCATACACAAGCACACATAACATAGAAGATTAATGTTACTACCTAGACTTTGAATAGTTAAGAGTAGTTTACTAGGTAATTGCATAACTTAGAAGTAATTGTCAATTCCTAAAATAGTACCATTATAAATAATATTAATCTCTCCATTTATAACGTACCAAAATTAATTATCATTTTGTTCCCCCAAAAGTATTAAAAGGGTTCCCATCATCCATTATACATATTTGACTTTAATTATCCTTATTTTCGAACTTAGGTCAAATTCTGCTAGAATTTTCACTAAACTTTTGAAATTCATAATTAATTGTACAAAAATCCAAATAAGGTAATTCTAAAGGCTATAGATCCCTTGACATGTCCATTTTTGAAGAAAAATATTACCAACAATCAGAGCTATTAATTCTCAGTTTATATGTTTTGATAATAACAAGACTTGTAAATGAATAAGGTTTTGAATCAGTGAAGTAAGAAATGCAAAGGATAGAAGATTAGTCAAGCACATGATAATCTACTCGAGTAAGTAAGTGATTGTTCAAGCAAGGTTTCTCATTACTGTTACTAAGGTATTTTACATTTCATACTCGAGCATGTATATCTTCTTACTCAAGCATGATTGCTTTTACTTGAGCATAAGTATGCTCTGCTCAAGCAGGGTCTTAAGCCTACATTAGCATGATTTTATTATAAAGATAATCCCTTTGTTTCAGGAATGTACTCGAGCAAGCTGAAAGCTTTACTCAAGTAGCCTACTTGAGCACATATATTTCATACTTGAGTACAATTTCCTTGTTTAACAGTGTTTACTCGAGAAAACAAAACCCTTATCGAGCATGCTACTCGAGCGAGGTTAATTATCTACTCAAGTACATATGTTTTAATATCTCATCTGTTGTTATTGACAAAGGTTACTCGAGCATACTGAAGCACTTGCTCGAGCATGATACTCAAGCAAACGAAATCAATTACTTAAGCATAAGCAACCTAACATCTAATATGTTCTTTTTACAGAGGTTACTCAAGCATACTGAAGCACTTGCTTAAGCATGGTACTCAAGCAAAGGAAATCTCTTACTCGAGTATATGCATCCTAACATCTAATATGTTCTCTTTGTAAAGGTTACTCAAGCATACTGAAGCACTTGCTTGAGCATGCTACTCGAGCAGAGATAAATGTTTACTCGAGTAACATTATTTGTCAAGCTATATCTCTGTAAAAATATTTGAATATTGCTCGAGCACACCAAAGTTACACTCGAGCAAGATAATTACAGAAGTTTATTTCCTTCGTCTTCTTCTTTGTAAATTCAAATATATATGATTAATATCTAATTTCGTTTGAATACTACTAATGATTATCTACAATGATATTAATCATTCTACTAAGTGAGTTTCATATTGTTAACAAAATGATTTCATGAAAATCGTCATAAAGCAATAACGTGTCGAAGCATTAAATACTTGCAGAAAACAGAGCACACACACACAATGGAAATTAGAGTAAGATGAATGATTATTCTTGCAAGCACCTATTCAGGCGAAAGTAATAGCGACACTTCCTTAAGCAACTACTAATCAAAGGCATGTCATATGAAGATTATCAACAATGATACGAAAGCGACTTATCCTTAAATCTTCAGTGATGATGATTGTGTCTAATGGAAAGCTTCTGCATCTAACAAAATGATTGAAGTCTGTTAACAACTAACTTGAAGCTTCACCAATGGTCATTAATGACATTCGGTATAAATACGAAGAGCAATCAATTTAGAGCTAATAACCAACAATGATATCATTAATTGCTCAATCATTTCTCATTAATACTCTTGAATCTGCTTTGAGATAGTCATATACTTCAATGTTTATTTATCTACTCTAACCTTGAGTTTGAAGAACATGAATATCACCTAGAGGGAGTGAATAGGTTATTTAAAAGAAATCTTCTTGAAAATAAAATGATCGACAGTGATGATAGACTGCCAAGAAGAATAATAGACACAGGGAGTTTATACTAGTTCAATCTAACTTGTTGACCTATGTCCAGTCCCTAATTACTTGGGTATTTCACTATCACAATCACTATTACAATCTTACATGCTTGTACTTGAAATGATCCTAACCAAGAACTCACTCTCCCTTATAGACTGTAGTTGTATACTCGTTCTTAAGATTCTACAATCTCAAGATTTACAGAAGGAAAAATTGAATAAGATAAACTCCTCACTAAGTGGATAAAGTGAACACTGAAGAACAGAGAATGAATAATTGGAATATTGATCGCAAACTCAAATAGCAATAAATTCACAATAATTGTTCAGCGTTTCAGTAGGTGGCAAATTTAAGTCTTAAGCTATTTATAGTTGATGGATTAAGTGACCATTGATGAATCTTGAACGTTGTTCGCTGTGCTTTCAAAAATAGTCATCAGACTGATGATGCTCCATATACCTGTTGATGCTTTGTTTATCTCAAGCATTCCTTATTCTATTCGATTTGTTCATTGAGAAATAGCATTTAATGTGCTGCTGAATAATCAGAGAATGCCCAGTATGTTAGAGAGAGAAATTTTCACTATATTAGGTAACTGCATTTAATGCTTCTAACATCCGGTTGCTTTTTCGAAGATTTGCCATTAATCCATGATTAAAAACACTTGAAGCTTATTAGCAAACTCATTAAAAATGGTTAGCAATAATAGAGAATAAAGATATATGAAGTATAAAATCATTCTGGAATATTTTGGGATTAATGTAGTGATTTCAGAAAATAAAGATGGTCTTGCTCGAGCATGGTTAATTGTCTGCTCGGGCATAAAATCATCCCATGCTCGAGCAAGATTCTTTCATGCTTAAACAACACTTATATTGCTGCTCGAGCATCCTCTTGGTGTTGCTTGAGGAGGAGTGAGGTAGAAACTCGCCTTCGCTGATGCTCAAGCAACAACCCCCTTGCTCAAGCAGACCTTGGGTGCTGCTCGAGCATCAACGATGCTTAGATCAACACTTGCTGTTGCTCAAGCATAGACTCCCACTGCTCGAGCAACAAGCTATTGATGCTCGAGCATGCCTTATTCATGCTTGGGCATCAATGCTGTAGACCAAATGAATTCTAAGATTAAACCATTTATATTTAAATTGTGGAGTGCTTGATCAATTAAATAACTTGAGAAATTGTGATCATCAAAATATTTTAGAGTCAACAAAGTTCGATTGTTCGATTACAAGTTGTAAAGAGGAGTGAATCTAGTGAGATTACTTAGTGTGTGTTGTAATTGTTTTGTGAAAGGTAGTGGAAATCTCAGAGCACCCCTGGGGATTAGACGTAGGCCATATTGTTAAGGCTGAACCAATATAAATTTGTGTGCACACTTTAGTGATATATCTCTAACCTCTCCTTTCTGATTTATTTATCAGTTAAGATTGTTTTAATTTTTATAAATCACTCAATTCATCTCTATCTTGGGTGATTAGTTGTAACTAACAAGAGCAACGCATACAGAAGTATTTCATGTCTTTTAGTTAAAGAAGTACAAACTAGACTTGAACATGTTATCAAGTACAAAGATATCAACAACAAGATGACTATATGTTTGTGGTTGACCTAAAAAAATCATTGATTGTCAATAAAGATGGCTCAAACATAAGTATCTCATTCGTGAAAATGGTCTGGAAAAGGTTATCCCCAAGGGAAGCAACTTAAGAAGCCAAAGAAGACATAAAGAAACATTGTCTGAAGTTTTATGTCCCAAGATGAATAACAAATTTCAGGGATGAAATTTATTGTACAAGGGGAGAATTGTAATATCCTAAATTTAATTCACCAAAATTTCTAGTATAATATGTGTATTAAATGGATTAAAATGGTGAATTTCAGTAAGTTTGAAATTAATAATGATGAAATGACTTTTGGTATGTAAAACACGGTTGAACCCAAGAGGGGGGTAAATTGGGTGAAGATAAAACTTGCAACCTTTTTATAATCTTTTCGAAACTCGGTTAAAATCAGTTTGAATGATATTAAAGAATTATAAAACTATAAACAATCATTCAAACATGCATGCTGGAAATAAAGAGTTAAGGGAAGAGAATTTGCAAACAGTGATTTATACCGGTTCGGTCCAACCTTGACCTACGTCTAGTCCTCAGGCACCATGAGCTTTTCACTATCTCCTTGTTTAACCAGGCACAAGAGACAAGCCTTTACACCCCACAATTTTATCCAGGTACTTGTGCAACCTTCACAATCTCCCTCGGAGACTCCCCCTCACTACCCGTAAGGTTACAATCAAATTCCCAACTCAAGGTCACCCAACCTTGAGTGCCTCTCATGGAAAATATGATTTACAATAGTTTTTCTCTCATAGAAGTGATTATGATAAACACTTAAGCTCATTACAATTGAATTCAATCTCTAAAAGATAAGCCAAGAAAGCTTGAAAAACAGAGTGAGAAGAGGATTCAGCATTTCGGCATTATGTTTGTTCAAGCTCACTCCTCCACCTTCTTGCGTTTTGAATCCATCTCTATTTATAGATGAAGGTCTTCTAACCATTGAGAATATAGCCGTTGAGAATATGGACGTTGAGAGTTCAGCAGATGGAAAAATATAGCCGTTATTTGCTTTTTGGGACTTGACAGGTCAGCATCTTGAATTTCATGGAATCCTTAGTTTGATCATCTGAAACATGTCCACGGATGATATAAATGATAATAATAAATGTTATAGATCATTTGGGAAAACTTCTGGTTGATCTGGATCAAATTCAGGATTTTCGAATCTTTGAAGTTTCTAAAGTTCCGCTGTAAACTCGAGTATTGTATTTAATACTGCGGTATTGAGCTTGTTACCATGCTTCAGATTTGTCTTTGTATGTCCGATACTCGAGTTTTGCTTCCCATACTCGAGTATTGAGGATCCATTAACGTTCATAGCTCTCTGTCTGAGCCATACTCGAGTATTCATGTGTAAACTCTAGTTTTCAAGTTTTTCTGCTCTTTGGTAGCTATCTGACTTGACATGGCTTCTAATTTAGCAAACCAATTGTCCCCATAAAGCTCTTTGTATCCTCTTTCCACAACAACAAGAATCATATCTTAATCTGTTGGAATTCGCCCGTTATGATCCAATAAAAGAAGATTGTTCTTTAACCATCATTTTTGCAGCGTTTGGAATCATCAGTCAACTTTTGAAGACCATATCTCTCTGGTCTAATCTTCATTTCAGTTGAATCAAGTATTGATGGAAATCCCTATGTGTCTTCTTTCAAATGTCACCGATTTCAGCTCATTCCGATTTGTAGATTAAGAGTTATACTCAAATCATTGTAGCTTGGTCTGCTGTGTAACGTGAACATTTGATCCAAATTTGGAAATTCAAAGCTCTCTCATCTGATATTCTTTGTCCATGAAACTTTGTCAAGATAACACATTGGATGTCTAGTTTCAGCCAAATTTGATTTCACCTCATTCTGATCTCTGGTTTAGGAGATATCATCAAATTACCAGAACTCGCCCAGTCTGATCGTGAAACAGGGATAAGCAGAGTTGCTGATTAGGCTGGAAACTCGAGTTTTGAAGAGGAAACTCGAGTTTTGTCGGGTCCAAATGTGCGAGATAAGTTGAGAACTCCCAATACTCGAGTATATAAGTTCCAAACTTGAGTATTGACCCCCATAATCAAGTTTTGACTCTTTGACGCCCAAACTGTGGTTTCCCAAACCACAGTTTTCTCATCCCGAAGCCAATTTTTCCAGTAAGTTTGTATACTCGAGTTTTGACCTGGAAACTCGAGTATTCACTTTCAGCACTCGATTTTCACTGTTTTTAGCTCTGAATTGAACCTCTCCAACTTCCATATCGTTGTAGACACTTATAGTATCAATCTAAGATATTGAGTATTGATTTTTCTCATTCTTTTTTACAAGATCTTCTCTTTACTTGATCATTCTCCACAACCCTATTCTTTCTTTCTTCTTTTCTCTTGAGCATTCTCCATTTACATATTTGAGATGATATTGATATTCTCAACAACTTCTTCCATCTTCCATCATCTCCCATCTTGATCATTCTTCATCATGAACTCATTTTCTGCAAGATCTTCAATATCTCATTTTCTACTTGAGCTTCACATTATCTTCAATTTCTTCTCTCTTCTTCTTTTTCTTCTCTTCCTTTTCCTTATCCTCATCTACATCCTTGACCTTCTTGATCTTTTTCATGATTGAGCTTCACACCTTTGAATCTACATTCAATTCAAGAATTCATCAATAAATGAGATAAATATAGTATACAAACTTTTTATTCTTTTCTAATGGCATCTATATGACATCAATGAGTTGATCTTCGATTCTTGGCATTGGTGGCTTCACGCTGGGCGAAGGCAACCGTACGTATATCCATCCATCCACACACACACACTCCTTCCTATCCTTTTTATATCATCGTTAATACCCCTTTGATCATATTTTTTAAGCAACAATTATCAAAAACACACAAATCAATCAACATGTTGGATAAAATTAGTTAAAATAATAAATGAGTCATAAATTTTACACACACAGACACATATAAATCAAACTTATTGATGATATAAAGGACTCGAGTGTGCATAAGAATATTATTTACAAACTTCATCTTTTTCCTAAATATATTTTGCTCTCATACAGGCCCTAACTAATATTTTATCCAGCTAATAAATTTTATTGATGATAATTTTAAAATTTCAAAAACATCAACACTTCAAATTCTGCGGTAAGAAAACACTTCAACCTTGCTTTTTATCCCACTAGCTGGGGTTGAGAGATTTGGCAAAGCTTTATACTGGCTATGAAAAACCTAACACCGCCCTCCTCATTGGAACCTGGGATCATCCATGAAACATATATATATATATATATATGCTTAGTTGGGATTTTTATTCACGAGACTGCAATTGATTCTTCTACTTTTTATTCATATATCGATTGTTGCATACCATTTAAATAACTAATAAGAATGCGAACTTTTGAATTATAATATAAAACAAATCTTATAATTTTAAGCAAAACTTTTACTTTATAAATTAAAGATGAAATTCAAAAGAAAATTAAACAGCATTATGAGGAGACAAATATAAAGTTTAATAAAAACTGATTAAAATTTCTGAGTACATATTATAATTCACAAGACTTTCAGAAATTCATTGTGGAAGAACGGATGAGACAAGACATAAGAATAAAGAGTAAAGACTGGGCAACTATGACTATGATCTCCATGTTTGGAAGTCTTGCTCAAGTGGCATCACAAGAAAAACTGTGTCTCCACTAACCGTATGTGTGACTCTGTGTCTATATATACATATATGTTTATACATACACACAAATTTACATTTGCACTTTCGTAATTTCCTGTATGCTCTATGAAGTTTTGGAGCTTGCTAAGATTTTATTCGGTTCTATTCATAAGAAAACAATTATGAGTATTAGTTGCTGCTACTTTCTCACCAAACAGTCCAAGTGAATGCTTACGTTAAAAAAAAAAAAACAAAAAAAAAAAAAAAAAAAACAACAACAACAACAACTTTGAAAATCTTAACCATATATAATTTATTATTCTGTAGCTGCTTGTTGTTAGATGAAAGGTTAATATTTTATTGATATGTAATTTAGTTCTAATATTCTGTTTGTACATATAATTTGTAGACTAGTTACTATTACTTTTCCAGTATAAATATTTTCACGTCCTTCCCAACAATAACATTTTTAATGGAGGAATTTTTACCGATCTTTTCTTAAGTTCCACATATCGACATTAACAATGGAATTAAATTATAGGGACAAAACTTACAATAAGATTATATAAATGATATTAGGTTCAGTCCTTAATATAAGAACTAGGTGGTATTTTTTTAGAGATTAAGAATGTTAATTAAGTTACATTAACGTATATATATTTATGTTTTTTCTTGAAACTAATTTGCATGACTTATATAATGATATATAATCTAATTATATGCAACATATACTCTGATTAAATATTTTATTTAGCTTCCTTAATCTCTCTTAAAAAAAGTCAAATAGCTCTTAGATTAAAGACGTGGGGGAATAATATTTGAATGACCACAAACGTTTCAGATTCAAGGGTGGGGGCAATAAGACGTGTTAGTGCCATGTTTGATGCATACAGCTTCATTGCTAAACGGAAGTTAGGCATAAGATTGAAGACTGAGCAAAGTCTCGATGTGTACTATGACTAGGATCCCTTTTTTTCCATGTATGTATAAAGAAAATTTAACACTTTGATCATAAATGTAAAATGGAAATTCATACATATATAGCTCCACCGTGAAATGCAAGTTAGGGATAAGATCAAAGTCTTGATGTGTATTGTGTCATGTGATTAGCATGCCTTTGTTTACTTGACACTACTACAAAAAATAGCAGCTATCTTTTTAGCATAACTGTGGCTAAAAACTTGATTCCATAGAAGCTGGCCAATTCTGGAAACAGTTCAATGTGTTGAACTTCGATTCTTTGCACTGGTGGCTTCACGTCGGACGAAGGCAACCGTAAGTAGATCCATCTATATATATATACTCCTTCCTATCCTTTTTATATCATCACTAATACCCCTTGATCATAATTCTTAAGTAACAATTATCAAAATCAACAAATGAATCAAAATGTTAGTTAAAATTAGTTAAAATAATAAATGTGTGTGTTTGTGTGTGTGTCACGAATTGAGGGATAACGGATGGGGTATACATGGATTTGACCAACCAACTGCTCTTCTAACTGTAATATAAAGAGAGTATTTTATACATTTTTTTTAAATATTGTTTGTATCACAACTATGAATTAGGGAAAATTAGGAAGAATGAACTAGAAAAAAAATAATATTTATTAGAGAAGACTACAAAAATCATAATATTTAGGAGGACCAAATAAAAAATATTAACAAAATTACTAAATTGTCTTTAACCAAATCTCTGAAATAACCAAAATATTTATTGTAGAAAACCTTAAAAGACGAAATTATAAAAGATTTGATTCTACCCAATCCCACGTCAGTAGGATATGATCGCAAATGAAGTCATTAAGCAGACGTAGGCAAATGGACATCATCTTTCTCTCATAAAATTGAACTATGACTCCATGACCATTACATCAATCAAAATTGATTTGCTGTTTCACCATAAGATATCAAAATTGTGTCAGAAAATAAGTCAGAAATTCTCAAACAAATTAGAGAGACAATAAAGCATATAAGGCATTTGGATCATAGCGCAGAATTGATAAGCATAGAAGGCATTTGCATCAAAGCACGGAATTGATTGAAACTTTTCTATTTGGATTGGCAAAAGGTTCCTCATAATGCATCTCAGAGAGAATGGGGGGTTTGTTAGGGATAATTGAGTAATTTTAAATTATTTTTTTTTAATCCTCGTACATAATTAGGATTTTTAAGGTGTTTTCCAATAAATATTATTTTTTTAGACAATTCTCCCTAACTTTTTCTATGGATTATTTAGATTAGATTTTAACAATTTAAATTTATTTATTTTAAAAATTAATTTTAAAAAATGTTAAATCTTTTTTTTTTTTAATTTAACAATGGATATAGGTTATGAGAGTAAACGAAAAAAACAAAGAGAGGGGTAACCCAAACCCAGCTTTAAAAGTCAAAACATTATTATCCCATGGATCACTCAACATCTCTGTATGAAATGGAACGAGTCTTTCATGGATTTGACCAACCGCTCTTCTTCTAACTATAAATATAATAGATATGGAGTGCCCGCTCTAGGCTGAAACGTTAGACCAAATCTTCTACACTCTCCTCAGGACTCTCGATTTCTTCTTCACACTCTTCTAAGGCCGTCGAGTAGGGAAGAGCAGATTGGAGGACATGGAATGTGAGTACAAGAATCCCAATGCACCCATTGAAGTTCGTGTCAAAGACCTTCTTTCTCGAATGACTCTCGAAGAGAAGATTGGTCAAATGACCCAAATCGAGCGTTGCGTTGCAACCCCTTCTGCCATTAAAAACTTATCAATTGGTACTATTTTCACTCCTCATTTTCTAATTGAAAGTTTTTTTAGAATATGGAAAATCATGCTTAGCTTCCAACCAAAAGAAATAATATTATAAAAAATATTATAAATTTGTTAATAACAAATAGAACAGTAATCATTAACTGTCATTAACGAGTGATCAGTTACCAATTATCGTTTTTCTTGATTCGGACCTAAACATGATTTTCCCTTTTAGAATTGAGATAATGGGGATTCTCGTTTTGATATTTGCTTTCATTTAACTTTGAAGGAAGCATCCTCAGTCATGGAGGTAATGCAGGTTTAGAAAACGCATTGTCGTCGAATTGGGCTGATATGGTGGATGGATTTCAAAAGTCAGCTCTCAAGTCCCGATTAGGTATACCGCTCATTTATGGGATCGACGCTGTTCATGGTAATAATAGTGTACATGGTGCCACTATATTTCCTCACAACGTTGGCCTCGGAGCTACTAGGTTCGTTCTTTCTCTTTAACATAAGTAGGAAACCAGTAGTCCATTTTAGTAACCTGTGAGTTCTGATTTTGTCCCGCTTTTTTCCTTTGTCGTAAAGCTCTAAAGTTGTTTGATGTTGGCTAATTATACGCATGCAAATGGGTCGGTGGGTAGCATCATTTGTTACTTTACCATATTTGTTGTCGTTGTTCTTGAGAATTGAGCTTTCTTTTATTACTTGTAGAGAGGCAGAGTTAGCTCAAAGAATTGGGGCTGCAACGGCACTTGAAGTCAGAGCAAGTGGAATTCACTATACTTTTGCTCCTTGTGTCGCAGTAAGGCATCATAATTAACCCCTATTATATTCTTATTAGATAATCATGCTCATAAACTAGAGTGTGTATGTTAGTTAGTCTTTGTTTTGCATAATCACATTCACTTGTCTATCAGTAACTAATGGCAGTTAAACTTAAATCAACATAATTAACTAAGATATATGTACCAATGCACGTCTTTTACTGTATTTATTGAACAGTCCCCCTTTGAATGTCACTGTATTAAATGATACATAAAACCATGGCTCACTTGAATGAACAAATGGATAGGTCTGCAAAGATCCCAGGTGGCGGAGATGCTATGAGAGTTACAGTGAAGATACTGAGATAGTCAGGAAGATGACATCCATAGTTTCAGGTTTGCAGGGCCAGCCTCCACAAGGACATCAACATGGTTATCCGTTTGTGGCTGGAAGGTAGAGTGAAACTATAATACAATTCCAAGAGAAAAATGTGCTTTTATGGAAATAGTGATGATATAAATATCAGGTACCATCCCAACTACAATTTTCTCATGGTTAACAGCAGGATGGCGTCATTTTTTTTCTTCCTATACTTGTTTTGCATTTTAATTTATTGTCTATTCATATGATATTTCCAAGTTCAAATCTGCCCTAGAAAAGAATTTTTCCATTTCAGACTTATCTTCTGTACTTCAATGATGAAAATTTATGATGTCTCCTAAGAGTCCTTGCTAATCTTTATTTTTCCATTGTCCCCATTTACCCACATTTTATAGGGCACCAAAGTAAGGTTCATGTAATGATCCTTACCAAAATTGTGATCATATATGTAATCAATATTTCAGGGAAAAGGTTATTGCCTGTGCCAAGCACTATGTAGGAGATGGAGGTACTGAGAAAGGCGAAAGTAAAGGAAATACAATATTATCATATGAAGAGTTAGAAAGAATCCACATGGCCCCTTATATGGACTGCATTTCACGAGGGGTTTCAACTATTATGGTTTCTTATTCTAGTTGGAATGGACGCCATCTACATTCTGATCGTTTCCTTATTACTGATATTTTGAAAGAAAAGCTAGGTTTTAAGGTAAGACAACCATGGTTGGAACAATTGCTGAACTTATTTCTGTCTTTGTTGTTCTGTCTCTTATCCAAAGAGGTTAAGGCTCCATTCTGTTTTATTATTAAAAAGATGCACTGCTATAACTGCATTTGAACTAATCATCATTTTCAATTTATACAATTCACTTTGCTATAGGGTTTTGTAATTTCTAACTGGGAGGGACTTCAACGGCTTTGGTCAGATTTTCCAAACAGCGCCCCTTCTGGGTCAGATTACCGTAACTGTATCTTATCAGCTGTTAATGCTGGAATTGACATGGTATGGATCTTCAATTGTGGAAACATTTACCATGGTTTGGTTTTTCTTTTTCTATTTGTTCTTATCCCTTCTTTTCTTTCATGTATTCAAAAAATTTTGCAGGTGATGGTGCCTTTTAGATTCCAACTTTTTATGCAAGAGTTGACTTCCTTAGTAGAATCGGGGGAAGTACCACTAGCCAGAATTGATGATGCTGTTGAGAGAATATTGAGAGTGAAATTTGCTGCTGGCAGTTTTGAATTCCCTTGGACTGACAGATCTTTACTTGATCTAGTTGGTTGCAAGGTAAGTATTAACTTGAACCTCTAACAAGTTTAGGCTTATTTTTCATTTGAAAAACTAACCATAGCTCCAAATCTTAGTTCTTTACCTTGTAGTTGTACATCTACTGCATTTGAAAGATTAGTTTTCTAGTTGTATTTCCAACAATTCGATCCTCCAATTTTCTTTAATTTATAAGAGATTTCCAATTAGTACATTTTTTCCTTTTGTAGTAGTATTCCAACGTGCAAGAATTACAATAAATATTATAAACTATCCTAGGCTTTAGTTTTTATTTTTGAGATATCAACATAACTAGGCATATAATATGAACCAACAAATATGAATGTGTTGTCTATCAAAAAGAAGAAACTAATACTATAATTTATGTTGTGGGGAAAAAAAAGCAGCTGATTCCTAAGAGTCAATTTTTTTCCTTCATGATTCTTCTGATCCATCAAACTACTTGTGCAGCAACATAGAGAACTTGCACGTGAAGCAGTTCGAAAGTCCTTGGTTCTGTTGAAAAATGGAAAGGATCAAAGCAAACCTTTTCTTCCTCTAAATAGAAATGCCAAGAGGATTCTTGTAGCTGGAACCCATGCAGATGATCTAGGTTATCAATGTGGAGGATGGACTAAAAGTATGATTCGATTGAGCGGGCGGATTACAATTGGTATGCCTTTGTTGTCCCTGCATTTCTAAATTTGTGCTCATTCTCATTAGTCAAAGTCATCCAAAAAGTTGATTTCAACTATGCACAATAATCTTACATGCCTAAATGACTTTATCATGACAATTGCACCCTTTGGGTAATTTCATAAGTAAGCTAGTTGGATAGAAAACGTTGGAGTTTATATGTAGAAAACTCAGATTATCCTCTTTAACTCTTAATCTAGGTGGGACTAAGAAGAATTATTCAAACCAATCCTCATACTGTATTCTTTCACATGTTTGTTATATTTAACTTTTGTACGTTATTTTAGGGACTACGCTCTTAGATGCCATAAAAGAAGTTGTAGAAGATGAAACAGAAATTATTTATGAGGAGAATCCATCAACTGACACCCTAGAACGCAATGACATATCTTTTGCCATTGTAGCTGTTGGTGAAGCTCCCTATGCTGAGACACCAGGCGACAATTCTGAGCTCTTAATCGCCTTTAATGGGCCTGACATTATTAGATTAGTTGCAAACAAATTCCCAACACTAGTTATTCTAATATCTGGAAGGCCCTTGATGTTAGAGCCATGGCTGTTAAAAAAGATAGATGCTCTTCTTACTGCTTGGTTACCTGGTACTGAAGCTCAGGGGATCACAGACGTTGTGTTTGGAGATCATGACTTCAAGGGCCAGCTTCCTGTGACCTGGTTTAGAAGAGCCGAGGATCTTGATCAACAGGTTGATGGAGTTAAAATGCATGATCCCTTATTTCCCTTTGGCTTTGGGTTGACATATACTAAAGACTAAGGCCTTGTTTTGGTCAAGGTGGATCTTTTGCAATGATACAATTATGCATTCCCGTGGGGAGAGACAGAAAAATAAGACTATGTAGAGATTATAGTTTCATCATGTGAAAATTAGAGCTTGTTTGACTTTTTTAAAAGACTACTTTTTTGCTTTTAATTTAAAAACAAAAAATTAAAAAAAAAAATTATCTGGAAAACTGTTTTCAATAAATTGTTTTTAGAAAACAAAAAGTTGTTTTTAAAAGGGTTAATACATGCTTGATTATCTCTGTAGTTTCCCTTCATTTTGATTTTGTTGTCTCTAGTTTTAAACATGTGGTTTTGGTCCCTCTAGTTTTTTTTTTTTTTTGTTTATAATGCTATTCCCTATAGTTTTAATAAGATTTAGACCTGCATTTAACAATATTAATTTTTCATACGTGGCATTTACACCGTTAACTTGTGCTTAATTTAAAAATATTTAATTTGTATGAGCTGGATATTTTAAAAAATAAAAAAATACTTTGAATTTAAAAACATAAAAACCCACGCATAATGATGGCAATAAAAAATAAAACTAGAGCTTGGAATCAAGGCAATCTCTTTTAGACTCAAGGTAAGAAACATATTTGTTTTTCAAGGCCTCACCCATAAGCGTACAGGTCAAGGCTAACCCTGCAGGACGAGAAACAATTTTTCTAAATTTTAACTATTTTTCTTATATTTTTTCAAAGAAATACAATTAGTAATTAACAATTAAAGTTCTAATTTAACAAATAAATGTTGTTAGTATTAAGGTCTGAGCAACACCAATCATGCAACAAAAAAACATAGCCATTAAGCCATAATCAAAGGTAAGCTAGTGTTCACATACCATAATTACAAATAATTAATGAAAATACTTAATAAAATTAAAAAAATACTTATTATACTCTATATGGTCCTTATTATAAGGCACCAACCACCATTTCTCGTAGACTAAAGAATGGAAGTTAAGTCATTAAATTGGTCTAAAATTAATAAATATTTCCAACGTTACCTCTACTTTAATGATATGAATTTAAAAACTTAGTTAAAAATGAGGGTATAATTGGAAACTAGTAATAAATGAGTTGGTTCAAAACAGTTGATTACCCCTACACTTGAACCAAATATTGTCCTCAAGATTTTAAATTCTCAAACAACCTAATTCAAGAAAACCATGGAAGCAAGATTTCTAAAGCAAGCACTATAAAATTGAAATCATATCAAACTTTCAAGAAACAAACTTTCTCAGAAATATTTTCCACACTCTAAAAATGCAAGTAGCAAGGCAATTAATTTGGCAAAGATAAATCACAACAGAATGTCCCTTACAAGTCAAGTGTCTACACTCATTTCTCAAGATATTCAAGGGCTTGTGTTTCACTCAATTTCACCTATTGCACCTCATCTACCATATACTTGTTTATCATCTCAATCTCCACTGGACATATTATCCCATTGCACACTCAAATCAAAAAGGACTTTTTCTAGGTTTTAATGATCAAGGTAGGATAATGAAATGAAAGTGATCAAATAGTATGAGAGAGTACTTCAACTAGTGCTAAACAATTTAATGAAATTCATGATGAAGAAGGAAGGAATAAAGGAATAGCTGTTGGACCTGACTATCACCCAAGAGGGGGGTGAATTGGGTGTTTGATAAAACTTTAGTAATTTTGAAAAACTTTTCGAAACACTCAAGTTTTTAAATCGAAAACAGAGTATAACAAAGCAAGGGAAGAAAAGCTAGACACCGTAAAATTTATATTGGTTCGGTCATAACCTTGACCTACGTCCACTCCTCAAATACCTTTTGGGTTTTTCAACTATCTCAATATTCTTTAATTACAACAATGTAACTCTCAAGCAATCCTAATCACCAAGGACTTGCTCCTCCTTACACTTTGTAATTAAATAACCCAACTCACAGGTTCCATAACCTTGAGTTCTCTCAAACAAGTAATCAAATGATTTTCAAAACAAGACTCTCAAAAAGAGTATATATGAATAAACATTAAAGTTCACATACTGAAGTATGCACAATGAAGTGTCCAATGCAATCAGTTGTAATTGTGCATGTTGCTATGAGTCTTCCTGGGTATTTATAGTTTAATTAGAGGAACTAGCCATTGCATTTTCTTCTCTTTTGTTCTTCAATGTTCAACTTCATTTATGGAATATGACAGTTGCATATTTTTCTTCATTCTTTCAATTCTCAGCTGGAATCTTGGATTTTGACGTTGCATATGATCTTCCAGTTTTTCTGTCATTTCATAAACCTTATTTGACCGTTGGAGAGTGATTTTATTGACCTATAACGGTCTAATCTAAACCCTTGAGAAAAAGGAGAAGTTTCAAGCTTGTTCTTGGTTCTTCATTTAATGCATTTAACCCAGATCTGACTTCACCTTGATCCTTGCTGAATTCATCTAAAACTGATGAGTATATCGATCAAGTAAATATATATATGATGATTCGAAAACTAAAAAGTGATTAAATTAGTTCATAAGCTTGAATCAGATAGATGGAAGACGTCATCTGTAAAACAGAGATTCGTTAGGCTTTAGTTTAAGCTATATAGGCTTGAGTTTAATCGTGTTGGAAATCTTCGATAGCTTTCTGTCTGAGCTAAACTCGATTTTATTAGTTTTAGGCTCGAGTTTATCGAATATCAGCTCATGACTAGCTCTCTGTCTGAGTCAAACTTGAGTTTATAAGTGATAGGCTCGAGTTTGTAACATCCTGAATTTTCTGTCAACTTCCGAAGGCCATATCTCCCTAGTCTGAACTTCGTTTTGGTTCATTTAACTCTTGATGAAAAGCCTTATGAATCTACTTTCATATGCCACCGATTTCAGCTCATTCCGATGTGTAGATTGTGAGTTACACTCAAAACATTGAAGCTTGGTCTGCTATGTGGCGTGAACTTTTGATCCAACTTTCAAAATTCATAGCTCTCTCATCTGATCTTCTTTAGGCATGAAACTTAATCAATATGACGCATTGGGAGTCCAGTTTCATACAAAATTGGTTTCACCTCAATCCAATTCCTGGTTTAGGAGATATCGTCAAATTACCAGAGGTCGCTCAGCTGAAACGCAAAACAAAGGTGGACAAAGTTGCTGGAAATCAGTCAGGCTCGAGTTTGCTTGTACCAGAGGAGAACTGAGTTGCTGGAAATCAGCCAGACTCGAGTTTATAAGTATAGGCTCGAGTTTGCTCGTACCAGAGGAGCCAGAATTGCTAGAAATCATCCAAACTCGAGTTTATAAGTATAGGCTCGAGTTTGCTGGTACCAGAGGAGCTAGAGTTGCTGAAAATCAACCAGACTCAAGTCTATAAGTGACAAGCTCAAGTCTAATTATCCAGAAACTGATATTTGTTTGTTCTAACTCCGAATCGAGCCATTCCAACTTCCATTTGATCGTGGATACTTCAAGAATCAATCTAAAAACTTGTATGATGATTTTCTCATTCCATTTGGCAAGTCTTTCTTTCTTTCTTCTCTTTTCTTGATCATTCTCCATGATTCAACTCTTTTTTTTTCTCTTCTCTTGTTCTTTATCATTTGACTCCATAATTGACTCCATAATTCTATTCTTTCTATCTTCCATCTCCCATCTAGATTATGCTTCATTAAAGAACTTGAGCTAATCTTGAATTCCATTCACCAAGATCTTTCTTCTTCAATCACTCCTCTTCTTCTTGAATATGCCCAAAATTATTTGATAACTTCTTGCTTCTTTGTTGTTCTTCTTCTTGATCATTGTTCATAGATGAACTTTACATCTTTGTTTCTACATTAAATACAAGAATCAGTCAATGAAGAAGATAAACATATTACTCAATCTTTTTGTTTTTACTAATTGCATATATATAAGCATCATCAAAACTAATCATATCTAACAATAGTCATCAAGAGAAAACAAACTCAATAACACTATATATATACAACCTTTATTCTTTTGACTTCAACAATCTTTTTCTTTCTTTCTTAGACCATTTTTTTTCTTTTGGTTCTATCTTTCTTTTCTTTTCTTTTCTTTTTTTTTACCTACACATACTCTTATAGTGTTGAGTTTCTAACTCCTTCACTCTTTTAAATTGCTTCATTTAGCACTTACTAAAGTAAAGAGGGGGAAAATGGAAAGAAAAAGTGGTAAAAATAGCATATCTCAAATAAAGGGCTATTTACTCTATGCAAATTTCTTTAAAAAGGCTCAAATGGGGTAATAAAGGATTTTGATGAGATAAGGATGTGCATTTGGCCAATTGTCAAACTAGCTATGAAATGAATGCCTAAATCATATTTGTGCATGCAAAGGGATTTCAAATTTCAAAAGAGATTCAAAACAAGTTCTAGAGATGAAATCACAATAGGTGTACTCCCTCTTAAAAGAAAAGAAACTTAGGCTCGAATTCATCACCGGTTCTTTGACATCCTAAAGTAAAGTACTCAAACCAAATCTTTGCCTCTTTACTAACATCCAAAGAACATAGAATAAATCTCTAATCAAATTCACTCCTTTTCATGTTCAAATCAAACCAATCATGACAATGCTCCTCAATAAAATTCAAACTTCCAAAATATTTTAAAAAAAAAAATTAGGACAAGACAAGACCACAAGACAAGTCATGTAAAATCAAGGATACCCTCACCCCCACACTTAAATGTCACATTGTCCTCAATGTGAACAAGTAACAACAAGTAATGGAAGTGAAGAGCAACCATATCTAAAGTATAAGGGTAACATCAATTTCAGAAATTTCAAGTTTCCACCAATGAAACAACTCAAGTACCAACAACTACTCAATAGTCATCACATGCATATCCAACCAGGACCAGCACTCATTTCAAGCAATATATCACAGCAATCAAATAGAACAAATCAAAGAAAAGTAGAAGGAGACTCCCCTATCTATCCTTGACTTGTGCTTCCAATCCTTGCTACCAAAGTGGAACATCTCATTAGGGGCTTTCAACAGTCCTACAAAATCAAACAAAACATCAAATGATACCTTGGGTTGCCTCCCAAGAAGCGCTAAGTTTATAGTCTTTAGCTTGACTCATCATGTTGATCACTCCTCATTAACTAAGTAGATATTTGATACAAACCTATCCACATCTCCACCACAATAATGCTTCAATCGTTGACCATTAGCCTTGAATCTTTCACCTTTCTCATTTTCCAGCTCCACATCACCAAATTTAGAGGCTTGAACCACCATGAATGAACCGGACCATCGAGATTTTAGCTTTCCCGGAAATAACCTCAACTTGGAATTAAAAAGGAGGAGCCTTTGACCTGGTTCAAAGCTCTTAGGTATAATTTTTTTGTCATGATCTCGCTTGGTCTTCTCCTTGTATATTCTTGCATTCTCATAGGCATTTAGGTGAAATTCATCTAACTCATTGAGTTGAAGTAGCCTCTTAGTCCCTACAGCTTAAGGATCAAAATTTAGCTTTTTGATAGCCCAATAAACTCCATGCTCCAATTCCACTGGTAAGTGGCATGATTTCCCAAACACCAAGCGAAAAGGGGACATACCAATAGGTGTTTTGAAAGCCATTCGGTATATGCCCATAAAGCATCATCCAACTTGGTAGACCAATCCTTCCTCGTAGTTCCCACCACCTTTTCAAGAATGTTCTTTATCTCTTGATTGGAAATTTTAGCTTGCCTATTAGATTGAGGGTGATATGGCAATGACACCTTGTGCTTAACCCCATATTTCTTCATCAAGGCTGAAATTGGTGATTACAAAAGTGAGATCCACCATCACTTATAATTGCCCTAGGTGTTCCAAATCGAGTGAAGATGTTCTTCTTGAGGAGTTTTAACACCGTCTTTGCATCATTAGTGACATAAGCAGTAGCTTCAACCCACTTGGAGACATAGTCAACTCTAACTAAGATATACTTATTGTTAAATAACTTAGGAAAAAGGCCCATAAAGTCAATTCCCCAAACATCAAAAAGTTCAACTTCAAGCATGCTAGTCAAAGGCATCTCATTCCTCCTAGATATGTTTCCTACTCTTTGGCATCTATCACATTGAAGAGCAAAAGCATATGCATCCTTGAATAGAGAGGGCCAATAAAATCCACTTTGGATGACTTTTGCAGCAATTTTCTCTCCTCCAAAATGGCCACCATATTCAGAAGAGTGACAACAATGCAGAATACACTCTAATTCATTTTCTGGTACACATCTTCGAATGAGTTAATCAGCACACCTCTTGAATAGGTACGGTTCATCCCAAAAGTATTTCTTCACTCCATGTAGAAACTTACGCCTTTAGTGAAAATTGAAATCAGAAGGTAAAACTCCACAAACTAAATAGTTGACAAAATCAGCATACCATGGTATGGATGAACTATCAACAAAGAACAACTGCTCATCCGGGAATGGTGCATGAATCATATCTGAATCATCAAGTTTAGCCTCAGTATTCAACCGTGAGATATGGTCAGCCACTTGATTTTTTGTGCCTTTTTTATCAATGATGTTCAAGTCAAACTCTTGAAGTAGAAGCACCTATCGAATTAGTCTTGCCTTAGGATCCTTCTTTGTGAGTAGGTACTTTAGAGCTAAATGATCAATGTAAATAATGACCTTAGAACCCATAATATATGGTCAGAACTTCTCACGAGCATAGACTATGGCAAGTAATTCCTTCTCGGTGGTGGTGTAATTAAGTTGGGCACAATCAAGAGTCTTCCTAGCATAGTAAATGGGATGAAATAGCTTTTCCTCCTTTTGCCCAAGAACAACCCCAACTGCATAATCACTAGCATCAACCATGATAATGAAAGGTAGACCACAATCTGGAGCTACTAAAATAGGAGAGGAAATAAGATATTGTTTCAACTTTTCAAAAGCTTGTAAGCACTCATCATCAAACTTGAATTCTACATCTTTTTCCAATAACCTGGAGAGTGGCTTGGCAATCTTAGAAAAATCTTTGATAAATCTCCTATAGAATCCAGCATGACCAAGGAAACTTCGAACACCCTTTATATTAGAAGGAGGGGGCAATTGCTCAATGATAGCAATTTTGGCTTTGTCTACTTCCAAACCCTTCTTGGATACTCGATGACCAAGTACAATGCCTTCTTGCACCATGAAGTGACATTTCTCCCAATTGAGAATTAAATTTGTTTCTTCACACCGTTTAAGCACCGCTTCCAAATTATCTAAGCAAGAATCAAAAGATGGACCAAACACCAAGAAATCATTCATAAATACCTCAATGGTTTTTCTCAATCATGTCAGCAAAAATGGACATCATGCACCTTTGAAATGTGGTAGAAGTATTGCAAAGTCCAAATGGCATCCTTCTGAAAACGAATGTGCCATAGGGACAAGTAAAAGTAGTCTTCTCTTGGTCTTCTGGGGCTACAGCAATCTGATTGTACCCTGAATAACCATCTAGAAAACAAAAGAACTCCTGGCCAGCTAGCTTGTCAAGCATCTGATCAATGAATGGCAATGGAAAATGATCTTTCCTTGTAGCCGTGTTAAGCTTTCGGTTGTCCATACATACTTGCCAACCAGTCATCGTACGAGTAGGAATCAATTCATTTTGGGTGTTAGCCACTACAGTCATGCCACCCTTCTTAGGGACACATTGGACTGGGCTCACCCATGAACTATCAGATATTGGGTAGACTATTCCAGCTAAAAGCCATTTGAGAATTTCCTTCTTGACCACTTCTTTCACAATAGGATTCAAGTGCCTTTGATGTTTAATGGAGGTTTTGTGATCATCCTCCAATAGAATCTTATGCATACAAATAGAAGGGCTTATTCCCTTGATATCAGCGATAGTCCACCTAATAGCACACTTTTGCTCTCGTAAGACCCTTAATAACTTCTCTTCTTGCAAATCAGAGAGTGTAGAAGAGACAATCACCGGTAAAGTGTTAGAATTCCCAAGATAAGCATACTTGAGATGAGACGGTAGTGGCTTCAACTCTAAAACTGGTGGAATTTCAATAGAAGGCTTCAATGGAGTACTTAAGGCATTAAACACCTCAAGTGGTTCAAAAGTCCTTGGTCTAGAATGAGGAAATGATTCCAAATGAAAGAGCTCTACAACAAGATCTTCATTAAACTTCTCAAAGCTCCTTTCACCAATCAGGAATGCCTCTAAAGGATCTTTGATCATGGATGCATATGATTCTTGAGGGATAACTACATCTAATATATCTACAAAAGAACATTGAGCAACATATCATGAAACTTCAACGCTTTTTGCATGTTGAATATCACTTGCTCGTCATCAACCCTCAAAGTGATCTCACCCTTCTCTACATCAATGAGAATCCTTGCAGTGGCTAAGAATGGACGCCCCAAGATGAGAGGAATTTTCTAATCAACTTCACAATTAAGGACTACAACATCCGCGATAAAGATAAACTTGTCAACTTTTACTAGGACATCTTCAATGATTCTTCTAGGTTTAGAAATGCCACGATCGGCCAAGAGAAGAGTTACCGTGGTAGGTCTTGGCTCTCCTAAGCCCAATTGGCTAAAAACAGCTAGAGGCATCAAGTTAATACTTGCACCCAAATCACAAAGAGCTTTACCATTAAAATTTGTCCCAATGTTGCAAGGGATGTAGAAGCTTCCTGGATCTTTGAGCTTAGTAGGTAACTTCCTTTGAATTATTGCACTACACTCTTCAGTTAATGCTACAATCTTAAATTCATTGAATCGCCGCTTCTTGGACAAGACATCTTTAAGGAACTTAGCATATTTAGTCATGCTCTCCAAAGCTTCAACAAAAGGAATGTTCACATGGAGATGTTTGAACATATTCACAAACTTTTTGGATTGGGCATCTTCTTCTTTATTCTTGAATCTTTGAGGAAAAGGTAGTAGTGGCATAAAAATAGGAGTGGTAGGCTTTTTCTTTTTCTCATAATTCATCTCTTGCTCCACCTTCTTGTCTTTGCCAATATCATGCAAATTGTCTTCAATTTGCTTTCTCTTCTTAGTTTCATCTTCTTCCACTACACTTATCCATCATCCACAATTACTTGATCATCTTGCTTTGGCTGAGGTGTACTTGAGCTTGGCACATCCGGCAATACTCTACCACTTTTCAAGTTGATCGCATTGCATTCCTCTTTGCCACTTCGTTTTGGATTAGGAATGGTATCACTAGGGAGACTGCTTCTTGACAAAACACTCATTTGTGATGCTAATTGCCTCATTTGCACTTCAAGATTTTTAATAGCAATTTCATGGAGAGAGAAAGTAGCCTTGGTTTCAATCTTTGAAGATTCTATTTCAGACAAGATTTTGACTAGCATCTTATCTATTTTAGATTCATCTTCCTTAATAGGAGCTTGCCTTTGTTGCATTTGAAGACCAAGTGGAGGAATAGGCTTAATACTAGATGTAAACCCTTGAAGTTGATTCAAACTATTACATTGACTCCAAGAGAAATTGAGATGAGTTCTCTAAGCACTATTGTAGGTTTGAGAATAGGGGTTGCCTTAAGGATGTTGAAACGTGCCCATGTAGTTAATAGATTCAGTAGCCAGGTAAAGAGGGCAATAGTCAGGCATATAGACATCATGGCATAGATCACATACAATTGGTGTGACATGAACGTAATGCACACCTTGAGAAGTGCTCTTTTGCATTTGAGACTCTAGCACATCAAAACGCTTATTCGAAGCGGATAAGATAGTTGCAATCTTGGAGGAAGAGTCTTCTTTTGTATTAGGCATGGCTTGACTAGGCCTCCTATTATTGCCTTGACTATTGTTTGCTGACAACTGATCCAACAAATGAATCACCTCATTCACAGGAACATTCTGGTATCCTCCATTGGTCATAGAATCAACCATTGTCTTAGATTGAGAATTGAGTCAAGTACAAAAAATTTGAACTACAACTCATTTGTCCACCCTATGATTAGGACATTGCTTCATTAACATTTTGTACCTCTCCCAAGCAATATAAAGATGCTCATATGGATGTTGTCTAAAGCTTAGAAATGCATCCCTAGCTTCCACATATTTGTCATCAGAAAAGAATCGAGCTCTAAACTTAGCCTCAAGATCAGCCCAAAAATTGATAGATCCTTCCGGAAGATTGTTGAACTAATCCCTAGCCTTGCCTTATAGAGAGATAGGGAATAATCGTAGCCTCAAAACATCTTGGGGGACTCCATTTTACTTGAAAGAATCACATATTTCCAAGAAGTACATTAAGTGTTGTTGGCATCTTCATTGTAAAGCTCATGGAACATCTCATGCATTTGTAACATTGTTATCATCACTGGCTTGATCTCAAAGGTATGTGCTTGCATTTTCGGCATTCGAATGCAAGATTGAGGACCTTGTATGTTCCGGCTAGCAAAGTCATTGACGGTAGCTCTATCATATTCATCGTTTGCCATGGTTTTAGATGCAGATTCACTCTCTTCTTCAATGAGAGGCACTTCGTCAAGTACCACTACCAATCTGTCCAGATGCAAGTTTTGCATATACTAAAATGGTACCTACAAGAGAAACTAGCAAGTGAGTATCAAACTAAAACAAAAATCAATAAAGAAAAGAGTGAAATAAAAAAATTGAACCTAACTAAAGCTCAAACGAAATTTACTGACACAGGCCTAAGGTTGACTAAAGATTTGTTAAACACAATCCCCGGCAACGGTGCCAAAAACTTGTTCACCTCGCAAGTATATGAGTCATGCAAGTTATAAAGTGATAAGTAGAGTATCGTTCCCATGAGGATTATTATAACAAATTTGTCAAACAATAGGCTTAGTGAATTCAATTTAGTTGAGCTAAAACAAAGCTTTGATAAGAAATGAGAATTTTTAAAGATTATTTCTAAAACTAAAAATTGATAAAAAGTAATTGATTTTTGGATTTCAATGATTTAATAAAGCCTAAGAATCTTCTTCCTCTTTTTGCATTTCATGATACTGAATTAATTTCCTCTCTATTGGTGTTTCAATACATATATGTGTTACTCTAATGTTCAAAAACACTTAACAAGCTCTCTCAAGTCAATATCAAGTTTTTCTTCTCATTAAAATACACAATTTCTTACTACAATTAATGAGAATCAATATTTAAACAACAACCTTAATATGACAATGCAAGATTAGTAAATATATCTCTATTTTACCAACAAACCATCTATTTATCAAGTAAACTTCAAGACAAGCATGATTTCAATCAAGTTATACACCTAGATTAACTTTCTCAAGTCAAACTCAAGTGAATAAATCATATAAATGAAGATCAATCACTTAAAAACATTAAGCCTAGATTAAAATCAACACACACATATATACACACACTAAAAGAGAGAAATATCTAAATATTAATCCATACAAAAGAGTCAAAAGAATCCTAGATTTAGCTACTCATATCCAAATAAATCCCAGCAAATAGAAATTTAGAGTTCACAGTCATCCTAAGAGAAAAATAATAATCAAAACAATAAAGAAGAAGCAGAGGCTGCGCAAGAACCAGAAGAAGAATTTCTTGTTTTTAGCCCAGCTGACTCTCGCGCCTTCTTTTCTTCGTTCCCTCTGACTCTCCCACTGTTGCGTCTCTGCCTTTTTGCCGTCAGACTCCTCTGAATTCCTCCAGGTCTCGCTCCGTAATTGCCGTTCAGCACCTCTTCGTCTCTGTTCTCTTTTTTCGCCTCTGTTCCTTCTTTTCATTAATTCTCGTCTCTGCCTCCTTTTCGTTTGCTTTTAGGTCTTCTTTTTTTTTTCCCCCAATTCATTCAGCTTGTGGGCCCACGCGTCTATCTCGTGCTGTGCATTCATCAATTCAAACCCACCGAAATAATGGTGCTCCCTCCAGATCCTTCAATTCGTCCCCCTTCTAGGTCTTCAATTCCCATTTAATTGGTGGGCCCAACTCCATACAGTCCAAACCCACCAATCCAAAGTCTTCAGCCCGTAACATTTGCCATTTAATTGAATTCAAGCCCGAAAGCATCTAAAATCCAATTCATTTAATCCGTAAACAATCATGCTCCCTGATTGTGAAAAGCAAGGGGAAGTTATATAATAATACTAATAGTAATAATAATAATAGAAATAAATATTTATTTATTTTTATTTTTTTAAAATTTCTAATTACTATTATTTATTTCTTAAACTCAAAAACATTTATTTTAAATTGAAACCGCACAAATGATTCACCAATTTAACATATAATTTAATAGAAATCTCTCAAAATTGTTTAGAGAACTCCCCAAATATCTCTAAAATATACTTTAAACATATAAAATATGGAGAGTTATCATGTATTATAATAAAAATCAAAGAGATTATCTATATGTGTCTTAAAAAGTGTAAGTAATCAACAAAATAAATAACATAAGATATAAATAAAACAAACACTAGAAAATAAGTGAAAAAATACAGTGTAATAAAAAAACACCCATATTGGCGTTTTTGCAATGTGCTCCCACAAACAAAAGTCATTTTGCCGCCTTCCAACCCGATTCAATAAAATTATTAAAAACATCGTCTTGGTCTCCATGAACAAGCCCCATTATTTCACGGGGCAGGAATACAAATAAAAGAGCAGGGGGCTTCATGGCGGTGGATATCATTGGAATGGGTATGAGTCCTCTCGATGTGAAGAGTTTAATTCATTATGGTTGCCCTCTGTATGGATGGGATCATGGATAACTTAAGTTATGTGGAGCCCTATCACTTCCAATAAATAGAGGTAGATTGTGGTGTTTTCACTCTGAACTTGAGTTTTCTGTCTGTTTTTTTCTTTGTTATTATTGCAACCATATTTATGTCGCCCAATGATCTCAGGTTTCTCTTTAATGCTACTGGTTGGGGAATCTCTCGTCATTATATAGGTCGGCCTTAGGTGAGTTATTCGATGGCATCTATTCGGCTTCTATGTCTTATTTATTGGCCTTATCTGTATATGTGTGACTAAATACCCTGAGGCCTGAGCTCATGTACGAGATTAATTACCATGGTTTAACTCTTCGTTTTTCTGAAGTTGAGTAGGTGTAAGCATTTATTTCATACTTTCCTAATCGTCTTCTCTTTCACAACCCTTCATGCCTATTAACGATGGTCTTCCCCGCCATCTCTCACTCATCGACTCTCATCACCTATACTCATATTTCCTTGGTAATCCCCTTTTCTCTTGAGTTTGTTGCCGTAGAGAAACTCCTAAAGGTGTTCATCAAACTACCGTGTTACAGTCTGTGTTCAATAATTGATTAAGAGGTGTGAGCCTATTCATGGTCTGAGGTCATCCCGTCATCATGTATGGAGTTCCTTGGCTACGATTTTCTTTTGGCGAACGAAAAGGTATCAACTTTTTCTATAGTTTCTGTTGAATAATCGCGAACAAACAAATGCAAGGTTGAAAAAGAAGATCCAAGTCACGTCCGGAAACACTATCCTACAGAGTTATTATGCGACCACCGGTAAAGAGGAAGCGGTACTCCCCAGGATTAAACAGATCCTTCCTGAAGACGATCAGGGCGACAGAACGAGCGAAAGATTATAATAATAACAACAAGAAATCAGAGGAGAAAAGAATGTTATCATAATACCATGCACTTCATCCGAATCCCTTTTATAAACACGGTCGACCGATGATGAATGGACGCGAGTTTATTCGGATGACACAACCCCTGAGACCAACAGGCACTACCAAAAAGATGAATCCGAACGTTGACAACAGAAAGTTTGTTCGGGACGTGGCCGACCGTTGACAACGTCTGGTCACGAAAGGTTCTCAATTTTAAACCCCTAAATATTGCGTCTTCTTGATAAGCCTCCAAAAATAAATTATTATTTTACACAAATAAAATAATATCTTCAGGGAGCAAAAATATTTTCACAAAAGTGCCGGTATCATGTACTACTTGCGCGCAGGGGGGAATCGCCAGATTTCTACTACGCTTGCCTTTTGGTGGCCCATTGTTGTGCGCGTGAGCCCACTACTTCTCTAGGCCTCTTTACAAGCCCAACATAATAAGATGATATATAGGCTTTTGCTCTCTCATTCCCAAGCAATGTAGGACTTGTTTCTTTGACACACCCACACATATTCTTATATTTTACAACAATCCCCCACGTGTGTCAAAGAAACTTGTTGTATTATCCACAGGACTATAACCATTGTATCTGGTGGTCCTTAGAACTATGAACCAGACCTAGACCCATAACGCTTAATACACAGATATGTCAGTGAAACATGCTTCTATGAACTAACAAATCTTGGTGTGTATTAGAGGTATTAAGAGTTAGATTATATCCTAACATTTCTACTGTTAACAAGGTTTTGTGCATTATGTCGGCCATGCGTGTGCCTGGTGCATAACGAATGCTCTAGAGATTTCGCCACGATCTCATAGGAGCGGCCACACTCCACATTCATAGAGGTGATTTCATATAAGTGTATCTGCATTTTGCACACTATCCTGTAAGACTATGAAATTATTAAGAGCTTTTGTTCAACCTAAAACACATGCATTCTAGCACTCTCCCATTATCATAGGAAGGGACGACAGATATTTTCTTTTGCTAGTCAGAATTGACGAACGACTTGTTCTTACCCATTGAACCTTCCTCATGGGATCACCAATCACAAAGGTTGGGTTGTCATCGCTGTCAATTATAAGTTGGCTTTAGTCTCATTCCTCTCGATGTTTCAACAATCATTTTCTTCCCAAGGGGTTTTGTTAACGGATCCGCCAAGTTCATTTCTAACTTTACATAATCAATTGAGATAACACCATCTTTTAGCAACTACCTTATAATATTATGTCTCAATCATATGTGTCTACTTTTACCATTGAAGGTTTTGTTCTTTGTTGTGGCTATTGTCGCTTTATTATCACAGTGCAACGACACTGAAGGTGTTGGTTTATCACCCAGTGGGATATTTGCTAAGAAGTTTTTCAACCACTCAACCTCAGTACCAGCCAACTCCATAGCAACAAACTCATAGTCCCTTGAGGATAGTGCTATTATGTTTTGCTTGGATGATTTCCATGTGACTGCACCACCACTAAGAATAAAGACATAGCCACTAGTGGATTTTTTTTCAATTTGAGTCTGAAATCCAGTTAGCATTGTTGTACCTTTCTAATACAACGGGAAATCCACTATATTGTATACCATAATTCATGGTACCTCTCAAGTATCGTAACAACCTTATGAGAGCCTTCTAATGTTTATTGCTTGGATAGTGAGTATACCTGCTCAATCTACACACAGCATATGCTATGTCTGGTCTTGTATAATTAATCAAATGCAATAAACTCTCAATAATTTGTGCATATTTAGATTGAGCTATTGGGTCTCCCTCATGTTTTGTAAGATGTACACTACTATCATAAGGAGTACTCAAAGGATCTTCATTAAATTGTTCAAACTTTCTCAGTATCTTCGCAACATAGTATTCTTAAGAAAGTTGAATACCATGTTCATTCCTTATGATCTTTACACCCAATATAACCTTTGCTTCTCCAAGATCTTTCATATCAAAATTTGAAGCAAGAAAACATCACAATATTTAAACTAGTACCAAAAATAAGCATATCATCCACATATAAGCAAATAATCACACAATCATTATTCACAACTTTTATATAAACACATATTTCTACTTCAATAGTAGAGCATCCACCACTTATCAATACTAGATCTAATTTCTCATACCATTGGCTAGAACTAGGGCAAGTTAGAGGAGTTTAATTTATTTTTTTTTCATTTTGATGGTTTCAATGTGTTTAAAACGAAAAGTTATAGGGAATATCATTTCTGTCTTTAAGGCAGAAAACTTTTTCTGCCTTAAGTCAAAACTACATCGTTTTGACTCTTTTTTAAATGAAGAGATGAAGAGATGAAAGGAAAAGAAGGAAAAGAAAAAAAAACAAAAACAAAAACAAAAAAAGAGTCAAAACGACGTAATTTTAACTTAAGGCAGAAATGATATTCCCAAAGCTATATAAGGTAAATGTTAGGTAGTGATTTTAGAAGCTTTGGAATTGATTTGCTTTAAAATCCTAAAACTATCTTTGAAAGTTCCTACGTGGCTATGAAATTGCAACAAGGTTTAGGCTAGTAAATGGTGCCAAATGAACATGAAATTTTCTAGGACTAAATTAGACATAGTGAGCTTTAATTTGATAGGTCATTTATCAAATTTGGATCTATGAGTAATGAATTTTTGCAAATGACCTATGATTTTGGAATGCAAACTGGGTAATAGTCACTATTTAATTAGACCTGGAATGGTATGTGTATGACTGGCTGATTAAAATAGTTGTATTTAAAATCATACTTAATAATGATTCCATAGGCTTTGGAATCACCTCAATTGGACACTTGTGCTAAGAGTTATGAGTTTTCAAAGTTATGGTAAAAATTCTGAAAAATTTGTTCAAAAGTGTGAAAATGAATGAAGTAATGGAACATGTTAATTATTTTGGTGTTCATGTGTTAAATGGATTCTTGAACATAAAGTAGACCTCTTAATTTCATGTTTAAGTATGATATACTAGATGACATTTAAAATGTCAAAAGTTGAAGTAAGTAATGACCATTGTCCATAATGTATTCTCATAAGAACCTCATAATTGTTCGGAGCAAGTAAAGTTTTTGGAATCAACTCAGATAATTATAAAGCAATCAGGTAGTAACTCTAATTCTTGCATACATTATATGATTGTATATGCATGTTTGTATCCTGATTTTAATCTGTGTTGTGAACATGTTTTAGGCTATAGGACTTTGAGGACTAGTAGCCCTTGGGTCATGAAGGTTGAAATGTATTTGATTGTTATAGGCCTTTACCTAGTTGTTCGCCCAGCATTGAGGCCCGGACCTGTCGAGTCCTGCAATTTGTAGTAACACTGCCCGGGACATGTTAAGTCAATCACATACTGTCAATAGAGCATGTAACCATGCCCAGGACATAGAGTCTTGTGTTTTCTTTTGTAGTTGATACTTCCCAGAACATGTGAAGTTCTACATACATTATCAACATTGCATGTAACTACACCTGAGACCCGTTGAGTCATGCATTTGTGAACAACATTGTGTGTAGTCTTGTGTTATGTAATATTGCTTCGTATGATTTATGATGGTTCAGTTGTTATGATTGTGTTTAACTATCATATGTTGTCTATACACTGTGTATGAGATTAATTGTTACTTTGAGGTTCATTTGAACCTCGAACATTCCTAAAGGTTCAGGATATAGCCAAGGCAGCGAACAAAGCTCCAAAGGAAAAGCAATGGACACGGAGAATTAAGACTGTATAATGGACATTAGTTAGGGCCGCATAGTAATAGTTCTGGCTATTTATTTTAAATTTGTATTATCATACACTTAAGAGTATTTTGGATCACTGTATTAAGTACCCTATGGGATGCTCTTCTCTATAACCAAGGCTAGTTTTATTCACCAATTTACTATGTTATAAAGAACTCTTTATGCTATCACTCGATGCATAGTAGTTGGTACTTGTCAGGGCCCATTCTTTCATGTTTTCCTCGTAATGGAATTGCATTAGAGTCGTGAGACATGTGACACCTCCTTAGTTGTGTTTTTAATTAAGGAGGCCATAGTCCAAGCTTCAGCTTTATATCTTTAGCCGGGTGTATCTTAAATTTTGGTAAGTTTGAAACCATCTAGTCAAATGAATGAGTTTATGTTGGACTATGTGTTAGCCTATAACTCCAGTCAGCTATACAAGGATAGATAGTGATATAAGGGAGATTGCATATTGCATGTTGTAAAATTGTACAATTCACATATTGACAATGTTGATTAATTTTGTATGAAGAAATATGGTATATACAAATATATATGTAATCAACTCCTGTGCTTTGGTTATTTGCTTGTGTACAATAGAAAATTTCAGTAGTTATTGAGATGTGTAATCTCATCCTATATTAACATTTTTTAGGTGAAAGTTCTAATAGGGAGCAAGGGAAGGCATCTATGATAAAGCTTTCAAGGCTCTTTTGTGCTCCTATAGCTTACGTTATGTTATTTTTATTTGTCATGACCCTAAGACTTCCACTTTGTATTTTTTTTATGAAAGATTTTGGGAATTTATGTTGACTCAAAAATGGATTTTTGGTTTGATTAGTTATGCATTTGACGATTTGGATGATGAGCAACTTTATGGCGATATTTCAATTATTTTGGTTAATTATATGAGTGTTGGATTTGAGGTGTTATAAAGGATAACCAGGCTTCATAACAATAATAAAAGCAACAATAAGATTCAAAATTGAGAGGAGTGTTATGAATATACTGATTATGTGGATGTCCATTGACTCCCGGTCTCCAAATATTATAAAATGATATGGGACCCACGCATAGTACCATGCATAGTAATTTACTATTTACATCCTTCTATAAATAGAGGTCTCCTGTAACTATTCAAATGTACTTGAATGAGAATTGAAGAGAACGATTCCTCTCTTCTTTCCTTCTTCTTGTTCCTTGTTTTCTTTCCTTTAGTTTTTCCCTTACATTCATAAGACGTTATCAGCACGATTGCTTTCCTGGAAGTAACGTGCAAAGAGCATTTTCATCTTCAATCTCATCTGCCTCTTTCACCTCCTCTTTATTCACTGGAGCAACTGATCACACTATCAGATTTATTCATCATTTTGCTTGCTCTCTCACTTTTCTCTCCCCCAAATCAGATCTGCTCATCGTCTCTTCTTCCACCAGATCAGATCTGTTCACCTCCAGTCCACATCCATCGTCCTCCACAGTCTTTGAAGATAACAGAATTCACTATTTCGATGAGCTTCTTTGTCTATCATATGCATCCGTGTTCTCCTTCCAGATCTGTCCTCATCGTTCCTGTTCATGTTCTCCTTCCTTCTTTTTCTTCTATGCAAATTTCTCCAAACCTTCTTAGATCTTGAGCCATCACTAGTTTGATTAGACTCTTAGACGGCGTGCAACAAGCCATTTCTTTGGGTGTTCATCATTCTGCACTAAGAAAAAAAAACATCGCTCTTCACCTTTCCACCGTTGTTTTCCTCCATCACTTTGCTCACAACCATTACGCCTCCACCGCACATCGATCTCACTCTATCCATAGCCCAGTTCCAGATCGTGCCTCCACCACTCTTGGGACCCATTTTCCTAGATCTCAAACTCCCCCTACAAACATCGTCTTCCTTCTTTTAACTCCACTCTGCCATCATCGTCGCTCACAAGTTTCACCTCTGGCCAAGCTCGATTTTCAATCATAGCTTCCGTCAATATGTCTTCTATGTTCTTTGCTTGTGGCTGATTAGTGTATCTTTCTCTGCGATCTTCCTCCTGATTCTTTCTAAATGGTACGTTCATTGTCCTTTTCCCCTATCATTTTCGATTTTTCTTTAAAAAAAATGAAGCTTCTTGCCGACAGTAAGAGAGATAGTGGAGAATTAATAATTGAGGGGGAGAGAGATGAAAGAAAAAAAAATAAAGGGAGGGAAAAGAAAAAGAAAATGCTTTGCCACGAGATAACTGGCATTCCCAAAAATTAAAAAAAAAATAGTACATTTTAATTGATTCCAAATGGTGGGTCCTATATGTTTTATCAAGATTATCTACTCCTTCCTTCGTCATGACTCCCCTATTATAATATTAAAATTAAAAAAAATTAAAAGAAGGCAAGAAGTATAGCTATCAACAATCCAAGGTGAGTAGATTTTTCAACTCTATTTTTATTATTATTATTATTAATTTGACTCTAGATTGGAAGTCTAGATTTAATCTTTCTTTTTAATTATTTTTATATTTTATTATTGTTACTAACATTTATTTTACGCATTTATTTTTATGTTTCTAACATTCATTTATTTTTACTGCTTTATTTATTTTTCATGGAGACACACTAGTATTTATTAGTGGGCTCCATTTATTTATTTTATTTCACATTTATTTATCTTTTATGGTGGCACACTAGTATCTATTAGTGGGCTCCATTTATTTATTTATTTAGCATTTATTTATCTTTCATGCTGGTACACTAGTATATATTAGTGGACTCCATTTATTTAATTTACTTTTAATTCTTTACTACTTTATTTATTTTTCATGGTAGCAACACTAGTATAGTGGGCTCCATTTATTTATTTTATTTTATTTTACATTTATTTATCTTTTATGGTAGCGACACTTAATGGGCTCCATTTATTTATTTATTTTACTTTTAATTTCTTTACTGCTTTATTTATTTTTCATGGTGGTGACACTAATATAGTTGACTCCATTTATTTATAATTTATTTACTGCTTTATATCCCCCTTCCCTTTTATATTTTATTTTATTTTATTTATTACTTTATATATATCCCCCTCCCTTTTATTATTTATGGCAACCACACTATTAGTGGGTTCCATCTATTTATTTTATTATGCTTATATTTTATTTATCCTGAAGATAAATTGTTAAAAGGTCATGGAGATATGAGGCATAAATTGGCTAGAAGTCAAGTGATAAATTAGCCTGAAGCTAATGAGACACGTTGACCTGAAGCCAAGAGACAAGTTATGATACAAGGCTTGATCCATAAATTTTGTACGCCATCAATTGTATAAAGGCCTCAAAATTGTATATTTGGCATTAAATACTCCCTCAAATTATGAGAAAGGGGATTGTATGATCATAATTGTTATTATCAATAAATATATCCAATTTGCTATTGTAGTAGCAATATTGTTATAAAATGGATTAATTTCTTGTCATGATCAAATAGATCATTTAGTTATGGATCATGAATTTTATTCAACTTTATTCCTACAAGTGAATGAAGTAATAAATAAATTTGTTATTATGGATATATGATTGTTTTACTATTATGATTGGTTTTCTATAATTATAACAATTTTTGTGAATACGAAAGAGGAATATTCATAAACAAAATAATTAAACAAAAGGCAATATTATTTTTAACAAAGTTTAATAGGGAGTGGTTCAACTCCTTTACAAAGCTTAATCATCTCATTCTAAAGATATTTAATGTCATATTCTTTTGCTTCTCTTGAGATGGGATCAAGATGAGGTAAAGCTCTTCGTAATATCAAGATCTACCTCATAAGTTTTTGAAGCTTCTTGTATGGCCACTCAGTTAACCCTCCTTTTTGATAAATCTTTTGGATGGTGTGAGTACTCATATTTAATTGTTTACTCGCATCATCAAGGGTTAAGTGAAAATAATTTCTTAAATCATGGAGCATTGTTCTCTTTATTCTTTCTCGTTGCTTCATTGTTGACCTATATAATTCACCTTGTTTAAGGGATGAAGTATCATATGGAATATTAACCACGGGTTGTTTTCCTTTATCTAATGGATTTTCAATGTTGGTTTGAAATGAACTCCCGTGGGGTTCATTTGGATTTTTCGTCCATTCCGAACCAACACAAAGGACCTTATAATAGGCCAATACAGGATCACGCATTAAGTTATATCCTGATGCTTGTAAATCTATACAATACTGTGTCAGAAAATGTTTGATTTCTTCAAAATTTTTATTACTAAAATCAAACATTGGAAGCCTGTCAGTATTGTAAGATTTATCTTGTATATTTTCAAATAAAACAGCGTGGGAAATTATACCTGCTCTCCTTCCGTGAACTTCAAGTTTATGACACTGAAGTCCGTTGGTATGTATGATCTCTTGTAAAACATCACAACAACTACATTCCAATAAGCTAGTAGTTGTTAACTGGCTGGTAGTTGCTGGCTGACTAGTGGTTATAGTTGGCTAGTTGGTTATTGTTGTTTGCTGGTTAGTGGTTGCTACCAGACTGATGGTTATTTGTTGGCTGATTGTTGATGGCTGACTGATAGTTGTTTGCTGGCTTGTGATTGCTGACTGATTGATTGTTGTCACTATTGGCTGAACTGGATTGGTAGACTCCATCAGTTCTGCCATAGTTCTACACCTCTTAACAGGTCTCCTTGATGAACCTGCTTCAGTTGTACCTTCAATCCTTGTAGATTGAAGAAGAACATTTGTTCTAGGGGAGAAGTAGGTACATTTGATGCAGAAAGAGGAATAGTAGAAGGAGGAATAAACATGTCTAAAGGATCAGAAAATAGTAAAGAATAAAATGACATGTTTATCTGATCATCATACAACAAAGCATCAAGTAATGTTGTGTTGGATGTATCAGAAACTGGGATAAAATTGCTTGGTCCTGTCATGACAATAGAATTTAGAGAAATATGTGTGAGTATCTGGTAGTCAGATGCTTGAGTGTTTGTGAGGCATGTTCGTTTGCCTTTCTCAATTTATAGCCGTATGTAGTCCTATTGAATCTCTGCAGATCTACTCCCTATAAAGCACGAGCTTGGACACTTTTTGACTATACATGCATACGACAATTCCACAGTCATGTATGTTGCGCCTGTGATTCCACAGTAATGTATTTGTGATTCCACAGTGTTGTGCTCGTGAATCTGTAGTGATACATATTTGATGATTTTGTATCGATTCTAGAAAATGAAAATTTTGTTACCAGAAGTAACAAAATTATGCATTGATAATGCATTAAGAAATATGTGGAATTTTAATGATATCTGTAGAAAAAAATATCATATATGCTATTATTATTGAATATTGTATGGAAATTCTATAAATTAATTTTTAAGGACTCACACTTGAGGGGGAAAATGATATTGATCAAGTGTGAGTGTTTATGTATTAATTCTCCGTGAATAATTGTGTTAATTCCCCCGGAATATTATGAGAATATTATGATTATGATTGGAAATGGATCTCTGGAAATGTATCAAATTGAATGATAATGATATAGGATACATGTGATATTTTAAATTTGCAAAGTTTGCAGTGATGTTTGCAACCAGAAGTTTGCAATAGATTATGTGCGCAATATTCAGATTGAATGATCCAGAAAGTATATGAGATTATGAGAATAGTGTTTATTATATAAGCCAACAATATTTTCCCCTTATAATTAGCTTTTGGTCAGGAGCCAAATTAATTCCATCTTGAAATGTTTTAAATGTGCAATGATTATTAATCCACTATAATGCACACAGATGAATACACACTGCATGATTAAATGAAGGGGAGAAAATAAGCAGATTGGGTAAAAGAGATAAAGTGTAATGAATTATCATTGGCTCATATTGATCCTCGTACAAAGAAATGTGTACTAAGAGTTCAAAATGATAATTCAGTTGCAGAGTTTAGTTAATCGAATGCCAAAAGCATTTACCGACCTAAAGAAAGTGACAAAGTCACATGTCCCAACTGCAAATGCTCCTATATAAATTGTTATAAAACACTCCTGAAGCATTCCAGGTACATCGGTTTTAAAGATAAAAATCCTCGAATGAGAAAAGGAGCTATAAGAATATAGATTATCAAGTCGAGGATAATTAAGAAAAGCTCCAGAAGAGTCATCTCCTGAAGAGATGTTATCTCCAGAAGAGATGTTATTTCCAGAATTGTATATTATGGTTCTAGAAGAGACCCAGGTACCTAATATATTTGAATATAAAGAGATCTCAATAAATGAAATCCGATGGGACCAAAAATGATGTCGACGTTGATGATATTTATGTTTATATGATAACATATGTTGTAATGAATGATAATAAGGATCATGAGCCACAATATATTAGTGTGCTAGAAGCACATGTCCTTGAAAGATGTAAGGCGTCAGAAACATCTGTCCCTGAAGGACTAAATATGTCAGAAGCATAAGTCTCTGAAGGACTCAAGATGCTAGAAGCATCAAATTTTCTAGAATAATGATAAGTTCATATATTGCTAGAAGCAATTAGAGTGTGCATTTTCATGAACATTTATTAAAATTCTATATGCACATGTATATTTATGAAAAGATTATTATGATTTTACTTGAAAGATTTAGATCTTGCAGGTATACAATGAATAATCAGATTTGGCGTTTCTATTATTCCATAGCGAATAATAGTATAGTTGATGATAGAAAGGATGATATGCTCAGAATGATATTGAAGCAATGTGGTCATCAGGGGGAGCAAGTCTGATCTAATCAAGAGGGGGAGATAATACACGCTGTACTCTTTTTCCCTTATCTAGGTTTTGTCTCACTGGGTTTTCCTAGAAAGGTTTTTAATGAGGCAGCACTAAACAATGTATCAATGGATGATGTACTCTTTTCTTTGGCTAGGTTTTTATCTCACTGGGTTTTTCCTAGTTAAAGTTGTTAACGAGACACATTCATAAATGGACATCCAAGGGGGAATGTTATAAATATACTGATTATGTGGATGTCCATTGACTCCCGGTCTCCAAATATTATAAGATGATATGGGACCCACACATAGTACCATGCATAGTAATTTACTATTTATATCATTCTATAAATAAAGGTCTCTTGTAACTAACTTGAATGAGAATTGAAGAGAACGATTCCTCTCTTCTTTCCTTCTTCTTGTTCCTTTCTTCTTATTCCTTGTTTTCTTTCCTTCAGTTTTTCCCTTACATTCATAAGAAGGGGTACTTTTTGTTTGAAAATTCATATAAATAAGGATATTTCTGTCACTATAATTTGCAATCCTATGATTGAAAAAGTAATACTAGGGGGAGGCGGCTTTTGTCAAATCCCAATTTTGTAGTATTATGCATCCCTGGTTATCATTAATGTCACATACCAAAAGATCCATTATGACACAAACCCTGACCCAATCCTAAGCCCAACCCCTAGTCATCTGGACCAAATAGAGCCTTCAAATTCAATCACAATCAACTTTTAACACATAGATTTCTTAATAATAAAATTTACCCAGATAAAATTTAAAATTCCATTACACAATTATTAATAATAAAAAAATCACATATATGAAGCAATATGATTGTAAAATTAAATCTAATTGATATGACCATAAGCAAATGAAATTAAGTTTTTTTTTCATTTGAAATTGTATTTACTATTTATATTTAGACAATATAAAATTACTACCTGACAGTTCAAAATTTTAAGTGATTGACTTATCTTTTTAACAGTCTTATTCTTAATATTATAATTATAATGTGTGTGTCTGTCTTTTTTTTTTTTTTGACACTATACTACGGAATAAATGCCCAGCAACAGAAAAAACCTGGAAAAAAAAAAAGAGGTATTGATGGAGAAATGACTTGAATTACTGAGTTGTAATATGGGAGAACTGTCTTTATCGTGGGGAAAAATGACATTTATATATTGACATATTTCTACTAAAAATATCAACTAAATCCTAATTATCTTTTAAAACAAAATCATTATTACTTTTGTTAATATATCAAATTTGAACTCTTTAATCCATCCTGCTTATAATTATAATTTGTGATAGGGTAAAACTTTATAGCCTATAACTCCGCAAGTATATGAGCTATATCAAGTAATAAAGAGTAAGTAAGATATCATTCCCACGAGGACGACAATTTCAGTTAAGCATTGATTTTACACAACCGTTTAAGTTGAGCAACTCAAATTGAAACTAATTAAGTAAAAATAAATTAAAATAAACTAATTACCACAAATGTCAAACAAGCAACCCAAAGTCACTAATCTCTTATTAGCTTTATAAACCTCGATTTCACTCATTTAATTAGCCTTAATATCAATTTTGTTAATCTCGAGTATAAATAGCTATAAGTGTCTGTCAGTCCACTTACAACTTTCTCTTAAGTATAAAATGTTATGTCTAACATAATTACTCAAGAGGAAACAAAAAATCGAACACACTCTTCAACAATTATATGGGGGTCATTAGGTATATGTCTATTCTAATCACAAATTAGATTAAAATCAAATCTCATATTACTTAATCTCATAGCCTAATTAAAATCTTTTTCGTCAAGGTAAATCCTAATGCTCGAATTCATATTTAATGATGGCCAGTCACTAAATAGATAAAACTAAAAAAGATTAAAGAACCAAAATTAATATTAATTATAACTAAATAATGAAAACATCGATTAATCCACCAATAAGTTTATAAGTTTATAGTTAATCTAGGTTGCAAAACAAACTAGAGACACATCATGACTTCGACAATAAAATCCAGAACAACAGCACAGAAAATTAAATCTAGGTTCAGACAACAAACAGAAGGAAAAGGATTGAGGAATCAAATCAGTCGAGCCACTCCACTGCAACAGACAAAGGTTGAAATTCCCGCCTCTGCTTGTAGCGTCTCTGGCTCTTCTTTCACAGCCTAGCCGAATCCTCCTCTATTTCCCGTCTTTTACTCTAGTTCGAAGAAGATGATGGTGGGTGAGAGACGGTCGCCGGCGACGGTGGTGTAAAGGTGAGACGAAGGTCTGGATGGAGACTCTCACGCTCGTGGCTCCTTCTCTGATTTCTTTTCCGTCCTCTCGCGCTGTGCTCTGTCTCTGCGCGTCTCTGTTCTTTTTCTAATTGCCTCATGCGTGTTTTTCCCCTGCCTCTTTCTCCCAGCCGTGCGTCCTCCTTTTTTAATCATTGATCTTTAGATTTTCTTTTCATTCATTGATCAATTCTGATCCGTCTCAATGTGGGCCCATTCCATTCAATCCAACGTCCAAAGTCCAGCCCAATTCAATCCGTAATGACCATTCTTCAATTAGCCCAAAGTCCAAAGTCTTCATTCAATCCGTAAGCTCCCTGATTGTGTAAAGCAAGGGGAAATTATAAAATAATACTAATAGTAAAAATAATAATAGAAATAAATATTTATTTCTTCTTTTTCTTCTTTTTTCTTTTTTTAAAACTTCTAATTACTATTATTTATTTCCTAAACTCAAAAAAATTTATTTTAAATTGAAATCCCACAAATAATATGTCAACTTTAATTTGAGCCTAAAATAATATTATCTTATAAAAATTTTATAAAATTGTTTAAATAACTCTCCAAATATCTCCAAAATGTACCTTAAATATATAAAATATGGAGAGTTATCAATTTGATAATATTTTTGTGAGAAATGAACTATAATTTTCTTATGTGTGTGTGGACATATAAACGAAAGAGGAAATGTTTTAAATAAGTTAAAAATATCAATATATATATATTTAAAACGTAGCGTGCGATTCATGAATGTTCGTTGATATGGATGGCAGGATGGGGACGAAGCGCGCACCTACAAGATACAGACAGTCACAATGCATAATGACGAAATTATATTTGAGTTTGTTTGGGATAGTGGATGGTAAAACAACTTATTTGTAATTTAATTTATGAAAAAGTTATATCAGGTAAAAGTTAAATTGTGAAATATATTTATATTTGGATCGGTGATAGAATAAGTAGTTTTTATGAAATTGAAACTTATTTGGAATGACGGTAATATAAGTGACTTTTGAGATAATTATAAAAGAAAAATTAAAATCAAAATAAAAAAAAGTGAAAAATACTAATTTAGAAAATTTAGCAATGTTAAAATATATAATTTGCTCAACTAATATTACATAAGTAACTGGATCACATGTCCCGAACAATTTGGTCTGTAATTGTTTACAAATCTGATTCATTTGGGTTGAAGATGATACAGTATAGTTAGTCGAGGAAGGCTCTTCATCTATATTAATATTATCTACATGACCTATATGCTCATTTTCAACTTCTATGAAATTAACATATGTTTAAGAATTTCTCCTAATAAAATTATCTATGGCCATTAACAAACTATGTGAACTTATGTGATTTAAGTGACTTATAAATAAGCAATATAATTGTAAGTTTTAATGGGGGAAAATTTCCGAGGTTTAATGGAAAAAATCATGAACCCAACCATAGGGCAATTTGGTAATTTGACCATAGACCATATTTCTCTAGTTTACAAGCAAGCTCCAAAATATGCTTTTATGTAAGGCTGACGAAACCCTTTCTTCTTCCTAATCCTCGCTAGAACTCATATAGAGCTCTCACTTCACTAGTTTTTCTTCACTCACTTTTACAGCAAACAATGGAAACCAATGAAATCGAACACCAAAAACACTACATCTTGCAATATGACCTCCAACAACCCTGAGACGCTAGAAATCAAGGGCCAAAAATGCCGAGACAAGACACTGGTGGTGCGTTTGGAATTGCTGACAACGATAAGCTGAATCCAGACTCAGGCGAAGCTAGGAGTAAGCACCTCCTAGTAAAAATCAGTATGATATTTTTCAGTTTATTTAGATCAACAAATAGGATGGATCAAGGTCCCAATAACTTTGTTAGTATCAATCTAAGATCTTCATCTTCTTTGTTTGAAGATGTCTCAACACAACACTGTCATTGGGATCCTTATATATCTACCCTCAGCTGTGGCATCATCTCATTGTTAACCCATAAAGTCAAGGTTGTTGTACCTATGCATGATAAGTGATGACTAAAATTCAAATTTGAAGATGAATGGGGGAAATTTTCCAAAATATTGTTTTTAAAAAAATTGTCAGATTAGGGTACTGTTCAAACATATTATCAAACTAGGGCAGTTAGTTGCACCACGTCAGGTGGCGCCACATCCAAGGTTCTGAAACCCGGACCGACCACTGAACTGGTCGAGATACTGGGTTAAGGGTTAGTGGGTCAGACCAGAGTCAACCCGGGTGTAGACCGGTGAGGTATAAAAAATTGGAAAATAATTTAATTTCTCATCATACCAACCAAAAATTAAAATACTATATATCATTTCAATACTTTAGATCAATAGCAAAACAATTGTATACTCCAATACTTGTCACATATTCAAATTTTAGATATTCTTAACAATTTTCTTTACAACTTACATTTAAAACAAAATATTTATGGTAGCAAAATATTAAAAACAAGTATATGATGACAATAAGACGGGTACTTAATGAACAAGAACTAGTAGGCTTTGCTATCAGTGGAATTAATTTTAAATAGAAAGCAAGGCTTTTACCTTTGCTCTTAGTGTTTCAATGTCAGCTTTTAGCACTCTGTTGTCAACACCAGATTCATTGTACTTATGGCTTACATCAGTAAGACGCTTTAACAAGAATGAATTTTCAACTCTTAATTGAGAAACCAACAGATAAAATATTAATTTAGTAAGTATAATAGATCTTTGGGAGAACTAACAAAAAGAGGGGTTGCAGAGGACAGATCCAAACGAAAGTATTCAAAAATATTCAATAATGTACGAAAAACTAAAAAATTAAAAACCAGAGCTCCAGCCGAACTGCCGAACCAAGAACTAAAAACAAACTAAAATATTAAAAAGTGAATAAATGATAAACCTGAAGCTCTGCACGACTGCAACAATGTAGCTCTGCAAATCGAGATGAACGAAGCCCCTTAACGGATTAATCTGAAGAAATTAACGGCAGCATGTGAGGCAAAATTTCAAACAAAAACCTAAAAAGGAATCCAAAACGCCAAAATCACAAAACCTCTGTAAGCGTTACTTACCAGCGATGACGAAGAAGATCTGCGACCTTGCGACGGCGAAGGACGTGTCGGACGGAGGGAGAATGAAGAATCACTGAACGGTTGAAGCTAAAATTTGAAAGAAGGTGAACGACGTCGAGCTGAGCAAAGAAAGTGAGAAACCCAAGCTGACCAATAGTTGATTCAAAAGAATACATGCTTAAACTCATATTGCCTTTTGTTCCATTCGAAGGGGGAAAAAAACAAAGGAAACGACGTCGTTTGGAATTGGCATCAGGAAAAGGAAAAATACTGTGAGCCGTCCGGTTTACACCGAGTTAGTCCGGTTTTTCTCTAAACCAGACAGGTTTTTTGGCCGGTTGGCCGGTTTCTAGTCTAAATCAGTCAGTCCAGTCCGGTTTCACAAACCGTGGCCTCATCAGATGGCGCCACTTTCTAAAGTGGCGCCCCATCTTTCAATTATATATTATACATATCTAAAATATATATATATATATATATATATATATATATATATATATATATATTACATATTATATTAATAATATAATATTATTATAATATATAATATAGGGAATATCATTTCTGCCTTTAAAGTAGGAAAAGTTTTCTGCCTTGAGCAAAAATGACGCCATTTTGGCTCTTTTTTAAATGAAGAGATAAAGAGATTAAAGGAAAAGAAGGGAAAGGGGAAAAAAAAGAGCCAAAACGGCGTCGTTTTGGCACAAGGCAGAAAACTTTTTCTACCTTAAAGGTAAAAATGATATTTCCTATAATATAATATATTAATAATATATATTATATTATATTTGGCCAAAAAACTTTTCGAGTAGTAGAAATTGAATAAAAATAGACATTTTTAGTTCATATGTACCATAGGGCTTTAGAAATTATAAAATCATCATCATTCAAGATAATCAGATTAATCCTCAAAATTTGCATGGGTCTGGTATGTTATGTGCATAGGGACCTAGTTTCCCTATTTGTCTTTTGGACAGGTAAGGAGACAGAATATCATTTCTGCCTTCACGGTAGAAAAGTTTTTTGCCTTGAGCCAAAACGACGTCGTTTTGGCTCTTTTTTAAATAAAGAGAAAAAGAGATAAAAGGAAAAGAAGGGAAAAAAAAGCCAAAACGGCATCATTTTGCTCAAGACAGAAAACTTTTCCTGCCTTAAAGATAGAAATGATATTCCCTATATTATATATTATAATAATATTATATTATATAACATAATATGTAATATATATATATAATATTTTATATTATATATATATATATATATAATATATAATTAAAAGATGGGATGTGGCGCCACTATTGGCGCCACATTGTCAGTGACGTGGCGCCACTAACTGCCCTATTTTGATAATATGTTTGAACAGTACCCTAATTTGACAATTTTTTTGAAAAAAACAATATTTTGGAAAATTTCCCGATGAATGGCTCCCAAAGCATTTCATCAATGTTTTTCCCAACATTTCATCAAAATTTAAAACATTTATGATGTATTGTATTTGTAATTACTCCTCTAATCTTATTTATAAGTAACTATTAACATATTTCATTGAAATAAAATAATAAAAAAACCTTAAATCTCATTTAATTATGTCTTAAACTTTACTAATTTCACAATATTATCATGTCTAAAAGATACTCTAACCTTAGAGTTTAAAGTCTACATAATAATAAATGAAAAGTAAATTATGTACTTAAATCAAACTTGATGATATGACTTATAAATATGATAAAAATATACTCTCTCTCTCTCTCTCTCTCTCTCTCTCTCACTCACTCACTTCTAAATAAGACTAGAGGAATATCTTTAAATAATTAACATTTTATAGAATTTTAAATGCTACTCCCTCTTGTATTAATTATTTAAGCTAGATAACTAATTTGTAGAAATTACAAAATTAGTTAAGTTATAATTTTAAAATATGTATATTAGCTTTCCTAAAATTTCCCATTTGGTCATTCATTAGGAAATTATCCATGGATGAAGATCCCTTAATAAGTGTAATAGATAGAAATGATTTTAATAATCATCACAAAGGGAAAAAAACAAATACCTACACTAATTCTTGAAAGCGAAGCTAAATCACCAAGAGGGGGTGAATTGAGAATTTTAAAAATTCTTTTCGAAAGTTCTGTTTTGAAACACTAAAACAAGGTATAACAGAGAGTAAGGAAGAAGAGGAAGACACAAAGACTTATACTGGTTCGGTCCAACTCTTTGACCTACGTCCAGTCTTCAGGCTCCCTGAGTTTTTCACTATCACAATTGATTACACCCTCTGTAACTCAAGAGTAATTCTCTCACTAGAACTTACTCCCCCTTACAAGTTGTAATCAATAACCCCAATCTCCAAGTCTCCTGACTTGAGATTGTTTACAATAAATGAACTCTCTTAAAGAGTGTATAGAAATAAACACTGAAGCACAATAGTATCAAAGGATACTTTTTTTTTCAAGAAAACTTGAAGAGTAGTTGGAACTTGAATGCTTTTTCCATTTTCTACTTCACTAGTTGTTGAGAAGAATTGAATGCAACTCTATTTATACATAGAGAGTGTTAAATGACCGTTACAATCTTCATTCTGACCGTTGGTGCACTAATCTAGCTGTTGGAGACACTTTGGTCTCTTATCTCTCTACTCTTTTGTTAATTCTTTGTGTTCAGAGGATAAATGTTGACTTCCTTTGAGTTCTATCCATTGGAATGTCAGAGATTTGTTTAGGTAAGAAGCATTTATCCATTTAGCATCGTGCAGATGTTGTTTGTTCAGATTATAGCAAGTTAGGTGTACTTTGCATTCAATGCTCTGACATGCTTTTTGCTTGGGTTGAAGCAGCACCTTTAATCTTCTCAAATCATCACTAAATCAACTGAAATTCACTAGCAAACAGGTTAAGCATATCTGGTGATTTAGATGAATGATGTTAGGAAGCATTAAGATTAAACAAGAAAGGTTTCACAAATCCGTCAGATTTGAATTTTTAAAAAACTGCGACGCAAACTAGAGTTAGTGTATCAAAACTCGAGTTTGTCACTGTGCACTTAAGCGCAAACTCGAGTTTCCTTCTTCCATAGAAGAAAGTCGCGATTTGAGTTTTGGAACACAGTTTTAGTTAGAGACCACACTCGAGTTTTCACGCAAAACTCGAGTTTTGGACTTTTAATGAATATATGTCCAAAATCTCAAAATTGGAGTTTCCAATCGAAACTAGAGTTTTGAAATTACTGAAAAACATCGATGCTCTCTGTATGACCAAAACTCGAGTTTCCATTTAAAAATTGAAACTTAGAGAGATCTGTGTTATTTCAAGACTGGAGTTTCTAAAACTAGAGTTCTGAATACATTAAAAAATAGTGATCTTCTGTGCTTGGCCAAAACTCAAGTTTCCAAAACTAAACTCGAGTTTCCATTTAAAACATGAAAACATTTGAAAATTGGAGCCAAGTGAGAAACTTGAGTTTTTTAATTAAAAACTTGAGTCTTAAGATGTTAAAGCATGAAAAATTGTTTGTTAAGTCAAAACTCGAGTTTCCAAACTAAACCTCGAGTTTTCCCAAAACTTGGAAAAACTAGAAATTAGAGTTTCCCTTTAAAACTGGAGTTTTTTCAAAGCAGAAACTTGGATGACTCTCTGTATGATCAAAACTCGAGTTTCCAGATGAAAACTGGAGTTTTGTATTTCTTTAGAAAATATTTAAGAGTCTTTGTATGGTCTAAACTTGAGTTTCTAAAACAAAACTAGAATTTGCCCTGATGAAAAACTTGGAATGCTCTCTGCAGGGTCAAAACTCGAGTTTCCATATGGAAACTGTAGTTTTGCCTTTGATCATTAAAACTAAGCTATTCTCTATCAAGTCAAAACTCAATTTTTTATTCCAAAACAATAGTTTGCCTTTGACATTAAGTTTTTCCACTTACTTAAAACAAAGTTCAATTAGAGTTTACAATTGTCTATTATCATCAAAACGCATAAAGAACTGACAATTCTTACATCTAGAAGTGGAAGAAATATAATTTATGTTTTGTTTTCATTTACTATGCAAAGGGGAAAAATTAAAAAAGAAATACTTAAGATGAATCATTTTCACAGTCTAGATTTATTTGAACCTCAGAATTCATGAATGTTCGATGATTATAGGGCGTGACCGGCCAACTTAAAATTAAAGTTGAGACCAAAGAAAGAAAAGCATGGTGGTGATGGAGCAGCAACAAGCGACAAGACAAAAGAATAAAAAGACGAAGAAGAGTGATGCCAAGTGGACACATCATATGGTGATATTTTCCGGAATGTTGTAGAAGCCAACAAAGAAGCCAAAGTGTACTCAAACTTCTCTGTTGAATTTTTTGGCATTTTGGCTGCTCTCTCACATGGCGGATCCATCACTCAAACACAATCTTTTTGAGATATTTTAGAGGATGCCACTAACATTCTCTCTCCCATATTTATAAGTCACATTGCTAGTCACTTGTAATTTATTAATTTTTTTTTATATATAGAATTTTTACTAATATCTTCTTTTCTCATTATTACATATCAATATTATTTCAGCCCATAGATAAGCCTCCTGTCAATGGCAAGATCTTCTTTCAATAAACATTGGATGACTTACCTTGTTTTTGTTGGAGTTTTGGCGTGCAGAGTGTGTCAAAAGGAGTTTTTTATTGCTTAAAATTAAGAAACCCTTCAGTATCATAAAAATATTAAAGTTGAAACAAAACTCTTCTCACATATTTATTTTAAATGTTTTAAAAGGACCTCTAATAAAACTAAAACAAATCGGCATCAAGGTGTGAGCTTAAGCAAGTAAAGGGCTAAAAAAAGAAGTGGGCTTACTCGTATAACAATGTGTTGTCACAATTGAAATTTGTTGAATTCTTTGCCCTCCATGAGAGTATATCTGTTTGTTTTAGTTTTTTAAAAGTATTTTTACGATTTACAAAATATATATGTAAGAAAATTTTGTTTTAATTTACAAAAAAGGCTTAAAAATACTTTTTAGAAGTTCTCAAACGTAACTTGTTATCAAGCAAAATGAATTTGTTCTTTACATTATGGACCACCTTGTTAGAGAAAAATTTCCTTATAAAAAGAACTAGAGGAAGCAATAGATAAGAGCCGGGGGAGTATTAAATAGGTAAAATTTTAGTCAAGTCCCAAATGCCTAAAAAAATCACAAAAAGTCTTTGTGTAGATTTTTCTATCAAAAAACTTCATAAGGACCGTAATAACTTAGATTTCAAATGTGAATTTATCTTATTAATACAGATTGATTTGTCAATGACCATTCTATAACTTGTCAATATAGTCACACATACTTGACAATGAAAGTTGTTCTAGTTAATATATATGATATTATCAATAATTACTCTATAACTTGTCAATATAGTGATATATAATTGTCAATGAAAGTTGATTTAGTTAACATATATGAGTTTGTCAATGATCACTCTATGACTTATCAATATAATCAGTCATATACACTTGTCAATAAGTTGAAGCTTACATTTAGAATCTACATCACTACCATCCTTAAGAGGTTTTATGATAGAGGAATTTACATTGCGATTTTTTGATGTTTTGTTTTTGTTTTTATGGATATGAGTGAAAATTTCCCAATTAAATAAAAGATAAAGTTGAAAAATTATTAAATTTATTAACAAATTTTAAGGTTTTTCTAATTACATTAAAACATGATGAAAGCAACTTTTCATTCTCGATATTGGGGCGGCGGAAGTAAATTTGATCGGAGATAAATTTTGAAATAAATGTAATAATTAATGTCCATGGGCTCAAAAGACACGTGGCCACAGAAAGCGAACCTTCCCAAAAGGAGCCCTCCTCGTGTACCACGTGTCCATCTGCTTTTTGTTATATCTTCTCGTACTGTTTTCTCCTGGCGACCCCAACAATATTTTCTCGTGCTCTAACGCCGCGTCTTCAAATTTCACGAATATTCAGATTAAATTTAATTATTATCTATAATAGAGTAACGCATTATATTTTCATAAAAATACCTTGACAATATCATAATCCTAAATTATATTTATTTATACTCATTTCATAAACTTATCCTATAAATTATAAATCATGTTAAAGAAAACATATCCTAATATCAATCCAAACAAGCATTTGGTTGCCTTGTTGAAAATACTTCTCACCAATTTTAAATTATTTAATTTTTTTTATTTAATTTATAACCCGAACTACAAGCGATAAATCTTCTGCACATTGAAGGTCCCCACAAACGATTTTTTATCTGAACCACCAATGGGAGGAGGCCAGGACGCTACAAAACTGTTACGTCCTTTTCTATGTAGACTATAATATCTTAATTTCTAATTTCTTTTTTTATTCTAAATCATCACCTATTTGTCTTCTCATTCATATAAAATAATTAATAAAATGGATAGTCATCATTTTTATTCTACAGTTTACTGTTCCATCGCGCCACGCAAAGTTGGGTACGTGGATGAATCTGAATCCAGAAAAAATTTCTCAATTATTGATAGAAATTATTGATTGCGTTTTGGGAGCACGGATCTTGTCTCACGGAGGATTTAAGAGTCATCAATATATTTAACAATTTAAAATTAAGATATATAAAAAAAATTGTAAAGTAATTTTATAGTTTACCATCCAAAATCCCCGCAAAATTACTTATACATTTGTATATTTTGTTTCCAAAAATATTTCTATTTTCGTGGATCAGCTTCTCAGCCCGAGCATTGACCTGTTTATGTTTGCGGCTTTGTTTAAATTGTACTTTCTCGGCCACCCGTGATAAATATTACCTCCAAAATATAAGATACTATGTCTAATTTTAAATATAAAATAAATTTAAATTTTTTTAAAAGATTAAATAATTTATTTAATCATATCATATATTATATATCCTTAGATTATATATCAAATTATAACTTAAATAAATTAATGTAGACAAAAAATGACAAATATAAATATTTAAAATAATTTAATTGATTTTATATATGTACATTCTTACTAAATTCTCCTTCCTCCAAAATATAAACTTCAAATAATCATTTTTTGTTAAAAGCAGTTAAAATCAATCAATAAGTAAGATTTTTTTTTTTTTTTTACTATGCCCTACAAATAAATAAAAAAGAGAATTATATTTGGGTCCCAAGGAAATAAAAAAAATATAAAAAATCTTAGAATTCCAATATCAAAAAGTTCTAGTTGTAAATATGATATTTTCATTTGTAAAAATAGCATTTTTTGTTGTTAAAATTTCTGTAATTACTATCAAAAAAGTCCCTTTAAACTTTTTTGTAATTAATTATAGTCCTTAGGACTCAAATGTAATTCTCCATGAATAAAATCTTACCCACATTTTAATTAATGCAATTCACATGGTCATTGATTAAAAAAAACAAAGGCAATATATACACCGTCAGCAAGGTAGAGTTGTAAGAAAAAAAAAAGCAACAAATGTTGGGACAAAACCAGAATGAAATTTATATTTGGGAATGTTCTATTCTTAATTTTGAGGTTTATATTTAGGAAAGTGAAGAGTATGAGAGAAAATAAATGAAAAATATGAAGAAAAATATAATTAATTAGAGGTAAAAATGGAAAAATGCATTAAAACAAAACTAAATTATATTTTCTCATTTTCCTCTTTCTCATTTTCTTCTGAAAATCTTATATTCACCTTTGAATTGAAAAAAAAAAAAATTTGAATAGTTCATATTTAATAATTCCTCAAATTATCATAAAGGTAAATAAATTAAATTAAATGGTGAAGATATGGTATAGACAATTCATAACTAAATATAAACAAAATAAAAAATTAATTTATAAAATATTAGAATAATAGTTATATAAAATTTAAAATTAAGATCATCCATTTTTTTATCTGGCGGTAGATATAGAATGCTATGAAGAAAAGTAGAAAAATATCATGAGAGTATTTTCAACTCTTCACGCGAGAGAACTTTTTTTATCTGAATTACCAAGCGAGAGAATGCTACTTATAAATGAGAATGGATGGCATCTTTATTCTTAATATACAACATATTAATATTATTTAATTAGATTAAAGTAATTAATTACGTTAGTTAATATAATATATATCTTTTAAAATATCATATTCATCTTTCATAATCTCTTATGCTCGTCTTATCGTTTATTATCGTTGAGATGGTATAATAGGAATAAATTAAAGCTGTAAATTTAAATATGAAAATTTTATTTTATATTTAAAATCAAAATTAAATCTCTAAACATATCTTATAATTGGATGGGATTATTTAAAATATGGGAGCTAAGCTGGCGTTAGTTTATCGCTTGCGTTGCGTGTCATGATTTTAAAATCCCTCAATTTTAAAAAAAATTGAAACGCTAGCTAAGTAATTATTAAAATATAAATGTGGTAGGTGTGTCACAAGAACAAACTCATTTGTTCCTATCACTTATCAGCTTATAATTAATTCCCAGGATATAGATTTTCTTATATATATACACACTTTCGAGGATCTTGTGCCGTGGATGTGTATGACGGGTCCGCGAATTGAGAGGCGATTTCCCTTTCCATAATCGTCCATTGAGATTTGCAAGTCGCAACTTCTGAAAGCAGTTCGAACACGAAGCTCATTCAACTGAGGACTCCCCAAATCTCATATCTGGAAGGAGATTTTTATTTCCATTTCAATCATCGTTTGTTTTGTTTGACGACTGAATCCGTTTTGTGTTTTAATCGCCATGGGGGAAGATCAAAAGGCCCCTCTCTTACAATCTCAATCTTCTCATCATCATCATGTCGCCAAACGAACAGGTTTGTCATCTCTTACAGAATCATAATCATCTTATTTTTGGTTAAATTCGCATTGAGATGTCGACGTAATTATCGTAATTGATATGAATCATCTGATCGATTGAGATATAAATGAATATCTGGTTTTGTGAATAGGGACGGTATGGACGGCGGTGGCGCACGTAGTGACGGGGGTGATAGGTTCGGGAGTGTTATCGCTGGCTTGGAGCATGGCGCAGCTTGGGTGGATTGGAGGGCCATTGGCGATGATTCTGTTCGCTTCTGTCACTTTGCTCTCTTCGTTCCTTCTCTCCAACACATACCGTTCTCCAGATCCCGAATATGGCCCTCACAGGCATCCCTCTTACCTTCTTGCTGTTAACTTACATTTAGGTAATTTTACCCTTTTCGTTCATCATCAGTTATGGTCGTTCCCTTTCTTTCCTTAAATTTTCTGTTTTGGTCGTCTTGGACCGAAGAATTAGTATCCATTGAGTTTGATTCCTTGTTGGCAACACTCGGGCAATCTCTTATATTTGCTGATGATGACGATTCATGAGTTTAATAATTTCGGAACCAAATTATGAATTTACCTTTCACTCTATTAGGTTTTCTTACTGTATCTTTTTTTTTTTTTTCCTTTCTTTCTTTCTTTCTTTTGGATTTAAGGGTCTCTTACTGTATCAAATATATAAGACGTCTCTTATTTAATACTCCCTCCGGTCCTAATAGGACCAAGTTTATTTGCACTACAAAAAAACACTTGGTCATTTTGCCTTGCTTAGAAAAGATCCCAGAGGAAACCCCCTTTTTCCGATGGGTTTATTTATTGTGGACTCGGTTTACTTATCTATCTTTTATGAACTAGAATTTCCTGTTTTCAGTCTTTCGGGAAGATTTGTCGTCGAAGATTTTTGTCCATACTTACTGTTTTTCTTTTTTCAAGTAATATGTATCTTTCATCTGCTATTCACTTGTGTTGGTTTCTTATGCTCTTTCTTTTCTTCTATAAATGGTTACTGATCCATAAATCAAATTTTGTGATGAAAATCATTTACTAAAGCATTGCATGACATGTTCTTAAGCAGATGAATGAGATTTAATTGAAGCTCTTAGGTTAAATGAACATTGTAATTTTGTAGAGTTGAGAATGGGTTAACTATCTGTGGTTTGTCCAAATGGCTCGTTTCACTTGGGCCAAGGATGACGGCTGGAAGAAAACTACTTGTTTGATACGTTTGTCCGTTGCATTGCATCATATATGATATATCCAGCTATTTCAGTTGTGTCACGCAAACCATATCCTCTTTAACATTTCCATTCTGCCGGTTGGATTTCCTTATCCATAATAAATGACCTGTGGATCTAGTCATCTCTTTTAACACGTCTGATTTGTAAACATTTATTAGTATTACGAGCCTCAGCTTTTGTCATGTATTTGAAATCTCCTTTTTCCTTAAATGTAAGGAACAAAGATTGTCTTCTTTCATAGGAGAACATGTACTTTTTTCGCTTTGTTGCATTTAATTTAAAGCTGTCAAAATCTCACTGAGACTTGTGCTGTGTGGATGAACAAAATAGCGGCTCTATATGACATTTTTAGTCAAACATGATAAATTTGTAGTTTGGATGAACATGATACTTTCACTTGGTCTTGCTTGTGCTGTGTGGATGAACAGAATAGCCACTCGATATGAGATTTTTAAGTCAAACATGATAAATTTGTAATGCATTTGAAAATTGGAACATCATTTAAGTATGTTTTTATTGTTGAGACTGCTATTATATGACTCTCATTGGGTGGTTGCAGGAACAAAGAAAGGAAGGTTGTGTGGCTTTTTGGTTCAATTAAGCTTATATGGGTTTGGAGTGGCCTACATTGTTACATCAGCTATTAGCATAAGGTGTGTCATTAACTACTCTAAGTGGGTTCCTCTTTGATAATTCAATTTTACTTCTTTGCTTTGCTTTCCCTTTTCTATTTATTAATGGACTTATGGATTATGGGTGCTACTTGTTTCAACTTTGTCTTTTGATGAGAGGTTCTTGGAATATCATCATGGATTGAAAAAGATAGGCAAACCAGAAGACAAGTAAACATTTGAATTGTGGATCTTATTGAAAAATGAGCTTGTATTGCATACATGTCTATTCTTAATTAACTTGTCTATCTATACTTGAATGAATCTTACTAAGAAAGTTCTGCTTTCTTCAAATTTGTGTTCTCTTTTTCCCCTGGAATTTTGTTTACCATCGCTAATAGATACTTTGGATTACCCTTTGTTTGTGTTTGCAGAGCAATTTTAAAATCAAACTGTTACCATTTTGACGGGCGTGGAGCAGCATGTATTTTTGGGGATGCATATTATATGATGATTTTTGGGATCATCCAAATTGTTCTGTCACAGATACCCAATTTCCATAACATTGAGTGGTTATCAATTGTTGCTGCAATTATGTCATTTATGTATGCTTTCATTGGAATGGGTCTTGCTATTGCTCAAATCATAGGTACGCTAACCAATACATTAACAGTTGCTTGGAATCTTAACCCTGGATGGTTAAATTAGTGCAGTCTACACTTCTTGTTGAAATAGTGCGGTGCTGGTTAGCCACAAAGAAAAGTTCATCATAGAATACGCAAATATACTATTAATTTGGTCTGTAATTGCTTCCTGTGGCCCAAGACGTGTATACATAATAATTCACTGATCGTTGATGTACAGGAAATGGATTCATTATGGGTAGTACATATGGTATCAATACCCCTAGTGTCACTGCAAAAGTATGGCTGGTTGCTCAAGCGCTCGGTGACATAGCATTTTCCTATCCATTCTCTGTAATTCTTATAGAAATACAGGTATGTAATATTTTTACACTATGACACTTCTTTGAGTGAAAGAATGAATTTCATGACTCAAAAAACCTGTACAAAGGCTGGCTATCCAAAAATGAGGCCAGCTAACAAAATATACAGAATAGTAGGCGACAAAACAAAAGGGGGAACAAGCCTATTAAAATAATGACTAATCAGATTGAAATTCCTTTACTCTGGGCACTATGAGTTTTAATAGCTGGAAGTTAGTTTTCAACAGCTTTCAAAGAGAAGGCCTAATTTGAGCTTTTAACTATTTCCATGTGTAAAGGATACTTTGAAGTCACCTCCACCAGAAAATCAGACCATGAAGAAGGCTTCAACAATATCAGTAATTGTCACAACATTTTTCTACCTCTGTTGCGGATGTTCTGGATATGCAGCCTTTGGTAGCGGCACACCAGGAAACCTTTTAACAGGATTTGGATTTTATGAGCCTTTTTGGCTTGTTGACTTAGCCAATGTTTGTATAGTGATTCACCTTGTTGGTGCTTATCAGGTACATGTGATAACATGGATCTTTCATCTTCAAATTTTAGTATATATCTTCCCTGTCCTGACATAATTTGTCATTAATGAGAACTTTAGCTGCATAGCGGTGTTGTGGGACCATTAGCTACAAAGTTTTCTTTTGCTACTTGAAAGGAAATTGAGTCCATATGACTAATTTGGTCCATGTATTTTCTACAGGCTGAATTTATCTTAAAATCTTTGCTAAATATGGAATGTGATTTTATTCATATGTTTCAGGTGTACAGCCAGCCACTATATGCAAATGTTGAAGATTGGTTCCGCGAGAAGTTCCCAGAAAGTGCATTTGTGAACCATACATATTCCTTGAAACTCCCATGTCTGCCAGCTTTTGGGCTAAATTTTTTGAGGCTGACTTTCCGTACTGGTTATGTTATATCAACAACTGTGGTTGCAGTGCTCTTCCCCTACTTCAATCAGATTTTGGGAGTTTTGGGAGGCATAATATTCTGGCCATTAACCATATATTTCCCAGTGGAAATGTACTTGACTCAGTATGATGTTGAAGCATGGACAACTAAGTGGGTCTTACTACGGACTTTTAGCATCGTTGGCTTTGTGGTGGGGACATTCACTCTTGTTGGTTCTATCGAAGGAATAATATCTGCAAAACTAAGCTAAGAAGATCACAGATCTCTCCAATGGTGTAGTGCTGTCATCCTTATTTACATTCGATAGAGTATATAAAGGACTGTGCGTGTGGTATCGAGGAGACTTGAAGATTTAGGCAGAGTCACTTAGGTATTTTGTATTGTAAATGGTAAAAGACTTGTTATATTTTTATGTAGACGGTAATGGCGGTTCGGTTATTTATGTCCATGATGAAACCGCGTTGATGTTCAAGTCTTCCAGGTTTGCAGCTTTAAGATGAGTTATTGCAGAAGCTCTCTGCATTGATATTTCATATCTTTGAAGTTTAAAGCCTCACTCCCTTATTGCCAACTAAATTCAATGCAAATTCCAAAAGAAGTGCTTGTGGTTGGAGTTCTCCACTTGAGCTTTTGGTAATTGATCCGACTCACAATACAGGGAAGAAGGCATTGAGGTAAACAACAGTAATAATGCGAATTTTTCAAGCATTACAGAATCTAGTTTTTAGTGCTTATGGAGCATGACTTGCAGCAAATCCATCATGAATATATTGTAAATTACATTGGTAATGATGCAACCTGTATCTCATAAAGATATAGGTTTGAAATTTGTTACCAATGTGAGGACCTCTGTAAATGCCACTCTTAAGTCTAGCGTTCATTGGGCCGTGGAGCTCACTTGTTAATCTCTGTGAATCCGATTTACTGAAGCTTTTGTTGTTGCCAATTTATTGTGCTCAACCTGGGTAGAGTAGTAACACTCGGCTCCATGCCCCATTGGTGGTCTTGTATGATAATTTGTTTAGGCCCACAACTTTTTATCTTCTCAATTGGACCTAAGAATGATACTTGGGATAAAATCACATCTGGCTTCATTCTCACTCATATCACTTTATCTAGAGTAGTAGCCATCAGCAGGATTGAACCGTGACTTTCCACTCTACGTTTTATTTTAGCGAAAAGTTATTATTCATTTGGCATGAAAGAAAATTTTTTGGACAAGAGCTTCCCTCTTTCATATGTTAATGATTTTTGTAGCACATATGGGTCAACTATCTAATTAAGGAGCCTATGAAAAAAAATAAAGACAAAATAAAGACCTTTTCTAAACTAAAACTTTGAAATGTATAACTCACTTTAATATTTACAACTTAGAGCAGCCTTTTTTGTATTTTTTTTTACAATATCTTTTAATTGTCATTTTCTCTGTAAACAAACTTTAACCATTGTATGATGTAATAGTTTATACCTTAGTGCCCGTTGGAATCGGAGGCAATGTAATGAAATGTTCACATGAATTTGTTTGATTCATCATTAGATGTATAAAAAATTGGATCACATCAAACATGATAATAATATAATTGTAAGGGAAAATTATTCCTATCTACACATATATGCATAATTTATGTTAGGTTCATGGTAATTTCTTCAATTTGTTCATGTATACATTGGGTTTATAATAATTTTTTAATATTTAATGATAGAAAAGTTGTGCAATGCACAAATTGGGTTCATAGCAATTTCTTAATATTAATATTTTAATGGTGGAATATAATTTTTTAAATTTTTTAGTGGGAAAATTTTTTAATTTTCATATTATTAATTAATGGGTGGATACTTTGGTCAAATTAAAAAATTATAATGTCAATAATATCATTTTTCACTTAATTACATGATGTTTGCATCCTTATTCATCAATCTTAGCGTATAATTCTGATTAAATCAAATGATGTAATTAGGATTACAAAATGTATTCCTCTTTATATCATATAGATCCTAGTCACGTCAAGTGGATTTTTCCATTTGGTATTAATAAAGAATAATAATAATAATTGGAATGATGGGTATGTTTGCGTAAACTATTATGGGAGCAATTATCAGACTGAGGGTGGGTTTTAATCCCACACCAGTAAAAAAATGTGTATGAGTCTAGAGAAATAAGATATTCTACAATTTATGTAACACCTACATTTTTTTTGCCGGGGGGGGGGCGGGGGATATAAAATTATACTAATGGGGAATTGAATCCCAAACTCTCCTTCTCCACTAAGGCTCTTAAGTGACAAGGGTAGGTATCCAATAAGGAAGTATAGCTCTTTAGCAAGAGTACATTTTTTTTCCCTCTCTTATCTCTTTTTCACCTTGCATTTACCCCCCCCTCCCTTCTTATGAGATTAGCTAAAAGTCTTTTTCCCTTCCCATCTCAGCTTGAACAGTTTAGATTTAATGTTTTATAAAAATATTAATAAGACATTAAAAAAGAATATTTTTAGAAAATATCAAATTTGAACCTTTCAAATTTCAATCTAAAAACTGAGATGAAAAAGATAATTGTAGTCAATCCCTCTTTCTCATATATCCAACTAATAAACAAACAAGGGGTAAAATTGATAAAAACCATGTTTAGTGTCCCAGTCAATCAAACTATCATAAGAAAATGGGAAGGAGATCTTCTCATTATCTCATTTCTCATTTTCTCTCATTGGCTAAATCTGAGTTGTTGATTGAGAAAGTGAGAGAAAATTAATAGTATTGTATTGATTGGACGGATGTGATTTAAAAATTATGAGAGATAATGAGAAAAGGATGGAGAGAAAAACCCAACCCCAAAAAATGAATCAATATCCTCTTCGGTGTCATCATCCCATTGAACAATATTTCTATCACATATATGAGTTTATATCTCATACCTCTCTGTAAATGACATTAAGTCTATGATTGTGGGCTCACTTTAACCTTGATAAACTCTTTGAATCCAATTTACCTGAGCTTTTATTGGTGCCAATTTATTAGGCTCTCAAGCTGGGTAGAGTACTCACATTTTCCTCCATGTCTATTCGACAATTTTGTGTATGATTATTTTTTTAGGCCTAAAACTTCGTTTAAATTGGACCTAAGAAAGAAACTTGGGCTAAAATCACGTCCATCTTCATGCTCACTAATATCTTTACTTTTTCAATTTTATAGGAATGGGTATTAAAAAGATCGAACTCGCCAATTCTCAATCTTTACTTTTGATTTTACCTTAAACTTATTATTCATTCAGCATGAAAGAAAAAAATTTGGACAAAAGCTTCCCTCTTTCATATGTTTGTTAGTGATTAATGGCTTTTGTGGGGCGTATGGGTGGTTTTTGTGAAAGGCAGAATCACAATTATAAACCCTCTAAGAAAATTAATACAAAATGATAACATGTTTGGCATAGCTTTTTTTTTTTTTTTAAAAAAAAAAGAAAACAAATGACTCTAAAGTTAAAGCAATTTGTTTGGCTATTGGCTTTTCTTCTGATTTGATTTTTTTTTTAAATTGACCTTTTTTTTTTTATAAAAGTCTGCTTAAACATAAATCATATTATGACTTTTATCCCAACTTTAGTATACAAAAGTTAATTGGGATGAAACAAACCCGAAATCTTCTTGGATTTGGATTAACATTATGATACAAGTAAATATGAAAAACACCTTACATGTCTTGGACTTGAATCTCCTCAGTTACAAAGTACTCCTTACATGTTTGGCGTTCGTGTTTTTTTTTTTTTTAAACATTCCCAGATAAATGGCCTAACACATCCTAAGTGTGTTTTTGTATTTTAAGTTTGCAAATATAAAACAGGGGCTAAAAAGTACATTAGGCTTATATAGAATAACAAATCAATATTCAAATTATTGTGGGATAGTGGCTCATATTTAGTGTCCAACACTACATCAAACATAATTGTCTTCAATAGGAACATATTTATGCTTCTAAACTCATATTTTCACCACATAGTTCAAACCTCGAACACATACGAATAGAGGACTTCACAAAACTAAGATCAATCTTGTTCGAGTTAGATAGATACACAAAGGAACAAAACTTTTCTATCAAATATTTAATGCAACTAGGTCAATTTTTAAAAATTGAATTTAAGACTTCTAGTTAGGCTAGTATAATCTTCCTTCACCTTCAATTAGAGTAAGGATTAGTGGTCACATAGCCCCTATATGTGCCTCTTTCCTCACATGAATGTTTCAAATAATTGAGGAAATCTAAATTCATATGTAGAGTGTTATATATATGAATAGAGTATTATATTACCAATGTTAAATACAAATGTAAATATGGCTAAATTTTGTGGAAATATGTTACTCTGTTTGGAACCATCATATTTTCCTCTTTTTTGATTGAATTCAGTTTACCTCATCATCTATAAAATGACAAAAAAAATATATAGCTTATAAAAAAACTCACAGTGGACGAGAATTAATAATAAAAGATAAAAATTTTAGGGTTAAGGTGCAAAAATACATATGTGTTTTATCCTGAAGAGCACCCAGCATTAAGTGTTTTTTTTAGGTGTAAAAGTACACACGTAGTTACAAAATAGATGCAAAAATACCCTTTGATCATTAAGTTTGACTTTAACCATTAAGTTTGACTTTTTCTACTTCAAAAAGTGAAAAAATACAAATGTGATGAAAGTGGAGCTTAATCACCAAGGGGAGTGAATTGGGGATTTTAAAAATTATTTGCTTAAGGCTTTATTTTAAGACAATAAAACAGGATGTAACAAAGAATAAAGAAGAAGAATAAGACACACGGATTTATACTGGTTCAGTCCAACTCCTTGACCTACGTCCAGTCCTCAGGCTCCTTGAGTTTTTCACTATAACAATCGATTACACCCCCTGTAACTCAAGAGTAATTCTCTCACTAAAACTTATTCCCCTTTACAAGTTGTAATCAATAGCCCCAATCTTCAAGTCTCCTTACTTGAGATTATTTACAATAAATGATTTACAATAATCTCTTAAAGAGTGGATAAAAATAAACACTGAATAGCAATAGTATCAAAAAATACTTTACACAAGTAAACTCAAAGAGTAGTTAAAAACTTTAATACTTTTCATTTTCTGCTTGATTAGTTGTTGAGAAGAATTGAATGCAACTTTATTTATACACAGAGAGTGTTAAATGATCGTTGCAATCTTCATTCTGATCGTTGGTGCATTAATCTAGCTGTTGGAGGCATTATGGTCTCTTCTCTCTCTATTCTTTTGTTCATTCTTTGTATTCAGAGGATAAATGTTGACTTCCTTAGAGTTTTATTTGTTGGAATGTCAGAGATTAGTTTAGGTAAGAAGCATTTATCGATTTTGCATCGTACAAATGTTGTTTGATCAAAATATAGCAAGTTAGCTATACTTTACATTTAATGCTCTGACATGCTTTTTGCTAGTGTTGAAACAACGCCTTTAATTTTCTTGAATCATCTCTAAATCAACTGAAATTCACTAGCAAACAAGTTAAACATATCTAGCGATGTTGATGAATGATTTTAGAAAGCATTAAGATCAAACAAGAAATTCGTCAGATTTGAATTTTAAAAAGCTGCGACGCAAACTCAAGTTTTTGTATCAAAACTCAAGTTTATCATTGGGCACTTAAGTACAAACTCAAGTTTTCATATCAAGACTCGAGTTTCCTTCTTACAGATGACAAAACTCGAGTTTACAAATGTAAACTCGAGTTTATCACTTTGCATGTAAGTATAAACTCAAGTTTCCATATCACTGTGTATTAAGACTCAAATTTTTAAAAGCCCAGTTTTGACTGATGACAAAACTCGAGTTTCCAAATATAAACTCAAATTTTGAATATTTAATGTGATCAAGTTCAAAACCTTAAAACTGGAGTTTTCAATCAAGATTGAAGTTTTGAAAACACTGAAAAACAACGATGCTCTTTGTTTAACCAAAACTCGAGTTTTCAAAACCAAACTCGAGTTTTCATTTAAAAATTAAACTTGGAGGGATTTGTGTTATTTCAAAAGTGGATTTTTGAAAATATTGAAAAATAGTAATCCTCTCTGCTTGGCCAAAACTCGAGTTTCCAAAACTAACTCAAATTTCCATTTAAAACATAAAAACATTTGAAAATTAGAGCCAAGTGAGAAACTTGACTTTTCAATTCAAACCTTAAGTCTTAAGATGTTAAAGCATGAAAGTTGTCTATCAAGTCAAAACTCGAGTTTCCAAACTGAAACTCAAGTTTTCCCAAAACTTGGAAAAACTTAGAAATATTGAAAACTAGAGTTTCCCTTCAAAACTAGAGTTTCCACAAGTCAAAAACTTTGAAGACTCTTTGTATAATTAAAACTCGAGTTTCCAAATGAAAACTTGAGTTTTGAATTTCTTCAAAAAATATTGAAGAGTTTCTGTATGACTTGAACTCGAGTTTCCAAACCAAAACTCAAGTTTGTCCTGATGAAAAACTTGAAATGCTCTTTGTAAGGCCAAAACTCGAGTTTACCTTTGACAGTAAGTTTTTCAACTTACTAAAGGCAAACTTCAATTTGAGTTTACAATTGTTTGTTATCATCAAAACCCATAAAGAACTAACATTCTCCCCCTTTTTGATAATGACAATACTTGTAAACCAAAATTTTTCAAAAGTTTGAAAATTTTGAGATTTGTAAAGATTTTTGCATAGAAATTTTGTAAGAAAAAGACTTGAAATGCTTGAGTCATTTTGCATTAAAGTACATTAAACATTCACAATCCACAATCAAGTATTAAATGCAGTAGTAATTAAGGCAGTTGTCAATTAAATTCTATTCATATCAGTTAATTAAGCTAGTACATCTGAAAAATTCACACTTGCCAGAACAGAAGTACCCAAACAAGAGTCTAATGCAACTTATATAGACAAAGCTTAATTAAACTCCTAATGAGAATACAAAAGCAAAAACTGTACAAATCATTCTGCAAAATATCCTTCAAACTTTCTAAGGCTCTGGTTTATCTTCTGGATTTTCTCTCCCTTTGTCATCCTCAAAAATAGGTGGAGCTGAGAGAAATAGAATGAAAGGTGATCAGGATGAAGGGCCAGGAGGAGGTGGACTAGATCCAGGAGAGGAAAGGAGTTGCATAATCTTATCCATCTTGGCACCTTGCTGCTTCAGATGGCTTTTCAGCATAGTCTGTTCTTCCATCATATCAGTTTGATTTTTTTGAAGGCTAGCAACCATATGACCAACCTCTGACTCAATCTTCTGAGTCATTTCAGAGATTGCCTTTTTCACGATTTGATGAATCTTTGAATCCAGGTCTGAAGGAACAGAAGAATCAGTAGGTGGAACAGAGTGGGTTATTGGTCACTGATCTTCAAACTTCTTTGGTTGAGCAGTCTATTTGTTAGTAGGGATCTTCATGAAATGTAAATGTTGCTTACCAAAACTTATGGCCCACTTGAGAATGTTAGATAAGCCAATATGCCAGATTTTGTGATAGAATAATATTATTGACACCAAGGAAGCAAAGGGAATGTATGACATTGATCTGGAAGAAAAGCAGAACTTGGTCATTTCATGAAACAACCATTGGCCAATATTGATAGGGACTTTTTGTATGAAGGCAACAAATAGTGGGTGATCCTTTTGGAAGAAATGAGTATGGTTGCCTCCTTTTTGAAGAATATTTTGAGAGAAAAGGTACTATAAGGCTCTATAAAGTGGTGATATTTGCATGAGAGTAAAGGTCAATTTTGTCAGCTGGGATTTAGGGATAGGCTCGTTGGGTTTTAAGATTTGGAAAATCTCTTTGTTACTATAATTTGATTATGGGAGCATAAGGTAGATTCTTTATCTGTAGAATTGAATTTCCTGATTGATGCAGAGACAGTGACTTTGTCACCTCGGACAGAAGTGGAGAGTCGTTCTTCCACAACGCTACCTTCAGAATCCTTCAGATTTTCTTTAAACATGTTAAAATAGAATATTTTAACAATGGTTGGGGAATAGGGAGCTTTTATGGAGAAGTAGGACATATAAGGTGTTAACCAAGGGGATAAGTCCATGTTGCATTCTTCTTTGATCTTATTTAAGTCTACAGATACCAAGGATCAAAAGTCTCTCTTGAGAAAAGTGTCATGAAATTTAGAGGCAGAATCAACTGAGATACCTGCATTTTCTGTCACAAAGCCTTCAGGAGCTTTGGAGTGGATGCAAATCTTAGAGAGAGCATTAGGCATCTTGGTAGGCGAAGTGTTATCAAAACGAAGAGGTGAATACATTTATGAATAGGAGTTCTCCTCTACAATAAGTTCCTTATCTTTGCGCTTAGCAGCAGCAAGGTCCACGTTCTTTTGTTTAGATGGACAGATAGTTCTTGAATCTTGACTCCTTTGGATTTAGGCATTGCCGAAGCTTTTCCAGGAGATTTTTCATCAATGAAGATGCCATGGTGGTGAAAAAACTCGTTTCCTTGCTTGGTTCTGTGCACAGGAATGGAAAATTAACACCAAGTATTTTTTTTTTAATTTAATAATTTTATTTCAATTAAAGAAAAATTACTATTTCTCTAGGTGTAATTCCTGGGAGGCCAAATTTTTAATTTCCATAATTTATTTTCTTTTTTAAATCCTTATTAAATTTTCTAATTGATAATTAATAAATGAGTATTTATGCATTTACAATTTGATATTATATATAATATATTTAATTAAAAATATTTTTAATTTTTTGATCTAACAAATTGAACCAAAAATTATTTAAATAATTTATAATCAATATTATTTAATTTTTATTACATTTTCTAGTTAGGCAATATAAACGTTTGCACCAATAAGGATTTGTTTTTTTAAGAAAAATAAATTATGGAAATAAAAAATTTGGCCTCTCAATAATTATACCTAGAAAAATAATAATTTTCCTTTGAATGAAATAAAATTATTAAATTAAAAAATGCACTTGGTGTTGGGCATTCTTTTTGTCAAATCATACGAATATTTTTGTACATTTGAAAGTAAAAAAAAATTAAAATTAATGGTCAAAGGGTATTTTTGCACCTAATTTGTAACCACGTATGTACTTTTACACTTAAAAAAACACTGGGTGTTAAGTGCTCCTTGAAGTAAAGCACATGTATATTTTTGTACTTTAATCCAAAATTTTATAGGAAAAAGCAAGAACTCTCTAAATCGATCGTTGGTGATTTATAAAGTGAGGCCCACACAATGATTGGGCCCGTTTGGTGCCTCTTGAGTACGTGTATGTGTGTGTGTTGGGCATTTTTTTATACTACAAACTATAAGTTTAAAGAAATTTGGAAATCCAGCTTTTTAAGTAATTAGAAAAATAGCTTCTTAAATAAAATTTAATGAAGTGACATTTCTCTACTACTTTTTTCTAATATTATCGTTCGATATTAGGTTCAAGTTCGTGGTTATTCTTTTTAATATAAGTGTCTTTTATGGGATTTGAATTCAAAATCTAAAAGATCTAACTGTACCTTATACTACCAAACTAATTTTTTGTTGGTGACATTTCTGATTTCTCTACTACTATTTGAGAAATACTTAAATAATTCCAGAGTGTCACATCATCTGGACTCCATCTAATGTAAATATAATAATTTAGATAATTTTAATTCTATTTGGTTGATGACTTATATGAAACAATCTACATTTTATTTTATTTTTTAAGGAAAAAAACCTCTTTATTTAAAAAGAAGAAGGAAAAAAAACAGAAACCTCAGCCAACTAAGATTAAGAGCTTTATTTTTCTTAACAACAAAATAAACTGTAAATTGTTTTAAATGAGCCATCAACCAATTAGAATTAAAATAATGTGAGTTTTTGTGTTTTTATTGTATAGAGTTTATATAATGTTGTACCCAAGAGCATGAAAGTATTTCTCCTAATATTTTATAATATTTTTCTAAATTATTCTTAATTCCTCAAATTCAAAATTATTCTTAGCTACATTTTGTATGAATTCATGATACTTTGCGATCCGTGTATACAACTAGGAGTGATATTTGATGATAATTTTTTTTATATATATAAAACATCATAAATTATTTGTCACAAACTCCTATTAGTGAATTTATAAAGCCTTGGCCTTATAGCCTCTCCGAGGATTACAGGGCGTATTTGGGCAACGTTTTTAGAGTAATATACCATCTTATTTATTCAAGAGCTTTTTTTTTTTTAAAAAAAAAAATTCTAATTATGCTTGCCCCATATTAAAAAATTTGTGTTTTGAGAGAGGTGAAAATTGTAAAGGAAGCCCCAAAAAGAGTACGGCTTTTGCTTTGAACCAAAACTATAATTGATGTCTTTTAATAATTACAAACTTTTCTTTTATGATCTAAATAATTTTCCTTTTTACTGTTTCTTCATATCATTGATGTGTTTTCTTAAATTTATTTCAATATTATAATTGTATACATTGTATCTATTTTGAAGTAAATTGAAAGTAAAGTATTTTTCGAATGATTGACCCAATACAGTCATATTAATAAAAGCCTTTGTCCAGTGATTTTACCAAACATCAATTCCCTTTTTTGGGTGAAAAAAAAAAGAGTGAATTGAATTCTACGAGCTTATCAAGATCATCAAGACATGTTCAAAAACTGAAGGCCTAAAAAGACATGTTTAAAAAATACTTATAAATCGTCCATTGACAAAAAAAAATTTACGTTAACTCCTTTTCCCAAAAACAGAGATTTTCTTAAATAATAAAAATGAAAATTCAAAACTTCTTTTTTTCTTTTGCCAGAAGAAATTCAAAACATGGTCAAAGTATCTTTAAACTTGATTAGGACATGAGCTTATTAAAAAAATGGTGGAATAATTACGCCCCACTAAAATTACGTATATCTTTGAGTTCAAGTTTAAACTGAAGTGATCCTACAACATTTACTCAACCACAAATTAAGCGCCTATGTGAGTGTGTTAATTTTAAACTTGTGAATTCATTTTTTGAGTTTATTATTTTTACATTTTTAACTAATAAAATTGTGTTAAGTTACCTTTTTTATTTTCTATAACACATGGCTCAAAGCCCATCAATTATATATTCCCCAAAACTGTTTTTGAGTAAGAAACACCCAAACATTTACGCATTTCCTCTCCTCAAATCAAACACACCCAAAAAGTCCCTATGTGGAATATCTACCACATTGCCACACTATAGTCAAGTCCAGTAGCTCCTCTCCACTTAATTCTATCATCCATTAGGTGTAATGGGACTCATTCTTATAAGGAAAACAACACAAGTTTGAATCTCGCAAAACGCATTTGGTAGGAAAGGTGATAATCATTTGACCTCTAAACCTTTATGGTGAAAATATTGATCAAATAAATTATATATATATATATATATAAAAGGTCCCTAGGTAGCCAAGAGTTTAAGAACGCCATTCTCATTAAGATAGTCCTTGAGAAAACAAAATTCGCATTTCCCTCTTTCATTTACAAAATATTTTACCTCGCATCCTAACAATCTTCTTTACTACAAATTCAAATGAATTTGTGAGTTTATTGTTTTTATATTTTTTAGTTTATAAAATTGTGTAAATTTTTGTTTAAAGTATTTGAGAAATCTAAATTTGTAGTTTATTATATATGTAGTCATAAAATTTTTATTAATAAGTCCTAATTAAAAAAAATAATATCAGAAAAGTCATATTGACAAATGAAAAAGCTACCATTAATAAATTATGAAATTTTTTTGATATTATTTTTCTTGAGCTTTTTTATAAGAAAAATCTTGGAGAATGCCTTATATGAATGGAACCAACCCATTTTAATTTTTCAAATTGGCTATTAGTTGAAAAATATAAAATGTGACAGTTTAAAAAAGAGAAAAATTCTATATAAAGCTGTTTAAAATTCCTAATTAAGTTATCAGATCAATTTAAAATTTCAAAATGTGGGTTAAATAACTATATTGCCCTCTCATATTCTTCTCCCTCCTCTTAAAAGAGTTTTAGTTCTCTTTAACTTAAATTTTCAATAACTGTGTGTATATTAATATTAATATAAAATAAAATATGATTATCTTAAATTAAAGAAATTTTTTGTGTTGTAGAAGAATCATCAAGAATAATTCAAGCTAAAAAGGGGGAAAGCATAATCCAATATCAATTAAATGACTTTTAGTTGAATGTTGAGAATAGATGATTTTATTTTTCACTTGAATATTTTTTCGAAGAGAAGAAAGTTAAGCGATGTTATTGAAAAAAAAAATAAAATCTGACTTATGTGATATATCTGACTATATGTCAAAAATTTTCATCAAAAAAATTTTAAAAACAAGCTAAATGTCAAGTCAATATAATATGTTTGAATTAACATTAAAAAAACATGTTCACGTCATTTAAGATAAAATTCATCTTACATACTTACTTTGTACGCTACAATTCATGTTAGAAAAGTAGTCTATACCGCTAATCCAAATAATCATGTAATAATGTGCCAATAGATTGCATAAAAAGACTCCAACTGGATCAACGCATGCATGAGGAGGGATTAACCTCGACTACTTATAAATTATTTTTAATCCTAAATATAAAACTCAGTTGACTTTTCTAAAAATAATAAGGAAGTTAGATAAAGTTGCTTCAAAGTATTTATACTCATTGTTTTTCACCAAACTAATTTACCTAATTTATAAAATGATTGATAATCTAATAATATACAATATATAATATAATTAGACAACTTACTTAATTTCCTTAATTTCTCAAAAAAATAATAATTAGGTATTATATTAGGGAACAAAGGAAGTAGTATTTTGTGCTTATTTAACTTTGAAATTTCAAGCCTAAGCTTGCCTCATGTAATCAAAAGTAAAAATAAAAAGCATTTAATTGATATTGGGGCTATGCTTTTCTTTTTCTTTATTATTATTTTTTAATTATCCTTGATAATTATTTCCCAACACAAAAAGTCCTTTGATTTCAAAAAATCATATTTTATTTTATTATATATTAATGATTATATATTTATATTAACATACATTTATGATAAAACTAAGCTACACAGTAATAAAACTCTTTTGAGATGAGAGATATTATAGAGGAAACTACAAGTCTAAGAGGGTGCAATAAAGTTATTTCATCCATATTTTAAAATCTCAAATTAGGTTAATAACCTAATTAGAAATTTATTGAGTTTAACAACCTGATTTAGGAATTTCTTATTTCAGGGCGATTTAAATGGGATTTTGCTTTTAAAAAATAAAAAATTGAATGAAACTAAGAAAATAAAAAATAATTGAAAATGAGTTAAAATACAAGTACATTAACATTTCATGTCAATATTATTAATGAGGACATTATTTAAGCCCAGTTCGGAATGATAGAAATAAGAGCCACTCATATATACATATATATTAAATAATTTAGTCCCCTGACTTCTTCTTTCATTTTATTTTATAACTCCCTATCTATTATATTACTTGAATTCTCACAACTACACACCTGGTAAAGATTTTAAAAAGGAGTTTACTGTTAGAGTTACAAGGCCTTGACCATTTATTTGCTTCTTTCTTTAAGCTTCTTAAATGTAATATAAAAATGTATATAATATTATTGCAATTATTAGGGTTGAGTAAGTCTCCCGCAACCCACTCAACCCGCCAAGGCCTAATGGAAAATTGTCCATTTTGGCCCGCCCAGGGAAGATCCATAACAAATAGGTTTAAATGGGTGAGCTTGTACACAAAACCACTTGTCCTAGGCTATAAGCACACCCTTGGACTCCTTGTGTTTGTCTTGGTGTGTGTGTTCTAATCTATATTTTATATTATTTTCAGTATAAATTAAGGTAAATGAGCTCATATTAATTTAATTATGTGACACACACACAAATATTTTCAAAGCCGATTCAATTAAATATGACGATTTTGGCCTGTGTGTGAATCCAAATATGACTATTTTGCATGGTGGAAAGTCCATGCTTGAAAGTATAAAATTTTAAATTTGATTACATGTAATTTGAATATTTGCTCAAAATTGACTATGTACAAGTCCTCTCAAGTGAATCCAACTTCGACCATCTCAAGTGAATCTGATAAAAGATGGTAATAATCCAAAAGCAGCATTGCAGTCTTCTTGTCCTACATAGTGTTATTTGTGAACTATTTGTTAATTTGTACATGTTACTTCATGTGTGGTTTCAATGAGAAATGATGAGAATTATGGTCCTTTATGATTAGTGTTTTTTGTAATTCATATCGAAAAATTACATGTAACAATGCAATAGAAGTGCCATTGCATATTGAGTTTTTTTATTGAAAAAACTTGCAATCAAACTGCTCACATCCATTCAAATCCATACGAGTTTAGAATCCATTGTTACGAGCTTTGATGGGCATGTACTAGCACATGTCCATATGCGGATTAACCATTGGATAGCCCGTCCAACATATTACCCGGCCTAGTAATTAGCAAAGCACCTGATAGTTTGAATAAAATACAAATATCTTGTATAAAAAAACATATATACATCTTCCAATTTAGGATGGGTATTGGCAGCAAGTAACATGGATTATATATTGTTCCTATATTATTTACTTTTTTTCTCACCAGCATTATATTATTTACTTTTAATATCTTCTTTGTCCATATAAAAAATATTGGAAATCAGAATCAGAATGACAACTCATTACAATATTGAATTGAGGGTCTGTTTGGTTCAACGGAGGGAAAGGGATAGGAGGGATTTTGATGGAGGGGATAGGAAAGGAGGGAATCAGATGGATTTTAATATTACCTTATTTGAATTGATCAAAAAGAAGAGGAGGGAAGGGATTTTAATGTTATCTTGTTTGGTTTAGGATTAGGAGGGGAGGGGAGGGAAGAGAAATTATTTTCACATGGACAACTTTATCCTTATGTTATAAGAGGGATTTAAATGTTACCTTATTTGATCTAGAAGAGCAAAGGAGAGGGAAGACTAAAAGAATAATCAGAAAAATTGCTCATGGATGCTCATGAAGCTACAAAATTGCCCATAGAATTCCCCATGTGTTCTATCTGTACATGGCTTTTGTGAAGCTAGTTGCAATAATATACTTTTACAAATTCATTCAAATATTTATCAAAATTACTACGATTAAATTAGGGAGGAACTTTTCATTTGCTATTGACCATAGCTAAAGCCAAATCATCCGTAAAGGAAGACGGGAAAAAATAATCATAAAAATTGCCCAAAACCAATTAAAAAGGACAAACTAACATTTCAAATAAAAGATGTTATCTTTGATACTTCACAACTTCAATCTTCCAAACAACCAAGGAAAACAACACTTTGTTGGCAATCTGATATAGCCCATATGTTTGAATACTCCAAAGTTTTGAACTGGGATAAATGATATGGTTCAAAACTAGCCCGATTCTTCCACCATAAAGCAAAGCAAGATTGATAAAAGTATTATCAACTATTAAGTGTCGCAAAATCCAACACCTCATTTATATATTGTCACATATCATAATCCAACAAAATCTTACACATATGCAATGAAGAAGCATAATCAACTCTATAAGTTCCGCAAAAGAATGCATTAATCAGATAAATCGACGTCACCCCATACTGATAGTAAAAGTCATCATGATTCTAGCCATGAGAACAAATAAACACAGATTTGATAATCATTGACTGCTTCCCAGTAATGCCAATTGCAAGCCACAAACAGGTATAAGAAGAGCATGTATACTTGAAACAACATAGACTTATCAAATGGAAAAGCTATTCACAAATATCAAGGTAAGGCAAATATCACCGATTCTTTGATAAATGAGATACCACTGAATCTTGCATAAATTCTACACCATGTTTATAGAAATTGTACACACCTCTGTCCTTATCACAGTTGCACCCAAACAAATTCCAATTATATATCATTCGCCCACGTGACATAACAGAAACGAGGATTATCCATATTTTGTTTGTTCCATTCTCTTCAAGATATCTCAAATTGCAAAAAATATCAAAGATACTGGAAATCTCGGAAGTTAAAATCCTGCAAATCTCACACTTTATCGGACGAAGCTCGCGGGAATGGTATTGAAGGAGTGATTGCTAGGGATTGCTCTCGTCTCACCAACCCTGATCATTTGAATAGGGTTCCATGCGTTGCATTGAGTTAAAAGGGGACATAAGTATTTTTGGAATAACAGGAAAATAACAAGTGCATCTTCGTCCACTATTACACCAATTTTTATAATCCCTCTAAATTTGTCCGATTTGGGGGGTGAGGCTTTTGAGGGGAAAGAGGGGAAAATTTCAAAAAATTTCCCTTCCCCTCCTAAATAATATGATTAACCAAATAAGGGGAGAGACCAAAATCCCTCCATTTTCCTCCCCTCCCTTATGATCCCCCCAAACCAAACAGACCCTTAACGTCTACTTGATATGAGGGACTTGGAGGGTCTAGACGAAGGGAAGAAAAAATTTTATGAGTTGAATTTTAAGAAAAATTGAAAAAGTAGGATTACAAAATTTTAATAAAAAAGAGGTAAGATTAAAAAATTGAAAACTTATAACTGCACTTCTCTAATTTTTTTAAATCCAACTCAATATTTTTTTCTCCCTCACTTTCCATCCCTACCCCCTATACCAAACAATTTTATGAGTTGAATTTTGTAAAAATTTAAAAAGTAGGGTTAACATTTTTTAATTAATTTTCTTACTTGGTTATCTTACCTTTTATCTTATATTTATTAAGATTTTGTAACTCCATTTCTCCAATTTTTTAAAAGTTAACTCATATAAATTGTTGTGCCTCCATTTTCTTTCCCCCTTTTCCCCTCATACTAAACAGTCCTTTAATTTAAGATGTAGTTTGTAATATAAATTTTTTTAATTAAAAAATAATACTTCCTCCGGTCCTAATTATAAGATATAGTTGACTTTTTTAGAGAGATTAACGAAGCTAATTAAATTACTTTAGAGTATTTTTATTTTTATTTTTTTCTTCAAACTAATTAATTTGACTAATAAACTAATATATAATCTAAGAATATATAACATATGAAATGATTAAGTAATTTATTTAGCTTCCTTAATCCTTCTAAAACAAGTCAACTTTGTTTTATAATTAGGACCGGAGGTAGTAATTTGTACTACAAATTATATTTTATATTAAGGTTTGGAGGCAATAATATTTTTCAATGGATGTATAACTTTTATAATCCTTTTTTTTATTTGTATTGATGAGATTTATCGCTTTTTAATGTTTTACTATTTCACGTTAAATATGATGAGTCATAATATTATGTCTATAAATAAAATATATGCATTATGTATTTGGTATACTAATAAACCAGAAATTTGCTTTCACATATTTCTTCTCCTCAATTCCCTTTTTCTTCCCGAAATTCTTTATTGTTCTCCTTGAATATAGTAGTATTATATTTTATTTATTTTCACAACAGGATCCTTGACATTTTTTTGTTTTTTGCCCGAAGGGATACTTGACTAGTTGACACTGCACAAAGGGCAAAAACCTTAATGATTAAGTTGGCAACAACAACAATAAAAAACCTTAATAATTAATTTATTAACCATAATCAATACTGTTGTTAGGCGCGTTTGGTTATGTACGAAAGAACCCTTTTCTTTTACTTTATAAAATAATAAAAAAAAGATTATAATATTGATTTCTACATTTAATATAAAATTAATTTAAACTTTCATTACAAGTTATCAACAAATGTATCTCAATCCTTGTATAAAACGTCGGCCCATAATTTAGATTATAGGTTCTGACCTTTTGTAGTTGTTAAATTAGATTTTTATTGCTATTTCATTTAAAGTAGTACGTGAAAGACATTTTTAAATAATAAAATTAATTATTATTTAGCTTATTATCATATTATCACTATATTTAAGTAATACAACTGATTCAACAAACATAACAACAATATGTTTGATTATTTGAAAAATAAAAAAACAATAGTTTGATTTATCCTCTAATTTTTATTTAATACATGAGGAAGTGTGTTTAAATTTATTATGATTTCAAACCCTAATTCTAAGAAAGGCAACATGCACAACCCCAATTCTAATGAAAATATGTTGCCGTAGTCTTTCTTTCCCTCTCCATGGACTAAGCTATCCCATCTTCAGTCGTATAGGCTTTATCATTTTAATTAACATTATTGATTTTCTTTTAAAAATGAAAATAAAAATGTTAAACATGAAAGTTATATATAAAAATCCTTCCATCAATTTGTTATGTGAATTTGATACCATTAAATGTTGATGTTTCATATCAACTTAAACGTATTAAGTGATATGGGAAAGTTGAGATGTGGTAGAAAATATTAAAAGCTCGTAAAAAGTATTTAGGAATTTGAAAAAGTTTAGGTGGACTGGTTTGAAATTTTGATTACACTTAATATTTAATATGATTACTAGTATTAACATGTTTGTGCTAGAGTAGATTGTAGAGAGAGGCTTAATGAATTCTCTAAGGCCTAGTAGACTCCCAATGTTAAGTATGACCCCATATGTAATTTTCTCTTAATTAATATTAAGAACATGGGTTGATTTTTGATTAATTTTCAGCTTTCCAATCGCTATAACCACTTTACATCCCCTATTATCTCTTAACATTTGAGTTTTAAATATGCATTAAAAAATAGAGAGAAGTTGACAATGCCTTCAAATTGACATTATGAACTGGTCGTATGAAGAATGGACAGAATCAAGTGCAACTGCCTGTATATATTGTCATATGTTTCAACTTCTTTGCACACATCAATAGTGGGAGATCAAAAAGATTAATCCTTCACGTGAAGAGAATGTGCCTTCCATTGTAACAGGAAGAGAATGTGCTTCACGTGATCAGGGATTGTGAGAGAGCCAAAAAGTTGTGGAAAGAAATTTTAATGCCTAACTATTTTTCCCAGTTTTTTGCAGGTAATTTGCAGGGTTGGCTTAATTGGAATACCAAGCACAAACCGGGAAAGGGAAAGTTTATGAACTTCCCTTGGTCGAGAGTCTTTAGCTTGGGTTGTTAGATCCTACGGACTTCTACATGCAAATCTTTATTCCAAGGCGTAAACATGGATACCAGGGAGATGCTTCATTTGTGTATTTATCTATTGATGGAAAGTAGTGGTAATTATAATTTATCTCATCAAATTTTTCAACTTGACAGGATCGAGGAGAAGTCGTGGACTCCGCCTACTGGTAATGTGGTCCGTATTGATGTTGATGGATTGGTTTGGCAACAATTTCAAGCAGCATGCGGAGGAGTGATCGGATATTCCCGAGGACTTTGGCTGGTAGGGTTTTACAAGTCTCTAGGCCTTAAGACGGTTATCGAAGCGAAACTGCATACCATCATGCTAGGGTTGAAAATAGCAAAACAGTTGGGCCTTCAGCAAATTCTACTCTATTCAAATTCTATTGATGCGGTTAATATCCTCAGGAGAGACTGATGTTATGTTGATCATCCTCTGAGAGACGTTATCGGAGACATCAGAGACCTCCTTTTCAGGGGTTGGGATGTGAAGCTACTTCACACCCTAAGAAACAACATTGCATGCGTTAATTATTAAGCCAAGGAAGGACATAATGCTCCTGCTGATGCGGATGTGATCCTTATCCCGAAAATTCCCGTGGGGTGTACGGATATGGTGCTAAAGGACCAATTGGCTTGCCGGTCGTAGATTTATATTTATATTTTGTATTTAGGGCTAGATTTCCATAATTAGGTTCTTTTTTCATTTCAAGCTTCGGCTTGCCTGTACTACTAAAAAAAACAAGATTAATCTTTCAAATGCTTGGGGGTCATCTTATATCCGATTAAAATGACATATAAAATTGGTATCGAAGCCCTTCAAACCCATACATTTCTTATAGTTGACATTAGAATTAAGGTACAAAATAGTATCTGAGCAAGATAACACATTCAAAAGATAGGAATCTAACCCATTATAATCTTATTAGTATCTTTTATTCCACTTAACTAGATTTGATATAGAGTTTTGGCTCGGAATTTCTTAAAAAGAGAGAGTAACTTGCACCCTTAATTTGAATGAAACATTTTTTTAAATAACCTTCCTTTTTCCTTTCAGAACTTCCACCTTAAATTTAAAATTTTCTAGAGCAAAGATGAGAGATAAAAAATTTTATTTTATAATTAACCTTAATAAAATAATATTAGTTTTCTCTTGGTTTTAAAACGTTCCTTTGTACATATTCAACTTCCTCCCTCTAGCTCTTTTTCCCCTCCTTCCCACTTGATACGCGATAACTGGATAAAGTGGATAGATTTTTATATTATATATAAAATTGTTTGCTAGTCCTATATTTTGTATAGATATTTGTTGGAATTCAGGAAGAAATCCCATAGTTTATAAATAAGAAGAAGGATGGAAAAGAAGAGGAAAAGTAAGAAGGATTGTGTGTGGTAATAAGTCTCACATTGGTTAGTTAGAGAGAAGTTGGAGGGTATATAAGCTCCAACTTTGCTCCTACTAAATGGGCCCTTGGGCCTACCCACTTTTGTGAAGGGGTGATGACTTAGGCAACCCTTGGTCCACCACACGAGCACCGTTGCCGTCCGGCTGGCCAGTTCGGTCGCGCATGCCGCTCGCCCGGTCCGGTTCGATCGACCTATGTGAAATAAAAAATAATTTTTTATTAAATAATTTTTTGAATAAAATAATCCTTTTATTTTTATTTCCATTGTACCTCTCCGGTTTTTTCCACCAGCGGCTACCTACGACTCATTCAGCTCCGTCTAGTCGTGTCTGTTCGTACGACCCGTCGACCCGTTCAGCTCCGTCTGGTGCGTCTGTTTGTGAGACGCACCAATTCACCGGCAACAGACTCAAGTCGCCTCTGTTTGTTCCGTTCTGGTGTGTCTTTTCGCACAACGTACCAGTTCGTAGCAACAACTGAGTCCATCTAATCGTGTTTTTTCGGAGTCTATAAATAGGGGCCCCTAGTCACAAAATTTTTTACGTTCTTTCTTTCTGCATACACTCTTTCTATATACATTCTGTGCGTTACGAAAGCAAATTCATTAGATTCACTTGGTTTTCAGACAGACAGAGCCATCTTTCTGGAGACGAATAATCCACTCTATCCTGGGAGACAATTGCTCAAAAACCTTTGGCATCCATAGAGGGAGCAAAATTGTCTTAAGGACACAACGCAAGTTGGGCTCGGATTTCTGCATAGTTCATAACCATATTTCGGCAATCTTGTGAATTCGTTTATAGCTTTTTCATATGATACAGACCTGTTGTATGTTCTATGTATATTATATTCAATTAATATAGATCCTTCTTATACTGTTTTTGTTTACTGTATGTTCAATTTCTACCTACTCTATACGTTAGAAACAACAATATTCTATACAAAATCCAAAAAAATGATATGCAAAAGTTGGGAAGAGCAATGAAAACATTCAGACAGGGCTTTAGGTCGACTATAGTTTATTCGTATTGTACAAAAGCCATTGATTTTTAGTTTGGGGGTTGTGATGTAAGTCACCTTTTAGAAACATCATAGAGGATACTCGATTGGTTATACACAGGGGCTAGCAAGTCTAGTTTAAGCGCATACACCTAGGGATAAGTTAGTAACAGCTGATTATCTTGTAAAGATATCACATAGCTTAATAGATAGTTTTTGCATCCTTAATCAATCTCTGCCTAACTTCTTTGATGAGGGATATGTTCTCTTAATAATGCCCTTTTTGGTATCTTGGAATAGTTTTTAATGGAATTGAAAGTGGAAATAGAGGTGGAAGTGAGTTTTAAAAGTGTGTTTGGTAAGCTTTTGGAAGTGTGGTATTATTTTCAATTGGATTAAGATATAGATTGATAAATAAAGTGTTACACTAGGAGCACCTGGCACACAAAAGTTTTAAGGGGTATATAAGTACTAATCAACAATTAAAAATAGAGCACCTAGCACAAGGACGTTAAAATGAGGTTAAACTCACTTGGTGTGAATTGAACGAAGTTGGCTTTTCTTGCTAACACAACTATTTGTTTGTGCTAAGCTCTAATCTCACTCTTTTTGACATTTCTAACCATCTAACATGACAATATCCCTAAACCTTTGCAGTCTCTTCACTACTCGCACAAACCTCGCCTTGTCGTTTTCGGAGAACTTCTCTATGACGTCTTCTTTCCAATTCTGGAAGCATTTCTCTGTTAGATGCTCTGCTACTTCTTCATCTTCTACTGCTGATGTGGAGTTTGATTTTGATGCTAAGGTTTTCCAGAAGAATCTAACAAGGAGTAAGAACTATAATCGGAAAGGGTTTGATTCAATACATCAATAGCTTCTTCTTCTCTCTCATCTCATACCAACTTTTTTTCTTTCTTACACGTGTATGTCATATCATCATTTGCTCTCCGCCACATCAAAAATTCAAGTCAAACATTTACCCCCACTAACTATTTAACCGTCAATGTTTATCGTTTTAACGTCACTATGTTGGTTGCTTTATTTTTAATTGTTGATTAGTACTTATACTCCCTTAAAACTTTTTTGTGTTGGTTACTCCTTTTTAATTTACATATATCTTAACTCCTTTCAATTTACATATGTACTTATAACATAAAAGAACCCCAAAAAAAACCAAGGTTGGAAAAAAAATCAGCCCCTTCCTCCACTCATGTTCTTCATCATTGCACACCTTTAGGATTGAACTTCCACCATTAAGGAACATTTCATCCAGAACCCAAATCACAAAATAAACTAAACAATGATTAATTTGATAATTTCATAAATATCAAACCCATACCAAAGACTAAAATATCTCCTTCTGCCCCAATATGTCACAGATGTAAAGACACAGCCATAAATAGCCAAAATGAAACAGATCAGAGAACTTGCAGTAGGGAGAGTTGAGATCCTGTGAAGAGCTTCATAAATAATCTTCAACATGCTTGCAGGGAGAAAAGAAGACAGGGAGGTTGAGGAAGCGAGTAGGGTTGCCACAGGGGATGAGAGTTAGATTCACAAGGCGAAAGGGAAGGGTTGTCAGTATCATCATGCAAGAGGGGAATGATCCCTGGTGACTATCACATCTGAGGAACGAACCTAGAGGCTTGAAGTTTGCCTGATCTGAAATCGAAATCGAAGAACCTGGAAGCTTGAATGTTGCACTTGAAGTGGGTTCACCATCACCATTGCGGATGAATGCCATCGACGTCGCAGATCTACTAGGGGGTTTGCCATTACTGTCTCGGATGAAGGTGGTTGCCAAAGAAGTTGGAAGCTAGAAGCTTTTGGGCTTGTGCAGATGAAAGCTGTGAGGATAAAATAGGAAAATAAAATGACTTTCCAAACAAGTGTGGTCAATTCTCAAGAGTAGAGGATGAAATTGACTTCCATCATATGGCTTCCATTTGGAAGTGAGCTCCTTCTAGCCAAACAACCTAATACGTGGAATCTGCTTCCCCCTTCTCGACACTTACTTTCAATATTGGCCATTTGGGATACGGTGATAGAAGTGACTTTTTTAGCTAGACTTTTCCTAATAGACTTTATTTCTGTTGGACTTTTCCTATGTAATTTGTGTTTAAGATAGCGGTGGTAGAAGTGATCTTTTTCCTTATGGGCACCTGTTTGGCAAAGCATTTGAAAGGTCAATTGAGATGGAAATGATTGAAAAGGGCATGGATCTTATTGAATATCCTATATTATATATATATATATATATATATATATATATATATATATGAGAATATGATATATTCAGTTATAGAAGGTAAGTTTTTATCCAGTCAAAGTAAAACTACACTGTTTTGATTGAATCCCACACAAGAAATATTAATTAAATAAAAGATTTAGATTGAATTGTTATTATTCCTTGTTGTGATTCTCTGTTGCAATTCACACAAAAAATACTAATTGAATCGGTATAATTCTTCCCACAAAATAAAATCAAGCAAATAAAAGATATTGATTGAATCATTATTATTCCTTATTGCGATTCATAAAAAAAATATTGATTGAATCGGTATAATTCTTCCCTGCTGCGACTCACAAAAAAAATATTTGATTGAATCGATATAATTCTTCCGTGCGGCAAGTTGTGAGTCCAGATATGGTCGTCGACTCATTTGGTGATCCTTCGACACTTGGAACTGGCAGCTATACGCTGAAGATGGAGTTGGGTCGAAGACGTCACAGAGGGAGAAAGAGAGAGAGTGGGCAGAGGAAGATAATAAATTTTCAGATGGAGGAAGATGTTGCAGATAGAGTTGGGAAGATGATACATTTTTAGGCAGAGGAAAGGGAGTGTATGTCGCATGTCTTTTTATTCAATAGACCAAAACCAAATGATGTAGTTTTACTTTGATTGGATAAAAGTTTACCACCGTTAAGTCACTGTTCACCGTCGTTATATTACTGTTCACTTTATCTCTTTCTCTCTCATCATGGTGAATAGAGACTTAACAATGGATGTGACTTTTGCTCCAAAATGGTGACAACGTGTGTATTTTTGCTCCAAAAAAAAGTTCTTGGTGCTGGGCGCTCTTAAGGAAAAAACTTATGTGTATTTTTACACCTTAACCCTTAAAAAAAATTGCAACACAATGAAGTGCTTCAATAAACCTATCCCCTATAAGTTAGTCTCTAATTTCATCACGAACACGATTCATTTGCGTTGAAGATAATGATGAGGATGCTTCATCAAGTGGATCAACATTATTTTTAGCACTCATATTTCCTTGTTCAGCTTGATCAAATTCCAAATCATTTTAGAAATATCTCCGGATAAAATTATGTATCGTCATTGTTGCGCAAACTATGTGAACTTGTATTTCAAAGCTATATGAATGTATATTTTGCAAGATGTGAAATCTATTCTTCCAAACTCAAAACGTCCTTTCTATTGTGTACTTCATACTTGAATTATAAAAATTGAAATACTCGGTGGGATTTTGAAATCCCGACTGTCGTCTGAATTCTAAAAGGTAATAACACTTACATTTATATGGACCAATATATCCAACTGGTGTTGGATAACCCACGTCGATCAAGTAATATTTCCTTGTTAACTGATGACATTGTTAAATTATAGGAAATGTGAAATAAAGAAATAAAGACTGAAATTAATGTAATTAAAGTGAGGATGTCGGAGATATACCTTCATGTGGATGGAGGAATTCATGGTTGGAAGTTCATATCAAATGAGGCATTAGGATGAAATAATTAATTTTCCCTTCAATTTAAATTGTTGTGATTCAGTATTGGAAAAAATGTTATGTGTTATATTTAAATTCAACTGAAATATCAAAATATAAACGTAATCATGTTCTCCCTTCAACAATTCCTAATAAAGCCCCAATGACTAATTATAAATTTCAAAATATTTTTTCAAAACCACCTCTTTTTATCCAAAGCCATCTAGGCTTGCCGCCAAAGTTTCGATAACGGCAATGCTCCAATGATCGCGGTCAATGATCTAGTGACCATGATGACGGCGACGGCCGTTGGATACTTTATTGTAAAAGTTTTGATGTGAATAGTTAAGGGAAACTGATTACTCACCGCGGCTTTATTAGGATTTTTTTTTAAAAAATGTAGAACTAAATTTGGATTTTGGTACTTTGATAAATTTAAATAGGATTTTTCCTTTAACAATTTTTTAATAGTAAACTTGTTTTATGAAATTAAGAAAAAATTGCTGAAAAATCTCACATACAGCATTTATTGCATAAAGGAACCTAAAATTTGTTTGAGGACCCAAATGTAACATATTTTCCGATGATTTAAATCTTCCTTCAGTAAAGATATGTTATACGGAAGTTACCCATTATATTAAAAAGAGAAGAGAAATTTATCTAAATAAATTTAAAAATGAAAATGAAAATTAATCATGCACACTAATGGCCTATTTGATTCACGGAATCGGAGATAATGTAAGGAAATATAATTCAAAGTAATGCAATGTCGTGCACACTAATAACCCATTTAATTATATAAATTTGTTTGATTTGTCATTAAAAAAGATGATGTGTATGTGTATAAAAATGTTTGGTAGATCCAACATCAGAATACATAGAAATATTCCATTTTGTGTGGTGTACAGCTTGGTTTTATAGTAGTTTTTTTAATATTTATGGTTGAAACATTATACTGTGTACAATTGGGTATATGGAAACTTTTTAATATTTAATTGTTTGAATATTATTTAATGGGACATTTTAATATAGGGTTAAGGTGTAAAAATATACATGAGCTTTTTCTCCAAGAGCGCCCAGTACCACGTGTTTTTTTTAGAGCAAAAATACACATGTTGTTACCATTTTGGAGCAAAAGTCACATCATACTGTAAGGTATTGTTCACTTCATCTCTTTCTTTCTCATCACGGCGAACAAGTGACTTAACAATGAGATGTGAATTTTGCTCCAAAATGGTAACCACGTGTGTATTTTTGTTCCAAAAGAAAGCACGTGGTGCTGAGCGCTTTTGAAGAAAAAGCTCATGCGTATTTTTGCACCTTAACCTTTTTAATATATTTTTACTATGGAATATAATTTTTTTAAAGGAGAATATTTTAAAATTTCTATATTATTAATTAATATTTTTATATTTAATGGTGGTAATTATTTAATATTTAACAATGTCTATGGATGGGTATTTTAGTCTATTTAAAAAATTATAATGGTAATAGTGTCTTTTTCATTTGATTACATGATATTTGCATCATCATTCATAAGTCATAGCAGTATAATCCCTCTTTATATTACATAAAGGGAAAATTAAAATAAAGGACCTAAATAAAATAATATTTAATTAGAAGGACCATAAAAATTGTAATTATTAAGAAGGACCGAAAAGCTTAAAAGTACTAAATTACCCTTTAACTTTCCCAACGTAGAAAACAAAGAGCAAAACGCCTTCTTCTGTCCTCCCGTGAATATCAAGGTGAGGCCATTTGGGAATCCATCATTGGAAATTAAAAATGACGATATTTGGTAAAAGTGTATGTATAGTAATGAAGTTCAAGAACAACTTTGTTCTAATTAACTTCTTGTTTTTACAAGATTACCAAAAATCGATGTTTTTAACTTCTAGTACTGGATTTCCAAATGGCCCCACCTTGATATTTAGGGGAGGACGGAAGAAGGTACTTTGTTCTTTGTTTTTTGCGTTCGGGAAACAAAAGGGTAATTTAGTAGTTTTAAGCTTATTTAGTCCTTCTTTATGATTACAATTTTTATGGTCCTTCTAATTAAATATTACTTTATTTTGCTCCTTTATTTTAATTTTCCTTCACATAAATCCAACTACATGTTGTAATTGGTCTGTGACATCAAGATTATATGTAATCGTTTCTTATAGTATCAAATCAAACGGGCTATAAAAAATTTTTATTTTATTTTATCCAAGACCTACGCCCATGCGGTATATAAATAAAACACACACTAAGTGGTGAATCTGCACCTCGTGGATGAATACTTATCAACTTAGGATGAGATTGTAATTTCAAAAATGGCAAAGAATTAAATAACTTTTATATTTTTATATAAAATAACATAGGTGATCCTTTATAACTATAATTTTCTACGTGCTGTGAAGCATAAAGTGAATAATGTAATTATTATATGGTATTTTAATAATGTTAAAATTTTTATTCAAAATTTTTTATAACTTTCATATTTTGGGTTTGCTGCTAGATTTCGATAGAGTGAATATTCATGTATGCTTTTTTTTTTAAAAAAAAATAATATTGGATATAATTGCAACCTACTCAAAAGATTGAAAGGGGCATTTTTGAAATCTTTATCCGATCTGGAAATGCTTATCTTATATGGCGGAGAAGCAAGATCCTATGTCGGGCACACTCCCGATCTTTGAAAGCAAATTGAACCAAACTCAATGCACCCTTCAGTCCCAGTTGAATCAAAGAAAGTTAGACTCCGTTCTTTCATTCTTTTGCAAAAGAAACAAGGATGAAAATGGAAGAGTATGCACTTAGCCTCGGGCCTAGACTAAGACAGCACGATCCCAAGACAACGGAAATTTTAAAAAAGAATAAAACCGAAGCTCGGAATCTACACAAACTCATTCTTTGTATTTTAACTTGTTACAATTTGGTCCTTATAGTTTTTTTCCAAATCTCCATCAATCCTCACTTTTCAAGAGACAACTGAGTCTAGACTTGTTGGTTTTGACCCTACTGAAGAAACTCCTCTTGTGACTTCCCCCACATCGGCCACGCTTTTCCATTGACAACCCTTTGTTGCCGTTGATGCTTCTCCCTACTTCACCACTACTGGCGATGCTTCTGAACCAAAATTGAGGGTGGTTCACTACCTCATACTTCATAATTTCAAATTGCGAGAATTGGGAAAGATGAAAATGAAGCATTTTACTTGTCAAAGTCATTTTTTTAAGAAAAAAATAAACTGATCTAAAGCAGCAAGGACCATATAGCTAGAGTCGGGAAATCGGGCCTGCCCGTTTAGGCCCTGGCTGGGCTTGAAAATTAGAAGGGTTAAATGAAATAAGCCCTGAGGGGCTGGCCTTAGAGGACTTCATGCAGGGCTTTGGGTTGGCTTTACAAGCTTTTTTAATGGATGTGTTCATGATATGAGAGAATAAATTCATGATATTTTTACTCATGAAGCAGAGCCTACTACTCAAAGTAAAGCACAATCAAATGTCTTTGAAATTGATAATAGTGGTAGAAGATGACAATGATAATCATCATACTAATGTTACTTAATTGTATGTTTCTTATGTTTTATGTGAGTTATTTATAGATAACAGTTTGTTTTTTTATTATGAATTAGTGAATACATTTATTTGTTTGATGATCTGTATTGTTTGTATATTAATGTTGACAACTTTTATTTGATATAAAAACTTTAATTTTTGTAATTTACTAATTATATTTTTTAAAAAAGAAAATGAGAAAAAAATAGTTAAAATTTGAAATAGTAACTTTTGAGCCATGTAAGATCGACCTTAGCCTTTAAGATCAGGCTTTAAAAACATATATTTTTCTTACCACAGACCCTGTTGGATTAGTCCTATAAGGTCAGACTGACCATGATTCTCAGCTATATATATATAGCAAGTAAAAATTAGAAGCACCTTGTTGAAAACACACGTTTTCCAATGGGGTTGAGCACTAGCAAGCCTAAACTCAGCTGATTGAGTTACATTTAGTAAAATTATAAGGGTGAAATGATTAATTTCCCTAAATTAAATTTTAACATCCAAATCTCAACTCAACTTTGCGGATATGCCTCACCAAATCAGAAGAAATTTTCACATGACTTTTACTTGCATCTTCAAACACACGATACAACACATTTTCCGAGATTTCGTTCACTCATGGGAGTATTTACTGTGGAAATAAAGTTGTACACGTATTTATACAATTTTGTAACACAAGATTTGCACCGACGCAAGAATTAAGAGGGATATCTCTGTTTGGGTCCCATAACTCACAGAAAGAGCCTCAAAGGCTCTCTCTTTCGCTAATCCTTCCCACCTACATACCCTTCAACCATTCCCCAAAACCCCCAAAGGTGCAGGCGGTGGTGGGTGTTGGATCGGATCTCAGTCGTCCAGGCATGTCTTTCTCCGGCGCCGGTGTCGGCAGCAGGTTCATGGCTTTCTCTCCTTCACCGTCAGGTCCTCACTCACCTCATATCTCCGGTCTTCGCTCTGCCGCCGCCTCCTCTGCTATCCTCGAGCAAGAGAAGTATGCTCTCACTCTACGATCCACGTCTCTGATTTTTTTTTTTTTCCTTTCCTCCTGTTTGAATCTAGTAGGATCTGGTTTCGGTTGTCTTTGTCTTTGCTAGTTTTTGAGATTTTGGGTTTTGGCTGATGTTTTGTTCGAGATCTTGGTCTGTGTGGATCTGATTGACTATGATCCCTGTGTTCTTTTGTAACTAGGCCTGTGATTTCCTACTTTTGAAGAGAGTTCATTTTGTTTCACCTGGTGAACTGTTATTTGGATCAATTGGTCGACTATACTACTTGGTTCCATTGCTGTGCTTTTTTTCCACGATTAAGGGTCGTGCTTTGTTGGCACTCGTTAGTTTATCGATTTTTATCACATGATCTGGTTCTTTCTTCTCCTTCCTCACATCAGCACTCTAGACCCTCAACAACTGATTCATAGATGTGATGTGGTTTCTAAAATGTTATGCTTGAGTCCATTTGGTGTCTGGATCTTGGAATTTACTGGTCTGTCCTTCATTGGGAATGAGTTGATCTTGTTACTGATTATTGTTTTAATCTAGTACTGATAGCTTTTAAATTATGTTGTATCCATCTACCTGGCTTTATACGTATTGTTCATCAATCATGTGTAAAGATGTTGTCCTTGCCTTCTCTGTTGTTTAAGCTTACCATGGTACTATTTCACCTATCCACATTTTTCTACCAAAGAATTTATGTGCATCTGCTTATAGGTTACATGAGATATAAATGTCTGACTCTCCGTACATGGCTCATTTATTTTATTTTCAGATATTTATCTGAGTTACTAGAAGAACGACGTCATCTCAGCCCCTTCACAGCTGTGCTTCCCCTCACCTATAGATTGTTAAGCCAAGGTCTGTTCCTTTTCTTGCTATACTTGCATGCATTTACAGTGAGTTTCAAGCCAAATTCTTCCCTCTTCTTTACCTTAAATAACACAAATTACATATCTTGCTTATATCCTAGCACTTGACGCAAGAATCTGTTGATTTGTTTTCAATATTCATTATTCAGTTACCTGCTGGAGGTTATAGAATTCAATTTGTTTGATGCACAAGGCAATGTAAATGTGCTGCATATTGGTGGCTTGGGTTCCTTAATTTTAAATCTCGAAGTTTTAATCATAATTCTAAATGTAGATGATGCAGTTTGACTGAATAGCCATAGTTTTTATGCTGTTTTATTTATACACTTCATTCATGAAAGAACTTCAATGATTAAGCAATTAGAGATTCATTTTCTATTAAAAATGAAACCCGAGAGCTATATTCTTCTGTATATTACAAGTGATAATTGCTTTTAGTGCTTGCTTTCAATTTTTATCCTCTTGTAATTTGATTTCTATATAATTTTCTATGTTCCTAAATTTGAAAAGGGAATTCTTCATTAACCTCTTGAGTGCTGTATTTCTTGGGATATGGTCCACAATGCATACAAGTGTCACCTTTTGTTTTAAAAAAAACAGAGAGATTTGGTTCTTTGCTTTACAAGATCCTCAAGTCATGTTTTAGATTACAAAATTTATTTTTCACTTGTAGAGTGTATGCCAACCAAAAGACCAGATTTGGATTTTGTTCAGCATCTTGAGTATAAAAATAGTATTGTATTTTTCTAATGTACCCTTTATATCCTTTTGACTTGTAATCAAAATAAATGAGAGGGACGATTATACCTACTTTCCTTGGTCTGATGGGAAAATACAGTGTTAGCACTCATTATATGGATATGTATGTGTACGGGTGGATGAAGAATGTAGTGTTGGCCATGAAGGTGTGGCTTACAAGTGTTCATATGGAAAATTTAAGGAAACTTATGTCTTATTAGGGTAATTGACTAACAGATGATATGATGATTGGCACTTTTAACGAAGTGAGGCTAACCTTTTCTAGTCGTGTTTACTTAGACCACCTCTTTTTTCTCCAACTACCCCTTGTGGGGGGTGGTGGGGGTTTGGGCTGAGGGTGGATCCTCGAATATATACATTACTTATTGAACTCGGCTGGGATTTTAAGGCACTTCATTCATGCTTGTTGAAGTTGGACTCTTGATCAAGTATGGAATGAACCTCTGTAAAAGAAAAGGCAGAGGTTTAGGTAATTGTTATTGAAGGTGCATCAATAGGTTATGTGTTGGATACACTTTGAAGGATTTTTTGTGACAGCAAGAATTATGGCCCGTAAACACCATTGCTTATCAGAGAGGCTGTGTTCAGTCCTTTGCAATTACTATGGAAATAAGTGCCATCTGTTTAGGATCTTCTTTTGATGGTGATGGTGGTATTTTCCTCTATGAAAGGGCTGAAGCAAAGTCTGGCTTGTGGTATATGTGGTTATGGCTTTATGTAATTCAGCTGGTTCCTGAGAATGCGATATTTGTTCAGGCTTTTGACCTGTCATGCTTATGTGGGAGATGTTTTAGTTCTGAATTCTTGGTTATTATGCAGGTAGTTACTTATGTATATTTTACTAACCTGATTATTAAAAAAGTCATTTTAATTTTAGTGTATGACATTTTTTATATATTTCTTTTTTACATTTAGCAGGGTGACAATTGACTGCATCTATTACTTCCATCCCTGATTACATCCATTCAAAGCTAAAATTTATATTATAGGGGAAACATTAATGTTTTACTGACTCAGCAAACATCCGTGTTGTCTATCGATTATGTGGTGACTGCTAACTTGTTAACAACTGCTGACTGGTACATCTTGAAAATTGACATTTTTGGAGCAGAAATTTTGCGTGTAACCACTCTGTTGGGGAATGCATCAGTTTTAGGTCAAAGTGGGCTTGAACATGGTAGCCCCCTGGCTTCTGGAGGAATATTTTCAAATGGAGGTGCCGATGTGAATGGATGGGCATCACGATTTCAATCAGAAGTACGGATACTAACCATTAACATTAACTTCTTTTCCGTCTAGTACTGTATTTTAGAAGCATTTCTGACAATTTTTACATTTCATGCTAACTCATAACATGTGTTCAGGTGCTTACAGTTTTAATTGTTGGTGGTGACAGGTAGTGCTAAGCTAACTTAATCAAGTTCTGACAATTACTAATAGCTTACCTTCTGTTGCCAGAATCCTGTCAAGGGTTTTGCCTTTGTCTTTTGAGATATATTAGATTGGATGTAAATACATGACAATCCTTTATTTTTTTGTGACTATTATTACTACTACAAAATAACACATGTAAATGAAATGTGTCTGATGGGGAAACGTGTGTGTATTAAGATGGGAATCTTGTGTAGTGTCCTTGTGTGTGTGTTATGTTATTCTTTTTTTCTTTTCTTTTTTTAATGCTGTAGTGCTTGCACTAGAATTTTGAGCAGTTGGCCCCCATCTTGAAATAGGAGTATAACTGTCTAATTCTTCAAGTTAGAGATAATGAGTTATTGAATAAGTTGCTGAAATAGGTTGAAGACTGCCATTTAACATATTAAGTTTCCTAGCACATTTAACATATGGCCTCTAACTCTGATTTCAAATGTCAACATACTAACATACTAATCACATGTTCTGTGCGTTTTTGTTGTAATTGTTGAGTGGTAGTTCTATTTTTGTGCTGATATTTCTCTCACTGTTTTTAACATCTTTTGAGCAGCTTTTTACTAAGTGTTGATCTTCTTGGGGATCTCTCGGTGGTGTCTGATACAATAGTAAATTTAATCTTATCATATGCATTCCATATGATAGAAGCACTTTATCTGTTATTGTTGCATTTAACATGGGATTTGAAATGTGCAGGTCCCAGCATTGTTACAGTCACCATCAGCACAAAATTGGCTGAGCACACAAAGTAGCTCATCTGGTCTTATTGTTAAAAGGACAATCAGAGTTGAGATACCTGTGGAAAAATATCCTAATGTATGGGTGAAGAACTGTCTATCCTATTAAAAGCCTATTCTTTGGAGTATCTGATATTGACTTAAATTTATTTCAGTATAACTTTGTTGGTCGGCTCCTAGGCCCAAGAGGGAACTCTCTGAAGCGTGTAGAGGCTAGTACAGAATGTCGAGTTCTGATCCGAGGACGTGGTAGCATTAAGGATCCAGCTAGAGTAAGGATCAATGTTCATTATGTATCATAAATGCAACATGACTGATTATCTAGTCATTTGCACCCATAGAAAAATTTTGTATTATAATGTTCGGAGCAGATGAGAAGATATTTTACTGTCATAAAGTATACATGTTTATCTAACTGAAGTGTTCACTTAACACCAGGCATTGACGTACTTGTGATATTCTGGGATCCATGTGCTTCCTTGAGTGCAATATCTTTTTCCTTTATTAATTATTACTTACTTTTACATCATTATGACTTGGTTTGTCAGCCCATCTTATCTTGATGTATGTGAAGTATATGCTTGTAGCTTTTGCCCATTCATATGCTCTGGTGTCCAAACGACCTGTTAAGCCAAACATATCAACCTAGCCGTTGACTGTTTCTAATGTTTCAGTTGGTCAATTAGGTTGTTCTGTTAGACATTTTTGTTCCAGTTAGGTCTGGAGATAACTCTGGAAAAAATGGTCTGGAGATCACAAGCTTGAGTTGTATTAATATATTTTGCAGGAAGAAATGATGAGGGGGAAACCTGGGTATGAGCATCTGAATGAACCTCTGCATATTCTCATTGAGGCAGAATTACCCGTTGAAATAATCGATGCTCGCCTGATGCAGGCCCATGAAATACTCGAGGATTTGCTTAAGCCTGTGGTATAAACACCTGTCCTTTGTTCAATATTAGCTGGGGTGCACTTTCAGAGAATATTGTTTGTAGTAACTATTTTAATACTTTTTCCCCTTTCAGGATGAATCTCATGATTTTTACAAGAAACAGCAGCTTCGGGAACTAGCAATGCTCAATGGAACACTTCGCGAGGAAGGTTCTCCTATGTCTGGATCAGCATCACCTTTTCACAACAGTCTTGGCATGAAGAGAGCTAAGACCAGGGGGTAAATCATCAAGGATGAGAGGGTTTGGGAGCTTATAAGTTAAAATTTGTGCAAGTAAATAACACTTGCCAGAGTTACAGGTGTTGCTGTGTCAACCAATGCTCTGAACCACCGTCGGGGCACTGGCAACATAGCGCCAGTTCTAGCTTGTTTCTATGTGCTTTGTGTTTATATTCTGTTTGGGGGGAAGTCTAAAATGATGGTAGCACGTAGGAAAGGTCCAAATGAGTTTGGGGTTTTCCGTTTATTTTTATGTTTGTGTCGCTTAAGCAGTTTGGTTGGATATCTAATCCAACCTGTCTATATTATATTATAGGTTATCTATCTAGTAGATTTGCTATGACAGTTTTGATATGGTGGTGGAATTCTTTGAGGAAGATGATGTGTATGGTTTGTACCAAAACATGAGGCAGATAATGATGTATGGATGACATTTTGTAATATGGAAAGTAGAAAATAGGTTTGTGAAATGCATTCTTTGTTCATGTTAAAGCTTTTAATTGGCCAGTGGTTGTTATCCGCACTGAGGTAACAGCTGGTTCTTAACAATTTGAAGATTATTGTTGTCGCACACTTTCTTGGCCAATGGTTGAAAGCCTTTTTCTTTTATTATCAGGATTTGTTCTGTCCTTTGGTTAAATTATGTTGACAGGGGAGCAAATCAAATCTATTATAACCGTCTTATTATCAGTTTTTCTTGTGCCAAGCATAAGTATTTTTCTCTTATTGTCACTTATTGAAACTGATTCTGTTTAAGGTATTGTCAGGCGCTATATATGAGCACATCATCTAGTGGGGATCTAAACTTTGATTTGTCACGTAAAGGATTATAGCTCTTTTCACTAGATCCAAGTTTTTTTGTTGATTTATTGTATCGTTTTATCATAACTGTGCAGCATTTGACAATGTTAATGGATCCAAAAAGGGGAAAGGAACGTTTATCACCTAATCTCTCCGGGCTGTTGTTATGTGGTTAACAAAATGTTCTCTTGTCAATCAATACCACAAATTAGGGGGAAATGTGCTTTAAAAACTGAAATGATTTAACAATTTGTTCGTAAAATAAGCAATATATGAGAAATTATGATTTCTCGCAATATAGAATGGTTTAAAATCGCATACTGGGGTCAATTAAGGAAAAATTTCATTTAAATTTGGAAAACCCTAAAAGTTCTGTTAAAATATGGAAAGAACACAGGTTATAAGGAAGGAACATAAGATTTTGAAGTATTATGCTTTTATTAAAATGCAATTTTTCCTTCTTTTTCCTTTTCTTTTTTCTTTTTAAAAAAAGGTGGTGTTGGCTATGGCTGTCCGATGGCTAGAGCTCTATCACTTGTGGTTGGAGTTTCGTGACAACTTGCGTCAAAAGATTAACTACTTGGATATAAAGATTGTCAACTTGAGCTCCAAGCCCTATCAAGTATCATTGACAAGTTGATAAAGATGATAATAATTTAAGTACAGAGATTGATAACTTGCACTCCTCAAGTAGCTAATTGCTACTATACTTAAATTGGGAACAACACTTATACCCCTATCAAGCATCGTTGATAACTGCAGTATAGGAAATTAACAACTTCGATATCGAGATTGACAACTTGAGCTCTCCAAGTTGCCAATTTCTATACCATAATTGTGAATTGCTATACTCAAGTTGCTATTGTTTTTATTCAACTTGTCAATGATGGCAAATAAGGTTTAGGGAACCCAAGTTGTTAATTTCTATACCAAGTAGTCAATCACTTAACTCAAGTTGTCATTAGAGCTTCATCCGCTGACAAGGGTTCCTTCCTTTCTTTTTTTTAAAAAAGTAAATGGCATTTTGGTAAATTTGGTAAAATCACAACATTTCAAAATCTCATATTTTTCCTCTGTGACCTATGTGTTATTTCTATGTTTTAACGGAACTTTAGAGTTTTTTAAGCTTAAATGGTATTAAAGTGGAATTTTCCCTAAAAACATAAGTAATTTTTATATGGTATAAATATATTTATGAAAAATCCATGTATTTTATAAAGGTTTTGATGAGAAATTATTGTCTCTCATATGCTGTATCTCTATTTTCATCAGCTTCTTAAATTACCTTCTCAAAATAATTAGAAATGCATTCCTTCATGATTATTTTCAATAGTTGAAAAGAAAGTAAATTTCATAGAAGTGACTTTTTATACAAAAACTATAAGTATCTTTTGTTAAAAAAGAAAAGTTTAAACATTTAAGCTTTAGATAAGTAATAGACCGTTGACTACAGGCTCAAACTGATCAAGTGTCTATATTTAGTGTCTAATAATATAACAAATTAGTAAAAAAAAAAAACAATATATCAAATTGAATTGTTTCTTACATGTACCTAAGGAAAAAAAACCGTTACTTTTGAACTCTGAAGAGCCAAATCCTATTAGTTTACTCAATTAATAAACCCAAATATTATTGCCACCTTTGCCATCCAAGAGGAAAATTGGAGAAGAGAAGGTGCATATTTCGTTTTCTTTGTCAGTGCATCTTTTGGTACAGGTCCCTTTGCAACAGTTGCCACAATTATCCAATCATGTTGAAAAGATAAAAGTAGTAGAATCCACAAGTCAAGTACATCCTATCATTTTCTTTATCTTATAGAAGATTCATATTTTTTTCTCTTATATTTGTCAAAATCGAGATATAATATAAATACAATTATAAATCACACTATTTATAAATTATGAATATGAATAGTATATCTCATTTCACTGGTGGAAATCATGAGACCTACATTGTTAATATTAATATAAAACTCCCAACAAATTACATTTGTCATGAATATTTTTGGATTCCACACAACGCAGAGTTACTATATTAGTTTAAATGATATAGGCAAAGGATCCAAGTTATGTGAAAGAGGATCTGCAGTTTTTAGTCTTGTTTTTTATGGAAAAGAGGGTGATCAGGCCCTAAAATAAATTAAGTACGCATGTGGAAATTGATCTCAAGTACATCAATATGCACAAGATTCCTTATAATTGGGAACCTCTCTAAAATCATGATCAAACTCAATATGGGGCACAAGCTCTTGCTCTACATGATTCAATACCACCCCTCAAGTGTAGAGAACCAGATAACATTCAAGATACATGTCATAAGAGTCAACAAAGTTTTACGTTGGCTATCAAAGGCCAAACACAATCCTCCTCCCTCCTCCTTTATCTGGACTGAGGGCCTGCTATAAACCATAGGTAGAGTTCCAGACAGCATTCAAGAAACCAACCAATTTCATATGGTGACATTAAAGAGGTAGTTCGTTTACAGATATCTTTTAACATGAAATTGAGTTTTTCCTACACTTTAGACTATCTACACGCTTCAGGAATGAAGATTTCATTTCTTTTTTGTCAAAAAAAGAAAGGGAAAGAAAAAAAAAATCAGTGTAGCAACTGGGGACTTTTTATTGCAACTAAAAAACCCAAAAATCCCTTTTCTGAAGGAAGTTGCTTGGGCTGACACAGTTTGCAACCATTAACAACACTAAATGCAGAGCTAAGCATGTTTTTAGATTACAGAATTCAGACTCACTTGCCTTCTTCATTGTCTTCCTCATCTTCAACTTCATCAATTCCAACCCAACGGGTAAATGCAAAAAGAAACTCCTTGAAGCTCACCATTCCATTATTATCCCAGTCCATTTCTTCTGCAGAATTTTGCAAACATTAGGGGGGGGGGGGGGGGAATAATTTGTCGCCACTTGCAGTAAATAATGCTTTTCAAAAAGTAAGAAAATTTTAGTAAAACCATGAGTTGTCGCATGCCTGCATAGTTTATTCAGGACTAGCTCTATCTATAGTAAAACCAAGTTTGCCAAAGAATCCTTCTTTGCATACCAGTTTAGTAAAATCATACCGCGGTCATATAAGAAGAAACTTGTATGTCAATAGTGTTCATTGTTTAGCTGAACTAGAAACTAAGTACTCCCTCCAGTCTTGAGTCTTGAATGTAAGAGCTGGTAAAAAAGTTTGCTTTTATCTTAAATAGAAGATCTCAATCCACTTTGGCTTCTAAATATATGATTTTTTCTCTAAACTCTCCCCATTGATTGCACATATTAAGGGGGTTTTCCATCAAAAGGTAGTTTCCAATGCAAATTATTAAAAATGTCACTTTAAAGAAACCAACACACATTTTTCACAAATACCTAATTTAACTATTTTTCTTAATCTTTGCAAGTTATTTATTTAGCTCCTACATTTAGAACCGGTTGGATAATCTTTTAACCAAGGTTCTTAAACCCAACTGACCACTAAACCAGTTGAGGTGCTGGGTCTAGGGTTAGTGGATTAAACCGAAGCTAACCTAGGGCTAAACCAGTAAGAAATTGAAGATTTTAAGGTTATTAATATGAAATTATAGAGAATTATTATTATTATTTTTTTAAAAAAAGGTGTTCAGGGATAATGCCCAAATTGGATTGGATCGTTGGTTTCTGGGCTGAACCAGCCGGTGTGGTCTGGGTTTCAAAACCTTGCTTCTAACCCTTCAATAAGTTAGACTTGATGCATGACCATGGGAGCTCTAGCTGATTGTACTTTCAATTTCATTCATAAATGTTTAAACTATTCTTAATGCTTGTATGGTTTGAAGCGTAGAAACATAACTGATACAGAGGAAACCATTCTGGATGTTTACACAAGGATTTCAAGGTACTAATAATGCTAAGTACCTAGAGTTTCAAATGTTTCCTCTTCAGATGTTTTGACAATGTGTTTTATAATCTTAGCTTGATGACTGAATAAAGCATTAGAAATTCTTAGTCAGTTATCAATTGAGAGGCTCTCTCGTTCTGGTACAAGAATATGAATGCCTCACAGCACTATCATATGATGCAGCATGAGAGATTTAAATGATAACACATATACGTGCACTTTTATGCAGACATCGAAGATTTTTCTTTGGTGGCAACAGAAATTTTAGTTTACACATGAAAGCACACAGGGAGAGGGTGAAAAAGCTTACCGAATCTTTTCATGGCTATTCTTCCAGATGAACGCTCTCCTGATGTGGTTTCATTCATAGCTTCAACCATCTCATTTTTGCTGACATAGCCATCCTTATTTTTGTCCAAGAATACAAATGCATCGACCAAAGTCTCAAATGTGGCCTCCAGATTCGGCATCCCAATTCGTGATTTCTAGAGAAGTCATGGGGTCCAAGATAAAAAGTAGCAAAACATATATAATTTCATTGCTTATGATTATCATTCAAACAAAACAAGTAAATCTAGTATGACATCATCCATTTAATATGACCTCTAAATTCAGATTTCATTGCAAAAGATTTCTAAGCTCATAACCACTATACCTAGCCAAAGCTATTTTCCACAAGTTTATAAGATTATCACATCATTTATGCAAAATAACGTGGATATAAAACTTCAGGCTTCTTCCTAACCACCCAAAAAAGAAACACACACAGAAAAGACCTTTTTCTACCTTCTAAAGGAAATTGTCATGATGGGAAATAAGTTGTTCCAAAGAAAGGCATGAATCAGAAAGAAAGCATATACCAGAAAATTTTCCCAGAACAAATGGAAATGAAACTTGAAACATGTCATACAAAACATTGCATGTGCATTAAAAGAACAGATATAAAAGTATATCTACCAACAAGATAAAAGAAAGTTGTGTTACGTAGATAGCAGCAGATGGTCGAGTAAAGAAACTTAAATAGCATATAGAATTGTATAGCAGCAGATGGCATATAGAATTCATTAAGGATACAGTTTGAAGGGCTATTGGATCATCCTTGAAAAGGTGGACAAGGCAGAGAAGCACAATAAACTCATTGAACTTCATTCCCATGTCATCATTAATATCACATGCTTCAAAAAGATCCTTGATCTCCTCCTCAGTGAAAGAAATATCCAGCTTGTTGAAGCATTTTTTCAGCTCTTCTTGATCTATTACTCCATTTGAGTCCTCATCTATTCAAAAAGCCGTAAACGCACACCTGTTAGCTCCTACAAAAGGATAATTTAAGCACTGATGATACAAAACATTGAATTCGTGAATGTTTTAAGCACTACCAAAGCCTTAGGCTAAGCATAATAAACATGAGCTTGGGCATATAAGGATTTGGACAGAACACTTTGCTTTGCATTTACTTAGCCATGACATGTTCGCATAGTTTCAACTCACATATTATATTGAACTACCTGTTCACCAAAACCATAAACATGAAGTGGAAACCTACCAAATTGCTCAAATATGGATTTGCATTTTCTTAGATTCTCATCGATTTTTGGGAACTTCAAGATTATAGTGTTGAATGATCTCATGGAACTTCCTTGAGATGCCCTCCGCTTCATGGCTTCAACCATTTTAGCTTCAATCTTGGTTTCTGGCATCCAAACCTTTCTTGATGGCTCTCCTGTTCCTAATACACCTCCCATTGTCAATCAGCAAAACAAGCAAGAGTTCAGGTAAGAGCCTTAGGTACCTGGGTAAACACGCAACAGAAAATATTTAATATTACCCAACATAGATATGATGAAGCAGGAAACTGCACAAATTATAGGAATGGCAAGTAGCAACTTGATTGTCCTCTCTCTAAAATAGGACTAATTCTAAGTGAGTTTCTTTTGAGGTTTCACTTCAGAATAATGCCATTTTTGGGAATATAAAGCATATGGCCTCTTGACCTGACAGCGACTTGTTGTGAAACCAAAAGCACCTTTAAAACTCAAGCGTCTAGGGATATTAAGTGGTGATAACGATTGGAAAGCTGAAAATTAATAAAAAATCAACTTATAAGCTCAATATTGAGAGAACAATACATATGGTATGGGGTTAATATCATAAATATTTAGGCCCTTGAGAATCTATTGAGTCTCTCTACACATTGCTTTAGAGCAAAACCTGTTAATTGCAGCAATCATACTCAGCGCTAAGTGAAATCATGATTTGAAGCCAATCAACCATGAACTTTTAAATTCCAAAATGCTTTCTAAAAACTTTTAATGTATCATTTTTTCAGCTCACAAACTCTCAACTTTTTCCACATCACTCAAGAATTTTCAGTGGACAAGAAACATCAACATGCAATCAGTAATTTCACATTTGTCTTTTTTACCGTATTATTATGAGAAAATATGTTTTTTTTTTTGGGGGGGGGGGGGGGGGGGAGACGTCCTTTATGTTCATGTAGCAGTCAATTTTATAGGACATAGCCTTCACCATATCAGAACCAAACGCGTTAATGAATGAAAACATGCCCAACCTTTCAAATGCATTGAATGAAATCCTAATTGAGAAGGAAAAACTGCCCCACAATAACATCAATTGCACAAGTGGGGGGAAAAACAAGCAGAGAGACATGAGAATTCAACCTTTACCCAGCAGAAGAAGAAAACGAATCAAGTATGAGAAAGAGACAGACGAAGCAGGATTTGAGCAAGCTCCTGAGAATGAAAACTGAACCCTGATAAGCAGCAACGACAGATATATAGATATACCCAAAAAGATCAAACAAGACAAAACAAAAAAGGGTATGCAGGAAAAAATTGGGCTTGTGATGGTTGTGGAGATTGCAGAGAATGGGGATTGCTGAGATTGAAGATTAGGGAAGGAAATAAAAATGGCTAAGTTAGGGAAAGTGAGGATATTATTTGTTAATTAGAAGAGTCAAGAACTTGTTCAGCTTCTTGTGTGGGTGAAGCGAGAGCTATGTTTGTGGTGTGCCCACCACGTATTGTCAAAGCGCTCTTCGCTCTAAGCGCATCATCATCTTCATCGTCTCTGCCTTGCACTTATAATATGGCGCCACCGAATACCAACTTCTGCACCCACACCAATAAGAGATTCTACTAATTGTTAATTCCATTCCTTCTTCTCTCTCCTATTTCCAAAGTCTTAATCTTGTCTTTTTTTAGTTTGATAAAAAGTCTTAATCACAAGTCTTAATCTTAATATTATCTCCTATTCATTTTTTTAAAAAAATATTCCCTCCTATGATGAATATGAGAGAATGACAAAAAGAAAAGAATTTTGAAATTATAAAATCTTAAATCAAGTATTTCTATAAATGATTTGTGAATTACTTATTAAGTCTCTCAATTATTTAATCAATTTATAGTAATAAATCTGATTTAGGATTATGTAATTTCAAAATTCTTTTTTTATTATTTTCCCAAATAAAATAGGTGAGAGGATCACAAAATTAGTTAAAATTAGATTAAGATAATAAATATGTAAAAAAAAATTTTTTTAAAAAAATACCCCTTTTTAGAAAGATGGTGTATTAGATAAATAACAAGTGGAAAAAAGAGGTGGTTGATTAATAAAATGATATAACGTGTAATTAATTGGAGGAAAAATTAAAAAAATGTTGATTAAAATTTTAAATATTCATTTAGTATATATCTTATAAATTCGATCATTCATACTGTAAAAGTTATACTTTATATAATTATATAAATAATTGGTAGAACTACTTTATTTCCCCATGGAGTAACATGAGTTATTTATTTTTCCCATTAAGTTTGAAATTCGGAAACAATATTATTGCATGCATGCATATACATTAGTTATCTAATTGAGTTAGATTCGAATATTGTCAGATCCAATTAAGATAACTATTTCAAATATTTTTTTCCCACATGACTAGACTTAATGTATAGAATCGCTGTGTACAAAATGACTCATCCACGGCATTAAAGGGTGTGTGAAAGGAGAGATAAATTAATTAATTAATATTAGCACTTGGCCGCACTATTGTTGTATTTGCAATGGGGTCCACAGATTCAAATTCAGAAGGTTCATGCGTGTATGCATATATATAAAAAAAGTGACTCCCATATTCTAAGTTATGCTTTGGATATTCTTATGTATGCCATTGAGCTGATTAGAAATTATTCTTTTTTTATATGCAAAAAAGGCAGAATTATGGTAGAAACTAGAAAGTGATCGGTTTGAACAATGTGGTTGCGTGTGATCTAAGAACTTATCAACACAATGTTCTGTGATTTTGCTAAGTGCCTTCTTAAAAAAACACTTTGTTATTATCCTTTCGATTCTCATTTCTAACGTGATTATCCTTTCCTTCATGGGGATTTCTCTCTATTGTTTAATTAATACTCTACGTAGTCCTAAATATAAGATTGTTTATAAGTCAGACTAATTAGTTTTTTTAAAAAAAAAAGAAGATAAAATATTTTAAAATAATTTATTTAGCTTCCTTAATCTTTCTAAAAAAGTTAGTTGGACTTTATATTTAAAACCGGAGCTAGCTGGTATTTAATTTTTATTATTTGAATTTTCTATATTATTTTGATTTTTTTTAATGGAAAAAAATTAGGTCTATCTGTTTACACCTATTAGATCCAATTCTTCAATAAAATATTTTCATATATAATTTTTATTATTAATAATTGTACAACAAAATTTTTGTTATGAATATAATATTTGTGGGTGTTTATATCTCTTATTATTTCCTATTCTCCTATTGTTTTCTATTCTTTCTTATTACTTCATATGATTATAGAATCACATTAATTTTAAATTAGAGAGTTGTGTCTATAAATAAAAAGTATGTGTTATGTATTTTATATAACAGTGACAAGTGAATGATAATTTCTCTTTGTAACATCCCAAATTTTGAACTTTGGGAATTAAGAATTAATTATGGAAAATTTGACCTTAAGAAATTTTAAGGATTAAGAATTTGGAATTTAAGGCATATTTTCCATAAATTAAAGGCAATTTAGTTGGGAATAATTATTGGCCAGAACATTTTTGGGAGATAATATGTTATGGCGAAAATAAATTATGGGAAATTTAGCTTGGATAAATGTTATAATCAACATATGGAAATTAAATTATGAAATTTGGGAAAAATATTTATGATAATAATTATTTGAAATTAAAGCCTATTTATCTTTAATTTATTTCGGGAAAAGACCAAGTGAGGAATATTTGCAAAATATAATTTTGGGTCTAAAATAATAGGAATTAAATTCCAAAGCCTAGGAAATTAAGGATTTGATTTTTTGAAAGTATCCAGTAATTGCAATTGAATCTAGGGAAAATCCCTCCTAAGGCCCAATTAAGCAACAAAATATCAAATAAGGCCCAAGAAACAATTCCATGTCTGACATGGAATTATTGTGTGAAATGACAAAAAACCCAATCTCATATCTTATTTTTTCATCCTCCTTTCACTCTCACTCCCGTCGCTCTCACTCTCTTTTTCCACTCTCACTGTCGCTCTCACTCTCTTCCCGTCAAGCACCGCCGATCTCGTCCTCGTCAGCCATTGTCAAGCTTTTCCTCGTCAGCCACCGTCAACCCTCTGAAGCGAATAGTGTCGTCGTCCTTGCTGCCGGCTCGCCCATTGCAATCGTCTGAAGGTATGATTAGGGTTTTTTACGAGAATGTTAGTTTTATGACTGCAATATATATGCTATCACTTAATCATAGTGACTGGGAGTTGTGGCCATTAAACATTATTCTTATAATGGTTTATTTGTGTATATTGAATTGAATTTGGCTGAGTCATTATGTAGACTTCGCATTTGGTTTTCGGTTCCCTTTGCTTTTTGCTATAATTTGGCTGGCTTGTGTATTGACTGAGATTATGTGAATTTTTAAATTTGACTTTTATCTGTATACACAATTTGAACAATTTGGGGTTGGAATTTATGTGTATTAGAGATTTTGAGGGTATATGTTTGTGAAGTAATACTGAATGGATTGATGAAACCAGACCAATTAGCTAGTTTGAAGCTGCCTAGTTTGAAGTGAATGTATTATTTTATATATGTCTTGAGTCTGGACCCTTAATGGATTTCAAGACATTGATCTATAATCCATCTACTTATTCCTATGCTTGATAAAAAGCTTTTTCTATTGGGAATGTGTGATTAAGATCAATATGACTGAACTAAAATATGAAGAAAGTTTATGAAGAAATCCACTGGCCTCATCACCATAACTTATGCTAACTTGGTCTCAGGTTCTCTGTTATAGATCAAGGAGGTCATGGTCATATCATATTATTCTTTACCTGCTGGCTTATTCTCCCATTTAATTAGTAAGAATTATCCTTGAATTATTGATCAGTTTCTCAACACTTTTAAATAAAATAATGGATGAATCATTAAAGAAGTAGGGGTCAACCTTGTGAGTGGACATTCCCTTTTAATTTTGTTTTAGTTTTGTGCATTGTATCTTGTCAGGTCCAAACCTAGCTGAAACAATAAATGATTTAGGTTGTAATGCATTTCTGTTATGAGTACTCTGTTGAAGTTTTTTGATGTAAGAATGCATTTGTTATTCTCTATTAATACGATCTCTTTCATTCCAACCTTTGTAGTCTGATTGTTTCTACAATGCAGGATGGACTGAGGATGCCTGTGCAGTGATTAGGTATCTGCATGAAGAGTACCCCAGGGCTCCCCTGTTTGTCATTGGAACTAGCATTGGCGCCAACGTTCTTGTAAGTTTCACATCTCAAGTGTTATTATGTCTTAACTTCTCATGTTTGAGTGTTAATTCAAAATTTTGTATGTTTACATACAACCATTTCAAGTTGAGTTCTCAGCACATTAACGATTGGGTTTGGCAGCTTGTGATCTCGCTTCTTTGTGATGGTACCATTTACAGCAAGGAGCAAGTAGCTTCAAGAAACAAACAAAAATCTTGTTTTTTTTTTAACTGATACATATACTCCACTTTATCTCTTTTTTTTTTTGGGTGGATGTCTTAGTTCAAGGATTTGATTCATTTATATCAATTTCTCACATGGCAATGCAATCATTTACATCTTTCTTGCTTGAGTAATTATTATAAACGAACAACACTTCTCTAACCCTCTACCAATACCATTGCCTTAAACGAAACACCAAAATATGAAAATTAGAAGATAAGGGAAAATTGTAAAAAATCCTATCGGTTTCTTATTGGCATGCCTCCTTTCCTCTGCTGGCCAAACTATTAGATTTTTATTTTGACCTTATTCTGACACTAATATTGCTTTCTGGTGACCTGTTTGTTCACAGAATAAAAAATCTCATATTTTAATCTTTATCTCCTAAACTGATAAATCTTGGCTGCTTTATGTTTATACTTTAATTTGATCACAATAATTAGTTATGACCATTAAAACATACTTCATTTACTTTCTAAATTGCATTCAAATTAGAATTTATACATAGTTAATGTACTCATGTTTTGTCATTGTTAACCTATATAATTTGAATATTTATGCAGGTAAAATATCTTGGTGAGGAGGGTGAAGATATTCCTGTGGCTGGGGCTGTAGCTATTTGCTCTCCTTGGGATCTTCTGGTTAGTCTTTAATTTTAAACGTAACTGCTTCTTAACTTGGCATTTCAAATGGGAAGGAATTAGTCTGATATATGACCTCAGCAAAGCCAATTAGATTTTTTCCTTAGATTTATTTACGGAGGTATAAAGTTATAAGAGAAATGAGCATACAAACATGTTTTATTTTAGTTTTTCTTAAGATATACCACTAATCAAACTTGGATCCACTAGACCATTTTTCAAACTTGAAATGAGCATACAAACGCGGTATGTTTTATTTTATATGGACAAAGGAAGTATTGGATGTATGTGATATAATTTGCTTGAATAGTTTAATTTTTATTTTATATGTATGTTCTATTTAAAGTCATTCTTATTCTATTATTGTTGAAAGGATTGCAAGGAAAGTGATAGCAGAAAGTGATCACTGAACCAAATCTCATTGTGTGTTTCTGGGTTTGCTTCAGTTTTGAACTGAAAGTGATACCAATTCATTGATTTAGTTGGTTTCTGTAAAAAATGGATGATATATTTTATTTTGGGTGTTTATTTATAATTGCTTAGATAATTATTTTCTATTACTAAATTAATTTGATTGGCCTTTTATGTTATTTTAAGATCAGAATACCAATTCTATAATTGAAAAGTATCATTTCACTGTTGGTTTAGTTTGGGCTGATTTAGTTCAATAAATTTTCTTCACTTTTGAGCACACTCTTACTACTTATGCATCTTCTCAACTTCTTCTTCTGGTAGTTTAAGAAAAGGTAGCTACATGATTGGTTTTCCTACTATCTCCACTCTTTATCAGTTAGTTTCTTCATTTTGAAAAAAAGTGTCGAAAGTGAATAATATTGAATGATTGCTTCCCACCTCTTGTATGTTTGTTTTACATGGAAAAAGAACTCCTTGTATGTTTGTTTTATCTTTAAAAGAAGAGAAGAGTGAAGTAGTTTAATCTTGTGGTTCTCTTTTCTCGGTTGGCTTGAACTAATCTTGCGGATTATGGTTGTGAGAATCACTTGTATTGTATTGGAGATGAAGTTAATTGTAGACTTCAACACTTGCATTTTGAACTTCATTTACAATTGTTGCAGGTACACGAGTTACAATTGACTGTAACATAATAAGCAACAACATGGGGAAATCTTCAAAAAGGGATCCCAGATTCTTTGGATACAACCTATTCACAGAAGAATTCTTCGACCAAACCGAGGGCAAAGCTGACTTTAAAGGATTGAGTGTACAGATGAGAAAAGCTTGGAAAAGCCTAAGTGTACAGCAAAAGGCCGAATACACAAAGAGGGCTCAACAACTTAGAGCCCCAGTGAAAGTGAAGACGTATATGGTGCCCTTCATGACTAGATGTGCACCTAATACCTTCAGCCAAGTTTGCAGCATATTGAAGGGAAGACCCGAGGCAATGAAAAGGCTAAAGGCCATCGGGTTTGATAGGTTGATCAATATTAGTTGTCGCTAGGTTCCCCGATTGTTATGTGCCAAGTATATTACGTGCTTTGATCCCCTCACAAAGCAAGTGTCCATTAGGGGGGAGAGTCGAGTCATAGGGGCTGAACACGTCCATCAATTGTTGGGTCTTCCTGTGGGGGGGCAGTCCATAAAAGTTAATGTGGACAACAATAACATCATTCTTAAGGACTATAGAAGCGTTTACAAGAAGGTTAAGTACAAAAAAATTGGAGAGCTATTGGTTGGTCCTTTATCTGAAGATTTTGAGTTTTTATTCGTCTTATTTAGCTTGGGTACCTTATTGGCGCCCAGTGCATCCATTCTTGTCAGTGATCGTCTTTTGAAGCTGATGATGACCACTATGGATGCATTTGCTGATTTTGATTGGTCTTCCTTTATCCTCCAAGAACTATGTGAAGAGATTTATGTCTTCAAGAAGGATGACCGAAATTCCAAGACAAAATGGAGCAAAACTTTAGGTGGTTGCCTATACTTCCTCATGGTAAGTTGTCTTTCATTATGTTTGCATGTGAATTAGACTCAGTACTATATAACTGTTGATAACAATGGTTTTTCCCTCGTTTCTTTTGTTCAGCTCTTTTGTTTCCAACATTTCCCACTGGATGACGTTGTATCATCTCAACAAGAGTCGGCCATGGTATTTTGGACCGATGAAAAGGTTAAGAAGAGAGTGATCGGTGAGAAAAGAAGTAAAAAAGGCCTCCTCTATCGCGTCAAGCCTCGTAAGCCACATCCTCATCCATCAGCTAGTTCATCATCCCCGTTTGACCCTGATACAATGCTTACGCACCCGGTAATGTGTGACAAAAAATCTATCTTTAGCCATATGTTGTTTCACATTGTTTTGTTTTCTTAATTACAAATATTGATGCTGTGATATATGATGCCATAAGAGATATATGTTTTTGCAAGTTGTGCGTAGGACATATGCGCGGCTACTTTCCAACTTGCAACAAGAAATGCTTGCTCTTCAAGATAGCTTGTCTAAAGATGGGCAGCATGAGGATGACCCAACCAACAACCAGCCATCGTCTTTTATGGGGTCTGACGACGACGACGGACACGACATTGAGGAGGGAGACGACATAGAGGATGGAGATGGAGGTGAAAAGATTGTAGATCCTGACAGACCCCCTGAACATGAAGAGGAACAACCTATTTTAGATGTAGACTTGGCCGGGGAGCAAGTCCAAGATGATGTTGCTCCAGATCAAATGAGGGTGGATAAGGAAGACGAAGGTAAAGAAATAGGTGGTGATTTGAGGAGATCTCAGAGGGTCATCACCCCTAGTGGCATTTTAAAATCCCCTTAGATTGATATAAACTGGAAGGCCAAGGGAAAATGGACATACGATGCCAAGGATGTTTTGTATGAGATGTGCACAAAGAAATCGAGTAAAGAATAAGCCATTGAGTAAGTTGCATTTACTATTTCACATGCATTTACTTGTCATTACACAAAATGCATCTATTGATTAATATTGTCATATGTTGTCTTTTAGGGAATTTGTTGACATGGATGGCTACTTTCTCATAAGGCATGATCTAGAATGTCTAAGACCAAGAGCTTGGATAGGCGATCGGGTATGTCACGTTTACTTATCAAAGTATATCATCAATTAATCTGTTGAGAACAACCCACATAGAAACTTTCAATTTGTTTGTTGACTAAATATTTGTGAAGGGTAAACTGAAAATTCTATGACATAATGGTGGGAAAAAAGTGGTAGAGTGGTTATTCAATATCAGTAGAAGTTTAGGTGATATGACCTCTGAATTGTTGAGAACACCCTTACTGTATTGTGGACTATACGTATAGATCGCCTATAATGTGAAAGTTACCATATAGAAAGTAATTTGTTCCTTACATTGTGGTTGTGTTGGTTATTTGTCCGTTTATTGATATAAATCGTATGCAGGAGGGTTAATGCAATTTAATTGTTCTAGTCCCTGCATATATACATACATCAAATTTTTTAACAAAAAGAAGGTCAAACAACAACAATTGATGGGGTTTCTTGTCATATTATTCATTGTGTCATGCTTCCATATTTTTCAACAAAAGGTTCTGGTTATACAAACAGTTTCATAAACATGACCTCCCTATGTTCATTGGTTTAATTGTCTTATATATTAGCTGATGACTATGGTGGCAAAGACTTTAGTTGCCGATCAATTAAAGGATGGTGGTGTAGTCGAGAGACATATTTTCACATCCGACTTTATGGATAAAATGATTAGAGCGCACCCAGATGGACAGTCGAGGCCAATATGCATCAAATCCTTCCTGAACATGTAGGGTACAACATTGGCGATTGCCGTTTCCTATTTGGCCCGACTCTTTTTCTAAATAACTGGTTTTGCTATGTACTTGATACAACAACAATGGTATTTTACGCCCTTGACTCCATGGTTGACAACATTACATATTATCGGACACAACATCAACTCTCTCATCCTGAGAAATCACCAACAAAGAAAAAGGCAAAGAAAAAATCAGCCTATGATCCAAAGGAATTGATGGTAAGAGAAGTGGTAAGATAACCTGAAATTGAAAGTTTGTTTAAGTAGTTTACTTGTTGGTTAAATTGTAAGCGTTTATAACGGTATTAACATTCATTTTCAGGGCAAATACTTCATGGATATCATCCGGGTAGTGAAGCCACAGTTGTTAGAGGATGAGGACAAAATCCCTAAGGATGTTACATGGGCTAAAGTCCATGTCCAAAAGGACACGTATGTTTTATTATGTGTTTTTTTTCTACATCCAACATTAGAAGTTTCATGGCTGAATCTGACTACAATCTGTCTATTTTATTTCAGGGACTCTTGTGGGGTTCACGTGCTTTCATGGTTACAGACATGGGATGGTTCAGAGCAAGGTGGTGATGGCTACACAATGCCATTATTTAGTGACGACGATATTTGGGAATTGAAGGTGGGCGTCTTGTGGTGGCTAGTCACACATCCTCGCAATAACCATCAGCAAAATTTGATTGACGACTACCACAAGCGAAAGAAGACACATTAGGGGGAATACTTGTTAGGAAACAGTGTAGATGATGACAACTTTGTAGTTATGACTACTTTATATTTATAACAATATGACCTTTGTGTAAATTGTCTACTGATGGTAACTTCACAGTTTTTGTTCAATGACAAGAGCTAATTTTTTTGCAGATATATGAGATTGTTGCTTATGTTGTTATTTTTCTTCACGTAATAACAGGGGTCATTAACAACAATAACAATGGCCATTTACACCAATAACAGGGTCCATTAACAATAGTAACAGGGTCCATTAACAACAATAACAAGGGCCATTCACACCAATAACAGGGTCCATTAACAACAATAACAGGGTCCATTTACATCAATAATAGTAGACAGTAACAACAATAACAAGGTCCGTTTACAACAATAACAATAGACAGTAACAAATATATTAGTAGACACTAACACCAATATCAAAAGGCGCTTACAACAATATCAGTAGGCCCTTACAACATTATCAGTAGGTAATTACAACAATATCAGTAGGTAATTATAACAATATCAGTAGGCCCTAACAACAATATCAGTAGGTAATTACAACAATATCAGTAGGCAATTACAACATTATCAGTAGCTAATTAGAACAATATCAGTAGGCAATTACAACAATATCAATAGGCAATTACAACAATATCAGTAGACCCTAACAACATTATCAGTAGGTAATTACAACAATATCAGTAGGCAATTACAACATCAGTAGGTAATTACAACAATATCAGTAGGCAATTACAACAATATCAGTAGGCCCTAACAACAATATCAGTAGGTAATTACAACAATATCAGTAGGTAATTACAACAATATCAGTAGGCCCTAACAATGATATCAGTAGGCAATTACAACAATATCAGTAGGCAATTACAACAATATCAGTAGGCCCTAACAACATTATCAGTATGTAATTACAACAATATCAGTAGGCCCTAACAACAATATCACTAGGTAATTGCAACAATATCAGTAGGCAATTACAACAATATCAGTAGGTAATTACAACATTATCAGTAGGTAATTATAACAATATCAGTAGGTAATTACAACAATATTAGTGGCCCTAACAACATTATCAGTAGGCGCTTACAACAATATTAGTATGCACTTACAACAATATCAGTCATTGGTAAGAACAATATCAACACCTACTAACAACAAAATCCAGCTGCATATATTTTTCAACATTATTTGCATTTGTAATATCAGTATGAATATGTGTACATAAATGAGACTTGGATACAATTGTGTCAACAATATCCAACCTTCATTTACAACAACATGAGAACTCCTAATTCATAATGACAACATGACACACCATGCCCAAAAATAATATAATATTGTGTGCATTTCTATCTAAAGCCATATACAAAAAAAGAGTGACAGACGCAATGCACAAAAAATATCCACCCAAGGCACCATCAATGATCAACTTGGATTAGGATTCTTGCAAGTCCTAATGGAGTGTCCTGCCTCATGGCATCTACCACAGTGATAAACCTTCTTGTTTTGAAACTGCGATTCCCGTCTTTTTCTTTTGGGTCTACCTGCCAGCCTTGTAGTAATTGGAGGCTCCAAGAAAGTCTTAGTTAGCATTTGTGTCACCATCGGCACATCAACTCGTGGACAATCATGTGTTGAAACTGGTCGCATGCTATGTGCATAAATTTTCTCTTGGGTTAAAAGTGTAAAGCAATCATGCACAAAAGCATACACATTACCATGAAGCACCTTAATTGCTGCACATGCATGTGGGCAAGGTAGTCCACTCATTTGCCATCCTAAACAATTGCATTCTTTTGCAGCCAGATCAACAACAACATAAATTAAGGCGTCACCGCGTCTAGTTTCAACCAAGAACTGGTTCTCCCCATAATATGTGGCATGCAAATTTTCAACAAAGGTCACATGTAGCATCAATTTCTTTTCAATGTTAGGTCCTACACCATTTTTCCAATTCACCAATGCCAGTTTGCTTGCAAGCAACTTCGCAGCCAACTTCTCCCTATGCTCATGTATTAACATTGACACGGTGTGCTTCCGCTCTTTCACCATCCATGCATTGAATGATTCAGCAATGTTAGTGGTTATATTGTCCCACCTTTTGAATGGAAACCTGCTTAGAGCCCATCGATCAACGTCCCCATGAGTCTTAACCCATTGTGCTAATTGTGGATTGAACAATCTCAAATTTCCCATCGCAATTGTGAAGTCTTCAACCAACCTTGCGTATGCAAGTCCATCGAGTAGGTGCAATGCAGTTTCCTTGCTATTCCCAGAGGTACGTGCCACCCTTCTAGTGATTTTGAGGAACTCTGCACTATAGTTTTCCCTCACATGCCTATAACAAAATGCATGTTTCTCATCGCCAAATATATCTCCTACAACACCAATAATTACATTATTCTGATCGGACACAATTGTTATCTCCATTGACCCTGTAATCTCCTTTACATTATTTAGAAACCAAGCCCAATTATCATAGGTCTCACCGCTGACAATGCTATATGCTAAGGGAAACATTTCATTGTCTGCATCATACACACAAGCGGACAACATTGCTCCCTTATAAGGGCCACTGAGATGGCATCCATCTATATACAGTATTGGTCGACAACCATGTACAAAACCCTTTATGGAGCAACCATATGCAATAAATAACCTCTCAAATCTGTTATCAAGTGAGCCTTCCCATTTGGCAACTGTGTCGGGATCACTCTCTATGAGTCTACCACACATCCAAGGAATAACCTTGTAAGAGTCCTCCACCCGTCCGTGCAATTCCCTCACCGCTCTTTCTTTTGCCCTATAAGCTTGGCGATAGTTCAGTCGTACACCATACTCACTATACAGGTCAGTTCGAATTTCATGAGAAGTCTTGTCAATGTTACCTCTCAGACCATCAATTACAATCAATGATGTCAACCTACTCTTGGGTGGATGAGATACAATAAGGCTATCTTGTGCATGGTGTATGTGTTGACTTCTATATGTTCTTATGATTAGGAACTCAGTATGTTGACGTTCTACTGCTGAATAAGCACCCATGTACCAAGGACATCCATCAACCTTGTACTTGACTATTACCTTCTTTGGCTTGTTCTTCACAAATTTGTACGAAAACTTGTGTGCGATGCTGAATTTGTACAACGTTTCGCGGAGGGTCACAGCATTCACAAAAATTTGTCCTTTTCCCATAATCAAATCCTTCCATTTAGAATGATTCATTTCAGGCCTTGTTAATGGAACACTTTGCGAACAACAAGGTAATGATAGCAACTCTTCAGTTTGGGTGAACATTTGAGGGGGAGACAAAGACAACCCAGCTGCACCGCCAAAATCTGTATCAGTCCTGTAACAAACAACAACTATTAGTGCAAGTAATGAGAACCAAGTACTAACACTTTATATACGAACAAATTCCATTTCTTAACACAACAAGACTTACACTTCTTGCTCTCCCATTTGAACATTCGTTTGTTGTGGTATATTGTCATTATCCCCATTTTCTTCAACGTACACATGACAATATTCTTCATTATACCTTATTAAATGTTCTACCCCTTCATCATCTACAAGATCAACAAATGTAGATGTATCCATGCTAAATTTGAACTTCACGCAAATTTCCGTATTTTCTTTCCCAATTAAAGATGCTATGATTCTTTGCAACTCCTCATATGTTATTCCTTCCTTAATGCATCTTGTTCTTACTTTTCCACCAATATAATCGCTTTCTTGTCCTCCCCCATATACAAAGTTACCCCCCACGTGGAAGAAACATAATAGGTTCTTCTTTGAAGTAGAGGTCATCTTTAATTATGATCTGCAACATAAATATAGTATTAACAACTTTAACATTCACATTAACAACTTAAATTGTAGGTATTAACAACATAAATATAGTATTAACAACTTTAACAACCTCCCTTTATTTCCATGACCAAAACTAGAGCAACCTATAATCTTTTAACATTCAGGTTGTATTTACAACAATATCAGTGAAATTAACAACTAAAATAGTAGGTGTTAACAACAAAAACAGTATGTGTTAACAACTATCCCATTTTCAGCGTTTTTTAAGCAAATGCAGCATCATCCCACTAAAAAACACACATTTCCCTCTGTTTTCAAGGCAAAAAACAGAGCATCCACCCTAACCTCCAATGAGTAAACATTAACTAGAATGGTGATAATGATATCTTGATCAAATCCTTAGTGTTTCTTACCTATTTTCTACTCGATGATAACGTAACTTTGGCCAAGCTCCAACCTTTCAGCCCCCCAACATTCTGACTGAAAAAAACCTTCTCCAACGCAAATACATCAACCCGGCAGTGAATGATTGGGAATATATATGTTCAACTCCACAGAAAATACATCAACGCAGCTTGGATAGGCGATAAGCTTCAGGAAAATGGTGTTCTTTGCATTCTCTGAATTTTGTTCTCCCCTGTTGCTCGTGTGTTTCGTTTTAGGCGCGCAAACGATTGTGACTTTAGGAATAATCAGATTTCTTTTTTATTTTCTTAATACAGGGGTAAAATTGTAATTTAGTGTTTGAAGTTAATACCCATTAGGGCCCTAGGGCCTTTTTTGATCACAGAGTTTTGTTTGGGCCTTTTTTAAGGTTTTTTTTTGCTTATTTGGGCCTTCATAGGAATTTTCCCTTGAATCTAATTGCAATTGGAATTGTTTAAAAATAAAAAAAATAATAAATAATCAAATAAAAAACAAATGGATCATGGGCCATCAGCTTGTTATTATTTTCTTTTTGGCCCAACCCGTGAGAGGCATGAAACCATCAATAATAAAAGATGGTTTCATGCCTCTGAGAGTTGGCACAGATGGTAAGGGATCCAAGACTAAGCCCTTGGGTCGTGGGTTGGATCCCCTCTGCTGTCGCTGGGACTCCTTTGGTAGGCGATCTCGTAAGTCCCCAGTAAGTGCTCATAGAGCCCGGGGACGTGCCCTGGCCTTGGTAAGGAACTGGTGTCGAATCCTTCCAAAACTTTTCTTGTATAAAAAAAAATCATCCTTCTCCCTCTAAAACCTGCATGAAAGACGCAGGGAAACAAGAGACAACGCAAACATATCTAAGCCCAATACTATCTGCAAGCCAAAACCTATCCAATAGAAATGTTGCAGCGAGAGTGGCACGTTCAGTTTAGGCATATCCCTCATCAGCAAAATGTTGTTGCTAATTTATTAGCTAAGGAAGGAATTAATTCTTCCGCTATTTTGCTTTCCTGTTCTAGTTATCTTAGGACTTTTGTTAACACTGATTGTATGGGACCTGATCCCCTTTTGGTTAATCATTAATATATATGGCTGAGGCCTCTCTTTTACCAAAAAAAAAAAACCATTCGAACGGAAGAAACAGAAACGAAGGAAAAGACACGTAATGCAGCAGAAAGACCAAGTTAAAAATCTGGTTTCAGTGTTTTTAACGGAACAGCAGAGGCAAATCGCGTGAGAGAGAAGAAACTCAGAAATCTTAGAAGAGGCCATACCCCTCGAGCCCTGTGATCTTTAACCAATGGATAATGCCTCTGGACCGATGGTTGAGCCTGAACATTGAGTCTCTATATAAGTGTTTCATCATCCCAGCTCCATCCATCTTCCGGCATTCAAAGAAAAAAAAAAGAGAGAAAAACTAACAGAAAAGGAAACACAGAGAGGGAGAGTTTGAAGAGAAGGAAAGGCCGAGAGTAAGAGAGACACCGAAGCTTCTCCTTCTCTGTTCTGTGTCGTTGAAAACAGAAAAGTAGTAAGAGTTGAGAGTTTCAGTGAGAGCCGAGAGAAGGAGGGAGAGTAGGAGAAAGAGAGTTGATCGCTACCTCTGTTATATCATCGAGAAACAGAAACCAGAAAAGAGAGGCTGAGATCGAACAGAAAACAGAGAAGCTGAGAGAGAGAGAGAGTTGAAACCGAAGAGAGAGTGAGGAAGGGAGTTGAGGCCGAGAGAATTTTAAAACTGAAACTCATCCCCCCTCTGCTCCTCATCGCTGAACCAGAGGAGAGATTCAGCGCCTCATTCTTGCGAAGGTAAGCATGGAACTTCTTCTCCTCTAAACTCCCGTTATTTTCCATGCTAGATAAGAAGGTTAAACCGTAAGAAGCAAAGCAAGAGTTGTGGTTGAAACTGAAATGCAAAACAAGGACTTAGGGATATATATGTGTGTGTCGTGCTTGCTGTCATCGTTTTCCCTTGAAGAGTGAAACCAAAAAGATATATGATGATGTGTGTGTCTTAGATAAGAACAAAGCCGTGGGTTGTGGAAAGAAGAAAAAAAAAAGATATGTAAATATGTGTATCAGCATGCATTTTAACTTTGAAAAGGAAAGATTGGTTGGGTTATTGTTTTCTATATATATGTGTGTGCTTCCTGGATAAACATGGCCTGTGAAAGGAAGAAAAGGAAAGAGAATATATATATATATATATATATATATATATATATATATATATATATATATATATATATATATAGTACCTTGTGTGCATGAACAGATATAAGAAGAAAAAGAAAGAAAGTGAAGTTTATATTCGGAAAGGAAACAAAAATTGATGGGATAAGAGAATAAGGTGATTAAATCAGTTTTTAATTCATGTGTATATGGTTAGTATTTAATCGAATATTTATTTATGATACTAAAATAAAGGAAACAGATAATATTTGAGAGTTTAAATAATAGTAAAGAAATAATTAAATGAGGAATTATTATTACTATTAGGATTAATTATAATAGTGATAATAGCAATAATAATAATAATAACAGATAATGTTATTATTATTGGAAAGGGATTATTAACAGATATTAAATTGGTTGTGATAGATTGAATTTTTGGCGTATAGATTAGGAGCAAAGTAATAGTAATTATCTTCGGAGAGAGGTAACCACTTTCCACTTATTATGATATTAATATGTTGTTGTGAGTATTTTGTGAAATCATTATGATTATTTTAAATAGAAATTTGTCTTGTGAAACGTTATGATTTGCATTATGAAATATAATGGAAATTGAGATGTTATGATATGATTATGATAATGTGAAAAGGGTTGAATTGGGAAGGGATGGAGAAGTTGTTATTCCACCATGTGGTGATGCCTCCATTAGTGCACGATGGTTGGCTTTTTATTGTCCCAACGTTTCAATGAGAGACTGTCCCAATGGTTCAATGAGGGACTAGCCCAACAGTTCAATGAGGGCTTACGACACCCCATCAGTTCAATGGGGGGAAAAGACCCATGGTCTGGGGCAGGTGCTCTGAGGATTTTGGTTGGTCCTCATCACTTGACCAGTGAGCTTTTGGAGTAACTAGTAATATGGATATAACTTAGCCCATGGGTCTAATTGGAGAAAATAAGGCGGTTCGACTGGCGTGCAAGGAGGTACTTTGGGAATTTTTTTATTGTGAACTATGATTCATGATTTTTGATACGGGAATTATTTTTATGAAATTTATATGTGTATCTTGGTAAATTATATTTTGATACTTGGTTATATAAATTGTTCCACTTAGCACCTCACTAGCACATGTTAATTTTAATAATGAGTTGGACTGATGGTTACTAAATTTTTCCAGGTGATAGCTCATGTCCAAGTCCATCAGGGAAGACCTCAAAAGCTTAGACTACTCGGTTAAAAGTAGTGCTTCTGTCTCTTTTGGTTTGTAATAGATAATTGTATATTGCCATGTTAGGGCTTATAATGAATATTCTGATAAAATTTTAAATTTTTCGTAAATTTTGAAGCACTAATAATTTAATTACCTATCTAATATTAGGTTCATTTAGTTAATTAAATGGTGGTTGTTTCACTCCCCACTTTCTTCTCTTGTTTGTATTCTCTTCTCTTATCCTAAATTTATCTTTTATTTTCATAACTCATTATCAGAACAAAAGGTCCAACGAAGATATGGTCTTCTTATCGTTTCCTTGACGATTTCATCTACCTTCTTTTTATTTTATTTGATTTATCTGAGATAATATGAGCCATTATAAGGAATTAAAGAGATATATTTATCAATTACTATAAACATCAAGTTCCATGACTAAAATTGGAGATTGTTATTGTTTCTATATTTCATATCTCCTTTACAAGTTATTTTATATTATTATTGTTATTTTAGTAAGGCTAGAAGTCATATCACTTTGATTTCATATTATATGGTTAGAAGTCATATTTAATTTCTCTTATTTCTATTTTGATATTATATTACCAGAAATCATATAATTTTGATTCTTATTTTAATATTATATGGCTAGAAGCCTTATGCTTATTTCTCTCTTGAAATATGGTCAGAAGCCATGTTCATTTGATTCCCTATTATATAGCCAAAAGTCATATACTTTTTTGTCTTCTATTTTATTGAATAACTAGAAATCATATACAACATATTATCCTGAAGATAAAAGACCAAAAGCCATATAATTTTATCCAAAAGATAGAAGGCTAGAAACCATATAAGTTTATGTTGAAGATAAAAGCCAGGAAGCAATATAATACTAATTTCGCATCTTGAGATTAATTGACTTGAAGTCATGTGAACTAAATGGCCTAAGGACATAAATTATTAAATTTTGTTGTACTATTTTACTTTATCAATTCTTTATTGTATTTATGAATTTCCTGTTGTTATCATTTGTATTATTACATTGCATTTTCATATTTAATATTTTAAAAGTTTCCTTTTATTACATTAGTATGAATCATGTTAAATCTTACAAAATTTTAAATGGTGCCTCTTGTCATTACCAGAAAGAACTATTTATCTTACTTGATCTACAACTTTTCTACGCCACCATTTGCATGAAAGTCTAAAAACTCAATATATGACCACAAAAGACCCACTTGTTAACTGTAACAATTTAAAAGAAAGGTATAACTGAATGAATGCAATATACTCCTGCAGTAGCAATACCATAAATGAAGTTTAATAAATATGTAAAATTAATTTGCTCCAACAGGCTCGACTACATTCCTAGAAGGGAATGTAGTAATAAATGAATCTAACTGTGGCTGTGGATGTGAACGTGGGCATGGCTACAATCGTAATTGTAGTCATGGTCATAATCATGGTGGTTCAAATTCTCACCCAAAGTGGGTAAAGATTGAAATAAATTATGTTGATAAAGTTGATAATTCTGAGTATGGTGACAAGGATACTACTTATTTATGTTTTGCTGATTTCTTAGTATAAATTATCTTCATCTATTTAAACTACTATAATTTAGTGTGTTTAAAGTTCCTACTATCATCTATTTAAACCTCTCCACTATCATGTGTATTTCCCTTCAATCAGAAATCATATACAACGTGTTTAATTTTTTGCTAATTATAATTTTATTTTATTTTCATGTTTCTTTAAATTAAGAATGAGTCTTATTGACATCAACCTTGAAGACTTAAGCCTTGTTGATAATGCAACAACCACACCATACTTAAATATTTTTCTTCCTTCATACGTAATGCAAGAAGCCAATGTTTAGACTATATTCGGAGATATAAATCTGATTAAAGGCTTCGAAGAGAAAAATTTTGTTACATAAAGGGACAAAATTATATATTGATAATGTCACTTTATTTTACCAAATCTAAGAGAAACTTGTTAAGTTTCAATGATATCCGCTTAAATGGATATCATATATAAACAACAATTGAAAATAATCATATTTATCTTCATATATAAAATGCATATTAGAGAGGTTTCCTATTTTTCTTTTGGCTTGTATTATACACTTATTAACACAATTAAAACACATACTATTGTAAACCAGAAGTTTATGAATATTAATGCAAACCAGAAGTTTGCCAATGCAAACTAGAAGTTTGCTAATGTAAAGTAGAAGTTTACAAATAATAATGCGAATTAGAAGTTTACTAATACAAATTAGAAGTTAGCTAATGTAAACCAGCAGTTTACTGATAAATTTAAATTCTGGCATGATCGGTTAGGCCATCCTAGTTCAATCATGACGCAAAAAAAATAATTGGGGATTCATGTGGACATACCCTGAAGTGTAGATAAATACCAAAATCCCATGATTTCTCATGTGCTACATATTGATTATTCAGTCATCACCAAGAAAAATAGAAAGTGAGTATCACTTTTCTAGAACAAATACAAGGAGATATTTATGGGTCAATAAACTCACCATGCGGATCATGTAGTTACCATATGGTTTTAATTGATGCATCAACTTAATGGTCACATGTTTACTTATTATCTTCTCGCAACCTAGAGTTTAAGAGATTGCTTGCTCATTTGATTAGATTAAGAGTAAGTTACCCTTTATTATCCTTTCAATAACATACGTCTTGATAATGCTGGTAAATTTACTTTGAAAAGTTATATTGTATGTCCTTTAGGATTGATGTTGAACATTATATAGCTCATGTTCATACAAAAAATGGAATTACAGAATCATTGGTTAACGGTTGCAATTAATTGCAAGACGTTTACTTATGAGATCTAATATGTTAATTTCTACTTTGGCCATGCCATTTTGCATGCACTAATGTTAATACACATTAGGCCAACATGTTACTTAAAGGTTTCCCCTTTATAAATGGTTTTTAGTCAAGAACCTAATATTTCCAATTTAATAATTTTTAGGTATACGATATATGTGCCAATAGCACCACCATAACGCACCGAAATGAGTCCTCAAAATAAGGATGGAAACATATATTAGGTATGAATATCCTTTGATCATAAAATATTTAGAACCATCTATCAGAGATTTCTTTATGGCACAATTTGCCAATTGTCATTTTGATGAATCACTTTTCCTAACATTAAGGGGAGAAAATAAGCAATTGGGTAAAGATATTAGCTCGAATAAATTATCATTGGCTCATGAAGATCCTCATACAAAACAATGCAAACTAGAAGTTTAAAAGATAATTCATTTATAGAATTTAGCTAATCAAATGTTAAAAACATTTACTGACCCAAAAAAGTGACAAAGTCACAAGTCTCATATGCTATTCCTCCTATTAGAATTAAGGTCCCTGAAGGACGATGTATTATGAATGAATCTAAAGCATGCTTAAAGTGTGGAAGGCCTATCTTTTCCAAAGATAAATATCCTTGAAAGAGAAAATAAGCTAAGAATATAAATGGTCAAATAGAGGATAATCAAAAAAAGTAAATAGCTTTAGAAGTGGCATCTCTTGAAGACTAATTAGCTTCTGAAGAGTCATCTACTAAAGAGTTAATATCTTTAGAAGAGATATCTCCAAAAGAGAGTGGTGTAATCCCAAAAGAGACTGAGGTACCTAAAATATATGAAAATAATGAGATCTTAATAAATTATGTTAAGAATCGAATCCAATGGGATCAAAATAAAGTCAATGTTGATAACGCCTTTGCTTATAATATAGTATCTGATATCATAAATGATAATGAGGATTATGAGCCAAAATTTATTGGCAAGTGTTGGAAGAACAAGTCCTTGAATGTCTATGGGTGCCAAAAGCATAAGTCCTTAAAGGACTCAAGGTGTTAGAAGCACAAGTCCATAAAAGACTTAAGATGCTAGAATCATCAAATGCAAGTTCTTGAGAACAATACTCAATTAAGTTAAATAAGCCTTTATATGACTTAAAGCAATCAGGATGCATGTGGTATAATTTTCTCAATGAAATGTTGAAATAAGGATACAAAAATGATCTAATATGCTCATGTATCTTTATGAAAAGGTGTGGAAGTGAATTTGTTACAATTGATGTTTATGTTGATGATATGAACATTATTAGAACTCTTGAAGAGCTTAAAAATGCAATTTGTAATACCTGAACTTTTGGCCTAAAAACTTGAGGATAAGCCTATATTAAGCAAAAAACTAAGTCCACTTCAGGAAGAGTGACATATGACAAGAATTTCCCTTCACGTTGGCAGATTAAAGCTTTTGGGGAGGTAGTCATCTTGTGTCATGCCTTTGATTGATAAAATGATATCTAATGCCTATGGCACTTTTCAAAATCAAAGTAGACATGGTAAACTTTAATTTGATATATCATTTAAGTCAATTGGACCTGTACACACTAAGTTGTGAATTTTTAAAGTTGGCCTTAGAATCTGAAACATTTTCTAGACTAATGTGTATTAAATATTGATTTTGGAATAGTTGGTTTGTGATTGACTGTGGGAGGTATTTTTTCCTAAACATACACTTGCTAATGGTCACATTGTTGGAAATTATGCCATAGGGGCCAATCATTGTACTTTAACATTATTGTTATTTAAAGTATTTCTCTATTTTGTTATCATATCATTTGCATGTTTATTATTATGACTGTATCCTTGGATGTATCATAAAGATTGTCTTGAATGTCCCTGGTCGGTCATTTATGCGACAGTGAAGATGAAATAAAACCAGTATGACTTTAATAAAGTATGAAGATACGAATTAAAGTCTTAGGCACTTGTAAGAGTACAAGGTGTTCGACCGACCCACTATGAGAAAACTGCATGGTACAAGTCATAAGCTTATCTCATGTATAACCACATCACAATGCCCTTTGACTGGAGATCATTATGGTTTCCTACATGAGAGTCGCTAAACTTTGACCTAGTCAAAAGTCACCTTTGACTGGATGATGATAAAGGCTTCTATCGAGATTAGTGGTTTTCATGCAAAGAAATGTGAATAGTCAAGATGAGATTTGTCCCTCACATTTGTAGAGAGATATTATTGGCCCCTCGATGAGTAAGTCTGAGAAAAGTATGGTCATACTACGATGGAAAGGAGTTTCCATTTTAATTGTTAGATTATTCAAGAATTGAGAAAATAATGGCCAAGAACAGGAGGATGACACTATTCATGCTTCATTCTTGACCAAATTATCACGTGACAAAAGGGGCATGGCATGGTTATATGATAGGCTGCATCATATTATCGATCCTCATATGAATTGGGTAGTCATAATGTCTTGCTAAAGGCTGCTTGCGACTTGTAGGCTGGTACAGTGTTGGCTCGCTACCAATTTCATGTGGCTCTACAGGGTCGCACACAAAAATAGCCCAACACGAGCTATAATGTCCGGATTCATTGAATCTAAGATATGTCTAAGATTTAATGAATACAACGTTTAATCTAGGGAAGATATATATATATATATATATATATATATATATATATATATATTATGTAGTATTTTTTTGTATTTAATTTATTTGATAAATTAAATAACTAAAACTAATAGAGATATCATATCTCAAATTTAATTTATGAAGATAAATTAAATCAGTTGGCTTTTAATTCGGATTAAATAAATATATTAGATTAAATCTATTGGACATATTTAATTAATATTATTTTAATCCAATTTAAATTTTAAAATTAATTAAGATTAATTTTGAATATATAATACAACCCATTAGGGTTGGAAAATCGTAAGACAGTGAGTAAGACATATTAGAAAAGGCTACAAAAGAAACCTTAGAGAAGTGAAAAAAAAAACGTTAGAAGCGTTAGCATGCTGCTTGTGTTGGGGTCTTTGTTCATGTGGATACTGGTAGAGGGAGCTGGTTTATTCAGTTGGCTCTTAGTGATCGAACAAGACGCATACGAAAGGTACAATTCTGACTACTCGAATTAAATGCTATTACTAGATCCATGATTGGATTCGATTTTTCTTTTGGTTAATTTCTTCCGCTGCTTGTATGAATCCTGACACACACAACCTTTAGAATCATTGCAATTGGATATTTATATCATGAGATATGAATTTTCAAAATTGGTTGAAAATTTTAACAGTCTTGAATAAGGTGCGAAAATGACATTTGTAAGGGTAAACTGGTTAAAACTGCCACCTCATCATTAAAGTCAATTTCCAACCCTTGAGATCCATTAATTCTCTTCTCATCCTATTCATTTGGTCAAAAAGAAAAGGAAGATAAGGTGGGAAAAGTCAAAAGAACTAAAGATGTGGTTGGATTGCAACCAAAGTGTAACTAAAAGGGCAAACTTGCAAATAAGTCATAATTGGAGGGAAAAATGGTCACTTCCCCTCCCAAACCGGCTTTAAACCCTTATTTATCCACTAAACCCTTTCTTCTTTCTTCATTTGGTCAACCAACACACCAAGGAGAGACAAGAGGAAGCCATAGCCAAAATTTAAGAAGAAGGAGGAGAAGGAAAGGTCAAGAATTAAGAGTTAAGTTCTTGTGTAATTTTCTCTATCTCTTATAAGCTTTTTTTAGTGACCATTCTTAGCCATAAAAGTACTCTTTCCATGGTGTTTGTAAGAGATAGGCCAAAACCCTTAATAGCCATGGAGGAAGGAAAATTCCCAAGAAGCTCAAGACAAAGTTAAGGTGAGTGGTTTTCTTCTTATTGTGTTTTTGGACTTGGTTGTCTAGCCCTTCTTATTGTGTTTTTGGACTTGGTTGTGGTTGGTGGTAATTTCTTCTTGCTTCTTGTGATTTTTGGAAACCCTAAGTGTGAAGGGGAGGTGCTCTCCAACTACTTAAAAAGGGGGTTAAAGTGTGATTAAGGGCCTAGACAACAAGCTAAAGGTGATTAGGGACAAAACTATAAAGTTTAAACTAGAAATCAAACTTGTTGTCCCTTGCCTATAGTTTTCTATCAGAACAACGGACTTAGGAGGAGTGATATTTTGCTCATTTTGATGCTTTCAATGTATTTAGAATTAAAAATTGTGTAGGATAAGGGTTAGGAAGTGATTTTGGAAGCATATGAAGTAAATTGTGAAAAGACTCTAAAACTGCCAGTAAAAGTTCATGTGTGATAGTGAAATTGCAACAAGTATTTGGGGTAGTAAATGATGTATGAAGGCTATGATATTTTTCAGAATTAATATAGACATAATGAGCTTTAATATGATAGGTCATTTGTTGAATTTGGATTTGTATATAGGGAGAAATGAATTTTTGAAAATGACCTATGATTCAGGAAAGAAAATTGGGCAGTAGTCACTATTTGATTGAACCTGGATTGATATGCGTATGAGATTGGCCACTGAAAGAAATTGTCCTTGAAATTAGACTTAATGATGAGTCCATAGGATTTGGAACCATCCTATTTGGATACTTGTACAATGAGCTATGGATTTTCAAAGATAATTGAAAATTCTGACAACTTTTAGTTACCATATAAATTTAAGGGCCAAAAGTTAGGAAGTTAAGACAACTCCATTGTACATTCATTTTTACATGGCTCTAATAATATGATTGTTTATTTAGGGCCATGAGAAACACGGAAAGAGAAAGAATGAAAGATGCTTCAAGCAACATCGATGGTTGGTAGACGAGAAAATTGAGCAATGACATTAGTCTCTAAGGTAGTAAACTTACTCTACTTGCGTGTATTGATATATTTGCTTGTGTGTTGATATGCATGATTGCTATGCTTGCTTGTTTATATGTAACATATTTGAGTAATTGGAGCTCTGTTTCTAGCTTTACTATGGCCATGCATATGTTGTACGAAGTATTAAACATGTAAAAATGTCATTATGTTAACATGAGTCTATGCAAGGCAAACATTCCATGCACTAGCATTTATCTTGCATGCAATATTCAGTATTGTTTGCTACTAAAATTCCTCTAAATTTCACCCTCCCCAACCAACCATTAGACAGGTGAGCATTGGAAAGAAATGCAACTTATGAGGAAAAAGAGGAGAATGCTTGAAGATGAAACAAAAAGAAGAATGACGAGGTATTGAAGATTTTTAGTGTAAACATTTATTGTATGTGATGTATAAACCCTATGAATACTCCTGTTATGTAATCAAGATTATTGTATTAGTATATTTATGTTATTTTTGTTCACCTATTGTGATGTACCTTGTTGCGATAATTATCAGAATATCAGTAGGGCATTACACAATAAATTTCTTAAAGAAAGAATTTGAAATGAAAGACTTGGGAAGAAATTATGTCTTAGATTATAAATTAGGTACCTAAAAAATAAGATCTTTGTATGTCAAGAAATTTACACAAGAAAGATCCTTGAGAATTTTTACATGGATAAGTCACATTCATCATGTATCCCAATAGTTGTAAGGTCTTTGCAAAAGGATAAAGACCCGTTTAGACCTTGAGTTGATGAAGAACTACTATTGATCTAGAAGTACCATACCTTAGTGCTATTGGAGCATTAATGTCTATTATTAACCACACACATCTTGATATATCATTTGTAGTTAATTTATTAGCAAGATATAGTTCTTCACAAACACAAACACATTGGAATGGAGTGAAGGACATTCTTCATTACCTTAGAGGCACTATGAACATAGAGTTTTCTACTCAAATGTATCCAAGCATAAACTGATTGGTCACATAAATGCTTTCCACATGACAACAATTCACAAAGGGGGTATTTTTTTCATAAGTGGTGGCACCATTATTTTGTGGAGATCTATGAAATAAACTATATCTTTCACATCATCTAACCATGCAGGTATTTTACAATACATGAAGCAAGTTGAGAATGTGTATGGTTAAGATCATCAACAATACATCACATAAGAACCACTTGTGGTTTATCTCCTGATAAAATGCCCCTAAAAAACATATTGAGGATAGTACTGCATGTATAGCCCAATTAAATGAGGGGTATATCAATGGCAATAGAACGAAACATATTTTACCAAAATTCTTCTTCACCGGTGACCTTCAAAAGGGTGATGAAATTGATATCTAATAAATCTGGTCCAGTGAAAATCTAGCAGATTTATTTACCAAGTCACTTCCAGGTACATTCTTTAAAAAGTTCATTTATGGCATCAAACTTCACAGGCTTAGAGATATCAATTGATGTTATCAAGAGGGGGAACTGATACACGATGTACTCTTTTTCCCTTGCTTATAGTTTCCACTGGGTTTTCCTAGCAAGGGTTTTTATGAGGCAGCTCTATCAAATGTATCATTAAATAGTGTATTCTTTTTCTTCTATTAAGTTTTTGTTCGATTGATTGAGTTTTTCTTAGTTGAAGTTTTTTGATGATCATGTTTAGTCATAGATATCCAGTAGGAGTGTTATATATGAGCATAATATTTGTGGATGCCCATATCTCTTACTATTTCCTATTCTCCTATTGTTTCTTATTCCCTCCCATTTCTTCCTTTAATTGTGGAACCACATTAATTGTAAATTTGAGGTTTATTGTGCTTATAAATAGAAGACATATGTTATGTATTTTACACAATGCTGACAAGTGAATGAGAATTTTATTAAAGAATTGAAGCTAATGAATGTAAAACATATGGTCACACACACACACACACACATGTTTAGGTAAGTGCCTTCTTAAATACACATTGTGATTCCTTTAGTTTTCTCATTTGCAACGTGATTATCCTCTCTATTAGGAGGATTTTTCATTCTCAGAGTTTGGTTTTTCCTGTCGGGTGTCAATCGGTGTTAAATATGATTTCTATCAAATAAATATGTGTCTATTGTTCGAATGCCAGGAGTTAGGCTTCCTACACATTCTTATGCATAAGAGGTTATATTAGTAGACACTACGAAAAAAAAGTCGTTTCATAGCGGTCAATTTAAAGTAGTGACTAAAAATGTCGTAGAAAATGAGGAACATTGTAGCAGTTAGTGTAGGTACATTTCAATAAAAACCACTACAAAACGTCACATGTTTAAAAACAACAGTAACCCTCTATTGGCAAAATCAGTCCCAACATGAGAAAATTAACGGCTCCTCCATTGAGAATACTTCCAGTTATTATCAACTAAAACGCAGGCGAAGAGTATAGTCTTTAATTTTGAAAGTTCAAGTTACCAAAGCTAAAAAACGCATGTCTTGTGAGCAGTCATCTCCTTCCACTTTACAATATAAACCGACTAAATATTCTTCAAGTGATGTATCTTTTACGGTTGTTGTTGGCTTCTTGATCAAGGTTCCAAAATTCTCTTCTCTTTCATCTAATTTGAAGAAGGCAATTCACGAGGACAGTGATGAGGTTGAACTTTTGGGTAGGAGAGGTACTAAGCGCTTGATAAGGAATGATGCATGATGGTGTCTTCAGTGAGGTTGTTATGCATGGAATGCGACAGGTCTTAGGTTTTGGTGGGTTACCCTATAAGAAAACCCGCAAGACGTTCCCATGATTTTGAAGAGGGCCATTATATATAGTTCGGGTGACATTGTAGTGGCCTCGAAGATTGGGAAATCACCCATAGTTCTTTTCTATGTCTAATCTTTATTTTTTATTTTTTGCAAGTCTTAAATCTAGATTCCAAGTCGTTATCATGAACAAGTATAGCTTTGCTGGATCTTTCGAGCATTGCAAGCGTTCGCTCTTTTAATATGGGACTCCTAACTCATCGTCGGATTTATCCCCATTTCCTTCAAACCCAATTTGGGTATATGCCTGTATCTTCTCTTTTGAGAGTGACCTTAACGGCATAAGCTTCTTCATTAGCTTCTTGTTAATGGATTGTTCACTTTGTGGCATCACAGTATGAGGATTTTTCATAGGGTGTATCACTCTCTCATGTTTTGTTGATAGGTCTTCAAATTTGGGGTTATGGGAGTTTGCTATCTTTAGTTAATTAGATTTCCTTCCCAGCATCACTCCACCAAAGTTATCGACACTCTTTATGTATGGCTTGTAAGCCTACTTCAATTTCTCATCAATGTCATATAAAGATCATTTTCAATAGCTTAAAAGCTATCAATGTCGTGGGTCGCCAATGTGAGTTGATGGTCCGTAGTGGCGTTCTCTCATGTCCCTTGTTATCTTAATGTTGCTAAGTAGTATCTACTCCTGCTTTTTGGAACTTCAAGAAGTGTTTGGTCTGGTGGTATTACAGCTGGTTCGAGATGAGATTCAAGCTTTGGCTAATCTTTGAAATGTTGATTGTCAATTAGATCTTTTGGTTGCAACTGCTGCTTCTCTTTGTTTTAAAAGTTGTTGAATGAGTTTTTATGTTTGTTTGTTGTAATACGTTTCTCGTTCTGCACTTTGAGCTCCAATTCAGTCCTGACTCATGATCGATTGGTGGTTTTATATCTATCGTTTTATCTTTTTATTTAATAATTTGTCTTTTATAAAAAAAATAATGAAAATACATTTTTCATTGGAAACTCAAAAAGAATTTGGATAGAAAAAAGTGAAAACAACTTGAATTCATTCAGATTAATTGATAGGAGTTGTGTGGTCACTTAACTCCATTATGTGCTGTTCTGGATTAGTTTCTTTAGTGTAGCTTAGGAAAAAAAAAGTGATTAAAGTAATTTTAGATAATAGATTTTAATAATTGCTCATGAAGAAATGGGAACAAATAGCTTCTAGAGAGTCATGGTTTTCCACCCCAAACCATGATTAAAAACTATATAATTTTGAGGGTTAAAACCTATTTTGAGTTTTGACTATTACTTTTCAAACCATCGTTTAGCCAAAAAAACGTAGTTTTAGAAGTCCTCCTAATCACGATACTAAAACTATTCTTTTGAAGAAAATATTTTGTAAATAATGCCACTTTTTTCAAATACAATATTATATATATAATCTTATAAAATTTATCTCTATTTATAAAATTTAGAAAAGGTAATTTGTTTTATAAGGATCAATTGAAAGCAAAAAGTTTTCACTAAAACAAAATATCTCACACACATGGTTATAAGTTGAACTTATACCATTATTCGGCAGGACAAACTGTCTATTATCCTCAAGAGTTTACTTAGACACTCAAGAGCTATGGTGTCTTTTCCGACGCCTTGGCCAACTCTAGGATTGTACCATCTTTTTTTAATGATAATATCCAACCTCCTTGCTAAACTTGATGACGGACGAGGGGTTGTAAATAGTAATTGACTTTGTTGTGTTTTTTAATTTTCGGATGGGCTTATGTTTGAAACTATGAATACCGAAAAGGGCACTAATTTTGGGAAAATATTTTTCTAAAAAAATATATTGACCATTTCAAACTAGGTTGGGCCAGTCCAATACTAAACCAAGCCCACTGAGGCCCCGCGAATTGTATTAAAATTTGAAAGGAAATATATCGACAAACAATTAAAAAAAAAATCAAGTAAATTAGGGTCTTTTTTGCCTGAAAAGGTATATTAGTTGAGGAACCAAAAATATTAATTGAACCTCGAAACTATCAAATATAATTAAAGAAGTTGGAATTTGGCAACCTCATATATGCTAGTAAGGAGCCATTTAACTGAAATACCTGAACGAAAATTCAAGCCTACACTTTTAACACATTTAACACAGGTTAAGAAATATAAATAAATATTTATGAATGTTATTAAATAACTAGGATACCCCCTCTATAATTAGAAAAATGCTACAAAAGATGTTGAAGAGGATACCAACAAATTTTGAATGAATAACTGTAAGAAAATTTCAAATATACATAAGAATCATTGAAAAGGAAGAGAATTTTATATATAGAGCCGAGAAATCGAACCGAGTCCGTTAGGCAGGACCAGACTTAAAAATTAGATAAGTTAAATGAAATAAGCCCTGTAAGACTGACCTAGTAGGGCCTTGGGCTTAAAAGGACTAGCCCTGCAACCCCTTTTAATAGATGTGTTCATAATATGAAAGAGGAAATTCATCATATTCTTATTTAGAAAACAGAGCCAAATACTCAAACTAAAACGTAATTAAATGTTTTTTAAATTAATGATAGTAATGAAGAAGATGACAATGATAATCATCGAACTAATATTACTTAGTGGTATACTTCTTATATTTTATGTGAATTATTTATGAATAATAGTTTGTTTTTTATTACGAATTAGTTAATGTAATTATTTGTTAGATGATTAGTATTGTTTGGATATTAATATTGATAATATTTATTTGATAAATTAAAACTTTAATTGTTGTAATATACTAATTATTTCTTAGAAAAAATATTTAAAATTTGGAATAGTAACTTCTAGGCTCTATAGAGTCGGCATTGGCCTTGGTGCTCTCAGGCTGGGCTTGGAAAAACAGATGTTTTTCTTACTTCAGGCTCTGTAGAACCGGCTTTGTTAGGCTTGGCCCTTTAAGGGTCAACCATGATTCTCAACTCTAAAACTATACCGAGCAACAACATGAATTTTTTTTTAAAAAAAAAAATCATAAATCTTGAAAATTCTTGGGGGGGGGGGGGGGGGGGGGAGGACTTGAGCAGAAACATAGCGGGAAGTTTGCATTTGGTGAAAGAATCATAAATCAAATCATTTTGCAGCAGCAAATGGTAAATTTTTGCTCACTAACTAATTAGAAAACACAGATGCATAAAAGTGGGAGTTGGAACAAACAAGGAAATCTGGAATATTATTATTGTACGTCGAATTTAGGCTTGGGTCGAGCGGAGGCTGAAGGGGAGGATTTGGGGATTTTATTATTTTCATCATTCATAATTAAAATCCAAAAGATTAGTGCAAAATAATTTCACTTTCAAGGTAAATCCAGTTAAAATAATTAAAACTGAAATAATATCTAAAACTACTTTTAATTACATTTTTTTAACTATAAAGGGATATTTTAATCTTTTTACAACATTTATAAATCCGTAATGAGACTTATTGACTTGATTAAGAATTTGTTAATATTGTAGAACTAAATTCACCACAAACACACAAGCAATGAAAAGCCACAAAAGAGATGACATGAACAAAACATGTGGACTCAAATTGGTTGGGTGAACATGGGTGAACAAGGCCATTAGTTTGTGTTGGAGTTTACCTAATTCACCCTGGGGAGTTGGAGTCTAAACCCAACATTAATGGGGGCTTTAATGAGAATGAGAGAAAACGTGGGCAAAGATTTGTAATATACCCATTAGGTTTAGATTAATTAGGTGGAAATATTTACGGATTAAGTACCAATTTTACTCTGGAAGTATGCGCCCAAAAACAATCTTACACCTTAAGTTTTCGACGTAGCAATGTTGCCCCTGAAGTATCATAACTAGCAATGTTGCCCCTTCCGTTAAAAACTTTAACGGTCAATGTTAGGGTTTTTAACGGAGGGGCAACATTGCTACATTTTAATACTTCAGGGACAATATTTCTATGTTAGGGTATTTGCAATGTATTATAATCCAAGTCTAATAAGTGATTCGGATCCGTGCGGGTTAACGGGTTGCTTTGTTGGATTTTATGCGCCCCTAATTCCTAAAAAGTTGCGCCATTTCACTTTTAAACTTAAGTTAATTAATTATAAATCCGTTTGAATTCACAAGTTTACATCATTTTTTTACTTGTCATTTTTGAGTTCTAATTTATAGGACAAATGTGCATCTTAACCCATTATACTATTGATATGAAAATCTTATTGATTGACAATCTTAACTTAGACATATGCTCTAGATGAACCTCACACCCAAACTCACCTAAACATTGTGAGTGTAATATAAACTCCCTTAATTGTTAAGAAATATATATATATACACTCCCTTCTATTTTTATTATAAAGCACCAATTAAAAACAATATTTTTGTCCCAAATATAATACACCAACTGCCTCATTAATTAATTATTTCCCCCTTTACCCTTATTATCAATTGATGTTTAAGATTAAAAAAATTAAATCGCATCACTTAAAGAAGGGCCAAAATTGGAGAGACATATCATTTTAGGACAAACCTAATAAATTGACCGTCACTCTGTGATCCACAAAAATTAGTAGTCGGTGCTGCACAATAATGACCACATAAAGTGTGTGTGGGTTGAAAAATAAAAGAATCCACGCACAAGATCTCAAGTTTAAAGCCGTGTAAATACTTTGAAATAGTTACCCAATTAGGCCCAACATTACTTAGAATAAATTCCACTAAAAAATAAATATAATAGAAAAGAGCGAAGAGGGCATGGTTTTGCCAGGTAAGCCCAGCGCGTGGCAGAGTGCGAGTGCAGCGAAGCACCAAAAGAGGTTCAGCTATAAACGGCCTCACGCCTTTCTATCTCCCTCCACACGCAAAACGCTCTTTTACTCCTTCCAATTATAATTACTCTTTTCCCGACTTTGCCTTCTCCGTTTTCCAACTCCCTCATCAACACGCATAACCCCCCTCAAACCCTAGTCACAGGTTCCTCCGATTCTTTCCTCTTGATTCTTCTCTTAATTCGATTTTATTTTCTTTTTTACTTTGTGTTTCTGGATTCGTTTTCTTCCGATTCTAACATCGATTACCGTTTATTCCCCTCTTTTCTTCTTTGGTCTTTCGTTTATGATTCAGTCATTTATCTGTAAAGAAATTGAGTGTTCGAAGGTGTGAAATTATATCCTGTTGTTCTGTCCCTGGTCTTAGATATTATGCTTGATATTTTGTTCCTTACCAAAAGATTCATTCTCTGTCTCTCTGTTTTTATTTGGGGTTAAAGAGTAAATTGATCTTTTTACTGCTAGAAGCGATTACTTGATTATGCGTGAATACACATACGGTTGTTAGATATTTGACTGGTTGGTTGTGGCTAGGTAGTGGTAGATGGATAGAGTTCCTCTGTGTGCATTAGCGATTAAATCGGGGCATTATGAAAGAATATTTTAATGTGCAGTATTTTCATCTTATTCCCTTTTTTGTTGTTTTGCTTAACACATAGTCAATAAATAAACTAAGGGAAAGAAAGGAGATAATTAACTAGAAGCCTAGAACCTTAATGTTCAGACTTAACTGAAAATTTGCATTCATGTTATATTCATATCCTTTAGCAAATATAGCTTGAGGTTGTGGATGTTACCCCATAATTCTTGAACAGGTATTGATTTTTGGCCTCTGATTGTGACTGTCATTAATGCTTTTGTATTCTTGTGAAATTTTCATATGCTTAATGATTTAATCAACTGCGCCATATGCCCCCAATCACCATTTTATTCTTTCTTAACTAAATGTTTTACTTATGGTGAGAAGGCCTTGACCAATGGCTTCAAAACGGATCAACAAGGAATTGAAGGATCTGCAGAAAGACCCTCCTGCATCTTGCAGCGCTGGTTTGTGTTCTTTCTTTCATTTTCCCTTGTTTTTTCCTTCAGATGATTGGGTCTAGGCATACATTAATTGAATGAACAGAAAACTACATGCAAAGAGGAAGCAATGAAGCATTATGGTTGATGCTTTACAAGAATGGAGTTACTTCCATTTGGAACTTGGAATGTTCAAAAAAGTCATGCACGACATTGTTGCCCTTGTGTGCATGACGTCCGCCTAATATGCATTTATACCTTAATAATAACTACATGTAGCTCCAATTTTTATGCATTTGTGTGGCGTGAATGGTTTTCAATGTTCAGGCCCAGTTTCTGATGATATGTTCCATTGGCAAGCTACAATTATGGGCCCCTCTGAAAGCCCATTTGCTGGAGGTGTGTTTCTTGTATCAATTCACTTCCCTCCAGATTATCCCTTCAAACCACCCAAGGTAATCCCAAACCTGATTCATGTGTATTACCTGTGTTTAAATAAGCCTAGGTCCTGGGTGCATAATTATTTGCCGGACTCCCTTAGCCATATTACATTTCATTTTATTTTATTTTAAAAAAAAGTCAGTAGCATCATATGATTACTATTGTAATTTCCAGTGAGATGGTTTAATATTCACTCTATTAGATTGATCACATAAAGCAATGAGATTGACTAAGATTCTAGAAGTTCTGAGCTGAAGCCTCACTTAAACAAAAAGTGCATGAAAGTTTAGTAATAGTTTGAAGAGTCTAGCTTTGGCTGCTAGAATGATTTGCTTCAGTGTTGTCACTAACTTCATCTCTTGTTAGCTATCATTTCAAACTTAATGGCAATTTATTTATCGACATTGATGTTGAGAAAGGATATGAGGGTTTCCAATGATCTGGGCTGGCATTTGACCAATGTAGGTCACTTTTTCCCAATATTCATATGTATGTTATTGTTTTCAATCGAGCACTAGTGTTCTTAACCATTTTAATTCTTAGTTGTGGAAATGATTAGCGTTACATCCATTGTTATGGTATTCAAACAAGAATGAGAGAGAGAAACGGGAATTTCTGAATATTCTTGTGCTATTCACATCTGAGTTACAAGTAAATCACACAGGATGCCTTATGAATTATTTATAGGCTCCTTACCACTAATACCGCCTAATGGTATTATTTCCTCACTAACGACTATTATTCACTAACTGCCTATTTAACTAACAGTAACTAGCAATCCTTTCATATTCTCCCTAGCAATCCTTTTCATATTCTCCTTAACATTCCATAACATCCATCCAGAGTAGTAAATAGCGTGCGATAGCAGCGCTATCGCGCCAGAGCGTAGCAGAACAGCACACTGACGCCACAGAAGCTCCTGCGCGGAGCGTTTCAGCGTTGCGTCTGTTGCGTGAGTGGCGTCGCGGCTGATCGCAGGGTGTTGCGCCTGCGTCCCGCGATTTAGTGTTTTTTTTTTTTTTAAAAAAAAATTACGAGTTCGATAGAGCCGAGATATCCGATCAGATCAGAGACCAGATTACAGATAGGATACGATAGATTTTTTTTAAAAAAATCTGAGTTAAAGACTAACTTGAAGACGCGAGAGGCTTAGGTCAACAGCTGGGAGACGCAAATCTTCGAAGCTCTTGTGATTTAGTTCTGCTGTTCTGGGCGAAACGAAAAGCCAGAGGAGGACGAGACACAGTCGGCGAGACGCAAGGCCAGAGGAGGACGAGACACAGTCGGTGAGGCTCAAGAGTAGAGGATCAAGAGATATTCAAATTCCCGGTGAGAAGAGTCGGGACTGTGTGTCGAGAGAGTCAAGACTGCGTGTGTTGAGCACTCGAGCTGTTTGTGCCTTTTCTTGTATTTTATTTTTGGTCAAAATGTCAAATGCTTCTGAAATCTGACTTCTGTGGTATAACTTCTCAATTATCCACTATTGTACAGTAACCTATGCGAGTTGGACCCTTTTTTTTGTCAAATTTTGGATTTTTTTTTTCTGAAATCTGTCAAATTTTGGACCTTCTTCTTCTTTTTTTTTAGGTCACATGCTTCTTACTTCTAAGTTATAACTAAGAAGACTTGGATGATCTTTTTAATGAAGACTAAAGAGAATTTTTTCTTATATTTATGGCCTTTAAAGACTAATTTAATTTTGAATATTTTCTTATATGTTAATGTTTTATTTATGGTTTTTAAAGACTTGAATAATTTATTGTTTAATGATAAATATGTCTTACATTTTGAGTATATTTTTATTCCTTAGCATTTATATGTGTATCTTCAATGTAGCGGTCATCCCGCAATGCGCTATACCGCTATAGCGTTTTTTGGTTTTGCCGCTACGCACCGCTATCTGGGATTAACTACTATGCATCCATCATCTCATTTCAGGTTTCCTTCCGCACAAAGGTTTTTCACCCCAATATCAATAGCAATGGCAGTATCTGCCTTGACATCCTCAAAGAGCAGTGGAGCCCTGCCCTCACAATATCCAAGGTATAACCTTCTCTTTCCTTTTACTTTCCCCTCGGAATTTCTTCCATTGTTATACATGGGATGCCTCTCTGCCATTTTTTTTCCCCACGGTTTATTTTTGGGAAAATTAATCATTTAGTTCTGTAACTATAATTTCTACTTGATTACAACTCAGTTGCTGAACTCTTGACGCATCCAATTCAGTCCCAAAGTTTGAGCCATTTTGTCGGAACTTTTGATGTGAGGTTTGTTGAAAATTTTGCTGTAAGCTGAAACAATGGGATTTTGCAGGTGCTTCTGTCCATATGCTCTCTGCTGACAGATCCCAACCCAGATGATCCTCTGGTACCTGAGATTGCTCACATGTACAAAACCGACAGAGCCAAGTATGAGGCTACTGCTCGATCATGGACCCAGAAATATGCCATGGGCTGAGGTTCTCTGATTGATTTGTGAGCTAGATATCTTACGCAATCCCTGCCCATATATTTAGTAAATAAATATTGTTGAATTGGGAATGTAAGCAAAAGCATGAAACTCTAGTATGTTTGCATTCTGAAATTGGCCCTTAATCTTGCAAAATCAGCAACAGGTATTATATAGTGACTTGAAGTTTATGGACTGAAGTGTCTATATATGCTACATACGATTCTGCCTTATAGTCTCTTCTATTCTATGGATATCCGTGGAGAATCTTTCTAGTGCCACTGTTTTTATCTTTACGAAATTTGGTTTAAGTTCGTAGCCGGATGCAAGTGAAGTTTTTTCCTTTGTTAACTCTGGTATGAAGTTCAAAATTTAAAGTATAGAAAATAAATAAGTTTTGGTTTGGTGCTCAGCGATATCTAATTTAGATGATGCATATGTTATGTTTTTTTAAGCTGTAGTTTTTTTTTTTAAATGAATTGAAATGCAGAAGAAATTAATGCTCAATTGTCAATTATGAATTTACATTATAAAAATGATGACGAATTGAACAGATCAAACAAGATTTAGGGTTAATATAATCTTTGGATTTTAAATCAGTAGTTTTAATCCTTCTGGGGAAAAATAGTTCATATTTTTATCTAGTTGTAGGAACTAAAGTCTTGAAATGAAACTTGAGGATTAAAACTTGGTTTAAAACTCGATAGACTAAAATTAAAATGAAGGTAAATTTAGAAATTAAATCAGTTAAATTGAGACCCTTCACATCATTTGTGCTAGATTCTCGTAAGGAGAGAAAATTAGAGGGAATATAAAATGTGTTATTTGCATGTTTTTCTATAGGAGAATCTTTATAAAGTTATCTATAAGAAATTTTTTAATCAAAGTGGATTCAACAAATTTCTAATCAAGTCATGTGCCAATTCGAGATTTCAGATAAAATTACTTTTCTGCCATATCCTCTCTCCTCTCTGTTATTTTCCACCTCTATACTCTTCTCTTCACTCGGTAGCTTCTTTCATCTCTACGGTGGTGGAATGGACTGTGCCGGTAGATGAAGCATTTTTGTTTTTGATATATAAATTTTAGGAAAGGGATCGTGCTCACCCACAGTCCAAGGGCAGGGCGATTGGAGCCCAGTCCACAGGAGATACTGGTCAGAGAGTACACATATCTCCACCTCTACCAGCGTTACCGCAGTTTCCTATACCTCTAAGATGCCTCCCCCAGTGCCTTGACCAATACAGGGATCGAACCCTCTCCCTAAAGGTGAGGAAGACCGACCCCCAAGCCAGTTGAACCTAAGGACAAGGGGTGGTAGATGAAGCATTTTAATCTCAGCACAAAATCTCCACATAGGAAGGATTTCTGATGAATCCTTCTTATTCTCTCTTCATCTTATGAAGTCTAAAATTTACTCTCATCCCCTCTAATAAATCCTCCTTATTTTAATTTCCCTTTGGCTCCTAGCTATGCATTCTAATATTCTTTGCAATTTCAAAAGTTGTTTTTCTGTTATTTTCTTTATTAATTATTGGTTTTCATTTCTTTTTCTCTATAGTATAATTATGCTCTTGGGAAGATTAATGCATTTATGCCTCCTGAGCTTTGCAAATTTTGAAAATAAATTCAGATTTGATATTCACAAGAACTTAATAGGCGTCCACAAGAAAAGTATTGTAAAAAACTTGCACACAAAAATTAATTTTTTTTTATCTTAAACTTTTCTCTAAGAGAGAGAGAGAGAGGAGATTTTGAAGAGAAAATTAGCGATTTACATTTACTCATCAAATTAGTTTCACTCCTCCGCCCTCCTGTTCCTTCCAAATTGGAATTTATTTAAGAATTTTGAGATCATGCTAGAAGATTAATTTTGGTGAAAAATAGAAAATAGTACTTGAACTTCAAAATATTACATCAGTCTTGTTAACTAACAGGTCTTACACTACTAGACCAACTCTATATTGATAGTTCAAATGGTATTTTCTTATCATTTTCTCATTGATTTTTAAAATAAAAAATTCATATAAATTAATATATATGTTAATTCCATTTGGTAATTTGGTAATACATATATCTAAAATAAGTTTTGTACATGGATTAGTAAAATGGAACGGAACTGCCGTAAACTAGCAACTCAAACACTCAACTATCTTCTCTTACCTATTGTAAATCTCAAAGTTAAAAAAATATCATTTTTGCTCTGGAAGTAACCACTAAAGAGCAATGAGTGTCGGGAAGTTCTTTTAGGAGCATTTTTTCCTTGGAAGAAGTAATTAAAAATGGAGCACTTTTGCCTCAAGGCGACAGACACATAACTTTGACCATTAAATGCACATCTAGCATGAAGATTGTGATGCTGCCATGCAACGTGGGGTTAAAATGGGCATGTGGTGATGAGAAGGCAAAATGATGTGGCAAGGTAGGATTAAAAAATTAAGGCACTAAGAAAGCCCTAATTCATGACCAAAGTCGGAGCTCAAAAGAGAAAAGGGAAATTCATCATGAGAGAAATCACCATAGACTAGAGAGAAATCATTGCAAGAGAGAACATCAGGTTAGAGGTAGGGCGACAAAGTGGTGTGTGTTAGTTCTCAGTTTTATATTTTAATGATGACAAGACTTATAAAAAGAAAAAGGCTTTTTACTTGATGAAATGTAAAATATGCAGTAGCTTATTTGAGTACACCTAAACTTACTCAAGCATGTTTCTTGCTCAAGCGAGTAAGTAATTACTCGAGCAAAGTTGATCATTCATGCTGTTCAGCACGTTTAACACTCTTACTCGAGCAAGCTCTTATTGTGACTCAAGCAAAGTATTGTTTACTCGAGCAAGAATATTCTTTGCTCAAGCACTTTACTCAAGTATAGCCTTTAGTTTACTCAAGCATACATTATAACCTCTTTTGCAACAAACTTTACTTGAGCACAAAAAACCTTTGCTCAAGTAGTATACTTGAACTAGGTTTTATATTTTCTCAAGCATGAATGATACTATGAATCCAATCTCTTTGTTTCAGGATCATACTCGAGCATGGACATTCTCTACTTGAGCACTCATATCATGTTGTCTAATGTTCTGGTTTTTGCAAAGGTTACTCAAGCATAACTAAGCCTTACTCTAGCATAGAACTTGAGCAAAGGTAAGTTGTTACTCAATTGAATGCGTCCTAACAACTTATACAGCATTCTTCACAGAGATTTCTCAAGCTTATTGAAGCACTTACTTGAGCATGGTACTTGAGCACGAGTCTTAGCTTACTCAAGTAATCTTATCTATTAAATTCCCACAATGAAAATATTTGAATATTGCTCAAGCACTCTTATATTATACTCGAGCAAGGTTATCACAGAGGCTTCACATACTTTGTCTTCTTTGCCTTTGTAAATTCAAAATATCTTATTAATATTTGATTTCATCTAAACTCTACTCATTATTATTCTCAATGTTATTAAACATATTTGCTAGTGAGTTTCATATTGTTAACAAAAGGATTTCATTCAAATCCTCAAAAAGCAACGAACATGTTAGAGCATTAAATATATTGCAAAAAACAAAGCACTCACATGGAATGGAATTTAGAGCAGATCAAATGATCATTGCTGCAGACACCCATTCTGGCAAAAGCAATAGCAACTCTTCCTTAGTCAACTACTGACCAAAGACATGTCGAATGAAGATCGTTGACAGTGATACGAAAATGATGCTTCTTCAAATCTTTCAATGACTCCATGAATTGTGTCTAACGGAAAGTCTTGGAGTTTAACGAAAATATTGAAGTGTCTTAATGGATAGCTTGAAGCTTCACCAACGGTCATTAATGATGCTCAACTATAAATACGAAGAGCATTCATTTCGGAGCTAACAAACAACGACGATATCATTTATTGTTCAAGCTATTGCTCATTAATACTTTATGATATCTTTTGATATTAAATATTTGGTAATGATATATTTACTCTGTGAGAGAGTTATCTTTATTCTGTTGTTAAATTCATTGTTGTAAAATCTCAAGGTAGTGGGACCTTGAGTATGGTTGTTTGATTCCAATTGTAAGGGGGAGTGAATCTAGTAAGATTACTCAGTGCCTATTGTAATTATTCTATGAAAGTTAGTAGAAATCTCATAGAAGCTTTGGGGCCACGTTGTTAAGGTTGAACCAATATAAATCTGTGTGCATATTTTGGTGATATCTCTCTAACCTTTCCTTCTTGATTTATTAATCAGTTAAGATTTCTTTAATTTTTATAATTCACCCTCTCTTAGGTGATTAGCCGTAACTTATAGTATGCATGTGAGGTCCAAGTCGGGCACAACTACTAAAGACTGGAGATTCCTTCTTGAAAAACAAGTATGGAATCTAATAACATGTGTAACAATGGTGTATGCCTGTAATTCGATCAATTTTTTTTCTTAATGCACCCGTGACTTCGTGAAATTGCCCCTTGTCTAATTATGTGTTGTGTAATGTTTGGTTTTTTGGTTTAGGGTAATTGTGTAATGGCATCGAATAGGGGTCCCAATTGTGGTTTAAATGGTGGGTCAGTATTGGAGTTTGAAGATGAAGTAGATATTGGTGATAAGAATGGGGAAATCAATTGTGATCTAAATAGTGGGTCAGTGGAGGGTGAAGGGGTCTTGACTCAAGTGGGACATGACAATGGTGAGATTGATGGGTCGAGTGTTAATGATAATGAGGATGACAAGGTAGACAGTAGTGACACAAACACCGATGGTAGTGATAACAATGATGATAGTGATAGTGAAGTAGAGGAAGAGTTTAATGTAGATGATGGTGATGATGACATTGAGTTTAAAGAGGGGGATGATGCGGATGAATTGGGCCTTAATGATAGTCATGGACTATCAACAGAATCGAAAGTTCAAGAAGAGCCAAATGCGACCAAAGGGAATCCCATTTTCATGTTGGGCCAATCATTTACAAATAAGGAGTTCAAAGATGTTATTAACAAGTATACAATAAATGTTGGAGTGAAGTTGAAGGTCATTAAAATCAAGCCTTGGAGAGTTAAGGCAGTTTGTCAAAAAAGGAGCCAATTTGTGCTTTATGCATACAAATATGGGTCAAACTCGGGTTTGGTGGTGAAGACAGTGAATTGGAGCACGAATGCTTTAGGGATTTTAAGAACCCAAGAGCATTAGTTAAGTGGCTTGCTTAACATTTCAAGAAGAAGGTGCAAGGGAGACCAAAGTGCAAAGTTGCATACATGAAGAAGGATTGTGATGAAAAGTTGATGCTGAGTTTGAGCAAATTCAAGTGAAAAAGAGCTAAAAATCTAATTGTGGAGTAGTGGAAAGTAGTTATATTGACGAGTTCAAGAATCTTGAGGCATATGCAAATGAATTGAGGAACTCTAATCCTAGCTCAAAATTATGTGTCGAACTAAGCAAAGAGGCACTTGAAAATGACAAAAGAGTGTTTAGTTGAATGTATCTCTGTTTTAATGTTGCAAAGGTAAAAAAATGTGTTGCTATAAAGCTTAATGAGTAATTTTAATATATATTATTGTAGGATTTAACCAAAAGTTTGTGAGTCTTTTAAAATCTATTATGCTATAAAAACAACCTTTAATTACTGCAAAGGTTGTTATGATTGGATTTTGCTACAAAACTTTAAAAGTCTTTTTACTATAGGAATTTAGAGATGTTGTTGTTGGATCTATTATTGTTTGATATTATGTTACTGTTTTATTATGTGAAGCAAATATGTTATTATGATTAAGTACCTTTGCTTTATCATGTGAACCGAATATGTTATTGTTTGATTTTCTTTTTTTAAAAAAATATAGGCCTAATGCAAAGCGGGATGTATGTCCATCGTTGGTGTTAATGGGTTCTTTCTTAAAGAACATACATGCGGCATAATGCTCACTGCATCCGAGCTTGATGCAAATGTTTCTTTATACCCTATAGGTGTCGGAATTACCCAAAAAGATAAAATTGTTAATTGGAGGTGATTCTTGGAGTGGTTAAAGAAGTGTTTATAATTAGAATATGGATCTCTGGTGACTATTATTTCAGACATGTAAAAGGTTGCATTAATCAATATTAACTTCTTATTTTATTATTTTTTTATGAATTGAAATATCTAATTTGTGTCGTTTTCACACAAGGGTTGATGGTGGCAGTCTCGGAAGTGCTACCAAGGGCTAAGCATAGACTGTGTGCGAGACATATATACACAAATTGAAGCAAGAAATGGAGAGGAGGGGGTGCTAAAGAAACAATTTTTCATTTGCGCATAGAGTACATACCCAGAGAAATTCAAGGGCAACCTTGAATTACTATGAGACATAAATCAATAGGCAATTGAAGATGCAATAACATCCTCTAAAGAGCATACTTTAGCACTCGGTGTTTATCCTAGATGGTTGATAACAACATAAGAGTTTTAATACATGGGTAGATGAGTATAGATTTCTCCCTATAATTAGGATGCTTGATGGCGTTAGAGTCAAATTGATCAGTAAGTGGGTTGAGAATGAAAATAATGTAGCTAAAGGGAGAGGTAACTTTAGCATAAAGTGTGTATCTCTGCTTGAGGATAATCAGAAATTTTTTATGCATTGTAATATGGTTTTTAATGGTGATGATGGTTATGAGGTGATTGAATGGGATGATAGACACACAATGTTCATAACTAATAAGAAATGTGCTTTTAAGGCTTTGGATTTAACCGTAATCCCATGCTAACATGCTATTTATGCTTTACGTCATGCCAACATAAATCCTATGACTCAAATATCAAGATTCTACCATAGAGATGGATATATATCATTATAGAACTAAGTTTGAGTCAATTAGAGGAAAGAGGTTTTGGGGAATTAAAAGGTTTCAGCTAATAGAACCACCACCTTTGAGTAAAATACCAGGGAGACCACCAAAGAATAAGGCGTGATCAGAGGAACAAGTTATGAGGAAGATGGCAAGAAACAAACTACAAAAGATAATAGTGCACCATTATCAGAATTGCCTCCAAATCCACTAAGTTAACACAAAAAAGGATCTACTGGTATATGCACAATATGTCGCCAAGAGGATCACAACAGGACTACATGTAAAAATGTGAGTTTTATATTGTATTTTCATCTTTTTTTTATCGATGTGCTTTGCAATACTGATGCATTATTACTATATTATAGCGGCCCAAAACAACTACTTCAATGCCAACAGCTATAGATAGTGATGCAAAATCATCTCAAGTGAGCACCCAACAATCTTTCGTGCAATCAAGGCCACATGGAGGAAGAACTTTTTATAAGAGTCGGGTTGAGAGTGGAATGGGAGTTTGGGTTGACATCGACATTGGTCGTACTATGTATAATGTAAATATGTTACTTTGTCTATTGTTTTATTCCAAGTGTGTGCACCAACTTATACTACTATTTCTTTTTCTATCATGTAGCTTGGAATAAGGTCACACGTTGTGATTAATGAGGGTACATGTGAGGATTACATGAAGCATAACATTCAAATGCAGAGACTAGATTTCCCATACTAAATGAGAGGGAACTTAGGACAAGGAGGACCATGTCTAGTAATTCAAGTAATAATGGTACTTAGAAGGGGCAAATTCAAGGAGATGGAGCAAGTGCTTTAGAACCTTCTAACTTGTCCTTTAATCCTATCAGCCTCATGTGGAGAAGGGAACCAGCTATGACCACACCGCGTGCACTAGCACACAAAGACACCATACTAATTTCTTCAAGTAGAAAGAGATTCCCAACAACAAGAGGAAGGGGAAAGGGACGATAAATGATAATGGGACCTTAATTTGTTTTGTTGCCAAAAATGATAATTGATATATTTTGTACAAGTGGCTATTCATTAATACGTATTTAAGACGTCAATGTGTTTTTGCCACATCAAGACAACCACTATATTTTATACAAGTGGCACATTACGGAATTAGCCAACTTTTTTAAGACTAGTTTTTATTATTATTATTATTATTACTATGGGTTCATGTATCAAAACAATGCAACTGGTTTAAGTTATCTTCAATTACAATTGCTCATTTCTTGTCTTTAACCAATGTCTTTGTAATTACTTTAGTGAGTCTTTATATGCTCTCTTCTAAAACAAGCAACTGATGCATATGAAAGCATAGTTGAGTTTGTTAATTTGTCTTTATATGCTTTTGTGAGTCTTTATTTGTCAGCACTTATGTTAATATGTCTTCATTATATTTCAATTCATGATTGTCCAACATGGTTCATAATTTTTTCCATAATTGCACATTATATCCATTAGCTTCAATTCCATATGTTTACAAAAGATTGCCACTAGGAAAAATAATACCATGAACTTCATCTTTCATTATAACATGTATCACTATTTCAACAACATTGATCTAACATAAACCCCTACATTTAACCTTACACACATTCCATTTAACACAAATTGATAACAACAAAGGCAAAAATAATTAAAAAAAAAAAAAAAACACACACACACACACAAGGCCCCTCTAACGCACTTAATGCTATGACCCCCCCTCCAAAAAAGCCGAAATGAAAAAAAAAAAGAAAAGAAAAAGAAAACCAGGTCAAGACTCATGAACAATAGCCAACCTATAGTCTACAATTTGTTTTCTTTATCCCTAAATATATGCTTGCCCCCATCACCACTGTCTTTATCCTCATCTCTTCTTTGCCTCATATTGTCATCATACAATCTGTCCACATGACCAAACAACTGTTGATCACTTCTATCGCCGTCACACCCAATTTATCATCATGCCATTTGAAAATCCCATAGCCTCCTTGTTAGAATATAGAATATGATTAGCTAATGATTAGTGTTTATAATTGTATAGAATTTTGTGCTATAACAGAGGACATGTGTATATCAGCTATAGGTTCTGTTAGGCATTCTGCTACTCTTTCTTGTTGTAAGATTCTTTTCTATAAATCTGTATTGCAGTATTGCTCTTCTATAAATACAAGATATGGCTAGCACAGTGATTCAGTGCTTCAGCCTTTATTCATCTTCGCATTACTTTTCTTACTTGGTATTAGAGTGAAACTTTGCGAAAATGAGTTCTTCATTTTCTGTTGATTTAGTATCCACGGCCACCACGGCCGCTGCCTCATTAGTTTCTAGAACTTATGCCCTGTTCAGTTCATCAAGCCAAACTGCTGCGATTAAGCTAGATCGCATAAATTTTCTTGTTTGGGAGTCCATCGTTTTGCCCTTAATCGAAGGAAACTGTCTTGAGAGTCATATTGACGACACATCTTCTGCTCCACTGAAGCTCATTCCCGATGCAAATGGAAACACAACAAACCCAGTATATGCAGACTGGTTCTTTGTTGATCACATGCTTGTTGGGTGGCTGTGAAACACTATGACACAAGAAGTTGGGGCGCAACTCCTCCACTGTCAAACCGCTGAGGCTTTATGGAATAGCGCTTGAGATCTCACGTGTGCCTCCACAAAGGCTCGCCTCATGGTGTTGAAGAACGTCTACACAACACCAGGAAAAACTCCCTGACAATGATCGAGTATCTCAACAAAATGAAGACCCTGGCCGACGAGTTGACACTTGCCAGAGCACTAGTTGCCATGGATAATCTTGTCCTTCATATTTTGAATGGACTTGATGTAGAATACAACACCATCGTTGTGAAACTAATCGACAAACCTGAGTTGACTTGGATCGAAGCTCAGTCTGCCTTGTTGTCCTTTGAATTGAGGTTGAGTCAACTAACTCATTTCTCTAATCTAAGCATATAGCCTTCAATTAATGTAGCTCAACGTAGTGATGCCCCTCGAAATGAACATCATGACTCTGGTAGTAATCGTGGTTGGGGAGGCAACTCAAGGAACTCAAGAAATAGAGGTGGCCATTTCTGAGGTGGTGGTCGCCAAGGAGGTAGGCCTTATTGTGTTCATTGTCAAAGACCAGGGCACACTCTCGCCACCTGTTATTACCGTGATGATGATGCTTTCAACAACAACTACTCTGCTTCTCCTTAGGCACTCTATGCTTCTCCACACTCAGTTACAAATCCCACCTAGTACATGGATAGTGGAGTGAATTATCATGTTGCCTCCAATCCAAAACAATTTGAAGAAATGACTCCAACTGGTAAGTCCCATTTAGTCACATGTACTGGTGAGCAAAGTCCCATAATGGGTGTTGGGTTAGCTACAATACCTTGCACTCAGTCCTCTAATCTAAAACTCAAAGATGTTCTTTATGTTCCTACTGCAACTAAGAATCTGCTGAGTGTCAATAGGCTATTGCATGATAATCCTGTTCATATGCATTTTACTAATCATAGCTGTGATGTGAAGGATCTGGTGACAAGAAAGCTTCTACTATAGGGAATTCCAAAGGCAGGACTGTATCCAATGACAAGATAAAGAATTAAGACTTAGCCCAAAGCTCTCATGGCATCACGAAGTGATGATCTGTAGTCTCAAATCGAAAAATGGCATCATATCTTAAGGCATCCAAGTGTTAGAATCTTGAAACATGTTTTGACTAAATGTAATAAGCATTTTGAAACTTTTGACAGTAATCATGTTTGTAAAGCATGTCAGTTAGGGAAATAAAAAATGTTTCCATTCCAACACTCTGTTTCTCAATCCATGTTTCCTCTTAAATTGATTCATACAGATCTATGGGGTCCAGCCCCCATTCAATCTCATGGTGGACACTGATTCTACATACATTTTATAGATGACTATAGTCGTTACACATGGTTGTATCCCCTCAAACATAAGGGAGAAGTCGTTCATGCTTTTAAACACTTCAAAACCTTCGTTGAGAATCGATTTGACTGCAAAATAAAGTCTCTACAATGTGATAATGAAAGCGAATATAAACTGTTTATGCCCATAGCTCAGGAAGCCAAAATTAATATTCGATTGACATGTCCTTACACGTCAGCTCATAATGGATGTGCTGAAAGATAGCACCGTCATGTCGTTGAAATGGGTTTAACACTTCTTGCTTATGCGGAAATGCCATTGACATACTGGCTCGAAGCTTTCCAACATGCCGTGTTTTTAATTAATCGTCTGCCAACTCCAGTATTGCAAGATAATGCTCCTCTGTTTCAATTGACAAAAACAAAACCAGAATATAGTCTTCTTCAACTGTTTGGATGTGCGTGCTATCCGTGCCTTAAACCATGCAATGCTCATAAGTTTCAATTCAGAAGCCAAAAGTGTGTTTATCTGGGAACATCACCTCAACAGAAAGGCCATCAATGTCTGAGCGAGTCTGGTAAAATCTTTGTCTCAAGACACATTGTATTTGACTCCAATCTGTTTCCATTTCATACAGGTTTCATGAAGCGATAAATTCCTACTGAAACACCAATGAACTCAATTCCATTCATTATTTCGCTAACTGAAGATGCAAGAGTCACTGCTGATGATTGTGTTAACCAGCATGCTTCTGAAAGTTCAACACCGTCGTTGTCATCTGAAAGTTCACCTAAGACTAGCAATGAGAACTTTGCAAGTGATGATTCCACTCCAAACTTGAGTCCAAAAATAGCTAGGCCTATTAATAAACATGCTATGATAACTCGAGCCAAAGTCAGTACAGTAAAGCCCAGGTATTCGTTTGTTGGCCTTGCAACTCGTGAGAGCTTTGAACCCGCATCCATTCCAGAGGCTTTATCTTCATCAGTGTGGCTCCAAGCTACGACAGATGAATTCGATGCTTTAATGAGAAATCGCACTTGGGTATTGGTTCCCTTTTCAAATCAAAAGCTTATCGATAATCTTTGGGTGTTCAAGACTAAATTTTGAGCTGATGGATCTATCTTGAAGCACAAAGCTCGTTTGGTTGCGAAGGGATTCCAGCAGGTTCAGGCATCGACTTCACCAAAACGTTCAGCCCAATGGTGAAATCAACTACAATTCGAGTAATTCCGTCCATTGCTATCACTTACAATTGGGAAATTTGCCAACTCGAAGTTAACAATGCTTTTCTCAATGGATATCTACAAGAAGAGGTATATATGGCGCAACCCGAAGGATTTGTTGATGCTAAGAAGCCTAATCACGTATGCAAGCTTATTAAAGCCATCTATATATTACAGTAAGCTCCGAGGGCCTGATTTGATTGCTTACGCCTAACTCTTTTTAACTGGGGATTTAGAAATTTGAAGAGGGACATTTCAGTTTTCATGTTGCAGACGCATAAATTGACTATATTTATCCTCATATACATAGATGATATCCTAGTTACTGGAAATGATTCTAAATATGTTGAACAATTTGTGAAGAAGTTGAATACGATTTTCTCCTTGAAAGATCTAGGACCCCTTTATTATTTCCTTGGTCTCAAGGTTTATAGAGATAAGCAGGGTATTTATTTGAATCAGGCAAAGTATGTGGTTGGTCTGTTAAAGAAATTTAACATGGCTAATTGTGCTCCTGTTGCAACTCCAATGGTAACTGGTCAATTATTGTCTACTAGTGATGGTGAACTGCTAAAAAATCCAACTGAGTATAAACAAGCTGTAGATTCGTTGCAATATCTCACTACTACATGTCCTGATGTTTCTTATGCTATAAATAAACTCAGTCAATTTTTGTCTCAACCTAGGACAGGTCATTTTCAAGCAGTCAAGATAGTGTTTTGTTACCTTAAAGGAACCTATAATTTTGGCTTACATATCAGACCCTGTAATAGACCTCAACTTATTGCCTATACAGATGTAGACTGGGCATGTGACTTAGATGATAGGAGATCTATGGGTGGAATGTGTATCTTCTTAGGCAATAATCTTGTTTCCTGGTCATCTAAAAAACAGAAGGTGGTCTCTAGATCAAGCACTAAGTCAGAGTATAGATCTCTAGTTGATGGGTCATTTGAAATTAAGTGGTTGTGTTCATTGTTGACTGAAATGGGTTTGTTTATTAAAAGACCTACAGTTGTCTGGTGTGATAATCTGAGTGCCAAAGCATTGGCAGCTAATCCTGTTCTTCATGCCAAAAGTAAACATATCAAAGTTGATATTCATTTTGTCAGAGATTTGGTTATGTCAAGTTTAATTGACATTCGATATATTCCCTCATCCTTGCAGATAGTTAATTGTTTCACCAAGCCTTTGTCTCAGGCTCAATTTGAATTTTTTAGGGACAAACTCGATTTGTTGGTAACTCCCTCTCGTTTGAGGGGGGTGTTAGAATATGGAATATGATTAGCTAATGATTAGTGTTTATAATTGTATAGAATTATGTGCTATAGCAGAGGACACGTGTATATCAGCTATAGGTTCTATTAGGCATTCTGTTATTCTTTCCCGTTGTAAGATTCTTTTCTGTAAATCTGTATTGCAGTATCGATCTTCTATAAATACAAGATATGGCTAGCACAGTGATTCAGTGCTTCAACCTTTATTCATCTTCGCATTGCTTTTCTTATCTCCTCCCTAAAAGCTTACCCAAATCCAATAAATTAATCCTAAAAGATAATTAAATAAGAAATAAACTCAAATCTAACAAATCAGTCCCAAAAGATCAATCACTTCCTTCCTTTATTTGAAATAAACCCTCACCTGTTGACAATTTCGACAATCGTAAAATCTCCTCCTTGGGTTAAGCTCAATCCATGAAGTACAAAGAGAAGCCACCTCATTGCAGTGACATATCCTCGTCGGACCGTCATACTAGAGCTCTGCAACTCTCCTTCTACTTGTTGTCATCGAAGTGCTGTTGAGTCTCTCATTCATTCTCTTATGTGCTCAGCCTCACCCGTATTAATGACTCTCAGTGAATTTAGAGCGACCATTCCCAACATTTAAGCCATCCCTTTAATGCCTGTGACCAAACACAAAAGAAGAGGCTTAAATATGAAAAAAAAAGGAGGGGGCATGAAAATGCACACATGCAATCACATGTCAATTTCGATTTTCGATCTCCAACGTAGACATTGATATGGCGTGGAATCTCACATGGCAGACAGGAGATCTGGTGTCCATAACTCATGGCAAAAATGCTCCATTTTAGTTACTTTCAGGGAAAAACACTACTTGAAAAACGTTTGGAAACTTGATGCTCCTCCGTGGTTAATTCTGTGCCAAATGTTAAGATTGAAGGATCACATTGAAAGCACAGGAGAAATAATATTATTATTGATCCTTATTAATAAAAGAGAGTACATAGAGGCCTTTATATAGGCAAACTAATAGGCTAACCCTAACTAAAATATAATATTCATATGTAATCTTTGTGAGAGGAGCTAAATCACCAAGAGGGGGTGAATTGGAGATTCTGAAAATTTTTGCGATTTCACCTTTTATGGTGATTGATCGAATGAAATCAGTGAGCAGGGAAGAATAGCGATGCATAACAGTTTATATTGGTTCGGCCCAACTCCTTGGCCTACGTCCAATCCTCAGGTACCCTGAGCTTTTCACTAAATCACTTGATTACACACTTTGTAACTCTAAAGCAATTCTCTCACTAGAACTTGCTCCCCCTTACAAATTGTAATCAATGACTTCTCAAATCTCCAAGTCCCCCGACTTAAGATAACTCACAATCAGACAATTACAATCAATAAAACTCTCTTACAGAGCAGATAAGATAATCACTGAAGCTTTATGGTGTCAACCGACACTCAATACAAGAAGCACAACAATAAATGAACAAATTTAATGTTTTTTTCATTTTTCAGCTCTGTATTCTGGTAGAGACTTGAATGCAACTCTATTTATATTTAGAGAGACATTAATAGTCGTTATTGACATTCATTTGACTGTTGGAGAAGTCTCTTATCTGTTGGAGGCAGTTTGGTCCTTTCTCTCTCTACACTTGTGCTTGTTTCTTGAGTTGTAAGATAGAGAGTGACTTCTAGTCGTTTATATCCGTTAGGATTGTTAGTCCTTAATTAAATGGAAGTCTCTTTATCTTTTTTCCACCGTGTAATGCTTGGTAGTTGAGATTTCAGCAAGTTTAGTGGTCTACATTTAATGCTTCTGATAAGACTTTGCTTTTTGCGTTAACAGCTCTCTTAATCCACTTGTATCATCTGTAAATAGACTGAAATACACTATCAAACACATTAAACATATATGGTAATGATGATAATTAAGAATATAAATCATTCAGATCATTCCATAAACATTACTCAGATTTCACAAATTTGAATTATCAGAAGGCGCGACCAATACTTGAGTTTGTCATTATGCATTTAAGCCTATACTCGAGTTTCTGAGTCTATACTCGAGTCTTCTCCTTCCAAAGACGAGACTCGCGATTTGTGCTTTGGTGTTCCTGATAAACTAAAGCCAATACTCGAGTATTCTACCAATACTCAAGTTATAGACTCTTGATAGATAATTGTCCAAAACATTAAAACCGGAGTTTCCTTTCTATACTAGAGTATTAGAGGCTTAGAAATCTTGATAGCTCTTTGTATGGTTCAATACTCGAGTTTCTTTATCCAAACTCAAGTTTTCTCCTTAGTTTTGAAACTCTGAAATCATTTAAGTAAATGTTAAACTAGAGTTTCCAAAACTGTGGTTCTCAAAACTAAAGTTTATAAATATTAATCTTTTTAAAACATCTCTGCTTGGCTCAATACTTGAGTATTCTAATGATACTCGAGTTTTCAATTGAAAGATGAAAACATTTAAATTCTGGAGCCAAGTTGGAAAACTGTCTTTTCAAATTCCAAACTTTAGTTTTTGAAACTGTAGTTTTCCAAACCAAGGTTTTCCATTTCAGTTATAAATGTTTGAAGAGTCTTATAGGCCTAAACTCGAGTATTCATATCAATACTCGAGTTTCCTATGATGGAAAAATTGTGATGCTCTCTGTAAGCTCCAATACTCGAGTATTCATCTGAATACTGCAACATTGTCCTAAAGTGCATTGATCTTTTCTTTGAACTCCTAATACTCGAGTTTTCTTACTGAAACTCGAGTATTGCCTCTTTAAGCAAGTTTTTGTTTTTTTGAGACAACTCTTCAATCTTAGTTTCACAATTGATTGTTATCACCAAAACTCATAGAGAACTAACAATCTTAACAAATACTTAACAATATCCCTAATAATAATAATAATTAATTAATACTTGATATTCTCAATAGCAAAAATGGTCATTTTCTCAATTTGAACTGCCTAGTGGTTTAATGGCTTTGGTGATTGCATTGCTTTCTTCTGAGGAATCCATTCGAGCCGAGCATCATGAAGCAGGTGCGAATGGATCGCGATATGCTATATCTTCCTTAAGAAATCATCCAAAACATTCTCAAACGACTTCCAGTGAAATCCCTAATCCGATTTCAATCGGCGTGTAAAGTTTGGAATAATCTCATACGAAGTCCATCTTTCATCGCGGACCACCTTCAACATTCCAGTCATTAAAACCCGTCTCTTCTTTTGGAATGTAGTGGAAGTAGAAGTAATACTGCTCTTCCCTGGTGCCTGCATCTGTTGGATTGCAGGTTGCAAGTCCGTGAAGTTCAAAAATTTCCTTATTTGAACTTTTCAAGGAGGATCCTAGGATTGTCGGTTCCTGCAATGGGTTTCTTAGTCTTGAAATCTATCAATGCAACAAATGTTTTCCTTTGCTTTCAGTGTGGAATCCTGCGACTACAGCAATCACACTGTTCCTAGAAACGAAACTAAATGTTATTATTCTTACTTTTTTGACCTATGCAGGTTAGGATTTGGGTTTAGTCCCATATTTAATGATTATAAGATAGTAAGAACTTGTGCTAATCTTTGTGAAGCAGATAGTCGGGTGGAAGTGTTTTCCATAAGTAGAGGATCATGGGAGGAAATAGACATTGGGAACTTAGAAGGAGTGAAACTCCAGTCTGAAACTGTAGTGGCTAATGGAACAATATTTTTTATGGGACAAAGCTAGGTGAGGAGGAGGGTGAAGATGACGTTGATGTAATAGTTTCATTTGACATAGCAAAGTAAGTGTTTACAGTTATACTAAGGCCTGATCTAAACTATGATGCATATGAAATACTTAATGTTTTTGAGAACAAACTTGCCATACTTTGTGACTTCTGTGAAGATGATGATGAAACACCTTATTTGAATGATTTGTGGCTGTTAGATGAGGGTACAAGGTGGACTAAAAGTTATGCTAGTAGCCCCCTTTCGGATGAGTTAGACTCAATAACTATCTGGAGGAATGAAATTGTCTGCAGACTTTATTTTGAAGAAGATAGTGAAATTGGGAGGAGAAATGTTCTATATATGATGAACCTCAACTCTGATGAGTTAACGATAGTTGTTACTCGCTATCCCTATGGTGGCCCTATTCATACTATTTTCAATCATGTGGAAAGCCTTGTATCAATTGAAAACAACTACATTGAAGAATCTTGACCTTACATCCAAATTATTACATTGCAAATTTACATTGTTGAAATGCTTTTTGTTGAAATGGAATCTCTAATATCTTAGATCATTCCATACCTAATATTATTTGATGTTATTCAGACTTGTCTAGAATAGTTTTGTACATGGATCAACAAAAAGGATCGGAAGTTCCGTAAACTAGCGACTCAACTTTCTTCTCGTCTTTTGCAATCTGAAAGCTTAATGGCTTCGTTGATTCCTAGGGCCTTCTTCTGAGAAATCCGTTCGAGCATAGCATCATGAAGCAAACAGGAATGGATAGCGATAACCTATATCTACCTCAAGTGTCAAGAAATCATACAAAACATTCTTAAACGACTTCCTATAGAATCCCCAATCAGATTTCAATGTGTGTGTAAACGTTGGAAAAATCTGGAAAAAGAAAATCATGTTTTTCATCGTGGACCACCTTGAACATTCCGGTCATCAAAACCCTTCTCTTCTTTTCGAATGTGGTGGAAGTAATATTTCTTTTCCCTGGTTCTTGCATCGACTAGATTGCAGATTGCAAGTCCATGAAGTTCAGAAATCACCTTATTTCATCCTTTCCTTGAAGGATGCTAGCATTGTTGGTTCCCGCAATGGCCTTGTTTGTCTTGAAATCTATCGGTATAACCAATCTCCTCCTTCGCTTTCATTGTGGAATCCTGCGACTACAGCAATCACACATGTTCCAAGAAATACAACGGATTGTTTTGACCATTTTGATAAATGTGTGACAGGATTTGGGTTCAGTCCAATTGTTAATGATTACAAGATAGTAAGAATTTGTGAGCTTTGTGATTGGGTAGTCGTGTGGAAGTGTTTTCGATAAGTAAAGGGTCATGGAAGGGCCGGGATAGACATTGGGAACTTAGAGGGAGTGAAACTTAATTCTGAAACTGTCACGGCTAATGGAACCACATTTTGGTCTGGGATATGGCTAGGTGAACATAGTATTGAGGTTGAGGAGGATGAAGATGATATGGAGGAGGGTGAAAATAATGTTGAGGTGATATTTTCATTTGACATAGTAAAGGAAGTGTTTACAGTGATACCAAAGCCTGATTTAGAGTACGATGCAGAAGAAAAGCTTATTATTTATGATTACAAACTTGCCATACTTTGTGACATTTGGAGAGATGATGATGAAACACCTGATTTGATTGATTTCTGAGTGTTAGATAAGGGTACAGAGTGGACTAAAAGATATGCTAGCAGCCCCCTTTCAGTTAGGTTATATTCAATGATTATTTGTAGGAATGAAATTTTCTGCAAACTTTATTCTGAAGAAGATAGTGAAAAGAGGAGAAGAAAAGTTATATATATATGATGAATCTCACCTCTAATGAATTAAAGAGGTTCGTTATTCCCTATCCTTTTGGTCTCCCTATTCAGAGTATTTACAATTATGTAGAAAGCCTTGTATCAGTTGACAACAACTACATTGAAAAACCTTGATCCTAAATCCAAATTATTACATTGCAAATTTACATTGTTGAAGGCCTTTTGGTGAAATGAAATTTCTAATTTCTTACATCATTCTATACCTATATTATTTGGTGTTATTTAGAGTTATCTAGAATGTTGAATGAACAACAAATGTGCCGGTTAAAATTCGGACATATCCTTTAATATGCCATTTTTTCGTTGAAAAACATATATTCCACTGGTTTATTATATTGTATGAGATTGGGAGTCCAAGTAATTATAAATGATTTTTTTCCCTCCCTCATTGCTTTAGATTTAAACCTCTTTCTTTCAGTTTTCTTTGTTTAAGCTGCTGCTTCCATGTTCATTGGCCGTAAGCGATGGGTTTATCTAGTGAAGGTTTCGGGTTTTCTTGCTTAATAATATCACTTCAAATATCCACAATTGATGGAGTTATCCTCTTATTTATTTACCATGCATTTTATATTTATGGCTTTCTTATATTTTATGCTGATCAATGCATTTTTCCTTTTGCTTTGGACGTTGAGTTCAAGTTTTTCCCCTTTTGCATAGTCTTTATGTCTTCTCCCTTTTTTCTTTTTTTCTATTACACCTTCTAATTTCCTGTACCCAAAATTTTCGTTTGTTGTTTTGGACTTGAGGATTTTTTTTGTTTTGCTTTTGATTTTAGATTTATGGCTTATAAATTTATCTCCTCATATTTAGTTTTGATTGATGGGTGTTGACTTTTGTTGATTTTTTTATTTTATTTGATCATTTGATACTTGATGACAGTATCCTAGATGTGAAATAAATCAACAAAAAGAAAAATCTATGAATCTTGGGGTGTTATTGCCCTTGTAAAAAAAAAAAAAAACTATATGGCGTCTACAGCTCTTCCCATAAAAATTTCCAAAGCAAAAATGTTCTTTAACCAAATAACATGGATGCCACCTTAGCATAATCAGTCAATTAATAGTTGAAAGTTTAAATTAACTCAGCTAGGCCATGACAGTATTACTTCATTTTTTTATACTTCCAAGATACCCCAAAATAGGAAAACTACATAGTATCCAATGCCCACTCATAGAAAATTACAGGGCACTTTAGCCCTTCAACCTTTTAAGTTTCTACATTATTAGAAGTGAAACCTTCCATTGGAAGTAGACATTGTTAGCTTTATTGCTAGATTTCTTTAAGATGTCACAATTTGTTATGTATGCTCGCTTGCGCGACTGTGGATTATGGGATTTGAAATTTAGTTATTTGTGTGGGAATTTTTCATGTTATGTCATTGATTTATTGAAATTGCTCTAGTCAGTGGAAATAATTTAATTATTAGACCTTTTTTACCATGTCAAGTTGTTAAGTTTTATTTGAACAAACATTTATATAAAGCTGGTGTGGGATGCTCTGGGATATGATATTGGGGTAATACCGTATTGTACTTAAAAAAAGTGAATATAATATGAAAAATATGAGTGTGAGGAGTGCAAGAAAGAACAAGTGTTCTGGTTGTGTAGTAAGTGTGAGAGAAAAGTTGTTGAGTTGTAAGGTAGGTCGAATTAAGATATATAAGTGAAATGTTATGAATAGTGAAAGTAGTAAAGTAAGGTCAATGTATGTAAGAGAAATGTGTTCAAACGTGTGCGTGTAACAAGAAATTCAAATAAATTAAATGTATAATACACATCATTATAATTAGTGATCTTAAATTAAGATGTAACAAAGTATAGTGAGCGAAGTAGAGAGTAAAATGTAAATTTGGAACATGTGATTGTAAGTATGATAATGAAGATAGTATGGCCAGGAAGATATAAGAGTGGAAGCATGGTAATTAAATTATAAAAAAATAAAAAATTTAAACTTGGGTATGAAGTAACATGACATGAATCTTAAAAATAGAAACTACCTTCTATCTTAAATCTAAGACAAATTATACTACAAACTTTATCTTATATTTAAAACTGAAGGGAGTATACAATAGTATTTGAGATGGGAAAACATTTTCTCATGTTGTAGGAAAATCATTTTCTCATATCACACACACATGAAATGGTGGGACTCACATATAACATGAAACTTTTTCATGTGTGTGTAGGAAACTTTTTTTTCTCATGTAACATGAAAAAACCAAAGCCCATTTGAGATAATTGAGTGAAGATGAAATAAGAACGTTTGTTAGGGGCCAATGAGTGTTGGCTCAAATGCACCATCCACCCCTCTTCTTGGGGAGGTTGGGGGATTGATACCAACAAGTCTTTCGGGGAAGTGTGTATGGAGTGGTTGGGTGTGTGAGTAGTCCCTTTATGGGGAGGGCTCGGATAGAAAAAAAGGAATGTTTGTTGGGTGTTGATTGCATAAAGATACTGAATTCTGAGAAAAAAATTCTTTTGTGGAGGAAACGAAATTTAACGTCCTATTTTAGGACTTAGAATATAAAGGATATGTTATGATTTATGAGAGATTCTACGTGTTATAATTTATTTTTTCCATATTAACAAGTTATGGGGAAAATGTGAACAATATCAAATGAAATGCATCAAAAATTGTTTAGGATATATGTGGATGCATGCGTGTATATGTATGGATTATTTAACATTATACTAGATAAATAATAAATAGAAAGGTTTTTGAAAATTATATAGATATCTTATAGGTTTTATTTTATTATATAAATATTTTCTTCTATATATTACTCAATGTTGTGCTAATTATCTGGTCAATTGCATTTAAGTTGTTGAATCTGTATTGATACGGCCTAATTAATGTTCCTGTAATGAATATAAAATTCCTATTCAATTATAGTAATAAATATGTTAATGTTAACTCAAAAGTAAATTCCCAAATTTTTAACCACTTCTTCTTTAATTTTTCTTATTTATTCAATGAAAAGCCTTTTTTATAATAATGGAATGAATATATTAAGTCTTATCAAGGGACAAAAAAAAGGGAACGTCCCCAACAAAAAAATTACAGATTAAAAGACAAAAAGATGTGTTGAATATTCATAATCCAAAAAAAAAAATGTTAGTACATGATTTGTCTTTTTTCAAATTTAACAAAAATGACATAAATGCCTTCATTAAATCTCGTTTTTACTTTCTTTTTTCCTCTATCTCTTTCTTCTTCTTTGGGTTTCATGCCGAGAGGGTCTAGCAATGACATCTGAGACAACCTCTTTCAACAACGATGATGAAGGGCAATGGAAGCCTCCTCTAGCAACAACAAAGAAGAAGAAGAGGCATGAAAATTTAGGTTGAGGTGGTACCTTCACTTTTGGAATTCCCTAGGAGGTCTTTTGGTACTTTCAAGCTTGACACAATCCCAGAGGAAGATATGGATTTTCAAGAAGATGGTTCTTTTGACTTGTGATCTCACAAGTTGCAAATCTTCACAAGATTTGATAAAGGTTTTACAAGTTCAAATAATGTTTTTATAAATTCTCAAACTAATTTCACAATTTCCTTAAAAAATTTTACAAGTGTAATTTAAAATTCATAAGATTTGATAAGGGTTTTCACAAGTTACGATAGAGATTTTACAAATTCGAATAAAGTTTTCACAAGTTTTAAAAAGAATTTAAGATTATGTTTTCACAACTTACAAATCAAAATTTAATTCTAATAAAGGTTTCACAAGTTGTGGTAAAAAGGTTCACAAGTTCTTATAAAAATTTCACAACTTGCAAATCGAAATTCGATTATGGAAAGGGTTTCACAAGTTTGGATAAAACTTTTACAAGTTTATATTAGATTTTGACAATTTTTCAAAAGAATTTCACAAGCCTATAGAAGATCTAAACAATTCAACAGAGGAAGAACAAGATTGGACAAGGGCAAGTCCTCCATCTTCATGGAAAGAATGAGTAGAAAGCATCTTCGAGTTGTTGTTTCTAAAGAATTTGAGGAATAAGATGACGTTCTCAACTTGAGTGGAGCCGGCCTCATCAAAGCCCACCTTGGCCATAGCTAATCGATAATCATCCACTGATTTTGAGCCCACCTTTAAAATACTGAAAATTATAAAACTTGCAAAACTCCAAAACCCATTTTCCCTTATCAATTTCACCTCTTGTTTCGTCAAATTCTAGTGCATTTTCTCCTTAGAATCCCCTCCTTCCTCATTCCTAAAAGCCTTGCATGGTTTTAAAGAAATCCCATCCTACTGAAGAGACGATGTTTTCCGGTGATCATTGAAGTAGACATTATTCAAACCTTATGTGGTTTCAACGACAAAGCCTTTGCCATAAAAGTAGACGAGGAGGAAAGCAAATAAATGATGAAAATAGGAAAGCAGAAGGAGGAGAAAGAATAAAAGGTAAGAGACAATGACATGGTGGGAGGTTGAAGTGAAGGCAGTAGCTGTGCAAAGTGAGGAAGAAAGGGAAGGGATAAGGGGTTCATAGATGAGGGAAAATTTTGTAATTTCATTTTAATTTTTAAAAGGACACATCAGGCACTAACACCTATTTGGGAACATGTATATTTATTACACTTATTTGTTTTTTTACATTTTTGAAGTTCTTTGTAAGGGATGTTCCCAACAAAAAAAGAGAGAATAATTTAAGTCTTAAAATATCAACCTTTGTTAAAGGTCCATTTGGTAGGGCGAAAATCCAAGGAGGCAAGAGGAAGGAGAGAAGAGGAAAATCTCATCTTTTTTATATTGTCGGCCATGTTTGGTTAGTCAATTATTAAGGAACCCATTTTTAATTTGTTAAATGTAGATATCTTCTTATTAGAGACAATTCAATTTGAGATACTCCCATACAATAAATATGATACATATTCGAACTTTAGTTGTTAGCTCATATCCCTTTTTCTTTTTCTTTTTTTTTTTCTTTTTGAGAAAACAACAAAAAAAGAACCTGAAAATTTAAAAATCTCAAATTAGGTTTATTGCCTAGAACTGATAAGGTAATGAAAACGTTTTATTTTATGGGAAATGCCAAATTTAAGATTTTATAATTTTCAGGTTTTTTTCTGTTATTTTTCCAATTTCTTAAACTTCTTTTGATACATTTTTTTTAATATTATATGATTCAATTTGCACGTTAAGGGTCAAGACCCAAGCTTCTGCAAGTCATAGTATGGAGTAGACTATAAGAAAAACAACCAGCCGTAACTTTTCACAACATATAAATAATAGTATGACTTGTCAAAGTTTTTATATTTTATGATGATATTAAATTTTTTTAAAAAATGACTGTTTTGAGTTTTAAAACTTTTACTTAATTTTAACAATCCTATATGGGGATTTTATTTAGAAGAAAGTTTACTTTTTTTATGTTTTGGTAAACAAAAGAAAGTTCCTTTACTAAGGGCTTGTTTGTTACAAAGAAAGTAAGAGAGGGAAAGGAAAGATCCCAAAGTTCTCATGGTTTTTGGGTGTTTGGTAGAGGGAAGATCTAGTCAACATCTTCCAGTAAGTTGAAATCTTCCCACATTTGATGAAAGATGCTTTCCATCCAAAATAGATAGAAAGCTGCAATCTTCCCGGAAAACATTTTTTTCCTTCCCAAATTGGCCCTGGTTCTTCTTTTTCTCACTTAACCAACACCAAATTCTTCATACCAAACATCTTATTTTCCCTCAACTTAAGTTCTATTCCCTTGTCTACCAAACGACTCACATTTTTAAAGTTCCCTCTCAATCTTCCTTTCCATTGTTTTCCCTCCTCTTAGTTCCTTTCCTTCCTTAAATCTTCTCCGTAACAAACGGGGCCTAAGTACATTGAAGAGGTTCTACATTTTCCTATGCATGACTGCTCACCTTTCTAGATGAGACTGTTGCAGTTGATTTAAGGATGCGTATGGCAGGGCAAACAAACTGCACTTTTTCAACTAAAAAAGCAAATAGCCATGTGTTACGGATAAAAATAATGGGCTTGGCGCATATTTGGCCCAACAGGAATTATCCAATGACCAAGTCCATATAATCAGGTAAAATAATAATTACCCAATAATTATGCCTATAATATAGGAATGTGCAGATAATGTGTAGATAGTGGGGCAATTAATGGAGTAATTAGTTATGACGCACGATGAATAAAACCCTAAGGTAACTCCCATTAATAGGGGATGAACTTAACAAGGTACACGGCTTCCAACTCTGCCTCTTTACAATTCTGCCTACACAGAGCACACACCCCCACTCCTTATCTGTATAATCGAACTACGTGGACTTTGATTCCTTTCATGGGTACATAGGCCCTAAGCATCATTCCTAGGTCAAGTCCAAAATATCAATGTTCTTTTTCCAGAACATTGGCGTCGTCCGTGGGGATCGGTAAATTTTTATTCCTGCTACCAACGACAGAAAAAAGCCTCAAATCCACTGATCGTAATTGAAAAAGGGCTGAAAAATTGAGAATCCTGGAGATCAAAGCTTCAGAGATTTCAGTTTGTTTGTTTTTGTCAGTCGGGGCGACTATATTAGCATCGGAGTGGGACCGTGCCTCTTTCTCTTTCCGTGGAAGCATCTATTAATTCTCTCCTCGACCAAGAGATTACAAATTACCGATCGAAAATCCAAAGAGGTTAATGAGTTATCCATTCCTAGGGTGATGCAATCTCGGAAGCTAGCAGGGCGTCTGATTTCACAGAATGGATTAGCGGGATCCTGGGTTGCCAGGGGCCAAGGGGCAAAAGGCATGTGTTTTGTTCATTGAGCCTATAATCATTTTTTTTTGCCGACGTGGATCCTGGAGGCCAAGATGCCGGCAGTAGGCAGAACTTGGTGGGAATGTTGCATATATTTCCAAGATTGGCTGAGATGCAAACGTCAGCTGTACGCTGAGGATGACAAGCGCTTTGGAAACTTTGCATGGGCAAGCCTATGGGGCAAAACAGTATGAGATGCTAGTAATATATCTTCAAAGATTGTGGAAAATGTAGAAAAGTTTTGATTTTAGAAAGTCTCCAGATTTGGGGGATGAAACTGGTTCGACGAGAATGGGAAGGAATATGCTAGCTACGCCCAAAGCATCGGTGAACACCAATCCCATTCAACCCAAACCCAAAAAGCCAAGATATCATGCAACGTCGGTTTCATGCTGAGTTCCCCAACGCGTGGATGCCAAGATATTAATTCCGCGTCGGCTATTAAGAGCATCTTGCTGAATTTTCCTAACAGCATGAAGAGCATCTTACTGTGTTACATCCAGCTTAAACCCAAGTCAGTTTTCAAGAATGAAACGGAGATGCCGGCATGCCGAGGTCCTGAAATGCAGAAATGCCAAGATTCCGGAGTTCTGAGGTTCCTACAAGCCGAGATGCCAATATTACTGACCAAGGCAGAGCTGTGGGAAACTTGGCATTGAGATGTGGGTTCACCGTCGGCTCTGCTGGAGGCGGAATGTTACTCCTAGATGTCAACCCTAGTTAAGGCCGAGCTTCGAGTGGATGACCAATTTCATATTGAACGTCGGCAGCAAGAATCTTTCAACGTCGACAGCTCCACAATAAACCTTGCGCATGCATTTAACTTTGCATATGCTCGTGCTAGACCTTATGCGCCTGCCACATCAGTGATCATCCTCAAACTAAAGTTGCGAAAGCCGTTGAAGGTGACCCTTTTTCCTCCTGAAATAAGAGATAAGAAGCGGGAGATTGCTTTGGGATGAGATTAGCCAAGATAGGCAGAGCGTGCGGGAATAAAGTAGAGATATAACAAGAGAGAGTGTGGGTTCTGAAGTCGAGAATGCAGAGCTTAAATGCCGACTGGAGGTTCCTGAATTCATTGATGTCGATTTTATGAGATATGATTAAATGCCGAGATACTGTCTGAATGCTGACTAACTGGCAAGATGCAGAGGCTCAGTGTTTATGCGTTTAATGTCATGTTTATTGTTACGGCTATTTCCATCTAACTCAGTGTATGTGTGTTTAATACAGACCAAGAGGCCGAGGTTCTCTTGCTCTGAAAAATGCCCACAACAGTAAATGGAATCCTGCATTTTCATATGTTCGAGAACCAGAGCTTCACAGCCGAAATAAATCTTCCAAACTTTGCCGAGGTGTAACGAGTTCAACGTCGGTGATTGATAGCAGTTGTAGGTTGCTCTGTTCTCTGATTTGGAGTTCTCATTAAGAATTCTTCAACTCACAACCAAACTCGGATCTGCTGGTTGGTGGCTTCTTCCCTGTGTCAATACCTCCTATTACATTCACGGATGCTCTAAGACCCACGATGGGAGTAGTGGACACACATAGAAATATCAGAATAGCTTCTTCACTAATTTTAAAGGTCATAAAGGACTGATCAGCTTGCTCGCCGTTGGAGTTCCTCGCTTGCACAAGTCTTATCGGGATTATGCTTATTGCCGTAACAGCTACACTAGGAGTATCAAGCAGGATCAACCTTGTATGATCGGTGCAGGCAATTTTTCAGACCAACGCTCAAACCAACTAGGCTACGAGACCAACGATGGTGAAGTTAGTATTCCCAGGAATTTTGATCAGTCACAGAAGCTGAGATGCTGAGATCAAATATGGTAATAATAATTAAGAAAGTGAAGATCCGAGATGCCAAACCCATAAGATGCCGAGAATCCGAGATCCAATTACGTCAGTGTATTATATTAGATGCCGAGGTATTTAAGATATCTAGCAAGGAGATAATATACTTCCTCAACAGACTTATCTCGGCTGCACTGAGATATACACTTGTGTCACCTGTTATCTTCGGTTGCCGACATATACACTCATCAAGGTTAGATCCACATGCAAAAGGAAGGTTAGCTCCAAAGTTTTTAAAACTATCTGTGCAAGTATGTTGGTATGAAATAACCAGCTAGTGGCAAATTTTCTATTGAATGGAGCCAAAGCTTGAAGCAGCGACCATTGTACATCGGCTCTATGCCGAGGTTCCAAACACACTGATGCCAAGATACCTAGGTGAAACAATGGCGGAACAAAAGAGTAAATGGAGCTGGGAGGCCGGAATTTGCACACACGGCATTTGCTTATTGCTTTCAACGTCAAAATTATGGGGATGCCGACTTGGTGAGTTACGAAGAAATGCCGAGATAATGTATGAATGTCGGCAGTATTGACCAAGGTGCAGAGTTGCCGAGATGCAGAAAGGCTGAGGTTCTGAAGTTCTGAAGTTCCAATATGATGAGATGCCGGGCTCGTGGGTACCAAGATATTCATTCAATGTCGGCATAGGGTTGCTGGGTTTGAGAATTCTGTCGTCTATGAACTTCAGAATTTAGAGGCAGAGTTGCACCAAGATGCTTTTGACTATCGTAATGATGATATCTTAATGATGCCGTCGGCATGCACTTTCCTGTGAGTTGCCTTTCCGCTTATAATTTTATATTTGTATGCTTCGTATATATGCTCTAGATTCGTACTCCAGTTTTGCATGACCCTACACCCTCTGTAGAGGAGAAGTACACAACAGGGTTGAGTTTCGACTTTAAATGAGGCTTGCTTATTTTCTCTTTGGTACTCATAAGAAGTCTTGATATTATCTCTCCTAAAGTATTACCTAATGCGATAAAGGAGGCTAAAAACTTTGCTTCAAAGACCTCACTGGTTTTCAAAAAGTTGGCAATGCTTGGTTAAGTCAACTGAAGACAACAAAACTCCATTTCCTCAAGCAAAAGAAGCACTACTTGAAACCTCCTTAAAAAACGGATTAAAGGAATGGCTATTAGAAAGAATTCTCTTGGGCCGTAAGACTGCAGAATATGATTCCCAAAATTAAGTTCCTCATTGAGCAACATATTGTGGAACGCACCGGATTGATGGATATGCTCACTATTGGGTCAGACTGGGTAACTGTTGGTGGTAGTAACAACAATGAAGATCAATAAGAAAATGATTTTAGCTATAGAAGGCAAGCCCGGAATATTTTGTAGCATTTACAGGATAGCATTGGCAAAATAGATGAGTTTCTTTCATTTGAAAGATCTTTTCTTCATGGGAGGTGGCGTACTTCCAGTTGCATACCCAGGTGAACAAGTTATGCTGCCGTTAGTGTGATTATCTGATATCCTGAAAAAGCTTCTAGATAATCCAGAAAAGTGGTTGTTGTATTTTATAAAAAGCTCGTTAATTGCTTTCTGAGCTTTCAAAGATTCATGATGCAAAAGAATCCCTATGATAACAAGAGAATACCTCATACAAAAATTTTTGTTGCTGAAAATATCCCTCGTCTGCAAGAGCTATGTTATGAACACAATTATAAGAAAGATCATGTTCATGATTCTGATGGAACTATAAAGAGGAAGGATGGTTTTGTGATTCTGCAGAGCATACGGGTAGGAGGAATTGAGGCAATCAAATGAGATTGGGCTTTGAGGAGCTTCGACTGGTTTTTACTAGGGAGTTTTTAGGATAAGCTTCAACACATAAACAGAGCCTGGGTTAGGCAAATTTGTTAATAATTCATCAGGTGTAAAAGAATCTTTGAAACCATTAATTATATGGGCAGAGAGACTGGTGCCATGTGAAAGTTGGAGGAGGTGAGTTGCTTTTGATATAATATATTATATTACAAAGAAGAAGCTCCCCCTGGTATGTTTTTGACTGATTAAATCATTTACATGCGCACAATTTCACTTGGGGGTCCACACGTGCGTGAAGAAAAAGGCAAAAAGGACAAAAGGACAAAGGACAAAATTTCTTTTGACCAGGGACCTTTCTGCAAAGTTCAAAAGTTTCATTAAGGGACCAAAGTGCGAATTTTCAAACTGTGTGGGGCATAGTGGCACATCAGAAGGTGTACTGTTATCTGGCAGGTTCAAAATAAATATATTTCAGAATATGGTGTATGCTAGATGGTTGAGAAGATCATCCACAGTTTTATGTTATAAAGCTTTTCAAAAGCCAAGACAATAAAAAAGGGACTTGAAAGAAGGCGAGCCATTAACTCCTTCTTGAAAATATGAATGAGCTCAATCCAGGCTCCATGTAAATTTTTGAAGGCGAACCCCTGTTAAGCGGAGTCTCGTTAAAATCAGGGCTTCGTGAAAGTTGTTGAAGGCGGACCTTGGATTAACGTAATCTAATTAAAAAATCCGGGCTCCGTGTTGCGAAGGAATTCTTGAGGCGACATAGTCGCGAGTCTATGTAAGCTCCGACGAAGCCATTTTTGAGGCAACATAGTCGCAAGTCTACGTTAAAGGCAGCATGATCATGAGCCAATTATTTTGTAAGCGACGTAGTCGCCATTTCAATGTAAGCTCGGATAGAGCCAATTATTTTGCAAGCAACGTAGTCGCCTCTTCAAATTGCTCTGATAGAGCCAATTATTCTTAGTGACTTGATCGCCACAATAAAAGTTTTTGGACAGCCAATTATCTGGTAAGCGACATAGTTGCCTATAGACTGTAAGGCTCTTGTAAAGCCGAATTGTTGGTTATGATTAGTTTTGATGATGTCTTATATAGATGCCATTAGCAAGAGCAAAAAGTTTATATCAAAAAGTTTATATCATATACATTGTCTAATTGCTACATTTAATGTAGATTTGTTCATGTGGAGAAAGAACAAGAGAAGAGCAAAAAGAAAGAGTTGATTCATAGAGAATAATCAAGAAGAGAGAAGAAAGAAAGAAGAACTTGCTGAATAAACTGAGAAAATCATTATACAAGTTCTTAGTTTGATTCTTGAAGTCTCCAAGATCAAATGGAAGTTGGGATGGCTCAATTCAGAGTTAAAACAAGCATATATCAGGTTCTGGATGAGCAAAATCGAGCCAGATACTCAAAAGTCAAGTTTACTGCATTACAGGAAGTGATCTGCCTCTAGATTATGAGAAAACTCGAGTTTAGAACATGAAACTCGAGTCTGGAATTCAAAACTCAAGTTGGTCACTTAATGACTCGAGTTTGTGAAGTCTTCAGCAACTCTGGCGTCTCTGGATCATCAAAACTCGAGTTAGCCAATGTAAACTCGAGTTTGGAACTCAAAACTCGAGTTAGTCACTTAATGACTCGAGTTTAGCAAGCTTTTAGCAACTCTGTCCAACTCTGTTTCACTATCAGAACTGGCAACCTCTGGTAATTCGATGATATCTCCCAAACCAGAGATCGGTTTAAGGTGAAATCAATTTTTTATGAAACTAGACATCCAATGCATCATCTTGACAAAGTTTCATGACCAAAGAAGCTGAGTTGAGTGAGCTATGAATTTTTGAAGTCGACCCATCTGTTAACGTCAACCAGCAGACCAAGCTTTAATGATTTGAGTGTATCTCACAATCTACACATTAGAATGAGCTGAAATCGGTGGCATATGAAAGTAAACTCACATACCTTTCCAGAAACATAAAGATCATGGAAAACAAAGATCAAATGAGTGAGATATGATCTTCGAAAGTTGACTATAAATTCAAGATGCTGCAAAAATGCTGGCAAAGAACAACCTTCATTCATCATATCATAACTATTAGAATACAGTGAGTTTGGAGCTGATTCTTCTTGCAATGGAAAGAAGACTTAAAGATTTTTATGGAGATAGGTACTGGATTCTAGGAATTGATCTTTATCAGGTCAGAAAGCAAAGAACTTGTGAGAAGGATATTTGACTGAGCCATGGAGAAGAAAACTCGAGTTTGTGTTAGCAAACTCCAGTTTTGCACTTGACAGAGAGCAAGATATTTTCATCTCTGAAGGAAACTCGAGTTAGTCACTTAATGACTTGAGTTTAGCATTAAGTTCAAATGTGGTTCAAAATTCAAATCACGACATTCCTCTCTGGAAGACCTAAACTTGAGTTTGCATTTCCAAACTCCAGTTTAACTTGCTGTAAACTCCAGTTTAGTTTACAAACTCCAGTTTATGGCAGACAGAGAGCTCATCAATATTCTGAACCTTCTAAACTCCAGTTTGCATTTGAAAACTTCAGTTTAGAGCTTTGTGGACTTAAGCTTATTTTCACTTCAAAAGTCCAAAACTCGAGTTAATCACTTAATGACTCGAGTTTAGCCTTATGTTCAAATGTGCTCCAAAACTTAAATCGCGACACTCCTCTCTGGAAGACCTAAACTCGAGTTTGTATTTCTAAACTCCAGTTTAGCCCGCTGCAAACTCCAGTTTAGCTTTCCAAACTCCAGTTTGTGTCGCTGAAGTATAAGAACCAGATTGCGCCAATTTGCGAAATCTTTATGGGTTAATTTGAAATTATCATATCATGTTATATTATTATTCCTAACATTATTGATCAAGTTTTTGTTAAGTTTCAGACAGGTTCATCATAAGATCAAGGCGAAATCAAGATCCAGAATAAGTGCATTAAATGAAGAACCAAGAACATGGCTGATTCTTCTCCCTTATCCCAGATGTTTAGTTCAGACCGTTGCAACATATTAAGATCACTTCAAACGGTCGAATTAAGATCATGGAATGACTAAAAATCTGGAAGACGCTCTGCAACAACATATTCCAAGATTCCAGCTGAGAATTGAAAGAACAGAGCAAAATATGCAACTGTCATATTCCAGATTTACAGCTGAACTTTGAAGAATCAAAGAGAAGAAAATGCAACGGCTAGTTTCTCTTCTTCATCTATATAAGAAGCCCAGAAACGAAGAACAAGAGACACAGATACAAGAGGGAGAACAAGAACAGTGACATGAGCATACACAGTGAAAATGCCAATATTCTAACGTCTGCTTCATCTACTCTCTGAATATCTCAATGATCATATATCTAGCTTAGAGAGTGAGATTATATGTATTGTGCTTCAGTGTTTATTCACTTACTTCTGAGAGAGAAGATTCATTGTAAACATCCTATTATTCTGAGAGTTACTCAAGATTGGGTGATCTTGAGTGGGAAACACTTTGTTGTGATTACAGCTTATAAGGGGAGTGAATCCGAGGGTGGGATTACTTCGAGTACAGAGTGTGAATCAAGCAAGTGAATTGATTACGATTTGTAAGGGGGAGTGAATCCTAGTGAGAGGATTACTTTAAGTACAGAACGTGTAATCAAGTTCAAAGCAAATAGTGGATTGAAAATCTCAAGTGAAGCTTAGGGACTGAACGTAGGTCAAAGATTGGACCGAACCAGGATAAATCACAGTTTGCATACTCTCTTCTCTTATCTTTTACATTTCCAGTATATTCTCTTCTTTGAATATCTAATTGTCAATTTATAAATTGCGAAAAGTTTTTTTAAAAGTTCCTAAAGCTTATCAAACACCCAATTCATCCCCCCTCTTGGGTGATAGCCAGGATCAACATTGCCGAATAAGACGGTGCACTGTCAAAGTCGATGAATTTAAGAGGAGGAGTCCTAGAACCCATTCTCGACAATTCAACACAATGGTACCAACCAAAAAATTCCTAAGTGAATTAAATATGTCGACAAACTAACCGAGATTCAAGAGAAAGAGTCCTAGAACCTATTCTCGAGAATTCTGTGCGACGGTCTTAACCGCCAAGTCTATATATATGCATGAATCCAAGGTACATAAACCTTTTTTCATGAATCATGACAAGTCTATTCACATGCATGAATCCGAGGTACATAAACCTATTTTCATGAATCATGTTAAGTTCATATACATGCATGAATCCGAGGTGTACAAACCCGTTTTCATGAATCATGTTTTGAAGCTGGACCCGGTTTAAACTGAATCTGGTTTAAATATGGGATCCATGTACAAATTATGAAAGTGGACCCAATTAAGCTGAATATGGTTTAAATATGGGTTCTGCATAAAATTTTGCAGGAAAAAAGAATAGAAGGCCGACCCTAGTAAAACCAAAATCTGGTTAAAATCTGGGCTCTGAGTAAATTTTTAAAGGCGGATTACAGTTAAAATTCGTGCTTGTGTAAAGTTACCCGGAATCTCGGGTTAAAGTATATAAACCCGGAATCTCGGGATTGAAGAATATTAACCCGGAATCTCGGGGTTAAAGTATATAAACCCGGAATCTCGGGATTGAAGAATATTAACCCGGAATCTCGGGATTAAAGTATCTAAATCCGGAATCTCGGATCAGCGTGTCAAGAATCCCAAAAATCATGAATGCCCGATCCGGGTTAGGAAATCAGCACACCTCGGCAACTTAGAGGCCTGAACTACCAGGCTGGGGGGCATTTGTTACGGATAAAAATAATGGGCTTATACATGCATGAATCCGAGGTACATAAACCTGTTTTCATGAATCATGACAAGTCTATTCACATGCATGAATCCGAGGTACATAAACCTATTTTCATGAATCATGTTAAGTTCATATACATGCATGAATCCGAGGTGTACAAACCCGTTTTCATGAATCATGTTTTGAAGCTGGACCCAGTTTAAACTGAATCTAGTTTAAATATGGGATCCGTGTACAAATTATGAAAGCGGACCCAATTAAGCTGAATATGGTTTAAATATGGGTTTTGCATAAAATTTTGCAGGAAATAAGAATAGAAGGCCGACCCCAGTAAAACCAAAATCTAGTTAAAATCTGGGCTCTGAGTAAATTTTTAAAGGCGGATTACAGTTAAAATTCGTGCTTGTGTAAAGTTACCTGGAATCTCGGGTTAAAGTATATAAACCCGGAATCTCGGGATTGAAGAATATTAACCCGGAATCTCAAGGTTAAAGTATATAAACCCGGAATCTCGGGATTGAAGAATATTAACTCGGAATCTCGGGATTAAAGTATCTAAATCTGGAATCTCAGATCAGCGTGTCAAGAATCCCAAAAATCATGAATGCCCGATCCGGGTTAGGAAATCAGCACACCTCAGCAGCTCAGAGGCCTGAACTACCGGGCTGGGGGGAATCTATTACAGATAAAAATAATGGGCTTGGCGCATATTTGGCCCAACAGGAATTATCCAATGACCAAGTCCATATAATCAGGTAAAATAATAAATACCCAATAATTATGCCTATAATATAGGAATATGCAGATAATGTGCAGATAGTGGGGCAGTTAATGGAGCAGTTAATTATGATGCACGATGAATAAAACCCTAAGGTAACTCCCATTAATAGGGGATGAACCTAACAAGGTACACGGCTTCCAACTCTGCCTCTTTACAATTCTGCCTACACATAGCGCACACCCCCACTCCTTATCTATATAATCGAACTACGTAGACTTTGATCTCTTTCACGGGTACGTAGGCCCTAGGCATCGTTCCTAAATCAAGTCCAAAATATTTGTGTTCTTTTTCCAAAACACCATGTTAAAATTGAAGTAATTTTTTATTTCTTTTAATTTTTCTTTGGATGTGAACCTTTTGGAACTATATTTTAAGTATATTATCTAAATAAGTTTTATTTTCAACTGACTTTTTTCATGAAAACACATTTAAACATAAATCATATTAAACAAATTGAAAATTATCCCAACTCCATTTTACAAAAGTTAGTGAAATAAAAGTCACTTTTACAAATATTAAACCAAATAAGAAAAGTCTCCAAAAGAAGTGCTTCACTCCATTGCCTAATTTTTATGGTTTGTTCATGTTAGAGTTAGAGTTCGTAAAAGTGAATTTTTCAAAGTAAAGTTAGGATAAAAGTCATTAATATAACGTGATTTATGTTTAGATATATTTTTGCAAAAGAGTCAGTTAGACATAAAATTATTTGAGTGATATTTTTAAAGGGTTATGGTGTAAAAATGCACATGTACTTTTTCCCAATGAACGTCAAGCATCAAATGCTTTTTAAAGTGCAAAAGTACACACGTGGTTACAAATTAAGTGTAAAAATACTCGTTGACCGTTAAGTTTGACTTTGATGGTTAAGTTTGACCTTTTTTACTTTCAAATGTGCAAAAATACACATATGCTTTGGAAAAAAGAACGCCTAACACTAAGTGTTTTTTCTTAATTTAATAATTTTATTTCAATTAAAGGAAAATTATTATTTCTCTAAGTATAGTAATAATTTTCTTAAATTAAAAAAAAAATACTTGGTGTTAGGTGCTCTTTTTGCCAAAGCACATGGGTATTTTTGCACATTTGAAAGTAAAAAAAGTCAAACTTGACAGTTAAAGTTAAACCTAACAGTCAAATGGTATTTTTATACATAATTTATAACCACGTGTGTACAGTTGTACCTCAAAAAAAGCACTTAGTGTTAGATGGTCCTTGGGAAAAATACGTATGTATTTTTGCACCTTAACCTTATATTTAAATATACAGTTTCAAAATGTTTGAATCTAAAGAAAAGTCAACAAGCACCAAGTTAGAAAAAGTAGCTTCCACTTTAAATTGGCTTTCTAGCAAAAGGTCAATTAACATGAAGGTCATACCAAATATCCTTAAAATGACATCATTAATGAATTGATCAAATTTTATTATTTACTCCCTCCAATTTTTTTTATAACGAACAACTATCAAATCATGTAAATCAAAATGTTGGTTAACATTAGTTAAAAGTAATAAATATGTAAGAGGTGTAATTTTTTTTTTTTAAATATACTCTTATATATGAAGATAATGGGTGTAAGGGAGAATTGGTGAATAAAGAGACAAGGGAGGCATGTAATTATTTGAGGATAAAAATGAAAAAAAATGTGTTAAATATTTAGATAAAACCTAATTGTAGCGTGTATATAAGAACAACCAATATAAAAAAAATGTTGCTTATAAATAGAACAAGTTCAAACTAGCTAGTAGCTGATTTGATTTAGTTTTGAATACAATATGACACAAATCTCTCGATTTGGGAATGTCTAAGATGAAACCAGATCTTGTCGCTAGTCATGGAAATAGGCTAGGTCAGACCAGGCTTTGGCTAAATAGGTCTGAGCTTGTAATAGGGGCAAAAGGCCTGAGCCTGGGCCTGAACTTGAATTCAGACTTTTTCGTAGGCTTAGGCCTGAGCCTTCATAAGCCCTGGTCGGGCCTGAAGCCTTTTTAAAGCTCTACTTACAATGTAGGCCTTTAAAAAGACCTTATATTGTAGGCCTTAGAGGCTATAAATAGATTTTATATATTTTGAATCTATCAAAATCTATATAAATATAATTTGAAATTAGAATATAAGAGTGAAAAAAATAAATATTATGTTATTTATATGATATAAATTTAATTATATTTATTTAATATGTAAACAGGCCAGATCTTAACAAAATAGACATAACCTATTTATATATTTAGGCTTTTAAATAGGTCTTGACCTAGCATTTTTTATAAACAGGTCAGGCCTAACCAAGCCAGACTGTAGGCCGCCTGATAGAGACTTTGCCTATTCCCACCCCTACTTGTTGCTAATAATTTTTTGTTGGTTTTTGGCAATTTATTAGTTCAATTTGGCATGACCACTTTGGTGTTGTTTACAACATTCTTACATGAAAAGGGTTTAGTCTATATGCACCTAATATTAATGATACCTAATAATGGAACGTCATATTTACATACACTTCTTTTTTATGCATGGACTAAAAGGTTAAGTAGCAAATCCACCTCTGGAAGTATATGCTCATGAACAATGTTATCCTGGAAGTTTTTTTAAAATTCAATGTTGTCTCGGAGGTTTAAAAATATAGCAATGTTGTCCTTTTTCGTTCAAAAACTAATGTTGACGGTTAAAAAATTGACATTAATTATTAACTTTTTAACTAAAAAGAGCAACATTACTACATTTTTAAACTTCTGTGGCAACATTGAATTTTTTTTAAAAAAAACTTCTAGGGCAACACTATTTATAGGCATATATTTTTTGAACGGATTTGCTACTTAACCCATAAATTAAATTACAATCAAAATGTAAGGACTATGGCCAGTTTGGATTAGGTTTTAAATTGTATTTTCTACCAGTGGAAATAATTTTTTAAAAAAAAAATCATGTAAAATCACCTTTCAGAAAAAAGTTAATCCATACTAATGGTGGAGCCCAATTATAAAATAGAAATTTAACAAAAAAACAAAGCACCCTATCACTAATGGAGGCAGCTACGGTCCACTGCCCCTTATGCAATATAATTTTTTTTTTTAAAAGGCTCTCCCTCTCGTTATGTTTGAAAGCAACGAACGGTCCACTGTAGTTGACTGTAGATGTTCTCATGAATGATAACCAGAAAACTCAGCTGGTAAGAGACTGTGTTAATTCAGGTCTCAAATTCTAACTTTAAATATAGAATTACATTAAATACTCATTGAAAAATATTGTTATTCTTAAAGTCTGACTCAGTAGGATCATATCTCATGGTTTTATCACATGTTCCTTCTTTGAATATGCTCAACAAGTGTCAACTTCATGACCTTAAGAGATGAGGGTTGGTTAAAACAGCAGCACGTGTCAAGGCCTTCTCGAAGGCACCATTTAGTTGCGAAAGGATCCATAATACGAAATAAAGAATATGTTGTGACCTGTATGAAGCATATTCTCCTTTTGCTTTCAAGTTATTTTTCTTGGTCCTCTGTATTTGCAAGATTAGGAGATATCCTACAATTATATGAGACAAGAAACAAATCATTATGTTGATTGACTAGCAAACGAAGCTCGTAATATGACTATTGATAGGAAATTTTTCAACCATTTTTTAAAATTTTAATTATTTGAAGGGTTAACTAGCAAATCCATATCAAAAGCATAGACCCAGAAACAATGTTGATGTGAGAATTTTGTTGTCTTGTTTTTACCTCAGAAATTTCAAAACCTAGCTATGTTTTCCTTTTCCACTAAAAAACTAACTTTTGACCGTTAATTTTTTAATAGAAATTGGCATTATTGCTACATTTTGAAATTTCTAAAGTAACATTGAGACAAGTAAAACTTTTAGGGCAACATACTACTCCTTAGCGAAAACTTTCAGGACAAATTTGCTACTTAAATATTTGTTTGCAAAAAGATTTTTAACGGAAATTGGCAACATTGCTACGTTTTGAAACTTTCAAAGTAACATTGAGATAAAAAAAATTTTCAGGGCAACATTGCTCCTTAGTGAAAACGTTCGGAACAAATTTACTATTTAACCCTTATTTAAATATGTGTTTGCAATAAGATTTTTAATGAAAATTGCCAACATTGCTACGTTTTGAAACTTCCAAGGCAACATTGAGATTAAAAAAAAAGGTTAAGGTGCAAAAATATACATGAGCTTTTTCTCTAGGAGCGTCCAACACCATGTGTTTTTTTTTTTAGCAAAAATATAAATGTGGTTACCATTTTGGAGCAAAAGTCACACCTCACCGTTAAGTTACTGTTCACCGTGATGAGAGAGAAAGAGATGAAGTGAATAGTAACTTAACGGCGAGATATGACTTTTGCTCCAAAATAGTAATTACATGTGTATTTTTATTCCAAAAAAAAACACGTGATGCTGGCCACTTCTAAGAAAAAGTTCATGTATATTTTTGCATTTTAACCCAAAAAAAATTAGGATAAATTTTTCCTCGACGAAAACTTCCAAAAAAAATTTGCTACTTAACCCCTATTTAAATATATATTTGCAAAAAGATGCTAGAACCTGGGGATCTATCTATGAACGGCCGCGGATGGTGGTTGTGCGGAGGCAGGGAGGTTATGTAGGGTATAAAATCTTTCACTTCTCTTTCCCTCTGACTCTCTTCCTATCATCATTACTTTTACTGCTTCCCCCGTTTCCTTTTTTTTTAAAAAAAAAAAATTTATTTAAAGAAGACATCAACATCATAAATACATTTTTCCAATGGTTTCCTTTGTAAGGATAATACTAACGTTAAGTGATTGCGTTGAAATGAGAAATTGCAATTTCAAATGATGGGCAATACTCCGTCGGCACCGGTTTATAATATCCTATTTTTTGAATTGGTTCCTATCCTTTTATAAGATCTGTTTTGGAATTTTTTTTTAAGTTAATTTTTTTTACCAATATTATCTCTAATTAATTTTCTATTTACACACTCTTTTATCATTTTTCTCACTATTATTCTGTCTCATTTGCCTACTTATAAATAGGGGCAATTTGAAAAAATAAGTATATTTCCTCCAAGTTATTTCTTTTAACTAATTATAATTGTTTTCTTAAATTATCCAATTGATTAATAGGACCTTATAAATAACGATCAATGGATCGTTTTATTAAGATTATTAAATTTAAAATTTTATTTTGAAAAGATCATTTTAAGAATTAAACTAATTTTTAATTATTTTTATATGTGAAAGTTATGTAAGAGCGACTTCACACTTGTAAATATGGAGGAAGATAGTTTTTTTTTTCAATATCTTACTCTTGTATTTAAAGATTCAAGTATGCTCTGCACTTAAGAATCTTGTGCATTATAAAGAATCTGACCATGATGATTCATAAGAATCATAGATGAATAAGGCGCATTTAGATCAAAGTCCTAACATGCCCCACAAAGGAAATGTTAATGAGGCCATTCTTATGGTCTGCTTGGGTCTGCGGTGGAAAAGTGTGTTATATAAATTAAAACAAAACTATCTCATAAATTTATTTTATATACTATAAATCATGTTAAAAAAAATAGGTTCTACCTCTAACTTAAAGAAACACTTGGACTAAAATCTTGATGGATTAAGCATCACTTTTTGGGCATCTATAAATCAAATGGTATTGATTGTTTAAGAATTTAGTCAACTAGATGCAACTTATCTTTAACTATATTTAAAATGGAACGCATCTACCTATAGTTAAATATATGTTGCATATATTGAAAAAGTGTTGAACACCCATTAAGAAATCTAAGTTTTTATATACATTTGCACGATAAATTTGTATAAGGAAGAACTCCAAATAAAAATTATATGAAATTTTAAAACCTCAAAAGATCTATTAACATTTTTAAATAATATAAAGGTGACAGGGATTTAATTGATATTTTAAAATGTTTATAAATTTACCATTATGCCATTGCTTCCTCTTTTGCTCTCCTCACCCTCTCTTCCTCTTCTTTTCCCCCCACATGGCAATGTGCCACGTGGCTCGCTCGCGACAGTGAATACCCATGGAAGCTCCACAAACGAGATCGAGACCAAGCTACAGGAAAAAAAAAGGTTGTCCAAGCTAGCTCTCTCTCTCTCTCTCTCTCTCTCTCACACACACACACACACACACACACACACACACACACACACACACACACACACATCTAAAATTGTAGTGTTGTTGGTGTTTATGGCGGAGTGGTACTTGTCCCTGGCGAGGAAAAGAGATGAAGGTGGAGGAAGGTTGAAACTGATGTTGTTGGAGGAAGTCAGGAGGTTGAGGAGGAAGTTGAACAATAAAACGAGCTTAAGAGGCTGAGGAAGAAGAAAGTGAACAGGAAAAACGAGTTTCACAAAATTCATAATGAGATTGATAAGTTTAGTAACGATTTTGATAAGAATTGTAATGGTTTTGACAAAAGCGTTTACTAATGAAAACATGCAAGTCAAGATTCACCAACATTTGTAGCATTTCACCAAAATTCGTAATAGGATTGACAAGTTTAGTATAATTTTGACAAGAACTATAATGTTTTTGCCAAGAGAGTTTGCTGATGAAAACATATAAGCCATGATGTTGATGAATAAGAAGGTAAATAGTAGAAACATGCTTCACAAAATTCATAATGGGTTGATAAGTTTAATAATGGTTTTGACAAAAGCGTTTGTAGATGAAAATATGCAAGTTCGGATTATTGCTCTTGTAAAAATCATTACGAATTTTGTCAAAACTAATTATTGCTCTTATGAATCTAATTACAAATTTCGTTAAATGCCACAAATGTTGGTAAATCTTGTCTAACGTTTTTCCATCAAGAAATGCTCTTGTGAAATCCACTATGAATCTTGTCAAACTCATTATTTCTCTTGTGACTCTTATTACGAATTTTGTTAAAGGCCACAAATTTTGGTAAATCATGTTTAACGTTTTTTCCATCAGGAAACACTCTTGTGAAAACCATTACAAATCTTGTCAAACTCATTATTACTCTTGTGAATCTCGTTATGAATTTTGTCAAAGGCCACAAATACTAGAAAATTCATAAGCTTACAGGGGCGGACACAGTGGGGGGCTAGGGTGGGCCCCCGCCCCCCCTAAAATTAGAAATATGTGTGTGTGTGTGTGTGCATGCGTGCGCGCGCGCGCGATAGTTTTAACATTCCATGGCCCATCGTTATGGAAGGCTTGAATACATTTGCTTGCTGTCATGCATACTGTGTATAGGAGTATATCCAAAACCCGTAATGCACCGTTCATTTACATATCTCTTGTGCTTGTTCTAAATGGTTTAAGAAATTACGAAAAATTGTATTTAAAAATAGAGTTACAACATTTTGAGCTTAACATTCATAAATATCTAGATTTTATTAATTTATCAACTATATCTAAATTATGTCAAGGACTAGTAAAAACTGAAAAGTCCATCATTTACCTTTTTATTGATAGAGTGATTAAACTTATACTCACTATTCCAATTTCTACAGCAATTATTAAAATATCTTTCTCTGCTATGAAGTTAATCACGAACATGCTTCGTGATAGCATGAAAGACTAATTTCTTGATGATTATTTGATATAATATTTTTTTTTATTTTTTCCCCCCGTCAATAAAATTCCTGGGTCCGCCACTGTAAGCTTGTTAGAAAACTCATGAACTCGCCGAAAACTATAGAACTTCTCTGGAAATTGAAAAAGTTTGGAGGATAAATTGCTTTTTTTCCATCATTTTCAGTTTGCTTTACCCCCACTTTCGTTTCACCATCTTCATCACCTTCACTTCACACACACACAAGGGGGGATGCCAGAAAAGGAAGAGAAAGAAAGGGTGAGGAGAGAGAAAGAATATGTTATGGGCATTTTAGTAAAAAAAATTTAAATTTCAAAATCTCATATTATTCTCAATCATCTCTATGTCCTTTTAAGTTTTTAACAGACATTTTGAAGTTTTGAAGTTTTATATGTTATTTAAATGACATTTTTCTCTTTTTCTAATGGGAAATTCTTATGATCTCCTCGAATTTAATTTTAGTGACATTTATTTATTTTCTCTAAAAAAATATAATAAATAATTAAGTTGTATTTGTAATCACATCACGTAATGGATACTATTCATATTCATAGTACTCCATCTTATCTTTATTATAAGGCACCAACCATCAGAAGTTTTTTATCTTTATTATAAGGCACCAACTGCCTTTAACCAACTTAGTTATTATTTTTTTTCAATTATACCCTCATTTTTAATTAACTCTTAAATCATTAAAATATGAGTAAAATTGGAAATATTTATTTATTCTAGACTAATTTAATATTTAACTTCTATTTTTAAGTTTATGAGAAATAATTGTTTGTGCCTTATAATAAGAATTGAATAGATGGAGTACCAATAGTATGGAGTTGTCAAATCCATATAAATAATAATAACAATAATTAAAGAAATGAATTGGGACAGATATGGAAATAGGGACAATGGAAGGGTGAAATAAAGAAAGAGAGGTCAGAGAATCTGTGACCACATGATGTCTGTGGCGTCATGGTGCGCTCTCTCTCTCTCTCTCTCTCTCAATTTACCTTTATTATCAAGAGATTTATAATTTATTTTGTGAGAAATTCTTAATTTAAAATTTTACTTTTGTCTATTTTTTTTCCATGTCAATTTTTGTAATGAAGGTTCTCCACCCATCCAGTTTACAATTTACGTTATTTTTAACTAATCCTTTATAATAATAAAATATGTTTTAAATTGAAATATTCTTAAAACTTATTGATATTAAATTAATTTTTAAATACGTAAGACAGAAAAAGCAAAAATTTAAACGTAAGTGTCAAATACATGTGCAAGATTGAAGCATTATTGCCTTTTAAATAACTTATAGTGGAGGCCGATAAATTTTGTCTACCGGAAGGGGTACAATATTACTTTCATTTATTATTTTGTGAGCTTTGATCTCATGGTGTATGGTGAATAAATAAGGGTAAGGTCAAGAAACCATCAAATTTTAAAATAAAGTTAGTGAAGTTTGAGATTTTTCTTAATTTAAATAGAACATGTTGAAATTGACTTATAAATAAAATGAGGTGAGAGAAAATTTTACATTCATATGAAAAATGTATTAATACGACTTATAAATAAAATAGAATAAAAATTCTTGGTTCAATAGTATTCCCATCATTATATAATCTAAAACAATTAGAATATGTTATGATTTTGTTGGGAGAAATAAATATAAGGATTAAGAATGAGTTTAAATATTAGAATATTAAAATTGTGAGAAAAATATACTGATTACCCTTTGTTTTACCAAAATTATACAAATGTCCTTTATATTTTAAAAACATAAATAAACCACCTTTAAATTTAGAATTCGTGTTATAAAAACCTTTCTTACGTTCCTTTGATTTATTTTTATTCAACTAACCATTAGTTGACCGTTAATTTTAAGTATTACATATTTTCTTTGACTAAAAACCCCCCCTCTTTCAAAAAATGAATAAGCATTTATATTTGCTAAAAATAGTTTTTTGTACAAATAAAAATAATTATATACATATATGTTCAAAATTTTTAATATATTATCAAATTTATTAATTTTTATTATATTATAAAATTATAAAATTTTAAATATTTTATCATATTTATTGAAATTTTTTTACTTAGTATTCTTTTTAAATGACTTAAAACATAACTTTTTCTATCGTTTTTTGCTACATGATTGAAAACATACTTGACATGCATATTTTTAATCATCGTATGTTATTAATAATATAAATTTGAGATATTATATAACATATTAATTTTAAATTTTATTTTCTTAAATATATTTTTCACAAACATTTATAAACACATTTATTTAAGTATGCATTTATTAAAAGAATTAATAATACTTTTAATTAATTTTTTTATGTCTACATTAATTAAATTAATTATTTATTTATCTCAATATGAAAAAATTTAACATATAACTATTTGCGAAAGTGAAAAATAAATTTTAAAAAAATATTAAATTTACTTAAACAGTTTCTTCTCTGTTTCTTACTTTTTCTTAAAAAAAGAAAAATAAATCTTAAAATAAATTTACTTGAATTAAAAAAGGAGCATGGATTGGCATTTAGTGAATGGATTTATTGGGGGGACTCTGCAACTTCAGCTTTTTGCTTCTTCTCTGTTTCTTACTTTTTCTGCCTCTCCTGCAGTTTTCTTCTGCCGACCTTCCTTTCTGTCACTTCCTCTCAAGTTAAATTCCAAGCCAACCAAACAAACAAAGGGGACCAATTTTCCTGTATATACAGAGATTTAAACTTCTCAAGAAAAAGAAGATTCTTATACATATATAAAATGGTGAGATTAATATATATATATATATATATATATATATATAAAGGAACCAATTGTTTTATTTATATGTGTGTCTCACCATTTCATATGTGTATGACATGAAAAAACACTTTTCCTACAACATAAGAAGTGTTTTTCTCATATATATATATATATATTTTGAAACTCACACAATTAGAAAAACGATTTAATTTTTGTGAAAAGATAACTAAAATTATATCCAGAGATTCATCCATTAATTTTTTAATAAATTTGTAGTCTTCCTATAAATTATGGAATAAGATACATCTGACGGTCAACAATCCTTAAAGAGGTATTTATAAAATACCAATGATTTACCGACAAACATTTTGTGTGGAGATGGGCATTGAAAATGACACTTTTCATGGGGATATTATTTTTCAAATTGTTAAGACCACTATGGGATCCTAACTGACTTCATGCTTCCAACAAAGGGAGGAGGGGGGAAAAAAGCCATTATTTGAGTCGAAATGATAAATTTTTTTCCGGGGATTTTTACTCTAATATCTTAAAAAAATAAAGGAAAAAAGTCTCAATTAAAAATTTTATTGTTGGGAAGGATTTAATAAACACAGAAAGTATAAGTATTTTGTAAATTTGTACACATAGTACCTACACTCTAATTTAGTTCACTCTCGACAATAAAATACTGAATTAGTGGCTTTTTCCCCTTTTTTTTTAAATATCACCCCACCGTATAAATATATTTTTCACATGGTTAGGAGTTATTAAATTAAAAATATTTTTACAAATCACTATTAAATTTCGGAGCTAATAACTTTGGCATATAAACACTCTCTCTAGTTCAAAATATAAGATCTAAATAACTACTTTACATTTATCAAGAAGTTAGTTAGAAGTAGTTAAAAACAATAAATATGTAAAATATCTACTTCTTTTTTCCAATATAGTATCTTTATTTATTGAAAGAAGGGTAAAGGCGCAATTTTACACATCACCTTTACCCCGATGAGCGTCCAACACCATAACTTTTTTTGGGAGCAAAAGTACATATAACATTACGTTTTCGAAGCGTCTAGCACCATAGGCCGTTAGTCAACTGACATTGACTGTTAAGTTTGATAGAAATGAACAGTAACTCTGCTAAAATTACCTTTTTGCCCCTAGTTTTAAGCTAAAATTATCATTTTACCCCTAGTTTTAAATAATTTTCTTTTTTAAAAAAAAACACTCAAATAACTCCTCCCCGCCGGTGGGCCCCACCACCGGCCACACCGCCAGCGGCAGCCACCCTCCCCCCACCGTAGGCTGTCGTCGGCGACCTTCTCCGGCAGTTTTTTTTTAAAATAATTTTTTAAAAAAACAAAAAATAAAATACACCGTCGCCTCCGGACGGCGACGGACAACGATTGCCGGCGGTGTTTGTGGCAGTTGTGGGCCCCACCAGCGGGGAGGGGTTATTTTAGTTTTTATTTTTAAAAAAATTATAAAAAAAAAAAAACCGGCCGGAGGAGGTCGCCGACAATGTCCTACAGTGAGGGGAGGGCGGCCGCCGCCGGTGGTGGGGCCCACTGGTGAGGGAGGGGTTATTTTACTTTTTTTAAAAAAATTATTTTTTTATAAAAAAGCCACTGGAGGTGCCGCCGATGGGGGGAGGGCGGCCTGCGGTGGCGGTGTGGCCTGTGGTGGGGCCCATCGGTGGGGAAGAATTATTTGAGTGTTTTTTTTAAAAAAAAAATTATTTAAAACTAGGGGCAAAATGGTAATTTTAGCTTAAAGGTAGGGGCAAAATTGTAATTTTAACGGAGTTATTGTTCATTTCCGTCAGATTTAACGGTCAACATCAGTTGACAAACGGCCCGTGGTGATAGATGCTCCCAAAACGTAATGTTATGTGTACTTTTGCTTCCAAAAAAGGTTATGATGCTAGGTGCTCCTCAGGATAAAAATGATGTGTAAAATTGCACCTTTACCCTTGAAAGAATAAGTAAAAGAGATAACAAATGGGAAAAATGAAGAAAGAGAATGTAAGAGAGAAGAATGATAAGTGATGGTGTACCAATTTTTTTTTTAAAAAAAACATTAAATGCATATACAAAAGCAAAGTGATTCTTATAAAAATATCACAACCCTTATAAGTTTGACTATTATATTTTAAACTAGATGGAGTATAAGAAAATTTTTATAGTGATGACCTGTAGACACTAATAACCTATCACAAATTCTTAATTTCATTTTAAAACTTTTTCCTCCATAACTATTAGTTAGTTTGCATTGCTTAATTATTTTTTTTCATTCTCTCTCGCACTCACAGCTCTCTTCGTAAATAAGGATGTTTTTTAAAATAAGTTATAATTTGTTTTACATATTTATTATCTTTAACTAATTTTTATTTACAGAATTTAATTATTTGTATCTTATAAAAATGACACAAGAGAATATTAACTTTTTTTATGAAAATTCTTGAAAAATTACAAATTTAAACTTTAGAGGATGAAATCAAGTGGTGTTGGGAAAAGGATCTGAATTGAAATGAATAAACATTGAAGTGGTAAGATGGCATGAAGAATCAGAAACCCCAATTAGCTAAAAAGGTAGAAAATCAGCACAATATAACTTTACTAAATCAATTAAATAAATTATATAATGTAGCACTCTGTAGTCTAAAGGTATAAACAAACAAAATTATCATCCACTCAGGAAAACGAATTAGAATACCAACAAATTAGACCAAATTTAACAATTGTCCAAGTCTTCGTCAGATCCAGTTCCTTATTTGGAGTGATGCAACCTTGTAAGGCTGAAATTTATTTTTGATTTACTTTTTTTTTTGGGGGTCAAATTTTTATAAGCTATTAAGAAAAACCTTACTTTACCTTTTAAACGAAATACTTTGCAATTTAATCCTTCTGAATTTTTTTTTATTTAATCTATCTTAAAACCAATATTATTAATAGTAATAGTTTTAATATGAATTTTTAATTGAAAATGAAATTATTAATAATGATTTTATTTATTAGTGATCACATTGAAAAATTTCTATACGTTAGGCATTAGATTGAAAAGACAATTTTTTTAATTATGAAATATACGAATAAAATAAAACACTTTATCTATAAAGGATTGATATAAGATACTTTCTTGTGTGTTAATTTTCGGTTTATAAGTTTTGATGATAATAAATTTAAAAAAGAAAAAAGGATTTGATAATTCAAGTCACTTAAGTGTATGTTTCAGGACACTCGGGTGTATAAATAGTATTTGAACTAAAACTTAAATCATAAAGATGTTTTTGAAAAGCTGCTAAAGTGTTCTAATATAACCACTTGAGTGCTTCTATGAACATTCAAGTATTGACCTCACATTTGTAGAGTTTTTTGGCTGACACTCGTATATCATATGAAAGTGTTATATTTAATACTCGAGTGCTTAACATTCAAGTGTTTAAATGAACACTCGAGTGCACTCACAAAGTTTCTTTGGCGGAAACTCGTATCTCATGTGAAAGAGTTTTTTGGCAGACACTTGTATCTCATGTGAAAGGGTTTTTTTTTTTTTTTTGCGGACGCTTGTATCTCATGTGAAAGTGCTATGTTGAACACTTGAGTGTTTAAGTAAACACTCAAGTGCTAGTTCAACGTTTGCTACGATATTGCCTGACATTCGCTTTATTTATGGAAGTGTTGTATTGGACACTCCAGTGTATTAATGAACACCCGAGTGTTGATTCAACACTTGCAAATGTTTGCTTGACACTCACACTCATTTATGGAAATATCATGGTAATCACTCAAGTTTGAAGTAAACACTTCCAAGTTCAGTGTATGACACTCGTTGAAGGATCCAAAGTACTGTCTCTTTTGTGAGAAGCACTCGAGTGTCAGAAATTGCACACTTCGAGTGTGACTTTGTGAACACTCAAGTGTTTGGTAAAAATTAAAGTTATTTATCTAAACTCCTTTTTGAAACAGCCTTCTAGGACTCACAAGTTCATTAGTACTCAAGTGTACAATATGCACACTCGAGTGTGACTGTGTGGTGCTAGAGTGTTGTGGTAGAAAATGGAATTCACATCTTCCAACAATATTCTACTAGACAAAGCATTCATCATTGCTCGAGTATGACAAAATGCATACTTGAGTGTGGCACCAGAGTGCACCTAGAATAACACTCGAGTATGTGTTCTTCCTACACTAAATTTTCATCTTTGAGAATTGAAATTTGTTGATTAACATTTGTTTACACTTGATTAATATTGTTTGGTTATAAGTTTTAGATGATCTCAATCATGCATTACGTCTAAAAATACACAAGCATGGTTCTATGTAAGAGCATTAAATGCGATCATAAAAATAGAGCAGACACAAGCAATCTTCAGAACAGGTCATTGAATATTGTCTGAAGAGTCAATTGCAATGAAACAAAAGCAACTTAATCTTAAGCAATCTTATAGCAAACCAAAGGGATGTCTTGTGAATATATGTTTGCAGCCAAGAGAAAATGACTGAACCTCGAATTCTTCCAACAACTCTAATATGTCTCTAACGAAAAGCTTGATCAATCTAACAAATAGTTTGAACTCACAATGAAAAGCTTGAAGCCTCATAATGGTTATTTATGACAATTCAACTATAAATATGAGAACATTCAATTTGGAGTAAAAAACCAAGCAAACAATCAATTATTGCTCATTTATTGTTGATACTCTTATGTTACAATATCTTTTGATATTTGTTCATCAGTGATGATATATCTACTCTGTGAGAGAGTTACTTGAAAACAATTTGATTTTTGTAAAATCTCAAGGTAGTGGAACCTTGGGTGGTTGTTAGATTACAACTAGTAAGGAAGTGAGTCTACTCTGTATTATGGTGCCAAGATCCTGGTTAATCTTGGAATAATAATGAAAATCTTAGAGACACTTTGGGGATTAGATGTAGGTTAGAAAATTAAGGTCGAGTCAGTATAAAGCATTGCACACTTTGATGATATTTTTCCAACTCTATCTTTTCAATTTGATTGCTTATTAACTCCACTTTAAATTTTTTTAATATCACCCAATTCACCCCATCTTGGATGAAACATTGGCACTATATGATGCTCATAGTCATAAATCATAATGTCATATATATAAGGTTTGGGGCCCGTTTGGTTCAATCCCTGTACACCCTATAGTGCAATGCAATAGTAATGCAATGCAATATTAATTATAGGGTTATTGTTTGGTTTGATTTTAAAGAAAGATACAATGAGTCATTTTTTAAATAATTATTTAAAATTAATACATCATACAAAGTATATTTTACCCTTAATGGTGACAGGTGGTGACAATGACAATAATGGAGGAAGAGGTAGTGGCAGTAGGTGAGGGGGATGGTGGTGACGATGATGGAGGATGAGAAGGTAGTGGTGGGGTCCTAATAGTGGAGGCGGCAACAACTGTTGAATTGGAGGAGGAGGAGGTAGTGGTTGCAGCGGCAGCAATGATAGGGGTAGCTGTAATGGTGGTAAAGGAGGAGGAGGTAGTGGTGGCAGTGGCAGCAACAACAAAGGGGGTGCTAGCAATGGCGGTGGAAGAAGAGGTAATGGTGGCAACAAGGGGTACTAATGGTGATAGCGGAGGAAGAGGAGGAGGTAGTGGTTGCGGCAACGGGGTTGGATGAGGAGATAGCTGTGGCAGCGGTAGAAAGGATGGAGGTAGCGATGGCGTGGGGTGGCAGCCACAACAATGAAAGAGGAGAAGGTGGTGGCGAAGCTGATAGCTGCCATGGTAGTAGTATCAATGGTGGAGGCAACGGTCGTAGGGGGGGTGGAGGAAGAGGATGTAGTGGCGATGATTGTGATGTGGTGTGATAGGTGAAATGAGACAAATGAAACAAAAAGGTAAATTGGACATTTTCTATTGTGCAATAAGGTTGTAATGAATATTCATAGGGATATAGGTATAAATAAGGAATAACAATCATTTAATGATCATTATCACCACAATAAACCCTATTACCATGTTAAAGAGCAATCAAACACCCTTCTCCTAAAAATATAATCATGATTATCATTGCAAGCATGTAATATATTGCTTATATGTGTTTTTCACCTTTCAACAATCTATATTAGTTTAGCCGATTTATAGTGTCTCAACTTCGAATGTTATTTTTTTTTTAAAAAAAAAAGAGAAAATAAGCTTAATATATATATATTTTTTAACACAAAAATTAAAGTAATATTCATCTGCGTTCATCGTCCAATCGTCCATATTAAATTAAGTCGGTCTATTTTTTGTAATCAAATTTTAATATTTATTTATTTATTTATTTTTAGTACATAATTTTAATATTTATTTTTACTTTAAAAATAAAATATAGAGCGGAAACAATTCTTAATTACTCCTCCTGTAAATCACTTAATTTTGCCATATTGTTTGGACAGGAGGAATATAATTTAAAAATAAAATCTAAAGCATTGAAATAAAATATGAAGGATGTGAAGGCAAAAGGAAGGGGGGAAAAAGGTGAAGGATGTAAAATCAATAACGAATAAGGAATCGTGATCTAGAATACGTAGTACATCCATTCACAATAGAAGCCAGCCCAAAATAGCAGAGCATAGAAATGGTTGGGCTAGTTATTGTGGGAATTAAAATTAATTCATTTTCTTTTGTTTTATTGGGTGATTTTTAAACTTTAAAATCTTAATATTGGATTTGGATGAACCAAAGGACTGAACCACAAAAAGCACAAAAAAACAATTAATGAATTTATGAAAAATTTATATTCTTCATATGACACTTGGAGGAGAGAGATGGACAGTAAAATATATTGTAAAATAAAAGACTGCATCACACGTTTCATGGGTGACCTAACTTAATTTATTACTTTTTTTAAAAAAAAAAATTAGGTGAGTTCATAAAAAATTGGGTAAATCATACACAAGATCCTCAACCATCTTTAATTTTCTAATTATCTATTTGCATATATAATTTGAAGTTTAAGGGAGTTATAGGGATAGTTTATAGATGTCATAAGTATATAAAAACAGTGTAAGTGGTATATAGTTGATGATTTGAAGTTACTCATACAAGCTTAAAAGTTTAGAATAATTTTTTAAATTAATTTTTAAATATTAAATAATTATTTAAGTAATTCGAATTTTAAAGGAACTTTTGATTAATTTAGCAGCTTGAGAACAATTATAAAATGAAAAATCATTGTATTGCTGTTTAAAATATAACTTAAGGACTAATTTTCGTTGGTTTAATTTAATTATTCATATATATGTATGTATGTACGTACTATATTTATTTTTTAAATTTGAAATATCTTAATTTATTATATATTTAAAGTAACTAAGAACATCCCAAGTGGGTGTTTTTGTTAAAAACCAAGGTATAGATTAGTTTTTAGAGAATAACTTTTAAAATTATGAGACAAACATATAAAAAGGGGAATGAGATTCTTTTATTGGCCTACTTTTTCATTATCTCTCATCATCAAATTTAGACTATTGATATCTCTTCTCATCCAATTTAGACAATTGATTTGAATTTATCTTGACGGTCACATCCTGAAATACTTTTTTAATATTATTCAGTATTCTGAAATATTTTTTCAATATTCTAAAATTATTTTAAGATTTTGAAAAAATATTTCAAAGTAGTGTTTGGTAGTAAAAAATACTTCAAGATATTGATCAGTATTGCAAAATACTTCAGGATATCGACTGTAACTAAAAAAATATTTTAAAATACTAATTAGTACTACATGATTCTAAAAAAATATTTTAAGATAACGAGTAGTACTAAAAAATAGGGTAAATGAGTAAAAATGCACATGTGTTTTACCTCCAGAAACGCCTAGCATTATATATATTTTTTAGGAGCAAAAATATACACGTGGTTACCATTTTTTAGCAAAAGTCACATCTCACTATTATGTTACTGTTCACTCCATCTCTTTTTCTCTCATCATGGTGAATAATAATATAACGGTGAGATGTGACTTTTGCTTCAAAATGATAACCACATGTGTATTTTTGCTTAAAAAAAAATATATGGTGGTGGGTACTCCTAGAAATAAAACACATATATATTTTTACTCCTTTACCCAAAAAAAAAAAAATATATATTTTAAGTGATGCGGCTTTCTCAGCACTTAAATATCAAATGGATGGTCAAGCTTTAAAGATAATAAGAAATAAAGAGAAAAATGGTTTTGGGGACACGGAACCCATAAAACGGGTAAATTGCCCCTTAAACCACTGTTTCAGAAATACTACATGAATACAAGAAAGGTAACGTAAAAAGGCGTCACAAAGAGAAAGTGATCGGAAGCAAGGCATCTTCATTTTCCTCCCTTCCCCCCCATTTTGCTTCTTCCATTCCACCTCAACAATCTCTCTCTCCCCCCTTCTTGTTCTTTGAGCTTCACCTTCCCAATCTACTCTGTAATCGCTGCCTCTCTCTCCTACTCCAGATTGCACTCGGGTATGTCTCCATCTTTCTCTCTCTTCAATTCCACCTCTGCTTCCTCTTTTGTGTATGCTCTTGCCTTTTTTTTTTTTTTTTTTTTTTTTACAAGTGTCTCGTGGAAGTGGAGGTTTCTTTTTTGTTTTTGATCCGTGCTTTCCATATCGGTATTTTTCGGTTCAATGCGGTTTCCGTTTTCGGTACGTTCTTGCTTCGGTTGCTTTTTCTAATTCGCGATGATTTCACTTTCTTCTTGAAGTTTCACACTTGACAAATATCTACTGCTTTTTGTTTCTTCCATCTATCTTTACCTATTTTTTCTATCCTCTTGTATCTCCAGAAGAATTTGGGGCTGGTTTGTTCAGTTGTTATTGATAAGAAGCAACAAGCCGCAACCTAATTGTAATTGGTGCAAACGCGGTGGTGTGAGTCTGAATCGCTACAGTTTTAGATCGAATGGAATATAGATGTTGATTTTATCTGTTCTGTTATACATATGCCGTTTTTTTAGTGTTTTTGTTTAGGCCGCTTTCTCAATTTTATTTATTTTTTTTCTCAAGATTTTTTAGAGGAAAAACAATCAAATGAGCTAGGTGATCGGTTCTACAAGTTTGCTTAAATTAGTATGAACATGCATTATTATGTTTTGCTTCCGCTAGATGCTTGCGCTACTATATTGTTCTTGCCGACTAAATACCATTTGTTGTTGTTGCAGGGGTAGCTGACGGCGCTCTATAATAACTTCTTTGGCTTCCATTGTTGTCTCATCTTTGGTAAGAACAAATGTATTAATTACTTCTTCCGAGATTTATGTACCAACAGATCGTAATTCGTGCAGAGAATGTATACCTTTAACCTCTACTAAATACACTTTTTTTTGGGCCAGATCTCTAATAAATGCGCATACTTTCCTAAACCTGACTCCTAACTTCTTCCCGCGTAAATTTATGGCGGTCTGGAGGCTGGAGCAGTATGTTACTATGTACAGCCTGACTCTGCTGTGAGCTCGCCTCTTAGTTTTAACGACTAGGATCGACTATAGTCTTTGTCTACTGGACAAGAATGTCAGGTATGCTTGCTATAACTATCACTCAGTGTTTTATGCTTTTAAAGAGTCTTGATGTGCGCTATTTATTGGTGCAAATATCCAAGCTAATTATGAATTTTTTTTTTTGGGCTAACAAAGCTAATATCTGACTGCTTTTTCTTAGAATGTGTTGTGGAAGGCGTTGAAGCGATTGGTATTCATGATGAAATTAGAGAGAGGAGGTCGGATTTTGAGTGCTCTGAAGACGAAAGGCGGCGGTCCAAAATTGAAACACTAAAAAAGAAAGCAATAAATGCTTCATCTAAGTTCACCCACTCTCTTTTGAAAAGAGGGAAAACAAAAATCGACTGTAGGGCTCCATCTGTTTCCAATGAGGATGTGCGAGATGCACAAGAGGAGACTGCTGTCCTAGAATTGCGTCAAAAACTGTGCGAGAGAGGATCATTGCCTGTTAGGCATGATGACTATCATACATTGTTCAGGTCTGGTCTTTAATTCATTCCAAGTATTCAAGTAAATAGACAACCGTTTCTCAACTTTTTCCTTCTTCTTTAATGGCGCATTTCTTTTTTATTTTTCGTCCGTTTTTTTTGGGTGAATGAGGGCTGCATTTTTAATGCCAATTTTTTCCCCCTCATTCACATGAACCGCTCCTTTTTTACTCTCACTCACTGACCTATTCTTTCTTTGCTACTCCCGCAACTCCAATGGGCAACACCAGTTTCATAACCTTATTTCTTTCTTTTATTTTCTATTTCATTCTTTTGCCTTGGTTTAAGCATTTTAAATTCACAGAAAAGTGCCTTTTATTCTTGCGTACTCACCAACCCTCTGTATTTTCCATGCAGATTTCTGAAAGCTAGGGATTTTAACATTGAGAAGACTATCCAGATGTGGGAAGAAATGCTTATATGGAGAAAAGAATATGGAGCAGATTCCATCCTTGAGGTAAGAACAGTAATTTATTGAGCATTCTCTTGAGACTCAAGGCATATTCTTAGACCATAAGATTAGAGAAGCAGAAGAAAAATATATATATTTTCTCCCTTTGTTTTATTTGACCAAGCTTACATTTGAAATATATGTGGAATTCAATATTTTTTTCATTTAATGACGGGACTCGAATGGCAAATTATAGTGCTTTATAGTTTTTATTATAGCATCAGCATGCTTTATATGTTAAAATACACTTGATTCACTTTGTATCTGTGTCTAATGCCATAGTGATCTTTGAAGGATTTTAAATTTGAAGAGCTTGAAGAAGTATTGCAGTATTATCCACAAGGTTATCATGGAGTTGATAAGGAAGGTAGACCGGTTTACATTGAGAGACTTGGGAAAGCTCATCCAAGCCGCCTCATGCGCATAACAACAATTGATCGATTTGTGAAATATCATGTCCAAGAGTTTGAGAGGACTCTGCGGGAGAAATTCCCTGCATGTTGTATTGCAGCAAAGAGACGGATTTGTTTGTCAACAACAATATTGGATGTACAGGGCTTGGTATGTTGCACTGAACTGAACTAACCTCATGAAAATTATACGTTGCAGGAATGAAATTTTATACATTTTTGTTATTTTTTGTTCATTCTATGCTTTATAATTCATACTTTCATTGAACTACTTTATTATTTTGTGATGCAGGGAATGAAAAACTTCTCACCTACTGCTGCTAATCTCTTGGCCACTCTGTCAAAAATAGATAACTGTTACTATCCTGAGGTCTCTATCTCTTTAACATTTCTAATTAGTTGGTTTTCAATGCCTTGCTTCCTGTTTATATAAACTTTTTTCTTATATGTATAGACTTTACATCGGATGTATATTGTCAATGCTAGCACTGGCTTCAAAAACATGCTTTGGCCTGTTGCTCAAAAGTTTCTTGAGGCCAAAAATTTAGCAAAGATACAGGTGTAAATTTAACTATCAGCTTTCTTTCATGCCTTTTGCTTGTAGTTCTGTTGTAATGTTATCCATCTCACAAATTTACAGGTTCTTGAACCCAAATATTTGTATAAACTACTTGAGGTCATTGACTCTAGGTAAGCATATGTGCCTATCAGAGCGGGTTGTAATTTCAATTTTTATTATTGAATAATTACTGTTTTGTAAATGCTTATTTTCAGCCAACTACCAGACTTTTTGGGAGGATCATGTACATGTCCTGTAGAGGGTGGATGTCTTAGGTCCAACAAGGGTCCATGGAGCGATCCTGATATCATGAAGGTGTTCTCTTCTTGATACATTCCTCCGATCCTTAATATAATACATATTTACTGAATTTGATTAGATTAAGAAAGCTAGTTAAATTAGTTAATATGACATGTATTTTCTAAAACACTCCAGTCATCTCCCGTAATTCCCTCATTCACTCTCTTCTTTAATTATGGATGAAGGAGCATCAATAAGGGTAAATATGAAAAACATTGACAAATATGAAACATAAGTCTTATATTTAAAACCAAAATTAATTCCCCAAATTTTTCTTATATTAAGGACTGGAGGAGTATTGTATATGCTACTCCTATACTAGAGTGGAAACTGGTAGATTTGTTTTAGGCTGAAAATTATTTTGTCAAAGTATTGTTTGGTTATCAATGTGGATATTCTGATTGTAGCTGGTACATGATTCGGAGGGAACATTTGTGAGGCAAATCACGAGTATATCCGGTGACCAGCAGAATTTTCACCATGGCATTCAGTTACACCCATTGAATGTGAGTCTCAGTCTTCTTGACAGAAGAATATTATAATGTTAGTGTGTTTTTTCTAGTTGTTCTATATTTGTTTTAAATTTCTGCCTTTCCTTATTTCTCAGGGAAGATTGTGTGATACGTCAACAGCTGAATCAGGTTCTGATATTGATGATCCCAGTTCTCCCTTGGGACAGAGGAGTTCTACTAATACTCGTTTAGACCCAGTTCATGAAGGAGTGAGTTTTGATGCAGTTAGATGAGATTCATATGATGATCCTGTCTCTACATATTATTGAGTGCATTTCTCGGGCATATATTGATGAAACAATCTATCTCTCCTGCAGGTCAGGGTAGTAGAATCCAATGGCTACTATAGTTGTGATGATAACATTCCAGCTGCGGAGAAAGTGGTCAAAAGTGTTAATTGTCGCCATACTGAGGATCTGCCTCCTCAAAATGCTGATATGAGGAATATTGCTACCATGGGAAATTCAGAAGGTGCTGTTTAAGTAAAACAAGCTTGTGCATCTCGTGGGTTGCACGGGTGCTTGTGCTTTTGGAATAATTCAATTGTTAATACTATAAATTCGATTGATCATGTTCAATAATTAACTATATTAGAATCAAAACTTGGGTACTGATATATGCAGTAGGGGAAATAACGGATCATATGTGAAACATTGCATTGTTTAAATCACAATTATTAGAGACTCACATTTCTCAAAACTTCTCGGTACATGACATTCCTTGTTGCCTTCTTGTCCCCACTCATTATCATCTACAACCATCTTTAATCCTTTCATGCTTTTAGCTCGACAATGTAATGTACAATTGGTCGTGTATTAACGTCTAAAGAGGCTGTCATGTGGTAGATATTTCACTGTTAGAAGACTTTGACAATGATAATTCATCTATCAGTGTCATCATGCAAGTCTTTGATGGAAGAATGTTGTGACATGGTTAAACCTAACCAGTAGACATAAAAATATCAGGAAAAGGCACAAAAACTAAAAGGAACTTCATAAGAATTGTAATTGTAAATAAGAAGAGATATATGTGGGAGGCTGGCTATAAGTATGAAATACTTTTCTACAGTGGAGTGTAGTATGCCCCCTGTCCCTATATAAGTGTTTTTTTCTAAAATGGGTTTGTCCTTAATATGAAATCCTTTTTGAGTTTATCTCAATAATAAATATAATTTTCTCCATTTTTTTCCTCAATTAATTATTATGCTACATGCATTATCTTTCATCATTTTCTCATTATTACTCTCATTCATAAAGAGTCATTTTTGAAAAAAAAAAATCTATATAATCATTACATTTAATTACTTTTAACTGTTTATTAAAATCTTGTGATTTAGTTTAAAGGCTTTAATATATGGAGATGGAGGGAGTAGCTTGTATCACCTTCATTTTGAAACGGGGGAATGTTGAAACACAAGATTTATATATATTGGTTAAAATTTGGAGATCAAGCCAAGAGCGAATTTGAAATTGATTTTCATATCTCCTCCATTTTTTTAAAAAAAAACAACTTATATACATAAGAGTAGTTGAAATAAGACATCAAAGAGATCCAAATAATTCATGAATTAACTATGCCTTACATCATGGTTATCACTAGTCTCGGGGAATCAAAACCTTCATTTAGGTTTAATTGGACGACATGCAAATAAGAATGTAGGAAAAAAGGTTCTACATATCTGTATATATATTGAGATACTTTATGCATAAAGTCTCTTAAGGGTTGCCTAAAATGTGAAAGCAAAAAGTCATAGCTGGATATGAATGTAAACAAAGGTTAAATTCCTAAAAGCATTTTAAATATGAACTAAAAGTTTGCTGCTACACAAACGCTTTTCAGCATTGACCACAATGTGGAGCATCCTAAATTAATTTATTTTACAAGAATCAAGGACAATAGAGGACAATCTCATTATAGAACAACTAAATATACCAAATCACGCAATGGAATTCGTTTGATGCCAAATGTATAGCCCAACTTTATCAACATACCTACAACCCCAACAGAAAACTTTTAAAATGTAACATGCCTACAAAAGATGATAGACTTTGGTGGTTCAACAAAACAATAATGTAAAAGGACAACATACCTCAAGTACTATTTGAATCTAATTGGAGACATAAGTGTATAAAAAGAAACATCATACCTCAGTGTATATTAAAATGAAAATAATGACATTATACACACATACTAAGATAAATAAATTTTCCTTGAAGATGCTCCTTTTTGGTTGCTACTAGGTGGTCAAAATACAATGAGAAAAATAGAATAGAATGAAGATACCAATAACGGCCGCTTATAGTTGGTCAAAAAGCAAAGATAAAAAGGTCACGGTAAAAGTAAAAACAGTACCCTTTTCAATGATAGTATTGAAACAACAATAGTATTTAGACAATTAACAACATGGAGATATGTGACATAATGAATATGGAAGCATATATATATATATTATCAATTATGGAAATATATCATGGATTGAAGAACTACACATAGCTCAATATTACTTATATATTGAAACAAAAGGCCAACTACATGCAGGCACCTCAGTCATAGTCATATAAGGCACAGAGCAAAGGAAAGCTAAGGATGAAAAGCATATGCTACCTGCATGGTTTGCCAAAGTGAATTTCTTCAACTTGACCATAACACACATAGAGAATTGATCCGGAATAAATATAGAAACAAACCACGATTCGAAGAACCTAAAAAATGATAACTTTCCATTTCCATGATAATATATATTGTGTGGCTATGAGCCTATGACTAAAAAGATAACACTTAGGGATTGTAGCCTACACCATTAGTTTTAGACTGGGGAAAAGCGGGTTTGCAAAAATAGAGATAGAGCATAACTCAAACGAAAGTCATCTGTGACTCTTACTCATTTAAACATTAAAATGTTTTCTTGAATCTATTACCAAACATTGAATGTGTTCATAAAGATGAGTTTTAGGCTTATAAATTGAATACCAGAGGTAAATTTAACACATGTTAGAATGCAAATTGGAAAATGCAAACACATATAATTATGTAGCTACTTAATTTATGGGGTTGTGCTTGTGAAAAACACCCTGAGCTCCGGTTGCAAATTCCATAGCGAAATGACGAACCTCTCATAAGCTCTAGTGGTTGCCTCTTCACATTCACAAATCAAAGAACACTTGAATACCTTATTAACCATGCATCATAATAATAAAACACACAGGTTAACGTCCTGGAAAACCAAGATCACTGTCTTCAAGCTCTAAACTGACTTCCTTGCAAAAGATCTTCCGTTAATTTTAAAGTGATTGGATGAAATGGACTCAAGATAACCCAAGCATCTGCATTATTGTAAAGCTTAACAATCTGTTAGATAGGTTTGGTTTAATTGGATTAACTGAGTAAACATGAAGAGATACCTAGCAACCCAGTTGACCCGGGGTCTGTATTAGCATAATCAGAGATTGATAATCAAATGCATACTTTGGCATAGTGACCAGTATTTGCTTCACAACATTTAATGGCCAGAATTTGAGATGATACCTCTCGTGTAGTCCCATACCAGACCATCAAACCAAGGAGTCGTTTATCATGTAATCGCTCTCCATCACAAGCATCATATAAGTAAGATGGGAAAAAAGTAAGCCTACTCACACGAGAATCTACCATGAACACAAGTATAAAGTTGGAAGGGGAAAAAGATAAGTAAACTTGCCGACTCACAATGAACTCTCATGCACACAAGACTTTCATTGGCCGATCGTCGTCGGGATACACACACGGACAACTTCCCCTGGAATGATTCTATCAACTTTCACAGTGATGATATCCTCACATATGCCAAGAGTAAGTTCGTGAAGCCGTATTGATTTCCCCTTGCTGGGCATTTATTAGGAACAGAGCACAGAGGAGGAGGCGCTTTTGTGAGACAAGATGTCGGGGAAGATAAAAGGAAACGGGGGTCAAAAAGTTTTTTCTATTTGATGTCAATACCCCGTAACGTAGCGCATATATCAAGGGATGAGTCATTTGAATTTCAAATGGGGGCGAGGAATTGCAAATGGGAAGCTGCTTACGGTTTATATTGGTTTCAACAATATATCTAAGCCAGTGATGAGCCCAATGAGAATATTTTATTATGGTTTATATTGATTCAGCTTAGCTACAATGTTTTTGTGAGTGTAGCCATGCATAAGCCATTGCAGTGATCAGCTTGATGAAATGAGACATTCTATATATATTGATTTGACCAGTTTTATTTTCTTTAACCATATGCATAGTAGAATGTGCATCGTAAATATGGCTTATTTGTAACTTCTAGCTTGAAAAATTGGAATTAAGTTTATCTATTAGCATAGTCTATTTGGCTTGGTACTACTTATGTTAAGTCTAACAATAAAATTGGCGTATATTTATCATTGTCTTTCTCTTTGGAACTTACTCAGCATCACACACCATTTCAGGCACTTTTTAATTCAGTCATTTTTATTAGGGAGAATTACACTAAGGTCCCACGAACCAGAAATATTTATAAAGAAGTCCCGCCCTAGATTCCCATTACAAAAAGGTCCCAAAAAGGTCCCTGGGACTTTGTTGTAATTAAATGAAAGTGTGAAATGACTATCATGCCCTCAGTTTGCAACGCCCTAGCACATCTCTCAATTACATTACAGTTTTTGTGATTTGTGATGTTACCCGAGCAAAGTGAGGTCGAAGCGAGAGAGAGAAGGGGCGAGAAGTCGGAGGAGGGGGAAATGACACAAACAAACATAATATGAGACGGAGTAAACTGTGAGACTAGACGAGTAGAGAATGACGTAGGAGGTGATTGCAATTAGGCATTTGCGTCAGAAAAAGTAAGTCGAACACGTCGAATTCGCATATCGTCGTTCTTCGATTGCTTAGTCCTCATTGTGTCTCCAAATCACATCCTCATCTTGGGAGGTACATTTGGTGGAGTATTGGAGCACAACAACATCCAATACTCGAGTAGACCTGTCCCATCTAACAACTCATAGAAAAATCTCCAATGTACTCAAGTAAGAAATATGGTATACTCAAGTAACAACCAACTGTGATGCTGTGAACGTTATCGTTGTAAATATGACATTTTTTGTTGTAATTATGGCATTTTAAGTTGTAATTATGGCATTTGTTGTTGTAAATGTGGGGTTTGGAGTTGGTACTCCGTCTTCCAATGTACTCAAGTAAGAAACATGGTATACTCAAGTAACAACCAATTGTGATGTTGTGAACGTTATCGTTGTAAATATGTTGCAATTATGACATTTTAAGTTGTAATTATAACATTTGTTATTGTAAATGTGGGGTTTGGAGTTGGTACTTCGTCTTCCAATGTACTCAAGTAAGAAACATGGTATACTCAAGTAACAACCAATTGTGATGCTGTGAACGTTATCGTTGTAAATATGACATTTTTTGTTGTAATTATGGCATTTTAAGTTGTAATTATTACATTTATGGTTGTAAATTTGGGGGTTGGAGTTGATACTCCGTCTTCCAATGTACTCGAGTAAGAAACATGGTATACTCAAGTAGCAACCAACTGTGATGCTGTAAATGTTATCGTTGTAAATATGACATTTTTTGTTGTAATTATGGCATTTTAAGTTGTAATTATGGCATTTGTTGTTGTAAATGTGGGGTTTGGAGTTGGTACTCCGTCTTCCCAAGTTGTGGAAGTTTATGTTGTAAATATGGCATCTTGAGATGTAATTTCCCTATTAGTACTTGTAAATATATCATTTGGAATTGTAAATGATGCATCTGGAATTGGTCATGGCATTTTTTCTTGTAATTGTGCTATTTTGAGTTGTAAATATAGCATTTGGAGTTGTAAATGATGCGTCTAGAGTTCGTCCTACATTTTTCAAACTTTTGGAAGTTTTAGTTGTAAATATTGCATTTTTTGTTCTAATTGAGCCATTTTGAGTTGTTAACGTGGCATTTCAAGTTGTAAATGATGCATCTGTAACTACGGCATTTCAAGTTGTAAATTGTGCCATTTTGAGTTGTAAATATAGCATTTGGAGTTGTAAATTATGGCATATTTCAACTATGACATTTGGAGTTGTAAATTACAACAAAAAATGTCATATTTACAACTCCAATTGCCACAGTTACAACTAAACATGCCATCATTTACAACTCCAAATGTTAAAAATAGCATCTGAAGTTGTTAATACGACTTTTCCTGTCATGATAAATGTTGTTGTTAAAAATAACATTTATAATTGTTAATACTGCTTTTTCCTATTGTTAAAACAGTTTTCCCTGTTGTAAAAATTGTTGTTGTTAAAATGGCATTTTCACTTGTTAATTTGCCTTTTTATGTTCTTCAACCCCTATGTCATCTTGAGAGCCATAAAAAAACACAAGTTTCAAAATGTGTTTGTGTTACAAACTTTTGTTGTTAAAAATAGCATTTCGAGTTGTTATTATAGTTTTTTCTGTTGTTAATAAAGTTTTTCTTGTCGTGATAAATTTTGTTGTTAAAATGACATTTTCACTTGTTAGTATGACTTTTCTTGTTGTAAATATATTTGTACTCGAGTATTGATTTATCATACTTGAGTAAAGGCGTGACAACTCCTGCGACATGGTTTTTAATATAGTTGTACTCGAGTATGGACCATTTGTACTCGAATAAACCTTTAAAACCATGATTTTTTTTCATTTCTCAAGTCCAGAGGCTATTTTCAACAACAAATGTTATATTTAAAACTGAAAAAGCATATATCTACAACAAACTTTCAAAACCAGGATTTTTTTAATTTCTCAAGTCCAGAGGCTATTTACAACAATAAATGTTTTATTTACAACAGAAAAAGCATATATTTACAACAAACTTTCAAAACATGGAATTTTTTCATTTCTCAAAACAGGACCAAAATGGTTTTATATGTTCTTCCATATTATTGGGGATTCACAAACTGTCTGTTTTCTTTCTTGTTTTCCAAATAGCTATGATAACAAAGAAATTGCCTTGAGTTGTGGAATAATGTTGTGGGAATGCTTCAAATTTCCAATACTTGTAAAGTAAGATATTTCTCAATCATTTTTTCGCCACCCATTAAATGTCTCTTAGGTCTACTATAGGAAGCTTGTCCAACATCTTGCAAAGCCTTGTTTACCCATCATACCAACTATCTAACATCAGCAAAAAATGGAGGAGGATGACAGGGGGTGAAAAAAGATCAGGAATTCGAAGACGTTGTTGCTTCGTGGGTTGAGAAGTGATTCTTCAAAGTATGGTTCTTGTAGGGGCATTTATGTTGTGAAGAAAAAGGGAGAGAGGAGAGAGAGAGACAAGAACGAAGAAGGAGAACGAACAGAGAAAGTGGAATTGGAAGACATGAGAGGGAAGGTCAGATTGGTAATTGTACATTTAGGTTTGATTACAGCCAGGTCCCTTGGGACCTTTCTGTAATTAGAATCTAGTGCGGGACTTCTTTGTAAATATTTTTTGTCCTTGGGACCTTAGTGTAATTCTCCCTTTTAATTACAAACCTTTTTGCCATATCAAGCTGGTTAGTTTTATATGAACAAACATTTATATATAGCTGGTGTATGGATGCTTTGGGATAATACCGTCTTGTACTTAAAAAAGGTGAATTTAAGGTGAAAAATATGTGTGAGGAGTTAAAGAAAGAAGGGAAAATTGCATTTAGGTCCCAAAGACCAGATTTAATTAGAAAAAAGTCCCACATCAGTATCCCATTACCAAAAAGCCCCTTTAATTGAAAAATTCTTGATCTGTATTTACAATTGGAAATGTTATATTAACAACTTAAAATACCATATTTAACAATTGAGAATTTTTGTTGTTAATATAACATTTTTAGTTGTTAATATAGCATTTCCAGTTATAAATACGGATTGAGAATTTTTGTTGTTAATATAACATTTTCAGTTGTTAATATAGCATTTCCAGTTGTAAATACAGATTGAGAATTTTTCAATTAATTACAAAAAAGTCCCAAGGACTTTTTTAAGACTTTTTTGTAATGGAATTCTAGTACAGGACCTTTTTGTAATTAATTATGGTACTTGGGACCAGAATATAATTTTCCCAAGAAAGAACGAGGATTTTGGTTGTGTAGTAAGAGTGAGAGAAAAGTTGTTGAGTCTTAACTTTGATTGAATTAAGATATAAAAGTGAAATGTTTTGCATAATGAAAGTAGTGAAGTAAAGTCAATAGGCCTATTTGGGTTAAAGGTGGGAGTGGTGACTTATTTTCTATTTGACTTTTACATAAACTCGATAGAAAACAAGTCAGTTGTAAATATAATTTGTGTTTGAATTGATAGTGATACAAAATGGCGGGACTCACGTCAAAAAGCTACCTCATAAAGCTTTTTCCTAAAGTGACTTTTAGGACCAGTAGACTTAAAGCTCTACTCAAACACTTTACTCAAAGCTTTTTTTCTACTGCTATTTTTTTCCCTGACTTAAAGCTACCTAACGCTCTCTCCAAACATGACCAATATATGTAAGAGAAATGTGTTCAAACATGTGCATGTAGCAAGAAATTCAAATAAACTAAATGTATAATACGCATAATTATAATTACACCAGTGCAAAAAAGTGCTTTAAGACCGTCTCATTTACAGCGGATTATCAATGCCCCACTCTTAAATAAATGACTAGTGACAATTTTGTAAATATAAAGAACTTTTTCACCCGCGTTAATTTTTAAGACCGCCTCATTTACAGTGGATTATCAACACCCCGCTCTTAAAGAAATGACTGGTGGCAATTTTGTAAATATAAAGAACTTCACCCGCATCAATTTTTAAGACCGCCTCATTTACAGTGGAGTTTCTAGGCACCGGTCTGAAAGATATGACCAGTGGCAATTTTGTAAATATAAAGAACTTCTTCTAACGTATAAATTCTTAAATATAAAATTCAAGCCGCTTAAAATAACCAACCGCTCTTAAAAATGTTAAAAAAAAATTAAAATATGATTACATTATAGAGAAAACTCGTACATTCCCGACTCATATTTTTTGCGGTCAAGAATAATAAGGAAATATTTAAATATAATTGTATAAAACTTTTAAAACCAGACATATATAAATTACGGTCTTAAAGGTAATACTTTTGAGAGCAGACGTAACTTATACCTGGTACTAAAAATTTAAAATAATATTTTATTACCTTTAAGAGCGAATATACATAACGGATGGTTTTAAATGTTAACCTTTAAGACTGTCGTTTTAGTTACTCTGGTCTTAAAAATGGAAACATATACTTCTTCGCGCGAAACCTTACTTACGATTTATGTCTTACTGTCTGAACTCTGAAACCTTTGTTTTCTTTGCGAAACCCCATTTCCTGTTGCAATTCATCTATTCCTCGCCAACCACCACCTTCTTCTGTTACTCTCTCACTTTCTCAGGCGTTACTCCTTCGCACCACCACTCTCTTACTTTCTCGAAAGTGAACGGTGAAAACCATTCTCTCCCTGTTCAATCAACGCCAGTTACTGATGTTATTGGTGTGAGCAAGAACCAACCCTCTTCTTCTCAAAATGAGCCACGTGACCGCCCTACACATTGTGGTAGAAGTGGCACACGAATGAGCATCGTGTTCGTAAAACGGAACGCTGGGTCAAGTTGAAAGCTATCCGCCCTATCTAGGACACTATCCGGCTTTCATACACTGTCCCTAACTCTGACAAGTTGAAAGCCAAGACCTTGTCTGTGCTGATAGGTGGAGGAAATTTAAGACCTTTCTCGCCAACACCTATATTTTTGCCGAGGTTCGACCTGATCATAATCCGTGGGTGAAGTACACATTCATTGATCAACAAATTTGGGATTAATTTGTTTAGCTTCAGACCACTACTAATGCTTTGGTGAGTTCATATTTAGTTTTGTTTGTCCTTTCTGTTTGCTTATTAACTTGTGCGGGAATGTGAATATTATTGTGTTTGTCTAATCCTGTTAGTAAGATGGTTTAATGTGTGAGTAGAAGTATATATTCAAGTAAGTCAGAATTGAATTTCAGTATGATGGTTTAATGTGAGTATGCATGTCTTATATGTTAACCGTTATTATATTCTTAGCTAGTTCTATTATAGTAGGTAGTGGTTAGAAATTGCTATTAGTAACTTAGTATCTTAGTTCTATATGTTGGACCTGGCTATCACCTAAGAGGGGGGTGAGTTGGGTGTTTGATAAACTTTAGGAACTTTTTAAAAAAAACTTTTCGCAATTTATAAATTGACAATTAGATATTTAAAGATGAGCATATACTAGAAATGTAAAAGATAAGGGAAGAGAGTATGCAAACTGTGATTTATCCTGGTTCGGTCCAATCTTTGACCTAGTCCAGTCCTCAAGCTTCACTTGAGATTTTCAATCCACTATTTGCTTTGAACTTGATTACATGTTCTGTACTTGAAGTAATCCTCTCAGTAAGATTCACTCCCCCTTACAAACCGTAATCAATTCACTTGCTTGATTACACACTCTGTACTCGAAGTAATCCCACACTCGGATTCACTCCCCTTACAAGCTATAATCACAACAAAGTGTTTCCCACTCAAGATCACCCAATCTTGAGTAACTCTTAGAATAATAGGATGTTTAAATTGAATCTTCTCTCTCAGAAGTAAGTGAATAAACACTGAAGCACAATACATATAATCTCACTCTCTAAGCTAGATATATGATCATTGAGATATTCAGAGAGTAGATGAAGCAGACGTTAGAATATTGGCATTTTCACTGTGTAAGCTCACGTCACTATTCTTGTTCTCCCTCTTGTATATATGTCTCTTGTTCTTCGTTTCTGGGCTTCTCATATAGATGAAGAAGAGGAACTAGCCGTTGCATTTTCTTCTCTTTGATTCTTCAAAGTTCAGCTGTAAATCTAGAATATGACAGTTGCATATTTTCCTCTGTTTCTTCAATTCTTGGCTGGAATCTTGGATTTAGTTGTTGTAGATGGTCTTCCAGAATTCTTGTCATTCCATAAACTTAATTTGACCGTTTGAGATGATTCTTATGAGTTACAACGGTCTGAGCTGAACATCTGGGATAAGGGAGAAGGATCAGGCCTGTTCTAGATTCGTCATTTAATGCATTTATCCTGGATCTTGATCTCACCTTGATCTTGGCTAAACCTTATCAGAAAAACACTCAAAACTTCATCAAAGACATTAGAAACAATAATATCATATGAGGAAATAATTTCAAGAAGACCCATTAAGATTTCGCAGATCAACATCATTTGATTTTTCAAAATCCCCGATGCAAACTAGAGTTTGTTCTTCCAGACTCGAGTTTGGGGTTCATCCAGAAAGCATGTCTGTTGATTAGTGGTCTAAACTTGCAGTCTGTAAAAGCTAACTCGAGTTTATCAAGCTCTGGAATTGGGATGGAATTTTGGTCCGGAAGCTAAACTCGAGTCAATTAGTGACCAACTCGAGTTTGGGTCTATGTTTGAAGAACAAGCCTAAGTTCGTGATTTTTCAGACTAGAGTTTAGGGTCATAGACTGGAGTTTGTAGTGTAGCCAAAATGGATGATCTTTCTGTATGATCCAGACTCGAGTTTGGGAAGCAAACTCGAGTTTCAGTAACTACTGAAATATTTGAGGTTTATCTGGGTCAAGTGCAAACTGGAGTTTGGAAGGCTAGACTAGAGTTTGGGAGTCTGTTAAGTTTTCTGGGTTCCTTTCTGTTTGGTTTAAACTCGAGTTAGGGAATCTAGACTCGAGTTTGGCTTGCTTGGGATTCTGAGTGCTCTCTATATCTTCCAGACTTCAGGTTTGATTTGCAAACTGGAGTTTAGCTTAATGTGAAAATTTTGGATTCATTTCTGTGTCTGTACAGACTCGAGTTTGTCTATACAGACTCGAGTTTGGCTTTTATGTAAAATTGAATATCTTTCTGTCAAGTCTCAAAATTGGAGTTTGCTAATACAAACTCGAGTTTTCTTCTCCATGGCTCAGTCAAATATCCTTCTCACAAGTTCTTTGCTTTTTGACCTGATAAAGATCAATCCCTGGAATCCAGTACCTATCTCCATAAAGCTCTTTAAGTCTTCTTTCCATTGCAAGAAGAATCAGCTCCAAACTCACTGTATTCTGATAGTTATGATCTGATGAATGAAGGTTGTTCTTTGCCAGCGTTTTTGCAGCATCTTGAATTTATAGTCAACTTTCGAAGATCATATCTCACTAATTTGATCTTTGTTTTCCATGATCTTTATGTTTCTGGAAAGGTATGTGAGTCTACTTTCATATGCCACCGATTTCAGCTCATTCTGATGTATAGATTGTGAGATACACTCAAATCATTGAAGCTTGGTCTGCTGGGTGACGTTAACAGATGGATCAACTTCAACAATTCATAGCTCTCTCATCTCAGCTTTTTTGAGCATGAAAATTTGTCCATATGACGCATTGGATGTCTAGTTTCATACAAAATTGATTTCACCTTAAACTGATCTCTGGTTTGGGAGATATCATCAAATTACTAGAGGTCGCCAGTTCTGATCGTGAAACAGAGTTGGACAGAGTTGCTGAAAGCTTGCTAAACTCGAGTCATTTAGTGACTAACTCGAGTTTTGAGTTCCAAACTCGAGTTTACATTGGCTAACTCAAGTTTTGCTGATCCAGAGACACCAGAGTTGCTGAAGACGCTACAAACTCGAGTCATTAAGTGACTAACTCGAGTTTTGACAATTCCAGACTCGAGTTTTGTGTCCTAAACTCGAGTTTTCTCATAATCCAGAGGCAGATCACTTCCTGTAATGTAGTAAACTTGACTTTCGAGTATCTGACTTGATTTTGCTCATCCAGAACCTAATATATGCTTGTTTTAACTCTGAATTGAGCCATCCCAACTTCCATTTGATCTTGAAGACTTCAAGAATCAAACTAAGAACTTGTATAATGATTTTCTCAATTTATTCAGCAAGTTCTTCTTTCTTTCTTCTCTCTTCTTGATCAAGTTCTTCTTTCTTTCTTCTCTCTTCTTGATTATTCTCCATGAATCAACTCTTTCTTTCTTCTATTCTCTTATTCTTTCTCCACATGAACAAATCTACATTAAATGTAGCAATTAGACAATGTATATAATATAAACTTTTTGCTCTTGCTAATGGCATCTATATAAGACATCATCAAAACTAATCATAACCAACACTATACAATTCTACATCTTCCTTAAATAAAATGTTGAAACTTGATGAAGTGAATTTGACTAATGTTTGAGGTTCATATGAATCAAAATTTCTATAATTTCTTTTGGTGAGATGACTTGAATTCATAATTAATAGTTGTTTTCAATTCTGATTCACAGAGAAGAAGGGCACAAGCACAGGAGATAGGGAGAAGGAATGATTGCCCGCATAGGGCTTCTCGCGGGGGATATGCAAAGGCCGAAGAAGAAATGATGGAGGCCAAGCAGAAGAGATTGGAAGAAGAAGCTGAATGTAATCCTTCTGTTGTAGTTGATCAGCAGGCATTCCCGATATGTCACGAGGATTTGTGGCTGTATATTCAGCGACCAAAAAAAGGCGCCTACATGAGTGAACAAACTCGTCTAGTTGTTGAGAGAATTGTAAGTATTGTTTATTGTTATTTTTAGTTACTTAACATGTTTCATTACTAAGCTTCTCGTTATCTGTATCTTACAGGAAGATCTAAAAAAGAAAGAAGCAGAGGGATCTTTTGTGTCGGGCAGGAGGAATGATGTTCTGACCATTGCGACCGAAAAACCGGATCACCCGGGGCGGGTAAGGGGGATTGGAGGACGGGTAGGCCTAAACGAATACTTTGGTAAAACCAAACGACTTAGGCAATGTATGGTTACCCGGGAGGAGATGGACCAAACAGTTAGACAATTAAATGAGGAGGCAGCGGCCAAAGAACATGCATTGAAAGAGATGTTTAAAGACTAGATGAGGCAAATGAAGGAGGAAATGATGGAGATGAAGAGGCTTATTAGCTCTCGGCCAGAGACCAATGTTCCTATCACACATACACCTGCACCTGTGCAGTAGAGCACCAGAGGGAGTTGCATTGTTGGACAGTCAGAGCAACATTGTGACCTGTACGTGGTAGAACCAACTAGACAATTAGTTGCTAAAGGGACTGTCCACAACTTGGGATCAACTGTACACCAAAAACAAATGGCTAATGATGAAGTCAGAGTGTCAGTTGAAGAGGTGATCATTGATCCACCTCTCCCTCTCCCTACTGATCAGCTGAAGTATGTGAGTGATGTCAAGGGAACCTTCATCTCTTAGCTGATGATGCTTGTAAATGTCTATACTCCTCCTGATGCTTCATCCCCTCCTTCAGTTCAATTCCCTCCTCAATCTCCATCCCCTCATAATAAAGCTACATCCCTTACTACTAAGTTGGGGGCCAAGGATAAAATATCCTAAATGCTATCCAAAGGAGAATTTGCATGTCAATCATGGGATATCATGAAGTGGTAGGGGTTCCTCATGAGCCTCCACCAGTTTTCTTTAACACCGTTGATATGAGGTCCCTGCTGCTTCCTAGACAGGCGCTTACATCATTTTTGTTTAAATGTTTTTGAAGTAAGTATCTTCTTTTATGAGTACATAATTTAAATGCATCATTTAGGCACACATACATGTATACTAATTCTATGATCGATGTCTTTATTGTAGGTTCATGCATCAAGATTTGGAGCAACAGGGCAGAATCAATGATTTTGGATTCTTGTACCCAGTATATGCAAGCACAGCCGCCGTGGAACAAAGACAGGAGTACATATCAAATAGGTTGTGTGAAGTGAGAAGGAAGGTGTACTTGTTTCCATATCACCATAGGTACATATCACAATCGATCTCTTGTTGCAATTCACTTAATTCTGCATAATATATCACTGAGTACTTTACTACTGTGAAATTTCAGCGCCCACTGGCAGTTACTCGTCTTGATCATGGACTCGAATACGGATTTATTCTTATGCTCCACTCACGACCAACCAGGGGTTCTGTTGAAGGAGATCATCAACAGGTAAGCATGTCATTTTGATTCTCTTGTAAGAAATCTCTGATGTGAATTTTCAGCTAACATTATTGATAAATTTGTGATTTTGAGGATAGTGCAATGAAGACCTTCCTAAACCAGGTCAGAAAAAGCGAGGGAATGAGCTCAAAGATCCTAGATGGCTCACACCAAAGGTTAGTACATATTTGGACACTGGCATACTGCCTTGTGAAGTTAGTCAGTAAGCTATATATGCTCGATCTTATATATATTTCTTGTTCTTTTCAGACCCGTCGGCAACCAGTCAGATCCAACTTATGTGGCATATACATAATGAAACACATGTATGATATTATCACTCTACCAGATAATAAACTCACTGCAAAGGTAAATGTATTTGATGTTACATATTATGGTTGAATTCAGTTTTTGTCTTAATTAATGTTATACATATGAAATATGCAAGCCAATTAATTCAGTTTCTTTCTTTGATGTTACAGAGGTTTGCCTCTGAGACTTCCTTTTCTGCTGATGAGGTGGACCACATACGCAGTGTGTTTTGTCAACATGTTATTGACATCTTAGTGTAAATACAACAATCACAGTAATAATTCATTTGTAAATATATGCTTGTAGAGTAACAATTGTAATTACAGTACTACATTAATTTGTAAATTCATTCTGTAAATGAACAATTTTACAATTTGTATAATTCTTTATAGAATAAATTTGTTTATTCTCGCGAACAATTTTCTTAGCCTGTGTAATTTTGGTTTTTTGAACGTATATTGGATGGTGGATATTGCTTGAATTTTGAGTTTTAGAGAGTTGTAACTAGCAGTAAGAGATTCCGAAAAGTATTCACGATTTTTAGGACCGTATGTTTGATACATATGCGGTCTTAAAAGTCCTAGACACTTTTAGGAATGCATATTTATTAAAGAGACACCTGAAGGTCCTTTTTTTAAAAAAAAAAAAAAAAAGCCTTGATTTTAGGACCGTATGTTTGATATATCTCCAGTCTTAAAAGTCACTTTTAAGACCGCATACTTGTTAAATAGACGCTCCTAAAGGTCTTTGTTATTCAGACCGCATATGTATATAATGTCCAGTCCTAAAAGTCTTCGATAATTCTAAATTAAATGTGGCTAGATATTTATGACTGTCTATTTGTTAAATGTTTGGTCTTAATAATCTTCCTATAAATAGAAATGATGACTCATTTTTTAAGACAAATAATTAGGGTTCAAGAACACTTCAAGTTTTTGGCGTTCAACTCAAGCTCAGGACCCTCGTCGTCGTCAGTTTTACCTCTCCAGATGTTGAAGAGCATTATCGGAAAAGAAGTAAGATACTGTAAATTTTCAACTTTGGTTGTGGTAAAACTGACGGCAACGATGGTCCAGGCTTGAGAAGAGTTGTCACTGTGTTTGTTTTTATTCTTAAAAGGTAAAAGTTGTCTTTCTTTCATTTTGTTAACTGTATTCTATGAATTTTGTCTGAAACATTTCAGTTATGGTTTTGTTTGTTTTTATTCTTAAAAGGTAACAGTTGTCTTCTTTTCGTTTTCTTTCATATGATGTTAACTGTATTATGTGAATTTAATTTGTTTGAAACATTTCAGTTATGGTTTTGTTTGTTTCCTTTTTGTTTGAAACAAAATCGAAATAACAAAAGAAAGGGGATACAAAGTACAAACAAACAATCAAATATGCAAAAAAAAATCCTGCCCTCTATGGGGTAGGAATAGTACAAACAAAAAAAACATAAAAATATTTAATCCTCCCCAGTCGTTGTCGGAGGGGAGGAAGGGATTGGAGGAGAGGTCGGAGATATCGTCGTCGGAGAGATTGTACTCAACGTCATTGGCGTCGAGTAACATGTTCAACTTGTTATTGACGATGTGGTAGACAAGAAACATTTGGCCCATGCGTCGGTCTATATGAGCGACACGGGCCAGGAGGTGCTGCATTATCTGTCAGGCGGAGGGGTTTGGAGGCAGCAAAGGAGGGTACGGAGGTGGCTGTTGGGGTGGAGGACCATTGTTGGGCGGTGGTGGTGGTGCAGGGGGAGGACCATTGTTGTGCACACCTGGTGGTGGTGGAGCTGCCGTTATGGAGGTTGTAGAAGTGATTGAGAAGAATGTGAAGAGCGTAAAGTAACAACGGGTTTAAATAGAGAAGCCATCCTGAAGAATGTGAAATGCGAGAACCGCTACCGAGGAGACGCATAGCTCATCAGAATACGAGGAGACACCTAGTTAGGAAGTTTATCTGGAAGCTAAAGAGACTCTGAATCATTCATTTGAACAAAGTGTAAGGATGCGACTCTGATGTCTCTCACTTGAGAAGAATGAACTTTTAATACCGCATATTGTAAGAGATCCGTTCTTAAATATATTATTTTTTTAAAAAAAAATAATAGACTTTTAGGACCAGTTATAAGATAAATGATCGGTCTTAAAGGTAATTGAATGGAAAAATATTAATAGACTTTTAGGACCGGTTATAATATAAATGATCGGTCTTAAAGGTATTTTAATGAAATAATAAATAATAGACTTTTAGAACCGTGGATATGTTATATGACAGTCTTAATACACTTTTGAGTATTAACTACTGTTATCCTGCCTTTATTATCCTCCATATGCTTCCTCTCTGTCCTTCTTAAGTCCTCATTACCTCAAAACTCCACACTACGTAGCTCTCTGCCCCTCTTCCCCCAACTGCTCAAACAATGGTTAGATACAAAATAACCCCTCACAGGAGTACTCCTGAAGCTCATGCCCACACCAGATCTCTCGTGGATTCTCTTCCAATGCATCGTTCTATTCCAACAGAGGAGTCACGGGTCGTTAGACCCATTGTTATTTTGGATGATGAAGAGGTTGACGGCCCACTCCAGCCTTTTGACCACGAAGAGGTTCCCACTCCCCCTCTCCAACCTCTTGGTCCCAACACTCCCATAGTTGATGATGATGAAGTGAAACTGAGGCGTATAATACATGAAACTACTGATATCCAACATGAAATTGCTGCTGCTGAAGCCTCCATCTCTAAGACATTAGATGACACCAAGGACTAGGATTTTTAGTCGCATTATAATCTTGTTTTTGTTAATTTTCAGTTTGTTGTTCTTATTTTCCTTTTGTACTTGTATGTTGTCATCGTGATCTAAAAATTAATAAGAACGAAGATTATATTTTATTCTCCATTCTCCAGTGTTCTTTATTTTCATTCAATTGCTGCAGCAATTTTTCTTTTTAATATTAAAAAGTATTTGACTTTTAAGACCGCAGTTTTAGAAATCATGCGGTCCAAAATTAAATGAATTTTATGACCGCAGTATTATTAACCTCCGTCTTAAAATTTGCGATATAAAATTTAAATTAAATTTAGTTTAGGAACACGGTTTTATAAAACTTCGGTCTTAAAAAGTTCAATATAATTTAAATATATCTTTAGGACTGTATTCCTTTTAATTGACCGATCTTAATAATATCACAAATAATAAATGTCTTTCTCGCGCCACTCGCGCGAAAAAATTAAATTTACCTGTATGAACTTCTCTCCTCTAGCCGAAAGTGATTACTCAGGTTCTGTCTCTAGTGTTTGTGTGTTGCTTCGTCGCTGCTTTGCGTTCCATTCTCGACAACAACTTTCTGGTTCCTTAGCTCAACGTCTAAAGACCAAGTTGTACAAGTTGTTTCGGCTACTTAACTGTATGCTTTTCCTACTTATCATTCTGGGTTTTCCATGGGTTGACTAAAATCAATGAAATCTTCTTTTGAGACCTACCCAACTGACCAACAAGTGTTTTTAGGTTTCTCTTACTGTCTGCAACATTAACATTTGTGGCAGGAGAAGAGAGACTCAGCAAACACATTTGACCTTATATGCTAAGTGAGTCCACAAGACCTACTTGCGATGCGTTTAATTTCCTCGTCATGCATTTATTTTGCTTCTTGATTCACTGTCATACATTTATGACCATAAGACAGAACCGACATATAGCTTATATACGCATTTATAGTTGGCTTATTTTATATGCAAGTTTCAGTTTTTACGGAATATATATGTTAAATCTTTCCGTCTATAAGAATTCTACTATGGATCGCAGTTGGATAAATGCTTTACGAACGAGTGTTGAATATCATAATGGGGTTAGGGAATTTATAGAATTTGCTAAACAAAACGCCATGATGATAGTAGGGAGTTTTATTGCCCTTGTGTATGATGTTTTAATGAGAGGCGACTAAGTCCTGAAGTTATACACACACATTTAGTTTGTTAAGGATTTTGTAAGACCTATACAGTATGCGTATGACATGGTGAAAAAATGCCAAGTGGGTCTCAACACGAAGAAGTGACATCTGATGATAATGACGCTGATATGGATGATCGCATAGAGGACATTATTCGTGATGTAGGAGAAGAGGCTTTTCATCAATCACATGCATATAGTAATATGTGCAATGATGCAGAGACCCCACTATACCCTGGGTGTAAGAAATACCAACTGTTGAACATTGTATTGAATTGGTCAGCCTAAAGGCACGTCATGGATGGAGCGACAAGAGTTTTTCTGAAATGCTTAGGGCTTTTAAGGACATGCTTCCGGATGATAATGTGTTGCCTCACCGATACTATGATGCTAAGAAAATACTTTGTCCACTAGGGATGAAGTACAAAAGATTCACGCATGCCTGAATGATTGCGTGTTGTATAGGAACGAGTTAGAAGAGAAGCTGAATTGTCCGATATGTGAAACCCCAAGGTACAAGTCAAATAAGGGGCCTGTAAAAGTGTTGTGGTATCTTCCAATCATACCAAGGTTCAAGCGCTTGTTCATTAATGAAATGATGTAAAAAATTTGAGGTGGCATGCAGATGAGAGGATTTCTGATTGAAAGATTTGACATCCTGCCAATTCTTCTCAATGGAAGAAAATCGATCAATTATTTCTGACCTTCAGCCAAGAACCTAAGAACCTTAGGCTTGCCCATAGCACAGATGGCATGAATCCATATGGGAGCCTTAGCAACATACATAGTTTATGGCCTATACTCCTGATTATTTACAACTTATTTCCTATGTTATGCATGAAACGAAAGTACATCATGTTGTCCATGTTGATTTCGGGACCAAAACAACCCGGAAACAACATTGATGTTTACCTTCAGCCCTTGATCGAAGACTTGAAGGAGTTGTGGGAAGAAGGTGTTGATGTTTTTGACTCTTTCAAGAAGGAGGTCTTCAAAATGAGAGCCATGATATTTTGTACCATAAATGACTTCCCAACATATGGGAACTTGTCAGGGTATAGTATAAAAGGCCATAAGGCATGTCTGGTTTGTGAAGAAGGCACACGCTACCATCAACTTCAACATAGAAGAAAGACGGTTTATCTTGGACATAGAAGATTTCTTAAACGGGGCCACCCATATCGTCAATTAAAGAAAGTCTTTCTTGGTGGCCAAAAGCATGAAGATGCTCCGGTGGCATTGACTGGGGAGCAAGTGTATGAAAAGGTGAAAAATATAAGTGTCGTCTTCGGTAAGACTGCAAAGGGTAGAAAATAAACAAATATATGGAAAAAAAATATCGGTATTCTTCGATCTTCCATATTGGCACAACCTTGATGTGAGACACTGTATTGATGTCATGCATGTGGAGAAGAACGTATGTGATAGTATTGTTGGCACGCTTCTCAACATATAAGGTAGCACAAAGGATGGTGTGGAGGAAAGATTAGATTTGCAAGAAATGGGAATATGCGAAGACTTACATCCAAGGTCATATGGTAACAGAACTTATTGTCTCCCGGCTTCTCATACTTTGTCTAAGGATGAGAAACGTAGTTTTTGTGAGTGTTTGCATGGCACAAAAGTTCCATCGGGGTATTCTTCAAATTTTAAGAGGCTTGTATCGATGAAGGACTTGAAATTGGTAAGCCAAAAGTCTCATGATTGTCATATCTTGATGCAACAGCTACTCCCAGTAGCTATTCGAGGCATAGCTGAGTATAATCTTTGACACATTTTGACTAGGCTTTGTTTGTTCTTCAACGCTGTTTGTAGTAAAGTGTTCGAGATTGAACAATTGGATGAATTGGAGAATGAAGGATATCTTATCTTGTGCCACCTTGAGAGGCTTTTTGTTCCTTCATTTTTTGACATCATGGTTCATCTAATTGTTCATCTAGTGAGGGGGATCAAGTTGTCGGCCCTATCCATTTACAGTGGATGTACCCAATTGAAAAATCAATGAAATTCCTAAAAGGGTACGTGAAGAATGCATACCGACCAAAAGCATCAATTGTTCAGAAGTATGTATCTGAAGAGGCCATGGAATTTTGTCAAAATTATTTGGCCAAAGTAAGACATATCGGGCTTCCAAAACGTCAGCATGCTGAAGGGGGTAGACGGGGCGCCTCAGTAAATAGAGTGGATCCTAATGAATTGTCACAAGTCCACTATACATCATGAATAGTGTTGATGAAGTTCAGGCCAACATAGCTACCCATAAATAAGCTGTGAGGAAAGAAAATCCCCGAATGACTAAACAAAGGTTAATTAGGGAGCATAACAGAACATTTGCAAACTGGTTTAAACAAAAGGTTAAGGGAGAGGAATCTGTTTTTGAGACAATGAAATGGTTAGCACGTGGTCCTGAGGTTGATGTCATAAGTTGGAATTCGTATGTGATCAATGGTTACATATTTTACATGAAGTCCCTAGATGAGAGGAGCACCGTCCAAAACAGTGGTGTAATGTTAGAGGCTGAATCCATACACTTCTCCAGTTTGAAAGACAAGCGGCCTAAATTGGCAGTCATACCATATTATGGGGTTATTGAAGAGATTTGGAGGTGGACTATATCTTCATTAGATTTCTCATTTTCAATTGCAAGTGGGTTAACAATGGTGTTCAGATCGATCGGCTCGGATTTACTTTAGTCAATCTCAATAGTACAAGTTTTGGAGCTGAACCTTTTATTATGACAGACCTGGCGAAATAAGTTTTTTATATTACCGATCAAGCAAATAAAATATGGTCTGTAGCTCTCCAAGGTAAAAGGGTCATCGATATTGATAAGGAAAGTCATGCAAATTATGGTCTTCCTGATAGTACTCCTTTTTCAAGGGGTCTACCGGACATGAACGAAGAAGATGAAGTAGATAATGAACCCGGCATAAGAAATGATCATCAAGAAAGGATATGGGAGGATATCCCTTTATAAAAGAGTTAATTCATAAGGTAATATCCATCTGCACAATTCTTTGAAAACTTTAAGGTTTTAAATGTATCATATTCCTTCTATGTTTTTAACCGATGTCATTGACTCTATGAAGTTTGTTCTTGTTTTACGTTTGTGGTAACTGGATCCGATCCAATGCTCTCAGCCGAGGGAAGCTGTAAAGCTACAGAAGCAATATCTTGAAAAGTTGGCCCTCAAAGATCAATGTTAAGGTAAATTTTCTCTAATATGTAACAACCAGCTTAATCAATAACGAATTTTATCATCTCTGGATTTTTAATATTTAAGTGTTGATTATTGGTGCCAGGATCCGTTCCAAAGAGGCGTGCATGTTATAAAAGAGTCATGGTGAATATTGGGCATGTATGTTGATTTAAGTGTGGTATATCTTATTGCAACAGCTTATTGTATTTGTATTTGTAATGCAACTCATGGTCAATAATATTTGTATTCTTCGATCTGCTTTTTCCCAATTCATTTTATTCATAATTGTTCATAGCTTGTAGATTAAAGTGTAGCCTTTTCTGTGTTGGATTGGCTTGTATGGATTTGTGTATAGATCATTCAATTTATCTACAATTGTTCATAGCTTGTAGTTTAAAGTATACTATTTTATGTGCTGAATTGGCTGGTATAGGTTTGTGTATATATATGATCAGTAAGAACAGAACAGGGAAAAAATGCAGGAAACTTTAGACCAATAAAACAAAAACGCCAGTCTTAAAAGTTCAACTTTTAAGACCGGATGTACTCAGATTTACTTAAATTCGCGGTCTTAAAGGTCAAGCGACATATTTGATATGCAGTACTAAAAGTTGCTCTTACAAGACCGTTGGTTTTAATATGCCCGGTCTTAAAAGTTAATCTTTAAGACTGGACGTATTAATCAACCAGTCTTGAAAGTGAGTCTTTTAAGACCGCGTATAATTATTTTTGTCTGTTCTTAAAAAATAGACCTTTTAAGAGCGGTTAAATTTTTGTCCAGTCTTAAAAATTGAGTTTTAGGACCGATAAAAAAAATATTTCGATTGGATTTGTATCACTTTTAAGACCTGATATTTTTAAATGTCTGGTCTTAAAAGAGTTTATTTAAGACCAGTTGAAGTCCGCTCTTAAAAATATACTTTTAATACCAGCTGGAACAAGATCAATCGCGAGTCCGATCTACGGATGCCTCTTTTGTCCGGTCTTAAAAGCTTTTTCTGTACCCGTGTTAGTGATCTTAAATTAAGAGTGTAAGAAAGTATAATGAGGGAAGTAGATAGTAAAATGTAAATTTGGAACATGTGATTGTGAGTATGATAACGAAGATAGTATGGCCAGGGAGATATAAGAGTGGAAGCATGATCAGGTCATTGAATTATACAAAAATTAAACTTATGTACGAAGTGACATGATATAATCTTAAAGGCAGAAATATATTAGTATTTGAGAGATTTGAGTAAAGATGAAATAGCCTTGGCCCAAATGTGCCACTCCACCCCTCTTCTTGAGGAGGTTATTTAATATGTTATGATTTATGAGAGATTCTCCGTGTTAAATGTTATTTTTTTTCACATTAACAAGTACTGGGGAAAAATGTAAACAAATATAAAATGCAATGCATCAAAAATTGTTCAAGATATGTGTGTATGCATGCCTGTATGTATTTATGGATTATATAACATTATACTAGATAGATAATAAATAGAAAGCTTTTTGAAAATTATATAGATATCTTATAAGTTTTACTTTATTATATAAATATTTTCTTCTATATATTACACACTGTTGTGCTAATTATCTGGTTAATTGCATTTAAGTTGTTGAAACTCTATGGATACGGCCTAATTAATGTTCTTGTTATGAATATAAAAGGATAAAAGAGCAAAAATACACATGTACTTTATTTTTGGGAGTGCTCAGCATCATATGCTTTTTTGGGAGCAAAATACATACATATTTACCATTTTGAAATAAAAGTCACATCTCACCATTATGTTATTGTTCACCATGATGAGAGAGAGAGATTAAGTGAACAGTAACATAACATTGGGATATGACTTTTGCTCTAAAATGGTAATCACGTGTGTATTTTTGCTCCCAAAAAAAGTATATGGTGCTGGACGTTCCCAGGGGTAAAACACATGTGTATTTTTGCTCATTTACCCAATATAAAATTCCTTTTCAATGGTAGTCATAAATACGTTAATGTTAATTCAACAAAAGTAAATTGCCAAATTTGTAACCACTCCAGCTTTAATTTTTCTTATTTATTGAAATGAAACGCCTTTTTCATAATAATGGAATGAATCTATTAAGTATTGTCCAGGGCAAAAACAACCCCGGGGGGGTTGGAGAGATCTCTAATAAAGAACTTTCTAAATCTTAGAAGAGAAAAAGATGTTTTAAATATGCATAATCTCAAAGAAGTGTTAATACCTGATTTTTATTTTTTGAAATTTAAAAGAAATGACACAAATGCCCTCATTAGCTCTCACTTTTACTTTCTTTTGTCCATTTTCTCTTTCTTCTTCTTTGGATTCTATGCCGAGAGGGTCTAGCAACGGCAGCTAAAACCACCTCCTCCAACTATGGCGAAGGCGGCCTCAACCTCCTCCAGCAATGATGATAGGAGGAGGTGCAGGTGATACCTTCACTTCTGGAATTCCTTTGGAAGTCTTCTGATACTCTCAAGCTTGACATAATCTCCAAGGAAGATCTGGATTTTCAAGAAAACGATTCTTTCAACTCGTGATCTCACAAGTTGCAAATCTCCACAAGATTTGTAAAGATTCACAAGTAAGAATAAGGTTTTTACAAGTTCTCAAAAAAAAATTCCACTACTACGGAAGACACTTTTAATGTTTGTTTTTAAGATCATTAGATTATTGTTTTCAGGGGATAGTACAAGTGAATGTCATTGAAAGTTTTAAAATATACATATGTTTTTAAACTATCGTTGTAAGTTACTTTTAACAACTATTTTTATAAAGTTTTCGTTGTAAGTAATAACATACAAATGTAGGTCAAGACTTACAACGACTGTTTTGTAAAAATAGCCATTGTAAGACAATGTTACAACAATTGTTTTCCAAAAATAATTGTTATAAGTCACACTTACAACGACTTTTTCATGAAAATAGTCATTATAAATCATAGTTACAGCAATTGTTTTTAAAAAAGCAAATGTTGAAGGTTATTTTTTTAAAGTGAAATTCATATTTTCTTCCACATCCTTTAAAAACAACCACAATAGAGAATAAAGAAAACAAAGTAAAAAACATGCAATTTTTAAAACAGAGAATAAAGAAAACTAAGTGATATCACATTATAACACTTTGTATACATGCAAAAGTTCTCCAAACATGGTTAATATAAGAATGTGCACAAGTTGACAAGTTAATATAATCAAGTATGTCACAAGTATTTCTAAACCACTAAACTATGTAAAAAAAACATTTTATTGATCTCTACACATCTCCTAATTGTTGTAAAAGATGTCCCGCCAAAAGGTCTCAAATCACATTAATTTCTTCCATGTGTAGGGTTCCTCATTACCAAAAATCTACGGGCAAATTGAAGAATAAGTTAATATAAATCAATCAATTTAATAAAATAACTAACAATTCACTAACAAGAACAAAAATGAAAATCATTTGAAAATAAAAAAGTGATCACTTGTTCAAAATTTTAAGTAAATCCACTAAGAATAATGTTATACATATTAAGTAAGATGTAGTATCCGCACTTAGTTTTTCTTGGTTGCCGAAGGCACTATACATCAAAAGAAAATAGTAAAAATGAATAAATGCAAATACAAAGTGATTATCAATTAAATAATTTAAATTTAAACAACTTATTTTCGGCCAGTACAACTTTGTGTAAGCACTTTTAATTTCGTGCCTCCCACCTATTAAATAATATATCTTGAATGCACTATCTTAAAATTAAAAGCAAAAGACATTAAAACAAATTGTTGAATTGAAAAAACCAATAATTTATGCCACACATATAGCACACTTCAAAATTTATCCTAAAAAGAATATTAATATTTCAGCCCTTGTTTGGAGAAGGATTTTTCCAAAATATAATTGATTCACCAAGACTTCATTTAAGAGCACACAGAGGTAGACCATTTGGATGAGAGAATCGTTTTTTATGGTAAAATTTACACAATTCAAAAGTAAAAAAGAAACAAACACATATGGCACCACATATATTATGATTCATGATTTCTCATATTTTTAATCTATATAGTACAAAAAATCTTTTAGGGTTAAGGTGCAAAAATGCACATGGGCTTTTTTCCAGGAGCAAAAATACACATGTAGTTACCATTTTGGTGCAAAAGTCACATCCCATCGTTGAGTCACTGTTCACCATGATGAGAGAGAAAGAGATGAGGTGAACATTAACTTAACGGTGGTAAACAGTGATTTACGGTAAGATGAGACTTTTGCACCAAAATGGTAACCATATGTGTATTTTTGCTCATCAAAAAAACATATATGTATTTTTGCTCCTGAGGAAAAAGCTCATGTGTATTCTTGCACATTAACCCAATCTTTTAATTAATATTCAAGGAGCATAGTTTAAAATGGAACTGACTAAGGTTTTTACATGATCGATGGAATAAAAGTTTATGATTCGGTAGCAGTGTTGCAAAAAATGCATGCTACGATGTAATTAACGATAGAGTTATTTCTAATTCTTAGTTTCTTCCTAATCAATGACTAAAATCAAATCATGGAGGCGAAGAATATGAGTATGCGTGACATCTGAGATTGACCAAAATATTGAAGTCTTTATTAGAAATCATGGTGCTTTGGCTCTCACAAGATATAAATCCTTAGATGTCAAGAAAAGGACCAACCCTTTCAAAAATAAATTGGGACAAGTGGTTATGGGGTTCTGTATACAAAAGAAAACTAATCAATGGCCACCCTGCTACTATAAAGTTATTGAAGGCAACGAAAGAGAATGGGGAAGACTTTATCAATGAGGTTGCCGGCATTAGTAGGACTTGCCTTGTAAATGTTGTTGTTACCATTATTGGGTTTTGTTTTGAAGGTAAACATGAGGCTCTCATTTATGAATTTATGGCCAATGGATCTCTTGACAAGTTCATTCACAACAAATTCATGCAAAGCGGTGAGAATGTTTTTAAGCCATGAAAGGAAGGAGTTCAAGCCTTGAAAGTGTTAGGATTAGCTACTGATTAGTGTTTGTAAATAGCAATTAATATTTCTCCTGTATATGCTAGCTGTCATATACCACATGTAGAGCTAGGATTGTATCGTATAGTATTCTATTATGGTTATTCATTATATATACACAGCACAGTGACCAGACGACGTATTCAATCCTTTGGGTAATTCATTCCACTACGTTTTGTCCTTTTCTATCTTGGTACCAGAGCCTAGGTTACTTTATCTTTTTCTCTTTTCACTGAAATGGCCTCTCCTCCGAAGGTCTCCTCTGGTTCATCTGCGATTGATGCCCCCTCGTCTCCAGTAGCTCAAAAACCTACTCTCTTTTTCAATCTTCTAGCCAGACCTTGTCAATTAAGTTGGATCGCACTAACTATCTTGTCTAGGAGTCCGTTGTGTTGCCTCTGATAGAGGGAAACCGTCTGCAACAACACATTGATGCTGATTTTGCTGCTCCTCCGTTCACCACTGTCTTACCCAATACAGACATGGTGATTCCGAATCCGGAGTTTGAAGAATGGTACTCCGTAGATCGAATGCTCATGGGTTGGCTTCACAATACCATGACACTGGATGTGGCTACTCAACTTCTTCACTGCCGAATGTCTCTCGAACTCTAGAATGAGGCTCGTGCTCTCACCTTGCTGTATCTAAATCTTGAATCATGATGTATCGCTCAGAACTTCACAACACCAGAAAGAATGGTCTCTCCATGACCGAATATCTATAAAAAATGAAACGTACAGCTGACCAGTTAGCTTTGGCTGGAGCTCCCATCTCTGTTGATGAACTCATTTTATATACCTTAAATGGCCTTGACAGTGACTATAATGCGATCGTCGTTAAACTTATCGATCAAGAAGGATTGTCATGGGTTGATGCACAGTCAACACTCCTTGCCTTTGAAAGCCGTTTAGATCAGCTTAATCAGTTTTCTTCTCTCTCAATTCAAGCTTCAGCGAACTTTGCTGTTAAGAGTACCAACTCTGCTCCAGCTCACTCTGCCTCTCTTTCTGATCGCTCCTCTAGCCGTGGACAATGGAGGGGAGGAAGAAATGGTAGACGCTCCAGGGGACGGTCGAATAGCAATTCTGGACATCCTTATTGTGATCTGTGTGAACGCTCAGGACACAGGGTGTCAAACTGCTACAAAAGATTTGACAAAAATTTTCGCCCTCCATCTCACTCTGTTCCACAGTCTTACTATGCTGACTCTGAAATAGTTGTTGATCCTGATTGGTATATGGACAGTGGTGTTAATCACCATGTTGTTGGCAACTCTTCTCAGCTTGACTCTGTGAAATCAGTGGGTAAGGCTAATTTAATTTCCTGTACTGGTTCTAAATCACAAATCTCTGGTATTGGAACTGCCTCTATTCCCTGCTCTGGATCTGAAATCTGTCTAAAAGATGTTTTGCTTGTTCCTCAAATTGCTAAGAACTTGTTAAGTGTACATCAGCTTGTTTCTCATAATGATGTTTCAGTTTTATTTACTAACGAAAGCTATGTTGTGAAGGACAACCGAACAGGCTAGACTCTGATGAAGGACACTCCAAGGGCAGGACTGTATCTAATGAGTAAAGTTGATTTTGAAGCAAATGTTGCCACAGCCTCTCTGACTAATGAAGATTTTCTCACTTGGCATTACAAGCTTGGTCATCCAAGCAACAAAGTTTTACAACAAGTTTTAAATAATTGTAATGTCAAAGTTCAAATTAATGATAGTTTTGTTTGTGATGCTTGTCAATTTGGGAAATCAAGAAAATTACCTTTCTCAAAATCTTTGTCTCATGCTTCTTCTCCCTTTGAGCTTGTTCACACTGATTTATGGGGTCCTTCTCCTAAATTATCAATTCATGGGTATCGATACTATGTTCATTTTGTTGATGATTTTAGTAGATATACTTGGCTTTATCCTCTCAAGCATAAAGGAGAAACAGTCATTGTTTTTAAAAACTTTCAACAAATGGTTGAAAACCAATTTCAAGCCAAGATCAAATCCATTCAGTGTGACAATGGGACTGAATATAAGCCTCTCATACCTATTGCTACAAATTGTGGTATAATAATGAGATTTACTTGCCCGTATACATCCTCACAAAATGGTAGAGCATAGAGAAAACATAGACATATTGTTGAAATGGGACTAACTCTCTTGGCTCAAGCAAAGCTTCCTTTAGCCTACTAGACTGAAGCCTTTCAAATGGTTGTTTATTTAATTAATCGTCTTCCTACTCCAACATTACAGGGAAAGTCTCCTCTTGCTTGCTTATATCAAAGAGAGCCTGAATATCATTTATTGAAGCCTTTTGGGTGCACTTGCTATCCTTGTTTGAAGCCCTATAATTCACACAAGATGGAGTTTCATAGTCAAAAATGTGTCTATCTTGGTCCAGCTTCTAATAAAAAAGGGTTCAAATGTCTAAGCCCAACTGGACGAATTTATGTATCAAGACATGTAATTTTTGACACTGCTACTTTTCCTTTTCATTCAGGATCTGCAAACACACCAGGCCCAATGGATGAGACTCATTCTTCTTTTTCATTAATCATTGATGGCCATTCTCGTGGAGATGCTTCTACTGCCACCAATTCCCAGCCCAACATATCTTCTCAACCCACAAACACATCCTCACCTTCTCAGCCCACACGTGTCTCAAGCCCACAATGTCATATTCCAAGCCCACATCATACTCACTCAACTGAATCACCTTCTAAATCATCTTCTTCGGATTTGGCCCCCTATTTGTCTCCCGATATCATCATCTCTCCACCTAAAACTTCCTCTTCCTCTCTTCTGAGCCCTGTCTCCCGCTTGCCCTTCTCTTCTTCTTCTTCGGCTTCCTCCAATACTTCATCGCCTAACCCCACCTCTCCCACAAATCAACACCCAATGATTGCCAGAGCCAAATCCAGTATCACCAAACCTAGGTATCCCTTTGTCGGTCTCTTCACCACTGAAATTCTCAACTCTCTTTAGCCACTGAACCCAACTCTATTTCTGCAGCAATAACATCTCCTCACTAGTATGTCGCGATGAAAACAGAATATCAAGCTCTTTGTCGCAATCATACATGGGTCCTGGTGCCGAATCGAGGTCAGAAATTAGTAGATTGCAAATGGGTGTTTAAAACGAAGTTTAAAGCAGATGGTTCTATCTTAAAGCATAAAGCTCGACTAGTAGCCAAAGGCTTCCAACAATCTGCTGGGATTGACTATGGCGAAACTTTTAGTCCAGTTGTGAAGCCAACCACCATTCACCTCATCTTCACTCTCGTTGTCACCTTCAAGTGGGAAATTCACCAACTAGATGTCAACAATGCGTTCCTCAATGGTTACCTGAAGGAAGAAGTTTTCATGAGTCAACCTCCTGGTTTCCATGACACAACGAATCCCACTTTTATCTGTCGATTGAACAAGGCGATCTATGGACTTAAACTAGCCCCACGAGCTTGGTTTGAGAGGCTTAGGAACACGTTAATAAGCTGGGGCTTTCAGAATGCATGGAGTGACATCTCCTTGTTTTTCCTAAGGACCAAGCACACTCTGGTATTTATTTTGATCTATGTTGATGATATACTCATTACTAGGAATAATTCACACTTTGTGCAGAGTTTTATTGTCAAACTGAATAAAGTCTTCTCACTCAAAGATTTAAGTCCCCTTTACTATTTTCTGGGATTGGAAATCTATAGAGACAGTCATGGGATTTATGTTAATCAAACTAAATATATTCTGGACTTACTTAAAAGGTTCAATATGTATGGCTGTGCTCCTGTCTCAACGCCCATGATCTGGTAAACAGTTTTCGATTGATGATGGTAAACCTCTGTCGGATCCCTTCCTGTATAGAAGAGCCATAGGCTCATTACAATACTTAACCACCTCCAGACCAGACATAGCCTATTCAATTAACAAACTTAGTCAATTTCTAGCTGCACCTACTGATGTTCATTTTCAAGGGGTTAAGAGAATTCTGAGATATCTGAAAGGAACCTATCACTATGGTCTACACATTAAACCTGTTCATTCATTTCGTCTAATGGCATTTACAAATGTTGATTGGGCCACAGATATTGATGATAGAAAATTCATGGGTGGTTATTGTGTATATTTGGGTGGTACTCTTGTATCTTGGTGTTCTAAGAAACAAAAGGTAGTTTCAAGATCAAGCTCAGAGTCTGAATATCGATCTTTATCTGATGGGGCAGCTGAAATTAAATGGTTGAGCTCTCTAATGTCAGAATTAGGCCTTTTTACTAAGACACCTTCAATTATTTGGTGTGATAATCTCAGTGCTCTAGCTCTCGCATCTAATCCTGTTCACCATGCTAGAAGCAAACACATTGAGATTGATGTCCATTTCATCCGGGATCAAGTATTGTCTGGATGCAACAGTGTCAAATATGTTCCTTCCTTTCTTCAAGTTGTTGATTGTCTTACTAAAGTTTGTCATTTTCTCAATTTTCTTGTTTTAGAAACAAACTTGGAGTGTGTGCAACACCCTCCCGTTTGAGGGGGAATGTTAGGATTAGCTACTGATTAGTGTTTGTAAATAGCAATTAATATTTCTCTTGTATATGCTAGCTATCATATGCCACATGTAGAGCTAGGATTGTATCGTACAGTATTCTATTATGGTTATTCATTATATATACACAGCACAGTGACCAGAGGACGTATTCAATCCTTTAGGTAATTCATTCCACTACATTTTGTCCTTTTCTATATGAAAGTCAGGTTTAATTAAGAGACAACCAAACCAGACAGCTATAGATAAAGGATAGGAGATGAAAACATGCTCTAGAGATTCTCTTTTGTCACAACCAAATCGACAAAGATTACTAGAATAAAGGTGATGAGCAGAAATAACATCTGCTGTGGGTAAAGCTTTTTCTTTTAAAGCTTCCAAACTAGAAAGAGGTATTTCGTAGGAAGTGAAATAGACCATAAGAATTTCCAAAAAGGGTCTGAAGGATCAGAGATTCTTTAAACATCCTTCCAACAATAGTAGTAACCATCTTTAACTTTTGTAAGAACCAGAGAAGTTATCTTCCCATGCCAATAAATCAGCAACACCTGGAGAATACAGATTATAGATTAAGGGCGCATTCCATTTCAGGGATACCAATTAAAAGAGGTATGCAGCAGAAGATCTGACACCTTAAATGAACAAGAGAATTAACAATTGAAAGATTTACATCAGATAAACTTATAAGGTAGGAAGGAAGAAGACAATGCAAGGAGAACAAAGGCCGTGGAGGAGTAAAGTGAACTTCGAACACCCTTGCAATGGAGTAGTCACAGAGACGCAGAGAGCAACGCAGACAAAGTTATACAGACAAGCAGCGCCATAGAGCCACAATGACAGAGGCGCGCGATTCTAATGGAAACAGAAAACCAAGAGAATGAGAGAAAATACATTCAAGCTGCCTTCTTACTAGATTCGAAAGAACAAAAACCGTAATACTCAAACAATCCAAGAAGATCTTGCAAAGGTTCAGAGATTACCAGTGGAGGGGGCCGGAAGAAGGGAGAGCGCGACAAAGAGTTAAAGAAAAAACCGTGCATGGTTCAGAGAATTAAGAAGGAGGGAGAGGCGTGAATAGAGTGAAGAAAAAAACATGTTGAAGGTGAGATTGAAATATCTGAAAAAAATTGAGTTACAATAACGGTATCCAAAAATCAATCTTTAAAAGTCTATTTTCAACAAATTGTTTTTCAAAATCCATCATTGTAACTCAAAAAAACAAATGAAATGAGGTGAGAGACGCTCAAAACCTTGGCCTCAAGTAACTCACCAAATGCTCTATCCAACTGTGCCACTACAAGACTTGTTCAAATATTCAACGACTATTTTAAATAGTTATTGTATCTCAAAAAAAAAATTGAAATGGGATGATGAAGGCTCAAACTCTTGGCCTCCAATAACTCACAAAACGCTCTTGCTAAGTATGCCGCCATCACCCCTATTGCAAGATTCAACAACTGTTTTGTGAAAACATTCATTGAAACTCACAAATACCTTTTTTTTTTGCTTAACTTTGAACGAATGTTTATATTAAAGTAGTCATTGAATGTTACACCAAAATTTCAAAAATACCACCACCTTTTTTTTTAAGTTCTGTTTTTTCAAAAAATGGACATTAATTAGTGGTGTTAAATTTACTTTTTGTAGTAGTGTTGACAACTTTCTTGAAGAATTTCACAAGTTACAAATCAAAATTAACAAGATTTGATAAGGGTTCTCACATGTTCTAATAAAGGTTTCACAAGTTTGGATAAGATTTTCATAAGTTCTAAAAAAAATGTCACAGCTTCTGATAAAGGTTTCACAAGTTTGAATAAGGTTTTTACGAGTTTTAGAAAGAATTTCAAAGTTCAGATCAAGATTTCACAACTTACAAATCAAAATTTAGTTATGATAAGGGTTTCACAAGCTATGGTAAGGGGTTCACAAGTTTGGATAAGGTTTTCACTAGTTCTCATAAAAATTTCACAACTTGTAAATCAAACTTCAATTTTGAAAAGGGTTTCACAAGTACAAATAAGACTTTCACAAGTTCATACAAGATTTTGACAAGTTCTTAGAAGAATTTCACAAGCCTACAGAAGATCTTAATAGTTCAACAGAGGAAGAACTGAAATGCACAAGGGCAAGTCCTCCATCTTCATGGCAAGAATGAGCAGTAAACAACACACATGACCAGAAAATCAAAGTGATTGATGAGCAGAGAAAGCTTCTTCGAGTCGTTGTTTCTGAAGGATTTAAGGGACAAGTCGATGTTCTTGGCTTGAATGAAGCCAGCCTCGTCGAAACCCACCTTCGCCATAGCTAGTCAATAATCATCCACTAATTTTGAGCCCACCTTGAAAGTACTGGAAATTATAGCACCTGTAGAACTCCAAAACCCAATTTTCCCTTTTCAATTTCACCTCTTGTTTCTTCAAATTATGGTTTCTTTTCTCCTTTGAATTCACTCCTTCCTCAATCCTAAAAGCCTTGCACGGTTTTTGAGAAACCCCATCTTGCCAGAGCGATGAGGTTTTCTAGTGATCACTGAAGCAGAGATTGGTCAAGCCTTCTAAGGACGAAAATAGAAAGTAAGAGATTGTTCAAGCCTCCTAGAGGATGAAAATAGGAAAGCAAAATGAGGAAGAAGAATAGAAAGTAAGAGACAATGACACGGTGGGAGGTTGAGGCGAAGGCTATGGCCAGAAGAAAGGGAAGGGGTATATAGATGAGGGATAATTATTTAATTTCATTTTAATTTTTAAAAGGGCACATCAGGCATTAACAACTATTTAAGAATATGCATATTCATTATACTTTTTTGCCTTTTTACATTTTTGAAGTTCTTTTTAAGGGATTTCTCTAAAAAGAAGAAGAATAAGTTAAGTCTTCAAATATCTACCTCCATTAAAGGCCCATTTAGTAGGGTGAAAATCCAAGGACGAGAGAGGAAAATATCATATTTTTTATTGCTTGTCATGTTTGGTTGGTCAATTGTTAAGGAAATCATTTTTATTTGCTAAGTGTAGATATCTTCTTATTGAAGGTAATTTAATTTGAGACACTGTTGTACATTAAATACGACGCATATTCAAACTTTAGTTATTAGTTCATATCCCAAATTGTTTTGAGAAAATGACAAAAAAAGAACCTGAAAATTGAAAAAATCTCGAATTAGGTCTATTGTTTAAAATTGATAAGGTAATTACTATATTTGAAAAGTAATTCACAACTCATTTTATTTTATACGAAATACCTATTTTGAAATTTTGCAATTTTCAAGTTTTTTCTTGTTATTTTTTCAAGTTTTTAAATTTTGTTGGGTACAATTTTTTTTTTAATAATATTATATGATTCAATTAGCACGTTAAGGCCTTTGTTACAAAGCCCATCACGACCCAAGCTTCTGCAAGTCATAGTATGGAATATAGTATAAGGAAAAAAAATCAACCCTGAGTTTTCACAGCATATAAATAATAGTATGACTTGTCATAGTTTTTATATTTTATGATGATATTAATTTTTTTCAAAATTGCATTGTTTTGAGTTTTTAAATGTTTTACTTAATATTAACAATCCTATATATATATGGAGATTTTTATTCAAAAGAAAGCTTCTTTTTCTATGTTTTGGTAAACAAATGAAAGTTTCTTTACTAATACGTTGTAGAGGTTTGCAATTTCCTATGCATGACTGCTCACCTTTATAGATGGGACCGCTTCATTAGATTTAAGGATGTGTATGTCATGGCAAACAAACTACACTTTCTCAACTGAAAAAGCCAAAGTTTGGTATGGTTTTCAGGGGCGGGAAAGCCATATTAACATTGAAGCAACTTTTTATATCTTTTTTTTTTTTAAAAAATGAACCTTTTGAAACTATATTTAAAGGATGTCATCTAAATAAGTTTTATTTCCAATTGACTTTTTCACAAAAGCATTTTCAAACATAAATCACATCACATTAATTGATATTTATCCTAACTCCATTTTATAAAATTCGTGAAATAAAAATCACTTTTGCAAATATTAATCCAAATAAAAAAATGTCTTCAAAAGAAGCGCTTCACTCCATTGGCAACTTCTTATGGTTTGTTTATAATAGAGTAAGTAAAAGTAACTTTTACAAAGTAAATTTAGGATAAAAATCACTTAGTATAATGTGATTTGTGCTTAGATATATTTTTGTAAAAGAGTCGGTTAGATATAAAATTATTTGAATAATATGTTTAAATGTGTAATTTCATAATATTTAAATCTAGAGAAAAGTCAAAAGTACAAAGCTAGAAAAAATTGCTTCCACACTTTAAATTGGCTTTCAAGCAAAAGGTCAATTAACTTGAAGGTCATACCAAACATCCTTAAAATGACATCATTAACGAATTGATCAAATTTTATTATTTACTTCTTCCAACCTTTTTTTTATAAAGAACAACTATCAAATCACACAAATCAAAATGTTAGTTAATATTAGTTAAAAGTAATAAATGCGCAAGAGATGTAACTTCTTTTTCAAATATACTTTTATTTATGAAGATGATGGATGTGAGAGAGAATTGGTGAATAAATTAACAAGGGAGGCGTGGAATTCGTTGAGGATAAAAATGGAAAAAAGTGTGTAAAATTTTAGATAACACCAAATTGTAGCATATATAAAACCAACCTATATAAGAAAATTTTGCTTATAAATAGAATCCGTGGGAGTGTTCAAACCTACAAGTAGCTGATTTGATTTGGTTTTGAATAAAATATGAAACAAATCTCTCGATTGGGGAATGTCTAAGACCAATCAGACCTTGTTGCAACTATCCTGAGTTAGAGAAAAGAAATGCTTATCTCAATAAGACTCTTGAAAAATTCACTAAAATGCTCATGGTTATCTTAAAAGCTCAAAGATTTACAAACGAAAAATCTGGAATAAGGTAAAGTCCAGAACTGGATAAGAAAAAGGGTAAAAAGAAAAGACGAGGAAGAACATGTTTTCAAAAATTTGTTCACTCGTCTGACCCCTTTGCTCATTAAAACTAATGCAACAAAAAAGGGCATAGCACATTTTCTTGTTTTCATAGGAAGGAAAGGAAAGACAAACTAATAGGTACTTATGAATGGGTACCTAAGAGATTATATGTATTTCCTATGATCCGAACTAACAAAAAAGGACTCAAGAAAATAAGGGTACCTTAAACTTAATTATCATTCATTACAGGTGTGTCTAAGAGTATCAAAAACCAATAAATGATACATTGATAGCAGATATTTTAGACAAATGACTAGAGATTAGTCCAAATTTGTCACAATAAGATCAAAAGATGGTGGCAAAGTAAGTTATGGAAGAAAATAGTTTGGAAAGGAAGCCAGGATTGGTAAAATTGGTGAGAATAATGAAGTTTAAATCAAAGATATCTACTATGTAAAATGTCTCTGTCATAATCTTCTTAGTGTATACTTGAGTGCAGACAAAAACAACTAGATCATCTTCAATATAGAAAAATGCCTTATTGTGAACAAAAAGAGTCCAAATAAACAAAATGTTGGATATTATTAGTTTTGATGATATCATTTAGATGTCATTCTTAAGAGCAAAAAGCTTGAATAATATATTTATCTCCTACATTGACTAACTACTATAATTAATGTAGATTAGTCCAAGTTCAATTATACAACAAGAAGGAGATAAGAGATTGAAGAAAGAAGAGATTGAAGAAAATGTTAAGATCAAGAAGAAGAGGAAATGTTGAAGAAGGTAGAACTTGCAAAAAATAAATGAGTCCATGTTAAATGACAAAGAATGATCAAGATGGGAGATGGGAGATGGAAGAACTTGATGAATGAAATGAGAATATCATTATACAAGCTCCAAGATTGATTCTAGAAGTCTTCATGATTAAGTGCAAGTTGAAATAGCTCAATTCGAAGTTAAAATACGATACAATTGGATTCTTAAAGTCATTCTCGAGTATTACAGTGTAATTCTTGAGTATGGTACTTTTCATGTGAAAATTTCAGTTATTCTTGAGCCATTCTTGAGAATCAACGTATTTCAACTACTATGCTCAACTCTGTTCATGTTTCACCTAGGCAACGTTTAGTAAATCGATGATATCTCCCAAACCAGAGATCGGATTGAGGTGAAACCAATTTTTTATAAAACTAGACTCCCAATGCGTCATCTTGACAAAATTTCAAGTCCAAAGAAATTCAAATGAGAGAGCTATGAATTTCACAAGTTGACACATCAATCAACGTCACACAGCAGACCAAGGTTCGCTAATTTGAGGATATCTCACAAACTACAAATCAAAATGAGCTAAAATCGGTGGAATATAAAACTAGACTCATATACCTTTCCAAAAACATCAAGATCACAAAAAACAAAGATCAAATGAGAGAAATATGATTTTTGGAAGTTGACAATCAGTTCAGGATTATGTAAAAAACACTGGTAAAAAACAATCTCCATTCATCTGATGATAACGGACGAAATACAATGAATTTGGAGTAGATTCTTCTTGAATTGGAAAGAAGACTTGAAGAGATTTCAGAACATGACTAGTTTGACAAAATTGCTATTACAGAGCAATTCTCGAGTATTGAGAAATTGATCCTTGAGTACCAGTGAAGTTGCTAATCTTCAAATATCCAATCCTCAACAAAAGCAATTCTCGAGCACTGGTACTTGATTCTCGAGAATGGGAAAATGATTCTTGAGTATAGGCAGGATATTCTCGAGTATGATTAAGCTTTATCTCTTCTCATTTTCCCTGATCATACTTACAATTCTCGAGTATAAGTACTTCATTCTTAAGAATCACTCTGCATAATCTTTCACATTCTTTTCTTGTCATATGCCTAATTCTCGAATATGGAAATTAGGATTCTCGAGAATGCTTGAATACTTGAATGGTTACATGATTACACAATACACTATAATTCTCAAGAATCTTCGAGATACACACATACTGGAAAGCACATGAACAACGATTCTCGAGTATGTATGGATAATTCTCGAGAATACATTTCCTGAATCTATATCATACTTCACGCATCATTAATTGTCTTTGAAAATATATGGGTCATTATCTATTCTTCTTTAATCATACTCAAACATGTTCATATTATATTTTTTAGTGGCTTTTAGTTGATTAACCTTGTTTAAATTGAGATTAGCCGAAAAGCGATTTGACGTGGCAGAAGCATTAAATACATCTCAGAAAAACATAGCAACAATCAGAACTAAAGCTGTGGCAGACGAAATCATTCCTTCAAGGGATGCTTATTCCAGCTATTAGTCTAGGTCAACCTCTACACAAAGTACAGTCAACGGTGAATGCATTTAATAAAGCAACGATCGAATATGTTCAACAATCAACAGTGCCTAACGGAATTACGAAGAAACTCAACGACTAGTTTGCAAAGCTTCAACGGTCATAATGACGATCAACTATAAAAGGAGGACTCCAAATGGACAAGATACAAGAGCTTGCACTGTCGAAATGCCAACATTATGAATCCAACGCTCAATTCATATACTCTATGTTTCACAATGTTTATATAGTTTTCAATAGAGAGTGTGATGATCAATTATGTACTTCAGTGATTATTATTCATTTACTCTGTGAGAGAGTCTAAACACTTATTTGATTATCCGTTTAGTGATTAAATCTCAAGGTTGTGAAACCTTTGAGTGAGGGTGTACAATTACAACTCGTAAGAGGGAGTGAGTCCTAGTGTGAAAGAATAATCCTGAGTACAGAGTCGATAATTATATATGCGTAAGAGGATATCTCAGAAAGAGATTATAAAGGATGCACAAGTGCCCGACTAAACTTGTGAGATTGTAAAGGCTTTTCTCTTGTGCCTAGTTGAACAAGGAGATGGTGGAAATCTCAAGTGCAACTTAGGGACTGGACGTAGGTCAAGGATTGGGCCGAACCGGTATAAATCTCTGTTTGCATATTCTCTTCCCTAAACTCTTACATTTCAGCATATATCTTTTGAATGACTGTCTATTGGTTTATAAATTATTATTGTCATTCAAACCTCCTTTAGTAAGTTGCGAAAAGTTTTTCTAAGTTTCCAAATTATTTATCCAATACCCAATTCACCCTCCCTCTTGTGTGATAGTCAGGTCTAACACAAAGAGCAATTGAAGGTTCTAATTATAACTTCAAGAGAAGGTAAATGATATATTATCAATATGCCTAGCATTAATACTATTTCTGAAAATTGTTTTCTTAGCAACACTATGAAAGTTGGTTATGCCATAAAAAATTAACACAGGTCAATATGCACCAACTAGGTAAGTTGGTCAAAAGCAAATTAGTTCTTGGTTTACCAATCTTCAATTGAAAAATGATATGATTTATTATGTTTGTCAAAAAGGTAAAGAAACTAAGTCGTCCTTTAAATTAAAAAATGAAGTCACAACAGAACGACTACTCCAGCTTCTTCATATGGATTTAGTTGGACCAGGTAGAGTTTAAAGCTTTAGTGACAATCTTTATACTCTGGTCATTGTAAATGATTTCTCTAAATTTTCTTGGACGATTTTACTTTCTTCAAAAGATAAAACTTTTGAACAATTTATTGTTTTTGCCAAGAAAGTACAAAAGGAGAAAGGTATATGTATTTCAAGAATAAGAACAAATTATGAAGGAGAGTATGAAAATCAAGCTTTTGGAGAATACTATGATGCAAATGGCATCGACCATAAGTTTTCAGCTCTAAGAATCCCTCAACAGAATGGAGTTGTAAAGAGAAAGAACATAGTTCTCACAAAGATGGTAAGAGCAATGGTAAATGAGAAGAATGTCTTGCAAATATTCTAGACAGACACAATGAGCACAACTTATTATATCTTAAACAGAGCCTATATCAGAAAAAAGCTTGATAAGACTCCCTAAGAGTTGTACATGAGAAAATATTACTCTTCTACATATATTTGGTTGCAAATGCTTCGTTCACAACAACGATAAGGATTAGGAAAATCTAATCCTAAATTAGACGAAGGTATATTTTTGAGCTACTCCAATAAAAGTAAAGCATATAAAATTTATAACAAACGTACTTTTCTTCTTGAAGAGTCTGTTTATGTTATGTTTTCGAAAATAACCTCCTGTCAAACCTTTAGATGATCAATTTGAGATGATTCATCAAAAGGAAAATTAAACCTTTTCGAAAACACCTTCTGATTTTGGAAGAGAAGCTTGAAAAAGATTTTGAACCATCTGACCAAAACCAACCTAGTAGAGTTAAAGATATAATAAGAGTTATCTAATTGACCAAGTAATAAGTGATTTCAACGAGGGAGTAAAGAATAGGAATAAGGTTATAAATGAATTGAGTTTTTCTGGCTTTATAGCTGAAATAGATTCATCTAACATTGAAGAAGCCCTCTCAGATGATGATTGGGTGATTACAATACAAGAGGAATTAAATCAATTTTAGATAAATCAAGTTTGAGACTTGGTATCCAAACCTAAAAATCATCCAGTTATTGACACCAAATGATTATTCAAGGGGAAAAAACAAGATGAATCCGCAATCATTATTAGAAACAAGGCAAGATTGGTGCCCAAAGGCTATAATCAAGAAGAATGAATTGATTATGAAGAAACATATATCCTAGTGGAAAGATTGGAAGTCATACAAGTACTCCAAGTCTTTGTCTACATCAAAGGATTCAAACTTTATCAAATAGATGTTAAGAGTGTCATCCTAAATGGTTATATTATGGAAGAAGTCTATATTGAACAACCACTCAATCTTGAAGATGTGTCCAAACTTGCCCACATTTTTTGACTTAAAAATGCTAGTTATAATCTTAAACAAGTTCCTAGAGCTTGGTATGAAAGATTGAGAAGTTTCCTCATAGAACAAGGATTTTTCAAAGGAAAGGTTAACCCAACACTCTTCATCAAATACAAGAAAAATGATTTATTCATTGTACAAATATATGTTGATGATATCATATTTGGTTCTACTAATGATTCTCTCTGTCAAGAGTTCTCTAAGATTATACAGGGCGAATTTGAAATGTCTATGTGAGAATTGAATTTCTTCCAAGGACTTCAAATCAAGCAAAAGAAGAATGAGATATTTATTTATTTCTCAAGCCAAATATCTCCGAGAGCTTCTCAAAAAGTATGGAATATATCATTGCAATGGAGCTGATACTACAATGAGCTCAACGACATTACATGACATTGATATAAAGGGGCCAGATTTCAATATAACCCAGTATAAAGGAATAACTGGTTCATTGCTATATCTAACAGCTAACATGCTTGACATACAATTTAGTGAAGGGATATGTGCAAGATATCAATCTTCTCCAAAGGAATCACATGCCGAAATGATGAAAAAGATATTCAGATAGCTTACCGACACATTATAACTTGGAATTTGGTATCCAAAAGGAGGTAATGAATACCTCATTACTTACTCAGATTTGGATCACGGTAGATACAAAACAGATAGAAAGAGTACTAGTGGACAATGTTAGTTTCTCAATGGCTCTATTGTATCATGGTTCAGCAAAAAGCAAAACATCGTGTCATTATCTTCAACAGAAGTTGAGTATATAACTTCCTCAAGTTGTTGTGCTCAAGTGTTATGAATAAAACAACAACTTCAAGATTTGGGTATACATCTAAAGGAAATTCCAATTCTCTGTGATAACACAAGTACAATAAACTTAGCTAAAAATCATGTATAAGATTCAACAACCAAGAAATATTGACATAAGGCATCACTTCATAAGAGCTCATATTCAAAGAAAATAGGTCAAAGTAATGTTCATCCCTATTCATCTCCAACTAGTTGATATGTTCACAAAGCCATTAGCAAAGGAACAATTCCTCCATATAATAAGAGAATTGGGAATGGTAAATCGCAATGAATTATGAGTAATCTCCTTCATACTATTCATTTTAAATATGTTTTGATGATCTAATCACTGACTTAAGCATAGGAGTTCCCAATATTTTGCTTTGTATGATCCCCTACTCATTTGCTGAAAAATAGAGCCAAACAAAGAAGGGATCACTTGCAATAGCACTCAAGTATAGACTTCAAGTGTCAATGAAAGTTACAGGTTTTCACTTAAGTGAAAGCTCTAATACCCGAGTGATATCAAGGAACTTGTTCAAGATGTCTCAAAACTCATGACACCTCAAGTGCATTGCTGAGCACTCGAGTGAGGGGTTTAGGTACTCGAGTGTTGAGATATTTTTGTATGTTTAAAACATTAACTACGTAGGTGCTCAGTGAAAAAAGTGACACTTGAGTGTGGCTTGCAAGCACTCGAAGTGAAAAAAATACTAGAACCTGAGAAATGAATCAAATCTTCATGTACTCAAAGTGTAGGAAAAGCACACTTGAGTTCAACACTCAAGTGTGAAAGGTTTGCACTTGAAGTACTGAAGGAAATGTAAAAACTTCACAAAACAAAGAGTACACTTAAAGTACAAGAAAAGCAAACTTGAGTGTGGGATTTTCATACTCGAGTGCAAAAGCACTAAGGCATGAGAGAAGAAGTGAAGCATGAGAACACTCAAAGTGCAGATCAATGACACTTAAGTATATGATGATGGCAATCGAAGTGCTGAAGCTAAATAGACTCACAAAAATAAGAGAAGGAAGTTAGAATGTCAAAGCAAGGACTCACACTCAAGTGAAGTAGCTAACACTCGAGTGTCATTTAAAGTCACTTCTAAATATGATCAAATGTTCACAGAACACACTTGAAGTAAGGTACCTTTATTGGTTTCATGTTTTGCAATTACACTTGAGTGCTCATTTTCACACTTAAGTGTTGTGGCTATACTCAAGTGTAACGTGTTACTATATCAAATTAAATTAGTCATGTCTTTTCATTTGATTATCACATCCGTTAACCCTCACGACCCTTCCTCTCAAAAACCATTACTCCATTTTCGCCTAAACACTTCAAATCTATTACGACGTTTCATTTCAAATCCCTCCATCAGATTTATTAACTCTTTGTAACAATAACCTTTTCTCCATTTCCCTCTCCATAAATCTCCTCTTCTTATTAGATTCTTGCACTCGCTCTTCACCTCGTGAACCCTAAATCTCGTCGAGCTTAGTTTCAATCATTGAGAATCTTCAATTCTTACAAATCAATGGTGAGAACAAAGATGCCCAATGTCGAGAAAGACAATTCACCTCCACTTCCTCCACCGAAGAAGGCCAAAACTTCAAAGGATCCCAAATATACGACAAAGGTGCAATCTTCTGACCCAAAGCTAAAAGCTAAGGGTATTGTTATTCAAAACCCTTCTCCACACCAAACTCATTTCAAAAACAACTATTGGTGAAGGCAAGGGAAAAGAAACAAAAGCTGATATTCAAGCTCGTAGCTCGTTAAGAAGAGGCCAGAATAGAAGCCCTTCTACAGATACTCAAAGGTCAATCAAGATTGGGAACCCCTTCTGCACAATCTAGTAGCCAGGCAACCCATGTCGCCTCTAGTTCTTTGAGTAATACTCCGTCTCAATTACTTAAGGAACTTCAACCTCTGGTCCTACCTGTTGGTATTATCACTACTCCCCCGTCATCTCTGATGAAGGTCAAGTTCAACTTCATTATGGTGAACGATCCTTCTACCCTATTGTATATGTGGATTTGGATAAATTAAAATTTGAGTGCAATGTGGATCTATCACCATATAAAACTTTACTAAGTATTAGGATTATCTTTTGTCTTCTGGTGATCAAAGTTTTCTACTTTAATATGAGGATTGCTAACCTTTCTGATGAGGAAGACAACGTTATAGAAAAGATCCTTGAGACCACAATCAAAGGGAGGCCAATTAAGCTTACTATAGAATTGATCAACACATATTTGGGAATTGCTAATGTCCCTACTATGTTTGAGAAGACCCTATTTGATGTTTAGATTTTTCAAATACCGAAGCCAAGAGAACCTCTAGGCCTCTCACCTTCAATCTTACCTCTATGTGTTGATTGTTGAGATTCTTACAAGTAGCGGAAGAAATTAACCAAAAGAAAAATTGAATCTCAATCATAGATCTATCAATGGTGTTTAATTTGAGTGGTCAGAATTGTACCTTTCGTATACGTCTTATTCAATCACTAGGAGCCAACTGAACGAACTAGCTCCCTTTACCACAAAAACAAGACCCCAACATAGGCAGTGTGCTAGCACCTTTAACATTTTTCACTTCTCTAGGGTTTCTCTTGTGGTATTTTCTTATACGTCTTGCTCATTGTCTTAGGGTTTTCCAACCCTAATGGGTCGTATTATATATTCAAAATTAATCTTAATTAATTTTGAAATTTGAATTAGATTAAAATAATATTAATTAAATCTTTCTAACATATTTAATCTAATATATTTATTTAATCCGAATTAAAAGCCAGTTGATTTAATTTATCTTCATAAATTAAATCTGAGATACAATATCTCTATTATTTTTAGTTATTTAATTTATCAAATAAATTAAATACAAAACAAATACTACATAATAATATTATTATTATTTTTGAATATATATATATATATATATATATATATATATATATATATATATATATATATATATCCATCCTCCCTATATTAAACATTGTATTTATTAAATCTTAGACATATCTTCAATTCAATGAATTTAGACATTATAGCTCGTATTGGGCTATTCTTATTGTACGACCTTATAGACCCACATGAAATTGGCAACAGGCCAACACTGTACCAGCCCACAAGTCATAAGCGGCATATAGCAAGACATTACGATTACCAAATTCATATGAGGATCGATGATACAATGCAACCTATCATACAACCGTACCACATCCATTTTGTTACACGATAATTTGGTCAAGGACAAAGCATGGATAATGTCATTCTCATGTTCTTGACCATTACTTTCTCAATTCTTCGGTAGTCTAACAATTGAAATGGAAACTCATTTCCATCATAGTATGCCCATACTTTTCTTAGAATTACTCATCAAGGGGCCAGTAATATCTCTCTACAAATGTGAGGGATAAATCTCATCTTGACCATTGACATTCCTTTGCATAAAAACCATTAATCCCAATCGAAGCCTTTATCATTACCCAGTCAAAGGTGACTTTTAACTAAGTCAAAGATTAGTAACTCTCATGTAGGCATCTATGATGATCTCATGTCAAAAGGCATTCTGACATGGTTATACATGAGATAAGCTTATGACTTCATCAATGCAGCTTTCTCATAGTAGGCCGGTTCAGCACCTTGTACTCTTACAAATGCCTAAGACTTTGATTCGTATCTCCATACCTTATCAAAGTCATACTGGTCTTATTTCATCTTCACTCCCGCATAGATGACCAACCAGGGACATTTAAGACAATGATACATCCAAGGATACAGTTATCATAATAAAGATGCAAATGATATGATAACAAAATGGATAAATACTTTAAATAACAATAATGTTTAAAGTACAATGATTAGCCCCTAGGGCATATTTCCAATAGTGATACCTTTCGGGTTATCTAGTACATTTACATAAGGAACCTAGTCTAAAAGGGTAAGAATTTTTCACATTTTACTTTAAGAGACTATCCTAGGTTTTCCTCAATTATATCTAAGGAGCCTCGATATGTTAACGAATGGATTATGGATGAGATGCATCATTTTAGATTCAACTCTAATATCACATCCAAAATTTCATTTCTCAATATGTTCTCTTATATCTTGTACTTAAACAATATCTAGTACCTTATCCCGGAAGAGAAACTAATAAGGCCTCAGAGATTTGGGCGGAGTCATCTAAGCGAAATGAAAATTTCTTTCACTGTGTTTTAGAAGCAATCAAAGACCAAACTAGAGAAAAAGAAGATGGCATCCTCCCCTAGGGTAGATAAGGTCCAATCATCTCAAGCAGGCTCCTCTACAGCTTTTTCTCCATCTTTATCTCTCTTTAGATTCTCCATTTAGAACTATATCAAGGAAGTCATCCAGTTGGCTATTGATACTCTGCATACTTCCATGAGGGCCTCTAAAAAGTCATTTGTTTCCTCCCTAGAGGCACATATGTACATCTTGGTTGATCAGATAAACTCAAACTTCCAGATGATATTCATTATCTAAGATGAGCATTCAAAGAAAATTAAGAAGATTGAGAAGGTTTTATACACTCTAGGGTTCTCTCTTTCTGACGCATCTTCCTTTACTCCCGCTAGTTCTTCTGGTTCCACTCCCACATATGAATACCCTTGTGAGTCCACTCCCATACCTAAGACTACCACCATTATCCCCAATACCACCACCACCACTCCCATCCCTGAGGACATTCCTCCTTTTACTATTCCACCATCCACCACTACTCCTTCCCATCCTTGCTCTACTATCTCTGTTGATTCATAACTCAATCTTAAGCCTATCTCTTCTTCCACTTCTTTCTCCGCTACCACGATTGTCCTTGCAATTGATCCTTCAAACAACCATGATTAGTTACTCACCTCTTTCCATCCTCCCCTACCTTCAAACCTCACCTTCCCTACCTTTTTGCATGAGTGACTGGTTGTCTAATATATGACATTCTATATTATCTAATGTTATGTTCTTCTTTTTATGTATTAATATGTTTATCAATGAAAGTAACTTATTGTGTTATTCAGTGTTTAGCAATAATATTATCTTATTTTACAATCTTATGTTTATCAAGGATATTATTATGCAATGCATCTCATATTCTTCCTTGGTGATCTCAAATGTTTGTTAAGCATATTTTCAAAAACTTCAAGTGTTGTCATCATCAAAAAGGGGGGATAGTGTTAGTTCTCATTTTATGTTTTGATGACAACAAACTTGGAAGAGGGGACTTTATGATTTAAGTCACTCGAGTGTATGTTTCAAGACATTCGAGTGAACAATCACTATTTGAACTAAATTCTGAATCATAAAGATGTTATGTTATGAAGTGTTCTATGATAAACACTTAAGTATTGGCTAAGATTTTGGCTGACACTCGCTTCACTTGTGAAAGTGTTGTGTTGAACACTCGAGTGTTTAAGTGAACATTCAAGTATTGGTTCAACACTCACTAAGAATTTTCCTGACACTCACTTCATCTCTGGAAGTGCTGTGTTAAATACTTAAGTGTTGGTTCAACACTTGCAATGTTTTTCTTGACACTCGCACTTATTCAAAAAGTATCAAAGGTAAACACTCGAATGCAAGGTAAGTACTTGCAAGCTCAGAGCATGACACTTGTTGATTATTCAAGAGTGCATCTCTTTTTGAGAAGTACACTCGAAGTGTCATTCTGTGACACTTAAGTATTGTGATTGAGTGTGCATCTGTGACACTCGAGTGCTTGGTAGAAAACAAATCCTTTTAACAAAACCTTATTTTCAACAATTTTTTATTAGATACTGAATCCATCAATACTCAAGTGTGACAAAATTAACACTTAAGTGTCTGTTCTTGCTGCACTAAACATTCATCTCCAAGAATTCAAATTTCTTGATTAACATTTGTTTACACTTGATTAATTCTCATACTATTTATCAATGCTACCAAATATATTTGCTTATGGGTTTCAGATGATTTGAATCATAGATTACGTTTAAATATACAAAAGCAAGTTTATGTGTTAGAGCATTAAATGCGATGAAAGAAAACAAATCACACGGAAGCGATCTCAGCGCAAGTCAAATGAATATCGTCTAAAGCAACTATTGTGGTGAAAATGATAGTGACCCAAACTTAAGTAATCCCAAAGAGACCAAAGGGATGTCGTATAAAGATCTGTTATAGCATAGTTGCAGCAAAGCAAAAAACGACCGAACCTCGAATTCTTCTAATGACTCCAATTTGTGTCTACCAAAAAGCTTCATCAGTCCAATAGATAGTTTAAATACTCTCAACAGAAAGCTTGAACTTTCATAATGGTCATTAATGGTGTTTAGCTATAAATACGTGAGCATTTAATGCGAAGCCAACAACTAAGTACTCGATCAATTACTGCTCATTTATTGCTCATACTCTTATGTTATAATTTTCGTCGATGATTATATATCTACTCTATAAGAGAGTTATTCAAAAACTGTTTGATTTCTATAAAATCTCAAGATAGTGAAACCTTGAGTGTGGTTGTTAGATTACAATTTGTAAGGAGGAGTGAGTCCTGGTGAGGATTACTCTATACTAAGGTATCAAGAACCTATGTAATCTTAGAACCATAGTGAAAATCTCATAGATGCTCTAGGGACTAGACGTGGATTTGTAAATTGAGACCAAACCAACATAAACAGTTGTGCACACTTTAGTGATATCTTTCCAACTCTTTATGTTTGATTTATTAGATTGCAATTTTCGTCTTAAATTTTTTAATACCACCTAATTCACCCCCTTCTTGGGTGAAACGTTGGCTCTAAAACTGCAAGCAAATGAAAAAGTTATTACCAAACGAAGCTCCTACTCGATCATGCTCTCCCTCTTCATTTGTCCTTCCTTTTCGATATCTCTGTCCTTGTAACATCCCAAATTTTGGGATTTATAAGTTAGAAATAATATGTGGGAATTAATTATGGAAAGATTTGTTCACAATTATGACAAAGTTAATTGGCGGAAAGTTAATTAGCGGAATTTAAGGCACATTTTCTTGTAAATTAATGGCAATCTAGTTGGGAATAATTGTTAGCCAAAATATTTAGAGATGATATTTTATGGCCAAAATAAATTGATTGATGAAAGAAAAATCCTTACATAGTAATTAAGGATTTATTTTTAGTATTTATACTATAATTGCAATTAAATGAATAGACTGCCTAAATTGCATTAAGCCACCTACCCAGTATATTTTGTAAAACCTTCAGCCCATCATCCTTAGCCCAAATCGTCTAACCCATATATATATGTGTGTGTGTGTGTGCGCGCGCGCGTATCAAATTGCAGCTCAACTCTAATAAGAACTCATGGTGTTGGGCCGGGTGTAGTCAGTGGCAGACCTACGTTGTTGCAGGTGTCTGCAAGTGCAGACATGAATTTTCAGGAAAGTGAATAGGAATATAGGAATATAGGTTTAGAGCAATCACGAGTTCATACTACAGAGGAGCCTTGGGACAGCACATGTACTGATGCATTTCGTCTGGGCCGTTGTAAACTCTGAGTTCCTATTTATATGATCTCTCGTCCCATGTTCCACACACTTCATTCAACATTTAGTTAGAAAGAAAAACACTGAGTTTGTAGAGAGGGAGAGACCGAGAGTGAGTTTGGAAGAGAGTGAAGTTGAGAGAGATGAGGAGGAGAGGCTCTGTTTTGCGTGGCTGGATCAGAGGAAGAGTATCATTCTCCAACGCTTTGACTGAAGTTTGAATGTGACTGTTACTTCCCCTTTTTCCTTCGTTTTCAGTCAAAGTCTCACATAGAAGGAAGACTGGATGAATCTAAGTGAACTTGGCTGAAAAACTGAACTAAAACAGGGGGTTGGGGGCTGTTATCGGTTTCCTTTGATCTTATTTTATGAATGAAACCATATAGGTATATGTTGCTGAGTTTTATGCTGTAACTCAGATCAGGAAAGACCATACACATAGATAAATATATATACATGATAGTTGTTGCTTTGCGTAGGTTTATAGAAAGAGAAAGGAAGAAAAAAAGTTGCATGCGTTACTGCTAACCTGAAACTGAAATTAAGCTACTGCCATGTATACGTAAATATATTATGTTATGGAAGGAAGGGAGTTATCTGTGATGCATATACATGTGGCTTTGGGTTTCTTAAATTATGACTTCAAGAAAGTTAATGCTTTTTTTTTTTTGTCAAAAGAAAATTAATGCTTATGAATATATAGGAAAGAGTTCACGTGGTGCTGTCAGGAACTTCAGGGAACATGCAAGTGAATCATTTGGCAACATCTAAATATCTTTAGATGGGGAGATTACATTGATATGTGAATATGAAATGATAAGCTATTTTCTGGAAATATGAGTTTTGGACAGCAGTAACAGAAATTTTTAAGTGAATAAAAACTAGGGCAAACGTTTGTGTTTTCCCTGAAAATTTTACAGGAGATATTACTCTCCTTAAAAAAAATTCAGGGGGGTAAAAACCCCCAAATCTCACAATTAATTATGCACCCACAAACCTAAAATCCTGGGTCCGCCACTGGGTGTAGTGGATATATATATATATATATGACCATTGCTCTGCATTTCATTTAATTACTTCCTCCAACCAAGTGAAACCGAGAACCTGAGAGTGTGTGAGAGAGAGAGAGAGATTGTAAAACTGAAACTTCATCTTCCCCTGCTCTTGTCGTCGGAAATTAGAGTTGAAAAATCCAGTCATTGTGCTTAAGGTTTCAGCTTATCCATCAAGGTAAGCATCAGTCCCTTGTTCTTTCTTTTTCCATCATTTACCCATCGCAAATATATGAATAATAAGCTTTAGGAATTAAAATAATGAGCCACTGAAATTGGAAGCTAAAACAGGGGCTCTGTTATAAGTTTGTATGTATATTAGGAAGGAAGAGAGAGAAACGCTGAAGGCATCTGTTGCTTTTTGTTTCTTTTGCTGTTGAACTAAGCATATATATATATATATATATATATATATATATATATATATATATATAATATATTAATGTATGCATGCTTGGGGGGTGCATCTATTAAAATATGAGTATGGAGAAAGGTTAAGAACTATTGCTATGGCTGTGCATTTATGAGTATGAGTAAGCATATATATAAAAGACATATATATGTGGTTTACTCCTTTTGTTTACTGTCATATACTTGCAAAAATGATTTCATGCATGGTGGAAGATTCAACTATATTATATATATATATATATATATATATATATATATATATATATATATATATATATATATATATATATATAAGACAAAAGAAAGAAAAAGGGGGAGGGATGTTGATTTGAATATATATAAGCAAATGCATGCCTTGCTGCATCTGATTTCTTGGCTGACGTGAAAGCATTTGCTTTTGTCTTTGCATGCCATGAATATGTATATATATACTATATTTACATATATAAATACATATATATTAAAAATCGATGCACATAAGACAGAGGAAAAGTTTTACTGCATGTGTGTATGAAAATGTATCATTAAAAGCATATTTTATGTGTGGTAGCATTTATGAAATTAGTTATGGAGTCATTATTTATTAAGCTCAAATTTGTTATTTATATATTTATAAAACTTATTTTATTTGCTTTGTGTTTGTATTTATCAAAATCCTGACTTAAAGTGTTAGTATTGTGTTTGTTATTGGGATAGTTTCATGGAGTATAAATTAATTCTAGAATAAAAATAATAATAAATAGTAAAGTAGCAATAATAAAATAAAATGAATAATTAATATTATTATTAGAAAAAAATAAATAAATAATGTTAACATTAGAAAAAAGAATCAATAACATTAGCATTAGAATTTGTATTTTACGGTTATAGCAAATTATAAGCTTTAATTGTGATAATGTAGAGCCTTCTTTTAAGTGGTGATTGTGCGGGTCGTGCTCCTTAAGCTAAGGTTAAACTTGGAATTGAGGTAACTGGGGTTAATTTATTTTATATGTTTGTTTTGGACTGAGGTTTTTTTTTTTCTAAGCCTAATTTTCATATATACAACTTATAGGTGTTTTGAAAAATTATGTGTAGGTTTGAATATGAAATTAATTTAGTGAAACAGTGTGTTTTCTAATCTATATATTTAAGTAATTATTATTATTGGATTGGTGTTGTTGTGATGGTTATAATGTTTGTTGTGAGACGATGTGTATGAAATAATAATTTACTAGAATGTTGTTGAAAATTTTAGTACTATATTATTTCTTCTGTTGAAAGGTGTTGGGTTGTGTAGAAGAGATTAAAAGTGATATTATGTCCATCGGCTCTCTCATTCCTAGCCCGAAATTTGAGTTGAGTGTTATGGGCAGACACTTCCTTGTTACAGTATATTGGTGGTGACATGTGAGGGCACAACATTCTTGGAGTGACTAGCTAACCTTGGTCAGGTATACTAGTACTGATAGGTTATACTACGTCCAGAAGATATAAGGAGCAGCAGGATGGATGAGTGGGGATGGTTTTAAATATTGTTAATTATTACGTATTATTCAATTATTTTTGATATTTTAATTACGATAATAAACCTGCTTCTCTGTCTTGCAATCCTTTCCTGCATATTTGGTAAATTAATTTCGGTTATAGAAACTTTATGTCTCACCCCGTCATTATTAAATTTTTTTCAAGTGAGAACTCTAACCTTAGTAGAAGACAAGGGAAGCAACCAGAGGCATAGACGTCGTGAAACTTGTAGGTCTTTTTTGGTATTAATGTTGTATTGATTTATATATTGTCATTCTAGGACCCTCATATTTTTAAAATACTACATCAACTATTTTTGGGTGACTATTTATCTTCTGAAGGCCTTATCTATACACTAATATATTATAGTGGATCCATAATCTTATTTTGTGCGAGAATTGTTTTGTGTAGACCCTTTGTTGTAAGGACTTGTGTTGTAAGACTCGTGGGCTATGTAAACCTCTGTTCAAAAATGGTTCCCAGAGTTATGGATTTCCTGTAGTAGGTTTGTGGGTGGAAATTGTGCTCTGAACCCTGAGGTGTGTGTATTAAAAGAAAGATGATTTTCCATAATCACCTATTAATATGGTTTAAAAAAATTAAATTAGGTTTAGTTATCATTCAATAAGAAAGAGTCTTTTCACTCCTCAACACACACATATGCACTACGGAATAGGGTTTCAATTTTTTAGAATGAAATGAAAAATAGTGAAGGGTAACTTTGGGTTATCAAAAAGTTTTGTAGGCATTTTAGTCCAATCACTAAAATATTTTCACTCCCCCGATTGGGGAGTGAGGTGATTTTGGAGGGGAACGTTTCAAAAAATTATCTTCCCCTCCTAAATTTCTGATCTTGCCAATCAACGGGATAGGTGTTGGCTAAAATGGTATCATGGGTCAATGACACGTAGCAAAGGCCTTCTCGAAGGCACCATCTGCATTCTAGCGTCTTTAATTTTTTTTCCCATTAGACGGTATAAACTAAAGAAATTATCAACTTATAACCCCCTAAAGAAAAACCAAAAGTTCCATAGATTCAAACGGTGAATTTGTCCTTCATTTGGTGGTGTTGTTAAACTAATTTTGAAAACAAATGACAAGCATATACTTTGGGTAAACAAATTATTTATATATGGACCTATAAATTAAAATGAAAAGTAATTTGATAAGAATTCAACTGTGTAACATAATTACATGAACTTATTCAGATGTATTTTACGAATAACGAAGTTTCAGGCTTATTTTTATAATGTTATATGTTGAGTATTGCACAAATTCCATAAAATTTTGTTATCATAAGTAAAAAAATAATACTTTGATTAATTAAATTCATGGTGAAATTTGAATTAATCTTAAAACTTAAAAGTGTCTTTAATATTTGTAGGCTCAGGCTTATTGAGTTAGCGTTTAATTATTTGGTGTGCTAAAGTTTGGATGAATTATATCATAATTTCTTACACATATTTGGAAATTTCTGGCTGCATTAAGTCATCATCTACGTGTGTTGTCTGTATTCCTATTTTCTCCAAGTCACCTTTGGTCTTTATTTTCATTATTACGTGTCTTTTAAGATAGGTAATCAAAGTCCTCTTGACTCTTGACTCTTGAGTTTTATTTCCATTTAAAAGAAATGATTTTTTTAGGGAATTAACCCAAATATGAATGATCTGTAATAAACTTAACACTGGATATTCAATTTTAATTTTTTTTAAATTTTATAGTAAATTTTATTGTCAACAAATTTATTGATAAATTTCCTTCAACGTTAATTAAGATTTCAAAAATTTCAATAAAAAGTAATATTTAGATAATTTTATTGAACTTAAAACAGAAAAAAAAAATTGTTGGATAATGAGTAGACAAATAGAAGATAGAAATTGCTAAAAGGATTTAATTAACCCTTAAAAAACCTAAGCCAATAACATTTAGTTGCGAAAGGATCCATAATACGAAAATAAAGAATATGTTGTGATGAGTATGAAGCATATTCTCCTTTTGCTTTCAAGTTATTTTTCTTGGTCCTCCATATTTGCTGAGTTATCTGAAATTCTAATCTGAAGGGTTCTTCATGCACGATTAGGAGATATCCTACAATTATATGAGACAAGAAACAAATCATAATGTTGATTGGCTAGCAAAAGAAGCTCGCAATATGACTATTGAAGAGCGACTTGGCTTTGGTCTTATTCTCCCTACCATCCACCGCCCTATAAAGGAGGGCAATTGTGGCTTTATGTGTGTGTAAAGATATTAACTGGTATTAAAAAAAATATTTTAGGTATTGAAAAAATACTTCATAATCTTAAAAAAAAAATTGAGATCCTGAATTATTTTTTACAATACTAGTCAATTTTATGAAATATCTTTTTAGTACCAATCAGCACCTTAAAATAATTTTTCAAGATCTTAAAATAATTTTTTAAGATCATTAAGTATTTTTTTCAGTGCCCGGTAGTATTTTCAAGTATCTTTTTAGTATCAGTCAATACTCTGAAATTTTTTTTTCAAGATCCTAAAATAATTTTTTAAGATAATGAAATGTTTTTTTTTGGTACTAGTTAGTATCCTCAAGTATTTTTTTTTAATATCAGTCAATACCCTGAAATATTTTTTCATAATCCTAAAATAATGTTCAAGATCATGAATTATTTTTTAAACATGCATATAGTTTTTTATTCTTAAAATTAGGCTTGAAGCTTTAAAAGATTTGAAGTTTTTTTTTTAAATGCCTACTTGAAATATATCCTTAAAATAGGCGTATAGGCGTATGTGTCTAAAAGTTTCTACGCTCCCTCCCTTCATTTTTATAAATAACTTTGTTTTTTATTGTGTAAAATATGCTGACAAGTAAGATTAGTTAAAAATAATAAATATATCAAAAATATCATTTTTACAAATATGCCCCTATTTATAAAAAGAGCATAGAAGAGAGAATAAGTAAAAAAAAATATATGAGATAGAATAGATGATAAATTATTAAATGAAAGATAATTAATTGGGAGTGGGAAATAATCAATCTAAAGATATGTATTCAATATAGGTAGAAAAGGAAAAAGTAGTTTAAATTTTAAGATTGAAAAAAAAAAAGTTACTTAAATTAACGATCAGCCTCAAAAGAGAGAAAATTGCTTATAAAAATGACCGGAGCAAGTAATTCTTTAAATTTATTTGAAAACATATGTTATGTCTAATTTCTTTTTTGATATTTTAAAAAATTATTTAATTACTCAATTATTTAAATAAATATGATTTAAATTTACAATAAAATAATGAAACTTCATTCGTTATAATACTCCTTCAATCTTATTTATAGGGTAGAGAGAATATATTTTCGGTCCTATATACAATGCATGTCATTAAATTTTTTACATGAATATATTATATAACTTTGCTTTTCATTTACTATGTAGATTGTTATATTCTTGAAATTAGTGAGGAAAAGAAAACAAAGCTTAATGATAGCATATTTCTTAACAAGTAAAAGAAAAATCAATCATCCATTAATTAGAAAAATATATTTTTCTAAAACCAACTTAACACAAAGATGATGTATAAAATTGGATTTTACTTGTTTACTTAAAGTTGCTTATCTAAGCATATTTACACAAGTAATGACAAAATTCATTTCATATATTAATCTATACACAGTAAATCATTATTAAAAAACTACTTTAAAATTTTAAAGTCTAGAGTATACTTTTAGTATTTTAAGTTTATAGGAGTTATATTTTTTGTCAATTAACTTTATAAAGTGCATTTTTAGTCTTATAATTCTAACACTATTAATGTTACTAAAGAAAAATATTATACAAGAAACTCAAGTGATAGTTATATAATTAAATGTTATTAATCTTAAATTTAAAATGCTTGTGAATTAAAAAAAAATCTAAAAAGCTAGGGAGGAAGTGAATATAAGAAATTTGATTGTATTAATAAATTTATTTTAATAATAAAAACATATTAGTTTAATAATTTAAATAGAAAAACCTTGATTTTATTTATAATGATTTTCAGTTTATTATAATTCAATAATTTAAACATATTATATTAAAAAAATTAAAATTAAAATATACTTTATTAGCTATACATTTATCAACTGAGTTTATTGCGTTAACATTTTTCATTATCTACATTAATGTTGTTAAAAATATAGAATCAAAAATATAGTATTTTATAAAATTAAGGAACTAAAAATAAATTCATATCAAATTTAAAAAACTAAAAATATATTTTGATGTTTAAACTTTAAATAGCTATTCCAAACAATCTTTTAAATAAATATTTATTAATGGGAGATTTTAAAAAAATTAAATAATTTGAATATATGTTTGCAAAAAGATGCTAGAACCTAGGTAATGATATATCTATGAACGGCGGCGGATGGTGGTTGCGTAGAGGCAGGAAGGTTATGTATGAAGCGGGAAAGGCGAAGAGGTGGTGGTGGCAGGGAATAAAATCCCACGTCTTTTCACATCTCTTTCACTCTGATTCTCTTCTTATCATCATTACTTTTACCACTAATGCTTCCCCGTTTCCTTTTTTTTCTCAAAAAAAAAAAAAACAATTATTTAAATAAGAAATTAACATCATAAATAGTACATTTTTCCCTTAGTTTCCTTTATATTGTACAGTGATTAAAGTATTCAAATGCTATGTTGTTTATTATAATTTATAATTCATGATAAATAAAATAAGTATATGGATGAGTTTTATCTTAATTCACATAAATAAATAATTTTTAGATGACGAAGCCTAATCCCAAAAAAATACATTACCGTGAAATGAGAACTTGCAAATGATGGGCAATTAATAATTTCCTATTTTTGGAATTGGTGGCATCCTTATATAAGATCTTTTTTGGGGAATTGTTTGAGTTAATTTTTTTTTTTACCAATAGTATCTCTAATTAATTTCCTCTTTACACTTGGTCTGGTATCATTTTTCTCACTATTACTCCATCTCATTTGCCTCCTTATAAATATGGGCATATTTAAAAAAATAAGTATATTTTCTATATATTTATTTATTTTAACTAATTACAATTGTTTTCTTAAATAATCCAATTTGATTAATAGGACCTTATAAATAAAGGCAAATAGATTGCTTTATTAAGATTATTAAATTTAAAATTTTATTTTGAAAAGATAATTTTAAAGAATATAAACTAATTTTAATTATTCTTATTTGTAAATATGAAGGAAGATAGTATATATATTTTTAAATATATTACACTTGTATTTAAAAATTCAAGTAAGATCTGCACTTATATCTTTTAAGAATCTTGTGCATTAGACAGAATCTAATGATGATCCGTTAGAATCATAAATGAAATTATAGATGAATAAATAATGAGTTTAGTGCATTTAGATCAATGTTCTAACATTCCCCACACATGAACTGTTAAGATTTCAATCTAACGCCAGAGATAAAAAAGTAGATGGAAAGAGAAGTAAACTACATAAAAACTCAGATTTTTTAGTGGGTGTGCAGCTCTTTTTCAATATACGTAACATGTTTTTAACTACATTTAGATGCATTCAATTTTGAATATGGTTAAAAATAAGGTTCTCCTAGTTGACTGAATTCTTAGACAATGTCCTCAAATTTTATTTTAGTGACATGTATTTATTTTCTTAAAAAATATAGGGTTAAATAGTAAATTTATCCTGAAAGTTTTTGTTTATGGGTAATGTTGTCATAATTTTTTTTTATCTCAATTTTGCTTCAAAAATTTTAAAATATAACAATCTTGCTCATTTCCATTAAAAGGTTAATCCTCAATGTTAATTTTTTGATAGACAATATTAATTTTTTAATAAAATAGGACAACATTGTTACTCTTTAAAACTTCAGGAACGAGATTGAAATAAAAAAAAAAAAAAAAAAAAATTCAGCACAACGTTACTCATAATGGTATACTTAATTGGATAGATTTACTTCTTCAGCCAAAAATATATAAAAAATAATTAAGTTGTATTTGTAATCGCATCACATATTAATGGATACTATTCATATTCAGGAGGAAGGAGTTGTCAAATCCATGTAAGAAAAAAAAATAATAATTAAAGAAATGAGGAATAAGGAATTGAGACGGAGATGGAGATAGGGACAATGGAAGGGTGAAATAGTGAAAGAGATGTCAGAGAATCTGTGGCCACATGCTGTCTCTGGCGTTATTGTGTGCACTCTCTCTCTCTCTCTCTTGATTGTGACCCCTATCTCTCCTTCCTAAGACCTACTAACTGCAACCGCCCTTCCTTCCCTTTTATTTCTATCTTTTTTTTTTTTTTAAATATACGGCTCTTTGGGGGGAATTTTTTTTATCCTATTTATATTTCTCACCGTCAATTTTAGAAATAAAACATTAAAAAAAATGTTAAAATTACATAACTATAAATCAGATTTATTACTAAAAATTAATTAGGGAATGAAAAAATTTGATAAGAAATTTATAATTATGTTATAAAAAATCCCTGATTTAGAATTTTAAAATTTCAAAATTGTTTTTATCTTTTTCAAGTCAATTTGTTTTTTTTTTTAGTAAAGGTACTCCATCTGGTTTACAATTTAAGTTATTTTTTACTAATCATATATAGTAAAAAAAAAAATATGTTTTCAATTGAAATATTTTTAAACTTTACCTATAAGTGTCAAATACGTAAGAGAGAAAAATACAAAAATTTTAAACGTAAGTATCAAATACATGTGCAAAATTGAAGCACTAATTACTTTTCAAAATGACTTGCTGCCAATTAATTTTTCTACTGGAAGGACTACAATATTACTTTCATTTATTATTTTGTGAAATTATTAAATTTATTAAATAAGGTCAGGTTGAAAATTATTAAATTTAAAAAATAAATTTAATGAAATTTAAGATTTTCCTTAATTTAAACAAAACATGTTAAAAATGACTTATTAATTGGATAATTTTACGTTTATATTAAAAATCCCCCTTTCTAGCGTAATCTGAAGAATATATCCAGGGAATACGGGGTGGGGTTGTAGCTCGTAGGATTACAGCACATAGCTACGAATCAAGATGTAGGGGGTTAAAATCATATGATGGATGATTTTATACATTCATTGAAAAATTTATTCATATAGAAACAAAATCTTAGTATAATAGTATTCTAATCATTATATAATCTAAAACAATTAGAATATGTTATAATTTTGTAGGGAGAAAGACATATAAGGACGAGTTTAAATATTATAATATTAAAATTATTCCTCAAAATTACCCATATATGAAGTTTTTGTGGAATATGGTGTACGGACATTACTCCACATTTTTATTTAGCAACAAATTTTGGAATATTAGCCGTCATTGTGTTAGTTATTGTCATGTGACAAATTAAAATTATTACCCTCTTCATTCCTTTTTACATGGAACCTAAATCAAAGCCACGCTTCAGAATAATAAATATGTAAAAAATATATAATATTTGACAAAAATATCTTTTTATGAGGACATTAAAAATAAGAGAGAAATAAAGAAATTATTATAACAAAGAGAGTTGTAGAAGAGAGAAAATTAAAAAAAAAAATACTATTGTATGAGTAATAAAGACAATTGTATAGGAGAGACAATGTGGGGTGAGAAGATGTGTAAGAAATATGGGTGATTAAAGCTAACAAAGGTTAGTCAAGTTGGTAAGGAGCTATCTTGTAACCTATAAAGTCATTAGTTCAAATCTTGTTGTTGACATAACGGCTTTGTTGGTAGACAATCTATAAGTATATTTATAAGTGTTCTTTAAGTGTAAAAGTATGCCTTAACCTTGGTGAACCCCTAAGATCAAACTCACCTAAACTTTTTTATACAAACAAATGAGTAATTAAATAAGGAAAATATAAAGTAATAGATAAAAATTAAGATATTCTTTAAATGTTTTTTACAAATAGAAACAAGGTATATGTAACAATTGTTTTTTTTTTAAAATAAAAAATGCATAGAGGGAGTATTTGTTAAACTAATGTCATTCAAATTAAGGGCATTTAGGTGATTTTGTAACAAAATTAAATTTTAGATCAGATATAGAAACTTCACAGCAATTAGGTTCTTTTTGGTTCTGAACTAGATAGTTTACATGTTTGGTTAGTATCTTTGTGTCTTTATCTCAATTTTTTTTGTTATATATGAATTTATTTAGGCTATACTTCCCCATGTCTTTATTATAATGTATCAACTAATAAGTAGATTTGATTTTTTTTAGGATTAAGGTGCAAAAATACACATGAGCTTTTCCCCCAAGAGCACTTAGCACCACGTGCTTTTTTTTGAAGTAAAAATGCACACGTAATTATCATTTTGGAGTAAAAGTCACATCTCACCATTATGTTACTATTCACCGTAGAGAAAAAGAGATGACGTGAATAGTAACATAGTGAATAGTAACATAAGGACGGTAAACAGTAAGATAACGGTGGGATGTGACTTTTACTCCAAAATGGTAACCACGTGTGTATTTTTGCTAAAACAAAAGCATGTGGTGCTAGACGCTCCTGAGGCAAAAACTCATATGCATTTTTACACCTTAACCCTTCTTTTTATAAAGTATTTGCTTGTTTCTAATGAGCATTTATTGTTTTTTTCGTGTATGCTCATAACTAATAGGGGTAATAGATGAAAATAATAATAATATAATATTAGTGTTTAGTGTAACTAGTAGAAGTAATATTAGAAATTATTTAAATTTTAAGATAATTTATTTACTTTAACTGTTTTTATTGATTTGTGTGAATTATTAGTTTATGTTTTATAGAATAACAAACATCAGAGGGAGTATATATTATCTATCGCTATAATTTGAACAATTTTCTGACAAAATTCTTATAACATTTTAAAGTCAAACGTGGTAAAATCATTTTTAAAATGCTATAACGATTTTGAGAAAGTTACTTTTATTTTTCTGTAAGACCTGATTTTCATCTAAATGTATTTCATTTATTAGAAAATCATCTCAATGTGAAGTGAGCATTTGAATTTAAATTAGAAGAATTACAATTAAAGTTTGTTGAGTCAACACTTTTAGTTAATAAGATTAACTATGTTAACATTAATGAATTAGAAATACAATTTATATTTAAGACGCTGAACTAAAACTTAACATAATTTAGGAAACCTTTAAATATACTGTAGTCTTTTTATTCCTCCGTAGGATGTGAAATACTGAAATGACACGCACACCAAAAAAAAAAAAATGATATACGTAGCAGAAACATTTAAAAATAACTTAAAATTGGAAATGTTTTGAATGATTTTGTTTTTTTAATGGGCAGAGAGCTGTACTTTTATTTAACGGCAATTATGTCGAGTTGACTTCTTGGGTTAAAACTAAAAAGTGTTCAGACTCAGTTCAGAGCAGGGATTGGCATTTAGTTTTTTTTTTTTTTTTTTGCTCTGTTTACATATAATTGGTTGGAGGGGTTTAAATGTCTGGTTATGGATGAAAAGAAGAAGATTCATGTGGGTCCTATACATATGTGTATGATACGAGGATATATTTCTTCTACAATATGAGAAATATTTTTCCCTTAGTTAAAATTAAACATAGGGGTGATAAAAAAAAAATATAAATTTAATTAAACAATTTATTTTTAAAAAAAGAGATTTCAATACCACTTTGACGTCTAGAAAATATCATTAAAACTTGTAAATAATAGAGAAGTTATGGAACAAGACTAAAATGTCTCTTTCACATTTTTTTTAAGTATCTAATAATTTTGTCAAAATAATTACAATTTTTTTCCAAACTACTACTATTTTAGCCAACTTTATTATTCAAATGATTACAACTCATAAAAATAGTAATGAATTTAACAAAACTATTAGGTACTGAAAAATGTGTGAAATAAGTATTTTGAATTTTAAGTCAAAACATGAAAAATCCAGATTACCACCATATATCTTCTTTATTCTTTTTAAGTTTTGGGTTTTCGTTTTGTTATTAATTTAATAATGGGAGTTGTTTTTCTCATGTTGCATGAGAAAAATAATATTCCTACACATATATAAAATGGTGGAACCCACGTATACATATATACATTCATATATATATGTGTGTGTGTGGATCCTACCATTTCATGTGTGTGTAACATTTGTATTTAATGTAAGGAAATGTCAATGAAAGAGAGCTTTTAACGTAAGGAAATGTCAATGAAAGAGAGCTTTCACGGAATAGGGACTCTGAAAATTCACTTTTTTGCTCTTTTTTAAACAAAAAAAAAAAAAAAAAATCTTCCTCTCCTGTACTTTTCTTCTGCCTTCGTTCCTTTCTGCCACTTCCTCTCAAGTCACAATTTCAAGCCAACCAAACAGAGGGGACCAATACTCACAGTTACAAAAATTATTATTATTATTATTTTTGAAAAAATAACTAAATTTATTTCAGACATTAGATTTATATTCTTCTTTTAAATTATAGATTAAGATAAATCTGACGGCTCAACAATACTTGAAGAGGTATTTATAAAATACCACCAATGATTTACCAACAACATTGTGTGTGGAGATTATGGGCATTGAAAATGACACTTTTCATGGGAATATTATTTTTCAAATTGTCAAGACCACTACGAGATCCTAACTGACTATGAAATGAAGAAGGGGAAAAAACATTCTTTTAGTTGAAATAATAAATTTTTTCGGGGGATTTTTATTCTAATATCTTAAAAAACATATAGGAAAAATGTCTCAATTAAAAATTTTATTGCTAGTAAGGACTTGATAAATTTTTATACGTAGAAAGTATCATTATTATATTTTGTAAATTTTGTACATATAGTACCCATACTCTAATTTAGCTCATTCTCACCAAAAAAAAATATTGAATAGTTGAATTTTTCCCTATTTAAAATATAAAAATATATCACCCCACTGCATAAAGATTTTTTTTAACAAATTACTATTAAATTTTGGACCTAATAAATTTGGTATATAACTAATCATTCTACTTCTTCAGATACCTACTTTACATTTATAAAAAAGTTAGTTAAAAGTAGCTAAAAAACAATAAATAAGAGTGTATTTAAAAAACAAGTTATATTTTTCATATTTATTATCTTTAACTAATTTTTATTTACAGAATTTAATTATTTGTATCTTATAAAAACAATGTAAGAGAGTATTACCTTGTTTTATGAAAAATCTTGAAAAATTACAAATTTAAACTTTATAGGATGAAATCAAAGTGGTGTTGGGAAATGGATCTGAATTGAAACGAACAGACATTGAAAAGGTGAGATGGGATAAAGAATCAGATACCCCAAACAGCAAAAAGGTTAAAAATCAGCACAATATAACTTTATTAAATCAATTAAATAATTATATAATTTAGCACTCTATAGTCTAAAGGCATAAACAAATAAAATTATCATCAACTTTGGAAAACGAATTAGAATACCAACAAATTAGACCAAATTTAATAGTTGCCCAAGTCTTCGTCGAATCCAGTTCCATATTTGGAGTGATGTAACCATGTAAGGCTGTACTTTATTTTTTATTTACTTTTTTTAATAAGCTATTGAGAAAAACCTTACTCTACCTTTTAAACGAAATACTTTGCAATTTAATCCTTCCGAAAATGTTTTTTTTTTTAATTTAATCTATCTTAAAAACCAATATTGTTAATAGTGAAAATCTTAATATGAATTTTTGAATTGAAAAGAAAATTATTAATGATGACTTTATTTATTAGGGACCACAGTTTATCTATACGTTAGGGATAATTGAAAAGACAATTTTTTATCTTTTAATTATGAAACATACGAATAAAATAAAACACTTTATCTATAAAGGATTGCTATGAAAGATAATTTCTGATGCTCATAGTCATAAATCATAATGTCATATATACAAGATTTGAGGCTCATTTAGTTCGATCCCATTACAACCTCCAGTGCAATGTAATGAGATGCAATGGTAATGCAATATAATATTAATTATAGGGCTAATGTTTGGTTTGATTTTAAAGCAAGATGCAATGAGTTAATTTTTAATAATTTTTAAAAATTAATATATTACATAAAGCCTATTTTACCCCTAATGATGGCAAGTGGTGACAATGGCAATAGAAGAGGAAGAGGCAATGGAGGCAGGGAGTGGGATGGTGGCCGAGGAGGAGGAGGTAGTGTCGACGGTCTTAGTTGTCATAGTGATGGCGATGACAATGGTGGAGGTGACGATGACAAGGGTGGTTGTAATGGTGGTGGTGGAGGAGGAGCCAATGATGGCAACGGGAGGTGGCAATAACGGCAATGGAAGAGGAGGAGGTAGTGGTGGCATGGTGATGATGGCAGTGGAAAAGGTAGTAGCCACAACAATAATGGTGGAGGTGGCGATGATGTAAGGTGGCAGCCACAATAATAGAGGAGGAGAAGATACTGGCGACGACGGTAACTATCATGGCAGTGGCGGAAACTATGGTTGAATGGTTGATCATGGATTAGTCTAGACTAGGTCTGGCATCAATCCGAAGTCTGGTCTTGATAAGACCTCGAGCTAGACCAGACCTATCTAGGCAGCTCAAGACTTTTTTTATTTTGACTAGAACGTTTTAGATTCACATGGCTCCCTTGTGAGAAAATTACTTTATGGGAGAAAAGTAAAAAAACCGTGACTCCGGTTGGCTTACTCTCACATACCCATGCCGCCTCACTTCTCCACCACCTCACTCCACCCACCCCCTTTGTCTTCCAGCCACCATGCCCTTCCTCTTTGCCCTGCGATCAACTACATCTCTAGACTTGAAAAAGTTGGGTTGGTGGTGGTTTGTGTGATCAGTTGTTTTTGAGGGGGGGGGGAGCGATAATTTGTTTGTGTTGGTGTGTGTCTGTGTGAGTGAGTGTTATATATATATATATATATATATATATATATATATATATATATATATATATTCGGGCAAGACTGGACCAAATCAAGGGAATTGAGCCCTTGGCCCGAAGTCTGGTGTGGTATGAGTAGACCAAGCTGGTCTAGTCTAGTGTGGTCCGAGCAGACCAAGCTGGTATGAAGTCTGACCGAGATTCGGTTCGATTTTTTGCTCATTAGATCGGGTCGAGTTAGACTTAGCTACTTGGACCACCGGGTTTTTTGCTCATCCCTAATAATAACGGTGGAGGTGGTGATGGTAAGAGGTTATAGTGACAACGATGGAGGATGAGGATGTATTGGTGGTAATTGTGGCGTGATATGGCTGGTGAAATGAAACAAAGACAAATGAAATAAAAAGGTCAATTGGACATTTTCTACTATACAATAAGGTGTTAATGAGTATTGATAGGAGATAGGTATCAATGAGGATTACCAATTGTTTGGTAATCATCATTATCATGATAAACCTTTTTACCATATTAAAAAGCAACCAAATACTCTTGTCTTGGTAATGTAATCATGATTACCATTGTAGGTATGCAATAGGGTTGAACAAAACGGGCCCTTGATGCTTACCTATGTTCAGTGTTCGCCGTTCAACAATCTATACTAGATTTAGCTGGTTTATATCTTTTCAATTTTAATGTTATTTTTTAAAATGATAAAAATAAACTTAACATATATATATTTTTTAACACAAAATTTAAAGTAATGCTCATCTGTGTTCATCGCCCATATTAAATTAAGTTGGTCTATTTTTTTAATCAAATTTTAATATTTATTTTGATTTTAAAAATAAAATATAGAACCGAAACAATTCTTAATTACTCCTCTTGTCAATCACATAACTTTGCATATAGTTTGGACAAGAGGAACATAATTTAAAAATAAAATCTAAAGCATTGAGATAAAATATGAAGGTGTGAAGGCAAAAGGAAAAAGGAAAAAGATGAAGGATGTAAAATCAATAACGAATAAGGAATCGTGATCTCGAATATGTAGTACCATCCATCCACAGTAAAAGCCAACCCAAAGTAGCAGAGAAATTGTTGGGCTAGTTATTGTGGGAATTAAAATTAATTCATTTTCTTTTGTTTTATTGGGTGATTTTTAAACTTTAAAATCTTAATATTGGGTTTGGATGAACCAAAGGACTGAACCACAAAAAGCACAAAAAAACAATTAATGAAGCTATGAAAAATTTATAATCTTCATATGACACTTGAGAGAGAGCGAGATGGGCAATAAAATATATTGCAAAAGAAAAGGCAGCATCACACGTTTCATGGGTGACCTAACTTAATTTATTATTTTTTTAAAAAATTAGGTGAGTTCATAAAAAATTGGGGAAATCATACACAAGATCCTCGACCATCTTTATTTTTTATTAATTATCTATTTGCATGTATAGTTTAAAGTTTAAGGGAGTTATAGGGATAGTTCATAGATGTTATAAGTATACAAAAACAGTGTAAGTGGTATGTAATTGATGATTTGAAGTTACTCATACAAGCTTAAAGGTTTAGAATAATTTTTTTTATTAAGTTTTAAATATTAGAATAATTATTTACATAATTCAAAGTTTAAAGGAATTTTAGTATAATTTAGCAGGTTAAGAACAATTATAAAAAGACAAATTATTGTATCAATGCCTTTTAAAATTACTTAAGGGACTAATTTTCGTTGGTTTAATTTAATTTATTTAATTTAAAATCCCTTAATTTATTACTTTCTTCAGTTTTAAATGTAAGATAGAGTTAATTTTTTTTTTGGAGAAATTAAAAAAACTAAATAAATTACTTAATCATATTATATGTTTTAATCATATTATATGTTTTGCATCATTACACTATACGTTAGTTTAGGGCCCGTTTGTGATAGCGTTGGTAAAAATGACTTTTTTGTTGGAATTCTTTTTATGGTTTTTCCCCCCTAAAAGTTAAATTATTGATGTGATTTGTATTTATAATAGCAATGACACCAGTGATTTTTTTCTTTTCTTTTTAGATAAGCCCTTGTTTGACATAGAGTTCATACACACAATATTCAATAACATTTATACTTTTTTCAGTGACTTTCCATCTAAATTGACATTTTAAACCCTATTTCAAACAAGATTAAATTTTTTTCTAATAATATTAATACAAACACACACACACACATGTATGTATATAGGTGTGCGTTATATATTATGTGATAAATTTAGGATAAAAAAAATTATATTTACATGTAAATTTGCTAAAAAGTAAAATTACTATTAAAAAATTACAACACAATATTTTAAATAAACAATATTATATCTACATTTGTAAAACATGATTAAACAATATTTTGAATATAAATTATCACCTTAGTGTTTATTAATCATTTTCAAACAAATAAGTGTGTTTGAATGATAGAGATTATTACATATGGAGATTAAAATGCAATACCGTGATAATTTATTTTGAAGCTTCAACGATAAAAAAAAATAATAATAATTAATAAAAAATTGGAAGCATGCGTGAAGTTGAGTATAAAAAAATATGATTGGTTATGTACGATAAAATTGAGGGAAGCATCGTGAAAGAAATGACAAAATAGAGAGTGCGAGATGAGTTTTTCAGAGAAGTTATGGTGATGGGAGTAGAAGCTCTAACAATGGGCTTCCGCCAAGAAATGGCTTCAGACTTAAAAGTTTATTAAATATTGAAGTTTTGGCAAACAAATAAAAATCATGTTTTCATTATTATTGAACTTTTTACATTGTCACTGAATTTTTTTCTTCTTTTAATCAATCCCAAATAGGTTTTTATTGGTTAAACTAATTAATTTAGAAAAAATAATAATAAATATAAATATTTTAAAATAATTTAATTAATTTCTCTAATTTCTTAAAATAATCAATTTTACTTAATCTTGTATTTTTATTTGAGAGACAGAGAGAGAGAGTACATAACCGAGAACACTCTATCTGAGTAAAAGAAAAGTAACGTAAAAAAAGCGTCCAAAGAGACTGAAACGAAGCAAGACATCTTCATTTTTCTCCCCTCCCCATTTTGCTTCTCCCATTCCACCTCAACTATCTCTCTCCCTCTCAGTTTCACCTTCCCAATCTACTCTGTAATCTCTGCCTCTCTCTCTCCTGCTCCAGATTGCCCTCAGGTATGTCTCCGTCCTTCTCTCTCTTCAATTCTACCTCTGCTTCCTCTCCTTCTTCTCTGTCGGTGTCCTCCCCTGCTTCCACTTTTGTTTTTGTTCATGCCTTTTCTTTTTCATGAATTTTTTTTACAAGTGTCTCGTGGTAGTGGAGGTTGCTCTTTTGTTTTTGATCTCTGTTTTCCGTATCGGCATTGTTCGGTTCAATGCCGTTTCCGGTTTCGGTAGGTACTTGCTTCGGTTGCTTTTTGTAATTCTCGACGATTTCACCTTCTTCGTGAAGTTTCGCACTTAACAAATATCTACTGCTTTTTGTTTCTTCCATCTATCGTTACCTTTTTTTTTTTTCTTTCCTCTTGTATCTCCACAAGAATTAGAGGCTGGTTTGTTCAGTTGTTATTGATAAGAAGCAACAAACCGCAACCTAATTGTGATTGGTGCCAACGCGGTGGTGTGAATCTGATTCGCTACAGTTTTAGCTCGAATGGAAAACAAATGTCGATTTTATCCGTTCTGTTTTACCTTTGCCGTTTTTTCAATGGTTTCGTTTATTCCGCTTTCTCAATTTTATCTATTGTTTTCTCAAGATTTTTGAGGGAAAAACAATCAAATGAGCAAGGTAATCAGTTCTACAAGTTTGCTTAAATTAGTATGAACAAGTATTATTATGTTATGCTTCCGCTAGATGCTTGCGCTATTTTATTGTTATTGCCGACTAAACACCATTTGTTGTTGTTGCCGGGGTAGCTCACGGCGCTCTATAATAGCTTCTTTGGCTTCCATTGTTGTCCTATCTTTGGTAAGAACAAATGTATTAATTACTTCTTCTGAGATTCATGCACCCACGGATCGTAATTCGTGCAGAGAATGTTTACGTCTAACCTCTCTACTAAATACACTTTTTTTTTTGGGGCCAGATCTCTAATAAATGTGCACACTCTCCTAAACTTGACTCCTAATTTCTTCCTGCGTAAATTTATGGCGGTCTGGAGGCTGGAGCAGTATGTTACTATGTACAGCCTGACTCTGCTGTGAGCTCGCCTCTTAGTTTTAACGACTTGGATCGACTATAGTCTTTGTGTACTAGACTAGAATGTCAGGTATGCTTGCTTAACTATCACTCCGTGTTTTATGCTTTTCAAGAGTCTTGATATGCACTATTTATTGATGCAAATAACCAAGCTAATGGTGGTTACTTTTTTGGAGATAACAAACCTAATATCTGACTGCTTTTTCTTATAATGTATTGTGGAAGGCATTGAAGGGATTGGTATTCATGATGAAATTAGAGAGAGGAGGTCGGATTTTGAGTACTCTGAAGATGAAAGGCGGCGGTCCAAAATTGGAACACTAAAAAAGAAAGCAATAAATGCTTCATCTAAGTTCACTCATTCTCTTAAGAAAAGAGGCAAAAGAAAAATTGACTACAGGGTTCCATCTGTTTCCATTGAGGATGTGCGAGATGCACAAGAGGAGACTGCTGTCCTAGAATTGCGTCAAAAACTGTGTGAGAGAGGATCATTGCCTGCTAGGCATGATGACTATCATACCATGTTAAGGTCTGGTCTTTCATTCATTCCAAGTATTCAAGTAAATAGACAACCGTTTCCAAACTTTTTCCTCCTTGTCTAAGGTTGCATTTCTTTTTTCATTTTCGACTGTTTTTGGGTGAATGAGAGCTGCATTTTTAATGCCAAGTATTTTTTCCTCATTCACATGAACCGCTCCTTTTTTACTCTCACTGACTGACCTATTCTTTCTTTGCTACTCCCGCAACTCCAATGGGCTACGACAGTTTCATAACCTTCTTTCTTTCTTTTATTTTCTATTTGGCTCTTTTGCCTCGGTTCAAGCATTTTAAATGTCACAAAAATGTGTCTTTTACTCTTGCGCACTCACCAACCCTCTGTATTTTCCATGCAGATTTCTGAAAGCTAGGGATTTTAACATTGAGAAGACTATCCAGATGTGGGAAGAAATGCTTAGATGGAGAAAAGAATATGGAGCAGATTCCATCCTTGAGGTAAGAATAGTAATTAATTGAGCATTCTCTTGAAACTGGAGGCATATTCTTATTAGGCTATAGGTTTTTTCAACGTAACAGAAGAAAAATATATATTTTCTCCATTTGTTTTATTTGGCCAAGCTTACATTTGAAATATACGTTGAATTCAATTATTATTTTTTCATTTAATGATGGGACTCAAGTGGCAAATTATGGTGCTTTGTAGTTTTTATATAGCATCAGCATGCTTTTTATGTTAAAATACACTTGATTCAGTTTGTATGTGTCTAATGCCATAGTGATCTTTGAAGGATTTTGAATTTGAAGAGCTTGAAGAAGTATTGCAGTATTATCCACAAGGTTATCATGGAATTGATAAGGAAGGTAGACCGGTTTACATTGAGAGACTTGGGAAAGCTCATCCAAGCCGCCTCATGCGCATAACAACAATTGATCGGTATGTGAAATATCATGTCCAAGAGTTTGAGAGGACTCTGCAGGAGAAATTCCCTGCATGTTGCATTGCAGCCAAAAGACGGATTTGTTCAACAACAACAATATTGGATGTACAGGGCTTGGTATGTTGCACTGAACTAAACTAACTTCATCAAATTTATATTTTGCAGTGATGGAATTTAACAAATTCTTTCTTGTTATTTTTTGTTCATTCTATGCTTTATAATTCATACTTGCATTGAACTACTTTATTATTTTGTGATGCAGGGAATGAAAAACTTCTCACCTACTGCTGCTAATCTCCTGGCCACTCTGTCAAAAATAGACAACTGTTACTATCCTGAGGTCTCTATCTCTCTAACTTTTCTAATTAGTTGGTTTTCAATGCTTTGCTTCCTGTTTATATGAACTTTTTCTTAAATATGTATAGACTTTACATCGGATGTATATTGTCAATGCTGGCACTGGCTTCAAAAAAATGCTTTGGCCTGCTGCTCAAAAGTTTCTTGACGCCAAAACTTTAGCAAAGATACAGGTGAAAATTTAACTATCAGCTTTCTTTCATGCCTTTTGCTCGAAGTTCTGTTTTAATGTTATCCATCTCACAAATTTACAGGTTCTTGAACCCAAATATTCATACAAACTACTTGAGGTCATTGACTCTAGGTGAGCATATGTGCCTCCATCAGAGTGTGTTGTAATTTAAATTTTATTATTGAATAATTACTGTTTTGTAAATGCTTATTTTCAGCCAACTACCAGACTTTTTGGGAGGATCATGTACATGTCCTGTAGAGGGTGGATGTCTTAGGTCCAACAAGGGTCCATGGAACGATCCTGATATCATGAAGGTATTCTTTTCTTGATATACTTCTCCGATTCTTAATATAAGACATATTTACCTAATTTGATTAGATTAAGGAAGTTATTTAAGTTAGTTAATATGGCATTTACTTCCTCTGGTCCTTTTTATAAGGCACCAACTACTAATTCACACAAACCAATAAAAGTAGTTAAAAAGCATTGAAGTTATCATAAAATTCATATGATTTCCAATATTGCCCCTACTAACTATATTAAACTCAAATATTACATTAATTATTACTCTCTCACACTACCCTTATTAAATATGGGCAGATGTGGAAAGATAAATTAAGTGCTCCTTGAAATTTTGCAAGTGCCTTATAAAAAAGACAAAAAATACTTGTTAGTTGGTGCATTATAATAAGGATAAGAGAGAGTATTTTCTAAAGCACCTAAGTCAATCTCCCTTAATTCCCTCATTCCCTCTCCTCTTTGATTATGGTTGAAGGAGTATCAATAGGGGTAAATGAGGAAAATATTGACAAATATGAAAAATATGTCTTATATTTAGGACTAAGATCAATTGCCCAATTTGTCTTTATATAAAGGAGCGGAGGAGTATTATATATGCTACTCCTATATTAGATTGGAAACTGGAAGATTTGTTTTAGGCTGAAAATATATTATCAAAGTATTATTTGGTAATCAATGTGGATATTCTGATTGTAGCTGGTACATGATTCGGAGGGAACATTTGTGAGGGAAATCACTAGAGTATCCAGTGAACAGCAGAATGTTTGCCCACGCATTCAGTTACGCCCATTGAAGGTGAGTCTCAGTCTTCTTGACAGAAGAATATTATAATGTTAGCATTTTTTCTAGTTATTACATATTTTCTTTAAATTTCTTCCTTTCCTTATTTCTCAGGGAAGATTTAGTGAGACGTCAACAGCTGAATCAGGTTCTGATGTTGATGATCCCAGTTCTCCCTGGGGACGGAGGAGTTCTACTTATTCTTGTTTAGACCCAGTTCATGAAGAAGTGAGTTTTGATGCAGTTAGATGAGATTCATATGTTGATCCTGTCTCTACATATTATTGAGTGCATTTCTCGGGTATATATTGATGAAAAAATCTGTCTCTCCTGCAGGTCAGGGTATTAGAATCCAATGGCTACTATAGTTGTGATGATAGCATTCCAGCTGTGGAGAAAGTGGTCAAAAGTGATAATTGTTGCCATACTGAGGATCAGCCTCTTCAAAATGCTGATATGAGGAACATTGCTGGCAGGGGAAATTCAGAAGGTGCTGTTTAAGTAAAATTTGACAAGTTTTATTTTCTTTAACCATATGCATAGTAGAATATACATCGTAAATATGGCTTATTTGTAACTTTTTGCTTGAAGAATTGGAATTAAGTTTACCTATTAGCATAGTTTGTTTGGCTTAGTACTACTTATGTTAAGTCTAATAATATAACTGGCATGTATCTACCATCCTCTTTCTCTTTGAAACTTACACAGCATCACACACCATTTCAGGCACTTTACTCAGGCATTGGCTCGGCATTTTTAAGGAGAAAATAGAGAAAAGGGATTTCTTTTATGTGGCAAGAGTTATGTTATCTTTTCTGGATAAGCTTGTTGCGTACTTCTGTGGTCTAAAATTTGAAGTTTCGAGATCTCAGAACAATGATTCCCCACCCGATCTTGTTGAACTTGACACAAATAACCCATCACCAGCAGTTGGGGCAGTTGATGAAAGGGATCATAGTTTTCCTCACGAACAGTATGAACAGCGTCTTGAGAAACTAGAAAAAGCATTTGAGGAACTCAGCAGCAAACCTACTGATATGCCTCTGGAGAAGGAGGAAATGCTAATGGAATCCTTAGATAGGATTAAATCAGTTGAGTTTGACCTTGAAAAGACAAAGAGGGTATGCCTCTAATTTCTTCAGTCGCCCATAAGTTATCATTGTTCTGCTGGTAGTGATATCTTCAATCTATGAATGTTTTCCGTTAACACAGGTGCTACAAGCTACAATGATGAAGCAGCTTGAGATTTCTGAGTTGCTGGATAACTTGCAGGAATCAAAGTGTCGAGTAAGTTGCTTCTTGCATGAAATTCACTGCATTCCAGTTTGATCCCATTTCAGTTGATAGAACAATGCTATACTCCTTCCTGTCCATAATATAAGAGCTAGATAACTAATTTGTAAAGGTTAAGAAAATTAGTCAAATTAGTTATTTGTAAACAATATGTTGATTTTCCTAAACTACCCTCTTTACTCATTATTTGCATTGAAACCACTTTTTGATGGAAACTCCCTTACTGTGCACTCATAAGGGATAGTTTGGGAAAAATTATAAATTTTAGAGACAGTGAATTGAAGTCTTATAAGTAGGACCTAAGTAAACTTGTTTCTGGCTTGGCTTCGATATTTAAGACTGGAGGGAGTGCTTCTATGAAAGAGTTGGTAGAAGTAAACTTCGTCATCTTTAAGTTACAATGGGGAGGAGGGTGAGGAAGGGGTTAAGCATCTCTCTCTCTCTCTATATATATATATATTATTTATATATATATATATGATACGGTTTACTTAAAGATTTATCACAACCGTTGAGGTGTTTTGGAATGGACAGTTACCTAAGTTGTTTGAATTCATTCGGACTACTATGATTTCTTTTTTAATTTTCCAATGATACATCATTATTCAATATGGTCCTCCAAGGTTTAAACATCTTTTTGGTCAACCAAAATTGGCATCCCTTCTATTCCTTTTTTTGCATGGAAAAGCTGAGTTAATTTGAAATCTTATTGCAGCGAAGAAGATTGTTCTGTTGAATTGTCACCAAGATTTGCAATCAGGAGTCCCTGACATGTCAAAAAATATAGAAGACCTGTTACAAACTCTCACGAACCAGGTTGAGGCAAAGTGATTGCGCACGCCATTCAAGTATTACCACTTGGAACTTGGAAGAGACAGACATGAACCTAATAGGATACAGCCCCTCTGTCTAGTGCACAAATTGTATCCTTTTCCTCCGATTCCTTTGATAGTTGAGAGAATAGAAGGTGAATACAAAAAGAAAAAAAGCTATATAGCTCACAAAATTTTCTTCTTTTTGATGCTCTCTTGAGAATTTTGATCACAATACTGTATTTTATGAATAGATTTTAGTCTCTGACCCAAAAAGAGAAGGAAAAAAAAGAGGGGGTTGATATTTAGCCATCTTGGTGGGCCCATGAGAGTCGGGACATCAGTATGTACATAAACGTTCTAGATACAATGTGCATTAATGACTTTGAGGAAGCTATTTGTCTTGAATATTGAATGCATGTATTGCTGTGTCATTGTCAAAATGCGACTCATCATTAATATATACGGAAGTGTTTGAGTGGCATTTGTCAGAAGAATACCCGATCACCCTATTGGAATTACTTACATAGGATCCCCATTTTTTTTTTAATCAAACTAAGGGTCTCCATTATGGACCGGTATAAATACTCTCAAATAAACTACGTATATAAATTTATGCCCCCACACAATTCATTAATAACAATTAATTTATACACATGCGAATGCATGTGCATTCATAAATGATTACATTTTGTATAAATTCGAGATTGATATATCATTGTCTTGGTTCCTTGATTTTTAATTTTCATCAATATTAATGTGAAATGTTAACCATCTATAAAGTTATGTTTAGTACTCGTATTAATGAGTTTTTTTTTTTTTCGAACAATAGTATTAATATGATTCATTACTTGAATATACATGATCTTTATATGTTGCAACACAATATGGGAGAGTTTAGAAGATTATGATTTTTAAGAATTAGAACATAAATTGAATTTATTTGTGAATGCAAGACTAATAAATAGAAGGGAAAATTCTATATAAAGCCGATTGAAATGCTCAATTTCTAATTTAGGTTGCTAAACTTAACAAATTATTAATTAGGTTACGTAACATAATTAATGATTTAAAATTTAGGTCATATTACCTCTATATCCTTTAGTTATTAAAAAAAAATAAAAATTGGAAACTTAACAATATTGTTTATATGTTACGTAAGACCCTAACGATCATAGAAATACCCCTAAATTAGGTTTCCGTACTATCATTAATGATTTCAAGATATTGAGACCCATGAAGACATGTGCTTAACATACCGTTTTTGCCTTCTGTTTCATCAATTTTGTAGGGCAATGAATTGGGGGAGGGATTTACACAACGTGAAGGTCTATCAACAGCAAATTACTACCAGAATATACACTCCACTTGTTCACATCGAAAACAAAACACAAAAACAACAGAGAGAGAAAAGGAACTATATTTTGGTTAGGAGTATAATAAATTAATTTTATTTCTTGGCGGTGAATTTTAGATAAATTTAACTCGTGAATATCCCCTCCTACAGCTTTTTTGGCCCAAACACATTCTACAGAGATATATGGGTAGATTTCGAAGCAATATTTGAAATATAATGTGAAGTCCAGGAATTAGATGAACAAGTGATATGCACAAAACATGAGGGCGGGGATGTGTATGCGTGGCTTTCCCTTTCCTTTTTTTTCAACATGAGTTAGAATTATTATTGGAAAATAACCAATATTTAAATATTTTAAATTGGTTCATTGACCCAATTTAAGATTTGTTAAGTTTACTAATTTAATAAAGAATTCCCTTATTTCAACCATTTTTATACTGGATTCTCTTTAAATAAAATTCACATTTCATCCACCAAGGAAATGTTATGTTTTAAATCTATTTCTCTTTCTTGTTTGCTCCTTATAAATAAGAGTATACATGAAAAAAAAATATCATTACTCCAAACTAATGTTGTCTAATTTCTTTATTCACATAATTCAATTCTTAGCTTCTTATAAAAAAAATAAAGGGATAAATAGCAAATTCCATTGGATTTCGTCAATGAAAACCCCTCCCTCCCTTGCTCTTTTTGCCATTGAAGATTAGACCGCGAAGATTCGAGAAAAATGACCGAAATCCAACTGTGTTCCTTTTTGCTTACTTCATCCTCTTCCCTTGCTGGTGCGACATTTTATTTGTGTGCTTCTTGTTCAATCATCTTTACCAGTAGGTTCTCACCATTGATGACAATGATTCATGGGTTTTGATCTCCAGATTTGTGTTGGATTTATATGATTTCTAGGATTGTTCGATTCATGTTTTCGATTTAAAATTGATCTCCAGATTCAGTATCACTAGAAACCCAGGTCCTGGATTTAATCTTCAAGGCAAGTCTGATACCTATAATATTAATCTCCAGATTCAGCATCACTAGAAACGCAGGTCCTTGATTTTAATCTTCAGCGGGGTTTCACCCTTTTAGTGTTGTTCCTTCTGTTTTATTAGATATTGTCGATGTAAAAGACGTAGTGCTTCACTGCTTCCCGGATATTTTCACTCATCCAAAAAAAAAAAACCTTCAAGACTTTTTTTTTTTTTAAAAAAAAATCATGAGTCAGCAAGCAATATGGGGTTTGTGTCTGTGCTTTCTAGCCTTGCTTGATGTGAATATTTGACAGAATAACCTAGTGAGTGAAAAATAATTATATTCTTATTGGCGGAAAAAAAAAAACCATAACAGTTGGCTTATAATTATAGATTATAGATTCGAATTGTCAATAGCCAAAACTAGGTAGTTAGATACATAAAAGACACCAATTAGATTATCAAGGTTGGAAGTTAAATCATCCACATATTATTGACCTAATCAAAAACCATCCAAAGATGCCAATGAAGGTGTTGAGAGCATGGTAGTCAAAATATCATTTTATCATTGCGATTTTATGTTTTTATAATTTTTTTTTTATTAAAACCATTTTATTAATTTTCCAAACGCTTTTATGTTTTTTCGATTTTATTATGCTACGATTTTACGTTTTATGATTTTTTTATCCTTTTTCTGATTTTACGTAAAGTCTCGATTTTAACGTCTCGATTTTATTTTAACTACCTTGGGTGAGAGTCTGCTGTGTTGGAAAAAATAGAGTTGATGGAGAAACCAGAGGGCCTAAATATATTTCTACCACAACTAACAACTCCTCCAAATGTAAATGTCCTTTATAACATTTTGCAAGATTGATATTAGAATCTTTTAAGTTCATGTCAAGTTTCATCATGGTCCATTAAATTTAAATGTATTTATAGTCCCTTAAGATTAAGATCGTTAGTTTCATTTAGCGAAAAATATTGACTTGGCAAATTTACATGGTGACCTTACAATTAAATATTATAGCTACGAGCCTAAGTCTGTTCTTTCTTTCATTGGCCCACGCTATATCTAACAGGTTCATAATATAGTTTTTCAAGAGTAAAATCTGTCACAATATAATGACAGGGCCAGATTAAAGCCACATTGGATCCCCTAGTTAGTTAGGCATATGAGAGGGTAAGGGAATGTGAAATAAATAAGAAATGAACTTTGCACTCCTACAAAACAAATACTAATGTATCCAAAAAAAAAAAAAAACTAAAATTTGACAATATTGACTAACGAAAACAAGAACCTAATGACATTCACATGATAAATCATCTCACTTCCTATAAAGCCTCTGCCCTCTCCATGAAGTCCAACACTATGGCCTAAGGCACCGTTTAGGATCATGAAATTCTTACTCCACAAAGGGAAGGGAAAAAGAAGGGAAGGACCACAATCCGCGGATTGGTACACTTCACTTTGGGTTTCCAAGAAAGCAATTTTCCACCAAAACGATCAAAAGAGCAGGGCAGATGAAACTTGACATTTTCCTAGTCATGTGACTATTTGCACTTCATAAAATTTTATAATGACATTTGCATTTCTGTCCCAAAACAAGTTCACCCTCATCCAGGCCAGAAGGGGCATGAACAGAGAGGAGACTCAGACAAAACCTTGTACAGCCACAGAAATATCAGTGAGATTTGCTTGTCCAGTCAAAACACCAAACGGACTAACTAGTAGGGGCTCTTAACTCCAATGCAAAGATTGGGTGTCCATTCCAGTTTTACGATTGCTTCAAGAGCTGTATTTTGTCATCTTGCCATCTTAAAACTTAACATCCCATTATTCAAATTTCAAACACGGACTACACAAAAATCACATTAGGATTCCATCCTCATTTTCTATCATGTCCGGTGTTTCTGTTTCATGAAAAGTAACTCCAGGATGAAAAATGGAGCCTAAGGACTTGTGATTGTCATAATCCTAACTTCCCCCATTCTTGAAGGTGGTAGGAGGAAAAAAAAATAGAGAAGAAAAAGAAAGGTAAAAATGACCACCCAAGGTTTAAAACCTTTTAATTGACTAAGCAACAATCAAAAGCAGTTATTCGAACAGAAGCTGAAAATAAAATAAATTTTTCAAAACTTAACAATTTATGTGTGTCCAGTCAGCAACTTTACAAGAGGAAAATATATCAGCAGAGCCCTAATCATCATATTCTCAGAAGATAAATTTTTCAGACCTGAACTACGACATTTCCCAAAATCTGGCGAGTGCTTTCTTGTGAATAAGCGTCTTGTAACTATCTCCTGCCTGAACCTCAAGGCTATGGTCCAACTTTTTCTGCCGACTTCCAAGTCCTGCTCTACTATCTGCGGCTTGTGCCTGGACAGGCTCTGTCATTCCACTTCCATCCTTACCTAGGCCCTGCTCATTAAATTATTCACGAAACAAGAGGAAACAACCCAAATATGAGAATGTTAGTATCCTTCGGCAGATCTGATGTGAAGAAATACCAAGTATCCAGGGGTATTCCATCCAAGTCTTCAGGTCCTTATAGAATTGATATAAAAGGAATATACATTATTGTCTAAAAGGAAATCATTTTCTAAATGTGAATAATTAGTTCATCCCCCAAAAAAAACAACCCAAAAAGTTGGAAAAAACAAGGGCACTAGATTATCAATCAAATCTGAGATGATGAAGAACTGACTAAATGAACCCCCCAAAAAAATGTCCATCTTCCACATGTATATTAAATGCAAGGGTGTTTATGTTACGTTCTCAGGATATGAACTTCTAAACTCTTGAATTAATTAGCCTTGCATTCAGTGTTCCAGGGAAGTCACCTAAAAGCCCCTGTATTTGTTGTATATCTGAAATAAAGATACCAATTTTCCCCAAAGTAAAATAGGAAGTATGCTAACCAGTCAAAACTAAGGTCAGCAATCACTCCAAATACACATAAGCTCTAGCAAATACACCTATTACTAAAGTATATGCCAGCTCATGCAGTGCAAAGAGAATGAAATGATACCAAGCCTTCTTGCCATCCCATGTTGCGGAGCATCCGATTGCCAACATTGTTCTCATCAATAGCTTTGTCAGCTGTAATCACCTCGTAGGTATTAAGGTTGGCATCTCCAACCACACGTCCTCCACCAACCCCAGGAGGGAAAGGCATTGGATCACCCTTCCTCGATGCAAAATCTCGATCTTCAAAGGTCATATGGTAAAAAACAAATTTTCTCTCAAAAGTCAATGCACACATCTGAGTAAAGTTACCAGTGAGCCTATGAGCTTCAAAGCTTATAGCTTCCTTATTGAAGATTTTCCAAAGATGGAACAGTGACATTTGATAGCAAAGCATCACTTGTCATGAACAGAAAAGCAACCGTTATTTTATTTGATTTTTTTCCAAGCATGATGTTAACTACCTCACTACAGAGTTAAGTCCACTTTCATTAGCTGGAATAAATTCGCACTCAATAAATTAACTTGATTTTGTTTAATTTCCTTTCGCAGGAATAACTGGAATAGGAACGTAAACTTTTATTTATGCATAAAAAAACGAAATCCATAAACAGGATCTCTCAACCCTAAATTGCCACATCGATTCAGACCTCTAGTCATTAAATAGACACATTTACAAGATATGTATAGAACGCCACATCTTAACACCCTAACATAAACTTGAAGCTAAATCTACCTCTATAATCAGAGCCTTACAGGCAGCAAACTATATTCTGAAGCATTTATAAATAATCACTGTCCATCAAAAGTTCAGCAAATTTTTCAAAATTATTCAAATTTAAAAGCAATGAAACCTGAAATAAATTAAGCAATCTTACTTGGATCCCCAGATTCCAGATCAGCCAACTCATCCCCAACTGACAATGATGAACCATACAAACTTCTTCTCTCAGCTGCACGATCCCTGTAGGTTGTCTGTGGTTGTTCCTTGGGGGCTGAAGCAGAATGAGGCATTTCTGAAAACCTTCTTCGGCCACTTCCACCAGTGGCAGGAGAGGCATATGAACCCAGTGCAGAGACATCTGTTCTAAAGGGAGTTCCAACTGTTGGAGCATCTACACTTGATGAAGAGGCTCCTGATGCACATGCAGCAGCTGAAGCTGTAGGTCCTGAGTAAGAACTATCAGATTTAATAATCCCTCTTCCAGAGCCTCTTATAACCCCCATCAGAGTGCCTCCAAGGCTATTACTAATAGGTCGTGGCTGAACCTGAGAATCAGTAGCAACAGCCTGAGAAGCAGGGGCAGTGGGAATCCCTGAAGTGGACGCATTATTCTCCCTTGTATCTGCAAAATCATTCTTGAACTTGCTCTTTGTGGGATATCCTGAAGACCTATCATCAATGGATGTGGATTGGTGATTGTCTTCAAGAGCTACACGAGTAGCTTGACTCTCATGGCTCCTCTGCTTCCACATTGTCAACACATTATTCATTTTCTTTTTGTTAGCCAGAATACTGCTTTTGGAAGCAAGCTTTATCTCTTTCAATTTTTCTTTTTCTTTCTTCTCTGCAGCTATGGCAGCAGTTGCAGCAGCTTGAACTGCGTCTGCCAAAGAAGCTGGCTTCTCAGCAGATGTAACAGTAGTAGCAGGTGCAGAAATTATAACTTTTTTACTGCTGGAACTGCCAGACACCTTGGAAGGTTCAGACTGATTATTAGGAGCTTTATTCTCAGTTTGATCAGTGCAAGGGATATATTGTTGAGTATTGTGATCGTAAGAATACCAAATCCCATTATTACCATCATAGTAAAGACCTACAAATGATAAAATGGCAAGAAGAGGGAAAAAATCAGAGTAGTATGGAGTACAAAAACGAAAATTCACAAGTATAGTTGCATTGTTGAGTCTCTTGTATAATGCTAAAATAAAGGCTAAACTATAACATCTGAGCTATAATAAGTACAACCTCAGATAGCATAAGCGCACACATATTTGACAGGCATAAGAAGAAAGAAAATTTAAGACCTTTTTTTTTTTATAAGCAAGACCTAGTATAAAGAACCAAAATGCTTGAAGAAAGAAATGGGGAAATAAAGGCTTGCAGACAGCCTGATAATTGACCAGCTAACCCATACTAGTAAATAGTACTTGAATAAGAACAAATTTTCTCAAAATAACTGCAGAATTAACATCTGCAAAGTGAAGCAAGATAAAATACCAGTATTCCCATCATAGTAAAACCCTGAAGCAGCATCATAGTAATAACCAGATGCTTCATCCCAAACAAAGCCTGTTTGTGGAGCCAATGCATCTGTCTGAGCTGCACCAGTTTGCTCTTGACCAGTAGATTGCTTGTCATCTGGATTGTATTCTTTAGGAGCCCATCCGACAGAATCATACTGATGAAAAGCAAAAAGGATAAGACTTAATCATTGACTTCACAGAACATATGAAAAAATACCAATGTTAGTAAGAAAAAAATTACACTAGATTAATCAATATTCAGCAAGAGTTGCAAACTTTTATTCAATCGATCACAAATTAGACAGTGAGATTTTAGGCATGACGTATAACAAGACTTTATATGGATCTTAGCATATGTCTATAAGACATGGTACACATGACTAAAGGGGGGAAAAAAAACTAAATGATCAACACATTATAAAAATGAGAGAAATAAGACCCATATCACCATAAAACAATCACCCAAAGTAAAATCTTAACATAGCAGCATATCCATTCTAAGTATCATATTCTACATTTCAAAAACAATCATTAACAATAATAAAGATTTGACATTAAAATAGATAATCTTGCGTTGTTCTAGAATTTTGATAGCAATAAGTCTTAGAACAATGTGGCATCACAGGGGATTATGATATCAAAGGCCTTTTACAGTAACTCAATAGAAAAGGCAAGCAGAAGACCCTGCTTTTTCCCATCAAATTTCACTCTAATGGCAGTAACTTGCCTTACTTAAACAGCTAAATGAAGCCCACAAAAATGCAATAAATCATTTGACCACATTAGCCATTAAATTACAAAAGAGCATAAACATATTAAGACTCCATGACAAAATGCATAACATAAATGAAATAGGAGGGAAACCTGCTGAGCAAATGTTGCGGCCTCAATTGCAGCAGCTGCTAAACTACTTGACTGGGAAGCCCCTGACGTTCCTGATCCAGGACCCAGGATACTTTTTGCATATGCCACTCTTAAAATCTGTCCGTTCTTCTCAAGGGCTGTTCCATTTGTTGCTTCAAGAGCCTTGGTGGCATTCTCCACCTATAAATAAATTTCTTGTCAGTTAACGCAGTCTCTCTCTGAAGTTTTTTTATCATTCTTTTTAGGGAAAAAACAATGAACAGCGTCAAATGCAAGGGGGTTAAGCTAGCACAAAGGAACAGCTATTAACTTGTTTGTAGATAATAAGCGTAAGCTTAGTTTCTGAGTAAGTCAAAGAAAACCTCAAATTTAGAAAGCAAGGAAAAACCTGGAAAGAAAAGAATTCATACCAAAAGGTATTGAATTTTATTTAAATTAGTTAAGAAAACATAAAAATTGTCCAAACGGCCTCCCAAAAATGAAAATTGTGTGCAGTGCCTTTACCACACAGCTGAAAGCTCACTTCAAATAACACAACATTCTTAAACCCTATCAAACATAAAGAACTTTGATAGGAAATGCCATGAATCTAAATAAATACAAATATTTCCCCTTTACCTGGAAGAAAATATCATCAACTCATATAAACATCTCTTAATAAACAAAGTCAGATGCATTCAACTGCATTTACTTTCTTCATATTTTTAAACACCAAAAATATGAAGAGATAATTGCTTTATCATTGATCATTAATGAGCATACCGAATAAAAATGTACAAATGCAAATCCCCTGGAGACATGAGTAAACTTGTCTCTCACAAGACGCAGATCCTGCAATTGATAGACATGATGATTTAGAGAACATAGCTTCAAACAAACAAGAACATCTACAGTACACTACTCTACTCTACCATAAAAGAGGATAATAAAAGTTGCAAACACACCTTAATTGGAGCATGTTTGGAGAATTCATAGCGAAGCATTTCCTCATCAGCATTTTCATCCAAACCACGAACAACCAATACATGAGTTGGACCTGATTACATATATCTTAGCTAATTGCTGGGGCAAAAACAAAGTCACCTACATGCTAGAGAAGTTAGTCATTCTGACCTGCCTCTGATCCTTTCTTTCCTAAGGCTGTTGGATTTGACAAAGTAATATCTGCTGCAGGAGCATCCTCACTTCGTGGTTCATTACACTGCAATAATGACAATGGATTGCACCAATACCATATTAATAAATATAAGAAAATATTTTACTTAATGATTAAGCAATAAGCATGCCCCCCTATAGTAACTAGATAAGACAACTGGAGATATCACGACTGGAGACGGACCAAATTAAAAACAAGCAATGCCAGGCAAATAAAAATATGAACCTGATAGCAGGATGTCCGTCGGGCAAAATTGATGTAACTACATATGGTGCACATCCAATCAGATGGTACTGTAATGCTTTTATGATTATGACCAGATTTCATAGATCCCTCTTGACCAAAAGGTCCACCTGGACCTCCAGTTGGCTTACTACTGCAGCAAGATACAGCTCAAGTTGCAACAAAATGCTTACAAGCAAAGGGTTTGATGGCACAGAACTTTAACTCACAAAATACAGATAATTCAAAAAACATCAAAGTGATGAAAATTAATGTAGCACAAAAGTACCTATATTCAAAGAAAAGTCTTCTACCATCCACGACAAGACCATCATCTCCGAGTTTGTCCATCATTGCCCGTGCAGCTCCCTAACCCATAACACTTATCTCATTATATCACTCTTAAAATTAAGTTACAAGATATCAGAAAGTAATCATTGAAAATACCACAGAAGGAAAATCAATAAATGCAAATCCACGAGAAATGCCAGAATTTCGCTCCTTTATAACACGAACATGCCGAAGTGGGCCCCATTCCGCCTGATAAGCAAGCAAAATATTGATGCCAAAAAACATTAGAAAAATTTAGAAGAGCAAATTGGAATAATCAGACAAGCAAATCAGGGAGAGCGCATTACAAGAATCTGGTATAGATCTTCTTCGTTGGCATTTTGTGAAAGACCTTTAACAACAACAGTAGCAGATGGAGCCTTAAAAAACATAATTTACATCAAATCATCCATCAGCAATACATCCAAGATAATAAACTCAAAGAACACAAACACCAGTTGACACATACCACTGAATAATGATCACGCCTCTTCTCTTCACGATCCCTTCGCTTTTCACTTCTCTCATACCGACTATCAGGATAGCTATCTTCTTGATAGCTTCGACCATGACTTCGACCTCGTGGGGACCTTGATCTTGGACGATCATCATATCCATGAGATTGGGAACGAGAGCGTGAATGAGAATGAGAGTGGGATCGAGATCGAGATTGAGACGAAGACCGAGAACGGGACCTAGACCGCTCATGCCTCTTACGTGGACTCAAATCTCTTTCCCTGCTTGGATATCTTCTATCATGTTCCCGGTCACGAGATTCACGTCGCCTCCAATTGCTATCTCTTCTACCTCTCCCATAATCAGAATCATGACTATGACGGACATGATCAATATCCCTATCATGGCTATCCTCCCTATAATGACTGGATGCACGAGACCTATAGCCATAATCATCATATGCATAGTCATCCCGATCATGACCCCCAAACCTACCAGGTTTATCATATCCTCTATCATCATAGTTTTCAATGCTAGCATAGCCATCTCGAAATTTTTCAAATTCTGGATACATGTCAACCTCCCTATCTCTGAAAGCATCAATCTGCTGATATGAATCATAATAAGGCCTCTGAAGATGTCTAGATTCCTTGTCCAGCAAATACTCCTCATCATAACCTCTCCGTTTGGATTCACTCCAATGGCCAACAGCAGGTCCTGATGGAGGATATGCCTCCCTATCCAAACCATCACGGTGAAAGGCACCTCTCTGGTATATAGTATCCCTTGAGTACCTTTCATCTATAAACCTTTCATCATATGAACCACCAACCCTGCAAAAGAAGGGATAAAATGGGAGGGAAGAAAAGGATAAAATGTGTTTCCATGCATAAAATGAGTATGCATCCTTATAGTTCAAAGCTTACAGCATGAAAAGCTCAAAAAATAGGTCACATTGCTCGTTCATACAAGAAATACTTGCCATAAAACGACAAAGCATTAAAATTCAGAAATAACTTGCTTAAGACAAAAATTTACCCAAGCCTTATATTACCACAATGATGATGATAAATGACAGGCAGCACTCACCGATAATTTGGCTCATGAGCCGCACCATAACCCTCAAGAGCCTGTGGATTCAAGAGAATAAGTTATGTCAGCAACAAATAATCAATGATGACACGAGGTTAGGCAAATCCAGTCCATATCCTCACTGCCCCACAGCTCTCTTTCATAATCTCTAAGGGTGAGAAGCCCGGTAAAAAATCACATGAACCCTAATAGTTTCTTTGAATAATCATCCCATATAGGTGAATATTTAAGGAGGAAACCACAATTACGCTGTTATTATCCCAGCCTTGATGTAGCCCATAGCGAGCAGGATCCATTTCTTGCAATAGCCCGAAGCTTTAGCCCCTTGCAGAACTCCTAGAATTCAGAAGCAAAATGTCTCAAAACCTCTCCTGTAATATACGCACAAACAGATAGAGTTATCCACCATGAACCAGGAACCAATAACTCCCATGACTTTCCCCTTGGCCTCTTCTTCCTTTACCGTAATTCCGGAATCCTCAAAAAAACATTAAAATCCTTTCCAACAGAAAAGGCGTCAGAAATACCCATCTTCCAATCTTCCGTTACAAAGAAAAAGTAATTAGCTATCTTTTTTCGCATATCATCCAAAGGGGTTTTGAGGGTAAAAAACGAATCACACCCGAACGATTCAATGATAAATCAAAATGCAAGCAGCCATCACTGATTGAAATTGGAAAACTGAGAGACCCCAAGAAATACACATCGACTTACCAAATTCACTACGTAACGGTTGAACGTGGGCAATTGTCTCCACGTCAAGATTAAGAGAATTGGTTAAAAATACAAACAGAAAACAATGAAAAATAAGGAAAAATTGAGTTGGGGTTTTTTACCGAAGGATTCTGAGACGAAAGAGATAGACCGTCGAACAACAATCTTCGGGTCTCCGATCGATTTAGATCTAGGGTTCTTCCTCGTACAGAAGAACAGAGAGACGACCTAGAAAATACGAAGAGCTATACAGAGAGAATGAGAAATTGGGTAGAGGAAGACTGGACCAACAAGAAGCTTAATATTGCTGCGACCGGCTAAGTTTGGACACTGTCAATATATTGAGGTGGAGGTCACTGACCACAAAGACCATGATCAGGAGAGATTTATAATTTAACAATTGCTTTATTTATTTTTTTTAAAAAAAAGGTTAAGTTGCAAAAATACACATATGTTTTACCTTCAGGAGCGCCAAGCACCATATGTTTTTTTTTTTGTGCAAAAATACACACGTCATTAAGTTTTAGGAGCAAAAATACCATAGTTAACCGTTAACCATGGTGAAATTACCTTTTTGCCCTTAGTTTAAAATAATTAAAAAAGAAAAGGGTTAAGGGCAAAAGAGTAATTTACCATGGTTAACGGTCAACTAACGGTCAATTAACAAAAGTGGTATTTTTGCTCCTAAAACCTAACGGTATGTGTATTTTTGTACAAAAAAACATATGGTGCTGGGCGCTCCTGGAGGTAAAACATATGTGTATTTTTGCACCTTAACCAAAAAAAAAAAAACCCACCCCGCAATTTAATTTAAGATGTTAAGCCAGCCTAGGTTACTGGATTAGTGAGGAGCCTTGAACATAAATAAAAAATAATTAGTTTATATGATATTATTTCTTACTAACAAAACATTTTTTATAAAACAGATTTTTACTGGTTAAACATATATAGCCTATTTGATTCAATTTTATGAGAGAAAATTACATATAATCCTGATACAACAAACAAACTGATTACAATGTTTGGTTTGACTTATATAATATAAAGAAAATTACATTTTGTAACCCTGATTACATTATTTGATATAATCAAGATTAAACTACCATGACTAATGAATAAGGATGTAAACGTCATGTAATCAAGTGAAAATACATTATTGCCATTATACCTTTTTAACTTAACCAAAGTACCAACCCATAAATGCTATTAAATATTAAGTAATTACCACCATTAAATATTAAAAAATTAATTAATAGTAATATAAAAATTTAAAAAACATTCCACCATAGGAAATATTAAAATATCTCATTAAATAATATTTCCACCATTAAATATTAAAATATTACTATGAACTCAAAGTATAGAGTACACAAATTGAAAAAACTACCATCAAGCCAATGAGTATATTATACAAATATGTATAGATACGAGTAATTTTGTTTTTTTTTTTTATGTATTATTCCTATATATTCTCATATCTGATATCATCCAACCAAATGTTTTAGACATATGCAATATATTTCCTTAATAACAGACAAAACAAATTTATGCAATTATCATTACATTACATTCCTTTACACTAGCTCTAATTCCGTCAACAGGCACTTAATAATTGTTCCAAAAAAAAAAAAAAACAAGCACTTAATATGCTTTTACCGTCACAAGACAAAGCATTACTTATATGTTCAACATGCATAGTTAGTTTTTTTGGGAAAATGATGAAAAAATATAATTTGAATGGGAAAACCTCAAAATGTCATGTAAATTAGAAGGTAATTGATAGGAATATAGGATTTTAAGGTTTTGGTTTTATTTTTTAAACCAAAACACACCTCAAATTTTTTTTGAAAGAAGCAAAAACCCTTCTCGGCCAAAGCTCTGCTGGCCTCTTGCACCAGAGATCCACTGACCAACACCACTTCATGGGTTGCCCGGCTGCCACAACATTAGCGCAAGGGGCCAGAGCTCCAGTGAGATATTTAGAAGCCACCTTGTCAAGTGACGTTTACTACTAAGATATAGATAATGACAACTTAAGAAATGTAATTAACAATTAGAATATCCAAATTGACAACTTGAAATCCTCAAATGTCAACAACCTTCGTATTTTGTTAGGTGATGTTGACTACTTATGTATAGAGAATGACAATTTAAGAATTGCAATTAACAACTTAAGTATCTATATTAACAACTTAGACAACTTAGGCTCCTCAAATGTAAACAAGAGTATCCATATTGATAACTTGAACTCCCCAAATGTCAACAACCTTGTAGCTCATATTTTGTCCAACGATGTTGACTACTTAGGTATAAAAAATAATAATTTAATAATTGTAATTAACAACTTGAGTATCCATATTGACAAGCTAAACTCCCTAATAATCAACAACTTTGTAGGTCATATTTTGTCAAGAGATACCATTTGAATTGCGAAAACCCCAAAATGTCATGTAAATTAGCAAAAGAACAAGTAGGGAATCAATAGAAATCTAGGATTTTAACATTTTGTTTTTGTTTATTTTACCAAAATGCACCTCACATTTTTTAAAAAATGGCAACAAGCCTCATTGGCCAGAACTTTGCTAGCTGCCTTCACTAGAGCTCCACTGGCTAGCTACCAAAGCTTTGACGCAAAATGCCAGAGTTCTAGTGAGATATTTAGAAGCCACCCCTGTCAAGCAACATGGACTACTAAGTATAGAGAAGGACAACTTAAGAATCACAACTAACAATTAAGGCATCCAAATTGACAACTTGAGATCCTCAATTGTCAACAACCCTGTGGGTCTATTTTGTAAAGCAATGTTGACTACTTAGGTATTGAGAATAACAATTTAATAATTGCAATTTACAACTTAAATATTCATATTGACAACTTGAGTTCTTCAAATGTCAACAAGAGTATCCATATTGACAACCTGACCTCCCTGAATGTCAACAACCTTGTAAGGTCATATTTTGTCAAGTGATGTACTTAGGTATAGAGAATGACAATATAAGAATCACAATTAACAACTTGAGTATCCATATTGACAAATTGAGCTCCCTGGCAGTCAACAAGCTTATAAGTCATATTTTGTCAAGCGATGTTGACTTTTTAGGTATAAAGAATGACACATCAAGAATTACGACTAACAAGTTGGATATTCATATTGATAGCTTGAGCTCCACAATGTTAATAACCTTATAGGTCACATTTTGTTAGCCAATGTTGACTACTTAGGTGTAGAGAATGACAACTTATGAATCGCAATTAACAATTTAAATATTCCTATTGATAACTTGAGCTTCCCAAATGTCAAAAACCTTGCAAGTCATATTTTGAAGCCACCCGCGTCAAGCGACATTAATTACTTAAGTATAGAAAATGACAACTTAATAATTATAATTAACAACTTGAGTATCTATATTAACAACTTAAACTCCTCAAATATCAATAATCTTTTAAGTCATTTTTTGAAGCCACCCCTTGTCAAGCAATGTTGACTAATTAAGTGTAGAGAACAACAACTTAAGAATTACAATTTAACAATTTGAATATCCATATTGATAATTTGAGCTTCCTAAAAACATATATCAACAGAGCTCTACCCATCAGTGCTGGAGCTTCATTGGAGAGGGTTCTTGCCCTTTTTCTAGAAAAATATGAGGGGCATTTTGGTAAAAGCACTAAAATTTCAAAATTCCTGATTCATACTCGATTACATATTTGTTAGTTTGCTAATTCACATGACATTTTGGGGTTTTTATAATTCAAATGGTATTTTTCATTATTTTTCCTAATTTTTTAAACATGCAATGCCAAAATATTTATGTATTAACTTAATATTGAAAAATAAATTTATTACTTATTATTAAAACATACCTCATATATTGCACGTGGATATTTTATTCAATCAAAAAGATGATCCGATACATCTATATGATATCCAAATATGTAATGTCAACTTTGGAAATAATAAATAAATAACGAATGTTTTTGTGTTCCATAATAAATTGTGATTGTTTAATGATATTTATTACTTTTTACTGTTTTCAAATAATAGCATGATAGTTGTCATTTACTCGTTTAGTTATCTTATTAATTTTCTTATCTTTTTCATGTTTTTAAATTTTATATATTAAATCTTAGTTTTAGTATTTAACAGCAAAAAGCTACTAGACTCACCACTGGAAATACTGTATGGCATGTATAGAATCATTTTTTAAAATAAAAAATCAACTTAAGGTCATACTTAGAGAAATAATAATTATGAATTTAAGAGGAAATTCAATTCCAAAAAATTGATGTAATTAACAAATATTAAATCTCAAAGTATGTTATTTAAGAGATAAGTTGCAAATATTTATCTTGACAGATGCAGACACGAGTTTCAATTGCAAATTATGGGGCATGAGTAATGCAAATATTTATCTCAACTTGAGTGCAACTAAGTTGCATCTGACTCTGTATGTGTTAATCTAGTTTGTGTGATAACATAATTCAAATCATAGCATATACAGATGAGTATGGACTAGACCGAGTTTGACATCAAGCCGAGGTCTAGTCTAAAGAAGACCTAGAGCTATACAATGCAATATGTGGTTTAGTTTAAACTAGCACCAACTTGAGATTAAGTTAGACCAAACCAGGTCTGATAGAGTTCTTAGACTAGTCCAAGTAGTCTAGAACCCAAATTTTTTATTTTGTTTTTTTTGTTTTTCCTCTTTGGAAGATAAAATTTGAATATATTAAACATAATTAGGACCATAAAAATACATATAACGATATAAAATGTGTCACAAAAAATTAAAACGTTATAAATCTATAAGAATATCCAACAACATTCAAAAACAATTAAAAAAAAATACAATAGAAAAAAATATTTAAGAATGATAAATACAATTAAGATAATAAAAATACCTATACTCATATAGAAATCATCATAAAAATAAAAAAATAATTATAATTCCTTTGAAAAAACTCCAACAACATTAAATAAAATTAACATCTAAATTACAAAAATAAAAAATCAACCTGAACTAGACCAGATCAATCCAAGTGGTCTGATTCCCTAATTTGGAACCCAATCCAATTCGACCAATTAATGTGGTCCAATTTCATTATATTACTTATTTGGACCAGACTAGACTAGCTTGGGTTTGACCAAACTAGATCTAACTATCGGGTTTTTGCCCACCCCTAATAACATATATACTAGCCTTATCTTTAAGAATGCATATTGGCTATATTGCCAATGACTATTTGAGGCCTTATTGTTGACACTTTTACGCATGGAAGCCGAAACAAAAATATTTTCTTACTTACCTTATATACCATAAAATCATTTCCAAATAGTTAACCCAAATATCCTCAAGATATTTGTGTACCTTTTAGGATGAGTTAGTTGTATTCCATAGATATAATAGGATTAAAAACCAAGAGAAAATGCATTGCTTCTCATACTCATTTTCAGATTACCGTTGCTTAAGCCATATGAACTAGTTTAGAATTAGTTGCCTTGGTTATTGGATTCCAATCTTGACCAATTGTCTCACATTTTCTGGGATCGGTTTGAGTGTTAATATAGCAAGGAAATAAATGAAAATGCCAAGAATAGGATTAATCGTCTTGCCTAACAAGGGTAGTAGAACTCTAAACTATTGTGTGAATGGGCAAACTAAACGATATTAATACCAAATATATGCATATAGAATATCATATACAAAGCAACAAAGGAAAACTTCTAATTAAATTAGAAGGTCAAAGCTGACTAATGGATTACACTTATGATATATTTTATTTAAATTTCTAACACAACATAATATAATAATAAAAGGGATAGGATATTCTTACTACTATTTTTTCTTACTACCAATCTTACTACCACTTTTTCACCGTTAGATCAGAATCTTATATATTTTTATCATTTCTCTCTCTTATTGAGATTCTAATCTAACGGTAAAAAATTGGTAGTAAGATTGGTAGTAAGAAAAAATGGTAGTAAGAATATCCTATCCTATAATAAAATATCTAACATTATAAGCTTGTACCTCTTCTTGCCTATACGTTCTTGTTGTTATGGTTGTGACTTGTTGCTATATATTTTTCTCATACTAGCCAAGGCCCGCGTGATGCGCGGGTAGATATTCATTTATATGTTGTTATATAAAAAATCATTTAGATTTTTAAGGGAATAATAAAAAAATAAATTAAATATTTTTCACCTACCACCCCTATTATTAGTATACAAAATATTAATAACTACTTTTCTTATTATCCCTCTTCAATGACCACTTTGCTTTTTATTTTTTATTTAGATTTATAAGGGAATAATCAAAATATTAAATTAAATATTTTCTAAATATTTTGTACCTATAATCCCCATTATTAGTTGATAAAATAATAGAACTATTTTCATAACACAATCTTAAAATATTATATAATTACCTTCCTCATTATCCATCTTCCTTATTTTCTGTCTTTCATAACTGCTTTTTATTATTAATTTATAAAATATTACGTAACTACCTTCTCTATTATTCATCTTTCATAAGCACTTTGTTTTTTTTTATTTTAATTGATAAAATAATAGAACTACTTTCATAACACTATCTTAAAACATTATATAATTACCTTTCTTATTATCCATCTTTCCCATGTTCCGTATTTCATAACCGCCTTGCTTTGTATTATTAATTAACAAAATATTGTGTAACTAACTTCTCCATTATCTATCTTTCATAATTCTTTTGTTTTTTATTTTATTTTTATTTTAATATTTTGAAACTGTCCGCTGATGTGTCAGTGAGATAGATGCTTACTGCTCTACTTTTATATAGTTAAGATGTGTACTTGGTACCATATATTTTATTTGGGCACAAAAGTGCCCATGAATTTATTAAAGGGTTTAATGTTTTTGCCTTTGAAGCAGAAACATTAAATGGGGAAAAAAGTGCCACCTTCGTTATTGGGGGCAAACTTTTGTTACTTTTTGCTTGTGATCTCCATATTATTTTTTAAAAATGATTATTTTTTAAAAACTCTCACAATCTCTCTTTCCTCACCCTCTCAAATACGCCTTGTATTAATAATTTAGACCTACAATCATGATGTTGGTCTTCGAGAAAAAGAGTGGAATGTGTGATTTCTTGGTAGGTTTAGGCCATTTTATTAAAAGTTTGGTGACATACTACTTTTTAGTAATTGGATTTGGAGAGAAATTAAAATGTAGAAAAGTTGTTTGAGGTTATTTAAACATGTTCAAAGAAGGCCCTTGAATGCATCAATGTCAATGTGGAGAGTTGATTAATCAATGTATAAAATCCTATGAAAAGGGGTAGAGGAAGATCAAAGAAAACACTAAGCAAAGTTATTGAGTAGAACCTCTTGATCAATAATTTATTCAAAGGTTTGGTTGTTGATAAAACACAATAGTTAAGGAAAATTACCAATAAAAACATATTTATTTTTTTTTTTAAAAAGGAAATGGCCCTGAAAGAATGAGAATGAAGAATTGAAAATGAAGAGTGAAGTAGAATATGAAGATTGAAAAAAACAAAGAAGAAGAAAAATTAGAAGAAAAGGAAAAAAAAACATAAAAGCGCAAAAACACCTATGATCTTTTTCCAAAAATATTGCTAACACCATAATTAAACATTAAGTGTAAAAATACATATGAACTTTTCAAAATAACTTAAAATTGTTGTTTCTATTAACTCTATTAAAAATCCATTAGTTTTTTCAAAATATATATTTACAAAGATGCAAAAATACCTATAATCTTTTTCAAAATGTGTTGCTCATGTCATAGTCAAATGTAGGGTGCAAAAGTGCCTATATCATATTAAATCATACATGTAACCTTCTATCTCTTCTCTGTCATTACATTACCTCTAATTATTTTTAATCTCTTTAAAAAAGAATTTCTCTTCCTCTTCTCTAGGTCTTCTTCACCTCCTCAAAAGAGTCCTCCACCACCTTCATCAAGCGTGTCTCCATCACTATCAAGTGTTCATGATGTGCCACATCACTTATACACTAACCAGTCAAGACCAATGTCATTAAGCCCAAATTGGCCTCTAAACCAGTCACAATAATGGGTCAAGGGTTGGGGGTTATATTGGAGTCAAATAGATAAAGAATAAAATTTTTTAAAATAATTTAAATACCATCCAAATACCTTTTTTGATAAAACAACAATTTATTTATGTTAAAAAGAAATTATAGTTGGACATTATGGATAATTGAATAAGGAGCATATTAGAAAGTAGTTGATTTTTTTTATTACAAATACTAAATATCAACTCATTACCTTGAATTATTATAAAAAATTATATTATTACGAAAACCTTTTTAAAATATTTAAAACACATTCTCATTCATTTTTTAAAAATCTTTGAAGCCTTAATTTATCTTAGAAAGAACATGCCCAAACCCATTTACATTACTCAACACAACCCTAGTTACCACTCCTTATTCCATGCTACAGCGTTGTTTCAGCCTCACCTCACGCTTTTGTTTCCTCTCTGGCTTGCCTCTGAAAGTCTGAATAAAATGTGGTTTGATGAAGAAGGTTGAGTCGTCATAGTCTCTGTCTTCGACTATTACTAAACCACACCAACATCACCGACGGGGAGTGAGCTTGACATATCTCAAATCTATCCTACTGCGTCTTTCATTTTCAGATCTCTACAACATCACCAACTATTGCTCCTTTCCTCCCCGTCTCGTTAATCTTTCCTCCCTCTTGTCAATCTTAATATGGATTGCCCATGTGAATGGAAAAAATTAACTCAGACGAGTCGTTCAAGTTAAGGCTAGGTTGTCCCAAGTTACCCTGAGCCAGCTTTAATTTACCCCAAGTTGGGGGCTTAGCCAAACAAGCTAGTTGATTGTTTCATGAGTTTCGAGTTAACTTGACCGATGTGATATTATGAGTTTATTAACATTGGTTAAAACATAACACATCGCCTAATTTTATTCATAGTTTGAGCTCATTCATTAGAGGACGAGAAGAAGATCTGGAGAAGAGGAAGAGAAATCCTTCTTTGAAAATATGAAAAATAATTAGAAGTGATGAAATTATAGAGAAGAGAGAGAAGTTGGCATGAATGATTAATATGATATGATTACTTTTATACCCGAGGTTCAATTGTAATGGCAACAGTACTTTTTGGAAAAAGATGGTGGGTCTTTTTAAAAATATATTTTGAACAAGTACCGGATAATTTACAGAGTGTTATGAATATACTTATTATGTGGATGTCCATTGACTCATGGTTTCCAAATATTACAAGATGATATGGGACTCATGCATAGTAATCTACTATTTGATGGGACCCACATGAAATTATAATTCATTCACGGGAATGAATTCATGTGAATCAATTCATGAGAATGAATTCTTGTGAATGAATAGTTTCTGATTTTAGGGAAAATTACATCAAAGGCCCAGAATAGAAATTACAGTTAAAGACCCATTTTCCTTCTATAAATAGAGGCCTTCTGTAAACATTCAGAATACACTGAAATAAGAACTTCTCTCTACTCTACTCTCTCTCTAGATTCTCTTGTTATTATTCTCTATTTTCATCAGTTTTATATTACAGAGATGACAATTTTACTTTATTTTAAAAAATTCCTATGCATTTTTACGCATGAAAGTTTGATTATGGTGCCAATAACATTTTTTAAAAAAGTTAATAGGTGTTTTAATTTTCACATTTACCCAAAAAAAAAGAACCCTAAACCATTTTATCATCAATCGCCTTAATAGAACAAGGTGGGGGACATCAATAAAGGTGCAAAAATCATAATCATGATTCTGCATACAAATCATATATTACCTACTAATAAAATTCATAATAATATCCGAACCACTACTTAAGAAATACTAGTCACATCGTATCTTTTGTAATCAGATCAACTTTCTCTAGATATTAACACTACAAAAAAAAGGCCTATTAGTAGCGGTTAAAATGACGTATTTGTAGTGGTTTTAAACGCTACTAGAACCATTAGTAGCGGTTAAAGAAACCGCTACAAAATCTACCATGACAAACTAATTTGTAGTGGTGAAAAAAAACCGATACTACATCCTAAAAAACCGCTACTAAAATTGTAGTGGTTAAACATAATTGCAACTATCCGAGTCTGACATAACGTCAACATCATACATTCATAGCAGTTAGACAACTGTTATAGGGTAAACCATTGTAGCGGCTGTAAAACCGCTACTAAGTTTGTACAAATTCAACATCTCGTAATGGTTACTTAACCGCGACAAATTTTACCGCCATTATTTGAGGGGAAGATGATTTTACTGTCCTTTTGAATTCATTTCACACAAACCGCAACAAAATATTTCCACCATTTTATTCGAAATATATTTTTCCTCCATTTTTAATTTTGATATTTGTAGTGGTTTGAAATCGCTACAACATTTCCTACCATTTTGTCTGCAAATTATTTTCTCGCTATTTGTAGTGATTTATTTAGTCAAATTTTTTTACTTCATATTTGTAGCGGTTATGTAACCACTACAATTTCACAAAAGAAAAAAAAAAATTCTCCAATCGTCATTAAAATTAAATATTTAACAAATTTATATTTTATCAAAATTTATTAATAATATTTATAATTAATCATTATTAATATTTCAATAACTAGTAAATATTTATTTAATTACATATTTTATTTTCAATAATATATATTTTTGTTAAAATAAATGATATTAGAATGTGATAATTGATTATATATATTTAATGTATATGTATTGTTTATTTTAGGTTAATTTAAATAATATTTAATAATAAAAATATTGTGTGCGAAAGTAGATGAAAGAAAATAAATATTTAATTGATCAGAATTAAGAACAATCAGAAGTAGAAGAAAATTAAATATGAGTGAAAGTGAAAAGAAAATTAAAAAAAAAACATACAATTGTTAATTAATTAAGAACAATTAGAATTAGAAGAAAAAAATAACTATTGCGATAATCATCATATTTGATCTAGTTGAACAATACTTACCTTCTTGAAAGACTTAATCTCTTTGAGAAAATGTAAAAATCTGAGAGAGAAGGAGAAGAAAATGTGTTAGAAAATGAAAGTGGAGCATATTAAATGTAGTTTGGTGGTGGTGTTTATATATTGGTATATGCGTACCTATTTTGTAGCGGTTTATGTTGCGCTTTTGTATTATTTAAATTTAGTAGTGGTTAAGGTGACGGTTTTTGTAACGGTTATATATTTGTAGTGGTTTTTTGTTTATTTGTAGCATTTCAAAACCACTACAAATAAGTTAAAAAAATTGTTTTTTCTGCCAAAAAAAAAGCTACAGATAAGTTTTGTTAAAAAAACAATATAAGATTACATATTACATTGCAAGCATAACTTTGATTTTGCCTCTCAATCTTCGTCACCATACCTACAAAAAAAGAAATTGGATAAAATGCCACTTGTGAGTTGAATATGTTTGAACACAAATAAAACCCTATTTAAATGTTATTATTTCATAAAGAGTATATTAAAAAATGTACCAAACTATAGGCAAATTATCATCACCATTGGGGAAGAAGTTCTCAAAGCTAGCGGGCTGTAACAACTCACTCTCGTAGGTGATGTTATCAGCATCGCCCATGTCGTAAAGGTTTCGTGGCTTTAAGTGAACCACCACATATATGTCAATCTTTGTGCCTCTCATTAGCGACATAATAAACCTGATGTGCCTCTAAGGCAAGAATATACGACTCATCATCTTCAAACTGACTAATGTGAATAGGCTAGGAGAAATTCACTAATGTGATGCCTAAGTCGTCAGTGGTGAATCCCTGGGAAGTTGTCGTATTTGCCCACAAACATTTGAACAGTGTCACTATAAAAAGGCCTTGGTAATTTATCTTGACCACATCAAGCAACTTTCCATAATACGAGACGTCACCGAACTGCATGTTCCTGTTACTACTGCTCATTTAACTACTCGTCCCAAATGTGCCATATACACCAAGTTTTGGGTCAGCAATCCCTGATCTCGTGAAATGGTGCAAAACTTGAAACCATTGACATTGTATGCCTAAATCTTTGGGCATGGTCAAAAGGGCCGAGTGCGAGAGCTCTGAATTCTAGTGAGTGCGAGTTGTGGTCATTCATTATTCTCCTCACAAACTAACCTGGAAATTCTCTGTGGACCTTTCTATCAATCTCGAATGATGTATGTGTATAGATCCTCAGCTGACGCTTGACATAACTCCTGAATTCCCTGCAATTAAACATGCCAAGAAAACAATGAACTGTGAGAATGAAATGTAAGGAAATATAAATGATAACATATCTATGTGTGTGCAATCTTTACTGAAGATACGGTTCAACATTAGTGCAATTAATCAAGACATGTCTATATGCTTGAAGCTTATCAAGTGTCGTCAGTTTGAAGTTCTCAGTTCTGCCAATTAGTTTACCAACACGTGGGATTTATAACTCTGTTGCTGATGACTTTGGCTCTAGCTTTGGACAATCATCCACACAAGGCGGTCGGTTGAATGACGTCTCAATGTCATCAAAGTACCTAAAATAAAAATACAAGACCTCATACCCAATATAACCTTCTGCAATTGAACCTTTAGGCCACGCCTTATTCCTCACATAGGATTTCAGTTTCCCAAGAAACCTATAAAGTAATAAATGAAAAATGTTGAGACATTAATGGTGAAATATGTGACAAGGTAGTAATCATAAAGTAATTAATTTTAAATGAGTAACTCTTAATAGGATACATCCATCGGTAGTGAATTGGGTCAGCGAGCTTTGTTTCTTGAACAAGGTGTATTGTCAGGTGAACCATGATCGTTAAAAAGAACGGAGGAAAGATAATCTCCAAATGACATGTAAGAACGATTTTCTGTTGCAGCTGGTTGAGCTCCTCCACGATCAAACCTTGGAACACAACTTCTGGAAGAAAGAACACAGCTTGACTAAAACGATCGACACATCAAGAGGTTGGGTATCTTTGATGGCAAGCGGAAGCAACTGTTACATAAGCACATGTGAGTCATGACTCTTCAGCCTAGTAACCTCTCAAGCCAGCACATCAACACATATTGAAATGTTGCTTGAGTACCCATGTGGAACTTTTATTTTCTTCAAAGTTGTGAGGAAGATTTCTTTATTCGATTTTGTCAAGGTGAATTTTGCGGGCTGAAATCTGTCATGCTCATCCGACCACGTGTCTCCACGAACTCCCATCTCCTGTAAATCTTTCCTCGCTTGAAGATGATCTTTAGACTTGCCTGGTTCGTTTAGAATCGTGTGCAACACATTGCCTCACACATTTTTCTCAATGTGCATGACATCCAGACCGTGTCAGAGCAAATTATCTTTCCAGTAGGGAAGAGTGAAGAAGATGCTTATCTTCCACCATTGTTAGGGTGCCAAACCATAAGCCCTGGCAGTTTTTGTACCAACCTTTTCTTGATCGTCTCTTTTTCCAAACTCAAACTCAACATCATGAATCTGCTCTACGATATCTTCATTAGATAAAATCTGAGGAGGTCCTCCTTTTTCTTGTTGCTCGTTGAAGCGATTGCATTGCAACCTAAACCTGTGTGTACCATCTAGAAACCTCTGATAACCCATGAAACACCACTTATGACTGTGGGGAAGGCGCATCGAATCAGAGTCAAAATTGCAAGCTGAACACGCAAGGCCAATATGCACATTCCACCTGGATAATGTTCCCAAGCCAGGAAAGTCACTAATAGTCCACATTAAGGCCGCACGCAAGTTGAACAGTGTCTTGTCATGTGAGCCATGCGTCTCAACCTACATTCCACAACTCGACCAACTTCGCAATAAGTAGTTGAAGATATACATCGATGTCATTTCCCGGCACCTTTTTGCCTGGAATGATCATAGACATAATATAAGAGCTTTGTTTCATACACATCTAAGGGGCCAAGTTGTACGGGATCAAGACAACTGGCCAAATACTATAGCTTGTGCTGAGATTCCCAAATGGATTAAAACTATCGTCGCCAAAGTGAGACAAACATTTCTAGGGTCCGCTGCAAAATCTAGAAAGTGTGAGTTAAACATATTTCACACTTGAGCATCTCGTGGATGTTTGAGTTTACCATCTTCATTATTGTCAGCTTCATGCCACCTCATATGCTGAGTTGTCCTAGACAACATAAACAATCTTTGTAAATGAGGCTTTAAAGGAAAGTATCTAAAAATCTTTACGGGTTTCTTCTTCTGCTTTTTCCCCTTCCGTACAGTCCTGAACCTCAAAGTGTGACACTTCTTACAAGTCTCCCTGTGAGCGTCCTCTCCCCAATAAAGCATACAGCCGTTAGGGCAAGCATCGATCTTTTCGTAGTTCAAGCCTAATCTGTTAATTATTTTCTTGGTCTCATGGAAGTTTTTGGGAATGTCCGTGTCTGGGAAAGCATCTCGTAGTAATTCCAGCAACATTGACATTGGCTTATCAGTGATCCCACACATGCACTTGATATGGTACAATTTGATCAGGAAAGATAATTTGGAGTATTTCCGACAACCTTGATATAATGGACGATCACTCTCACCATGAGGCTGAAAAATTCCTGAGCTGTTTCATTCCTGAAGAAAATAGGTTCTACACCTTGAACTTCTGCCATGAAATTGTTGTCTTGAACACCAAAAGCATCGCGAACAACTTTATTAACCAGATCATCTTGAACTCCTTGATTTCCTACTTGTCAGCTTCGAGGAAGATGATCCCCATATCGCATACCATGTTTCTCACCATGAACTCCCCAAAATGTATATTTGACTGGGAAAGGCTTGACAAGAAGATGTTCCATAGCACGGTCTTGTGTTTGCCACTTCTTAAACTTGCATCGACAATATGGACACACGATCTTCCCATTAACGCTAGCGTGAGAGAAGGCGAAATCTAAGAAATTTTTCAATCCTGCACCATGTACGGGAGAATTGCAAGGTAACTTAATCCATGACTTATCCATATTTAGTAACCAAAGCTAGGATAAAATACAAATGAAGAGAGAATGTTTAATTCTCCCCAAATGACTTGAGATCCATTAAATGCAAAGTTATATAAATACCGCTACAAATAAATCACATTTGTAGTGGTTTAACAACCGCTACAAACTAAATGAATCCCGCTAGAAATTTGTACCGGTTGCAAAACCGCTACAACAACCGCTACCAAATGTTAGCCGTTGGACAGTTCTTCAGTTTGAAATTTGAATTGAATTGATGGCGCCTGAGTTTTGTAGCGATTTTATAACCTCTGCATTGACCGCTACACTATGTTGTCATTGCTAACAATTGTAGTTCGGTAACCGCTACAAATAGGATTTAATGTTTATTTTGTAGCAGTTATGGTCATGTAACCACTACAAAATGTCTTTATTATTTTTTTTAATAATGTCTAATTTTTTTTAAAAAAAAGATATTTACAAAATACCTATTTTTAAAATATGTAGTGATAACAACTAGAAATTATTTTTATTATTTTGTCAATTATTTATTATTTGTTTCACAATACTTATTTTTTGTAACTATAATTAAATATTATAAATAATGTTAATAAACTAATGTAAATGCATATCAGCATTTATGAACTCGAATAAATGAAATCTAAGTATTTAAATTGTAATCCAACAAACCAAAATAACATAAATAGAGAACAAACATTTTAAATAAAAATATGTTTGTGAAAATAAAAACTAACAATTAGGAGCCTGATGATCAGGTCCTATCTCAGTAAGGGCGTGTACAGGAGTAGAGGTAATGCCATCCTCATCATCATCGGCAGGCGGGGGTGGATCCTTGGGGACAAATGCAAGGGGAGGTGGGGGGAGTCATCGTTGATGAACGAAGGGGGAGGTTGGGGAGGTGAAAAGTGCTTGTGAGGGGACAACCCTATCAAGGCGCTAACATAAGCATCCCAATTATGCTTCTGAGAAGCATACCAACAGTCGTTCGTGGCCTGAATACACCTCTCCCTGGCAACCTGCTCCGCTGCAATCCGGGCCCTCTCCTTCTCTTGTGCGGTCGCTTACTCAGCAACCAAGGCGGCAACCTGCTCGGCAATCATCGCCTCCAACCTCTCTGGTGGTGGCATATGTATCGAGCCGGAGCTTCCGGCCTCAGAAGCGGAGGTTTTGCTATACATAGTGTTGGGCCTTACGCCTAGGCCCATACCCCTAACACGGCCGGGATGCTCAACTAGGCCCACGACAACTTTTAATGGGGCCGTAGGGTCCACAGACCTTTGTGACTCTGGGGTCTAGGACGCTCGTAGCTCTGCCTGGGTCTGCTCAATCCGGGCCAGAGCATAGATTTCAACAAACGTTAATGAAACAATTTAATTGAATTTGAATATATTAAATTAACTAAATAATAATTTTTTTGTAACTTACTATGATCTCCTCTACCGCTTCAGAAGTCGATGTCCCATCACGATGTCTATAGGTATGTGTAAAGAGCTCCCCATAGTCCGTTTGACGGTTCTCCTCCTGTGCCTTCGCTTGCTGCAAGAATTCAAAGAATAAACAGTTTGTTATTTAAAAAAAAGGAAAAATCAATCATTTAAACATCAAATTAATTTAACTTTCAACATACCATCTCACTGTAGGTCACAGCAAATGTCTTGGATCTGCCATGTGATAGACCGTCTGGTGTGCCTGGCTCTTGGTGTTCCTCTGGGACAAAACCTGTGATGAAATTAATCTTGTGAGACTATATTAATTTCAATTGTAAATTAATTGAAAGTATATTTATATTTTTAAACTACATTTAAACAAAATTCATTTACAGAAAATTTAAACCATTATTAATTGAAAACATACTTGTGCATATGCACTCCTCTTATACTGGACAAAAGTTGCCCAGTCATTGGGGTCCACATTGTCTGGGATGTTCTCGATCATATCTTGCAGAGGAACCGTCCCATCTCCATTCCTCTGGGTGTACAAATGATTCCTTTAGTTCTTCCACCCATCCCCTATCTTCAGCAAAGAATACCTCTTCACCTGGCCTCCGACGTTAAACATTTTTTGTATCATAATTTAATTACTAATTAATTAACTAATAATAAATTAAATAAATAAATAAACAACTAACTAAATAAACAAACAAACCACAAATTATAAATATTAACATGTAAAATTAAATAAAGCAATAGAACTTACCTAGACAATGTCAGTAAATGCATCATCCTTATTCTTGACCGGAAGACGCCTCTAATCCTTGAAGTAGACCGGGAACCATGCCCAATTCCCGCCAAATTCTGACAGGAATCGGTTGAACAGGTGACCTTCGTTGTTGATCGGTAGGTCTGTGTCCGTGTTCCAGGGGACCACTGCATGAGGGCCCCGCAACAAAGTGACCCCGGCAACATCCAGCGTCCTCTTGCTGATGTTCTCAGGTGTATCTACACAATTAAAAAAACCATGTTTTTATTTCTTTTAAATATAATTTAATTAATTGTAAGCAAATGAAATTTAAATTTTCTCAAAAAACTAATTACATTTACCTTCGACATCCATAGCAAATCTGGTAGGATGCAAAGATGATGGTCAGGGGCCCCCTTAGTCCTGCTCGTTTTCTCGGTCAAGAAATTGTTGCGCCTCGCTCGCCGGAAAGTTTATCTCAATCTCTTCATTCTTATCGAGGCCGCTGATCGATAAAGTGGTGCCTCGTTCTTCGCTTACAGTCTCTAGGGTCTCCTCCCCTGGGATTGGTTCATTGGCGAAGAAATCCTCCCACTCACTCCCTGTCTGAGGGGGCGGAGGAAGATTTACAGGCCCCGTCTACTGGTACCTCCTTTTAGGACGACCTTACCCTATGAAACCCTTTTCCCTTTGTCTCTGTTAACCATATTTTTTACCGCATAGAGAGAAAATCGAAAGTCAAAACAGTTAGAAATGAATAGTAGCGTAAGGGGAAACGTTGTTAATAGCATGTTTCTTTGTAGTGGTTCTACTGAAAAACCGCTACAAAGTAAAACAACTGTTGCGGTTAACATAAACCGCTACACGAACCGCTACTAATGTACCTCAGTCTTCCCAAAACTTGCAGCGATTATACAAACCGCTACAAATTAAGAGACGTTTAGGTTTCTACAGCGATTACTGATCAAACCGCTACTAATTGTATAATTTTGTAGTAGTTACCCCATAAAACCGCAACTAATGTAATTTTTTGGCCAAAAAAACCAAACTAATTAGTCTATTAGTTTGACTAATAAACCAATTAGTTTGATTATATATATATATATATATATATATATATATATATATATATATATATATATGATAAGTATACTGAAAATACTCCAACATGCCCGTAAAGATTGGGCTTTAGTATAGCCACCGCTATCCCTATAAAGACTCAATAAGTCATTTTGATGAGAGACATTTTACAGAGATAGAGGTGGCTATCATAAAAACCCAACCTTCGGTCGTTTGTTAGATGATCTTCAGAAGAGTAGAAGTCTTCACGTCAGAGAAATAACTAAATCTGGCATGTAATTGAGTAACTGCCTCAGCTTCAATGATGTGAGAGGCAAATATCTGCAGCTATAATCTCTTAAGATAAGAGATTAGAGCTGCAGATTTTTGCCTATCTTCAACTACTAATTCGAGAGAGTTCACTCAGTTACAGGTTGGATTTGGTGATTTCTCGATATTTTATATTTGTTGACATATGAACAGATTAGTTTATATAGCTTAAATATTAGTAGTGGTTAGGGGACAAACCACTACAAAATACTAGTATTTGTTGCGGTTGAAGCGTCGCTATATACAAACCACGACAAAGTTTGAGTCATTTCGCTTACTAGTAGTGGTTAGTCACACGTAACCGCAACAAATAAAGCATTTGTAATGGTTTCATGCGAATAAGCGCTACAAATCAACACACTTTGTAGCGGTTTAATATACAACCGCTTCTAATATTATTTTTTTGGCAAAAAAAAACCAAACTAATTAGTTTATTAGTCTTTTAGTTTGACTAATAAACCAATTAGTTTGGTTAAAAAAAATCTTTCTGATAAGTGTACTGAAAATAGTTTAACATGCCCTGGAAGATTGGGATTTAATATAGTCACCGATCTCCCTATAAAGACTCTGGCTCATTTTGATCAGAGAGATATTTTACAGAAAGAAAGGTGGCTATAATGAAAACCCAAACTTTGGTCGCTTGTTATACGATCTTCAGAATAATAGACGTCTTCACATCAGAGAAAAAATCAAATCGAGTTGTAACTGAATAACTACCTATGGCTTCATGGATGAGACATGCAAATATCTGCAACACTCATCTCTCGAGATAAGAGATCGATGTTCCAACGATTTGCCTGTCTTTGATTACTAAATTGAGGTTGTTCATTCAGTTACAAACCGGATCCAGTGATTTCTCTATATTTTATAATTGTTGTGATGTACAGACGGGTGACTATATATAGGTGAAATATTAGTAGCACTTATGTAGATAACTGCTACAAAATGGCAGTCTTTGTCGTGGTCGATGCTTCAGTTTTTGTTAACTGTGACAAAAATGTGCCGTTTAGCTATCTTGTAGTGTTTATCCTCAGGTAACCGCGACAAAAAGTTCATGCCATTTGGCACTACATTGGTAGCGGTTTTTAGGATAAACCGCGACAAGATAACCACGACAGATATTTGCACCATTGCGCGCCAAATTAGCAGTTTGTTTAAGAGTAATCACTACAAATATCGTTGCAAAATGACCCGCACTTTAGCGCCAATCCTCCGCTACAAATTTGATGCGATTTGAGCTAAAACCACTACAAATACATGATTTTGTAGTGGTTTTTTGTGACCGCTACTGAGTAACCGCTACAAATCATAGTTTTTGTTTTTTTGTAGTGTAAGATACCAATTTGATGACAATATTTCAAAAGATAAAGACTGAAGAGTAAATACAAACTGAGAAAAGGGCATCCTATGATTGAGCTCATGATGAGTCTGCCTAATTGTGTATCGATGATCAATAGATCCAAGAGAGTTATAAACTCTGAGTGCTTCAATTTTTTTTTATATTATTTTTTTCCCTTTCAATTATATATTCATAAAATTCTTGCAAATATCCTCTTGTTATCCCTTCCTTTTTTCCTCAAGGCACGTATGAGCAAGGATTCATGTCTTTGTTAGCATTTTAATACATACGTTCAATGACCTTAAACTCATCAATGAGTCAATTAATTGTATTTATAATTTGAATTCTAGTACTATACTAAACGTAATTTTACAAATATGTAAGAATAAACTTAATAGAAAATGTGGGATAAAATCAAAACTCACTTCAAACTTGTAAGAAAAAGTTTTGTACAAGGAATTGAAAATAAAGAATGAAATATAAAAAAAGAAGGAATGTTCAGAGAAAATGACCATGATAACACAAATAAACTGTGTGTGTGTGTGTGTGTCTTGAATTTTATGTCATTAAACTCTTGGGACCACTTGATAGCGTATAACTGGTATCTGTCCTTGTAAACTCAAAAGGTAAGTTAAATTATTCAAACATTAAGTCATAAAAATGGTTTTCATATACCATTCTCGTATTTGTAATTTAAAACTTGTTTGGAATCTCTGACAACCTTTAAAAGTATTTTTCAATCGTGATTTATATTATATAAAGTAAGTATGTAAGAAGAGTTTTGTTTCATCTCACATTAATGTGCTTATTATATTCTTTGAACATCAATGTAGAAGCTAAATAATTAATTAGTAGAGATTTTAAAAATTTCTTAATGTTATAAAACTAACAGAAATTTATAACTAAAAGAAACTATTAGAAAGAGAAGAATGAGAGAAATCAAAATAAGAGCAAAATGGAAGAGGAGAATGAAAGCAAAAGAGCAATTCCATTCAAATTTTTCGGTGGTCTACAATGAAGGCAAAAGCACCTATTTATAGTGATTAAAAAGGGGTCTTTTGGGGTAATTTTTCCACTTGGATCATTAACTGTAATTTTCCCCAAACCACATTTTCTACACTTCCTTCCCAAGCCAAGTCGGTGGTGACAGAGAGAATTAATAAGAGTGGGGCCCACACCTAGATATTAGTAATATATTATAATATAATATACAAGTGACAAAATGTGGGAGCTTTAGGGCCAATGGACATCCATATAATTAACATATTTATAACACTCCCTCTTGGATGTCCATTATGAATGTGTCTCATTAAAACTTTAAGTAGGAAAAACCCAGTGGGATAAAAACCTAGCTAAAAAAACATAATGAGTACATCTTTCATTGATACACTTTCTAGTATTGCCTCATTAAAAACCTTTCTAGGAAAACCCAATGGGATAAAACTTAGATAAGGGAAAAGAGTACTGTGTGTATTGACTCCCCCTCTTGACAACATTAGTTAAGATTTTTGAGTCTCCGAAGACCAATGCCATGGACGAGCTTTTCAAAGATTGTACATGGAAGGGACTTGGTAAATAAATCTGCTAGATTTTCATTTGACCTGATTTGCTGGATATCTATTTCACCATGTTTTTGTAAGTCATGAGTAAAGAAGAATTTTGGTGAAATATGCTTTGTTCTATCGCCCTTGATATAACCTTCTTTAAGTTGGGCAATACATACAGCATTATCCTCACATAGGATAGTTGGTACCATTTTACCTGAAGATAAATAACATGTTGTTCATATGTGATGTATTATTGACTTCAACCATACACATTCTCGACTTGCTTCATGCATTGCTACGATTTCTGCATGGTTAGATGATGTGGCTGATATTGTCTGTTTCATAGATCGCCATGAAATAGCTGTACCTCCACATGTAAATAGATAGCCTGTTTGTGATTTACCATCATGTGGATCAGACAAAAATCCAGCATCTGCATAACCAACTAGTTCATGCTTGTATACATATGAGTAGTATAATCTCATGTCCATAGTGCCTATAAGGTAGAGAAGAATGTGTTTTACTCCATCCCAATGCCTACGTGTGAGTGAAGAACTATATCTTGCTAATAAATTAACAGCAAATGATATATCAGGACGTGTATGATTAGCAAGATACATTAATGCTCCAATAGCACTGAGATATGGTACTTCTGGACCATGAAGTTTTTCTTCACCTTCTTTGCTAATTACTCGAGGTCGGAATGGATCTTTATCCACCTTCAAAGATCTTATTATCATTGGGATACATAATGGATGTGACTTATCCATATAAAATCGTTCTAAAACTTTCTTTGTATAAGTTTCCTGATATACAAAGATTCCATTCTTTAGATACTCGATTTGTAATCCAAGACAGAATTTTGTTCTTCCCAAGTCTTTCATTTCAACTTCTTTCTTTAAACAATTAATTGCCTTTTGAAGCTCTTCAGGAGTTTCAATGATGTTGATATCATCAACATAAACAACAATTATAGCAAATTTTCTTCCAGATCTTTTCATAAATATACATGGGCATATTGGGTCATTTTTGTACCCTTGTTTCAACAAATGTTCTTGGAGACAATTATACCACATGAGCCCTGATTGCTTCAGGCCATAGAGAGACTTATTTAACTTAATTGAATATTGTTCTCCAGAATTTGAATTGTATACTTCTGGCACCTTGAGTCCTTCAGGGACCTTCATATATATATTACTGTCAAGTGTGCCATATAGATAGGCAGTTACAACGTCCATTAGATGCAGATCAAGTTTTTCATTTACAGTTAGGCTAATCAAATAACGAAAAGTAATTGCATTCATTACTGGTGAATATGTCTCTTCAAAACCAATGTCAGGTCGTTGTGTAAAGCCTTAGGCTACAAGACGTGCCTTATATCTTACAATTTCTCCCTTTTCATTTTTCTTTCGTACAAAAACCCATTTGTATCTAATTGGCTTAACATCTTTAAGCGTATGGACTACAGGTCCAAATACTTTTCGTTTTGCTAATGATTTAATTCTGCATTAATGACATCTTTCCATAAGGGCCAATCCTTTCTTTGTTGACACTCCCTAATAGATGTTGGCTCATAATCCTCACTATTATTCATTACATCATTTACTATATAATAAGCAAAGAGATCGTCAATGTTGACTTCATTTCAGTCCCATCGGATTCCATTCATAACATAATTTATTGAGATCTCATTATTTTCACATATTTCAGGTACCTGAGTCTCTTTTGGAACCACACTATTCTCTTCTAGAGATATTTCCTCTTCATGACGTAGCTCTTCTGGAGCTACAAATTTTTCTTGATTATCCTCGATTTGACCGTCTATATTTTTTACTCCTTTTTTCTTTTGAGGATTTTTATCTTTGAAACCAATGGGCCTTCCACACTTTAGGCGTGCTTTAAATTCATCATTTATAATAGGTTGTCCTTTAGGGACATTAATTCGAATAGGAGCATTAGCAGCTGGAACATGTGACTTTGTCACTTTCTTTGGGTCAGTAAATGCTTCTGGCATTCGATCAGCTAAATTCTGCAAATGAATTATCTTTTGAACTTCCAGTTCACATTGTTTTGTATGAGGATTAAAATGAACCAATGATAATTCATTCCAGCTAATATCTTTACCCATCTGCTTATTTTCTCCCCCTAATGTTGGGAAAACAGATTCATTAAAATGACAATCAGCAAATCATGCCGTAAACAAATCTCCTATAGATGGTTCTAAATATTTTATAATCGAAGGAGATTCATAACAACATATATTCCCATCCTTTTTTGAGGACCCATTTTGGCACGTTGTGGTGGTGCTATTGGCACATATACTGCACACCCAAAAATCTTTATATGGGAAATATTAGGTTTTTGACCAAAAACCATTTGTAAGGGGGGAATTTTTAGATAACTTGTTAGCCTGATGTGAATTAACATTGCTGCATGCAAAATGGCATGGCCCCGAACAAAAATCAAGAGATTAGATCTTATAAGTTAATGTCTTGCAATCATTTGCAATCTAAAATGATTCTACAAGTCCATTTTGCGTATGAACATGTGCTACAGGATGTTCAACATCAATTCCAAGAGACATACAATATTCATTAAAAGCTTGTGAAGTAAATTCACCAGCATTATCAAGACTTATTTTCTTGATAGGATAGTCAGGGTAATGTGCTTTTAACCTAATCAATTGAGCAAGTAATCTCTCAAACGTCATGTTGCGGGAAGACAATAAGCAAACATGCTACCATTTAGTTGATGCATCAATTAAAACCATAAAGTACCTAAATGGTCCGCATGGTAGGTGTATTGGCCCACAAATATTTCCCTGTATCCGTTCTAGAAATGTGAGAGACTCACTTTCTACTTTGCTTGGTAAGAGCCGAATAATTAATTTTCCCTTGGAACATGCAACACATGAGAAATTATGGGATTGTGGTATTTGTTTACACTTCAGGGTATGTCCACATGAATTTTCAATTATTTGTCGCATCATAGTTGACCCAGGATGGCCTAATCGGTCATGGCAAACATTAAATATGTCTTTATCAGCACACTTCTGGTTTTCAATAACATTTATTTCAATTGTACTAATATATGTATCGTACAAACCAGAAGATAACATTAGTAATTTTTCTAGAACACTTTTTTCACCAAATCTAACAATAATGATTTGTAGATGTTCCTTATTCTTCTCATTTATAGTCTCAATATGATACCCATTCCGTCGAATATCTTTAAAACTTGGTAAATTTCTATGAGACTTGGAAGAATATAAAGCATCATTAATAACAAATTTTGTACCTTTGGGTAATATTATAATTGCCCTTCTAGAGCCTTCAATTAATTTTGTATTACCCACTATGGTATTGATGCTTGCACTACTAATTGTTAGATGTGAAAAATATTTCTTATTTCTAAGAATTGTATGTGTTGTAGCACTATCTATGAGACACACATCTTCATTCTTGTGTTCCATACTAGAAATATCCATAATCTTCATTAAAAGAAAAGAAATACATTAAAACATGTCCAAAGTACATAATTAGCAACAAGTGGAAATAAAAATGAAGCATGTAAATTATCATAATTTCAAAACTTATCTAATCATAAAAATCAGCCACCTTCAAATGTGTCATAGCATTATTGCCATCAATATCATCTAGCTCATTGACATCATCATTCTTGTGTGCCTTAACATTATCTTCATGAGAAAATAAATTTGCTTCCACATTATTTGCACTATTTTTCATGGAGGCTTGATAAAGTTTTGCTAGATGCTCTGGCGTTCGACAAGTTCGTACCCAATGCCCCTTCATACCACACCGGTAACATATATTTTCAACAACTTTTGAAGGAGCTTCCTTGTCATTTTTCTGTCCTTCATTATATTTCCTTTTCTCGTGGGTATAAGGATTATAGTGATTACTTCTGCCACCATGACAACGGTAATTACCACGTCCCCTGCCACGATCACGTCCACGTCTACGGCCTCGGCTATGACCATGACTGCGATCATTAGTATGAATATTATTTTCATACACTCACATTCGCTTCAGGGAATGGAGCAGATCTAGTGGGACGATTTTCATGATTCTTCATTAATAGCTCGTTATTTTGCTCAGCTACCAATAAGCATGAGATTAACTCAAAATACTTTTTAAAACCTTTATCTCTATATTGTTGTTGCAAGCAGGGGCGGAGCCACACTTATGCCAGTGGGGGCAAATGAACCCATAAAAAAAGTATATGACTTGAGAGAATTTAATAACAACATATATAGATAGAAGAGTTGGTTAAGACTTTACAAATTTACCTTATAATCACGAATTCGAACCTCCAGAGCAGCTTCATCCTTTTTTTTCTTTTCCCTTTCCTTTCTTCATCGCGTCCTGTTCCCCATTCGATTCACTTTCCCCTTTTCCCTTTCCCATTTCTTCATCCATCCGAAATTCATCCTGCCTGCTCTCTCACTCGATTCGTCCCTTTCCCCATTCGATTCCAAATCACTTTCTTCTTTTCCCTTTCCCATTTCTTCATCCATTCGTCCTGCCTGCTCTCTCACTCTCTCCATTCGAAATCTGGAAGCGATCACTCTGTCTCGGCTGTCGGCTCCGCCCCTGGCCGTCACTCTCCGTCGGTCAGTCCGTCTCTTCTCTCAGCGACAACAATCAATTTAAAAGGTAAGTTTGTAGCTTTAATTTTCCTTTCATCCGCTTGAAATTGCTTTGGATCTCCGTCTCTGTTTTTCAGTCTGCAATTTCTGTTGATTTTCACTGCCCATTTCCATCAATTTGTCTGCAATTTGTGATGAATCCAAACTGGAAAATCGATTTATGTTTGTTTATCTGCAATTTGTGATGAATCTAGACTGGAAAACTTAAACCGATTATGATGAATCTAGATTGGAAAATCGATTTCTATTTGTTTTCCTGGAAAATCAATTTGTCTACAATTTCATTGTTATTAAATTGGCTGCGTGTTCACTGTGTCTGTATCTTTATGTTTGTTTTGATTTTTTTTAAAGAGAAATTTGGTTCCTAATTAGCTATTCAAATTGCTAATTTGGAACTAAAATTTATAGTACCTATAGAATGGTTCCTAATTTATAGTAACTATAGAATGGTTGCTAATTTATAGTAATTTATAGTAACTATAGTAATATGGTTCCTAATTAGCTATTCAAATTTATAGTAACCAAATTTAAAAAGAAATTTGGTTCCTAATTAGCTATTCAAATTCCTAATTAGCTATTCCTAATTTCATTTATAGTAACTATAGAATGCTTAGTGTCCCTGTATGGAAAAGATACAATCTTATAGGTTTCGATTGAGGAAGTATTGAGATGAGCTAGCTTATAGGTTGCAACATGTTCCCTAATCTTCTCAAACTTTTTTTCTTCCAGAAAATGTCAACGATACAATCTTATTTCAAACGTTTAAGACCCACAAATATAGAACCCGAATCTCAAAGTGAGCAACTTTCAAATAGTATTTCAATTCCAACAGTCCAAGAATCCTCCCAACCACTAGCATCTCAATTTCAATTACCGCCTCAAGCAAAAGTTAATATAGAAAATCTTGAAGCGGATCCGGGAAAAAGACCTTCAATTTATTCAATGACATCAAATCCTATAGAAAGAGAGGATATTCGGAGAGCTTATTTACTCAAGGGGTCAACTCAACCAATTCTTAAACCATTCCCTCAAACGGATGTGTATGGGAAAATGCGTAGATTCAATCCTAAGTGGTATGAAGAAATTGGTTCCTGGTTGGAGTATAGTGTATCAAAAGATGCGTGTTTTTGCTTGTATTGTTATCTATTTGATTTGGAGGTTGGAGGTAGTGGTTCGATGCAGGAAGCATTTGTCGATGTGGGGTTCAAAAGTTGGCATAAAAAGGATAAAATCAAAGTTCATATTAGAGATCATAAGAGTTTTCATAATAGATGTTATCAAGCTGATCAAGATTTGATGAAGTAAAAGCAACATATTGATGTTGCCTTGTCAAATATTTCTAAAATACCAATTGGAAAAGGTTTAAATCAAGAGACAACCTTAAAGCGACCTGGAGACACTCGTTGGGGTTCCCATTTTGGTACAGTTACAAGTGTTATCTCATTATTTTGTCCAATAATTTCCTTGATGAAAGTTGTTGAAGACGATCCGAAAAATAATGTTGTCAGAACCGATGCAAGTTACATTTTGTATGCCATGGAGGATTTTGAATTTGCATTCTTGTTGCATCTTATGAAATTGATCTTGGGATTTCTTATGAGTTGTCACAAGCACTGCAAAGAAAAGATCAAGACCTTTTAAATGCAATTGGTTTAGTGAAAGTAGTCAAGTCTCGTTTACAAGAGGTGAGGGATAATCGTTTTGATAAATTGTTTCAAGAAACAAACATTTTTACCAATAATATGATATTGACATTCCAAATATGAATGATGTTTATTGTCTTAAAGGGAGATCGAGATGGAGATTGGAATCATTTACATTCCTGCACTACTTTAAGGTGGAGTTATTTAATACAGTGATAGATACTCAGGTTCAAGAGTTGAATGATCAATTTGATAATGTCAATATCAAGTTGCTTAAGTGTTTGAGTTGTCTTGATCCTCGTGATTCATTTGCTAATTTTAACAATGAAAAGTTGATTGAGTTTGCTAGATTCTATCCTTCGGAGTTTGATGAACTTGCAAATATTCCTTTTCTGTCTTCAAGTCTCGATAATTTTATTGTTGATGTGAGGGTTGATTCTGATTTTGTCAATTTGCAAACAATTTCTGACCTTGCTTTGAAGATGGTTGAGAAGAGAAAGGATATTGTTTATCCACTTGTCTATTTGTTGATAAAGTTGGCACTCGTTCTACCGGTAGCAACTGCTAGTGTTGAGCGGGTTTTTTCTGCAATGACTTTTGTTAAGAATAAGTTGCGCAATCGGATAAGTGATGATTGGTTTAACTCATGCATGTTAACTTTTGTTGAACGTGATATATTTGATACGATTGATGATGAGGATATAATGAGATATTTTCAAGGAATGAAGAACCGAAGAATGATTTTGTAATCCTTCTAATGTAAAGATTAGTTGACTCTTGATTATTATTTATCTATGTACATGCATTTGTGTTCTCATTGTTTTCCTTCGTCCCTTATGTAGGTGTTTGGTGTTGAAACTATTGAAAGTGTCGTCCTCTCTAGTGGATAGCCTTTTTTGAGGTCCCAACATGCTCTCTAGTGGATAGTCATTTGTGTTCTTATGTTTGATTTCTTATAGGTCTCAACATGTTCTTTAATCTTGTCAAACTTTTTTTTCCTTCCAGAAAATGTCAATGATACAATCTTAATGCATTTAAAACTTTTGTTTAAAAAAAAATTCGGGGGTGCTGCCCCCGAACCCTTACACTAATTGTGCACCCATTAACTCAAAATTTTGGCTCCGCTACTGGTTGCAAGAGCATATTTTAAGCATGAAAGGTAGAAAATTTTTTTTCTAACAAGTCCTTATCAGTTATTTTCTCACCACATAATTTCAACTGAGAACTTATTTTGAAGACTGTTGAATTATACTCACTTATAGTCTTAAAATCTTATAGCCTAAGGTGTATCCATTCATAACGAGCTCGAGGTAGAATCACTGTTTTTTGGTGATCATACCTTTCTTTTAGATTAGTCCACAATTCTAGTGGATCTTTTACCGTTAAATATTCAGCTTTTAATCCTTCATGAAGATAGTGGCAGAGAAAAATCATTGCTTTAGCCTTATCTTGACGAGATGTATCATTCTCTGGTAATATAGCCGTTCCTAGGCCCTTAGCATCAAGATGGATTTCAACATCTAAAATCCATAATAGATAATTTCTCCCCGAGATGTCAAGAGTAGTAAACTCAAGTTTGGTTAGGTTGGCCATGATTCAAACTAAAAATAATGATAACAATTAGAATCACAGTATAAAATATTATCATGAATTAAAACACTATTATTCATAAATCATAAATATGTACACACACATGTATATAACAATAATAAAAAGAAATGAACAATAATAAGTTTAATACTATATATAATAATAAATAAAAATGGCAGATAAACGAAATTATAAATAAATAAACAATATATATATATATATATATATATATATATATATATATATATAACTAAAATTAAATGTGCAAAAAGATAATAAAAAGAAATGAATTGAGAGTGGAGGAAAACCTCACCTCAGTTCAATTCATTAGAAGAAGGAGAGAGTGCTAAATGCAAAACATTAAAACAATATACTATATTATATATAATATTATCAACATAATAAATAAATAAAATTAAATGACAATAAGTTAAATACTAAATAATATTATAAATATGTGTGTGTGTGTGTGTGTGTGTGTGTGTGTTATATACTATATATACCAACAAAATAAATAAAATAAAATAAAATGACAAATAAATTAAACACAAAAATAGTAAATATTCTCCAATCTTAGCCATGGAACCTAATGTTTAAAACAATCGGTAAAAGTATAATTTTAATTCCATATAGAAACTTTGATTATCATAGATAGATTAAATGAGCATATAATTAAAGAATGTTAAAGAAATACTCATACCTCTCTCAGAGCTCTCATGCTGATAACGTGTTATAAAACTAACAGAAATTTATAACTAAAAGAAACTATTAGAAAGAGAACAATGAGAGAAATCAAAATAAGAGCAAAGTGGAAGAGGAGAATGAAAGCAAAAGAGCAATTCCATTCAAATTTTTCGGTGGTCTACAATGAAGGCAAAAGCACCTATTTATAGTGATTAAAAAGGGGTCTTTTGGGGTAATTTTTCCACTTGGGTCATTAGCTGTAATTTTCCCCAAACCACATTTTCTACACTTCCTTCCCAAGCCAAGTCGGTGGTGACAGAGAGAATTAATGAGAGTGGGGCCCACACCTAGATATTAGTAATGTATTATAATATAATATACAAGTGACAAAATGTGGGAGCTTTAGGGCCAATGGACATCCACATAATTAACATATTTATAACAATTAAATTAGTTATATGCAAAAATAATATGTGTTGATTTTCCTTAAGTATCTTTTTAATATGTTGTATTGAAAATTACTCATTTGACGCAAAACCCCTCTTTTTTGTGAATATAAAACCCACTTAATATATGTAATAAATATTGAGGGTTTAGGACAAAAAATTACAACTTTGTGAAATAAAGGATATTATGGTATTATGCTCCTCTAGTCCTTTTTTTAGGGTAAAGATAGAGTACTCTCTCTCTCTCCTAAATATAAAAATAAGTTGGGGATTAGATTTAATCCTAAACTAATTAAGTAGTTTTTATAGATTAAAGACCAGAGATAATATTTTTTTAGTTAATACAACTTTTAGTTCTTATAATTTAGTCTTATTTTGGTTTTGGTCTTTATAATTTCAATCATTAAGTTTTGATCCCTGATCTCTCTGTCTAAAATATTGGTACATGTAATTTACTAAGGACCTAAACTTAGGGTTAACAATGTTAAGTTTGCTTATGTGGCGCTAAAATTTTTAGTATTACTAATGGGGCATGCTGGCTAGATAGGTGCTTAGTTCTGGGTTAAAAATATAAAAATGCAATTATTGTTCTATATCTTCCTCAGGTTTCCTCCAAACTTGGGAAGATAGGGAAGATAAAGCTATTTAGAGGGGCTTAAATGGGTTACCCTTACTAACTAGGCCTGACTTTTTAGTCCTATTGTTTAGAGGGTTTTATAAATGAGTTCCGATGTCTATTTGTAATAAAAGAAAAAATTTAGTGAGTCTTTGAGAACACCAATAAAGAGTAGATCTGGTAGAAGGGGTTAGTTTCCCACAACATGTAATATCTCGACTTTTGTTTTACCAGATACCCTATATATTGTGGAATATTCAATAAAGTACCATTTAGTATCTATTGTGATATTATTAATTTATTGAATATTTGTTATTGGGATGAATTGGGTCAGCAATAATAACAAAAACTCCAACACAAATTGGGTTTTATTTAGTTTATGGACTTTGGTCCAAAATAAAGGAGGAATGGAAAAGCCATTTGGGCTCTTGCTCGAGCCATGGAATTTCGACCCAAAATTAAGAAGAGATTAAAGCAATTGGACCTCTAAAATGGGCCATGTATTTTGGCCCAAAAAGATGCAAGAATCAGATAAGAAGGCAATGTGGGCTCTTACTTGAACTATGGACTTTGGCTCAAGTCATGGAAGAATGAAAAGCAATTTGGACCCTTAGAGAAGGCCCAAGAATCATGGCCCGAAGAGGAGGATGGTGAGCAAGGAGGGGACACATGGACACACAAACACATACACACATGTCCCTTCTTTTTCCCCTTGCTTGACAAATGGCACATATGCACTTGGACACCTCACACACTCTTTTTCTTTCCCCCTCAATTCACAAATACACACACATTCTTCAATCCACATTCACTCACACACAACACAAAACATTCACCCCTCCTCCTAATCTCCATGGCTGAACACACACACACTTCACCATTTTTTTCAATACTTTAATTCTCTCCTCTAGACTACGGTTCCTCTTCCCTAAACACAAACTAATTTTCCCTCAAGCAAACTCCTCCACTCTTCTTCTTGTTCCAACCGTGGAACATATATATACACAACTTATCCCTCCATCTATCAACTTGAAGTTCAGCAAGGAAGATCAAGGTAGGTAGCAATAACTTCCTTTACCTTCTTGCATGTGATGATTCAGGGTTCATAAGGATCATGTATGTGGGTTTTATGAACTTGGTTGAAGAATTTGAAGTTTTAAAGTGTTTATTTGGAAAAATAGAGTAAACCTATGGTGAGAAACAATTTTTTTGAAGTCAAAATATGAAAATTGCACAAATTGGGAAAAATTGCCAGTTCTAGAAGTTTGAAGTCAGCCAGCTTGCATGCGTGGTTTGACCAAGTTAAAGACCTCCAAAAATTGTAAAATTTTCCAAAAAGCTAGTAGAGATGCATAGCTTTAAAATGATGGGTATTTCATATTATTCTGAGCTCTGGTCGGTGAGAAATAAATCGTACAAGATGACCCTACGTCTGGGAACCAAAACTATGCAGTCCTGACGCTTTTCAAAACTAGGAATGACTCAAGTAATATTAAATTGTGAAAATTTCCAGTTAGTTAGAGGACTTCCAAAGCTTTAATTTGATGTATAACAGGCATTTTTTAAGTTATTGATTTTTAAAGATAAGCCACAATTTCTGAAAAATTATGGGCAGAGCTTAAGTTTTTTAAATTTGGAAATTTTTCTCAGCCATAAATCAACTTGGTGACTTTAGTTTATAAAAATAGACTTATCAAGGAATAAATAGAAATTGGAATCACTCCATTCGGAGTTATATAGACCAAGTTATGAATTTTCCAAATTCCCGTGGAAATTAAAGGTCATTTTCTAATAAGTCTTAAAATGGTCACATAAGTTGCTAATTGTACTTAATCTTCACGGAAAAGGTTTCTTTGGATATATTGAAGGTTAAATGGCTGAGATGATGTTTATTACATAATGAATAGTGTTCAGTTAAATAAGTCCCTGATAAGTATACATCCCTAGCCATAAGGATATTAAGGGACAAGCATTTTAGGGTGGATCTATAGAAGCTAAATCTTAATTATGTCATCAAGATTAGATTGGTTAATGACCATTCACCATGTAAATGTTATTTATAGGAATTCTCAAGCCCACATGCACCACGAAATACTTGGATAGTTTTGAAGTTGTTGCACACTCAGGTGGTAACTCTAACTCTCTATGACATGTGTATGTTTATATGTAATTGTCATGCTCATGGATTGGTGTCTTGCACACACAGTTGATTACATTTATATATTCTATTGTTTGGCTAATCACATGTATCTTCCTATATGCTAACGGAATTTGGAGCCAGGTAGGCTCTGTGTTGTATTTTTCCTGTGTGCTGAGGAATTTAGAACCGGGTAGGTTGTGCGTTTATATTTTCCTTGGGTAGAGAAATTCAAAACCAGGTAGGTTCTGCGTTTGCTTTCCTAGCACTATGGAATTCATTTGTCCAGTCCTGCATATTCACAGTTAACATTATAAGTATGATATACTGTTGATTGTTGCTGTGCTTTGACATGGAATGTTAAACTGTTTCCTGGGTAGTGGTAATTTGATTTCATATATTATGTGCACTATTAATAGAGATTAACCTGTTACCTTGGGATTCAATTTTGGATCCCAAGCACTAATAAAAGTATAGGTAGTGAATCATGACGGAAGGGGAAGGCGGTACTGTAGACAGAGGCTAAAGAAGATGAACTTAGAGAAAGAGTTCTTTTTGTTTTGTATATTTATTTGGGATATTTTGAAGTATGTATAAGGAGTTACTTTTTAAGGTTTTTAGTTTTGGAATGAATGTATATATTTAATTATCCTAAAAGGATAATGTTTTTAATCATTACCAAATTATATATTATTTAAATTAGCAGTTACTCATTTGTCTAAATCAGTCCGCACGCTCTCTATGTATTACTTGAGGCTAGAGGGTCTGTACGTAGTACTTGATAGTGTTTTCTGTCAACTCATAAATGGCACTCTGAGAAATGAATTTTCAACGAATGAGCTGTGATCTATTGACTTTTCAAAATCCATAATTATTAGAGACCACAGAATACGGTCGTTAGTTTTATTTTTGGGGTGCAGTAGTCCCCATTAAAGACCGAAGATAATACTTTTTGAATTAATATAATTTTAGTTCTCATAGTTTAGCCTTATTTTTATTTCGGTTTTTATAGTTTCAAATAGTAAATTTTGATTCCTAATATTTCTCTCTCTCTAAAATATTGCTCCTTGTAATTTAATAAGAACCTAAACTTACGGTTAACAATGTTAAGTTTGTTTATGTGGTGTTAACATTGTTAATATTACTAATGTGGCATGTTTTGAGTTTAAAAAATAAAAATCTAAATTACTGTTGACCATCTTCCTTGGGACACCTTTAGACTTGGGAAGATAAAGAAGATGGAGTTGTTTAGAGGGGCTTAAATAGATTAGCCTAACCGACTCAACTCAAGTTTCTAACCCTATTGTTTAGATAGTATAAATGAGACTGGATGGAATTTATGATCAAAACAATCTCTAGTGACTCTTTGAGCACCAACCAGGATTAAGTCTAGTAAAAAAAAATGTTAGTTCTTCATAATATAGAGAACTAATATTCAATCCCTATTAAAAAAAAAAAAGTGCCTATATTTCGTGTGTGACATTATCTCAAATAACATTAAATTTAATAAAAGGATGTCTATGCCTTGAAAGAAAGAAAGAAAAACTCTTTGGACCAGAGGGACTGTACGTCAACTTATCATTGGCACTCTCAGAAATAAATTTTCAACGCATGAGCTGTGACCTATTGACTTTTCAAAATCCACAATTATTAAAGACAACAGAACAAGGTCGCTAGTTTCATCCCCTCTTGGTTCACAAATAAGAAACCTGAGAAATTGAGTACTAATTGATGGCCATGAATCAACGTTTCTGGGCATTTTGTGAAGTTCTTCTTCTCTTCTTCTTCCTCTTCTTCATGTGTGGTCTCCCTGCTTCTTTGATTTCTGGTAATCTCTACTTCAATCTTCATTTTGAATATCACTTAGCTTCTCTGTGATGTTAAATTGTTTTGTAATCTTCGCCAATCTCATCTCTTTTTTCCCCCTCTCATCTTTTGAGCTGTTTATGTTGTAATTGCAGATACTACCTTTGATTCTCAGCCACAGATTGGCCGGAATCTTCTTCAGGCTAAAAAAGGTTCACTATCTACAGACATTATTATTTCTTTCTTGAACATTTTATATATTTCTTGTACTCTGAGAAAGCATAACTTCTCTGCCTCTATTTAACGGAATATGGATCTGTTCTTTTTTTGTTTTTATTTTTTGCTTGAGCAAATAATGTGACCAAATTATACGAAGGGTTATGATTCTATTTTGCCCCAAAATTTTTTCTTTAGAAGTTGTGGGTACCTGAATTTTTTTAACTAATATCACCTCAAAATGTTAAAAAAAAAAAAAGGGAGCAAAATGTCATAATAAAAATATTAACAATCAATATTATTTTTTTAACTGTTAATGCTAGTTTTTAAATGGTTATGTTGACTATGCTTCATTTTTAATACTTCTGAGGCGATAGTAATTCAAACAAACTTTCAGAAAATAAAATTAGACATTAACTCTTATTTGAGTGTAAGCATTTTATACTTTAAAGGTTTGTTTAAATTAAAAGTGGGAATAATAGATTTTCAATAAAATTTATTTATGAGTATGGTTTTGAAAATTGATTTTATTGAGGTGAAGCAAATGCCTCTTAACAAAATAATAATTTTAGGTTAAAAACTGATTTTAACATATTAAGAGCTATATATGCATATTCTCCCTCTCTGCTTGTTGATATAATATATATTTATTTAGTTTAATTATATTAAGAAAGTTGATTAAATTAGTTAATATGATATGTATTATAGTTGATGGAGTATCAATAGGTGAAAATTGGGAAAAGATTGATAGACATAAAAAATATGTTTTATATTTAGAATAAGATTAGCTCTCTAAATAAGTCATATATTAAATACCATAGAGAGTAAATATTGAAGAAAATCATGATTTTATGATCAATAATTAATTTTTGATAAATTTCAAGTAAGTACTGAGTTATACCTTTCCCCTATTTGGTTGGTGCAGAGTGTCCAGTGAATTTGAGGCGTTAAACTACACAATAATAACAAGCAAATGCAAAGCACCCAAATACCCAGCAAGCAAGTGTTGTGAAGCATTCAAAGAATTTGCTTGCCCTTATGCTCGTGTGTTGAATGACTTGACCAATGGTTGTGCCGTTACCATGTTTAAGTACATTAATCTCTATGGCAAATACCCTCCTGGCCTCTTTGCGACTAAATGTAGGGAAGGAAAGGATGGCGTCGTTTGCCCTACAACACCGCCGCTGCCGCCGCCAACCTCTCCCTGATATGCAATTCAGATTACGAACAATACATTTCGTGAGAGAAAAGAAGTCTGTTTCATACAGCATATGGAATTTGAAGAATAAATCATACTTTTAAAAGAATAAATCATACTGTTCACGGCTTATGAATAGTAGCACGTCATGTGTTTGAATTTTTATATTTGTGTTAACATCATTTTTAGTCTCTTATTGTTTTGTTTGATTGAATTTTGGTTTTAGTTCTTATAGTTTCAAATTATTGATTTTTGTTCCGATAATTTTATAATGTTGCGGTTTGAATTTAAATATAGGGATAAAAATATTAAAAAAATCACGGCAAGGAACATTTTTTAAGACAAAGTTGAATGTCAAAGCAATAGTTGTCAAACTCAAACAAAAATTTTAGAGAAAAGACATAAAAATACTGTTAAAATTGTAAAAAAAAACTAAATAAATATGTTGAATTTCAATAATTCTAAAAAAAAACTATTTTGAAATTTTGAAATGTTGCCAAATTTGAAAAATTATCTAACTACCTTTAGCTAATATTTCAATAAATATCCTCAATCCCCTTGCCAGAGGTCCTATTTACAACTTTAATATTTATATTAACAAATCAAATATACATATTAATGATTTTTACGAAAATAAAACCATTGGAATTTTGGTATATCCTCTTCACAACTTCATACCCCTTTGGTACAAAGGAATTAGAGGTAAGAGAAGTGGGAGTGGCATCCAATAATGGGTTGTTTGATGTACGAGGGGATGAGTTTTTCTTATCATCCTTCGTAATTTCTAAATCATATCTGTCAAATCAATATAAAAAGTCACATTATTACTTTAACTTTATTTTCATCTTCCCCACACAACAACCTAGATATGATTGATGAAAGATATATAGAAAAAAAAATGAGGAGAGAATCCACTTTATGAGAGGCCACTTCCATGTGGAAGTCACTTCCATCGCCCCCCTATAGGAATTGACTTCCACCTCCAATTCCATGCCTCAGTTTCCCCAGCCCTTGAGGAGTAAGCAACGGTGACGATGGAGGAGATGTGCAACCTTTGATCTTCATACCTATCTCACTTCTCTTTGATCTCACTCCCCTTCGGTCTCAGCAAGGATGGAGGATGTTTCAAGCTTTGATCTTCATACACCCATCCTTGACCTCTGTCCCTGGTTCAATTTCTTCCTTTGATTTTAGGTTTTTGAAGACACCCAGTGAATAATTTTTTTCTATAATTTTTTCAAATGAAATATGGTTTGATTTCTTAACTTGTGGGGGGTTTGATTTCTCCTTTTGCTGTGAAATCTAATTGCTGATGGTGGCCGCCAGTGGTTTTCATGGTGGTCACTGGTTGCTTTAGAGTGGTTGAATTTGTTCTAGGTGGAGGCTAAGGTTTTTTTTTTTTAATTTTTTTATAAGGGTATTATTCCACTTCTAGCTCCATAAAAAACTTTTGGGAAAATCACTTTAAGGTCCCAAGAACCATAAAAAAAGTCTCATATTGAATTCCCAAGAACCATAAAAAACCATAAAAGTGTTCTACTTCTTCTAATTCCACTTCTACTTCCATCAAAAACTCTTAGGAAACTCACTTTGAGGTCCCAAGAACCATAAAAAAAAACCACAAAAAAAGTCTTATACTGAATTCCCCTGTCAAAAAAGTCTTCAGGACTTTTGTGTGATTAGTTGTCAATGTGAAATGATTAATTGCCCCCAAGGAATAAAAAAATAAAAGGCATAGGAAAAGGAGGGATGTGGCGTTTTTCTTATTAACAAGAAAGAGAAAATGGAGGAAGGCTACGGTGGTTACAGCTGCAATGTTAAAAGGATTAAGTGTTGTGTCATGTCATAGACAAATGCTAGACTTTGTAGCCGTCAACTATTGTTAGATAACTTGAACAATGATTTCGAATTGTTTTTTTTTCATTGTGTATGTTGGGTGCATTGAGATTGAGGGGTTGGATAGAGGTTGGAGCTTGGGCTTAATGGTAGACTATGTGTTAGAAGGTAGAGAAATAATGCTTAGATTTTGCTAAAGATATGATATTGATCATTGAAGTTGGGGTTTTATCGTTGTTGGGTTGTGTGAATTTTATTATGCTATGTATTTGGGAAAGATTATAGAGGGAGTACTATGTTTTAAGTTGAAATCGTTGAATGTGATGGTGGTTTGTTTGATAAGAAAACACTAATTTGATATTAAAAAAGTGTTGTTGATACGTGCAATTGAAGTTGTAAAAATAAGACAAGTTGTTAAAAACTAAATAGCCAATTGTGAGAGTTGGAGTTGTCAAGTTCTGGACCCCTCCAGAAATAACTCATGCATTTGTTAATATGACTCATGAAGTTGTAAAAAAAGGTTGAAGAACATGTTAAAACACAAATCAGCTGTTGTGACATACCCTTCGAGAATAACTCATATACTTATTAATATAACTCATGAAGTTGTAAAACAAGGCTAAAGAACTTGTTAAAACACAGATCAGCTGTTGTGACATATCCTTCATGAATAACTTATGCATTTGTTAATATAAATCATGAAGTTGTAAAACAAGGTTGAAGAACTTGTTAACAATTGCATGAGTTATTCTCGGAGGATCTGTCACAATAGCTGATTTGTGTTTTCACAAGTTCTTCAGTTTTATTGTACAACTTTATGAGTCATATCAACAAGTGCATAAGATATTCCTGGATGGTCAATCACATCAGTTGATTTATGTTTTAACAAGTTCTTGAGCCTTTTGTTCCAACTTCATGAGTGCACGAGTTCTTTCTAAAAATGTTTAGAACTTGACAACTCTCATATGTCACAACTGGTTATTTGGTTTTTAACGACTTCTGTCTATTTTTAAAACTATAACCGCACGTATCAACAACACTTTTTTTAATATCAAATTAGTGTTTTCTTATCAAACAAACCACCATCACATTCAACCATTCCGACCTAAAACATAGTACTCCCTCTATAATCTTTCACAAATACATAGTATAATAAAATTCACACAACCCAACAATGATAAAACCCCAACTTCAATGATCAATATCATATCTTTAGCAAAATCTTAGCATTATTTCTCTACCTCATAGCACATAGTCCACCATTAAGCCCAAACTCTAACCATTGACCAACCCCTCAATCTCAATGCACCCAACCAATATACATAATGAAAAAAAATTCAAACTCACTATTCAAGCTCTCTAATAGTAGATGAAGGCTGCAAAGTCCAACCTTTGCCTAGGACATGAACACCACACTTAATCCCTTCATTGCAATTGCAACAATCGTAGCCTTCCTCCGTTTTCTCTTTCTTGTTAATGGGGAAAATGCGTCATCCCTCTTTCTCTTGTGCCTTTTCTTTTTTATTTCTTAGGGGCAACTACTCTGATAGGGAAATTAGGTATAAGACTTTTTTGTGATTTTTTATGGTCCTTGGGGTCTCAGATTGATTTTCCCAAAACTTTTCCAGGATACCAAATAGGACATTAGTACTTATATTAACAATTTAAGTATCTATATTGACGATTTTTACTTAAGAAATTCCAAAAAGAAAATGAGATTGTTGGATGTCAGCAAGGCCGTCAGAGCTTTAATAACGACGCCACCAGTCACCGGTGGCTAGGAAACGATTTAGGATTTTTTTTTATTTTAAAAAAACTCAAGCTAGTTAGGTAATTTTGCAATATTTCAAAATTTCAAATAAGTACATTTGAAATTATTGAAATTCAACGTACTTATTTATCTTTTACCAATTTTGACAATATTTTTCTATCATTTTCCCAAAAATTTATGAAATTATTGAAACCAAAACCAATAATTTAAAATTGATCAAAACCAAAATTTGATCAACTTATAAAAATTAACAATAGTATTAAAACGTTTATGTTTTATACATACATATATGTGCATGTTACATGATTTGAACAATTTAAAATGAAAGATTTAGTGCTTGTTTAAAATGGCGATTGAAACTTTTAAAAGCAATTTTTCAATCATGGTTGACATACAGTGCATGAGATAAGTATGTCAGAAAAATTTTACCTCAATTTACATAAATAATCACTTTTGCAGTGCCCAATCAAGATCCCAAATCATCATTTTGGTTAATTTTGAAAAAAATTGTGATTAAAAAATAATGATATTGTTGTAAAAATACTAGATGATGTGCATATCCATAAACTCTCAACTCTTGGCATTTCATGTCCTATTCTATAACCTCTCTAATCAATAGTCTTTAGGAGTTTTTATTCCCATAAATTAAAAGTTACATATTATAAATTTATATATGAAATTTCATTTTATTATTCATTCTATGTAACTCTTAGTTGAGGTTGGAGGTTTATAAATAGAGGCTTTGTGATATACATTGTGAGCACCTAAATAAATAAAAGATCACTCCCTCTTTCTCTCCAAATTTCTCTTGTATTCTTTTTATTTTTATAACAGGTTATCAACACGAATTTTGCTCTGAAGATTAGAGGTATGAGTTCCTTATAAATTTATACTCCATCATGTTCTAAATATAAGACAAAGTTAACATTTTCGAAAATGTTAAGAAGACTAATTAAATTATTTTCAAGTACTTGCATTGATCGTATAATTAAGTAACTTATTTAAGTTCCTTAGTCTCTTCAAAAAAAAGTCAGCTATGTCTTATGTTTAGGATATTCTTAAGGTATATATAGTCCTCCATATACTAGTTTTCATTTAATCAATTATCCCCTTATCCAATTATCAAGTTCAATTTTAATTTCCTCTAGCTTTACTGTATATTATGTTGTTTATTTTGTGGTGTTGTTTTATATATATTTTGATTTGCTCTATCTTTATTTTATTCTTCTATTTTTACTGTCTTACAGATTCTTTAATATCTTTAATTTTGATAATGTGGTTCTTTTTCTTACGGTTTCCATTGGCTTTCACATGTATATTTGCATAACAGTTTATTGCTCATCGTGTGTGTGTGTGTGTATAGCAAGCATTTTGTTATATTATTGCTTTGGATATTTGCGTAATGTTTTTACAGTTTCTGTGATATATGTGAGTGTATTAAAACATATTTTGTATATACTGTGTTACAATATGATTGTAGGTACTCTCTCCATCTCTATCATCCCTCTATTTATTTTTGGATTTATGTTGTCGTTTATTTCACATTATTTTTATATACGTTATTGATTCATGCGTCATTGAAGATTAATATTATTCATTACGCTAACTTATAATAATTTTTCTTTTGTCCGATACTTTTATTTATAATTTTATTATCTAAAGTGTAAGTCTTATTCATATATATGTTTGTAAAAACCATTGTGTACATATGTGTGTGTATTGTTATTTTAATTTTATTATATGACCAGAATTCGTATAATTTTTTTAATGGTTCTTTTTGTATTTGTATGACAAGCCATATTACTTTATACGAACCAGAGGTACGTGCCATTATCAAATTCAAGTCATATCACTTTTGTAAATAAAAATTATTGATTCCGGAAAATGGCATGACAAGACAAATTTGTGTCACTTTGATGACATAATTTTTACAAATGTCAAGCCTTGAAGGTTGAACGTCCAAACATCAAATAACGAAAAAAGGCTTGTAGTTTTGAAAGATTTTTTTGTGATGCTGGAAGCCAAATTGATCATGAGAGAATTTTGATAGTCCAAAAGTCCAAATTGACAATGAGTCATTGAAATGAAAGCATATGAGTATAATCCCTATGACCATATTACAATTTTAAAAAATTGACGATTGAAAGTCAATAATATTTTTCGTTACCATGATCATTCAAAGTAATGTATTTTACGACATCAAAATAATATTATATATTAGCAAATGTTACCAAATGGCGAGAAGCCACATAGTTAAATAAGTATCATTTATTGAAAGTAAAAGTCAAAATCGTGGTGAAGCCAAAAATATCTTGAGATGTTATGAAAAAAAATATCAAAGAGGCAATAACTTGTGGAGATGACCAAATTTTTTGTAAAGGAAAAATAAATAATCATAAGTGCACAAGACTCTATGATGTTTCTTTTATTATTGTTTAAATTTATTCTTATTAACTTGTGTGATAGAAATTATTATAAGTATTTGATATTGATATTGATAAGTGTTCATAAGTGATATATGAAAACAAATATATGAGGGAAAACAATCAAATAGACAAAAAGATAATTATTGTTCATTTTGAAATTTCAATTATAGTGCCAATTTATTTGCAAATTTAAACTTTATGGAGTGTGGATGTTCATAATTTCATGGCCATTTTAGGATTCTACCTCATGTTTAATGTCATTATGCCTGATAACTCCCAACTTGAAGGGTTTCTAATATTTATTCATATAACCTTCAATTATACAATTAAGTTGTTTAACTCTCTTTCTAATGTATAATTATACAATTTATTTATAAATTTAAGTATAAGATGTATGTGAATATTATTCATACATCAATAGAGTTTATTATGTTACATCTACATTTGTCTTCTTGGGCTTTGTTCTTCTTTGTTACTCCATAGATTTTCTATCAAACGCTCAACTCATATGCTCCAGCATAAAGATTTTTTTCTTTCATTATTGGCCCTACCTTTTATTTTAATCCTGTCTTCTATCTCTTTACTCCTCTTAAGCTCTATTATGTTGCCTTATATATATGTGTAGTTCTTTCTTAGCTTACAAGCATTTCATTTTTGTAAGGCACACAAATACTCTACAATTTGCATTTTATTTTGGAAATGATAAAACATTGTCGTCTCTCTTGGTTTCTTGTTTTGTTACTTCTACTCCTTATGTAACATCCCAAATTTTGGGATTTTTAAAATTGTAATATTAGTTGGAAATTAAATCGTGAAAGTTGGCCAAATGATTTAAATTAATTATTTGAAAAATTAGGAATTTATTTTCTTTTTAATATTTGGAAATAAAATCATGAATAATATAATTTTAATTATTGCAAATAATTAATGAAAATTTTGAAGGATCAGGAGGGATAATTTTAATAGGCGTCACAACAAACCAACACATTTTCTTAAAGTATTTGATAAAAGCTATCTCTCCCTCCAATTAAAATGGATCAGCCCATTATGTTACATTATGACCCATTTGGCAATAAAACCAAGCCCAACATATATATCCATTCTCGAAACTCCTAAACCACCACGTAAGGAGCAACATATACTTTTGGATTCATTATTCCCTCAGGCCCTACGTGTAGAAGAACCATTGGCCATGTATAAGTGAAAACCAATCCTTCATTGTTCAAGCCCATTTAATCATCTAATAGGCAACCCATCCTTACTCTCTCTCGGATTCATCAGAGCACACAGCAGATAATACATTAGCGCCATCACTCCCTGACACTGTATCTCACTTTGGACGATAAGCAGTACACGCAACAACAGAAAATCAGAAGAACCATACTCTCACGACAGCAACAGCAACCCTCCGATGCTTTTCGAACTCAACGTGAGATACCCCTGGGCATTCCCTTTCGGACCAGACCCCCCTCTGGTTCATTATATAACCAGTACTCTTTGTTCTCATCCTGTGCGTGCCTCAACCCACAGAGAGAGAGAGAGAGAGTTTGAGAGGGAGAGTGGATCATCTTGCTCTGTTTTATTGTCGCTGGACCAGAGGAGAAAAACCAACAAGCTAGCCCATCTTTTCAGCTTGATCCTTGTAGGTAATGTGTTAAGCTTCCTTCCCTCTAGTTTCCAAGGTAAATCAAGAGTATTAAGCTGAAGAAAATGAAATGATATGCTTGCTGAAACTAGAAAGTAAAAACAGAGGCTGTTGAGTTTTTTTCGTCTCTCTATGTGTGTAAGTAAAACCCAAAGAAGGAAAAACGCTGGGTGGGTAAGGGAGTATTTATATATATAGTTGCTGCCTTAAGAATATGCATGGATACATTAAAGCATCAGGGGATAGAGACACTACTGCATGTGTGTGTGTTGATATCGGTGCAAATGGAGAAAAGCTTCATTGTGTTGGGGTTATTAATATATATAAGATGTGTTTGGTTTTCTCAATCTTTCATGAGGGGAAAAAAAAAATTCTGCCCACACATTATATGAATTAATATATGTATATGTGAGTCCCACCATTTCATGTGTGTACCATGAGAAAATGATTTTCCTACAACATGAGAACATGTTTTCCCATATAAGATATAACATTTTTTTTAAAAAAAAAATTGTCATTGTTTTGTCCTGATGTATGCCATGAATATATATATACAAATAAGCTATATATTATTGCATTTGAGAGAAAAAAAAAAAAAGGAAAAGTTTTTGCCTTGTACTGATATATTACTATATTAAAAGAATGCAAGCCTTGCATCTATTGTTATTTTTGCAATTGTTTTATTGTATGTGTGTATGAAAATGTACACCAAAGCATATTTTATATGTGGTAGTATTTATTAAATTAATTATGGAGTCATTATTTATTAAGCTCAAAATTTGCTATTTATGTAATTATAAAACTTATTTTTCCTTGGTGTTTGTATTTATTAAGCCCCTGATTTAAAGTGTTAAGATAGTCTCTGAGAGTTTAGAATAATTGTAGAGCAATAATAATAAATAGTAAAATAATAATGGATAAATATTATTAGGGAAAAAAATAATGTTGTTATGAGAAAAAGGAATAAATAATATTATTGTTAGAAAAGGAAATAAGTAATAAATTAAAAAGGAATTAATAATATTTAAAAAGAGTATAAATGAAATAACAAATTCACCAGGGGTAGAAAGGTTAATAGTGACAATGACATCTCTTAGGTTATTATTTATAATGGAAATAATGCAGTGATACTCTTATAGGATATCCGGGAAAATCAGGAATCGGTACCGAAAGGTGAACATACTGTTAGCGACAGAGATTAAGGTACAGACGCGTACTGTAACTATAACTCTCATGTTGTCTTGTATGCTAATTAGATGATTCATAGAGTCATGGACAAGACTTGGTTTTGGGTTATATATTGTGGCTAAGACTTGATCTTAGGTCACCTGTTTATATACATTCAACTTTGTGTGGGTTATAGTCATGATAATGTTGTATGTGTGTTTTCCTAGTGCTAAGGGCACGCGGAGGCATGACACTGGTGAGTGCAAACATTGCGAACATTACATTTGTTGTATATTGTTGAGTTGTGAACTTTACATTGGTTGTATGCCACGTATGGTTAATAATGAAGTGTAATGAATATCTGTCGTACTTATATTGTTTATACTTGAGCATGAGGTTAACTGTTACCTGAGATTCAATGGGTATTGAATCTTAGAATTTACTCTAGCTTCAGGATCTGAAGGATTGGGAGCTGGAAAAAAGGGTAAGCGACACGCATAAGAACTCAGTTGGAGTTTTATTTTGGGATAGTATTATGTATAATTTTTTAATATTCGGATAATTGTATCACTAACATGCCAACCGGATACACCGCAAAGAATTTTAAGTTGTATCACGCTTATATTCCTTTGGAAATTTTAATTAACTAGCATATGTCTGGGCATATGTTATCAGTCACTCATTTGTCCAAACGTTAAGCATACTCTCTCTTGTGACTTACTCTAATTTGTTAACGTCTTGACTCTGATAAATACACATGAATTAGTTTAATAAGAGCTATAAGTACATAACTGGTCATCATAAAGAACTTAGAAATTAGGGGCGTTACACCTTAGCATTCTCATATGGTGTGTAAGTTTCATACATTAATCATGACATTAATACATGACATGATATATATTAGAATCAAATTAGTTTTATATAACATTTGTGAAAGAAAAATAATATATTTACATCACATTTAAATTAAAATTAAAGAATTAGAATTTATTTAATTTTTATGAATAAGTCATGCTAATTTTGATTTGTGGGGCAAAATCATTTTTGTAATGTGTGTAAATTTTGGCAAAAGTACGGAAAAAAACCCTAATTAAATAATTATTTATCAAAATGTTACTGCGTGAAAACTATTAACCCATCTGCCCCTCTGTAATCAATTACATTAATTTTTTTTTTCAAATTTTGCACTATGTAATCGATTATGCATTGTTCAGTAATCGATTACATAAATTTTACACTATGTAATCGATTAAACACTCTTACGTAATCAACTACGTAGTGCAAAAAATTATTTTTTTTATTTTTTTCAGTTTTCCTTTATATATATATTATTTTCCAAAGAATTTAATATTACAAGATATTTAATTCTAGATTTCTTCCTGATATTTAGCCGTACTAATAGTATAGTTTGAAATTATTCGTAACCGCTTTGATATCATCTCTCTTTATTTTTCATATACTTATTTTGAAAATATTTTATTTTATATATTTGTTTTATTTTTCAAAATTTGAATTTATTATTTAAACTTTCTAATAGCTGGCCGTACTAATAGCATAGTTTGAAATTCTTTGTAGCCACCTTACTATCATCCCTCTATACTTTTCATCAAGCCAGAGTAGTTACATCACGTTTCATCACGTTAAATTCCAATTTGAAAAATAAAAAAAAATATAAAATGAAATATTTTCAAAATAAGTATATGAAAAATAAAGAGAGATTATATTAAAGCGGTTACGAATAATTTCAAACTATGCTATTAGTACGGCAAGATATAAGGAAGAAATCTAGAATTAAATATCTCCTAATATTAAATTATTTGGAATATATATATATATATATACACACACACTGAAAAGTATAGAGGGATGATGGTAAGGTGGTTACAAAGAATTTCAAACTATGCTGCTAGTACAGCCACCTATCAAGAAGTACGGCCACCTATCAGGAAGTTTAAATAATAAATTCAAATTTTGAAAAATAAAACAAATATATAAAATAAAATATTTTCAAAATAAGTATATGAAAAATAAAGAGAGATGATATCAAAGCGGTTATGAATAATTTCAAACTATACTAGTAGTACGGCCAGATATCAGGAAGAAATCTAGAATTAAATATCTCGTAATATTAAATTCTTTAGAAAATAATATATATATATATATATATATATATATAAAGGAAAATTGAAAAAAAAATAAAAAAATAATTTTTTGCACTACGTAATCGATTACGCTAGAGTGTTTAGTCGATTACATAGTGTAAAATTTATGTAATCGATTACTGAACACTGCGTAATCAATTACATAGTGCAAAATTTGAAAAAAAAAATTAATGTAATCGATTACATGCTTACATAGGCATGTAATCGATTACAGAGGGGCAGATGGGTTAATAGTTTTCACGCAGTGGCATTTTGGTAAATAATTATTTAATTAGGGTTTTTTCCGTACTTTTGCCGTAAATTTTATATAGTACTAGTCAAACTTATGGGTGCTTAAATAGCAAGGAACATTTAAAAAAAGACTATAAATATCATAATTTTGTATTATCATGTACTTGTCTTTACATTCCTCTCAGGTTAGTTTTATTCATTTTACTTTAGCCCCCAAACATTACAAACCATTGCAATGTGATCTTCATGTATTTTGGTCATGAGTCTCTTCATATTCTTTTGTGGGTGGAAGATGTACTTTGAATATGCATCAAAAGAATGAAATTGAAGTAGATTATTATTAATAAGTAATAAAGTTATATAGAAATGTCATATTATATGTTTGTTCCTGAAGGATTTATAATTAACAAATTGTCATGGTTCTTGAAGAACTAAAATTGATTTTTATTTTTATTTTATTTTTTTTCCAAAAAGAATTGATCATGAAAACTTATGAATAGTATAGTATGTGAATTATAAATTATTTGGGTTTCCAAGTGCAAGATAACTTATTGAGTTGCTATAACTTGATTACCATTTTTGAAATATAAGAATAAGGGAAGTCTACTTATAAGACTCACTTGAAAGAGATATTTTATAAAATACAAGTATGAGTTAATATTAAAAAGTTCTACTTATTCACTTCCTCACAAATCATCTTGATCTTCCAAAAAATGATGTCACGTGGAGGTTTTCAATCATTGTGTTGTAGAAATTGAAAAATTACAGTAAACAAGAAATTTACTCATCCAAGGAAAGTTATTGTTAACATAACTCGTTTGATCATCCAAGTCACTTATATTACGTATTGACATCCATTAAAAAACCAGAAGATTTTTCATGAATAGCCAACATATTATGCAATTTAATACTTGATATGTGTTGTTTGTTCTCAAATAAAGTTGACTATGACAATGTCACTAGTTATGATTTGAAATTGATCTCTATATTTCTGGAAATATATCAAATTCATATATGGGCTCATTCAAATAGTATATAAACTATACGAGTATTTAATAATTTGATAGGTGCATCTATAAGATAAATGTGATATCACTATTAGTTTACAACTTAAAGTTTACAAAAATGTTTGAATAAATTATTATGTTAAGCACAAAATTTTTAAATTATACAATTAATTCATTGAAACCCCCATAAATAATAGCTAGACCAATACTTATGAGACAAAAAATTTATTTCAGTGTTGACATATTTAATCTTACATATTGCAACACTTATGCTAACCAACAAAATTCTCCTAATAAAATTGGTTTTCGGTCAAGAGCCATATATTTTTCATATTAAATGTTTAAATATGCAATGTTTATTCCTATTAATCCATTACAATGAACATAGATGGATATTTAAAGAAAATTGGGATAAAATTGTTAGGTCAAAACCTCCTTCTTCTTGTTTGTTTCTAATTAAATGTAACAAGAGGATGTTTCTAATGGAAACAAATAGATTTATGAGACTTATACTGCACGATGATTGTCATTTCACAAAGTTTTCATAACAAGATAGGGATAAATTGAATAGCTGGAAAATAGAACAAAAGGAATGCATTATTATTATCAAGTATAGATCCTCGAATAAAACAGCATGCATCAGAATTTCATTGAGTTTTGCGTTCTTGAAATATTGCATAATTTTTGCTAGATGCAATTACTATCCTAAATAAGAATTGCTAATCTCATATTCCAATAGAGAATTATCTAATCATCATAAATGAAAGTGACACATGACCAAAGTAAGAGAGAATAATCAATTCTAAAAGAAAAGAGAAAGAAACAAATACTTCAGATGATCATATTGAGGAGGCGGGTACTCCATAAGAGATTAAGACATAACTAATTACGAAAACCTCAAAAGAGATTCAACTACCTGAAAATCAATAAAGAGATCTCAATGAATTGTATCATGGAAAAAATTGAACAAAAAAAACTAAGTTGTTGACAATGGTCTTGATAATAATTTCACGTGATCAAGTGAAGATCTTATGCACAAATCTATCTAACAAATAGACATAATGGTGATTGGTCAAAAGGAAAAAGTAAAGGGGAAAAGACAAAATGAAAATAGGATTACATTGTTTCAATAAGTGAAAATTATGAACTTGACGTCTCAGCTAAAATATGAAATATATAAATATGCAAGTGAAATTAAAAATTTTCACAAATGCTAATTAAGAGCATGATGAGGTATATTATTTTGTGATGGATACAATAATTTTGCATATAATACTATTTTGGCAGCACATGAAAATAAAATTATGCCTCTGTTAGATGTTATATACAACCTATACATATAACTCATTAAATAGTGAAATTTATATGAGAATAATTGAAGAATCTAAAATATCAGAAGCATATAAAAGAAAATATTTTATATAAAAAATGTTATGCAAGTTTGAAAATAATTCGAGCCTACATAATTAATTGAAAAATATATTGAAAAATGAGTAATTTTACATTTTACTTGACTTGTAGATTGAGTTATTGAATGCCTCAATGATTTCAAAATCAAATATTGATTTTGTTTTAGTGATTTTTCTTGCAAAAATATATAGAATTTAAGTTAATGGTTTGGATGTTCAAATCCTGAAAAATGCATTTATTAGAAAATGTGAAAACTCTTTACCTTCTAAGTTTTGAGGGCGAAACCTTTGGTCAAATAAAAAAAAAAGTTGATATGACTAATATCCACCGGTGACTATGCATAAATATCAATTTGGTTAAGTTTGAATGTCCTCTAATAATTATTTTTTGATGTTCTAAACTTCTAATCCATATAGTCTTAAATTAATTTTACAATTCACAATAAATATTTTTAAATAAGAATTCAAAATAAATCTTATCCACTACACAATTTGGAAAATAAGTTTCAGTTGGTAATATAAGGTATATTTATTTAATTTGATTAGATTAAAGAATTACTTAATTTGACATGTATTTTTAAAACACTCTAATCATCTTTTTTAATTCTCTCATTCTCTTTCCTCCTTGATTATTGTTTATAAATTATCAATAGGGGTAAATTAGGTAAAAATTGATAAATATAAAAATTATATCTTATATTAGGATTAAGATCAATTCTCCAAATATATCATATTAAGAAGAAGAGAAAATATATACTTATGAATGTTAAAGAATGTTATAGTTCATTTAAAGGACATAGATATAGATATGCAAGTTGATCAGGGACATTTAAAAAAAAAATCTAAAATTGTGCAATGATTATTTTTTTAAAAAAATCATAAAAAATTCAAAATTTCACCATTTTTTACTCAATATTTCAAAAAATCACTTATTATATGTATAAAGATCACAAGAAACAAGAACAGAACACCTAAGAAGTTATAAAATTTGTAAGGGGCTTTGAAAATCACATTATAAAAGGAATATTAGAGGCCATAGCCCTAATTTTTGAGGTATTGTTATGTACTAAATATGGTAGAAAATTTATAGCGGACATTTGGATTCTGGAGTTGGACAAGACGCTCGGGGAGGCATCATAGGCGATGATGTAAACTTGTGGAAACGCAGGCTGAGGTGGAGGCATGTGTACTCTCAGTCTTGTATGCCTTAGGGAGCAAAGTTATAGCACCATGCCTTTAGTCTGTGGGTGAACCCAACCCCTCTCCTAAAATTCTTATATCAATATATATATATATATATATATATATATATATATATATATATATATATATATAGAGAGAGAGAGAGGGGGTAGAAAAGTTCTACGTTGTTGATATAAGCTCATGATATTTTTAATGCTTTAGGCCCAACCCAAATATACTGTAAAATAAGTTAAATAACTCCAAAACAAGCTGGCCCTTTAATGATATTCTTGATGAAGCCCAAAAATGTCTGGAATAGATAAGTTTTCGGGGACATAAGTTTTTTTTTTTTTTTGTTTCCGGCCTTTTGCCCAAGACAATTATTTTATCTGCAGCATTAACTTGTTTAGAGCTTGTATAAAAAATAAAAAACAAACAAACAAACTTATTTAGAGCTAAATTTTAGGGAAAAAGATATTTATCGCCTCAGTTTCCAAAAGCCAGAAAAAAACTATTAAAACTTGCAGAGGATCAAGAAGGGATGAGGTGAGAATTTGGGTTTTTTATGTTTTGACTTAAAGACTAAAATGTTCATTTCATATGGTTTTTTAGTACCTAATGATTTTGTTAAAATCATTATTGCTATAGTCAATTTTATTACTCAATTGGTCACAATTCACAAAAATAGTAATGGTTTTGACAAAATTGTTAGGTACCGAAAAAATGTTTGAATGGGCATTTTGATCTTTAAGCCAAAACATGAAAAACTCAGATTCCCACCCCATCCCTTCTTTATCCTTTGCAAGTTTTAAGGGCATTTTCTTGGTTTTGGAAGTTGAAAAAGTATTAAAATATCTTTTTTCCAAAATTTTATTGGGTTTATATGAGAATAAGTTTTTAATTATGAACTATAATTGATCTTAAAAAGAGGTTAATGCCATATTCAGTCCCTCAATTTTACCCTCTTTTGGTTTTGATTTCTCTAGTTTCAAAATAATTGGTTTTGATCTCTTTAGAGACAAAATGGTCTAAATTTTGATTGAATTATAAGGATCAATATTTTAAACTAAATGAAAATTGAGGAACTAAAACATATTATTTGAAAATTTAAGGGACTAAAACCAAAATAAGAGCAAACTTAAAGGAGCAAAGAGTGTATTAACAAAAAAAAATAGGGTTAAGGTGTAAATTGGCTAACGAACTATTACTTAAAGAGCATCTAGCACAAAAAAGTATTGATGATACCTTAATTACCAATAAACAATTAAAAAGTGAAAAAAAAAGTACCAAATAACAATTAAAAAATAACAACTATCACAATTACGTTAAAATATGAGGCATTGGCGGGGGACGGTGGTAGAGACGCTGGAGAAAAGAGCGGTTATGCATTCTTATTGGATAAGGAAAACTCCCACAAAGATGGGACCCACGTAAGCAGGCGCCGTAGCAGTGGCAGCTGCTGCATGTGGCATCGGAGGGACGGAACCAAGGTGTAAGGCGATTATTGGTCGGAGGCTGTGGATTGCTGGATTTGGTTTTCGGTGCGTGATTCTCGCCTAGAAGCTATATATGGACCTTGATGAGTTCAAGGAGGTGAGTGGAACACCCATCAACAATGGAAGTTTTGGAGACACCGATGTCGCTGACATTGTGACAGTCAATGGAAAACAAAAACGAGAGGGAGACACGAAGACAATGACGTGGTAGTTTAACAACATTGTATTTTTTTTTTTCACTTTTTGTGTTTTTTTTCACTTTTTAATTGTTCATTAATAATTAAGGTACCCTCAATACTTTTTTGTGCCAAGTACTCCTCGGGTAATAGTTTGTTGACCAATTTGCACCTTAACTCTAAAAAATATAAACTAGAATTATCCTCTATGCAATGCATGGGGTGTTGAATAATAGACAAATAATATATATTTTTTAAAATTTCTTTACAAAATTTTAATTTGCTGCAGACTTTTATGATTAAATAAAGTAGTTAAAGAAGGATGTGTAATGTGCTGTAAAATATTTGGAAAAAAAGTTAGTGTTAATAAACATAAAAAATGAAATACATATATAATTACTCACACACATATGCAGATAAAAACACTCTTTTGTGACCAATAACTTATTCATAATATTATTCAAATCTTAAATGAAATTACACTATTTTAATCAAAACATAGAACACACTGGTACAAAAAAAAAGCTTTTAGATTGTTACATTTAAACCAGATATAAAGGATCAAATTTAAAAAATATGGTTGGTGACAATTTTGTAAATATAGAGAACTTTTTAGACCAATTCCTTTAATATGAGGTCTAAAAGATATTATTTAAACCGGTTTCCTAAATAGCCAATTTAAAATTTAAAAATAAATAAAATAAAATGTTCATTATTTTTAAGACCGGTTATCTTGTTTAACCAGTTTAAAATATAAAACTTATAAGATCGATTGTTAACAATAACCTATCTAAAAAATAAGAAATAAAAAACAAAAATGTTTATTACTTTTAAGACCAGTTGTCTTGTTTAACCCGTCTAAAAGATGAAACTTTTAAAACCGGTTATTAACAAAAACCGGTGTAAAAGATGAAGAATAAGAATATATATATATTACTTTTAATACCGGTTTAAGAATAACTGATCTTAAAGGTGAATTTTTAAGACCTTATTTTAAGCATAATTGGTCTAAAAGATTAACCCTAAATCAAGTTACCTGGATCAATGGAGGTCGAACGATGAAGAGGATTTGCCTTAGCTTAATTGGCAGCGAGGTGTTTGCGTATCGACTGAGTTTTGGCAAGTTGCTCTCTTTTTCCATTTTTATTCCCATTTTGAACTAATTGGGTTGATTGATTGGAAGAAAAAACTATACATGATAATATTTGGGAAACACTTTTTGTTCTATCTTGACTCTCACAAGTACGTTGAGAGGAACCATATTGGAGAAATTCACAGAAGAAACTCTACTGGACTGGGCATATTTGAAAGAGCTCCTGCCTTCGTGAAGGTGAGGATTTTTCACAATATTTATGTTATAAGATGATTTAATAATTATATTGCCTACTACATTCTTGCAGCCCCAAGACATATTGCAGAGACATACCTAAATGAAAAGAGTTCTATGTATCACCAAATTATCAGACAAGGTATAAGCCTTCTCCTTCATTGCTTAAAACGTTATGCTTTAGTGTTTTTACTTGTAGCATTTTAGTCATGGTTTGCAACCTTAGGCAAAGCTATACGGTCGGTGTGGTATGTGTATGTTTATAACTTACCCCAAATAAAATGTTGCTCTGATTTTATATCAACTAAACTTGTTTCTATGCAGAATTTTGTTGATTTGGCGAGGAGTGAGCTTGCATCTCAGGCATTATTTGCTGGAGCAAGATTGAAAGAAGGATGTCGATCACATACATTGGAGTTTGCTTACTCTTGCAATCGTCATTAGGAAGCATATTGTTCTTAATACAAGACAATAATTGTCAAATCGGTTTTGTTTTCACTATGAATTGGAATATTGTTGGCATTATATTCATTTACAATGATTCAATTTGTATATTAATTTCTAATAATTTAATTTGTAACTCATATTGAGTTGTTCAGAGCTTATAACTTGCTGGATTGAAAGGTGGGTTAGACGAAACAATAGAGTGGATATGTGAAAAACATGACAAAATTTAGACTAAATGTTATAAATAAAGAATTAATGCGCCAAGTATAAAACATGGGGTATAGCTAACTTTTAAGACTGGTTTTTAAAATATAAGGTCTAAAAACTATTTTTAAAACCTGTTTTTGAAGGAAGCGGCTAAGGTCCTTACCAAGGACCCTCCGCTGCACAAACCTAAGGCAAATTTTTAACATTACAAAAAAAAGTAACATTACAAAAAAAATTCTCAGTGTAAAGTTTGCGCAGCAGACGGTCCTTAACAAGGACCATAGCCGTGTCTGTTTTTGAAACAACTAATCTTAAAACAACTTTTAAGATTTCATATTTTAAAAATTGGTAGACCTCATATTCTAAAAAATTGATATTTAAAGTAAGACTTTTAAGATCTCATATTTCAAGAAAAAGATCTTAAAATTTTTACTTTTAAAACTTTTTATTCCAAAAAATTGGTGACCTAATATTTTCAAAAAACAACCTAAAAAAGGGCAAACTTTTTAGATCGTTTGTGTCGAGACCGAACCTAGAACTAGTATTAAAAGCATCTTTTACCTAAACTATAAAGTAATTTTTGCACTGATGACAAAAGAAAAGAGGGAAGGGACAAGCTACAAATAATTTTTGAATTATTCATTAGTGTAATACCACGTAATACATAAAACAAAGCCAACATTAATATTTCAATTTTTTAATTTAACTCAGTCTCTCAGTTATAACTTGGTGCGACTCATTGTTTGAACTTTTAACTTAGCATACTCTATTCATTCCTTATTTCTTTGCCTAAAAGCAATGTGCTAAATTGGAAGAAAGATTTCATGCCACATAATAAGTTTGCTCTTAAAATGAGTCATCAATTACAAGATTAATAATATAAAAAATTGAAAGATAAGAAACCAGTCATAGGAAAGTCAGTGGCGGACCTGCACTTGTGCCAATGTGGGCAAGTGCAGACATAAAATATATATAATTTAAAATAAATTAATTACAATGTATATGGATAGTGCAGCGGTAAAATGTTCAGTATATTGCCCTACGGTCACGTGTTCGAGACTCAGCCGACGAACCCCTTTAATTTTTTTCTCATTTCCCTTTTCTTCCCTGCTCGTTCGTTCTCCTTCCCATTTCCTTTCCTTCCCTGCTCGTGCTCCGTTATTCTCCTTTGCCCTCTCTCCCTTTTTTTCCCCATTTCCTTCCCTCTCTCCGTCTCTCGTCGTGTTCCCCCTTTTTTCCCCATTTCTCCTTCCTCGTGTCTCCATCGTCTTTCCTCCGTGCGTGGTGTCGTCTCTTCTCCTATCAAAGCGGAAATTTCAGGTGAGTTTTCTCTTCTCCTTCTTGTCTTGTTTCGATTTTACTTACTGCCTTTGCTAAGAATTTCGATCTTGATTTGATCGAAAATAAATCCATGAGGTTTTTTTTACTAGGAATTCCAAGTTTTTTTTTGGCTGGGAATTTCGATCTTGATTCCAAGAAAAAATCGATCTTCCAAATGTTTAATAGAAGATCGTTTTGGTTTACTGCCTCTATGCTTTCGATTTTGTTTTGATTTTTGCCGTTGATTTTCGCCGAATCTATGTCTCTGTGCTGTTGTTGGGGATTGAGAACATGGGGGAGCTGAACGAATGGCTGTTAGAATATGCAAGTTGTGTTGTGTGTGTTGCTCCCTGATTATGTCAGTTGTAATTTGTAATTATTAATTACGGTTAGATAGAGTCAGTTATGGATATTAGATATATTAGGTGATTGCCTTGTATATATATAGTGGTCTTCGTCCGGTCATTAGCAGTATGGTATAAAACATTATTTTCTGGATCAATAAAGTTTCTCTTTGTTTTGCCTATCTGGAGAAACTCTGTGAAAGTTCAGCAGGGTCATTACTTCCAACAATGGCTTGAACTTGAATGATTAAAACAAAAACTATTTCCCATATCATATAACTCAAATCAGATTAATCCCGTGATTAGCTAGAGCCTAGATGGATTAAAATAATCAAATTTCATTCCAAGTAAGGCTTGAGTTCAACTCTTAATCTCTTATTACCTTAAAACTTGAAGCTCTCGGTATATTTGATTTTGGATTTATTATAGCACAATAACTCTACTGATTTATTATAGCACAACTTGAGTTCATCACCAACTCTTAATCTCTTATATTTGATTGTCCTGAAATTATTTTAACTTAGAATTATTAGGATTAGAACTCCTTCATGTTAGGTACAAGGTAGATGATTTTTACTGTTTCGTTTGTAAAAAATGTCAGGGATACAATCTTATTTCAAACGTCTAAAACCCACAAACACAGAATCTGAATCTCAAAATGAGCAAGCTTCAAATAGTACTCCAGTTCCAAATATCCAAGAATCTTATCAACCACCACAAGCATCTCAATTTCATAATATAGAAAATCTTGAAGCGGATCCGGGAAAAAGACCTTCAATTTATCCAATGACATCAAATCCCACAGAAAGAGAGGATATTCGGAGAGCATATTTGCTCAAGGGGCCAACTCAACCAATTCTTAAACCATTCCCTTAGACAGAAATGTATGGAAAAATGCGTAGATTCAATCCTAAGTGGTATGAAGAATTTGGTTCTTGGTTGGAGTATAGTGTATCAAAAGATGCATACTTTTGCTTGTATTGTTATCTGTTTGATATGGAGGTTAGAGGTAGTGGTTCGACAAAAGAAGCATTTGTCAGTGAGGGGTTCAAAAATTGGCACAAGAAGGATAGAATCAAAACTCATGTTGGAGATCATAAGAGTGTTCACAATAGGTGTTATCAAGCTGGTCAAGATTTGATGAAGCAAAAGCAACATATTGACATTGCCTATTCAAATATTTCTGAACAACAAAAAATTGATTATCGTATTCGGCTAAAAACTTCTTTAGATTGTGCTAGATACCTATTACGCAATGGTCAGTCTTTTCGGGGACATGATGAATCTACACTTTCAAGTCAACAAGGTTTATTCCTTGAAACTCTAAAGTTTTATTCTAAGCCAAATAAAGAGATGAGTGATGTGGTCTTGCAAAATGCCCCCGATAATCATAAATTGACTTCACCAAAGATTCAGAAAGATCTTTCTCAAGTTGTGTTGATTTGACTCTTAAAGCAATAATCACTAATCTCGATGATGATTACTTTTCCTTGCTGGTGGATGAAGCTCGTGATGTTGCAATTAAAGAACAAATGGCAGTTGTACTTCGGTATGTAAACAAAAAAGGGTCCATTGTTGAGCGTTTTGTTGGCATAATTCATGTTTCAAATACTACAGCACAGTCACTAAAAGCATCGATTGATGGGTTATTTTCTAAACTTGGTTTAAGTTTGTCTAAATGTCGTGGTCAAGGCTATGATGGTGCCAGTAATATGCAGGGTGAATTCAAAGGGCTTAAGAGTTTGATTTTGGCGGACAACCGATCCGCATTCTACATTCATTGTTTTGCTCATCAGTTACAATTGGCGCTTGTAAAGGTTGCAAAACATCACAAGAAGATTCAAGAATTTTTTGACATGCTTCAAAAGATGGCCACTATTGTGGGGGATTCATGCAAGCGGAAGGAAATTCTTCAAATGAATCAGTATGGGCTAATAGTTGAAAGAATTGCTAGTGGTGAAATACCAACTGGAAAAGGTTTAAATCAAGATACAACCTTAAAGCGACCTGGAGACACTCGTTGGGGTTCCCATTTTGGTACGGTTACAAGTGTTATCTCATTATTTTCTCCAATAATTTCCTTAATGAAAACTATTGAAGATGAGCCAAAAAATGATGCTGCAAAAACTGATGCAGGTTGCATTTTGTATGCCATAGAGGATTTTGAATTTGTATTCTTGTTGCATCTTATGAAATTGATCTTGGGGATTTCTTATGAGTTGTCACAAGCACTACAAAGAAAAGATCAAGACCTCTTAAATGCAATTGGTTTAGTGAAGGTAGTCAAGTTTCGCTTACAAGAAGTGAGAGATAATTGTTTTGATAAATTGCTTCAAGAAACGAACATTTTTGCCAATAAACATGATATTGACATTCCAAATATGGATGATGTTTATTGTCCTAAAGGGAGATCGAGACGGAGATTGGAATCATTCACATTCTTCCACTACTTGAAGGTCGAGTTATTTAATACAGTGGTAGATACTCAAGTTCAAGAATTGAATGATCGATTTGATAATGTCAATACCAAGTTGCTTGAGTGTTTGAGTTGTCTAGATCCTCGTGATTTATTTGCTAATTTTAACACAGAAAAGTTGATTGAGTTTGCTAGATTCTATCCTTTGGAGTTTGATGAGCTTGCAGATATTCCTTTTCTGTCTTCAAGTCTCGATTATTTTATTGTCAATATGAGGGTTGATTCTGATTTTTTCAATTTGCAAACAATTTTTGACCTTGCTTTGAAGATGGTTGAGAAGAAAAAGGATATTGTTTATCCACTGGTCTATTTGTTGATAAAGTTGGCACTCGTTCTACCGGTAGCAACTGCCAGTGTTGAGCGGGTTTTTTTCTGCAATACTTTTGTTAAAGATAAGTTGCGCAATCGGATAAGTGATGATTGGTTTAACTCATGCATGCTAACTTATGTTGAACGTGATATATTTGATACGATTGATGATGAAGATATAATGCAATACTTTCAAGGAATGAAGAATCGAAGAATGCTTTTGTAATCGTTAAAGGTTAGTTGACTTTTAATTATTATGTTTCTATATTAAGTTGACGTTTTTTGTTCTTTTATTGTTTATATTATTATGTTTTTTCATGTGTGCATAGGAAATTTTTTTTTCTCATGTAACATGAGAAAACCAAAACCCATAAAATTATTATACAACTCCAACCTTGTAATACTTACAAGTTAAGTGCGGTGATGGTATAATCACTTTTCTAAACTCAATGCAATAATAGATAATTAAATATATAATTATATAATGGTAACTTCAATTTCAATTTTTCCCATAAAATAAACATGAATAAGACCCCTCTATTTTTTTGTCCTCATAGCCATAAAAGATTAGTATTTACTCATTACTACTGCTGTCTTAAAAATTAAAAAACAGAGGTCAAAATATCAAAGATCAAACTATAAAAAATAAAAACACTATCATGCTCTTTGAAGATTGCTGACGAGGATGCGGAGGTGAGGGCGGAAGCGCGTTATCCCGCTGGCGCCCATTAATCAAATGCGAGATCATGTCTGTCATCTTCTCTATCAATTTTGAAATTATTAATTAATTTTACATTTCTGTAACTGCCCCTCCATTTTCCCTTATTTATATATTATTCTCAGTTGAACTACCTGCCCGTAATCGACACCTAAAACAGGTAGGAGAAGAAGAAGAAGTATATGCCCACTCTGGATCTATCCCTCTTCCTTTACTGCAACTTACCAAAAGAAAACGCAGCAAAAGCAAAAAAAAAAAATCTTGAAGCAGTATTGAAAAATTCTGATCTTGATGGGGTCTTGTGAAGTTCTTCTTGTCTTGTTGGTGGCTCTCTCAGTTTTTGCAGTTTCTGGTCAGTTTTAGCTGCCAACTTGGTTTTTTTGAGCTTCTGTAATGTCGATTTTGATATCTCTTCTGCTCTGCGATGTCTTATGATTTTGAAGAATTGAAATTTTGCTATGTTATTGCAGATGCTACCTTCGATTCTGAGGCGCATATCGGCCGGAATCTTCTTCAAGCTAAAAAAGGTTTATTTCCTATTTTATTTCTTAAGTGTGCACTCTGTTGGATCTACAAATATATTTGTTTTTTTGTTTTTTGTAATATATAGTCGTCTGGTTTCTATCAATGTTCCTGTGATCCGCTTGCTTTGTGTAACCGCTGATCCTTAAATCTTCGCTTGTAAACCATTTGCTATTTTTTGTCTTAATTATTTTTTCCTCTGTTATCTATTTTCTTGTGGCCATTCTGGTTCTGTCATTCCCTCGTGATTTGAGAGATAAGAATTATAGAAATATTTTAAGTTGCCAACATCTTACCAGAGACCATTTGCCTTATCTTGTTTTTACAATCATTAGGTGTCCAATTGTTGGCACTTGAGTTAATCAAAACGGTCACTTTTGGAGAATGAAATAGGGTATCCTTTTGTGGCTCGTTGAGTAGTAGGAATGAAATAATGGATAGGATTGTGAAATTAGCAATAAACAATGAAAGGCTAATCTTTGAGCTTGCCCAATCAACTGCGGTGTCTCTGTGTCTGATGTTTATGGTTGGAAAGCATTGTTAAACTTTTCACATATGGATTTTTCTGAAACATCTTTAGCTAATGGTGTCCTTAGAGAAATCAGATATCATGGTCCTTGTTTGGCTGATATTCACATTCTTCATTGTAAGTCATAAGTCTGTAGCTTTGTGTACAAGAAGCAGTGTTATAACTTGGTATTGTAAATCATGGACTGGCAGTATGGCCGTAAACTCAATGCATCCTTCTTTTATAATGAAAACTCTTCATTGCTCATGTGAATTGTGAAGAATTGTGCTCAATTTGCACATCAATTTATCTAATTTTATTTCTAGTGTCTATAACTGATTTTTCAGTGCCATATGTTGTGCTAGCATTAGTTCAAAAAAATCTATTAGTTACTCATATCAGTGCCAGGGATGCAGTGCAGCATTTTAATTGTGCAAAACGCTGTCCTCATATCTCATTTTTTGAACTTGTGTATGTACCAAGAAGATAATGGAATTGCTTGTATCATCTTGCTCAGATGCAGAAAGCAAGCAAATCCCTAATGTTGTGACTGCTTGTTTCTTCTATGTTTAGTCTTGTGACCTCATGATTGTTCTTGCATTCTTATATGACTAGTTGATTGGGTTAGATTTTGAGTATTGTTAGGTCTAATGGAGATACCTCTCCCAAAGGCATTTTTTCCACTCACACGAACTCAAACTCGAGACCTTGTGTTTAAGTGGCCAATGCCCCTTCTACTAGGACCAAAACTTGTTGGTCATGATCCTTCTTGTTATAACTCATGAAAACATGTAATTGAAATGATCTCTTCGATCCTGTATTACATCAATAAATGTTTCTCTTGGCTACTCTGTGATAGCTGTTCATCTGCCACTACTAACTGTAGCAACCAATTCACTTTCTTATTCTTTCTTTAAATTAACAATGCTTTGTTTTTCACCTTGCATCATGGAGGTTGTCAAGTGAATTTCGAGTTCTCAAACTACTCAATAATCACGAGCCAATGCAAAGGTCCCCGGTACCCTCCCAAAATCTGTTGCGCAGCATTCAAAGAATTTGCTTGCCCATACGCAGATGTGTTAAACGACCTGACAAATGAGTGCGCCACGACCATGTTCAGCTACATCAACATTTACGGAAAATACCCTCCAGGCCTCTTCGCTAGTGAGTGTCGTGAAGGGAAGCAAGGCCTGGCCTGCCCCGCATTACCACCATCGGCAATCGCCAGCGACACGGCTAATCAGATTATGCATTATCCATCATTGATGCTGATGATGCTCTCAGCTGGTTTTTTATTCTTATTATTCCTATAAATTCAAAGTGCCTAATTTTTTTCCCCCAATTATCATCTTGCTCTATATTGTTGTTGTATAACCTTTGACAATTCTTTGATACATCAGGTTCTTCACCATATCATAACATATTTGCACTACATCCAAGATTGTGCTAGACCTAAAAGTGTAGCATACAATATAGATTAGTTTCTGCCTCATTTTGGATTTTACTGCTGCTCATGTAGTGTTTAAGTCTCTGTTTTATTTGAATGAGTGTTGGTTCTAATGTTCTTGAGCTTGTAATCGCTCCTGAGAGGATTTCTACCTAAAAATGGCTTCCTTTGGTGTCACTTCCTGTGAAATTTTGTGGATGTGATAGTGATGAGAGGCCAAACAGTGGTTATTCTTAGAAAATGCTTGTTGTATCTGTGTGTTTTTTATTATATTTTTGTAAAAGACTTGAACTTTGTGACCTCTAGGTCACACCATGATAGTCTTACCCTTACTTTAAGGTTCTCCTTTATCACCACTTAAGTTGGTATAGAAATATGGCATATGAATATTTTTTCTTCTCCAAAAAGAAATTCAGTTTAGAATATTTTTCGCTTTAAAAAATGTTTTTATTGCCTATCGTGATTTAAATGAGTCAAAATTTTTGTTATACAACTTAATGGAAAAATTATTGAAAAATTCTCTATTGTAAAATTTATAACTCAAAGTGTTTGAAATTTGTTTAAGTACCTAAGTACAAATTTTTTTAACCATGTGTAATTTATCTTTAACTATATGCAATTGTCTAATGTACACATAACTAAAATTATGTTGTATTAAGCTGAAGAAGAATTGCAACCGCTCAAGTATCTGTGTCTTAAAGTACCTTTGGGCAATAAATTTTGTAATGACGATTTTCCGACGATTTTCCAACGATTTTCCCATAATTATTTAACATAAGATTTTGCAATAAATTTAAATATATTGTTAAGTGAAAAAAGGAAATTTGGTGAAAATTCTCTGTTTAAAAATTTAATTGGCTAATAGGATCTAATAAATTTTTATACATAAAATTACATTTCATAATTTTATTTTATGTTGGGAAATTTCATTAAAGAATCACAAAGTTAAATTTATTTCAATCAAGAACTAAAACAATATAAAATTTTACTGAATAATCAAAGACAACAATGAAAATAAGTTTTATAGATAAAAAAAAAAGGGTTAAATAGCAAATCCGTCCCAGAAGTATACATTGGGAAGCAATGTTGCCTTAAAAGTTTTTTCAGAATTAATTTCGCCCCGGAAGCCTAAAAACATTGTAATGTTGCCAATTTTTGTCAAAAAACTAACATTAACCATTAAAATATTGACGTATGCTGTTAACTTTTTAACGGAAAATGATAACATTGTTATGTCTTTATACTTCCGGGGTAACATCGAGCCCAAAAAAAATTTAGGGTAATATTACTCTTGAGCATGTACTTTTAGGACGAATTTGCTACTTAATGTTAAAAAAGAATGTCCCATGCTTTATTTTTAGTCAATGACTGTTATAAAACTGATAAGAATAAGAGAAGAGATTATAGAGAGAGAAAGTAGAGAGAGAAATTCTCATTTCAACTGTATCTTGAATAGTTACTGAAGACCTCTATTTATAGAAGGAAAATGAGACTTTAGTGTAATTTCCACCTCTGGGTCATTTGGTGTAGTTTTCCCCAAAGTACAAAACTATTCATTCACGGATTTGCATTCCCGTGAATGTTATAATTGGCTGCGGGTCCCACCAAATAGTAAATCACTATGCGTGGTACTATGCGTGGGTCCTATGTCATCTTGTAATATTTGGAGACCAGGAGTTAATGGACATCCACATAATAAGTATATTCATAACACTCCCCCTTAGATGTCCATTTATGAATGTGCCTCGTTAAAAACTTTAACTAGGAAAAATCCAGTGGGATAAAAACCTAGCCAAAGAAAAGAGTACATCATCCAATGATACACTATCCAGTGTTGCCTCATTAAAAACCTTTCTAGGAAAACCCAATGGGACAAAACCTAGATAAGGGAAAAAGAGTGCAGCGTGTATCGTCTCCCCCTCTTGATTACATCAGTTTTGCTCCCCCTGATGATTAAATAATTTTTAATGTCTTCTGAGCATAACTCTCTTTCTGTCATCAAGTATTCTGTTGTTCACTTATAAAACAATTATAGAAACGTTCAATTTGATAAATCATTGAATACCTGCAAAATCTAACTCTTTCAAGTAAAATCACAATAATCATTTCATAAATATACATGTGCATATAAAATTTTAATAAATGTTCATGAAAATGCATACTCTAATTGCTTCTAGCAATATATGAACTTATCATTATTCTCGAAAATTTGATGCTTCTAGTATCTTGAGTCCTTCAGAGACTTATGCTTCTGGCATATTTAGTCCTTCAGGAACATATGTTTCTGGCGCCTTACGTCCTTCAAGGACATGTGCTTCTGGCACACACTAATATATTGTGGCTCATGATTCTCATTATCATTTATTACAACATATGTTATCATTTAAACATAAATATCATCAACGTCGATATCATTTTCGGTCCCATCAGATTTCATTTATTGAGATCTCTTTATATTCACATATATTAGGTTCCTGGGTCTCTTCTAGGACCATAATATTCAATTCTAGAAATAACATCTCTTCTGGAGATAACATCTCTTCAGGAGATGGCTCTTCTGGAGCTTTTCTTAATTATCCTCGATTTGATCATCTATATTCTTATAGCTCATTTTCTCATTCGATGATTTTTATCTTTAAAACCGATGGACCTGCAACACTTCTGGTGTGCTTTATAACAATTCATATAGGAGCTTTTGCAGTTGGGACATGTGACTTTGTCACTTTCTTTAGGTCAGTGAATGCTTATGACATTCGATTAATTAAACTCTGCAACTGAATTATCATTTTAAACTCTTAGTACACATTTATTTGTACGAGGATCAACATGAGTCAATGATAATTCATTCCACTTTATCTCTTTTACCCAATCTGCTTATTTTTCTCCCCCTAATCAAATCATGCAGTATATATCCATTTGTGTGCATTATAGTGGATCATTGCACATTCAAAACTATTAAGATGGAATTTATCTGGCTCTTGACCAAAAGCTAATTTTACAGGGAGAATTTTGTTGGCTTATATAATTGCTGCAAATATATATAAACAATGTTCTCATAATCATTGATCTACTCATATATGATTTCTGGATCATTCAATCTGAAAAATTGGGCGCATAATATATTGCAAATTTCTAGTTGCAAACATCACTGCAAACTTTGCAAACTTATAATCTCACATCTAATCTTTCAATTTGATATATTTCCAGAGATCCATTTCCAATAATTATTTCTATCTGAGAACAAGTAGCACATAATATATGACTCGGATGATCAAACAAGTCATGCCAACTTTCTATATGATTTATCATCAAATCTAATATTCATTTTGGGGGAATCAACACAGAAACATTCACAAAGAATTATCACATAAATATTCACACTTGATATATATCATTCTCCCCCTCAAGTGTGAGACCTTAAAAATTAATTCATGGAATTTTCATACAATATTCCATAATAATAGCATATATGATATCTATTTCATTAAAATTCCACAGATTTCTTAATGCATTATCAATGCATAATTTTGTTACTTCTGGTAACAAAATTTTCATTTTCCAGAATCGACAAACAAGTATATATTAAATACAAAATCATCAAATGGATCATTGCAGATTCACGAGCGCAATACTGTGTAATCATAGATGCATCACTGTGGAATCACAAGTGCAACAACTCGAATTGTCGTATGCATTTAAAGTTAAAAAGGTTCTAAGCTCATGCTTTATAGGGAGCAGATTTGCAGAGATTTAACAGGATTGCGCAAATCTGCAAAGATTCAATAGGATTTAATTCGGCTATAAATAGAAGAAGGCAAACGAACATGCCTCACAAACACACAAGCATTTGATAATATCAATTACCAGATACTCACATATTTCTCTAAATTCTATTGTCATGGCAGGACCTAGCAATTTTATCTCAATTTCTGATACATCTGAAACAGCATTACTTGATGCTTTGTTGTATGATGATCAGCACAACATATCATTTACTTCTTTGTTATCTCCTAATCCTTTTGAGATGTTTATTCCTCCTTCTACTATTCCTCTTTCTTCTTCAAATATACCTACTTCTCCCCCAAGAACAAGTGTTCTTCCTCAATCTACAAGGATTGAAGGTACAACTGAAGCAGGTTCATCAAGAAGGCCTATTAAAAGGTGTAGAACTATGGCTGAACTGATGGAGTCTACCAGTCAAGTTCAACCAATAGTCACAACAATCAATGAGCCAGCACTCACAAGCCAGCAAACAACCACCAGCCAGCCATCAACAACCAGCCAGCCAGCAACAATCATCCAGCCAACAACTACAAGCTTATTAGCAACTACTAGCTTATTGGAATGTAGTTGCTGTCATGTTTTACGGGAAATTATACATACCAACGGACTTCAATATCATAAACTTGAAGTTCACAGAAGGAAGATAGGTATGATTTCTCATGCTGTTTTATTTGAAAATGTACAGGATAAATCTTACAATACTGACAGGCTTCCAATGTTTGATTTTAGTAATAAAAATTTTGGAGAAATCAAACATTTTCTGACACAGTATTGTATAGATTTACAAGCATCAGAATATAACTTGATGCGTGATCCTGTATTGGACTATCATGAGGTCCTTTGTGTTGGTTCGGAATGGGCTAAAAACCCAAATGAACTACCGCGGAGTTCATTTCAAACCAACATTGAAAATCCATTAAATAAAGGAAAACAGCCCGCGGTTAATATTCCATATGATATATCATCCCTTAATCAGGGTGAATTATATAGATTAACAATGGAGCAACGGGAAAGAATAAAGAAAACAACACACCATGATTTAAGTGATTATTTTCACTTAACCCTAGATGATGCGAGTAAACAATTAAATATGTCTACTCACACCATACAAAATATCTATAAAAAAGAAGGGTTAACTGAGTGGCCACACAAAAAGCTTAAGAAACTTATGATGCAAATTTCGATATTACGAAGAGTTTTGCCTCATCTGAATCCCATCTCAAGAGAAGCAAAAGAAGAAGACATTAAATATCTTCAAAATGAGATGATTAAGGTTTGTAATGGAGTTGAGCCACTCGCTATTAAACTTTGTTGAAATAATATTGTTTTTTGTTTAATCATTTTGTTTATGAACATTCTTCTCTTATATTCACAACAATTATTATAATCATAGAAAACACAAAACAACCATAATAATATATTTGTTTCATTCACTTCGGGGAATGAAGTTAGATAAAATTCATGATTCATAACTCACTGATCTATTTGATCATGGCAATTAATCCACAATATTTCTTGACTTTATCACAATTTTGCTACTGCAAGAGCAAATTGGATATATTTATTTACAATCAACTATGATCATACAATCCCTTGTCTCATAATTTAAGGGAGTATTAGATGCCAAATATACAATTTTGAGGCCTTTATACAATTGATGGCATACAAAATTTATGGATCAAGCCTTGTATCATAACTTGTCTCTCGGCTTCAGGCCAACTTATTTCATTAGCTTCAGGCTAATTAATCACTTAACTTCTAGCCAATTTATGCCTCCTCATGGTCTCAGGCCAATTTATGCATCATATCTCCATGGCTTTTTAACAGTTTATCGTCAGGATAAATATAAGCATAAATAAATAAAATAAATAGTTGGAACCCACTAATATTGTGGTTGCCATAAATAATAAAAGGGAGGGGGATATAAAACAGTAAATAAATTATAAATAAATGGAGTCCACTATACTAGTGTTACCACCATGAAAAATAAAGTAGTAAATAATAAAATAAATGGTGCCCACTATACTAGTGTTGCTACCATGAAAGATAAATAAAACAGTAAAGAATTAAAATAAAATAAATGGGGCCCACAAAGTGTCACCACCATGAAAGATAAATAAACGCTAAATAAAATAAATAAATAGAGCCCACTAATAGATACTAGTGTGATGCCATGAAAGAAAAATAAATGTAAAATAAAACAAATAACTGGAGCTCACAAATATTAGTGTTGCCACCATAAAAAATAAATAAATGCATAAATAAATGGAGTCCACTAATATTAGTGTCACTTCCATGAAAAATAAATAAAGCAGTAAGTAAAGAATTAGAATTAAATTACAAATGGAGTTTAATGTCGCCACCATGAAATAAATGAATAGGGAGTGGAAAGAATATATAAACATAAATAAATTACTATAAATAGTAAAATGTAAATTTACCGTAAATAGTAAAAATTACTATTCACTGTAAATAGTGAATAAAATAAAATTACTGAAAGATTAAATCTAGACTTCCATATAGGAGTCAAAATGAATAAAAATGTAAAATTACTGAAAAAGGTAAAATTAACATGAATAGTAAAAATTACTATTTACTGTGAATAATAAATAGTAAATAATCTCAAATCTTAACCATGGAACCCGATGTTCAAAATAATCGGTAAAAGTAGAACTTTAATTCTATATAATGGTTAAGATTATCCCAGATAGATAAAATAAACATATAGTAAAGAAGATGGTGATAAAATCTTACCTTGGTAGAGTCTTCGTACTGATAACGTGTTATAAAACTGATAAGAATAAGAGAAGAGATTATAGAGAGAGAAAGTAGAGAGAGAAATTCTCATTTCAACTGTATTTTGAATAGTTACTGAAGACCTCTATTTATAAAAGGAAAATGAGACTTTAGTGTAATTTCCACGTCTGGGTCAACTTTTCCCCAAAATACAAAACTATTCATTCATGGATTTGCATTACCGTGAATGTTATAATTGGCTGCGGGTCCCACCAAATAGTAAATCACTATGCGTTGTACTATGCATGGTACTATGCGTAGGTCCCATGTCATCTTGTAATATTTGAAGACCGGGAGTCAATAGACATCCACATAATAAGTATATTCATAACAAGGACCAGAATATTTTGGTCTGACTGAAATAACCCATGGTTTTTCAATGAAACTCTCGCTTTAATTTTTTTTTTTTTGGCTGCCATACCAGGTATAACTAAATAACGGTTATACCCTTCAGCTTTTTCCAATCAAATACTGGACTTTGTGTTTATTATATAAGGAGCCAATCAAGGTCTGCGATTTGACGTATAACCTGAAGGAAAAATCTAACAGGTTATAATAAAGAGCCAAATACCATAAACATCAGAGTCTGAAATCTGAATGATATAATAAAGAGCCAACCTGCGCCTGGGATAGGATATTGTGTGTGGATAAGAATGCTTCACAGTTTTATATATCTGAGCAAGGAACTCTACCTCCAACTTGAGCAGAACAAGGCATACATATGAACATTACATGGCTGTCTCTCTCACTCATTCATCCTTCTTAAAGCACCAAGATTTACCACACAGAGCTCATCAGAAGATTCCCACCACAGTCCTCTTACTTCAAATGTGCCAAAGCCTTCAAGAAGTAAAACAACTTCACGCCCAGTTCATTGTTTCGGGACTCCTTAGCCATCACCCTTTGAACTCTGGGAGGCTTCTTGAGTCCTATGTTAAGATTTCTCAGATAGACTATGCTATATCTGTCTTTAAAACCATACCTTATCCAGATATTTTTGCCTACAACACTGCCATAAGAGGCCTAGCTCTTTGTAATCTCCCGCATTCTGCTCTGTTGCTTTATAATACACTGCTTCTAAAGGGTCACATCCCAGATAGTTACACTTACACTTTTGTGCTCAAAGCTTGTTCCTTTTTGGAAGCTGTGCGTGAAGGGGAACAAGTACAGTGCCAGATTATTAAGGCTGGAATAATATCAACTAGTACTCACATTAATAGCTCTCTGATACACATGTACACTTCTGCTAATAGGTTTCATTGTGCTGAGCTTGTTCTTAATGGATTCTCAGAAGTGGAAACACCTGCTTTCAACTCGATGATTTCAGGGTATCTAAGGCATGGACATGTGAAAGAGGCTAGAGAGTTGTTTGATAGAATAGAAGAAGCAAGAGATGTTGCTTCTTGGAATTCAATGATTTCTGGGTACACAAAGAATGGCCTACATAATGAGGCTTTAGAGCTGTTTCAGGAAATGATGGCATCCCAGGAGGATCCCGATGAATCAACCCTTGTGAGCTCATTATCTGCAATTTCCCGTCTGGGAACACTGGATCAAGGAAGATGGGTACACACATATGTAAAAAGAAATGGGTTTAAGATGAGTAACAATCTTGGTGCTGCTCTTATTGACATGTATGCAAAGTGTGGCTCCATTGAAAGTGCACATGAAGTGTTTGAGGAAATGCCTAAAAGAGATATAGTAACTTGGGGAGCCATAATATCTGGTTTTTCTACTCATGGGAAAGTCCAGAAATGCTTTGAGCTCTTCCATGAGATGATCATGGAAGGAACTCATCCAAATGAAGTAATCTTTGTGTCCATCTTATCTGCTTGTTCTCATGCTGGATATGTTGACATGGGGTACCACTACTTCAACAAAATGGTTCATGATTTCAGAATCAAGCCTTCAGTTGAACATTATGGATGCATGGTGGACCTCCTGGGCCGTGCTGGGAAACTAGCAGAGGCGGAAGAGTTCATCGGGTCAATGCCGGAGAAGCCTAACTCAGTTATATGGGGTACATTCATAAATGCTTGTAGGATGCACAATGATGCAAGAAGAGGGAACAAAGCACTAAGATACCTAATGGATCTTGAGCCAAATTCTGGTGACAGGTATAAATTAGCAGGGATCATGTTTGATAATGCAGGAGAGAAGGAATGTGCACAGAAAGTAAGGAAATTTATGAAGGATTTTGATTTGAAAGCTATAAGTGGGTTGAGTTGTGTTGAAGTTGAAGGGGAGTTTCATGAGTTTATGGCAGGGGACACTGGTCATGATGAGGTTAGGGAGATTTATACCATGTGGGATGGCTTGGCAGAATAATAAAAGAAACGGCCTAGCTAAAAAAAACATATGAGAAGTAGCAATTAAAAGTTAAAATAGGGAAAAAATTAGGGTGAGTTTGTCAAATTGCATAGAGTTTGAGATGAGTTTTCTTGTTAACATATTGTGAATAATATAGCTTCCTAATCTCCTTTTTAAATAATTTTTTTGATTAATTGTGAGTATATTGAAGATGAATTTTATAGAAGATTTAAGGTGCAGTTTTGGCCCATAAGTTGTCACAAAAGAGTAATATTATTTTGGAAGTCATTTTAGGAAAAATGCCGCTCTGAAAGCTTTCAAATCATAGCAATTTTGCCCAGCTTTAATCAAATTAAATTCAACTATTACTCCCTCTGGTTCTTATTATAAAAGCACCAACTACCAATATTTTTTGTCCTTATTATAAGGCACCAACTTCTTTAACTACCTCATTTATTACTATTTTCCTATTAGGCCCTCATTTTTAACTAACTTATTTAAATATACATCATTAAAATATGGGTGAAGTTGGAAACATTTATTAATTTTGGAGCTAATTAATGAGTTAACTTTTATTCCTTGATTTGTGAGAAAAAGTAGTTGGTGCCTTATAATAAGGACCAGAGGGAGTAGTTAGTCATATATGTTAAGTTAACAAGTGTCATTCACAGTACTTTTAGGGAAAATTAGAATGAAGGACGTAAAGGAAAATATATTTATGGAGAAGGACTATAAACTTTGTAATTATCTAAAAGGGTCAAATATGAAAATATAAAATTAAAAGTACTAAAATGCCCCTAACATAATTTTCTGCATTCTCTCCTACATTCTCTTCCCCGTTCTTTTTTTAAACCCAATACAGAATTCTAAGTTTCATTAAATTAAACTATAATTTTCTCAATTTTCATTTTTCACAACTTGAATATATCTATGAAAGAAAAATTACACATTCAACGTTAACAATATAAATCGGGCAACTTGATGATATAAATTGGTGAAAAATAAAAATTAAGAAAAATAGGAGTTTAACAATTGTTAATTAAATAATATATTGGAAAAAAAAATAGATATGATCATACCATGATGTGCAGTTTTAGTTATTTTTTAATTATGAATACAAGAGATAATACAGAAGGTTTGATTACGGGCAATTTAATAACTTTAAATTTATATTACGATATTCCATCCTTATGAGTAATTATAATTTTATGGTCCTTTATAGTAAATATTATCTTCTCTAGGTCCTTTATTTTAATTTTCCATTATTTTTATTAAAGTGCAAATTTGCCTAAAAAATTTTCATTGAAGAGCAATATTACCTGAAAAGTTTTGTGAGTTGAATATTGCTCAGTTTTCAAATCATTGCAATGTTGTTTTGATTGTTATCTAAATTAAGTTTAACTGTTAGTTGACCAAATATGCTAATCTTACAATGTAAACAACATTGAAGAAGAAATTGCAAATAAAGAAGGAGCTCACATTCCCTAGAGAGTAATAAAGAAAAGATTCAATTTCTAGATGTAGGACATACTAAGAAATATTACTAAGGACAAGGCAACTAGAAACCCTTCGTCGTTGTTCCCCAATGACGTTGACATAGGTGAGTTCCTCTTTGATTTTTACTTCATCACACAAGATGGTTTTACTTGTTTGATTTCTCCAATCCTTTAGATAAAATGCATTTTTTTAAAAAAAAAATTACCTTATTTATAAATCTAACTTGGAAAAAATAAAGTGGATTACACATGAACCCCATTATATAAGTATATTTGGTCAACTAATGAGTAAATTTAACATGAATAACAGTCAAAATAAAATTGCTACAATTTGAAAATTTTCAAGGTAACATTGCTCATAGGTGAAAATTTTCAAGGCAAATTTGCACATGAACCCTAGACAAAAATGACATGGATGATGCATAGAATACCATATCAGTATATTGATCAACTAATAATAAAATTTAACATAAATAATGGCCGGGATGAAATTGCTATGATTAGAAAACATTCGGAGTGACAATGCTTATAAAAAAAACTATTAGGGCAACATTGTTCTTTTATGACAACTTTTGAGGTAAAATTTAACCTTAGCCCTTATTAGAATGAGTCATTTAAAATGTAAAACTTGTGAAGAAGAGGAAGAAGATGATTAAAAGAAAATAAGTAAATCTTATTATCTTTCTATTTTAGACACACTAAACAAATTGAACTTGTTTGAAATCAAGTTTCTTTGTCAAATGATGACATTGCCCTTGTATATGTAATAAAAATAACCCTCCCCCTCCAATGCTAGCCATCAGAGCTCCAACGCCGGCAACTAGAAAACTATTGGGAAGGAGATTTCTTTAACAATGACTAATTCACTTTAAGAAGTAACTTTAATGCTATGAAATGACACTAAAATCTAAAGCAAGAACAACTAATGTTCAGCAAAGTTAGGATTGGGATTGAAGTGTTAGTGGTGATTTGAACATCAACGACTACTTTACTTTAAGAAATACGAACTTTAATTATATGAATGAGAACAAAATAACTACTCGTGAAAATTAATTTGTAGAAAAGTTTAGTTCAGATTTTGTATTAATTGAAAATTTGGATGCTTTATATTTTATATCTATTGACTAAGTATGACCAATTGTTTTAATGCATTCGTTTGGTCTATAGTTCTACACAAACTAAAAAGAAAAGAAAACAAACCATGCCCAAAAGATGACTTGTTCATCTGAATTATTTTTTCCCCAAATTTTAATTCTGTTTCCTTGTTTTCATGCTACAAATTCACCAAGCTCCCTGGTAAATAAATTATTCCAAATAAAAAATACACGTTAATTACTGTACTCTCTATTTTTTTCGGCTTTAAAAATACATGGTTGGTTGGGGAAAGAAAAACATTAAAAATAATGGTTTGATCTTATCAACTGTTGTGGGATGCGATAATCACACTCACAAGTATACCAACAAGGGCATTAATCCTCATAAAATGAGTACAAAAGCTTTTTAACAGCCCCAACAAAAAGAACTTAAATTCCATTTTTCATTTAATCCCTAAACTAATCAAACCAACTCAACTGTCATGGTCCATGGGGCTTAAAAAATTACTATACTCACAGCATCAATCAGGATGCATCAAACCTTTCATAGTCCAAAGTCTAATAGACAATTTCTTCTACACACAATAAATTACATATATGTCAAAGGTCTCTAACCAATAATGTAAACATAATAGGTATATCTTTTTTCTTCTTTCTCTTTTTTTTGTCGTGGCCAGAATGAGACTGATTTCATCAACAAATACATTTATTCTTTCTATATATATTAATATAAATTCCCTCCACTATGAAGGTGCCTCATGATTTAAACTCACGAGCAATTTTCTCTCTATTTTTTTAGGGAGGGGCATTCACCATATTAGATTGAGACGAGACTTGTGGAAGTGCTTCTTCTTTATACACCAGGGACCAGGAAAGGTACTCAACTGTAAACCAAGTTAAAATCAGTGGTGAGCAGTACTCAAAATATTAGAACTCACCCGTGAACCGTTTCCACAGGACAGACATCTGATCATCAAGCTAACATAATCAATGAAATCAAATATTCACCAGAAAGAACTCCAGCATGTTAGACCTCATTCAAGAATTCAACATATATGAAGTGTGTGACATGTAGAAAGCTAATTTCAAATTTCATGAAAGAATCAAATAGAGAGCTCACATTGCCAATGGTCCTCGCTCCAAACCATGCAGTATCAGCACCATATGGAGGAGGTATGACTTTGATTCCACTGGACAACTGGGGAGGTAATAACTCACGGAGTTCCTTATCTAACCTTTCTGTATTTTAAGGACCCCAAAGTGGAATTAGAACCCATTAGTTGAAGCAGCCCATCATTGGGGTTTTTTCAACAACTTAATTCTATTTTATCATATTGAGATGCTCACTGGTAAAAGAAACAAATTGTTACAAATAAAAATGGACATTCACATCCAACCAAAAAGAAAAGGACCTTTACCTGCCAGACCTGGTAAACATGCAGTTCCCCCAGATAAAACAACAGTCTTAAACCAGTCAGGGTCACCTGCTAATTCTGTAGAATGACAATGGTCCATACAAAGAGCTACAGCCTGGTGCAAACCCATTGTTTGCCTACACAAAGAAGTTCATGATAAGCTCAATCTACTATTCAGGGGAAACAAAGAACAAGCTGATAGCAGGCAAGAATTTTTCATGTTGTGACATCATAGCAAGAGAGAGAAACACTGCCAAATGGACAAAGTTTCCTAAGGCCCTCTAGATTATGGATAAAGATAATCTTCAAGGAAGTTGCGTATATACTAGATCCTGACATGTGCTGCCTCATTACTTTTTCCTTGAAAGTAAAGATAAGTGGACTTGTTCATTTATCCTTTGCCAAATAACATCATGCTTCTTATGTCAAAGTTTATAATAAAAAGGATGACAGTCAAGATAAAGAAAATTTGAGAAAATTTGCTACCCTCAAAGTTTCTTGACTTTTGTGGGTAGAGAGCCAGTATTTTCTGAATCTTTATGTCCGAGATGAGAATTACACCATCCTAAATATGTTATAATCTACATTTCATAGTTTTTTTCCAGAAATGATATGTTCTGCCGAGGTTTCTTCTTGCAATTAACAGTGCACTTTGTAAATATGACTTCTCACTATACAGTTAACATAGCAATCTATCTCTACTTGATGGGTATATTTCTAATCCTTGAAGTATCAAGTCAGCAGAATAACCATCAGATATAGACTGTTCCGGAACTGAAGGTTTTAATGACAAGACCAGAATTTAACAGTCAATTTCCATTAAGAGAACTAATTCAAGTTTCAGAAGATAGCAAAAGCTCCAGATCCTCCCTCTTTCTAAGAGTGAGGTAAATGATAAAAATCAGGGGCTTATAGGTATAACCTTTAGTTTACATATCATTGGCTTTTGTGATGTACTTATCAAGAAAGAAAATTTTTAAATTTTAAGAACGAAAAACTGCACCACCAAGTCCCAGGAGTTGCAAAATTTCCATATGAGTTTACTTCTGAAGCAATTAAGCAACTTTTTTTCCTCAAAGGATTTAGAACCAGTTCATCCAGGTTCAGTGATGATAAGCAAGGTAATATAAGAAGTGGGCTTCAATCATCTTGGACCTAGGCACCCTGCACTCAACCATATTGGCAAAAGAAAAGTTGCAACCATATTGCAAGCATACAAACACTTACAATCCAGCAAGACGAGGCTGGAACAAGATCTCCCCTGTTTGAAACCGCTCTTCTGAAAGTGTAAACCATCCTTCTGCTGCTTCAAACGATGCTTGTGTATTTTTTGATCGTTCAGCTTCATAATCAATAGCAACATAACACAGTTTCTGTTGACATGCAACCACATCATCAGACAACTTCAGTAAGATGACTTCACAGGAAGTAATTTCTGAGTTACATACAACCATTCCCAGTACACATCACTTGATATCAAGCATAAGAAGATTATAAAAGGAATCTTTAGTCCTCTGTTAGGAACCAAAACAAAAACCACAGAATAGCAATACAGATTCTGATTAAATGAAGCTGATGAACCTCTATCTCTGTGAGAAAAGAGGATTACAATAATCTGAGGAGACAAAAACACTCTCCCAGCCAAGAAAGAACCAGATCTTAAAGAAAACCGGTCCCCTCTCCAAAAATCCTCATACAAAATTATCCTTACTTTCCCAATTGCCCAAAAGCTAATATAGTCAAAAAGCACCCTTCACAGTGCCCAAAACATCTGTTACATATTACAGGGCTAAAATAACTAAAGACACCCTAATTAACAGCCCTTACTCCAAAATAGTGGAAAACTTCAAAGTCAACTCTGAAACCTTAAAAAGCACCTTTCCATTTTGCTTGTGCTTTCCTAGGTTTCCTTGTATTACATAAAAGTAATATTTCCATTGATCATTGAGATGAGTCATTACTACCATAGTTCTGCCCGCATGCACTTGCTAAACTGCAACTAAGATTTAACCAAAGAATTACCCTGCAGGATCCAGCGCTAGCTCTGACTCATAAATTACAATCCATAAGGCAGAAGATATTTCAACACTTGAAACAGGGGCCACAGACTTTTGGAGTACAAGTTTAATAATGAAATACTTGTATAGAGTTGGAGTATATACACCTACTTTTTGGGGGGCAGATGAATGAGAGAAAGAAAGAACCCAACACATCATTTTTAAACATGTGCAAACAATAGGATTTCAGTGGTCAATATTTGAAAAATCCAAAATCTGATCTGAATCACGAGAAGCTTAGAATAAAATGTTGTGATTACCATCAAGAGACCTTGCATAAATGACAGCAAAATAGACCACCTATCAACCAGAACTAATATATACAACAACATTTCATGATAAGAACTGATATGCAACTGAAATACACCATTACACCACAGACTACCACAATGATATTAATGGTCTCCTCAAGATTTGTAGAGAAAAAGAATAGCAGCACCTCTTTTAGCGTGCGAACAGTGTACAAGGATTCAAAATTCATGTTGTTCCGTTGCATAAGCTCCCTAAGGAATCCTGTAAGTTTGATTGCTCCCAGTCCCACAACTTCCACACCCACCTTGCGCATAACTTTACCATTCAGAACTGCAAAATGATAATGCAAGTAACTATATTCCCATCAGAAAAATCTAAACTTAGTATTTATTTTGCCTTCTTTTTTCTACTTTTTTATTAAAAGAAAAAAAAAAAGAGTACTGCTTTAGACAAAGAATGTTTAAGCATCAACAGCCATTTGTTCATGCATGAAACAAAAAGTATCGGGCATCCCAAAGAACAGCACATTTAAGCTCCACATGCAAGAATTTAATGGTATGCATAAATAAAATATTATATTAAAGAATGCAGGGCGACATATAGAAAGGAGTTTATAGGCATACTTGGAACAATAGATGTGACCTGAAAACCAACATTAACAGCTATTCCAGAAGTTTGTTTTGCAGCATACAGAGACAAAGTGGCCTAAGTTCATCAAAGAGAAAGTAAGTAACATGGGCAAAATACCCACAAATAATTGATTGAAAGAACAGAATAACCAAATTATATCATTCAAAAGAATTACGTTCATGGACAGCACATTCAACATCATGCTTGGTTAATAATTTTGAATTGCTGTTAGATTACATCATATACGTTGACTTGAATATTCACACCAAGGTCCTTTACTACTAATTTGACACATACAAGTATTGCCCTTGGTTTTTTGTTCCCCCCGCTGACGAAGCTTGGATAATATTTCAAAACAATTAATTGCTGATAGATTCCAATGATGTCCTGAATCTCACCAAGTGAAATAAGACTTGTTTTGTTGTTGTTATCAAGAAAGTCTAGACCATGGACCCTACTCATCCCTACTCCACCCTTACTAATTGAGTTAGCTCTTTGTTGCTTCAGCCCAACTGACAAAAAATTCATCATCCTAGCCATTACTTGCATAATGGATACCCAAACAATCCAAAATAGTGGAAACTGAAAAAAAAAAAATTCTTTTCTCACCCTTCATCCGCCAAGCAAAGTCGATTACTCCAGAGAAGAAAAAATGAGTTCACTTCATCAGAAAGATCAAAGATGAATAGGGGATAGGAATAATTACATACAAACCCTTGTAAGAGATATCAAAAGAGAAGCAGCTATATTTATAATAGCGAAACAACTATGATGCCTTAATACCAACTTCTTTTAGTGTCTGTTCTAATAAACTAATTCAGATAAGGAATCACAAAAATCCTCGGTATCTGATGAATTATTTTCAGCATCTGTTAATGTGCATCATCCTTATGGTAGAACAGTAGACATAAGGCAATCAGAGCTTTCTTGTTAAAAGGAGAGGAAAACCTGGTTGACAGCACAAATAGCAGGAACATTCATGTCAAAAAGGGCAGCACATATTGCCTCCTTAAGCTGCCGCCTTGATGCTTTAGCAGATTCAGTATCTGAAATAATGGCATGAGATTAACATTTAGCGTCAAAGAATCATGTAATGTAAGAGAAATCTTTGTTTTGCACTTCAATAATTCAAGTTATAAATATGTGAAAGTAATATTTAATGAAAATGTGACGTAAGGCGACATAACTTTCTCCATTGAGTAGACTGCCCCCGTACAGAATATAGGATCCACCGCAATTAGAATGATTAGAACTCAATTAAAAGTAGAGTGTCTGGGGCACATTTTCATTGTTACTGTTAAATAGGTATACGGATTACAAAAGCATAACTAAATGTCCAAAATGGATTTTTTTGTTCTTGTTAGCAAGTACCGGAGGAAGCTTATAGCAAATGGTTCAGATCAGATATTTGGACTTGAATATCACATATTGATTGGTGACCAAATGGTTGATATTAGGTATTGAGATGGGCATTCAAATGATTTGATTTATTATTTTAATGATCTATTATGCTAGGAGCTTTCCATATTTTTTCTTTTTATCAGGATCAAGCAATAAATCATAAATGTAACTGACCGTCATAATGGCATATTGGAATAGAAACAATAACTGGTTGAGTATTTGGCTTAACCTGCATCCTGCGGAGAAAACAGCTATTGCATTAGGCATCCAATACTAAACCAATTAAAAATTAGGTACAGAATAAATAGAACTGCCATGGCTCAGTCATACAAAAGGTTTCTCTGGAAATGGATTGAGTGATACAATAGGTACGCGGGTAAAGATGCGTAGTTGGAGAGAACAAGAAGAATTAACTAAAAGCAAAATGAAGCCCCTCTTAGTAAAATGCATTTTTTAATCAAATATTTAAAACGACAAACCTGCTATAAATAGTTGCAAAAAAATGTCTAAGTCTAGCGTACATTGGAGACTCGAGGTTACCGAATTCCTGCACAGCAATGATGAAAAACTCAAGACGATGCGCATAAGAATGCAAAATAACAGCTGTTGAAATGAAAGGAGACAGTGGAAAACCAGATGCAAGGGATTGCCAGTGTCTGAAAGAAAATAAAATAACATTGCTCACGCAATCTTATTTAGTGCAAGTTCCAACAGAAAACTATACCAAAAAGGTAGCCGATCGCCCTGATGGGCGGTCATATTTGCTCCAACCAAACTTGCAATAGCCAGAACCACCTATAGAAGCAGGCATACTATTGAATTCAACAAGAAGAAAATGTCACGAAGAACAGAAGTAGCAGCATAGGTGGTTGCAACACCAACCATCGATGATAACAGCACCAGGAACTTGTTCACGTTGGCCAAATATACGCTTGAAAGATAGCTGACCCATCTGACCGCCTAAGGTTCTGAAATTTCAAGGAGTCAAAACACAACAAGAAATTCACAAGACGCAACGGAACAATATGATTCTGAAGTTCCAAGAGTTGACCCTCCATTACAGAGAAGGAAGCATCCGAGAAAATCGAAAAAGGAACAAGTAAGGATACTTACGGAAGAGGATGACCGGACCTCAAATTGATCTCGGCGAAAACAATGGCATCCCATGGCTCCAATTGACAATTCTGAAGGAAATAAATCCACAGCCGGTTATCGGAGGCCAGCCATCTCCATGCTTTGCAAACAAGAGTCAATTTCGCAGCTTCTTTGGGACCCAGAAGCTTCAGGATTTGGATCAATATATCGGAAGGAATTTGATCGAACACACCCAGAGGCGAATCCACGACGCTACAAATGCGTTCCGCCGAGTTGGAATTTGAACCCGAACACGAACGGTTCGATACCGATTCCCACATTTTCCTCAATAGCATCGCCATGAACTAGGCTGCGGAGTTAAATTCAGAACTATCAAACGCAATTTCCATTGGCAGCAAGCTTCGGGTAAGATGGGTTGTGAACTTGTCCTTGTGTGGGTTGGTAGAGAAGAAGTTGAAGGAAGGTACGTTGGGAAGCACGCGAACAGGTGTGAACACGGGTGCACATTAGGTGCCAAGGCCCCTTAGGTGCCCATCCCTCTATTAGAGAGATGGGCATATTTTTTTTAATTTTTTTTAATTTTTTTATATATTGTATTTATTTATATTTAAATTATATGCTGCTTTCTGGAAAAAAAATTTCACCCAGTATCTCAAATTAATTAGTTTTCATTTCTGCATTCAGTAATATTTATCTGTAATACCAGTATAATGAAAACTAATTAATTTGAGATACTGGGTGAAATTTTTTTTCCAGAAAGCAGCATATAATTTAAATATAAATAAATACAATATATAAAAAAATTAAAAAAAATTAAAAAAAATATGCCCATCCCTCTAATAGAGGGATGGGCACCTAGGGGCACATAACCTAATGTGCACCCGTGTGAACACGTGTGATAACTCTATCCATATCCTAGTGTTATGCTTCACATGTTTGCTCTAGAGTATTAATATTAATATTTTATTTGACATCCTTAATTTAATTATAAAACTTCATAATTTAATTAACCAAACTCATCAATAAATTATTGACTGAGATATTTTACTTAGAAATCTATGATTTGATGGTTAGCTAGACATAATGGCTTTAATTTGTAATTTATATAGCCAGCCCAACCTAATAAAATAAATTTTTTATTGTTTTCTTTGTTATTTTAATATTTTATAAGAAAATTAATTTTAACTGCTGCTCTGAATGAAACAGAATGATTTTATGCTATATAAAAAAAATTATTTTATAAGGAAAATAAATGGATTAAGGGAAGCTTTATTTCATTTTAATCATGAACAAGGAAAGTGTTATAAACATTATGATCTATTATAGATCTTTATTACTACCTCCCAAGATAAATTTAATGAATTTAATAATTCTCTCATAAATCATTTTATTTTAAGGGATACTTATGTATTCAAGGAGTATTACATCATCTAAACTTTGTTAAATAAAAACATAACCATACATATTATTTTAATCATAATTAACAGGTGACTCATTAGAAAAAAAAAAATCACATTTATGAATATTGTTTAGTAATTCACTTGTATCAAATACACCATTGCATCTTTGATTTTGGGATGCACATTATGTGAATATGGATCCAGTATTGTTCATGTACATATAAATATTTAATGGGACTGTGCTCCTCGTGCAACCATATTGAAATATTTTTTATTTTATACTTTATTCGTGGGGAGCTTGTGCATATTGAAAAATTTATATATTTAATACTCTAATAACTAAACAATAAGATGATGCATCAAAATTCCTAAATACGAGTATCTCTCTGTTTTTTTGTTTTTTCCAAATCAAGAGGCACATTTATATCACTAAACCTAGAATTATTTAGTTTGTTTCCTCGCACTTATAAATTTGGACACGTTTCATTTTAATCTTAATTCCAATAAAAAACGACTTCCAACTTACACACTAAATAAATACTTCCTCTGATTCTTATTATAAGACACTAATTACCAAAAAAATTTTATCCTTATTATAAAGCACCAACTTTCTTTAACTAATTCATTTATTACTATTTTTCAATTATATCCTCATTTTTAACCAACTTTTTAAATTCATATCATTAAAGTAGGGATAAAGTTGGAAATATTTATCAATTTTAAACCAATTTAATAAGGACCCGAGGGAGTATTTGATAATTAAAAATACTTTATATAATCCTATAATATATCTATTTTTCCTTTGCTTGATAAATTAAAATTTCATGAAACATGCAGATTTTAAATCACCATCATCAATATCATCAACAAAAATAAGATCCATTCCTTCACTTTCTCTACCATCCACTTGATACTTATTGCGATAATTCAAAAACTCATATCGCAAATCAATCTTGACCAAATGGGCCAATCTGCTTCAACTTGGGATTGAATAATAGTCAATCAAACTTACGTTTACGTACAGACTGTGTTTTGATTATGGTTTGGTTGAGACAACCAAACTTCTACCACTCCCTCAATTACTTAGTCAATTTTCACCCGGTTGATTTATCAAATTGTTAATGCTTTGATTTTACCCTAAAGATAAAATTTCTTGGGAGAATAGCATGGGTTTTTAAAGATATGATTGGATTACTAAAAAGTTTTAATAATAAGTTAACAATATAAGAAGAGGATATTCTTACTATCATCTTTCTCATATGTAAAGAAGAAATATCACCTAGAAGGGGGTGAATAGGTGATTTTAAAAAAAAAATCTTTTGGAAGATAAAATAATCCACAGTGACAAGAGACAGCCAAGAAGAATAGACACAGAGTTTATACTAGTTCGGTCTAACTCGTTGACATACGTTCAGTCCTCATCACTTGGGTATTTCACTATCACAATGACTAATACAATCTTACACGCTCGTACTCGAAATGATCCAATCCAAAGACTCACTCCCCCTTATAAGCTATAGTTGTACACTTGTTCTTGAGACTCCACAATCTCAAGATTTACAGAAGAAAAATGAATTGAATAAACCCCTCACTGAGTAGATAAAATGAGCACTGAAGAACAGAGAATTGAATGATTAAGAAATTGATTGAAAACTCAAATAGCAATAAATTCACAATAAATGTTCAGTGTTTCAGTAATTGGCGAATTTAAGGCTTCTGCTATTTATAGGTGATGAGATTAAATGACCGTTGATGAATCTCGAACGTTGTTTGCTTTGATTCTGAAAAATAGCCGTTAGACTGGTGATGCTCCGTATACACTGTTGATACCTTGTCTATCTCAAACATTCCTTATTCTATTCGATTTGTACGTTGAGAAATAGCATTTAATACACAGGTGAATAATTAGAGAATGCCCAATATGTTGGAGAGAGAGATTTGCACTATATTAGGTAATAGCATTTAATGCTTTTGACATCGGATTGCTTTTTCGAAGATTACCCTTTAATCCATAGATAACTCATCTAAAACTCAATGTTAAGCTCATTAAAAATGATTAGCAGTAATAGAGAATGAAAATATATGAAGTATAAAATCATACTTTAATATTTTAGGATCAATGCAATGATTTTGGAAAACAGAGATGGTCTTACTCGAGCATGGTTAATTGTCTGCTCAAACATAAGTATAAAGTCACACTAAAAAAAATCTCATGCTCGAGCATGATATCAAACTTGCTCAAGCAAGCTTTTGAAAAATTCTAGATGTAATATCCTTACGCTGTTGCTCGAGCAACATCTTGTTGCTACTCGAGCAAGCCTTTGTTCTTGCTCGAGCAGGAGCCACGCTGGAGCAACAATAGCTGTTGCTCTAGCGTGAACACCCCTTGCTCAAACAACATCTCATTGTTGCTCGAGTAGGCCATGGATGTTGCTCGAGCATCAGCAACGCTCGTTGTTGCTCAAGCATGGACACCCACGGCTCGAGCGACATCTCGTTGCTGCTCGAACAGGCCTTGGGTGCTGCTCGAGCATCAACGATGCTGGAGCAACACTTGCTATTGCTCGAGCATGGACATCCACTGCTCGAGCAACAAGCCATTGATGCTTAAGCATGCCTTATCCATGCTCGGGCATCAACACTACTCTCAGAATAAACTTTTTGCAATTGAATCACTAAGTGCTCGGGGAATTAAATAACTTGAGAAATTGTGATTATCAGAATATTTTAGAGTCAATATCAACATCTTCTCATAATCTCATATTCACCTTTAGATTATGAAATTGACAACTTACATTTAATATTTTATAAAATTATTGTTTTAATATTTTATATTTTTTTATGGATTGCAAGTATGAATGGTGTGTATGTATTATTTTAAGAGTTTAAATTTACTTATTTATGTTTATAAAAATAATTTTACAAAAGATTGAATATGAATCATTTATTATTTTGATTTAATGGCCGATATGAAATTATAAGAAGAAAATAAGAAAGAAGATAATGAGAGAAACTCAACCCAAACAGTATAAAATTGTTGTTATTTCCTTCTTTAAAACTTGTCATTACACACTCTTGAGTTTTTATTGGACTTTAGCGATTAAATCTCTTCCTTATAACCTTATAGAAATTCCCCCAACTTTTCCCCTTTGCCATGAAAAAATATGCTCCTATGATCTTTAATGTAATACCTACTTTAATTAATTTGATTGTATTAATGATGTTAGTTAAGTTAATTAATACCCCCGGTTTTAAATATAAGACAAAGTTAACTTTTTTGAAAGATTAAAGAATTTAATTAAATTACTTTAGAGTATTTGTATTTATATGTTTTCCTCCAAACTAGCTAGTTTAACTAATAAATTAATATACAATCTAAAAATATAAAACATATGACATAATTTTACTTATTTAGCTTTCTTAATCTTTCCAAAAATGTTAACAATATCTTATATCTACAATTGAAAGGAGTATAATATATTTTTTATGTCACCCTAATCGTCTTCCTTATCATTGTCTTCCTCCCTCTCCTGTTTTATTTTGTTAAGAAAATATCAATGGTTTTAATTTGTGAAAAATCAATAAAAATGTAAAATAAATTTTACATTTAGTAACTAACAAACTGCTCATTGAGATTATGAAGGATCTCATTCTATAAAGAGGATAACACAAGTTCAAATTTTGAGAAGGACATTTGTTAGGGTAGAGGTGAAAATCTTTTACTCACCAAACCTCTAAGTAAACCAGTGTTATCAGACTCGGACCAGTCATCGACCCGGTCGGGGGTACTGGGTCAATAGATCATTGGTTGAACCGCATAACTATGACTCAGTCTCGAAAACCATATTATATTTATAAATTATACAACCATACTTATAAATATATATATATATATATATATATATATATATATATATATATATATATATAATGAGTTTACAAAATAAAAGTATCTAAAACATTTTTACAAGTTTAAAACATGAATAATCCAATTAACTAGGAGCAAAATTAAAAGGTCAACGGGTCAGATCGAAGTCAAACTGGAGTTAAACTAAACCAAATTGGTGAGAAATTAATTTTTTTTCTTATACTATCCATTTTTCATGTTTACAAAAAATGTAAAAAAAAAGTAGCCATTACCTGCTTCTTTTGATGAGACATGAGCACACAGTGCGTCAGAAAATTGTTGGAAATAGTAAAGGAGGAGATTTTTAAAGATGTTATAAAACTGATAAGAATAAGAGAAGAAATTATAGAGAGAGAAATTCTCATTTCAACTGAATAATGAATAGTTACAGAAGACCTTTATTTATAGAAGGAAAATGGGTCTTTAGTGTAATTTACACCTCAGGGTCATTTGGTGTAGTTTTCCCCTAAAACATAAACTGTGCACTCACGGATTTCCTTCCCGTGGGTGTGTATATAATTGTGTGCGGGTCCCACCAAATAGTAAATTACTATGCGTGGGTCCCATGTCATCTTGTAGTATTTGGAGATCGGGAGTCAATGGACATCCACATAATAAGTATATTCATAACACTCCCCCTTGGATGTCCATTTATGAATGTGCCTCGTTAAAAACTTTAACTAGAAAAAACTCAGTGGGATAAAAACCTAGCCAAAGAAAAGAGTACATCATTCATTGATGCACTATTCAATGCTGCCTCATTAAAAATCTTTCTAGGAAAACCCAGTGGGACAAAACCTAGATAAAGGAAAAAGAGTACATCATGTATCGTCTCCCCTCTTGATTACATCAGACTTGCTCCCCCTGATGACCACATTGCTTCAATATCATTATGAGCATATCATCTTTTCTATCATCAAGTATTTTGTTATTCGTTGTGGAATAATAGAAACGCCCGATCTGATTGTTCATTGTATACCTGCAAGATCTAAATCTTTCAAGTAAAATCATAATAATCTTTTCATAAATATACATGTGCATATAGAACTTTAATAAATGTTTATTCAGATAATGATGCCACATGCACTATAAATGCTTCATGCCATATATGAATTCATTTAATTGATTATTCTCGAGAATTTGATGCGTCTAGCATCTTGAGTCCTTCTGGGACTTATACTTCTGACATATTTAATCCTTCAGAGACATATGCTTCTGCTGCCTTACATCCTTCAAGAACATGTGCTTTTGGCACACACTAATATATTGTGGCTCATGATCCTCATTATCATTCATTACAGCATATGTTATCATATAAAACATAAATATCATCAATGTCGACTTTATTTTTCGATCTCATCGGGTTTTATTCATAATTTATTGAGATCTCATTATATTCACATATATTAGGTACCTGGGTCTCTTTTTGGACCACAATACTCTCTTCTTATAATATCTCTACTGGAGATAATAACTCTACATGAGATTGCTCTTCTGGAGCTTTTCTTAATTATCTTCAACTTGATCATCTATATTTTTATAGCTCCTTTTTTCTTTCGAGGATTTTTATCTTTAAAACCGATAGACCTGCAACACTTCAGGCGTGCTTTATAACAATTTATATAGGAGCATTTGCAGTTGGGACTTGTGACTTTGTCACTTTCTTTAGGTCAATAAATGCTTCTGAAATTGAATTATCTTTTCAGTGCACATTTCTTTGTACGAGGATCAAAATGAGCTAATGATAATTCATTCTACTTTATCTTTTTACCCAATCTGCTTATTTGTTCTCCCCCTCATCTAATCATGTAGTGTATATCCATCTGTGTGCATTATGGTGGATCATTGTACATTCAAAACTATTAAAATGGAATTTATCTGGCTCCTGACCAAAAGCCAATTTTACAGGGAGAAATTTTGTTGGCTTATATAATTGCTGCAAATATATATAAACAATGTTCTCATAATCATTGATCTACTCATATATGATTTCTGGATCATTCAATCTGTAAAATTGCGCGCATAATATATTGCAAATTTCTAGTTGCAAACATCACTGCAAACTTTGCAGACTTATAATCTCACATCTAATCTTTCAATTTGATATATTTCTAGAGATCCATTTCCAATAATTATTTCTATTTGAGAACAAGCAGCACATAATATATGACTCGGATGATCAAACAAGTCATGCCAACTTTCCATATGATTTATCAACAAATGTAATATTCATTTTGGGGGAACCAACACAGAAACATTCACAAAGAATTATCACATAAATATTCACACTTGATATACATCATTCTCCCCCTCAAGTGTGAGACCTTAAAAATTAATTCATGGAATTTCCATACAATATTCCATAATAATAGCATATATGATATCTATTTCATTAAAATTCCACAGATTTCTTAATGCATTATCAATGCATAATTTTGTTACTTCTGATAACAAAATTTTCATTTTCCAGAATCGACAAACAAATATATATTAAATACAAAATCATCAAATGGATCACCGCAGATTCACGAGCGCAATACTGTGTAATCATAGATGCATCACTGTGGAATCACAGGTGCAACAACTCGAATTGTCGTATGCATATAAAGTCAAAAAGATTCCAGGCTCGTGCTTTATAGGGAGCAGATCTGCAGAGATTTAAAAGGACTGCGCAAATCTGCAGAGATTCAATAGGATTTAATTCGGCTATAAATAGAAGAAGCCAAACGAACATGCCTCACAAACACACAAGCATCTAATAATATCAATTACCAGATACTCACATATTTCTCTAAATTTTATTGTCATGACAGGACCTAGAAATTTTATCCCAGTTTCTGATCATTTGAAACAGCATTACTTGATGCTTTGTTGTATGATGATCAGCCCAACATGTCATTTACTTCTTTGTTATCTCCTAATCCTTTTGAGATGTTTATTCCTCCTTCTACTATTCCTCTTTCTGCTTCAAATGTACCTACTTCTCCCCCAAGAACAAGTGTTCTTCCTCAATCTACAAGAATTGAAGGTACAACTGAAGCAGGTTCATCAAGAAGGCATATTAAAAGGTGTAGAACTATGGCCGAACTGATGGAGTCTATCAGTCAAGTTCAACCAATAGTCACAACAATCAAAGAGCCAGCACTCACAAGCCAGCAAACAACCACCAGCTAGCCATCAACAACCAGCCAGCCAGCAACAATTATCCAGCCAACAACTACAAGCCAATTAGCAACTACTAGTTTATTGGAATGTCGTTGCTGTCATGTTTTACGGAAAATTATACATACCAACGGACTTCAATATCATAGACTTGAAGTTCACGGGAGGAGGATAGGTATAATTTCTCATGCTGTTTTATATGAAAATGTACAGGATAAATCTTACAATACTGACAGGCTTCCAATTTTTGATTTTAGTAATAAAAATTTTGGAGAAATCAAACATTTTCTGACACAGTATTGTATAGATTTATAAGCATCAGAACTTGATGCATGATCCTGTATTGGACTATCATGAGGTCATTTGTGTTGGTTCGGAATGGGCTAAAAACCCAAATGAACTACCGCGGAGTTCATTTCAAACCAACATAGAAAATCCATTAGATAAAGGAAAACAGTCCGCGGTTAATATTCCATATGATATATCATCCCTTAATCAGGGTGAATTATATAGATTAACAATGGAGCAACGGGAAAGAATAAAGAAAACACACCATGATTTAAGTGATTATTTTCACTTAACCCTAGATGATGCAAGTAAACAATTAAATATGTCTACTCACACCATACAAAAGATCTATCAAAAAGGAGGGTTAACTGAGTGGCCACACAAAAAGCTTAAGAAACTTATGATGCAAATCTCGATATTACGAAGAGCTTTGCCTCATCTGGATCCCATCTCAAGAGAAGCAAAAGAAGAAAACATTAAATATCTTCAAAATGAGATGATTAAGGTTTGTAATGGAGTTGAGCCACTCGCTATTAAACTTTGTTGAAATAATATTGCCTTTTGTTTAATTGTTTTATTTATAAATATTCTTTCTCTTGTATTCACAAAAATTGTTATAATTATCTAAACACAAAATAATAGTAAAATAACCATAATCACAATTTATTTATTGCTTCATTCACTTCTGGGAATGAAGTTGGATAAAATTCATGATCTATAATTCACAATATTGCTACTGCAATAGCAAATTGGATATATTTATTTATAATATCAATTATGATCATACAATCCCTTGTCTCATAATTTAAGGGAATATTTAATGCCAAATATACAATTTTGAGGCCTTTATACAACTAATGGCATACAAAATTTATGGATCAAGCCTTGTTTCATAATTTGTCTCTTGGCTTCAAGCCAACTTGTCTCTTGGCATCAGGCTAATTTATGTCTCCTCATGTTCTTAGGCCAATTTATGCATTCTCATATCTCAATGGCATATTGATCTCATATGGCCTTTAACAATTTATCATCAGGATAAATATATAAAATAAAAGCAGTAAATAATAAAACAGATGTAACCCACTAATATACTTGTATATAATAATGTCGTTGCCATAAATAATAAAAAGGGTAGGGGAATATATAAATTGTAAATAAATAAATAAAAATAAAAGGGAAGGGGGATATAATGCAGTAAATAAATAAAATAAATGACTAGAAATAAACATGCTAAACAAATAAAAAGAAGATGAAATAGGAATGGTAGTAAACTCACAGCCAGACCTATCTCATCCAAAGGTAAGAAAGAGGATGTATATGCAAATGCAAAAATATATATATATATATATATATATATATATATATATAGAAAGCAGTAAATAAAATAAATTAAAATGGAGCCCACTAATACTAGTGTCGCTACCATGAAAAATAAATAAAGCAGTAAAGAATTAAATTAAATAAATGGAGCCCACTAATATATATTAGTGTGCTGCCATGAAAGATAAATAAATGTAAAATAAAATAAATAAATGTTAGAAAAGTTAGTAACAATAATAAAATATCAAAATAAAACAATTTAAAGAAATATTAAATCTAGACTTCCAATATGGAGTCAAATAAACAACAACAATAATAAAGATAGAGTTGAAAAATCTACTTACCTTGGATTGTTAATAGTTTTACCTCTTGCCCCCTTAATTAAATAAAATAATAATAATAATAATAATAATAATAATAATTTTTTTACACTATAGTGTCGGCAGTTTTTTTTTTTTTACTGTATCTTCTGTCAGTTTTGTTGACGATTTTGGTAAGATCACAGAGCAAGAGCGATGAAGAAAATGCAAAACGAAGTAGCAAGAGCCCATAGGAAAATAGAGAAAAGGAAGGAATCTGCATAAGCTAAAAGAGATATGGGAACTATTAATTCTGATTAGAAGAAATGAGAATCTGAGTGAGGATTTGAAGGGGGGAATATAAAACAGAAGATGAATCAGTGATTGTGTGGTTGAAAACGAAGAAGGCAAAGAAGAGGAAGAGGAAGGTGATATTGGATTGTCAATATCACCCCTATTTTTTTAAAAAAATAATATAATATTAAGAGTGTGTGAATTATAGGAGCAGGTGGTAGGAGTCACGAGAGTTTGGGTTGTGATATGATAATATAATATTATTATAATAAAATAATATGGGATCAAATGGAAAAAGGGCGATTGTTCTCAAAATTATTTAAAATATAATAAAATAATAAAAACATATGGAACCCACGAGAAAAATTTTCAACATATTTCCTCCCCACCTCACCTACTGCATCGAAGGAGGGAAATGAAAAATGAAAGATGAAAGATGATATGCTTCACCGGAGAAAAAGAAAACGAAGAAAACTATCAGACGAAGGAGAAGCTATCGTGCTGATAACGTGTTATAAAACTGATAAGAATAAGAGAAGAAATTATAGAGAGAGAAATTCTCATTTCAACTGAATAATGAATAGTTACAGAAGACCTCTATTTATAGAAGGAAAATGAGTCTTTAATGTAATTTACACCTCAGGGTCATTTGGTGTAGTTTTCCTCTAAAACATAAACTGTGCACTCACGGATTTCCTTCCCGTGGGTGTGTGTATAATTGTGTGCGGGTCCCACCAAATAGTAAATTACTATGCATGATACTATGCGTGGGTCCCATGTCATCTTGTAGTATTTAGAGATCAGGAGTCAATGGACATCCACATAATAAGTATATTCATAACAAAAGATTGTTTTTCATTATTTAAAAATTGTTTCTCCTGTGACATTTTTTTCCTTCATGAGTCCTATTATTTTTTCCATGTCTCAACTCTAACAACTCTCTCTCTTTCCCTCAATCATCTCCGTCAATCTCACTTTCCCTTAATCCTTCCCCCTCTCTCTATCCACAGACCCGAGCTCCTCAATGCTCTCACTCTCACATTGCCGGCAATCTCATCACTCCCAGCCACTGCACCACCACCTGCCCGTCCACTGTCCATCGTAGTGACGACGGCGAGGAGGATCAAGAGCCGACCCACCGTCCTCCTTCTTTGAGTGTTTTCGATAGTTGAGAAGAGAGAATCGTCTTCTCAAAGTGAACCAAAGGGGGTGGCGTCAATTTCTATTCATTGTTCATCATCCTCTATAGCTGCTGCACCGTAAGTCTCAGATCTCTCACACACACACACCCTCTTCAAACTTCAGTGTTTAGATCTCTCTCACCCTCTTCATGCTCTTGAGATCTCTCTCACCCTCCTTGTGATCTTCGTTCCTACCTTCTTCTTCCTCCATCTGCCAAAAAAAACAAAATTACTCCCACTCGGCTGGTTCGCCGGTTTTGTATAAAACCGGCCGGTTAAAACCGTTTTTCACCTATTTCTGATCCTTTGACCGGCTTGGACCGATTGGGTGCCCGATTCGCCAAGTTCCGGTTTGACCCGGCGTCCGAGCCAGGTCTGATAACACTGAAGTAAACCCGTCATCAAATAAAAAAAAAAAGAGTAACTTTAGGTCTTCTTGCTAGCATAGGAAACCGAATGCGGTTCAAAGCTAAACCACAGAGGCTCCCGCCTTAAATCGGCCGCCACTTGTAGTTGCTCTACACTATTGCGTGTCACACTTCGTCTCTTTCTCTAATCCCTCGCATTCCCTTCCTGTTCCGCCGTCAGCTCGTCACCCTATTTTTCCGGCGGCGGAGCTCTCTCGCCTCTCTCTACCTAATTCCTCTTATTCACACTCCTGTACGTTCACGTCTAACCGCTTGACTATGTTTATAACTATTCGCTGTTGCCATTAATTTAATTAGTGAGCGAGTTTTCTTCTACTTTAATTGCTAACGGCAGTATCCGATTGCTATAATCTTATTTCATATCCTCTTTTTTCTTTCTTGCTGCTTATTTCTGTCGTTGTTGTTATATGAAAGAATATTGTCTTATGCGTGATGCAGTGGTTGATTAGTTGCATATTTTTGTTGCAGGACTTGATACTTCATTGGCTGAGCAAAAATAATCAGCAATAATGTATCTTCAGCATTACATAAATGAAAATGGTGATAAAGTTTACACTACCAAGGAAACGTTTAGTTTCTCTTTAGTGGTTCTGTTGCACAACATGGTTTCTGCTAAACTGAAGTTGAAGGCATTAAACATGAATTTTTGCGATGCTTTTCATCATGGAAATAAGCAGACTCTTACATGCAGCAGCGGGTTCATGAAGGAGAATTACAATGTGACATGTTCAAAGGACTTGTTAATGAAATATAAATAATTAACAAATCTACTATACTTCTGGTTTTTTAATTTGTTGTTTGAAGGTTCAGGTTTACGGATTAAAAATACAAGTAAGACATCAAAATTCCTATTAAATTTTCTAACATACCCCTAGTTTATGTTATCTATTCTCTCCATAATTATCTCTAACTCCATAATTAAAGTTAGTGAAGATAGGGTATACTTGTAAAAAAATAGTAATTAATATTGTCTTTGATTTTTAAAACGACATATGTATAAAACCAAAAATCTTATTTAAAAGTGACAATTAAGGCTTTGTTTGGGAGTTTCATTTTGGAGGGAAAGGAAAGGAAAGGAAGGGTTTTGGTAATCCTTTCCCTTGTTTGGGAATTTTAAAAATGAGAGGGGAGGGAATTAGGGATTTTTACAAATCCCCAAAATCCTCCTTCCTCAAAAAAATAAAGTTCCCCCCAATATGGGGGGTTTTAAGAGGGAAAACAGATTAATTATTTTTTTTACCCTTGTTCAAATAAAACACTTTTGTTATTTCTTATTTCTTATCTATTGTTGAAATACACACGAAAAATATTTGTTAGAGAGAGAAAATACTTTTTAGAGAGAGAAATAACTCATTAGTTTTTCATCTTCCTTTCTTACTATTTTTTTAACTCCCAAACAAGGGGAGGAAATATCTTCCATTTTCCTTCCTTCTCCTCCCCTCCAAACTCCTTGCATCTCTTTCCTTTCCTTCTCCTCCAAACTCCCAAACAAAGCCTAAAAAAAAAAAGGGGAGCAACTGTCGGAAATGCTTTGCTTTACATTTAGCTGCAAGTGTGGCTTAAAAGATGATTAGGAAAAAGAAGATAATGTGATGATTGGAAGAGATGAGCAAGTGTATTAACAGGTCTATGTCTATGTTGAAAACTTAATGAAATATTGCCCAAACATTTCCCTAAGTATGGGATATTAAACCTTCTCTTTTGAAAAGTGATTGTATCAGTAGGCTTGCTACATAGTTAAGTTTGGAACTCCATTCTATGTTGCAAAGCACTAAGTCCAATGAATGGATTGTTGTATTAACTTTTAGCTTTTCTGTTCATTCAGAAAGAATCACCTCTGGGTTTGGCGACACAGTCGGCTCATCCAGGTAATATAGTTTAATTGTTTCTTCAATGAAGGCACTTTTTGCCCCGGTTATCATGGAACATGGGCCATTCACAAGTTCCTCATGAGTTATGCCCCCCCCCCCCCCCCCCCAAAAAAAAAAAAAAAACAACAAAAAAAACAATTTGAAAGAAGAAAACACAAATAAATTTTGAATAATGTATGTGAATGATATCTGTTGAGAATGCTGAATCTGTTCATTTTCCTAGTTGCATAGGCCTGCTATCAGTAATCAATCTTTGGACCTTTTTTGTTCACTTCAAAGTTTTGCATGAGGATTTTTTTTCCTTTTTCTTTTACTGAAAGTACTTCAACCTAGAGTCAATCTGTGAAGATGCAAGTTATTGCATATTGAAATCAAATTGAGAAATCCAATCTTGATGGTAATCTGAGCACTTCTTCTTTGGCTCAACTTTGTGGGACGTGTTTGTATCCTGTTACGTATGGTACATTTGTGTTGCTGTCATGATGGGATTCAAGGTGCATCTTCCCCCTGGGCAGCTAGTTTATTGGTCTAATCCTTGTGCTTTAGTCTTGTACTTAAGGTGTGTTTCATTTTATGTCAGAAACAAAACTTAGTTTCAGTGGTACTCAATGTAAAACCAAACATGTATTTAATGACTGTCACTCTTTATTTACATCAACTATACCTTGTTGATGGTTGATCATTGTTATGTATCTGTTCTTTATTTAATGACTTTTCAGCAAGGTTTTCACCCGATGATAAATACTCGAGGCAGAGAGTCCTACTGAAAAAGCGCTTTGGTCTGTTACCAACTCAGCTGCCACCTCCAAAGTACTGAATCAATATATGCATCTTTGTTCTTTGTGAGATTATTTTAAAGAATTAATGGAGGTGCTTTTGTTCTCCCCTGTTATGTACCAACGAACACTGACTTGATGCAAGAAATATCTTTTTTCTGGCCAATGATAGAAGAAAATATCGGGGCTGATATTTCTTTTGAATGGAATGGTTGACTTGATTGACTTGTTGGATGTAGAGATTATTATGAATTACTTTCTTTTTTTTCTAAATATAAGATATAATTATTTTTTAAATAAAGAAAACTAATTCGACTACTTTAAACTTTTTTTTTTTGAAGTAATCAATTTGACTAATAAACTAATATATAATCTAAAGATCTATGATTAAATAACTTATTTAGCTTTCTTAATATTAAAAAAAAATCAACTCTGTCAGGACAATGTTTTTGTTCATGTTATGGTTCTGTGGGAAGAGATGATTGTAACTATCCTGCATGTGAATTGCTTGTTATGGTCGTTAAGTGTCTCATTTGTGTCTGGTTACAGGAAGATCATTAATTTTACTTCTGATGTGATGCCAAAGGGATATCAACTTCTTTTATGACCTACCAGTGATTTTTCCAAAAATTAGGTAATAACTGGAGATTGAGATTATTTATATTTTTGGGACTTGAAAGATTTGAAAGTATATTGTAAAGTATTGAAAATCGGGAAAGTTATTTACATATAACATTAAGTTTAGGTATAATTTAGCCTTGACTAAATAAATTTAAAATTACTAATAATTTTGCATAAGAGTAATGCTTATATAATATTCAAATATTCAGAAAGTATTTATCCTAAAACTAATGTTTTCTATTAACGACTAAAACATTATAATATGAAAGGAGGAAAAAGTGTTTTAATTGGTTGAAATAGTATTTCTGACCTTTGAATAATAGGTTAAGGTGCATCCACTACTCAAAATATTTTAAGGTATATTCAACATCCTAAAATATTTTTTTAAGTATGTTGAACTCTTTGACAAATTTTTTAAGTGTGTTCAATACTATCAACTTTTTTTTTTTTACATCCAACACTTTAAAATATTTTTTTTCATATGTATCCAGCCATCTTAAAAAAACTAAATTGTTAGATGCATAATTGTAAAAAACAAAAAAAACAAAACAACGCGTCTTAAATAATTTACTTACTTTGCAAGGCTTCAAATCGGTTTAAAGCAGTAACATCACTTCAATGGTTAGAAGTCCTAACTAATTTTTGATTAGTTTGGTTTCGTTTTTATACCGTTATAGTATCAATATTATAATTGGTCTTTAATATAAGATCTCATATCTTTTTTATAGTCTAAAATACACTATAAACAATATCTTATATTAATTACTGGAGTTAGTAATACTAAAATAATTAGAGTTTCTAAAGAAGGAAACCCAATTTTATTGAGCATGACATGCCTTGAAAATGTTCCTACAAATCAGAGAAAGTGGAAAGTATCTGCTTAATTCATATGCTATACTTGAATAAAAATATCTAAAACATTTCTATAGAAAGAAACAGAGATTAAATGGAAAAAGAATACATAAATATTGTATGCACTCAAAACTCATCGTAAAAATTATTAAATCATTTGTTATTTTAACACGTTATATAAGTTTTATATTTTCCTTTTCTTTTCCTTTTTTTTTGCAAGCATTATTATTTCTTTTTAAACCTCAGTTAAGGCGTAATGTGCAGAGTCTTTTCTTTCCAGTCAACTTCTCCATATTTCTTTTAAATATTTTAATATTTATTTTTTAAAAAATCCATGAAAAGGCAGAGAACCAGCCTCCCCTTCCCCATCGTTGGGCGTAGTTATTACATATTACAGGCTGATACAAGGTCACCAAAAATCTTTGATCCAAAACAAACCAATAAAACAATGCCACGTCATCACCAAAATCTCCATTCTTTCAATCTCATCCTCACAAAAGCATCTTCCTATCCGCATTTAATAATTTCGCTTCACTCTTCACCCATAATCCCACTCTCACCACCCAACCAAACCCAACGCGATCCAATTTCACCGATCCTCTCCAATAATGGCAGCTTCGTCGATGATTTCATCTCCCTCCTTCTCACCGGTTGCCCAGCTTCGCCGCCACTCCCCGGCGTCAAGCCCCTCTGCCCTGAGCTTCAACGGCCTCCGACCGCTCACCACCAAGGCAAACCCTATCTTCACTCAGAAAAGGACCACAGCGGCGCGTAGAGGGTTGGTGGTTAAGGCGGAGCTGAATCCGTCGGTGGTGATCAGCCTCAGCACAGGGCTGTCGCTGTTTTTGGGGAGGTTCGTGTTCTTCAACTTCCAGAGGGAGAACATGGCGAAGCAGGTGCCGGAGCAGAACGGATTGACGCATTTCGAGGCCGGAGACACGAGGGCGAAGGAATACGTCAGCCTTTTGAAGTCCAACGACCCCGTCGGATTCAACATCGTCGATGTCTTGGCTTGGGGCTCCATCGGCCACGTCGTCGCTTACTACATCTTGGCCACCACCAGCAACGGCTACGATCCCAAGTTCTTCGGCTGAACCCTACTTTAAATTCCTTTCTGAACCTCTCTTTTCTGAATTCTTATCCCGTAGCTGTATAGTTTCTTCCTATGATCTATCATACTTTGTTCCAAATCTAGCTCTATGATCAGATGAGAACAACTGATTTCTTTTGATCTATTTTTTTTTCTTTTTTTTGAGTTAATTGATGTGTGGCACTGAATTGAATCAATCAATTGGATCGCCAGACCTAAAGCTAAGAGATTAGCTCCAGAACTAAAGTGGAATCACTGAACATGAAACAGGCAGTTTTATCGTTGTTATGGATTGGGTGCATGGTTATGACACTAGTTTTTGGGGTGTACATTCCTGGTTTGTTATGTGCCTATTATTAGAGGGATGAGGATAATTTTTTTTATATATTATATTTATTTATATTTAAATTATATGTTATTTTCAGGAAAAAAAAAATTCCTCCACTCACTGTATCTCAAATTAATTAGTTTTCAGTCATATATTCAGTAATATTTATCTGTAACACCAGTATTATAGAAATTAATTAATTTGAGATACTGGGTGGGAAAAAAATTTTCAGAAAGCAGCATATAATTTAAATAAATAAATACAATATATAAAAAATTAAAAAAAAAATATGTTCACCCCTCTAATAGAGGGATGAGCACATGACAAACACTTAAGGATGGACATGTAATGTGCATTCCTAGTTTTTCATGTATTCCGGCCTATACCTATATCTATAATTAACAGCTAATTAATCGGTAGGAATTGAGAGTAATAATAATATAATATTAGAGTTTAATACAATTGATAAGTAATATTTGAAATTACTGAAATTTTAAAATAAATTTATTGGCTTTAATTATTTTTATTGGTTTGTGAGAATTATTAGTTGGTATTTTATGATAAGGATACGAGAGAGGGAGGGAGGGAGTAAAACATTAGTGTGATTAAGTGCCTGAATTAATATTAATGTCTAATGTAATTTCAAAGTAGCGTGCTTGTTTTGTGCTTTGAATATGTAGTACTGTTGTATAAAATATAATTGGAGAAAAACTGATGAAGAAGCTTTGAAGGTTAACATGATGTCATTGATGTGTATTGTTATTTTTCCTTATTTCTTCATGTTTGGTGGTTTAGTGAGAGTTTTCTAGCTTTCTTAGACCCCATTTGGTTGGTGCTCGAAAAAAGTAACAAAATTTTCATTGTTATGATATACACACATCAATCTAATCCTATATATAAATTATTTTTGACAAAAAAAATTGGTCCATTCATAAATGAGGATAAATTTAGAAATTTATTTTATAATCATTGAGTTAATTACCTCTTTTTGATACATATAATTTAGTTAAAAATGACTTATACATAAGATTAAAATGGTGTCTATGTTACATTTTTAAAAAAAAAATTCCCAAAAATAAGCATAGAATTGCAGCCCAACGAGTAGAACAGGTTAGGTTTCATATGACTTTTCTTCCTCTTTAAGCTTGGAATGATATCATTGGTGTTTCGGCCCTAAATATATATTATAGTTTATAATGAAAATACACTACAAAATATATCATATATTTATATTTAATATATTTAGGACTAGAGGTAGTAACTATTAGTAATTTTTCATAATTGTTTTTTTTTTAAAGATAGAAGATAAAATTTATATTGAAACATGAAAGGTGAGTACAACAAGTTCATACTAAAACAAGTGACAAACACAGTATAAGCCCCATTAGACATTATCCATAGAACCAGGAGATGAGCACCCATGCAGATCAGCTTCAGAAGACTCCATAGAAGCTTGTTGAGTGAAGGTGACAGAAAGGCAGCCTCCTTAAGTCCACCATGAAATTAAGTTGGAGAAAAATATTGAACCATGCATGAGGGACTGACTCTCTTAAATCTAGGAAAATCCTCCTTATTTATCATAAGCACACTTTTAGGATGTGTTTGGCATCAGGGATTTGAAGGGGAAGGTACGGGATGAAAAAATTTTGTGAGTTGAATTTTAAAAAGTTGGAAAAGTCGGGTTACAAAATTTTATTAGAGAGAAGATATGAAATTAAAAAAGAAGAAAAATTAATTTAAAACTTTTAACCCCACTTCTACCATTTTTTTTAAAAGAAATCTAACTAAATAAGAATTGGGAAAATTTTCAGAAAAGGATCTCTATAGCAATTTAATGTCAAGTAACCCCAACAAATTCTGAAACATCACTGCGATCTTGGGGCAAAATGAAACATCGTGGTGGATGACACTATTATTGGGGCAACTAGCCTTGACTTGTTCTTTCTCCCTCAAACTTTCTTTAGAATTTGGAGGCAGCATGTTATAAGCAATCATTTTCAAACATATTTGATACTTTTTGAAATGATAAAATAAATTTTAATCTTAAGAAAATAAAACTATATAGACTAAAAATATTTTTTAATGCCAGGGACCCTAGTTTAAAAAAAAGTTAAAATTATATAAATTGAGTTGGAATGATATCTATTCATCATTCCAAGGCCCTGTTTGGCACGCGCTATTGAAGTATTATGAAAGTGGGATTGCTACAAAGTCACCCAACTAGGGAAACTGTAAAAAGCGAGCTTGGGGTTGCATGCTTTTTGGACAAAACTATGGCTATTTATGATGAATTTTTAAAATTCTACCTTAATTAGATTTAAAAGCTTCAACTTTTTCCCAGGATTGTAAACGCGCGACTCATACAAAAAAGGCTTTGCTTGATGATTTACATTCGAAGATCAGAAGTCGAGAGCAAGTGTCTCGAATAAAAAATGGAGGACCTTGTCAGCCTCTTTACCCATATCTGAGAGAGGAGGGGCAAGAATGGCTGCCTGTTGTTGCTGGTGAAGTATTATCTTCCCGCAACTCCTTGGGGTTATCCTGCACTTGGAAGAAGAACTAGAAAAAGGAAAAAATGTAGTAATAATATGATTCTTCGTCGCCGGTAGTAAATAGTAGAGTAGAGAAAATAGAATAGAATTTGTTTCTTCGTCTTTACAAAAAAAAAAAATAGGAGTAATGGATTGTGACACGTTCACTAAAAAAAATCCTTCTATAGCGATAATAGTCTTAGAATATAATCTAATTTAATTTAATTATAATTATAATCTAGGGTTAATGAGTAAATTTACCAACAAACTATTGGCCTAGGGTCGTCCAGCACAATAAACTTTCTAGTGGACCAAAACGACCAACAAACTTTTAAAAATGTAAAATCTGCACAACACCGTTAAATTGAAACTAACGTCCGTTTTATGAGTTTGCGCAAAAATTACAGAATAGGACGCAGATGTTTATGAAACTATATTTAAACCCCAAAAAATTCAAAATTTTTATTTTAGTCCCTCCATGTATTTTATATGGAGGGACTAAAGTGAAAATTATAAAAAAATTTTGGGGCTGAAAGATAATTTTCTAAAACTTTAGGTTTTTTTCTGTAATTTTTGCGGGGCTATCCCTACCCCAAAAATCAGCTTCCGGTTACAAGCCTTTTTTTTTTTTAGCTTTAGCCTGGCCTGTGGTTTATTAAGGAGGATTGTAATTTTAAAAATTTTGTAAACAGCCTAACAAATCACAGGTCTCACCTCAAAACAAGCCTACTTCAAACAGGGTCAAAATAGACCTACTTCAAACAGACCGAAAACAAACCTATATCTAACAGCTTGTTTAAAGTAGGTATGTTTTTGGCATGTTTAAAGTAATTATGTTTTTGCCTTGTTTGAAGTGGACTTGTTTTGATGTGAAACGTGTGGTTTGTTAGGTTGTTTACAAAATTTTTAAAATTACAAGACTCCTTAATAGGCCACAGGCCAGGTCAGGCTAAGGTTAAAAAAAAAAGCATGTAACCAGGGGTGGATTTTGGGGGTATGGATGGCCCGACAAAAATTACAGAAAATAACCCAAAGTTTTAAAAAATTATCTTTTGGCCCCAATTTCTTTTTTATAATTTTCACTTTAGTCCCTCTATATAAAGTACGTGGAGGGACTAAAATAAAAATATTGAAATTTTTGGGGTTTAAATATAGTTTCATAAACATCTGGGTATTATTCTGTAATTTTTTCCGCACCTAGAAAACGGAGGTTAGCTGAAATCTAACGGCGTTATGCAGATTTTACAACATTTTTAAAAGTTTAGTTGTAGTTTTGGTCCATTAGAGAGTTTATTGTGTTGGGTGCTCCTGAGCTAATAGTTTGTTGATAAATTTACTTCTTAACCCTAAAATCTAATAATACATAGAAGATTAAAGTATATTTTTAATTTTTTAAGTTAGCATGAGGCGTCATTTTAGTCCATTAATATTATAAAATGTACTTTTAGTCTCATAATTTTAACATCATTCATGTCACTAATAAAAATAATTCACTCATCAATCATATAAGTAGTGATGAGTGTACAATTGACAAAGCATGCTTAAATTATATTTTTAAATATAATTTTAATTTCCTGAATAAATTTTAAATAATTTATGTTTATTGATTTTGATATTTATATAAAAATATTTAAATATAACCATACTTAATTATTTAAAATTCTTCAAATTAGGAAAAAATATATATTTTATTTTACTCAAAATAAAAAAAAAAACATACATGTCATTATTTTATTAGCTAAAAATACCATGAATGTGTTTCTTTTATTATGTTTTGTTGGTTAAGTCAACATTTTTCTTTAAATAAATTAGTCACACTAACGGTGTTAAAATTATATAACTAAGAGTATAATTTATAAAATTAAAAAACAAAAATAAAACATGATATAGATTTAAATGAATAAAAGTAGATTTTAAGAATGTATCAATAGAATATAATATCTCAACCACCACCATCGGAGAATCTTTATCCACCGTGGTTGGTTCAGCTAACAGTCTATCAATCTATAATAATATGGGGAAAGCGAAGACATAGATGAAGTTGGGAAGAAACATGGCGTAAATTGTTTTTCCCCTTTTTAATTTATTGTTAAGGGGTATTATTGTCTTCTTACCATTTATCAATCATTATCAAACCAAGTAAACTCACCCCAAATGTTACTCCATGCTGGAGGTAATTTCAAATTCCTCATTTTCACCCCTAATCCCTAACCTGATTTCAATCCTTCAAAATTCGATGCTACAAACCAAAGAAAGGTCCAACACCATCAAAACCTCTCTTTTGTAGGTTCTCTTATTTTGCCAGCATTTCATGGTAACCCAATGATAAAACAATCAAATTCAATTATTCTTAGGACCAAAAGAATTAAACTCTATAAATTAATAAATCGTCCCTAATATTCCTCTCAGTTGATTATTTTATTATTACATTTTCATTTAAGTCCAATAAAACACTCTTTTTCATATTTTATTATCATTAAAATATAAAAATTGAAGGAAGTGGCCTATATCCGTCCATCAAGAATTAACTAACCAAATAAACAAGGAGAACACCTCACCTCCAAAGTATTTTTTCAGGTGTATCAATTACAAAAAACTATTTTTTAAATGTCAATAGAGTTTTTTTTTTTTTTTTTAATGTATCTAACATCCTAAATTATATGAATTGTTTTAGGCAAAGTTGCATAAAAAAGTACATTAAGGTGATAGATGCCCTTGAAAAAACTTCAGATACTTATACTACAAAATACTTCAAGACATTATATGCACCCCAAAAAAAGGGATTAGTTACCCCTTAACCCAAAAAAAAATGTATTATAACAATACGGTTTAATGTATTGATGTCATGATTATGCCGAAAGCATTCACTTTTTTAACCAAATTCAAAAGACCAATTGCTATGATTGTCTTGTTATGATGCATCTACAGTTTTTTTTTTTTTAAAAAAAAATTGAACATATAATAGCATAATTAATCACTTTTGACTACGTGAGTTTAATTTGCACACACAAATTAAAAATCCATTTTTTTCGTGAAAAAAAAAAAACCATCTTCAATCAAAGTACATATAAACAGAGAAACGAATATCTTTCCAATAATATAAAAACACAAATATACAGCAACTGCATCTATTTATGTCGTAGACAATCAAAATCACTAGAGAAGCTCCCATTATCATCACCAACAATACTCTTATCTTCTGCTTATTAATTAATAAACTATATGATAGTGCATGCATGGAGATCACAGAAAATAATTTTCCACAAAAATAAAAACTAGGAGATAGAGAATCTTCTTCTTCTGGGCCGGGTCACATCCACAGGCCCAGGCCCATCATCCACGTGTAGCGTATCCTTCGACCCATTCTTGAATGGGTTAAGCTTACCCAACTTCTTGGACATGGTCGAGAAGAACGTGGGCTTCTTCGTCGTCGTTAGGCCTCCAGTGCCGGACGACGACCCTCCCTGAACGTTCTTCTGCAAGTCCGAGATGTACATCTTCATCTTCATCAGCTCTGTTCTCAACTGTTCGTTCTCCCTCACCAACGTCACGTCCGTCTGAAGCTGCTGATTCTTCGCCTCGTGCACCTCCTTTTCCTCCACGCCACTCCTCATCTTTAGCTGATCGTAGTACAGCGCGTGCAGCACGACGTTCACCGGCAGCCTCTTGTTCTGGGACGCGTGTACACGCGCTTCGTACGATAGTTTCAGAGGGTCCATCACGCTGCACGCCTTTTCTTTCTCTATCTCATCCAGATTCGGATGTGCCTGTAAGAAGAAAAACGTTCAAACACTGTTAGGGTTTGAATTGTGGTGTTGTTTGGTTAATTGGATGTGCTTGGGAATGGGAATATGAACGCCCATACCTTGAGGTAGATATCCACGGCACGGTAGAGGTCGTCGTCGACCTTTCGTGCGCTCTTTGGGATGAGAACTGCAATGCCGTTGAACTTGGAGATGGTGAGCTCTGCGTAGTTCGCGATCTCGCTGAGGTAGGCGTCGACTGTCTTGGCGATGCGTTGAGTTGCGGCTGAACATGATTCCTTGAAGTCACCGGTGTTGAAAACAGTTGTGCTTTTCTCCTTGTCGACGTAACCTGAGATGATCCTTCTCACGCTGTCCAGATCGAGTAGTCTGTTGCCGTCATAGGTGAATGATAGTACCAGGAGGTCGTCCACCGTCACGTGCTCGAGTATGTCGGAGATCCGCTTCTCGAGCTCCTTTTTGCAGCTGCTCGAGCCTCTCAGGAAGATTGCGCACCGGAGGAGGCAACAGAGGAAGTTGATTGGGAAGGCTGCTTTCTCCGTTGGGAAGAGAGAGACAATGGATTCGAGAAGCTCGCGTTGTTCGGTCCAGGAACTGGAATCGGTGAGATTTGCTGCCTTGATGCTGTCACCGGAGTGATCTCGGACTAACTCCCGTAGCGCACGCTCAGTGTAGGTAATCAACGCGCTGGCCAGAGTCAAGGCCTTCGCGCCGCGCTGCTTCATGGCGGCTATCACTTTGCCAAAGAAATCGACGTCGAGGATGGCAAGCTCTTCTGTCCACCAGTTCGGCGGCGAACGGCTAGGAAAACTGGCTTCGCTGCAAGCCTTGATACCAACAGCTTCAACGCACCGTTTAACGATACCGAGTTCATCGGCATATGGAAGTAGCTGCTGACAAGATTTGAGGACGAGAACGGCGCGGGAGAGGCTGTTTAAGGCGACCTGGGAAAGGAACTCTTCCGTTCGACCAGTGAGATTGTTGTCGCAGTAATTATCATTCATCTGGAGGTACTCGGCGGCGCAACGCAGAGCGGCGATGTTGTGAACGTTGATCTCAAAGTTGACACCGTAACAGAACTTGGCAGCCTTCTCGAAGATCTCAGGCCCTCCAGGGATATCAGAAAGATCGATTCTGGTAAGGTCTCTTTCTTCAGACTCCATAATCAGCTTTCTGATGTAGCTGCTCTTTGCCACAAGCATAAACTGCTCCGCCACAACACCATTAACAAATAAAAAATTCACAAATCCGTTTAGTCTAACAATTTCCATAAACAAAACCACAAAACTCAGAAATGTGCAAGGAACAGGCAATTTTCTCTACCTTGTGGAGGGAAAAATTTGCTTCTCCAACTTCAACAACAACATCTGTTGGGATATCTTGAGAGAAAACCCTGCAATAAGAAACCAAACCAATTCAATTCATGAATTCTTGACAGTTCATTGTTAGACAGTAGAATGGTATTTGATGGGTTAGCAAATCAAAGTACCAATTGCCGGTTCTCTCCATGGCAGAAGAGAGACTGCTGGAGTTTGGAACCGCCATGAATGTAGTGTGGTTTGATTTTGGAGCTTGAGAGCTCAAGAAGGCGTGTAGATATAGTACAGATAAAAGGTGGATTCTCGTGTGTATTATAAAGAAATTGAGTTACATTTCATTATCTCCGTAGTTTTGAATGTGGCCCCCCCTTTGTGCTGTAGCTTTAGCTCATTTTTGTTATCTTTTTGCCAAAATGATTCTTCTTTAGGGATATCCATGTCCTTTTCCAGCTAGAGGGATTGTCCTTCTGCTTATATCTGCATCCAGACAAATGGGAACTCATAATTCGATATTTGACAACAATAGAACTAATAGATTCTTCCATATTGATTTAATCTTAGTTCCCTCTTTATCTCCAAAAATTTTCACTTCTTGCTGCATGCATATCTTCATACTAGCTTGAAAATTGATTATGTTTTGCCCTGGTTTTATTGATTTGAATTTTCAATGACACACTTGTTAGTCTATAGATATTTCTATGATATATGGTTGTGTTTGGGATATTGGTAACATGAGTGATTTATTTGTAATTTGACTTTTGCAAACAGAAGATATGATAAAAATAAAATTGAATGTGATTTATGTTTAAATTGACGGTGGAAAAAGTGGATTTTTTCTAAATTGGCTATTGTTTTTATGATTATTTAAAAAGTCAATTGAATAAAAAAAAATTAAAAATCACATGAATTTTATTGAATGCTAGATTGTATATATTATGATAATTGAAGATAAAAAATTGATAAGAAAATTAAATTATTATTAAAAACTTAAAACTCTAAAGTATTTAATTAACTATATTATAATAGATAAATTAGAATGTATATAGATATATATTTAATAATACATTAGTTATTAGATCACCTATCCTAACATTTTTTTTTTCCAGAAGTTAAAAAAAGTGAATTATATTAGAAGTTTTATCTTTTTGTAAATAAACTTATATGAGATCATGGTCTTTTTTTTTCACTGGATTTAAATCACAGTATTTTGGACTTTTTTCTACCCTCAATGCCAGGCAAATTTTTAAAAATAGTGATAAAAAAAATTATCAAAATGGGATACTGTTCAAACATATTGCCCAACTAAGCCAATTTGTAACGCCACGTCAGACGGCGCCACGTGGCGGGGCGCCACTGTACAAGTGGCACTGCCACCTGGGGCGCTACCTAGGCAGGTGGCAACGCCGCCACCTGTTTTTTTTTAAAAAAATTAAATTCTTTTTTTTTATATATAATTATCTGCCGCAGGCAGCATGCGGTATTTTTTTTTAATTTTTTTAAAATTAAATTAAATTATATATATTATATTGTTAATTATAAAATAATTATATATTAATATTTTATTTTATATATATATATATATATATATATATATATATATATATATATATATATTATTAATATATTATAATTTAATTTAATTTTTACACTTACCTAAGTTGGCCTCCATTACTTTTTACACTAAAAGATTATTAATAATAAAAAATTATCTTCGAAAAGAAAGAGATAGGAGAGATGATAATTAAAGTAATGGAGATGGAATCTGATTCACCTTAAATCACGAAGTAAAATCCCTTAAAAAATGCAACAGCTTTCAATAAAGTTCTATAATTTTACAGGTTTGGGTTTTTCATTATCCTTTATATAATATTTTTTTTTCAGAATCTTATCTTCACATCCATATTTTTTTTTCTTTAAAAAAAAAAAAGACGATTCAGATTTCATATTTTATAAAATATGAAATCTTTTAGACATATTTTACTTATGTCTAAAGTATTTTTTTATAATATATAATATATTATAATATAAAATATGTCTAAAAGATTTCATATTTTATAAAATATGAAATCTGAATCATCTTTTTTTTTTAAGAAAAAAAAATATGGATGTGAAGATAAGATTCTGGAAAAAAAATATTATATAAAGGATAACAAAAAACCCAAACCCCTAAAATTATAAAACTTTATTGAAAACTGTTGCATTTTTAAAGGGATTTTACTCCGTGATTTAAGGTGAATCAGATTCCATCTCCATTACTTTAATTATCATCTCTCCTATCTCTTTCTTTTCGAAGATAATTTTTTATTATTAATAATCTTTTAGTGTAAAAAGTAATGGAGGCCAACTTAGGTAAGTGTAAAAATTAAATTAAATTATAATATAATAATTAATATATATTATTAATTATATAATATATATTAATAATTATATAATAATTCATAATATAATTATCAATACTTATATTATTAATATATTAATAATAATAATATATATATATATATATATAATAAAATATTAATATATAATTATTTTATAATTAACAATATAATATTATTATTAATAATATATTAAATTATATAATATAATATTATCTAATATAATATATATAATTTAATTTTTTTTAAAAACTGACAGGGGGCATCAGGCCCCTGTCAGTACGGCTGCCACAGGCAGCATTGCTGCCGCAGGCAGATGATTATAAAAAAAAGAATTTTAAACAGTAACCTATTCTGATAATTTTTTTTTTTATCACTATTTTTAAAAATTTGCTCTCAATGCCATGTCAAACTGGCTGATGGGTGACACATTATTAATTGTTGGAAGGATAGATAATATTTTGAACGGAGAGCTTCCAAAATATCTTTGACCAAATTTTACACACACACACATCTCCAATATCCTTCGACTTTGAGCAATATTGAAAGTGAAACTATGAAAATATCATCCCCAACATGCATGAATATGTCGGGGTATTCTAGTTCAGAAATGTTACCATTTGGATATGGGTTTTCTTTTAATCTAGGAATTCACCTTGTTTGTCGTCTGTAGAATGTAGATGATATATTCCTCCACACACACACAAGCTTTGAACTTATAGAAGTGCACACTTGGAATTATTGTTTGCCCCCATATGTTTACTATTGCAGTTATAACTATACTCAAATAGAAGGATGCTACAAAGGTAAAATACTTGGTTGATCCATTAACTTTCGATTCATTTGATTTTAACTTCAATTCAATAATCTGTTTTTAACTTTTATCATATAGTTTTGTTTGATTTTGTTGTTTATAATGTTTTTTTCACACCTATCCTAGCCCTCCTCGAAGAAGGGATTACTCACATGCCCATTCACACACCCAAACACATGTACACTTCCCCTAAATCACATGGGGATTGATTCCCCAACTTCTAAATAAGAGGGGTGGGGAGATGTCATTTGAGCCAAGTCTGATTGGCTTGCTGCTTATAATGTCACTATGATTGGGATATAGCATTGAGTAATAAAATCATCCACTAGAAGTTCGATAAAAATTATAATCTCATTACACAATCATAGTCAACAACTTTTAATGCCTCTTCAATTATAAGATGCAGATGACTTGCATGAATAAGTAAGTGGTGACAAGAAAGAAAGAAGAAATAGAAGGGTCAATGAATGTAGATGCAATGAATTTAGCGGATAATAAACTTGAAAAGAGGGCTGAGTTAAAGTGTGGGGTTGGAGGGATGGGGACTGGTGCATGGTTTGGTTGGTGTGGTGTCAGGACATGTCTCAGCCACACAAAACGTGTGGTTCACAAACACACTGGCTTCCCAGTTCCCCCTTGTGTGGACACGCAAAACCTGACTTTTACCCCTGTCAGTCAGGTATGATATAATAAATTTCTAAAATAAAAATGGGATGGGGTAAATGTTTAATCTATATCCACAATACTTTGATGATTTAGTTTTGGGAAAATTGTATCTAAGTTCTAATTAAGAAAAAAATCGATAAAAAAGTCCTTTTAAATTTTAAATTTTAAATTTGTAGTGAAGTCTTGTGGTATATTTTTGTAATATATTCTAAATGTGAAAAGTCTAATAACCCTATTGATTAAATAGCGGGAGAGAATTGATACTTTTGTATTCATTAAGGGCATGTTTGGTACGCGATGAGGGAAGATGAGCAACTTTCCTTGTAAAGTGCACTTTTTGAGTCCAATTTTTTTGGGAATTCAAGTTCTTAGATCCACCAATCTTTTTTTAAAAGGTGAGAAAGATAAGATTCCAACAAAATTGGTGGGAATCTAAGTTCCCACATGAATAGTGATACTTTCGAACGTATTTATCCTTCATAAAATATTTTTTTCTATAATACCAAAAAATATGATCAAATCAGAACTTATACAATAAATTTGAACTTAAGCAATAAGTTTGAACTTGGCGAGAGTATTCAAGATAAATTCAAACTTGCCTGAAGAATGTTTTAAACAAATTCCAACTTGATAAGAGGATATTTTTTAAAAAAATTATTCTAGAAAAAATATATTTTTCATTTTCATTTTCAATTGATTATTTTTTTAGGGTAAAATAGCTATTTCCTGATTCTTTACCAATTGTCACCCTCTTATTTTCTTTCTATCAAATAGCTCATCTTCCCTTATCCCTTAAAATCTTCCCTTCCCTCCTCAAATCTTTCCCATACAATATGGACCCTTAAGGGTAGTTTAGACTTCTAACATTTAAAATATATTACAAAAATGTTCTAAAGGCTTCATTATAAATTTAAGATTTTAAGAGGCATTTTTATCATAAATACGGTTAAAAACAGAATTTTCCCTTTAGTTTTCTATACTATCTAATAAAAGACCACCTGTCCCACTCCAACAAGGTGTGAATGTTAAGACTTTTCATCATTTAAACAAATGGTTAGAAATTTAAATCCAAGTTTTGGAGTATGCAATAATTTAATTTTGAGGGGCCTGCCACCATCTGTCTTCAACATTTGTGGGAAATTAGTTTTTGTTATTCCCGAATGGTCTTATCCAAAGATCTGGTTTCTAACAAAGTATAATTCACTATTTGTTTATTTATTGTTAGTGGATTAGTGTAATGTTTATCTTCTACCTTACTTAAAAACAGAAGGCTAGGAGTGAATAGATGCTCATTTTATCCAAATTCATTGGCTTGAGCCGATTTGATCAATTAATTTGCATACTGAACATGTTCAACGAGACAGGTCAGGTCCAATCCCTAGTTATGAAGTTTCCAATACTCCAACAAGCTGGTCAAAGTCTGCTTAGAGATGCTATCTTCAGTCATTTAAGAGTTTGAGGTGAATCATTGGCAACCACGACTTGTTTCAATCTGAGGTCCTAAATGATTCTATTCATTTTTGCTTCCAATTTTATAGCCAGCATGTCTAAACTTCATCTATAAATCATTTCATGTAATTTCCTTGAAGGTCACAATTCAAGCTGTCACATGAAGCTTCTTCTTGTTGATTGACAGAGTCATCAACTGGTCAAGTTTAATTACTCCCTCCCATTCTCAAGGAAAGAGTTAGATAACCCATCTGCAAAGGTTAAAAAAATAATTAAATTAATTATTTACAAAAACGTGTGTTAATTTTGTTAATATATATTTTCTTTAATATTTGTATTGGAATTATTTTTTATTAAAAGTATCCTAATCCGTTCCCTGGATAGAATAATTTAGGAAAAATTATAAACATAAAAGAAAAATTGAATTGAAGTATTGTAGTTGAAAATAAACCTCATAGTTAAGTAGCTATATTCAGGCCATATTTAGTTAAAAGTTTGAAGGTTAAACCACTTCATGATTGTGGTAGTCAAATCGTGGAAGTATCTTTTTATAACCTTAACCACCAATGTGACTTTTAGTTTTTATAACTCGTGTGTGTGTGTGTGATTTATGAATTTCACTCTAAAAAAGGAAAAAAGTGGACCTAATTAAGCTGGCTAGTGTTCTCAACTTCATATGCCAAACAATCGGTTAAGAGTGTTTATGGGATATCTCCAAATCATACGTGACCAAAAAGAAAGAAACTCTATCAAAAGGAGTTGGTTTTAGTGGAATGGGCACTAGTTGCTTAAACAAAAGTTCTCGATTTTGAACCCTTGTGAACCCAAGAAACTTTTCTGGAAGAGGTTCCTGCTTTGACACTTGACATAATTTCGGAGTGATTGTACACTTTGCCATCATTTTTTATATAAAAAAAGAAAAGAAAAAGAAAGGAACTCCAAATCATCCTTTGATTTTTTTTTTTTTTTTTTTTTTTTACAATATGTTAGGAAGGAGGATCCAAAATTTAGGTAGATTTGCCATGTGATGAATCTGAATGGTGATTGGTTATGGCACATGCCAGCAGAGAGAAAGACGGATATCTAACAGGGTTGGTCGCAGCCAATAAGAATGTTGGGAAATCTTGATTGGACAAATGCCCTATCACATCTCCTATGCCCCCCACCTCCTTTCACTAGGTTGACATATCCCACCATTTTTTCTTTTTCTGTTTTTTTTCCTGTGATTTTGGCCATGTTGTGAAACCCAGATCGAAAATTGATCAGTGATTGGTAAATCGGTCTGGATATCAACCTAGTTCAATATTTTTTTTAAAATTGATTCTCTTACTTAAATATATCTTGAAATCTTTAATTTTACATCGGTTTAACCCGAGTTAGCTCTGATATGATTTATTAACCCTTAACCCTATCTCACGGTCAGTTTAATAGCTAGTTCAGGTTTTAAAACCTTAGATTTTGGTGAATAAAAGTCGAAGATAATTTCGATTCTGTGGGACTCCATACCAGTGGCCAAACAATGTTTCTAACATTAGTGGTCTAAGTGTCATTAAATCAAGTAAAACTAATTAAAATATAAAAATATTCATATTTAAATATGAAAAGAGTAATATTTAAATGAAATGGGCATAATTTGCAAGTAAATGGAAAATTTATAGACAAGCTAGCAAAAGCTACTATGGAGTTTCAACAAAAGAATGTCACTATATTTTTATTTATTTCTTATATTGAAACTTGTAATTAGATGTTGCTTATTTATTGTTAGACTTTTTGGTGTAATTATAGGTTTTTTTGTTGGAAGCGACCTTACTTAATAAAATAAGACTTTGTCGTTGTCATTTTATATTCTTCTCTTGAAACTTGGTAGTGATTCTTTAAATAATCCATGATCCAAAAAACATAATTATTAAAGTATAAATATGATGGGTTTATTTATTTATTTTTCAATTCAAAACCATGTCGTTGGTAAGGGGAGGGGGAAAATATTTCAATCCAGCTATATTGACCTTGTCCAAAACGGTCGGAAGTTTATTAGCTTGACTGACCAATTTGAGCTATATTTTAACGTCATAGAATTAAGGAAGAATCATGTATAAAGTTGGCTGAAATGCCTAAATTTTAATTGGGGTTATTAAATTTGACAAATTATTAATTACGTTATATGACACAATTAGGTATTTAGAATTTGGGATAAATTACCTCTATATCCCTCAATTATTAAACAAAAAAGCTAAATTGAAGATATATTATTTATACGCTACGTAAGAACCCTAATGGCAAAAATTCTTTGGAGGCCTCGACACCATAAAAAAATCAATAAAGGAGGCTTTGGTAAATTGGTTCTATTGTTAAATCTTTATACCTTAAATCCTGGTTAACATATGTACTGGAGGTAATACAACATATTAGCACAATATTTTTGCGATCAACTTAATTAGATGACCTCATAGCTTTTATTGGGATAAAACGACCAGACGCATTTGAACTTAGCAATTTTTGTCTAGCCCTAAAACTAATAGTTTATAACATTAAAATCTTGGAATCTCAGAATCTTAACATTCAAACGATAAGACGTATAAGAAGATGCCACGCGTTAGGTTAAACCTTTTCCTCAAATAAATTTGATACAAGCTTTTTTAATTCAAAAGATGTAGTAGAGGTGTTTTTATTATTTGATCAACACCCTGGATGGAGCGTGCTCGAGAATTCTACCTTTTCTAAGGGCAAAGTCTCATTTGAGGTATTTTTTGTCAATTTGTAAAGTTATTCTCAGATATACATAATTTACACATTTGGGTCCAGCTTACACAGATATGTGTATTATTCCTTTCAGTTGTGTGTTCCGCATAAAATCATTTCACTCATTGAAAATCATGGCTCTCAGCAAAATTAATTTGATAATAGGTTTTACAGCAAAAAATCACCCCGCCATATATTCATCACACCCTTTTTCCTTCCTCGTGATGTGTCCTCATGATTATATAATTATTTTCTTCTTTTTCAGTTTTGGACTTAGGCAAAGACCGAAGCTTTTAAACAAAAAATTGTGAATTATTTCTAGAGATCTAATGGAAAACAAGCAGAACACCAAGAAAACAAAATTTAGAAACATCACCAATCCAAAAGCATAGAACAAAGAGTTATAAGCATGAAATTGATGACAGAACGTCTGATCAAGATTTTATTATCATGATTCCAAAACAAGGAAAAATTGATCAAGACTCGCAGAAATCAACGATAGGGCTAAGAATACGAGAATGAAAAGATCCAGGAAGCTGAGATGATTTAGGATGGTAGGCACTTCTCAAGAAACCTTTCTTTTTGTGATTTCAAGGTCGGAGGTCACGCGAAAGCTCCAAAAGGATCCTTTAGGGAAGCTGAAGGACACTGAAGCAAGGGATCTGGATGGGCTATATGAGTGAGATGTCGACTTTTGGCTTTCCTTTTCCTTTTTTTTTGGGTCGATGGGTTAGGGACGATGAATCAAGGTATTATTGGAAAATAATTTATATTTAAATATTTTAAATTGAGTCATTAACCTAATTTATGATTTGTTAAGTTTACCAACCTAATATAGAATTTTTTTTTATTTCAACAGTCTTTATATAGGATTTTCCCTAGTATTAAGGAAAATCTCATTATTTAAAAAAATATTATTCTTTAAGATTCTAAATATAAAACAGAGTTAACTTTTTTTAAGCTAATTAAATTAATTTAAAATATTTATATTTATCATTTTTTCTCTAAACTCATAACTTATAAACCGATACATAATTTAAAGATACACAATATATAATATCATTAATCAACTTATTTAACTTCCTTAATCCTTACAAAAAGAGTTAATTCTCTTTCATACTTAGGACATGAGGGGGTAACAATTATATTTAAATACTTTCAAATAGAAGTATGAACATACTTATATCAACAATTATATTAGCATATATTTAAGGAGTATAAACATACTTTCAAATAGAAATTAATAGATCAATGTTTCAGACACAAATACTTAGATTTGAATCCCATGACCAATCTAAAAACTTCATTAATAGGAAATTTATAAATATATCTATAGATACTTATTAAATCGTTAATTCTGCCATGATTTGATGAGCCTCCTTAAGCCTAACTCATCTAAATTTTTTCCTAACTAAAAAGATGAGACAGCACACCGATTTTATTAGTTGTTTTCTAGAATCCTGACCTTTTAGTGTTTTGAAAACTTGTAATTGAGAGACCACTATTTGATATTATTATGCAATTATTGAAAGAAACTGATGATCTTTAACTTTATCTGGCCCACTATTATAAATCTCCAATCAATTTTTATAGACTTTTCTTAATAATAAAAATTCAGATCGATAAAAATTTAAATTTTGGTTGGATTATTGTTAATAATAAGAATTATGAATTATAAAAGGGTTAAGTAGCAAATCCGTCCTGGAAATAAACGTCGAGGAACAATGTTGCCCGGTAAGTTTTTTCAGGTTCAATTTTACCTCGAAAATCTAAAAACATAACAATGTTGCTATTTTTCGTTAAAAAACTAACATTGAATATTAAAAAATTGACGTTAATCGTTAACTTTTTAATGGAAATGACAACATCGTTGTTTCTTTAGACTTCAGGGGCAACATTAAGTCAAAAAAAACTTTTAAGGCAACATTGCTCTTGAGTGTGTACTTCCGAAGCATATTTACTACTTAACCCAATATAAAATTTGATTGAAGAATTAGACCTATAAACCTAAGCGGATGGACATAAGTTATGTTCATATTGGTAAAATTTTAAAATTATGTCCGGCCATTATTATTAATAACAAAAATAACGCATAACAAATTTTGATGAGAAAATTGGACCTACCTAATATTATTAAATCAATCTAAATTTTGTCTAAAACACAGGAGAACCATTTCAATTAACCATATTCTAAGAAAAAGGAAAATCACTATTCCAAGGGGGGAAAAAAAAAGAAAGACTTAAAAATCATACATGATTAATAAAATTGCTATGTATACATATTTTACATACTACAACTTTATAATTGGAATTTCCAAAGAAAGCAATTTCTCTAGCTATCACTCTTTCCGACGAAGCGATTTTGATTTTTGATTTTATTTTTTTCGTTAAAATAAAACTTACATTGTCATCCACACACTTCCCGCCCCAAAAAATTGATTTGTAGTCTTTTGCCAATACTCATGCAAAATGGCCCCACAATGTCCCTTTGTTTGAAACTCAACAGGCAGATTAAATTCCTAACGCGGCAACAATAGCTCCACTTCATATGTGTTTCTTTACCTCCTTGTTACATCTTTTTCTTTAAAATGGAGTGAGAAATTGATGTTTTTTTTTTCAACTGATGTTTGCAATTTCTCACTCCATTTAAAAAAAAAAGGATGTAACAAGAAGATAAAGAAAAAATATATAATGTGGACTCCAATAGGTCTATGGAGTTATATTAGGTAGAGTCAGTGTAATCTATCAATGGCTAAATATTAAATATTAAGATACATTTTTAATCAAAAATTAACCTTCAATAACTTCATTAAATATTTTTTTTAGTCTTATACTACTTTATTTTAGATAACTACCCTCCTCACCGGCTCATCTAATAACATTCTTTATACATGTTTGAATCATTTCAATCAATTTTGTCTATTTGAGTTAGCATCATGAAAGAATATTTCTATAAATTAAAATAAAACTTCTCTTACATACTTAATTCAAACATGCACACATGAAAAATAAGTGAAGAAAGAAGAATATGCGACTAGGAGGGTGTCAAAGTCACAATTAACGGTGTGGGGGACATTGATGTATCACAAGTCACCTAACCAAGAGCTTCCTCATTTTGTTTCATATACGGTATACTCTTTTGTGTGCGTATGTTTCTTTCTATGTATTGTAATTGTATGTAACTAATGTTATCAGACTCGGACCGGTCATCGACCCGGTTGGGGTACTGGGTCAATAAGTCACTGGTTGAACCGTATAACTATGACCCGGTCTCGAAAACTATACTATATTTATAAATTATACAATTATACTTATATATATATATATATATATATATATATATATATAAAATGAGTTTATAAAATAAAAGTACCTAAAACATTTTTACAAGTTTAAGACATGAATAACCCAATTAACTATGAGCAAAATTAAGGAAGATGGTTTTTTTTTTTTTTTTTGCTCGAAGAAAGAAGATGGGTTTACAAAATAACCTCCAAACACAATGAAATCATGACAAAGAATTCAAAGATGGTGTATCAATAAAAGGTTCTTTATCATCATTAAAATAATGTGGATAACCAACAATATCTTCAACAAAGTTATAATTTTTTTTTTAAAAAAAAAATCACCAACCGGTTGGACCGGTTTTCTACAAAACCGGCGGTCAGACCAGTCCAAACCTGTTTTTGATGCATAACCAGTCTTATCACCGGATCGGACCGGTTGGGTGACCGGGTCACCGGTTTCCGGGTCGACCCGATCGGTTCGATCTGGTTCTGATAACACTGTATGTAATTCTTTCATTCATTTATTCTTCTCTTTTGTTTTGTTTCTATCCTATTTTCTATTCTCATTCATTTATAATATCTTCTATAATTCTCAAGCTGACTCCATATTCTCATCCTTCTCAATTTTCATTTATTCCTCAAAAACAAAACAAAACACAATAAATGATGAATCTCTTCTCCACTTTGATGTTTAATATAATTGAACCCCCTAAAAAAACTCATAATTGGGATAACTTTAGGGCCTTTTTTTGGATTTGTGGTTTGGCTTCTCTTAGAAGTAGCTTTGATTTTTGGGGCTTATAGTGTGAACTCAAACACACCCTTGTCCATGTATTGTAATTTTACTTCAATTGATTTAGATTTATCATATTCTAATATGATTTTTAGAAACTATTATATATATAATCACATATCTTGAAAGTAAATATCAAGTAAATTACTATTTATTCTTTCCTCCAAATTTTTTTCCCCAAAAATTGTATTAATATTATTTTTTAATATGCAGTTTGACTGTCTATTCCTTTTTTTTCCTGCTAAACAGTACAAACACTGTAATAATCTAAACAAGGGCCTTCCGAGGAATCAAATATAGGAATTTTTTAGAAAACCCTATGTTTTAATATGTAAGAAATTATATTTGGTGCAATTAACATTTTTTATTTAAAAGATTCCTAAGTCCTAATAGTATATCAAAATTACTTGCCTCCTATTAAAAACAAATTATTAATTATGAATATTAAAGATGGACAATAACTACAACAACAACAAAAAATCTTATACATGGGATCACTACATTAATACGTATTAAAAATTGTAAATCAAATAGTATGAAGTAGTAAAGGAAAACCAAAACAAACAATTAATGGAATTATTAAAAGAGACCTTTTATTAATAATTTAACTAAATATTTAGTTCTAAAAGAATTACATACCTAACTTCTTAACTATTTTCATCGGTGGGTGTTAATTGGGGAAAAAAAGGGGGTTAAGTAGCAAATCTGCTATGAAAGTACACGTCCAAGAGCAATGTTACCTTAAAAGTTTTTTTGAGCTCAATGTTGGCCCGAAAGTCTAAAGAAGTAGCAATGTTGTCATTTCCATTAAAAAGTTAACGGCCAACATCAATTTCTTAATGGTCAACATTAGTTTTTTAATGGAAAAAGGACAATATTACTATGTTTTTAGAATTTCAGGGCAAAAGCAAACCTAAAAAAACTTTCAGGACAACATTGCTTCTCGACATATACTTTTGGGATGAATTTACTACTTAACCCTAAAAAAAACCTATATTTGAGATGAAGGGGATGTCTTTTTAGAAAACAAAAATCAAGATTATGAAATTTGATTTTGCAACCCAAAAAATAATCCTGATTTTTAAAATATGTGAATCGTGAGATGGTGCCATCAAAACTCAAAAGATGATTATTGTACAGAGAAGTTTCAGGATACGGGTAGCTTTCTATTGATACTTTATAGCTGTCATTCAGATAGAAAACACACAGATGCAATAGGATAAGAGATGGGCCTATCTTCTTCGTCTTAAAAGCCCAACTATAAGAATGTCCCCCCCAGCCATGTATTTCTTGTGATGGACAATGACCCAAACTTCAACCACAAAAAACAATTTCTTGTTTTATTTTTATTTTTGGGAATTAATCGAATGATGAAATTATCAAGTATGAAGGTTTTCTTTTCCTCATAAGTCCTTAATTCTCCACAAAATTGAATTATTATACCCGAATAATTGGTGAATAATTCTATGGTGTGATAAAGTGAGCACTTCAATCTTTTATTTATAAAAAATAATTAGACATTAATACATGCCAAGAAATTAAGTGCCACAAGTGTGCAAGTCCTACAAATAGGTCTTTTTTTTTTTTTTTTTTGCTAGGAACCTACAAATAGGTCTTGGTGAGTGGTCACTGAGAGTCTGTTTGGATAACATTAAAAAAAAAAAAATTAGTGTCAAAATCATAGTTTGATTAAAAAAAAAAAAAAGAAAGACCCAAACACTTGGACGAGACTTGGTCCTTTGTCCAGCAGCCATAATCCTCAAAGACAACCTACTGCTATTAACATGAGTATTTTCTATACTCCTTAACCTAGACACTTGGTCCTCCTTAATTAAATACTGATTGAAAGTACTAAAAAAGGAAAAAAAAAAAAAACGGGACAAGACTAATGAATTTTGGGACGGGCAGTGGGCAAGGGCTCAAGCAACTTTTCCTGCCCCATATATATATTACATAAATTAATTTTTAGAAAATATAATAAAAAAATACCACTTAAACTTTAAAATTTGGTTGATAACAACAGTAATAGAATTAATAAAAAAAATTAAAAATTCATTTTATTGGGAAATCATTTATTTAAGATTTTGAAGTTTAAATAGTATTTTTTTTAAAGGATTTTTAAAATTGTTATTTACACTATTATTTTATCCATTAAAAACCAAATCACATTCCCATTATACCCAAACATTTTCCCCCACACACACTCTTCTTTGGTCAACTCATTCATCACAAAATTGCTCGCCTTTCCTATTTGCCTTCACCTCCACACCGTGTAAGGCCTTACTTTTCTAACCTTAAACACCCCACAACTATTGTATTAACGAAACAAACCAACCCAAATGAATAGTTTCAATTCAATAACTTTAGGTTAACCATGGTAGAAAATAATCATACCAATAGTTAAAAACCTACCTTAGTCATAAAAAATACAAGACACTTTCAAAGAATTTACATAACAGTGCCACGGTAGAAAAGAGTTAGAAAGAAATCCCCTCATGTCATGGCATCCAAATCACAAACCATATTTAACTCACAAAAATCTTTTCAAAAAATGAACATATTCTTTTTTTATATATAATGAAAATTTTAGGAAAGGGATTGGGTTCACCCACGAATCAATGGCAGGGCGAAATCTCATTTTCTCCTAGGTGATACTCATATTGGGTAGGACGAGCCATCTATTACCCTCAGACATTTATCTAGGCACCCAGGAGCTAAAATGTCTCTCCCAACACCTTGATCAACTCCAAAATCGAACTCTCTCCCTTTAATGAGAGTGCCCCAATATGAACATATATTGATTAAGAGAGTTGAGATCCAGAGTTTCTAAATCCAAGTGAGCTTAGGATGTTTAAAGCCCAATACTATCATAAGACCCCATAATGCTCACAACCAACAGCATCACATTAGCCCAATTACAATTGCAATCAAGGCACCCCCGAAGACTCAAATCCACGTATGTGGTTTACCAAAAAAAAAAAAAAAAAATCCAATGTGTGATAGATACGTGGACTTTTTTTTTTTTTTTTTTTGAGGTGGGGTGGGGGGGAGTCTCATTATATTGCCTAAATACCCTTAGATAGCCAAATGGTAAGGGATTCAGGATTAACCCTTTGGGTCGTGGGTTCGATCCCCTTTGTCGTCGCTAGGACTCCTTTGGTAGGCGATCTTGTAAGTCCCCAGTAAGTACTCATAGAGCCCGAGGCCGTGCCCTGGCCTTGGTAGGGGACTGGTGTCGAACCCTTCCAAAACTTTTTTCTTTCAAAAAAAAAAAAAACCCTTGGATAAATGGGCCAGACACTCTTACCAAATGGAAGGGGCTCAATCCTAAAGTTGATTAAGACCTTGAGGGAGATATCCTAATTCTTAGGTGCTTAGATAAATGTCGAAGGCAAATAGACCACTTACCTAACCCAACATTAGTATCATCTTCAAGAAAATGAGATTTTGCTCTGACTTTGGATCGTAGGTGAGCTCAACCTCTCTCTTAAAAATTATATGTTGATAAAAAAAAAAAAAATTGCTTACGTACCTTAAATTGCTAAATCAAACAATTCACAAATCTACTCATACTTTCAAAAGTCAATAATAGATATATCATTTGTAACATAGTTAAGTAATAGTGGCACTAGGCCCAAATTGTATACGAATACAGTCAACGTAAAATTACAATAAACAAGTCACTTGAACACAAATCTTAGGTCATTGCAACATAAATATATTTTATAAATCTATTTATAAGTCACTTTCAACATGTTTCAACTGAATAAGAAATATATTAAATTTCATTTACTCTGTTTTAAAATTAAATAACTTTACAACTTTAATTCACCATTATTTGATATAAAGGGATGAGTGAAAACTAAGAAGTCCAAGAGCAACAAATTAGGGGTTAGATTATGTATTCATATAATAAATTTAATCAAGTGATTTATATTAAATATAAAAATATTCTCTCCTTACCTTATAAATAAGACCAAAATGAGTAAATAACTACACAAACATATGCAACCAATAAGAGATACACAAAGGAAGCCAATACTAGGCTCCAAATAAACAATATTATTGATTACAATAATTTAGCTCTATGTTAGCATTTTATTATTTTCCCCCAAATACTGAATTATGCTCGAATTAATTAACACCTCGAAAATAGTTTTAAGAAATCAGTTTGGAGTATAAGTACATGTAGTTTTTTCTTTTCTATTACCTCCTAGTAATTTCAACTCATTTTAATCAGGTCCCTTTAGTCTTTTTTTAACTTTTTGTTAGTCACATGAAACTACAAGACCTTAATTAAAAATAAGGTGAAATTATAGAAACTTACATATTAATTTTCTCTTTATGCTAAAATAAAATTTTATATATAAAATTTTTGTGTGTATTGATGATTCATTAATGGCCTAATTTTTGGGACAAAATTAACTAGGATCAAACCAATGAGTATCAATTGGAACCCCCCCCAAAAAAAAAAAAAAAACAATGAGGAGAAAAAAGTCAAAACCATAGCTCAGCTTGTTACATAAGTTATGGAGAAGAAGGATAAGGATGAATTAATGTCTATCAATTAATCTTGATGGTTAAACCATTGAAAAGTCAATGAAATGACCTTTATTTTTTCCTTTAATTTTTTAAATAGATCGATGAGCAATTGGTTAATTAGTCTATATCTATAATTAATTAATTACAACTCAATAAGAAATGTTACTACTTACCATGAATGCTTCAAGATTTCGTATCTGATTGGATGGATGGTTACCTACCAACTTGCCTTAGATTTTTTTCTGTCTTCATTATGTTCACATTGATTATTATTTCATGCTTTCATAAGCACACTTCTAGAATAAAACTGTATTTGCATACCCAATCACCAAAATATCTATTGTGACATGTACTCTCTCTTATCCTTAATAAGTTAATATAAGAGTCAGTTAATTTTTATTAGAAAAATTAAGAAATATAGATAAATTATTTAATTATAATTTATGTTGTGTATCATTATATTATATATCAGTTTATAAGTTAGAAAATTAGTTTGGAAAAAAAATAACAACCTACTCTTATATTAAGAATTTGAGTTAGTAACATTTTGAATGTATATCTCATTTTATAAACAAATACAATATATAAGTACTTTGGAAAGAATGATGTGAAATTATGAGTTGAATTGATCACGGATATTAATATTTGAAATGCCTATCTATTATATATCTCTGTGTGCGACTTTTTGTGATATGTTGGATTAGCATGGATTGAGAAAGTAAATTTGTTTATATATGTGTGTGTGTCTGTGTGTGTATTATTTGTAAACTCTACCCATCTTATGAAAAACCGATATTTTGGTGTTCAACCCATATTTTATATTAGCAAATGGGTTTATTGAATAGAATATACATCCACTATGGCTTTACATATGTTACAATTTTTGGGACATGATTGATTTTTTTATTTTTTTTTTTGTAAACTACTCTTTATATATTCCATTTGATACTAAATATAATATTTAGTTGACTTTTCTTTGAAAAAGTTAAGGAAGCTACATATTTTATTTAATTATAATATAAATTGTGTATCATTAGATTATATATCAGTTTATAAGTCTGATTAACTAGTTTGAAGAAAAAACAATAAATATAAGTATTTTAAAATAATTTATTTAACTTTCTTAATTTCCTTAAAAAAACAATTAGATCTTATATTTAGGAGCAAAAGTAGTATGTCTGAAATTTTGATTCATTTTTTTTTTTGTACCTATAGATTACATGTTTCTTATTAATTATCGCATATTTAACTATTTATTCTCTTCTGTAATACATCTTCTCTGGCGTCTTTTTTTGTCCGCTCATTCATTCTCATTAATTTTATCTCACTCACTTTCTTCATAAATAAAAGTATATTAAGAAAAAAATACATTACATATTTATTATTTTAACTAAATTTAACCAACTTTTTAATCACACAATTTGATTATTTGTATGTTATAGGAATAATAGATGGGTCCGGAGGGAATAAATTTGAAATATGATTTTGGAGATGAGGGTTGTGAACATTACATTTATGACTTTCGGGATGCATATAATGATTTTGAATTTGAAAGACGCTTGTGGATATATACTTTTGATCTATGCCTTTAATAATACGAATAATTAAATGATACTGATATATATGTTCACTATGAAGCATTAAAATAAAAAATAAATAATATATATTTTTTACCAACTAGCATTAGACTATTATTAGTATATCATATCCCTTTAAGAAATATTTATATATATACATCAATATATGTGGTATAATTAATGAAAAAGGACCGGACTCATTTTTCAAATTCCAAAATTTAGAATAGTTTATTAGAATTACAAGAATATTTTCTTTCTTGACTTGAATAATTAACGCGAGACTAAATTTTACATTAAATAGGGCTGGATTGAGAATATATATATATATATATATATATATATATATATATATATATATATATATATATAATTTTCTTAATTTAATGTTTAAAAATTTTATCTGCTGTTGATTATGTCCAGGGAAAAACCGACAAAAACCCTTTAAAAAACACCTAAATAACTCAAATTGCAACTTGAGCCATCGAATTGGACAAATTTTAAATCATATGCATATCCTAACATAAGATTTCAAAATTTGAAAGTTTTACCTTCTTGCCCCACTTTATATTAGGAGGGGCATGTTTGGTATAGAGTTTAGGATGGGCAATCAGTTTTATTTACTATTTCAATAAGATTTTTAAGTTTTTCTATATTTTTTCGGTTGGATGAAATTTTTTTCAAATAGGGTTTATTGGGTAAAAGTAGTTTATTTGAAAAGCCATCTTTTTTGGCTGATGAAATAAAAGCTCCTTATTTGAATCTGATTTATAGAGTAAAATCTACTTATGCAACTACCAATTTAAACATAAATCATATTTCATAATCTAACTTTTACTCAATTTATCTGAATTTTCTATAAATCATTTTTCCTATCGATATTCTAAACAAATCTATTATCTCTTTTCAATTTGGTCTCTTTACTCATTCATCTTCTTCTCGATCCCTTCTCTCTTTACCTCAGGCCCTCCTTCTCAAGCTTTTCCAAACGAATCGCATGCTCGCAAGTATCCCCTCCCTCCATTGTGAAAAAAGTTATCAACGATCTATAATTTTAAAATAATAAATAACATTTACATTTAAATAAAGTAAGATTACCCATATAACACATTCTTCTTTGTGAAAAATGATTTCCTGCCATTAACGATGACATCTTCCTCCATGGTTGACGTGTGACAGTGTAGCCAAAATGGGTCTAGAAGCCATTTGTGTTTTCATGTATTCACTCAAGCTCATTTGGAGCTTTCTAGGTTTTTTTTAGTAATGATTGTATGCAGTACAGTACCGGTAGGGTTTAGTTTAGGTTACTTTTATTACCCCAAAAATATATAGAGTAAAATTATTAGTGAGATATTTGCAATTTAAGCTGAAAGCAAACACCGGAGGCCGAGGAAATGGTGGATGGAAGGAAAAGGTTGTGATCAAGAGGGGTAGTAAGGTAAAATTACTAAATTGGGGTAGTAAGGTAAAATTACTAAATTTTGAAATCTCATTTTAAGTCTTTTGACCTAATATATGATTTGTTATATTTAGTAACCCAATTTAGAATTTATATAGTTTAGATGTCTTTTAGTGAGATTTTTCTTTAAATCTATATACATGAACAATTTTTTTTTTAAAAAGATAATGTGTATTTTTCATTGCTTCTCCTTCACTTTTTTTTTTTTTTTGGGTGTTATTTAGTTTTGGCATATTCTTACAGTTAGCTTAAAGAAATTTATTTCAGTTCAGAAAATAAAAACTATATTTAAAATAATATATATTTAAACGAAACAAGTATGTGATGAAGGGTAAACTTGTAATAAAATCTATGTAAATAACTTGAATAAATTTCACGTGGTGGAAGTAAACTTGAGACGCATTTGACTTTAATGGGCATTGACTACTGACTTTGTTTTTTGCTCAAAAACATTGACTACTGATTTCAAAGTTTATTTTTTCATTTTTCAGAGGCATTTGGTATGGTTTTAACTTTGAAGCAATTCTCAGGTCAAAAAAAAAAAAAAAAAAACTTCGAACCAATTCGCAATTGACAGGGAATATATTTTTTATGCTTATGAAAATTGAGGATTTTAAATTCACAACGAAGTCTAAAAATTAGGAATTGCAACGGGGCAAGTTGGATTAGGTAATTAGGGAAAAGCACATGGTTGAATCACTTGAGTGTATATATATCGAATAAAAAAAATTAAATAAAGTGACTTGAAAAAATTCTTACATAATTAAGGGACATGACAGTTTGAGTTAAGGACAGGAAATTTTTCAATTTAAGATAAAATATTTTAAAATATTAGTAAAGAATCAAACGAAATTAAATAATGGGTTAATGTGTAATTTTGTTCTAAAAGTTTCTGCTAATGCGAATTGTTATTCTGAAAGGTTTTTGTTGATTTAATACTGCCCCAAAAATATTAAAATTAAGTAATGTTGCATTTTTTCGTTAAAAAAAATTAACACTTAACGTTAGTTTTTTAATGGTATGAAATAATTTTGTTATGTTTTGAAACTTTTAGAGTGACATTAAACTTAAAAAAACTTCTAAAGTAACATGATTTCTCAGCTAAAATTTCTAGACAAATTTACACCTTAACCCTTATATAATTTGATATTGATATTCCCAACTTTCATATTAAGATTTTGAAGTTTAACATTGATATTGTATAATTTGGCAATAATATTTAAAGGTCGTGTTAGTGTCAAAACTTGAAAACGTTACTGTTACATTTCATGATATTAATATCAAAATTTGAAATATCAATGCCAAATTACTTAATGAACTTTATATTCTTATTAAAAATTTAACAAAAGTATTTAATGTATTTTGAAATGCTACCTTTAGTCTTAATTATAGGATACACTTTATAATATAAATTATATTACAAACTATATTTTATATTTAAAACGGTTTTAAAACATAGAAAGGAACCACATAAAGCCATGACGCTTTCATAGATGCTGAAAGATCCGATGATTCAAGAAGCCTATACTCCTTTAGGATTGAATAAGACCATACAAAGTAACCCATAGTATATGCATACCAAACATGGCAAAAGGGTGAAAGTGTAAAAATATCCATAAACTATTACTAAAAATGTATCAAGCACTAATGTATTATATACATTTCGAAAATGAGAGTAAATATGTTAGCACTATTAAATTTGACCTGACACCGTTACTTTTTATGGTAAGACCTATACTCCTTTTACACATACATATATAAGGGTGTTAGGTCAAATTTAACAGTGTTGACATTTTCACTCCTATTTTAAATATCTATATATATATATTTTTGCATCTTTGAAAAGGTATAAGCTGTTGGACACACTTTTAGCAAAAATTCATAGACATTTTTTGATCCTTAAACCAAAAAAAATAAATAAAGAGATTAATTTTTTAAACTGAGCAAATTGAAAGATATTAGGAAATCACAAAAATAAATGGTAGAGACTAAAAACAAAATGTGGTTAAATATGTTAAGTTTAGTACATGATATATTTTTTTAAAAAAATATCAATCCATCAAAAATAGATATGGTAATCCTCAAGCAATTGACTTTAATGGACAATGACTACGACCCAAAAGTTGATTTTTCAGTGGCATTTGGAATGGTTCCTACTTTCTAGCAATTCGCAATCAAACATAAATTATTTTTTAATTTTTATATTTATTGAAAATGAGGGACACTTAAATTTTAGGACTACATGAAATTAGATAGTGCGATTGGACAAGTTGGGTTAGGTAATCAGTAAAAGCACGTGGCCCAAAAAGCTGTAAGAAAGCAAAGAAAAAACCTCCTTTTTTTTTTTTTTTTTTTTTAATTCTTTTCATATCCAATTTTTAAGAGAGAGATTGAGCTCACTTTCAATCTCAATCTCAAGATAAGACGAAGTCTCCTTTTCTCTAAAATGATACCAATATTAGATAGGGCGAACCATCTATTATCCTAATATGTTTTAAGTTACATTTAAAACCTCAATATCTACTTTATAATTAAAATTCGAGAATTTGTGATATTTAAATTAATATTTATAGTGTATTTTTTAGAAAATCTTATCCTAGGCCTAATGATAATTAATTTGATAATCCCTGTCCTATTTATAAGATCTGATCAATCATGCTGTTCGAGATGACATTTAAAATTAGTTAAAAATAATAAATATGTAGAAAATAAACCTATTTTCTTAAAATGCCATTATTTATAAATGAGTGAATGAGAGGGTGATAATGAGAAAAAATGATGAAGGGAAGCATATGGAGAAAATCAATTAGGGGTAACCTTGTTAAAAATGCATTTAATTCTCAAACATCCCTAAAAAGGATTTTTGTATGAGTTAAAGATGCAAATTTATAACGAAAATTTTTGCTTAAAAGCAATGTCACCTTAAAATTTTTTTAAGGTTTAATGTCACCTTATAAGTTTTAAAACGTAACAATATTGCTCCATACTGTTAAAAACCTAATATCAACCATTAAACAATTGACTTTGACTTTAGACGGAAAATGACAATATTATTTTATTTTAATATTTTCGGGGTAATATTGAACTTAAAAAAACTTTTAAGGTAAAATTGCTGCTCATCGAAAACTTCCCAAACAAATTGGTACCTTAATCTCGTTTATAAAAGAGGATAAACCAATTCCAAAAATAAGATCTTAAAAATAAGGATGAAAAGAGTATTTTGATAGTAATTAACTATAATTCTCTCATAATATTCTATTTCAAAATGATAACATTGTTTACCAAAACTAGTCGTTGGTTAATTTGTTCAAGATTAGTATCGCAATTAAGGTTGTGTTCATATTGATTTGGGTTGTTTTCTTGAATTAATTTCACCTAACTTGTTGATTTTTTGTTCTTATCCATTAGACCATTCAAATCCTTGAGTCTTGGATGGCATTAATGGAGGATTTTTTTTTTCCGTCCGAGAAACCAACTATCATTAAAAAAATCACCATACAAAGTCTGGTAAAAACCTAATAAGATAAAAAACAAGAGAAATAAAAAAAAAAAAAAGGCATGAGATCAGCCACTAATTCCTACGCGATGACTCTAGTTAATTTCGATGTGCATCTCTATTCAACATGTTCAAAATAATTAATTTAAGATAATGATATAGAATATTTAATATCCAACATGGTTTGATAGAATGATTCAGAACATTTAATTCTACACATCCGTATCACTACAGTTAAGAATATTCTTTGTAAAAACACAATCTATATTAAATTTAGGGTTAAAGTGTAAAAATACACATGATTTTTTTTCCCTAAGAGCGCCCATCACCAATAACTTTTTTTTGGAGGAAAATTACAGACGTGGTTACTATTTTGGAGCAAAAGTCACATCTCACTGTTAAGTCACTGTTCACCGTCGTTATGTTACTGTTCACTTTATCTCTTTCTCTCTTGTCACGATGAACAGTGACTTAACGGTTGAATGTGACTTTTGCTCCAAAATAGTAAGCACGTATGTATTTTTGCTCTAAAAAAAAGTTCTTGGTGGTGAGCGCTCATGGAGAAAAGCTTATGTATATTTTTGCACCTTAACCCTTAAATTTAAGATAATGAAGATATGATCATTCTTCCTAATTTTTGATCAAAAGAGTAAAGTTTATTCTTCTTAATCTAAATTAACATTTGCATTATTAGATAGTTTTCTTATTTAGTGTTCCTCATATGATTTATTTTTCTTGAAGTACTTCGAATACATACAAAATGACAATAAACTATTCAACTCTGGAAAAAAGTAAAACAATTTTCTGGCAAAATTAACTAGGTTGTTTTTCTCCTCTAAAGGCTCTATCTCTGAGGTAACCCGGACTAGTACCCCCGCGCGTGCGCGTGCGCTCTCTCTCTCATTCAGTCCTCTCTTGCTCGCCCTCGTCATTCAGCTTTCTCTCTTGCCGATGGCAGTCTTGCCACCGGCGAGCTCAAATCTGAGCCACTACCGTCATAGATCTGTAGATCGGGGCTTGGAGATTCAGAAGAAGGTAGCACTGGAGTGTTTTGGAGTTGCTTTTCTCAGATTGGCCTCGAGACGTTCTGCAACAAGCCTCCATCTTCTTCGACGCTGGCCCTCCTATGCTCTCCACCAGATCTCGATCGACGGTGGATGTTTTCTCGCCTTTAGTGCGAGCCTTTACTCTCCCTCTCTAGATATTTCTTGAGGTGGTGGGAGTCTCTTCTCTCACAGTGAGAGATGTTGTAGCGGTCTCTTCTTCTCCGGTGGTCTCCGTTGGTAGGGTGGACAATCTTTTTCTATGTTTTTTATGTTTCTTGTTTTTAGTGGTGTTTTCTATTGTTAGTTTGTTCGATAGTTGTTTGTCAGATTTACTTGATTGGAGGAGAAGAAGTTTGATTCAGGATTCCATTTGGTTTCTTTCATATGAGGTTGGGTTTTTTATGATTATTATCCGTTTGGGTAATCGTGTAGCTAATCTCTTTGCAACTAATCCTTATAAGGAGGTATGCCCTATAGGGTGGGTTTTACAACTAACGCCTCCTTTCTTGTTATTTCTAACCTCAGATGATTAGGGAACCGGTGTAGTCGCTGGCACTTCTTTTATTCCTACCTCTTTAGTAACTCTTTAGTGGTTTTGGTTGTTAATTTCCTTCTTATCTGATTTGTTCGAGTTTATTTGTCTTGATTCCTGTACTGTTTTGGTTTATTTCTTTCAGTGTAATAGTTATATTCTTGTGTACCTTTTGTTTTAAATATTAATATAAGTATGTTGTGACAAAAAAAAAAAGAGGTAACCCGGACTATTAGCAACCGAACTTAGTGTGTGTTTGGTTTGAGGGGAGGGTGTCGGAGGTAGGGAATTTACCAAATTGCTATTAATAAAGGGAATATTTTTTTTTTTGTTAATAGTATATTTTAGGAATATTAAAAAGTTTCCATGGACTTTTTGGTAAAGAGAGGGTAAAAAAATCTCTCTCTCCCCTCCCCCTCCCTCAAACCAAACTACCTCTTAGTAAATAAATCTTGTTTCATAGAATTGGTTGTTCTTTCTCTCCTTAGAAAATTTAAAAAGCATTATATTGGTTGGCGTTGCAATGCTTTGATTTTTCTTAATGATATAATGAAACATTTTACAAAGCTTAAGTATAAATTTTCCCTAATCGCTCATGTTAAGTTAAAATAGCTAAACAATGCAAAATGTTTAAAAATAGTTCATTATCTTCTTAGTTAATCTTGTCCTAATCAATGAATTCTTCCATTTCTTCAATATCAGCATACCTACAAAAGACTTTGAAATAAATAATTTCGAAAACATAATTTATCAAATAAAAATAAACCAAATTAGTATGACTCATTTTTACATTATCAGCCGATATTGTTTCCTATTTAAATACTGCTAAACTTAGTTAAAACAATTTTTTTTTAATATTACTATATTTTTTTATGGCATGAAGAACCTAAAATTATAAGTGGGATCAAATCACAATCTCCTGTCTATAGGAGAGCTTTGATACTACCCAAAATTATGAGCTAAAATGGTGTTATTTATTTTCAGACAATTGTCTAATGCCTGATTAATTAGAATACTTATTTCATAATAAAGTCGTAGAGAGTCTTAAGATTTTATAAAAGTATAACTATTATATTAAAAACATTACATAAATTTAAAAAATTATAATTTGATATAAATATTTATATTTATAATATTATTTTTATAACACTTTATAATTTTTTTTAAATTTTTCACCATGATTATAAAATATAGAAACTTTAAAAGTTTCAATTTAATGAAATTGAAAAAAAAAACCTCTTATTAAAAAATTAATTGATGAGAAAGACCTAAATCATAATGCTGATACTCTATTCATAAAATTTTGGTACGTGTATGAAAATTTGTCAAGTTATTCTTGGCTTCTTGCCAATTAACTTTTCAATGGGGGATTTTCACTCAATTTCCTCTTGAATTTATTGATTTATTATTAATATTAATATTATAATAATAATACTTCCCAATTTCTTGAATTTAATCTGATGGTTAAAATACTCTCCCATTATTATTACATAATAATTACGTAAATTTTCACGTGAATTAATAGATATATTTAATTTAATATTTACTTTATCTGTTAAAGACCAACAATTTAGTGTTAAGAGAGAGAGAGAAAATCTAAATCCCGTGCATTCATTCTCGCGCCCCCAAGGTCGTTGGCGTTATTCCCCTCTTGCATTATAGTTTTGATTCGTCATTGTCTTCATTCATGCAGCCACCGGTTGCCTTCACTCACAGAAAGTCAAATCGCCAACACACCATGAGAGCGGTCCAATTTTTCTATCATTATTTAATTCTCCATCATATTCTTGGTCAGATAGCTACTTATGGTGAAAATGATGGCCATCTTGGTCCCCGTCGCTCACAATTTCTGCAGCATTCGTTGTTTCGACTTGGTCTTAAATGTAACACTCTCGAGGTTTCACACTTTAGTCTCCCTTGCTGATGCTTTCTTCTACTACCGGTACTTTACCTACTGGGCCATTTTGTTAATTTTGCTTCTACTATATTGCTTGCACGCAACTGTTCTTTTTGTGTTCAAATTAGTGTTTGTTGTATGATTTTGGACGATTGAGTTGTTTTATTCCGTTCCTAGTGTTGTTTGCTGAAAAGGGTATGCTTTTGTTTCATTTCTGATGAACTTTTCAGTTTGTTGCTTACAAGGTATTGCCTTTTGTTTTTGGTTATGATTCATGGCTAAAGTGTTTCTTACTGGTTTTGTTGTAACTAGGATTAAAAGATTGCCCTCTCTGGTTCGTGAGAGATATCTAAGAAGCTTGGTGTTTTCTACCTTCTTGCTTTGGGATGTCTCTTTCGTCGAAGGTTTGGAAGTATGGAGTTGTTTTCAGCCTGTGGTTCTTCTGGTTTTCGCTACTGGTTGCTGCGCAGGATTATATCACTGATCCCACTGAAGGTAGTATTTTCCTTTAGGAATTTTTTCTCTGCACTTTTCATCTTTATTACAACTTGTCTTTCTGGGAATGGTAGCTTTTCTATCCTGGGTTTTCTCTTACCTCTATACAAGGTTCGTACATTAAAAATTGAATTTACCAATATATTGATTGGTATCTCTCCATGATAATGAGTTATCATATCATTAAATATAATTATCAGCAAAATCCACAGATATAATGCTCGTGTGGTCCAATAATATCAAAATCCCAATACTATAATTGAAACTTGATGTCTTAGCTGTCATTTGATAACCAGGACATAAGAATCTAGTTTGGTTCTCATCGCTGTCAGTACCATCACTGTTGCCACTGTATGGATTTCAAGAACAAATTGTTGTTAGTGGTTTAGGATGAGAATTGGGTGGTAAGAATTTACTGGCAAACTGTAAGTACTATAGATAATAATAATGAATGACAAGGAAATCAGCATCAAAAGTAATGTATAATTTTGTTTTTAAATTGATGATATGTTGATTTCATTTGCATTCATGTGCAGTTGGCGCATTGAAAACCATCAAGCAAAGTCTGGTTGATCCTAATAGGAATCTGAGGAACTGGGATCGTGGAGATCCATGTAGATCTAACTGGACAGGGGTTGTATGCCATAATAAGATACTAACTGATGGTTATCTCCACCTTAAAGAGTTGTAAGATTTTATTTCCTATACTCTAATGCTAGTGTGCTTTTGGTTACTTTGTTGATCCCTTGTTTTTGTTTGTTTATTTTCTCTGTTGAGATACAAATAAACTCACAAACAGATTAGGATGGGAATTGTGGTGTAGGAGTGCACAGTTCTCTGATATTTTTTGCAACATATTGATGTTGAGTTTGAAGGATTATATTGAATCATGGGGAAAATAAGAGCATCTGAGATATTATTAATCCTTGAATAAAAGAGAGTACAAATAAGCCTTTATATAGCCAAACCATAAGCTAATAGACTATCCCTAGAATGTAATCTAATTAAATAATAATATCTTAAATTTATACTTCTAAGATAGATGAAATATTAATATAGGATATGAGCAGCAACTGATCATCAAGGAAATAACGGCCACCAGATCCATAACCTCTACTAATAATCTGCTTTGTGGTAAGATCCTGAATCAAGCAGCAAGTTTGGGCACATCCAAGAAAGCTTGACCAGATGTCAGATGTATTCAGATACCTTAAAGTTAAAATGTCATCTCTTCTTTGATCAACAATCAATCATGCTCATCAATTCTGCATCGCTATCATCCAACGCAGAGCATGCATGAAATGACATATTTAAATATCCACATCTCATGCGAGACAACTTTGATTTAAAGTACTTGGTTCATAATTCATTGCATTTTTGGCACATTTGTTTTAAAACCTTCTTTTTGCTTCAACTTTTGTCACTAAATTTGTTTTTATTGTCTATAGGCAACTATTCGGTATGAATTTTACTGGAACTTTGGCAATGGAGATTGGCCGCTTGGCTTATCTGAAAATATTGTAAGAGAATATTTGCATTGATGTTTGTCCTTGTTACTATGTGATCAATTTTCAATTTTGCAATGCTTGGATGCCTTATTAGCTCAATAATATGGTACAAATCTTTTCATCATTTTGCAGCTTACAATTTCCTTCGTCCTCTGAAATATGCCTTTCTTTTTTATTCTTGAAGGAGCTTCATGTGGAACAACATAAGTGGGAGCATCCCCAAGGAAATTGGCAATATCAAGACTTTGGAGCTCTTGTAAGATGGACCTCTCCTTTTGGATGATATTGTTAAATATCTCAGTTATTTATTCATCCTTCTGAATTTTGAATCATATAAACATATTACCATATAAATAAACTTGTTAAAGCACCAACTTAAGAATTTTACTACTTGTACATGAAGATATTATTTCATTTATTGTGTAGATAGATAATCTCATTTGTAGTGATAGCGAAATCATAGGGATTAGAATATTATTGTGTATTAATGAGCCCTCATGATTGAGGCTTCTCCTGTGTATATACAGCCTTGCTCAGATGAAGCATTTGAATCTTCTTTCTTCTCACTAATAATTGGAATGTTCATATTTTTACATGAAATGCTACATCAAATCTACTTTCTTTCTCATATGTTATGACCTGTCTGGCAGACTCTTGAATGGAAACCATTTAACAGGTTCTCTGCCCGAAGAGCTTGGCGATCTTCCGAAGTTAAACAGAATACAAATTGATCAGAACAAAATATCAGGACCCTTACCTGCATCATTTGCAAACCTGAACATGACAAAGCACTTGTAAGTTCTTTATGAAAAAGTTTAAGAATGTCTACTTTTTTACTTGACCTGACTTCATTTATTTTTCTGCCATTGCTATTTTCACGAAAAGAGAAAAATGAGGAAGAAAATTAATATTTCATTTTATTCCTATGGAGCAGTCACATGAACAACAATTCAATCAGTGGACAAATCCCACCAGAGCTCTCCCGCTTGCCAAATCTTGTTCACCTGTAAGTTGGTACTTTGGGTATCAAAGGCATAGTTGATACCTTCTTTTAAGCAAAATAATTTATAGTTTGATAACATTAATATATGTTTTCATCTAAGAATTATCCTTGATTACCACGCTTATATCTTGTTATTTATCTCTGGACCTGCAGTCTTCTTGACAATAACAACTTATCAGGATATCTTCCTCCTGAGCTCTCTCAGATGCCCAACATAACCATCATGTAAGGATTCATCTTTTTGGAATGTGTGTGTGGATACACATATTTTGATGCAGCAATCTAGTTGTTTTCATCTTTATGAAGCTGGCAACATTTCTTATTTATTAGATGTCATTTATTTCAACTAGCTGTTTCATTTTCCTTTTAAACGTTCTTATGATTTAAATTTCCACTCAAACTAATTTTTTAAGAAAAATAGTGCTAAGAAAGAGTACTTTAAATGTTTGGTTTCTCATGAAAATGATGGAACTTCTACCCCAAATATGATTTATTTGCCTTCATAGAGGATCTAGTGTTGAACGTAGCATAATAATACTTCAATTTTATTTTATTTTATTTCTTAACACTGTCAAAGACTCCTGCTAATCCTGTAATTGCCATTTCATTCGAGCTCCTTAGACATAGTAGATAATAAGATGCAATGTCAATTTAAAGTTGGTGTCCAGTTGTGCATTGCCGTTCTGTGAGCTTCATGCTTTTGAAAATTGAGTATAGTGGTCAGAAAATAAATACTAATATTGTCAGAAAATCAAATTAAGAACGCTTGTGAAAACATACAGGACAATCTGGATACAAATCCCTCAAGCTAACTCAAGGAGTGAGACTTTTCCCATCATGTTGCAGAAGCAGAAATATCTAGGAAACAATTTTCAAGCTCTTTTCAGTTTTCTTGTTTATTGTATTTTCCGGGGAACTTCTTTGGTTGACAGTACAACTTTAAAGATGGGTTGACATAATGACACAAAATTCAAGGAGTTTGAAAAATATTTAAGAACTAGAAAGTTGGACACAAGGGGTGATATGACAGAATTCAGAGCGAATGAGAGAGAGAGTTGATTAAATATCAACTCCCGTAGCATCCTTTCCCGCTAATGAGTTAGTTATTAACGGTATCAAGTATCAACTAATTATATTACAAGAATTATCACTTATCAAGGGTATTCAGAGACCAATATGGAAATTTGTTTTTACTATGGTTTCTGCCTACAGAGATTTTGTATAAATTTTTATCATTACCACTTAGTTACAGTAATTTATTATGTTCAAACGTTATATGTTTATGCAAATGTCGTATGCTCCAACTGTATACTGATTAGAAGTAAGATATGCAAAACTGTGGTTTGACTAGCAATGCCATTGATGGTTTGAATTGGATTTTGTAAATATTGGCTAGAAGAAGAATAATTAATTGGGTAAGTTTTAGCAAATTACGGGTTAGGTGTTTTGCCAAGAATGCCTTGAATCATATACTCATAATTATATTAAAACAGGAAATTTGCTATTTTCAGTGCTGGACTTCCGAATCTTTCCTGGATGCTTGTTCCTTGTACATTAACAACTGTTTTTATAATATTCCACATTGAAAGGTTACATTTGTCAAGAATTTCTTGGATCTTCTTGTTCTTGCAGTCAACTTGATAACAATAACTTCAGTGGGAGAACCATTCCAGCGTCTTATGCCAACATGTCAAAATTGTTGAAATTGTAAGTGCATTTTCATCCCGTCGTCTGTTAGTAGATTCTCATGTGTTAGGAGTAGACCTGAGAGGCAGGAGCCTTTATATTAAATTTTGTTTTGAAAACTGATATGAGATGCTGAAACCTATATGATTTCTCCTATGTAAAAATTGTAATTATACATTATGCAAGTGTTAACTGGAACAGAAAAAAGTTAAAGGGTTAAAAAGGCCAAAGTTTCAAAAATTAAAATTGCAGGCATTTCTGCTGGAAACCATATAAGATTTCCGGAAATAATAATGTAACTCTATTCTGGTTAAAATCTCAATTTAAATTAGGTATTATATATTAGCTGTTTGTGAGTGGTCTTTAATTCTCCACACTTCTCCCTTGACTTATTTCTGTTATTTTTGTGCTTTTATTTTATACATGAATATTGGCGATTGGTTATTTAATTTTAAGCTTAAGCTGTGGACCATTGAGCCCCCAAATTTTGACTAGTCCTATTTGATAGGCAGTGCCTATCCCAGTAAATCAGCCACTAAATAGCGAGCTGACAAGATTGATTTCCTATATGTATCGTTGGTTTTATCAGGAGCCTTAGGAATTGCAGCTTGCAAGGACCAGTTCCTGATTTAAGTCCGATACCGCAACTTGGTTATCTGTAAGTTCAGTTTTCTCATTTTCCATTAACTCATTTCATGATCATGATTTATATGGATCTGTATTTCACGATGGAACTTCACCTGACACAAGTTAAGAATTAGACTTACATGTTTAATGGAAACTCTAATTGTATTATACTGGTTTTGCTGACTATTCACAAATTCTAGTGACCTGAGTTACAACGAGTTGACTGGACCGATTCCTCCCAATAAGCTTGCTGACAATCTTACAACAATGTAAGAGCATATCATCCAACTAGTCGTTCATTTTTTATTTTTGCATTATTTGAATTTCAAATGTTTATTTCTCCTTTGATGAAGAGTTCTGTAAGTCTACAAATAACAGAAGTTTCCTTTAGAATTTGACCTTTAAGGATTCATGCAGCGATTTGTCGAACAACAAGCTTTCTGGAACCATTCCACGCTATTTTTCTCGTCTTCCTCTTCTTCAGAGATTGTAAGTTGGCTTATTTTCTTCTTATAAAATATCTTGTCAGATTACTTATTCAAGATTAGTATTTGATATTGCTTTTTCATTGATTATGTGGGAAAGGAAATGACACTCTTTCGCATTTCATAAACCATGGCAGGTCAATTGCAAACAATTCTTTGAATGGCAGTATTCCTTCAGCCATTTGGCAGAGCAGGACTTTAAATGCAACGGAAAGTTTTATCATGTAAGATTTTAATCGATAAGAAAAGTTTTGTGGCATGATTTTTTTGTTTTTTTTTGGGAACTTTGTGTTTGCAAGCAATCCAGGGAGGTGGGAAGTCTTTGATTTAATATGTAGAATGAGTGTACACATGCAGGCAGATATCTATCTATTATGAGGCATATTTTGCATGCTCTTGGGTTAATATAATTTTCATCTTCTTCTGCAAGGATGCTCTGATCTTTTAACTCTTGATATACTGACATGAATTTGTGATCCTGGATATCGCAGGGAATTTCAACACAATAATTTTTCAAGCATATCAGGCAGCACTAGCCTTCCTCCAAATGTCTCACTCTGGTATCTTTGTAAACTTATCTGTTGATATATACTTAAAATCAGTGAAGTGAAAATTTCATTACCACACCACCCCCCCCCCCCCCCCCAAAAAAAAAAAAAAATAAATAAATCCACAAGGGGGTGGTTGGATTGGACATGGATCTTTTCTTGAAGTGTTTATGTTACACTAATTTTATGCATGTGTTATGAAGAGATTACTGTCCTTTTCTAAAGTTCAAAATATGCTCTTTTTTTGGTTAGATCTAGCATACATTCGATCAATTTCAGGCAGCTTGTGACATTTCTATTTTTTTTAAAAAATACTCTGTTTTCAGGCTTGAGGGAAATCCTCTTTGTTCAAATGATAGCCTGGGTCAGTTCTGTGGATTAGAAGCCAATAACACTGATACTATGTTTTCAACAAACTTCAATGGTAGCTGTCTTATTGCATCGTGTCCTCCTCCTTATGAATATTCTCCATTATCCCCAGTGAGGTGTTTCTGTGCTGCCCCTTTGATTGTTGAGTATCGGTTGAAAAGTCCAGGAATTTCAGCTTTTCCTTCTTATATCGACCTATTTGACAACTATCTGTCAAGTGGACTTGACATATTCCTTTATCAACTACACATTGATACGTACTTTTGGGAAGAAGGGCCACGTCTGAGAATGCTCTTGAAGCTTTATCCTGTCTATAATTTTCAGAACCAAACCCAACATATTTTCAACAGAAGCGAGCTTCTAAGGCTAAGGAACCAGTTCACAGGATGGTTAATTCCTGACAGCGATATATTTGGGCCTTATGAATTACTTGGCTTCGATCTCCTGGATCCTTACAAGGATTGTAAGTCTCAAAAAACATTTACTCTCACCTGCCTAATTGGTTGGTGGAACTTTTAATTAATGTTTTCTTTAGCCAGTACAATATGATAAATTCAACTTCCATATCTACTAATTCTAATTGTTCAGTTTTTTCTCCACAATTTGAGCTAGCAGTGTTTTCCAGCTTCCATGAATGAATATTGTTTCTCTAACCTGGTCATGTCAAAGTTTTTGAATCTGGTTGAACTCTTGTCTCTCTCTCTTTCTGATTGGTGCATGGTTGTTCTGAAGCTGCCCTTTTCGCCCTACATATTCATGCATGGAATATGATAGTTGCAAAGTGTTATAAGGATGTTCTCATACTTAATTTTACTATTTTGACAGTGATAGAAACCTCTAAAAAAAGTTCAGGGATAAGCACGGGTGCATTGGTTGGCATAATAATAGGGACAATTGCCTTTGCTGTTGTAGCATCTGTAATTGTCAGTCTTGTTATGTTCAGAGTGCTCACGAGACGCCGTCGTACAATATCAAAACGACATCAAAGTGAGTATCTTATTAGAAGTAAGCTAGCATACCGTTGTTTCTTTTTGACATGTCTAAAGTGCTTGGTCATAATGAGAATTATTGATGTTGCTGCACACTTCCATAATAAATTTATTTTTGTGAGAATTGAAAGATGCATTTTAAGCATTTATGTCCACTGAAGCATGTTCTTCAACTCATATATGCCAATTTGTTGTTAAAGGAATTCCTCAATGGGAGAAAAACTTATAAATAAGAGGAAGGTCCTTGGCATATGGCCGAGTAGTGTTAGAAAATTTATTAGCTTTTAGGATCAACGTCCTTCTTTAGATTTTGTGACCTCTCCTATTTTCTTCCGTTCATGTATTTTTCCTGGGAAATTTATTCCGCCTTGATATGCTTTTAGGATCAACATACATTTGACCCTCTCCAGACCTCACTTGGTGGGAAGCCTTGTGTATTGGGCTGCCCTTTTATGTCTTTTTCCTAGGAAATTTATTTGACCCAACATTAAAGAGATCATTGCATCGTCTTTTAAAATCAAAATTTATTTTTATTATTTTCAAATCAAAATTAGAAAGATTGTTTCTGTTGTACAGTACCTTCACAAGATGAGAGCTCTTCTCTTTACGACTCATAACACACATATTCCACTTTGGCATATCTATCTGCCAAATATTGACTTGTTCCATCTTGTGATTAGGAACCTTTTAACATAAACCTTCCGTCTTTATTTGCAGCTTCAAAGATTTCCATAAAAATTGATGGTGTGAGGGCCTTTACATATGAAGAAATGGCACAGGCTACTAACAACTTTAGCAACACAGCAAAAATTGGCCAAGGGGGTTATGGGAAAGTTTATAAAGGGATTCTTGTTGATGGCACTGTGGTTGCCATAAAGCGTGCACAGGAGGGATCCCTGCAAGGTGAGAGGGAGTTCCTCACAGAAATACAATTATTATCCAGGGTACATCATCGTAACCTTGTGTCTTTGATTGGATACTGTGATGAAGAAGGTGAACAGGTACTTCTGGTTTTGATTTGAAAATTTATACTCATTATATTTCATTTTAGTCATTTTGCTGTTATCTTCCTTTATGTCGTCCCATTATCTTGGCCATCACATATTGACTCCATGAAGATATGATTCCCACAGATGATTGTATATTCATCAATAGTAGAATTATCATTAAAAAATTATTAAAAAGAGGATGTTAGGATATAGATAGCTTACCCTGAATAACTGCACATATCAAAAGTTCAAATCACAGAAAGGTTTCATCAAGGATCTTATTTTGTTGATTGAAACAAAGGTCTTTCGATTGGACAAGGCATGGGCTTTGATAATAATCTTCATCAAGGAAGTTGTATGAGAGCTAATTTGTGTTCTATCGTTTATGTTTCTCACGCATTTTCTTGTTCAAACTATAAGTTTCTTCTATTTTTCATCTGGATTGTTGTTTTATTCTTGCAGATGCTGATTTATGAATTTATGTCAAATGGCACGCTTAGGGATCACCTTTCTGGTACATCTTTTGTTCTTATTATCTGCATTTTCACTCTGGGTTCTGTTGCATTTTTCCGATAACTTTTCTAATTCGCTAAGAAACAACAGTTGCCGGATATTCTAGCAGTGTTATAACGTTTCCTTGACCTAAGAGATACAATCAAAGAAAGGAAACAAAAGCTAAAACTGCACATGATAAATACCATGGTCAGAATCACACATAATGTAGCCAAACATAATCAATAATTACCTTAGGCAGGAAATTTACAGTATCCTGTATCTTTTCTCGTACTGAACAATACGTCAGTTATCATTACACCGATTAAAGTGTACTCCAACTGAGAAACATTATAGGCTTCTGGGTGTTGAGGAAGTTATTTTCTTTTGTCTTCATATCACATTCCATTCTCCCAATTTCCTTTGCTTTATATATTGTCTTACCAAGTGTTTATTACATTGTTTGCAACAGCTACTTCAAAAGAATCTCTGAGTTTTGCTATGAGAATAAGGATTGCACTAGGGTCAGCCAAAGGTCTTCTGTATCTACATACAGAAGCGGATCCACCAATATTCCACCGAGATGTCAAGGCTAGCAACATATTATTGGATCCAAGGTTCAATGCAAAAGTTGCTGATTTTGGACTATCACGACTTGCCCCTGTTCCAGACATTGAAGGAGTTGTGCCAGCTCATGTATCTACAGTGGTAAAGGGGACCCCGGTAAGATTGTTATGATTGGGTTCAGTTTGTTACAATTGAGTGCTAAAATGTTGAAGCACAGATGAATTTGGTGTTTTTGTTTAAAGATAAGACATCCTACAAAATTTGAAGAACAATACTTCTACTACTAGCATACTAGGATAGCACCTCTTCAGTAATCTTGCAGTTACATTTGTGCTTCCACTCCAGAAGGGATTTTCACAAGGAAAACTTACTTATCTATGTGATCATTATACGTAAAAACTGTAAAAGTAGAAAGAAGAAAAGCAGGGGGGAAGAATTTGACAGCTTTTTTTATTTTGGCTGAAAACAACATTGGATGAAAAATCCAAAGCAACAATCTTTTATAAAAAAACCCAAGGAATAACCATGAGAGTAGATTAAATTAAAAATGTATACTATGCACGGTTGGTAGTTGGTGTACAGTTAGCCCTTTTTTGTTGCCATGAATCCTGGATAAAGTTTCATTTGGCGTAGTCATTTACTAGTTTCTAGTTAACATGAGGTATTCTAGCAACATGAACATACAAGACAATTTTAATCACTTTTCTTTTCCAAAACGAAAATTTAAAAAGAAAAATCATTGGTTTGAAATTATGCTATATACCCTGATAAGATTGATTTTATTAATTTGACGATTAACCCTCTTCACTTTTTGAATTTGCAGGGTTACCTTGATCCAGAGTACTTCTTAACTCATAAGTTGACTGACAAGAGTGATGTTTACAGTCTTGGTGTTGTATTTCTGGAACTATTGACGGGGATGCAACCAATCTCTCATGGCAAAAATATTGTTAGAGAGGTATTTCCTAACATTGGACCTGGTTTCTCCTTTATCAATTGTGATTGTTCAAGCTTGGGGTCAATAATTTTTCATTTGGAGGATCATTCAACACTATCTTATCCTTTTCCAGGTTAATATTGCATATCAAACTGGGTTGACATTCTCTGTTATTGATGGACGCATGGGGTCTTACTCTTCAGAGTGCGTTGAGAAGTTCTTGGCTCTGTCCTTAAAGTGTTGCCAAGATGAGCCAGATGCGCGGCCTAACATGGCAGAAGTGGTTCGAGAGCTTGAAAATATATGGTCTATGATGCCAGAGTCTGATACCAAGAGACCTGAATCTATAACTCCTAGTAGTGATTCTGGAAAATTGGTCAGTTCATCTTCATCTTCTGCTATAAAGACTCCCTATGTATCAGGAGATGTTTCCGGTAGTGACCTTATCAGTGGGGTGGCACCGACCATCGCGCCAAGATAGAAACTTGATGAAACTAGCAGCAGCATTGTGTGGAATCTTGGAATTTTGTTATGTCATGTGGGTTAAACAGAGACGCTTTGTTATTTTTAGTTCTTTCTCCGTACATTCTTTTTTAAAGTATCTTGTTGTGTAAAATGATTTCTTATAGAGAGAGCATTAGCTTGTGGTATGTGGATTTTGTACAACTAAGACACTTTTTGGTTGAATTTTGGCTTTTGGAAGTTCAATATGATAAGTACTTTGAAAGTGAGATCTGTTTGGGTTGACTTTTTCCAGAACTGGATTCTGCTATTTGGGAAGGGGCAGAATTGTATGGATTTCTTTATAAAAAGTTTTGATTGGCCCTTGAAGCAGTCGTATCTCTAAATAATTTCCGGAAAAATGCAAATTTTCTTATTAAGGAGTCAAGTACATAATCTAAGGTATAAAACTTTATGGTATAGGAACAATCTCTTTCATAGAAGTGGTCTTCAACATAAGAAACATTTTTTTTTTTTTGCGTGAAACTTTAATTCCATTTTTATCCCGTTTAGATATTTGTCACTTACCTATTCATTTTTCTCTACAATAAATTTTTATTTATTTAGTCTCTTTATAAAATAAGAATATAATTGAAAAGAAAAATACATATCTTACACATTTATTATTGGGTAAAGGTGCAATTTTACACATAATCTTTACCCCGAGGAACGCCCAGCACCACAACCTTTTTCATGGACCAAAAATACACAAAACGTTACGTTTTGGGTGCAAAAGTGACATTGGTCGTTTGGGGGAAAACTGAAGGCTAACTTGGTGTTAAGTTTTGCCACTTGTGTAAAGAAATGCTGACAGGGAACCATTGGGAAAACAAAGCCATGTTAAAACATTGAAAGTTGAAGACAGAAGCTGCGATGGGGATTGAGAAGGTGAACCAGAAAAGAGAACCCACTATCGATATCGGCTAGCTAATCGGGCAAAAGAGCAAGGAAGAAATTGATTGAGCGAGGAAGAAATTGGGGAGCTAGGGGTCTTCATGCGGTGGGTGAAGCTAGATCGATTCGGTAGAAAATGGTGAGTTAGGGTTCAGCACAACAACGATAGCGGTGGCAAAAATCGACGATAACAACGACGTCGAGGTCTGTGTCCATCCTTTTGTTCCTTTAATTTGCGTTTCATAGGACGTAGAAAGCAATATGAACTTTTTGGTTTTTCTGCGTTTATGCATTGCTGCGTTTCTAAGTCCATTGGAAACCTTTAATTTAGAAAAGCTCATCTCCTTCATGCTTATACAGTGCTGGCCGAACAGGGGTATATGAACAAGGATAAATTAATATAAACTTCAGGCTTAGAGCTCCTACGATAGGTGATTCAATGCCATAAAAATTCACATTGACCTTGCTCTTCGTACAAAAACTATGGCAGTTCTAAGCCTTAGGGCAATCCCTTCTTCTTCAATAGCTCTCTATTTTCTAGTGCTTCTTAAGCACTTGTCATTTTCTGGCTATTTTCCTTGTCCGATTCTTTGATTATTGGTGCATCAATTCCTTGCCTTTTGCTTTGCTCTCATTGCTGCTTGAAGGCAAGTTAGGTAAAGAAAATCCCCCTTGAAATGGAAAGTTAGTAGTCAAATGCTTTCTGTTGGGACGGAAAGCTACTCTTCTTAGTTATTTAAGCCCTACGCACCGCTCCGTGGGCTAAGTCTTTCTGGCAGCTATCTTGCTAAACGAACAAAACTTCAACAAAAAGGGGTTTAGGTTCGATTATGACAAAAAAAAAAAAGAACTGTAAATCACATACATATGTATCAATGTGAAGATTCTAGCATTTAAGTACCCTTTATGATAGCATTTGAGTGTTTTCCATAAATTCAGACAATTCCAGTCCCTACTATGATATATAAATAGTGGCTTGCTTTTGTTTTTGAGCTTTTAAAAATTTAGATTTTGAACCTGTAAGCTCAAATCATGTATAAGAAATTCAATCTATGCCTGGCAATTACCATTTCACTTGTTTGTTAGCCTTTTTTGAAAATTAAAATGGGTGATGTTATTTATTTGATTGAGGCATAGACTATTAATTTCAAGTGGCTCACTATGTGACTGAATAATTAAAATGGAAATTGGTTGTGTAATATGAAAATGTCATTAATCATTAATTAGTACCATTTATAAATGGGGGAAATATCAGGTTTCTCGTGTTATTCTTCAAATATATGACGTAATAAAGATGTTGATTTTTTGTCCTAATTGTCATATATAGGAATTTGAGATCGAGAGAGGGGTGGATGGCTTCATCTTCAACATTGACAACAGAGAAGGCGGGGAAATTGAGAAGGAATGTGGTTTTGGTGAGAAGACCTAGTCACGAGGAACAATATGAAGGTCTAAGGCGGTATTGCTATCACACTTTGTTAGCTCCCAGGTGGACGTCGTGGTCAAAAGAAAACCCTGGGAGGAAGTTTTATGGATGTCAGAATTACTACCAGGTAAGATTTGTTAGATGTGGGATGAGAATTTTAATTGCTTGGGTTGTTCATGTCTAACGATTTTTGATGAAATTTCATAGGATGGTGGGTGTGGATATTTTGAATGGCACGATGGTGGGTTTGGGGAGAGGGAAAATGGAGTGATCAAAGAGCTACTCAATGACATAGACAATCTATATGAGGAAAACAATCATCTTCGAAGAGGGGATGCATGTCCCAAGTAGTACGAAGAGCTTGTTGCACTTGAACATGGGGTGATGAATATGAAAGATGAACATTTACTGAAAGAGAGTGAAGTGAAGAAGGTGCAATGCAAGTTCAAAATTGCATTAGCAATGTTGTTACTGACCTGGGTATTATTTTTGTGAATGTATTTGTTAGGGTAGAGTTTACTTTTTTTTTTTGGAGTTATGAGAGTTTAGACAAAGTTTCAGAGAGATATGTAATGTATTTGTTCATGCTAATGTATTGTCAATGTATTCACCGTATCTTTCTTGTGGATGAGAATGAAGTGACGATTAAGTAATGTATATGTTTATGTGAACGTATTTGTAAGGGTTGATTATCATATATTTGCCATGATTTTGATCAAATGCTAGTGGTAGCAGAGTCTATCTACAAATGCCCCTTTGGTGAATTACAAATATTTTGGCGCACAACTCATTAAAATTGCAAATAAATAAAACAACACAAAATCATTGGCATGGAAGGTGTTTATGAGCAAGAAGTTTCACAGCTTGGACAATATGTTTGGCGGAAGTTTTCTTTGAACAAAGTATTATTATAGTATCTAATATCAACTTTAATGCAAAATTAGTCACCTATTATTTTCTATGATTCTCATTGATGTCCGAAATCAATGATATACTACTGGGCTTAATAACAAGACAAAAATGGATTGTCAAAGTTATTATTCTAAGGGAATATGACATGATCCATATTCCACATAACACACCTATTAGGTTGCCAAAACCAACTCCAACAAGAATTTAAGTAAGCACATAGTCTTAGAACAACACACTGAAAATAGAAAGCTTCATCCATCTAAGGTAACACTAATTAATAGGCACCAAAAAAGCAGTCCAATATTGAAGAAGCCTAGTGTTTAACAACCAAAATAAATACACAACCCAAACCCTTTTACATGTACCCTTAGCCCTTATTACAAGCCTTCTTTCCTTTGGCCTTGTTGGCCCGTGTACATGATAAGAGTTGTGAAGTTGTCAGACAAAGTTCTCCTCTCCATTGTAGACCACGTGGCTGAAATGGAAGGTTAGATGGTAGACCATGACTTTGTGATTGGGGTTGGAATGGAATGGATCTTAAACCGGTTGGTTCGCTGGAGTTATTGACTCGAGACAATCTCATTTCCCTTTCATTTATAATGGGAAAAATGAGTTTGTGGATCTGCATTCCGCTGCATGTAGTCATGTGATGTCCCCTCTTCAATGACAAATTTAGAATTAAGGCCAGGCTGCAATGAAGGACCATAAGTAGCTAAATTCAGTTTTGACAGTAGAGTGTACAAAATAATACACTATTAAATTAAACTAGATAACATAGAGCAAAAACACCACTATGAAAATTCAGACAAAATGGCAACATCTACCAAAAATAAAGTAATCAGAGGGGCATGATAGACATAATATCTCTTATGTTTGAACTTACCCCATATAAATACGAAAATAAGTATTAAAAGAATGACAAAAAATTCAATTTCAATCATCCACTGTTATTCCTTTGGGAAAAAAAATATGCAGATTGAGAGCAACATACAGACATTATGAGGCCAGACATGAGGCACCCGTGGATTGTGATTCCACTATAAAACAACTGTTATGAATGATGCATCCACAAACTGAAAATTAAAATGATGCATCCACAAACTGAAAATTAAGTTTTTAGTTTTCAGTTTTATGAATGTTATGATGCACACAGACAGTCACGGAACAGGGATCATTTTAATGTTCATTTGGTATGCACCACAACATTAAAATGTGCTCTTTTATGAATTTAATTGTAAAGCATGCATCCTTCATTGTTTGATCCCTGTTCTCTCCCATAGAAGTATGGATTTAAAATTTAATGAACAAGACAGGCAGTTCTTGCTAGCATAACAAAATTTTCTTTTTCACTCTGCAAATTTCAAATACAAAGCATGTTTCAAAATTATGACATTTTTTTATTATTTTCATCTTCTTTTCTTCATTTCTGTTGAATTTGAGCTTTAGGATATATGTGTGTATGCAGTGAACCAGGAGGATATAACTGACAGCCTTAGCATAATTGTAATATTGCATTTCTTTTCTTTTCTTTTCTCCATACAAATGTCTCTTAAATTGAATTGGATTGAACTTCATAAAACTTAACATAACACATGTAATTGCTTAATTAAGTTATAAGTGATAGTTAACTATGTACTTTAAGAAACCGTAGAGTTAAGAAACTTAGAGGAAGATTTGCAGCAAGCAACAAATCAATATACCAAACCCATATCCACCTCTTTAAGAAACCATAGAGTTAAGAAAATAAGAGGACAGTTAAGTGGAGATGACTTACATTGTAAACACTATGCCTAGTAGTCTTGTCAAAGCAAATCCCAAACCCATATCCACCTCTTGCATGCCTCGTGGAAGTCCTTCTTCTGATAGACGGTTGTGAATGGGAAGGTGGTTGTTGGGAACTTGTGTTTGGTTCTTCTTGTGTTGGTTGAGGGGGCTGTTGAGAGGTGGGGGAATGGGATGGTGATTGTTGTTGGGTGGCTTGTGTGGGGTTAGGCGGTTGATGACCAAATCTGCACCTGGATGCTGTTGCCCCTACATTTTGCTAACAAGGTTTAAATATACACAAATCAATGAGAATCTAAAATCAATATAAAGCCTAAACACTAATAATAATAGCTGAAGTAAAATTGAATGAAATATACTAAGAGTAATTAAATACACTGGAAATATGGTATTCTAAAAGCAATCCATGAGAACCAAAACATACCTCCTTACAACTTCTAGTGTTGTGGCATGCTTTGTTGCATCGACAGCAATTGTGAACCTTTCTGGTCTTACGTAATCTCTCAATTCCCTCTTGTTGAGGCCTATGTGATGCAGATGGCTCTGGGGTTTTTTTGGCAAGATCTTGATTTTTTTTCTCCTTCTCCCCGCTTCATTAGTTCTGGTCCTTTTATTGGGAGGCCTCCCAGGCAAGTTGGTGACATGTGGAGGCTGTAAAGGTCCAAAATTTGTTGTGTCCTAGAATTTTTTTACCCCCAACTGGTTGTAATTTAGTTCTATAGGCAGCAAGATAAGTGTTTTTGTGATAGCAGTGTGAAATGTGTGTCTTAGGGTCTACCTTAGCATGAAACATAACATATATGGCATGCTGACAAGGTATTCTAGTTATATCCAAGCTCTACAAGTACACCTTCATCTTAAAATATTAACCGTGTGCCTATCTTGCCCCTCTACAATCTTGTACCCTTCATCCCCATTAAAGCACACTCTACAATCAGAAGCTAGGAACCTATTGCTCTCAAACAAAGCCATACATTTAGGACTGAAATTACTTTTCCAACCATGCACAAGCCTCTCATTGTCGCCCACTTAGTCATCATTTCCAATCAAATGCAATCAAACATCCTAATGACTGGAAAAAACCTATACTTGTCTATCCATGCATTGAAGGACTTACTCATGTTATTATCGACCACCCAAGACTTACACCTACAATTAAAATAGGCTCTTACCCAACACTGTGGGTTGTACGTTACTGCATCTTCGGCTGCCTCTTTCCAAAGGGATCCCAAGCCTTTGAGATTGTCTTTGAACTCCTTAACATATGTACTCCATCATAGCTGAAGAATTTCTTCTTAAACTTGTTGCCTCTCCATTTCTTGCTCCAATTAGCATAGATGTGGCAAGCACAAAATCTATGCTCAACTGCTGGAAGCACCTCAGTAACGGCATTGACAAGTCCCTTTTATATTAAACAAGCCATTAAAACCAGTGGTGATTCATTTAAAAAAAAATGTAATCCATGAAAAAATTGAAAGTTATATTATTACCTTTTGCATATTTGACATGAGCGTCACATTCTCACCATTGCTTAAGTCTAGAGATTTCTACAGCCATTGAAGGAACCACAACCAGTGATGTGTATTTTCCTTCTCTACTTGTCCAGCGCCAAAGGGTATAGTGAATCATTCCCATCAACCCCCACAGCCGTCAACAATATTCCTCTGGTTTTTCCTTTCAAGAAGGTGCCATCCACACCAATTAGTGGCCGACAACCTTCCTTCCACCTAACCTATAAAATAAAAACATGCTTCAATCAAACACGTTTGCATGTATATGAAAATTCAGATTGTAAAGTGAAAATTCAGTTTGTATCAAACAGATTTCAACACTTTTTCAATTCATTTGTAACTAGAAAACATAACCAGCAATGCAACACTAAATATATTACAACTTGTTACTAAAATAGAACCAGTAAAGTGAAAATATAAAAAAAGTAATTAATAAAAGGTAATCATATCTTCGAGGCATTGAAGCAAATGTACATCCTCTCAAATATTCTCAGTCCATGTTCCAAGCCCTCTCTGCTCACTTCCACACATACGTCTGAACCAGGGTTTGACAACTTCAACTCATTACAATATGCCTCTAAGTTTGCAAACTTATCCCCGAAGCTCCCTTCCATTTCGTCCATTATCATTTTCTTTTCCCTCTTGCACTTAAACACACTCACATTAACCTCTACATCCCGCTGCATCTCATTCTTCATCTCTTTCGACATGAATTTAGGGTTATCTTGCACCTTGTTCTTGAAATACTCAGTCAACCACTTTGTAGAAGCTCTTGGATTTTTGAACACATGTGCACACATGTGTTCATTATCCAATGACTTCACTTGCTACCCCACACTCATCCCATGTGTAGACGCAGATAATGTAAAAGGGCATCCATCTTGACACAACACCCTAAACGTCTTACTATCACTACGAACAATTCTAAGCTTAACCCCCCAGCTGATAGCATACTCATCTATAGCCCTTTTAAGCTCTTTTTTATCTTCATACGTCATCCTAACAACAAAATGAGGCATGGTACCCGATGACTCAGTCTCAGGGAGGACACAGAGTTGTTGAAGAGGCTCATCATCATTTTCACTCCCTATGTCATCCTCATTATCATCACTCTCATCTTCCACGTCAAACTGCCCAACTTCTGAGTCATCATACATGCTTTCTTCAATATCTGAACTACTACTTTGCCCCGTATAAGAGCCATAATCAATATCACTTCCCACCCCACACTTAGCCTTATTGTGTGGTTTATCAAACACATTGACATCACTCCCTTCATCATCCTTTGGAAATACTTCGTACTCCTCACCAAGGTATTCAATTTCATCATAGTCATCACTCAGTCCCCTTTCTTCAATAAACCCTTCCACACATTTCCTCTTACTACGTTGTCTTCATTACCCCTTTCTTGGCCTGAATTTTCACCCTTCCCTTTCAGCCTCACTCTACTTCTTTCTTCGTTTACAACTTTCTCTTTGCCCTTCGACCCTATTGCCACTACGCCTGCTCATGACCAAAAGGAATCAAAAAGCCGAAAATAGTAATATTATAATGGAATGGATTATTGAAGAAGATGAAGAACCAAAGTACATGATATGACTTTAAGTTATCCAATAAATAGTGCTGGTATTAACCAAAATCACTCAATCATAAGTGTCACAAATATCCAAGCACCAGGCAAGTTAGATACAAGGGCAAGTTAGATTTTCTTGTTTCTATTTTAGAAGTTAGAACTAGGAAGCCTAAGAGAAGCAACTATTTAACAACAAAGCAACTTCATCTGTGTCTGTTTTCTACCAAAAAAAGAGACAGAGACAAAGAGAAGCAGTATAGATCATGGGGTTCTCCTTTGGATTGAAAAAAATTAGAAATAGATATAAATTTGGCACCGTATTCTAATTCTTTCTACAAGAAAGCAGAAAAGAATTGTTAGTATAATCTGGAAACAACATAAGATTTATCCTGGTTTTAGCAATGACTATAGCCTAACCTCTTCTGTAGGTGTATCTTAGGATCTGCTCGTTGTTATTCTCTTTTATTCATTGTTTATTCACACATTAGAATAGGATAAGACATTTTTGTTCTCTTTTAATCATTGTTTACTAATAAGTCTTTTTTTTGCCAGAAATTTACTAATAAGTCTAATGCAGTGTAAATTGACCTACTCCATACTTTATCTATGAAAAGTTTGCTCATAACTGGTTTGTTCAAACTCCATAACTCTCCTCTCAAAGCTCTATTTCATGAAACTGCAGGATAAGGATTGAAGCCAACAAAGGCAATCCATCACTACCTCCAAACTCCAGTAGTTTCTCATCACCAACAGATTAAAAAGGATAATTTCAGAAGCTACAAAGGACTTTAAATGCTTTCATTGTTCCCAAATTCTTGAAACTCAATATGTACAAAGAAGTGGTAATAAAAACATATTAAATTTCATCACTAGACTCAGTGGACTTACAAGGACTAATCGTTCCTCAGTCCTCACCCACATCATTACAATGTTCAATAAATCACACTTACTATTTCACAACACATATGGCAACGATATACAAGGGGAATAAGTCAAACCTTCTTCTCTTTGCGATGACTACTCGTTGGGAACTGAAGAAGTTACTGAGTCGACGGAGGCGAGGTACGGTGGTGGTGAGTGGCACATGATGGAAGACGATGAATATGATCCAAAATTCGTGCTCCTCTCGTCTCTCCTTCTTCTCTTCGCGTCATTGAGTTTGCAATTTCGGTCTCCCCGCCTCCCCTGCTCTGTTCGCTGAAAATAACAGTGGTGGTGAGGGAATAACGGTGGTCGGAACGACGGTGGTCGGAATGACCATGGTCGAAGATGATAAAGGTGGAGAAATTTAGGGTTCTTCACTTTGGCAAATTAGATCGATGGAATGAACCTCAAAAATGGAAATTGGAGTTGGGTGTGTCACTTTTTGTTTTTTACTTTCCACCTAAATCTAGTTAGCATTTTTTCTCCTTATGTGGCTTCTTCTCAGTCCAATTCAGTGTCCACGTCATCATGACTGTTAACACCATCCAAAATTGACGTTGACCATCTGGTCAACTAACGGCTAGTGTCACTTTTGCACCCAAAATCTAACATTTTGTGTATTTTTGGTCTATGAAAAAGGTTGTGGTGCTGGACGCTCCCTAGAGCAAAGGTCATGTGTAAAATTGCACCTTTACCCTTTATTATTAGGGAGAAGGAGCAATTTTACACATGAAGTTTGCCCCCAGGAGCGCCCAGTACCACGAAGTTTTTTCTGGACCAAAAATGCACACGAAGTTACGTTTTGGGAGCGTCCAGCACCACGCACCATTAGTCAACCAACGTTGACCGTTAAGTCTGATGGAAATGAACAGTAACTTCGCAGAAATTACAATTTTGCCCCTAATTTTAAGCTGAAATTACCATTTTGCCCTTAGTTTTAAATAATTTTTTTTTAAAAAAACAATAAAATAACCCCTCCCCCCGGTGGCCCCACCACCGCCGACCACCCACCCCACCTCCGGTCGCCGCCGCCGCAGGCCGACGGCACCCTTTTTTTTTAAATAGGTTTTTTTAAGAAAAAACTAAGGGGAGTCCGGGGGGCCCCACCATCGGCCACACCACCGCTAGTGGCCGACCTCCCCACCGCCGAACGCCGGCGATGGCCACCTCCGGCCACTTCCTCCTGCGACTTTTTTTTTGAAAAAAAAAACTAAGGTTTTCTTTTTTAAAAAAAACTAAGGGGAGTCCAGTAGACCCCACCACTGGCGGTGGTGTGGCCGGTGTTAGGGCCCCCCCGGACTCCCCTTAGTTTTTTCTTAAAAAAACCTTATTTAAAAAGAAAAAGGTGCCGTCGGCCGGCGGCGGAGGACGCGGCCGGAGGTGGGGTGGGTGGCCGGCGGTGGTGGGGCCACCGGGGGGAGGGGTTATTTTATTGTTTTTTTAAAAAAAACATTATTTAAAACTAAGGGTAAAATGGTAATTTCAGCTTAAAATTAGGGGCAAAATTGTAATTTATGTGAAGTTACTGTTCATTTCCGTCAGACTTAACGGTCAACGTTGGTTGACTAACAGTGCGTGGTGCTGGACGCTCCCAAAACGTAACTTCGTGTGCATTTTTTATCCAGAAAAAACTTCGTGGTGCTGGACGCTCCTGGGGGCAAACTTCATGTGTAAAATTGCTCATTCTCCCTATTATTTATAACAAACATTATGAATCCTATAGTTTTGACCATTGTACCTTATTAAAAGGAGGAGAGAGAGTAAATTATAAGCTTTATAGCATCAATGTCAACAAAGCTACTTTAATGTTGAAGCTTATCGGGTCGATCAAGTTTTTTGATGCTGGTATCATGTAGTACAAGATAGCCCTTTAAAATTATTTTCAAATACATAGTTGACTTTTAGGAGAAACTAGAAGAGGTTATATTTTAGCATTATTAAACGTAGTCTTTTATATAAGAATTTTTTTAATCTATAAGGTTTGATTATTTAAGAAAAATCAAATCTTTTACCACTCAAACATTTTTTATAATTTTTTTTTGGGTTGAGGATAAACAAGAAGCTAAAAAGCACAGAAAAAAAGTGACACAATTCTAGGAATTAGAAGCCGCTAGAACAAAGTTAGTCACATGTAATGTCACATGGAATGAAATACTTTATGTCACATGCTATTTGCACTAACTAGTGTAGCTTTGTACTAGGACATCATAGCTTGAATAATATTATTGTGGCCCAAGAGATGATTCACTCTATATGCATAGTAACTCGAGTTCCTTTTAGGAAACTCGAGTTCATTATTTAGAAACTCAAGTTCGTGTAAAAGATAATGTCGAGTCTTCATCTGTGAGGTTTCAAATGAATCAATCTTCTTTTATTACTTTTGATGATCATTAAGAATCATTTTCAAGATGCTTTTAACCTATTTGCTAGTGATTTCAGTTGGTAAAATGAAGATTTAAACTAAAAGCATCATAAAGCAAAAGTTGTGTCAGAGGCATTTAATGCAAAGTAGAAAAACAAAGCAACAATCAGAATGAGATTTTGTAGCAAACCAAAACATTCTTTCGAGACATACTTATTCCGGCTATCACTCTGAGTCACACTCTGCACAAGTACAAACAACGGCCAATGCATTTAATGAAAGCAGCGAATACATTTAATGAAGCAACGGTCGGTTTGGTTCAATGAAGAGTAGCTGTGTCTAACGAAAATTCAAATAGTCACAACGACTACATTCAAGATCTTCTCAACGGCATTAATGGGGAATGATATAAAAGTTTAAGCATTCAATTTTTCCAACCCCTGAAACTTTGCACATTCATTTTTGAGTTATTGCGATTAACAGTTTCATTTACTTCACTTAATATCTTCGGATATATTGTTCTTCAATGTTCATTTATTATCTATTTGAGAGGAGTTATTAAACATTCATTTCACTTTATGTTTAGAGCTTAAGGTTGTGGAACCTTAAGTTGTGGGTGTACGATTGCAACAAGTAAGGGGGGGTGAGTCCGAGAGTGAAAGGATCATCTTAAGTTGTAATTGTATTTTGAAGAGTTAGTGGAAATCCCAAGGTGTAATTGAGGATTGGATGTAGGTCGAAGGATTAGACCGAACCAAGATAAATTGCTCTGTGTCCATTTCCTCTCTCATCCTCTGTCTTATTATTGCTTGAACATAACTTGCGAAAAGAATTTTTGAGATCACCTATTCACCCCCCTCTAGGTGATATTCCATCTTCACACGGAGCTTAGCACAGTCCTTGGTTTCTCTCAAACGGCTATTGGGATGCAACTTCATCATAAGAGGATTGGAAATCATCATAAGAGGTTTGGAAAGGAGTCATTTCAAGTGGTGATTGAAAAGGTGAAGGAAAGATTGACTTGTTGAAAATCTAGCTCATTCTCTTTAGTTGGCAGGGCAACACTTATTTCTTCGGTTTCTTTGGTGATTCTAGCATATACACAAACCTCTTACCTCCCTAGTACTATTCATGAAACGTTGGATAAGAAGAAAAGATCATTTTCGTGGTGGAGCATAATGGACCATCACCAGATGAGGTGTGTAAGAATAAAAGGAGGGATGGTCTGGGGTTGAAGCATCCTAAATATCAAAACCAAGTATTTCTCATGAAACTAGGCTGGAGACTCGTAATGCAAAAGGACGATCTCTGGGTTAGAGTAGTACTGGATAAGTACAGATGTGGGGAGGACCTTCTCCCTTGTATTGAACTGAAATGGCCTAGCTCCAACATGTGGGCAGGCATCAAGAAAATAAAGGATGTAGTCCTTGGGGGGATTGTAATTGATAATGACGCATCCAACATTAAATGGAAGTGTGAGAGGAATGGAGAATTCACATTGAAATATGCATATAGAGTTCTTTTAGGGGATGTGATGGAATAGGGGAGGGACTGGGTCCGCTTGTGGAAAGTTTGAGCACCACACATATGCAAGACACTTCTTTGGCTGGTAGCTTGTCTGTGCCTGCTCATGAATGCAAATAGAGTGAGACAGGGTTTGACAATTGATCTGAGCTGCACCCTTTGCAAAGCAAAATTAGAGGATACCATTCATGTCTTTCAGGATTGTGCACACTCAAGATCGTTATAGAGGAAGGTGGTGCCCACGACGATGTGGCGTATGTTTTGCAATATGAACTTGTCGGACTAGTTATGGTGGAATGTTAGAGGAAAACAAGAAGTGAGCAATGAGTGGACTTTCAAATTCGTTATCTGTGTTGGTGGATTTGGCGACAGAGGAATATGTTTGTGTTTGAGAAGAGATGCACCTTGAATGACAATATTCTCGCTAGTACAAGCGCAACGATGAAATGCATGAATTCTACTAACGATCGTCTAATTTGGAAAAGACTTCAATATGTTACTTTAGCTCCTAGTCAAGAGAGTTGGCATCCATTGGAGGAGGGTTGGGTGAAAGTGAATGTTGACGGTGCTTACTCTAAAGTTGCTAGTAAGTGTGCTTGTGGAGGAACTATTCACAACTCATCTTAAAGATTTCTTAAAGGCTTCATACATCCAATTGAAGACGGGGACGAGCTATCTGCAAAAATTTGAGCTTGTCTTTTGGAGTTGAAAATTGCATGGACAATAGGGGTAGGAAAGTGTGGCTTGAAACGGGTTCTATTGAGTGTCTCGAGTTGCTTCTTCATGAACATGGTATCAATCATTGAGACTCCAACATCATTAATGAAGTTAAAATGCTGCTTCAAATGGATCGGGCATTGAAGATTACTTGCGTGCCTCGCGGTCTTGTTATTTCACGGTGGACTACTTAGCGAAGAGAGGCGTCGAGTTAAGACTAGGGTTTCATGAGATTCTTTGAGGAACTAAAAGTGATTCTATGCTAGGATCGGAATAGGTATAATAATCCTAATTGTGTTAATTGAGGTGTCCCAATTATATTTAAAAAAAGAAAGAAATAAACCGCTAGAACATGACCAAATAACACCGTTATATTGAAGAATCTCGAAACATAAATATGTATTGCCGTTTTAAAGCATATGTTCATGTGGCATTGGGCTACAAAGAACGTGTCCAATAAGTTAACGGGTTGTCAATATTTGTCGGCCGAAGCTCTCTTGTAGGGTCCACTTTGACGTAAGCCCACACGTACAAAACCACCAACAGTTTATCCGCGTCCACACGTCTTTGCATACCTATATAAACCCGTCCTCCTCTTACTATTTCCCCATTTTCAAGGGTTTTCGCAGAGTCTGTCCGGGAAGAGAACGAAGCTAATCATGGGAAGAAGTAAGTGGGTGATTTCTCAGTTTTAGATTCTTCCTTCAATTCTGGTGCTTGCTACTATAAATTTCTTATCTTGTTTCTGTTCGCACGGATTTTCAATTTTAGTACGAGTCATAATGGTTTATATATATATAAAAGAAATTGTTGTGATTTTGACCGAGTTGGAGTTTGATATTATTTGGTTTTTGGCATCATACTAGTTCTAAGAGCTTAAGATTTGAAAGACTGACATGATATGAGCTAACAACTTATTTAGCTTCCTTATTATTGATTATGATACGGACCTATTGGTGATTGAGTTTCGCTGGGAGATTTATTTTGCGGTTTCCTTATGAGATGCTAGTTGTGGTTTTCCAGGACCTGCGAGATGTTATCGTCAGATAAAGAACAAGCCATACCCGAAATCTAGATTCTGCCGGGGTGTACCTGACCCGAAGATCAGGATTTATGATGTTGGGATGAAAAAGAAAGGGGCAGATGAGTTCCCTTTCTGTGTTCATCTGGTATCTTGGGAGAAGGAGAATGTTTCAAGTGAAGCTCTTGAGGCTGCTCGTATAGCTTGCAACAAATACATGGCTAAATCTGCAGGGAAAGATTCTTTCCACCTGCGAGTTCGGGTTCATCCCTTCCATGTTCTTCGCATAAACAAGATGCTTTCATGTGCTGGAGCTGATAGGCTTCAGACAGGGATGAGAGGTGCTTTTGGGAAGCCACAAGGAACTTGTGCCAGAGTCAACATTGGTCAAGTGCTTCTGTCTGTTCGTTGTAAGGATAGCAACAGCCACCATGCTCAGGAGGCGCTTCGCCGTGCTAAATTCAAGTTTCCCGGTCGCCAGAAGATCATTGTCAGTAGGAAGTGGTAAGGAAGTGTAAACTCATTCTCTTCTTTCTCAATGGTTTTCATGGGTCAATTATGAAATTCCAGTCCTTCAGTGGACTCGTACTAATTTCTATTATTGAGCATGCTGATTTAATTCAATAGGAACTAGTCATAAACTGAATTATGGTTGGCTGGACTCATAAATTCATATCCCCCTGGATTAACCCAATGCGGTTCTATAAGGGAATCTTTCAATGCTTTTTACCCTTGGAGTTCCATACTTTCTACCGGGAAAATGTCAATGTTTTAGCTAAGTTCTATGTTAGTTGATCAAATTGACCATGGAAATCATCTTTTCTTTTATATTTTCAGGGGATTTACCAAATTTAGCCGCGCTGACTATCTGAAGTTTAAGTCAGAGAACCGAGTTGTGCCAGATGGAGTCAATGCCAAGGTTTGTCTCCTACTATAATAATATAATAGTACGTTGTTTTGGAAGGAATTCTGATAACTTGTGTGTGTGTCCAAGTAATTTAGTAATTTATGAAATATGGAAGCTTGATGGTTTTAAGTGAGATCAAATCACTTTGTTGAGGAGACTAATTTTCTTTTGCCCTATGCTTTATAGGTTCTTGGGTGCCATGGACCTTTGGCTTTGCGACAGCCTGGAAGAGCTTTCTTGCCAGCCAATGCATAAGAATCATTTACTTATATATGAACCTCACTGAATATATATAATGATGTAGTCTTGTTTTTTTAGTCTTGATTATTGTATGAGCAGTAATTGCAATACTTGTGTGAGGTTGCAATTTGTGAGAGTATTATGTTATGTAATTTCTAATGAGTTCTGATCGAAATAACAATGGGGCACATTGGATGCCAATCTCCCCCTCTCCCCCTGTTTTCTAGGACAAATTCACCATTTGCTTTTGATATGGGTTATAATCTGGCAGATGTTTTTTTTTTTTTTTTTTAAATGTTGGTGAAAAATAAGTTAAACGTAATTAGGCTTTGGACTGAAAGTAAACCATGTTTGGGTAGAGGCATTGTGTGGCTTAAAAGTAAGTTTGCAAAGGAAAAAAGCTCACTGGAAAATAAGCCTAGTTGGATGGTATTTGGTTAAGCTTTTTAGTCACTAGGCCTCTCCTAAAAAAATCTCCATATTTCAGAAGCCCAAATCCTGAGCGCACTGGTTTTGCGTCTCTAGGTGGCAACACTCTATGCTTTTTGCTTCATCTCTCTTCTTATCCGTATGGCTCCCTTATTTTCGTCCACACAACCCCAATCCTCTCTGCCTCACAAGACAACAAACGCCACAATCTCATCAACATCAAAATTAATTAAATAATTAAATTTAACAATACTAATTACAATGTTCTAAAGATACAATTTAGCCTGGGGAGTTTTTCGGGCTATTTTTCCTTTAAATATCTCTCTTGATCATCAATGGTACAGATGGGCAATTACCCAAGTCAGAGCTAGTCAAGAAATCAGAGTCATGTTTTGTTTTTCTAATCAGGCGCATGAGTTTCGTTTTAAGTTCTGAAAAAGAAAATCCGGTGATTTTTTCATAGGTTGTCTGTTTGCATAGAATAAATTGGCAATGCCATAATTACTAACTTGATGAGAGTATCACGACCTGGGAAAGAGTCTTTGGAGGTATGACAACTATTGAGCTTATCAGTCAAAAATTGGTTGGTTGGATCAAATGGATCTTCAGGTAGTCGTTTTCTTTATTTCTCCTTTTCACCCTTTTGTTTTCAATGTTTTTAAATTAGTGGAGTCTCATGTTATTTGTTGAGTCTATAAATATTTTGATTATCACAATTTCCAAAAGTTATTTAATTAAGTTATATTCAAGTGCTCGAGCATTTGGTTTATATGCCCGAGCATCATCGGGTTTATAGGCAATCAACTTTATTTGTTAAGCATGCTCGAGCAAAGGATCAGCGTTGATCTAGAATTTAATTGTTGCTCGAGCATATATGAAGGCATGCTCGAGCAGCAAGACATTGTTGCTCAAGCAAGGGGTGCCTATGCTCGAGCAACAGTCTAGCATCTTTCATACTCGAGCAACACCCAAGGCCCAGCTCAAGCAATGAGATGCTGCTCGAGCTAGGGGCTGTTGCTCGAGCATCAGCGAAAGCTAGTCTCTGCTTCACTCTTGCTCGAGCAGCACCAAGAGGATGCTCGAGCAAGGGGTGCCTATGCTCGAGCAACAGTCCAGCATCGCTTATGCTTGAGCAGCACCCAAGGCCCTGCTCAAGCAACAACGAGATGCTGCTCAAGCCAGGGGCTGTTGCCCGAGCATCAACGAAAGCTAGTCTCTGCTTCGCTCTTGCTCAAGCAGCACCAAGAGGATGCTCGAGCAGCAACATGAACATTGCTTGAGCATGAAGAGATCTTGCTCGAGCAACAGTGCAGGGTCACAGTATTTGAAAACTTTCAAAAGCTTGCTCGAGCAAGCTTGATCTCATGCTCAAGCATGGGATATTTTTTTAGTGTGACTTTACACTTATGCTTGAGCAGACAATTAACCATACTCGAGCAAGACCATCTTTGTTTTCCAAAATCACTGCATTGATCCTAAAATATTCAAGTATGATTTTATACTTCATATATTGTCATTCTCTATTACTGCTAATTATTTTTAATGAGTTTACCATTGAGTTTCAGATGAGTTATCCATGGATTAAAGGGTAAACTTCGAAAAAGCAATCTGATGTCAGAAGCATTAAATGCTATTACCTAATATAGTGCAAATCTCTCTCTCCAGCATACTGGGCATTCTCTAATTATTCAGCTGCGCATTAAATGCTATTTTTCAACGGACAAATTGAATATAATAGGGAATGTTTGAGATAAACAAAGTATCAACAGAGTATACGGAGCATCATTAGTCTAACGGCTATTTTTCAGACTCACAGCGAACAACGTTCGAGATTCATCAACAGTCATTTGATCTCATCACCTATGAATAGCAAAAGTCTTAAATCCTCCAACTACCGAAACGTTGAACATTTATTGTGAATTTATTGTTATTTGAGTTTTCGATCAATTTCTTGATTGTTCATTCTATGTTATTTTATCCACTCAGTGAGGAGTTTATTCAATTCATTTTTCTTCTGTAAATCTTGAGATTGTAGAATCTCAAGAATGGGTATAAAACTACAGCTTGTAAGGGGGAGTAAGTTCTTGAATTGGATCATTTTGAGTACAGACGTTTAAGATTGTATTAGTGATTATGATAGTGAAATATTTAAGTGATTGGGGACTGGACGTAGGTCAATGAGTTAGACCAAACCAGTATAAACTCTCTATGTCTATTCTTCTTAGTTGTCTCTTGTCATTGTCGATCATTTCATCTTCATAAAGATTTTTTTTTTAAAAAAAAATCACCTATTCACCCTCTCTATGTGATATTCTTGCTCTTCATTATTGTTATTAACTAGACGACATCAAATCCTTAAACACGGTTTATTAACTTACCAAAGAACTGCACATCAATTGGAACACTTGTTTCAGTTTTTGTTCTACAATCTCATCAACATCAAAATTAATTAAATAATTAAATTTAAAAATAAAAATGTACCAACATTATCATCTCCATGATACCCCTCCCCCTTTTTTTCCTCTCACACAACATACATCATTAACTTTTTTTTTTATCAAATTTAAATTTAAATTTTTATATTCAATTATCACAATATATACAATTATATATTTATATGTAGTATTCAATAAGATTCATATCATTTTCAATCATTTTTCATCTCAACTCACTTTTAAAATAATAATCCAAAGAGTTAAGGTACAAAAATACACATGAACTTTTCCCCATGAGCAAAAATACACATATGCTTTTTTGAGGAGCAAAAATACACATGTGGTTACCATTTTGGTGCAAAAGTCACATCTTACCGTTAAGTCACTGTTCACAGCGATTAAGTTACTATTTACCTCATCTCTTTCTCTCTCATTATGGTGAACAGTGGCTTGATGGTGAGATATGACTTTTACACCAAAATGGTAACCACATGTGTATTTTTGCTCCTGGAGAAAAAGCCTATGTGTATTTTTGCACTTTAACCCTAATCCAAACAAGTTTCAATTTGAAAAAAAATCACTTTTGTTACTGTCAATCCAAATACAAGTTACATTTATAATATAACTTTTATCCTATCTTATGTTTATAAAAGTCAGACTCAAAATAAGTAACTTTGCTACTACTAATTCAAATTGGGACCAGGCTTTCCTCCAATTAGGGGTGTAAACAGGCCAGGCCAGGCCAGACCTTGCCCTTAACAGGCCAGGCCTGTTCTGTAACATACTGGCCTGAGCCTGGCCTGTGGCCTGTTACAGGCCTACTTTTCGGCCTGGGCCTGGCCTATATATAGGCCTGGCCTGGCCTTTGGCCTGTTAAGGCCTGTGTTTTTTTTTTTTTTTTTAAAAAAAATTTTAATTTTTTTTTATTTAATTAAGCTAACAGGCCACAGGCCGAAAACAGGCCTACTTTAAACAGGCTAACAACAGGCCAAAATTACATAAATTAATACCAATAATATAAATAACAGGCCACAGGCCGAAAACAGGCCTACTTTAAACAGGCTAAAAACAGGCCAAAATTACATAAATTAATATTAATAATATAAACAGGCCGGCCTGACAGGCCTAAAAGGCCTCTTATCAGGCCTGGGTCTGGCCTGTTAAGGGAAAACATGCCTCATAAGAGGCCTTGGCCTGGCCTTTTAGCCTGACAGGTCAGGCCTGACCAGGCTTTTAACAGGCCAGGCCACAGGCCCCTGACAGGCCCCTGACCTTTTTACATCCCTACCTCCAATGCTTTTCCCATCCGTTGCCCTCCTATTCCACCAAACTGTACCGTTTTGCGCAAAAACAGTGGAGGTTCAACTTTTTTTGTTTTTAAATATTTTAGTATATTGGCATGTACTTAAAATATATATATTTTAAGATACTAGATGATACTAAAAAAAATACTTCATAATTTTAAAAAATTATTTTTATTATCTTAAAAAAATATCTTGAAGTGTATTTTTAATACCAGTCAGTATCCTGAAATATCTTTTTAGTATAAGTCAGTACCTGAAATATTTTTTCAAGATTCTAAAATATTTCAGGGTATTGATTAGTACTGAAAATACACTTCAAGATATTTTCTCAAGATCCTAAAATAACAGTTTAAGATCATAAAGTATTTTTTTCAGTACCAGTTAGTATTCTGGAGTATTTTTTTAGTATCATTCACTACACTGCAATATGTTTTTAAGATCCTAAAAAATTATTTTAGAGTGCTTATTGGTACAAAGAATACATTTCAAGATATTTTTTTGAGATCCTAAAATAATTTGTTAAAATTATGAAATTTTTTTAGTACTGTTCAGTATATCTGAAATAATATTTTTTTTAAAAAAAGGCTGAAGCTCCATTGTTTTTACGCAAAACTGTACACTTTCATGGAATGGGAGGGCAGCGGACGGGAAGAGCGCCGTAGGAAAGCTAGGTCCTTCAAATTGACCCATACAAATAAACTAGTAAGCTGGTACATAACGCGTTTTTATTATAAAACAGTTTATAATATTATAAAAAAAAACAGTTTATAAAAATTTACTCTAAAAAACCGCATATAAAAAAAAAGTGTTTCTACGTAGAAGAATTAGATGCTGTTAAAAATAAAGGACAATATAAATATTTATAAAAGAGGAAAATGACTCTAATATTAATGAACAAGATAAATACCTATAGAAAAATGTGATTCTACCTTTTTTTTCTTTTGTTTCTGAGAGTGGCAGGGAGATTAGCAGATAAATACCTTGAATCCACTACAAGAAACTTGCAAGAGCAAATAGTTGTAGTAATAGTTAGCAAAAAAAAAAAAAAAAGGTTCAACCAAAAATTTTGCCGGATATTCATTTTGCAATGTAATGTATTGACCAAGAGTCTCACAATAGAATATATTCCAATCACTTTAAATGATCAGTAAGACTGTTCCAGGATTTGTATGCATCTCTTCGAGGAAGCAAGGAAGAAACTTGCACAAGCAAGGATTGGTCAAACCGAAGAAACAAAACCGCCATAAAAAAGAAAAAAAACTGAATACACGAAAGCAGTGAAAATAGTCACTTACCTTGTCTATTGAAAATAAGTTAATTCAAAAACCTTATAAAGCATTCTTATCATTACATCAGTCAACACAGCATAGTGACTTCTTCCTTACCTATCTGTCTCCATATATCACTACACACAATTTGAGCCCCCATTATATGCTCTAGGGCTATGCTCTCTTTCTGAATAAAATTAGAAACAGGTTGTTTACTTGGTTTTAGTACAACCCAATTTGCCTGCTTTAACTCACTGCCAACATAATGTTACAAATTCCACCTTACAAGGGCCAGCCACCTCTGTTTTGTTTTGACTTCAGTTTCAGTGATACTTTTAACTTCAACCTGTTCCGGAGTCATCAATTTCGTTTACCACATTTTGACTTTCTCTTGTTTCCTCGAGAATTCGCTTTCTCACTAGTACATTTTTTCCCTTCTTCAATATTTTCTTCCTTTACTGAACCATCAGAAGGAAGCAGTTTACAGTCTTTGGATTCTTTCTGAGCTTTTCTCTGAGAGAACCTAGTTTTCCTCCCTTGTGGCTTGATTTCATTGTCAATGTTATCTTCTTCTGTGTGTTCCTGAGAATTTGCAGATTCTTTTGTTTTAAGAATATGTGTCTTGTTCGATTGTGATTTGTGCTTCTTGGTTGCACAAGTATCAGCTTCTTCATCCAAAATCTCCTGCCCATATTCAGCTGATTCTGGAAAGGCTCTGACAATGTAAATCTGAAGTGAAAATATAAAGACATGTTATGATGCATATCTAAATTATTCTTGAACCAAAAAAAGTAAACCCATATTCAAATTTTACTATTCTAGTAAACCGTAAATTTATTCATCAACCATAAAAGTGATCCATGTAATTTTATTTTACTAAAAAACTTAAAAATGACTCCGGGAGATGTAGTTTTTCTTTAAAAAGGGGCCAAATAGGAAGACTCAAGAGTCAGACGTAAAGTCAGGTTCAGTCATTTGGGCTAAATTTGTGGTATGGAGAAGTAAAAAGACAATCAGTGATATAAAAAAATAAGATCTTTGTCTCAAGGCATTTTGTAAAAAGATTTGGTCGCAAACATTAACCATAGCTCGGAATCCCATTGATATTGGCCAGACAAAACCATGATGAGGTTAATTTTCATTTTAGTACGGAGAAGGAAGAATCAAGAGTTCTTGGTCTCATCCATGTTTCCTAACCACTTCCTGGTCACAAATATATGAACAAAGGGGTAATTTAGAAACCTATTTGAAGAACTAAGGTCCAAGTTGACAAATGACAATGATCAATATATATGACTCACCTAAAGAAAGAGTGCTGAATATTGTGAAATATTTTTTTTCATATCTCCCCTTTTTAGTATGCTTTACCAGCAACATTCTTTTATCTGTTTTTTTTTTTTTCCGATTCTTTATTCTCACAAATCTACCGTTTATTATTATCTTTCAATACAAGCCAGGTCTGCTATGGGCATTAGTCAAATGAGTAAAAGAATAATCATACCAGAGAATGGAGGAATAAGAGTACCTTAAATCTCGTAGGTTCAACTAGTTCAAAAATAAGTGCATCGCCATCATCCAACTTATGATCCAATGCAAATCCTCTCCAACCTCCGCTAAGCCCTGATCTGTTGCCAAGTAAAACAGCCTCAAATTCTGAACCATTTTCATCCTCTAAAATCATGTCGCAGGCAGTCTTCGGAAGATGGTCTTGGCAAAATCTAGTAGGGAGACCCTTACATAATAAAGATAGTAATAAAATAGTAAGCATGATTATTATATCAAAATGATTGCTTCAGGGGAGGTTTTTTTTGGACTAGTTCAAGAATCGATGTACTGATATTTCGGTTGAATAGACCTGTTTGAACCAGTTTTGATAATATTGATATCAAATAAGCACTTTATGAAATGCAGCCAATTGAATCTCTTAATTGTAACTCACCAACCAAAAGCAACTATAAACATGAGACCGGACCATTGACTTAATAAATGCTGGATTCGAAGTCTGTAAGTTGCTCAGAAGTTTTTCTGCAGCCATGAAAGCACGATTTCTTTCTTCATCTGTGGCTTCTTTGATTTCATCTAGTGGCCTTGCAATATAACTGAGATTTCCATAACTTTGTTAGTAATATTTCACATGCAACAATGAGAAGCACTTTCAAAAAGAATAAGCACCTTCCCCATGATGATGATGACGACCTTGACCTCTTCCGCATAGATGGAAGGTCCATGAACACCTATAATGGCAAAAAAAAAAAAAAGTCCAATTTTTTCTAGAAGAAAAACTCAATGAATTTATTTACAGAAAGATTTAGCAAGAAACATTATAGTGGTTCTCAATAGATGGCATCAAGACTTTTCGTATCACTTCAGTAAAAGAAAAACTATGATTTTTGTTCCAATGTCACCAGTCCAAAAACATTATAATGGTTCTCAATAGATGCCATCAAGACTTTTCGTATCACTTCAGTAAAAGAAAAACTATGATTTTTGTTCCAATGTCACCAGTCCAAAAGGAGGTGAATTAAGGGGCAGGTACTAATGTACTAATGGCCTGAGGTTATAAGCTTGATCACCTATACCGCTTACATGCCGTTAAGCTACAATGGGCCACAATATAATCTGCTGAGGTTAAAAACTATTCTTTTGTTTTAATTAACCATTCAACAATCATATTTTCAATAATAAACTGATGTTGAAAATCTCCGGAGGATCAAATTGACATGCACAGCACCTTTTGATGACCAAATAACAGTTTTAGTTAGATATATTAATATTAATTAATATGGGAAAACCAACATTTGTTTGTCACGTAGGAACAAATAAGACCTCAGTTAAATTCATAATCAAATCTAAGAAAATTTATAGTTCAAAGTATATAAGTTCTATAATAATAAAGTTGATATTGATGCCTACCTCCTCACGATATGAAGGAACAGAATTTCGCACACGAGAAGAGCGTCTTGGTTCCACGACATCACTACTATTTGATTTTTGTTTTGGTCGACGTAGCTGCAAAGGGAGAGAAAGAGAGATCATTCAGATGCTAGTGATTACTCACAGTAAAATTAAAGAAAACATAACTTTACCGGAGGGGCCTTCTTCTCTGGTGTGACAATTGCAGATAAATTTTTTGAAATCTTTAAAATCCCCAGATCCTTCAAAGCAAAAAAGTAAGGATGGTGTAAATTAATTAAAGAAGAATTAACAAAAGCAAAGTAGCATGCCATTATAGTATTGGCTATAATGTAACGTTAATTGCCTCAACATCAACAACAGAATACAAGGTCTAATACAAAGATGTTTAGAAAAAAACCGCCCACCCTATTAAACGACACGCAACAAAGGAGATAGAAACATTTTCATGTAATTGCTTTTAAAAGTGATGCAGTAAATGTCAACAACTATCATAATGGCTCTTACAGGTAAGACAAACACACTATGAAAGTGTGTGATTGAGACTTGGTAGTGAGGAATTCTAAGTCTCACAGTGAATAGTGATAGGATTAGAAGAATTTAGGATAAGAGAAGGGAAAAGAGAGACAATCTAAAGTAGAATCTGAACTCTAGCCAACACAACAATTCTCAAATATTATATTCTTCTTAACCTTTCATAAAACATAATACATATATATAGAGTTCAGTCATTGTGCTATAACTGCCTATAACTTCCCTACAAACAGATACATAACAGTCCCTAATAACTTCCTAAATACATAACTGCCTTTAATAACTTCTTTACAAATAGATAGGATAGTATAACTTCTATAAACAGATAATAACTTCTCCTAATATAATAACTAGACATGTGTCCTCTTCCTTCTGGAATAAACTAAGAGAGGGCCACGTGTTGCATCTCTAACAAATAGTTTGGGATATTTTGAGGGGTATTTAAGTGGTTTGGTCCGGTCCTCCTGCCTCAACAACTCGCTTTCGGGTGCGGTTTCCATCCTATTTAGATACCCAACATAGTGCTAGGTACATTGTTCATTGTTATAACTTACTTCACGTCTTTTAATTTTATATGAGATTTCAGTTTGGTCCCTTAGTATTATAAAGTATTTTTGTAGTCTTTTAACCCTAACACCATGAGTCTCAAATGATGACTTTTTGTATCGATCTTTGTAATTTTTTGAAAATTAAACTTAATATTTCAGCATTTGATAATGTTACGTCACATTCAAAATTTCAATTGCAGCATCTTCCATTAACACTGTTAGGGTTAGAGGACCGAAAAAACACTTTGTAAAATTAAAGGACCAAAATAAAATAGTGTACGAAGTTAAAGGACCAAAGGCACACTTTTGCCTTCACGTGTCAATATATCCCAGGCACTATCATATATGAATTAATTCTCAACATTCAGGCACCACAGTGATACAAGAGTCTAAGAGCACCCAAAATGTCCAAGAATGTTAGATGAGAATCAAAGAGTGACTTGGTATATTTAGCACACCCTCTTATGTCAAATCCAAGAGAAAATATGGGTCAACATTTCAGACAGCGTGTACTCAAAGAAGTTTTTTTTATATAATTGTATTTCCATGCACCATTGTTAAAAGCACTTTTTAGCAAACACTAATTTACCTCAAATCTTTTTCTGTTTTCTTCAAGCCGTTGCTTCCGAGCCTCTTCATATGTGTTGGTAGCGCTACCCTCTGCCATCTGATAATGCTAAACTGTTAGTGATGGATTAAAGATTGAAGAATGATCTGATTTTAATTTTCCATATAATTCCTGTCAGTTTAAGAGCTCACAAAAATGGTGGATTTCAAATCGAATTTAAAAGCTTTATGCAGTAAAGTTGAAAAGGGTGGAACATAAAGCGAGGCAAATGAAAATATAGCTTCCTATAGTTTTCTTCATCGCATTTTTAGCTACATTTTCCCGTTCTTGCACCTTTACCTCCAAAATCAGTCTTCTTCTTCTTCTTTTTTTTTTTTTTTTTAACCTTTTTCCCTATAGCCAGGCTAACTTTTTTTTCCATAAAATCAGAAATGTTAATAGAGAGAAAGATACAACTTGTTTGAAGCTACCTACGAAACACAAGTTATAATACCAACTGAAAACAGAACAGAGTAACAAAAGCCCTAGAAAAAGAGTTGTCGCAACCTGAATAGGTTGAATGTTGAAGCTAAAGGCAAAGCTAAAAAAGAATTTATTAGCGATCAAATGAAAAGAGAAATAGAAAATGGGGATGGATTACGGATGAAGAAGAAGATGATGAGGCTGGGACGTTGAGGGGAGTCTGATTCTCACTGAGCACAGCTTGTGTAGTAAACCAGCTGCTGGTTAAATTACAAGTTTGACCTCCAGCCGAATGGCGCCATTTCAGTTTCAAATCTCTATTCTCTAGAAACAAGTTACCGTTGGTTTTTTTTTTTTTTTTTTGGGATAAAAAATAGTTACCGTTACTTAATTGCCATTTACAGAAGTCAAAGCTTGAAGAAATAAGAGAGGGATAGATTTGCCAATTATTGATTTCATTGGTTTAAATAAGATAAAATATAAGTACAATTAGAGCACCGAAAAATTATATTTATTAAAAAAGACCATAAAAATCATAATTATTTAAAAAGACCAAATATCAAAATATAAAATTAGAAGTACTAAGTTGTGAATGAATTGGGTGTCTAATAAAATTTTAGGAACTTTGAAAATCTTTTCACAACTACTAAATCAACAGTTAGATATTCAAATAAGCATATACTATAAATATAAAAAATAAGGGAAGAGAATATGCAAACGTTAAATCTCCAAGCTTTACTTTAGATTTTCAATCCACTATCTACTTTCAACTTGATTACACGTTCTATACTCGAAGTAATTCTCTCACTAGGATTTACTTCCCCTTACAAACTGTAATCAACACATCTGCTTGATTACACACTCTGTACTCAAAGTAATCCTCTCACTAGGATTTACTCCCCTTACTAGCTGTAATCAATACAATGTGTTTTCCACTCAAGATCACATAATCTTGAGTAACTCTCAAATAGAATGTTTACAGATAAATCTTCTCTCTCAGAAGTGAATAAACAAACACTGAAGTACATAATCAATAATCTCACTCTCTATGATGAACTATATAAACATGGAGAAAATAGAAAGTGTATGAGTTAAACGTGTATTGACATATTGACGATGAAGTAGTAAACTCACTTCATTTCATTCATCAATCGTCAGTCATCGTCAGTCATCGTGACTTCCGATTTGAAGACTTTGCAATTTATAGGTAATCGTCTTTTACCATTGTGAACATTCAACCATTGTGAGCATTTGACCGTTGGAAACGCATTAGTGTCTATTGGAGCGTCTATGCTTCGTTGTGTGTTGTCTACCATTAAATGTCCATTGTGCCACACAAAGAGAAATAGCCGTTGACGAATTTAAATGCTTTGTCGTTTAACTCGTTCCGTCAAGTGTTTCACTGGATAAAGTGCTGACTTGTATAAGCACTAAAAGCTTATGACACATGAATTTGCTTTTCGGCTAATCAATGCTTAAACATTCGTTAATCATATGAAACTCATTAGCAAACTAATTAAAAACATTTAAGAATAATAAGTAATGATCTGAAGAAAAGAAATCATAATCAGTTGATTTGAATTTTCTAGAGACGAAGATTTGAAAAATAGGGTGATCATGCTCGAGCATCAGATTATAAGTATACATTGAAAGACTGAAGAATGCCTCATGCTCGAGCACTACCCAAGCTTTCTCGAGCAAGCTTTGGAAGATGTTGAGAGAATCCTGTTGAGCACGTTGTTGCTTGAGCATTAAAGTCCCTATGCTCAAGCATAAGACATAGAGGCGGAAAATAGAAAGTTGAATGAAGCTGCTCGAGCATGACATTTTTATGCTCGTGCATGATTCTTCAATTTTGCATATTTGCTGCTTAGCTTGCTGATGCTCGAGCATGCCATATTCCCTACTCAAGCATGACTCTCAAATTTATACTTCTTCGCTTTTAGCTTGATGATGCTCGGGCCTTCCAAAGTCCTTGCTTGAGCATGGTTGTTAACTTGTAATTGTTTTCTCTCTCGAGCCCGATGATGCTTGGGCATCCCAAATACTTTGCTCGAGTAGGCTTCTCTTATCAAGAGTGAATAAGCGCAATACTCTTTAGTACAAAGCTCAATTTCCAAAATGTAGAGATTTTTAGAAAACAAGAATATTGATAGCACAATAGTCAATTTCCCATGAGCGTAATGTCTTTGATATAGCTTCAATTTTGGCAAACTATCCATGCTCATAAAGCTCTTCAAGTCTTCTTTCTAATATAAGATGAATCAGCTCCCAACTCATTGTAATTCGTCTGTTATCATCAGATGAATGGAGGTTATTCTTGATCAGCATTTTTTGCAACAACTTGAATTGACCATTAACTTCAAAACATCATATCTCCTTCAATTGATCTTTTTTTTTTCCATGATCTTGATGTTTTTGGAAAGGTATGTGAGTCTAGTTTTAAATGCCACTGATTTCAGCTCAATCAAATGTGTGGTTTGTGAGATACACTCAAATTACTGAAACTTGGTCTGCTGTGTGACATTGATTGCTATGTCAACTTCAGAAATTCATTTTTATTTCATCTGATCTTGTTTGGACTTGAATTTTGTCAAGATGACATAATATATGTCTAGTTTCATAAAAAATTGGTTTCACTTCAATACGATCTATAGTTTAAGAGATATTATCAAATAACCAGACCTCGCTCAGGTGAAATGTGAAACAGAGTCAAACAGAGTTGCTGAAACAGTACCTTGCTCGAGTAGACCAGTTTTGTTGCTCGAGCAAGATGGAAAAATCAGCAATCAACACTGTAACAACTCAGGTACTGTAGCAACTCAATTACTATTCATCATGAAGTTTCAACTTGCTTATTTTAACTCCGAATTGCGCCATTCCAACTTCCATTTGACCATAGAGATTTTCATATTGATATTATCCTTTCTTCAATCTCCTCTCTTGATCATTTTTCATTGTTTAAACTTCATATCTACATTAATATATAAGGATTAATCAAATTAGAAGATAAATGTACTATGCAAGCTTTTTGCTTTAGATAATGACATCTATATATGACATCATTAAAACTAATCATAATCAACACTCCAGTCTTTTCTCCCATCTTCTCTATGATTTTAGGTTAAGCAAGCATCTTACAAACCCAATTTAGCGTAAAAGGTCGATACCTAACTGCATCTTGACTAAAAATTGTAATTATATTTGTCTATGGATTATTTTTATCCAAACCCAACGAAACAGGGGAAAGAAAAAAATAAGATGCTTTCATTCCCTTCTATTTGTAGCTCAAAGCAGTGCAGTCTTTTCTGGCCAAATTAAACCAAGGATTTGGGGCTTAACATATATGAATGGAAAGACCAACCTACTCATCTATCCTACTTGATTTAGATTTTTATACCATAAAACGGCTCCGTTGCAATAGATGGCATAGTGTTCATAGTGTCCAAGGTGCTGAAGTGGTTCATTATCCATAAGAATTATTGTTGAAAAGAAGATCCTTGGAGTAAGAAAGGTTCAAGGAGTACTGGGAGATTTGTTCTTAAGTCACATGACTGTGATTTATAGTTAGATTTAGGGCTTATATGTCAGTTTCTAGGTTTGAGTGCTTGCTTCACACAAAGATGGAGGAGAAATACATGGAGGGCAATTTGATATTTCTAATTCTATATCATTGTATTTGGTCCTTTTACATAGTTATGATTTTTATGATCATTTCTAATAATTATTACTTTCTTTAGGTCATTCACTTTAATTTTTCCTAAGATGTATGACCGGACAATGAGCCTCTTTAAGTTAGCATTTGAGAAGTATATTTACGTAAGTCGAGACAAAATTCCTGATACATACTTACTTCATACATTGTAAATCACGCTGTAAAAATAGCTTCTACCGCTTAACCTAAATATACACTTAGTGAGGAAGAATTAAAATGATAAGAATGTATTAGTTGAATCCAAATATAACTAGCAACGTTGCAACTTATCCTTTTTCAAACTCATTTCCGATTATTTTCAATAGTTTTCTTTTTCTTCCTTATTAGTATCATTGCAAAACACCCAGATATATAATTTTATATAATTAATTCCTTGGTGACTTGCAACTTATTTGGCTTCAATTAATACATTTTTATCCTTTTTATTATTCTTCTCCAAATTACTCAATCCTAACTCATTGCCCATTGCTCAATCATATATTTTATCTAATTTAAACCAATGAAGCCATAATTGGCAACTCTATCCCACTCCTATTTCTCCTCCAAGTTAATAGTGATGTCATCTATTCCCTTATCAAGGCTTCATCTATTCCCTCACTTTAATGTGTTTGAATATACATATTTTTGAGGTTATACAAATAATAATCAAAATCTGATCACAACTACGTAAAAATAATGTAATTAATCAATTAAAAATTACAATAAATTTCTTAGTGCTTTTGATTATTTACTGAGGCTATATATTATTGTATTATATTTTAGGATGTTACACCTAGAGTTCTACTTCTATGTACCATATGTTCACGATTTTCCAATATTTTATTCGCTTGGGCCACACACACAACAATAGACTCAAATACAAACCTCTTCTCGCATTTCCTTTGGTCCAATTCACAAATATGATGATGCCTCACTCCTTTGGATTTGATGGGCCACATCCTAATTTAATTAAATTAAACTTAGTCTTGGCCCAAATTTATTTTGGGGTCTGGGTAGTAAATTGACCATTTTGCCCTTCTCTAATCGGCACTAAAACTTCTCAATAAATTCCAGAAATTAATATGGGAAATTTTATAAGAATTTTCTGCCTTATTTAGATTCTTAATATTTTTGGGCTAAAAACTATCTTTTATCTATTTTTTTGCCTGACTTTCCTGAGAACATAGGCCATTAAATTCTCAAATTTTGCTTTAAATTTACTCAAATCACTTTTGGAGACTTTAACATTTCTATTTAAAAATTATTTACTTCTTTATTTACTTCAATTTCACCCATAAATAGCTTAGTATATTATTATTATTATTATTATTGCATTACAACGACGTGCACTAATGATCTGAATTACAACAGACAAGATCAAACCCATGACCTTCTACTAGTTGGGGAGTAGTCATACCACTACGCCACTAGGGGCGGTAATAAGTTAGTTTATTTCTATTCTCTCGTTGATTGTCTTGAAAAAAATTCTTTATAGTATTCTGGAGAGTTTTTTCACTTACTCCCATTAAATTGATATTTTAATGAGTTAAAAGGGAAATTTTTTTCCAAATACTTTTTACAGACCATAGGCACCAAAAAGTTTTTTGATAGAACAAAGTCACTGTGAAAGTTGCAAAACTATAGCATTACCAATCTACATGAATGGAAGCCTAGATTTTCCAAAATGAAACCCTAGAAGCTATATATGATAATATAAATTAGTCCGTAAATATCAAATGACATGTCATTACAGGCTCCCTGACTTATTAATGTCATGGTGCTAACTTGTCAAGAAATTGGATGATAACAAAATCAAATAACAAAGCTGCCATTTTATTCTTAACCAAGTTTTTAATAACAAATACAAAATATCAATACCTATGAAGGCCATTTCCAAGTTAGTGATGGCAATTACATCATAACAACACATTTTCACTCTTATAATTTGCATATCTATCTTTTTCAATTTACCCATTTCACTTGCTCATTAATTTCCTCCTCTTCCTCAAATAGATGCCCAAAAAAGAATGAACAGCCCAGCACCAAAAATATATGGTCTAGCAGCAGCAATAGAATTTGCCATAGGAAAGCCAGAATAATATCATTTTTGGCCATCCTCAGATGTGATTTGAGATGCAATAGTTGCGAAACTCTTTACTTCATCCGTCAAACTCTTATGTACCTTGTACAAATGGTGAAGTTCATAGACCTGATTGATCACACAGTTTAAATATTTCAACAGGTTCACCTATTAGGGTACATAAAAATATTAAACTGAAGAGACAGTGTAAACATGCAAAAACAATCCTACTCCTGCAAATGCATCAACTCAACCTTACAAGAACCATTAATATCATATTATGTACTAATGAGCCACTGCAGAAGATGAAATGAGCAATATTACAAGGAATATGTATATATTATTTGATTCAATCTTCATAATATAGTTTAACTCTTCTCATCATTATTTAGTTTCAGTTAGGTCATGTTCATCAAAGGAAAATACTGCATGAAGAGCACTAAGGTCCCAACCCATACAGATAAAGGAAAAATCTTTATTAAAATATAACAATAGAATCTAACTTCACAAACTAATAAATAAAAAAATCTTAAGTAGAAGATTAGCAAGAATCTTAAAAATCATACAAGTAATAAAGCCCAAAGAGAATATCCAAAGTTACGAATTAGGATAAATCTTAAAATCTACTCTGTCTGTTTCTACAATTTTTTACTTTATTTATAATATAAAAATATTAAATAACAATAAATAAATAAGAAAATAACTAACTGGATTCTAAACCACATTGACTTAGTATTAAACAAATCCTAAATGAGATATTTATAAATAATATATCTATTATTTGTAACAGAAAATAAATTAACTCCTAAAAACATGCTAACAAACTGATCCACTGACTTCATCCACTTTTACCCCCAATCCCATGATGTATTTGTTCTCTCAAGAGGTCTGCATAGCTAAGTTTTAAAATTTGAAAAACTACAACTAAATTTGGCACCAAAGAAAGGATAGCACAAAATGCGTCTGTACCTTCTGCTTTGTTTTGATCCTTTGATGCAAGCACTGAAGACTTCCACTTCTCATAGTCATGTTTTTCCATTTGTTCGCGTTTCTTCTAATTTGAAAGCTGAAGAATACATCAAACAGCCGAATTCAATAAAAGTTTTCACAGCATACTGGAAGAGAATTCATTTTCATGCATTTGGACCAATTGCTTATCAACGTTTCTAAGTATATATGACAATATAACAAGGTAAATAGCTAAAATGCTACCGATTGACAAAATGGATGAGAATGAAGGCGTCACATTTGACTGTAACAAACTGTCCTCACGTTTAAAACAGAAACCAAAACGATTTGGAGTTTCATTTCATAATTGCATATTCAACTACATGTTCTGGTTTCCACGTTCCACACAATTATCACACATTACCTAATATTACCTCCGGTCTTAAACTTAAATGTAGAATCTAGTTTGTAGTGAAAATACATTTTGGACCGGAGGAGTATAATGAATCAGTTAAAGATGAAGCATTTGCCTAATACTACCTCCGGTTCTTAATATAAGATCCACTTTGTAGTTTATTTTCTTCATTAAAGTATAATGAAGGCCTTGCCGTAAGAAACTGGAATTACATACATAAAGTATGCCCTTACAGACTAGCCAAGTTGGTTTATCAAATAGAAACTCTAAAGATAATTAGTCATAGTTCTCTATATCAAAATTAACAAAAACTCGCAGCAGAATTTGAATGGTTAATGTTAACCATGCTGAACCTATGACTGCATGGCAAAACTGTAGGTTCATAATAATTGTACTTGAGTAAGCCATCCCAGTTGGCCTTTTAGTACATGCTACTATTGTTATAGATCAACTTAGAGATAAAAAATTAACTTTATCTTGGATTGAAGATACAGGAGCTCAATAGAGTAACTACCCATTCCAATTAAAAAGCATATAGCAAGACAGAAACGAGATAAAAAATAAAAGATAAATTTGATCTATGATATTTTCTTCATTATATGAATCATCATGGAGTGGAAGACAACATTAAAAAACATTGTGGACACTTGAGTTAGCACATAAGTGTCTCACAGGGTGTAGAATTGTGGTAATTATATTATTTTGTAAATAATATTAGATTAGTCAAGATTAGATCCTAGAATCTAGGAGTTAGTTAAGATCAGATTTTAGCTTTCAATTTTTGAATTCCCTTGAAGTCCTCAATCTGTTACAACAGATTGCTCTCATTTTATTCTATATTTTTCACATGAAGTAATGAGAAATGATCATCGGACTCAATTATCAATTATCTGATCCTAAATTCTACATGGTATCAGAGCACAGAAAAAAGTAAGCGTTGCCCACTGTGACGCATCAGAGTCCAGCTTGTCCGAGCGTTACCCACTGTAACGCTGAAAAAAAAATCATTTTGGTGACCGATATCGTCAGTCGATCTCGGAATCATCCCAACTCAGAGTGTCGTTCCAACTCAGAGTCTGGAACGTCCTTCAACTATAGTTCCAAGACTCGTCCGACACCATCTTCATCATAATCAGCGTAGTAGTTGTCTCAATCAACCGCTGCAGTTCCAAGACTCATCCCGATCGACGACGGTTTGTTTTTCAGAATCATTCGTTGTTCTCCTTGTACGACGCCGATAGTCCTCCGGTGCTATCATCCTTAGCATCGTCTGTCTTCATCTTGAAGTACTGTCACTGCGTCGGTCTCATCATCTCAGGTTCAGAATCGCAGTGTGTTGTCGCTGAGCTATCAGGTGCTTTTTTGGCATTCAAATAATCTGATTCATTGATTCTGTTTCGGCTCCAGTCCGTCTTGGTCTTCCGAATTGGTGAATTAATCAAGTGGAGTTATTGTACCTTTTATCTTTGGGCTGCCACTGTTCATTTTTTTGGGTTGTTACTGTTTCTGTTCAGTTTTTAATTGTTCATTTGGGCTGTTACTGTTCACTTTTTCTTGCACCGCTCTAACTGAATCTTCACAATTATCATGACTGGGCACGGGCTGTGTTGCTAGCTATCGGTGGACGTGGAAAAAGAAAATTCTTAACTGGAGAAATCAAACCACCATCGGATCAAAACTCACCAGCCTGGGTTCAATGGGAAACTGATAATTCTCTTGTCTACTCTTGGCTTATTAATGTCATGACTCCACAAATTAAACGAAGCTTTATGTATCTTCCCACTACAAAGGATATTTGGGATGTTGTTCATGACTCTTACGTAGATGCCAAGGACTTATCCCAGCTGTTTAATCTTCGACGCCGCATCTAGAAGTCATCTCAGGGCTCTCGGTGCGTTGCTGAATTCTAGTTTGAACTGGTCGCTCTTTGGCAAGAAGAAGATCAAATGGCGGATAATGAATGGACCTCTTCCGCTGATGCCACTCGTCACCAAAAGAATGTCAACATAGATCGGGTTCTTATTTTTCTTGCTAGCCTCAACGCAGAATTTGACGATGCTCGAGCAAGGATATTGAGTAATTCGTCTCTTCCTCCTCTCCTAGAAGTATATTCTGAGATTCGCCGTGAAGAGTCTCGCAGGCACACTATGCTTCTTAAGGCTATCTCTCCAAGACCAGAAGCATCCGGTTTAATCAGTAAGCATGTTCCCTCTTCAGGTTCTGGTTCTAGTAAACCTCGTCCGACGTGTGATCATTGCAAGAAGATTGGTCATACCAAAGACAAATGCTGGAAACTCCACGGTAAGCCATCTAATTGGACACCTTGCAAACCACGATCACCTTCTGCTCATCAAACGGTCGTTGAGGCAGATACTCCTTCAGAATCCATGCCTCCTTCCCTTAATACAGAACAGATGAATCAACTACTCAACTTGCTGAAAAATTTATAGTCCCCTCAAGGACCGGTTGCCACTATTGCCAAGCAAGGTAATGATCATCTTACTCTTATCTCATTATCTCGGCCACAATGGATAGTAGACACCGGCGCCTCTGATCATATGACCTCAAAATCAAAGGTCTTTACCTCCTATTCACCTTTGGCTGGTAATAATCGAATTCGCACTGCCAATAATTCTAGTACTCCCATTGCTGGTACCGGTACCGTACCTCTTACAAAAGACTTGAAACTTGATTCTGTTCTTTATGTTCCTCATTTGGCATACAATCTCCTTTCAATCAGCAAGTTGACAAAACATACAAACTGTTCTGCTCACTTTTTTGCCACTCATTGTATATTTCAGGATCTCTCCTCGGGGAAGACGATTGGCATAGCTAAGGAGCACGACGGCCTTTACGACCTTGATGATTCCTCTGCAAGTGCCTTGTCATCTCAAATAAAGACCTCTGTCTCTCCTACTTTAGAAAATAAATTGATGTTATGGCATAGAAGGATGGGTCATCCTAGTTTTCAGTATTTACAACGATTGTTTCCTCAATTTTCATTTAATAAAGATGTTAATTTCCATTGTGAAACATGTGAACTAGCAAAACATCATCGTACTACCTTCCCTCCCACAGCCTATCACTCTACACATCCCTTCTCCATTGTCCATAGTGATGTGTGGGGTCCTTCTAGAATACCTAACCGGACATGTTCGAAATACTTTGTCACTTTCATAGACGATCACTCTCGCATGTGTTGGGTGTACCTTCTAAAAGACAAATATGATGTGTTCAATATCTTTGTTGAATTCTTCCACTATGTCAAAACACAATTTAATTCTACCATTCAAGTCTTACAATCTGACAATGGCACCAAATATTTCAATCATAACTTCAGCCATTTTTTAAAGTCTCAAGGCATCATTCATAAAAGTAGTTGTCCTAACACACCTCAGCAAAATGGAATAGCCGAACGTAAAAATTGCCATCTTCTTGACATTGCTCGTGCTCTTATGTACACCTGCAATGTTCCCAAATATTTTTGGGGCGATGCAATCCTTACTGCTACTCACCTTATCAATAGATTGCCTACCCATGTCCTTTCCCATATGTCCCCTCTTGATAAACTTCGTGAGACTCATTTGACTTCACACCTTGATCAATCTCTTCCTCTCCGTGTGTTTGGATGCACCGTCTATGTCCATATTCACAATCCTCCTTCCAAATTTGACCCTAGGTCCATTCCTTGCATCTTTCTTGACTATTCTAATTCCCAAAAAGGATATCGTTGCTATGACCCTAAATCCCAACGAATCTTTGTTAGTCAAGATGTCACATTTGCTGAAGCCATACCTTTCTATCCACACCTTTCAAGTGAAGGGGAGAATTGGAGTGACTCTTTGCCTCCTATACTTGAACCTATACCACCTTCCTATCCTGTGATCATACCCTCTACACCTGATTCACTCACAATGCCATCACAAACAGGGGGAGACAAATATGCCAAACAGTACGATAAGGTTTACTCTAGGAGGAACAAAACGGTAGTAGAGTCCATTATGCCTGCAGCTCAGCCACTCTCCCAACCGAGAGAGACTCCTGATGCCAACAAGGATCCAAACATGCCCATTGCATTGAGAAAGAAGACACGTTCCTGTACTCAACATCCTATTCAAAACCACATGTCATATGGTAATCTCTCACAGAAATACTGTCATTTTGTCACTAACCTTGATCAGGTTCATATTCCTACAAATATACATGAGGCACTTGAAATTCATGAATGGAAAAATGCTGTGATGGATGAAATGATTGCTCTTGAGAAAAATCAAACTTGGGGGATATCATTGACTTACCCCAAGGTAAAAAGGCAGTAGGGTGTAAGTGGGTATTTACCCCCAAGTACAATGCTGATGGTACCTTGAACAAGTATAAAGCCAGACTAGTTGCCAAGGGTTTTACACAGATTTATGGCTTAGACTACAATGAAACTTTTGCCCCCGTAGCAAAGCTAAACACAGTCAGAATCCTTATTTCCATTGCTGTGAATCTCGACTGGCCTTTACAACAGCTAGACATTAAAAACGCCTTCCTAAATGGGGATCTAAAAGAAGAAGTTTATATGACACTTCCACCTGGTTTTGAGAATGGTCATGGCAAACAGGTATGCAAACTGAACAAATCCATTTATGGATTGAAATAGTCCCCTAGAGCCTAGTTTGACAGATTCTCACAGGTTCTGAAGGCCGAAGGATATAACCAATGCCTTTCTGATCACACTATGTTCACTATAAACCATGAAGGTATGATTACTATTCTAATAGTATATGTGGATGACATAATACTTACTGGAAACAATCCTCAAGAATTGAACAGAATCAAACTAGCGCCAAACCAGGCATTTGAGGTTAAAGACCTTGGTAACTTGAAATACTTCCTAGGGATGGAAGTGGCTAGGTCAAAAGAAGGAATTCACATCTCACAAAGGAAATATGTCCTTGACCTACTAAAGGAAACCGGCATGCTTGGGTGTAAGCCAAGCAAGACTCCCATTAGTGTCAGAAAGAAGAAGAAAAAAGTAGAACAGCCAACAACCGAACAAAAGGTGGCAGAAAAGAAAAAACAAGAAGAGGAAGACGAACCAACAGATATAGGGCGCTACCAGAGATTGGTTGGAAAGCTTATCTATCTCTCTCACACACGGCCTGACATCGCCTTTGCAGTAAGCACTGCAAGTCAACATATGCACTCACCGAAGTTGAAACACTTAAATACAACATATAAAATCCTGAAATATCTCAAAGGAACTCCTGGCCGAGGTCTCTTCTTCAGAAAAACTAATTTGAGAACTATCGAGATATACACAGATGCAGATTGGGCAGGAGACCAAGAGAATAGCAGGTCTACTTCAGGATATTGCACGTTTGTGTGGGGAAATCTAGTAACGTGGCAGAGTCACAAGTGACGAGTGGTGTCCACAAGTAGTGCAGAATCAGAATTAAGATCACTATCTGAAGGAGTCAGGGAAGGAATATGGATAAAAAGGGTTGCTGACGAGACCTACACCAAGATAGAATCTCCATTAAAACTTTATTGTGATAATAAGGTAGCCTTAAGCATGGCGTTGAATCTAGTACAACATAGTAGAACTAAGCATGTTGATGTTGATCGTCACTTCATCAGGGAAAAGGTAGAAGATGGAATTATTTGTCTCTCCTACATACCTACAAAATTACAGCTTGCAGATATACTCACAAAAGGTCTACCCGAGGACATATTTGAAGGTTTTGTATGCAAGTTGGACATGATGAGTATCTATGATCCAACTTGAGGGAGAGTGTGGTAATTATATTATTTTGTAAATAATATTAGATTAGTCAAGATTAGATCCTAGAATCTAGGAGTTAGTTAAGATCAGATTTTAGCTTTCAATTTTTGAATTCCCTTGAAGTCCTCAATCTGTTACAATAGATTGCTCTCATTATATTCTATATATTTCACATGAAATAATGAGAAATGATCATCAGACTCAATTATCAATTATCTGATCCTAAATTCTACAAGAATGAACCAGATTAAACTTTACTCTAAGGGGAAAAGGAGGGTATTTGTAAATATGGATGTGATTAGTACATTTGGTCGTTCATCAGACGAAGAACCACCATCTTCAGTTGTCCTTTTTTCTGGCAACGCATCCAATAAATCTGAACAAAAATTTTGATTTAAGATACTTTAATGGGGGGAAGGAGCAGAAAATAGATTACTTAAATCGTCATTTGACGCTTAATTGATCTAGTAAAATTAAAGGTACAGTGGGAAAATACCTCTATTTGTTTTCACTTCTCTCAGGTCTTTCTTTTCTTTGGCAACTCCAAAAATGTCACATCATAAGTCCTTCATGGAAGTAGAAACCTGCAGTACACACTCAAAATCAGTTTAAGAGAGCTAACATCAAAATGGAATTCTCATATTAATTCAAGATGCCAAAGTTTATGGCACTTACACTAGAAAATTCGGCTTCAAAGGTACTACATTATTTTATTAACTTAAACTTGCCTACTTTTAGCTGCAAAATAGACATTTAGTACTGGTTCAACCACAGAGGAACAGTTCATATCCTATCTTAGGGTATGGGAAATGTAGGTACCTTATGTTTCTTCGCACATAAATAAAAAGCAACAGCAATGAATACAGGACGAGTGAAGTCAGCACTAGCACGTCGAGAAGCAGGCAATGATGACAAAAAGCGTTCCTTATAACTGAAAAGAATACAAACACAATAAGACATCTCTAATTCCCTTAGCAATAGATGCACAATCAAACAGAAACACTGAGACAATTCAAATCCCCTCAAGAAAATTTTGTCAAACATCTTGCAGATATTGCACCATATTCAGGAAATGGAGAAAGAGCAAGAGGAAATTTGAACGTACAAATTCAAACCATCTCAAACATATGAAATAATTCTGACACACCCAGATTGAATAGCTAATTCTTTGACATCAAGCTTTCTCCTGTAGCGCCAAATATTTACCGATTCAGTAAAACGTCCATTCAAACATAGCACAAACTATACAAATGATCACTAAACAGAAGGAAAATCTCAAGAGAATAGAGATAAAACCAACTTGACTCCAAGACTATTGTGCATCAAATTGTACGATTTGATATATGCCTTTTCGGACATCCCACTTAGCCTGATGGCGCTTGATCGATCAAACAAGCTTCCCATCCTGCACACACAAAAAAAGAAGCTAAATAATGTAATCAAAAGAACCCATTGAAGGAACTCAACTAAGCAACGAAAAGTCATCCAAAAACACTAAGCATCGGCAAAAGAACCTCGTGGCGGCAATTTCCAAGTAAATTATAGCTTTACAAACTTCCCCCTACAGATAAAAATTAACAGGTTGTATAGTCAGCATCTGTAATGCGTAATTGGAAACCCAGAGATTCAATGGGACTGAGCTTACAACTCCAATGACAGAGGAATCAAATTGAACGTAGCATAAGTGTCGGAGTTCCAACAATTTTCTCACAGCGAGTTTGGAATCTGATAGTTCGAGTTTCTTGGCTATGTTTGACATATCCATTTTCCTGAAATTCCCTTGGCAGAATGGAGAAGAAGACCTATGCTTTGAAAGAGTGAATCGAGGATTGGATCAATGAAATGAACAACGTAGATGATGTGATGGAATTGGCGGGAACGAGAATTCATTTTGCATTTTTGTGTGTAAAGTTATTATGTATATGGGCTTGTTTGGCACGGGAGTGGAGGGCCTTTATGGAGGAGGGGCAAAAAAGGGAAAATTGATCATATAGTCTTATAATTTCACTGAGTTTGTGACCTAGTCCTTATCATTTGACTCGTCGCAACTCAATCTATGAAGTTTGGTTCATTTATAATCTCGTTCTTGTTGTCACTGAGTCAAAGTGAGATGCACTGCATTGTCATAGACTTTGTCAAAAGCATCCTTATTAGCAGAAACAGGATTGAGATTAGGGATTTTTTTTAATCAGCGCATATTACTCTGACTTAGTGATAAACAAGGACAAGATTATAAATGGACCAAATTTCAGGGACTGAGTTGCGATGAGTCAAAATATAAGGACTAAGACACAAAAGAAAAATCCCCAATATCAATCCTATGTGTATGCTGATAAGAATACCTTTGACAAAGTCAATGACACATCGACACATCTCACTTTGACTTAGTGACAATAAAGATAAGATTATAAATGGACAATCTTTAGGGAATGTGTCTCGACGAGTCAAACCATAAGAACTGAGTCATAAACTCGATGAAACTTTAAAGGCTATATACTTAATTTTGTAAAAAAAAAAAACTAAGGGGAGGGAGAAAAGGGAAAATAACAAATAAATATCATTTAAACTTGGAAAACCCTAAAAAGTCTTATAAAATAAGGAAATTATAGAAATGTAATGTGGTAGAAATATGAGATTCTGATGTTTGAGTGTTTTTACCAAAATGCCTTTATTTGTTCATAGCCTTATTCATCTCTCTTCTCCTTAAACTCGACATCAACCACCTTTGACTTAGAGACAACAAGGACAAGATTATAAATGGACTAAATTTTAGGAACTGAGTCGTGACAAGTTAAACCATAAGGACTAAGTCACAACATATCTTATAATTCGTAGTATAAGATTTAATTTATACTTCACAATACTTTCAATCTACGGTAACAACATTAATGTTAGAAGTAGTCATGTGTTTTCTTCTTATCTAGGTGCTTGATTTTAGACTAGTGAAGAGCATCCTTGTCACAATCAAGAGGAACCATCAAAATTATATTAACTTGTTTTCTTTCAATTTAGCATACACATTATTGTAAAATGTATTTCTCATGAAGTAAATATATAATAACTTCTTAATTTTTACAATTTGTTAATCTTGTATATATTAATTAATTATTTAAAAACCTTATTTTATTTCTAAATATATTCCTCATGCTAAGATTAAAAGCTATGATATTTCTAAATGTATTTCTCATGCTAACAATTTGGATATAGAAATCGACAACATAAGCTTTAAAAGTTGTCATTATGTATACTTAAAGTTGTCATTGTCACTACTTAAGTTATTCACACCAAAACTTTGAAATCACACATTCTTGCCAAATTGCTTATCTGTCCTTTTGCTAATTTAGTGGATATTTTTGGATTTTTTTAATTCAAATAGTATTTTTTTGTCTTTTTTTTTTTAAAAAAATGTTATTACTATGTTGTAAAAACATAATATCAAAGAATTATTTTTTAAATGTTATTAGTCACATTCAAGCGTGTTTTTTTTTCCCAAACAAAATGGGGAAAAAAAAAAAGAAGAAGATAAACGTGGAACAACTGTTAAAAAAAATGTCGGCATAATTGCCCTGAAATAAATACCTATTTACAGAATTAATTGCCCAATGTCACATAAATTTGACTACTAGTATTTCCTGCATTTTAAATTATATACCAATATTTTCTGGTTAAAAAAATACTCGGGAAAATTCTTTTAAAAGATAATTGAATCATCCAATTTCTAAATTGGGTTATTAAACTTAACTAATCCTAAATCAAATAAGAAATCTTAAAATAAAATTTCAGAATTTGATAATTTATTCTTACTGCCCTTCATCATCACCGCATTCTTCTTCTGCAGCAGCATCAGTTTCTCAGGTTCTTTGATCAAACTAATTACGTCTATTCCACTTGTTTCGAAAGAAAAGCTCCACATTTTTCACATAGTCACTTACCATCTCATTTGCTTCTTCCGCCTTGTTGAGAATATTATGTTTAGAAATAGGGAAAACATTTTCTCATGTTATAGGAAAACCATTTTCTTATGTCGCACACACATAAAATGATGACACACGCACACATATATATATTAATTCATATATGTATATATGGGTCCCACCATTTCATGTGTGTAGGAAACTTTTTTTTTCTCATGTAATATGAGAAAACCAAAACATTACAATAATGTTTTTAATATAATATAAAATCTCAGCCATTAAAAACCAATCCAATCCAATCCAATGATGAAAAAATCAAGAAAGGAAGTGGAAAAAGTGGTTAGTAGATAAACTCTCTTCCCAAATTAGACGACATTATTGTGATTCATTCTCAATAGTGTCACTGGACTGCCTTTGATCGTAATTTGAGCATGTGGAGTGTGGCGACTGTTCCGGAGTTAATAATAGTCAAAATCTCAAAGAGAAGGTCAATTGGAGATTTTTTTTTTTTTTTTGGAGGGGGTATATTCAAGAATAGGATTTGGGTACTACAGCTCTCCCAAAATATCATCTCTTTCATATTTTAAATATAAGATAAAGTTTGTAATATATTTTTTCTAATCTTTATTATAAGGCATCAGCTACTAAAATTTTTTAGTCCTTATTATAAAACACCAATTACCTTTAACCAACTTATTTATTACTATTTTTCTATTATACCCTCATTTCGTACTAACTTTTTAAATTCATATCATTAAAATAGGAATGAAGTTAGAAATATCTATCAATTTTAAACCAATTTAATGACTCAACTTTCATTCTTTAGTCCACGATAAATGATGGTTGATGTTTTATAATAAAGATCAAAAGAAGTAAAACTTTATTTTATATTTAAGACTGAAGATAGTATTAAATAACATTAACAATTAATTTATCAAAACAAGTATTTATGGACAAATTTTCCATTAAAAAATCCACTTGAGATTAAAAAAAATGTAGACTCTATTGTTGCTGTTCATTCCACAGTTCCATAAACAGTGAACATTATTTCACTTACTACATGTAAGACTTTATTCTATTTTATTTTTTAAAAAAAAGACATACAGAGCCCACACGTTCCTAATAAATTTTGGGAAAATCCTATTAAAAAACTGTGATATTATTTAAATTCTAATTTGAGTTACTAAAGTTAACAAATTATTAATCAGGTTATGGGGCACAATTAGGAATTTGAAATTTGGGCCAAATTATTTCCATGCCCTTTACAAAAAAATTTTATCCTCCAACTTAAATAAATCAAATCTTTCTAAAACGGTTGATGCAAACCTTGCGCCTAAATTTTTGTTTGTCCTAAAATTACTCCTAAATTTGAAGTTTGAATTACTGAATTCCTTTGAAATCGTAATTAGAGGAATGAAATTTCGGATACTGGAACTAAACCTCCGGAAAACTCTATTGCACTATGCTTAATTATTATGAAGGTTGTCTGGTTCATAACTTCATATATCCATTAGAAAATTAAATAGAAAATTTGGAAAATGAAGCTTTTAGAAACATTCAAAATAGAATTGTTGCTATCTTATAATCATCAGCCAGGGAATGTTGCAGAAATCGAATTTATAATAAATCGAGGGATATATTATTGCATAAATTGAACTTGTCAAAGAAAATCTCTTTCTATAACATTTTTATCCTCCAACTTAGTTTTGATTCATTATAAACCCTCTCCAAATCGTTTTACAATGAATCCCTCCCTTCCATCGAAACGCTAAAGAACACTTTCATGAAAAAGTTTGGTTTTTCTTTCCCATTTCTTTTCAGTCATGCATAGGGGCATTCTGGACATATTATCAAATTTTAAAATCCTTAATTGTGTCACATGACCTGATTAATGATGTATTAAGTTTAATGACTCAAATTAGAATTTGATTAATTCAACCGTCTTTTAATAGAATTTTCCCATAAATTTTGATAGGTGAGAGAAAAAAAACACCTGAGGTGGTAATAAAATATAGGACTGTCTAAATCTTTATAACGAATCAAAAGCTCAACACCCACTTTGATGGCATATGGGCATCTTGAAGATAACAATTATTGAGGATTCTCAAAGTCGAAACAGTCCAAACTTGTAGAATAATATTTCAACCATAAATCTACTTTCATCAGTTTCGGCATATTTTGCAGGTTACACAAGAAAATTTCAAATGTCTTCTGGTAAAGATGGGAGATAATCCACATACACACTCTCGCATGTACTCAGTACCTGTGAGAAAGCTTCTCCTTTTCCTGGTAGTTATTAACATACCTACATACATCCATTGAAGATGAATTAAAATTCCAAACATAAGAAGAGAGCAATGCCAAGCAAAGGAGTTAATATCAGTTTAGTTTCACTTATTCTATGGAAATGATTTCTGTAAAACTTCCACTCAAGTTTGCTCTGTGTATCCTCTCTGTGTCTTAAAATCTTTCCAATGTATACAACAGTGACCACAAGAAAATAAAACCAATAGCCAGAATGTCTAGCTAAAAATGCTTGGCAAAAGGCCATGTTAACAGCAACATAGTCCCACTAGGCGAAGGAAATGAGGTTAGAAATGCCACTTGGAAACCACCCAACTTGGAGAAGAAATGAAGGCAAAAAAAAAACAAAAAAACAAAAAGCAATTGGAAAAAACCCTCACGTGGTAAGGGTGGACAAGGGTATGTGTAAGAATTCAAGTTCAAACTCTCCTAATGTATCCAAAAGAAATGCCATTGGCTTCCCCAATGGTTTATGGGACAACTCAACAGCAATGCGCCATAAACATAATGCATTGGAATAACATCCTTGAAAGCATCATTTTAATGAATTCTATTGATTGAAAACAATGTTTACATTCAAGCTTGAGGACTTCGTAAGTTTGACCCCCAAATAGTTTTCTAGCTATGTTCTTTATGTTTATTTTTGTGATCCAAACAATGAGGCTTTTGATTAAATACTAAGCAAATAAAAAAAAGGTCTTATGCTGCTAAATTTTTATTAAAGGCCATCCACACTTGTTATGGTTTTAGATGTTTAGGTTTAGAATTAGAAGAAGAAGAGAGTTTAGAGATCAAGAAGAAGAGAGTAGAAGAGAGATAGAGAAGAAAACTCCAATGGTTCTCACACAACTGAATTCTACAAGGTCATGACTAACATGATTGTACAATTATGAGGACTGGGCTATTTATAATGAGATAGCCTCCCTCTAATCCTAATCTAGTGGTTAGTAGGATATTATAACACTCATCCCACGAATTATGAATGTTTACAAGTAGGTCCCTAAGTACATGCTATGCTTATTTATATATCAATGCCCCCTCCTGAAACAACCCTTGTCCTCAAGGGTTTGGCACCTGAAACTCTGGAAATTGATGCTTCAAGTTGAACAAGGACACCCATGTAGCTTCCTCTTCCGGGTAACCTTGCCACTGAACTAGCACTTCGGTAATGATCCTCTTATGTTTCCTCCCAACTCTTTAAGATAATATTTATTGGGGATAGAGTGAACTCGGAACAACCGAACAATCAATAGGAGGGTGCCGTTGTTTGACACTTGGATCTGGGCACAATTTCAACAAGGATACATGAAAAGTAGAGTGAATCCTTGTTTCAGGAGGTAACTCTAGCTTGTATGCAATTGGTCCCACCTTTTGTAACACTTTGTATGGACCATAGAAGCGAGGAGCAAGCTTTTGATTGCTTCTAGTAGCAGCCAAAATCTGTTGGTAGGGCTGCAACTTCAAAAACACCCATTGCCCCACCTCAAAATGCCTATCTGAGCGTTTTTCATCAGCTTTTTGCTTCATTGTGTTTGCTGATCTGTGGAGATAGTGTTTCAAAACAGCTAGCATCTTTTCCCTTGCTGTAAAACTCCTATCAACCGCTTCTACCATTGTTGTCCTAGGTATATACGGAGTATAAACAGCTGGTTTTTGCCCATATAATAGCTCATGTGGAGTGGCTTTGGTGGCTATATGAAAAGTTGCATTATACCACCATTCCGCTAGTGCAAACCAGTGACTCCACTCCTTGGGAACCTCCCAACACATGCACCTCAAGTAAGATTCTAGGCACCTATTAAGTACCTCCGTTTGACCATCACTTTAAGGATGGTAAGTTGAAGATAAATTTTGTTTCACCTTCAAAATCTTCAACAACTCCTTCCAAAAGTTGCTCAAAAACAAAGGATCTCGATCACTTATGATTTCAGCCGGTGCACCATGCAATTTATAAACCTAATCCAAAAACACTTATGCCAAAGTAGAGGTTGAATAAGGGTGAGAAAGAGATATAAAATAGGCATATTTAGTCATTCTATCCACAATTACCCATATTACTTCCTTACCACCTGATTTAGGCAATCCTTCAATGAAGTCCATGGAAATATTCTCCCAAACCTTGCTAGGAATAGGAAGGTGCTGAAGTAATCCTGGTGTAGCCACTGTTTCATACTTGCATCTAGCACATGTATCACATCCCTGGATAAATTCCTCAACATCCCTATGGAGATGTTTCCACCAAAATAGACCTTTTACCTTATAATAGGTAGCTTGCACCCCTGAATGGCCTCCTTCAGGGCTTGAATGAAGCCATTCCAGCAACTTCATTTTTAATTCAGCAACATTACCAACCACCAATCGGTTATTCTTCCTCAAACAAATGTCATCCCATGAATAGGAGTGAAAGACACCATCATTTTCCTTCACTTGCACTAGTATAGCAGCTATGTTTTGATCTAATTCCCAACTTTGCTTGATTTCCTCCATTAATTCAGGTGAGGAAGTGTCCAAAGAAATCTGCAAAATTTGAGAACCATACAATCTAGACAACCCATCAGCAACAACATTCTCATTTCTCTTCTTGCATTGAATCTCATAGTCATACCCTAAGAGTTTTGCTATCCAATACATTTGAAATGGAGTTTTCAATTTCTGTCCCAAGAGATATTGTAGGCTTTGTTGACCAGTCCTAATCACAAATTTACCTCTTTCAAGATATTGGTGCCAATGTTCCACTGCTTGCACCACAGCTAGTAATTCTTTTTCATAGATAGAGAGGCTTACATGTTTAGGAGCCAAAGCCTTGCTGAAATAAGCTAAGGGCTAACCTTGTTGCATCAAAACAGCACCTATTCCCCCTCCACATGCATCAGCCTCCACCACAAAATCCTTGGAGAAGTCCGGTAAGGCTAAAACAGGTGCTGAAATAAGAGCTGATTGCAATTCTTTGAAGGATGAAGCTGCTGCCTCCTCTCATTTGAACCCTTCTTCTCGTAATAAAAGTGTAAGAGGCTTAGCTATTGAGCCATACCCTTTAATAAACCTCCGGTAGTACCCAGCCAAGCCTAGGAAAGCCCTTAGTTGCTTTGCTGATTTTGATTTAGGCCAATCGGCCACTGCTTGAATCTTCTTGGGATTCGTAGTGACTGTACCGTTGCTGATTATATGCCCCAAATACTCCACACTCTTGGCAGCAAAAGTGCACTTACTCATCTTAACAAAGTAATGGTGCTTTTGCAAAATCTGTAACACTTCTTCAAGGTGCTTAGCATGTTCTTGTAAATCAGCACTATATATCAATATATCATCAAAGAAAACAAGAACAAACTTCCTTAGTAGAGGTCAAAAAATGTCATTCATTGCACCTTGAAATGTAGCCGGGGCATTGGTCAAGCCAAAAGGCATCACTAACCACTCAAATGTGCCAAGTGTGTTTTAAAGGCCGTTTTGTAACAATCATCCGGCTTCATTCTGAATTGATGGTAACCAGCCCTCAAATCAAGCTTGGTAAAACACCTAGTTGCATGTAGCTCATCCAAAAGGTCTTCAACTAGAGGAATGGGGTATTGATTCTTTACCGTTTTCTTGTTGAGTTCATGGAAGTCAATACACATCCTCCATGACCCATCCTTCTTCTTGACTAGCACAATAGGAGCTGAAAAAGCTGATGAACTTTCTTAAATCACACCGGTTTGAAGCAATTCAGTCACTTGCTTCTCAATAACATCCTTTTGGGCTGCTGAATATCGATAAGGCTTGAGACTTATAGGATTAGTCCCTTCTTGGATATGACTTGCCCTTAGAGGAGCAAATTCATCTTCTTTATCTTGTTCAGGTTCGGTTTCCAAAGGGTCCTCAATGTCTTCCTCTAATTCCATGAATTACAACCTCATTCTTTGTCTTTGGGGGCAAGAATGATTTCTTGTAAAAGGTTCATGGCAGTAAAAACACAAGTTTTTGGCCCTATGTTCAGCTTCATCATCTGCAAAAAGAATTTTGGAATTACGCCAGGATTTTTGCCCATTTTTCTCTGTATTAATGGTGTTTCGGGTAGTGTCTAAGGCTTGCTGAATGGAAATTCCAGAAATTCCAGATGAGTCCTTTAGGTGGGGTCCACCTTGCGGGCCTCCTACTTTAAAATACCTCAATGAGTTAGTTGCACTAGAAGACGTTGTTGGGCCTGTCGAATTATATACAGATGACGACATCGAAGCTAAGCGAGTTGTGTGGACGCCGACAGCCCTTGCCTCGCGCCGATTCACCGCTATTTCTTGGATTCTTGCTAGTCGGCGTGCGTCGCCCAGATTCTAGGGATCGAACATCAAGACTAAATCTTGGATTTCATCCTTCAGACTCGCCACGTAAATTTTGACCAAGTAAGCCTCTGGGAGATCCAACTTGGCGGAAATTGCATCGAATTTGGCATCGTAGTCCGCCAAAGTTCCCTTCTGTCTCAACTTTGTCAGGTTTCCCATCGGTTTCTCCGTTGGAAGGCCAAATGTATTCCGAAGCATCCCCACATATTCATTCCACGTGGGAGGATGCCGCCAACGTCGCTCGGCAGCTACATGCCAGGAGAAACTGACTTCATCAAGATCCATGGATGCCATCGTGACCTTCTCATTTTCGGGTGTCCCATCAAGATGAAAGAAACGGTCACACTTTAGAATCCAATTATCGATATCTTGACCCTGAAATTTTGGAAAATCCATCTTGGTGAATTGAGTGAGTCTATAGAATCCATTGCCATGTCCGTGTTGCTATTGCAGATCACCCTGACGTTGAGCGGCCTTGGCTTGCTGTTGGGTAGCGATAACTAATGGCCTTAATTCCGTCCGCAATGCCAACACCATGTCCTGTAAGTCGTGATTCTGTTTTTCCAATTTCTCATCCAGCTCATCGATCTTTTCAAGTTTCTGAAATTGTCCTTCGATTGCTGCCAAGCGTTCTTCCATTTCTTTTGACTTTCCTGATCGGGTCTGGGCCATGCACCACCCGTCTTATGGTTCTTTGAATGAAACAGAACCAGAAATTCAGATAATCAACAGCCACTTATGGTTGTTCGTTCATATGTCTCTTTTTTTGTTTTTGTTTTTGTTTTTGTTTATTTTTCTTTTTGTGATGGTTCTTGATCAGAATGACGCCTAAAACCAGAAACCCAACCAGAACCACCTTCGGATACTTCAGAATCAGAAACAGAAACAGAGAAGATGCAGAGACAGAAACTGAACAGCAGAAGAGAGCGGAGAATCGTCGCCTCTGATACCACTGTTATGGTTTTAGATGTTTAGGTTTAGAATTAGGAGAAGAAGAGAGCTTAGAGATCAAGAAGAAGAGAGTAGAAGAGAGATAGAGAAGAGAACTCCAATGGTTCTCACACAACTGAATTCTGCAAGGTCATGACTAACATGATTGTACAATTATGAGGATTGAGCTATTTATAATGAGATAGCCTCCCCCTAATCCTAATCTAGTGGTTAGTAGGATATTATAACACTTATCCCACTAATTATGAATGTTTACAAGTAGGTCCCTATAGAATGTTTACAAGTAGGTCCCTAAGTGCATGCCATGCTTATTTATATATCAATACTCCACAGAAAATGTAAATAAATTGTAAATTAACACCCTAAAAATAAAAATAACACCATGAGTTAAACTTCAACTATCCGCCTATTTGATACCACTGATATTTCTCCTTTGACAGAAGAACTGTTGACATGCTTTCTACTGTAGATATGGAATATAGATCTACCAATCTTTATGTTATACAGAACATTAAATAGGGGGTAAATATATGTAGCATCTTCTGATCAATGAGTTCATATTCTAAGACTGCATATGCTTAGAACATTATACTCAACTTCCCATGTAAATTAAACTCTGGAGCCTGTTACTAGTACTTTTAAAATCTTCCCTCTCCTTACCTCATTCTCTCTCTCTCTCTATTGATCAATTTGATCAAATGGACACTTTTCGTCCTTGGCCTCAGCATTCATATTAACCTTGCCAGTTGCAAATTAAAATCAACTATTCATGACAATATTTGGTAATCCTTCTAAGCGCAAGAATCTTAGGGAGGATACATTTGTTTTAATCTCGCGAAACAAAATCAGGTGTTCATAACAATTTCATCATCCACCTACTGCAGAGAATTATAACACCATGCTAATAATTGAGACGAGAGGAACAAAATTTGCAGTTTTACACCAAACAAACTAAATTATAATAATAAGCGCCCTTATGTCCAACATCAGTACTTGAAGGACATTCTGTTGTCACAATCATCTAACCCATAAAACATATAGAAAAATGCAGTCCTAAGAAATAAGGAAATCGAATTACAAAAAAAGTCATCATTTCCCAGATCAAGAACACATGAAGAGATAAATAAAACGGGCTTCACAACGATAAGGAAGAAAGCATACGTATGGACGCCGATAAGAGGAGCGAGCAAGAGCGTGGCGCTGATCCAATTCTCAGAGATCTTGTGGTGGATCTTGGAAGGCAAATCCTTCCAGAGACCAGTCATAACCTTCTGCTGGAAAGGTGAAAGAGCATAGACCACGGCCTTCATCCTAACCGGTTGCTTCCCCATCGTGGTGGTTCAAATCTGCGGTCGTCGTCTTCCTCCGATCGAATCCGGTTGTGTAGGAGAAGAAAATGCAGTGATTGATTGGCGTTGGAATGGGCCTGAAAAGTGAAAAACCCTAGGATCCGAAACCTCCGAACGGCCTAACTCCGAATCCGACCCGAATTCGGGTGACTTCAGTATGCCTTGGCCACTTCGATGGATACGGTAGCAGGTAACAGTTTTTTTTTTTTAATCTTTTCTCTTTTAACTAAAAATTATATATTTTTTACAATAGAAATTACTGCCCTTTTCCTCATTTCTAAATATAATATTCAATTGATTTTTTTCATTATCGTTATAATAAAGATATAGTTATTCCTCATTTTCGCTTCTTATGATTATTTTTTTGATTGAAATCATATGATTATTTTTTACTTTGATGAAATCTCTCTATCTTTCAGAAGTTTTAATCTAAATATTAGATAAATATTAAAAAATTTAACAAAAGTAGGTAGTCGATGATATACAATATACAGACCCTGAGCAATAGTGGCGATAGCAAAATATTATAGCGAGTTTCATACTTTGAATAATATTTCTAAAGTTATAAAAAAGTATAAGAAGGTAGTTAATAAATAAAAAAATAATATTAAGAAAAAGATAAGCATTTTAGAGAAATTATAACAACTTTCAATTTTTAAATAATGTTTTAAAAATAATTTTAAGATATGTATATATAAAAATCTCTTACTTACATTCATTTCATTTGGATTGTTCAAATTTAGGATAAACATTATGTAATACCTGGAAAAAAAATAATAAAAATAAAAATATTTATCTTAAATATTATATTTCCATAGATAATACCTATTTTAAATAGGTGAATATGGGGTCTCAAATTTTTTGTATTGTATTTATTTTTGCTTATAGGGAATTTTTCTTAGAATTTAGGAGTATAAAAATTAATTTAGCTTGTTGATATATAAAACAATATTTTAGGGATTAAATTAGGATTTAATTCATTTATTCCTAATTTAACTTCATGAGACAAAATTTCTCTAAGTAAGAATAAATAAATTATACAATGATATTAACTCTAAATCCTAAAATCTAAACGAACCAATAAGGGAATTTTCCTCTTAGACATATGAGAACATTAAAAACAAAATTATATAAATAAAATTAGGGGGGGACGAGTTCTAGAAGGGAGAAGAGAAGGAAAAAAAAAAGAAACTAGTCAATTGGAGAGGTGTGAAGAGGAAGCTTAGTTTGTCTTGGTGACCAAGGAAATATTTAATTAAGTAGAGTTAGGAGAAAACCTATAGAAATTAAATCATAACTTGTGATATTGAAGTTAAATGTCCAAGATAAATACATATTTAGAATCAAGGAATTATGAGCTTCAACTTGGCTATTCCCAAAGATATTTTCGGTTACTTTTAAAATTCATACTTAACCATTTTGGGAATTAAAAATCACCATAAATCTAATCATAAAATTAGGATTCCAAAAGTGAAATTGGATTTTGAATTTAAACACCAACTTACACCTAATTAAATTAGGATTTGAGATTAATTGGGTTAACTTAATGAAGAAGGAGTCTTTCTTGGGGACAAAGCAAATTATTTCTAGAAGGAAAGGGGGGGGAGGACGGCCAAGGAGGAGGAGGTGGAAGACTTGGATCATTTCTTTCTCTCCAAGCAAAGATCCAAGAGCCATGGTTAAGGAAGAAGTGTTAGATGTTTAATCCTCCTTGGCCTATAAATAGAGGACCTTAGTTAGCACATTCTCCACACCAAATCTCCTAGCCTTGGCCGAAATATAGGAAGAAAGGGAGAGTGAGGAGCTGCTGGAAATAGAAGGCAAGTGGTCTTCAAAAGGTAAAAGAATTCTTAGCTTTCAAGTTTAAGTTCTTAGTTTATGAAGTAGAAATGCTAGAAATGTTATTTTGATTATCAAACTTCCAATTCCATTTTTATTTTCATGTTTTTATGGTTTCCAATAGTTTTATTTCAAAAATTTGATGAAGAAGAAGTTATAACAAAATTTTTGGAAGATTATGATCAAAATAGCGAAGCTCTGGCGAAATTTCAGCAAATAGGAACTTCTGAAGTCAGTAGTAAAAATGCTAGTATTTTATGATGAAAATGATGTTCTAAAATTCTGGGAAAATTCATGATGAAAGTAGACATTTAAGGCTTTCCAAATATATAAAGAGTGTGTCAATTGAAGTTCTGTATAAAAAGATAAAAATCCCAGAAGTTAAGCTACATTTTCTGAGCGAAATTCTGGGCAGTAGTTTGAATTCTGGAAACTGGGAATTATCTATGAGTTCTGGGTAAGTTCCAGTATTTTTCCTTGAAAGTAGACATCTCAAGGATTCCGGAAAATTTTACGGATCCGCTTTTCGATTTTTCTGGAATTAGTTATGATTTTTCAAAGTTAGGCGAAATTATGTCCAGAAATTCTGCATCAGCGTTTTTCCTAAAATTATGTGGAAATAAATGAAAATAAATCCTTCAAGGGTAAAAATGTCAAGTATGACCAAGGTGTCTCTTGAAATATTGTTTGAGAAGTAATTGAGACAATATCACCCTTTTAGGATAGACTGTGCACACGTACCGTCAACGAACGTACCCAACGACCCGTTAAACTCAGGTACGGACACGTATTGTAACATTAACGCTTATGCTTATGGTTTGGTTATATATGATAGTTGTTTTCACATGATGATACTCTGTTTTGAAAATTTGCTCATGAATGTTGAATTGTATACGGGTTATAGTCTTGATAACACCGTTGAGTTTTCCTAGCGCTGAGGACACGATGGGCCGTCGTGGCACTGGTTATGTGCAGACTGGGGTAACATACATATTGCAGTGGTTGTGTTATGTTATTGCCTTACATGTGGATATATGTTTTGAAACCGTGATTATGTTGTATATCTGTGATAACTGTCATATACTGTTTACATAAGCATGAGGTTAACCGTTACCTGAGGTTCAATGACAATTGAACCTCAGCCCCTGCCATAGCTTCAGGATCCCAGGGAGTCAGGATCGAGGACAAAGGTAAGAAGCCGGTGTGAGGACCCTGTGGAGGCATTATCTTTTTGGGATACTTATGTTAGAAGTATTAGACATGGATGACTGTATTAGTAAAAGCTCAGTTAGATACATTACATATAATGTTATTCAGTTACTCTTTGTTTATGAAAAATATTTTCAACTCTCTCAGCTCTGTATGGAAACGTTTATGAAAACGGGATGTTACACATTATATATCTTATTACCTAGTTCCCTCGTGGTTTTACAACTTTCAATTTTTAGATAATGTTTTTAAAACAATTTTAAGATTTGGATATATAAAAATCTTACTTATATTCATTTTATTTGAATTGTTCAATTTTATGATAAACATTTCACATCTATCTTCTTTACCTGGCTCCCTCGTGGTTTTCTGGATCATCTTCTTTGGATGTTTTGGTATTCCGAGTTCAAGATAGCGTATCATAATATTCCTTCCTTTGAATCTATCTTCAATCATCGAAAGGGTCAGAGTTATAAGAGATTTGTGTGTCAAGTAAGTTTTCACATCTCCATCATTTACACTTGCATCATAATCCTTTTCTTTCACAGCCACCACCATGTGCAAATAATCCTTTCAACAGTTATAACTTTGTGATATGATCCACTAGGCAAGAGGTTCATCCTTGAACCTTTTGATGGAAGTTAAATCTAAACTCGTGCTAGCTATGATACCAAATCTTTGGAATGAAGTGTCAATCATCCTGCTAAAAGTTGCTAAAAGTTAGTAGCATATGCATAGCCTAACTTCTTTCAACCGAGATCAAACACGGGTCCATCAGTCTCACATGAATTTGTGATCCACACCCCTCTCAGATCTTAGACGTGTCAGTACACTGCATTATTTAGTTATTAATCTGAGTAACTATTCTTTTTTAAATATTTATAAATTTATTTACTTAGTTCTGAGAGAAAATTCTTTTAAAAGACAGTGAAAAGTGATCCACATCCATAGCAGAATAAGAGTCTGCATCATCGTTCCACCGATCATACCTGACCATATTCCCTACACGTCATTCATTTTCACCATTATTCTTATGCTCTTTTACCCAGTATCAACCCCATAGTAATTTAATAGAAAAATATTTAAATATGGATAAAGTCAAAAAATATTTCATTTTTTAAACATTTCAAAAAAAACTTTTATAATGAAATTTCCCGTAATTACTAACGTATTTTTCCATCCTAAAATGAAGGATATGAAACAATGATGAAGAGAATTACTAAGAACGATGTATGCGTTAGTAAATCGCATGTTGGACCACACACTATGGATGCAATAAGCTACTTGAAAGCAGTGAAAACAACATTTGACAGCGACAACGAAACAGAAAGATATAATATGTTCGTTGCAATCTTAAAAGATTTCAAGAACAAAGGTAAATTAATCTCATAAACACCTTTTATTGTATTGTGGGAAGACATCGATCATCTTTTAATTCCCAGCCAAATTTATATTTTTTGAACTTTTTCACACCACTTAAAGTATTATTTTAAAACACCTTTTCTTATCAAACTATTTAGATTAATTAGACATATTTAATTCAGGTACTTATTTTATTTTACTTTTTTATTTTTATTGCAGGATTGACATTGCAGGTTTCTTAGCACAGATTAAGGAAGTATTGAGAGGGCATGCCTTTTTGATTCTGGGATTAAATGTCTTCATGCCAGAAGGATATGAGATCACTCTTTCTTATGAAGATCAACCTTGTAAAGGGCAAAAGAGGCAAATGAATGAGAACCCTCCTAACAGTTCTAATAATTTCAAGAAGCCTAAGATGAACGAAACTAAACCCATTCAAGAAATTGATGACCTCAACAAAGGCAAGCGTGGTTACAATAATAATAAGAATAGGATCAATAATAATGATAAGGCTATTAATAAAAATAATCAAAAGAAGACTCCTGATTTGATGCCTAGAGAAATTGATCTGAACAAATGTGAACGTTATGGTAGCAGCTACGTGTGTTTGCCTGAAGATTACAAGAGCCTCTAGCCAGTGGGAGATCTAAGCTCGCAGCTTCAGTGTTAAACGATCGTTTTGTGCTGAACCCGCGTCAAGGTGATCATCAAGATTCTTTGAAAAGCAAGAAAATGGTCAATGAGAGTCACGAAGCATTGCTCAAGGTTGAAGAACAACAATTTGAAGCAGACATGTTATTAGAGTCTCTAAGCTCAACAGGTGAACATTTCAAGAAAGTGTACCAGAAAATGCTTGAGAATGTGGAGGGTTCTGATCCTTGTATTGAAGATTGCTTTAGGACTTCACATTTGAGAGCAATTGAGCATATGTATGGTGCGCATGGTCTTGAAGCTTTGGAGGCATTACGTGACAACCAAATTGGAGGCGCATGGACTTCACATTTGATGTTGGGGCGTCTTGAAGAGAAATCTGAGCAATTGAAGCTCCTTCATCTACAACTCAAGGAGGTTTCGGCTCAAGTTTATGCTGAAAAACACGCCAAATCACTCGATTTTCGGTCCTAGCATGTTTAGGCCATTCTTTTTAATTGCATGTAGCAAGAACTTTCAGTTTGTATTGTAGTTTGATTGAATTTGTTTGATGAAATATTATATTTGCAACGTCCGTGCACCTCGCTCTTGTTGATGTCGGCTTTATTTGTTCAATTTAAGGTCCACATCTCTCATGGTTTTAAAACGCGTCAAGAGGGAGAAATATCCTGACTCTTATTAGGCTTCTTTCGTTCCCCTCCCCAACCAATGTAGGATATAAATGTGCCAGCAAAGACGCTGGGCTCAAAAGTGAGTTAAGTGTTATGTCCTATATTAGTTAGGAAGGAGAACAAAAGACGCCTTTATAAGGGTCTGGATATCTCTCACTTTTAACGCGTTTTAAAGTCATAAGGTGTGATGACCCCAAAGCGGATAATATCAAGAGAGATGTTACAGTGCACTTAATATTAGTATTAGAGCAAATATTACTTCTTCATTAGGTTGCTTTACTCTTATTAAATACTTGATCACGAGCAAGAATAAAAGAAAATGAAAGTGTAACTAAATAATCGTTTCAAGTTACTAATACTGATTATCAAGATCGTGTAGTTCCTACAAAGAGGGTAACGTTTTAATTGCAGCACATTTGTTTTTCGACAAATTAATTGTGTTGCAGTACACTTAATACTAATTATAACAATACTCGTCCATCTTTGTTAATTAGATTTAGATCCCTTCACTTCCAGCACTTGAAAGGAGAATATCAAGAACACATATCTCAAATACATATATAATAAAAAATTAATAATTTTTTTTTTTTTGTGTAGAAAATTTTAATAATCTTTTGTTTCTTGACACTACTCTTTTTTATTTCAAAAATTTTACAAAAAAATTTTAAAACCTAAAAATTTCAAAAAAAAAAAAAAAGAAAAGAAAAAGGGCCAGTGAAGAAGGCAAAACTACAAACACAATCTTAAAAAGAATGGCAGTTTCTGGAATAATCCAGTTTTAGGGTATTACTTAATTCTTTTTATAAATATATATATATATATATATATATATATATATATATATATATATATATATAATGCAATTTTTTAGAATGCACAAATAATTATAAATATTTTTATCTTCCAAAATTATAATTAAATTAAAAATATTAAATCCGTAAATTTATTAGAAAATAATGTTCAAATATTTTCAGATTATATAAAAAATTTCTCAAAACTTGATAATTTTTATTTTCAATTTTAAAAATTTAAAAATTTAAATTTATTTTTTAATGTGTAATAAAATTTCCGAAAGATGCATATTTCATTTATATATATTCAGACTTGATGAAATCTGTTTTTATACCAGCTCGGATATAAATATTTGATATATATAAAAAAGAAGAAGAAAAAGACAATATTGACAAATAAAAAGAAAAAGAAAGTACAGACAACTATAGCTTTGTCTGTTCTTAAGATGAGAAATCCTTTTAAAAATGGTTTTATGATGAAGATTTAATCTAAATCATCTAAATTTGTGATAAATCATTTACACATAGTAGTCCGACCGACTGAAAAATTTTAAAAGTTATCAAATGTCATAAAAATAAGAAAAATCCAAAGTATATTGATAATTTTCTTCTTCTTCTATTGATTAATATTCAGATTTCAGATTCTTCGTCTAATTCATATGACTCTTTATTCATACATTCATCTTCTGAATTATTATATATTTTGTATATTTCTATTTCAGAATTTTCTATATCACTATATATTGGTTCATCAAATTCTAAAGGTTGTAATTCATATTCATAATCTTGTTCTATTATATTAATTTTTTTTTTTTGGTTTTTTACAATTTGTTGATATATGTCTTATTTTTACTCAATTATAACACCTATATTTATTTGATTTTTATCATAATTTATATCCCCCCCCCCTTTCTTAAAAAATATTCTTGGTTAAATTTTTTTTTATTATTTTATAGAATCTTCCCTTAGGATATTGTTTAATTTATATGTTCTTTTTCTCTTTTTCTTTCTTATTATTCCTTTTTCTTTACATCCCATCTATGTGGTTTTTCTAATTCTTTACATTTTAATATTTTTCTATTTGCATTATAGTATTTCATATTTCTCCATACTTCTTTAAATTTTTCTGATAAGAAATATCTTAAATATTATGTATCATTAAATTATATATTAGATTATAAGTCAAATTAATCAGTTTGAAGAAAAATTATATAAATAAATACTTGAAAATAATTTATTTAATCTCCTAAAAAAGAGTCCACAAAATCTTATATTTAGGATTGGGGGTAATAAATGATTTATCAAATAATCATCGTTTAAATTTTGGGGAATCTAATACATTATTTCTCGTTATGAATAAGAAAATTATATTAATTTTTTTCCTATGTCTTACTAACATTAATTTACTTATAGATAGTTAAGGAAAAGTATTTATTGTATACAAGTGAATGTTATTTTGTAAATATAAATAAGTCGCCATTGTCATTTATAAAAGTGATATTTATTATAACATGAATTAAAAGCTTTTCAATGTAAATTAAAACCACATACATCTTTCCTAACAACATGATGGACTACCATCAATGGATAATAGGCTATGTAGTAATTATCTCTAGGCTATCTTCTTTTGGTCTGTGTTGACAAATCTCAAATCTAACCCCAATTAAAGGAGATGGTAGACTGGTTTCATCTTTGATGTCTTGTGGTTGAATGATTTCTTACCTAGTGACATTCTTCTTGATTCTTATTTATCTCCTACATGTAACGGAATATTACCTCAAATTCCTAATATAAGATATAATTGGAGGTTGGATTTGATCTAAAATATAAAATTTTAATCTACTTTGTCGTTTAAATTTGTTATTTTTTTTTCCAAAACTATCTATATTGAATATTGATTGCACATGTGATGACAATTTGCATTGAATGAAAAATGATTTAAGAAGGTATTTTAAGAAAACCAAAACACATTTTTAACAAATAATTAATTTTCTTGATCTATAGGTTCCCAATATTGCTCTTCCTCTATCAGACGTGTGGAGGACTATTTTAAATTCTTCCATGTCAATTTTTGCTACAACAAGTAGTGTGCCACAATTGATACGCAGTGTGTGAACTCCAGCTTCCATCCACCGCGGAAGCATTCAGTAGAAAGAATCTTTTGAGAATGGCTTGAAAATTGAAATGCTTCCTCTGAGGGATGGCACCCAAGAGATTGAGAAAAAAAGTTGTTTTTGTGTTTGTTTAGAATCATGATTCATAAACACATTTATGAAAGTCAATGCAGACCTTCTCTCACATGTTTTCCTTCTACATTGTTTATAAATCACGACTATAAAACTTTTTTTAAATGATCTAATGTCTTTGCTAAGAAACAATTGACGATTGGCTTGGTACATGGAAATATACAATAGTGTATATATGTGTTGTTGCCCATTTGGCTTAGGCTTTTTGCATATCAAGTTCGTAAATTTAAAAGCTGTATTATTAGCAGCTGTCATGGTTCATGTTTTTGTCTTCTTTCACATAATGGATTCTGTTCATCACTATATGCAGATATGTTGCAAGCGAAGTCTTGTAGGTGCCTCATTTCAATTTTCTCATTTAAAGGAAAGGGATTGATTGATAGATCTCTATTTGTTAGGAAACAGTTTGATTGGTCTCACAACGTTTGAGTTGTTCAATGTCTATCATGTAAAAGGAAAAGTCTGTCCTATTACGGGCCTAATCTGGGTGGGTTTAAACAGGGAAAAGATTCACGAGGTGCAGGCGGTTGGGCGGGTTGCGAGTCACTTGCTCACCTCTACTCCTATCCCATTTAATATCCTGGTCTCAAGTCCCTGCATAGGGACACATTCTTTGTGGTCATTTTATATTGACTTCCTTTATGGCACATTTTTTATGTCAGTCCCTGCTACACTCTCCATTGCCAATAACGTGATGTATAATATGTCATAATTCATCTTAAAAACCACTGGACAAATGAATTAACTTGAAGGTGATTACTTTGTTTCTTTTGGCTAAACTTGATGCTTTAAATAATACTTTTGTCCTTACAGGTTAGAAATTAAGTATCGTCATCTTGCTTCACTCGTAACATGTTTTTGGTTCAAGTTTTTTTTGGTGGTATGCTCTGTCAGTGACCATATCCATGTCAACATTGTATAACCACATGATTTTTTTCATTGTCTTATTATAGGTACTGGGTCTTAACTTCGAAGGTTAGAATCCATTTTACACTTTACATATTAGCAGGATTGATGTAATGGATAGTGAAGGACATATATAGCATTTTGGGTGAAAAAACGAACTAGTGATAAGTAGTGTCTTCATCAACATTGAAAGTTCAAACACAAACAAGCTAGGAAAGATGTTCGTTTTAACTTTGGAGGGACTAATATGCATCACAAAAGTATATTTATTCTACAACCACCAATACATCTCATTTACCATTTGGATTTTTCCATCCAGATTCCCAAAAGAAAAGTGATGCCCCAACAAGTAATAAAGCTTAGTCAACCAAAAAGATGTTAATTGATATGGTAAGTAGCCTTACACTCTTACCTTCGTAAAAAAAGAACAGGTTTGAATCCCATGGAGCATAGAGGGCTTTACCCTTTACGCTCCTGACCCGACAAAGATTAGGCTCAAGTCTAAAGTGACTTGGGGCTACTTTGGGTTCACATCAAAAAACAAAGCTTAGTCAACAAGCCTTTTGTGGTGAGAGCCATCTATAATAGACAGTCAAACTACCGCTACAAAAAATAAAAAATATGACAAAGATAGTGTCCATAAATATCGTTCTGTTGCAGCTGAAGGACTCATACCATCTTCTATTAAGATTACAAATACAAATTACAAATGCCTTCCCCAGAAAGTAGACCCCTTTCAAGGAAATGTGGAAGCCAGAACCAAGATGAAAACCTTCTCACACAAGGAATGGCTACAAGCTCACATGGTGGAAATTCTTCACAAGTCAATTTTCAAGCCATAGCAGACGTCCATTGCAATATTTTCACAGGTAAAAATAGCGAACGTCTTACTTTTTTTCTTCCCATCTCTTAACACAACTCTAGTCTTTTTCATTAATTCTTCATTGCATACCAAGCAGCAGGAGCAGATGGTCATTACTCTTCCAACGTGGGTTTTGCTAAAGTAGACATTAATAATCAGAAGAGTAGTTTCACACCCTCACCAACAGAAGACTTGCTCAACAACACTAATGTTTGTGTTAACACCGAGCTTCCAAACACTAATACAGGTTTCTTCAGTGCTAATTCCGCATAGCAAGAGATTCGCTAATAAGCAGCATAGAAAAAACTTATCAAAGCGTTTTGGGAATACTTGTAGAGAATAGGTTGATGAGAAGTGTTTCATCCAGCACAAAATTAATCTGTACTTTAGGTACTACTACTTTCTGAACTTGTAGTTGTTGTCTCACTTTCAGCTTTGGACATTGAAGATACAGCAACAAATGAATGCCATTGGTTATTCCAAAATCCCCTATTTAAGAGGATAAGTGCCAGGTTGAGAGGTTTAATGCATGATAACGAGATGGTTCAGACCTCACCTAGGAAAGTAAATACTAATACAAAGCAAGCTTTTGATGCGAAATTTACTCAGAGAAGCAACAATGTGGTCAAAGGTACACATGGTTTAGCATCGTTATTTTTCATGGACATCAATTGATTGTAAGTGGAAAAAAACCATGTTTGTCACTTCCCCTTTTCTTTAAGCCGGTAAACGACAGTGTAGAAGAAGTAACAGACAAATAAATGAAGAACACTCACTAGCACCAACAACGGAAAGAACTTCATTGCATAGTGCATAAGGGATGGGTCTAACGACAATGAAGATGTCTCTACAGACTACATCCAAGCAACATACCTTAGGTAACACTGATACACACACAATCACATTTTTTGGTTAAAGTTCTTCTCCACTCACTTGGTCAGTTTCAATAAAAACTACATTTTAGTTCTCCATAAACTACATTGAACAAAAACTACTTACTCAAAATAGAACTAATTATTGCATGTTAATTTAAGAGTCATTTTTAACCACTTATTAACCTAATATCGATATTGATGGTTCAGTCCATGTTTGTGACTTGTTCATGTTCAGTTCGGAAAGACCACAAGCTTGAAGATGTTTGCAGAACTCAGTGTTGGTAGAGAACAATTTACAGGAAGCGGAAGGCATCAAAGCAAGGGCAAGTCGCCAGCATCAACAATTCAAACAATGCAATTTGAAACTCCAGATACTGGACGCAACCACCAAATTTTCGGCACACTCAAAGAAAAACCTTCTATAACTATCTCTGTAATAATTTTGTTTTCCATAACAAAATGTGACTGAAGCATTTTATGTTTAATGTCATTTATATATGAAACTTATATTTAGTTGCAAAGCAGATAAAATTACAACAACATTCACCACAGACTTGTATTGTGATGAAGCTGCTATGAATAAGGTTGAAGTGGACACGTTACAGGGTGAAGGTATTTTTCTAAAATCCATTACAATATAATGCCTATTGATTTATTCCCTCCTCGAACATTGCTTCATTCTAAAGAAATAATATTGAAAAGCCTTGTCATGGGCTTTCAAATAAAATCGAGATTAACCAAAGCATAGTACAATGACCAACCCAAGTCGAGTTCACTTTGAGGAGCTTAGTTTCTAGCTTTCTAACGAAATGATGCCAAACTATTTTATAAATCAGTTAAGTAAATTTCAAGTAAAGAAACTCTTGCATAGTACTATAAGGCTATTCTAGAATTTTATTTCTTTTCAGTTTTTAGAGTGAATATAGTGACAGAGAACAAAGAAGGGACCAAAAAAGACAGAAATGAAAAAGAAAGTGTTCGGCTGTGATACGAGTATTCACTAGGCTATGGACTTAGGCTTTTCTAGCTTTATCAGATTATGAAGCTAGATAGGCAATCTTTGGGTATCTAGAATAGCTCTAGACTCCGTTCCATTGGAACTATTAAACAATACTCCAACGGACAACATTCAACCCTCTTAATTGAGCCCCTTGTGCGCACCTACTCCTGTGAACAACAATATATATCCACCACTAAAATAGTAACCCGAGACGCCTTATTACGCGTGGAAATATGGCAACAATCTCAATACAATATCTGACCTAGCCTAATGCAAGAAGTTGAAGCTGCTCTAAGTCAGGTATCGTATACACATCACAGTTTCACAATACATCCGATCCTTCGCAAAAAAATCAATTATAACCTCTTTCATCATAACAATACAAAATTCTAAGACCTGGGAATTAATAAAGTGAGGAAAGGAGATGAAAGACGGAAGCAAACTCCCCTTTAAGGCTTCAAGCTCCAGCCATTCACCCAAGCCTAGAGAATCGAAGATTCAGCCACGTATAATAAAACCCATAACAGTAGCACCGAGTTTCAATGGAGTCGCAAACATGGAGAAACTGTAGATGAAGTATGAAATTGGTGGAATAGGTGAGGGAATGAAAGGCTGGAGTGGAGAAGACGGAGAAAACAAGGTGGAGAGAATCCGAGAGATGAGGACATGAGATTCTTGGTGTCCAAAAATTCGGTGAACAATGGTGGCGCCAAAGGCTTCTGAAAGTAATTCCCAAAACGCAGCGTTGTGATGCTCTGGTCCTTCTCTGTGTTTTCTTCAATTCGGGTTTCCTTCTTATTTATTTAAGGGTAAGGAAGCAAAAAAAATACACATGTGTTTTATTTTTAGGAGAGCTTAGCACCATATATTTTTTTTGGAACAAAAATACACACGTGTTTATCATTTTGGATTAAAAGTCACATCTCACCGTTATATTATTTTTTATTTCACTTTTTTTCTCTCATCACGGTGAACACTAACATAGCGATAAGATGTGATTTTTATTCAAAAATAATAATCACGTGCATATTTTTGCTTTTAAAAAAAGCATATGGTGTTCGGTGCTTCCGAAGATAAAACACATATATTTTTACTCCTTTACCTTTTATTTAATATATCTTCGTAACAAACATTAAAAGGAGTTGACCACTGATCCTAGTATTGTTAAATCGTGGAGGAACACTAACGATCATCTCATCGGAATGAATTGCACGCCTCTTACTTATTGTTAATATCTAGAACTTCATGTCATTTCATCTTTTTTCTCCATATATTTCATCAGCCTATCTAAATCGTTGATTGGGAAAAAGAAAAGAAAAAAATTAAAGTAATAATGTTACTTTTTAGATTAATTGGACGAATATGATTTAAAAATTATATAAGATGATGAGAAAAGGAAAATACGAGAAACCCAACCTAATCCGGAGAAGGAATTCATCAAGAAGGAAACAAAAAAAATGTATCTTACTTTCTCTTCTCTTTTTCAATGTTGGTTCTTATATATGCATATTTTTCAATGGGTTTCTACAACGTGTGTGGCTAAACATTTTGGTCTATGATTATTTTGAATCTTCTTATGAATTAACACTTGATTAATTTTATCCTTTTATAATTAACGATGTGTCTGTGTTTTACTCATTACTTAATGCTTATAAGTGTTTGATTACCATTTAGATGTTTTGTTCATTAGAGTGATGCTTAGAGGGTTAGTTTAAGTGTAGAATTCAAGATAAAATTGTTAAGATTTAAAGTTTGCATATTGAATGGATATTTTTGTTGGTAAGAGAGAAATATAATTACTAACATTGCATAGTCATATTAGGATTAGAGCTTGAAATCAGGGTTTTTTTTAAGCAATTGTAGTAATAAGAGATTAAGCAATTAACAAAATTAAACACTTTTTAAGTTAATATATTTCACATATTCCCACTTCAAATTGAATTCAATTGCGTCTGGAAGACAAGCTAATTACGTTCTAATTGAAAGTCATAGATAGCCTACTTTTACGTTTTAACATCGGTTTGTGGTTTAACAAAGCTCCTCTTAGTAAACTTATGAGAAAACAATATTTAAATGTTTTAAATGAGAAAACAAACAAACATTTACCAGCTATGACCCTTTTGACCTTGTGTCAACAATAAAGATAAAGTTATTTCTCATTTTCGGTTCGTATGATTATTTTTTTGATTGAAATCATATGATTATTTCTTACTTTGATGAAATCTCTCTATCTTTCAGAAGTTTTAATCTAAATATTAGATAAATATTAGAAAATTTAACAAAAGTACGTACTTTTTACTAAAAATTATATATTTTATACAATAGAAATTACTACTCTTTCCCTCATTTCTAAATATAATATTCATTTCTAAATATAATATTCAATTGATTTTTTTCATCATCGTTACAATAAAGATATAGTTATTTCTCATTTTCGCTTCTCATGATTATTTTTTTGTTGAAATCATATGATTATCTTTTTCTTTCATGAAATCTATCTTTCAGAAGTTTTAATCTAAATATTAGGTAAATATTAAAAAATTTAACAAAAGTACGTAGTCGGTGATACACAAACCCTGAGCAATAGTGGCGATAGAAAAATATTATAACGAGTTTCATACTTTGAATAATATTTCTAAGCTATAAAAAAGTTTAAGAAGGTAGTTAATAAATAAAAAAATAATATTAAGAAAAAGATAAGCATTTTAGAGAAATTATAACAACTTTCAATTTTTAAATAATGTTTGGTTTTACAACTTTCAATTTTTAGATAATGTTTTAAAAACAATTTTAAGATTTGGATATATAAAAATCTAACTTATATTCATTTTATTTGAATTGTTCAAATTTATGATAAACATTTCACATATACATATACACACACAGACCTCTATCTTCTTTACCTGGCTCCCTCGTGGTTTTCTTGATCATCTTCTTTCGATGTTTTGGAGGTTTTGAGTTCGAGACGGCGTATCATATATTCCTTCCTTTGAATCTATCTTCAATCATCGAAAGGGTCAGAGTTATAAGAGATTTGTGCCAAGTAAGTTTTTACATCTTCATCATAATCCTTTTCTTTCACAGCCACCATCATGTGCAAATAATCCTTTCAACAGTTATAACTTTGTGATCCATTAAGGAAGAGGTTCATCCTTGAACCTTTTGATGGAAGTTAAATTTAAACCCGTGCTGGCTATGATACCAAACCTTTTAAATGAAGCGTCAACCATCTTGCTAAAAGTTAGTAGCATATGTGTAGCCTAACTTCTTTCAACTGAGATCAAACACAGGTCCATCAGTCTCATATGAATTTGTGATACACTAGGCTGAACCTGATCCACACCCCTCTCAGATCTTAGATGTGTCACTACACTGCATTATTTAGTTATTAATTTGAGTAACTATTCTTTTTTAAATTTTTATAAATTTATTTACTTAGTTCTGAGAGAAAATTCTTTCGAGAGAAAATTCTTTTAAAAGACAATGAAAGCGAAAAGTGATCCACAGCAAAATAAGAGTCTGCATCATCGTTCCACGGATCATGCCTGACCATATTCCCTACACGTCATTCATTTTCACCATTATTCTTATGCTCTTTTACCAAGTATCAACCCCATAGCATTTTAATAGAAAAATATTCAAATATGGATAAAGTCAAAAAATATTTCATTTTAATATAAAGTTAATATATAAATCCAATTAGTTTTGACGAAATAGTTAGATAAATCAAAGAGGGTATATAAGGAATTTTACAAATAAAAAGTTTAGTAAACCAGTACCTCTAAAATGAGTTTTTTTTTTTTAACATTTCAAAAAACCTTTTATAATGAGATTTCCTGTAATTACTAACGTATTTTTCCATCCTAAAATGAAGGATACGAAACAATGACGAAGAGAATTACTAAGAATGACGTATGCGTTAGTAAATCGCATGTTGGACCACACACTATGGATGCAATAACCTTTTTGAAAGCAGTGAAAACAACATTTGACAGTGACAACGAAACAGAAAGATATAATATGTTCGTTGCAATCTTAAAAGATTTCAAGAACCAAAGGTAATTATTTTGGGAAGACATCATCTTTTAATTCCCAGCCAAATTTATATTTTTTGAACATTTTCACACCACTTTTTCTTTTTTCTTTTTTTTAAGTATTATTTTAAAACACCTTTTCTTATCAAACTATTTAGATTAATTAGACATATTTAATTAAGATACCTATTTTATTTTATTTTTTTATTTTTATTGCAGGATTGACGTTGCAGGTTTCTTAGCACAGATTAAGGAAGTATTGAGAGGGCATGACTTTTTGATTCTAGGATTAAATGTCTTCATGCCCGAAGGATATGAGATTACTCTTTCTTATGAAGATCAACCTCGTAAAGGGCAAAAGAGGCAAATGAGTGAGAACCCTCCTAACAGTTTTAATAATTTCAAGAAGCCTAAGATGAACGAAACTAAACCCATTCAAGAAATTGATGACCTCAACAAAGGCAAGCGTGGTCACGATAATAATAAGGCTATTAATAAAAAAAATCAGAAGAAGACTCCTGATTTGATGCCTAGAGAAATTGATCTCAACAAATGTGAACGTTATGGTAGCAGCTACGTGTGCTTGCCTGAAGATTACAAGAGCCCTCGAGCCAGTGGGAGATCTAAGCTCGCAGCTTCAGTGTTGAACAATCGTTTTGTGCTGAACCCGCGTCAAGGTGATCGTCAAGGTTCTTCAAAAAGCAAGAAAATGGTCAATGAGAGTCATGAAGCATTGCTCAAGGTTGAAAATGAACAATTTGAAGCAGACATGTTATTAGAGTCTCTAAGCTCAACTAGCGAACATTTCAAGAAAGCGTACCAGAAGATGCGTGAGAATGTGGAGGGTTCTGATCCTTGTATTGAAGATTGCTTTAGGACTTCACATTTGAGAGCAATTGAGCATATGTATGGTGCGCATGGTCTTGAAGCTTTGGAGGCATTACGCGACAACCCAATTGAAGCCGTGCCTTTGATGTTGGGGCGTCTTGAAGAGAAATCTGAGCAATTGAAGCTCTTTCATCTACAACTCAAGGAGGTTTGGGCTCAAGTTTATGCTGAAAAACACGCCAAATCACTTGATTTTCGGTCCTAGCATGTTTAGGCCATTCTTTTTAATTACATGTAGCAAGAACTTTCAATTTGTATTGTAGTTTGATTGAATTTGTTTCATGAAATATTATATTTAATTTGCAACATCAGTAGTATTGCATTTTAGATCTAAGCATCTCGCTCTTAATATTGTCCGCTTTGTTTTTTTCGTTCCCCTCCCTAGTCGATGTAGGACATAACACCTAACCAACCTTTAAGCCCTGTATCCTCGCTAGGGCATTAACTCAACACTGCCCCTCACGGCTTTAAAACGTGTCAAGAGGGGGAGATATTTAGACCCTTATAAAGTTTTTTTCGTTCTCCTCCCTAGCTGAAGTAGGACACAAATGTTCACTCTAGGCTCAAAGGTGGGTTAAATGTTATGTTCTATATTGGCTAGGGAAGGAAACACGAAACAAAAGATGTTTTTATAAGGGTTTATATACTTTTCCCTCTTAATGCGTTTTAAAACTGTGATAGGCAATGACTCCAAAACAAACTGCACATAATTGTAGTGCACTTAATATTATATTACAACAAATATTATGTTATTACAGCAAATATATAAAAGAAAATGAAAGTGCAGCTAAATAATCATTTCAAGTTAGTAATTCTGATTATAAAGACCGTGTAGCTTCCTACAGAGAGGGAAATGTTTTAATTGAAGCACATTTATTTTTGGACAAGTTAATTGTGTTGTAGTACACTTAATACTAATTATAACGATAATTGTCCATCTTTGTTAATTATATCCCTTCACTTCGAGCACTTGAAAGGAGAATATCAAGAACAAATATCTCAAATACATATATAATAAAAAATTAATAATCTTTTGTTTCTTGACACTACTCTTTTTTATTTGAAAAATTTTACGAAAAAATTTTAACACCTAAAAATTTCAAAAAAAAAAAAAAAGGCTTGGTGAAGAAGGAAAAACTATAAACACAATCTTAAAAAGAATAGCAGTTTCTGGAATAATCCAATTTCAGGGTATTACTTAATTCTTTTTTTGTATATACAAAATGAAATTTTTTTAGAATGTAAAAATAATTATAAATATTTTTATCTTTCAACATTATTATTAGATTAAAAATATTAAATCAGTAAATTTATTAGAAAATAATGTTAAAATATTTTCACATTATATAACAAATTTCTCAAAACTTGAGAATTATTTTCAATTTTAAAAATTTCAAAATTTAAACCTATTTTTAAATGTCTAATACAATTTCCGAGAGATGAATATTTCATTTAGTTATATTCAAACTTGACGAAGTCTCTTGTTATACCGGCTTGGATATAAATATTTGATAAATATAAAAAAGAACAAGAAAAAGAAAAAGAAAATATAGACAAATACCAAGAAAAAGAAAGTATAGACAACTATATATGAGGAATCCTCTTAAAAACAGTTTTATGATGAAGATTTAATCTAAATCATCTAAATTTGTGATAAACCATTTATACATAGTACTCCGACCGACTGAAAAATTTAAGTTATCAAATGTCCTAAGAAAAATCCTAAATCTATTGGTAATTTTCTTCTTCTTTTATTGATTAATATTTACATTCTTTATCTGATTTATATGATTCTTGATCCATACGTTTCTATTTTGAATTATTATATATTTTGTATCTTTCTATTTCAGAATTTTTTATATCACTATATATTGGTGAATCAAATTCTAAAGGTTCTAATTAATATTCATAATCTTGTTCTATTATATTAATTCTTTTTGTTTTTGGTTTTTTACAATTTGTTGATATATGCCTTATTTTTCCGCAATTATAACGTCTACATTTATTTAATTTTTTATTATAATTTATATTTCCCCCTTTTTTCTTAAAAAATATTCTTGGTTTAAATTTTTTATGGAATCTTTCCTTAGGATATTTTTAAATTTATATGTTCTTTTTCTCTTTTTCTTTCTTATTATTCTTTTTCTTTACATCCATCCATGTGGTTTTTCTAATTCCTTACATTTTAATATTTTTCTATTAGCATTATGGTATTTCATATTTCTCCATGCTTTGTTAAATTTTTCTGATAAGAAATATCTGAAATATTATTTATCATTAGATTATATATCATATTATACGTCAAATTAATTAGTTTGGAGAAAAATCATATAAATAAATACTTGAAAATAATTTATTTAATCTCCTAAAAAAGAGTCAATAGAATCTTATATTTAGGATTTGGGGTAATAAATGATTTATCAAATAATCATCGTTTAAACTTTGGGGAATCTAATACATTATTTCTCGTTATGAATAAGAGAATTATATTAAAAAAAAATTTCCTATGTCTTACTAACATTAATTTACTTATAGATAGTTAAGGCAAAGTATCTATTGTATACAAGTGAATGTTATTTTGTAAATATAAATAAGTCGCCATTGTTATTTATAAAAGTGATATTTAATATAACATGAATTAAAAGCTTTTCAATGTAAATTAAAACCAAATACATCTTTCCTAACAACATGATGGACTACCATCAATGGATAATAGGCTGCGTAGTAATTATCTCTAGGTTATCTTATTTTGGTCAGTGTTGACAAATCCCAAATCTAACCCCAATTAAAGGAGAGGGCAGACTAATTTCATCTTTGATGTCTTGTGGTTGAATGATTTCTTACCTCGTGACATTCCTCTTGATTCCTATTTATCTCCTACATGTAATGGAATATTACCTCCAATCCCTAATATAAGATGTAATTGGAGGTTGGATTTGATTTGAAATATAAAACTATCTATATTGAATATTGATTGCACATGTCTTGCATTGAATGAAAAATGATTTAAGAAGGTATTTTAAGAAAACCAAAACACATTTTTAACAAATAACTAATTTTCTTGATCTATATCCTCTATGAGACGTGTGGAGAACTATTTGAAATTCTTCCATGTCAATTTTTGCTACAACAAGTAGTGTGCCACAATTGATACGCAATGTGTGAACTCCAGCTTCCATCCACCGTGGAAGCATTCAGTAGAAAGAATCTTTTGAGAATGGCTTGAAAATTGAAATGCTTCCTCTGAGGGATGGCACCCAACAGATTGAGAAAAAAGTTGTTTTTTATTTGTTTAGAATCATGATTCATAAACACGTTTATGAAAGTCAATGCAGACCTTCTCTCACATGTTTTCCTTCTACATTGTTTATAAATCACGACTATAAAACTTTTTTTAAATGATCTAATGTCTTTGCAAAGAAACAATTGACGATTGGCTTGGTACATGGAAATATACAATAGTGTATATATGTGTTGTTGCCCATTTGGTTTAGGCTTTTTGCATATCAAGTTCCTAAATTTAAAAGCTGTATTATTAACAGCTTCCATGGTTCATGTTTTTGTCTTCTTACACATAATGGTCTCTGTACATCACTATATAACTCTAGCATTTGTTATGAAACAGTTTGATTGGTCTCACAACGTTTGAGTTGTTCAATGTTTATCATATAAAAGGAAAAGTTTGTCCTATCCCATTTAATATCCTGGTCTCAAGTTCCTACATAGGGATGCATTCTTTCATTTCTTTGTGGTCATTTTATATTGACTTCCTTTATGGCATATTTTTTATGTCAGTCCTTGTTAGAGTTGGGAATCAGGGTCGGCCCTTGAAGGGCCAGGGCCTAATAGGGCCGGCCTTTCAGGGTCCGGAAGAAGAAAACACTTGTTTTTTGAAGTCTGGCCTGAGAGCACCAGTACCAAGGCCGGCCCTCTAGGGCCCAGAAATTACTATTCTAAATTTTAATTATTTTTTGTTCATTTTTTTTCAAAAGAAATATGATTAGTAAAATACAACAATTAAAGTTCTAATTTATGAAATAAATATTATCGGCATTAATATCCAAGCAATACAAATTATCCAACAAATGAATACATTTATCAGTTCGTAATCAAAAGCAAACTACTATCTACTACCGTCCACAAATAAAACATATAAAATATAAGAAGCGTACCACTAACAACATATGATCACACATCTTCTTCATCACTATCATCAATATCAAAGATATTTGATTATGTTTCACTAACCGCAGTAGACTCTGCTTCATGAATAAAAATATCATGTATTTGAAGCGCCCAAGCCCAACTTCAACTTCAATTAAAAAAAAAAAAATTATGCAGGGCCTAACAGGCTGGCCAATGACCCTCCAGGGCCAAGTTCGTTTATCTCTTGAAATTTTTAGGCCTGACCCTTGAAAGGCCATGGCCTAAACGGACTAACCCGATTTCTCGACTCTAGTCCCTACTACACTCTCCATTGCCAATAACGTGATGTATAATATGTCATAATTCATCTTAAAAACCACTGGACAAATGAATTAACCTGAAGGTGATTACTTTGTTTCTTTTGGTTAAACTTGATGCTTTAAATAATACTTTTGTCCTTACAAGTTAGAAATTAAGTATCGTTATCTTGCTTCACTCATAACATGTTTTTGGTTCAAGTTTTTTTTTGGTGGTATGTTGTGTCCTTTTTTTTTTTGATATAATGGTGGTATGCTCTGTCAGTAACCATATCCATGTCAACATTGTATAACCACATGATTTTTTTCATTGTCTTATTATAGGTACTGGGTCTTAACTTCAAAGGTTAGAATCCATTATACACTTTAATCTACAAGCTAGGATAGGAAGGATGTTTGTTTTATAGCATTTTGGGTGGAAAACGAACTAGTGATAAGTAGTGTCTTCATCAACATTGAAAGTTCAAACACAAACAAGCTAGGAAGGATGTTCGTTTTAACTTTGAAGTGACTAATATGCATCACAAGAGTATATTTAATCTACAACCACCAATACATCTCATTTACCATTTGGATTTTTCCATCCAGATTCCCCAAAGAAAAGTGATGCCCCTACAAGTAATAAAGTTTAGTCAACCAAAAAGACGTTAGTTGATATGGTAAGTAATCTTACTTTCATAAGAAAAAGAACACAAGTTTGAATCCCATAGAGCATACTTCTTGAGAGGGCTTTAACCTTTACGCTCCTGGCCCGACAGAGATTAGGCTCAAGTCTAAAGTGACTTGGGTCTACCAAGCAGCAGGAGCAGATGGTCATTACTCTTCCAACGTGGGTTTTGCTAAAGTAGACATGAATAATCAGAAGAGTAGTTTCACACCCTCACCAACAGAAGACTTGCTCAACAACACTAATGTTTGTGTTAACACCGAGCTTCCAAACACTAATACAGGTTTCTTCAGTGCTAATTCCGCATAGCAAGAGATTCGCTAATAAGCAGCATAGAAAAAACTTATCAAAGCGTTTTGGGAACACTTGTCGAATAGGTTGATGAGAAGTGTTTCATCCCTCACATAATTAACCTGCACTCTTGCTGCTACTACTTTCTGAACTAGTAGTTGTTGTCTCACTTTCAGCTTTGGTCATTGAAGATACAGCAACAAATGAATGTCAATGGTTATTCCAAAATCCCCTATTTAAGAGGATAAGTGCCAGGTTGAGGTTTAATGCATGATAACGAGATGGTTCAGACCTCACCTAGGAAAGTAAATACTAATACAAAGCAAGCTTTTGATGCGAAATTTACTCAGAGAAGCAACAATGTGGTCAAAGGTACACATGGTTTAGCATCGTTATTTTTCATGGACATCAATTGATTGTAAGTGGAAAAAAACCATGTTTGTCACTTCCCCTTTTCTTTAAGCCGGTAAACGACAGTGTAGAAGAAGTAACAGACAAATAAATGAAGAACACTCACTAGCACCAACAACGGAAAGAACTTCATTGCATAGTGCATAAGGGATGGGTCTAACGACAATGAAGATGTCTCTACAGACTACATCCAAGCAACATACCTTAGGTAACACTGATACACACACAATCACATTTTTTGGTTGAAGTTCTTCTCCACTCACTTGGTCAGTTTCAATAAAAACTACATTTAGGTTCTCCATAAACCACATTAAACATAAACTACTTATTCAAAATAGAACTAACTATTGCATGTTAATCTAGGAGTTATTTTTAACTACTTATTAACCTAATAGTGATATTGATTGTTCATGTTCAGTTCGGAAAGATCACAAGCTTGAAGGTGTTTGCAGAACTCAAAGTGTTGGTAGAGAACAATTTACAGGAAGCAAAAGGCATCAAAGCAAGGACAGGTCACCAGCATCAACAATTCAAACAATGCAATCTGCAACTCCAGATACTGGAAGCAACCACCAAATTTTATATACACTAAAATAAAACCTTCCTATAAGCCTATAACAAAATGAAATTTGAAGCATTTTATGTTTAATGTCATTTATACATGAAACTTATATTTTGTTGCAAAGCAGATAAAATTACAACAACGTTCACTACAGACTTGTATTGTGATGAAGCTGCTATGAATGAAGTGGACACGTTACAGGGTGAAGGTATTTTTCTAACATCCATTACAATATAATGCCTATTGATTTATTCCTTCCTAGAACAGTGCTTCATTCTAGAGAAGTAGTACTGGAAAGCCTTGTCATGGGCTTTCAAATAAAATCGAGATTAACCAAAGCATAGTACAATGACCAACCCAAGTCGAGTTCACTTTGAAGACCTTAGTTTTCCAAACTACTTTATTAATCAATTAAGTACATTTCGAGTAAAGAAACTCTTGCATAGCATAAGGCTATTCTAGAGTTTTATTTGAGAGTGAAGATAGTGAGAGAATAAAGATAAGACCAAAAGGGGGGGGGGGGGGATGAAAGAGAGAGTGTTCGGCTGTGAGACGAGTATTCACTAGGCTGTGGATGGATGCACATAAGGTGCTTCTCCCTTATGTGCTTCTTACATGCTTGTCTCTCTAATTAGAGAGATGAAACATTTTTTAAATTTTTTATATATTCTATTTATTTATATTTAAATTATATGTTGTTTTCTGAAATTTTTTTTTTGTACCTAGTATCTAAAATTATTTTTTAGAACTGCATTCAGAAATATTTGTCCAGTAACACGTATCCTGGAAACTAATTATTTTAAGATACTAAGTACAAAAAATATTTCAGAAAACAACATATAATTTAAATCTAAATAAATAGAATATATAAAAAAAATTAAAAAAAAAATATTTCATCACTCTCTAATTAGAGTTAGAGAGACAAGTATGTAAGAAGCACATAAGAGGGAGAAGCACCTAATGTGAACGGCCTTTCCTGGCTTTATGAGATTATGAAAGCTAGATACGCAATCTTTGGGTATCTAGAATACCTTTAGATTCGATTCCATTGAGAGCTATTAAATATTACTCCAACGGACAACATGTAACCCTCTTAATTGAGCCCCTTGTGCGCACCTACTACTTTGAACAACAATATACATCCAACACTAAAACAGTAACGAGAGGCACCTTATCACGCATGGAAATATGGCAACAATGTCAATACAATATCTGACCCAGTCTACTGCAAAAAATTGAAGCTGCTCTAAGTCAGGTATCCCATACACATCACAGTTTCACAATACATACGATCCTTCACAAAAGATAAATCAATTATAACCTCTTTCATCATAACAATACAAAATTCTAAGAACTAGGAATTAATAAAGTGAGGAAAGAAGATCAAAGAAGGAAGCAAACTCCCCTTTAAGGCTTCAAGCTTCAGCCATTCATCCAAGCCTAGGGAATCGAAGATTCAGCACAGCATAATAAAACCCATAACAGTAGCACCGAGCTTCAATGGAGTCGCAAACATGGAGAAACTGTAGATGAAGTATGAAATTGGTGGAATAGGTGAGGGAATGGAAGGCTGGAGTGGAGAAGACGGAGAAAACGAGGTGGAGAGGATCCGAGAGATGAGGACATGGGAAGCAGATCTCCTCAGCGGACTTTTTCTCAGTATCCCCTCAGAAGCGTATCTGAACCCTTAATCTCATTTTTGATCATGACAGTTTCTGAGTGCTCAAATCATATGAACGGACATGATTAGGGCTTCTGAGAGATACTTAGAAAAATGCTTCTAAGAGAAACCGTACTCGAGGACATGAGATTCTTGGTGTCCAAAAATTCGGTGAACAATGGTGGCGCCAAAGGCTTATGAAAGTAATTCCCAAAACGCAACGTTGTGATGCTCAGGTCCTTCTCTGTGTTTTCTTCAATTCAGGTTTCCTTCTTATTTATTTAAGGGTAAGGGAGTAAAAATACACATTTGCTTTATTTTTGAGATCGTCCAGCACCATATACTTTTTTTTTTGAACAAAAATACACACGTATTTATCATTTTAGATTAAAAGTCACATCTCACCGTTATCTTATTTTTTTATTTCATCTTTTTTTCTTTCATCACGGTGAACACTAACATAGCGATGAGATGTGACTTTTGTTCCAAAATAATAATCACGTGCGTATTTTTGCTTCTAAAAAAAGCATATGATGTTCGGTGCTTCCGAAGATAAAACACATATATTTTTACTCCTTTACCTTTTATTTAATATATCTTCGTAACAAACATTAAAAGGAGTCGACCACTTATCCTAGTATTGTTAAATCGTGGAGGAACACTAACGATCATCTCATTGGAATGAATTGCACGTCTCTTACTTATTGTTAATCTCTAGAACTTCATGTCATTTCATCTTTTTTCTCCATATCTTTCATCAACCTATCTAAATCGTTGATTGGGAAAAAGAAAAGAAAAAATCAAAGTAATAATGTTACTTTTTAGATTAATTGGACGAATATGATTTAAAAATTATATAAGATGATGAGAAAAGGAAAATACGAGAAACCCAACCTAATCTGGAGAAGGAATTCATCAAGAAGGAAACAAAAAAAATGTATCTTACTTTCTCTTCTCTTTTTCAATGTTGGTTCTTATATATGCATATTTTTCAATGGGTTTCTACAACGTGTGTGGCTAAACATTTTGGTCTATGATTATTTTGAATCTTCTTATGAATTAACACTTGATTAATTTTATCCTTTTATAATTAACGATGTGTCTGTGTTTTACTCATTACTTAATGCTTATAAGTGTTTGATTACCATTTAGATGTTTTGTTCATTAGAGTGATGCTTAGAGGGTTAGTTTAAGTGTAGAATTCAAGATAAAATTGTTAAGATTTAAAGTTTGCATATTGAATGGATATTTTTGTTGGTAAGAGAGAAATATAATTACTAACATTGCATAGTCATATTAGGATTAGAGCTTGAAATCAGGGTTTTTTTTAAAGCAATTGTAGTAATAAGAGATTAAGCAATTAACAAAATTAAACACTTTTTAAGTTAATATATTTCACATATTCCCACTTCAAATTGAATTCAATTGCGTCTGGAAGACAAGCTAATTACGTTCTAATTGAAAGTCATAGATAGCCTACTTTTACGTTTTAACATCGGTTTGTGGTTTAACAAAGCTCCTCTTAGTAAACTTATGAGAAAACAATATTTAAATGTTTTAAATGAGAAAACAAACAAACATTTACTACCTATTTTCAACAAGCTTTCCTGATTTGTGAGAAGTTGGAGTTTAATTTGACTTGTTTTCAAGTTATTCAACTCAGAACCCCAAAAAAAAAAAAAAGACACTTACTAATTGTTGTTGATGTATCAATGTCATAAGGTATTAATCTAAACTACGATTATTGTGATCACATTAAGATTTGGACTAGTCATTGTCCGCTTCAATAATTTCTAACACTCAAATTCATGTCCTTTTATACATTGCTTGTAGTTTTTCCCTATAAAAAAGAAACTTCAAAGTTAGATTTTACATAAATTTAATAGAAAATGTAGGGAAAATTGCCTTATTGGTAATCATCAATCAATAATATCTATATATAAAATAAAAATTACTATAAAAATCATATCATTTATAAAATATTTAAATATTAAATTTTGACATTTTTCTTCCACACAATCAAGGTTAGCTTTCTGTATAACACTAACCAATTACCAAAGGAATTAATTAGCTTAGGCCATCGAATTATCTTTTAAGACAAAAATAATTACCGTATATCAAGGTTAGCTTTGTGTAAGGGTATATAGTTTATGTTAATATCAACATATTTTAACATTATCTCCAGTTCAAAATATAAAAACTATGACTAATTTGAATAAATTAAGAAAATAAGTTATGTTAGTTATTCAAAAACAAATATAATTTGATTTTTCTTAAATACTATTTTTCATCATGATTACCCTAAAATAAAAACTCCTTAATATGTGCAATTAATAAAGATATTTTGAAAAAAAATTATAAATGTGAGAGACAAAGTGAGTCCATGCCTCATATTTAGAACCAAATCCAATTTCTAACTAGATCTTAGGACTTAGGACTATATAATTAGAATTTCCCACTCTAAAGCTTCAAATTTTGAAAACAGTAAAACTTCTATCAAAGTAACAAACTAAAGATAAAATTCAGATCAAAATAAAAAGGGCTCAATCAAAAGCTCAAAGCAGCTCAATGGAAGGATGAGATAACCTTTTGTTGTCCACAGCAACGTGCAATCGATGCACAAAAGAAAAGATCCTAGCTCATTATGTTAATATAAGCAAAAGATAGAGAAGCAACAAAGAAACCAACCACAGATTTATAAGCCAAGAAAACTGAACTGAGCTTGTGAGCTCATTATGAATAGAGAATTAGAAAATCAAAATCCCAGTGAAGAAGTTAACGAGAAAGAAATAAACAAAACAAAACAATGATTCTACTGCTGATGCAAGAATGAGTTAGAGAATCTAAGGAACATAATCATTTTCTATGACTGGTCTTGTACGTGTGCCCAGAGCTAGAGGTGCTTTACCACTTCCAACGGATCTAATGTACAAGTCTTCACTGTCTTCTCCTTTCAACTCCATTTGCTTTATCCTCCTGGTTTCCTTAGACCTCCTAACCCTAACAACCAAAAGATACAATACTATCAACAAAGCCAACCCACCAAACACAGACCCAACAATTATCCATGCAATATAGGACTTGTTCTTCTTCTTCTTCCTCTTCGTCCTCGTCCCATTATCGTCTCCACTTGGAACTCCACCAGAAGCAGAAGGTGATGGTGATGGAGATGGAGATTCAGACTCTTCCACAACTATAGAGAAGTGTCCTTGTTGACCTGTTGAACAGACATTTCCAGGTAATGGAATGTCAAATTGAACCGAACCGTTTAAATCAAAGTACACACATTTTGGTGATGATACAGAATGTGGCCGCTGCTTCTTCTTCAAATCTGGGAACCTGATCAAAATTGGCTGACCAGATGCTCTAATGTCAAGTTCAGGCAACTCAGTGGCAGACAAATTTGCAGCAGAATAGGCTAACAGACCAAGAACAGGAGCTAAATAAGTGTAACCAGGTAAAGGGTAAAAATGATCAGACCAATTGCCTAAGTTGTGATACAACAATACTAGCCTCTCCACATAAGGCTGTTCAACAACCCCGATTGGGATCTGAAACTCCTTATAGCTATCAACACCTCTGTTTCTCAAACTACCACTTCTAACCCTTAATGCTGAAATGCTAATTCCTGTTAGGTTAGAGGGCACTTTACCATCGTAGGGTATTCCAGTTTTTGGCCTTATGAAGGCCCTAAATGCATAGTCCTGAAGAAGGGCATCCAGTGAGCGAGCTGATAAGCCAGAAGAAGAAGATAGTGATGATGACTGAGCATTTAGAGATGGAAGAGAAAGAAGATATGGCAATGCAAGCAGAAGAAAGAAACTGGTTCTGACCCTCATCAAGATCTCATTCGTACCTTCAAAAAAAAAAAAAAAAAATCAATGAAACCCACTAATAAGAGTTGAGAGGTCAAACCCCGAAATTCCCAATTCGCAGAGTACTTTTCACCAAGATCATTGAATTCTAACAACAAAACCCCACCTTCAAGCAACCAATTCCTGTAATGGGTTAACTACAAATCTGGGAATTCTTGTGTCTGGGTTAGTGTTTCGAGATTCAAAGAAGCCAGGAATGGGCAAATCTTGACTAGAAAAGAAAACGAAAAACACATTCACAATGGCTACGATAAACTGATTCAGATAAACCCATAATTTCAGCGAAAAATCAAGAGGAGATTGAGATGTAAAACTTGGGAATGAGATTGGGGAGGTGAAGACTCACTGTAATGAACCCACATTGATGCTTCATTCTATAATGTCAATGGAGTTTCAAGCAGCAGAGTGACGAGTGTATTCCGAGAGTGACTCTTTGCTTCTTCCTGCACACACCCAGAAATCTCTCACTGTGCTCTTAAGGCCGAAAATCGCGTGATTCTTCGTCACGAGATTCGATTCTTGAAATTTTCTTATCGATGATTTGTCCATTTTTTAATATTGTGATACAATGATAAACAAGTTTCAGGGTTAAAGGCGAGGGGAAAAGGTGAATTTTACATTATTGAGGACCCGTTTGTGAATTATTGTATGAAAATAAATAAAAAAATTTATGATAAAATTAAAACTAAATGCGAGTAAATAGGGAATCAACATTTGAATATTTGATCAGCTATAAATATATGATTAATTTTGTTTAAGAATAACACGAAAAAAGGTGTATGCTTTTTTAAAAATTATTTTACATTTTTATTTTAAAAAATAATAAGCAAAAACACAAATCACCAATATGAGACATAAAAAGTGGGGAAAGTGGCTGAAAAATCTTCCATGACAAAATTTATACATATAAGAATGCAGGTTTTTAAATGAGTACAAGTTATCTTTACTAAATTGAATTCTTTCTCAATAATTGTGTGCAGCATAACTTCGGCTTTGGGTAAACAAATTTCCACTTTTCATGGGGCTGAAAATAAGTTGCACACAGATTTTTAAACAAATTCTAAGTATCTGATAATAAATCTTGGAAGGGTAGATTTTTCAACAATTCTTTCTTAAAAATTAAAGAGTATCCTCTTTGTGTAACCCTGAATCTGAAGGTGCCACACAGTTCAGTAAGCATAGAGTGCTTGGACTAATATTTTTAACTAAGTTTATTACTTTTTTTTTTAATATATACCAACATCTTTATTTTAATAAACCCACAAAACAATCTAGGAAATTTCAATGAGAAGAAAGTAAATTTAGAATTTAATTTTGTAAAACAGAAGAAGAAAAAGGTCAATGTCAAGAATTTGATTTTAGAGAGAGAGAGAGAGAGAGAGGAGCTGGAGATAGCTGTGAATGTGAAGATGCAGTGAATGCCACAACCAACGCTCTGCCACTGCCTAAGCCACTTCCTTCTCTCATGATTAATTAATTTCCCTTTCACTTCCATTTATTCATTTAGCATTTTATTTATTAATTATTAAGCAATTTGTTTTTCTTCAAACTCTAAATGAGATTTTTTTTATATTTTTATCTTTCCTTTTTAACCATCAATGACAGTCATTTTGTTGAACCCTTCATCATTTCAGCCAGTGGTTAAATTGACTTCTCCATTATAAGACATTTACACACAATCACACTCCAAATTTAATCTTTTCATTTGATTCTGTTTGAATCCACATGGAACATTATACTATTAGCTGAAGTCCACATGAATCTTATCTTACATCATTATCCTTTGTCAACAATCAAATATCTAGATTGTTTACTAAAATGTCTCATTTTGTCAACAACCAAATCCTTAGAACAACCAAATCCTTAAATAGGTTATCAACTAAAAGTTTCCAAATCAATAACTTAATTGAACATTCTCGATCTTCCTCTACGTATTTTCAGATAGCACATGTCATCATATCAACATGGGTTAAACGTTACCAACATAGAAATAAGCACACTATATATGCTAATTGGCCTGTGGGGCTTCGTCATGCGTGCAGGGAAATCTTAGTTTGTGCAGATAAACTTGCTAGGGAGACTCACTTTGATGTTCCTCATGTACTTTTCCTCCCAGAAGTGCAAGAGTGTTGTCAATCTAAGTTTTGGGCAAACATATATTTTGTTGTAGAGGGGTTCTCCTCCAATAGATAGTCATTTCAAGCTATGCTTGCCATATGTATGCAAAAAAAGAAATAAGCACACTATAAAAGAATTGTACAATTTTTTTTTTTTAAGAAAAACAATACATATATTAATGGCCCTTGAAGAAACAAAGTTTCCTTACAACTTCATTGTATCGGATATGATAAATTAAACGATGCACAGACACAACAGTTGGACCGAACCATCAGAACCAGGACACAAATTTGCTGCTATACATAAACTTCCCCCTTTTTGGGATGATGCTGCTATACAGAAACCTGCTGATTTGGGTTTTACGCTGGGACATAAATATGGAACGGAAAAGCTTAAGTTATACAATAGTGAAAGTAATATTACATCACAGGTGATGAGATGACACCCATGAAACATGCAGGACCAAGAATTGAATAATAACAAATCAAAGGAAACGACGTTATATTGTTACCATTCAAAACATTTCACATCAGATCTATTGAAACAGTGCAATGCCGTTCATGCAGGAGCATTTCATGTGTCATTTGGGGTCCATTACTGGAGAAGATGATCTGCTTCTTATCAGTTCTGAAGTCTTTACATCCTTCCCGGGGATAGGAGGTGAGAGGCTTCTCATCAGTTCCGAGCTCTTTGCACCCATGCCGATGGCAGTGGGCGAAGACAGTGATGGTGTGGTTGCAGATGAAGCTACGATGGAATCAGGCGGCATATGAGGCCCAGGGGGCAAGTTGAGAGGATTAACTTCGGTCACTTCCTCGTTGCACTCATCAAGGTAGACAACATCCTGCATTGTGAGCTGGTGATATTCAACGACTTCCCTAAGAAACCGGTTCTCCCGGGCATAAACTGAGTTCTCATGAGCCAGGCGAGCTTTTTCAGTCAGCAGTGTTTCAAGTTGAAGTCGTATCTGGATTGGAAATGTTACCACAAGAAATAAATTATTTGGTGCAGTGATAAGAATACACACATTCACCACAATCCTTGAGGGAGCAACTAGAGGGTTAAAATCTCAATATTCAAACCAAATTGAATATTTAAATCTAAAACAGCCTGGGAAAAACAAGCATTTTAATTAAACCAAAGAAGCAACCTTACAAATTATACTTGTTAAAATGGAACAATGAAATTAAATATAGAACTGCATACCATTTCGTCATCTTCTAGGTTGTCTCCCCTTTCACGACTCTCGCGGAGAATTTTATTTTCTTCCTCCAGCTGTGCACATCGTTCTTTTGCAAAAGCCAAATCGGCTTTCACAGTCTTCAACTCCCGAAGAAGTAACTTTGCTTTGGCAGCCATAGCCATTGCAACCTGTTATAACACACAAGGTGAAATAAACAATCCATTTCCAAATATTCCTTTTGCATAAGAAGCAAAGAAAATATGATATTATCAGCCTGATTTTGTATAACTCTCACTTTCTGTCAGCTTGTCTCCCTCACTGGGAATACAGAACAAGTGTGCTCTACCTTCCACAAAACCGAGGGGGGAAAACCACATCAAGGATTAGATAAAGCATCGTGAAACTCTTGGGACACCTTTAAGAATGGAATGACCATTCTACTGTTAGTTCAGAGAAGATATACAGAGGAAAAAAATAAGACTTGGCTTGCAGATCTTCAAATGTAAGCCTATAATTGGTTGGAAGGAAAATGGGATAGTTTTGATGAGGTGCAAAATGACAGGCTTCAAAACTTTATAGGACAAATGCACATTCCTTGTCCACCTTCCCTCTTCAATCCAAGGGAGCATGACTTACAGAAATAATTGTGAGACCCCCAAATAATAATTAGCTAAATGAATTTTTCATAATAACGAACTCCTCATTGGTAGATTCTGAAATTTAAGATAAGAGAAGAGAAGGAAGAACACATAGAGAGGAGTGAAAGAGAGGAAGAGAGAAGGGAAGAAGTCTAGAACCAGAATCTGAAATTCTAGAGTAAAGGAGAGTTTCAGGAAACAATACAATTTTTCATTCATCTCCCTAATGACTGATACATATGATATATAAATACCCTGATAGGATAAGGCATAACTGAAGAAAACTGATAAAGACTACTCCCACAATAAACTGAATAGCTTAACACAAGTTATCTTCTAATTCATAAACTACCCTTTTAATATTTCTTTTCCCCAATAACTGAAAATATCTAACGTGGAACTCTATCACTAATCCACTAATTTAGGTTTCTGAACAGTAGTCTTTTGTCAGTAAAGAAACCTAAACCACATGATTGGCTCAGTAGAAATTTTTGGCTTTGCCAATAACCACATAATCCCAAAATGCTAACGTTCTTGGAAGACCCATGATCAATTTTATCAATATCTTCCTCCAGAAATAGCCCTTTGGGCTTGAAGAAGCATTAATGGTGTACAAGCTTGCCATATCTTGTGCTGAAATTTAAGAAAACGAGGCTGGAGAGAATCAAATTTCTCATCCCTTGATCTTAGAAGCTCCAATACCATGTCAAAGCCTTCATCTCAAGCTTAACCAGTTAGGATTTGGGAGAAGGCTGAGGATGTTTTTTATCAACATCTCTAGCAGGTTTGGTTCAGCTTTATGATTAGCTATAATCAATGACAGCTGGTTCGATACGTGTTTAGTACAGAAACCAAATTAATCTCGCTATTAAATATCCCTAATAGCTTAAAAGTAATACGACAGGCCCAACCAATTATCATGTTGAGTAGGTCCTGAAGTGATAAACTCACTGTTTACGGTAAGAAACAATCCTCACCTTTCAATCTTTCATTATGCATGTTAAATATACCAGATGATGGGACTTAAAATTAAGCGGAACAAAGTGGCCTCACCTAATGCCAAAAAGTTACTACCATATGAACAGAAAGGTTATTAATTATTATCCATTTAACTTCAATTGCTGATCCAAACAACATGCAATTCTAAGTAGTTACACCAAGAATTTAACACCGTACAGTGAATTTGCTTTTCATAATCAACAGATAAACATGGTCATTTGATCGAACAATTCCATTAAACCACATAAAAAAAGTGATACAGTTGCCACCTTACGTCGCGAGATGCCTTCAATTGAAGTTCTTTGTCTGTTTGAATCTGGGTCCATGATTGTGGGTGTTGGTGTGTAGCAGAACGGTTTGTCCCCTCCCTCTGTAACACAGAGTTGCCAGGCTTTTTCTTTATATGATTACGAGTTTCTTGGATGATGCCTGAAGTTCGATTCTCTACAATTGTAAAACCCTCCTGCAAATGTGAGGTAATGTTAGTGCTGATAAAATCTTGAATTCCATGGGGCACTCGGGATGACTTCCTATTTCTTTGAACATAAGCCTATACCCAGAAAAGTACATGCATACGTGAATGAGCATAAGCCACCCTTCCATCGAATCCCATAAAAGAGAATAAATATGGAAATCTTGAAAATTAAAAAATAATGGAACATACACATAAGTCAGATGATACGGTGTGGTATTATCACAGGGCATAGAAATATAAACTACAGGCAAAAGAATTTAGGAGATTACCTCCAAGGATTTACCAATGGTGTTACCAATATTGCTTAGAGAAGACGTGATTGCATCAAATCCCCTAAATAACTTTGGATTGTCCCTTTTGAGATTGTTCTCCTCTATGTTATATGAATTTTGGAACTACAGAAAGAAGGAAATGATAATCAAATTTGACAGTTGAAAACATAATGAACAAGACAAATGCACAATAAAACCCCTCAATTTCCACAGGCAACCGGGAAAAAAAAAGGAAACATCCATACCTTTTGAGCCAGCCACAGTAGATTAACACACATTTTCATCTCACCGGTCAAACTTTTGGTGCAATAATTTGTCCTTCCCAACATCAGATGCAATTTTCTTTTCTTTTTCTGTCTTTTTGATGAAAAACTATAACTTATATATATAATCTAAATTTTTACTATTCATTAATATTCATCACTGTTGCTAATAGTTTTTACATTCAATAACATTGATTTTGTTTGCATATTGTTATTCTGAAGGTCACATCAAGCAACAACGCTTTTTAAATACCATTATCAATTTTTACTTTACTATAGTAAATCTTTCATTTTTGTGTTTTCCTTAGAGGTTTAAAACTTTAAATATTTCATGCAATGCAAGGAGCAAGTTATTCTAGTCTCCTAGGCTATAACAAGAGAATTCACAATACCAAACTTTTATTGGCATCATAGTCAAATAATGAGCATGTTGAAAGTTCCATAGCCTAAAATCTAAATCATAAAGCATTATATTTTTTTTCTTTGGGAGCTAAATATACAGAACAAATTTACAATGTTCCAGTGGGAAACATATAATTCCTATCTCACCTGGCCACTAGAAGTTGCACCAGGCATCTGTGGCTCCATCCTCCCAGGTGCTCCAGAATGCTGGGTTGCCTGTTCGTCCTCAATAATAGATTTGGCTTTTCTGCCCAGAGAACCCCAAAATCCATGCTTGGACTCATCCAAGGTCTTCATTGATGTATATTCATAGACTCTTGAATCCTATAATTACAGCCAACATAACAAGTTTGGCAGAAAGAAACAAACACTTCAGAGCATGGAATTAGTGTTCTCAGTGTGAGGAATATAAATTAAAAGAGAAAGAAGTACGCAAAATATTTTAGGCATCCATTTCCAAATCTTAAACGCTTTAAAGCATTAAGGAATCTAATATCATGCTTTCATATACTGTCCACAACTATAATTGGTTGAGGAACTCGATTCAAAGATATAGGCACTGGAGCGCATAGTTTCCAAGCCTATAGATTCATTCCCATGACCTGAGACAAATATTTCTAAATAAATCAATTATTACATAAAATAACAATAACTAAATGCATCCACTTGGATCAAAGCAAGAAGAACACGTCATTGCTTTGCAAACAATTAAGGCTCAAAGACATACAAAAATGATGAGACTGCTGTTACTATAACAGCGAAAAGATTGTCTCAGAATGACAAATAATTTGCAAACATGATGCTGGAATAGACAAGCCACATGATAGGGTCTAAAGGAGCCAGTCCACTAAATTTCAAATGTCCATTTGAAATTTTTATTTTTTTAACATCCATTTAAGGACTTAAAACATGGAAGGACTTAAAACATGGAACACGGTAATTCCGGGCAAAGAAACCACCTTGAAAGCGGTCGATCATGAAAAAGATAGGGAAAAAATGAGTTTTAGACTGAACAACTATATTATCATTCAGATCATAGTGGTTTTAAAACAGTTCAAAAACAGGAATTTGAAGCTGCAAGTAAATGAACATGAACTATCAAAACAAGCTGTAATAAAATGTGCCAGTCGTTTGTTTCCCTCTTCCCATTGGCCCATTTGATAAAAGAGAATTTTATTATAAGAGATATGGCTGCAAAAGGAAAGGGCTACGTTCTGGTGATCTTTAGCCCTCAGCAGGTTCAGACGTTCAGTGATCCAACAAGAGCAAGAGAGGCAAAAAGGAAAATGGGATTGAATCTGAGAGCAATGAGAGCAGTTTGATGAATCAAGACCACCAAAGTCAACACTTAAAATTATTTAGATAATACGTTATTATATATGGAAATCTTTGATTCCAAGAAAATATGACCAAAATTGCCAAAACATTAATGTCAATCGAGAAGGAAAGAATTTATTCATATAGCCAGTTCACAAAATTTTAATATGATTTAACAAAAAGTAAGAACTCTGAAGAATATAAATAACATAGAAATAATTCTAAAAGTTCCCTTTGTTTTCCATCTGATGAGTAACTACGTCTAACAGAGCATGGAAAATTAAACAAGGCTTTTGGTCAGCCATAAGTGCAAAAAGTTTTCAATCAACTGAACAGGAACTTTAGAAAGTAAGTCAGCTGTCAAACTTTAAAATTTGGTGCCTCCAAAAATGGATGACATCGACTCTCAAACTTCATAAACCTGGAACTTATGATATCATTGTCATTGTCCTGATTGAGAAAGAGGTTGACAAAAGATCCTGTTAAATCTATGAAGTTTCAGTCCAAATGGAAGAAACAAAAACTTATTCAAGAAGTCATCGTCAGAAACTAGAGGTAAGTCTGGCAAAATGATTGAATATGAGCAGCAGCATACAATTACAAACAGCAGTTAGAAGATATATCACAAATGAAACTAGAATTTTCTCCTTTCGTTTCATGCCAAACAGAAAAATCCCTCTTTTTTCGGATCAATTTTTGCCCAGCCAAGTGAAAAGTTCACATTTTACTACGATCAACCCAGAAAACACAAACGCATATTCCATGGCAGAAGATAAAGAAGGTAGAAAAAAAAAAACCCTAGAAGATACAGGTGTAGTAGTAGTCGGTTGAGCGATGGGAGGAACACTGCTGGGGAGATTGGAGTGACGGTAAGCAGAGGAAAGGGAAGAGTCCCGACGAGCCGAAGATGCTCTAATAGCTTTGGCAGCAAGTGAAGATGGAGAAGACGCAAATGAGCCGTCAATATCAGGAGGCAAGGCATCAAAAGAAGGAGGAGGAGGAGGGTTTCTAATCCCTTGGTCTGAAAATTCTTCGAATGTCGCCAAAGGTCCTGAAGTTCCCTGCTGTCTCCTTCTATATGCCATCTTCGAAATTAACAAAACCAAACTGCACTAAATCCAAAAGTTCCAAAAAACAACGAGGTTTTCTCCGTCGAAACCGTCGGCACGAATCAGTTATTGCCGATTCCCAAATGGGAAATTTGGTGAGCAACCCCAGAATCAAAGGAAGCGTTGGGGATTCAACGAAAACGGAATTTGGGTAAACCCACAGAAGCGAAAATCACAAGGAGGACCACCCTAATCTTCTCTCTACTCCATAACCAGTTGCTTGCTTCCTTCTCTCTCTTACCGCCTCGTCAACGCACTCCAGTCCTGCTTCCACAGATCCGGATCCCCACCATTCACGTGGGGGATGCACATAATTCAAATGGAAAACCAGGTTGGATCGTTCTAACCACATTATGTAGGTCCTGTATTGTCGCGCAGAAATTTCGGCCCAGTAAGCCCAAAATAAATGGAACAGTAACCCCAATATGATTTTGAGATGGCCCCTGAACAATGGGCTTCATAGGAAAACAAAAAAGCCTCTCTTTTTTTCGCCAGACATAGGAAAAAATTCTCTAGAACTTTAATTTGGATCCTCTTCTGAATTATCAATTATGTGAGACCCTGAGCATGTGATAGTAGAGGTTGATGCATGTATACTTTCTGACCAGTATCCCCTGTGGATTGGGCTCCAAGCGCCTTGCCTTTGAACTGTGGGTGAGCCCGACTCTTTTCCTAAAATTTATGTATCAAAAAAAAAAAATTATGTGAGACCCTATCAACGAGGTTGGTCTAAAGGAAGAGGTTAGTCCCTCATAATGTAGCAAATAAAGATTTGAATCTCTGCTAGGAGATGCGTCCACATTTAGTGCCAAACATATCCTTGAATAAGATTGTCTCCATTAAAAGAATAATTATGCTTAGCAAAGAAAAATTAGGAAAAATCACGTTTTGGTCCCAACCAAAGGAAATAATATTATAAAAGTCTAATAAGATTATTAATAACAAGTGAAACATCAACTATTAACATCAGATTAGTTACTATTAATAAGTTGTTGGACTTTTCTGTTATTATTTTTCTTAGTTGAGACCTAATCGTGATTTTCTTAAAAAATTATGTGAGATCCTTACATCATTTAAGCTAATCTCATTTAAGTTTCTATTTTTTATGTAGTTGTCCCTCAACTTTTGCTTATCTATGATTCGGTGCAACTCAGTCCTTAAAATTTGAACTCGCCTATAAGGGTAGGAATAGGCTAAAGCCCTATCAGATAGCATGAAACCTGACATGTTAAGAGCCTAGTTTGACCTATTTGTTAAAAAAGCCAAGTTAATGCCTATTAAAGGTCTAAATATGTAAATATGTTAGACTAATTTTATTAAGGTCTGGCCTGTTTATACATTAAATAAATATAATTATATTTATGTCATATAAAATAACACAATATTTTTTTTCATTCTTATATTCTAATTTCAAATTATAATTAGTTAATTAAAATACTACCCCTACTATTCATTAGGAAATTTTATTTGGAACATCCTCTTAACTATTCAATAGTGCATCCTTACTATTTTCTTTAGTAACAATAATGTTTTATTTTTGATGATTTTATTATTAGCTTTGAATGTTGGTGAAATCGTTTGTTTAATAATAATATATTATTATTATTATTTTATTTTAATTATACATAGGCTAAAAGTTTATTTAAATGGTACAATTTATAAATATTATGATTTGAAGTCTACCAAAAGCCTACATTTTGATAGGCTCAAAAGCACACAAAACCTACTTATGACTTTCAAGCTTATAATAAGCAGACCTTCAAAAAAGTTTCATACTCGACTAGGCCTTGTGAAGGCTTAGGTTTGAGCCTAAAAAACAGCCTGAATGCCTTTTACTCTCATTAGAGGCTCATGCTTGTTTAGTATGAGACTGGCTTGACCTGACCTATTTTTATGCCTATGTCTCTTGAATTTTCCACTTTTTGTAACTCAGGGTCATATTATATGGCAAAAATTACTTCCAAGTCAGCCCCACATGGTGAAAATTCTTCCAATACACCTTCACATCAGCGGCCTCACTTGCACCTTACTCATGTCTCTCTAATCACCCTCACCTTGTCGACGGCTACTCTAGTCCTCTCACTCCTACTGTCTCGTAGCTCACCCAACTTACACTGCCTAGACGACTCTTAAACTTTTTCTCTTCCAAATCCCATCATCTCAACCAAGTTAAAGGACTACAAATCTAAAAATGTAATTCTTGAAGGAAATCATTCCAATGTTGAAACATAAGTTTTTATTCTCTAATAAGAAAATTTGTGCCCATTTTGTCTCAACCAGAACAAGTAATTTTCTCTTCACCCAAACCCATCGGTGACCTTGATGCAGCAACAACTAAGCTTCAGAAAATCTACAAGTGAGGTTGATGACGTGGAGGTGTGTTAGAGGAATTTTTTTGTGTGGAGCTAAGGTGGAAGTAATTTTTGCCATGTGATATGACTTAGACTTGAGTCATAATAAGTGGAAAAATTCATGGACTGTTTTTTATCGGTAAAGGTTTAAGGACTGAGTAACATTGAGTCATAATTTAGGGACCAAGTTATAAGTAAGTCAAAAGTTGGAGATTAAAATATTAATTTCCCTAGTTATTATTAACAACAAAAGTAATGGCATAAGTTTAGTATTAAAAATTTATTGTAAAACTAAAAGAAATCCTGGATAAGAGAAAAGACCATGAGAAGATAAAAGGTTGAAAGGACAATGAGGAGCAAGCTTTTTCACTTGGGTTTCAATGTACATCACAATGCTTGGTACTGGCCTCAATTTATATGCCTTCAAGAGTCAAACCAAGAGTCACCATTAATTAGCTTCTCTTGTTTCTCAATACATATTTATAAATGCTAACTAGGATATAAGTCAATAGACATCCATAAAGTCAATATTCATAACACTTCCCTTAGACGTTTATAATGAATGTACATTGTTAAAACCTTACTAGGGAAACCTATTAGGATAAAAATTTATTGAAGGAAAAGAGTATACAATATTTACTGCTCCTAATGACAACATACATCACTTTATGTTTTTGAGTGTACGCATTCCAATATTGCGCACTAACTTCTCAAATGTTTTAGTTGGCAGTGTCTTGGTAAACAAATCTACAAGATTGTTACATGAGCAAATTTGCTGAAAGTCTATGTCACCACGTTGCATAATATCATAAGTGAAAAAGAATTTTGGAGAAATATGTTTTGTTCTATCTCCTTTAATGTATCCTTTTTTCAATTTAGCTATGCATATTGTATTATCTTCACATGGTATTGTTGGAATCTTTTGTTAACAAAAAAGGACCACACGTTGATTGGATATGTTGAGTCATTGACCTTAGCCAAACACATTCTCGACTTGCCTCATAAATTGCAATTATTTATGCATGATTTGATTAGGTAGCTGCTAAAGTTTGTTTTATTAAACCCCGAGATATAAATGTATCTCCACAAGTAAATAAATATCCTATTTGAGATCTACAACTGTGTGATTCTGATGAAAACCCTACATCTACATAACCAATCAATTATAATCCAAAGTCGTTAAAATACAATAATCTCATATCATTTGTTCCTCTAAGATATCGAAATATATTTTTAATCCCATTCTAATGCCTTCTTATTGGAGAAGAACTAAATATTGCTAATAAGTTTACAACAAAAAATATCAGATCGTGTTGAATTATCAAGATACATCAATGCACCTATAAAACTAAGATATGGTACTTTTGGACCAAGAAGTTCTTTCTTTTTCTCTTCAAGGAAAAAATGATTATTCTCCTTGTCAAGCAATCTTACAACCATTGGAATAGGTTATGGATATGTTTTATTGATATAGAATTGCTTGCTTTAATATTTTTTTTCAACATAAGTTGATCGATGAAGTAGAATTTCATTTGCTAAGTGCTCAATTTGTAAGCCAAGAGAAAACTTTGTTCTTTCAAGATCCTGCGTCTCAAATTCTCTTTTTAAACAATCAACAACTTTGTAAAGCTCTTAAGAAGTTTCAGTTATATTCAAATCATCCACATATACAGCAATTATCTGAAACTCTATCCAGTTCCTTTTATGAAAACATATGAACAAATTGGACAATTTTTGTAACCTTCTTTTAAGAAAAATTCACTGAGGGTAGCTATACCACTTTCTTCCAAATTGTTTCAATCTTTCGAATTGTTTCAATCTATGTAAGGATTTATGCAAATGAATTACACAATTTTCTCAAGAATTCTTACATAATTCTGGCAATTGAAAGCCTTTTAGAATTTTCAATATCTAAAGCACTATATAAGTATGCTATAACAACATCTATTAGAAGTATATCAAGTTTTTTGCTTATTGTAAGATTTATTAAATATCTTAAAGTGATTGCATACACCATAAGAGAATATGTCTCTCCATAATCAATTCCAAGTCTTTGTGACAACCTCATTTTCTCCTTTCATTTTCACACAAATACCCATCTATACCCAATGGGTTGTATACCATTTAGTATTCAAACTACAGGTAAAGAAACTTCACGTTTTGAGAGTAATTTTAACTCTGCTTGAATTGTGTCTTTCCATTTTGGCCATTCACTTCTATGTCTACATTCTTCAACTGATTTAGGCTCAAGATCCTCGTTTTGATTATGTCAACTACAACATTATATGAAAATATGTTGTCAACAATTATACTTTTTCTGTTCTACTTTGCCCCATAGTGACATAACTCATCGAGATCTCTTCATTATTTTCAGGTACCTAGATCCCTTCTATGGTCTTTGTTTGTACAAGTTATGTCTTCTTTACCTAGCTGCTTATTATCTCCCCCCTAATGTTGAAAAAATTGTCTCATCAAAATGACAATTATCATAATATGCCATAAATAAATCTCCGGTTAATAGCTCTAAATACTTGATTATAGAATGAGATTTATAACCAAGATATATTCCCGACCTCCTTTGAGGTTCCATCTTTGTGTCTTGTGGTGGGGAAATAAGAACAAACATCGCACCACATCCAAAAATTCTAAGATAAGAAATATTTACCTCCTAACCAAAAGTCAATTGTAATGGGGAGAATTTATGATAACTTGTTGGCCTGATGCATATAATTGCTATTGCATGTAAAATTGCATGTCCCTAAGTTGATATGAGAAGTTTTGTTCTCAAAAGCATTAGTCTAGCTATCAATTAGAGGTTTTCAACAAATGATTTTGCTACACCATTTTGGGTGTGGACATGAGCAACAAATTTTTCTATGGTTATTCCAGTCACCATGCAATAATTATTAAAAGTTGGAGATGAAAACTCACTTGCATTATTAAGACAAATTGTCTTAATTGCATGATTTGAAAAATGTGATCTTAACTGAATTATTTGAGCAAGTGATGTAGCAAATGGTAAATTACATGAGACAACAAATACACATGTGACCATCTTGTAGATGCATCTATTAACACCATAAAATATATAAATGGTCCACATGGTGGATGAATAGGTACACTATAGAAAAGTAAGGGGTTCAAGTCCAACTTTTGGCCAAAAGGGTCTTGTAATTAATTTTCCTTTAGAACAAGCAACACATGAGAAATCCTTAAATGGAAGAATGTTATACCCCTTCAATGGATAGCCATGTGAATTTTCAATAATTCCTTGCATCAGAGTTGATCCGAGATGGCCTAACCAACCATACCAAACAATAAATATATTTTTATAAGCAAACATTTGGTTTATTGTAGCATTTGTTTCAATTATACTAATATTTTAATAGTACAAACTAGAAGATAATGTTGGTAATTTTTCTAGGATACGTTTTTCTCCAAATCTAACAATTTTTATTTGTAAATATTCCATATTTTTCTCATTTATAGTCTCAATGTAATACCCATTTTGGCGGACAGCCCTAAAACTTATATATATGTGTGTGTGTGTGTGTGTGTGTGTGTGGGACTTGGAAGAATATAAAGCATCATTCATAACAATTCTTGTCCCTTTAGGTAATATTCTAACTGAGCTTCTGAAGCCTTCAATTAATTTTATATTACCCGCAATGATATTGATGCTCGCACTACTAATTCTTAGATGTAAGAAATACTTTGTATCTCCAAGTATGGTGTGTGTTGTAGCATTATTTTTGAGACATATATCTTCATTCTTGTGTTCAAGATTGAGACATCCATAATCTTTAAAAGAAAGAAATGCATTAGAACAAAGACAAAATACATGATAAGCAGTAATGCCCTTATTACATGTTGAAAAGGGATAGTGAAAGTGAAAGTAAAGCATAATTTAGATTCAAAAAAACATAATTAAACATAAACTAAACATTTTAATTATTCTTCCAACCAAACTCATCTAATCATGATCCTCAAAAAAGCAGTCACCTTTAAGTGTGTCATAGCATCAAAGTCATTAATACCATCTAGTTCATGGATATTATCATTCTAGTGTTTCACAACAACATCATATGGAAAAATCAAATTTGTTTCTACATTATTTGCTCTCCATTTTATAGAGGCTTGATAAAATTTTGCTAAATGCTTAGGTATGTGACATAAACGCAACCAATACCCCTCAATACCACACTGATAACATTGATTTTCAACAGCGTTTGAAGATCACTTTTGTCCTTTTTTTGCCCCTTCATTATATTTCTTTCTCTAGTAGGTGTTAGGATTATAATTATTACTTCCACTACCATAATAATAGTAATTACCACATCCCCTACCACAATTTTGTCCACGGCCATGACTATGACTACAATCGTGACCATGAGCATGGTAATTACTATGCACACTCACATTCGCTTTAGGGAATGGCCAAAGCCAATCTAGTGGGAAAAATTTCATGATTTTTCATCAATAGCTCGTTATTTTGTTGGGCTACCAAAAGACATGAGATCAATGTAGAGTACTTTTTTAAACCTTTTTCTCGATATTGCTACTATAGGAACATATTTGAAGCATGAAAGTAAAAAAGGTTTTCTTTAATAAGTGCTCATTAGTTATTTTCTCGCCTAAGATGTATCCATTCGCAACGAGCTCTAGGCAAAATCATTATTTTTTAGTGATCATACCTTTCCTTCAAACTTGTCCACAATTCAAATGGATCTATTACCGTTAGGTATTTAGCTTTCATCCCTTCATGGAGATGGTGATGAAGGAAAATCATAGTCTTAGTCTTATCTTGACTAGTTGCATCATTTTCTTGTAAAATAGAATTTCCTAGACCCTTCTAGGTAGATCTCAATATCTAAGATTCAAGATAGATAATTCTTTCATGTGATATCAAGAACCATGGTTCAAACTAAAAACAATTATATCAATTAGAATCATGGTAAAATTGATGAAACATGAAGTATCATATTTGAATTCACAAATCACATATTCATAAATAAACATTAAAAATCACAAAATCATGAATAAATATACATGTATGAAGATAAACAAACCAACAACTTATATAAAAAGAGAAAGGGAGAGAGGATATAAATGGGGTATAGAGAGGGAGGAAATTGCAGCAATATAAATAATAGCAAAACAGAAACTAATATGTATTCCAATATATATATATATATATATAGCACTTTATAATTTAGTCCTGGATGGGTTTCATCTTCACATCCCAACAACATTGTTATTATTGAAGTACCCCCTCAAGAGAGAATTTTAAACTGTACACACACATATATGTGTGCGCGAGTGCACAAAAGTTTTAACCAAGAATAAGATAATACGGTAAAGAAATAAATTAAATAAATACAAACCCATAATCAAATTTAAATAAAAGATAAACACATGATCATATAGATATATAGTCATACGTAATACTATAAATAATTTAGAAAAAAAATAATACTATAAATAAAAATGACAATGATAAGTTATACACAATATCAAACGAATTTAAATAATATATAAAGTAAATGTAAAAAATAAAATAACAAAATTTGACATTAAATAGCAATAATAAGGGTCAAATGGAAATTAAATATTTAAAAAAAAATAATAATAAAGAAATGAATTATATAAATAAAAAAATAAATAGAATGATAAATGTGGTGATTAAATAAGATAAAAATGTAAAAAAAAAACATAAAACATAATATAAATGAATAATAAAATATTATAATAAATAAAAAATGAAATGGCTAATAAAATTAAATAAAATAATATAACAATATAAATAAATGAAACAACTAAAATAAAATAAATAAATATAACTAAAAGAATATAACATAAAATGAAAATAAAAATAAATAAATATAAATGTTAAATACCTAAGTAAACAACTGAAACGTTAATTAGAATATAACCTAAATGTAAATAAAATAAAGAAATATAAATATTAAATACGCAATTAAGGAACTAAAACATAAATAAAATAAAGTAACATAATATAACAACATAAATTGTAAATAATAAGGGAATATAAAATAAATAATTATAAATGTTACATAAGAGATTCCCTAAAAATGATTAAAAAAAATAATTTGTGAATGAGATTAAAATAAAATAAAAACAATAATCTTCAATCTTAATCATGAAACTCAATATATAAAAAAAAAAAAAAAAAATCAGTAAAAAGGGTCTCTCTTAATTTCAAACAGTGGCTCAAATTATTCAAAATAGATTTAAGAGAGATACAGTTAAAAAGGTAGAGGAAATCATTACGATGAGAAAAATATATATGTTGATGACATATTATAAAACTAAAGGAAATATAAGATGAGAAAAGATCATGAGAAGAGAAAAGTCTCGGGGGAGCAAATTTATTCACTGGCGTTGCAAGACACATCACAATGCTTGGTATCGGCCTCTATTTATAGGCTTTAAAAGAGTCAAACCAAGAGTTACCATTAATTACTATTTATAATTTCTCAACACGTATTTATGAATGTTGACTCAAATATAAGTCAATGGACATCTACAAAATTAATATTCATAACAAAATTAAAATTTTAGTGAGGTTAAATTTAAATTTTAAAAAATCAGGAGTTATATGTAATTGACTTAAAGTCCTTAAAGTCTTTATATTATATGGCATAAATTTTTAATACAGGTTGGATGCTACACAATCCTCATGAATTTGACATCGAAGTTTCTATTAGTAACTAGAGATTCTCCCCTGCGATGCACGGGTTGTGTATTCTATGATGTAAATTTTAAAAAAGATCATGAAGAACCATCCCCCCCCATCCCCACCCCCAAATTTGTGACTAGTTGCACTTGTAAATATGTAGTTTTTACGTTAGTTTTTTTTTTTGAGAATTATATTTGAGTTTCAAGGAACAGAAAAAATTATAAAAGGTCTTAGAAATTTAATATAAAAAAAGTCTCAGTTGTAAATATGACATTTTCAATTATTAAAATAATATTTTCTATTATTAAAATTTTTGTAATTACTATAAAAAAAGTCTATTGGAATTTTTTTTAATTAATTCTGATCCTTAAGACCCAAATATAATTCTCCCATCTTTTTTTATGTGGCGCAAGTTATCAAGCCTTTAATGCCTCTTTAATTTCAAAATCTCTAAATTTATTATTTCCCATCCCAAACCCACCAATGATTCCGAAGTCCTCTTTCTAAGCTCTACAATCAAACTTTGCTAAACCATATTTCAATGTCTCCCATTTCTTCCAAACCTTTCTAACAGAATGCATAATTGCTCCCATGGTTAGTTCTAAATACTTCTCTTTTCCGCCCTTTTATTAGCTCAATTTTGCATCTTATGATATACTAAAATTTCCTTGGTCGTATATAATAAGGGACTTTTTATTAAAATATTGATATTAAAATTCGAACAATAAGTTCTTGTAGAACTCTAATACATGAATAAAGAGGAACAATATACAACATGAATATATAGGTAACTTGAAGAGGAAAATCAAATGTTGTCAACACAATTAAAAATTAGGCGACTTCTCTTTTTTCGACCAATTATTTATATTTAATACTTTAACATATGAATAAATAGGAAAAGTATACAACATAAATATATAGGTAACTTGAAGAGGAAAATCAAATGTTGTCAACACAATTAAAAGTTATGGGGTTTCTCATTTTCCCACCGACTTATAATTAACATTCAACTGGTTTTTCTGGCAGGAATATAAAAGGTGTATAATTAAGTAGTAAATGTACTTGCTTTACATTGACATTTACTATTTCGTGGATAATATTCAAATGTCTTTATTTTCAAATGATTCATAATTAATACTCCCTCTGGTCCTTATTATAAGGCACCAACTAGCAAGTTTATTTGGTCTTTTTTATAAGGCACTTGCTTGTTCCCAATGAGCATTAATTATCTTTTTCCATGTATTCCATTAGTTAATAAAGGTAGTGGGTGAGAGTAATAATTAATAAAATATTGGAATTTAGTGTAATTAATAGGGGTAATATTGGAAATTACTTAAATTCTATAACAACTTTATTGACTTTAATTATTTTTATTGGTATGTGAGAATTGTTAGTTGGTGCCTTATAATAAGAACCAGAGGGAGTATTCAAGTAGTTTTTTCTCCCAAACCATGTTTCTCGTAGTTTTCTTAAAAAAAGGTTACACTCTTGATTTATTAGAATATTAAAACCAATTTTATGTCACTCCCAAAATTTTAATATTTTATTTTCAATATTATTTAAAAAAATATTTTATTTTCAATCCCTTGGCCAACCATCAAACGATATCTGTAAACTTGAATATCTCATGTCTTTTTTTCCTCAAAAAAGCTTATGTCTTCTGCAAACTTTTGTGAGGTGCCTTTTCCACTAATCGAGATTAAAAAGTAAATGCGGTTAGTATGCGTGGTTACAATATTTTAAGTAGCTCTTCATTTTCTAGTCGATTTATAATTAACACTAAAGTAGGTTTTTTTAGCAGGTATATGAAAGATGTACAGTTAAGTAGTAAATGCACTTGCTTCACATTGACATTTAATATTTTATAGATAATATTCCATACAATTCACAATTAACATTCCAGTTGCTTTTTTGCTCCCAAACAATCTTCCCCTAGTTTTCTAAACAAAATCATACTTTTAATTTGTTAAAATATTGAAGACGATTTTAGGTCACTTCCAAAATTTTTAATATTTTATTTTCAATATTACCAAAAAATATTTTATTTTCAATCCCTTGTCTCAACCATAAAAAGATATATGAAAACTTGAATAGCTTATGCCCTTTTTTCCCATAAAAAGTCATGTCTTTTGCACACTTTTGTGAGGTGGCATTTTATCTTTAATTTAACAGTTTAAACTTGAAATGGTATTTGGCTTCACTAATCAAGGTTAAAAAGTTAACGCGGTTAGTATGTATGGTTACCACAAGCTTTCGATAGATATAATAAATAGATAGCAATGACAGAGTCTTATGTTAAAGATTTACACTTTAAGGAATAAATTTAAATTCTAAATGTTAGGGACTATGCAAACCGATTTAAAATTTATGGAGATTTTGTATATTTTAGTCATTATTAATGGATGTGTTGCCTATTTATATTTTTAGGAAATGTGGTTTCCTTGATTAGTTTATCTCACTTTATAGTCCCTTAATGTGTTGTCAATGTTCGCTTGTTATCATTTCTATTTTCTCTTTATGATGTGTTCGCGGAAATAATTAGAAAAAACACGTGTTAAAAACTTTATAAATTGAAATATTAATTAGGAATTCCTAATTAATTTATGATAATTATATTCTATTTTTACACAAATTTATTATCGTAACGAAAATTATATAATTATAAAAATAAATAATATAAATATATTTTTAATTAAAAAATTATGAATAATATTAAAATAATTCATAAAAATAAAATTCAAATAAAATTATTACAATAATTTTTTATTTATAGAATATTAGTATTTATAGAATAATATTTCATTAAATTATACATAATAATATTATATTGTATATTTATAGAACAATGTTATTAGAATTTATTGAATAAATAATAAGAATCTACAGAGACCTAATTAAAAATCTTGTAAAATTATAAGGAGCTGATATGGAGGAAAAAACAAAAAGGACCTAATAAAAACAAATGACAGTATAATGACATGATTAAAAAAAAAAACACCATAGGGACCTAATTAAAAATTGGTTGAAATTATAAGGGCCTGTAGATTAATTATTTCTAAAATTAATTAAAAAATTTCAAGCATTTATAGAAACAAGTACTAGAACCAACATAGAGCTACTCATAAAAAAAAAAAAAAAAATCTACATAGGGTTAGTCTAGTGGTGTAAGGCCCTACAAGATCCCTTTGGATCTTGAATTCGAATCCTAGAGGAAATACTTATGATGGGAAGGGCATTCATAAACCTCAGACCGGTTACCAAATGATAATATATAAAAAAATAACATGGCTAGAACACAATGGTCAATACATCTGTCAATTTCATAATAAAACATGTGAAAAATTAACTTTATATCTTTATTGCTTTGATTTAGTTGAAACTTAATCTCTAAAATTTAACTCGGTATAACTCATTCTCCATAAATTTGATTTTATTGTAATTCAATCCCTAAATTTTGATTTGATGTATAACTTAAACCCTATGATTTTAACAATTGAAAACTTTAATTCTTAAGATAGATAGGGATTAAACCCTATTGAATTTTGGCAATCGGCATGCATAAAAGTATTTTGATTTTTTTAAAACAAAAACTATGATTTTGACTCTTATAATTCCACATCAGTTCAATCGGATCATATCCATATCTAGTAACAAGAAGAAAAATCTGACTTCGAGTTAAATCAAGTAAAGAGAACTTAGTTTCCCTCAAACAATATTGAAATTCGATTCTTACTGATGAAAAAAAATAAAATAAAATCATACTCGCAGGGTTATTTACGTTAATTCCACTCAACAATTAATGTTCAAATTTGACATTAATATGTGTATATATTAGGGATGACCATGGACCAGACCGGACCGGGTCTGGTCCCAACCTGAGGTATGGTCCAGGTAGGTCCTCGGGTTGGAAAAAACAGCCCGAGGTCTAGTCCAGTTCAGCACGAGCCCAAGTTCGAGTCGGATCGGACTAGACCAGTGGACTGCTTGGACCAGTCCAGGACCTATTTGGGATTTTTTTGAGAAGGCAATATTTTAGCTTTCACATGATCCTAATAACACCATAAGTCCATAACAATACTTATAGGCTTGTAATAAAAAACGGAAAAATATACCAGGATACTAGAAGTTACAACACAACACATATGGAGCAATCAGGAGAGACTTCATCATTACCACAGCCATAATCGTCAAGAAAGAGGAGTTAAATTCTAGAAGATTTAAAGTTACATTTTTTTCCTCAATTCTTTTACAATAAAGACATGGCACTTAGCATGGGAATAATCTACCAATGTTTTAGCAACAGTTACCCCCAAATATGAAATCCCTCCAAGTAAATTCCAGTCTCAGGAAACACAGAAATACCTGCTCATGCAATTTAAACATCCAAACATAACGACGGACTGAGGAGGAGATGAGGAGAGGCACTTGGATCTGGAAGAGCCAAAGAGGACGGAGGTGGAAGGAGAAGGAGACGGAGACAGAGGCAGAAGCACCTGGATCAGCTGAGGAAAATGCGACGGAGACGAGAGGTTGAGGCGAGCGCCGGATCTATGACGGTGACGGAATGCTGAGAGGACGATAGTCGGATCTGCGACGGAGACGGAGAGCTAAGAGGGCGAGACGCGAGACACGAGAAGCCAAGAATTGCCAACTGATCTGAGACTGAGACACTGAGTGCCTAAGTCATTGAGCCCCTTAAGTGTTCGAGTTCGACAGCTTCTTTTCTTTTTTTGATCAAAACTGAATACAGGGCTGCAGGCCATTGGACCTTAATGGGCCTAATCCTATTAGAGAAAAAAAGTTTCGGGCCAAACCAATGTGTTTTATCACCTAGCCCGAGGTCCAGTCCAGCCCGATAGGATTGGTTTGGTCTGATCTGTTTAAACTGTCTCAGTCCATTTTTTTTAAGCTAACAGGGTCGGACCGGGCCAGACCGGGTCGGGTTACCTAGACCATTAGACTTTTTTATCAACCCTAGTATATATAATGAAAGAACCATGCTTGATGGGCACCCATAAGCAACGGATGAGCTTCAAAATTCTCAGTTTGGCAGTAGGAAATCAAAGCACATATTTTGTTTTGGACAGTGGACACTATTATTCAATGAATGAAAAACCAAACCAAACCAAATAGGGTGGTTGAACCAGAAAATCAAACAATTGGACTTTAGTCCGGTCTAGTTCAGCATTTGGCTTGGTAGGAGGCTCAAATAGGTCAATTTCGAGTTAACTCGACCCCGTCACCAGCAACTCGGGCAACTCGCTAGGTGGGGTAGGTTGCCCCTTTTTTTTAAGTAATATCTCAAAACGACATCGTTTTGAGAAATTTCAGAGTAAAAAAAAAAATTAAAGTCAAGTTGAAGAGGGTTTACCTAATTACTCGACTCAAATATTTAACTTTCATCCTGCTTTCACCGAGTTCGAGAGCCTAAGCCTCTCTTCAATCACCAAGAGGATAAGAGAAACTGGAATCGTGCCCTAGCCCTTAGCCCGAAGAGACTCTCTTCCTCTCAACTCCGTAATGTCAATTCAACGAAATTGAGGTCGACGACAAGCAATGAAGGTGAGCATTGACGGCGAGCTGCAACTGTGAGAGCAAGGTGAGTGAACTTGTGAAGGCTTTCAAACTTGTGACTATGATCTCAACCTAAAAGCACTCACTTCTTCCTCATATGAAATATTCTTCCTCTTGCTAAGCACTCACTTATGGTTCCCCAATCCAACTCCTAATGTCTTATCTCCAATAGATCTCATTGATGAGTTGTAGAGTTTGGTGTCAATGATTATTAGGGGGAAGAACTAGCTAGGGATGACTGATGAATGATGATTAAACTTGTTATGTTTTGACTATTTTAATGTTAGTTTTGGGTTATAATTGATGAATGATAATAACATTTTTATGTTTTGACTATTTTGAAGTCAGTTATAGGTTATGTTTGAACTTAGAAGAACTAACTAGGTGTTTTGATGTTAGTGATGACTTAATGGTTAATAATGTTATTTTGTTCTTGTCAATTAAATTATACTACTTTTAGTCTTAAATACAGGACATAATTTGTAGTGCAAATTGCACTATAAACTATGTCCAATATTTAGAACTGAAGAAGTGATATTTTAATATGTTTGGTCTGACCTCCAATTGACCCATTGACCCTTAAAGCTATGCCGCATTCGGTTTATTGCCTGTTTTGGTTTTTTGTTCTTTGCTATTATTCCAGTAAGATCCAAAAGCCAACAGAGTACTGATGAAACAAAAAAGGTTAAAATCTTACAAACCCTCTATATGGGTTTGACATAACTTTCTTAACCTTTTAAGGTTTAACTTTAACCTATTTTATATTTTAATTTTCGACATTAAGCCTCTACCATTGATTTTACCATCAAGTCACTAAAATAGTCAGATTAATGTAGATATCATGATATTTTACATGAATTAAAAAAAAAATTAGATTCCAACATGCAATTAAAATCCATTTAGGATAGTTGCATACATATCTAGTCCTATATATAAGGTGTTAGTTTCAACATTTCACCCAAGAGGGAGGTGAATTGAGTGATATTAAATATTTAAAATGAAAGTTATCAACAATTAAATAAATAATAAGAGTTAGAAGAATATCAACAAAATGAACACAACAGATTATATCGATTCAACCTTAACTTTCTGATTTACGTCCAGTTCTTAAAGTATCTCTAAGATTTTCACTATTCTTCCAAGATTTATTGGATTCTTGGCACCACAGTACAAAGAGTAATTCTCAACAAGACTCACTCCTCCTTACAAGTTATAATCCTATAAGCACACTCAAGGTCCCACTGCTTTAAGATTTTACAAAATTGAAAACATTTGGTAAAGACTCTCTCACATAGTAAACATATGATTAATGAAAAAGAAGAAAAAATTATCAGAGGATACTACATAGAATGAATGAGCCAGGCAATAAATGGCAGAAGATTGATCATTCACTTAGTTTCTCTGTATTGAATGATTGACTATTTATAAGCAATCACCATTAATAACCGCTGTAAGCATTCAAACTATCCATTAGAAATAGATTGGAGCCATTGAAGGATTTAAATGTTTGGTCGCTTTTGTCTTCCCTACAATAAAGTCTTCAAACAAAATCCCTCTGGTTTGCTCTATTTCCTGCTATGCATTTGATGCTCTCACAAGAAAATTGCTTTCATTGTTTTTTAAGCTAATCTATGTCTTGAGAATCTGAAACTTATACGTATATATAATTAGTAGCATTGAAAAGATGAATAAGTTATAATCAAACTAAAACATATGTTCATCGTTAGTTTCAAATTTATCGAGATATTGATTTTCAAAAGATGATGAACTTACACTCGAATGTGATTTAGTATCACTCAAGTGAGTACTCATCATTTGAGAGGTTTGTAATCCACCTTGAGTGCATAATGAACTTTGAGTTATAGTAGTGAAGTGTTGAAAGATTGTGTCACTCAAGTGCTTGAAGCCTGACTCGAACCATTGACTCGATTGCATATTTGAATTGCTTACACTTAACTACAAGTGACCTTAGATCATTCGAGTGACTCTCGGTCCACTCAAGTGATCTCTAAATGAGAAGCATTGCACTCTCAGTGACTCACTAAAACCTCATGAGTTGCTTTCCATCACTCGAGTAAGAAGGTTTATAACTAGCAGAAACATCGCGAGTGACTTGCATAACTGTTGCGAGGTGATCACCATCACTCAAGTGAGCTTTGCTAACTTTCAGAAAACATCACGAGTAACATGCAAATTCTCCGTAGGTTAAAAATAGTACTTGATAGGATACTTATTCATTCAAGTTCTCTGAGCTTATCACTCGAGTGATGAAATCCATTACTCAAGCAATCTTTCATAACTTCCAGAAATGTTGTGAGTGACTTGTTGAATTCCTGCGGTTGAATGAGTATCACTTGAGTGATCTTGCATCACTCTCAATCTTTCAACGAGTGATTTGCAAAATCACTAGAAGTTAGGATTATCACTTAAGCGCATTATTTGCCACTCAAGTGATCATCCCAAATCACTTGAAGTGAGTAATCTTATTGATTCAAGTTTTAGTTCAAATATTGTTTCTTCACTCTAGTGATTAAAAACTCACTTGAATGACTTGAATCATAAAGTTCACTTTATATTCCAAGGTTTGTTATCATCAAAATATAATCCAAAAACTAATATAAGGCAAAGAGAAAAAAATAATTTGGTCCTATTTATAAGATAAAGAGAGAACATTTTTATATGCAATGTATAATTTTACCCTTGATTTATTATTGTATTGACTTTATTCTCATGGGGTACAATGCATATTAAATAGGAATAAAGTTAAAAGGTTATTGAATTTTATAGAAGAGTTAATGAGGTTTAAAGTTTTTATAAATCTACATGAAAAATATTGAAAATGCCTTATATACAAGACCTGAAAGTAGGACTCCCATGACATCATTTCAAAATTCAAGTTCTTTTTTAACGGCAAAATTTAAATTTTTGTTGATTGTAGGATGTCATGTCATCTCCGTTGGCAACTTAATGGCAAAATAAATGATAAAGAGTTTAATGTCAAAAATTAAAACATCAAGGATGGTATATAAATTTAAAATTTGAAACATTGAGGAAGTCACGTACAAGTGACCTAAAATTCAGGGAGTGTTATAAATATACTTATTATGTGGATGTCCATTGACTCACGGTCTCCAAATATTACAAGATGACATGGGACCCATGCATAGTAATTTACTATTTGCATAGTACCAGTGGGGCCCACACAAATACAAGTCTTCTTTTTCAGCAGCCCACGTTTCTTTGATTCCTTTGATTCAGCAGCCCATGTTTTTATTATTATGAATTAAATATATATATTGTAAAAGGTGGGAATTACAGTTATAGACCCATTTTCCTTCTATAAATAGAGGGCTTCTGTAAACATTCAAAGTACACTGGAATAGAACTTCTCTCTACTCTCTCTCTCTCTCTAGATTCTCTCTTGTTCATTATCTTAATTTTCATTAGTTTTATAACACGTTATCAGCACGAAGACTCTACCGAGGTAAGATTTTATCACCATTTTTTTACTATTTGTTTATTTTATCTATCTGGGATAATCTTAACCACAATATGGAATTAAAGATATACTTTTACCGATTATTTTAAATATCGGGTTCCATGGTTAAGATTTGATATTATTTACTATTTTACTACGGTAAATAGTAATTTACTATTCATAGTAAATTTACCCTTTTTCAGTAATTTTATTTTTATTCATTTGACTCCTACTTGGAAGTCTAGATTTAATCCTTCAGTAATTTTACTTTATTTACTATTTACTGTGAATAGTAATTTCTACTATTCACGGTAATTTTATATTTTGTTCATTTAACATCTACATAAAAGGTTTTACCTCCTACATAGATATCTAGATTTGATATTCTCTGTTTGCAGATATTGTTATTTTTACTGTTGCTAACATAACATTTATTTTTATTGTTATTAACATTTATTGTTATGTTATTATGGCCAGAAGCCATATCCTTATATTTTCTTATTCTGAAATTATATGACCAGAAGTCATATTACCTTCATGACCAGAAGTCATGTTATTTTTATGGCCAGATGCCGTATAAATTTAATTTTCTCATTATGAGTTATAAATGGCCTGAAGCCGTAATGCTTTAATTATAATTATTATCTTTAATATTTTATTGTTATTAATTATTGTCTTTAATATTTTATTGTTATTATTATTTGTATTTTTAATTCATGTTTATTTTCTTTAATTAGTTTGAATCATGTCAAACCTTTCAAAAATTGAGTTTGCGGTTCTTGACATCACCGGAAAGAACTATTTATCCTGGATGCTGGATGCGGAAATCCATCTAAATACCCATGAGCTAGAAAACACAATTATAGAAGGGAATGAGGAATCCAATCAAAAAAAGGCCCAAGCCATGATTTGGTTACGCCACCATTTGCATGATGATCTAAAAGTTGAATATTTGACTGTAAAAGACCCACTTGTTCTTTGGAATAATTTGAAGGAAAGATATGACCACCAGAAGATGGTCATTCTACCAAAAGCTTGATATAACTGGATTCATTTGCGTTTACAAGATTTTAAATCTATAAGTGAATATAACTCAGCTATGTTCAGGATCACTTCACAGTTAAAATTATGTGGAGAAAATATCACTGATGATGATATGCTAGAGAAAACATTCTCTACGTTTCATGCATCCAATTTGCTCCTGCAGCAGCAATATCGTGAGAAAGGTTTCAAGAAATATGCAGAATTAATTTCTTGTCTCCTTGTAGCTGAACAGAATAACGAGCTTCTATTGAAAAATCATGAATCCCGTCCAACAGGCTCAACTCCATTCCCAGAAGCGAATGTAGTAACTAATGAATTTTCAAGTGGCCGAGAACGTGGACATAAAGGTAGCTACAATCGTGGGCGTGGGCGTGGTCGTGGCCGTGGTCGTGGTCCAAATTATGGTGGATCAAATTCCCGCCCTAAATCGGGAAAGTTTGATAAGAACCCCAGAAGGGAAACAAGTGGAAATAACAAACATGCTGAAAATGCATGTTATCGTTGTGGTGTCAAAGGTCATTGGTCACGTACCTGTCGTACGCCAAGACATTTGGTTAACCTTTACCAAGAATCATTGAAAAATAATGGTAAAGGGCCAAAGATTGAAGCAAATCATGTGGATAAGGCTGAAAATTCTGGGCATGAAGATGTAGAGATGACCCATTTTGATATTGCTGATTACTTAGTATAAATCATTTTTCATGATTAATGATTATGTTTTAATATGTTGAAATTTTTTTTTTCTGTTATATGTATTTCCTTTAATTATGTTTTATTTTTATTTTCATGTATCTTTAATGAAGAATGAATCTTGTTGGCAACAATCCTGAAGATTTGTGTCTCGTTGATAGCGCAACAACGCACACCATACTAAAAAATGACAAAAATTTTTCTTCATTGGTAATGCGAGAAGCCAATGTTCAGACTATATCTGGTAGTATAAATTTGATTGAAGGCTCCGGAAGAGCTAATATTTTGTTACCTGAAGGAACAAAATTATGCATTGAAAATGCATTTTATTCTACCAAGTCAAAAAGGAACTTGTTGAGTTTCAAAGATATCCGCAAAAATGGATTTCATATAGAAACAACAACTAAAAATAATCAGGAATGTCTTGCTATCACGAGCATAATTTCTGGTAGGAAATGCATATTAGAAAATTTTCCTGCTTTTTCTTCTGGTATGTATTATACATTTATAAACACAATTGAAACACATGCTATTGTAAATCAGAAGTTTACTAATACAGACCATAAATTAGTCAATGCAAACCAGCAGTTTGCTAAAGAAAACCAGAAGTTTACTCATGAATTTAATGTTTGGCATGACCGGTTAGGCCATCCTGGGTCAACTATGATGTGACAAATAATTGAAAATTCATGTGGACATACCCTGAAGTGTAAGCAAATACCACAGTCCCATGATTTCTTATGTGATGCATGTTCCAAGAGAAAGTTGATTATTCGACCCTCACCAAGCAAGGTAGGAGGTGAATCTCTTAAATTTCTAGAACGGATATAGGGAGACATTTGTGGACCAATACATCCACCATGTGGACCATTTAGATATTTTATGGTCTTAATTGACGCATCAACCAAATGGTCACATGTCTGCTTATTATCTTCTCGTAACCTGGCGTTTACGAGATTACTTGCTCAATTGATTCGATTAAGAGCACATTACCCTGATTATCCTATCAAGAAAATACGTCTTGATAATGCTGATGAATTTACTTCTCAAGCTTTTAATGAATATTGTATGTCCCTTGGAATTGATGTTGAACATCCTGTAGCTCATGTTCATACGCAAAATGGACTTGCAGAATCTTTGATTAAACGATTGCAACTTATTGCAAGGCCTTTACTTATGAGATGTAATCTACTGATTTCTGCTTGGGGCCATGCCATTTTGCATGCTGCAATGCTAATTCGCATCAGGCCTACTAGTTACCTAAAGGTTTCCCCCTTACAAATGGTTTTTGGTAAAGAACCTAATATTTCCCATATAAAAATTTTTGGATGTGCAGTATATGTGCCAGTAGCACCACCACAACGCACTAAAATGGGTCCTCAAAGGAGGATGAGAATATATGTTGGGTATGAATCTCCTTCAATCATAAAATATTTAGAACCATCTACAGGAGATTTATTTACTGCACGATTTGCTGATTGTCACTTTGATGAATCAGTCTTCCCAACATTAGGGGGAGAGAATAAGCAGCTAGGTAAAGAGATTAGCTGGAATGAATTATCATTGGCTCATTTTGATCCTCGTACAAAACAATGCGAACTAGAAGTTCAAAAGATAATTCATTTGCAGGATTTAGCTAATCGAATGCCAGAAGCATTCACTGACCCAAAGAGAGTGACAAAGTCACATGTTCCAGCTGCGAATGCTCCTATTCGAATTGATATCCCTGAAGGAATACCTATTTTGAATGAATATAAAGCACGCCTGAAGCATGGTAGACCCATTGGTTCTAAAGATAAAAATCCTCGAAAGAGAAAAGGAGCTAAAAATATAGATGGTCAAGTTGAGGATAATCAAGAAAAGTCAGTAGCTCCAGCAGAGCTATCTCTTGAAGAGTTATCTCCAGAAGAGAATGTTGCAGTCCCAGAAGAGACTCAGGTACCTGGAATGTATGAAAATAATGAGATCTCAATTAATTATGTTATGAATGGTATCCGATGGGATCGAAATGAAGTCAACGTTGACGACATCTTTGCTAATCATATAGCATATGATGTAATGAATAATGAAGAGGATCATGAGCCTAAATCTATTAGAGAGTGTCAACAGCGAAAAGATTGGCCCTTATGGAAAGATGCTGTTAATGTAGAATTGAAATCACTGGAAAAACGAAAAGTATTTGGACCTGTAGTCCAAACACCTGAAGGTGTAAAGCCAGTTGGATACAAATGGGTTTTTGTAAGAAAAAGAAACGAAAAGGGTGAAATTGTAAGATATAAGGCATGTCTTGTAGCCCAAGGATTTACACAAAGACCTGGCATTGATTATGAAGAAACGTATTCACCAGTAGTGGATGCGACTACTTTTCGTTATTTAGTTAGTCTAGCAATAAATGAAGGGCTTAATTTACATCTGATGGATGTAGTGACTGCATATTTATATGGATCACTTGATAGTGATATTTATATGAAAGTTCCTGAAGGACTAAAGGTGCCAGAAGCATCTAATTCAAATTCTCGAGAACAATACTCGATCAAATTAAATAAGTCCCTATATGGTTTAAAACAATCAGGGCGCATGTGGTATAATTGTCTTAAGGAATATTTGTTGAAAGAAGGGTATAAAAATGACCCAATATGCCCATGCATTTTTATGAAAGGATCGAGAAATAAATTTGTTATAATTGTTGTTTATGTTGATGATATCAACATCATTGGAACTCCTGAAGAGCTTTCAAAAGCAATTAATTATTTGAAGAAAGAATTTGAAATGAAAGATTTGGGCAGAACAAAATTTTGCCTTGGACTACAAATCAAGTACCTGAAGGATGGGATCTTTGTATATCAAGAAACTTATACAAAGAAAATCCTAGAACGATTTTATATGGATAAATCACATCCATTATGTATTCCAATGGTAGTAAGGTCTTTGGATAAGGATCAAGATCCATTTCGACCTCAAATAATTAATGATGAAGGTGTAGAAGAACTACTTGGTCCAAAAGTACCATACCTAAGTGCTATTGGGGCACTAATGTATCTTGCTAATCATACACGACCTGATATATCGTTTGCTGTTAATTTATTAGCAAGATATAGTTCTGCACCAACAGAGAGGCATTGGAATGGTGTCAAGCAAATTCTTCGTTATCTCAGAGGTACAATGGATATGGGATTATACTACTCAAATGTATCGAAGCATGAACTGATTGGTTATGCAGATGCTGGATTTATGTCTGATCCACATGATGGAAAATCACAAACAGGCTATCTATTTACATGTGGAGGTGCAGCTATTTCATGGAGATCTATGAAACAGACCATAACAACTACTTCAGCTAATCATGCAGAAATTCTAGCAATGCATGAAGCAAGTCGAGAATGTGTGTGGTTGAGGTCAGTAATCCATCATATAAGAACTACTTGTCATTTATCTTCTGATAAAATGGTTCCAACAGTTCTATATGAGGATAATGCTGCATGTATTGCCCAACTCAAGGAGGGTTATATCAAGGGTGATAGAACAAAGCATATTTCACCAAAATTCTTCTATACTTGTGATCTTCAACAGAATGGTGAAATAGATATCCAGAAAATCAGTTCAAGTGAAAATCTTGCAGATTTATTTACTAAATCTCTTCCTTGTACAACCTTTGAAAAGTTTGTTCGTGGTATTGGTCTGCGAAGATTCAGAGATCTCAACTGATATTGTCAACAGGGGGAGTCGATACACGCTGTACTCTTTTTCCCTTATCTAGGTTTTGTCCCACTGGGTTTTCCTAGAAAGGTTTTTAATGAGGCAGCACTCAACAGTGTATCAATGAATGATGTACTCTTTTCTTTGGCTAGGTTTTTATCCCACTGGGTTTTTCCTAGTTAAAGTTTTTAACGAGGCATATTCATAAATGGACATCCAAGGGGGAGTGTTATGAATATAATTATTATGTGGATGTCCATTGACTCACGGTCTCCAAATATTACAAGATGACATGGGATCCATGCATAGTAATTTACTATTTGCATAGTACCAGTGGGGCCCACACAAATACAAGTCTTCTTTTTCAGCAGCCCACGTTTCTTTGATTCCTTTGATTCAGCAGCCCATGTTTTTATTATTATGAATTAAATATATATATTGTAAAAGGTAGGAATTACAGTTAAAGACCCATTTTCCTTCTATAAATAGAGGGCTTCTGTAAACATTCAAAGTACACTGGAATGGAACTTCTCTCTACTCTCTCTCTCTCTAGATTCTCTCTTGTTCATTATCTTAATTTTCATTAGTTTTATAACAGGGAGATTTTTTTTTTAGATTTTAGCCGAAGGAAAAAAAAAAGGCGAGAGAAGAAGAAGCATGAAAAGACTCGGTGTTGAAAGAAGAAGAGTTTGCAATGTGCACACCAGACAGAAAGTATGGGGATAGTGAGATCCACCTCAGCTTCAAGCAACTAATATCAGAAGAAACCATACATGTCCCCTTCTTCCGTCACCATCATCATTACTTCCAAATAGATATTCTCAATCTCTTCAATGTTCACACACTCACCATTTTCACACTAACATCTATATATATTTATGACACTGACACATCTCAACTCACAGTGAAATCAAAACAACCTTTAAAAATAACATTAGCCAGACAACCTCCTGCATCTACGAGTGTTTGTGTGCGTATACATTCAAATGTTTGTGTGTGTGTGATGATGTATCAGAGTGTTACTGATACTAGTACTACTGCTATATGTATCATCAGTTTGTTTGGACCACAAACTTTGAGTATTATTATGTGTGGTCCAGCGCTTTGTTTTGTGTCACTGTCCTTTGTCAAAGTTTGAATCTACATACTGCAGAAAAACGAGTATCAGAAGAACTCAGCCAAGTGACAGATCTATAGATTCATCATCTGCGGAGGGAAATAATGATATTAATTGCAGGCTGGCTAGCGAGCTACGAGAGCCAAAAGTACACCAAGGCCAAAAGCTTCGAGCAGTATTACCCGCAAGAAATATTTTCAGTAAATATTTAAACTCTGACATGTGAATGGTTACGAGTCCTTAGGCTTATCTTTTGAGATGAACTCTCGTTTCAAACTTATGCTCATAACATCAAACTAACCTTTTAAAATTTGACTCTCACTTTAGACTTATGTCCATAACATGAGTATTCTCAGTGAGAAGCCAATCTTTAAAGAAAGATCTACCTATGGAGAGTTCTAACCAAAGGCATTGTCATCCCGATCAATAGTGATTTTTACAAAACTCATAGGAAGCCTCACAAAAAAGTATGGCTTATAAGTTCAAAAGATTCTCTCAATCTATAGGCTAATATTTTGATATGTGCTCTTCCTTTAGGCCAATCCTCGTAATATCAAGCTAGTTTTACAAAATTGTGCTCTCCCTTTGAATTTATGCCCATTACATATTATTTTTCCCATGTTGGAGAAATAATATGCTTTTTAATATAGGAGGATTTCGGGTTATAAGAGATAAGTGGTGCTTTCTGGGTATGTTTTTGAAACCAATCAGCAGCAGAAACACATGATTTATGCAGGCCTCAAGCATGACATGGAGCAGCCTTTAAACATATTCATGCTCATCATAAATACTTAAAACCAGTCAGGGACCACCATAGATAGATATTGAACTTGTTGCTCAGCTGGGACTCACACTGTCACACTCAAAAGCTATCATGGCCTCCAGCTTGTATTATTATTATCATTCAAATATTTCCCTAGAAATTCTCATTCAAAACACACACACACACAATCAGATCACATTAAACACACAAATTCTAACTCATCAAAAGGACGAGCCTCAGATCACTAATAAGGTTGCCACCTTCAAATCCTTCAAATGCTGGAAACGGCCTCTTTCCATCACAAGACTAAGACGGTATACATCAGTTGGAGCTACTGCACTAGTTCCACTTGTGCACTGGTCCGCCTATTTTATATTCGAACTCACCCACTGTGACTGCTCTCTGCGATAATTTTAGGGCTTTCTCTCTGTCACAAGCTGTAGAGCCAGTTAACAAGAATCTTCACACAAATTTTCCATATTCTGAAGCAAATAATTCCACAAATGGCTTTACAACACGTGCCCCGTAGTTCATATAAATATATGGGAAATTCTTTGAAGGAAGAAAATCCAAGTGGTCCTGCCCTAGAATGACATCAACCACCAACGTTAAACCAAGTAAAAAATAGACAGAACTGATAGGTTAGGCGGAAATGAAAACACATATTCTAAAACAAACACACTAATAAGAGAGAGCTTCACTTGACAATTTAATCAATAATAACCAATACATTAATAAGGAAGTGGTCCAACCACATCACATGTGTATTTACCGAAATATAATAATACTGAGTAAAAAGTGAGAAAAAGAATCCAGACCAAACTGTACTTGCATCTCGAACTCTTCAAGGAACTGGTTTAGTTTAATGTTTGCTCAGTTCTTTAATGTTTAAAGCTACAATATACTGTCATACACATGCAAACGCTTTTTTTAAAAAAATAAGATCTTGAATCTTCTGTAAACCCAGAAACATCACTATGGCATCAAAATTTTATAATAATAGGGTTTCATCATCGCTCACCGAACAACCGTTTTAAAAGCCCTAAAAATGTCCCTCATTTTCCCGAAGAGCCTAATCTCAGTTCTCAACAACAGTTTATGAAGAAAGGCAAATAATATCAACAAACCCATAATATCTTCAACTATTTTCTCGGGAAACGAGTTTTGATGATAATAATAATAATATAGAGTGAAAAGCGATTTTAAATATAAAGGGCTCACGAATGTCAAACCAACTAGAAACAGTATAGCTTCAAGTTCCAACCCTTGGCTCAAGCCCCCTCACAGTAGACAAGAATTTATAGGGTTTGCATAGCCTTTTGAACGCTGCAAAACCTGGTCGGACTTCAGAAGTTTAATCCCCAGAGGAAAGAAGAAAGAGAGAACTTAAACCTTTATTACATTATTCGATCGAAACCTTAACTAACACTTACCAATGAAATACAAAACCATTTTTAAGGTACAACTCGCATTATAATAAAAATAATACTACTATAGTGAGTCCAAGGTTGGTGGGTGGATTGTTCAGCTTCATACATTAAAAACACGTACCAACAGATATATGAGGAATAATTTTATTTATTTATTTGTCTCTAGATCGCTGTGATGTTCCAGTTCCAATAAGTGAGGCTCCCTGCCTTAATTAGGGTTCGAGCTCCAACGTAGAATGCAAGTTAAGCCTTGTTTGTTGGTGTAGGCTTCATGTTAATCAATATACTAGTACTATACACTACCTAGTTTCCAAATAAATATTAGAAATTTGGTTCATAAATCATCAACAGTAATAGGATAACTCGAAGCACATAAACATAAATAATATCATCCTTGATTAAGTGGGAATGGATGGACTTTGCTTTTTTCAATTTTTTTTTTTTTTTTGGAATAAAGTGACCGACACACGACATCGCCACTCTACACAGCTAGCTAGCTTGCTGCTTATCCAATAAGGCTTGAATTTCCAACCCCAAGTCACCTCAAATTTTTGTTGATGGTTACTTGTCTGGTCATATACAATGCACTTCTAGTATTTTTCATTTTTCATAGAATTCAACAAATTTTTAACTTTATAGCTATTTAATATACATTATACTTACTTATAAAAACAAAGTCAATACAATAATAAATTAAGGGCAAAATTATGAATTCACACACAAAAAATTTCCTCCTCCACCTTATGACAAAAAAAATTATTCTCTCTCTCTCTCTCTCTACCTTATATATAGGACTAAAAGAGTATAAAATAATATACTCAGGGTAATTGATATCCTACCCAATCCTCCTATTTATGAGGCACATCTAACAAGTTTAACTAAAACCAAAAAAAACTTTAATGAGATGATTTTTTGGCCTATAAATAGGACCAGATGAGTATTTTAACTTGTAAAAAAATAAGCAAATTTCACTACAATTATCTTAAAGCATACTCTACTTCCATGGAAAATGATTTCAAGAGATCCCAAATATAATAACCATCTAAAGTAGAAGCAACTTATGGTTATTTAGAAAGGGGAAAACATTTTTGTGCCAAGCCTAGTTGAAAACCAAGCAATTTATTACCACTATGATCCTATTTATAAGTCCATTTTAACTAAGTCACACATACTAAAGAGAGGTAATTAACTCAATGATTATGAGGTAAATTTTTAACTTTACCCTCATTTATGAGTATCTTTCAACTCTTTCTTCTCTCTATTTTCATTGGTACAATTAATATAGGCAAAGTTGTCACAATCTCATTTATTACCTAAAAAAGAACTTATAAATATGACCAAAATTTTTAGTTAAAAAGGACTTATAAATAACATTAGAGTGGTACCATTCTTGCAATCTATATACCTTTACCACTCTTGCAATCTATACCACTATGTAATTTTTTTAAAGTCATTCATACATTACTTTCACATTAAATGAATAGATTTTTCCATATTTCCCTTATTTATAAAAGGGTGCACATTTTCTCTCACATCATTTTATCTCTATGCATTTACACATCTCTCTCTCTCTCTTCTCTCTTCCCCATATGCCCAACCAATAGTGTATAGGAGCAAAATTGACAAAATCTCATTTATTAACCTCCAAACGACTTATTTTTGGAACAAAACTTGACTTATATTTTGAACAAAACTTTTTAGGTACAATGATAGAGTGGTATACCTTTATTTGCATAAATCCCAAAATGAGATTTATTCATAATTTGTGTCAGCTTGTTGAGATACATTATTCCTTCAATTTACACATAATAAAGCCCTGTCAAAATAGGTCCTTGAAGAACTACCAACAAAATCATTAATTCCAAAACACGCATCACAGATTGCAGAAATTACGAGACAAAAGTCTTGTAAACATTGAAACAACATCATAACTAGCTACCATTCTAATCCATGCCTGCAAAAGTTTTGTGGGGTAAAGACTAGCAATGAGGCCAGCAATTCAAAACAAATAAGTTTTAATTGTAAATTATGCATAGATTAGATACGATAACTAATCAAGCTCTATTCCAATCAATGATCATCATCAGCATGGTAAAAGATCACATCAAGTTAAAATAGTCAATCTTGTACAGAGATATGGTAAATTACAACACTCAAAATGTGTAAGCTCAAACAACATAAGTTCACCAATCTGTGTGCACTTGTGCCACATGAATCAAGATATTGTTCTATCCAAAAAAAAGTATACAGAAATAGTAATTAAATCAATGAGTAAGGATATTAAAGATATAACACAAACATAATATATCTTATTTAGCGTATGTGCAATATAATAACTATGATCCTTCTCTTCTTAGGATACCAAAGGAGACATATCTCCAAAAAGGGAGAGAGGAGGAAGATATTGCAGGCATATATATCATACAGATACAAAGAGGGAAAGCATTAAACAACTACAAAATTCATAGTAAGTCACACTGTTTGCAAATCATGAACAAATCATTTGTCATTAGACTTTGAGCAATTCACAGGACCCACCTACAACAACAAGCAGTTTTATTTATCCTGCTACATGGGTCGGTTATATGAATTGCATGGCGTATTAAATGTACTCTGCCAACCTAGTTAAGGAGGCAAAAAAAAAAAAACAGTGAAAGGGAGCTCCCTTCAGTCCAAGCACAGACAAGAAAAGGATGAAATTTACCTCCTGCATCATTCACACATTCACAATAGCCTGTATTGAAGAAACCTGTGTTCTATTGCGTTTGAATGAATGAGTCAGCAGCTAATTCAAACCCTTGATCGTTCCATGAGTGGACTGAAGGAAGCTCTCTTAAACTGTTAATTCCTCAACATTTAATTAAGCATCTCAATTAAACCTAATGAATAAATATACATCCCTAAGGGACAATTGATACCGAGATTAATGCGATTCCAATTATTAAAGATCATTATATATGCAAGTTTTGCAAATAGGCTATTTGAATCGGAGCATGGTACAATATTTTAACGAATTTTGGGCATATCCCCAGAAAACAAACAAAATTTTGACCAAAACCAATTCCAGACCATAACATTTCAATTATACAACGGAAATTGAACTACAACGTTTGTACAATAAGCCCTAATCCTAGGTCTTGCAGCAGACAAATAAAAAATATTTGATTATTATACACTAAGTTTTAAAACATATTGCAGAAACGAAGGAGGGTAATTAAGAACGAAACATGCTTACTATTCCTTTGATCAAAATACAGGTGGAATCAATGTTGTTATCAGAAAATGAAAGGGGTGAAATGTATATAGGTTATTAAACAAACTAGCTAAAATTACTTACAAATCAAATCAAATTAACTATATTTCTTACTGCCTTTTCGTGGCCACAGTGCGAGGCAAGCTTGGACTGCTAAACGGCGATCAGAAGCAGTGCTGAAAGATGAGAGAAACAAAGCAATAATACGACATGAAAAAATAAGGGTAAAGAAGATTATGAATTATAAGTAGAAGACCAAAAGAAAAGGCAACAAATTTTGGAAAACGAAAGGTTAGGAAGAAGCAGAGGGAAGAAGGAGGAGGAGGAGAAAGAGAAATTAAATGTCACTGTCTTCATGAGAGTCAGAGGAAGAAAGGAAAGCGATTGAAGATCTCATATGTATCCACACAAATCTGGCAACAAAAAGCATTATATTTCCCAAAAGAGATCAAACATAAAAACAAAGCAGAATTCTTATGACAGCCAAATTTTCCCAACTTATAAACCCAAAACATATATATATATATATATATATATATATATATATATATATATGGTAATATGAATAAATAACACTATCTGTATCAGAAATCAGAAAACAAAAAGAAGACTACCACATATTAGTTTTTCCATTTTTCTCGTTTTTTCTTCTATACTCACTATCATCCTGGGTGAAAGAGACCTTGATATCACAGCCACATATGAATAAAATCCAAGTGCTGTAAATGTGAAGAAAGAGAGAGAGAAAGAAGAAGATGGTCTGAGAGGTGATGTGGGGTTGCTTTAACCCCCCCTTCTTTTGTGGCAGTCCTATTCTCTGTCAGACGGTCTTTCAAGTCTCTCTCTCTCTCTCTCTCTCTCTCACTCATGTTTTTGTGCATTGAAAGTGATGAAGGTGGGAGCGTATATATAGGATTTGAGGGCACTGATGCGTCTGGTGGAGAAAATAACAAGGTATCTCCTACTCCTCTGGTCTTTATTATAATGCACCAACTAGTAAGTTTATTTGGTTTTTTTTATAAGGCACTTATTTGTTCTCAATAAATATTAATTATCTTTTTCTATGTATACCCCTAGTTAATAAAGGTAGTAGGTGAGAGTAATAGTTAATAGAATATTAGAATATAGTGTAATTAGTAGGGGTAATATTAGAAATTACTTAAATTTTATGACAATTTTATTAACTTTAACTGTTTTTATTGGTATGTAAGAATTGTTAGTTGGTACCTTATAATAAGGATAAGAGGGAGTAATTATATATATCTGGAATTAAATGCTAGGAAAATGACGCTTAACGTGTTGGTAGCAAAGACTGCCAGCCATACCCTATTTATATATTCTAATTACCCAATTTTCATGCACTAACAAAAGTTAGGCGCCTTAGTAAATTTAGATTAAATTGATAAATTTTTTATTTTGACACTAATGACTATTTTCATCTCTTTCTTCTCTCTTTTCTCTATTCTTAGTATGGTCAAAATTGTAACACAATCATTTGTTACTCTAAAATTGTACTAATAATAAAAACCAAATTCTTTTAAGAAAAGACATGTAAATATGACCAAAAGGCTAATAGATAGAAATTAGAACGCTTAATTACGAATTTTAGATTGAAGTAATAATAAAGGTAAATAAGGAGACACAGCAGACTGCATACCATGCGAAATCCTAAAAATGCTCCATCACTCAAACCATCTGATGCTCATATAGGATGGAAACTACTCAAATCGCTACACAAGAAATAGGGAGAGAAAAAGAAAGGGTCAGAAAACTCAATAGTTTAGGCGAAGGGCAACTAAAGGAAACGCATCTTATTTATAGGGTTACGGTGCTCTACTAAAAAAGATGTAATCACTCCTTACTTGCCCTTTAAGGAAATTAATTAATTTTGTAATATTAGGTTGCTTATACCTCAATTCTCTTACAGCATGTAATGTTGGTTTATCTCTCTTCACTTGATAAGGAGGTTTTATTATTTCTTAATCAAATAGTATAAAATTAGAAAATATTTTTTCTGTAAATCTATTGAACTCGATAAAGTTTAAATATGATTTAATAAAATTATATATGTATAATGCACCATTACTTTAATTAACATATTGATTATTACTATGTATGGCAAAATAATTAACATTGTTTTACTAGTATTTGTTACGAATTCTTCACAAAACTATGACTGATAGTATAAATTGTAAGTATGATAATATAATTTAATATATATTTGATACGCAAAATGTAATTAAAGTCAAAATGAAAATATACTCATAAGTAAGAAATTTTTTTTATGATTTCAAGTTCAAACGAAAATAAAAATTTATATTTATAATTAGTTATGAAAATAATATAATATATGCATGACCTCTTATTTACTATGCAATGCTGACGCAACCAACATTTTTTACATTATTGAACTAATGAGTTTTTAAGTATAATTTGGAAAAAATAATTATAGTCTTCATAAAATTTGTTGGTAATGTATCATGAGAAAAAAAGAAAAAAAAATGTATGATTTCAAGTAAATAGATGTTCTTTTCTCAAATTCTATGAGGGATCTGGTGATCATAGGGCCTGTGTGATTCAATCACATTGCATCTTACAGTATAGTGCAATGCGATGCAATGGTAATACAATGTAATATTAATTATAAAGCTAATTTTTGGTTTGATTTTTAAGCAAGGTGCAATGAATTATTTTTTAATTAATTAATTAAAATTAAAATATCACACAAAGTTTATTTTACTCTTAATATAATTTTTGTAGAAAAATAGTTAAGATGAGTCACATTGCCTCATCATAATTGTTATGCAACCTCACCAAAGATCATTTGATGGCTATGATTGTGGTGGCAAATAAAGTTGATAGTAACAGTGATGTGGCAGTGGGGGTGGTGACAATGGCAAAGGAAGGTAGTGACAACAACAATGAAGGAGGAGGTGGTGGTGGCGACGATGGCAAGTGGTGACAACAACAATATTGGATGAGGTACTGGTGGTGGCAACAGCTGCCATGGCGATGACAATGGCAACAATGGAGGTGGCAGCCGCAAGGTAGTGGTGGTGGAGGAGGAGATAGTGGTGGCAATGATAGGTAGTCACAGTGATAATGGTGAAGGAGGATATACTAGTAGCAAAGACAATAATAAAGGTAGTAGTGGCAGCGGTGGAAGAGGTAGTGGTGGTGATGACAGGTAGTGATTAGGGTAATGGTGGATGAGAAGATAGTGGCGGTAGCCATGGTGGGAGCAGCAGTTGCCATAGTGGCGATGGTAATGATAAAAGTGGCAATGGTGGCTGCAGCGGTAAAGGAGGGAGAGGTGGTGGTGGCTAGCATGGCGTGACAAATGTAATGAGACAAGTGAGACTAATACAAATGAAACTAAAAGGTAAATTGGATTTTTTTTCAATTATGCAATGCAATGAGGTTATAATGAATATGTATTAGGGCAAGTGTGAATGAGGATTGCCAATTTGTTGGTAATCATCATTATCATGTAAACCCTATTACCATGCTAAAGAACAATAAAACACTCTTCTCTTAGTAATGATATCATGATTACTATTACATGCATGCAATATGGTTGAACCAAATGGATTTGTAGCGTTATTTGTCTTAGTATCACACAATTACTCTATTGTGCCTATATATTATTTGGGTCAATGTGAAGATGATTCTTCATCACCCCCTCAATGAGAGCTTCCGAGTGAAGCTATTTGAGCTAGATAACGTTGGCGAAAGTTTTTAAGAAACCTGACCCTTATGGGTGTGTTTGAGTTCAGGCTTGTTTGAATTAACGTTATAGAAACACATTTATATAGGTTGAGACAAAACTCCTCTTATATACTTACCTCATATACTATAAAAGGTTAAGGTGCAAAAATACACATGAAATTTTTCCTCAGAAGCGCCCAGCACCATGTGCTTTTTTTGGAGCAAAAATACACACGTGGCTACCACTTTGGAGCAAAAGTCACATCCCACCGTTATGTTACTACTCAATGTGATGAGAGAGAAAGAGATGAAGTGAACAGTAATATAACGGCGATGAACAGTAACATAACGGTGAGATGTGACTTTTGCTCTAAAATGGTAACCACGTGTGTATTTTTGCTCTAAAAAAAAGCATGTGGTGCTGGATGCTCATGAGAAAAAAAACTCATGTGTATTTTTGCATATTAACCTTATTATAAATAACAGTGAAAAATCAGCTTCTACTACTATTCTAAATAGGCACTTAAATTTTGAAAAATAACTTTTGAAAAGTCAAAAAGATTGGTTTCTTATAGACCATGATATTAACTTCTCAAAACCATGGTTTTAATTAAAAAAAAAAAAGTGGGTTTTCAAAAATTTAGACTATTCGATCGGCTACCTTTGGCAAAACCATGGTTTAGAATTTAGTTCTTTCTTCGTTATATTATTAGTGTGTTTTGTTTTTGTTTCTAGCTCAAACTCATTCAGAATTCGTTGCTCATGAGTTGGATTTTAATGTGTGTAATCCTTATCCTTTAACAAAGTTTGATCTTTTATAAAGAAAAAACTTGGTTCGTAATTTTAAAACTTCAATTAGTTTTTAACTTTAAAAATTTTATAATATCATTATTATGTATCTTTCATGTGCGTACGTATAGTGCCTTGAAATTAATCCATTTGATTTCATTCCTTACAAAAACAAAGTACTAAGAAAGATTCCCCAACACAAAATTTATTGCTAAAAGATACCATATATTACCTTTAATATTTGATATAAGATTTCGTCTTAGTATTAAAAAAAAAAGGATTTTATTTGGAATGCAAATTTGACTATAAAATTATATTAAGGATTAAAGGTATTGTTTTTTTTTTTTTGTTTAAAGATCAAGATTCAGGCTATCTTTAATGGGCGCAATCTACCTTCAACTGTAAATAACCTATCTTCAGTTTGGTAGAAAATAGAAAATATTTATACCTAGTTAAATATATGTTGCCCTGTCTAAAGATAGATTGCAACAAACTATTCATGAATCTTAGTCCTTATTTATCTTTGGGCAATTAATTTTGTCACAAATAATTTTTCAGCAATTTTCTTTTAAAAAAATTTATATCCCAAAATAATGGAAATGCTTGTATATATGTAATGATTAATTTTCAGAATAGCTAGGATGAATAATATATTCTTTCCTGGTTTTCATATTTAAAATATATCTACCAAAACCAAATAAAAAAAGTAAATACAATAGCATAGAGATTCGAATTGAATCAATGATATATATTTTTTCGGTCAAAGGGTGCTGGTTCTAAAATTCAAAGACTTGAAATCATTACAAATAAAAGCCACAGTGCGAAACCGTCCAGAAAATAATGAGACATAAGCAAACAAACACCACAAACACTACATGAAAAGTAAAAAAGAAAACAAACTAATCTCCACGCATTTAAAGAATGAGGTAGAAGAATCATCGGTAATTAGATCCACCATTTTCACATCTATGGTTAGAAGTAATATCAAAGTATGTGTTGATTATGAAATCTACCCAATAAGACATACCTTTTTATAAATATCAACTGTGAGATAGTTAGCAACATGATTACCTTGCCTAAGGTCAAAGCGCATAGAGAACCAACCCTAAAAGACAAAAAATAAATGATATCTTGCACAATAAACAATTCTGGTGAATTGGCTTCAACACAAGCAAGCAAACAAAGACAATCAGTTTCAAAAATCACTTTATCATGCTCTAAATCCATAATTAGCATTGATGCCTTTTTTATGGCGTGACCTCCAATCTTAAATACATAAATTGATTTGATTTTATCCACATAATCCCATTTAAAATTACCAAAATTATCCTAGCATATTACCTTAATAGCAACAACTATCTTATTAGGCGAGAAGGCCCTACCACCGTTAATTTTGAAACTTTCTATTGAGGGAGAGTTCCATTTAATTATAGACCTTTTGAACCAAAAAAAAAAATTTTAATTAAATATAGACCTAGTACAACCTTGCAACCTCTTTGAACTCTCATATCCTTTATCACAGTTCACCCAATATTCAAGGTTGTTTTTCATAACCAATTCAATAACATCAACAAGATTTGGTTCTTTGTTATTAAAAACCATTTCATTTCTTTGTTTCGATATAAATCATAAAATCTAGCAGATTAGGGATTAATCCAACTTACCCAAGGAAGGTATTAGATTCATCAATTCCAACACTTGGTATACAACCAAACCAAACACATATAGTCCAGAAACAGTGGAAAAACAAGTGCTCAATAGTCTTTCCAATAATGATGAATAGTCTCCTCAACTGAATGAAAACAATGGAAATGCATGTATATATATGTATTGATTAATTTTCATAATTGCTAGGATGAATATTATATTATTTCCTCGTTTTCATATTTAAAATATATCTACCAAAACCAAATAAAAAAACAGTAAATACAATAGCATAGAGATTCAAGTTGAACCAATGATATAACGGTGACCCCGTCACTCAACCAAATCTCTAAATGATTGTCCTGTGATATTATTAACATAGTTAACCTAACAAGTTAGTCAACTAGGTTAGAGTTGATATAGTTTTTCTCTTTGTTATAACTTTAAATCCATATCGTTTGGAGTTGAAAAAAAGAAAATAAAAATAGCAGCCACTAGTGCAAAAAGAAGTTTTAAGACCATCTCATTTAAACCGAATTATAGATAATCAAATCTTAAAAGTATGACCAGTAGCAATTTTGTAAATATAAAGAACTTTTTGAACTTGATTATAAAGTATCCGGTCTTAAAAATATGACCGGTAACACTTTCGTAAATATATAGAACATTTTTAAGACCAGATTATAAAATATCCGGTCTTAAAAGTATAACAAGTGACAATTTTGTAAATATTTTAAGCAGACGCCGATAAGAGATGAGTCCGAGAATGCGATACTTTATTCCTTCGCTTAATTGAAATTATATACAAATGCTAATAAGTAAATAATCTTCTGACTAAAGCAGTTCCTGTAATCTAGGGATTACAATCATGAATATAATTACGAAATTCAAAAAACCATAATCTGCTAACTTAATTCCTAAAATCTCTCTAACAACTTAATTATTAAGATAATTGCATAATATAATAGGGATTATAATCAGGAATATAATTACAAAATTCAAAAAACCGTAATCTCCTAACTTAATTCTTAAAATCTCTCTAACAACTAAATTAAAATAATTGCATAATATAATTGTATATGCTAACTAATAAATCTGAACTTTCAACAAATATATAGAACACTTTTAAAACCGGATTATAAAAGATTTGGTCTTAAAAGTATGACAGGTGACATAAATATATAGAACACTTTTAAGACCAGATTATAAATTATTTGGTCTTAAAAGTATGACCGGTGGCAATTTTGTAAATATATAGAACACTTTTAAGACCGGATTATAAAGGATTCGGTTTTAAAAATATACTTTTAAGACCGGTTTTTACAAACAACTAGTCTTAAAAGTGTTAGAAAAAAAAAACCTAAATTCACTAAACTCGTTAAGCCCGTGAGTGTGTTTGTCTTCTTGGTGATATAATATTTACTTAGTTATAGATTCAACGAGTGTCCCAAGAGCGTCACAGGTCAAATCCTCGGCAAGAATGACATCCTCTTCCTCTAACCTACTCGCAATCTTCGTAAGTCGTCTTAAGAGCCACACAGTCAAATCCTTGGCAACGTTGGCAGTGAGATGCTTCGAGGGTTCTGTGATGATGTCAACTCCAATCCTCAGCAATGGCGCAAGCGTACTACTTCGAGGATTTTAGACGACGATGGCTCCTTCCTCTTCGATCTATGGCTCCTCCCACACCGCCTTCACATAGATCCGGCTTAAAATCAAACCCAAATCTCTTCTTGCTTAAGTCTGTTTGCTCCTACCTTGACTGCTCTTGCTTAGATCTGGATTTCGATTTTGGTTGCTTGAAGCTTTGCAAGCATAGACAAGAGAATCCTGCTCAGATTTGGTTGCTTTAAGTTTGTAATTTTTTTTTTATAGATCTAGACTTCAATTTCACCTTTGATTTTATATTGATTCAAATTCGATTTCCATGGTGAATGATTTCTATTTCTTGTTATATTTTCTTATTTCTGGACTTTGTATTAATCTTTTTTGTTTTTCTTGTTAGTGTTGCTTCCAATCTTTTCTTCTTTTCTGTTTTTCTTGTTGGTGTTGCTTTTAATCTTCTCTTGGTTCTCCGTCACTGATAATGGAGGGACATTCAAAATGTTACTAGATCTAATGATTGGGGACTTGTTGTTTCATTTAGGTTTTTTTAAAAAAAGAAATATTTTGAAACATTTTTAAGACCAAATATTTCAAAAGTTCAGTCTAAATTTTTAAAACCGCTCGTTTATCCAGTCTTAAAAATTACAGACTTTTAAAACCGTCTAGGATAAGACCAGTCACAAATCCAGTCTTACGAGGTGTTTTTTGTCTTGTCTTAAAAGACTTTTTGTATGCGTGAGCCCATCATTTTTTACTTTATTGGATTGTGCCTGAATTAATATGTGTAGTTTATGTAAGAATATTTTATTTACCCGTAAATTAATATCTTTTTTCAAAAAATATTACAACTTTTTCATGATTATATATGATATATTTTAATTAGCCCACTTAAAGGTACAAAATTATTTTATTTTCTGGCTTATCAGAGCAGCATTAGTTATATATGTTCTTAATTGCTTGTTTTGGACAAATATATTTTGCTTTGTTTTAAATACACTATTCTGATCTTGTTTATACATCTATTTAACAATAAAAAAATTGTCCTTATTATAAGTTAAGTTTCAGAGTAATAAATGCATTTTTTATTCTTTTTGCCTCCATTAATTGAAATAAATAATAATAATTCATCCATGTTGATTTTTTGAACATAAGAGTAAAATTAGAAATTTAGTTCATAATTAATGGTTTCACTAACTTTTCTTAATATATGAGAGTCAGTTAATTTAAACTTATAAATAGGACAAAAGTGGTATATGTCTTATATTGCTTTGGGCATTTAAAAAATATATTTTAATTAATTAAGTTATATATTATTTTAATGATCCCATTTTAACTCCTTTTTTTTTATAAAAAGAAAAATAAAAGCATACCTTTAACCTCTCCAACTATCGAGGAAAATATTCTCACAAGGCACCATACATTGCACCGTCCCCATTCGTTTGTCTGACTATTATCCTCGACGCCGACGCGTCCCTTTGTTGTTCCATGTCGGTTGTTGTGGAAGAAATGAAACTTATCTATCTTTGTTCACACATACTAAAAATAAAAATAATAAAAAAATATCACTTAAATTTTAAAATCCTTAATTATTTGTGTTACCAAGAAGAAGTTATATATTAACTATAAAAGTATAACAATTAATAACTCATTTTAATATAGAATTACTAATTTAAGATTTTGAAGTTTAAGTGGTATTTTTTTAATCTTTTTTCAATAAAAATTATTAAAATAAGTATTATTCTTCTAATCTTATTTATAAATCACTTACATCATATTTCACACATGTTAAAAAAAAACTTTAAACTTCATTTACTATTTTTTTATTTAGCAATTTTCTAACTTTACCCATATTTAATCTATAATATTACTCCATGGAAACAAAGTAAACACAATAATAAATACATAGTATGATTTTACATTCTTATGAAAAATTTAATGATATGAAATCTCTACCCACAAAAGGTTATTTGTTAAAAATATTATTATAGTAAATTCTATAGAAGTTTGGGTAGTGTTTGGAAACGTTTCATCAAAATCTAAGTTTTAAGATTTACAAAGTAAATATATGAGAGAAGTTTTATCTCAGTCTCTACAAAACCTAAGTTTTAGCATGTTTCCAAATACTACCTTAATCTTAAATGACAAATTTCAATTCTAATATAAATATTTTTTAATTTTTTAATAAATAATTTAAAGGTACTTTTATTAAAAAAAATATATTGTTTATAGATTATAAAACGATGTAATTAATCTCAAACTTTATATGAAAGTCCATGATCTAGTTATATGTGAATGCAAGCTATAATATCACCCTGAAAAAAACATGCAACAGACTTTTAGGATTATGTTATCATTGCTTTGTCTCTCAAATTTTCCAGCCATCATGGCAACAAAATTTCATTGTCAAATTTGTTGTCCTAATATTGTTGACCCTAAGGTTATGTTATGTTAAGTACTCTAGTTCTTATAATGAGTTACCAATTATTTTTTCTCAAAAACTAAGGAATAAAAATTAACTCGTTGATTAGATATAAAATTAATAAATGTTTCCAACTTCACCCTTATTTTAATGATGTAGATTTAAATGAGTTAGTTAAAAATGAGGGTATAATAAGAAAATAGTAATAAATGAGTTAGTTAAAGTAAGCTGATGCCTTATAATAAAGATAAAAAAATATTGATAATTGGTGCTTTATAAAAAAAATTAGAAAAAGTATATGAAACTAAACTATGATATGCGCTCAGCATCACACACAGAATTTCACAGAAGTTCTATCTATTTGTAACTTCCGAAATTTGATATACATAAATACTGAATCTTGATGAGTACAAAAGTTTATTAAATAAAAAATTTATCATTTAAAAAAGGAAAAAATAAAATAAAGGATCAAAATAAAATAATATTCAATTAAAAGGACCATAAAAATTGTAATTATCAAGAAGGACCAAATAAGTTTAAAAGTACTAAATTACCCTTTTCCTTCCTTAATGCAAAAAACAAAAAAACAAAGTAACTTTTTCCGTCCTCCCCTAAATATCAAGGTGGGGCCATTTGGAAATGCAACATTAGAAATTAAAAACAGCAATTTTTTGTAATCCCGTGAAAACAAGAAGTTAATTAAAACAAAGTTGTTCTTGAAACTTCATTACTATGCATGTACTTTTATCAAATATCGTTATTTTTAATTTTCAATACTGGATTCCCCAATGGCGTATCTTGATATTCATGGGAGGACAGGAGAAGGCGCTTTACTCTTTGTTTTCTACATTGGGGAAGCTAAAGGGTAATTTAGTACTTTTAAGCTTATTCGGTCCTTTTTAATAATTACAATTTTTATGGTCCTTCTAATTAAATATTATTTTATTTAGGTCCTTTATTTTAATTTTCCCTTTAAAAAATGATACAAAATTTTGAAAATGTATTCCTTAAAATGAACCAAAACGATTCGTAAACAATACGTTAAAGATGAGTACTTTGGGTAAACAATTTGTTAAATTTTAAAATGGGTTAAGCTGCAAAAATACACATATGTTTTTCCTCCAGGAGCGCTAAGCACCAGATGTTTTTTTTGTGCAAAAATAAACACGCCGTTAGGTTTTAGAAGCAAAAATATCACTTCTGTTAGTTGACCGTTAACTGACCGTTAGTTGACCGTTAACCATGGTGAAATTACTCTTTTGCCTTTAACCCTTTTCTTTTTTAATTATTTTAAACTAAGGGCAAAAAGGTAATTTCATCATGGTTTACGGTCAACTAACGGTCAGTTAACGGTCATCTAACGGAAGTGGTTTTTTTGCTCCTAAAACCTAATGGCGTGTGTATTTTTGCACAAAAAAAAAAAACATATGATACTAAGCGCTCCTGGAGGAAAAACATATGTGTATTTTTGCACCTTAATCCTTTTAAAATTTATTGCATTTTTCGTATATTTCTTTTTCATTTTATGTTAATAATATATAGGAAAAATCTTAATTAAATTCAGTTAAAATACCAAAATTTTAATTTAGACGTATACTTTTAAAAAAGTTATAATTAGACTATAATGTCTACATAGGGATTTCTTAATATTATTAAAAGACCATAATACCCCTTAGATTAGTATTACACATGGTGGTTCACATCTTCATTCTCTCCCCCATCTCTGAAACCGAATCTCATGGCTGTTGAGGCTCACCATCTCAATCAAATCTCTTACAACTTTTAGGCAATTGGTTCGTTTCCTACATTACTTTCCTTCTCTCTTGGCTTTCTTCTCAAATTAATTATATCATCTTGCAACTGTGCCTTTTTCTTCGTTCCTCGGCCAAGACATTATTTCCGGCTGGGGGTGGGTGCTGCCCTTTACTGTCCATCAAAAAATGCCCCATTCTCAATTTTGGTGTTTGTTTCTTTTGATCACTATATTGTACATAAAATGAAATGAAAATGAGTGATATGTCAATATCTTATGGGAAGAAAAGGAATTATTTTTAATTGTTTATGATTTTTTAAAGATTTAATATTTTAAAATTGTGTATACTTTTTCTATTAAGAGTGTTAAAAATCTTTACAAAATCATAAAAAATTGAAAACAATTCTGATTTTAATCCATAAAATATCAAAATATCACTCATTTTACATAGATTCTAATCTAATGATTAAAAGGAATACATACAAATATTTGAGAAGAGGGTATTTTTTCTGGGCAATAAGTGCAGCACCCACCCTTGCCAAATTATTTCGCACCAGATCCACAAGCAACAACTAGACATGGACCATCTTTTTTTTTTTTTTTGGCTCAAAACATACTTATATTAATATTTAAAGCAAAAGGTACATGAGAACATAACAATTACACCGGAATAAACTAGAATAGTACTGGAATACAAATAAATAAAATATAACAAACCAAATAAAATGGAACCTAACAGCCAAAACAACTAAAGAGGTAGGAATAAAAGTAGCTTCAGCTACTACACCGGTCTCCTGAACATCTAAGGTTAGAAGTGACAAGAAAGAGGTGTTGGTTGGAAAACCAATTCACATTAGGTGCTTGTCTCTTATGTGCTTGTTACATGCTTGTTCCTCTAATTTGAGGGATGAGACATTTTTTTTTAATTTTTTTATATATTGTATTTATTTAAATTTAATTATATGCTACTTTCTGATTTTTTTTTTTGCACTCAGTATCTCAAATTAATTAATTTTCATGATATTAGTGTTACAGAACAAATATTTCTGAATGCAGGACAGAAAACTAATTAATTTGAGATACTGGGTGTAAAATTTTTTTTTGAAAACAACAAATAATTTAATCTAAATAAGTACAATATATAAAAAAAATTTTAAAAAATAAAAAAAATGTCTCATCCCTCAAATTAGAAGGACAAGCATGCAACAAGCACCTAATAGACAAGCACCTAATGTGAACCCTTGGAAAACCCACCCTATAGGGCACATCTTCTTATAAAGATAAGTTGCACAATGATCAACTACACAATTACCCAATCGGATAAAAATCATAAAAAGCTCAACCTCAGAAGAAAGAAGACAAATGATATTATGAATAATACTTCTCCTCCTCCAATCAAGTAAATTTGGCAAACACCTATCGAACAAACTAACACTTAAAAGAAGAGAGGAAAACACCACCACCACAGAAAACACAGCCACACACCAAAAACATAAAAAAAACAGAAATAGATAATTCCCCCTGCCGACGGAGATCACCGGAAAGGAAGAGGCTGATACAATAGCCCTCACCGTGAGAAAAGAGACTCCCACCGCCTCAAGAAGGATTTGAAAAGGGAGAGGAAAAGCTCGCACCAGAGGCGAGAGACAACCATCGTTGCATACCGATATCTGGTGGAGAACATAGGACTGCCGGCATCGAAGAAGATGGAGGCTCGTTGCAGAGCATCTCAAGGCCAATATGAGGAAAACTGCTCTAAAATACTCCGATGCTACCTTCTTCTGATTTTCCAAGCCTCGATCTACAGATCTACACGGTTGTGGCTCAAATTGGAGTTCGCCGGCGACAAGGCCGCCTCCGGCGAGAGAGCAAACCAAATGATGCAAACGCAGGGAAGGATAGAGAGAGAGAGAGAGAGAGAGAGAGAGAGAGATGGATCATGTAATTAATTTCCCATCATGTGAGCGTTTAACCGCATAGTTATTACCTCTTTAAGTTCTTTCCCATCTCATTTTGTCCTATATGTTCGTTTCTCAATCCAATTAGGGTCTTCTGGGTTTATGATCCTGATTTTGTTGGGATTCAATTACAGATGGGAAATGTGAGGATGGACTTAGAAGAGAAGCAAACGAGGCAGGCCGTGAGGATTTTAGAGGTAATAGAAGTGGGAACGATGAAGAGACGGTGAAGTCTCTGGCGTGGAGAATCAAATATGGTGCAGACAATCTTTGATGTTAGTTTGTTTTTGTTCATTTTCAAACAATTAACCAAGCCTCACAATTCTTTGATATTGAACCGAGCAACGTATCAAGACAACCTTCCATTGTAAAATTTCCTCAGCATGTATCAAATAGATCACAGAGGGGCGTTCTCATCTTTTACCAACATTCAAAAACCCCTAAATACACCTCTTCATCTCATCAGATTAATAATTTGTTAAACTGTAGGCCTATTTTTATATTTTAGTATTTTAACTGAATTTAAATGGGATTTTTTCCCTAATTTTGATTCAGTATATTAAATAAAAAATTAATTATACTGAACTGAAGTATTTTTACTTTAATTTATAACTACAGTTTACATATTAATTTTAGAAACTGATAAGGGGTAAACTTATAAAAATCATAGCATTTTATTTGAAATATGAAAGAAAATTATTTTATAAATAAAATAAAAAATGTTTAAAAATATAATCGTACATTTCTTGACCTTTACAACAATACTCTATAACAAATGTCTGGCTTGTGTCCGCTGCGTGTTAATATCCGCTGCATCCTTTTCTTCAGAACGACACACTTTTGTGTCAAAATCAATGAAGCTTTGCCTTTTTAAAAAAAAAATATATTTTAAGGTGCTAAAAGATACTAAAAAAATATTTTAGGATACAGACTGATATTCAAAGAATATTTTATTATCTTAAAAAATTATTTTATAATCTTAAAAAATATTTTTAGATATTGTTGGTACTAAAAAGATACTTTTTTATGGACGAAAACTAAAAAGATACTTTAGGAGGATACTGACTAATACTAAAAAATACAATCTTAAAAAATTATTTTAGGATTTTAAAAAAATATTTCAAAGTGCTAACTAGTACTAAAAAAATACTTCAGAATACTGAATGCACTTAAAAAACTTATTTTAGGATTTTGAAAAAATATTTCAGGGTACTAACTTGTACTAAAAATATATTTCAGGATATTTTCTTAAGATCATAAAATAATTTTTCAAGATCATGAAGTATTTTTTTCATTACCAGTCAGTACCTGAAATATTTTTTTTAATATCCTCCAGTACTCTAAAATATCTTTTTAGTACCAGCAGTATCTGAAATAATTTTTTAAGATTGTATTTTTCAGTATTAGTCAGTATCCTTCTAAAGTATCCTTTTAGTTTTCGTCCAAAAAAAAAGTATCTTTTTAGTACCAACAATATCTAAAAATATTTTTTAAGATCATAAAATAATTTTTTAAGATTATAAAATATTTTTCGAATACCAATCTGTATCCTAAAATATTTTTTTAGTATCTGTCAGTACCTTAAAATATATATTTTTTTTAAGAAAAAGGCAAAGCTTCATTGATTTTGACACAAAATTGTGTCGTTTTAAAGAAAAGGATACAACGGATATTAATATACAACGGACATAAGCCAATTCCCAAATGTCTGGCACAAAAAAATACAGCAAATAATATATTTTAAATTAAGTGTTTCAAAATAAAAGTAGAAAACTATACTGATAGGTGATAGCTTCCTAGATAGGTTATGATCTACTTTTACTGTCATCATCTTATAAGCTGTTTTTTTAATTTAATCGAGAGATATGCATGTGTGGAAATATTACAGTCTCTCTTAAAATCCAATCTTTGTATTTTGGCCCCTGGGCCCAGTTTAAAAGACCTGCATGTACTAATCTTTTTTATCTAATAGAACTTGTTTATTATAAGAAAAAGATATGCATGCAAAATTATTTAATATATGATTCTAGGATAAGGCTCTCCATTAATTGTGCGGCTATAGCTTCATTATTTTATGCACTTAATGATGCATTATGGTGTTATATTTATATATACATGAAACAATTATGATGTTTTAAAGTGAATTTTAATTGCATGTTGGAAGCGACTAAAGCCAGAAAAATGATTTTGTCTGCTGGTGGCAGGTCATTGGGTTTAGGGTTAGGGCTGCGACAAAATCATAGCAATTATTTTACCGTCCAAAATATATTCTCCGTTTCGTACTTTTATGAGTAATTTTTTTCATTCTTAAAGTTGGTACTTAATATAAAAAAATTTCTTTTTTATCTTAAAATTTAATTTTTTTTCTTTTTTATTTTCATTAAATATGTATATTTATATTAATTTTCTCCTAATCACTACTAATTTTTTTATTTAATTATTTATTACTCATTCTCTCTTATATTTTCTATTTATTCTCTTTTATATACTTTTTATTCTTTCTCTTGTATACACAATTTTCATTGATAAAAAAATACTTATTATTTTTAACTATTCTAATCATCAGTTGATTTTTAAGTAATAGAATAAAGTTGTTTGTTTATAAAAGGATAAGATGAATTAGTTAAATCCATTGTTTCTTTCACTTATTTTGTAGAAAATTCTAATACACACACGTGATAAAATTTATGACAAACATATACAAAAAAAATGTATAACAAAATATGTACAGAAAATTATTAATGGGAGAATTTTTCCTAATTTTCTGAATATATAATTTGAACAACTCCACAAGAGAAAACATATTTATTTTAAAATTAAATTAATTAAGTACTAGAGAAGATAGAATAAATTGTATTGCAATGAAAACAAAATAAGCATAAGTATTTAAAAATAAAATCATGAAATGAAAATTACTAGTTCAATTAATTAAGTTCATTTTTTAGAAACATTATGAATTTTATAATATTATGAGAGTTTACAATAATTATTTTTTAATTTGATTAATATTCTATGTATAATTTGAAATATAATAAAATATTTTTAGAAGAACAAAAAAATTTAATTAGTTGAGTTCTAAAGGAGTTCTCACATTGACAATGCAATTAGTCTTTATAAAAGCTTAAATCACATTTTTACCAATGGGATACGAAATTTTTATGGATAAAAAAGTGAAAAAAAACCCAATTAAATCCATGTATAATATCAAAATCCATATTCATATACTTTCACCAAATTCCTGGTGAGACAAAGAGAATTGATTTAGGATTTATGAATCTTATAAATTTACCACAATATCCTTAAATGTTTGCTAAACCGTTTCTCCTCTACTTAATTAGGAATCTCCCTTTCTCCCCCTTCTTTCTCTCTCTCTAACAATCGATTATCTCCTCCCAATGCTTCCAGCAGAAGACGGCCTACTCCTGTCAAATATGCAATTATGCACTCTTTTTTTCTTGTGAATATCAAATCTTTTGAAACTCGAATTTTTGTTCTTTTCTGATGGTAGAAGGTGTTGGATAATTGGAGAGAGAGTGAGGAGGATAGAGAGAAAGAGAGATTCCTGGTTGAAGAAGGAAGAAATAAGTTTGTAAACATTAAAGGACATTAAGGTAAATTTACAAGGTTCTTAAATCCATAATTAGTCCTCTTAGTCTAATGAAGCATTTTTAAAAAATAAATGCCCGAATTTGGATTTTAATATTTCATATAAATTTAATTTAGATTCCCGTAAAAAATTTCCCATTGTTATTTATTTACATCAACTCATTATGGATTGATTTGAAATCAATATAAAATAGCATTATTATTTATTTAATATTTATGAAAATTATTTTTTAAACATAGATTAAATACTTTATATTTTTTAGTTATATATTTTTCAAAAGTAAATTAAAATTTATTATAAGAATAATTTTTATAATTAATTAGTATGGATTTTTATGTTACATGAACTTTGTTAAGTAAATTATATTATTAATAGTTGCTCCTAAAGTATTTATATTGTATATTTTTTTTATTTGATTAAGGGTTTCAATTCTTCTCGAGATTTAGAGGGTAAAGAGTTCTCATATCTCTTAACAAATGTGCTTTTCGATGTTCAAACCTATATTCTTCTCTTTATGGAGACACCTCAAATAACAACTTGTTGGTCTTATATATTATAGAGTTAAGGTGCAAAAATACACATGAGCTTTTTCCTCAGGAGTGTCTAGTAATACATGTTTTTTTTTGGAGCAAAAATACACACGTGGCTATCATTTTGGAGTAAAAGTCACATCCCACCGTTATGTTACTATTCACCGTGATGAGAGAAAAAGAGATGAAGTGAACAGTAACATAATAGTAGGATGAGACTTTTGCTCCAAAATGGTAACCACATGTGTATTTTTGTTTAAAAAAAAACACGTGCTGAGCGCTTTTGAGAAAAAAACTCATGTGTATTTTTACACATTAACCCTATATTATATGATAATACAAAGATTGAACAATCAATTACACTTACAATCACCATCATTTGAAATAGATCTTCATGCATGTGATCCCTGGCTTATGATTCCTCTTAATGAATGCTTTGGCTCTACAAGCACGTCTATTGGATCTGCTTGGAAGAAACATTTTGTGGTGGTTGCACCTCAATTATATTGTTTATAGGTTCTAAGATTCTTTATCACAATTATTTTGTCAACGAAATAAATGTAATAAAATAAGGACAAAAACTTAAAGAGAGATGCTAGATAACATAGAAGAAGTGGGGCATAATTCCATTGAATTTGTACTTAACTCTTCCTAGTACGTACACTTGCCTGTTATAAAATATGGGAAGTTACGTTGGTTAACTAAAGACAATTACTAAATTGATTACCGACATGGTCCTAACTTGTTGAAAATGAAAGAGCTTTTAGTCATACCAGGTTTTAAGTTTGAATCATTGTAAAGTGTAAATGTATAAAATATATTTAAGAGAGCTATTTTAAGTTAAGTTTGAAAATACTCGAATTTAATTCAATCAGATAGCCATATAAAAAATAATTATATAAGTACAACTTGTTTTTTCTTGTCTACTTATACATTTATAACTTGATTGAATAATCATATAGTTGAATGTAAACAACAAAAAATATAAAACCATTTATAAATAGAAACTGTTCATTAGTTGGTACTTGGTTTCTACTTTTATTTTTAAAAGCCTAAAGAATAAGTAAAATAAGGTTAAAACAAACTCTATCTATGCATACCTGAAATTAAATTAATTATAATTTGCATTTCCCTTGAATAGAGTTTTAAGGTAAGAGCAGAGAACTGTAGAGAGAGACGAGAGAGAAAGGCTCTATTTCACAAGACCTTGCCTTCAACACAAACATCCATGATAGAAAACATCCAACCTTCAATATTATTATTGATCTCTACAATAATACGTTTCAAAAATTAAGGAAAAATACTTCTAAAGGACTGTAAAAATTTGCTTTGTTTTGGATTCATATTATGGACGCAATGTGATGTCTCCTGACTTTACTTCTTTTTCCCCCGTGTTATTTGGAGTGGGAACTTTCCGTCTCTATACTCACACACACTCATAATAAATTTAAAAATTTGTAAATCCTTATTTCTTTAATTTTATTACTATTCTTTCTATAATACCCACTCTTATCTCTCTTAGTTGAAGTACTAATCTTTTTTTGCTATTACTAGTCAACTAAATAAGTTTCTCTATGTATTATATGGAATTTTAAAAAATGTTCCACGTTATTCATAAATTACGAATAATATAATTTAATATTTACTGATATTTATATATTAATATTAGTTCAAGGTAAAATTTATGAGAAATCGCATTATTCATAATTTCTGAATACTTTTTCTCAAGTTGAATAATACTATCTATAATATCTGAGATCCCACATATTAGCTTATACCACTCGAAGTGTGTGTCCTACAGCCTAAATTTAAATTTATGCCTACACTTTTAACAAATTCTTAAAGAGACGTTATTAGAGATTTTTAAATATTGTTAAATAATTAGAATGCCACTCTGGAGTTAAAAATTAAAAAGGTGTTGAAAGTAATATCAGAAAACTTTGCATGGACAAATCCATCAAATCTTGTGTAAATAAATCATCAAACAAAAATAAATCGGAAATTTTTTTCCTTCAAATATCGATAAGAATCAATATTCGAGCAGAGACCTACACTGTGTAACAATGTGAAAAAAAGGCATAAATATTTTTTTTTATCCGTATGAAATGATGAATGATGAAGGTATATTAATCATTGACAAATGAAAGAGCTACTATTAACAAGTTAACAAGTTATGAGACTTGTCATAATCTTATTTTGGTCGGTTGGGACCCAAATGATATTTTTCCTATATCTTTTTCTTCAAAAAATGATAATCATAATTATGATATGCGCTATGTACAAAGTTTGCTCCTTTTCGTGAATACAAAAGGATCAATATCCATCAAATAATGAAGATTGAGTTGTACGTAGAAGTTATTGCAGAATCAAAGTTTGGTTTGAGTGTGTGGGGGAAATAGGAGACCTATTCCAGGATTCCTTAATAAGAATAAGATATATGCATGAAGCATGTGATTCATGTCCTATCCCTACCTTCTTATCCCTAACTCCAACCACACCATGTGTCTCCCTGTCTCTCTGTACCTCCACATCCCAACACCACTAACACCAGTCAATTTATTCATACTTTTCACTTTCCTTTATTATCTTTTGAGTTTTATTTCTATTTTAGTTTTTGCTTTGTTGGTTGGTGTGTTTGTGTGTGTGTGTGTGTTTTTTTTTTATAAAAAAAATTGGCACTCTTAAAACAACAACATCTTGGATTATCTAGAAAAGCATACAACAAAACAGAGTTTTGGTGATGAAAAAAATCGGTGATTATACAAAGCCTGCTTCTAAATCACCATACCTTGAGTTAAAATCCAAAAATTCTTATTCACTTTTTGGCATCTAAACCTAATTTCAAATTGTATTCCTTATGGTTCTTAATATAGAATATATTTGGGCCGATTTTGATTATAAATAGAAGACTTTAATCCACTTTATCTCTTATGTTTATCATTTTTTAAAATGAATTTAACTAACTTATATACAAATATATAATCAAATGTTATATAAGGATTTATTTGGGAGATCATATACTAGTACAAATATCACTTTTTAGAGAAAATAAAAAACACTTTTTAGATCAGTTCTAAAGCGGGTTGAAATATAGTCAGTCTAAAAAGTTTGTTAAACTAATATTAAAAAGTAATTTTTAGATCTGGCAACTAACTTCTCAAGTGGGTGATTTGCTCAAAATGAGGTTTCAAAAGTCAAACTTTTTAGATAACATTTGGCTTATATCAGGTCTAAAATATATGACTTTTTAAACTGTTTATTTTTAAAATCAGGTCTATATATAATAATTTTAGACCTTATATTTGCTATATCAAGTCTTAAAAGGTATACTTTTTAGACCTTGTATTTCTTACATTTGCTCTCAATTTTTCGTGCGCATGTGTGTGTACGTTTGTGTGTGTGTGTGTGTGTTTTTTTTTTTTTTTTAATATCTACACTATTTCTTCTTCTAACCCACCATCCAAGCCATCACCTAAAAAGGAACTTGTGTTTGAAAGAATACAATTCAATCTACAAGGTCTCAACAACTCAATATGAATTACCAATTGAATTCCCACAATTCAAAAATTTTAAAATGAAATATAATACTGACAATCTTCCAATTCAAGTAGGAAAAAAATTAATAAAAAACTATTCATCATTCAAAGGTTCATAAACTGCGTAATGAGCCAAAATACATAAAAAATGAAAATGAAATAAATAACACTATGTGTCTTAACAACTACACAAGACCTAAACTCATTATTATTGTAAAAGCTCACAAATGAATTCAGCACAACATTAGTGAATGAAGTCAATATCTTCGGAATAGTAAGATCAAGTATCTGTAGCATCAAAAGCCATACAAATCATTAACTTGCTAGCTTGAAAAAAATAGTGAGCTCCTCGGATGTTTAAGCCAGCACACCTGGAAATCAGCATGAACTTACACAAGTACTGTAATGTCACTACCTCAGTCTTCATAAGGCAACCAACTCAAACATGAAAAGATTAACAAAATACTATCAGACCATTGTAACTGGGAGGCTGAAATTGGCTTTCACCTTCCGAATTGTGTGGAGCTCTCGTTTCATTTGCTGTAATTTTGACAAAAAATGATTGAAAAACAACAAAACGCAAGTGAAGTAGACTTAGAATGTCACGACCATTAGATGCACAAATTCATTTATCTGAATGTAGCTTACACCTCTAAGACTATAGGCTGCTCTTTTAACTTGGAAAAACTTGAACATGGTTTGATTTAAATTCCACAAGCATATGAAGAAAATGATATTAAGCCAATTAAGGGTTATTATTCCCATGCTATAAACGATCAGCAGGGGCCAAAACAAAAAAAAAAAACAAAAAACAAAAAAACAAAAGAACCAAAACAAAGCCTCATTTTGAGTTGGAAGTATCGTAATTCTAATATCAACTAGCGTCAAAGTTGTTACGGGACACATTCCCCTTAAAATTGGGATTGACTATGGTTTTCTTTTCTTCTCATTCTCTTCCTATCTATCACTTGTTTCAAATTTTGGATTGAAATTTGAACGGTTCAGATTTAACTTTTTATAAAAATATTAATAAAATATCAAATCATTAAAAAATAATTTAATTTAAAACTGTTAAAGTTTAGTTATTTTAATTTAAAATTTCAATAAAAAATATTTAAAATATCAAATTATTAAAAAATAATTTAATAAATTTAAAAACTGTTAACGTCTAGTTATGATAATTTAAAATTATAATAAAAATATTTAAAAATAATATTTTTATAAAAGATTAAATCTAAATTATTTATATTTCAAATCAAAGACTAAGATAAGTAGTGGAGGGAAAGAGAATGAGAAAAAGATGAGAAGAGAAGAGGAACATAGCCAATCCCTTTAAAATCAGATATTACATAAAAAGCTTCTTCAATGTTTCTCTTTCTCGAAATTTCTGAGAAATACAGGAAGAAGACTAAAGAAGATCATACATCAAAGTGGCTATGCATGTTGGTTCTTTTCTAGATTTTTTTATCCCAGATTTCATTAATATAACTTTTTTTTTTTTTTGTTTCACAGAAAGGAAACGAGATTGAAATTGTGTATTTCCCTATTAAATTAGACTCTGGGCATCAGAATCTCCCAACAAATCAGCAATATCAGTGCTAAAAATACAGAGTATGTCAATGATTAAACGAACAAAAAATCAATGAGACATAATTCAAATACAGGGATCAAGTTTCTTATGAAAAAAAAATCTGTGTAATTACTCACTAATTTCCTTTTTTGTTGTTTTCAAATCTTTTTATTTTATTGCTTAAGAAATTCGGTATGATTTGGAATTTGGAGCTTACAAATTTCTCAGTATTGCTGCAGGCTACTGCCAATTTAGTGGCTCTAAACTCGAGAAGGGTGGTTGTGAAGTTTGACTTCTTCAAAATCGCTAGCCTGGTAGGTTATGTGTGCTGGTAGGTGATGAATAATATGAAGAATCGATATTCTATACTTTTCTTTATCTGTGTTTTTAGTGTTTTTCTCTTTAAGAAACATAAAAATATTTTTTTATATATTTTATTTATTTAAATTAAATTATATTCTGCATCTTGAAATATTTTTTTGTACTCAATATCTCAAATTAATTAATTTTCAGTCCTGCATTTAGAAATATTTTTCCTGTAACACCAGTGCCTTGTAAATTAATTAATATGAGATACTAAGTGCAAAAAAATATTTCAAGATTCAGATTATAATTTAGTTTTAAAAAATAAAATGTGTAAAAAAATTTTAAAAAAATGTTACCAATATTTATTTATGTGCTTCTTAGGAAGAGAAGCATATAAGAAGTACATAAAGACAGGCATGGAATTGAATGTGGACTCATAATCTGAACCAGCAAGAAGTTTAACAATATCCTCTGTTGTGTATAGTTCACCCAATATGTTTCATGAAAAATACTTAAGCATTTCATATTGTTTTTCTACAACAAATCACCAAAAATGGGAACAATGAGCATATCAATTAATAATTAAGAAGTCATCCATTTTTTTTTTTTTTTTGCATTATAGAAGTACATCAACTGGCGAAGGAAATAAGAATCTGGACCAAAAGTTTTCCTCAATGCACAATAGATGGTACTAATAAAAAAAATCTAAGCAGGTCAATATAGAATCCTATCAAAGTAATAATGGAGCAATGGTAAAGAAAGATAACATTATAATTAACTGACTTGTCAATATTTACAGAACTACTCTTGTACCATAGACTCTTCAGTTGAGACATCTTTTCGCCCTCTAAATCATTTCTATAACAATAACAAGTTAATCTTCCTAAGATATTCATTAAGTAATAGTAATTACCAATCCATATCTAAGGACCTTACTTGTTAGTGTGTTATTTTATATTAGGTATTATCGGTATGATGTATTGTTGTGTATGGTTTGGCTTTATATGTTTGGCCCTATCTCATTTGGTTTTGTGTACATGTTATTTTTTATGAATAAGAGTAAGACTAGTCAATTCTGGTTGACTAGGTAATTTGTTCATTTTTGTTTGAGTAAAGTTGCTTATTTTTCATGGTATCAGAGCACCTGTTATCCACCCTGAGAGTCACACCCATTGAAGGCCAAGTGAATCATTGAGAAACCTATTCCCTTGAAGTCTAAAATGCTGGCATTTGATTGAATCATCACCGCCAGCTCGACATGTCGTCATTCAAGATCAAATCGACGCCTGATCTTTCTCCTTTATTTTTGGTTGAGATTTGAGATTTCACTTGCAATATGTGTATCAAAAGTGCATCTTGATTTTCCACCATATGATCAAATCGACACCTAAGATTTCATCTCTAACTTTGATTGAGATTCGAGATTTTACCATTCCATTTTTTTGAACCCTAGATTTAGCACCGAGAGCCTATGTCAATCTTGCTCGATTGTTCTCCAAGAACCTGTTTATCAGTCTGTAATTCCGTTGTGTTGTTTCCCTCTATTTCTTTCTTTTTTTGAATGATGTGGTGCCTTTTTTGGTTTTTGAACGAAGTGGTGCCTTTCTTGGTCTTGATGTTGAGTTACTACCAATTTGAGGTTTGAAGGATTGTCGCCAGACTCTATTTCTTTCATAACATCAATAGCATGGCTGGTGCTAATTCCCGAGTTCCTTTTTCAATGATTCCAGACTCGCTGGACTTTGATTCGCGAGTTTTCATTTATTCTCAACATTTGAGGTTCATGATTTCTTATTGCTTGTCACTCATGGAAAGTATCAAGAATCCAATTTATGTTCATCATCCTCTATATTTGCATCCTTTAGATACTCACACAATCTTCTTGGTGCCACAAGTTCTTACCGGTTTCAACAATTATGTAGTATTGAGTAGAGCCATGTGCCTAGCACTTCAAGGCAAGAACAAAATTGGTTTTGTAGATGGAACATTCACAAGTACACACACTTCTAACTATAAGATTTATGGGAACATTGTGATGCAGTTATAATATCTTGGCTAATTTAATCCATTAACAAGAATATTGTGAATGTGATTGTCTTTGCAAACTCCTCTCATGTATATGGCAAGACTTGCTAGAGCGATTTAACAAGGTAGATGGTGCAAGAATTTATTCACTACATCAATTGCATCTACCATTCAACATAGTCAATTGACTGCTGCATATTTTACCAAGTTAAAAGATTTATAGGATGAGTATTCTATGTTAGTTCCCTTACAGTCCTATTAATTCAATAACTCTCAAGAGTTTGTTAAGATAAGTCAACAACGTTTGTTTCAATTTCTTATGGGGCATAATGAGACATACCAACATGCTAGGTCTCTAATTTTGCTCATGTCCCCACTCCTGACGGTAAACCAAGCCTATTATATGATTGTTCAAGAAGAGGATTGGCAAAACCTTTCCATTCCCACTTTAGTCAGTCTGTTTGATAAAAGTGCTTTGACAACAAGAGATAATAGATAAGGGCACGATAGGGGCAGAAGACGTTCTCAGGATACATGTAGCCATTGCAACAAGAAATGTCACAAGTGAGATATTTGCTATCAACTTGTTGGGTACTCACCTAATTTCAATTGAAGAAACCAAGACCATCACATCAATCCATTGTGCGTGAAGCAAGTGCATCAAATCTACGTCTTCCCCTCTTATTTTGACTTATGACCAATACAACCAAATTCTTTAACTTACTCAAAAAGGATTCAGATGAGGTGGCTGTTGCGGTTGCTGGATATGTTGTGAAAAGCATTCCAAGTTTGATTAATGTATTGCCTCATAAATTAACTAAATCTCATTGGATATATTAGATTTAGGTGCAATATATCATGTTGTTAGTAATATTTCCATTTTTGACACAATTACACCTTATCTTGGTCCACTTAGAAAAATTAAATGCCTAATGTAGATAAAGTAGCTATTACACGTGTAGGCATAATACGATTATTTGATAATATTGTGTTGCATGATATACACATTTTTGCATGATGTTGTTTTAATTTGGTCTCCATTTCTAGGCTCATTAGGCAAATGCAATGCATTATATCATCTCACCCTGAATTTGCACTTCACAGGAGAAGTTAGCTGGGAAATCCCACGTGATTGGTAAGGCTTATGATACATTGTACTTAGTTGAGAATACTCTATAATCTCATGGAATCGTGAACTTGAATTCTAATCATCAAACTAAAGACCATTCTATATTGTAGCACCAAAGGATGGGTCATACCCCTTTAGATGCACTCAAACATTTAGATTCTCCAAATAAGGATGTTGCTCATTCATCTATGCAAGGTTGTGACATATGTTTTCAGGCCAAACAAACTTGTTTAGCCTTTCCTTGTAGCACTTTTATTACTCATTGTATTTTTAAGTTGATACATGTTGACACTTTGGGACCTTATAAGGTACCCACATATTCTTGTCATAGATATTTTCTTGTTATTGTTGATAATTTCTCTAAATGTACCTAGATATTTTTGATCCTGAATAAACATGAAAGTGCTTTTTGTCTCAAAAATTGTATTGCATATGCTCATAATCAGTTGTCTACAAGTTTTAAAAGGTTCAAAGGGACAATGGCCTTGAGTTTGTGAATAGTGAGCTTGAGGATTTCTTTCATAGTAAGGGAATTGTGTATGAAACCACATGTCCATATACACCTCAACAAACTAATAAAGTGGAGAGACAATATAGACACCTCTAGAATGTTGCTTGTAGTCTTATTATCTCTTCTCATGTGCTAATTTGATTTTAGGGAGAAAGCATTAAAGCTGCTGCTTTTTTTTAATTGCATTCCCTCCAAATCATTTAATTATAAAACTCTTGATGAAATGTTATACAATAAACAACCTAATCTTTCTCATCTTAAAGTTTTTGGTTGTTTAGCTTTTATGACACTCCATAAAATACTGATAACTTTCAACCATGTTTTGAAGCTTGCATTTTTGTGGTATATCCACCTAATCAAAATGGTTGTTTTTTGTACAATTTGTTTAAACAGACTGTTATGGTTAGTCGACATGTTACATTTGATGAAACTCAATTTCCTTTTAAAGATAATGAAAGTATGGTACAATGAAGTTCTTTTCCACACGATTTTAATCTTTTTCTATATGATACTCATGATTTTCAAGCTCCTTCCAGGTTCGAGTCTATTCATGAGGAACATGGGGCCCTCGTGATCATGATCCACCCATGAATGAGTTACCTATTAATGTAGAATAATTCTCAAATAGGGAGCCTAGACCAGAAAGCGATAAATGAGCTCCAACGTGGCTGAGTGAATGCGTTTGCCTTGGAGAGGCTGAGAGTGGTGAGACATTTAAAATAGGTTGTAAGTACCCTATTCATGAATACATCTCCTATGCCAATGTTACAAAGGATTATAAGGATTATTTGTTGAGTACTAATGAGCTCATTGAGTCTTCTACTATTCAAGAGAAATCTAAGGATTCCAAGTGGATAGAGGCCATACGTGAGGAAATGGTCATCTTAGAAAATAATTAGACATGGGACATTGTGTCCCTTCCCAAAGATAAAAGGGTCATTACTTGTAAGTGAGTTTTTAAAATCAAATATTTATTCTTTTGGTAACATTAAGAAGTATAAAGTAAGGTTAGTGGCTAAGGGATATAGTCAACAAAAGGGGATTGATTACTTTGAGACCTTCTCTCTAGTCATTAAAATGATAATAGTAAGGACCATCTTCACTCTTGCATCAATGCATGGTTGATATCTCTTTCAAATGGATATCAACAATGCATTTTGCAAGGGAATTTAAATGAGGAGGTTTACATACGCATCCCACAAGTATTTGATACTTTTGGCGAAAATAAAGTTTGTAAACTCAACAAATCCTCGTATGGGTCCCAGTAGGCATCTAGGTAATGAAATGTGAAACTTAATAAAGCACTAGTTCAAGGGGGTTTATGCAATGCAAGTATGACCATTCTTTGTTCATTAAATTAGATAATCATGGAATAACCCTTGCTTTGACATAAATAGATGATTTGGTTATTGCGGGAGACAAAATGTAAGGGATAGAGGATGTTAAAGCTTATTTACACTATCAATTCAAAATTAAGGATCTAGGGCATTTGAGATATTTCCTTGGGTTGGAGTTGGCTCGATCAAAACAAGGGAATAGTTCTTAGCCAAAGAATATACACACTTGATCTCATTAGTAAATAGTGATATAGGGTTAAGTAGGGCAAAGCCACTATGCATTCCCATGGAAAGGAGCACATGACTCAATCTAGAAGGACTTTTGAGACATAATACAAGCAAATGTGCTCATAAAAAATAGAAGCAAAGGGGAAAATTCGATCCCTTGTTGTTGGATCCAGTGGTTTATCGTTAGTTGATTGGTAGGTTGTGTTATCTTACCAATACTAGATTTGATATTAGCTATGTTGTGCATACTTGGAGTCAATGCATGAGTGCTCCGAGGAAGTCACTTATGGCAGCGAATGTTCGTGTTGTAAAATACCTCAAGAGATATTTGGGACTTGATTCTTCTTTCTTCAGCAAAGCAGTTTATTATGGAATGCTATGTAGATTCGGATTGGGCAACATGTCATGATACTAGGAGATTAGTTATGAGATACACCATTAAGTTGGAAGAGTCATTGGTGTGTTGGAAATCGAAGAAACAACATACCGTCTCCAAGTCATTAGACGAAACCGAGTATAGAGTGCTTGGAACAACCGTGTTGAAAATAATTTGTATTCCTATAATATTGAAGGATCCTAGTTTAAAAGGATGGTTTAGTTTCATTGTGATAATAAGGGAGCCATATATATTGTTACAAAGCATGTGTTTCATGAATGTATGAAACACATAAAAATCAATGGTTATTTTGTGAGTGAAAAACTACAACTAGGTATTATTGATTTACAACATGAAGCTTCTAAGAACCAGTTGGAAGATGTGTTGACAAAACCACTTGGTAGAGAAAGTCATGATGATTGTGTTCAAAGTTGAGTACTACAAATTTGTTTAGTCTCCCACTTGAAGGGCGAGTTAGAGTGTGTTATTTTGTATGAGGTATTATTGGGCTGATGTATTGTTGTATGTAATTTGGGGTTATAGGTTTGGCTTTGGTCCATTTGGTTGTATGTACATATTATTTTCTACAAATAAAAGTAAGACTAGTCAATTCTTGTTGGCTACGTTGTTTGTTCATTTTTGTTTGGGTGTGGAGTTGCTTAGTTTTCATTACCAAACCAAAATACATGCCAAATTAGAATCTAGGTAGCTAAACTTTAAAGTAATAAATCATATTGTCTTAATTTAACATGGCTAAACATTAAAGCATCTTAAATTGCGTGACCTCATCGTTCAGCGAAACATAAATTGGTTTTTTTTTTTTTTGGGGGGGGGGGGGGGTGGGGAGGAGTGTTCAATTGACTTTTGCCACAACATGAATTGTAATGCTAGAAGCTGATTGCGGATGAAAACATGCGGAAAGTAAGGTGGTAATGGTAATTTACCTAGGAACATCTTTCAAGCTGAAACTGTCATGCACACTGAATATAATTCTTGAACTCGGTTTGATTCATGAAAACAAACAACCGATAATCATTTTTATATAATTTCTGATATAAGGAGCACCTAACATAACATTGGTGCACATGCTATTCTGGGTTTCCGAACTTTCATCAATCAATAGAATGAAAGACAAAGCAACTACAAAAGACAATTTAAGGGAGTATGCACCACATCGATCAAAATTTCAAAGTCACAGGCAATCGAAATCGCATGGTGAGGCGAGGGATTGAGGCAGAAAGCTGAGACAATAGGCGAGGGATTTCAGGTCTAAAAAGCAGATTTTGCAATATCACATTTATTATCATTATCTAATTTATTTGGTTTTCATAATCTAACAAAATTAATCAAGTAACTTTTATAATTGGAGGAGTATCATTTAAACAAGTTTTAGTTTGTCAAATTCACTTTTATATAACAGTATCCAACGTAAACTGCATTGTAGTAATTGACTTCTTCTAATTCAGTTTGCAGATGCTAATCCAAATATACACTACTTAAGGTTATGTTTGGTTATCCAGAGCAAAATTTTAAAGGTACATTTACATACAGAAGCATATAACAACTTATTATTTCTCATTTATTATAATTGTATTTTAAAATTTCGGTCATTAATTCAAAGGGTTATATTGATGCTTATAAATAAATAGTCAACATGCTAGTTATGCAAAAGAAGCTTAATTCAAATGTAAGAAGTTGGAGACAATACGAATATACATTGAGGATAATCTAACACAAAAAGAGAGGAAAGACAATGGGCTTTACTTCCAGTAATAGCAAATTAAGTGTCTTTTTGGTGACAAACTCGTATTAATGACTCTAATTGCCATTCCTTATATCCCATACTCCGTTTTTCAATTTTTAACTTTAACCTTTATATGGGATTTCTACAGTATCTCTTAAAATACAAATATATATTTTTAAATATGAAACCTGTTTCATATGAAAATATACTCATCAATAAGAGTTTTACCGACATATATATGTTTCAATCTCAAATGTCTTCATATGAAATAGATATATTTTTTGAAATCTAATGCTTCAATATGCCATTTTGCAGAAACACATTCTTTGACCTTTGTTCATTCTTTTGATCATATCTTTCGAAAAACAATGAATTTCAGAATGGGTCTTGCATAATAATCTAGACTCAGAGACATTTTCATTAATTGGTCATTTCACTAATTTGAATTTAAATTGAGAAAGTTATGACCACTTGAAGTTAACCCTTTACGCAATTCATAGTATACCATGCTATATAGCTTGCTTCTCATTTACACCAAATGAATTTGCTGCACAACTCAAGTTCAAAACTTGTGTTATGGTGCAACACTTTCTAGAACTCTATATTTGTTTTTATAAATTGATATTAAATACTCATTCAAATAATTTGAACCTCAATTGAATGTATTTTATCTTATATTAATCAAAGAAAATAAATTTTACATTTTTTTTTGGCCTGCAGAAAGGAAGTTTTACATACAGAAGTAATAATGGATTAATTACAACGGCTATCTCACGTAGCAGAAATGTTTTTTATGGAAAAAGTAGTTAATGGGAGTACCGACTATTTGTACTTTCTAACGGATAGCTAAACTTCTCTAACGGTTACCAAGTTTATGTATAGAAGGATAAGCATTCTAGTCGAGAAAAAATAACAATGAACAATATGTGAAATCAATTTCTTTGATATGTTGAATTTATTGTTGATCTCATAATTAACACTTAAACTCTCTGTACTTCATGATACGCATCCAACCTATTCATGGGAGGTTATTGTAAACAATCATTTATTACCACATTGGAACGCCCCTGCTCTACTAAAAAAATAATAATAAATTGAGTAGGGGCGTATCTAAGATTAAAAAAAAATGAGACACACTGCAATTCATTTTTTTTTAAAAAAAACTTTTTGTAGGGCGTGCTTTGCACTGCAATTGTAGCCACTCATTTATTTTTTTTTTTAAAACATAGAGAAGACATGCCCCTACTCAATTTATTAATTTTTCTTAACAGATGTGATGCCACATTAGTGGCGTTACTTACCAAGACGCCAAATGTGACTAGTGGCGTCTTTTGACATGACGTCGCTAGTGGCATCATATGTGGTGATGCCCTAAACCCCTCTGGCTGATGTGGGGGCAGTGACGTCAGGTGATCCGACGTCATTAGTGGTGTCGCCTAACATGACGCTACTAATTATTTTATTTAGGTAAAACTTTTGCACAGTACCTTATTCTAGATTTTTTTTTTAAAAAAAAGTTCTTATTTTGGTAAATTTCTTTGAAAATTTTGTATCAACCAATTCAACCCTTAGGTGATTACCCAAGTTAACAATGTTTTGTTTTGTTAACTCTTTTGTTTTATGATATAAAGACTCGGAAAATTAAATTGTAAATCCGTAGGGTTTCACGTGACTTTTTTTTTTTAATCATATAATTTCATATGACTTTAAATTAGGTCCTATTGTTTTCTTTATAGAAAAATATTATTTAAATTTCAAAATCCTGTTCAGAGCCATAATAATGAGATTAAAACAATAGTAAAGAAAATGACAAATCGTTTTGTTAAGAAATCACCTATTTGGGATTTTAAATTTCAAGTGGTATTTTTTTGAGATTTTTCTTTTTTTTTTATTCAGTTCTTATGGTTTAATCTAATTTTTAATTAGGTCCTTTTAGTTTTTTGATCAAGTCGTTATAATTTCACTTGATTTTTAATCCCCACACTGTAGTCTTAAATTACAAATAAAAAGAATTATAGGGACATGATTCAAGTACACGAGCCTCATTAAAAAAAAGTGAAATTATATGCCTCATTAATAAAAGTGAAATTATAAGAATATGATAAAAAGAAAAAATTACATAGACTTGATTAAAAATTGGGTAAAAGAATAAAAATCTGATTAAAAAATAGATGAAATTCAAGAAATTTGCAAATTAACTCACATGAGGTGGAAAGCTTTCTTGATGAAGGGATTGGGAAGTCCACGTTTCTCAGTGTTGTCGCAAGGCAAATGACTCGGGTCTGTTCGAATTGATGTTGGAAATACATATTTACATGATTCAAAATAAAACTCTTCTCATAAATTTATTTTATTTATTATTAATTACGTTAAAAAACGGTTTTTACCACTAATTTAAATATATATAAAATCGTGAACCGTCTTGTTAAAGGAGCTGAATCTAGATAATGAGATTGTTCAATTCGAGAATCCCCCCTAATATATAAAGCATAAAGCAGGCTTTGGATAAAGATGCAATGTTGGTTAGCCGGGTAGGCTGATTGTTTTAAATCACACTTCATTTTTTTAAAAAAAAGAATTTATACCATGATTCCCTCCATTGTACCGTCCTCTTAATTATTATTTTTTGGTTATTTGGGGTACTTTTTATTTGGGTAAAGAAACAAAAATACGTATGTGCTTTACCCAGGAGTACTTAGCACCATATTTTTTTTTGGGAAAAAAATATACATGTGGTCACTATTTTTTAGCAATAGTTATATCTCAACTGTTTACTTCATCTTTTTCTCTCTCATCATGGTAAATAGTAACATAACGGTGAGATGTAACTTTTGCTCCAAAATGGTAACAACGTGTGTATTTTTGCTCCTCAAAAAAATATATGGTGCTGGGCGTTCCTGAAAATAAAGTACATATATATTTTTGCTTATTTACTCTTCTAATTGGATCGATAGTTTGATTAGTAGATGAAATCATCAATCAATGTAAAAATTTGAAAATTTAACAAAAAAAATATAAGTATTTGAATTTTGAAAGGGATGATCCGTTCACTTCTCCTTGGACTTCTTCATCAATGTAATTAAAGTCCTTATAGGGTTGTAAATGTCAATTTCCCAAAAAATTTAGATCAGGCATTAAAAAAAAGGGTTAAGGTGCAATTTTACCAACGAACTATTGGCTCAGAAGCAATTTCACCAATAAACTCTTTAGTGGACCAAAATTGCCAACAAACTCTTGGATCAGGAGCAATTTCACCAACGCCGTTAATTTAAGTTGACGCCGTTAATATGCCTTCATGCAAAAATTACAAAATAGGACCCAGATGTTTATGAAACTATATTTAAGCCCAAAAAAATTTAAAAAAATTTTATTTAGTCCCTCTATGTACTTTATATGGAGGGACTAAATTAAAAATTATAAAAATTTTATGGGCCGAAAGATAATTTTATAAAATTTTTGGTTCTTTTATGTAATTTTTGCTGGGCCATCCCTACCCCCAAAGTCCGCCCCTGGTTATAGGCATTTTTTTGAACCTTAGCTTGACCTGGCCTGTGGCCTATTAAAGAGACCTGTAATTTTAAAAATTTTGTAACCAGCCTAACAAATCACAGGCCTCACCTCAAAACAAGCTTACTTCAAACAGGGTGAAAACATAATTACTTTAAACAGGCAAAAAACAGACCAACTTTAAACAGGCTATTAGATGTATGTCTGTTTTCGGCCTGTTTAAAGTAGGTCTGTTTTCACCCTGTTTGAAGTAGGTTTGTTTTGAGGTGAGGCTTGTGGTTTGTTAGGCTGCTTACAAAATTTTTAAAATTACAGGCCTTCTTAATAGGGCACAGGCCAAGCTAAAGCTGAAAAAAAAAGCTTGTAACCAGCGGGGGATTTTGAGGGGTAGGGATGGCCCCGCAAAAATTACAGAAAAGAGCCCAAAATTTTAGAAAATTATCTTGCCGCCCCAATTTTTTTTTATTATTTTCACTTTAGTCCCTCTATATAAGATACGTGGAGGGACTAAAATAAAAAATTTTAAATTTTTTGGGGCTTAAATATAGTTTCATAAACATCTGGGTTGTATTCTGTAATTTTTGTAGAAGACATATTAACGGCGTCAGCTTAAATTAATGGCGATGGTGAAATTGCTCCAGATCCAAAAGTTTGTTAGCCTATTAGAGAGTTTATTGATTAAATTGCTCTTGAAGCAATAGTTGATCGATAAAATTACACCTTAACAAAAAAAAAAAACAGATAAAATCATAATGCAGACCGTTCACTTCTCTTTAGAGGGTCGAGACGGGAAATCCGAATTGGATGAACAATTAGCCATACAGTTACTCAAATTAGCTTGCTAGTTTTGTTCTTGCCATGGATTCTCTCTCAAAGATTGGATGCCTAACCTTTTACCGTACTGTTCAGCTCCCAAGAATTCCCGTCCGAAGTGTTTCTTTCACCAGGAGTAGTTCACTGGTTTCAGTTTCAAGAGCCGGTCCCTCTTCAGGTTGGTATTTCTCTTTGTTTTCCTTTTTCTTCGGTTGCAATGTAAATTTCATGTGCTCTTCAGGTTTCTTATGAAGTCCAGGATGAAATTATGCTACGAAATAGTTCCCCTACTTTTGTTTGATTAGATATTCTTATGGTTCTTATGTACCTGAGATGAAGGCAGAACATTAATAAAACGAATTTATTCATTCAACAACCTTCACATTACAGTGCTTAATCTTATTCGTGGTAGACTATGAGAGTATGGCCTACAGAACCCAAGTCAGGTAGTTTTTCGTGACCACCTGAAACTCTGTCATTCTGATTAACTACTAAACTGGTAATTTTAACTACTAAATAACTAACAATTAGCTGAACAACTTATGATTCTTCTCACGAGTGGCGGTGTTTTTGGAATAACATAATCTCAAGTTACAATCAACTTTCTTGTGTTAGTGAAACAACTTAAAATTGCTTGTATCGTTGAAATTTTGATCTTTTGAAATAATGTAAGAGATGCTTCATCAATTGATTTCTGTTATTTGTCAAACACCACGACATATGCTTTTATGTCATGGTGTTGCTCATTTTGTTTTGATTCCTTGTTATTGTAGGTGCCTTCAAGAAAATCTCAACTGTTTGTTCTTTAGGGGCTTAAGACATTCTCAAAAATTTTTAGCCTATGACCATTTTGCCACTGGGTTGATTAGGTGTTCTCATCTTGACTTCTCTTGTTGTTATCGGGCCTTCTCTCCATAATAAATACTTCACATTATACATTTTGCATCAATAGAAGCATGTCTTCTGTCACGGTAGTTTCTCTCCTTTTAGCATACGAGTAGTTGCTAGCAGTCTTCTTTCATGCCTGCTGCCTATGCTAAAGGCTAATAATAGTTTGATATTCTTTATTTTTAGTGAGCGATGTGGATGAAGATGTATTTCAAATATTTTTCAAAGAGAGAGAATCGAACAGTGATTTTATATCAAGAGCTTCTGATTTATTGTGGCAGAGGAAGTTCAGAAACTCTGTTGACTCTAACAGTAGTGGGCAGACCAACACTTCTCAAAAAACAGAGCAGGTGCAGTAGGCTTCTATTACTTGAGTTCTGTCCTGAAGTCAATTTATTTCTGATTTAAATGTTTCTTGGTCCTTGTCAAATTTCAAATAATGCTAATTAGAGGTTATGCATTCTATTAAGTTTCAACAATTATTTGCCACTTATGTGGTCCAACTGAAAGTGTACTTGTGTATGCTTTGATCAATCAAGCTATTCAATGACATATTTTGAGTTTCTAATGTATGTAGATCATAGAGGGTGATGATGATGATGATGGCTTTTTGAAGCTCTCAAAAACCCAAGAGTGGATACTAGGTGACAATACTGCACCAATGAATAAAAAGGCAGTTGCCAAGGTATGGCTATAGTTGTTCATTTTTTGATGTTGGGAACTTTTATTTTACTTATTTATCTAATTTTTTGAATCAGTTTCCATTGCTGATTAATAGATGGAGGGGAACTGGCTGTCAAAATGTTATGTTGCAATTGTTGTATCAGTTTTTTAAAAAATATATTTTTATATATTAAGTTCAGATATCCCTTAGTCAAAGAAAAAGTTCTGTACTCAATAATGTTTGGCATTTTCCTTTGTATATTGACAGGCACTTCAGGACAGCAGTGAAAGACGGAAGAAACTAAACATTCTTAAATATGAATCTGTATGATACTTGAACTCAGCATGTTATTTTTTACCTGAAGTTAGTAGTGTTTTCATACCTCAGGTCTTGTAGGCTTTGATTTATTATAGTTGTTGAGTGAGTTACACAGAAAGAAAGAAAATCTTACTTGTTCATGTTTTTGTAAAATGCTGAATCTTTATTCTCTTCAATATAGCTCAAGAGGGAAATACTGCTTCTATCTGTGGGTATTGGAGTGGCATGTACTGGATATTGCTTGATAACTTTGTCAGTACAGGTTAGCGTTTTGCTACACTTATGCTAAGAAAACATGTTTCATCAGCCTAGATGCCTAATATAGAAGTTGAAAACAATAGCAGACTACCTCTATTATTTGGTTGTGTTTGATTAAGATCACAATAAGATTGGCTATAAATGGACTCCATGGTGGAGGTTTTGAAACAATTTCTTCTTAAAAATCAGCCTTTTGGAGCATGTTGTGTTTATCTGATATGACCATCTTTCCATTTAACATGCAGGCTGCTGTAAGTTATGCCATTGGAGTCCTTTTCAGGTTTGTTGTTGCATTTTTGTAGGTTGACATTGCCTTATCAAAGCTATGGTCGATGAGCTAAAGTAGTCGGCATTGAACTTGAAAATGCTTCTAAAGAATTGGGTTTGCCTCATGTGATAACTCTTGAGAGTTGGTCTTTCTTCTATCCTTCTAAAAAACGCTGCCAATTTGTTTTAGCTGTTTGTACCTTTTGGTTTTACCTCCAGATCTTTTCGGTTTTCTTATATGAGATCACAAGAAAAAGCTGATTTCAGCTTCTGCGCCCAAGAAAAAAGTAACTTGTCCAAATTAACTGACTAGTTAGTATTATCATCATGATTGTTGCTCTTTTTGGGGTAATGGAAGGTGGTCCTTTGTGGTTCTACCTCCTAAAAATTGACTCAGAAGGAAGGATAATAAACTGAGACCGTGACTATGTGTGTGAGATAGATAGGGAGAGATTCAGAGAAATAAATGAAACATCTCTTAGAAATTGCTGCTGCTGCTGCTGGTAAGTGGCATATGACTGCCATCATTTTCATTGCAGCTGCTTGTACCTCCAGCTCTTGTATCGACATGCAGACAACCTATCCAGTGAAGATGTTCCTCAAATTTTCATGAAAAAGAAGTCAAAGAAGTAAAACTGAAAACTTTGATTCAATTATGCCATTTTAACATCTTATGATGTTGGCATTCATTAAGCCCTTTGTTTTGATTGAACAAGCATTTTAATTGTAACCAGGATTGGCATTAGAAGTGAGGACCTCCAGGATTTATTGGAGAGATCAATCAAGGGTATTGGCATTTCACTTTCATCTCCAAGACTTGTGATCCCAGCAGCAATTTTTGGACTTTGGGTTCTGTGTCATCAGTATATTGTGGATGACTTCTTTGATTTTCAGGTAAACTTTGGAAACATGGTTCTAAGTTTTCTTCTGAAGTAAAAAACCATTGGTTATGGTAGTTGGTCAGTTATAGTAAATACATTTTTTTTTTCTATCTAGATTGTGCCAGCCATTTTTGGGATGCTTGTCTACAAGGGCGCTGTTCTTGTGCAAGTTTATAGAGACAATGAAGACTTACAATTTGTATTTCCAGAAAATAAGGAGGGCTCAAGTGATTAAAATGCAAGTATTGCTGTTGCACAGTGCAGTAATTTACATTCATCATTTTTTAATTATCCACAAGCTGAGCAGCTTCCAGAACTCGTCTTGTAAATGCCTTGTAACAATATTCATGATGATGAAATCTTATTAAATTCATTCTGTGCATCTATCGTTCATGAGATAGTAGAGGTTGCAGCTATCCCTTTTCATTTCGTAGTATGCATGACATCCTTTTCATGTGAGTCTAAATACATGATTGTTACTATTGTCTTCCTCCATACTGTAGCGTTGTCATTTGTCAATATACCCCCTTCATTTTCTTTTTTGTCTTTCTGACCATAGAGTAACTTTATGGAGTTGCATCGCATTATAGTACTCTGTTTGTGATGCATTAGTTGCATGCTGTTATCTGATGTTAAGAAGAATGAAACCTGATCAACCTGCTATTTCAACTATGACGGGTGAGTATAAATAATACAAAAAGAGCTTTCATTGTTTGAGTTAAATCTTGTAAAGTTGGTCAGGTCAAGTAACATGGGTTTTGTATGACTTTATTCATACAGGTTTTTACTTGACCTTTTCAGTATAGTCACTAGTCAGTGATTTGAACCATGAAGAGATATTACAATAATACATGGTTGATACTTCTTCGATTCCCAAATTTGAGTGTCGAAAGTAACCCTACACTAGTTTTAGAATCTTCGAGTTTCTTTGGAATCACATACACATGCATTTGTGATCTGATTTGATTGATGATATATTTGTGAAACAAGAATTATTGCTATGATATAACATTGATTGTTGAAACAACTCTGCAAAGTACAAACATTTTAATGAACCAATCCTTCCTTTTATCTTCATTTTGGCTATTGGGAGAAATCAGGATCCTAAGTGTAACCACGGTTGTGGATCTTTTGTATGGTTGTTGTTAGTGGCATGGAAGATGGACGATGATACCGTTCAGCTGCCCACTATTGCTATAGTGGCATCTAATGACACCTTTGCGGCTGCTCCTGTAAGTAATTTCACTGGCTGCGCCTTTTACATCATTTTGTATATTATGTATGATTGTCTTAAAATATCTGTCATTGTAGGCATTATCATGGGAAGTGTTAAAATAACAATTTTATTTAGTTATACATTATTTTTTCCTTCACCATCTTTTAGAGACCAATGATAATTTACTCTTTAAATTTTAGTTAAGTGGTATTAAGATTTCTATTACAAAATCAAGTTTTAGCACATCATCATTTGTTCCTTTTCCTTGCTTTTTTCCGTTCCGGGCTATGGATGAAGGAACAGCATTACATATAAAATACACTTATTAGTAGGTGCATTATTAGTTTGACAGCTGAAATAAACAAAAGGAAAACTGTTTGGAGAATTGTTTTGACAGCTTGCTGATATAGTTTGGCCTAAGCATATGGCAACCATGAGTTATACGACAGCTTGAGCTTACTAATATTAGTTTTGCACGAGTCTTCAACAACTCAGCATTCTGCAATTTCATCCTCCACTTAGTTTTATAGTTTTGTTTTGTTTTCTCCCGTGGTAATTGTTGAATTCTCTGGGGAAAAGGTGATAAAATAATTGCCTATGGACGTATATGTAGGGGCAAATTACTGGTTATTGGCAATCAAGATGGGGGGTAGAAGCTTTATTTTTTGAGACCATAGATTTTCATCTTGGAGTTAAAACGATAAAGAAAGATGATTGATGATGTGGAAAAAAGTTACACGTCATTTGTAGAGTAGGTAACAGCATAATATGGATACAAGCAACTGTATATAATCTTTCTCCATGGTAGGAAGAATTACACAGAACTTTACTAGGTTATCACCTCTCATGACGAATTTTAGAGAATTCAAGCATATATAGATGCTGAAACACGCCACTAGTCTTTCTAGCCATTGGCATCATTATAGTACCCTGCTCAAGAAGCGAGGAGTGGGTTAAGCACTGCTCCGATAAAGAACACTGCCATGGAGGTCTCTTCCCTTATCATGAAGATGAAGGGATGGTCAGCCACAAAGCTTGTCTTGGGCCTGGGCCTCCTGGAAGTTGGAACTATTCTAGCCGCTGTGCTGGCGACAGCTTCTGTTCCTTCTTCATTGATTTCAACAAATGTCTTTTGCAGAATGTATGAAACATGAAGCTTGTGACTGTTTGAAGAATCTGACACTTCCGTTGGCTCCCCAGGAGTGAAAGGCAAAGTTAGTCCCAGTTCCTTCATGTCCTCTGTGGCTTCCAAGTCGAAGGAAAACTTAAATCTTGGGATCCAAAATTCAAGAAATTCCTTGCTCCATAGATCAAACCTTTGATTTAAAAATCTGGGGTTTGAGTTCAAAGTGTGAATTAGATTTGGCAAGCCGTCATTCTCATGTGGAAGGAAGAAATACATGGCAAACTTCAAAGGGTTGCTTCCACTTTGGTAAGGAATGGTTAGTACTTTATGATTCTCAAAGGAATTGTAATAATATGATTTACGTGGCTTGCAGGTCATGAATGGAACTTGTACATTCTCTCCATTTAGAAGATTGAAACTTCTGGTTCTAGTCTTGGTGGGATGAAACTTTTGATTCCATGCTCCTTTGAAATATAGAGCATTGGCAAGAACTAGCTCTGTTTCTTGATCTCTTGAACGTGATGGAAGAATCTCCCTTATTAGTCCATTAGTTGCATTTTTAACCCATGAGTTTATTTCGTGGGCAACTTCCTCCGCCTAGTGAAAAAAATCCAGAGTCAGTCAAATAAAAGCTTTTCAATCTTTTCTCTACGACTAACTTTGATGAGGAAGCATGGAAAGAGTTGCAGTCAAAGAGAAAAAACAAAAGAGAGTCAAGTGCAGATGAAGAACAAAGATGAATAATCAAAGAGTACCTTGTTGATGAAGTCAACCTGTTCGATTTGGCTTCTGTAAACATTTTTAGCCACCTCCTCAAAACTAGTCTTCAAACCAATAGTTTTTTCCACCCAAGCACCATTAGCAAAATACAGAATTGGACCTCCATTTTCTGTGCCCTCCGCATTCCTTAGGCTTGAAACAATATGTGACGATACAAAATTCAGATTATCTTTACTCTCAGATCCTAGAAACGAGAGAAGCTGCTCCAAGGTTTTTCCTTTTGATCCAGCAGCAGCAAGACTCAATATGATATGAAGAGACAGTGGGGAAGAAACAAAGTTCAAGACTCACCTTCTTGAACTTGTTTCTGAAGAATTCTGTAGGCCAGTTGTAAACAGAAATCGGTATTGAAGGAAATAGAGTCTGTCTGTGAAGGGGATGTCATACTCTCGAGCTTCAGTGTGCTTGTTTTGGTTGATTTGCCCAACTTTTTTTAAGAGAATGGGATGTGATATGCTCAATTAATATGCGTTGCCGCTTGTGATGGATTCTTCGTTGCTTAACCTTTAAGCATATGGTTTTAACTTATAAATATTTTCACTGAAACAATTGAAGTGATAAAATATTATTAAACAACAAAGAATTTGAAGAGGAAATTATCTTAATCGAATCTTCTTATCTTAGAAAATAAAGAGGGCAAGAAACCTACCATGACATAGGTTTTTTTTTTTTTGGGATTAAAATTTTGGGAAAATGTCACTTAGGTCCCAAGGAAGAGAAAAAATATCAAAAAAGTCACAACCCTAAATTCCCTATCAAAAACGTCCTTAGAGAATTTTTTTATATTAATTACGGAATTCCAATCCAATTGTTAAAATGATTTTTCTTGTTCTCAAAATAATTTTTCTTATTGTTAAATTTTTGCTATGAAAATATCGTTGTCAAAATGGTTTTTCATGTTGTCAAAATAGCTTTTCTTATTGCTAAATTTTTTTTAGGTTTCTAAGATTCTTTGTTTTCGAGGAAAAACTCAAAAATTTTTATAAAAGGAAAAGTCATTTTAACAACATGAAAAACTATTTGGATAACAATATTTTCATAGGGAAATTTCAACAACAGAAAAAGCCATTTTAATAACAAGAAAAACCATTTTAACAAAGAAATTTTTTTGATATTGGAATTTTGTAATTAATATAAAACAAGTTTTTTGATAGGGGATTTGTGGTTATGACTTTTTTTTATATTTTTTCTCCTCTATGGGACCTAAGTGATATTTTCCCTAATTAATATCCCATTCTCTTGAGCTTCAGTGTGTTTGTTTTGGTTTTTTTTTTGGCCAACGTGCTTGTCTTGGTTGATTTGCCCAAATTTATAAGAGGATGGGATGTGATATGCTCAATTAATATACGGTAGAATTACATTTGGGTTCCAAGGAACAAAAAAAATTACAAAAAGTCTTAAAATTCCAATATCAAAAAAATCTCAGTTGTAAATATGGCTTTTTTTAGTTGTTAAAATGACATTTTCTGTTGTTAAAATTTCTGTAATTACTATAAAAAAAAAAGCCTCTTGGGATTTTTTTTTGTAATTAATTCTGGTCATTGGGACCCAAATGTAATTCTCCTTTAATATACTTTGCCGCTTGTCACGGATTCTTCGTTGCTTAACCTTTAAGCATATGGTTTTAACTTATAAATATTTTCACTAAACAGTTGAAGTGATAAAATACCATTAAACGACAAAGAATTTACAGAGGAAGTTATCTTAATCGAATCTTCTTATCTTAGAAAATAAAGAGGGTAGGAAACCTACCATGACATAGGTTTTTTTTTTTGGGATTAAAATTTTGGGAAAATATCACTTAGATCCCAAGGAAGAGAAAAAATATCAAAAAAGTCACAACCCTAAATTCCCTATCAAAAACGTCCTTAGAGAATTTTTTTATATTAATTACGGAATTCTAATCCAACTGTTAAAATGATTTTTCTTGTTCTCAAAATAATTTTTCTTATTGTTAAATTTTTGTTATGAAAATATCGTTGTCAAAATGGTTTTTCATGTTGTCAAAATAGCTTTTCTTATTGCTAAAATTTTTTTAGGTTTCTAAGATTCTTTGTTTTCGAGGAAAAACTCAAAAAAAATTTTATAAAAGGAAAAGTCATTTTAACAACATGAAAAACTATTTGGATAACAATATTTTCATAAGGAAATTTCAACAACAGAAAAAACAGTTTTAATAACAAGAAAAACCATTTTAACAAAGAAATTTTTTTGATATTGGAATTTTGTAATTAATATAAAACAAGTTTTTTGATAGGGGATTTGTGGTTATGACTTTTTTTATATTTTTTCTCCTCTATGGGACCTAAGTGATATTTTCCCTAATTAATATCCCATTCTCTTGAGCTTCACTGTGTTTGTTTTGGTTTTTTTTTTTGGCCAACGTGCTTGTCTTGGTTGATTTGCCCAAACTTATAAGAGGATGGGATGTGATATGCTCAATTAATATACGAGAGAATTACATTTGGGTCCCAAGGAACAAAAAAAATTACAAAAAGTCTTAAAATTCCAATATCAAAAAAATCTCAGTTGTAAATATGGCTTTTTTTAGTTGTTAAAATGACATTTTCTGTTGTTAAAATTTATGTAATTACTATAAAAAAAAAGCCTCTTGGGATTTTTTTTGTAATTAATTCTGGTTCTTGGGACCCAAATGTAATTCTCCTTTAATATACTTTGCCGCTTGTCACGGATTCTTCGTTGCTTAACCTTTAAGCATATGGTTTTAACTTATAAATATTTTCACTAAAACAGTTGAAGTGATAAAATACCATTAAACGACAAAGAATTTACAGAGGAAGTTATCTTAATCGAATCTTCTTATCTTAGAAAATAAAGAGGGTAGGAAACCTACCATGACATAGGTTTTTTTTTTGGGATTAAAATTTTGGGAAAATATCACTTAGATCCCAAGGAAGAGAAAAAATATCAAAAAAGTCACAACTCTAAATTCCCTATCAAAAACGTCCTTAGAGAATTTTTTTATATTAATTACGGAATTCTAATCCAACTGTTAAAATGATTTTTCTTGTTCTCAAAATAATTTTTCTTATTGTTAAATTTTTGCTATGAAAATATCGTTGTCAAAATGGTTTTCATGTTGTCAAAATAGCTTTTCTTATTGTTAAAATTTTTTTAGGTTTCTAAGATTCTTTGTTTTCGAGGAAAAACTCAAAAAAAATTTTATAAAAGGAAAAGTCATTTTAACAACATGAAAAACTATTTGGATAACAATATTTTCATAGGGAAATTTCAACAACAGAAAAAACAGTTTTAATAACAAGAAAAACCATTTTAACAAAGAAATTTTTTTGATATTGGAATTTTGTAATTAATATAAAACAAGTTTTTTGATAGGGGATTTGTGGTTATGACTTTTTTTTATATTTTTTCTCCTCTATGGGACCTAAGTGATATTTTCCCTAATTAATATCCCATTCTCTTGAGCTTCAGTGTGCTTGTTTTGGTTTTTTTTTTTTTGGCCAACGTGCTTGTCTTGGTTGATTTGCCCAAATTTATAAGAGGATGGGATGTGATATGATCAATTAATATACGGGAGAAGAATTATATTTGGGTCCCAAGGAACAGAAAAAATTATAAAAAGTCTTAGAACTCCAATATCAAAAAAGTCTCAATTGTAAATATGACATTTTTAGTTGTTAAAATGACATTTTTTGTTGTTAAAATTTCTGTAATTATTATAAAAAAAGTCTCTTGGGACTTTTTTGTAATTAATTCTTATCCTTGGGACCTAAATGTTAGTTCTCTATAGGTTTTGATGATAACAATCGATTGTAAAACCAAGGTTGAAGAATTGTCTCAAGAAAGCAAAAACTTACTGAAGGAGGCAATACTCGAGTTTCAGTAGCAAAACTCGAGTATTAGAATTTCAAAGAAAAGCTCAATGCGAATGACTAAGAGCAATACCACAGTATTCAAATGAATACTCGAGTATTGGACCTTACAGAGAGCATCGCAAGTTTTCTATCAAGGAAAACTTGAGTATTAATATGCATACTCGAGTTTAGGCCTATGTGACTCTTCAACAATTTCAAAAGAAATAGAAACTTCAGTTTGGAAAACTCCAGTTTGGAAAACTCAAGTTTTGGAATTTGAAAAGACAGTTTTCCAACTTGGCTCCAGAATTTAAATGTTTTCATTTTCAAATGAAAACTTGAGTATCACATTAGAATACTCGAGTATTGGGCCAAGCAAAGATGTTTTAAAACTTTATCACTCGTAAACTCTAGTTTTAGAAACTTCAGTTTAGCATTTTCTAAAATGATCTCTGAGTTTCAAAACTAAATAGAATACTCGAATATAGGAATTGAAACTCGAGTATTAAGTCATACAGAGAATTACTGAGGTCTCTAAACTTTCAATACTCCGGTATAGCATGAATACTTCGGTTTTGATGTTTTGGACAAATATACATTAAGAGTCCAAAACTCGAGTATTGGTTGAATACTTAAGTATCGGTTTAAGCTCAACTGAAACTTCAAAGCTCAGATCGCGAATTTCGTCTCTACAAGGAGAATACTCTAGTATAGACACACATACTCGAGTATAGGCTTAAGTGCATAGTGACATACTCGAGTATTGATTCACAAAACTCGAGTATGGGTCACACCTTCTGATAATTCAAATATATGAAATCTATGTAATGTTTATGGAATGATTTAAATGATTTATATTATTAATTATCATCATTACCAGATATGTTTAATGTGTTTGCTAGTGTATTTCAGTCATTTACAGATGATTCAAGGGGATTAAAAGAGCGGTTACTACACAAAGCAAAGTTTTGTCAAAAGCATTAAATGCAAGGCCACCTAACCTGTTGTAACTCAATCTACCAAGGCTTACACAAAGCAAAAAGAATAAAGAGACATTCACCTACTCAAGTACTAACAATTCCAATGGATATAAACGACTATAAGTTACTCTCTATCCTAAAAATCAAAGAACAAGCAATAGAGTAGAGGGAGAAGAGACCAAAGTGCGTCTAGCTGATAAACATCTTCACCAACGGTCAAATGAATGCCTGCAACGGTCATTAATTATACTCTAAATATAAATAGAGCAGCATTCAATTCTCTCAACAACAATTGAACTGAAGATTGACTAAGCATTAATTTTGTTCATTTACTCTTAGTGTTTTCTGTACAGAGTATCAGTTGATACTCTTTGAGCTTTAGTGATTATAAATAATTTCACTGAAACAGTTGAAGTGATAAAATATTAATAAACAACAAAGAATTTAAAGAGGAAGTTATCTTAATCGAATCTTCTTATCTTAGAAAATAAAGAGGGCAGGAATCTACCATCACATACATTTTTTCTTTGGTATTAAATTTTTGGGAAAAGATCACTTAGGTCCCAAGGAAGAGAAAAAAAATATCAAAAAAGTCGCAACCCTAAATTCCCTATCAAAAAAGTCCTTAGGGACTTTTTAAAATTAATTACAGAATTCAAATCCAATTGTTAAAATGATTTTTCTTGTTGTTAAAATAATTTTTCTTATTGTTAAATTTTTGTTATGAAAATATCGTTGTCAAAAAGGTTTTTCATTAGAGTTGGGAATCAGGGTCGGCCCGTGAAGGGCCAGGGCCTAACTGGGCTAGCTCTCCAAGACCCGGAGTAAGAAAAACACCTGTTTTTCAAAGCCCGGCCTGAGAGCACCAGAGTTAGGACCGGCCCGCAGGGCCCGGAAATTACTATTCCAAATTTTAACTATTTTTCCTCCACTTTTTTTCTAAAAAATATAGTTAGTAAATTACAACACGAATCATTCAATAAATAAGCACAATCACTAATTCATAATCAAAAGCAAACTATATTCACAAATAACTCACATAAAACATAAAAAGCATATCACTAAGTGACATTAGTACGATGACTATTATTGTTGTCATCTTCGTCACTATCATCGATTTTAACGTTCTTCACTTTGAGTAGTAGCCTCTAACTCATGAGTAAGAATATCATGAAATTTTTCTCTCACATCATAAACACATCCATTATCTTTATTTGCAATAAATAATAAATCAAATCATAAAATTAGAGTATAGTTATTATGTATTTGTAGTTAAATGGATAAATAACTCTATAACAAATACAAAATATATATAAATTAATAAATTTAAAAAGGAAAAAAAAAAAGAGAAAAAGTTACAGTGAAAAGGGCTTGCAGGGCTGGCCCGAGGCTCTTCAGGGCCGGCCCATTTAAGCTCGAGGCCTCTAGGGCTAATTTCAAATAACTCGTTCATTTTTCAAGTTCGGCCCTTAAAGGGCCAAGGCCTAAATAGGCCGGCCTGATGGGCTTGGCTTGGTTTCCCGGCTTTATTTTTCATGTTGTCAAAATAACTTTTCTTATTGCTAAATTTTTTTTAGGTTAATAAGATTCTTTGTTTTGGAGGAAAAACTCAGAAAATTTTTGATAAAAGGAAAAGTCATTTTAACAACATGAAAAAATATTTTGATAAAAATATTTTTAAAGGGAAATTTTAACAACAGGAAAAGTCATTTTAATAACAAGAAAAACCATTTTAAGAAAGAATTTTTTTTTTAATTTTGGAATTCTGTAATTAATATAAAACAAGTCCATATGGACTTTTTTTATAGCGGATTTGGGGTTATGACTTTTTTTATATTTTTTTTCTCTTCTATGGGACTTAAGTGATATTTTCCCTAATTAATATCCCATTCTCTTGAGCTTCACTGTGCTTGTTTTGGTTTTTTTTTTTTGGCCAAAGTGCTTGTCTTGGTTGATTTGCCCAAACTTATAAGAGGATGGGATGTGATATGCTCAATTAATATACGAGAGAATTACATTTGGGTCTCAAAGAACAAAAAAAATTACAAAAAGTCTTAAAATTCCAATATCAAAAAAATCTCAGTTGTAAATATGGCTTTTTTTAGTTGTTAAAATGACATTTTCTGTTGTTAAAATTTCTGTAATTACTATAAAAAAAAGCCCCTTGGGATTTTTTTTGTAATTAATTCTGGTTCTTGGGACCCAAATGTAATTCTCCTTTAATATACTTTGCCGCTTGTCACGGATTCTTCGTTGCTTAACCTTTAAGCATATGGTTTTAACTTATAAATATTTTCACTAAAATAGTTGAAGTGATAAAATACCATTAAACGACAAAGAATTTACAGAGGAAGTTATCTTAATCGAATCTTCTTATCTTAGAAAATAAAGAGGGTAGGAAACCTACCATGACATAGGTTTTTTTTTTGGGATTAAAATTTTGGGAAAATATCACTTAGATCCCAAGGAAGAGAAAAAATATCAAAAAAGTCACAACCCTAAATTCCCTATCAAAAACGTCCTTAGAGAATTTTTTTATATTAATTACGGAATTCCAATCTAATTGTTAAAATGATTTTTCTTGTTCTCAAAATAATTTTTCTTATTGTTAAATTTTTGTTATGAAAATATCATTGTCAAAATGGTTTTTTCATGTTGTCAAAATAGCTTTTCTTAGTGCTATTTTTTTTTAGGTTTCTAAGATTCTTTATTTTGGAGGAAAAACTCAGAAAATTTTTGATAACAGGAAAAGTCATTTTAACAACATGAAAAACTATTTTGATAACAATATTTTCGTAGGGAAATTTTAACAACAGGTAAAGTCATTTTGATAACAAAAAAAACTATTTCAACAAAGAACTTTTTTTTGATATTGGAATTCTGTAATTAGTATAAAAAAAAAGTCCCTATGGACTTTTTGGGACTTTTTTTATGGGGTATTTGGGGTTAGGATTTTTTTCCCTCTTCTATGAGACCTAAGTGATATTTTCCCTAATTAATATCCCATTCTCTTGAGCTTCACTGCGCTTGTTTTGGTTGATTCGCCCAAATTTATAAGAGAATGGGATGTGATATGCTCAATTAATAGACGTTGCCGCTTGTCATGGATTCTTCGTTGCTTAATCTTTTAGCATATGGTTTTAGCTTCTAAATATTTTCACTGAAACAGTTGAAGTGATAAAATATTATTAAACAACAAAGAATTTAAAGAGGAAGTTATCTTAATCGAATCTTTTTATCTTAGAAAATAAAGAGGGTAGGGAAACCTACAATCACATATGTTTTTTTTTTTTTGTTTTTGTTTTTGGTATTCAAATTTTGGGAAAAGATCACTTAGGTGCTAAGGAAGAGAAAAAATATATAAAAAAAAGTCATAACCGTAAATTCCCTAAGGACTTTTTTTGATATTAATTATGGAATTCCAGTGCTATTGTTAAAATAATTTTTCTTGTTGTCAAAATAATTTTTCTTATTGAATTTTCGTTATGAAAATATCGTTGTCATAATGGCTTTTCATGTTGTCAAAATAACTTTTCTTATTGCTAAAAGTTTTCTAGGTTTCTAAGATTTTATATTCTGGAGGAAAAACTCAAAAACTTTTTGATGACATGAAAAGTTATTTTAACAACATGAAAATCTGTTTTAACAACAATATTTTTATAGGAAAATTTTAAGAACACGAAAAACCATTTTGACAACAAGAAAAGTTATTTTAACAATGAGGTTTTTTTGATATTTGAATTCCATAATTAATATAAAAAAAGTTTCTAGGAACTTTTTGAGACTTTTTTGATAAATAATTTGGGGTTGGGACTTTTTTTTTAAAAAAATATTTGTTCTCTTTCATGGGACCTAAGTGATTATTTCCCTAATTAATATCTCATTCTCTTGAGCTTCACTGTGCTTGTTTTGGTTGATTTGCCCAAATTTATAAAGAGAATGAGATGTGATATGCTCAATTAATATATGTTGCCGCTTGTCATGGATTCTTTGTTGCTTAACCTTTAAGCATATGATTTTAACTTCTAAATATTTTCACTGAAACAGTTGAAGTGATCAAATATTATTAAACAACAAAGAATTTAAAGAGAAAGTTATCTTAATCGAATTTTCTTATCTTAGAAAATAAAGAGGGCAGGAAACCTACCATCACATATGTTTGTGTTTTTTTTTTCTTTGGTATTAAAATTTTGGGAAAATATCACTTAGGTTCCAAGGAAGAGAAAAAATATCAAAAAAGTTGCAACTCTAAATTCCCTATCAGAGACTTTTTTGATATTAATTACGGAATTCCAATCCCATTGTTAAAATGATTTTCTTGTTGTCAAAATAATTTTTCTTATTGTTAAATTTTTGTTATGAAAATATCGTTGTCAAAATGGTTTTTCTTATTGCTAAAAATTTTCTAGGTTTCTAAGATTCTATATTCTGGTGGAAAAGCTCAGAAAATTTTTGATAACTGGAAAAATTATTTAGCAACATGAAAAATTGTTTTGACAACAATATTTTTATAGGAAAATTTTAACAACAAGAGAAAACATTTTGACAAAAAGAAAAGTCATTTTAACAATGAGGTTTTTTTTGATATTTGAATTCTGTAATTAATATCAAAAAATTCCCTAAGGACTTTTTTGAGACTTTTTTGATAGGTTGGGGTTGGGATTTTTTTTTAATATTTTTTCTCTTTCATAGGACCTAAGTGATATTTTCCTTAATTAATATCCCATTCTCTTGAGCTTCACTGTGCTTGTTTTGGTTGATTTGTCCAAATTCATAAGAGAATGGGATGTGATATGCTCAATTAATATACGATGCCGCTTGTTATGGATTCTTCGTTGCTTAACCTTTAAGCATATAGTTTGAACTTATAAAATATTTTTACTGAAACAGTTGAAGTGATAAAATATTATTAAAAAACCAAAGAATTTAAAGGGGAAATTAACTATAAGTCCCCAGGTAGGGAAATTAACTATAAGTCCCCAGGTAAGAAAATTAAATACCGAGAAGCCTCGGCCAATTCAATTTTGTTTTTTGAAGTATAACTCATGAATGACACCACTTATATCGAGACGCATTCTATTGCTTAACCTTTTAAGGTGAATGATGCATTTTTTCGGGTACTTGATGCACCTTAATCCTATGCAAGTTTAACTTGTGCATGGACATGTTAGTTTTTTTGTTTTTTGTTTGGAGGATTCGCTGTATTTATCGTTCTTTTGTGGGATTGATGGATGATCTTTCCTAGATTTAACTTTTTTTTTTTTGGGTTAATGAGAGTATAAAATCTTTAACATGCATCATTATTATGTAATTATAACTTATAAGCATAACTCATTTTTCAAGTTCAATGTAATGGAGTGGAATTATGTTTTTAAGTTAGGAAAAAAGACAAAAAAATACCATTTAAATTTTAAAATATAAAGATTAGTCTTATTGTCTACGAGAGTATATGTATTAATTACATGAGTATATTAATTGACAACTTATTTAAGTGGGAAATAACTTATTTAAAATTTTAAAATTCAAGTGATATTTCTTATCGCTTTCCTTCTAAATTATATAAGTAAATTACGTTATTCTTACTTTATTAGTATATTATTGTTTTCCATATTTGAATTTGAAAATATTATGCACATTAACGTGTTATCGCTAAGTCCAAGTCCAAGTCTAGGACCTCGTATAAGTGTCACCAGGACAACTTGTTATTTTCTCCAAATAGAATAATTTATTTGTTAGCTTAGTGTCATCCATGGGACCACATTTAATTATATATATTTTGTACACCTAGATAAATCAATTGATTCCTTTTTTTTTTTTAAAAAAAGAATTTATACATATTATCGGAGAAAAGCTCATTTTTGAAAAACTCCCAAACAAATATTATTTAGAACTTCATAATTTTAAACAAGTGATTTCCTATTAAAGCGAGTTATCAATGATATTACTATTGTTGTTAATCTCATTATACTTATGGGCAACATGATTTTGAAGCCTAAATAGTATTTTTCTCTTAATTAACCAATGTTTTTTATTTATAAAAAATTTGTAACATAATTTGTGGAAGTCAATTTTATCTTAATCAAATATTCTTATCTTAGAAAATAAAGAGGGCAGAGAAACCTACCATCACATATGTTTTTTTTTTTGGTATTAAAATTTTAGGAAAGGGGTTAAGTTCACTTATAATCCGAAGGTAGGGCGAGGTCTTCCTTCCTCTCAGGTGATACCAATATTGGGTAAGGTGAGCCGTTTATTTGTCTCACTCACATAAAAGTGAGTGAGTTCCATTAATATTTTCTCCCTCTTCTCTTAATAGTGGGATCCACTTACTTTTATGTGAATGAAACAGATAAAATGTTTCTACCTCAAAGACAAAAATATTAAACCCAATTACATTATATTTGCTCAATTTAGGAGGTTGTTTTTGGATGGAATATAAAATAGCAACAAAAAAAAAACTTTTCAATATCGGAACTTAAATATAAGAGATTGTTATTTGATTCGGCATCAGACCACAACACACTCTTCAATTAGCTCATATTTTTTCAAAACAAAAAAGGTACATAGGAAATATAAAAAAAAAAAAACAAAATAAAGATCAACCTAGCTTAACACACATGTTCTAAAGTAAAATTTAAATTATTCAAATATATAGATTCCAACACACACCATTAATTATTCTCACTATAAGTATCATATTAGAGCCAAGCTTTAAGGGTCAGTTTGCTATGAGGGATTTGGAGGGGAAAGGAGGGGGAGGGAAAATTTTTGAGTTGGATTTAAGAAAATTGGAGAAGTGGGGTGACAAAATTTTAAAATGAGAATATGTAAAATAAAAGAGTAAAAAAACTTTATCATGAGGGAAAATTTTTATGAGTTGAATTTAAGAAAATTGGAGAAGTGGAATTACAAAATCTTAATATAGAGACTATGTAAGATAAAAGAGTACGAAAACTTAACTAAAAACTTTATACTCTACTTCTATTAATTTTTTTAAATCCAACTCAATCTTTTTCCCTACACCCACTTTCCCTGCCCCTCCCCTTGTACCAAACAAGCCCTAAGAGTCCAAGAGTGGGTTAAGCACTGCTCCAATGAAGAACACAGCCATAGAAGTCTCTTCCCTTGTCATAAACATGAAGGGATGGTCAGCCACAAAGCTTGGTGGCCACCTGGCGCAACAAACCTGTATAGCAGCAGCTGTGCTAGCTGCAGCTTCGGTTCCTTCTTCATTAACTTCAACAAATGCCTTTTGCAGAATAGTTGAAAGATAAATCTTGTGACTATTTGAAGAATCTGACACTTCTGTTAGCTCCCCAGGAGTGAAAGGCAAAGTTAGTCCCTGTTCCTTCATGCCCTCTGTGGCTTCCAAGTTGAAGGAAAACTTAAATCTTGGGATCCAAAATTCAAGAAATTCCTCTCTCCGTAGTTCAAATTTCCGATTTAAAATTCTGGGGTTTGAGTTTAAAGTGTGAATTAGACTTGGCAAGCCGTCCTTCTCATGTGGAAGAAAACAATACATGGCAAACTTCAGTGAGCTGTTGCCATTTTGATAAGGAAGGGTGAGCATTGTATAATTTTCAAAAGATCTATAATAATATTTTTCGTATCTTGGGGCGGTCATGAAGGGAACTTCCACAATCTGTCCGTTGAGAAGATTGAAACTTCTGGTTCTAGTCATGGTGGGATCAAACTTTTGGTCCCATGCTCCTTTGAAATATAGAGCATTGGCAAGAACTAGCTTTGTTTCTTTATCTAAGGAACCTGATGGAAAAATCTCTCTTATGAGTCCATTAGTTGCATTTTCAACCCATGAGTTCACTTGTTGTTCAACAACGTCAGCCTTGTGAACAAAATCCACAGAATCAGTCAAAATTAGAGCTTTTCAATTTATTCTCTATAAAGTTCCAAAATTTTGATGAGGAAACATGTAAAAAAGTTGTATTCTAAGAGGAAAAGTAAAAAGAGTACCTTGTTGATGAAGTCTACTGCTTCAATTTGGCTTCTGTAATCATTTTTCACAATCTCTTCAAAACTAGTCTTCAAACCAAAAGTTTTTTCCACCCAAGCGCCATTAACAAAAGACAGAATTGGGCCTCCACTTTCAATGCCCTCAACTTGCCTTAAACTAGAAACAAGCTGTGAAGATGCAGAATTCAGATCATCTTTACTTTGAGATCCCAGAAACGAGAGAAGCTGATCCAAGGTTTTTCCTTTTGATCCAGCAGCGACAAGGCTCAATATGATATGAAGAGAAAGTGGGGAAGAAACAAAATTGGAACCCTTTTGAATCTGTTTCTGAAGAACTCTGTATGCCAACTGCAAACAGAAATCGGTGTTGAAGGAAATAATGTTAGTCTGTGAAGGGGATGCCATTCTCTTGTGCTTGTTTTGGTTGATTTGCCCAAATTTACAAGAGAATAGGATGTGATATGCTCAATATATGTTGCTGCTTGTTTTGGATTCTTCGTTGCTTAAACTTTAAGCATATGGTTTGAACTTGTAAAATATTTTCCTGAAACAGTTGAAGTGATAAAATATTATTAAACAGCAAAAAATTTAAAGAGGAAATTATCTTAATCGAATCTTCTTATCTAGAAAATAAAGAGGGCAGAGAAACCTACCATCACATATATATTTTTTTTTTGGTGTTAAAATTTTGGGAAAATATCACTCAGGTCCTAGGGAAGAGAAAAAATATAAAAAATGTCCCAATCCTAAATTCCCTATCAAAAAAGTTCATGATATCAATTACGGAATTCCAATATAAAAAAAAAAGTCATGTTATTAAAATAGTTTTTCTTGTTAAAATGACTTTTCCTATTATTAAAATTTCCCTATGAAAATATCGTTGTCAAAATAACTTTTCATGTTATCAAAATAAATTTTCTTATCGTTAAAATTTTTCTATTAAAATATTGTTATTGAAATGACTTTTTTTGTTGCCAAAAATTTTGGACTTGGATTTTCTTTTATACCTCTTACCATCATTTTCCCAACTTTTCTTTTTTGTACCATTGGATTAAGATTTTAATGGTCTAGATTTATGATATGATTAAAATATTATTATAAGGGAAAATTATGGTAAAAAAATGATAAATATGGACCGTTGAGCTCTTAATCCAACAGTAAGAGAAGGAAAATGATGATAAGGGGTATAAGAGGAAAGCCAAATCCAAAAAGTTTCTAGGTTTCTAAGATTCTATATTCTGGAGGAAAAACTCAGAAAATTTTTTATAATAGGAAAAGTCATTTAACAACATGAAAATCTATTTTAACAACAATATTTTCATTGGGAAATTTTAACAACAAGAAAAGCCATTTTGATAATAGAAAGAGTTATTTTAACAACAATGAAAGCATAGCTTAATCACCAAGAGGGGAGTGAATTGAGGATTTTAAAAATTCTTTTCTAAAAACTCTGTTTTAAAGTACTAAAATAAGGTGTAACAAAGAGTAAGAAAGAAAAGGAAGACACAAAGATTTATATTGGTTTGATCCAACTCCTTGACCTACATCCAGTCCTTAGGCTCCTTGAGTTTTTCACTATCACAGTGATTTGAAACAACCTCCATTTAATTAATTAAATTAGTACATATAATGACCAGAGTTATCACATAATTATCAGAGTTAGCCTAATATTAGAATTTTCACGGAATTTAAAAATTTTCAAAACTTGCGAAAGTATGCATCATGAGCCTAAGAGTGTGACAATATACATTTATCTATATCATACATCAAAAGACATAAGTCCTACTTAGAGTAAATACACTACACTTCTGTCTACTTCCCTGAAGTACCTGGACTTGACTGGTCATCTGGGAAAAATTTTGTAACCATCAGTCCAGCTCATTACGAATATCAATAAGTGCTAGTGAGGTGCAAAGTGGAATAAACAAACCAATCCAAATTAAAAACAATTAATCAACATTCTCTTTACATAATATCACATTATTTTTAAGTATCATAATGAGTGTCACAATTCTGTTTGAATTTATTTCCTCGAATACCTTCCATCAATCCAACCAAATTGCTTTATTTTTTTCGACTAGATCCATGGGCTAAGTTACACCTATGTTACTGGTTACTCCAAAAGCTCACTGGTCAAGTGATGAGGATCGACTAAAATCCTTAGAGCACCTACTCCAGACCATGGGTCTTTTTCTCACTTTACCCTAGTGAGGCGTCGTAAGCCCATCACCCTGGTGGGCAAGTCCCATCACTTTGGTGGGACAATAATAAGCCAACCACGTGCACCAATAGAGGCATCACCATGTGGTGGAAATAACTTTTTCATTTTCTCCGAAATCTTCCCATCCCAACATTATAATAATTCAATAGGGGAGTTTTCAAATATTCACAATTGTTATGTCATAATAATATTTCAATACATATAATTTCCATTAATAAGATTCCACATGATACACTTTATTTAAACATGGATAATCATTTCAGAAAATACTCACAAGCAGCATATTAATAACATAATAAGTGGAAAGTGGTTACCTCTCCTCCAAGTTAACTACTTTCACACTGTTCCCAATTCTAGAGCTCAAATATTCACAATTGTTACGGGATGCTCGATTCTCCTCTGTTCTTCGGTGATCGAAACAGAGCAACCTCACAGCCTCTCTCTCTCTCTCTCTCTACGTCTCTCCTTCTTCTTTTCTCCCTCTGTTTTCCAACGGCAAAACAGAGCCACAAATGATCTTTCTCTCCCTCGTTCTCTCTCACTCTTTCTCTCAAGCTCACTCTCGTCTCTCCTCTCTTTCTTTCTCTCTTTTTCTGTTGCTAGGTTCTTGCCAAAAGGGGACGTGGAGATGGAAGGAAGCAGGTATATATATATTGGAGGGAAGGAGTGTACTCAACGGATAAAGACCAGGGGAACCTTCGGCTCTGGGCTTGATGACGACAGAGATGATCTTGCGTGCTTCTCATTCCTGCGTTTTCGGTGCTTACGTGTTGCAGCTAGTGTGTGTGCGCTTCTGCGTTTGACAGCTGTCGGGGAAGAGAAGAGTGATATGGAAAATAGGTGGGTTAGATTGAGAATGGGTTTGGATGGGTGCTGGGCCATGGAATATTAAAATGCGATGGCCATGCGAATTGGATGATTGAGCTTTTGCTGGCCAAAATTGATTGCTAAAAGAAAATGGTTTGGACTTGCTCAAGTCGTAGGTGGAATTAGAAGAAACAAGGGAAAATGGAGATTTGGGCCGTGGGTGTTGTTGTTGGGCCAAAACCAATTATGTTAATTTTGGGTGTTTAATAAATAGAGACAGAATAGGTGTTTTTATTTTGCAATTAGGTACTTATTTTATTCATTTAGTTTGGATAAAATAAATCCTTAAAATTAATATAAGGATTTTCCTTAATTCCTAATTAATTCCCTATTCTTAATATTCTTTTCCCAGATTAAGTTAAGTTATTTCAATTAATTTAATTTTGTAATTAAGAAGATCAATTTAAATAATTATTATTTGAATTTCCTATAATATTCACACTTAAGTTCCCAAATTTTTGGGATGTTACATAATTACACCCTCTGTAATTCAAGAGTAATTATCTCACTAGAACTTACTCCCTCTTACAAGTTGTAATCAATAACCCCAATCTCAAAGTCCCCTAACTTGGGATTGTTTACAATAAATGTTTTACAATAAATGAACTCTTTTAAAGAGTTGATAGAAATAATCACTGAAGAACTATTGTATCAAAAGATACTTTATACAAGAAAATTCAAAGAAAAAATAGAAACTTGAATGCACTTCGTTTTCTATTGAATTGGTTGTTGAGAAGAATTGAATGATGCTTTATTTATGTCAAGAGAGCATTAAATGAAATAATCTTCAATATGACCGTTGTCTTCATTAGCCAATGATTAGGTGAAGCTTTGGTCTTCTTCTCTCTATATTCTTCGGTTAATCTAGTTGTACAGAAGTTTATGCTTGACTTCTTGACTTTTAATCCGTTGGAATGTTAGAGACCAGTTTAGGTAAAAAACATTTATCCATTTTACATCGTGCAGATGTTGTTTGATCAGAATATTGCAAGTTAGCTATATTTTACATTTAATGCTCTGACATGCTTTTTGCTTGTATTGAAACAACACCTTTAATCTTCTTGAATCATCTCTAAATCAACTGAAATTTACTAGCAAACATGTTGAACATATTAGTGATGTTGATAAATGATGTTAGGAAGTATTAAGATCAAACAAGAAAGATTTCACAAATTCGTCAGATTTAAATTTTTAAAAGCTGTGACGCAAACTCGAGTTTGTTGTATCAAAACTTGAGTTTGTCACTCTGCACTTAAGTACAAACTCAAGTTTCCATATCAAAATTTGATTTTCCTTCTTCTAGAGGAGAATGTCACGATTTGAGTTTTAGAGCACATTTTTGATTGAAGGCAAAACTCAAGTTTCCAAATGTAAACTCGAGTTTTGGACATTTAATTTGATCAAGTCCAAAACCCCAAAACTGGAGTTTCAACCTTTTGAAAACATTGAAAAACAACGATGTTCTCTGTTTGACCAAAACTTGAGTTTCCAAAACCAAACTCGAGTTTCCATTTAAAAAATTAAACTTGGAGGGATCTAAGTCATTTCAAAATTGGAGTTTCCAAATCAAAACTGAAGTTATGAAAACATTGAAAAATGACGATCCTCTCTGCTTGGCCAGAACTCGAATTTCCATTTAAAACATGAAAACATTTGAAAATCCGAGCCAAGTGAGAAACTTGAGTTTTCAATTCAAAAACTTGAGTTTTAAGAGGTTAAAAATGTGAAAATAGTTTGTTAAGCAAAAACTCGAGTTTTCCCAAACTTTGGAAAAACTTAGAAATACTTTAAACTAGAGTTTTCCTTTAAAACTAAAGTTTCCACAAGGCAGAAACTTGGATAACTTTCTATATGGTCAAAACTCGAGATTCCAAATGGAAACTAGAGTTTTTCCTTTTCTTGAGAAAAACATTGAAGAGTCTCTGTTTGGTCTAAACATGAGTTTCCAAAACAAAACTTGAGTTTGTCTTGATGAAAAACTAGGAATGCTCTCTGTAAGGGCAAAACTCGAGTTTCCACATGAAAACTGCAGTTTTGTTTTTGATCATTAAAACTGAGTTATTTTCTGTCAAGTCAAAACTCGAGTTTTGTTTCCAAAACTCAAGTTTGCCTTTGACAGTAAATTTTTCAACTTACCAAAGACAAACTTCCACTTGAGTTTACAATTATCTATTATCATCAAAACTCATAGAGAATTAACAAACAAAACTTTTTTGATATTGGAATTCTGTAATTAATATAAAAAAAATCCTTAGGGGCTCTTTGGGACTTGTTTTATAGGGGATTTAGGGCTGAGACTTTTTTGATATTTTTTCTCTTTCATGGGACTAAGTGATATTTTCCCTAATTAATATCCCATTCTCTTGAGCTTCACTGTGCTTGATTTGGTTGATTTGCCCAAATTTATACGAGAATGGGATGTGATATGCTCAATTAATACTTGCCTCTTGTAATGGATTCTTCGTTGCTTAACCTTTAAGCATGTAGTTTGAACTTTTTATTTTTTCCAAATAGAATAATTTATTTGTTAGCTTAGTGTCATCCGCGGGACCACATTTAATTATGATATATTTTGTACTCCTAGAGAAATCAATTGATTCCTTTTTTTGTTTTTGTTTGATGTTATTTTAACTTTAAAAAGAATTGATATATATTATCGAGGAAAATCTCATTTTTGAAAAAAACCCAAGCAAATATCTCTTAAACTTCATAATTCTAAATATGTGATTTCCCATTAAAGCGAGTTATCAATTGTATTACTATTGTTGTTAATCTCATTAAACTTATGGGCGACGTGATTTTGAAGTTTAAGTAGTATTTTTATTATATTTTTCTATTATTTTTTTAAAAGAAATTGTAACATAATTTGTGGAAGTCAATTTTATCTTAATCGAATATTCTTATCTTAAAAAATAAAGAGGGCAGGGAAACCTACCATGACATATGTTTTTTCTTATTGTTGGGTATTAAAATTTTAGGAAGGGGTTAAGTTCACTCATGAGCCAAGGGCAGGGTGAGTTCTCCTTTGCTCTCAGGTAACATCAATATTGGGCAGAACGAGCTGTCTATTACCCTCATGTGTTTACCTAAACACTTAGGAGCTAAGATGCCTCTTCTAGTACTTCGACACTTAGGAGTTAGGATGCCTTCCCTAACACTTTGACTAACTGCCGGATCGGACCCACTTCCTTTAGTGAGAGTATCCGACCCTTTTACTAGTTGAACCCAAAGATAAAGGTATCATATATGGTTTTTAATTTCCTTAAAATAGATATCTACGACTTGCGGCTCAAGAGTCTTGGGATTTTTCTGAAAAATTAGCAAAGAGCCTCAATCAATTTCTTTATGAAAGATTCAAATTTCATGGGAAGAAATAGAAGAAGCACTAAAAGTAGCGAGAGAGAAATATAAAACAAGGATTAAACTTGAGAGGAATATTCCTGAACAACCTCTATCACTCAATATAAAGCCGCAATACCACCTTCTATTCAAAGTATAAGAGCTATACAAAAAGTTCATTTTTATCATAAATATAATCTCAATTCATTTTGTCCCATAAATTTATAATTTTCTCTCTAAAGCATCTATATTGGTTACACATAGGAAAAAGAGTTTCTAATGTTCATAATTAAAAATAATATTTTAGAGAAACCAACATATATTTATTATAAATAACTAATTTAACTATTTTTTTTATACTTAAAAATGAGTTATTTAGCTCTTATATGAAGTGTCTGAAAGAATATCTAATATGCATAGACATGATTAGCAAATAACTATAATTATATCCCATCAATAAAATACATACCATAATTTATTTTGGGAAAATCCCTTTAAAGTCTCAAGGAATAAAAAAAAAGTCAAAAAAATCCTATGGAAAATTGGGATGTCACAAAAATCCTATTAATAACTTTATTAGTAAGACATTAACAATTCTATCTGTGAGTTTTAACAACTCTTTAGGATTTTTGTGATATGAGAATTTTCTATAGGATTTTTTTAATATTTTTTTGTCCCTGGGGTCCTTAAAAGAATTTTCCCATCTATTTTCCTCTCATGTACTTGACACAAGGGACCATGTCAACCACATTTCAAAACATCATGAATAAAGCGTTGAAGATAGGAGTAGGAAGAGCCACCTTCCATTAATGCCCTCCTACTCATCTCACTCATCTTCTTCACCTTCTTCCTCACCTCACTCTCTTTTTGCATCACTTGTTTTATTCCCTTCTCTATCCTCTCTGCATTTATCACCCTCGGCTTCTTCATTTCCTCATACTCTATCTTATACTCCAATGAGATCTCTTCACTCATCTTCCACTCACGCACCAGCGAGAACGCATTAAATTGCTGCTCCGCATAAATCAGCCACGTGGTGATGGGCACACCGTAATATATACTCTCTAGTATCGAATTCCACCCACAGTGTGAAACAAAGCCTCCTACTGCTTTGTGGACTAGGATTTGGGCCTGCGGAGCCCGACCCATGACTTTTCCAATATTAGCCGTACGCTTCAAGAACCCCACCGGTAACAATGCCTCGAGCTCCTCCTGGTTACAGTAATCTCTGGCAGATTCCACCGTGAGCAAACCCTTGCGCGGCGGCCTCCGGAGGGACCAAACGAAACGAACACCAGTTGATACCAGAGCGCGTGCGATTTCTCTAACCTGATTCTCATCCTCAAAATAACCCCTACTTCCGAAGCACAACAGTAGAACGGACGAAGGAGGCTGATCATCGAGCCAATCCATCACTTCTTCTTATCCTTTTGGAATATTCGTCTTCTTGAAGTCTTCACCTATGTTTAAGATGGGTCTGATGGGATACACAGTAAGACTGTTGTTGCTGTAGGAATCTCATCAGAAAACATGGAAGCGTATTTAACTAATTTGATGTAGGAAAATAAGAACCTTCATCGTTTTGATTACCTGGAGAGATGCAGCGGTCTGAAAGCCTCTACATGAACAGTTCACGAACATTCCTCGTCCGCTCTATGATCGATCTTCTAGACTATCTCTCGAGTAGGATGGGGTGGGTGTGTGGGCAACCGTTCAGATGATGAACGTCTGCCTCTTGGGTCTTTTTCTAATGAGCTATCCTTATAAGGCATATCAGGAGTAAGTTAGAATATATAGGGTTAAGTGCAAGACTTAACCTAACCCTAAGCCTCATGGGCTTTGGTCTCACTAAAGCCCAATAGGGCTTAAGTGACTAAGAGTATATATCCAACAATCTCCCACTTGCTCTTTTAAGATACAAACTTGAGTTCGTAAACCCAAGATCATGTAGCCCATGAGCCATCATCATCTGATTATATACCCCATCCCTTGTATCGAGCTAGCCGGGGGATCTATCATTTGTCATTCATCAAGGTTCATGATAATCTATAGAAGATTATCTAGTTCGGTGCTACTCCACTAAAAGCCCGAACGTGATCTCCAAGATTAATGACACTTATAACATGTATATGCATCGCCCCTTTATAGAATGTCTATAATTGATTGACTAGTTTTCTGTAACCCAATCAATTATTTATTCCCTTGACTTTGATAGTTTCTCTAATGGATTACATGCACTGGCCAGTGTCTTCAATATCTAAGTACTGAAACATATCAAGGGGACATTTCCTATAAATTCCATGTTGTTTATCTCATAAACACTGATAACCAAATAGTCTCAATCCCAAAATACCAAGTTATTGGCCGTCATAGATCAAACCTCACCTGTTGGTAAATCAAAGAATGAAAACTATTTAATTACCCATTTAAAATAAACTCAGGATTTAGAGCAACTGCATGACTATAGTTATTTGGAGATTTGATTCCTTATGATAGAAAGAACAACCTCAATCAAATCTCTCCTTGATCCATTCAATGTAAGTATTAATCTACACCAATATTTTATAGTGATTCGGACAAAACCATTTCATAAAATATTGCAGCCTAAATAAAGCGCCCAACTTAATTTAATAGTTGTGAACCTATTCATCAATTGTGAGAACCTATGACCATGTCCTCCATGAACGTATCCATATGATCATATACTCCACAATTGATCCGGACCTTAATGTTTCTAAATTGTGTGCACAAAACAATGAAAAACACCTCATTTGAAAAAAAATTTAGAAAATGATTACATTGTTTCATTGTCTTACTCCAAGAGCACAATGAGCACAATATCTCCCACTTGCTCAATGCAATTCCGGGATCCTCCTAAGACCCAAAGAAATAACATGGCTCTTGAACACGAGTTCAGGCAAACTCTTAATAACTGGGTCTGCAAGATCCACCTTTAATGCTATCTTAGTTTAATCTAAACTTCATAGCTCGAGGTGAATTTTCTTGAATCAATATCCACTTAAAAACTGAATTCGTGAAAGATCAGCTTTTCAAGACTCTCACTAGAATATACCAGCACATAATCTCTCGTTCTTCGAAGATACTTGAGTACATGCTTAACAACAATCTAGTATTCCTCTAGGACTATAATGGTACCATCTCACTACTCCCACTGTGTGGCAGATGTCTGGTTTAATACTCCACATGGTATTCATAAGACTACCTATTGCCAAAGCATAAGGTATCCTACTTATGCATTCTTCCTTTTCTGGATTCTTTAAAAGTTACTCTTTAGGAAGATGAATTCCACATCTGAGAGACATGATTCCCCTCTTAGAATTCCCCATGTTGGGCTTTGGTAAGAGTTTTGTCAATGTAAGTAACCTAAGATGATACCAACTTCTTATTCTTCCGATCTTATAAGAGTTTCATACCAAGAATATGATTGGCTCTCCCTTGGCTTTCATATTAAAACACTTACTCAGCCAACTCTTTACGTTTGATATTACCTCCACTTTGTTTCCAATAAGAAGCATATCATCTACATAAAGTACCAGAAAAGCTACTGCCTCCCCTTAGATCCTTTACATACAAATACAAGCCATTAATCAAGGTTTTCTCAAAAACATAGTTTTGATAACCTGATCAAACCTGATGTTCTATGACCTGGGTGCTTGCTTAAGTCGATAGAATAGACTTTCACAACTTGCATATAGTGTTCTTGCCCATTAGTTATAAACCTTTTTGGTGTTGCATGTAAATGTTCTATCATCTAACTCCCAAAATAAAATCTCATAAATGAGACTTGTAACAGCAACTAAGAGAATCTAGATAGACTCAATCATGGCGTCTGACAATCATTTGCCACCAAACTAGTCTTGAAGGTTTTCACATTCCTGTCTATCCTCTCTTTGCTTTATAAGTCCACATACACGTAGTGGGTCTTACCCCTCTTGATGTCTTTACCAGAGACCGTACAGAGATGAAATACAAGTATTCCACCTCATTGTTCATAGCTATGAGCAACACTTGATCAACAACATCTTCCAGTGCATTATCATAACTCATGGGATCAATGTCACCCAGCAAGATATATCTTGACGGTTGAAAAGATTCTTTCCCACTACGAATGTACCATACTAGATCTGGTGTATCTACAGTAGATCCAAGTTTTGGGTCAGATGGTGGCTCTTCATATTACATGTTAACAAATCCTTGATATTATTCTTCCACATATGATACTAATATTTCTATTAGTTCCTACTTGTATTATCATGTTGAATTTCCAATTATGGTTCCCGTGTTTGTTCACCCAGAGGTATATTTTTCCCCTCTTTGAACAATCAAGGGAACAATGGATGAAGCTTCTTGAGAATTTTGGAAATTCTTGATCCGAGATAAAACTCATCAAGAATAACCTTACTTATGGGCTTATAATTTTCCATCTAATCCTCTTTTAAGAAAGTCACGTGAGTTCTCACTAAGACGATCTTATCTTTTGGACTAAATAAGATCCAATCCCCGTTTCTCTTAGGTTAGCCAAAAGATATGCACACTTCCATGCAAGATCCCATCTTATTTGACCCCTGTTGCAAGACATGTGCCGGAGCACCCTAAATGTGAATATGGTTTGAACTAGGCTTGCACCCTTTTTATAATTCTATAGGTATCTTTACAATAGTCTTTGATAGAACAAAGTAAGGAGGTACATTCCCTTCTCCTAGGCATCTCCCTAGAACGACATTGGCAAGGATGAATAACTGAACACATACATCACCAAGTCTAGAAATGTTTGAATTCTGCATACTACAACTTCATTCAACTAACGCATTCCTAGAGTTGACAGTTGTGAAAACTATCCCCTCTTGAATCAGGTAAAGCCCGAACTTACCAAGCAGGCATCCAACACTTCAGTCAGACCAAAGTTTTTATTTGAACACCTAGATGCTTTTTTGCCTTAGGCTTAAACCTCTTGGAAATTTCCAAAAAACTCAAGACTTATGATGTATAGGTTCATCTGTCCAAATCCAGAGCAACCATTCATTTAATGAAGTACTCATAACCTCTTATGGCTTGAACGCTAACTGGTCCACATACTTCAGTATGTACCAATTCTAGTTGAATAGCTGTGCAAAAACCCTTTGACCTTGTAAGATTGCTTGGCCATTTTACCTTCCAAATAGGACTTACATGTAGCCTTTAGTTCAAACACTATGGAACTTTCAGTCCCTTTTTTAACTAAACCATGTTTCCTATTTGAGGTAATTTGACTCAATCATAAAAGGCTAATATATGTTTCATTTGAAACTTATTTCTTTGGTGAATATTCTTGTTCATGATCCTTTTAATTCAACATAATAAATTCAATGGGGCATAAGACATAGGTAATAAAGACTATTTAAAAAATGTGCCGGAACAAACAAGACAAAGAAGAACTTCGAAATGAAGCTAAGGAATCAATTGCATTTGAAACCATGTTTCAACGAAACAACTAACAACAATTAAATTCCTCTTGAAATCCGGAACAAATAAACAGTCGCCCAAAACCACAGTCTTAAATTATCAAAAGATAAAATAACTTGTGCTTCTGCTAATGCAGACACAAGCTGCCCATCTTTAAGCTTAAATTTTCTTTGTCCAGGCTACTAGGCGCCCTTTGTTTGATCTTTTTGGGCAATCTTTGTTCTTGTGTCCTTTCAGTCCGCACTTGAAGCACTTGCCTTTCGGCTTCTTCATAGCAACTGGTTTGACAACTGATAACCAAGCCATGTTATTTTTGTTACCACCCTTAGGTTTCCCCTTAGATTTAACAAGACTCTTAGCAAAAACTGCACTGATTGCATTCTGTCTAGCATAGCTGCTAGGTACTGCAAACATGTCATTAAGAGTCCGAAGCATCTCTACTCTACTCTTAACCATGTACACTTGCTTCTGCAAGTGTTTGGAAATACTGACAAGAATATAGCAGCAAACTACCATATTTGTCGTTTCCCAATCTGAGTATTGCGTCTTAGTTGCCTTAGACGTATCCTTTGCAGTGGCCATGGCTTTAGTACGGTAAGGACAAAATTAAGCTCTTTATGTTTGAGAACAACATCAAGTTTTGTTTTCCACTCTTCATAGTTGGTACCATCTAGAGGCTTTAGACTCAAAATCATTGCTAAATGATTGAAGGAAGATATTTTCTGAAAAAAAACATACAAGGCGCACAATTACAAACAAAAATGCAACAAACAAATTAAATGCAAGTAGATTCTCATAACTACTTTTGTTTATTGTTAACAATCCATTAATTATCTTTACAAGGCTTACGATGGGCAAGATACTTGTAAAACTAACATTGTTATTTGGGCCTTTAGTTCCATTACCAGAGCCTCGATGGGAGGGTTAACAACTTTACCAAAGTTGAATGTATTTAACCATTGTTTACTTTCAAAATTATCTTTAGTGTCTAAGTGTTGCCGACGATGGGCCGTACAAAACTTCACTAAAATTTTGAAAATATTAGGGTTTAATCTAGCGAAATCCGATTATCCTTATCCGATGGGGCTTCAGCGATAACCATTTCACTAATAAACCCACAATTGGAGCTCGTTGGTTTTAAAATTAAATACTTAATTTAAAACCTTCACCCATTCAATATTTTTTTAATGAGAATTTTCATAAGCTTTGTTGAACGTAAAAAAATAGTTTAATTTCAAAATTATCTTTAATAGCTTAGTATTGTCGAGCGATGCGTACAACACTTTATTAAAATTTTGAAATTATTAAGGCCCAATAAAATCCAATCATGCTTATCCGGTGGAGTTTCACATGATTATTTTATTGACATGCCGACAATGCGCTTGGAGGTTAAATTAATTTCTTAATTCAAATCTCCTCCCATTTGTTATTTAGGTCCAATCTAATAAAATCCAATCATGCTTATCCGTCGGGGCTTCACATGATTATTTTATTAATGGTCCTATAGTGCGCTTGGAGGTTAAATTAATTTCTTAATTTAAATCTCCTCTCGTTCAACATAAGCAACTTTCCGATTTCCAAGAATTGTTTAATTGAGAGTAACTTCTGTTTAATTTCAAGAATTATCCTTAGTATCCAAGCATTGCCGACGATGGGTCATTCAATACTTTACTAAATTTTGAAATTATTAAGGTCCTTAAATCCAGTCATGACAGGCAGTATGTGCTTCACTCATGACCATTTTAGCAGACCCACAATTTACTCGCAAAATAAAACGATTCTCTTAGGAAATTATCTGGATTATTTGTCTAGATTTTAATTCCACAATTAATTAATCCAATTATTATTCTAGATTTTAATTTAAAATCATAATAATTGATAATTAATTTTAGTGGTTATCTAGAATTTTATTCCACAATTAATTAATCCAACTATTATTCTACACTTTAATTTAAAATCATAATAATTGATAATTAATTTAGTGGATAACCTAAATAATCTTACATAATAACTATCATACTAGTCGATTCAAGACATAATAGCTACTATGCATTTATGACATGTGATTTTGCAACAATATGGCATCATCCTATTCTATATGACATGTTATTTCTAATCATGTTAATCGCATATATAATTCATACTACTCAATAAAAGCATTAAATAAATAAATAAATAAACAAATAACTTTAATCCATGGCTTTCCTATAAAAATTAAAAGATAAAAATTTACAACTTTGGAATTTCTCTTTTGTCAAGTCCATAGTATTTGTCTAAGCCCTTCTAGGGTATCCATGAGCCTAAAAGCCCAAAAACCCAATGCTTGGTGAAAAACCCTTGGACACAAAAGAGAAACCCTAGCCTCCACTTCTGCCATATCATCCACCGAAGTCAGATCACCACAAAACTCCAAGGGAAGGACCGCCATGAGGAGACGAGAACAAGGCTGCCGGAACCACCGCAAACGGAGGCTCCACACGCCTCACGCGCCTGTTCTTTGGCGGCGTGTGAAGGCCACTCTCATACCTTGTGGCGGCGCGTGGAGGAGTGTGGATTGGCTTCTGATGACGGGGTTTTTATATTTTTGCTCGTCTTTCCAACGATATATGGTTTGTCCAATTCCGAGATCCAGAGGTCCACGAAAAGTAGCCTGGAAGCGTTGAAAGCTAATCTTCTTGCAATTTCTTGATTTACAACTTTTTCACAAATCCAAAAATTACATAGAAATTCCGAAAATAAAGTAAAAATAGCAAGGAGGAAACCTAATCATATGGGATTAGCCTCCTTGTTACAAATCAAGAAATACAGGGAGAATCTAACCATGGATTAAAGCGATTAAAATTAAAACTAAAATCAAATCTGAATTATAAACGAATAATCTTGATGAAATAAATAACAATTATAGAAAAGGATGCCATATTTTCAAGAAAATAATTTTCTAAAAGAATCACATGACAAACAAAAGAACATCAAAACTGGGTTTTTTTCCTCATCAACCTGGCTCTGATACCAATTGTAGGAATCTCATCAGAAAACACAGAAGCGTATTTAACTGATTTGATGTAGGAAAATAAGAACCTTCATTGTTTTGATTACCTGGAGAGATGCAGTGGTCTGAAAGCCTCTATACTAACAGTTCACGAACATTCCTCGTCCGCTCTTTGATCGATCTTCCAGACTATCTCTCTAGTAAGATGGGGTGGGTGTGTGGGCAACCGTTCAGATGATGAACGTTTGCCTCTTGGGTCTTTTTCTAATGAGCTATCCTTATAAGGCACAGCAGGAGTAAGTTAGAATATATAGGGTTAAGTGCAAGACTTAACCTAACCCTAAGCCTCATGGCCTTTGGTCTTACTAAAGCCCAATAGGGCTTAAGTGGCTAAGAGCATATATCCAACAGTTGCAGAGTGATTGAATCGCCTGAGATTCTAGCTCCTCAAAGGTATTTACTATTATGCCCTTTAATTTCTTCATCCTACCGGCGTTCCTGAAGAACGAGATTGCAAATTTCTTCTCCGACATTACTCGAGGGAAAACACTGGCTGGAACATGGTTCTCGAAGAACGAGATTGCAAATTCCAAGCCAGAGTCCTTGAAGTTAATCGCGATCGTATCCACGTTGCCTCACTCCTGGAGCGTGTGAAAATAAAGGATAAACCCGAGAAAAGAAGCGCCGGAGGCATAGAACATAAAGGGAGGAACCTCTAGATCGGTGGCCACGTCGATCATGGTGGTGGTGAACATGTCGACGACTAGGCCGGTGAGTTGAGGCGAGTCGGGGTCCGAGTTGAGTTTGGACAAAGCGTCTCTCACATTGGGCTTCTGGTATTCGATGACGGAATCTATGAAGGCAGCTCGATGGAGAGATTGAGAGTTGGTAGGGTCTGGGTATGGGGGAAGGAGGATGAAACCAAGACCATTTGGAAAGGAGAGAGACGCATTGTCCATGGATTTCATGAAGGCGTTGATCCTGACGTCAAATGGCGGAATAACAAGGATGGTAATGGAGAGGTGTTGGTTGTGTTTGATGAGAAGCTTAGCGAACGCGACGGTGGACGTGACGTGACCCATGCCGGGATAAGGCATGAAAACGAGCTGCTATTTCTTCATATCAGTACGTTCAAGTGAGTAATGAATCATTCTGCTTCATTTTGGTGAAGATGATTGATGAAACGTAGATAATGAACACACGTATATTAGTAATGGCATGATATATCAACTATTGTGCATTCCAATTACAACTCCAAAGAAGACAAAGCAATAACCAAATTTCAATCATATAGAAAGAAATCAGGCAAAGTAGCACAAGAACAGAGCATAAGAAGCGAGAAAGAAAGAGGAATCTTAGAAATAGCAAAGCAAAGCTTTTGTGGTCTTTTGAAAAATTCTTGCCCCAACTACAAGTTGTTTTCCTTAATTTATCAGAATCTAAAATGCCAGATATTTAATCATTTGGAAACAAGAAGCAAGGAAGTTCAGTAATTAAATGAATGGAACAGAACAAAAAACATAAAGCAGAAAATCCATTCCCACCATCACGATCGATACTCTAGTTTCATTCAGATCAATGAGGAACTAATAACGATCACCAACTTATCTCACTGTTTGTAAACTAAATTAGATCTTTAAAGAATGTGAGACTTCACACCTGGGTAATAGGCGGCCTGGAGGTAGCTCAAAGAAGAAGACAACGACGACAGTCCAAAGGCGCTACTGAAGGGCTCGTCGGCGAAGAAGAAGAAAAAAGACGCGAGATCTAAGATTAAAAAGAAGACGATAATGTGGGGAAAAAATACGCATAAAAATTATTATTATTATTATTGTTTATTTGTGAGTGTTTTCAATTATGGAAAAGTGAGTAGGGTTCGTCTTGGATCTGCCACTGTATCCAGTACCGTCCTTTTCACTAACTTTGGCGTTGTTTTTGCACAAAAAGAGTAAGTTGGAGTTTTTTTTTTTATTTTTAAATATATTCAAAAAAAACTGACAAGTACTAAAAAGATAATTTTGTTCTGGTCAATTCTTTGTAATATTTTTTCACGATCTTAAACAATTTTTCAAGGCTATGAAGTATTTTTTCAGTTTCATTTAGTATTTGAAAGTATCTTTTTAGTACTAGTTAATACCCTAAAATATTTTTTTAAGATCTTCCAATAATTTTCAAAAATCATAAAATATTTTTTACCGATTAGTCTTTTTTTTTGGTCAGAAACCGATTAGTCTTTTCAGTACTCTTGAATACTTTAAAACATTGTGTTTTTAAAAAAGAGACTCCGGCTTATTGTTTTGCGCCAAAAAGGCACATTGTTTTGGTGAAAAGGATGGTCCCTGACATTAAAGGGACAGTTGTCAATTGCCGAGTGAAAATTGGATTGTATAAAAATCTAGTACTGAATTATTAAGAGTTGGAGGTGAATTTTTGGCTGAACATTATCATTAGCGGACTAGACTCTTGCCTCAATCTAAATGGGATAACCACCAAAAGTTTCACCTTGCATTGCTTCTCTATAAAAAAAAATCATATATACTATGCTCCATCGACACTAGGGCTTGATTTTCAATAATTATCACTATTAACTCAACACCTCATACTGTCTTTCCTCCTCCTCCCTCAATGGTGGTTATGGTTGAACAGGGGAGAAGGCGGTCTTTTTTCCTCTATTTTAGTTTTTAAATATAAAAATTATTATATTAAATAATTAAAATTTAAACAACGTTTGACTGCTGAGTCGTCATTTTTTTTGGACCAGGATTCCCAGCGATGCATTGAAGGGAACTTTGCAATTTTGCAGTGCTCTACAAAATTGCATTTTACAAAAAAGAAGAAGTGACATTTTCAAATATATATATATATATATATATATATATATATATATATATATATATATATATATATTTCACTGCCCATCCCGCAAAGGACCTTCCAATGCATCGGAGGGAATCCTGGTCCGTCATTTTTCCATTAGTGAGAGTTAACGGTGTTAGAATAAAAGGACTAAAAGTACACTTTATAAACTTAAAGGATTAAATTGATACATAAGGCAAAGTTAAATGACCAAAACTATACTTTAGCCTTTGAATATTTATAATACTAAAGAAGTGGGAGTACTTGATTTACCCTTTTTGAAATTAAATTAAAGTTACTGAAATGTCCCTGTGATATTAAAAAGAAAAGAATAGGTGGTGCGAAATGGGAACCAAGGGAGGAGGAAGATGAGTTGAAGCCATGAAAAGGAAGCGAGGTATGTAATTTTTGACTCCACAATATTCTTCTCTTCATCACATGATCCTAGGCATGATGTTGTTGGTCTTCATTTTGATGGTATCATTTTTTGGGTATCTTGGTTTTAAGTTTGGAGGGAGGTGATCGTTGATGGGTAGAAGGTTGGAGTTGGAATGTGGATTGTGAAATATGGTTTTAGCTTGAAGGGAGCTTAAGGTTGTGAGCTTAAGGGGCAAGCTATATTGATATCGTTAGAATCGGTTGACACCCAAGAGGATGGTGAATTAGGTGTATGATAAAACTTTAGAAACTTGAAAAAACTTTTTGCATCTTAATAAAAAATAATGAGTATGAAGATAATGAGTCATAAAACCACTGTCAATTAAAACAAATTAAGTATGCTAGAAATATAATAGGAAAGGAAAGAGAATATACAAATTGTAATCTATATTGCTTTGGTCCAATTCTTAATGACTTACATCTAATCCCTAAATTCCACTTGAAACTTTTAATAAACTATTTTCTTGTTTAATTCAGATACAAAGAAAGCCTCTATAATCTCACAAGTTTAGTCAGACATTTGTAAAGCCTTTTAAAAATCTTTTATCGAGTTACTCTCTCTTACATACTGTAAGGATACAACCTTAATGATGAAGGATCACAATCAATCTTCCCTCTCAGAAGTGAATAAGATGAAAAATGAAGTACAATACAAATAATTTCTCTCTTTAAGGTAAATGATGTTGAAGTTAGAAAATAATAGAGAGTATTCAGGTTGAGGTGGATGATTCATGATTTTATTATTTTGGCTTTGTTGCTCTTTTCTTAGGTTTTGAATGCTTTTCTATTTATAGTTGATGAAGATTGATGATCATTGAGATTTTCTTCTTCTTGTTGGGCCTACAAAATATGACCATTGAAATAGCCATTGGAAGCTTTGACAAAGGTTTTGAATGCTTTTTTATTTATAGTTGATGAAGATTAATGATCATTGAGATTTTCTTCTTCTTGTTGGGCCTACAAAATATGACCATTGAAATAGCCATTGGAAGCTCTGACAAAATTTTCTTTTTGGCCTTGAAACTTAGTCCAAATTTAATCACATATAATCTTCATATAAACTTGATTAGTGGTGATCACGAATGATTATAAACAATGTAATCAAGTTTTATTTAAGTTTAGAAGCAAATCGTGAAATCCGAGATGGTGATTAAAAATTTGTGCAGAACATCTGTAAAACCCCCGAATTTCTAACAATTATAATAACATAAAATTTCAATGATTTTTTTTTTTTATAAATAATAACCAAAATCCAAAATAGTCAAATTCAGGGAGTGTTACCGTTGCACTTGTATTGGGACAAGTACAAGGCTTTTAATTACATTAAATATTTAATTAAATTCCAAAGTTCATTATCATATTTCGGCAGTCTTGTGAGTTTTTTTTACTGTTTTTCCTTCTTGTGTAGAAGTATTGTATGTTTACAGATTATGCATATTGATTACACAAATTCTTTCTCTCTTGAAAATTCTAATTTGAATGATTTTCCACAACAATCTTAAGACAATTTTGATATATATTAGTTTGTGCTTTTGAAATTTAAATCAGATAAGATTATTTTCCAATGATATAAGTTATAAAAACTAATTTCATCTATTGGTAGATTTTATTGAATCTGCATTTAGTATTTTGATGGATTCTTGATTTTAAAAGATTAGAGTTTCTAATTAAAATCAAGATTTTTTATGGATATATATCTGTCAATTTATTTATGATATGGATATATTAAAATTTTGGGATATTATGATAGATTTTTGGTTTTTGAATTTGTTTCCTTGATGTGGAAAAATTTATGGTTTCAAAACTATGATCTTTGTGGATATATATATATATATATATATATATATATATATATATATATATATATGAATCACTTGTTTCTGATATGCATATGAATATTTTAAGAGTAATTCTCATGCGTGTCATAATCACTTATATATATTTTTTACTATATGGGCAAGAGTTTGTTTTTGATGTGCGATATTTATGTATGCAAATGTTTAAATATTCCAATTTTCTCGGCCTACTTTTGGGAAGCATATTCATTTTGAATCTGTGATATGTGAAAATTTATTTTTGTTTTTGCAATAAAATCCATAACCATGAATAATCCCGGTCTGTGTGACCGAAACGGCGCCTCCTCACTGTTAATGAAATAGTGCGTTTCATTTAATTGGAAAAAAAAAAGGAACGCTGCTTGCATCCTGGAGGTAAAGGCGTGTGTTTTTGATTATATTTAGTTAATAAATATATTAATTTTGATTAATAGAGTAGTTGATAAATCTCCTACTTTTTCTTCTTATTTGAAGGAGGATTAAATTAATAAAGTGAAGATAATATTTATCTTATGTTTTGGTTTTATTGGGAGATTTTATTGATTTTATTAATTAAAATTTTGAATTACATTAGTTATCATATGTAGATAAAATTTTGATATGATAATTAGATCATCTGGTTCGATTTTATTATTTGTTTTTTTTGTTTCAAAAAACCAAATATAATTAACAGTTAAATGATGAGCATTTTCAAAGTCCTAAATTTTAGGATGAAAGGGAAATGTATTCCCGTTTAAAGCTTTACTATCAATGGAGATATTAATTTGTTTGATAATCTCCTAAAATCTCTCCTAAAATCTTGTGAATCTTTTTAAATTAATATGACCAAATGAATAAAAATAATTAATTACACAATGTGTGATTTATTTTGATATATCATATCAGTTAGGTTGAATTTTGAAATTTATATATTTTTAATGCTGCAAATTATGCTTCTATAAATTTCGTTGATTTTTATCATCTGATCATTTGAGAATTTGAAAGAGAATTATTGGCATTGTTTCATATGTTTAAATATGTGTGTTAAATATTGGTATTTAATATAATTAAATATTTAGAAATTTATGTGAAATTTCTATGTATATTATGTGAGATTCTAATTTATTTAGAATTATTGATTATACAATTTTTTTTTTTTTTAAAAAAAACTGTTCGGTCTAACAGTTTAAGTGAAACAGTGTCTATCTTTGTAAATGAAACGGTGCGTTGCTTTCGCTTTGGAAAAAAAAAAAAAACGGATAAACGATCCTGAGAGGTTTCGAACTGGGAACCAGTGGGTGCATGACGTGCTAAAAGGCAGGGCTTCTGCCTGTTGAGCTACACGTTTGGGCACCTAATGGCATAGCTTTTATTTAAACCATTATTATTGGGCTCAACAGTTTTGGGCCGAAGAGGAGGAAGGCTGTTGGGTTCCGTAGACTTGGGCTGTTTGTTTTTTAACTGGATGGATTGGACTGATGGGTTTAGCCTAGAATATTTCGGCTGCATATTTTTTATTGGGCTGTACAAATTTGTTTTTGTGTGCTGTTTGTTTTTTAAAAAAATTCTGGGCCGAATATAAATTATTTTTGGGCCGAATTTAAGCCTCTAATTTTATGTCATTTAATTACCTATTATTGATGGCTTAGAAAAGGAAGGATTTGTTACCATGATCAATAAATAAAAAATTATGAAATTGTCATGTGCTATGATTAATTAAATGAAAATTTAATTAATTTGTTATTTGTTAGTGAAAGAAAATTTTGTGAATTATTAAATATTTTTTTGTGACAAGCATATGACATTGATATGGAAATTTAATCATTTATCTAGTGTAGAGATAAATGTTCTTTCATTTTTCATAATATTATTATTTTCTTAGTATAAGCATACATGATATCATGAAATATTTAATTTAATGTAGATTATTGGTGGTAGAATCTGATAAAATTAATTCATACGGTTGGTGTCTAGGAAAGTAATTTAAAGGCTAAGCCTTGATTTAGTGGTTATTTAATTGGTCACCGTTGCAATATCACGGAGAGACTCCTACTAGTTTTACACTTACCTGGCCAATTGATATGATAAACAAAGTTGATTTCATATATTGGTAGAAATGTGATTATAGCTTTAATTTTATAATTATGGATGATTTTGTGGCTATGATTTTATACTTTTCAAATATTGTGAATAGCAATTATATGAAGTTAAATATTTAAATTTTGGAATTAAGTATGGTGAATTTGTTAGTCACCATAATGATTAATTCTTTATGAATTATTTTAATACCAAATATTGTGGTAAGGGTATATATGGTGAATTTGTTAGTCACCATAATGATTAATTCTTTATGAATTATTTTAATTCCAAATATTGTGGTATATGTATGATTGATTTGTTAGTCACCAAAGTGGTTAATTCTTTATGAATTATTTTAATTTCAAAAATTACGGTGGTTACCCATATCCTTGATGCTGTGATGTCATGTTTGTGTTGTAACTTGTGATCTACCCAAAGGTTGATTATTTGTTATTATATTTATTGAACATAAATGTTGGTAGTTTTATTTAGACTTCAAAAGATGATAAATATTTATAGTTAGAATATGCATCACTATAAATTTCTGTGAAATCTTTATAGCATCATTATGGTTGAATGTTGCATATTAGAGAAAAAAATCGTATATTGAAAGAAATGTTGAAAGCAATGTTGATTACGTCCGAGTTACCACAAAATTTGTGGGGGAAATCCATTTTAATGGCTAATTTTATCATTAAAAAGTGCTCCACAAAATGATACAAAGCATACCATACGAAATATGGAAAGGAAAGAAACATTCCTTGAAATATTTGAAAGTGTAGGGGTGCTTAGCAAAGGTTGAGAATCGGACCTGAGAAAATAGACTGTGTGTTTATTAGTATGCATTTAATAGTAGTGCATATTCTGGTTTATAAGTCCGATGTATCAGATATCCATGTGAATACGGTTATTGAGTCAAGGAAGGCTACGTTCTTTGAAAACGTATTTCCGTATAATATAAATGATGATAATAACAATATAGTGATATCTCAAGATATAGTGAATAATGATAATCTTGGAGAGGAGGAACATAGATGTAGTACTAGGCGAAGGACTTCAACATCCTTTGAACCTGATTTTCTGACTTATCTATTGGAAAATGAGCCTCGAACACTTGGATAGGCTATGGGTTCTCCTGAAGCACCTTTTTAGGAAGAGGCTATCAATAGTGAAATTGAATCCATTATGTCAAACCACACTTGGGAATTGGTTAACATTCCTCCTGAGAATAAACCTCTAGGAACTAAGTAGGTTTTCAAAAAGAAGATGAAAGCACGTGGTACTATCGATAAGTACAAAGCTAGGCTGGTAGTAAAAGGCTACAGACAACATGAAGGCCTAGACTACTTTGATACTTATTCACGTGTTACAAGAACTACATCCATTCGAATGTTAATCATATTAGCAACATTGAATGGGTTGGTGTTGTCACAAGCACACTATATTGCTAAAATTCTTGAGAAATTCAAAAGTTTAAACATAGCTCCTATGTCAAACCCTATAGATTCTAGTCTTTGATTATTGAGAAATACTGGCGAAGCTGGAAAATAAAAAAAGATTATGCTCGAGTGCTAGGCAGTCTCATGTATGCTATAAACTGCACCAGACCTGATATTGGTTACGCAGTAAGCATGTTGAGTCGCTTTACAAATAATCCAAATGAGCTTCATTGGAGAGCTATGATAAGGGTTTTGGGTTAATTAAAGCAAACTCAAAAATTTGCTTTGCATTATGAAAAGTACCCTGCAATGCTAGAAGGGTATTGTGATGCAAATTGGATCACCAGCTCTAATGACACAAGATCCACAAGTGGATATGTATTCACCCTTGGTGGTGGTGTTGTGTCTTGGAAGTCATCCAAACAGACTTGCATTGCAAGATCAATCATGGAAGCAGAATTTATTGCATTAGATAAAGCTGGTAAGGAAGCCGAGTGGCTTTGTAATTTTCTTGAAGACATTCCTAGTTGGCTGAAGCCGATACTAGTAGTATGTATATATTGTGATAGTTAAGCAGCTATTGATAGGGCCAAGAATGTCATGTACAACGGCAAGTCTTGATATATACGTCGTAGAGATGATACCATTAGACAACTACTCTTGAATGGAATCGTCTCAATTGAAAATGTGAAATCAAAAGAGAATATAGCGGATCCATTGACTAAAGGGATTCCTAGAGAGTTAGTTAGAAATTTGTCCAAAGGAATGGGTTTAAGGCCGATCCATTGTTGATTATTGTGGTAACTCTACCTAGAAGAGTGGAGATCCCACGAACTAGGTTCAAAGAGACAACTAAGTGATGATCGACTGTTAACACTGTGAAGTTTTAGACTCATACTCATTTTTAAACAAGACAGTGCATATATATAAGGGTAAGCTTTTAAGCTTTTAATAGTTTCTTAATTTGATATGTTCAGATGATGTATGTTGACTTACATCACAAGGAATCACATATGTGAGTGTGAAGTGTGGGCTGCTTCTATGAGAATTTAAAACGACCGATTCTCTAGAACATTCGCAGAACCAGGCGGTGTCCAGGGCCAAAATGGACACAGCATGAGAACTAACGATGCTAGAGGGGCAACTATGTGACTCCTATTGTCTTGGTATACACTAAAAGGTCGACAGTTCAAGACAACACGTTCACTGATTGACCAGTATATCCGATAGGTTTTTACTAGAAAAGGTTCAAAGGCAACCCCTACCTTTCTCGATGAAGTTGTTTCTCGTAGAGGAATCGCACTTTGCATACATGATCATTTGCATTTGGTCAAGATGGACTAACTTCTTATCTATGTGGGGGATTGTTAGAATTTATGACTAAATCCTATGAGTTATGAATAAGAAGTCTTACTGGTTCATCACCACCGGTTGCGTCAGTTTGCCACGGTTGTGTTGGTTTACCAATAAGAGACAAGTCCATCTGATCGTGTTTTTTCAAAGTCTATAAATAGGGCGCCCTAGTCACAGAATAAACACAACGTTTTTCTGCATACACTCTTTCTATATACTGCATATACATTCTATGCGTTCCGAAAGCAGACTCGTTGGATTCGCTTGGGTTTCAGATAGACAGAGACATCTTTCTGGAGATGAATAATCCGCTCTATCCTGGGAGACAATTGCTCAGAAACCTTTGGCATCTGTATTGAGGGAGCAAAATTGTCTTAAGGACACAACGAAAGTTGGGCCCGAATTTCTTCAAAGTTTATTATCATATTTTGGCAGTCTTGTGAGTTTTTTTACTGTTTTTCCTTCTTGTGTAGAAGTATTGTATGTTTACAGATTATGCATATTGATTACACAGATTCTTTCTCTCTTGAAAATTCTAATTTGAATGATTTTCCACAACAATATATATATATATATATATATATATATATATATATATATATATATAAACAAATGTTATTTTACTGCACTATTGTGCAGAAGGTACAAAGGAGAACTTGCAAAACGAAAAGTTGTATATATATATATATATATAAACCAAACATATACATTAATGAAAACAAAAGATATTCTTTACACCAATTCAATATCCATGATAATGCGTATAGGTTGTACACTTTCATAGTTGCTTTCGTAGTGTTAGTATTTTATTTAGATTCAAAGTTTTCCCCCCAATGTGAACTCAATAATATTATCAATGATACTTATCTATACATGTACTCAGTTTATCTACTTATGCTATCGATGAATTATTAATTATTTTTTTAAAAGTCAAATTGAATATTTCACATCAAGCTTTCTGGTATGTAAAATTTAATAATAGTGAAAGTACAGAGAAGAAGCAAGACAAAAAGTAATATATATGTGTATGTGTGTTATTAGATATATCTAAACCTATAAGGCAATCATCGTAAAGTCACGTGTGAAGAAATTCGTGAAACCGAACTTGCAGGCATATTTATTCAATCATGTGGATCGAGAAGGAGGAAAGTATATGTGTGTGTGTATATAGATATGTAAACAAGGCATATAATAAGCAAACTCGCAGATCAAGATGGAGGAATGTATGCAAGAATGTAAATAACTCATATTGCAATAATAATTTAATTCCCTAAATCAAAACGAACCTAACACACTTGTTCTAGGGATTAGGATTACCTGGTCTCATGTTTGCTAAGCTCTTAGGAAAGCCGTTTGCCGTAGAGTTTACAGAAAAAAGTAAGGAGAAGAGAAATAATGAGCTATGGCTAAGGTTAGGAAGCTAGACCTAAATTTATAGTTAAACTTTAGGGTTTAGCTATGGGCTGGGCTCTTTAACTATTAACAATTAATAATTTATAAAACAATACAAACATTATTAAATTATATTAAATCAATCAATCTAAACTTAATAAGATCAAATCTATCTAGACTAACTAAACTAATCAAATCAATTTAAATTAATAAAATTAAAATAATACTATAGTATTACTATTATTATTATTACTACTACTACTATTACTACTTTTGATTTTATTTTATTTTTATCTTTATCATTATCATAATTATCTGAGATATTACAACATCACTCTCTCAGATCATTGGGGTGATGTGGTAGTGATCTTCAAAGTGAATAATGCATAACTGGAAGTTGCACTACAAGTGATGTGCATCATTTTCTCATCATTGGAGTGATCTTCGCTAGTGATGAACATATTTTGAATCCAAATCTTATAAATGACCTATCATTACAAAGCTCTTGAAATCCACTTCCTAATGCAGTAAGAATTACTCCCAAATTTGTTGTCTTCCAAAAGTTATGATCAAAAGAGTGATTGCTAGTCATAATAGTGTTTGAATTTCGAGCATCAAATTACAAAATTCACCTATCTTTCATCCAACCACTTTGAGCTTGATCCTAGTCTCATTGAATCACCCATTGAGTCTAGTGTAATATGCAACAAGTTTTAACTCAATCTAAGTTGTGATTTGAGAGATATATCCAAATTGTTGAACCTGGTCTGGAATCATGCGAGAAATTCTAGAGTCAACTTCCAAAATTCATATATTTTCCATATGAATTTCGTTGAGCTTGGTCTTGATGTTGTTGGAATGCCTCGAGAATCTAGTTTTGTATACAACAAGTTTCAATTGAATCAGATTTATAGTTTGTGAGATACATCCAAATTACTGAACATGTTTCAGAAGAACGCGAGAAATTACAATGTCAACTTTCAAAACTCATTTCACTTTCATCTAAACTTCGTTGAGCTTGATCTTGGTGTATGAAACAAGTTTCAACTCAATTGAATTTGTGGTTTGGGAGATATATTCAACATACCGAACTTCTATCATGCTGAACGAAAATAGAGCACAACAGAGTGGTTATCACTACGACATCACTCGAGTAATTAGGTAGCTTTTTTCTTTTCTTTGACTTCCTCTCCCTACATTTGATAACTTCAACCTTCAATATCTTCTTGATCAATCACCATATTCCAACTTTATATATTCTTTCTTTGCTTGACTAATCTATAAGATATTTAATCATTAAATATAGTAGTTAATTAATATAGGAGATAAATACATTATGTAAATTTTTTACTCTTAATATTTGACATTATAAAAAAATAGTCACATCTAATAGATATGGGTATATTGTTGCGCGATCGAAAGAGATTGAAGTTGGGGAATGATTGACTGTTGCAGGGAAATTTGAAGGAGGTGGTCGGTGATGATGTGAGTTGGATTTATGGCTATATGGAAGGAACTCATTGATCAAGATGTATGGTTTCACAAGTTTAGATATGGGTTTCACAAGTTCTAATAAGATTTTCACAATTCCCATTTAACATTGCCCATTTGTTATAATGATAAAGTATTAATTCTTACTTCTGATAAGAGGATAACAATTTTAAATAAGGGTTTTGCAAATTTTGATAAGTTTTTTACAAATTTCTATTTAACATTATATTGCCCAGTTGCAAAAATCTTCATCTTATGTTAAATGAGAATTTGTAAAAATCTTATGAGAACTTGTCAAACTCTTATTGTTAAATCTATAATCATAATTGGGAATTAATACCTTGTCATCGTAGCAAGTGGGCAGTGTTAAATAGGAATTTATGAAAATCTTATAAGAACTTATTAAGCCCTTATGGCCTGTTTGGTACAGGGAAGATTTAAGAAGGGAAAGGAACTTAAAGGAGGGAAAGAAAGGGAAGGAAAAATTCTGAAGGATGATGGAAGATGGCTTGAGGAAAAATGAGTTGTTTGATAGGAATCAAATTAAAGGGTAACAATTGGTAAAGAATTAGGAAGTATCTATTTTACCTTTTTAAAAGTAATTAATTCAAGATGAAGAGGAATTTTTTTTAATATATATATATATTTTTTAAAAAAATCCTTTTATCAAGTTTGAATTTCTCTAAAATATTTTCTTACCAAATACGAACTTGTCTAAAATATTCTCTTGCTAAGTTCGAACTTGTCGGAAGAAATCGAACTTGTTTCAAATATTCTTCCGACAAGTTCGAACTTATTGCCTAAGTTTGAATTTAATCTTATTTTCTTGCATTATGGAAAAATATATTTCATGAGGGCTAAATATGTCTAAAATCATCACTGTTCATCTGAGAACTTGAGTTCCCATCAATTTAGGTGAACCCTTATCTTCCCATCTTTAAAGGAAGATTGGTGGACCCAGGTTGGGCTTAAAAACTTGAGTTCCCGAGAAAATTGAATACAAAAAGTATACCAAACAAGAGAATTTACTCATCTTTCCTTCCCTTCTCATCCGTTCGTTTTGTGTACCAAATAGGCCCTTATATGAACTTATGAAACCATAAGTCCTGATAAACAAATTTCTTCCATGATCAAGAAGGTTTAGAGAACTTGAATGGAGTGAATGTAATTTTTTTTTTGGGTTGCCCATCTAGATTAACGAAACCTTTGACTAATCCGGATTTGTCTGAATTGGGCCCATGATCATGGGAAAAGAGCTCCCAATACCATTTTTTCCATTCTCACGTCTCAAACGAACAACGTGGTTAAGGGAAAGTAAGTCTCTTCCCACTTCTTTCCAAGTGATATTGGTAGGGGTGAATGTAATTTGTGATTGAGGACACTCATCCTTTAAAGTCAAAAATTAGTTTTCCTCATTTTGGCTGCCTTTTAGCCCAAGCAGAGTTTGAAGAAAGAAAAGCTCAAACCAGATAAACAGTGAAAGGACCGAGAAGGTGGAGTAGTTCTGTGCGAATAAAAAAAGGGATGCGAGGAAATCACCTTGCCATGCATGAACGTTCGCCACTTTGATGTTGGAAGCATACGTGGTCATTGGTGGATGTTGCTGGGTCACAGCCTTTGGTCACTCTCGCATAGCTCGTGCTAGCAAGCTCTGCTTCCCCCCCTCACCCCCTCTGTTCCGACTTCGCACCACCTTTCTCCTTTTGACTTTTTGACTTGATTCTTTTCTTTTTTATATTAGAGGGACATTTAGGTAATTTCAATTTAGTTTAAAAAAGACAAATTAGGTACTCACATATATATTGTATTATGAATATTCAAAACCTCATCGTATCTATTAGTATCTTAAAGTTCTTTTTCAGAGATTTTTCCTTAATATTATCCATGTATAATCTAGATGGTTCAATTTAAAATTGTCATGTTGTGATTTTTAAATTAAAAAAATTATAATTAAAATATTATGTTTATTTTAGATCCGATGATAGGTGATGAGACTCTTCAGCCCAAAGCAACAAAACGGACTTGCAAGGATCCCTGCCTTATTAATTATATTACTACTAAGGATCAATTGATTTTTTTTTTTTGAGATATTAAGATAGCTAATAAAATTATTTTAAAGTATTTATATTTATCATTTTTCCTAATATTTTTTATCTACATTATAAAATTATATATAATCTAATAATATATATTATATTCTATGAATAAGTAACTTATTTAGCATCATTAATCTTTTAAAAAAAATCAACTGAGTCTTAAAATTAAGAATAAATTGAGTAATATTTTCTTTATTTGAATTTGAGCTTTGAAAATATCACTCACACAAATATGTCAACACCAAAGTCGAATCTAAGACCTCGTTTAGGAAGCGCTAGGACAACTTGATAATGACCTGAATTTATTTCTTAACTTTGTGTCATCCGCTAGGCCACATTTAAGTATGTTTATTTTGTGCTCCTAGATAAATGAATTGTTTTTTACTTTTGTTTTCTTTGATGTTATTTTAACTTTCAAAGCACCAATAGATATTACTGAATAATAGTTTATTTCTTAACCTTTTTTTTATTAACCTAATCAATTGAAGTCTATTTTATCTTTCATCCAATCTTCTTACGTTAGAAAATAAAAAGAAAGGAGGAGATAAACGTACCCTCACACAGACAAAGGCATCACTACCAACAAGCCCTTCTATATTTTCAGAGGAGACAACCAATGGCAATGGTGAGCTCTGTTGGGAATCTCCAGCGAGGCACCACGATGGCTGTTACGAATTTTTTCTACGAATATTTTGTTAAGGTAAAATAAAGTTTGTGTCATATATATATATATATATATATATATATATATATATATATATATATATATATATATATTTATTTATTTATATAAAATAATTATTTAAAAAATAACTCATCACATATTGCTTGAAAATCAAAGTAAACACTAGTCCTATAATTAATATTGCATTGCAAGAGCATGCCTCTTTGAACATTTTAAATTTTGTGCCTTCCAACTTATTCATGTCAAATTCACTACCTTTTGCATATTGAACATAAAGATGAGTGTTTTGTAGAGTTATATTTAAGTCTTAACTAAACATTTTTAAATACTTTATGAATAATGATAATCAGAGAACAAAACGCACTCTTAGTAAGTGTACACTTTCTCTATTTCCTAGTCCAATTTAAACATAGGAAGCTTAATTACATTATATTTGCTCAATTTAGGAGGCTGTTTTTGGATGGAATATAAGATAGCAAAAACAAAAAAAAAACTTTTCAATATCCGACCTTAAATATAAGAGATTGTTATTTGATTCAGCATTGAACCACAACAAACTCTTCAATTAGCTCGTATATTTTCAAGACAAAAAAAAGTACATAGGAAATATTAAAAAAAAAATAAAATAAAGATCAACCTAGCTTAACACACATGTTCTAAAGTAAAATTTAAATTATTCAAGTATATAGATTCCAATACACACCATTAGTTATTCTCACTATACGTATCATATTAGAGCCATGCTTTAAGGGTCAGTTTGCTAAGAGATTTGGAGGGGAAAGGAGGGGGAGGGGAAATTTTTGAGTTGGATTTAAGAAAATTGGAGAAGTGGGGTGACAAAATTTTGATGTGGAGAATATGAAAAATAAAAGAGTAAAAAAACTTCATCATGAGCGAAAATTTTTATGAGTTTGATTTAAGAAAATTGGAGAAGTGGAATTACAAAATTTTAATATAGAGATTAAGTAAGATAAAAGAGTACGAAAACTTAACTAAAAACTTTATACTCCACTTCTATCAATTTTTTAAATCCAACTCAATCTTTTTCCCTACACCCACATTCCCTCCCCAGCCCTTACACCAAACAAGCCCTAAGAGTCCAAGAGTGGGTTAAGCACTGCTCCAATGAAGAACACAGCCATAGAAGTCTCTTCCCTTATCATAAACATGAAGGGATGGTCAGCCACAAAGCTTGGCGGCCACCTGGCGCAACAAACCTGTATAGCAGCAGCTGTGCTAGCTGCAGCTTCGGTTCCTTCTTCATTAACTTCAACAAATGCCTTTTGCAGAATAGTTGAAAGATAAAGCTTGTGACTATTTGAAGAATCTGACACTTCTGTTAGCTCCCCAGGAGTGAAAGGCAAAGTTAGTCCCTGTTCCTTCATGCCCTCTGTGGCTTCCAAGTTGAAAGAAAACTTAAATCTTGGGATCCAAAATTCAAGAATTTCCTCTCTCCGTAGTTCAAATTTCCGATTTAAAATTCTGGGGTTTGAGTTTAAAGTGTGAATTAGACTTGTCAAGCCGTCCTTCTCATGTGGAAGAAAAAAATACATGGCAAACTTCAGTGAGTTGTTGCCATTTTCATAAGGAAGGGTAAGTATTGTATAATTTTCAAAAGATCTATAATAATATTCTTCGCATCTCGGGGCGGTCATGAAGGGAACTTCCACAATCTGTCCATTGAGAAGATTGAAACTTCTGGTTCTAGTCATGGAGGGATCAAACTTTTGGTCCCATGCTCCTTTGAAATATAGAGCATTGGCAAGAACTAGCTTTGTTTCTTTATCTAAGGAACCTGATGGAAAAATCTCTCTTATGAGTCCATTAGTTGCATTTTCAACCCATGAGTTCACTTGTTGTACAACTACGTCAGCCTTGTGAACAAAATCCACAGAATCAGTAAAAAATGAGAGCTTTTCAATTTATTCTCTATAAAGTTCCAAACTTTTGATGAGGAAACATGTAAAAAGTTGTATTCTAAGAGGAAAAGTAAAGAGAGTACCTTGTTGATGAAGTCTACTGCTTCAATTTGGCTTCTGTAATCATTTTTGACAATCTCTTCAAAACTAGCCTTCAAACCAAAAGTTTTTTCCAACCAAGCGCCATTAACAAAAGACAGAACTGGGCCTCCATTTTCAGTGCCCTCAACTTGCCTTAAGTGGGAAACAAGCTGTGAAGATGCTGAATTCAGATCATCTTTGCTTTGAGATCCCAGAAACGAGAGAAGCTGATCCAAGGTTTTTCCTTTTGATCCAGCAGCGACAAGGCTCAGTGTGATATGAAGAGAAAGTGGGGAGGAAACAAAATTGGAACCCTTTTGGATCTGTTTCTGAAGAACTCTGTATGCCAACTGCAAACAGAAATCGGTGTTGAAGGAAATAATGTTAGTCTGTGAAGGGGATGCCATTCTCTTGAGCTTCAGTACAGTGTGCTTGCTTTGGTCGACCTTCCCAAATTTATAATAGAATGGGATGTGACATGTTCAATTAATATATGTCCGGCTTGTTATGGATTCTTTGTTGCGGCACCTATTGCGTAACCTTTAAGCATACTCTAATAATCTTTTTTTTTTTTTTTTTAATAAGCATATCCTTTTAATATATTCCTCTGCTTGTATTTATATGTTAGAGATAACGATTACTTTTTTTGTTTTATATATAAATCACGTCACTAAATTTTTTATATGAATGTATAACTTTGTCTTTTATTTATTATTGTGTAGAATTTGTTCTCATGGAATATAAATTATATTGAATAAGGGTAAAGTTGAAAAGTTGTTCAATTTTAAGACAATAGTTAATGAAGTTTGAGATTTTTCTTGGTATAATTGAAACGTGTTGGAAATGACTTATAAATATAATAAAAATATAAAATATGCTAATAAAAAAGGAACTTATAAAATATACTTAACATAAAAAAATATAAAATTTAAAGGGAAAATTACTACGAAATTTAAATATAGAGAGGTGGATATTGTAGACAAGACAAAGCACATAAAATAAGAATAAAAAAAAGAGATTAATTTACTTAAGACACGTATTCTGAAGAATTTCAAGTAAATAGATTCTAATGCATACCACTAACCTTTCTCACTATAAGTATCATATTAGAGTCATGCTTTAAGAATCAAAGAGCGGGTTAAGCACTGCTCCGATGAAGAACACAGCCAGTGAACTCTTCCCTTCTCATGAACAAGAAGGAATGGTCAGCCACAAAGTTTGGCTTTGGCTTTGGCCACATGGCACTGAAAAGTTCAAAAACAACTGCTGTGCTGGCTGCAGCTTCTGTTCCTTCTTCATTGACTTCAACAAATGCCGTTTGCAGAATATTGAAACATAAAGCTTGTGACTATTTGAAGAATCTGACATTTCTTTAGCTCCCCAGGAGTGAAAGGCAAAGTTAGTCCCTATTCCTTCATGCCCTCTGTGGCTTCCAAGTTGAAGGAAAACTTAAATCTTGGGATCCAAAATTCAAGAATTTCCTCTCTCCATAGATCAAATCTTTGATTTTCAAAAATTGGGATTTGAGTTTAAGGTGTGAATTGATTTGGCAAGCCATCCTTCTCGTTGAAGAAAGAAATACATGGCAAACTTCGAATGGTTGCTTCCACTTTGGTAAGGAATGGTGAGTACTTTATAGTTCTCAAAAGAATTGTAATAAAATTTTTCATGTGGCATGGAGGTCTTGCATGGAAATTTTACATTCCCTCCATTAAGAAGATTGAAACTTCAGTTTCTCGTCAAGTTCCGATCAAATGTTTGATCCCAAGCTCCTTTGGAACATAGAGCATTAGCAAGAAGAAGCCTTGTGTATTGATCTAAGGAACTTGATGGAAGAATCTCCCTTATGTTAGTTGCATTTTCAGCCCATGAGTTCACTTCTTGAGCAACTTGCTCAGCCTATTGAACAAAATCCATAGAATCAGTTAAAGATAGTCTTCAAACCAAAAGTTTTTCCCACCCAAGCGCCATTAACAAAAGACAGAGTTGGACTTCCCCTTTCAGTGCCCTCAAGTAGCCTTAAACTAGAAACAAGCAGTGAAGATGCTGAATTTAGATCATCTTCACTCTGAGATCCCAGAAATGAGAGAAGCTGATCCAAAGTTCTTCGTTTTGATTCAGCAGCAACAAGGCTCAGTATGATATGAAGAGACAGTGGGGAAGGCACAAAGTTGGAACCTTCTTGAACTTGTTTCTGAAGAACTCTGTATGCCAATTGTAAACAGAAATCCGTATTGAAGGAAATAGTGTATGTCTCAGAAGGGGATGCCATTCTCTTGAGCTTCAGTGCACTTGTTTTGGTTGAATAAATTTATAAGAGAACGTGATGTTAACTCAATTAATATGTTTGCTGGCTTTTGGATTCTTCATCAAGCCATCTATTGCTTAACCTTTAAGGATATGGATAGAACTTAGAAAATAAATTCATGTGTAGACTAACCAATTAAAATACAATAACTTAAATCATTTTAGTCCTACCTAACTGCCACATCAATTTAAATGCATAAGCTGTAAGAAATTCATTTAAAAAAAGATGTCTGTTATGGAATTGCCTGTGGATTTAGCAAACCTTTAACCAAGTAATAGAAACGATCGATTTAGAATTAGAAGCACCATTTAAACTAGAGACATTAACATTGAACAACTAGTAATAGCACGCCAGAAATTCAATTTCAAGGACCACATCGTTGAATCATTTCCCCACTTTTGCAAACAACTTTTGAATAACCTCAGATTTATTTCACTGATTTGAATCAGTCAGCAGTAAATCAAGGTTCCCATATAAGCCTCAGAAGTATCTATTAGAAGTCTTGAGGGCTTGGGTAAATGGGTTCTGTTCTAATGTAGAACACAAGATGAGTTAGACTTGGCCTGGGGTGAAATCCCAGGGTCCTACGTACCACAATTATGGATCAAAGTCCACGTAGTTCGAAAGTAAACTGTATGGCCTATGATAGCCAGAGGGAGTGGGGTGTGTGCTCTGTGTGAATTGAAAAGCTAGGGTTTCGAAAAAAGTCTGTACCTTGTTAAGGTTTCTCCCTATTCATAAGCATACCTGGAGCCCTATCCTGATGGGCCTTGATCTCTCTATTATTTTGAGATATTAAGATATTCCTTTTCGATAACCTCCCCTTATCTTCTGGGTGGTTATGATCTTGGCCACTATCTTGATAACTGCCCCTAAATTCAAAGGAGTAGTTAAGATTGTGGCTGGAGCCATTTGACTGGGCTCTCTGGTCATTGGGCTAAGCCCATTTTTAACATATTCGTAACAGTTGCCCCCCAGCCCGGTAGCTAAGTATTCTGAGCTGCCGGGATGTATTTGCCAGGCGATGATTTATTCGTTAGTCTGATCTGCCGATCTTGAAGTTTTTGATTATATGCCGCATTCCACCCATGTTTGCTTCAAATTTTTTCTTCTGTCGGGGTCGAATATTTCTGGTCTCGGGTTATACCATATGCTGTGAGCTTTTAATCCCAGTTTATCTGGGTGGGAGACAATTGCCCTCATTTAAGGAAGCATGGGGAGGTCGGCCTTGGTCTTCATGATCGGAGTCCGACCTTATTTTGACCGATCTCGTATTTTACCCGAGGTTCGCGACTGGCTTGTTTATTGATCTGGCATATCACGAGTTCCCGAGTTAGTAAGTGCTATCATTACCTACTGCCAGCTGGCCTCTGTAAGCCGGCTTTGTAGCCAAGGTGAATGCTCCATTGTCCTTGGTATTCGTGCGCATTGAACACCAAAATTAAATACGCATGCCTTTTTATGGCCACATCATCGGCTTCATCAGGGCCCTTTGGGCCTCCGACGGTTGAATTTCCTGAATATTTAACCGTCTTTTTCCCATTACGCATATATATATGTACCTTACCTTTCCTCTTCTCACACTTTTTGAACACTCAGAAATCCTTGAGCTTTTCTACGCTTTTGCTCTCTCTGCATCTTCGTGTTTGTTCTGGCTCGTGCATTTCCTCTTCCTCTAACTTATTTGAAATCAGGTATTGCCTCGTTTCCTATTTGGTTTCTACGATTGTTCCTTCTTTCTTTCTTGGTTTTTTTTTGGGTAGACTCCTGTAAGTTATTGAGTTTTCCCTTTTTCTGGGTTCTTGTTCCTTATGGCTTTTACCACATTACTCTTGATTACCCTGCGTTTTTAGTTGTTTGGACCCTTTTTCTTGTTGGATCTAGTATTGGTTTCTTGTTTCGCTTTACCCAGACTCATCTCCTCTTCTCTATCCTTCCCCTCTTATGAATTCGGGAAAGTCTTCATCTCCTCCTAATCCCAGCAACCTAACCCCCGAGGAGGAGGAGTTTGTGAAACGCCTTCCTCTTAGGACGGCCTGGTGGTTGTACGAGAAACCCTTGTCCGCAGAACAAAAGTTAAAGAACGTGCTTCGGGGCTATGGCAGTGACGGAGGGGCCAACCAGGTCGGTCAGATCGGGTCAGGGGTAGAGCTAGAGGTCGTTCCCATTCTGTAGAGCCCATAGGTCAAGGTCGGGGGATTGCCCTCGCTAAGTCTTCTTCTTTAGAGCCGCCCTTGGGAGGGAGTAGGAGAGAAGGTCCTCCTATGCCTGCTTCTTCTTTAACTCATCGGGTGGAACCCCCCCATTTCCTTTTCCCGACCTATCGGCCCATGCGAGGAGTGTTCCTGGCTAATATCTGAATCCGTGATGGTTGGTCGGACATGGGAAGCTAATTAAATAGCTTCGCGATGTCGGCATATTCAGCCGCGGGATGTTCAAGCCGTTCCTACCCGTCCTGCTTTACCACCCTCAGGTATTGTCTCCCTTGTTTCTAATTCATTTTTGTCTCTCCTTTTCTAGGTAGTATGTCAATTTCTCCCCGTCCTGTTGAGGATTCCGGATCTGTGGAGTCGGCATCCGCCTGCGTCCCAGGTCATCTTGCTGAGAAATACAACTAGATTGCGACCGGGGTGCTATCCAGGCTCTCAACCGCCATAGTAGATCAAATTGCCGCGCTCCCATTAGGGGACCGGGATCATTGTTCTCTGTCCCCACCTGGCCTCGATGAATCCGTGTGTACCATCCGGGAAGGCAACGAATGTTCCTACTTCTTCTTCTACTGAGATTTCGTTACCAAACTCGGTCTACGTTTTCCTTTTACCTAGTTCCAAATAGATCTCTTGAACATTCTACATTTAGCCCCCACTCAAGTTCACCCGAATTCTTGGGGCTTCATCATCACTTTTGATCGACTTTGCCTGTTTTTGAATCATACCCCAACTACTGGGGTGTTCTTTTATTTCTTTAACATTCAACAAGCTCGCCAGCCTGGAGAGCCTACGGAGAAAAAGGGCTGGGTTTCTTTTCAGGTGAAACCGGACAAAAAACTTTTTCATTTAGCCATCGAAACCTGGAAGGGTTTCAAGACCTCATTTTTCAAGGTCACTGCGGAGCCCGGTCATAAACCGTGGTTTCTCCAGGGTATCGATTCCAAGTCAGTGGAATTGACATTTCCGCTATATTGGTCAAAGGCCCATTATGACCGAGACCCGACAATTTTTCAATCTTCTGATGACAAGTTAGAGCCGGCTGAGGTTGCGACCGTGATCGACTTGGTCGAACATGTTGCCAAGAAGGACGTAATTGATACCCGCATTTTTATCCGTCAATCAATAGAGGAGATATTTCCGCTGAGTAGGGTTTTGGTACTTATTATTTCCTTTATTACATAGCACTTTGCTGCCTTTGCTGATGTTTGTTACCTTCTTTGTAGTGCCTGAAATGGGGAAGGTTTCCTTCCAGGAATTGGCCGAGAAGCTCCGTGCCGAGAAGAAGGGGGAGTCCTCTTCTCAAAAGAAGGCGGTGGTTGCTCCTTCGCCCAAGAGGACCATTGCGCCCGAGAAGAGAGCTGCATCTCCTCCGGCCTTCGAGGACCTCACCCCCCGCAAACGATCGAAGTCGGTTGCTTCCTCGTCGACCTCGGCTGTGGAAGTTAGTCCGCCCTCCATTCCTGAAACTGGCGTTCCAACAGGCATTCCTCCTCGTCCTCCTCGGCAATCATGTCTTCATTCGCGGGGCGAAGTATGGACTGACGGGGTTTCGGACGAGCTCAAGTACGCCGTGAAGCCCCCTAGCAAATATTTCACCGCCAACGTTTTTGCTGACTCCGACCTGGATCACCTACAGGCCCTGCAAGACCACTTGATGGAGACGGCCGGAGTGCTGGACGCTTATGTTGCCGTGAAGCATAAGTATTCCAAAGCTATTGTCGAGCTTAATAAGGCTCGGGCTGAGAGGAAAGATGCTGCGGCCCGGCAGGTGGAGGCCGAGGAGGTGCGTCTGAAGGCTGAAGAGGCGCAGATAAAGGCGGTGGAGGAACTATCGAAGGCCCTTATTGATAAGGATCGGGTCTCCGCTGAACTCAACGCCAGTCAGGCCCGGGAAGACACGCTGAATGCCTCGCTGCACACTCTGTAGGGCCAATATGCGGGCGTGGTGAAGGAGCTGAACCTCGCTCATTCCGACCTTGATGCTTCTAAGGCCGAGCTAGCGGCGTCTGCTGCTGAGGTGGAGAAGCTGGAGGTCATGGTCATTGAGACGGCTGCTGAGGCTTTCAAGGAGTGCCTGGCCCAAGTCCGAGCTCTAAATCCTGATATCACAATGAATCTCGATGCTGTGGATTTCAGAGCTTTGGTAGTGGATGCGCAATTTGTACCCATGCCGCTTTCTCCGGTCGACAAGTCTAAGCATCAAACAGAGGGTGACCGTGATCAAATTGCTGAGGAAGATGCTCCGGCCTCAAATGTACCCGACTCTTCTGTTCCTGATCAAGCCCAACTTTGATGTTGTTTTTCTTAGGCTTTTTAGTTTCATTTTTAGTAACTTCAGTTTTTATTTTTTGTTTTTCTGTGATCTGGGCCTGTACCCCAACATTAATAAAATGTCAACTTCAACCCGGTCTTTCCGGGTATTTCTAGCATGTTTTGTCTTGTTCTGTTAGTTCTCAACGTGTTTTGATGATAACTATTAATTGTAAACTTGATATGAAGTTTGTTTTTGGCAATATGAAAATCTCACTGTCAAAGGCAAACTCGAGTTTAGGTATATAAACTCAAGTTTGAGACTTGACAGAAAGATGTTCAATTCTGCATAAAAGCCAAACTCGAGTCTGCATAGACAAGCTCGAGTCTGGGCAGACACAGAAAGGAATCCAAAATTTTCACATCAAGCTAAACTCCAGTTTGCAAATCAAACCTGAAGTCTGGAAGATACAGAATCCCAAGCAAGCCAAACTCGAGTTTGGATTATCAAACTCGAGTTTAGACCAAATAGAAAGGAACCCAGAAAACTCAATAGACTCCCAAACTCCAGTCTGGCCTTCCAAACTCCAGTTTGCACTTGACCCAAATAAACCTCAAATGTTTCGGTAGTCACTGAAACTCGAGTTTGCTCCCTAAACTTGAGTCTGGATCATACAGAAAGATCATCCATTTGGCTACACTACAAACTCGAGTCTATGACCCAAAACTCCAGTCTGGAAGATTACGAAGTTAGGCTTGTTCTTCAAACATAGACCCAAACTCGAGTTAGTCACTAATTGACTCGAGTTTAGCTTCATGCCCAAAGTTCCATCCCAAGTCCAGAGCTCGACAGTTCTCTTTATAAAAGCCAAACTCGAGTTAGCTTTTACAGACTGCAAGTTTAGACCACTGACCAACCGACATGCTTTCTGGATGAACTCCAAACTTGAGTCTGGAAGAACAAACTCGAGTTTGCATCGGGGATTTTGAAAAATCAAATGATGTTGATCTGCGAAATCTTAATGGGTCAATCTAAAATTATTCTATCATATGATATTATTGTTTCTAATGTCTTTGATGAAGTTTTGAGTATTTTTCAGATAAGTTTAACTAAGATCAAGGTGAGATCAAGATCCAGGATAAGTGCATTAAATGAAGAACCAAGAACAGGGATGATCTTTCTCCCTTATCCCAGATGCTTAGTTTAGACCGTTGCAACACTTCAGGATCACTCTAAACGGTCAAATTACGATCATAGAATGACTGAAAATCTGGAAGACCTTCTGCAACAACTAAATTCCAAAATTCCAGCTAAGAATTCAAAGAACAGAGCAAAATATGCAACTGCCATTTTTCCAGAATTGCAGCTGAACGTTAGAGAAAGAATTGCAACAGCTAGCTCATCCATTTAGTCTATAAAAGGCTGTGAAGACTCAAAGCAAAAGACACACAACGAAGTTATCTTGATTATACTTTGAAATTTAAGTCTGTATTATTATTTTCAACTTGTTCTTCAATGTTTATCTTTATCTACTCTTTTTGAGAGTTTTGATTCTTTGAAATCATTTGTACTTGTGAAAGCTCAAGGTTGTAGAAACCTGTGAATTGGGAAGCTTAATTACATAGTGTAAGGGGGAGCAAGTCCTTGGTGGATAGGATTGCTTGTAGTTTACATTGTTGTAGTTTAAGCTTGTTGAACTAGTGAAAATACCCAGTAGATATCTGGGGACTGGACGTAGGTCAAGGTTGAGATCGAACCAGTATAAATTCTCTGTGTCCAGCTTTTCTACTTTTACTCTCTCATCATTTACTTCTCACAGTTTTTTTTTTAAAAAAGGAGTCCAAAAGAAATTTTAAATCCCTAATTCACCCCCCCTCTTGGTGATTTCTTCCATCTTCATGTTTAACTCGTCAATTTTTATTTTCATCCTTTAAACCAAACTCGCGTTTAATTCACTCGTTAATGAGTAAATGGAGACGTAATCCGGGCACGAAGCTCGGTTCTTTTTATTAGACTCGGCCAAAGTCAAGATATTGCGCAGAGTCTGCAAGATATTCTATCGACGTTCATAAACGGGCTTGTTTACTAATAATCGGGCATTTTAAACAAACAGATGATTTCCAATAATCACCTAAGTACTTTATCTTGTAAAGTATCTAACCGAGATGGCAGCCAATTGCCACATGTTCGGGTCTTAATTTCTTTTAGAAAAAGAACCTAAACATTTCGACCTGATCAGGATCTTTTATGGCAATCTCACACCATCCCAGGGAGTTGTTCCAATGCATCGTAACATTCACAAGATTTGTTAACAAATCCTATGACAACTGGGCTCGCGAAAATCCTGGTTTCATTGATTAAATTGCTTTGATTCGGCTATTTTTGTATTGAATTGCCTTCGCAAACAATCATCTGGTCGGCCCATAAAGTAGGTCGCCTTCTTTATTGATTGAAACAGTTGCAATTATAAAGAAATTTGACATAAATGGAAAATGATGCATGAAAGCAAAATAATCCTTAAAAAGAAAAATGGTTCTCAGCCGCCGCTGACATCCACTGTGCGCGGGTTCCGAGTTGATCTCGGTCCATAACTATAGTAGATCCTTAGTTTGTCTGCATTCCAAGTTCGCTTGATAGCCGTGCCATCCAATGCCTCTAGGACATAGGTTCCGGGCCCTATTTTGTCTGAAATACGGTAAGGACCTTCCCAATTTGCCGCAAGTTTTCCATCCCGAGCATTCTTGTTCCCGATATCTGCTTTGCAAAGTACCACATAACCTCTGCTAAACGCTCGTGGCCTAACTTTGCGATTATACTTCGCCGCAATTAACTGCTTTGTAGCAAGATCTCGGCAATGTGCTGTGATTCTGACTTTGTCAATGAGGTCTAGCTCCACAACCAATTGTTCACTGTTATTGTGCTTTCCTTCCTCCATGACCTTTGCCTTCCTCCATGATGTTTGCCCAATTTTGATCGAGATCATGGCCTCGCAACCGTAGGTCAGTCTGAAAGGCGTTTCCTTGGTCGAGGTTTGGAGACTAGTTCGGTATCCCTAGAGTACTGGATACAATTGCTCAACCCAGTCTTTTTTTGCAATTGTCATCCGCTTTTTAAGCCCGTCGACAATGATTTTGTTTGCTGCCTCGGCTTGCCCATTAGACTGTGGGTGTTCTACCGAGGCGAAATGGTGCTTGATTTTGAGTTCGGACATCAACCTCTGGAAGCCTCGGTCGACGAACTGTGTCCCGTTATCGGTGATGATCTCGGCCGGAATCCCAAATCTTGCCACGATGTTTCTTTCAAAAAATTTTTGTATGCGACCAGCCGATATGGTTGTCAGGGGTTCGACCTCGATCCACTTAGTGAAGTAGTCCACAGCTACAACTGGCCACTTCATTTGCCCTGTAGTTGGCTTGAACGGTCCTAAGAGGTCCATGCCCCATTTGAAGAATGGCCATGGGGCCATGATGGACTTTAATTCGGCCGGAGGTGGCCAGATTGTCCGAGCGTGTTTTGGGCAATTTTTGCACTTTCTTACGTGTTCTCTGGAATTAGCAACCATTGTTGGCCAATAATATCCAGCTCGGAGGGCTTTTCGGGCTAGTGCCTTGGCTCCCATATGCTGCCCATTGATCCCTTCGTGTATCTTTGACAACACATACTCGGCCTCTGCTGGGTCCAAACACCTCATCATGGGAGAGTGAAGGCCCTTTCGATACAGTTGGTCATCAACCAATATGTACATTGACACGGTTCTCGCCATTTGCTTTGCCTCTATAGGGTCCTCCGAGATGATTCCCTTCTCTAGGTAATTTAGGACAGGCTTCCGCCCTTCTGCTGCTGCAATAACCATAATACAAGTGGACTCAATCAAACTTTGCTGTATTACTGTTCGATGATTTCCCGGGTTCTTTGTGCTGACCAGCTTTGATAGGATGTCCGCCCTCGCATTTTTTCCCCTAGGGATGTGGGTGACTATGACCTCATCAAAGTCATCCATAGCCTCCTTAACTTTCCCGAGGTACTTAATTAACAAAGGTCCCTTAGCCGTATACGATCCGTTGATCTGGGCCGCGACCAACTGAGAATCGGTTGACAAGTGAATGCTCCTGGCTCCATTATCTTTTGCTTGAGATAGTCCGGCCAACACCGCCTCGTATTCAGCCTGGTTATTGGAGGTTTTGAAGTGTAGCTGTAGGGAGTGTTCGATAGAAACTCCTTCCGGGCTTTCTATTATGACCCTGCTCCACTTCCTTTGGCGATTGACGATCTGTCGACAAACACTTTCAAAATATCGAGATTGGCCTCCGGGACTACCTCGGTCGGTACTAATTCCGCAATGAAGTTGGCCAGGGCCTGAGATTTAGTCGCATGCCGGGCTTCGTACACAATGTTTAACTCGGATAGCTCGATAGCCCAACTAATCATTCTTCCAGCCAAATCAGGCTTATGCAATACTTGGCGTATCGACTGACTTGTCCGGACAACTATTCGATGTCCTTGGAAGTAAGGATGTAACCTCCTTGCAGCAGTGAGGAGTGCAAAGGCCACCTTTTCCAACCTTTGATATCTCAGCTCTGAACTTTGCAAAGCCCGGCTCATGAAATAGACCGGTTTTTGTTTTGTCGATTCTTCTCTCACCAGGGCGGCACTAACCACTTCTGCAGCCACCGACAAGTACAATACTAGATCTTATCCGGGCTCAGGTTTTGACAATACCGGTGGTGATGATAGACACTTTTTGATCTTATCAAATGTGGCTTGACACTCCGAGTTCCAATCTCTGTGCTGCGCTTCTTTCTTTAATAACTTGAATAAGGGAAGTGCATTTTCTGTCGACTTCGGTAGAAACCTTGTTAATGCGGCCAGCCTGCCCATCAACTGTTGCACCTCTTTCTTGTTTCTTGGGGCAGCCATATTGAGGACGGCCTGGCATTTATCCGGGTTGGCCTCAATTCCTCTGGTAGTCAACAGGAACTCGAGAAACTTACCCGCTGGTACCCTGAATGCACATTTTATCGGGTTGAGTCGGATTCGGTGATCCCGGAGCTTGTCAAATGTTACTTGCAGATCCGGATATGGTCGGATCGCTTGACTGATTTAACAATCAAATCGTCGATGTAAACTTCCACGTTCCTACTGAGCTGCGCCTCAAATATTTGATTCATCATCCTCTGGTAAGTAGCTCCAGCGTTCTTTAGCCCGAAGGGCAATGACGTTATAACAATAATTAGCTTTATCCGTGATAAAAGCTGTTATTTCCTGGTCCTCGAGATGCATGGCTATTTGGTTGTAACTAGAGTAGGCATCCATGAACGAGAGCAGCTGGAATCCAGAGGAGTTGTCCACCAGTTGGTCGATGTTTGGCATTGGGTAAGCATCCTTGGGGCATGCTTTGTTGAGATCGGTGTAATCCGTGCAAACCCTCCATTTGCCATTTGGTTTTTTGACCATTACCACATTTGAAAACCAAGTAGTTTACTGGATTTCTCTGATGAATCCTGCGACCAGGATCTCCTTTACGTGCTCGGCGAGGGCTACTTGTCGGTCTGGAGCTATCTTCCTTTTCTTTTGTGCGACCGGCGTATAATTTGGATTTATTGTCAGCTTGTGGCAACAGAACGCGGGGTCCACACCTGGTAGCTCGGAAGGTTTCCAGGCGAATACATCCTTGTTCTTTATTAGCAACTTTTCAAGCTCGGCTTTTTCTTGCTTAGTGAGAGTATTGCCTATCTTAGTTATTTGCCCGGGTTCATGTCCTAGTTGGTAATCCATGAGCTCCCCATCGGGCTCTATTTTTATCAGCTTTGCTTCCTCTCTTACATCCAGTTCTACCACGTTTACTGAACTCGATGTGAGTGGCACTGGGTTTTGAATTCCCTTCTGTCTTGATGAGGATAAGCCGAGTTCATTGTTTTTTACCGTCGAAAAGTAGCATTGCCGAGATTCCTTCTGATCCCCTTTAATGGTGACGACTTCTTTCTGCCTGCTTACCATCTTTAGCTTCTGATGTTTGGTTGATATTAGCATGTCCCAGCTATGAATAGTTGGTCTATATAGAATGATGTTGTAAGAGGAGGGAAAATCTGCCACGATGAATTTGACTCTTCCGGTCTTGAAGGCTTCCTTAGATCCCAACGTCATTTTCAGCTCTATACATCCTTTGAGGCTTGTATCTTCTCCGTTGAACCCGATTAGGGTTGTTTTGCACGGCTTTAGATTTTCTGGATCAAGGTCCATCTGCTTGAAAGCGTCCCATAAGATGATGTCAACTGCGCTGCCAGGGTCGATAAATATCTTCTTTACGCGACATTTGCCCAGGAGGCCGGTTATAACTAGCCCGTCTTGATGACCTGGGATTACGTCCCTTAGGTCTTCCTAGGTGAAGAATAACTTCAGGGGCTTTGCTTGCAGTGGTTCCGGCTTGAAAGAAGGCCGTCCCCTGATTGTTAAGACTTCCCGTAGGTATTTCTTCCGTTGACTTGCGGTATCGCCACCTCCTCCATAACCTCCGCTAATGACGTTGCAATCGAACTCGGCTTCTGGGAACTCATCATCATCATCATTCTTTTTCCGGTTCTCATCCGGTTTCCTCCGTTGAAGGGCCGGGCTCTTACTCCGATCTGTAATACCTGGAAAAAAAATATTATAATAAAAAGAAAAATAATTATCATAATACCTATTTTAAATAGGTGAATATGGGGTCTCAAATTTTTTGTATTGTATTTATTTTTGTTTATAGGGAATTTTTCTTAGAATTTAGGAATATGAAAATTAATTTAGCTTGTTGATATAAAAACCAATATTTTAGGGATTAAATTAGGACTTAACTCATTTATTCCTAATTTAACTTCATGAGACAAAATCTCTCTAAGTAAGAATAAATAAATTATACAATGATATTAACCCTAAATCCTAAAGTCTAAATGGACCAATAAGGGAATTGTCTTCTTGAGCATGTGAGAACAATTAAAATAAAATTTCATAAATAAAATTAAGGGAGGGGGGATGGCCAAGAAGGGTTGGAGGGGCAAGATCATTTCTTTCTCTCCAAGTAATGATCCAAGAGCCAAGATCAAGCAAAAGTTGCAAGATGTTTAACCTCCATTTGCCTATAAATAGAGAGCCTTAGTTAGCACATCCTCCACACCAATTTCCCTTGCCTTGGCCGAAATATAGGGAGGAAGAGAGAGTGAGTAGCTGCTGGAGAAAGGGAGGCAAGAAGTCTTCAAGAGGTAAAGAAGTTCTTAGCTTCCAAGTTTAAGTTCTTAGTTTATGAAGTAGAAATGCTAGGAATGTTATTTTGATCATCAAACTTCCAATTCCAGTTTTATTTTCATGTTTTTATGGTTTCCAATAGCTTTATTTCGAAAATTTGATGAAGAAGAAGTTATAGCAAAATTTTTGGAAGATTATGATCAAAATAGCGAAGCTCTGGCGAAATTTCAGCAAATAAGAACTTCTGGAGTCAGTAGCAAAAATGCTAGTATCTTATGATGAAGATGATGTTCTAAAATTCTGGGAAAATTCCTGATGAAAGTAGACATTTAGGGCTTTCCAAATATATAAAGAGTGTGTCAATTGAAGTTCTATGCAAAAAGATTAAAATCCCAGAAGTTAAGCTACAACTTCTGAGCGAAATTCTGGGCAGCAGTTTGAATTCTGGAAACTGGGAATTATCCATGAGTTCTGGGTAAGCTACGGTATTTTTCTTTGAAAGTAGACATCTCAAGGATTCCGGGAAATTTTACGGATCCTCTTTTCGATTTTTCTGGAATTAGTTATGATTTTTCGAAGTTAGACGAAATTCTGCCCAGAAATTCTACATCAGCGTTTTTCCGAAAATTATGTGGAAATAAATGAAAATAAATCCTTCAAGGGTAAAAATGTCAAGTATGACCAAGATGTCTCTTGAAATATTGCTTGAGAAGTAATTGAGACAATATCACCCTTTTAGGATAGACTGTGCACGCATACCGTCAACGAACGTACCCAACGACCCGTTAAACTCAGGTACAGACGCGTATTGTAACCTTAACTCTTATGCTTATGGTTTGGTTATATATGATTGTTGTACTCACATGATAATACTCTGTTTTGAAATTTTCTCATGAGAGTAGAATTGTATATGAGTTATAGTCTTGATAACACCATTGAGTTTTCCTAGCGCTGAGGACACGATGGGCCGTCGTGGCACTGGTTATGTGCAGATTGGGATAACATACATATTGCAGTGGCTGTGTTATGTTATTGCCTTACATGTGGATATTTGTTTGAAACTGTGATTATGTTGTATATCTGTGATAACTGTCATATACTGTTTACATAAGCATGAGGTTAACCGTTACCTGAGGTTCAATGGGTATTGAACCTCAGCCTCTGCCATAGCTTCAGGATCCCAAGAAGTGATCGAGGACAAGGGTAAGAAGCCGGTATGAGGACCCTGCGGAGGCATCATCTTTTTGGGATACTTATGTTAGAAGTATTAGACTTGGATGACTGTATTAGCTAACATTCAGTTAGATATACTACATACAATGTTATTCAGTTACTCTTTGTTTATGTAAAATATTTTCAACTCTCAGCTCCAGAAACGTTTATGGAAAACGGGATGTTACACGATCCGCCTGCTTGCGTTTGCTACCTTTTTGCCCTTGCGTTTTGATTACATATTGGCGCAACTTTCCGTCTCGGATAATTTCTCTACCGTGTCTCTAAGGTCCCAGCATTTATCTGTTGTGTGCCCGGGTCCATTATGAAAATCGCAAAACCAAGTTTGGTCCAACTTGCCTCGTTATACAGGGGTCGTGGTCGTTCCACCTTTCTCATCTTGGTCAGGGCCACTTCTCTCCACAGCTATGCACGCGAGACATTCAAAGGAGTATATTTTTCATATTTCCCCTCGTGCCTTCCTCCTCGTGCTTTTTGATCCGAGCTCCTGGAGTGATCTTTTGACTCCTTATCCCTTCCTTTTAGAGGTGGACTTCTCTGTCTTTCCTTCCCCAGCGCATTGGCTACCTGCATCTGCTCGATATCCAGGTATTTCTTTGCTCGTCGATGGAATTCTTCCAAAGTTTTGATCTTGCCGGATAAGACTGACCTCCCCATTCTGGATTCACTATCCAAGCCCGAGATGAGCAAGTGTACGTGGACGCTTTCCGTTAATCCTTGGATTTGCAAGGCGACTGTCTTGAAACGATCCAAGTACTTCTGTAGAGTCTCGCCGGGCTGCTGCTTGATTCTGTCTAATGTGTATCCGACCTGGGCTGCTTTTTGCTTGTTGCAAAATTCAACAGGAACTTCTCACTCAGGTCGTTGAAGTCGGCAATGGACTTGGGAGGTAGAGTCCGGAACCAGATTTGTGCAGCCCCTCGCAATGTTGAGGTGAACAGCCTTGATATGATCGGTCCTTTGAATCCTCGAACCAGCATTTCAGTGTCAAAGGTATTCAAGTGCGTTTAGGGATCCTGACTTCCATCATATCCAGGGAGGTCGGACGTATTGAATTTCTTTGGATACTCAGCTTCCGTAATCTCATCAGAGAACGGGCTGTTATTCTGTCCTCCATCCCCATACCACATCTTATGCCTTCTGGGATCTTCTAGCTGAATTTCCTAGTTATTCGAGGCATGATTGTTTTTTCGAGCTGTCCGAGCTTGATCTTCCTGGTTCATATCCCGGTGATTACTTTGTTCAGAATTCTTCGTTGACACTACTCGGCCTTGCTCGGGCTGGTTGGTTTGCGGTGGATCAACAGTTTGTTGGTTGGTTTCTTTGTCCTCATTCTGTTGATCATCCCGGTGTTCCCTCTGAAGAGGGCCTTGCAACTGCTTGAGAATATGATTCATCACTTCGGTCATGTGATCAATCTTTTGATTTTGGAGATTGTCGCGTTCTTCCATGTTCTCAATTCGTTTCAGCATTGACCCGGCAATGTTATGCAGCAGTCGTATATCCGAGTTGTCAATCTGGAATTCTGATGAAGAATTGACTTGATTAGTGATCACCGGAATTCTCTCTGTTCGTCCATCCTCAAGGGGAGGGTTTGCATTCGGTGGTTCCTCCATTTTTTCCTGATTAACTCCTCGGACATCTTCATGTTGCTGGTTCTCGTTAGTACTTCATTCCTGACTCTGCTCGTTTGTGAGTGCATGGCCTTTGCTTCTAGTGTTAGCCATTGTTGGTCACGGGAATAGGACTTTATAGTCCCCACGGTCAGCGCCAATATTCTGATGTAGAACACAAGATGAGTTGGACTTGGCTTGGGGTGAAATCCCAGGGTCCTACGTACCACAATTATGGATCAAAGTCCACGTAGTTCGAGAGTAAATTGTATGGCCTATGATAGCCAGAGGGAGTGGGGTGTGTGCTCTGTGTGAATTGAAAATCTAGGGTTTCGAAAAAAGTCTGTACCTTGTTAAGGTTTCTCCCTATTCATAAGCATACCTGGAGCCCTATCCTGATGGACCTTGATCTCTCTATTATTTTGAGATATTAAGATATTCCTTTTCGATAACCTCCCCTTATCTTCTGGGTGGTTATGATCTTGGCCACTATCTTGATAACTGCCCCTAAATTCAAGGGAGTAGTTAAGATTGTGGCTGGAGCCATTTGACTTGGCTCTCTGGTTATTGGGCTAAGCCCATTTTTAACATGTGCGTAACAGGTTCCAACCCCAAGACCACCTTTGTTTTCTCAAACGAGCGAAAGGGAACAAAAAATACTCAGTAATCCGTTTTCCCAGGTACCAAGCAGCCTACATAAGCCCAGTATGAGCGCAAGAACAATGTACCTTGGAAGGACAAACTTTCTGGAAGTTTTTGACGACGGCGATGATGTGATCGGTTGCCTCCGACTTATCGAGAAAGCGAGAAGATATTTTGACGCAGAGGCTGAACCGGCACCCTCGAGCATTTCAACAGAGGCTGCAAAGCACCCTTGGTGGCCATTGAAGCTTGAAGCTCTTCCTCTCGATTTGTGCGAGTGAGTGAGCGATTGTCGTCTTGCAGAATCGAACCGCAGGGCAGGAGATGATCGATCTATTGAGTTTCTTCGGCTCCGGCTCAGAATCTGGTTTCTCAGGATATCTTTGTAAATGGTGTTATGTGATTTATAAATGGCGTTATGAAATTACCGCATGTGGTGAGAAGAGAGACAATTTCATAACGCCATTTATAAATTTCATAACGCTATTTACAAATTATATAAAGCCATTTATAACGATACTAAGGGATACTGAGGAACCGGATTCTGAGAGAATCTGGTTCCGAGTTTCTTCTTCATCTTGTTTTCATTTTAATTTTTTTAGGGCTAAATACTAAATTTACCCATAAACTATTGACTAAAACTGTTAAAAAGGTAAAGCCAGCGTAATGCCTTTAGGCAGAGGCTAGGTATAGAAATAGGCTACGCTATGCCAGACTTTGGCTACATAAGCCTGAGCCTATAATGGGGGCAGAAGGCCTAAGTCTGGGCTTGAGCTTGAATTCATGCTTTTTTAGGCTTAGGCCTGAACCTTCATGAAGCCTGGTTGGGCTTGAAGCCTTTTTAAAGGCCTATTTACAATGTAGGCCTTTAAAAAAACCTCATATTGTAGGCCTTGGAGGCCATAAATAGGCTTTATACACTTTAAACCTATCAAAACCTATATAAATATAATTTGAAATTAGAATATAAGAATATAAGAATAAAAAATATTATATTATTTATATGATATAAATTCAATTATATTTATTTAATATGTAAACAGGCTAGGCCTGAAGGCCTAAAGGCCAGGCCTTAATAAAATAGGCCTAGCCTATTTACATATTTAGGCTTTTAAATAGCCCTTGGTCTGGCCTTTTTGACAAACAAGCCAGGCTGTAGGCCGCCAGATAGAGACCTGGACTATTCCCACCCTTAAGCGGAGGTAAGGTCCGTTTAATGTCTGGCAAAAATTACAGAATATGACCCAGATTTTTATGAAACTATACTTAAGCCACAAAATTATTTCAAAATTTTTATGTTAGTCCCTTCATGTACTTTATATGGATATGGCCTATTAAGGAAGCCTGTAATTTTAAAAATTTTGTAAGCAACCTAACAAACCACAGGCCTCACCTAAAAAACAAGCCTACTTCAAACAGGATGAAAATAGACCTACTTTAAACAGGCAAAAAACATACCTACATCTAACAGCCTGTTTAAAGTAGGTATATTTTTTGCCTGTTTAAAGTAATTATGTTTTCACAATTGTTTGAAGTAGGCTTGTTTTGAGGTGAGACTTGTGGTTTGTTAGGCTATTTACAAAATTTTTAAAATTACAGGCCTCCTTAATAGGCCATAGGTCAGGTCAGGCTAAGGTTAAAAAAAATGCCTTTAACCTAGGGTGGATTTAGGCCCCGCAAAAATTATAGAAAAGAATCCAAAATTTTAGAAAATTATCTTCTAGGCCCATAAAATTTTTACAATTTTCATTTTAGTCCCTCCATATAAAGTATATGGAGGAACTAAAATAAAAATTTTGAATTTTTTTGGGGTTTAAATATAGTTTCATAAATATTTGGGTCCTATTCTGTAATTTTTTTTAGACCTCAGAAAACAGATGTTACCTTCTCCCTAATGGTGTTATGCTGCTTTTACATTTGTAAAAGTTTGTTGGTAGTTTTGGTCCACATAATATTTTATTGTGCTGGACGTTCCTGGGTCAATAGTTTATTGGTAAATTTGCTCATTAACCCTTTTTTTTAAAGCTAAGCTTCATGTTTATCTAGTATCATTTTAATCCCTTAAATTTATAAAGTATACATTTGGTTCTTTAATATTAACACCGTAATATGACTTAACGGAAAATACTGACACAATGATTTTAATCTGTAATTGTTTAATTAAATGTTGATAAAATATGCTTATATATTTGTATTTTAATAAATTAATATTTTAAATCTAATTAATTGAAAAATATTTAATTTTCTTTGATTAAAAAAAATTAATCTTCACAAATTGTGAAAAACTATAAATAATCTTTGAAGATTAAATATTTTTAAATTAATAGGATTTAAAATATTAATTTATTAAAATATTAACATATAAACATGCTAACATTAAGGGATCAAACATGCACTTTACAAACTTAAGAGATTAAAATAATACCAGAGCAAATATAAATGATCAAACTTATACTCTGGCCTTTTTTTAATATAAAACTCGTACCAATATTGTAGGCTAAAATATATATTTAATCTTTGAATTGTATAATAAGTTTCTCTTCATTGCTTTAAATTTATAAGTTATAATAATGGACAAAGCTGACTTAGGACCTTTTTTACATAGTATTGGAAAAACATGTTCATATGAATTGAGACAAAAATCCTCTTATAAACATACCCTGTATATTGTAAATTATGTTGGAAAAACAATTTTTACCACAAATCCAAATAGGCACTTAGTGAACGTCTCTGTGATTGATGCTGATGGGAGGTCAGATTGGCATTTAATTACAAAGTCATTCATTGAGTCAGCATTTTTTGATAATAAAAGTAATAGCATTAAGATTTAAGAATTGAAAATGCACTTTATAAATTTAAAGGATTAAATTAAAACTTATTATAAACTTAAAGGACTAAATTATTGTTGTCAAATTCACGTGTTAACTCTTTGAATTTATTGTTTTTATGTTTATACTTTATAAAATTGAGTCGAGTCACTTTTAAACTTATGATAGTTTTAAACTTGGTTAAATTCGTGAGTTTACACACTGAGTTTACCATATTTATATTTCTAATTTATAAAATCATGTTAGTTTGCTTTTAAACTTGGGTTAAGTTTTTTTATTTAACCATTTTAAGTGGCTTTGTATATAAATTTTATAAAAGATTCTTTGTTGAGTATGATAAATTATTAATAAAGATGGATTGAATTTCAAATGCTTGGATTTAAAATATATTTAAATCAAATTATTTTTATTTCTCGTATTTTAATTATTTAATTATACACTATTAATACATTTTATTGATAAAAGTAAACTCTTATAGGTTTATGATTTTAGTCTACGATATAATTTTACGTCACAATCACGAGTTTGTTTAAACTCGTGAGTTTGACAACCCTAAACCAAATATAGCTCACATCAAACCCTAATTTAGAAAAGCCTTATGGGAGATATTTAGTTGAAGTGAATATTTGGGAAACCACAAAACCATAGTTTCAGAAGTCCTTCTCCTCAAGCCGAGAAAAAAATTCATCTCATGTACATACCTTATAAATCATAAAAACTAATCTAAACGTCCACCAACTTAACAAAAAAAAAGGGAGGTTGTTAGGGCAAGTAGAGTTATAACTTATGAGGCTGAACTTAATAAAACAATATGATTATTACTCCTTTGGTATTTAATTCTCCTTTCAATCCTTAATATATGAGTTAATTATGAAGTTGATCTTAATAAGATTTATTTTGGGAAAATATCAGTGAGGTCCCAAGGTATGAAAAAATTATTAAAAAAAAAAATCTCAACCCCAAAATCCTCTCATAAAAAAGTCCCGAGGGACTTTTTTTGGTATTGATTGCGAGTAACTTACAGAATTTCAATATCAAAAAAGTCTTGGTGTTAAAATACCTTTTCATACTGTGAAAATGATTTTTAATGTTGTAAAAAATTCTTCGATTTTTTCCTCCGGCGTGTAGAGTTTTAGAAATCTAGAGAATTTTTAGCAACATAAAAAGCCATTTTGACAGCATTAAAAACTATTTTGACAATAGGATTTTTATAGGACATTTTTACAACTAATAAAACCATTTTGACAATGGAACTTTTTTGCGAGAGGAATTATGTAACTTCATGGACTTTTTTGATATTATTTCTCTACCTTTGGACCTTGCTGATATTTTTCCATTTATTTCCATGTTTTTTGATTTTTTTCTCAATTTACCACTATTTATGCTCTCTCAACAATATAATAATCAAGTAAGAGAGAGGTTAAGAGAATTAATGAAGATTATTAGAGCGTTTTAGGAAAAAGTTTGTCATATTAACCACTTTAACTATTTTTCTTAATTTAACTAAATTAGGTAAATAAGTCTTATATTAAAGATCAAAAGGAGTATAAGAACTACTTAACTAATTTGTAGATTAAGAAAGTGAGATAAATTACTTATAATAAATATGATAAGATCTCCATTAAATTAAATACCCCAATATAACATTAGATTATATATCATTTAATAAGTTAAATATATTAGCTTGTCAAAAAATGATAAATATTGTATATAAAATGATAGAAGTATTATATTTAAGAGGCTATATTATACTTTTAGTTTTTTAAGTTTTACACGAAGTATACTTTTAATCCCTTAACTTTACAAAGTATATTTTTAATTCTATATTTCTAACACTGTAAATGTTGATATAGAAAATGTCGACACAACAAACTTAAGTGATAACTATGCAGCTAACAAACATATTCACTACCACAAAAAAACAAAATAATGTCCTAAATAAGACACAATTAACGCCCTAAATTGGAAGGATCTGTCAATAGGTAGTAAAAACAATTGAATTTTGGCGCCCTAAAAATTATTCAGGACGCCCTATAAAAGGCACCCTGAATTTAATTCAGGACACTTTATAAGGCTGAATTAAATTCAGGGCGCCTTATTTAAGGCGTCTTGAATAGATATCAGGACGCCCTAAGTATTTTTTCTTTTAAAAAAAGACCCAAACAAACAAATGCAGATACAAATCATTTGCAGAAATTCTGCCAACAAAATCAAACCCTGAACTTGACCAAAGAACGTAGAAGTTCAAGATGCAGATACAAGAACTTGTCTCATTTTGTCTACAAAGCTAATGATAAGATAATACCATTTGCTTTACCCAATCAGCACAAATTTAATGGTGTTAGTGACATATAGGCAAACTTAACAGTTAACCTAGCCCCAATTTCTTTTCAAATTACAAGGACCAACAAACTTAAATAGAGCAAACATGAGGTACCAAAACCATGGATTTCAAATTTAAGGGATTAAAACCAAAATTAAAGCAAATTAAAGAGACTAATAATTGTATTAACCCCTTTTTTTTTGCCACAACACTACTATTATTCAAAGGTCCGTTGTTCATCAACATAAATCATCCTCTTTAGTTCATCAGCTCATGGTACGACATCATCCAAGGATTCCTAGAAGAAAATCAAATCCGTGAGAATTGAGGGAGGAGGATTGAGGGAGGTTTACCTGAAGGAGTTGGAGAATCAGATCCACGAAACTCAACCTTGATCTGTCGATCCAACCCAGATCTGACGATCTGCAACCTCACCGTCACTATTGAGGAGGAGCAGTGGAGGAAGGAGGATCGAGGGAGGGAAGAAGTTGGAGGGAGGACATGAGATCTGGAGAGGGAGCTGCGGCTGTTGCTGGTTGGTCGCCATGGCTGTCGCCGTTTGAGGACATAGACAAGGCTTGAGGAGGAAGGAGGATCGAGGGAGGGAAGAAGGAGGGAGGACGTGTGAGACCTGGAGAGTGGGAGAGAAGACGAGTGCGAGAGAGAATTGAGATTTGGAAGAGAAATTATATATATTTGTTTGACAAAAAAAAAAAATAATAAGAGGGAACGTTGGCGACCTGAATAAAATTCAGGTCACCAATGTTCATAAATTGGTGCCTGAAACTATGTTCAGGTCGCCAAAATTAGAATTTTGGTGGCCTGAATAAAGTTCAGGTTGCAAAAATTCTACAATTGGTGCCTGAAACTATATTCAGGTCGCCAAAATTCTATAATTGGGGCTAAAGTATATTTTAGGTGCCTAAACTTTTTCTGGGCGCCTAAAATATATTTTTTGGCGGCTAATTTTTTGGCTCCTAGATAATTTTTTGAAAAAAATTTGGCACCTAAGTCTTAAAATTAATCACTTTAGCTGCCCTAAATAAAATTTAGGGCGCCTAAAGTATATTTTAGGTGCCCTAAACTTTTTTAGGGCGCCTAAAATATATTTTTTGGCGCTAATTTTTTGGCTCCTAGATAATTTTTTTAAAAAAATTTGGCGCTGAAGTATTAAAATTAATTACTTTGGGCACCCTAAATAAAATTTATTATTTAGGGCGCCTAAAGTGTATTTTAGGCGCCCTTTGTCACCATAAACTTTATTTAGGGCGCATAAAGTATACTTTATGCGCCTTTTTTAGGACGTCTAAAATATATTTTATACGCCCTAAACTGATATTTAGGACGCCTAAGTCTTTGCCTATACTTTTTATTCCATTTTTTAAAATAAGGATGCCTTTTGGGGAAGTAATATCCACTTTTTGTAGTAGTGATTTAAGTTTATTTTTTATGACATAGTTTTATTGTTTAAAAAATATAATATATTTAGATTATTAAACTAAAATAAACTGACAAATCATTGTAAATGAAATCGAGGTTTTCTTATTTAGATTATTAAACTATTTTTTCAATATAATTGATCTTTTAATATTGATTACTTCATTAGGTTTTTAGATATTTTTCTATTTACATACACTTTAAATTTAACACTAATAGCATTTAATTATACATTTATCACTTAAATTTATATAACCATTACTTGAGTTGTTGCCTCAACTTTTTCCTTAGTAATAGTAACGATGTTAGAATTATAGGAAAAAAACATATTTTATAAAGTTAAGAGACCAAATGTATACCTTATGTAAACATAAAGAAGTAAAATTATACTTTAGCCTATTTAAAATTAAGACCAACCTCCTATCTAATTTCAATAACTAAGATGAGGGAGCATAATCTTGGAGGTAAAAAAAATGACAATGAGAACTTTATATTGCCCAGTTGTAAAAATCTTCATCCAATGTTAAATGAGAATTTGTAAGAATCTTATGAGAACTTGTCAAAATTGTAATACCCGAAAAAAAATGTTTATCTTAGATATTATATTTCCATAAATAATACTTATTTTAAATATGTGAATATGGGGTTTCAAATTTTGGTATTGTGTTTATTTACATTTATGGGCAATTTTTCCATAGAATTTAAGAGCTTAAAAATTAAATTAGCTTGACACCATATTAAACCCTATATTAGAGATTAAAATTAGGATCTAACTAATTATTCCTAATTTATTTCTATGGGACAAGGAATTCTTATTTAAGGGTAAATAAACTATACTAAGAAATGGAAGAATTAAATTATATTAACCAAAAAATCCTAATTCTAGGTAAACCAATGAGAGATTTTCCTTCTTTAAAATATGAGAACATTAAAAACACAATTAGATAATTAAGGATGGGGGGGGGGGGGGCGGTTTTTTTTCATGAAAACAAGAAGGGAAAAGTAATCTTAGCTAAGTCAAACAAAGTAGTGTATGGAAGAAGCTTCAAAGACTTGGTGAGCAAGTAGTTAAACTTAGTGAGCAAGTTGTTCTTTAATTAAATAAAATTAGATGAGAATCTATAGGAATTAAATCATAACTTGAAATATTGGAACTAAATATTTAAGATGAGTACATATTTAAGATCAGTAAATTATGAGCTTCAATTTGGCTATTCCCAAAGTCATTTTTGGTTACTTTTAAGATTCATACCTAAGTGTTTCAGAAATTAAAAATCACCATAAATCTAATCATAAAATTAGGATCTTAGAAGTGAAATTGAATTTTAAATTTAAACACTAACTTACACCCAACTAAATTAGCATTTGGGAGAAATTAAGACAACTTGGGAAGGAAGTAAATTTCTTGGGGACAAAGTAAAAGAATTTCTAGAAGAGGGGAGGGGGAGGATGGTTTGTATAAGGTGGAGGGGCAAGATAATTTCCTCTTCACCCAAGTAAAATCCAATGGTTAAGAAGCTAAGGGCAAAACTACAAAAATGTCATCCCTTCCACTATAAATAGGAGCTCTTCCCTTCACATTTTTCCCCACCAATTCCTCAAGCTAGTTTGAAATAAAAGAGAGAAAGGGAGAGAGTGAGGAGCTGCTGGAAGTAGGTAGCAAGTGTTCTTTAAGAGGTAAGAGAGTTTTTAGCTTTTAAGTTTAAGTTCTTAGTTTATGAGGTAGAAATGCTAGAAATGTTGTTTTGATCATCAATCTTCCAATTTTAGTTTTAATTTCATGTTTTTATGCCATCCACTGTCCTTATTTCGAAAATTTGATGAAGAAGAAGTTATAACAAAATTTTTGGAAGATTATGATCAAAATAGCGAAGCTCTGGCGAAATTTCATCGATTAGTGTTTTCTGGAGTTAGTAGCAAAACCATTAGTATTTTATGAAGAAGATGATGTTCTAAAATTCTGAGAAAATTCATGGTGAAAGTAGACATCTAGGGCTTTCCAAATATATAAAGTTTGTGTCATTTGAAGCTCTGTGCGAAAAGATAAAAATCTCAGAAGTTAAGCTATGTTTTCTGGGCGAAAATCTGGGCAGCGGTTTGAAATCTAGAAACTGGCAATTATCCATGAGTTCTGGATAAATTCCAGTATTTTTCCTTGAAAATAGAGATCTCAAGGATTCTGGGAAATATTACGAATCCTCATTTCGATTTTTCTGGAATTAGTTATGATTTTTCAAAGTTAGGTGAAATTCTGCACCAGCGTTTTTCCGAAAATTGTGAGGAAATAATTGAAAATAAATCCACTAAGGGTAAAATAGTCATTTGTGGCCAAGGTGTCTCATGAAATATTATTTGAGAATTAATTGAGATGATATTACCCTTATAGGATATCAGAGATCGTCTTTTTGATCAACAAAATGTACCGAAACTTAGGTACGGACGCGTATTGTAATCTTAACTCTTATGCTTATGGTGTGTTTATATATAATAGTTGTGTTCACATGTTGAAACTTTGTTTTGAAAGTTGCTCATGATATATTGAATGGTATACGGGTTATAGTCTTGATAACACCGTTGAGTTTTTCTAGCGCTGAGGACAGATAGACCATCGTGGCACTGGTTATGTGCAGACTGAGGTAATATACATATTGCAGTGGCTGTGTTTTGTTATCGCTTGACATGTTGATTTGAAATCATGATTATGTTTTATATCTGTGATAACTGTCATATACTGTTTACATAATCATGGGGTTAACTGTTACCTGAGGTTCAATGGGTATTGAACCTCAGCCCCTGCCATAGCTTCAGGATCCCAGGGAGTCAGGATCGAGGACAAGGGTAAGAAGCTGGTGTGAGGACCTTGTGGAGGCATTATCTTTTTGGATACTTATGTTAGAAGTATTAGACATGGATGATTGTATTAGTAAATGTTCAGTTAGATACATTACATACAATGTTATTCAGTTACTCTTTGTTTATGAAAAATATTTTCAACTCTCTCAGCTCTGTATGAAAACGTTTATGAAAATGGGATGTTACAAAAATCTTATATAAACTTGCTAATCCATAATTAGAATTGAGAATTAGCACCTTGTCATCGTAGCAAGTGGCGGCAATGTTAAATAAAAATTTATGAAAATCTTATCAGAATTTATTAAACACTTATGGCTCGTTTGGTACGGGGAAGATTTAAGAAGGGAAAGGAATTTAGAGGAGGGAAAGAAAGGGAAGGGAAGGAAAAATTTTGATGGATGATGGATAATGGCTTGAGAGAAAATGAGTTGTTTGCTAGGAAGAAAATTAAGGGGTGACAGTTGGTTAAAAATTATGAAATATCTATTTTACTTTCAAAAGTAATTAATTCAAGATGAAGAGGAAAAAAAAAATATATTTTTTAAAAATCCTGTTATCAAGTTTGATTTTGTCTAAAATATTCTCTCACCAAGTTCGAACTTGTTTAAAATATTCTCCTGCTAAGTTCGAACTTGTCTAAAATATTCTTCCGACAAGTTCGAACTTATCACATAAATTTGAATTTATTGAATAAGTTTGAATTTAATCCTATTTTTTTGCATTATGGAAAAAAATATTTTATGAGAGATAAATATGTCTGAAAGCGTCACTTTTCATGTGGGAACTTGAATTCCCATCAATTTAGGTGAGATCTCATTTTCCTATCTTTAAAAGAAGATTGGTAAGCCCGTGTTGGGCTTGGAAACTTGAGTTCCTAGGAAAAGTGGACACAAAAAATGTACAAAACAAGGGAATTTACTCATATTCCCTTCCCTTCTTATTTGTTCTGTGTACCAAATATGCCCTTATATGAACTTATGAAATCGTACATTCTAATAAAAAAATTTCTTCTATAAATCTAAGGGATGATCAAGAAGGTTCGGAGAACAATTGAAAAGAGTGAATGTAATTTTTTTTTTTTGGTTGCCCACCCGATCCATCGAAACCTTCAATTTTGACTAATCCAGATTTTCCTAAGCTGGGTCCACGGTTGTGGGGGGGGGGGGGGGGGGGGAGAGCTCCTAACATTATTTTCTCCATTCCCATGTCTTGAACAAAGGACATGATTAAGGGAGAGCAAATCCCTTTTCACTTATTTTCAACGGATATTGGTAAGAATGAATGTAATTTGTGATCCGGGACACTCATCCTTTAAAGTCAAAAATTAGTTTTCCTAATTTTTGTAGCCTTTTAGCCCAAGTAGAGTTTGAAGAAAGAAAAGCTCAAACTGGATAAACAGTGAAAGGACCGAGAAGGTGGAGTAGTTCTGTGCGAATTAAAAAGGGGATGTGAGGAAATCACCTTGCCATGAACGTTCGCCACTTTGATGTTAGAAGGGCACGTGGTTGTTGGTGTATGTTGCTTGGTCATAGCCTTCGCTCACTCTCGCACAGCTTGCGCTAGCAAGCTCTGCTTCCCCCCGTGGTTCCCCACTTTTCACCACCTTTCTCCTTTTGACTCTTTGACTTGATTTCTTTTCTTTTTCTTTTTTTTATATTAGAGGGACATTTAGGTAATTCCATTTTAATTTAAAAAATACAAATTAACTACTCACACCTACACTATATCATGAATATTCAAAACATCATTCTATCTATCAGTATCTTAAAGTTCTTCTTTAGAGAGTTTTCCGTATTATTATCCATGCATAATCTAGATGGTTGAAATTTAAAATTGTCATGTTGTGATTTAAAAAATCATCTTTGAAAAAATTATAATTAAGATATTATATTTGTTTTAGATCCTATGATGGGTGATGAGACTCTTCAGCCCAAAACAACAAAACGGTCTTGCAAGTGTTCCTACCTTATTAATTATATATTACTACCAAGGATCAATTGAATTTTTTTTGGGAGATATTAAGAGAACTGATAAAATTAATTTAGAGTATTTATATTTATCATTTTTCTAACATTTTACCTAAATTATAAAATTATATATAATCTAATAATATATATTATATTCTATGAATAAGTAACTTATTTAGCATCATTAATTTCTAAAAAAAAAAAATCAACTAGGTCTTATAATTAAGAACAAATAGAATAATATTTTCTTTATTTGAATTTGAGCTTTTGAAAACATCACTCACACAGTTGTGTCAATGCCAAAATTGAATCTAAGACCTCGTTTAGGAAGCGCTAGGACAACTTGATAATGACTTGAATTTATTTCTTAACTTTGTGTCATCCGCTAGCTAGGCCACATTTAAGTATATTTATTTTGTGCACCTAGAGAAATGAATTGATTCCTTTTTTGTTTTTACTTTTGTTTTCTTGGATGCTATTTTAACTTCAAAAGCACCAATAGATATTATTGAATAATAAGTTATTTCTTAACCTTTTTTTTCTTTAACTTAATCAATTGAAGTCTATTTTATTTTTCATCCAATCTTCTTACGTTAGAAAATAAAGAAAGAGGGGAGATAAACGTAACCCTCACAAAGACAAAGGCATCACACCCCTCGCTGCCACAACCACTGCCACTACCAACAAGTCCTTCCATATTTTCAGACATCTTGATTCGCCTTACCTTTTTCTAAACTCAGAGCGTAGGATGACATTGGAGGAACATATAGGGTGGTGGCAACGGCATAGGAGACAACCAATGGTGACGGTGAGCTCTGTTGGACGATCTCTAGCGAGGCACCACGATGGCTCTTAGGAATTTTTTTCTATGAAGATTTTGTTAAGGGTAAAACAAAGTTTGTGTTGTATATATAAATTTTAAATAATTATTTAAAAAATAACTAATTACATATTGCTTAAAAATCAAACTAAACACTAGTCCTGTAATTTATATTGCATTGCAATGCACTATACTAATTCAGGGAGTAATGAGATAGAACCAAAGGGAACTTGATGTGAGTTTGTGATGAAAACTGAGAAAAACAAACATTAAGCTTCAGCAGTTAGGTTCTTCTGGAGCATGCCTCTTTGAACATTTTAAATTTTGTTTCTTCCAACTTATTCATGTCAAATTCATTACCTTTTTCGCATTCAACATAAAGATGACTGTTTTGTAAAGTTACATCTAACAATGTGTTTAGTTTGAGGAGAGGGGAATAAGAAAAGAGAATGAGAGAGGAAACTTTTGGTATAAAAGGTCAGATAGGAAATATAAAAAAACAAAGTAAAGATCAACCTAGCTTAACACACGTTCTATAAAGTAAAATTTAAATTATTCAAGCATATAGATTGCACTAGACACCATATTAATTATTCTCACTATAAGTATCATATTAGAGCATGCTTTAAGGGTATGTTTGGTGTAAGGGATTTGGAGGGAAAAGGAGAGGATGGAAAATTTTTGATCTGGATTTAAGAAAATTGGAGAAGTGGGGTGACAAATTTTAATTATAGAGGACATGTAAGATAAAAGAATAAGAAAACTTAATTAGGAGGGAAAATTTTTATGAGTTGGATTTAAGAAAATTAGAAAAGTGAGATTACAAAATTTTAATATAGAGAATATATGTAAGATAAAAGAGTAAGAAAATTGAATTAAAAACTTTATACTCCACTTCTATCATTTTTTTTAAATCCAACTCAAAATTTCTTTCCCTCCACCCACTTTCCCTCCCCTCCCCTCATACCAAACAAGTTCTAAGAGTCCAAGAGTGGGTTAAGCACTGCTCCAAGGAAGAATACAGCCATTGAAGTCTCTTCACTTATCATAAACATGAAGGGATGGTCAGCCACAAAGCTTGGCGACGGCCGCCTGGCGGAACAAAAACGAAAAGCAGCAGCTGTGCTAGCTGCAGCTTCTGTTCCTTCTTCATTAACTTCAACAAATGCTTTGTGCAGAATAGTTGAAACATAAAGCTTGTGACTATTTGAAGAATCAGACACTTCTGTTAGCTCCCCTGGAGTGAAAGGAAAAGTTAGTCCGTGTTCCTTCATGCCCTCTGTGGCTTCAAAGTTGAAGGAAAACTTAAATCTTGGGATCCAAAATTCAGGAATATCCTCTCTCCATAGTTCAAATTTCTGATATAAAACTCTGAGATTTGAGTTTAAAGTGTGAATTAGACTTGGCAAGCCGTCCTTCTCATGTGGAAGAAAGAAATACATGGCAAACTTCAGTGAGTTGTTGCCATTTTGATAAGGAAGGGTGAGTATTTTATAATTTTCAAAAGATCTATAATAATATTCTTCGTATCTGGGGGCGGTAATGAAGGGAACTTCCACAATCTGTCCATTGAGAAGATTGAAACTTCTGGTTCTAGTCATGGTGGGATCAAACTTTCGGTCCCATGCTCCTTTGAAATATAGAGCATTGGCAAGAACTAGCTTTGTTTCTTGATCTAAGGAACCTGATGGAAGAATCTCCCTTATGAGTCCATTAGTTGCATTTTCAACCCATGAGTTCACTTCTTGTTCAATTTCGTCAGCCTAGTGAACAAAATCCACAGAATCAGTAGGTTTTCAATTTATTCTCTTTGAAGTTCCAAACTTTTGATGAGGAAACATGTAAAAAAGTTGTATTCTCTAAGAGGAAAAGTAAAGAGAGTACCTTGTTGATGAAGTCTACTGCTTCAATTTGGCTTCTGTAATCATTTTTGACAATCTCTTCAAAACTAGTCTTCAAACCGAAAGTTTTTTCCACCCACACGCCATTAACAAAAGACAGAATTGGGCCTCCATTTTCAGTGCCCTCAACTTGCCTTAAGTGGGAAACAAGCTGTGAAGATGCTGAATTCAGATCATCTTTGCTTTGAGATCCCAGAAACGAGAGAAGCTGATCCAAGGTTTTTCCTTTTGATCCAGCAGCGACAAGGCTCAGTGTGATATGAAGAGAAAGTGGGGAGGAAACAAAATTGGAACCCTTTTGGATCTGTTTCTGAAGAACTCTGTATGCCAACTGCAAACAGAAATCGGTGTTGAAGGAAATAATGTTAGTCTGTGAAGGGGATGCCATTCTCTTGAGCTTCAGTACAGTGTGCTTGCTTTGGTCGACCTTCCCAAATTTATAATAGAATGGGATGTGACATGTTCAATTAATATATGTCCGGCTTGTTATGGATTCTTTGTTGCGGCACCTATTGCGTAACCTTTAAGCATACTCTAATAATCTTTTTTTTTTTTTTTTTAATAAGCATATCCTTTTAATATATTCCTCTGCTTGTATTTATATGGTACATATATCGATTTTTTTTTTCTTCTGTTTTATATGTAAATCACATCACTAAATTTTTTATATGAATGTATAACTTTGTCTTTCATTTATTATTGTATAGATTTTGTTCTCATGGAATATAAATTATATTGAATAAGGGTAAAGTTGAAAAGTTATTAAATTTTAAGACAATAGTTATATAAGTTTAAGATTTTTCTTGGTATCAATGAAACGCATTGTAAATGATTTATAAATATGAAAAAAGTATAAAATATACTAATAAAAAAAGAACTTATAAAATATACTTAACATAAACAATATAAAATTTAATGGGAAAATTACTAGGAAATTTAAATATAGAGAGGTGGGTATTTTAGACAAGACAAAGCACATAAAATAATAATAATAAAAATGATTAATTTAGCTTAAGACACGTATTCTGAAGAATTTCAAGTAAATAGATTCTAATGCATACCACTAACCTTTCTCACTATAAAGTACTCCGTCCGGTCCTAAAAGTAGTTAGCTTTGGTTCTAATTATATAATAAGTTTTTAATGTAATACCCTAAAAATCCTACTTATGATAAGTATCATAATTTAGTAAATGATATCTATTGGAAATAGGTGAATATGTGGTCTCAAAACTAGTATAATAATTACCTTATTTCCTAAGGTGATTTCTCATGAAATTAGGAGGAATAAAGAGCTAAAAATTCCTAAGTGAAGTTATGAGTTATAAAATACCCTGAGAAAATTATGATAAAATTCTAAGAGGCAACTGAATATTTATTAAAAATTAAAAAGTATCTTGTCTCTAATTTAGGTAATTTATGGGTTTATTTTCCTTGGAAAATAATGAGGCAAAATTAAATATCATTTTGGGGAACGTAAATTGCCCCATAATTTTTAATATTATGCATGATGCATAAATTATCAATGTCAGTAAAATAGTTGTGAGATAATAATTATTACTAATTAAGAAAATCGTCAATAATTACTAAATTATTAAAGCTCTAATTAAACTTGTTAATTAACTTGGGAAAATTAAACATTAAGTAATCGCTAGGATTGAATTTCATAAAGTAAAAAGGCCTATAATAATTCTAGCAATTTAAAATGTCTAAATCCATGATAATATTTAAGAGCCAATAGGAGCACAAGAGCATAGGATATTTGTGCAAGTAGCAAACATATTCCTTGGTCAAAAATCCCTCTTGAATTTTGAAAATAAGGAAGAAATAGAAGGGGAAGAGATGTGTAAATATGTATGTGTGAAAAGGGTTGTACAAATGGAAGAAAAAAATAGAAAGATATTTGTGTGTGTGAGTGATGTGAGTTGTGAGTGTGTGTGTATAGTAGAGAAAGTCAAGATTAAACCAAAATGAATAATGGTTTGAAATCCAAAATCAAACTTAAGAAGCAAGTTTGTTATTTAATCGGATACAAGCAAATGGGAATCCATAGAGATTAAATCATATCTTGAAATATTGGAACTAAGTATTAAATATAAGTAGATATTTGAAATCAGTAAATTATGGGCTTGAACCTGGCTATTTCCAAAGTCATTTTCATATACTTTTAAGATTCATACCTAAGTGTTTCAGGAAGTTTAAAATTCCCATAAATCTAGTCATAAAATTATGATTGCAAAAGTGAAATTAGATCTTGAATAAAAACACCAACTTACGCCTAACTAAATTAACATTTGGGGTAACTTGGAGATGAAGCAAAAATCTAAGAGGAGAGAGAGAGACGAATTGGGGGAGGTGGAAGGAGATTATAAACTACTTCTTGTGCAAGTTTTGATCTAAGGGTTGAGAAACAAGAAGAGAAGTTTGAACTCCTTCATAATTACCACTTGTGCCATTAAGCATTTGCCTATAAATAGAGAGCTCTCCTCTTTTCATTCTTCACACCAAACTCATACCAAAGATTGGAGAGTTTAAGAGGAGAGTGAAATAAGAAGGAGGAAGGAGTTCAAGAGTCTTCAAGAGGTAAGTTCTAGCATTTAGATTTCTAGTCTTTAGTTTTTATAAGTTCTTAGTATAAATGTTAGTTTAATCTAGAAAATTAGAGAATAAATTCCTATACTTGTTTTTAGGCCTCATTGCATTGAAAAATGCCTGAAGAGGTAAAAACATGATAAGAAATAATGTTGGAAGTCCTTAGATTAAATTTGTAAGAGTTGCAGAATTTTCTGTTCTTAAGTCCTTGACAGACAGTGAAAAAGATGCTATGATTTTATGAAGCAAATGAAGTTATAAAATCATGAAATTTTTCAGAAATAAAGTAGACATGTAGGGCTTTCCAAATATATAAAATATGTAACATTTTGATTTCTGGTCAAGGAGATATGAATTTTTGAAGTTAAGCCACTTTTGCTGGAATAAAATCTGGGCAACGTTGAGGAAATTTAAAACTGGGAGTGATTCATGGTGTTCTAGGTTCTGGGAATATTTTTCCTTGAAAATAGACATGCCAAGGGTCATGAGGAATTTTACAGCACCTCAAAATGATTTTTGTAGAATTCATTATGATTTTTCAAAGTTGCTGAAAAATCTGCCCAGAAATTCAGCATAGCGTTTTTAAATAAATGTAGGGGTAAAGTTGTAAATAACAAATCCACCAAGGGTAGATGGGTAAATAGAGGTGGAAATATCTCTTAGGATATTATTCTAAGTGATATGATGTTATGTTAGGATATCCGGGAAGTCGAGGGTCGGATTCAAAGGTCGGACGTTTGACGATTACCCGGTAAAAGGTACGTTCGCGTACTGTAACACTAACTCTGATGTTTATGATATGCACATATGTGGCATGTGTGTTGTATGTATAATCTGTTTAGAATGGTTAGAGGGTATTTGTATTGCTGGGAGCGATATGTCTATATGCTGGGAGCGATATGTCCGTATACTGGGAGCGATATGATTGCATCCTGGGAGTGAAACATATGCATTGTTTGTAATAGATCATTTATTTGTGCTGTTAATGTTGTGGTATATGTCATCCATATATTGTGTATATAAACATGAGGTTAACTGTTACCTGAGGTTCAATGGGTATTGAACCTCAGCTCTTAACATAACTTCAGGGTCGGGAGGTCCGAGGACCGAGGGGAAGCGCAAACAGGCCGCATAGAAGACCTGGCTGAAAACTTCCTTTTGATGTTCCGGCGGAAGCCTTTCCATTGTTGTTTTACTTCACTTTTGAACCACGCGGTTACTATACTGCTATTATATCTAGCCAGACTTATGGCATTTTGAAATACAAGTATCAGTTACTCTTCCGCTCAAATGCTCTACTCTGATGATTTGAAATGATTTTGATTTTAAATAAAAAAAAATTATGTCACTTTTGAAAATTGGGATGTTACATAATTTTTGTCAATTTCTTCCTAAAATACCTTTATTTTATTCTCCAAAATGTATTTGGTTTTTGGTGAGTAAATATATGTAGGTGTAAAGACTCTTTTTGTCACTAAAACTTTTAAATTATTGGATTTTAATTTATTTATCGATTAGCTAACATTAATTGTGTGTGTGTGTGTGTGATAGATATGTGAGTGTCTGTGTGTCTATATACACACAGATATATAAATGTATATATGTACAACACATATACATACATACATACATATATATATATATATATATATATATATATATATATTATGTATGTATGTATGTATGTATACACACACACACACACATATATATGTGTGTATTTATGTATATGTGTGTGTTTGTGGGGGGTGTATGTTGTGTAGATATGTGTATATATAAATACATACATATGTGTGTACACACAAATGTATATATAGCAAGACCATCATTTTAATTTTAAAAAACATGAAAAGGAAAATTCTAGGTTGGAGAAGTATGTTGCAGGTATTGTTGATTCACTTTTATTAGTGTCATTTAAAATTGATATAAGGGCATTTTAGGAAAATGAGTAAAATTAACTAATTTAACTCCTCTCCTTAATCTCCCCAAAATTATATCCTATAATTAGGACCGGAGGGAGTATCATATTAGAGTCATGCTTTAAGAATCCAAGAGCGGGTTAAACACTGCTCCGATGAAGAACATAGCCAATGAAGTCTCTTCCCTTCTCATGAACAAGAAGGAATGGTCAGCCACAAAGTTTGGCTTTGGCCACATGACACTCAAAAGCTCAAAAACAGCTGTTGTGCTTGCTGCAGCTTCTGTTCCTTCTTCATTGACTTCAACAAATGCCTTTTGCAGAATTTTGAAACATAAAGCTTGTGACTATTTGAACAATCTGAGACTTCCGTTAACTCCCAGGAGTGAAAGGCAAAGTTAGACCATGTTCCTTCATGCCCTCTATGGCTTCCAAGTTGAAGGAAAACTTAAATTTCTTCTCCTTATGTTGAGCCAAAAAAAAAAAAAAAAATCTCTTCTCCTTTATTAATTTCCACAATCCTTTTTTGTAACTCCTTGTTTTTCTTGACAATAATCTTCAATATCTTTCTCCTTCTTCCTTTTAGCCATTCTCCATAATCCAATTAGATAGCTTCTTTCTTTTCTTTGACTTCCTCTCCCCCCATTTGATAACTTCAATCTTCAATATCTTCTTAAACTTTTCTTGATCAATCTCCATATTCCAACTTTATATATTCCTTCTTTACTTGACTAATCTATAAGATGTTTAATTATTAAATATAGTAGTTAGTCAATGTTAGGCATGGAAATAGGCTAGGCCAAGCCAGGCTTTGGCTAAATAGGCCTGAGCCTGTAATGGGGGTAGAAGGCCAGAGCCTGAATTCAGGCTTTTTTTTGGGCTTAGGCCTGAGCCTTCATAAGGCCTAGTCGGGCTTGAAGCCTTTTTAAAGGCCTACTTACAATGTAGGTGTAACATCCCACTTAAAATAGCGGATTTTTTTAAAAAACAAATAAACACGGTAATCAGAGTTTGAGCATTTTCATAAACTGAGTATCTGAATCCAAAGATGCATAACCATAGTGTAATTTTTTTCTTATACAGTCATCCCAAAAGAAGATAGTGTTAAACAGAATATACAAAGATAAACTGATAAACTTCTTCTGCCCTCCTACACCGGACACCTGCCTCTATTGTCATCCCCTTTGTACTCCTGACCCTGAAGCTACAGCTGAGATCCAATTTCCAATTGGATCTCAGGTAACGGTTAACCTTATGCTCAAATATAACAGTATATTGATAACAGCATGAACATATTCACATAACAACAGTATATCACTACATAAGCACAAAGCAGATGCATGATCACATATTGGCAGAACATAAGCACAAAGCAGTATGTAAAGCCCCACATAATGGTTGCACATATCCAGTGCCACGACGGCCCATCGTGTCCTCAGCGCTAGGCAAACCCAACGGCATTATCAAGACTATAATCCGTATCAAGCTGTAAGTATAACTGACAACCCTAAGCAGAGTTTCAGTATCTAAGCATGTCTATCACATATATGTATATAAGCAGCATAAGTGTTAAGGTTACAATACGCGTCCGTACCTCCGTTGACGATTTTTGATACTTCCGTCAAATTACGGCACGTTTGACAGCGGCTCAACGGCGGTGACAGCGGAAACAGTGAAAACAGCGGTTTGGTGTTCCGAGTATCCTATAAGGTTAATATCACTAATATGAGTATTTAGAACCAAAACGGGCATTTTAGGTACAAATTACCATTTTGCCCTTGGTTTGACTGTTCGGCGGAATTTTGCCAGAGCTTCGCTGTTTTGACTTTAATTTCTCAAAATTTTTGCTATAGCCTTTCCTCTATCATATTTCTAAAATAAATATCATATTTATTCTTAAAATATGAAGATCAAAGACTATTCTAGCATTCCTATTATAACTACCGAAAGAATTACCGAACTAAAGACTAGGGACCGAAGACTTACTCAGAGCTTCGCTGGGATTTTTCTCCGGACTCCTCCTTCTTCCTTTCTCTCCAAATTTTAGAAATCCTCAAGAGAGTTTGGTGTGAGATTTGTGAAAGAATGGAGAGGTATTTATAGGAAAACCCGATGGCATTTTCGTAATTTCGTTGAACTTTATCTGGTTGAATTCCGACCGTTGGATCGCACTTTTGCTAGGTGGTAAGATCTTGGCCTTACACCTCTCAAGGATGATGTCATCCCTGCTGCATCATCAAGTCTTATGTCATCTTGCTTTATCTGATGAAATCTCGGTTCGGTGCCCCGTTCACGTAATTCCGTAACACCTTAAAATTCCGAGAACAATGCGCTGAAGGTCTTTTCTTCCTCTTTAAGAATACTGGGTTCTTCTACCCTTATATACCCAGTAAGGACATTTCGTTGTCTGCCGAAAATCCACGGTATTCGTGCCCGGTTACAGAAATAACTTCGGTCGGTACTAACTTCTAGGTAAAAATCCACTGACCAATAATATATTCTGGTTTTTCCTAACTCAATCCCGGAATCTCACAACGGAATTACTTTTTATCAGTGATCATTTATCCTGTTCATTTTTCCTCTGATTATTATATTATTATCTAATTAACACATGTTTTAATTATATTATTATTTTATTTAAGATCTTCTTTTATATTTATCCTCCCATTTTCTATTTATTTTTTTTTCTTTTTTTTTCTTTTTGGCCTAATTTTCGGCCACACACACACATATATATATAATTATAATTTTTCCATTAATCTTAATATCCTATTTATCTTATATTTATTTCTCCCAAAATTTCCTATTGGTTCCTAATCAATCACATGGATTTAGACCTTGTAAAATTTCCAAAAAATTACTTAATTACTCCTTTAATAATTCCTAATAATTTTCTTAATTAAAATTAATTATTTCCTCACAACAATTTTGTTAACATTGTTAATTCACCCTTTAAGTAAAATATTGGAAATTATGGAATCAATTTCCATTCTAGAATACTTTTTAGTTTTCCTTCTTTTTATTTTCAATGGAAATAATTTATTTAATTGTCTAAATTGAGAATAATATGTTTTCTAAATTTTTAATAATTATTTCATACCTTTTAGAATTTTTCACAATTCTCCTTTGACAATAGACTAATTATATTACATTTTGAGACCTCATATTCACCTATTCTCAATAGGGTATTATTTATCTAAATATATTTTTTAAGTGCATTATAAAAATTAGGGTATTACAGTAGGCCTTTAAAAAGGCCTCATATTGTAGGCCTTAGAGGTCATAAATAGGCTTTATACACTTTGTACCTATCAAAATCTATATAAATATAATTTAAAATTAAAATATAAGAATGAAAATAATAAATATTATATTATTTATATCATATAAATTTAATTATATTTATTTAATATGTAAATAGGCCAGGCCTAAAAGCCTACAGGTCAGGCCTTAACAAAATAGGCATGGTCTATTTACATAATTAGGCTTTTAAATAGGCCTTAACTTGACATTTTTGACAAACAGGCCAGGCCTATCCAGACCCTAAATAGGCCAAGCTGTAGGCCGCCTGATAGGGGCCTGGCCTATTCCCACCCCTAGTCAATGTAGGAGATAAATACATTATGTAAATTTTTTGTTCTTAATATTTGAAATCATAAAAAAATACTCACATCTAACAGATATGGGTATATTGTTGTGCGATTGGGAGAGATTGAAGTTGGGGAATGGTTGATTGTTGCAGGGAAATTTGAGGGAGGTGCTCAGTGATGGTGTGAGTTGGATTTATGGAAGCAATTCGTTGACTATATGAAAGGAATTCATTGATCAAGATATATGGTTTCACAAGTTTAGATTAAGGTTTAACAAGTTCTAATAAGATTTTCATAATTTTCATTTGATATTGCCCACTTGTTATAATGATAGGGTATTAATTCTCACTTCTAATAAGAGGTTAACAATTTTAAATAAGGGTTTCACAAATTCTAATAAGATTTTCACATTTGACATTATATTGCTCATTTGTGAAAATCTTCATCCTATGTTAAATGAGAATTTGTAAAAATCTTATGAGAACTTGTCAAACCCTTATATAAACTTGTTAATCCATATTTTGAATTGGAAGTTAATACTTTGTCATAGTAGCAAATGGGCAATGTTAAATAAGAATTTATGAAAATCTTATTAGAACTTGTTAAACCCTTATGACATGTTTGATACATGGAAGATTTGAGGAGGAAAAGGAACTTAGAGGAGTGAAAGGAAGGGAAGGGAAAATTCTGAGGGATGATAGAAGATAGGTTGAGAGAAGATGATCTGTTTGGTAGGAAGAAAATGAAAGGGCGACGTTTGGTAAAGAATTAGAAAATACCTATTTTACCCTTAAAAGTAATTAATTCAAGATGAAGAGGAAAAATATATTTTTTTCTAAAACATATTTTTTTTCTTTAAAAAAAATCCGCTTTTCAATTTTGAATTTGTTTAAAATATTCTTAAGCCAAATTCGAACTTGTCTAAAATATTCTTCTAAGGAATTTGAACTTATCACATAAGTTCGAATTTAATCCTATTTTCTTGCATTATGTGGAAAAATATTTTTTTGAAGGGTAAATATGTCCAAGAGTATCACTGTTCATGTGGAAACTTGAGTTTTCATCAATTTAGGTGAGATCTTATCTCTCCACCTTTAACATTATGTTTGGTTTGAGGAGAGGGAGTGGAAGGGAAAGAGCAGAGAGAATTTTTTTTCTTTCATCTTTACAAAATAGCCCATGGAAATTTTTTAATATTCTCAAAATATACTCTCAGCAAAAAAGAATATTCTTCTCATTAATGACAATTTGGTCAATTTCCTCTCTAGGATTGTTCCCCTCCCACTCCTTTTCCTCAAACCAAACACACCCTAAAGGGAGATTGGTGGGCCGAGTTAGGCTTAGGAACTTGAGTTTCCGGGAAATTGGACACAAAAAGTATACCAAACTATTGGGATTCATACACGCAGCAGAATGAAATTTATCCAATAAATTATGAATCCCAAGAAAAGGATCTATCAACAGCGTTTAAATCAAGTTAGTAATTAGGAACCGTACGTATGCGAACTCGTGTGTGTGCTTTGCAAACTCGTGGGTTAACACCTTCTTGTTCGATCAATCTCTAGGATCCGACTCTACAAATCCACTCCCTCTACCGGTATCTACACTGAACAGCCTCCAACACGAACGGCAGCGTGTTAGTGCCTTCAAGCTTTTTGTCTCATGTCTCTCTTCTAAGGTTTCTCTGCGGCTCTTCAACTCTCTTGTGTGTAATCAAAATTACTCATAGCCTTAGGGTATTTATAACCCTAATGGGCCACATTAAATATTTGAAATCAATTTTATTAATTTTGAAATTGAATTGGAAATTAAATCTGTTTAATTGATTCATTCCAATCAATTTATTTAATGCGAATTAAAAGCCAGCCGATTTGATTTATCTTTATAAATCAAATCATTGATTTATCTTCATAACTTAAATATGGAAGTTATTTAATGATTAGCCCCTAGGGCATAATTTCCAACACAAACAAGGGAATTTACTCATCTTCCCTTCCCTTCCCACATGTTCCACATACCAAACATGCCCTTATATAAACTTATGGAACCATACATCCTCATAAAAGAATTTCTTCCATAAATCTAAGGGATGATCAAGAACGTTCAAAGAACTTGAAAGGAGTGAATGTAGTTTCTTTTTGGTTGTGCACTTGGTTTACCGAAATCTTCGATTCCGACAAATTTGGA